>CM053783.1:114727252-119527252 GCA_028749045.1 Cupressus sempervirens
AGATCCCAGGGTACTTGCGATCCGCAGTGTACCTGCGATGCGGTACTTTAAATAGTCGCACGATTTTAAATCCCGTTGAGTCATATGTGGGTTTCAGATTATATAAGGTTTAATCCGCAATGTTATTTCATATGCAATTTGAGTTTTGATTTTGTTTTAAATGTTGAAATGTTATTAATTATTAAATGCTATTAAATATATATATTTATGTATGTATATAAGTATATATGTATATATAATTAATGATAAAGCTCTCAATTAATGGGTTACTCTTTTTAATGATTTAAAATATTGTTATTAAGCTTGTCAATTATGAAGAGATATTAATAATTAATTTAATTAAACTTAGTTTTAATTAAGATTAATTATTAGAATAAATAATCGAAGTTTTGTTCATAGGAAATGTCTATCTTCAAACAGAGTTTATATAAATAAAATATTATTAGATCAATTAGAAAATTGAGTCTAATGGAGAAACTTTTTATCTATCAAAAAAATACATGGGTTAGGTAAAACGTGAAATTTCTCCACTTGATATAGTTTGGGAAACGTAAACTGAGACTTTTGCATTTGAATTCAAAACTAAAAACTTAGCAAAACCAAAACATGTGTTTACATTGTGTATTCTTTATGCTATTGTTTTGGATTTTGGGTTGACTAGTGTTGACCAATATAGGATGTCTACCAGAGGCTTGGGGGTTATGTGATTGTGATGTCATGATGATATTTTAATCTCGATCTTTATAAACCCAACCATGGTTATGTGATGGAATGCTCTATGTATTGGATGTGAATACTGATTGTTATAATTGAGATTTTTTTATTTATGAGACACTTGACTTAACCATTATTTTTGGTCATCGATCAATTATCCTTAGTTATTTTCTAGTCGCCATGATGGGACTAAAATGTGGATTTATTCTTGATGATGTCATGTTGTGACATGTTTGACTCAACCATTTTTGGAGTCTTCGATCAGTATGATTGAGATATATTTTGGTTATTGAGAACCATTGGATACTTTTGATTATCAGTGATACTTCAGTTGCCAATAGAGAGCTGTTGTGGTCATGATTTTCTATGGATGCTTGCTCATGGAGATTTGATGCTTTTATGCATATTTGATGATTTTATGGATTATCTTTTGAAATTTTGAGATTTATGATTCCATTAGCATTAGGGTAGGATATCTGTATGTAGTGACTGGAAGTGGCTTGCAATGGGGGTCGGGGCCCTAAGAGGCTACCAAGGTAACTCATTGTAAGTTGGATTAATAAGTGATAACATTCACACCTAATACTAACTGAATGAACCTAAAAAGATAAGTGTTTTGTTCTCGTCCATGCCTTGAGCGCATGTACAGGCTAGGATAGGAGTAGTGAGACGCATGGTTGTGACCTTGCATTCCATAGTATGCCTTGTCAGTATGAGAGGATACTAGTGGCTGCATGAGATCGGTATGGACCCGTAGAGTTTAGCTAACTGCCAGTGTAACTTGTACGTGATAAATGCGATGACACTTTCTCGCTTGCATAGTAGGTTCCTACATGTCATTGTGTGCCTCTGGGATTAGATGTTAGTTTGTAATTGGAAGCTTTGAGTTAGTATACTTTTATGATTTTTGAACTATAGAGATTTATGCTATGAGATTTTGACACTTGTTTGGGACTTGAGATTATCTCCTTAGCATGGTGGGAGTGGACCACTTAGGTACCATGCGGTCGGTTGGTAGTGTATTTTCCACTCTTATCATTTGAGACTCATTGAGACATCGTGGCTGATGCGTCCTTCATGATGGTAGATATGTATCCTTTCATTGATGATTAACATATGTTAGATGATGTTATCTTATGCTTATATTTGCATGTTAGATTACTTTCTACATATGATGTTGTATATGTTAGGAGTGACATTCCTACTATGTTAATACCGATGATCTCTTCGATGATTTGGGATGTTACGCACGAAGGGATGGCTAGGGCCCACAATGGTCTAATGATGCTATTAACGGTTGGGAGGAACCATGCACTTAGTTTATTTTGTTTGATCTTTATGATGGATGTATATCTCTTCTATTATGATGTATCATGTGATTATCTCTACTTTGATGTATCATGGATTGGAATAGGATGATGTACCTTATTCTACTTATGTATATTCTTTGAGCTTGTCATACCCTGTGACATGTACAGAGAATGATTGAGCATTTGGAAATGTAATGTTTAAACATTGGACTTATCATTATTATATCATGTGGATGTTGTACTAGATGGATTCTTGTATGTAATTCAACGTTAAGGGATCTTTAAAGAATGTAATCTATTATGTTTACTTTCAGATGGACATTGCTATTGCTTCTTTTATTGTGAATACGCTATGTATGGTATTTACTTTCATGTAAAAAAAAAATGTTACCAAACTTAGTGAAACTCTAGGTTAATTCTTTGGAACACTTGGCAGGGCGTTACAGGAAAGGCTTCTCATTTAATTAAATAACTTTGTTTAATTAATTAGAAGTAAGTACTCCATTTAATTAAATAATTTCATTTAATTATTTCAAAATTCTTTTCGAAACTAGTCAACTCAAGCCAACAGTGGTTAAATCTAGTCAACTTTTGGTCAAATTTGATCTTTGCATATGTGAATATGAGCAAATGTGAGTATGAATTCCAACAATAATTCGATGCAAATTCTCATTCAACCTTTCAAAGTGAAGAGATGAGGGTCTCTTAAATAGACTTTCTTGGAATTCATCAACGGTTGACATTGATTTCAATCAACAGTCAGGATTAAAGGTGAAGTTCAGTCATAAAGGGAAATTTTCAAATTAATGGGAGTTAACAAATTTTATTTGAGTAAAACAAAGAGTTAACTGATTCAATTTGAGTAGAAAAAGGAGTTAATTGATTTAACTCATTTTTTATCAATAGTAAACCAGAAATTTTCTTTTTTGAACTGAAGAGAGATTTTGTTGAGATATTTAATTTAATAAAATGAGATATGCTCTCATAATTACTTTTTCTATTTAATTAAATAATCTTTAATTAATTAGAGACACTTTTCTTATTTAATTAAATAACTTTATTTAATTAATTAGGAATGGCTTCTCATTTAATTAAATAACTTTGGTTAATTAATTAGAAGTAAGTACTCCATTTAATTAAATAATTTCATTTAATTATTTCAAAAAAAAATTTGAAACTAGTCAACTGTGGTTAAATCTGGTCAGCTTTTGGTCAAACTTGATGTTTTCGTATGTGAATATGAGCAAATGTGAGTATGAATTCCAACAACAATTCGATGCAAATTTTCATTCAACCTTTCAAAATGAAGGGATGAGGGTCTCTTAAATAGAGTTTCTTGGAATTCATCAACGGTTGAGATCGATTTCAATCAACGGTCAGGATTAAAGGTGAAGTTCAGTCATAAAGGGAGATTTTCAAATTAAACGAAGTTAACAGATTTAATTTGAGTAAAATAAGGAGTTAACTGATTTAACTCATTTTTGATCAATAGTGAACTGGAAATTTCCCTTTTTGAACTGAACACAGATTTTGTTAAGATATTTAATTTAATAAAATGAGATATGTTCTCATAATTACTTTTTCTATTTAATTAAATAATCTTTAATTAATTAGAGACACTTTTCTTATTTAATTAAATAACTTCATTTAATTAATTAGGAATGGCTTCTCATTTAATTAAATAACTTTTTTTAATTAATTAGATGTAAGTACTCCATTTAATTAAATAATTTCGTTTAATTATTTCAAAAAAAAATTTGAAACTAGTTAACTCAAGTAAACCGTGGTTAAATTTAGTCAACTTTTGGTCAAACTTGATCTTTGCGTATGTGAATATGAGCAAATGTGAGTATGAATTTTAGCAACAATTCGATGCAAATTCTCATTCAACCTTTCAAAATGAAGAGATGAGGATCTCTTAAATAGACTTTCTTGGAATTCATCAACGGTTGAGATCGATTTCAATCAACAGTCAGAATTAAAGGTGAATTTTAGTCATAAAAGAATATTTCCAAATAAAGGGACTTAACAGATTTAATTTTAGTAAAATAAGGAGTTAACTGATTCAATTTGAGTAGAAAAAGGAGTTAACTGATTTAACTCATTTTTTATCAATAGTGAATTGGAAATTTCCCTTTTTGAACTGAAAAGAGATTTTGTTGAGATATTTAATTTAATAAAATGAGATATGATCTCATAATTACTTTTTCTATTTAATTCAATAATCTTTAATTAATTAGAGACACTTTTCTTATTTAATTAAATAACTTCTTTTAATTAATTAGGAATGGCTTCTCATTTAATTAAATAACTTTGTTTAATTAGTTAGAAGTAAGTACTCCATTTAATTAGAATAAATATCGTTTAATCATTTCAAAATTCTTTTCGAAACTAGTCAACTCAAGTCAACCATGGTTAAATCTAGTCCACTTTTGGTCAAACTTGATCTTTGCGTATGTGAATATGAGAAAATGTGAGTATGAATTCTAGCAACAATTCGATGCAAATTCTCATTCAACCTTTCAAAATGAAGAGATGAGGGTCTCTTAAATAGACTTTCCTCGAATTCATCAACGGTTGAGCGAGATTTCAATCAATGGTCAGGATTAAAGGAGAAGTTCAGTCATAAAGGGAGAAAATTAAAGGGAGTTAACAGATTTAAATTTGAGTAAAATAAGGAGTTAACTGATTCAATTTGAATAGAAAAATGAGTTAACTGATTTAACTCATTTTTGATCAATAGTGAAATGGAAATTTCCCATTTTGAACTAAAGAGAGATCTTGTTGAGATATTTAATTTAATAAAATGAGGTATGCTCTCATAATTACATTTTCTATTTAATTAAATAATCTTTAATTAATTAGAGACACTTTTCTTATTTAATTAAATAACTTCATTTAATTAATTAGGAATGGCTTCTCATTTAATTAAATAACTTTGTTTAATTAATTAGAAGTAAGTACTCCATTTTATTAAATAATTTTGTTTAATTATTTCAAAATTCTTTTCAAAACTAGTCAACTCAAGTTAACTATGGTTAAATCTGGTCAACTTTTGGTCAAACATGATCTTTACGTATGTGAATATGAGAAAATGTGAGTATGAATTCTAGCAACAATTTGATGCGAATTCTCATTCAACCTTTCCAAATGAATAGATTAGGGTCTCTTATATAAACTTTCCTGAAATTCATCAACGGTTGAGATCAATTTCAATCAACGGTTAGGATTAAAGGCAAAGTTCAGTCATAAAGAGAGATTTCCAAATTAAACAGAGTTAACAGATCTAATTTGAGTAAAATAAAGAGTTAACAGATTCAATTTGAGTAGAAAAAGTAATTAACTGATTTAACTCATTTTTGATTAATAGTGAACCGAAAATTTTCCTTTTTGAACTGAAGAGAGATTTTGTTGAGATATTTAATTTAATAAAATGAGATATGCTCTCATAATGACTTTTTCTATTTAATTAATAGGAGACACTTTTCTTATTTAATCAAATAACTTCATTTAATTAATTATGAATGGCTTCTCATTTAATTAAATAATTTCATTTAATTATTTCAAAATAGTTTTCGAAACTAATCAACTCAAGTCAACCGTGGTTAAATATGGTCAACTTTTTGTCAAACTTGATATTTGCGTATGTGAATATGAGCAAATGTGAGTATGAATTCCAGCAACAATTCGATGCAAATTCTCATTCAACCTTTCAAAATGAAGAGATGAGGGTCTCTTAAATAGAATTTCCTAGAATTCATCAAAGGTTGAGATCGATTTCAATCAACGGTCAGGATTAAAGGTAAAGTTCAGTAATAAAGGGAGATTTCAAAATTAAAGGGAGTTAACAGATTTAATTTGAGTAAAATAAGGAGTTAACTAATTCAATTTGAGTAGAAAAAAGAGTTTAACTTATTTAACTCATTTTTGATCAATAGTGAACGGAAAATTTCCCTTTTTGAACTGAAGAGAGATTTTGTTAAGATATTTAATTTAATAAAATGAGATATGCTCTCAGAATTACTTTTTCTATTTAATTAAATAATCTTTAATTAATTAGAGACATTTTTATTATTTAATTAAATAACTTCATTTAATTAATTAGGAATGGCTTCTCATTTAATTAAATAACTTTGTTTAATTAATTAGAAGTAAGTACTCCATTTAATTAAATAATTTCGTTTAGTCATTTCAAAATTCTTTTCGAAACTAGTCAACTCAAGACAACCGTGGTTAAATCTTGTCAACTTTTGGTCAAACTTAATCTTTGCATATGTGAATATGAGCAAATGTGAGTATGAATTCCTGCAACAATTCTATGCAAATTCTCATTCAACATTGCAAAATGAAGAGATGAGGGTCTCTTAAATAGACTTTCCTGAAATTCATCAACGCTTGAGATCGATTTTAATCAATGGTCAAGATTAAAGGTGAAGTTTAGTCATAAAGGGAGATTTTCAAATTAAAAGTAGTTAACAGATTTAATTTGAGTAAAATAAGGATTTAACTGATTCAATTTGAGTAGAAAAAGGAGTTAACTGATTTAACTCATTTTTTATCATTAGTGAACTGGAAATTTTCCTTTTTGAACTGAAGAGAGATTTTGTTGAGATATTTAATTTAATAAAATGAGATATGCTCTCATAATTACTTTTTCTATTTAATTAAATAATCTTTAATTAATTAGAGACACTTTTCTTAGTTAATTAAATAACATCATTTAATTAATTAGGAATGGCTTATCATTTAATTAAATAACTTTGTTTAATTAATTAGAAGTAAGTACTCCATTTAATTTAATAATTTCATTTAATTATTTCAAAATTCTTTTCGAAACAAGTCAGTTCAAGTCAACCTTGGTTAAATCTAGTCAACTTTTGGTCAAACTTGATGTTTGTGTATGTGAATATGAGCAAATGTGAGTATGAATTCCAGCAACAATTCGATGCAAATTCTCATTCAACCTTTCAAAATGAGGAGGTGAGGGTCTCTTAAATAGACTTTCCTAGAATTCATCAACGGTTGAGATTGATTTCAATCAATGGTCAGGATTAAAGTTGAAGTTCAGTCATAAAGGGAGATTTTCAAATTAAAGGGAGTTAACAGATTTAATTTGAGTAAAATAAGGAGTTAACTAATTCAATTTGAGTAGAAAAAGGATTTAACTAATTTACCTCATTTTTGATCAATAATGAACTGAAAATTTCCCTTTTTGAAATGAAGAGAGCTTTTGTTGAGATATTTAATTTAATAAAATAAAATATGCTCTCATAATTACTTTTTCTATTTAATTAAATAATTTTTAATTAATTAGAGACACTTTTCTTATTTAATTAAATAAGTTCATTTAATTAATTAGGAATGACTTCTCATTTAGATAAATAACTTTGTTTAATTAATTAGAAGTAAGTACTCCATTTAATTAAATAAATTCATTTAATTATTTCAAAATTAGACAACTCAAGTCAACCGTGGTCAAATCTGGTCAAGTTTTGGTAAAAACTGATCTTTGCGTATGTGAATATGAGCAAATGTGAATATGAATTCCAGCAACAATTCGATGCAAATTCTCATTCAACCTTTGAAAATGAAGAGATGAGGGTCTCTTAAATAGACCTTCCAAGAATTCATCAATGGTTGAGATCGATTTCAATCAATGGTCAGGATTAAAGGTGAAGTTCATTTATAAAGGAAGATTTCCAAATTAAAGAGAGTTAACAGATTTAATTTGAGTAAAATAAGGAGTTAATTGATTCAATTTGAGTGGAAAAAGGAGTTAACTAATTTAACTCATTTTTGATCAATAATGAACTAGAAATTTTCCTTTTTGAATTGAAGAGAGATTTTTTTGATATATTTAATTTAATAAAATGAGATATGTTTTCATAATTACTTTTTCTATTTAATTAAATAATCTTTAATTAAATAGAGACACTTTTCTTATTTAATTAAATAAATTCATTTAATTAATTAGGAATGGCTTCTCATTTAATTAAATAACTTTGTTTAATTAATTAGAAGTAAGTACTCCATTTAATTAAATAATTTCATTTAACTATTTCAAAATTCTTTTCGAAACTATTCAACTCAAGTCAACCATGGTTAAATCTGGTCAACTTTTGGTGAAACTTGTTGTTTGCGTATGTGAATATGAGCAAATGTGAGTATGAATTCCAACAACAATTCGATGCAAATTCTCATTCAACCTTTCAAAATGAGGAGATGATGATCTCTTAAATAAACTTTCTTAGAATTCATCAACGGTTGAGATCGATTTCAATCAACGGTCAGGATTAAAGGTGAAGTTCAGTCATAAAGGGAGATTTCCAAATTAAAGGGATTTAACAAATTTAATTTGAGTAAAATAAGGTGTTAACTGATTCAATTTGAGTAGAAAAAAGAGTTAATTGATTTAACTCATTTTTCATCAATAGTGAACTGAAAAATTTCCCTTTTTGAACTGAAGAGAGATTTTGTTGAGATATTTAATTTAATAAAACAAGATATACTCTCATAATTACTTTTTCTATTTAATTAAATAATCTTTAATTAATTAGAGACACTTTACTTATTTAATTAAATAACTTCATTTAATTAATTAGGAATGGCTTCTCATTTAATTAAATAACTTTGTTAAATTAATTAGAAGTACTCCATTTAATTAAATAATTTCGTTTAACTATTTTAAATTTTTTTTTGAAACTAGTCAACTCAAGTCAATTGTGGTTAAATTTGGTCAAACTTGATCTTTGCGTATGTGAATACGAGCAAATGTGAGTATGAATTCCAGCAACAATTCGATGCAAATTCTCATTCAACCTTCCAAAATGAAGTCATGAGGGTCTCTTAAATAGACTTTCTTGGAATTCATCAACGGTTGAGATCGATTTCAATCAACGGTCAGGATTAAAGGTGAAGTTCAGTCATAAAGGAAGATTTCCAAATTAAAGGGAGTTAACAGATTTAATTTGACTAAAATAAAGAGTTAACTGATTCAATTTGAGTAGAAAAAGGAGTTAACTGATTTAACTCATTTTTCATCAATAGTGAACTGAAAATTTTCCTTTTTGAACTGAATAGAGATTTTATGGAGATTTAATTTAATAAAATGAGATATGCTCTCATAATTACAATTTCTATTTAATTAAATAATCTTTAAATAATTAGAGCCAATTTACTTATTTAATTAAATAACTTCATTTAATTAATTAGGAATGGCTTCTCATTTAATTAAATAACTTTGTTTAATTAATTAGAAGTAAGTACTCCATTTAAATAAATAAGTTTGTTTAATTATTTGAAATTTTTTTTCAAACTAGTCAACTCTAGTCAATCGTGGTTAAATCTGGTCAAGTTTTGGTCAAACTTGATGTTTGTGTATGCGAATATGAGCAAATGTGAGTATGAATTCCAACAACAATTCGACGCAAATTCTCATTCAACCTTTCAAAATGAGCAGATGAGGGTCTCTTAAATAGACTTTCCTAGAATTCATCAATGGTTGAGATCGATTTCAATCAACGGTCAGGATTAAAGGTGAAGTTCGATCCTAAAGGGAGATTTCCAAATTAAAGGGAGTTAACAGATTTAATTTGAGTAAAATAAGGAGTTAACTGATTCAATTTCAGTAAAAAAAGGAGTGAACTAATTTAACTCATTTTTGATTAATAGTGAACTGGAAATTTCCCTTTTTGAAATGAAGAGAGATTTTGTTGAGATATTTAATTTAATAAAATGAAATATGCTCTCATAATTACTTTTTCAATTTAATTAAATAATTTTTAATTAATTAGAGACACTTCTCTTATTTAATTAAATAACTTCATTTAATTAATTAGGAATGACTTCTCATTTAGATAAATAACTTTGTTTAATTAATTAGGAGTAAGTACTCCATTTAATTAAATAATTTCATTTAATTATTTCAAAATTCTTTTCAAAACTAGACAACTCAAGTCAACCGTGGTCAAATCTGGTCAAATTTTGGTAAAACTTGATCTTTGCGTATGTGAATATGAGCAAATGTGAGTATGAATTCCAGCAACAATTCGATTCATATTCTCATTCAACCTTTCAAAATGAAGAGATGAGGGTCTCTTAAATAGACCTTCCAAGAATTCATCAATGGTTGAGATCGATTTCAATCAACGGTCAGGATTAAAGGTGAAGTTCATTTATAAAAGAAGATTTCCAAATTAAAGAGAGTTAGCAGATTTAATTTGAGTAAAATAAGGAGTTAACTGATTCAATTTGAGTAGAAAAAGGAGTTAACTGATTTAACTCATTTTTGATCAATAATGAACTAGAAATTTCCCTTTTTGAACTGAAGAGAGATTTTGTTGATATATTTAATTTAATAAAATGAGATATGTTGTCATAATTACTTTTTCTATTTAATTAAATAATCTTTAATTAAATAGAGACACTTTTCTTATTTAATTAAATAAATTGATTTAATTAATTAGGAATGGCTTCTCATTTAATTAAATAACTTTGTTTAATTAATTAGAAGTAAGTACTCCATTTCATTAAATAATTTTGTTTAATTATTTCAAAATTCTTTTCGAAACTAGTCAACTCAAGTCCACCGTGGTTAAATCTGGTCAACTTTTGGTCAAACTTGGTGTTTGCGTATGTGAATATGAGCAAATGTGAGTATGAATTCCAGCAACAATTCGATGCAAATTCTCATTCAACCTTTCAAAATGAGGAGATGAGGGTCTCTTAAATAGACTTTCTTAGAATTCACCAACAGTTGAGATCGATTTCAATCAACGGTCAGGATTAAAGGTGAAGTTCAGTCATAAAGGGAGATTTCTAAATTAAAGGGAGTTAAAAGATTTAATTTGAGTAAAATAAGGAGTTAACTGATTCAATTTGATTAGAAAAAGGAGTTAATTGATTTAACTCATTTTTCATCAATAGTGAACTAAAAAATTTCCCTTTTTGAACTGAAGAGAGATTTTGTTGAGATATTTAATTTAATAAAATGAGATATACTCTCATTTATACTTTTTCTATTTAATTAAATAATCTTTAATTAATTAGAGACACTTTACTTATTTAATTAAATAACTTCATTTAATTAATTAGGAATGGCTTCTCATTTAATTAAATAACTTTGTTTAATTAATTAGAAGTAAGTACTCCATTTAATTAAATAATTTTGTTTAACTATTTCAAAATTCTTTTTGAAATTAGTCAACTCAAGTCAACTGTGGTTAAATTTGGTCAAATTTTGGTCAAACTTGATCTTTGCGTATGTGAATATGAAAAAATGTGAGTATGAATTCCAGCAACAATTCGATGCAAATTCTCATTCAACCTTTCAAAATGAAGTCATGAGGATCTCTTAAATAGACTTTCTTGGAATTCATCAACGATTGAGATCGATTTCAATCAACGGTCAGGATTAAAGGTGAAGTTCTGTCATAAAGGGAGATTTCTAAATTAAAAGGAGTTAACAGATTTAATTTGAGTAAAATAAAGAGTTAACTGATTCAATTTGAGTAGAAAAAGGAGTTAACTGATTTAACTCATTTTTCATCAATAGTGAACTGAAAATTTTCCTTTTTGAATTGAAGATAGATTTTGTTGAGATTTAATTTAATAAAATGAGATATGCTCTCATAATTACGATTTCTATTTAAATAAATTATCTTTAAATAATTAGAGACAATTTACTTATTTAATTAAATAACTTCATTTAATTAATTAGGAATGGCTTCTCATTTAATTAAATAACTTTGTTTAATTAATTAGACGTAAGTACTCCATTTAAATAAATAAGTTCGTTTAATTATTTAAATTTTTATTTTCAAACTAGTCAACTCAAGTCAATCGTGGTTAAATTTGGTCAACTTTTGGTCAAACTTGATCTTTGCGTATGTGAATATGAGCGAATGTGAGTATGAATTGCAGCAACAATTCGATGCAAATTCTCATTCAACCTTTCAAAATGAAGAGATGAGGGTCTCTTAAATAGACTTTCTTGAAATTCATCAACGGTTGAGATCGATTTCAATCAACGGTCAGGATTAAACGTGAAGTTTAGTCATAAAGGGAGATTTCTAAATTAAAGGGAGTTAACAGATTTAATTTGAGTAAAATAAGTAGTTAACTGATTCAATTTGAGTAGAAAAAAGAGTTAACTAATTTAACTCATTTTTTATCAATAGTGAACTGAAAATTTCCCTTTCTGAACTAAAGAGAGATTTTGTTGAGATATTTAATTTAATAAAATGAGATATGCTCTCATAAATACTTTTTCTATTTAATTAAATAATATTTAATTCATTAGAGACACTTTTCTTATGTAATTAAATAACTTCATTTAATTAATTAGGTATGGCTTCTCATTTAATTAAATAACCTTGTTTAATTAATTAGAAGTAAGTACTCCATTTAATTAAATGATTTTGTTTAGTTATTTTAAAATTCTCTTCAAAATTAGTCAACTCAAGTCAACCGTGGTTAAATCTGGTCAACTTTTGGTCAAACCTGATCTTTGCGTATGTGAATATGAGCAAATGTGAGTATCAATTCCAACAAAAATTCAATGCAAATTCTCATTCAACCTTTCAAAATGAAGAGATAAGGGTCTCTTAGATAGATTTTCTTGGAATTCATCAACTGTTGAGATCGATTTCAATCAACGGTCAGGATTAAAAGTGAAATTCAGTTATAAAGGGAAATCTCCAAATTAAAGGAAGTTAACAGATTTAATTTGAGTAAAATAAGGAGTTAATTGATTCAATTTGAGTGGAAAAAGGAGTTAACTGATTTAACTCATTTTTTATCAATAGTGAACTGAAAATTTCCGTTTTTAAATTGAAGAGAGATTTTGTTGAGATATTTAATTTAATAAAATGAGATATGCTCTTATAATTACTTTTTCTATTTAATTAAATAATCTTTAATTAATTAGAGACACTTTCCTTATTTAATTAAATAACTTCATTTAATTAGTTAGGAATGGCTTCTCATTTAATTAAATAACTTTGTTTAATTAATTAGAAGTGAGTACTCTATTTAATTAAATAATTTCATTCAATTATTTCAAAATTCTTTTCGAAACTAGTCAACTCAAGTCAACCGTGGTTAAATCTGGTCATATTTTTTTCAAACTTGATCTTTTCGTATGTGAATATGAGCAAATGTGAGTATGAATTCTAGCAACAATTCGATGCAAATTCTCATTCAACCTTTCAAAATGAAGAGATGAGGGTCTCTTAAATAGACTTTCCTGAAATTCATCAACAGTTGAGATCGATTTCGATCGACGGTCAGTATTAAAGGTGAAGTTCAGTCATAAAGAGAGATTTACAAATTAAAGGGAGTTAACAGATTTAATTTGAGTAAAATAACGAGTTAACTGATTCAATTTGAGTAGAAAGAGGAGTTAACAGATTTAACTCATTTTTTATCAATACTGAACTGTATATTTCCCTTTTTGAACTGAAGAGAGATTTTTTGAGATATTTAATTTAATAAAATGAGATATGCTCTCATAATTACTTTTTCTATTTAATTAAATAATATTTAATTAACTATAGACACTTTCTTATTTAATTAAATAACTTCATTTAATTAATTAGGAATGGCTTCTAATTTATTTAAATAACTTTGTTTAATTAATTAGAAGTAAGTACTCCATTTAATTAAATAATTTTCTTTAATTATTTCAAAATTCTTTTCGAAACTAGTCAACTCAAGTCAACCGTGGTTAAATCTGGTCAACTTTTGGTCAAACTTGATCTTTGCGTATGTGAATATGAGAAAATGTGAGTATGAATTCCAACAAAAATTTGATGCAAATTCTCATTCAACCTTTCAAAATGAAGAGATGAGGGTCTCTTAAATAGACTTTCTTGGAATTCATCAACAGTTGAGACTGATTTTAATCAACGGTCAGGATTAAAGGTGAAGTTCAATCATAAAGGGAGATCTCCAAATTAAAGGGAGTTAATAGATTTTATTTGAGTAAAATAAGGAGTTAACTAATTCAATTCGAGTAGAAAAAGGAGTTAACTGATTTAACTCATTTTTCATCAATAGTGAACTGGAAATTTCCCTTTTTGGACTGAAGAGAGATTTTTTTGAGATATTTAATTTAATAAAATGAGATATGCTCTCATAATTACTTTTTCTGTTTAATTAAATAATCTTTAATTAATTATAGACACTTTACTTATTTAATTAAATAACTTCATATAATTAATTAGTAATGGCTTCTCATTCAATTAAATAATTTTTCTTAATTAATTGGAAGTAAGTGCTCCATTTAATTAAATAATTTTGTTTAATTATTTCAAAATTCTTTTTGAAACTAGTCAACTCAAGTCAACTATGGTTAAATTTGGTCAACTTTTGGTCAAACTTGATCTTTGCGTATGTGAATATGAGAAAATGTGAGTATGAATTCCAGCAACAATTCGATGCAAATTCTCATTCAACCTTTCAAAATGAAGAGATGAGGGTCTCTTAAATAGACTTTCCTAAAATTCATCAATGGTTGAGATCGATTTCAATCAACGGTCAGGATTAAAGTTGAAGTTCAATCATAAAGGGAGATCTCCAAATTAAAGGGAGTTAATAGATTTTATTTGAGTAAAATAAGGAGTTAACTGATTCAATTCGAGTAGAAAAAGGAGTTAACTCATTTAATACGTTTTTGATCAATAGTGAAATGGAAATTTCCCTTTTTGAACTGAAGAGAGATTTTGTTGAGATATTTAATTTAATAAAATGAGGTATGCTCTCATAATTACTTTTTCTATTTAATTAAATAATCTTTAATTAATTAGAGACACTTTTCTTATTTAATTAAATAACTTCATTTAATTAATTAGGAATGGCTTCTCATATAATTAAATAACTTTGTTTAATTAATTAGAAGTAAGTACTCCATTTAATTAAATAATTTCGTTTAATTATTTCAAAATTCTTTTTGAAACTAGTCAACTCAAGTCAACCGTGGTTAAATTTTTCAACTTTTGGTCAAACTTGATCTTTGTGTATGTGAATATGAGCAAATGTGAGTATGAATTCTAGCAACAATTCAATGCAAATTCTCATTCAACCTTTCAAAATGAAGAGATGAAGGTCTCTTAAATAGACTTTCCTGAAATTCATCAATGGTTGAGATCGATTGCAATCAACGGTCAGGATTAAAGGTGAAGTTCAGTCATAAAGGGAGATTTCCAAATTAAAGAGAGTTAAAATATTTAATTTGACTGAAATAAGGAGTTAACTGATTCAATTTGAGTAGAAAAAGGAGTTAACTCATTTTTTATCAATAGTGAACTGGAAATTTCATTTTTTGAACTGAAAAGAGGTTTTGTTGATATATTTAATTTAATAAAATGAGATATGCTCTCATCATTACTTTTTCTATTTAATTAAATAATCTTTAATTAATTAGAGACACTTTTTTTAATTTAATTAAATAACTTCATTTAATTAATTAGGATTGGCTTCTCATTTAATTAAATGACTTTGTTTAATTAATTAGAAGTAAGTACTCCATTTAATTAAATAATTTTCTTTAATTATTTCAAAATTATTTTCGAAACTAGTCAACTCAAGTCAACCGTGGTTAAATCTGGTCAACTTTTGGTCAAACTTGATTTTTGCGTATGTGAATATGTGCAAATGTGAGTATGAATTCTAGCAACAATTCGATGCAAATTCTCATTCAACCTTTCAAAATGAAGATATGAGTGTCTCTTTGTAATGTCCCCTTTCTAGCATTCATAGCATGATGTTGTCGTTACCCTATTTCCCCACAGTCCTGTAGGCTAACTAGGACATTAAAAGGGCTTAGAGGCCATTTGGCCTAGACAGTTTTAGTTGCAGGTCTTTCTGAGGGGTTCTGAGGCAACTTTGGGCATACTTACTATTTATAGTAAGTCATCTTGGACATGGTCAGACATTCAGTCATAGTGGTATGTCGATGGTAATTGTTTAAAATCGACAGGAAAACTTATTTATCATTGATAAGATTTGTTATGAATTGATAAAGCCATTTTATAATGTTAGATTTAAATATTTAACTTTATTAATGCATAAACTATAGTTTGTGGGAAATATTTAAATTAAAAGATTTCCCTTTATTTTTATAACACATTGGAGATATAAGGTACATAAAGGGAGTTATGTTTTATCCCACATTGATAAAACAAAGGATTGAGCTCTTGTGAGAACACTATAAAAAAAATGGAAGAGCTTTTTTTTTGTATGCTTGGATGAAGAATAATGTTATGTTGTTGGATATCTAATTATCAGGCTTGGTGGACGGAATCCCTCTTTGCTAGCATTCTCTTCGCTATTGGAAGACACTGTCAGGAGGATCAAGGGTGTTTTCACTTTAGGAAACACACTGGATTTCATTTGGAGCGTTCGCATAAAGAAATTTACAAGGGTTTGAGATGCAGATCTGAAGTTAGTTATTGCTATAGTGCTGCATGGGCAATATTTTGCTACAGTACGATGTGAACAGTGTTGGTATCAAGTTTATTTATTTTTCTTGCTGATTTGAAGTTTGGAGGGCTGCCGACTACATCTGCAAAATACTACGGCAACTAATTCCAGGTTCCTTTTGTCAAATTTTGATACTTTGCATAATAATTGTTGAATACAAATCTGAATCATTGTTGCAGCCTTTAAGGCAGCTGTAAGTGCACATCTACATTTAAAAATCACCCTTTATCAGGAGATTGAAAGAGTTTCCAAATTTTTCATATACTGTTGAATGTGTGCCAAGAGTTTGTGAAAATGCTATGATGTGTATTATGCATTTTAATGTCACTTCATAGTTGTTCGTAAATCTACTCATTGGAAAGCAATTTATTGAGGAAATCAGCTTTATGAGTTTGCATACAAAGTGTTTGACAATATTCCTTAAGTTAAATTTCTACAAGTCAAAGTTCAAATTAGGGGAGGATACTACAGTGGTATCAGAGCTATAAGTCCTGCCATCCTGTGGAGGTCTTATAGGAAATTTGAAACTGGCGGATAGAGGGGAAAGTGTTTGATGAAATGTCAAAACACTAAAATCAGAGCATTTATGTTTGAGCATGCGATAGGGGCCTTATAATTTCCGCAATACCAGAGCAAGACAAAGCAGGAGTTCAAACCTGCAAAGCAAACAGTTTAGTTCATCCATACAGGGGGGTATAGAATCCAGTCATACAGACACAACGGAGGTATTCTTTGATCAAGACAGCAATATGGGTGACCGAGATGATAGGAATACAAGCTTAGGTGGAGGCGAGAATGCCGGTCCAGAGCTTGGAGAGGAAAGATTCTTACAATTATTAGAGACCTTGGTACAGGGTCAACGAGTAGCAGAACAAAGGGCATAGGAACAGAATCAAAGATTGGATCTTATGATGCAGATGATGGCTCGTCAAATGGGGTTGAATGCTAACATGGGTGGAGGAAACAATCAGAATGGAAATGATCAGGATGGGACACATAATGGAGATGAACAAGTTGGAAACAATTTTGGTCATGCACCCCAACGAGCTAGGACAGTGAGTTCAAGGCCCATGATTCCTACATTTCCTCCTAGAGCTCCAGAGTAGCTCGTACTAGAGCCCCAGATTACTGATATACAGGACCAGTTGAGGAGAGATTAGGAAGCCGGAGGGCCAGATTTTACTGCTGCAATTACCTTTAGGGAGTATATGGATGTGTGGATGAAACATATGCCACGTGGACATGACAGGAACTAGAACTATGAGCTACGAAAGAAAGTAGGGAGACTTGAGTTACCATATTATGATGGCTCAGGAAAGTCTACAGCAAGAGCTTGGGTTCAAAAGCTTGACACATACTTTCAATTGAAACCTATGCCCAAGGAAGAAGATATTAAGTACGCAACAATTCATCTGGATGTATTAGCACATGAGTGGTGGCATCATGGTATGGTCACTATGTGACATGGACACATTACCTCATATGTGGAGTTTACAGAGAGGCTGATTCAACATTTTGATAGGAAGGATCCAGAACTCCATTTCAAGGAGTTAGCTCAGCTTAAATAGTGGGGATCATTGGAAACATACATTTCAGAGTTTCAAAAACTTGCAGTGTTAGTAACAGATGTATCTGAACAGAGTATACTACTTCTATTTATGGATGGGTTAGCTGATCCGTTGAGAGGGTGGATTAAAGCTCTCAACCCTCCCACTTTGCAGGAAGCCATTAAGAAAGCTCGTGACATGGATTCCTCTTCATCTTCAAAAAATAAATTCCAGGCAAAGAGTTTCCCTTCAAGGAAAGATAAGGACAGGAAACCTTTCATAAAGAGGTTCCGCCAGCTAAGGAGGAAAGTAAGAGGTTGGACAGTGAGACACTTAATGATCTCAGGAAGAAGAAGCTTTGTTTTCATTGCAGGGAGCCTTGGGATTTGTCACATAAGTGTCCATTGAAAGAAAAAGCTAAGCAGATGGAGTACTTTTCAGCTGAAGAGTCAGTAGATGGAGATTCAGAGCAGTCATCCAAATCAGATGGAGATGATGATAGTTCTTCATAGGAGGAAGTACGTGGTGATAACACGATAGCTCAGTTGTCAAGTATATAGGAGGCTGTCACTTTCAGAGTTAGGGGAACCTTGGATGGACAGAGAGTTGTGGCACTCATTGATACAGGGGCAACACATAACTTCATTGATAAGAAGTTTGTGACACGTAGAGGGCTACATATAGAGGAGCATAGGGGATTTAAGGTGATGGTTGCCGATGGCTTCAAAATTGAATGTACCAAGAAAATCTCCAACTTGCAGCTTCGTTTGGGAGATTATGACATGACAAGGGATTTCTTTGTGGTCAACATTGGTGATCAGGATATGGTGCTTGGGATAAACTGGATGAAGTCTCTGGTAGAGTTTACATTTAACCTTGAGAAAATGGAAATGAGGTTTAAGGAAAATGGTAAGAAGATAGTTCTCAGAGGTTTGTCAGATGGGAGACTTTGAGTGGTGTCACTCAAGCAGATGCAGAGTTTCTTTAGACATGATCAAGTGCGGTGGGCAGCAGAGTTTAGAGTAATGCCTGAGATGACAGAGCAGCATAAACAAGAGTATCCACCTGATGTACAAAAAATAATAACCAAACATACTAAGGTGTTTGGTGAGATACCTCTAGGGAGACCCCCGGATAGGGGAATCAAGCATGTTATTGAATTAGAGGAAGGGGCTAAGCCAGTTATCATCACACCTTACTGCCATCCGAAGAGATGTAAGGATGAAATAGAAAAGGCAATTAAGGAGTTGATTGACATGGGGCACATACGGCCAAGAAAAAGTCCTTTCACTTCTTCAGTAGTATTGGTGAAGAAGAAGGACGGTACAATGAGGATGTGCATTGATTATAGGGAGCTAAACAAGAAGACAATCAAGAACCGATACCATATCCCGTGCATCAATGAGCTTATTGATGAATTGCATGGTGCATGCTACTTCTCCAAGATTGATTTGAGATCCAGCTACCATCAGATACGGGTTAGAGAGGTGGATGTGGAGAAGACAGCTTTTAGATGCCACTATGGACATTTTGAGTTCTTAGTCATGCCCTTTGGGTTGACAAATGCCCCTGCCACTTTCCAGTCTTGTATGAATAGAGTGTTCAGAGATCAGTTGAGGAAGTTTGTGTTGATATTTTTTGATGATATACTGATATACAGCCGTACTTGGGAGGAATATTTGAAGCATATTGATACAGTTCTCAGTATTCTAGAGAGGGAGTCATTATATGCCAAGATGAGTAAATGTGAGTTTGGGATGACAAAGTTTCTCTATCTAGGGCATATTATTAGTGTAGGAAGTGTTTGGGTTGACCCAAACAAGATCAGGGCCATTCTGGATTGGCCACCATCGAGGAACACTTCACAATTCAAGGGATTTCTTGGGCTTTGTGGGTTCTACCATAGATTTGTGAAGCGATTTTCACAGATAGTAGCACCACTTATAGATTTGACATGAAAAGATAGTTTCAAGTGGTCAAAGAGGGCTCAGGATTGTTTTGATAGGTTTAAGGAGCTGATGAGTACATGTCCTGTTTTAGCCATTCCGAATTTCACCAGGCCCTTTGAGTTGTAGTGTGATGCCTTGGGAGAGGGCATAGGAGCTATTCTCATGCAAGACAAACATCCCATCACATATGAGAGTAGAAAATTATGAGGTGTGGAGAGAACCTACAACATCTACGACAAAGAGATGCTAGCAATCATGCACGCGCTAGCTAAGTTCAGGCAGTACTTAGTGGGAAGCCGGTTCACAGTAAAAATAGATCATAATAGCTTGAAACATTTCCTTGGACAGAAGGACCTTAACGAAAGGCAACAGAAATGGGTGAGTAAATTACAGGCCTATGATTTCGACATAGCCTATGTCAAAGGGAAGAAAAATATTGTTGCAGATGCTTTATCTAGAAGGCCTCATTTGCTTGTTGTTGGGATAGTCATGGATGATTGGAGAGAGATGATCTTGGCAGAATATGCTAAGGATAGTTGGGCATCTAGCATTATTGAGGGAGCTATTCAAGATAGTCGATACACTATCGTAAATGATCTGATCATCTACAAGGAAAGGATTTATTTAGTACCCGGGTCTGCTATGAAGTAAAAGATTTTGAGGGCATTTCATGATTCACCAATGGTAGGACATCCCAGATTCTTTAAGACATATCGGCAGGTGATAGAGCGCTTAACTTGGAAAGGACTCAAATCAGAGGTGCTTTAGTTTGTGAGGGAATGCCCTGTGTGTCAATAGAAAAAATAGGAACATTCTTTTCTGTGTGGTTTACTACAGCCCCTACCCATACCAGAGAAGAAGTGGGAGAGCATTTCCATGGATTTTATCATAGGCCTCCCCAAGGAACAGGGTCGGGATTGTATCTTTGTTGTGGTAGACAGATTGACGAAATTTTCACATTTCTTTGCAATTTCGTCTACATATTCAGTAGCACAAACAACAGAACTATTTTTTCGAGAGGTATTCAGACTACATGGGATACCACAGAGCATAGTTAGTGACAGAGATAGCAGATTTATGAGCCACTTTTGGCAGGAGTTGTTCAAGTTATGTGGAACAGAGCTCACTCCGAGTACCAGCTACCACCCCCAAACTGATGGGCAGATAGAGATAGTGAACAAATGGGTTGAGGGGTACCTTCGAAACTACATTGCAGGAGAGCAGAAGGCTTGGGTGAAGTGGCTACATCTAGGGGAGTACTGCTATAATACCTCTTTCCATATGTCTATTCAAATGTCCCCTTTTATGGAACTATATGGGTATGATGCTCCTAATTTTTTGGATTTGTTATTTGGGGACAGCAGGGTGCCTAAGGCCAAGGATACTTTGCAGGAGTGTCAGGACATTATGCGATCCTTGAAGGAAATTTTGCAAAAAGCACAAAATCAGTAGAAGCAATATGCTGATCAGCACAGGGTTGAGAGGTCCTTTGAGGTGGGAGATATGGTGTACCTCATGTTACAGCCATATAGATAGTCCTCTCTCAAGAATACTGGAGCAGAGAAATTGAAACCACGCTACTATGGACCGTTCAAAGTAATCAGGAGAGTGGGCAAAGTAGCTTATGAGTTGGAGTTGCCTACAGACAGTAAAGTGCATAATGTGTTCCATGTGTCACGCCTTAAGAAGGCATTGGGTCACAATGTGGTGCCTTTAGTAGTATTACCACCTCTTGATGATGAGGGAAAGCTTATCTTGGTTCCCGAGGCCATACTTGACTCCAGGGAGAGGGTGCTTCGCAGGAGGACTATTAGGGAGTATCTAGGGAAGTGGAGGAACCTACCTGTTGAGGATGCTACTTGAGAAAATGAGCAGATATTGTAGCATCTAGAGCTGAAATTGCTTGAGGACAAGCAATTTTGGGAAGGGCGGACTGTAATGTCCCCTTTCTAGAATTCATAGCATGATGTTGTCGTTAGCCTATTTTCCCACTGTCCCATAGGCTAACTAGGACATTAAAGGGGCTTAGAGGCCATTTGGCCTAGACAGTTTCAGTTGCAAGTCTTTCTGAGGGGTTCTGAGGCAACTTTGGGCATACTTACTATTTATAGTAAGTCATCTTGGACATGGTCGGACATTCGGTCACAGTGGTATGTCGATGGTAATTGTTTAAAATCGACAGAAAAACTTATTTATCATTGATAAGATTTGTTATGCATTGATAAAGCCATTTTATAAAGTTAAATTTAAATATTTAACTTTATTAATGCATAGACTATAGTTTGTGGGAAAGATTTAAATTAAAAGAGTTCCCTTTATTTTTATAACACATTGGAGACATAAGGTACATAA
Source organism: Cupressus sempervirens (assembly GCA_028749045.1). Classification (NCBI taxonomy): domain Eukaryota; kingdom Viridiplantae; phylum Streptophyta; class Pinopsida; order Cupressales; family Cupressaceae; genus Cupressus; species Cupressus sempervirens. The sequence continues at coordinate 114,749,606 of CM053783.1, forward strand.
AGGGAGTTATGTTTTATCCCACATTGAGAAAACAAAGGATTGAGCTCTTGTGAGAAGACTATAAAAGAAATGGAAGAACTTTTTTTTTGTATGCTTGGATGAAGAATAATGTTATGTTGTTAGATATCTAATTATCGGGCTTGGTGGATGGAATCCCTCTTTGCTAGCATTCTCTTCGCTGTTGGAAGACACAGTCAGGAGGATCAAGAGTGTTTTCACTTCAGGAAACACACTGGGTTTCATTTGGAGCATTCGCATAAAGAAATTTACAAGGGTTTGAGATGTAGATATGAAATTAGTTATTGATATAGTGCCGCATGAGTAGTATTTAGCTACAGTACAGTGTGAACAATGTTGGTATCAAGTTTACTTGTTTTTTCAGCTGATTTGAAGTTTGGAGGGCTGCCGACTACATCTGCAAAATACTACGGCAACTAATTCCAGGTTCCTTCTGTCAAATTTTAATACTTTGCATAATAATTGTTGAATACAAATCTGAATCATTGTTGCAGCCTTTAAGGCAGCTGTAAGTGCACATCTACATTTAAAAATCACCCTTTATCAGGAGATTGAAAGAGTTTCCAAATTTTTCATATACTGTTGAATGTGTGCCAAGAGTTTGTGAAAATGTTATGATGTGTATTATACATTTTAATGTCACTTCATAGTTGTTCGTAAATCTACTCATTGGAAAGCAATTTATGGAGAAAATCAGCTTTATGAGTTTGCATACAAAGTGTTTGACAATATTCCTTAAGTTAAATTTCTACAAGTCAAAGTTCAAATCAGGGGAGGATACTACACTTAAAAATAGAATTTCTTGGAATTCATCAATGGTTGAGATCGATTTCAATCAACGGTCAAAATTAAAAGTGAAGTTCAGTCATAATGGGAGATTTCAAAATTAAAGAGAGTTAACAGATTTATTTTGTGTAAAATAAGGAGTTAACTAATTCAATTTGAGTAGAAAAAAGACTTAACTGATTTAACCCATTTTTGATCAATAGTGAACTGGAAATTTCTCTTTTTGAACTAAATAGAGATTTTGTTGAGATATTTAATTTAATAAAATGAGATATGCTCTCATAATTACTTTTTCTATTTAATTAAATAATCTTTAATTAATTAGAGACACTTTTATTATGTAATTAAATAACTTCATTTAATTAATTAGGTATGGCTTCTCATTTAATTAAATAACTTTGTTTAATTAATTAGAAGTAAGTACTCCATTTAATTAAATAATTTTGTTTAGTTATTTAAATTTTTTTTTCAAAATTAGTCAACTCAAGTCAACCGTGGTTAAATCTGGTCAACTTTTGGTCAAACCTGATCTATGCGTATGTGAATATGAGCAAATGTGAGTATCAATTCCAACAACAATTCGATGCAAATTTTCATTCAAACTTTCAAAATGAAGAGATAAGGGTCTCTTAGATAGACTTTCCTGGAATTCATCAATGGTTGAGATTGATTTCAATCAATGGTCAGGATTAAAAGTGAAGTTCAGTTATAAAGGGAGATTTCCAAATTAAAGGAAGTTAACAGATTTAATTTGAGTAAAATAAGGAGTTAACTAATTCAATTTGAGTGAAAAAAGGAGTTAACTAATTTAACTCATTTTTGATCAATAGTGAACTGAAAATTTCCCTTTTTAAACTAAGGAGAGATTTTGTTGAGATATTTAATTTAATAAAATGAGATATGCTCTTATAATTACTTTTTCTATTTAATTAAATAATCTTTAATTAATTAGAGACACTTTTCTTATTTAATTAAATAACTTCATTTAATTAGTTAGGAATGGCTTCTCATTTAATTAAATAAGTTTGTTTAATTAATTAGAAGTGAGTACTCCATTTAATTAAATAATTTCGTTCAATTCTTTCAAAATTCTTTTCGAAACTAGTCAACTCAAGTCAATCGTGGTTAAATCTGGTCAACTTTTGTCCAAACTTGATCTTTGAGTATGTGAATATGAGCAAATGTGAGTATGAATTCTAGCAACAATTCGATACAAATTCTCATTCAACCTTTCAAAATGAAGAGATGAGGGTCTCTTAAATAGACTTTCCTGAAATTCATCAACAGTTGAGATCGATTTCAATCAACGGTCAGTATTAAAGGTTAAGTTCAATCATAAAGGCAGATTTCCAAATTAAAGGGAGTTAACAGATTTAATTTGAGTAAAATAAGGAGTTAACTGATTCAATTTGAGTAGAAAGAGGAGTTAACTGATTTAACTCATTTTTTATCAATAGTGAACTGTATATTTCCCTTTTTGAACTGAAGAGAGATTTTGTTGAGATATTTAATTTAATAAAATGAGATATCCTCTCATAATTACTTTTTCTATTTAATTAAATAATCTTTAATTAAATAGAGACACTTTCTTATTTAATTAAATAAATTCATTTAATTAATTAGGCATGGCTTCTCATTTAATTAAATAACTTTGTTTAATTAATTAGAAGTAAGTACTCCATTTAATTAAACAAATTTCGTTTAATTATTTCAAAAAAAATTTCGAAACTAGTCAACTCAAGTCAACCGTGGTTAAATCTAGTCAACTTTTGGTCAAACTTGATGTTTGCGTATGTGAATATGAGAAAATGTGAGTATGAATTCTAGCAACAATTCGATGCAAATTCTCATTCAACCTTTCAAAATGAGGAGATGAGGGTCTCTTAAATAGACTTTCCTGAAATTCATCAACGGTTGAGACCGATTTTAATCAACGGTCAGGATTAAAGGTGAAGTTCAGTCATAAAGGGAGATCTCCAAATTAAAGGGAGTTAATAGATTTTATTTAAGTAAAATAAAGAGTTAACTGATTCAATTCGAGTAGAAAAAGGAGTTAACTAATTTAACTCATTTTTGATCAATAGTGAATTGGAAATTTCCCTTTTTGAACTGAAGAGAGATTTCGTTGAGATATTTAATTTAATAAAATAAGATATGCTCTCATAATTATTTTTTCTTTTTAATTTAATAATCTTTAATTAATTATAGACACTTTTCTTATTTAATTAAATAACTTCATTTCATTAATTAGTTATGGCTTCTCATTTAATTAAATAATTTTGCTTAATTAATTGGAAGTAAGTACTCCATTTAATTAAATAATTTCGTTTAATTATTTCAAAATTCTTTTTGAAAATAGTCAACTCAAGTCAACTGTGGTTAAATCTGGTCAACTTTTGGTCAAACTTGATCTTTGCGTATGTTAATATGAGCAAACGTGAGTATGAATTCTAGCAACAATTCGATGCAAATTATCATTCAACCTTTCAAAATGAGGAGATGAGGGTCTGTTAAATAGACTTTACTGGAATTCATCAACAGTGAAGATCGATTTCAATCAACGATCAGTATTAAAGGTGAAGTTCAGTCATAAAGGGAGATTTTCAAATTTAAGGGAGCTAACAAATTTAATTTGAGTAAAATAAGGAGTTAACTAATTCAATTTGAGTAGAAAAAGGAGTTAACCGATTTAACTCATTTTTGGTCAATAGTGAACTAAAAATTTCCCTTTTTGAACTGAAGAGAGATTTTGTTGAGATATTTAATTTACTAAAATGTGATATGCTCTCATAATTACTTTTTCTATTTGATTAAATAATCTTTAATTATTTAGAGACACTTTTCTTGTTTAATTAAATAACTTCATTTAATTAATTAGGAATTGCTTCTCATTTAATTAAATAACTTTATTTAATTAATTAGAAATAAGTACACCATTTAATTAAATAATTTCGTTTAATTATTTCAAAATTATTTTCAAAACTAGTCAACTCAAGTCAACCGTGGTTAAATCTGGTCAACTTTTGGTCAAACTTGATATTTGTGTATGTGAATATGAGCAAATGTGAGTATAAATTCTAGTAACAATTCGATGCAAATTCTCATTCAACCTTTCAAAATGAAGAGATGAGGGTCTCTTAAATAGACTTTCCTGAAATTCATCAACGATTGAGATTGATTTCAATCAACGGTCAGGATTAAAGGTGAAGTTCAGTCATAAAGAGAGATTTCCAAATTAAAGGGAGTTAACAGATTTAATTTGAGTAAAATAAGGAGTTAACTGATTCAATTTGAGTAAAAAAAGGAGCTAACTAATTTAACTCATTTTTGATCAATAGTGAACTGGAAATTTCTCTTTTTTAACTGAATAGAGATTTTGTTGAGATATTTAATTTAATAGAATGAGATATGCTCTCTTTATTACTTTTTATATTTAATTGAATAATCCGTAATGAATTATAGACACTTTTCGTATTTAATTAAATAACTTCATTTAATTAATTAGGAAGGGCTTCTCATTTAATTAAATAACCTTGTTCAATTAATTAGAAGTACTCCGTTTAACTAAATAATTTTATTTAATTATTTCAAAATTCTTTTCGAAACTAGTCAACTCAAGTCAACCATGGTTAAATCTCGTAAAATTTTGGTCAAACTTAATCTTTGCGTATGTTAATATGAGCAAATGTGACTATGAATTCCAACAACAATTCGATGTAAATTCTCATTCAACCTTTCAAAATGAAGAGATGAGCGTCTCTTAAATAGACTTTCCTGGAATTCATCAACGATTGAGATTGATTTGAATCAACAGTCAGGATTAAAGGTGAAGTTCAGTCATAAAGGGAGATTTCCAAATTAACGGGAGTTAACAGATTCAATTTGAGTAAAATAAGGAGTTAACTGATTCAATTTGAGTAGAAAAAGGAGTTAATTGGTTTAACTCATTTTTTATAAATAGTGAAATAGAAATTTCCCTTTTTGAACTGATCAAAGACTTTGTTGAAGTATTTAATTTAATAAAATGAGATATGCTCTCATAATTACTTTTTCTATTTAATTAAATAATTTTTAATTAATTAGAGACACTTTTCTTATTAAATTAAATAACTTCATTTAATTAATAAGGAATGGCTTCTCATTTAATTAAATAACATTGTTTCATTAATTAGAAGTAAGTACTCCATTTAATTAAATAATTTTGCTTAATTATTTTAAAATTATTTTTGAAACTAGTCAACTCAAGTCAACCATGGTTAAATCTGGTCAACTTTTGGTCAAACTTGATGTTTGCGTATGTGAATATGAGCGAATGTGCGTATGAATTTCAGCAACAATTCGATGCAAATTCTCAGTCAGCCTTTCAAAATGAAGAGATGAGGGTTTCTTAAATAGGCTTTCCTGGACTTTATCAAAGGTTGAGATCAATTTCAATCAACGGTCACAATTAAAGGTGAAGTTCAGTCATAAAGGGACATTTCCAAATTAAAGGGAGTTAACAGATTTAATTTGAGTAAAATAAGGAGTTAACTGATTCAGTTTGAGTAAAAAAAGGAGTTAACTGATTTAACTCATTTTTGATCAATAGTGAAATGGAAATTGCCCTTTTTGAACTGAAGCGAGATTTTGTTAAGATATTTAATTTAATAAAATGAGATATGCTCTCATAATTACTTTTTCTATTTAATTAAATAATCTTTAATTAATTAGAGACACTTTTCTGATTTAATTAAATAACTTCATTTAATTAATTAGGAATGGCTTCTTATTTAATTAAATAACTTTGTTTAATTAATTAGAAGTAAGTACTCCATTTAATTAAGTAATTTCATTTAATTATTTCAAAAAAAATTTTGAACCTAGTCGAGTCAAGTCAACCGTGGTTAAATCTGTTCAACTTTTGGTCAAACTTTATCTTTGCATATGTGAATATGAGAAAATGTGAGTATGAATTCCAGCAACAATTCGATGCAAATTCTCATTCAACCTTTCCAAATGAAGAGATGAGGGTCTCTTAAATAGACTTTCTTGGAATTCATCAACGGTTGAGATCGATTTCAATCAACGGTCAGGATTAAAGGTGAAGTTCAGTCATAAAGGGAGATTTTCAAATTAAAGGGAGTTAACAGATTTAATTTGAGTAAAATAAGGAGTTAACTGATTGAATTCGAGTAGAAAAAAGAGATAACTGATTTAACTCATTTTTGGTTAATAGTGAACTGGAAATTTCCCTTTTAGAACTAAAGAGAGATTTTGTTGAGATTTTAATTTAATAAAATGAGATATGCTCTCATAATTACTTTTTCTATTTAATTAAATAATATTTAATTAATTAGAGACACTGTTCTTATTTAATTAAATAACTTCATTTAATTAATTAGGAATGGCTTCTCATTTAATTAAATAACTTTGTTTAATTAATTAGAAGTAAGTACTTCATTTAATTAAATAATTTTATTTAATTATTTCAAAATTCTTTTCAAAACTAGTCAACCGTGGTTAAATCTGGTCAACTTTTGGTCAAACTTTATCTTTGCGTATGTGAATATGAGCAAATGTGAGTATGAATTACAGCAACAATTCGATGCAAATTCTTATTCAACCTTTCAAAATGAAGAGATGAGAGTCTCTTAAATAGACCTTCCTAGAATTCATCAACAGTTGAGATCGATTTCAATCAACGGTCAAGATTGAAGGTGATGTTCAGTCATAAAGTGAGATTTCCAAATTAAAGGGAGTTAATAGATTTAATTTGAGTAAAATAAGGAGTTAACTGATTCAATTTGAGTAGAAAAAGGAGTTAACTGATTTAGCTGATTTAATTAAATAACTTTGTTTAATTAATTAGAATAAGTACTCTATTTAATTAAATAATTTCTTTTAATTGTTTCAAAATTATTTTCGAAACTAGTCAACTCAAGTCAACCGTAGTTAAATTTGGTCACCTTTTGGTCAAACTTGATCTTTGCGTATGTGAATATGAGCAAATGTGAGTATGAATTTCTAGCAACAATTCGATGCAAATTCTCATTCAACCTTTCAAAATGAAGAGATGACGGTCTCTTAGATAGACTTTCCTGGAATTCATCAATGGTTGAGATCGATTTCAATCAATGGTCAGGATTAAAGGTGAAGTTCAGTCATAAAAGGAGATTTCCAAATTAAAGAGAGTTAACAGATTTAATTTGAGTAAAATAAGGAGTGAACTGATTCAATTTGAAGGAGTTAACTGATTTAACTCATTTTTGATCAATAGTGAACTGCAAATTTTCCTTTTTGAACCGAAGACAGATTTTGTTGAGATATTTAATTTAATAAAATGAGATATGATCTCATAATTTTATTTTTGTTTAATTAAATAATCTTTAATTAATTAGAGACACTTTTCTTATTTAATTAAATAACTTCATTTAATTAGTCAAGAATGGCTTCTCATTTAATTAAATAACTTTGTTTAATTAATTAGAAGTAAGTACTCCATTTAATTAAATAATTTTGTTTAATTATCTCATAATTCTTTTCGAAACTAGTCAACTCAAGTCAACCGTGGTTAGATCTGGTCAACTTTTGGTCAAACTTGATATTTGCGTATGTGAATATGAGCAAATGTGAGTATGAATTTCAGCAACAATTCGATGCAAGTTTTCATTCAACCTTTCAAAATGAAGAGATGACGGTCTCTTAGATAGACTTTCCTGAAATTCATCAATGGTTGAGATCGATTTCAATCAATGGTCAGGATTAAAGGTGAAGTTCAGTCATAAAAGTAGATTTTCAAATTAAAGAGAGTTAACAGATTTAATCAGAGTAAAATAAGGAGTTAACTGATTCAATTTAAGTAAAAAAAGGAGGTAAATGATTTAACTCATTTTTTATCAATAGTGAACTGAAAATTTCCCTTTTTGAACTGAAGAGAGATTTTGTTGAGATATTTAATTTAATAAAATGAGATATGCTCTCATAATTACTTTTTCTATTTAATTAAATAATCTTTAATTAATTAGAGACACTTTTCATATTTAATTAAATAACTTCATTTAATTAATTAGGAATGGCTTCTCATTTAATTAAATAACTTTGTTTAATTAATTAGAGGTAAGTACTCCATTTAATTAAATAATTTTGTTTAATTATTTCAAATTTTTTTTCAAAACTGATCAACTCAAGTCAACCGTGGTTCAATCTGGACAACTTTTGGTCAAACTTGATCTTTGCGTATGTGAATATGAGTAAATGTGAGTATGAATTCTAGCAACGATTCGATGCAAATTTTTATTCAACCTTTCAAAATGAATCGATGAGGGTATCTTAAATAGACTTTCTTTGAATTCATCAATGATTGAGATCGATTTCAATGAACGGTCAGTATTAAAGGTGAAGTTTAGTCAGAAAGGGAGATTTCCAAATTAAAGGGTTTTAACAGATTTAATTTGAGTAAAATAAGGAGTTAATTGATTCAATTTGAGTAGAAAAAGGAGGTAACTGATTTAACTCATTTTTGATCAATAGTGAACTGAAAATTTTTCTTTTTGAACGAAAGAGATATGTTTTTAATATATTTAATTTAATAAAATTAGATATGGTCTCATAATTACTTTTTCTATTTAATTAAATAATCTTTAATTAATTAGAGACACTTAACTTTTTTAATTAAATAACTTCATTTAATTAATTAGGAATGGCTTCTCATTTAATTAAATCCTTTTGTTTAATTAATTAGAATTAACTACTTCATTTGATTAAATAATTTTGTTTAATTATTTTAAAATTCTTTTCGAAACTAGTCAACTCAAGTCAACCGTGGTTAAATTTTTCAACTTTTGGTCAAACTTGATCTTTGTGTATGTGAATATGAGCAAATGTGAGTATGAATTCCAGCAACAATTCGATGCAAATTCTCATTCAACCTTTCAAAATGAAGAGATGAAGGTCTCTTAAATAGACTTTCCTAAAATTCATCAATGGTTGAGATCGATTGCAATCAACGGTCAGGATTAAAGGTGAAGTTCAGTCATAAAGGGAGATTTCCAAATTAAAGGGAGTTACCAGATTTAATTTGAGTAAAATAAGGAGTTAACTGATTCAATTTGAGTAGAAAAAGGAGATAACTGATTTAACTCATTTTTGATCAATAGTGAATTGGAAATTTCCCTTTTTGAACTGAAGGGAGATTTTGTTGAGATATTTAATTTAATAAAATGAGATATGCTCTCATAATTACTTTTTCTATTTAATTAAATAATCATTATTTAATTAGAGACACTTTTCTTATTTAATTAAATAACTTCATTGAATTAATTAGGAATGGCTTCTCATTTAATTAAATAACTTTGTTTAATTAATTAGAAGTACTCCATTTAATTAAATAATTTCGTTTAATTATTTCAAAATTCATTTTGAAACTAGTCAACTCAAGTCAACCGTGGTTAAGTCTGGTCAAGTTTTGGTCAAACTTGATCTTTGCGTATGTGAATATGAGAAAATGTGAGTATGAATTCCAGCAACAATTCGATGCAAATTCTCATTCCACCTTTCAAAATGAAGAGATTAGTGTCTCTTAAATAGACTTTCCTGAAATTCATTAACGGTTAAGTTCAATTTCAATCAATGGTCAAGATTAAAGGTGAAGTTCAGTCATAAAGGTAGATTTCTAAATTAAAGGGAGTTAACAGATTTAATTTGAGTAAAATAAGGAGTTAACTGATTCAATTTGAGTAGAAAAAGGAGTCAACTGATTTAACTTATTTTTTATCAATAGTGAACTGGAAATTTCCCTTTTCTAACTGAAGAGAGATTTTGTTGAGATATTTAATTTAATAAAATGAGATATGCTCTCATAATTACTTTTTCTATTTAATTCTAGATGCCCATTTGGCTAAACAATAAGTAGTTCTATTCCATTCATGAGGAATATACGTGAACCTAATGAACTGAAAAGAGGAAGAGAAGAAAAGAATTTGCTTAACAACAGTGGCCAGCTGCCAACTAAAATCCTCAAGCTCTTGCGAAGAAAGCATGTTCACCACCACCTGGGAATCAGACTCATAGATAATCTTACTTCATCCCCGCAAGCAACACTATTCCACAGCATATAGAATAGCCTGAGCTTCGATGAGATTGTTAGTATAATCATCCTTATGAACTGAGAAGAAAAACTTAACATCCCCAGAACTACAACGAGCCACTCCGCCAATAGCAGCCGGACCAGGATTCTTACGGGAAGAACCATCAGTGTTAATTTTTAGAACTCCACAGGGAGGAGGAGTCTAGTGCCCATCCTGGTTAACTCGACCCTTCCCCTACTGGTGAAGCTGCCTGGACATAGAAGGAAACCTATGAGCTGCAACCCCATCCTGCAGATGAAAATTGAGGCAATTACAGATAGCAAGATCAACCGGATCCATACCCCCATCAAGCTCACACTTCACAAGAATAGTTTCTTGAAGAGAATGTGATATTTTCTACCAAAGATGCAAAATACCAAGCCAAACATCTTGGAATATGTGACGATTCCTCTCCAACCAAATATGCCAAAGCATGAAAGATGGGCCAGCAATCCAAGCAGCATGGAGAAAAGAAGACTTGGAGGGAGCAGTACCCAAGCGGGCCCAAAACTTAGGCAAAGAGGAAGCATGCCGACAAGAGCAACCCCAAGTGCTCTACCAAAGGTGCCATATCTGAGTAGAATAGGAGCAATGGAAGAATAGATAGGAGATAGACTCCTCTCCATTACCACACAAAACACAATAAGAGGGCCCCTGAAATCCACATTTACAAAGATTATCCCAGGTAAGACAACGGTTGTGAGCCACTAGCCACATGAAAAAATTGCACTTGGATCAAGAAACTTTATTCCAAACTTGCTTCCACCAAGGGACCTCAGCATCCCCAAATAATTGTCTAGTTATCTCCTGATACCCAACAGAGACATGATATTTACCAGACAAGGTACCACCCCAAGCCAAAACATCTGGACCAAGCAAAGAAGAACACTCTCTAGAGGTCAAAATTTGAGAAAGCTCCTGACGATCCATGTCTATACCTCTAGGAGGCCAATCAGAAGAATGCTTCCATCTGTAACCAACAACAGGTCCTAATTGATAAGGAGTCTTGTAATGAGACACTTTATCCCATCCAGCGGCAAGAAAAGAGTCACAGAGAGGCTGAAGATGAGGGTATATGGATAATATGGAAGGGAATCCATCCCAAGCATCAGACCAAAACAAAGCTTGAGAACCTCCTTTACATATCCAAAACAGACCGCTCTTTACCAACATTGCACCTGTCTTCAAAGTATGCCAAACCATTGAACCACAACCTTCAAGAGGATGTGTAGAAATAGAGCAAGGATCAGCACCATGAAAATATTTATGAGTGATAATACAAGCCCAAAGTTGATGTTGTCCAGAGCACCATCGCCAATAAAGTTTATCAGCCAAAGCTTGACTACTCAATAGAGCAGATCGAAGACCAAGACCACCCTCCTTTTTAGGCCTACAAATAGTTGCCCAATTAACCAGGCTCCATTTAGTACTACGCAAATTACCACTCCAAAGGAATTGTCGAGAAAGAGCATCAAACTCCTTGAGAAAGTAAATAGGTGCAGCGTGAACCATGGTTCGATAAGTAGGAAGAGCTTGGATAATAGCTTGAAGAAGAGTAACCCAAGCAGCAGTAGAAAGCCATCTATGAGTCCAATAATTTACCTTATCTTGAAGCTTGGTAATCAAATTTGTCCAAAAGAGACGTGGCTTCCTAGAAACAGCAATAGAGATGCCAAGATAAGTCAAAGGAAGTGATCCTATCTGAAACTGTATGATACCAACAATCTTGTGCTGAATAGAATCAGGAGCTTTAAAAAAGTAAATAGAAGATTTGTGCTCATTAACTTTCTAGCCTGAAGCTGCCAAATAAACGTCCAAAGCATGTCAAAAGGCTTTAGCTTCCTTGATCCTAGCAAGACCAACAAGAGTAGAATTGTCAAAAAATTGAAGATGGGAAAGAGAAGGTAAGCCATTACCCCACCGCCAGCCTTGAATAGAATTCTGGGACACCTGATGCTTAATGAATCTTCCCAAGTCTTCAGTCATGATGATGAATAGATATGGGGAGAGAGGGTCACCCTGGCTGAGGCCTCTAGAAGCACCAAATAGTTGAGAAGGTTGACCATTAATAAGAACTGAAAAAGAGGCAGAAGTAACACAACTCATAATCCAACTCACCCAGTCAGAGCTAAATCCAAAGAAAGAAGAATACTCCTTAGGAAGCTCCATTTAACTCTATCGTAGGCCTTAGCCATATCCAGCTTAACAAACATGGCTCTCTCCCTGGAAGTAGCCATAGAGTGAATAACCTTAGTAGCAATAACCACCCCATCCAAACTTTGTTTGCCAGCAACAAAACCACCTTGTTCTTCTGAGATAATAATGGGAAGCCACCTTTTCAATCTCTCAGCAATCAACTTAGTAATAACTTTGTAAACCACATTACATAAGGCAATTGGTCTAAAATACTCCAATTGATTAGCACCCTCTCTCTTAGGAATAAGAGTCAAGAATGTAGAGTTCAAAGCTCGAAGCATTTGCTTGCTAGCATAGGATTCTTTAACCACCGCCAACAAATCATGATTAATGATGTCCCAAAATTCTTGAAAGAATTCAACTGGAAAGCCATCAGGACTAGGAGCCTTCCCCTTAGGCATGCCAAAGACCACCTCCTCCAGCTCTTCCAAAGAAATAGGACGCATGAGATAATCATTCATTTCTTGATTGATAAAGGAAGGAATACGGGACAAAATAAGATTTTCTTCATTATCAGTGGGAGGAGAGTCCTCAGAGAAGAGGGTAGAGAAGTACCAAACAGCCATCTAGAACAAAGCTTGCAAGAAATTCAGCTGGATACCTTGAGAATTAACCAAAGAAGAGATAGTGCTCTAATTCTAGCGAGATTGCACTGCTTTATGAAAAAGGCAATGTTACGATCACCTTCTTGGGGCCAATCAACTCTAGCCTTTTGCTTCCAAAAAATTTCCTCTCGAAGTTCCCATTCTTCTAGAGCTCTAGAAGCAAGGGATTCAGCCTTGCCAAGAGCCTCTGAGAAACCTCGATCTCTAATCTCCCTTGTGATGACATCAAGATCTTCTTGAGTAAGCCTTTTCATAAAGTGAAGGTTCCCAAAGCAATCCCCATTCCATATCTTGAGCTGCCTTTTAACATATTGAAGCCTTTTAGAAAATGAGAACATTGCAGTACCATATGTAGGAGCACCATCTTTCCACCAATAGAAAACACAATCATGAAGAGAGGAGTCCCGAAGCCACATCAACTGGAACTTAAAAGGAGGATGCTTCAGAACATAAGCCCCTATAGCAGAAAATTTGATTGGTCAATAATCTGAACCCCTCAAATCAAGGATTTCTAAAGAGATAGTAAGGGTGCCACTAACCCAGAAGCAAGAAACAAGAAATCTATCTAGACGTTCTGAGATAGCAGCAACACCTATCTGGCGATTATTCTAGGTATAGAGACCATTAGAAGGCTTAACACCAGAGAGATGCAAAAGAGATATCTATTGCTGAAGAAGAGAAAAAGAAGGCCCCAATCTAGCCAAACCACCATTCTTCTCCTCCAGACTTAAAACTGAATTGAAGTCCCCTGCTAACACCCAAGGATGATAAGGATGACAATTTCTAACATATTGAATATGTTCCCAAAGTTCCTCCTTTCCCACAAGATCAACAGGTGCATACCCATTAGTAACCATGATTACATCTCCTGAGTCTAGAGTAGAAGCTACCATAGAGAGAGTTGAGCGAGAAGACATCCAGCCAAGAGGAGAAATTTTTTGAGGATCCCAAAATATAGCTAAACCACCTGCACTGCCTGTTGCCCCAACACACTGGCATTGGCCACGAGACCAAATACTAGAGGCATGTTGGACCATAGACTCCACAGAGAGCTTAGTCTCTTGGATACAAAAAACATTAGGGCTATGATCAACCACCAAGTTATGAATAGCCTTTTTTCTATGGATGCTATTCAACCCCCTTACATTCCATGAGAGAATAATCATCATTGGGTAGAATTGGGAAAATGAGAATCCAAAGGTTTCACTAAACCAGACTCAATCAATATATCGCCTGTGAGTTTAATCTTCTCTTGGTCTGTTTTGTGCCCACTCCTTAGAGGAGTAGAAGAAGCCCGCTTAAAGGGTCGAGACATCAACCCCAAGGGGAGAGGAGAACCCTTGCCCTTACCTGATGGTAGCACATCCTTAACCAAGTCAGCTAAAACAACATCATTATCCTCCAACACTGTAGGAGTCACCAGACCCTCTATCACAGGAGCTACAGGGCCCTCACAGTTCTAATATACTACAACTTGGGATGCCCCACAAGCATCATTAGGAACAAATCTCTCATCTGGGCAAACTATATCAGAAGAGATAGGAGGAGGAATACCCTCCTCTAGAACCATACTATCCAGCACCTCAAAGCGGTTAAAACTTGAATCAGATAATCTTTCTTTCAAAGGCCTCTTTTGACCACAGCCCTTAGCACGAGGGCAAACAGGGGTAAATCCATCCTTATCCTGCATTTGAGCCTTACCCTTACCTGTAGCATCTTGCAGATTCATCCCCTTGGTAGTATTAGCCATTTGAGATTGTCCTTTCCCTATAGTATCTGCCAAACCACCAGTATTGCCAGCTGTAGAACCATCCACTCCTTTGAAACTTGAGTTACGGGGGCACTGACATAGTAAATGACCATACTCATGACAAATCTGACAACAGAAAGGGAGAGATTCATAATCTAACTGCTGCACCCAAGAAAAATCCCCCATACAAATTTCCAAAGAATCTAGTAATAGGTTATTCAAATTAATTTCAACACAAATTCTAGCATAAGAAATAACCTTTTTATCGAGGGATTGATGTGCAATCGCAGACAGCTTCCCCAACAAAGCAGCAATTTGTCGAAGGATGTCTTCACGCCAAAATTCCAAGGGAAGATGAGGCAAGCGAACCCAAACTAGCACTGTTGAAGGGAGATCCTCAGCAGAATTAAAACCTAAATGCCAAGGTTTGACAAATAACCCCACATGCTTGTAGAAATAAGGGCCTCCTTCAAAAACACGATCCCGATCAGACATGCAAGAGAATACAACAAAAAAATAACTATTCCCTGTCAACATAATCTCCATATCACCTTCCACCTGCCATGAGCGGCGGATCCATGCCTCAAGAGCGGATAGGGAAATCTGGATTCCAAGAAATTTTCATATCAAAGCATGCTTGGTCCAATAATCAATGTCCTCCATTAAAGCCGTTGGAGGAATAACCAGAACAGGGTGATCATGGCTACGCAGAAAACAACCATTAACTTTTTTCAACTTGGAGCTCTCCCCTGAATAAAACGATTCAGATCGCATTGCATGCATAGTTGGAGAAGAACCATCTGTTCTCACCAACGAAGAAGAAATCTCAGGCCCTTCCATGCAAACAATAAAACCCCAATCCAAAATTGACTGCAGAAAATTTCCAAAAACACCGACGCAAATTATGTCCAGTAGCTAGCAATCCAAACAGAACAGAAAAATAGTAAAGATCAAACACCAAGAACAGGCTAAGGGAAAAACCTTAGCCCAGCCGGCAGCCAACACTTCTCCACATTCTCCTCCAGATCTCTCCAACTTTCTCATTCAATTAGCACACCAATTTACATTCTTTGTATTACCTTTCAACACGTTTCTTATTTAATTAATTAGGAATGGCTTCTCATTTAATTAAATAACATTGTTTAATTAATTAGAAGTAAGTACTCCATTTAATTAAATAATTTTGTTTAATTATTTCACAATTCTTTTCGAAGCTAGTCAACTCAAGTCAACTGTGGTTAAATCTGGTCAACTTTTCATCGAACTTGATCTTTCCATATGTGAATATCAGCAAATGTGAGTATGAATTCCAGCAACAATTCAATGTAAATTCTCATTCAACCTTTAAAAATGAAAAGATGAGGGTCTCTTAAATAGACTTTCCTAGAATTCATCAATTGTTGAGATCGATTTCAATCAACGGTCAAGATTAAATGTGAAGTTTAGTCATAATGGAAGATTTCAAAATTAAAGGGAGTTAACAGATTTAATTTGAGTAAAATAAGGAGTTAACTAATTCAATTTGAGTAGAAAAAAGAATTAACTGATTTAACTCATTTTTGATCAATAGTGAACTAAAAATTTCCCTTTTTGAACTGAAGAGAGATTTTGTTGATATATTTAATTTAATAAAATGAGATATGCTCTCATAATTACTTTTTCTATTTACTTAAATAATCTTTAATTAATTAGAGACACTTTTCTTATTTAATCAAATAACTTCTTTTCATTAATTAGGAATGGCTTCTCATTTAATTAAATAACTTTGTTTAGTTAATTAGAAGTAAATACTCTATTTAATTAAATAATTTCACTTAATTATTCCAAAATTCTTTTTAAAACTAGTCAACTCAAGTTAACCGTGGTTAAATTTAGTCAACTTTTGGTCAAACTTGATCTTTGCGTATGTGAATAAGAGCAAATGTGAGTATGAATTCCAGCAACAATTCGATGCAAATTCTCATTCAACCTTTCAAAATGAAGAGATGAGGGCCTCTTAAATAGACTTTGCTGAAATTCATCAATGGTTGAGATCGATTTCAATCAACGGTGAGGATTAAAGGTGAAGTTCATCATAAAGGGAGATTTCCAAATTAAAGGGAGTTAATAGATTTAATTTGAGTAAAATAAGGAGTTAACTAATTCAATTTGAGTAGAAAAAGGAGTTAACTGATTTAACTCATTTTTTATCAATAGTGAACTTGAAATTTCCCTTTTTGAACTGAAGAGAGCTTTTGTTGAGATATTTAATTTAATAAAATGAGATATGCTCTCATAATTACTTTTTCTATTTAATTAAATAATCTTTAATTAATTAGAGACAGTTTTATTATTTAATTAAATAATTTCATATAATTAATTAGGAATGACTTCTCATTTAATTAAATAACTTTGTTTAATTAATTAGGAGTAAGTACTCCATTTAATTAAATATTTTTGTTTAATTATTTAAAAATTCTTTTCGAAACTAGTCAACTCAAGTAAACCGTGGTTAAATTTGGTCAGCTTTTGGTCAAACTTGATCTTTGCGTATATGAATATGAACAAATGTGAGTATGAATTCCAACAACAATTCGATGCAAATTCTCATTCAACCTTTCAAAATGAAGAGATGAGGGTCTCTTAACTAGACTTTCTTAGAATTGATCAACGATTGAGATCGATTTTAATCAACGGTTAGGATTAAAGGTGAAGTTCAGTCATAAAGGGAGATTTTCAAATTAAAGGGAGTTAACATATTTAATTTGAGTAAAATAAGAAGTTAACTAATTCAATTTAGTAGAAAAAGGAGTTAACTGATTTAACTCATTTTTTATCAATAGTGAATTGGAAATTTCCCTTTTTGAACTGAAGAGAGATTTTGTTGAAATATTTAATTTAATAAAATGAGATATGCTCTCATAATTACTTTTTCTATTTAATTAAATAATCTTTATTTAATTAGAGACACTTTTCTTATTTAATGAAATAACTTCATTTAATTACTTAGGAATGGCTTCTCATTTAATTAAATAACTTTGTTTAGTTAATTAGAAATAAGTACTACATTTAATTAAATAATTTCATTTAATTATTCCAAAATTCTTTTCGAAACTAGTCAACTCAAGTCAACCGTGGTTAAATCCGGTCAACTTTTGGTCAAACATGATCTTTGCATATGTGAATATGAGCAAATGTGAGTATGAATACCAGCAACAATTCGATGGAAATTCTCATTCAACCTTTTATAATGAAGAGATGAGGGTCTCCTAAATATACTTTCTTTAAATTCATCAACGGTTGAGATCGATTTCAATCAACGACCAAGATTAAAGGTGAAGTTCAGTCATAAAGGGAGATTTCTAAATTAAAGGAAGTTAACCGATTTTATTTGAGTAAAATAAAGAGTTAACTGATTCAATTTGACTAAAAAAGGAGTTAACTCATTTAACTCATTTTTTATCAACAGTGAACTGAAAATTTCCTTTTTTAAACTGAATAGAGATTTTGTTGAGATATTTAATTTAATAAAATGAGATATGCTCTGATAATTATTTTTTCTATTTAATTAAATAATCTTTAATTAATTAGAGACAATTTTCTTATTTAATTAAAAAACTTCATTTAATTAATTAGGAATGGCTTCTCCTTTAATTAAATAACTTTTTTTAGTTACTTAGAAGTAAGTACTCCATTTAATTAAATAATGTCGTTTAATTATATCAAAATTCTTTTCGAAACTAGTCAACTCAAGTCAACTGAGGTTCAATCTGGTCAATTTTTCTTCAAACTTGATCTTTGGGTATGTGAATATGAGCAAATTTGAGTATGAATTCCAGCAACAATTCGATGCAAATTCTCATTCAACCTTTCAAAATGAAAAGATCAGGGTCTCTTAAATAGACTTTACTGGAATTCATCAACGATTGAGATCGATTTCAATCAACGGTCAGGATTAAAAGCGAAGTTCAGTCATAAAGGGAGATTTTCACATTAAAGGGAGTTAACAGATTTAATTTGAGTAAAATAAGGAGTTAACTGGTTCAATTTGAGTTGAAAAAGGTGTTAATTGATTTAACTCATTTCTTATCAATAGCGAACTGGAAATTTCCCTTTTTGTACTAAAGAGAGATTTTGTTGAGATATTTATTTTAATAAAATGACATATGCTCTCATAATTTCTTTTTTTATTTAATTAAATAATCTTTAATTAATTAGAGAAATTTTTCTTATTTGATTAAATAAATTAATTTAATTAATTAAGAATGGCTTCTCATTTAATTCAATAACTCTGTTTAATTAATTAGAAGTAAGTACTCCATTTAATTAAATAATTTTGTTTAATTATTTCAAAACAAAATTTGAAACTAGTCAACTCGAGTCAACCGTGGTTAAATCTGGTCAACTTTTGGTCCAACTTGATCTTTGCGTATGTGAATATGAGCAAATGTCAGTATGAATTCTAGCAACAATTTGATGAAAATTCTCATTCAACCTTTCAAAATGAAGAGATGAGGATCTCTTAAATAGACTTTCCTAGAATTCATCAATGGTTGAGATCAATTTCAATCAACGGTCAGAATTAAAGGTGAAGTTCAGTCATGAGGGAGATTTCCAAATTAAAGGGAGTTAACAGATTTAATTTGAGTAAAATAAGGAGTTAACTAATTCAATTTGAGTAGAAAAAGGAGTTAACTGATTTAACTCATTTTTTTATCAATAGTGAACTGGAAATTTCTCTTTTTGAACTGAAGAGAGATTTTGTTGAGATATTTAATTTAATAAAATGAGATATGCTCTCATAATTACTTTTTTAATTTAATTAAATAATTTTTAATTAATTATAGACACTTTTCTTATTTAATTAAATAACTTCATTTAATTAATTAGGAATGGCTTCTCATTTAATTAAATAACTTTGTTTAGTTACTTAGAAGTAAGTACTCCACTTAATTAAATAATTTTGTTTAATTATTTCAAAATTTGTTTTGGAACTAGTCAAATCAAGTCAACCATGGGTAAATCTTTTCAACTTTTAGTCAAACTTGATCTTTGCGTATGTGAATATGAGCAAATGTGAGTATGAATTACAACAACAATTCGATGCAAATTCTCATTCAAATTTTCAAAATGAAGAGATGAGGGTCTCTTAAATAGACTTTCCTGGAATTCATCAATGGTTGAGATCGATTTCAATCAACGGTCAAGATTAAAGGTGAAGTTCAGTCATAAAGGGAGATTTCCAAATTAAAGAGAGTTAACTAATTTAATTTGAGTAAAATAAGGAGTTAACTGATTCAATTTGAGTAGAAAAAGGAGTTAATTGATTTAACTCATTTTTTATCAATAGTGAACTGGAAATTTCCCTTTTTGAACTAAAGAGAGATTTTTTTGAGATATTTAATTTAATAAAATGAGATATGCTATCATAATTACCTTTTCTATTTAATTAAATAATCTTTAATTAATTAGAGACACTTTTCTTATTTAATTAAATAACTTCATTTAATTAATTTGGAATGGCTTCTCATTTAATTAAATAACTTTTTCTAATTAATTCGAAGTAAGTACTCCATTTAATTAAATAATTTCGTTTAATTATTTCAATTTTTTTTTGAAACTAGTCAACTTAAGTCAATCGTGGTTAAATCTGATTATATTTTGGTCAAACTTGATCTTTGCGTATGTGAATATGAGCAAATGTGAGTATGAATTGCAGCAACAATTCGATGCAAAATCTCATTCAACATTTCTAAATGAAGAGATTGGGGTCACTTAAATAGACTTTGTTAAAATTCATCAACTGTTGAGATTGATTTCAATCAACGGTCAGAATTAAAAGTGAAGTTCAGTCATAAATGGAGATTTCTAAATAAAAGGGAGTTAACAGATTTAATTTGAGTAAAATAATGAGTTAACTGATTCAATTTGAGTAAAAAAATGAGTTAATTGATTTAACTCATTTTTTATCAATAGTGAATTGAAAATTTCCCTTTTTGAACTAAAGAGAGATTTTGTTGAGATATTTAATTTAATAAAATGAGATACGCTCTCGTAATTACTTTTTCTATTTAATTAAATAATCTTTAATTAATTAGAGACACCTTTCTTATTTAATTAAATAACCTCATTAAATTAATTAGAAATGGCTTCTCATTTAATAAAATAACTTTATTTAATTATTTAGAAGTAAGTACTCTATTTAATTAAATAATTTCGTTTAATTATTTCAAAATTCTTCTCGAAACTAGTCAACTCAAGTCAATCGTGGTTAAATCTAGTCAACTTTTGGTCAAACTTGATCTTTACGTATGTGAATATGAGCAAATGTGGGTATGAATTCCAGCAACAATTCGATGCAAATTCTCATTCAACCTTTCAAAATGAAGAGATGAGGGTCTCTTAAATAGACTTTCCTGAAATTCATCAACGGTTGAGATCGATATCAATCAATGGTCAGGTTTAAAGGTGAAGTTCAATCATAAAGGGAGATTTCCAAATTAAAGGGAGTTAACAGATTTAATTTGAGTAAAATAAGGTGTTAACTGATTCAATTTGAGTATAAAAAGGAGTTAACTGATTTAACTCATTTTTTATCAATAGTGAACTGAAAATTTCCCTTTTTGAACTGAAGAGAGATTTTGTTGAGATATTTAATTTAATAAAATGAGATATGCTCTCATAATTACTTTTTCTATTTAATTAAATAATCTTTAGATAATTAGAGACACTTTTCTTATTTAATTAAATAAATTCATTTAATTAATTAAGAATGGCTTCTCATTTAATTAAATAACTTTGTTGAATTAATTAGAAGTAAGTACTACATTTAATTAAATAATTTCATTTAATTATTTCAAAATTCTTTTTCAAATTAGTCAACTCAAGTCAACTGTAGTTAAGTCTGGTCAACCTTTGGTTAAACTTGATCTTTGCGTATGTAAATATGAGCAAATGTGAGTATGAATTCTAGCAACAATTTGATGCAAATTCTCATTGAATCTTTCAAAATGAAGAGATGAGGGTCTCTTAAATAGACTTTCCTAGAATTCGACAACGGTTGAGATCAATTTCAATTAACGGTCAGTATTAAATGTGGAATTCAGTCATAAAGGGACATTTCCAAATTAAAGGGAGTAAACAGATTTAATTTAAGTAAAATAAGGAGTTAACTAATTCAATTTGAGTAGAAAAAGGAGTTAATTGATTTAATTAATTTTTGATCAATAGTGAATTGGAAATTTCTCTTTTTGAACTGAAGAGAGATTTTGTTGAGATATTTAATTTAATAAAATGAGATATGCTCTCATAATTACTTTTTCTATTTAATTAAATAATCTTTAATTAATTAGAGACACTTTTCTTATTTAATTAAATAACTTTATTTAATTAATTAGGAATGGCTTCTCATTTAATTAAATAACTTTGTTTAATTAATTAGAAGTACCCCATTTAATAAAAGAATTTTGTTTAATTATTTCAAAATTCTTTTTGAAACTAGTCAACTCAAGTAAACCGTGTTTAAATCTGGTCAAGGTTTGGTCAAACTTGATCTATGCATATGTGAATATGAAAAAATATGAGTATGAATTCCAATGACAATTCAATGCAAATTTTCATTCAACCTTTCAAAATGATGAGATGAGTGTCTCTTAAATAGACTTTCCTGAAATTTATCAACTATTGAGATCGATTTCAATTAACGGTCAAGATTAAAGGTGAAGTTCAGTCATAAAAGAAGATTTCCAAATTAAAGGGAATTGACAGATTTAATTTGACTAAAATAAGCAGTTAACTGATTCAATTTGATTAGAAAAAGGAGTTAACTAATTTAACTCATTTTTTATCAATAGTGAACTGGAAATTTCCCTTTTTGAACTGAAGAGAGATTTTGTTGAGATATTTAATTTAATAAAATTAGATATGCTCTCGTAATTAGTTTTTCTTGTTAATTAAATAATCTTTAATTAATTAGAGACATTTTTCTTATTTAATTAAATAGCTTCATTTAATTAATTAGGAATGGTTTCTCATTTAATTAAATAACTTTTTTTAATTAATTAGAAGTAAGTCCTCCATTCAACTAAATAATTTCATTTAATTATTTCAAAATTCTTTTCGAAACTAGTCAACTCAACTCAACCGTGGTTAAATCTGGTCAACTATTGGTCAAACTTGATCGTTGCGTATGTGAATACGAGAAAATGTGACTATGAATTCCAGCAATAATTCGATGCAAATTCTCATTCAACCTTTCAAAATGAAGAGATGAGGGTCTCTGAAATAGACTTTCTTGGTATTCATCAACGGTTGAGATCGATTTCAATCAACAGTCAAGATTAAAAGTGAAGTTCAGTTATAAAGGGAGATTTTCAAATTAAAGGGAGTTAACAGATTTAATTTGAGTAAAATAAAGAGTTAACTGATTCAATTTAAGTAGAAAAAGGAGTTAACTCATTTAAGTCATTTTTGATCAATACTGAACTGGAAATTTTCCTTTTTGAAGTGAAGAGAGATTTTGTTGACATATTTAATTTAATAAAATGAGATATGCTCTCATAATTAACTTTTCTATTTAATTAAATATTCTTTAATTAATTAGAGACTCTTTTCTTATTTAATTAAATAACTTCATTTAATTAATTAGGAATCACTTCTTATTTAATTAAATAACTTTGTTTAATTAATTAGAAGTAAGTACTGCATTTAATTAAATAACTTGGATTAATTATTTCAAAATTCTTTTCGAAACTAGTCAACTCAAGTTAATCGTGGTTAAATCTGGTTAACTTTTGGTCAAACTTGTTCTTTGCATATGTGAATATGAGCAAATGTGAGTATGAATTTCAACAACAATTCGATGCAAATTCTACTTCAACCTTTCAAAGTGAAGAGATGAGGGTCTCTTAAATAGACTTTCTTGAAATTCATCAACGGTTGAGATCGATTTCAATCAACAGTCAGGATTAAAGGTGAAGTTCAGTCATAAACGGAGATTTCCAAATTAAAAAGAGTTAACAGATTTAATTTTAGTAAAATAAGGAGTTAACTGATTCAATTTGAGTAGAAAAAGACGTTAACTGATTCAACTCATTTTTGATCAATAGTGAACTGAGAATTTCCCTTTTTGAACTGAAAGGAGATTTTGTTGAGATATTTAATTTAATAAAATGAGATACACTCTCATAATTACTTTTTCTATTTAATTAAACAATCTTTAGTTAACTAGAAACACTTTTCTTATTTAACTAAACAATTTCATTTAATTAATTAGGAATGGCTTCTCATTTAATAAAATAACTTTGTTTAATTAATTAGAAGTAAGTACTCCATTTAATTAAATAAATTTGTTTAATTATTTTTAAAAAAATTTGAAATTAGTCAACTCAAGTCAACCGTGGTTAAATCTGGTTAACTTTTGGTCAAACTTGATCTTTGCGTATGTGAATACGAGCAAATGTGAGTATGAATTTCAGCAACAATTCGATGCAAATTCTAATTCAACCTTTCAAAATGAATAGATGAGGGTCTCTTAAATAGACTTTCCTTAAATACATCAACGGTTGAGATTGATTTCAATGAACGGTCAGAATTAAAAGTGAAGTTTAGTCATAAAAGGAGATTTCCAAATTAAAGGGAGTTAACGGATTTAATTTGAGTAAAATAAGGAGTTAACTGATTCAATTTGAGTAGAAAAAGGAGTTAACTCATTTTTTATCAATACTGACCTGGAAATTTCCCTTTTTGAACTGAAGAGAAATTTTGTTGAGATATTTAAGTTAATAAAATTAGATATGCTCTCATAATTACTTTTTCTATTTAATTAAATAATCTTTAATTAATTAGAGACACTTTTCTTATTTAATTAAATAACTTCATTTAATTAATTAGGAATGGCTTCTCATTTAATTAAATAACTTTGTTTAATTAATTAGAAGTAAGTACTCTGTTAAATTAAAAAAAATTGTTTAACTATTTCAAAATTCTTTTCGAAACTAGTCAACTCAAGTCCATCGTGGTTAAATCTGGTCAACTTTTGGTCAAACTTGATATTTGCGTATGTGAATATGAGCAAATGTGAGTATGAATTCCAACAACAATTCGATGCAAATTCTCATTCAACCTTTCAAAATGAAGAGATGAGGGTCTCTTAAAAATACTTTCCTGGAATTCATCAACGATTGAGATCGATTTCAATCAATGGTCAGGATTAAAGTTCAAGTTCAGTCATCAAGGAAAATTTCCAAATTAAAGGGAGTTAACGGATTTAATTTGATTAAAATAAAGAGTTAACTAATTGAATTTGTGTAGAAAAAGGAGTTAACTCATTTAACTCATTTTTGATCAATAGTCAACTGGAAATTTCCCTTTTTGAACTGAAGAGAGATTTTGTTGAGATATTTAATTTAGTAAAATGAGTAACGCTCTCGTAATTACTTTTTCTATTTAATTAAATAATCTTTAATTAATTAGAGACACTTTTCTTATTTAATTAAATAACCTCATTTAATTAATTAGAAATGGCTTTTCATTTAATAAAATAACTTTGTTTAATTAATTAAAGGTAAGTACTCCATTTAATTAAATAATTTTGTTTAATTATTTCAAAAAAAAATTGAAATTAGTCAACTCAAGTCAACCATGGTTAAATCTGGTTAACTTTTCGTCAAACTTGATCTTTGCGTATGTGAATACGAGCAAATGTAAGTATGAATTCCAGCAACAATTCGGTGCAAATTCTCATTCAACCTTTCAAAATGAAGAGATGAGGGTCTCTTAAATAGACTTTTTTGGAATTCATCAACGGTTGAGATTGATTTTAATGAACGGTCAGGATTAAAGGTGAAATTTAGTTATAAAAGAAGATTTCCAAATTGAAGGAAGTTAACGGATTTAATTTGAGTAAAATAAGGAGTTAACTGATTCAATTTGAGTAGAAAAAGTAGTTAACTCATTTTTTATCAATACTGAACTGGAAATTTCTCTTTTTGTACTGAAGAGAAATTTTGTTGAGATATTTAAGTTAATAAAATTAGATATGCTCTCATAATTACTTTTTCTATAGAATTAAATAATCTTTAATTAATTAGAGACACTTTTTTTATTTAATTAAATAACTTCATTTAATTAATTAGGAATGGCTTATCATTCAATTAAATAACTTTGTTTAATTAATTAGAAGTAAGTACTCCATTTAATTAAATTATTTCATTTAATTATTTCAAAATTCTTTTCGAAACTAGTCAACTCAAGTCAACCGTGGTTAAATTTGGTCAACTTTTGGTCAAACTTGATCTTTGCATATGTGAATATGAGCAAATGAGTAGCAGAATTCCAGCAACAATTCGATGCAAATTCTCATTCAACTTGTTAAAATGAACAGATGAGGGTCTCTTAAATAGACTTTCCTGGAATTCATCAACAGTTGAGGTCGATATCAATCAATGGTCAAGATTAAAGGTGAAGTGCAATCATAAAGGGACATTTCCAAATTAAAAGGAGTTAACAAATTTAATTTGAGTAAAATAAGGAGTTATCTGATTCAATTTGAGTAGAAAAAGGAGTTAATTGATTTAACTCATTTTTCGTCAATAGTGAACTAAAAATTTCCCTTTTTGAACTGAAGAGAGATTTTGTTGAGATATTTAATTTAATAAAATGAGATATGCTCTCGTAGTTACTTTTTCTATTTAATTAAATAATTTTTAATTCATTAGAGACACTTTTCTTATTTAATTAAATAACTTCTTTTAATTAATTAGGAATGGCTTCTCATTTAATTAAATAACTTTGTTTAATTAATTAGAAGTAAGTACTCCATTTAATTAAATAATTTCATTTAATTATTTCAAATTTTTTTTCGAAACTAGTCAACTCAAGTCAATAGTAGTTAAATCTTGCCAGCTTTTGGTCAAACTTGATCTTTGCATATGTGAATATGAGCAAATGTGAGTATGAATTCCAACAACAATTCGATGCAAATTCTCATTCAATCTTTCAAAATGAAGAGATGAGGGTCTCTTAAATAGACTTTCCTAAAAGTCATCAACGGTTGAGATCAATTTCAATCAACGGTCAGTACTAAAGGTGAAGATCAGTCATAAAGGGACATTTCCAAATTAAAGGGAGTTAATGGATTTAATTTGAGTAAAATAAAGAGTTAACTGATTCAATTTGAGTAGAAGAAGGAGTTAACTGATTTAACTCATTTTTGATCAATAGTGAACTGGAAATTTCCCTATTTGAATTGAAGAGAGATTTTGTTGAGATATTTAATTTGATAAAATGTGATACGCTCTCATAATTACTTTTTCTATTTAATTAAATAATATTTAATTAATTAGAGACACTTTTCTTATTTAATTAAATAACTTCATTTAATTAATTAGGAATGACTTATCATTTAATTAAATAACTTTGTTTAATTAATTAGAAGTAAGTACTCCATTTAATTAAATAATTTCATTGAATTATTTCAAAATTCTTTTCGAAACTAGTCAACTCAAGTCAACTGTAGTTATATGTTGTCAACTTTTGGTCAAACTTAATCTTTGCGTATGGGAATATGAGCCAATGTGAGTATGAATTCCAGCAATAATTCGATGCAAATTCTCATTCAACCTTTCAAAATGAAGAGATGAGGGCCTCTTAAATACACTTTCCTTAAATTCAGCAATGGTTGAGATCGATTTCAATCAACGGTCAGAATTAAAGGTGAAGTTCAGTCGTAAATGGAGATTTTCTAATTAAAGGGAGTTAACGGATTTAA
This sequence comes from Cupressus sempervirens, assembly GCA_028749045.1. Classification (NCBI taxonomy): domain Eukaryota; kingdom Viridiplantae; phylum Streptophyta; class Pinopsida; order Cupressales; family Cupressaceae; genus Cupressus; species Cupressus sempervirens. The sequence goes on from CM053783.1 coordinate 114,776,813, forward strand.
TTTGAGTAAAATAAGGAGTTAACTGATTAAATTTGAGTAGAAAAAGGAGTTAACTAATTTAACTCATTTTTTATCACTAGTGAACTGGAAATTTCCCTTTTTGAACTGAAGAGAGATTTTGTTGACATATTTAATTTAATAAAATTAGATATGCTTTCCTGATTACTTTTTCTATTTAATTAAATAATCGTTAATTAATTAGAGACACTTTTCTTATTTATTTAAATAACTTTATTTTATTAATTTGGAATGGCTTCTCATTTAATTAAATAACTTTGTATAATTAATTAGTACTAAGTACTCTATTTAATTAAATAATTTTGTTTAATTATTTAAATTTTTTTTTTGAAACTAGTCAACTCAATTCAGTCGTGGTTAAATCTAGTCAACTTTTGGTCAAACATGATAGTTGCATATGTGAATATGAGCAAATGTGAGTGTGAATTCCAAAAACAATTCAATGCAAATTCTCATTCAACCTTTCAAAATGAAGAGATGAGGGTCTCTTAAATAGACTTTCCTAGAATTCATCAACGGTTGAGATCGATTTCAATCAACGGTCAGGATTAAAGGTGAAGTTCAGTCATAACAGGAGATTTCCAAATTAAAGGGAGTTAACAGATTTAATTTGAGTAAAATAAGGAGTTAACTGATTCAATTTGAGTAGAAAAAGGAGTTAACTCATTTAATTCATTTTTTATCAATACTGAACTGGAAATTTCCATTTTTGAATTCAAGAGACATTTTGTTAAGATATTTAATTTAATAAAATGAGATATGCTCTCATAATTATTGTTTCTATTTAATTAAATAATCTTTAAATAATTAGAGACACTTTTCTTATTTAATTAAATAACTTTATTTAATTAATTAGGAATGGCTTCCCATTTAATTAAATAACTTTATTTAATTAATTAGAAGTAAGTACTCTATTTAATTAAATAATTTCGTTTAATTATTTCATAAATTTTTTTGAAAGTAGTCAACTCAAGTCAACCGTTGTTAAATCTGGTCGACTTTTTGTCAAACTTGATCTTTGCGTATGTGAATATGAGCAAATGTGAGTATGAATTTCAGCAACAGTTCGATGCAAATTCTCATCCAATCTTTCAAAATGAATTGATGAGGGTGTCTTAAATAGACTTTCCTGGAATTCATCAAAGGTTGAGATCGATTTCAATCAATGGTCAGAATTAAGGGTGAAGTTCAGTCATAAAGGGAGATTTCCAAATTAAAGGGAGTTAACGGATTTAATTTGAGTAAAATAAGGAGTTAACTAATTCAATTTGAGTAGAAAAAGGAGTTAACTAATTTAACTCATTTTTGATCAATAGTGAACTGGAAATTTCCCTTTTTGAACTGAAGAGAGATTTTGTTTATATATTTAATTTAATAAAATTGGATAAGCTCTCATAATTACTTTTTCTATTTAATTAAATAATTTTTAATTAATTAGAGACACTTTTTTTATTTAATTAAATAACTTTATTTAATTAATTAGGAATGGCTTCTCATTTAATTAAATAACTTTGTTTAATTAATTAGAAGTACTCCGTTTAATTAAATAATTTTTTTTAATTATTTCAAAAAAAATTCAAAACTAGTCAACTCAAGTCAACCGTGGTTAAATCTGGTCAACCTTTGGTCAAACTTAATTTTTGCGTATGTGAATATTAGCAAATGTGAGTATGAATTCTAGCAACAATTCGATGCAAATTCTCATTCAACCTTTCAAAATGAAGAGATGAGGGTCTCTTAAATAGACTTTTCTAAAATTCATCAACGGTTGAGATCGATTTCAATCAACGGTCAAGATTAATGGTGAAGTTCAGTCATCAAAGGAGATTTCCAAATTATAGGGAGTTAACGGATTTAATTTGAGTAAAATAAGTAGTTAACTTATTCAATTTGAGTAGAAAACCCCGAGTTAACTCATTTAACTCATTTTTGATCAATAGTGAACTGGAAATTTCCCTTTTTGAATTGAAGAGAGATTTTGTTGAGATATTTAATTTAATAAAATGAGATATGCTCTCATAATTGCTTTTTTTATTTAATTAAATAATCTTTAATTAATTAGAGACACTTTTCTTATTTAATTAAATAACTTCATTTAATTAATTAGGAATGGCTTCTCATTTAATTAAATAACTTTGTTTAATTAATTAGAAGTAAGTACTCCATTTAATTAAATAATTTCATTTAATTATTTTAAAATTCTTTTCGAAACTAGTCAACTAAAGTCATCTGTGGTTAAATCTTGTCAACTTTTGGTCAAACTTGATCATTGTGTATGTGAATATGAGCAAATGTGAGTATGAATTCCAGCAACAATTCGATGCAAATTCTCATTCAACTTTTCAAAATGAAGAGATGAGGGTCTCTTAAATAGACTTTCTTGGAATTTGTCAATAGTTGAGATCTGTTTCGAATAATGGTCAGGATTAAAGGTGAAGTTCAGTCATAAACGGAGATTTCTAAATTAAAGGGAGTTAACGGATTTAATTTGAGTAAAATAAGGAGTTAACTGATTCAATTTGAGTAGAAAAAAGAGTTAACTGATTTAACTCAATTTTTATTAATAGTGAACTGAAAATTTCCCTTTTTGAACTGAAGGGAGATTTTGTTGAGATATTTAATTTAATAAAATTAGATATGCTCTCATAATTACTTTTTCTATTTAATTAAATAATCTTTAATTAATTAGAGACACTTTTCTTATTTAATTAAATAACTTCATTTTATTAATTTGGAATGGCTTCTCATTTAATTAAATAACTTTGTATAATTAATTAGAAGTAAGTACTCTATTTAATTAAATAATTTCGTTTAATTATTTCAATTTTTTTTTGAAACTAGTCAACTCAAGTCAGTCGCGGTTAAATTTGGTCAACTTTGGGTCAAACATGATCTTTGCGTATGTGAATATGAGCAAATGTGAGTATGAATTCCAGCAACAATTCGATGCAAATTCTCATTGAACCTTTCAAAATTAAGAGATGAGGGTCTCTTAAATAGACTTTTCTAGAATTCATCAATGGTTGAGATCGATTTCAATCAACGGTCAGGATTAAAGGTGAAGTTCAGTCATAAAGAGAGATTTCCAAATTAAGGGGAGTTAACGGATTTAATTTGAGTAAAATAAGGAGTTAATTGATTCAATTTGAGTAGAAAAAGGAGTTAACTGATTTAACTCATTTTTTATCAATAGTGAACTGGAAATTTTTGTTTTTGAACTGAAGAGAGATTTTGTTGAGATATTTAATTTAATAAAATGAGATATGCTCTCATAATTACTTTTTCTAATTAATTAAATAATCTTTAATTTATTAGAGACACTTTTCTTATTTAATTAAATAACTTCATTTAATTAATTAGAAATGGCTTCTCATTTAATTAAATAACTTTGTTTAATTATTTAAAAGTAAGTACTTCATTTAATTAAATAATTTCGTTTAATTATTTGAAATTTCTTTTCGAAACTAGTCAACTCAAGGCAACCGTGGTTAAATGTGGTCAACTTTTGGTCAAACTTGATCTTTGCGTATGTGAATATGAGCAAATGTGAGTATGAATTACAGCAACAATTCGATGCAAATTCTCATTCAACCTTTCAAAATGAAGAGATGAGGGTCTCTTAAATAGAGTTTTTTCGAATTGATCAATGGTTGAGATCGATTTCAATCAACGGTCAGGATTAACGGTGAAGTTCAGTCATAAAGGGAGATTTCCAAATTAAAGGGAGTTAACGAATTTAATTTGAGTAAAATAATGAATTAACTGATTGAATTTGAGTAGAAAAAGGAGTTAATTGATTTAACTCATTTTTGATCAATAGTGAATTGGAAATTTTCCTTTTTGAACTGAAGAGAGATTTTGTTGAGATATTTAATTTAATAAAATGAGATATGCTCTCATAATTACTTTTTCTATTTAATTAAATAATCTTTAATTAATTAGAGACACTTTTCTTATGTAATTAAATAACTTTATTTAATTAATTAGGAATTGATTCTCATTAAATTAAATAATTTAATAAACACTTTACGAGTGTCAAGTGACACTAAAAGAACATAATTATGAACATTAACATTCACTGAACAAAGAAGATACATACATATATCTCACAAGACAATACGTGAATTACGAACAACAAGGTCTCCAAAATTAGCACAAGGAGATCAGTTATGTTCGTCCGTAGGGTTTCTCGGCTAAATATTTGCACACTCATTGCACACATCGGTAGTCCCATAAAATCACATGTACATAAATGTATACGTATCAGAAATTTTCATAAATTAAAACATACATCAATAAGGGTTTCTTCATCCTGCTTAATTCTTAATCAGTTAAAATCTCTTAAATTAAAGTCTCAATCTTACATTTACTGATTTCATCAATATACATATACATGAAACATTAAATAACAATCATCAAATATATCGAAAAGTAACATCATAGAACATGAAATAATAAAGTATGTTCTAAGCATCAGATAATGTCTCGACATCTGGAGTCGTGAGTATCAAAATGATAAAGTAATAACTAAGGCTATGCAGGTTCGGGGCGAGGCCTCACATCCTCCCCCACTAGGCATGAACTTCCTCCTGGAGTTCATCAAAAGACAAGGGTATTGGGATTGCATCCGTACTGCATCCTCCCAAGAAATCATGACCTCATCACAACATTCCCACTAGACCCTTACTTGGTCCAGCTCTCGACCTCGAGGAGCTAGGGTTTGTCGGGCAATAATATGGATTGTCTCTAGATCTAACTGGCTGACCAACTCCACCTGTAGTCCCAATATCTGTAGCCTGATGCTCAACCTGGCGATTTTCAATCGCTATAAAAACTCTGTGGGACCTACCCATGTCTCCAACTATTGGCTCTGAAAAAGCCCCTCTCTAACCACTGGATGACTATCCCTGTGGACACTCTCTAGCTATATGACCCATGCCACCACAAGCATAGCATGGCCCTCGGGTATAAGATCGTGTATCCTGTGATCCTGACTGCTATGGGCCCCTTGACCTACTAGACCCACTGTATCCACCCCTGGAAGACTGCTGAGTCTGCACTAACTGTAGCTGTGGGGTATGTACTTTCTGATCCTGCTGTGACTGCCACTACTTTGGCTCGGAGCCCTAGTAAACCTATGAGAGTACTTGCTGCTGCTGAGACTGTTGGCCCTTAGAGGACCCTGGTGTATAGTTCTGATTCCCTTTGCAAGGGGGTTTCTATCGAGTATAGTTTTGGTTCTAAGATCGATCTCGTGATTCTTGTCTACCCTGAGTATCCTCTACCACTAGTGCTATCTCCACTACCTATCTAAAGGTGGTAGGGGAGGCCATCCGAACAGCACCATGAAGTGAGAAATTCAAACCCATGATAAAATGATGTATCTGTAGTTTCTCGTCTTTCATGTATTTCACATAAGGAAGGAGCTCGAGAAACCCGCTCTCATACTGTGCCACTATAAGACCTCTCTGATAAAGAGAATGGAACTCCTCTATCTGTTTCTGTCGAAAATGCTCTGACAAGTACCTCTGTCAAAATCTTTCTAGGAAAGACTCCCATGTGAGGGTATCCATCCTCACTCCACCTATGATCTCCTCCTAATGCCACCAATTGGAGGCATCCCCTCTCAATTGATGAACTGCTAGGCGTGCTTTTAGATTACTCCCATAAGAGCGTAACCCAAAGCACTGCTGTAGGCTCTGCAACCATGCCTCTGCTACTATCGCCTTAGTGGAACCTGTAAATAATGGTGGTCCAAGTTGAATCAATTCCCTGATATCATCTCCTATATGTCTAGGAGGTCTAACTAGTGGGGGTCCTCTCTAGTGTATTGACTCACCTTCATGCTCATCTTGCCCCTCTAACTGTCTCAGTAGGGGACTCCTAGTCCTCTCTCTGCCTTTGGGCCTGCCTCCTTTGGGTCTTTTTGCTTCCACTACTAGAATCTGCTGAACTGGCTGAACTATAGGTACTACTCTCTGCTGAACTACACCGATCAAAGTCTAGAGTGCATCAATAATGTCCTGGTTCGGGTTCAGTGGTGGTGGAGGTGGAGGAGGTGGTGGTGGAGGTGGTCCATCCCCCTATCCCACTCTACCACCTCTCGCCCTACGACCTCTGCCTCGTAGGTTGCTTCGAGTAACAGGAGGCATCCTACACAATTTAATGTTTAGTTTTAAGTTTCAGAAGCGTAAGGGTTTAAGGTTCCTAGTGCTGAAACATGGGCTCTGATACCAAAATGTCATACCCAAACTATGAGGGAAAAAACACACAATTTTTTTTTTTTTTGAATAATAATTAATAATTAAACATGCTCTAAGTTGAAATGATTAATAATAGTTTTAGTACAGGTTCTCTACATTACGTCTTAAGATTATAACATGAGGACGATTACATTATTAAGATTTGAAACTTTTGTTATAAGATTGATATCGTTAGACTTATGTTCTTACATTAACTTTCAACAATAAGAAACAATTATTTAAATGACAATGTAAATATATTCGAGTTTAGATTCATTGAAAGTATATAATCAAAACCAACTATAAAAATCTTAGACAATTATCAATTTACAAATTAATCGATATTAAAAAGTCACTTTTAAGGAAAAACAATTTAACTAGAATAAAAATTGAATACATATATATATCTAAAATTTATTAATTTAAACATCCCGACTATTTTAACATAATAATCAACTATCATAAACTTACTAATTTTAAATTTAATCCACTAACAACTAAATAAATTCTAACTAATTATGAAATTAAAGCTTCCTAAAAATAATTAAACAATTAAAACAAATCTAAAAACCTAAACTATCTAAATCTAATATCTATACTTAAATACATTAAAACCGATTTCTCTTAAATTCATTTGAATTATCAAAACAAGAACTCATTAAAAGACATATCACATCTACCCATACACCTATATAAACTATATTTAATTTTATTCCAATCATAATTTTATATAATTCAAATAAAACATTTCTAATATAATGACCATATGAATTTAAATTAAGATAATAAGAATATTTCATGAAACGTTATCTACAAATTTTAACAATACTTTAACAAAACTAAAACATTATTAGCTATAATTTTAAAGCAATCATACTGATTATCATTTTAATAAAATCCATTAATTAACCAATCATTAATTTAAAACTTTATAAAATAGTAAAACAACTAAATTGAATTAAAACTAAACTAACTCCAATTTAATTCTATTTAATTTCTTTTTTTGATACAAAACTAAACTAACTATATATTAAAACACTAGCTAAATTAAATCTAGACTAAGCTAATTTAACTAATATAAAACAATCTAACTAACTTTCCCTAACACTACTAAATTAAAACATTTTTAAAACAAACACAAACTAACACTAAAACTACTACTAACATCTACTAACAACTAAATATAACTAAAACAATTTGATAAACTTAAATTAATATAAAATTTAACACACACATAAACTAACCATGCATAAAATAAATACCCAAACCCCTAAACTCGAACCCTCCACCTAAACTTCCCCCCCCAACACCCTACCATCCCACCTACCTAGCCTAAAACCCACATGCTTGGGCGACTTCCCAAGAGTGGTGTGCTGCCCCAAGTCTGCAACCGTAGACCTGCCACCCTTCTCCTCCCCTTGCATGCCAAACAGACCTGACGTGAGCGCAAGGTGTGGTTGGAGCAAGGTGGGGTAGGGGAAAAATAATAATTTAAATGCTATCAAGACTATGAGCAAGGTTTAAACCCCCTTTTTTTTAAAAAGAAATTTAAACTTAACTTGCTTTCCATGGTGTGACGTGTCATAAGTGGCATAAAGGTGACAACACCCTTGCCCATGCCTAGGAGAATGTAAGAGTAGATAAGGACTAGGGTGGGGTAAAACATTAAGTGATAAAGATTATTAGGTAAGATTTAGGATATTTAGAATGCTTAGATTTTATTTCTTTAAATGGTAATAGTTATTTTATTGATTATTATTATAGTTTAATTTTTAAAAAAAGAAATTTGAAATAAAGGATCCCTCAGAGAATAGTCTCTGTTCAAGGGAATAATTAATCTCTTTCCCATACAAAATCTAGAGACTTATTTGCTCTTGGATATAATTTTTTTTTAAAGTGGATTTACAAAGCAAATGTAATATTTTTCTTGGACTAAATTTTCTAAGTATAACATTTTCAGTTGATTGATAACCAAAGGGGAATAAAATTTTTCTTTTCAAAGCAAATCTGCAAGGACTTATTACAACTTAATATACCAAGAGTATGGATCATCCGTTTGAAATCGATAATGCAAGAATTGTTTGATTCAAATAATCATGCAACTTGAATCTACATCCATGATTATAATTTTCATTTTCAACATAACGAAAAACTTGAAATTTTACCAACTTGAACATCATAATTTCCATCCTATTTTTGAGATTCATCCATCTAAATTTAAATCATGAATAAATCACATGATAACCAATTATACTCAAAACACCAATTTTATTGGCAAACCTGATTCAAAGGCTCAATCGGGAAAGAATCAGGAAGAAAATTTGGCTTCGTTGCCAATCCAACAAAGTTTTGAGATATAATTTACATAGGATTTCAATCCTAAATTACAATAGTTAAATGAAATTTCCTTCATGACCCTCAACAAGGGTTCCATATCTAATTCTGCAACACATTTCTAGAACCATGGAGGGAACAAAATCTAATCAGGTGACAATTATGCATAACCAAGAGACAATCAAACATGCATAATCATACATGGTTTACACAATAGGATTCACAATGAATCAAAACTAGAGAAACTAGGAGAAGTCAAGCACAACACCAAACAGATGCCAATCGAAGCTATATACCAAGAACTTCCATTCTTCCATTTCAACATACCAGAATCATACAAGGCTTGTGCTGACAGGTAGGGGCCCATAACACCCTACCCTTTCTCCCTCTTCTCATCCTGAGAAGAGACTCTACACTGGTTGGAGTCTGACTAAACAGACCTTTCCCAAAATTGGTCACTTCTGCCCTCTTCAAGGGTGAGTAATACCAAAACACCCATGCAAGAAAGACTCAAAATTGCAAACATAAACATGAAAAAAAATCATCCAAAAATAACATGATTTTCAAAGCTTCCCAACATACCCACAAACATACAAACATTGAAACAACAACAAGGTAGCATGAGCATGAAACAAGAATAAAATTTGAACAAGGGAGATGAGAAATCCAACCTTCACAAAGAGGTAATGGCAATGAACCAGTTTGAGTAGAGTTTCCCTTTCCTTACTTCAATCTTTAAGAACTCCTCTCTAAATGTAGAGATTTGGTAACAACCTCAACTAGACCAAGAAGGGCCTCTAAATAAGCCTCAAGCTCAACCACCCAAAAGGATCAATAACTACACACACCCACTAACAAGTCTAGAAACTCCTAACTCAACCCACACTATGGTTAAACCCTAAGTGGAGGTGGGGTAAAGAAACTCATGGTAGCCACTTGCAATTTTCGCACAAAGGTAAAATTAGACTTTTTGAGTGATCTCCAAAGTCAACAAAAGGGGCTTAGGGGTTGGAAAAGACCCCCAACCCATACCCATACCCCTTGGGTATAATTATTTCATGTTTTAAAGCCTTACGAATAGGTTTAGAGCCACACAAAGGCTAGGAAATAATTAAGACCCACTAACAACTGTAAAAAAAATAGATTAAGAACTAATCTAGATTAGGGATGACTAACTTTGATTAAGAACCCAATAAGCAAACTGACACTAACTTAACCCAACTTGGGTCCAAAGTTTACACAACTAAACCTAATCAGCACACTGAAGCACATAAACACTTTATGAGTGTCAAGCGACACTAAAAGAACATAATTACGAACATTAACATTCACTGAACAAAGAAGATACATACATATATCTCACAAGACAATACGTGAATTACGAACAACAAGGTCTCCAAAATTAGCACAAGGAGATTAGTTATGTTCCTCTGTAGGGTTTCTCAGCTAAATATCTGCTCACTCATTGCACACATCAGTAGTCCCGTAAAATCACATGTACATAAATGTATACGTATCAGAAATTTTCATAAATTAAAACATACATCAATAAGGGTTTCTTCATCCTGCTTAATTCTTAATCAATTAAAATCTCTTAAATCAAAGTCTCAATCCTACATTTACTGATTTCATCAACATACATATACATGAAACATTAAATGAAAATCATCAAATATATTTGAAAGTAACATCACACAACATTAAATAATAAAGTATATTCTAAGCATCAGATAATGTCTCGACATCTCGACTCGTGAGTATCAAAATGATAAAGTAATAACTAAGGCTATGCAGGGTCAGGGCGAGGCCTCACATTCATTTAATTAATTAGGAATAGCTTCTCATTTAATTAAATAACTTTTTTTAATTAATTAGAAGTAAGTAATCTATTTAATTAAATAATTTTGTTTAATTATTTCAAAATTCTTTTCGACACTAGTCAACTCAAGTCAACCCTTGTTAAATCTGATCAACTTTTGGTCAAACTTGATCTTTGCATATGTGAATATGAGCAAATGTGAGTATAAATTCCAGCAACAATTCGATGCAAATTCTCATTCAACCTTTCAAAATGAAGAGATGAGGGTCTCTTAAATAGACTTTCTTGGAATTCATCAACGGTTGAGATCGATTTCAATCAACGGTCAGGATTAAAGGTGAATTTTAGTCATAAAGGGAGATTTCCAAATTAAAGGGAGTTAACGGATTTAATTTGAGTAAAATAAAGAGTTAACTGATTCAATTTGAGTAGAAGAAGGAGTTAACTGATTTAACTCATTTTTGATCAATAGTGAACTGGAAATTTCCCTTTTTGAACTGAAGAGAGATTTTGTTGAGATATTTAATTAAATAAAATGAAATATTCTCTCATAATTACTTTTCCAATTTAATTAAATAATCTTTAATTAATTAGAGACACTTTTCTTATTTAATTAAATAACTTCATTTAATTAATTAGGAATGCCTTCTCACTTAATTAAATAACTTTGTTTAATTAATTAGAAGTAAGTACTCCATTTAATTATATAATTTCATTTAATTATTTTAAAATTCTTTTCAAAACTAGTCAACTTAAGTCAACCGTGGTTAAATCTGGTCAACTTTTGGAAAAACTTGATCTTTACGTATGTGAATATGAGCAAATGTGAGTATGAATTCCAGCAACGATTCGATGCAAATTCTCATTCAACATTTCAAAATGAAGAGATGAGGGTCTCTTAAATAGACTTTCCTAGAATTCAGCAACAGTTGAGATCGATTTCAATACACAGTAAAGATTAAAGGTGAAGTTTTGTCATAAAATGAGGTTTCCAAATTAAAGGGAGTTAACAGATTTAATTTGAGTTAAATAAGGAGTTAACTAATTCAATTTGAGTAGAGAAAGGAGTTAACTGATTTAACTCATTTTTTATCAATAGTGAACTGAAAATTTTTCTTTTTGAACTGAAGAGAGATTTTGTTGAGATATTTAATTTAATAAAATGAGATATGCTCTCATAATTACTTTTTCTATTTAATTAAATAATGTTTAATTAATTAGAGACACTTTTCTTATTTAATTAAATAACTTCATTTAATTAATTAGGAATGGCTTCTCATTTAATTAAATAACTTTGTTTAATGAAGTAGAAGTAAGTACTCCATTTAATTAAATAATTTCATTTAATTATTTCAAAATTATTTTTGAAACTAGTCAACTCAAATAAACCGTGGTTAAATCTGGTCAACTTTTGGTCAAACTTGATCTTTGCGTATGTGAATATGAGCAAATGTGAGTATGAATTCCAGCAACAATTCGATGCAAATTCTCATTCAACCTTTCAAAATGAAGAGATGAGGGTCTCTTAAATAGACTTTTCTGAAATTTATTAACGGTTGAGATCGATTTTAATCAACGATCAGGATTAAAGGTGAAGTTCAGACATCAAGGGAGACTTCCAAATTAAAGGGAGTTAACAGATTTAATTTGAGTAAAATAAAGAGTTAACTGATTCAATTTGAGTAGAGAAAGGACTTAACTCATTTAACTCATTTTTTATCAATAGTGAACTGAAAATTTCCCTTTTTGAACTGAAGAGAGATTTTGTTGAGATATTTAATTTAATAAAATGATATATTCTCTCATAATTACTTTTTCAATTTAATTAAATAATCTCTAATTAATTAGAGACACTTTTCTTATTTAATTAAATAACTTCATTTAATTAATTAGGAATGACTTCTCACTTAATTAAATAAATTTGTTTAATTAATTAGAAGTAAGTACTCCATTTAATTATATAATTTCATTTAATTATTTTAAAATTCCTTTCAAAATTAGTCAACTTAAGTCAACCGTGCTTAAATCTGGTCAACTTTTGGTAAAACTTGATCTCTACATATGTGAATATGAGCAAATGTGAGTATTTCAGCAACAATTCGATGCAAATGCTCAGTCAACATTTAAAAATGAAGAGATGAGAGTCTCTTAAATAGACTTTCCTGGAATTCACCAACGGTTGAGATCGATTTCAATCAACGGTCAAGATTAAAGGTGAAGTTCAGTCATAAAATGAGGTTTCCAAATTAAAGGGAGTTAACAGATTTAATTTGAGTAAAATAAGGAGTTAACGGATTCAATTTGAGTAGAGAAAGGAGTTAACTGATTTAACTCATTTTTGTTCAATGGTGAACTAAAATTTTCCCTTTTTGAACTGAAGAGAGATTTTGTTGAGATATTTAATTTAATAAAATGAGATATCCTCTCATAATTACTTTTTCTATTTAATTAAATAATCTTTAATTAATTAGTGACACTTTTCTTATTTAATTAAATAACTTCATTTAATTAATTAGGAATGGCTTCTCATTTCATTAAATAACTTTGTTTAATTAATTAGAAGTACTGCATTTAATTAAATAATTTCATTTAATTGTCTCAAAATTCTTTTCAAAACTAGTCAACTCAAGTCAACCGTGGTTAAATGTGGTCAACTTTTGGTCAAACTTGATCTTTGCATATGTGAATATGAGCAAATGTGAGTATGAATTCCAGCAACAATTGGACGCAAATTCTCATTCAACCTTTCAAAATGAAGAGATGAGGGTCTCTTAAATAGACTTTCCCTGAATTCATCAACAGTTCAGATTGATTTCAATCAACGGTCAGGATTAAAGGTGAAGTTTAGTCATAAAGGGAGATTTTCAGATTAAAGGGAGTTAACAGATTTAATTTGAGTAAAATAAGGAGTTAAATGATTCAATTTGAGTAGAGAAAGGAGTTAACTGATTTAAATCATTTTTTATCAATAGTGAACTAGAAATTTCCATTTTTGAACTAAAGAGTGATTTTGTTGAGATATTTAATTTAATAAAATGAGATACGCTCTCATAATTACTTTTTCTATTTAATTAAATAATCTTTAATTAATTAGAGCACTTTTCTTATTTAATTAAATAACTTCATTTAATTAATTAGGAATGGCTTCTCATTTAATTATATAACTTTGTTTAATTAATTAGAAGTAAGTACTCCATTTAATTAAATAATTTCGTTTAATTATTTCAAAATTCTTTTTGAAACTAGTCAACTCAAGTCAATCATGGTTAAATCTAGTCAACTTTTGGTCAAACTTGATCTTTGCATATGTGAATATGAGCAAATGTGAGTATGAATTCCAGCAACAATTCGATGCAAATTCTCATTCAACCTTTCAAAATGAATAGATGAGGGTCTCTTAAATAGACTTTCCTGGAATTCATCAATGGTTGAGATCAATTTCAATCAACGATCAGAATTAATGGTGAAGTACAATCATAAAAGGAGATTTTCAAATTAAAAGGAGTTAACAAATTTAATTTGAGTAAAATAAGGATTTAACTGATTCAATTTGAGTAGAGAAAGGAGTTAACTGATTTAACTCATTTATAATCAATAGTGAACTGGAGATTTTCCTTTTTGAACTGAAGAGAGATTTTGTTGAGATATTTAATTTAATAAAATGAGATATGCTCTCATAATTACTTTTTCTATTTAATTAATTAGAGACACTTTTATTATTTAATTAAATGACTTCATTTAATTAATTAGGAATGGCTTCTCATTTAATTAAATATTTTTATTTAATTAATTAGAAGTAAGTACTCTATTTAATTAAATAATTTCATTTAATTATTTCAAAATTCTTTTTGAAACTAGTCAACTCAAGTCAACCTTGGTTAAATCTGGGCAACTTTTGGTCAAACTTGATCGTTGCATATGTGAATATGAGAAAATGTGAGTATGAATTCCAACAACAATTTGATGCAAATTCTCATTCAACCTTTCAAAATGAAGAGATGAGGGTCTCTTAAATAGACTTTTCTGGAATTCATCAACTGTTGAAATTGATTTCAATCAACGGTCAAGATTAAAGGTGAAGTTCAATCATAAAGGAATATTTCCAAATTAAAGGGACTTAATGGATTTAATTTGAGTAAAATAAGGAGTTAACTGATTCAATTTGAGTAGAGAAAGAAGTTAACTGATTTAACTCATTTTTTACCAATAGTGAATTGGAAATTTCTCTTTTTGAACTGAAGAGGGATTTTGTTGAGATATTTAATTTAAGAAAATGAGATATGCTCTCATAATTGCTTTTTCTATTTAATTAAATAATCTTTAATTAATTAGAGACACTTTTTTTATTTAATTAAATAACTTCATTTAATTAATTAGGTATGGCTTCTCATTTAATTAAATAACTTTGTTTAATTAATTAGAAGTAAGTACTCTATTTAATTAAATAATTTCGTTTAATTATTTCAAATTTTTTTTCAAAACTAGTCAACTCAAGTCAATCGTGGTTAAATCTAGTCAACTTTTGGTCAAACTTGATCTTTGTGTATGTGAGTATGAGCAAATGTGAGTATGAATTCCAACAACAATTTGATGCAAATTCTTATTCAACCTTTCAAAATGAAGAGATGAGGGTCTCTTAAATAGACTTTCCTGGAATTCATCAACGGTTGAGATCAATTTCAATCAACGGTCATGATTAAAGGTGAAATTCAGTCATAAAGGGAGATTTTCAAATTAAAGGGAGTTAACAGATTTAATTTGAGTAAAATAAGGAGTTACATGATTCAATTTGAGTAGAGAAAGGATTTAATTGATTTAACTCATATTTGATCAATAGTGAACTGAAAATTTCCCATTTTGAACTGAAGAGATATTTTGTTGAGATATTTAATTTAATAAAATGAGATATGCTCTCATAATTACTTTTTCTATTTAATTAAATAACCTTTAATTAATTAGAGACACTTTTCTTATTTAATTAAATAACTTCATTTAATTAATTAGGAATGGCTTCTCATTTAATTAAATAACTTTGTTTAATTAATTAGAAGTAAGTACTCCATTTAATTAAATAATTTCATATAATTATTTCAAAATTCTTTTCAAAACTAGTCAACTCAAGTCAACCGTGGTTAAATCTGGTCAACTCTTGGTCAAACTTTATCTTTGCGTATGTGAATATGAGCAAATGTGAGTATGAATTCTAGCAACAATTCGATGCAAATTCTCATTCAACCTTTCAAAATGAAGAGATGAGGGTCTCTTAAATAGACTTTCTTGGAATTCATCAACGGTTGAGATCAATTTTAATCAACGGTCAGGATTAAAAGTGAAGTTCAGTCATAAAGGGAGATTTCCAAATTAAAGGGAGTTAACAGATTTAATTTGAGTAAAATATGGAGTTAACTGATTCAATTTGAGTAGAGAAAGGAGTTAACTAATTTAACTCATTTTTTATCAATAATGAATAGGAAATTTCCCTTTTTGAACTGAAGAGAGATTTTGTTGAGATATTTGATATAATAAAATGAGATATGCTCTCATATTTACTTTTTCTATTTAATTAAATAATCTTTAATTACTTAGAGACACTTTTCTTATTTAATTAAATAACTTCATTTAATTAATTAGGAATGTGTTCTCATTTAATTAAATAACTTTGTTTAATTAATTAGAAGTAATTACTCCATTTAGTTAAATAATTTCATTTAATTATTTTATAATTCTTTTTGAAACTAGTCAAGTCAAGTCAACCGTAGTTAAATCTGGTCAAATTTTGGTCAAGCTTGATGTAATGCCCCGCCAAGGGTTTCGAAGAATTAACCTAGAATTTCACTAAGTTTAGTAGCATTTTTTTTTTTTGAAAATAAATACCATATATATAACTCATGCACAATAACGGAAGCAATAGCATTGCCCATCATAACATACATAACAGATTACATTCTTTAAGATCCATTAACATTGAATTACATACATGAATCCATCTAGTACAACATCCACATGAAATAATAATGATAAGTCCAATGTTTATACATTACATTTCAAATACTCAATCATCCACTGTACATGTCACAGGGTATGACAAGCTCAAAAAAATATACATACATAGAATAAGGTACATCATCCTATTCTAATCCATGATACATCAAAGTAGAGATAATCACATGATACAAAAACATATACATCCATCATAAAGATCAAACATAATAAACTAAGTTCTCTGTTCCTCCCAACCGTCAATAGCATCATTAGACCATCGTGGATCCTAGCCATCCTTTCATGCATAACATTCCAAATCACCGAAGAGATCATCGGTGTTACATAGTAGGAATGTCACTCTTAATATATACAACATCATATGTAGAAAGTAATCTAACATGCAAATAAAAGCATAAGATAACACCATCTAACATATGCTAATCATCAATGAAAAAAGATACATATCCACCATCATGAGGGATGCATCAACCATGATGTCTCAATGAATCTCAAAATGATAAGAGTGGAAAATACACTATCACCTGACCGCATGGTACCTAAGTGGTCCACTCCCACCGTGCTAAGGAGATAATCTCAAGTCCCAAACAGGCTATCAAAATCACATAACACGTATCTCTATAAGTCTAAGAATCCTAAAAGTATACTAACTCAAAGGTTTCAAACACAAAATTTGACATCTAATCCCAGAGGCACACAATGACATGTAGGAATCTACCATACAAGTGGGAAAGTGTCATCACAATTATCACGTACAAGTTATCCTGGAAGTTAGCTAAACTCCACGGGTCCATATTGATTTCATGCGGCCACTAGTTTCCTCTCATACTGATGAGGCATACTACGGAATGCAAGGTCGCAACCATGCATCTCACTACTCCCATCCTAGCCTGTACAAGCACTCAAGGCATGGGCGAGAACAAAACACTTATCTTTTTAGGTTCATTTAGTTAGTATTAGGTGTGAATGTTATCACTTATTAATCCAACTTACAATGAGTTACCCTGGCAGCCTCTTAGGGCTCCCGACCCCCATTGCAAGCCACTTCCCGTCACTACATGTAGATATCCTACCCTAATGCTCATGGACTCATAAATCTAAAAATCACAAAAGATAAACCATAAAACCATCAAATATGCATAAAAGCATCAAATCTCCATGAGCTAACATCCATAGAAAATCATGAACACAACAACTCTCTATTGGCAACTGAAGTATCACTGCTAATCAAATATCCAATGGTTCTCAATAACCAAAATATATATCTCAATCATACTAATCAAAGACTCCAAAAATGATTGAGTCAAATATGTCACAACATGACATCACCAAGAATAAATCCACATTTTAGTCCCATCATGGTGACTAAAAAATAAACCAAAGATAACTGATCGATGACCAAAATAATGGTTAAGTCAAGTGTAGTGCCTACCCTTGTTCACATCTTTTCTGGACATATTATTGCTATTATTATCATACTATGATAGACTAGCTTTATGTTAATGGATTAGTGGTATTGTTTTGACACTATCAGACATTATGTTATGGATTCAGTTGTTATATGATGAGATCATTTAGACTTTACATTTCGTGTATGTATAATGATCATTATATTATTTTTAGTTATTGTTGATGATTAGTTAGATGGTTTATTATCTCATGTGTTTTATTATGGATACTTACCCCATACTTGAATGTGTATGGTGTGTGTGTTTTCTTATTGTATGGCATTTTTGATGTGGTTAAGGAAGGGAGTCGTAGTCACCTGCTTAGTCGGGATCTACACGATGCACCACTTCCTGCCATCGCATGTTTAGCTTAGCACTATATATATTGTATGTACATGCATGGTTTTTCTGTAGGTTGCAGGTACCGGGTATCAACTTCCCTGAATTGCCAGGATGAGCGTACCCTATTATACTATCTCAATGATAAGAGAGGGGAGATAAATTCTCAAGTACAAATCCCAAACCCTAAAACCATTTGTCCTAGTGAGTTAGGACAAGTATCAGAGTTGAGTACCCACTGAATGTGTCAGATGACATATTTCATGATTTTTAATCCTTTAGACTAATTTTGTATGAATTTTCCTATGATGGGTTTTCATATTTTATCTTGGAGGTCTATGGTGAATTTTCTATTAATTAAGTCTCAACAAATAGATTTAATTAATAAATTAATTATTTGAGAAAATTAAGTATCATGATCTTTGATATTTTGATTATAATTAATTAAAGGAGAATTAATTGAGAGAAAAGAATTAAATAAAAGAAAATTAGAAATTAAAATAAATAATAATTATAAAATACTAATAAATTAATAAACAAATAATAATAATAAAAGTTATAAAAATTAAAATAAAAGTTATAAAAATTAAAATGAAAGTTATAAATATTTAAATGAAAATTATTTAAAAAGTAAATTGGAGTTATAAGCTTGCATGGAAATTAATGCATTTCTCTATTTCTCATGTGTCAACAACACGAAGGTTAGTGCATTAATTAAGCACATGGTGTCTACAACCCTATGGCTCATCAAAAAGGTTGGAAAAGACCCATGCTTAGTTGGTGACACCTTCCAGCTGTTTCTAGAAGCATTCTAGAGGTTTCCTGAGAGCTCTTTATATTCAAGCATTCTTAGAAGCTTAGACATAGCATGGATAGCGTGGATAGCGTGGATACCATGGATAGGATAGACAACATGGGAGAGCAATTGGAGCATTGGAGGACTCGAGAATTCTGAAGAAGGGAGCTTGTTCTATGGGTTTTCTGAGGAAGAGCGATATAGCATCAAAATTCGGGTAGATTTTTGTTATTTCACTTATGCTATTTCTGCATCTTGCTTTCCCTGTTTTCTTCGTGTCTTCCATATGTCTTTTGAGGAATCTTATATTTCATTATGCATTTTCAATTTGGGCAATTAAAATTTATTTGAAGATTCTATATGCTTAGATCTAAAAATGAGACGGGGCTAGGGTTGAAAATTCATAGTTAAACCCATTAGGTTAATTATTAGAAATTTTGAAAATCAAGTTTCATAGAGAAATTTTGAAAATTGAAAATTGTATTCGTAAATCTACTTATACATAAATATATGTATATGTAATTATATATATGTTCATATACTGTAATATTTTTAATTCTATATATATATATATACATATATATATATATATACACATACATATATATATATATATATATATATATATATATATATATACATAAGCCTTTATATATATATGTATACATACATATGTATGTATATAATATATATGTATTTGTTTAAAAACTGAATATCATTAATCGAAAAATGTTTTTGAAAAAACTTTAAATTTTAATCAAAAATTTGAATCGCATCACGCAGTGGAAGCGTTTTGAAAACGTTTTATAGATATGCAAATGTTGGGCGGGCGGGTATTTAATACCCCACCCACCGCAGGCCTGCGAGTTCGCAGGGTACTTGCGACCGCAGTGTACTTGCGATCCGCAGTATACCTGCGGTGCGGTACCTTATATGGCCGCACGATTTAATAAATCGCATTGCGATTTTTTGTTTGGTTTAAATGACTTGCAACATCATCTCATATATGATTTGGTATGAATTTTGATTTCGGTTGCATTGATATTAATTATATATATATATATATATATATATACTTATGTATGTATATATATATATATATTTATGTATGTATATATATATATATATATTTATGTATGTATATATATATATATATATATGTATATAAGTATATAAGTATATATAATTAATTATAAATAATTATTATAAAGTTCTAAATTGATGGATCACTCTTTTAATGATTTAAAGTATTGTTATTAAGGTTATGAAGAGATATTAATAATTAATTTAATTAAACATTAGTTTTAATTAAGATTAATTATTAGAATATATAATCAAAGTTTTTATTATTGGAAATGTTATTTTTCAAACAAAGTTTTTATAAAATATTATTGAATCAATTAGAAAATTGAATCTAATGGAGGAACTTTTATCAAGCAAATACATGGGTTAGGTAAAATGTGATATTTCTCCACTTGATATTAATTTGGAAAAACGTAAACTGAGACTCTTACATTCAAATTTGAAAACTTAGCAAAACCAAAACATGTGTTTACATTGTGTATTCCTTATGCTAATGTTTTGGGTCTTGTGTTGACTAGTGTTGACCAGTATAGGATGTCTACCAGAGGCTTGGGGGTTATGTGATTGTAATGTCATGATGATGTTTTATTCTTGATCTTTATAAACCTAACCATGATTATGTGATGGAATGCTCTATGTATTGGTTGTGATTACTGATTGTTATTCTTATGTTTGAGACCCTTGACTTAACCATTATTTTGGGTCATCGATCAGTTATCCTTGGTTATATTCTAGTCGCCATGATGGGACTGAAATGTGGATTTATTCTTAATGATGTCATGTTGTGACATGTTTGACTTAACCATTTTTGGAGTCTTCGATCAGTATGATTGAGACATATTTTGGTTATTGAGAACCAATGGATACTTTGATTATCAGTGATACTTCAGTTGCCAATAAAGAGCTGTTGTGGTCATGATTTTCTATGGATGTTGCTCATGGAGATTTGATGCTTTTATGCATATTTGATGATTTTATCATGGATATTTGATGATTCTTATTGTGGATATTTGATTATTTTATTATGGATTTTCTTTGGTGATTTTGATGATTTATGATACCATGAGCATTAGGGTAGGATATCTACATGTAGTGTCGGGAAGTGGCTTGCAATGGGGGCCGGGGCCCTAAGAGGCTGCTAGGGTAACTCATTGTAAGTTGGTTTAATAAGTGATAACATTCACACTTAATACTAACTAAATGAACCTAAAAAGATAAGAGTTTTGGTTCTCGCCCATGCCTTGAGTGCTTGTATAGGCTAGGATGGGAGTAGTGAGAACACATGGTTGCGACCTTGCATTCCATAGTATGCCTTGTCAGTATGAGAGGATACTAGTGGCCGCATGAGATCTGTATGGACCCGTGGAGTTTAGCTAACTTCCAGAATAATTTGTACGAGATAAATGCGATGACACTTTCCCTCTTGCATAGTAGGTTCCTACATGTCATTGTGTGCCTCTGGGAAGTAGATGTCTATTTTGTGATTGGAACCTTTGAGTTAGTATACTTTTAGGATTCTTGGACTTTAGAGACTTGTTCTATGTGATTTTGATAGCCTATTTGGGACTTGAGATTATCTCCTCAGCACGGTGGGAGTGGACCACTTAGGTACCACGCGGTCGGGTGGTAGTGTATTTTCCACTTTTATCATTTGAGATTCATTGAGACATCGTGGATGAAGCGTCCTTCGTGATGGTGGATATGTATCCTTTCATTGATGATTAGCATATGTTAGATGGTGTTATCTTATGCTTATATTTGCATGTTAGATTACTTCTACATATGATGTTGTATTTATTAGGAGTGACATTCCTACTATGTTAATGTCGATGATCTCTTTGGTGATTATCTTTACTTTGATATATCATGGATTAGAATAGAGTGATGTACTATATTTCACATATGTATATTCTTTTAAGCCTTCATACCCTGCGACATGAATAGTGGATGATTGTGCAATCTGGAATGTAATTTAGAAAGGACATTTGTACAATGGACTTATCATTATTATTTCATGTGGATTTTGTACTAGATGGAAACATGTATGTAATTTTAAAAAAAAAATGTTACCAAACTTAATGAAATTCTAGGTTAAGTCTTTGGATCCCTTGGCGGGGCATTACATCAAGTGTCTCATACATAAGAATCTCAACTATAACAATCAGTAATCACAACTAATACATAGAGCTTTCCATCACATAACCATGGTTGGGTTTATAAAGATCGAGATTAAAATATCATCATGTCACCACAATCACATAACCCCCAAGCCTCTGGTAGACGTCCTATACTAGTCAACACTAGTCAACCCAAAACCCAAAATAATAGCATAAAGAATACACAATGTAAACATATGTTTTGGGTTTACAACTTGAATTTAAATGTAGAGATCTCAGTTTAAGTTTCCAAGTTTGAAGAATGAATGGGGAAACACTCATATTGTTTTGGATAAATAAAAGTTTTCTTTATTAGAATTAAAAATCCATTTTCCAATTTATAATATTTGTTTGATACATCCCCACCAAACTATAAATTCCTTATTTAATAATTTAAAACAATTAAATTATTAAATAGTTGAAAGTTATTAAAGAGTCACCTTTATGAAAATAAATCTTCAATATAAATCATTGATCAAATAATAATAACTTAAATTTATAAATAAATTATTTACATATTACATACATACATACATACATACATACATACATACATACATACATATATATATATATATATATATATTTAAATATATATATATACATACATACATATGTAAATATATTAATACGTTTTCATAAAATCGATTTAACAATTTTGATTGACACCATATTATATAGCAATGTGAATTGATTGTTTATAAACGTTTTAACATAACATTTTTTTTTGCATAACATTAACATCAATTAAACCTCCCCAAAGCTCTTGCTGTGGTACGCAGTACCTGCGGTCGCAGGCATTGCACTGACAGCGGGTACGTAGTACCCCTGTCGCCGCAGACCTGTGACGGTAGGTCTCTGCCTTCCGCAGGTGCAGGGTATGAATCGTGCCCACGGCATTATAATATACACTTATTTCATGCGATATGAATCGCGATGCGATTTATTAAATTTCCCATTGTGATTTATCAATCGCTCAATTCGGTGCATTATATATAAATATACATAAGTATATATATATATATATATATATCAGTAATATATATATGTATGTATATATATATATATATCAGTAGTATATATATGTATGTATATATATATATATATCAGTATATATATATATATATGTATGTGTGTATATATATATATATATAAAATCAAATTTTATAATAGATCCATAATAAATATATACATATGCATATATATATGTATATGTATGCAGATCTGAATATATAACCATATATGTTTTTTTTTTTTTTTTTTTTTTTCACAAAGATTATATCTACACTTATGAATGCATATAAAATTCTCCAATAAAATTAATCTACCCATATTGAGAATGCATATAAATATGAAACTTCTCAGGAGACATATGGAAGACATGAAGAAAATAGGAAATATGTGATGCGAAAATAGCATAAGTAAAATCACAAGAACCTACACAGATTCTGATGCTAAATCGCTCTTCCTCAGAAAATTCACAAAATTTTTCCTACCATGGGAGTCGAATGCAGGAGCATCATGCATCACCTTCTTCAGAATTCTCGAGTCCTCCAATGCTCCAATTGCTCTCCCAACATTGTGTCTAAGCTTCTATTCAAAGAGCTTTCAGGAAACATCTAGAATGCTTCTAGAAACAGCTGGAAGGTGTCACCAACTAAGCATGGGGCTTTTCCAACCTTGAAGATGAGCCATAGGGTTGTAGACACCATGTGCTTAATTGATGCACTAACCTCTGTGTTGTTGACACATGAGAAATAGAGAAGTGTGTTAATTCTCATGCAAGCTTATAACTCCAATTTAATTTTTATATAATTTCTATTTAAATATTTATAACTTTCATTTTAACTTTATAACTTTTATTATTATTATTTATTTGTTACTTTATTACTATATTATTATTATTTTTAATTTTAATTTCTAATTTTCTTTTAATTCTTTTCCCTCAATTAATTCCCATTCAATTAATTATAATCAAAATATCAAATAACATGATATTTTATATTAATTTCCTCAAATCATTAATTTATTAATTAAATCTATTTATTAAGACTTAATTAATAGATAATTCACCATAGACCTCCAAGATAGAATATGAAAACTCATCATAGAGCAAATCACTCAAAATCAGTCTAAAGGGTTAAAGATCACGAATTATGTCATCTGACACATTCGGTGGGTAAAATATCTAGATACTTGTCCTACCTCACTAAGACAATTGGTTTAAGGGTTTGGGATTTGGATTTGAGAATTTATCTCCCTTCTCTTATCATTGAGATAGTATAATAGGGTACGCTCATCCTGGCAATTCAGGGAAGTCGATACCCGATACTTGCAACTTGCAGAAAAACCATTCATGTAAATACAATATTTATAATGCTAAGCTAAACAGACAATGGCAGGAAGCAGTGCATCGTGTAGATCCCGACTAAGTAGGTGACTATGACTCCCTTCCTTAACCACATCAAAAATGCCATACAATAAGAAAACACACACACCATACACATGCAAGTATGGGGTAAGTATCATTAATAAAACACATAAGATAATAAACCATCCATCTAATCATCAATAATAACTGAAAACAATATAATGATCATCATGTATGCATGAAATGTAAAGTCTAAATGATCTCATCTTATAACCACTGAATCCATAACATAATGTCTGATAATGTCAAAACAATACCACTAATCTATCAACATAAAACTAGTCTATCATAGTCTGATAATATTAACAATGTCTAGAAAAGATGTGAATGAGGGTAGGCACTACATCCACCCCCCCTTGGGTTAGGCTTACTCCTAGAAGCCTACAAACAATTAGGGATATAACTCCCTCAATCTAGCTGCATCCTCCCAAGTAGCTGAAGAATCATCAGTAGGGTCCCATTGGACCCTTACCTGCTCGATGGTTCGACCCCTAAGGGTCAACCTCCGCTGCTCCAGAATATGAACTAGCTCCAAAGCTAGCTGCCCATCCTCTACCTGCAATGCATTCCAATTAAGAACATGTACAATATCAGGAATATACTGCCAAAGCACTGAAACATGGAAAACATCATGAATGTGAGCTAGGCTAGGCAGTAGAGCAAGGTTGTAAGCAACCGAGCCAATCCTCTCCAAAATCTCGAACGGTCCCACAAAGCGAGGTGCTAGCTTAGAACCCTTTCCATATCGGATCAGACTCTTTCGTGGTCACACTCTCAAGAAAACCTTATCACCCACAGAAAATTGCTTATCAATCCTATGAGCATCGGCATACTTCTTTTTCCTATCATGTGCCGTAGTCAAATGCTCACGGATACCCACTACCTGTTGCTCCATATCACAAAGCATCTTAGGTCCCAATAGGATGCAATCCTTAAGACTATCCCAACTCAATGGTGTATGACAAGGATGCCCATATAATGCCTGAAATGGTGCCATACCAATAGAACTATGATATCTGTTGTTGTAAGCAAACTCCACTAAGTAGAGGTAATCCTCCCAATGTGTCCACCTATCCATCACATACATCCGTAACATATCCTCCAAAACCTGATTCGCCCTCTCTATCTGACCATCAGTCTCTGGATGATATGCCAAACTAAAGTTTAACTGTGCTCCAAGCTCATGCTGCAGCGATGTCCAGAATGTAGATGTGAATACAGGATCCTTGTCAGAAATGATCTTTCTAGGAATACCATGTAATCTCACAATATCACGCATAAAGATATTAGCTATAGAAGTTGCTATGTAGGAAGACCTAATCGGTGAAAAATGCACCACCTTAGTCAACTAATCAACGCTGACCATGATAGCATCATGACGTCGAACTGTCATAGGTAATCCTACTATGAAATCCATGGAGATGATATCCCACTTCCAAGAAGGAATAAGATTAGGCTACAAAAGTCCAGCCGGGTGCTGATGTTCTGCCTTAATTCTCTGACACTCAAGGCACCTAGCCACAAAATCAGCAATATCTTGCTTCATCCCAGACCAAAAGAACAAATGTCTCAAATCAACATGCGTCTTCTTGACACCTGGATGTGCTAAGTAAGGTGTACGATGGGCTTCTGCCAGAATCAAGGTGTGAAGCTCATCCGCGAAGCTCATCCGAAAATGGCACATAAATCCCCCCCAAATGTCTTAAAAGACCATCTAATTCTCGAACGTAACCTGCAAATTTACCTTCCAAAGATCTTCCTGAATCAATCTCTCTACACACTTCCTGATACCATGAATTCGTAGAAAGTACCTGAAGAATCCAACTCCTCAAATCCACACTAAGAGTCATCGATGATGCCACATGTCTCCTGTGACTCAAAGCATCTGCCACCACATTCTCCTTACCTTGAATGTACTTAACGTCAAAATCATATTCGCATAGAAACTCCATCCATCGCCTCTGGCGAGCATTCAAATTAGGCTGAGTAAAAATGTACTAAAGACTATGATGATCGCTATGTAGCTCAAATCTGTGCCCCAACAAGAAATGTCTCCACCTTGTCAAAGCATGAACTACTATCGCTAACTCAAGATCATGTGTAGGATAATTTAACTCATGATCTTTGAGCTTGCATGATTCATATGCAATCACCCGTCCATTCTGCATCAACAATGCCCCAATCCCTTCAAGAGAATCATCTGTACATACCAGGAAATCACCTTTTGGATCAGGTACAGCTAGAATCGGTGCACTGGTCAAAAGCTCCTTGAGCTTCTGGAAAGCTTCCTCACATTTCTCTATCCATACAAACTTCTTTCCTTTCCTTTGAAGATAAGTGATAGGATGTGATATCTGAGAGAAGTTTTGGACAAATCTACGATAATAACCAGCTAAACTCATGAAACTATGAATCTCTAACACATTAGTCGGTGTTGGCCAATCTATTATCACCTGAATCTTTGCAGGATCCACTAAAATACCATCACCTGAAATAACATGCCCTAAATATCGAATCTCCATTTTGAAGAATTCACACTTAGCTACATTGGCATAAAGTTGATTGTCCCTAAAACACTACAAAACCAACCGCAGGTGTTCCTCATGCTCCTTCTGAGTCTTAGAATATATTAATATGTCATCAAGAAACATGAGTACAAACCTGTCCAGATAAGATTGGAACACACCATTCATCAAACTCATAAAAATCGATGGAGCATTAGTCAATCCAAAAGGGTACCACTGTGAACTCATAATGCCCATAATGAGTTCGAAAAGCAGTCTTGTGAATATCTGCTTCCTTAATGCGAAGCTGGTGGTATCTTGACTTAAGATCAATCTTGGAGAATATTGTAGCTCCCTTGATCTGATCGAATAAGTCATCTATCCTAGGTAAAGGATACATGTTCTTAATAGTCACCTTATTCAACTGTCTATAATCAATACAAATGTGCAAAGAACCATCTTTCTTCTTCACAAAGAGCACTGGAGCTCCCCATGGTGATACACTAGGTCGAATGCTCCCTTTGGCTAGAAGTTTCTCTAGCTGAAGATGTAGCTCACCCAATTCCTATGTCGTCATGCGATAAGGAGCTTTAGAGATAGGCTCCGCTCCAGGAATCAAATCAATACTAAAGTCAAAGTCCCTCTTCGGAGGTATGCCTAGAATCTCACTTGGAAAAAACATCTGCATACTCCTACAAAATTGGGTGATCGAAAGTCTCCCTCATAGGATCTTCTTCATCAAGATCATTTACCATAACAAGTATCTGACATCCCTTCTAGAAACTTCACTTCAATTGCATAGTAGAATTCATCCGTAGAGATAGAGGCCTCAATATCCCAGCTATCTGCACATCATTCCCTTGGTCATCTTGGCATGTAATAATCTTCTTCCTGCAATCTATACTGGCTCTATGAGATCCAAGCCAGTCCATGCCTAAAACCACATCATAGGAACCAAGGGGTATGATTCGAAGATCCACTACAGTATCAAAGCTTCCTAAGCTAAGCCCACACTTATGAACTATAGAATCTGTGGAGACCTTAATGTCTGAGGCTAGTTCTACTTGCCAACCACGATCTTGCTTCACCGCATCCAGCTTACACTTAGAAACTATAGATGTTGAAATAAATGAATCTGTAGCTCTTGAGTCAAAAAATACTGAAAGAGATATACCTCTAATAGCACCTATGGTCTCAACCACTGTTCCCTGACGATCCTCCTGACGCTGATCAACTGCTGCAAAAACACTATGAGCTCTACTTGCATCATCAACTGTAGGCTCTGAAACGGTAGGTCTAGGTCTTGAAAACTGAGGTGCTCACTGAGGACACTGAGCTAGATAATATCCAATCTGACCACATGAAAAGCATTTCGTATTTTTGCCAGAACCTCTTCCCATAGGTGGTACATTTGATTGCTGGCGACTGTTCCTGCTCACAAAAGACTGGCTACTCTGAGCTGGCTGATTGGAGTGATTCTGTTTATTATGTTGAGCATTGCTGTTGTTCTTGGTGTTAGCACCTTTGCCACCGCCTTGAGCTTGAGAATTTGATCCCTTCTGTTGCTGTGTCTATTGAGACTGCTGCTAATATTGTTTCCCCTTAGAGAAAGAAAACTTCTTGTTACCACCTGAATTGTAGTTTCTTTTAGATCCTGATGTCACTAGCGCTCCTACAAAACCACCTTGACCAAGGTTAACACTTTGCTCAACAAGGATAGCTTGATCTACCGCATCCTTGAGGATTTTTGGCTCAAATACCTTAACTCCCCGAATAATACTGTTATTCAAACCCCTAATAAAATGTTGTGTCAACTGAGTGAAATTTTCACTGAACCCTGAAAAAGGCATAAGCTCATAAAACTTATGCTCATACTCGATCACTGACAAAGTGTACTGTCTAAGATTATGAAATTCATCAGCCCTTTGTTGTTTCCATTTCTTTGGTAGGAATCATTCATGGAGACTCTCTAGGAATAACTCCCATGTAACACTGCTCATATCAATTCCTAACTTCTTCTCCTCTATCCTCTACCAAGTGGCCCAAAAATTCTCTAAATTAGTGATCGCAAATCTTGCCTTAACATTGTTGTCGAACTCCTGCATGGCAAAAATCCTATTGAGGGAAATAAGCCACTGCTCGACCACATAACTAGAACCTTGCCCATTGAAAGGCTTAACCTTGGATCTTGAAAGATCCTTCATCTGAGTGGACACAATGGACCTCTGACGTTCCTTTCGAGGACTTCTAGATCTGGGTCAATGCTCTTGTTCTGTCTAATGCACTTTAGGCTGTTCTTGAACAGGAGGTAGATGTTCTAGAATAGTTTGCATCATCTGCCTCAAACTGACCTCGTCAGACTCAGCTTGGTCCTCTTTACGGCTCTCTTCCTACTGCCTACTAGAGTGCTCTTCCCTGCTCTCTACATGAGCCGATCCCTCATGGGCAGACTCATGGGCACTGATAGCTCTACCACGACCATGGCCTCTACCACGGCCTCTACCATGACCTCTAACAGAAGACCTAGTCCCAGATACCATCCTACAAGAGAACAAGGTACTAAGTTCAGTTCTATGTCTAGGTTTAAGTAAAATTTCCAGTTTTGAAACTAAGCGTTGAAGTATGAAAAATATTCAAGTAATTGTTTGAGTCATGTTCCAATTCACCTAGATCAAGTTTGGAAAGTT
Organism: Cupressus sempervirens; assembly: GCA_028749045.1. Classification (NCBI taxonomy): domain Eukaryota; kingdom Viridiplantae; phylum Streptophyta; class Pinopsida; order Cupressales; family Cupressaceae; genus Cupressus; species Cupressus sempervirens. The sequence continues at coordinate 114,806,670 of CM053783.1, forward strand.
ACACTTAATAGTTCATAGTTCTAGTTGTTCCAAAATACCCAGAGCTCCCAATGTAGAAATGCGGGCTCTGATACTTGATATTTGCATATGTGAATATGAACAAATGTGAGTATGAATTCCAGCAACAATTCGATGCAAATTCTCATTCAACCTTTCAAAATGAAGAGATGAGGGTCTCTTAAAGAGACTTTCCTTGAATTCATCAACAGTTGAGATTGATTTCAATCAACGGTTAGGATTAAAGGTGAAGTTTAGTCATAAAGGGAGATTTTCAAATTAAACGGAGTTAATAGATTTAATTTGAGTAATATAAGGTGTTAATTGATTCAATTTGAGTAGAGAAAGGAGTTAACTGATTTAACTCATTTTTGATCAATAGTGAACTGGAACTTTCCCTTTTTGAACTGAAGAGAGATTTTGTTGAGACATTTAATTTAATAAAATGAGATATGCTCTTATAATTATTTTTTCTATTTAATTAAATAATCTTTAATTAATTAGAGACAGTTTTCTTATTTAATTAAATAACTTCATTTAATTAATTAGGAATGGCTTCTCATTTAATTAAATAACTTTGTTTAATTAATTAGAGGTAAGTACTTCATTTAATTAAATAATTTCGTTTAATTATTTCAAAATTCTTTTCGAAACTAGTCAACTCAAGTCAACCGTGGTTAAATCTGGCCAACTTTGGGTCAAACATGATCTTTTCGTATATGAATATGAGCAAATGTGAGTACGAATTCCAACAACAATTCGATGCAAATTCTAATTCAAACTTTCAAAATGAAGAGATGAGGGTCTCTTAAATAGACTTTTCTAAAATTCATCAATGGTTGAGATTGATTACAATCAACGGTCAGGATTAAAGGTGAAGTTCAGTCATAAAGGGAGATTTACAAATTAAAGGGAGTTAACAGATTTAATTTAGTAAAATAAGGAGTTAACTGATTCAATTTGAGTAGACAAAGGAGTCAACTGATTTAACTCATTTTTGATCAATAGTGAACTGGAAATTTTCCTTTTTGAACTGAAGAGAGATTTTGTTGAGATATTTAATTTAATAAAATGAGATATGCTCTCATAATTACTTTTTCTATTTAATTAAATAATCTTTAATTAATTAGAGACACTTTTCTTATTTAATTAAATAACTTCATTTAATTAATTAGGAATGGCTTCTCATTTAATTAAATAACTTTCTTTAATTAATTAGAAGTACTCCATTTATTTAAATAATTTTGTTTAATTATTTAAAAATTCTTTTCGAAACTAATCAACTCAAGTCAACTGTGGTTAAATCTAGTCAACTTTTGGTCACACTTGATCTTTGCATATGTGAATATGAGCAAATGTGAGTATGAATTCCAGCAACAATTCGATGCAAATTCTCATTCAACCTTTCAAAATGAAGAGATGAGGGTCTCTTAAATAGACTTTCCTAGAATTCATCAATGGTTGAGATCGATTTCAATCAACGGTCAGGATAAAAGGTGAAGTTCAGTCATAAAGGAAGATTTCCAAATTAAAGGGAGTTAACAGATTTAATTTGAGTAAAATAAGGAGTTAACTGATTCAATTTGAGTAGAAAAAGGAGTTAACTGATTTAACTCATTTTTTATCAATAGTGAACTAGAAATTTCCTTTTTTGAACTGAAGAGAGATTTTGTTGAGATATTCAAGTTAATAAAATGAGATATGCTCTCATAATTGCTTTTTCTATTTAATTAAATAATCTTTAATTAATTAGAGACACTTTTCTTATTTAACTAAATAACTTCATTTAATTAATTAGGAATGGCTTCTCATTTAATTAAATAACTTAGTTTAATTAATTAGAAGTAAGTACTCCATTTAATTAAGTAATTTCATTTAATTATTTCAAAATTCTTTTCGAAACAAGTCAACTCAAGTCAACCGTGGTTAAATCTGATCAACTTTTGGTCAAACTTGATCTTTGCATATGTGAATATGAGCAAATGTGAGTATGAATTCCAACAACAATTCCATGCAAATTCTCCTTCAACCTTTCAAAATGAAGAGATGAGGGTCTCTTAAATAGACATTCCTAGAATTCATCAACGGTTGAGATCGATTTCAATCAACGGTCAGGATTAAAGGTGAAGTTCAGTCATAAAGGGAGATTTCCAAATTAAAGAGAATTAATAGATATAATTTGAGTAAAATAAGGAGTTAACTGATTCAATTTGAGTAGAAAATGGAGTTAATTGATTTAACTCATTTTTGATCAATATTGAACTGGAAATTTCCCCTTTTGAACTGAAGAGAGATTTTGTTGAGATATTTAATTTAATAAAATGAGATATGCTCTCATAATTACTTTTTCTATTTAATTAAATAATCTTTAATTAATTAGAGACACTTTTCTTATTTAATTAAATAACTTTATTTAATTAATTAGGAATGGCTTCTTAGTTAATTAAATAACTTTGTTTAATTAATTAGAAATAAGTACTCAATTTAATTAAATAATTTTACTTAATTATTTAAAATTCTTTTCAAAACTAGTCAACTCAAGTGAACCGCGGTTAAACCTAGTCAACTTTTGGTCAAATTTGATCTTTGCGTATGTGAATATGAGCAAATGTGAGTACGAATTCCAGCAACAATTCAATGCAAATTCTCAATCAACCTTTGAAAATGAAGAGATGAGGGTCTCTTAAGTAGACATTTCTGGAATTCATCAACGGTTGAAATCGATTTCAATCAAGGGTCAGGGTTAAAGGTGAAGTTCAGTCATAAAGAGAAATTTCCAAATTAAAGGGAGTTAACAGATTTAATTTGAGTAAAATAAGGAGTTAACTGATTCAATTTGAGTAGAAAAAGGAGTTAACTAATTTAACTCATTTTTTATCAATAGTGAAGTGGAAATTTCTCTTTTTGAACTGAAGGGAGATTTTGTTGAGATTTTTAATTGAATAAAATGAGATATGCTCTCATAATTACATTTTCTATTTAATTAAATAATCTTCAATTAATTAGTGATACTTTTCTTATTTAATTAAATAACTTCATTTAATTAATTAGGAATGGCTTTTCATTTAATTAAATAACTTTGTTTAATTAATTAGAAGTAAGTAATCTATTTAATTAAATAATTTCGTTTAATTATTTCAATTTTTTTTCGAAACTAGTCAACTCAACTCAACCGTGGTTAAATTTGGTCAACTATTGGTCAAACTTGATCTTTGCGTATGTGAATATGAGCAAATGTGAGTATGAATTCCAGCAACAATTCGATGCAAATTCTCATTTAACCTTTCAAAATGAAGAGATGAGGATCTCTTAAATAGACTTTCCTAGAATTCATCAATGGTTGTGATCGATTTCAATCAACGGTCAGGATTAAAGGTGAAGTTCAGTCATAAAAGGAGATTTCCAAATTAAAGGGAGTTAATAGATTTAATTTGAGTAAAATAAGGAGTTAACTGATTCAATTTGAGTAGAAAAAGGATTTAACTCATTTAACTCATTTTTTATCAATAGTGAACTGAAAATTTCCCTTTTTCAACTGAAGAGAGATTTTGTTGAGATATTTAATTTAATAAAATGAGATATGCTCTCATAATTAATTTTTCTATTTAATTAAATAATCTTTAATTAATTAGAGACACTTTTCTTATTTAATTAAATAACTTCATTTAATTAATTAGGAATGGCTTCTCATTTAATTAAATAACTTTGTTTAATTAATTAAAAGTAAGTAGTCTTTTTAATTAAATAATTTCATTTAATTATTTCAAAATTCTTTTTGAAACTAGTCAACTCAAGTCAATCGTGGTTAAATCTAGGCAACTATTGGTCAAACTTGATCTTTGCGTATGTGAATATGAGCAAATGTGAGTATGAATTCAAACAATAATTTGATGCAAATTCTCATTTAACCTTTCAAAATGAAGAGATGAGGGTCTCTTAAATAGACTTTCTGAGAATTCATCAATGGTTGAGATCGATTTCAATCAACGGTTAGGATTAAAGGTGAAGTTTAGTCATAAAGGGAGATTTCCAAATTAAAGGGAGTTAACAGATTTAATTTGAGTAAAATAAGGAGTTAACTGATTCAATTTGAGTAGAAAAATGAGTTAATTGATTTCACTCATTTTTTAAGAATAGTGAACTGGAAATTTGCTTTTTTGAACTGAAGAGAGATTTTGTTGAGATATTTAATTTAATATAATGAGATATGCTCTCATAATTACGTTTTCTATTTAATTAAATAATCTTTAATTAATTATAGACACTTTTCTTATTTAATTAAATAAATTCATTTAATTTATTAGGAATGGCTTCTCATTTAAGTAAATAACTTTGTTTAATTAATTAGAAGTAACTACTCTATTTAATTAAATAATTTTGTTAAATTATTTCAAAATTCTTTTCGAAACTAGTCAACTCAACTGAACCGTGGTTAAATCTGGTCAACTATTGGTCAAACTTGATCTTTGCGTATGTGAATATGAGCAAATGTGAGTATGAATTCCAGCAACAATTCGATGCAAATTCTCATTTAACCTTTCAAAATGAAGAGACGAGGGTCTCTTAAATAGACTTTCTTAGAATTCATTAATGGTTGAGATCTATTTCAATCAACGGTCAGGATTACAGGTGAAGTTCAGTCATAAAGGGAGATTTCCAAATTAAAGGGAGTTAATAGATTTAATTTGAGTACAATAAGGAGTTAACTGATTCAATTTGAGTAGAAAAATGAGTTAATTGATTTCACTCATTTTTTAACAATAGTGAACTGGAAATTTCCTTTTTTGAACTGAAGAGAGATTTTGTTGAGATATTTAATTTAATATAATGAGATATGCTCTCATAATTACGTTTTCTATTTAATTAAATAATCTTTAATTAATTAGAGACACTTTTCTTATTTAATTAAATAAATTCATTTAATTAATTATGAATGGCTTCTCATTTAATTAAATAACTTTGTTTAATTAATTAGAAGCAAGTACTCTATTTAATTAAATAATTTATTTTAATTATTTCAAAATTCTTTTCGAAACTAGTAAACTCAAGTCAACTGTGGTTAAATCTGGTCAACTTTTTGTCAAACTTGATGTTTGCGTATGTGAATATGAGCAAATGTGAGTATGAATTCTAGCAACAATTCGATGCAAATTCTCATTCAACCTTTCAAAATGAAGAGACGAGGGTCTCTTAAATAGACTTTCCTAGAATTCATCAACGGTTGAGATCGATTTCAATCAACGGTTAGGATTAAAGCTGAAGTTTGGTCATAAAAGGAGATTTCCAAATTAAAGGGAGTTAACAGATTTAATTTCAGAAAAATAAGGAGTTAACTGATTCAATTTGAGTAGAAAAAGGAGTTAACTGATTTAACTCATTTTTGATCAATAGTGAACTGAAAATTTCCCTTTTTGAACTGAAGAGAGATTTTGTTGAGATATTTAATTTTAATAAAATGAGATATGCTCTCATACTTAATTTTTCTATTTAATTAAATCATCTTTAATTAATTAGAAATTTTTTTTTTATTTAATTAAATAACTTCATTTAATTAATTAGGAATGGCTTCTCATTTAATTAAATAACTTTGTTTAATTAATTAGAAATAAGTACTCCATTTAATTAAATAATTTCATTTAATTATTTCAAAATTCTTTTCAAAACTAGTCAACTCAGGTCAATCGTGGTTAATTCTGCTAAACTTTTGGTCAAACTTGATCTTTGTGTATGTGAATATGAACAAATGTGAGTATGAATTCAAGCAACAATTCGATGCAAATTCTCATTCAACCTTTCAAAATGAAGAGATGAGGGTCTCTTAATTAGACTTTCCTGAAATTCATCAACGATTGAGATTGATTTCAATCAACGGTCAGGATTAAAGGTGAAGTTCTTTCATAAAAGGGAGATTTCCAAATTAAAGGGAGTTAACAGATTTAATTTGAGTAAAATAAGGAGTTAACTGATTCAATTTGAGTAGAAAAAGGAGTTAACTCTTTTAACTCATTTTTTATCAATAGTGAACAGGAAATTTCTCTTTTTGAACTTAAGAGAGATTTTGTTGAGATATTTAATTTAATAAAATGAGATATGCTCTCATAATTACTTTTTCTATTTAATTAAATAATCTTTAATTAATTCGAGAAACTTTTCTTATTTAATTAAATAACTTCATTTAATTAATTAGGAATGGATTCTCATTTAATTAAATAAGTTAGTTTAATTAATTAGATATAAGTACTCCATTTAACTAAATAATTTGGTTTAATTATTTCAAAATTGTTTTTGAAACTAGTCAACTCAAGTCAATCGTGGTTGAATCTGGTCAACTATTGGTCAAACTTGATCTTTGCGTATGTGAATACGAGCAAATGTCAGTATGAATTCCAGCAACAATTTGATGCAAATTCTCATTCAACCTTTCAAAATGAAGAGATGAGGGTATCTTAAATAGACTTTCCTGGAATTCATCAATGACTGAGATCAATTTCAATCAATGGTCAGGATTAAAGGTGAAGTTCAGTCGTAAAGGGAGATTTCCAAATTAAAAGGAGTTAACATACTTTATTAGAGTAAAATAAAGAGTTAACTGATTCAATTTGAGTAGAAAAAAGAGTTAACTGATTTAACTCATTTTTTATCAATAGTGAATTAGAAATTTCTCTTTTTGAACTGAAGATAGATTTTGTTGAGATATTTAATTTAATAAAATGAGATACACTCTCATAATTACTTTTTCTATTTAATTAAATAATCTTTAATTAATTAGAGACACTTTTCTTATTTAATTAAATAACTTCATTTAATTAATTAGGAATGGCTTCTCATTTAATTAAATAACTTTGTTTAATTAATTAGAAGCAAGTACTCCATTTAATTCAACAATTTTATAAATTATTTTAAAATTCTTTTCGAAACTAGTTAACTCAAGTCAACCGTGGTTAAACCTGTTTAACTTTTGGTCAAACTTGATCTCTATGTATGTGAATATGAGCAAATGTGAGTATGAATTCCAGCAACAATTCGATGCAAATTCTCTTTCAACCTTTCAAAATGAAGAGATGAGGGTCTCTTAAATAGACTTTCCTGGAATTCATCAACGGTTAAGATCGATTTCAATCAACGGTCAGGAATAAAGGTGAAGTTTAGTCATAAAGGGAGATTTCCAAATTAAAGGGAGTTAACAGATTTAATTTGAGTAAAATAAGGAGTTAACTTATTCAATTTGAGTAGAAAAAGGCGTTACCTGATTTAACTTATTTTTGACCAATAGTGAACTGAAAATTTCCCTTTTTGAACTGAAGAGAGATTTTGTTGAGATATTTAATTCAATAAAATGAGACATGCTCTCATAATTACTTTTTCTATTTAATTAAATAATCTTTAATTATTTAGAGGCACTTTTCTTATTTAATTAAATAACTTCATTTAATTAATTAGGAATGGCTTCTCATTTAATTAAATAACTTTGTTTAATTAATTAGAAGTAAGTACTTCATTTAATTAAATAATTTTATTTAATTATTTTAAAATTCTTTTCAAAATTTGTCAACTCAAGTTAACTGAGGTTAAATCTAGTCAACTTTTGGTCAAACTTGATCTTTACGTATGTGAATATGAGCAAATGTGAGTATGAATTCCAGTAACAATTCGATGCAAATTCTTATTCAACCTTTCAAAATGAAGAGATGAGGGTCTCTTAAATAGACTTTTCTTCGAATTCATCAACAGTTGAGATCGATATCAATCAACGGTTAGGATTAAAGGCGAAGTTCAGTCATAAAGGGAGATTTCAAAATTTAAGAGAGTTAACAGATTTAATTTGAGTAAAATAAGGAGTTAATTGATTCAATTTGAGTAGAAAAAGGAATTAACTGATTTAACTCATTTTTTATCAATAGTGAAATTTAAATTTCCCTTTTTGAACTGAAGAGAAATTTTGTTGAGATATTTAATTTAATAAAATGAGATATGCTCTTATAATTACATTTTCTATTTAATTAAGTAATCTTTAATTAATTAGAGACACTTTTCTTATTTAATTAAATAACTTCATTTAATTAATTAGGAATGGCTTCTCGTTTAATTAAATAACTTTGTTTAATTAATTAGAAGTAAGTACTCCATTTAATTAACTAATTTCATGTAATTATTTCAAAATTCTTTTCAAAAATGGTCAACTCAAGTCAAACATGTTCAAATCTGGTCAACTTTTGGTCAAACTTGATCTTTGCATATGTGAATATGAGCAAACGTGAGTATGAATTCTAGCAACAATTCGATTCAAATTGTCATTCAACCTTTCAAAATGAAGAGATGAGGGTATCTTAAATAGACTTTCCTGGAATTCATCAACGGTTTGAGATCGATTTCAATCAACGGTCAAGATTAAAGGTGAAGTTCAGTCATAAAAGGAGATTTACAAATTAAATGGAGTTAACAGATTTAATTTCAGTAAAATAAGGAATTAACTGATTCAATTTGAGTAGAAAAATGAGTTAACTGATTTAACTCATTTTTGATCAATAGTGAACTGAAAATTTCTCTTTTTGAACTGAATAGAGATTTTATCGAGATATTTAATTTAATAAAATGAGATATGCTCTCATAATTACTTTTTCTATTTAATTAAATAATCTTTAATTAATTAGAGACACTTTTCTTATTTAATTAAATAACTTCATTTAATTAATTAGGAATGACTTCTCATTTAATTAAATAACTTTGTTTAATTAATTAGAAGTAAGTACTCCATTTAATTAAATAATTTCATTTAATTATTTCAAAATTCTTTTCTAAACTAGTCAACTCAAGTCAACCGTGGTTAAATATGGTCAACTTTTGGTCAAACTTGATCTTTGCATATGTGAATATGAGCAAATGTGAGTATGAATTCTAGTAACAATTTGATGCAAATTCTCATTCAACCTTTCAAAATGAAGAGATGAGGGTCTCTTACATAGACTTTCCTGGAATTCATCAACGGTTGTGATCGATTTCAATCAATGGTTAGGATTAAAGGTGAAGGTCAGTCATAAAGTGAGATTTACAAATTAAATGGAGTTAGCAGATTTAATTTGAGTAAAATAAGGAGTTAATAAATTCAATTTGAGTAGAAAAAGGAGTTAAGTGATTTAACTCATTTTTTATTAATAGTGAAATGGCAATTTCCTTTTTTGAACTGAAGAGAGATTTTGTTGAGATATTTAATTCAATAAAATGAGATATGCTCTCATAATTACTTTTTCTATTTAATTAAATAATTATTAATTAATTAGAGACAATTTTTTTATTTAATTAAATAACTTCATTTAATTAATTGGGAATGGCTTCTCATTTAATTAAATAACTTTGCTTAATTAATTAGAAGTAAGTACTCCATTTAATTAAATAATTTTGTTTAATTATTTTAAAATTCTTTTCAAAACTAGTCAACCGTGGTTAAATCTGGTCTACTTTTGGTCAAACTTGATCTTTGTGTATGTGAATATGAGCAAATGTGAGTATGAATTCTAGCAACAATTCGATGCAAATTCTCAATCAACCTTTCAAAATAAAGAGATAAGGGTCTCTTAAATAGACTTTCCTAGAATTCATCAATGGTTGAGATCGATTTCAATCAACCGTCAGGATTAAAGGTGAAGATCAGTCATAAAGGGAGATTTACAAATTAAAAAGAGTTAATAGATTTAATTTGAGTAAAATAAGGATTTAACTTATTCAATTTGAGTAGAAAAAGGAGTTAACTGATTTAACTCATTTTTGATCAATAGTGAACAAAAAAATTTCTATTTTTGAACTGAATAGAGATTTTGTCGAGATATTTAATTTAATAAAATGAGATATGCTCTCATAATTACTTTTTCTATTTAATTAAATAATCTTTAATTAATTAGAGACACTTTTCTTATTTAATTAAATAACTTCATTTAATTAATTAGGAATGACTTCTCATTTAATTGAATAACTTTGTTTAATTAATTAGAAGTAAGTACTCCATTTAATTAAATAATTTCATTTAATTATTTCAAAATTCTTTTCTAAACTAGTCAACTCAAGTCAATCGTGGTTAAATATGGTCAACTTTTGGTCAAACTTGATCTTTGCATATGTGAATATGAGCAAATGTGAGTATGAATTCTAGCAACAATTCGATGCAAATTCTCATTCAACCTTTCAAAATGAAGAGATGAGGGTCTCTTACATAGACTTTCCTGGAATTCATCAACGGTTGTGATCGATTTCAATCAATGGTTAGGATTAAAGGTGAAGGTCAGTCATAAAGGGAGATTTACAAATTAAATGGAGTTAACAGATTTAATTTGAGTAAAATAAGGAGTTAACTGATTCAATTTGAGTAGAAAAAGGAGTTTAGTGATTTAACTCATTTTTTAATAATAGTGAAATGACAATTTCCTTTTTTGAACTGAAGAGAGATTTTGTTGAGATATTTAATTTAATAAAATGAGATATGCTCTCATAATTACTTTTTCTATTTAATTAAATAATCTTTAATTAATTAGAGACACTTTTCTTATTTAATTAAATAACTTCATTTAATTAATTAGGAATGGCTTCTCATTTAATTAAATAATTTTGCTTAATTAATTAGAAGTAAGTATTCCAATTAATTAAATAATTTTGTTTAATTATTTTAAAATTCTTTTCGAAACTAGTCAACCGTGGTTAAATCTGGTCTACTTTTGGTCAAACTTGATATTTGTGTATGTGAATATGAGCAAATGTGAGTATGAATTCTAGCAACAATTTGATGCAAATTCTCAATCAACCTTTCAAAATGAACAGATAAGCGTCTCTTAAATAGACTTTCCTATAATTTATCAATGGTTGAGATCGATTTCAATCAACGGTCAGGATTAAAGGTGAAGTTCAGTCATAAAGGGAGATTTCCACATTAAAGGGAGTTAACAGATTTAATTTGAGTAAAATAAGGAGTTAACTGATTCAATTTGAGTACAAAAAGGAGTTAACTGATTTAACTCATTTTTTATCAATAGTGAACTGGAAATTTCTCTTTTTGAACTGAAGATAGATTTTGTTGAGATATTTAATTTAATAAAATGAGATACGCTCTCATAATTAATTTTTCTATTTAATTAAATAATCTTTAATTAATTAGAGACACTTTTCTTATTTAATTAAATAACTTCATTTAATTAATTAGGAATGACTTCTCATTTAATTAAATAACTTTTTTTAATTAATTAGAAGTAATTACTCCATTTAATTAAATAATTTTATTTAATTATTTCAAAATTCTTTTCTAAACTAGTCAACTCAAGTCAACCGTGGTTAAATATGGTCAACTTTTGGTCAAACTTGATCTTTGCATATGTGAATATGAGCAAATGTGAGTATGAATTCTAGCAACAATTCGATGCAAATTCTCATTCAACCTTTCAAAATGAAGAGTTGAGGGTCTCTTACATAGACATTCCTGGAATTCATCAACGATTGTGATTGATTTCAATCAATGGTTAGGATTAAAGGTGAAGGTCAGTCTTAAAGGGAGATTTCCAAATTAAAGGGAGTTAACAGATTTTATTTGAGTAAAATAAGGAGTTAACTGATTCAATTTGAGTAGAAAAAGGAGTTAACTAATTTATCTCATTTTTTATCAATAGTGAACTGGAAATTTCTTTTTTTAAACTGAAGAGAGATTTTGTTGAGATATTTAATTTAATAAAATGAGATATGCTCTCATAATTGCTTTTTCTATTTAATTAAATAATCTTTAACTAATTAGAGACTCTCTTCTTATTTAATTAAATAACTTCATTTAATTAATTAGAAATGACTTCTCATTTAATTAAATAACGTTGTTTAATTAATTAGAAGTAAGTACTCCATTTAATTAAATAATTTTGTTTAATTATTTCAAAATTATTTTCGAAACTAGTCAACTCAAGTAAACCGTGGTTAAATTTGGTCAACTTTTAGTCAAACTTGATCTTTGCGTATGTGAATATGAGCAAATGTGAGTATGAATTCTAGCAACAATTCGATGCAAATTGTCATTCAACCTTTCAAAATGAAGAGATGAGGGTCTCTTAAATAGACTTTCTTGGAATTCATCAATGGTCAGGATTAAAGGTGAAGTTCAGTCATAAAGAGAGATTTTCAAATTAAAGGGAGTTAACAGATTTAATTTGAGTAAAATAAGGAGTTAACTGATTCAATTTGAGTAGAAAAAGGAGTTAACTAATTTAACTCATTTTTGATAAATAGTGAACTGAAAATTTCCCTTTTTGAACTGAAGAGAGATTTTGTTGAGATATTTAATTGAATAAAATGAGATATGCTCTCATAATTAGTTTTTTCATTTAATTAAATAATTTTTAATTAATTAGATACACTTTTCTTATATAATTAAATAACTTCATTTAATTAATTAGGAATGGCTTCTCATTTAATTAAATAACTTTGTTTAATTTATTAGAAGTAAGTACTCCATTTAATTAAATAATTTCGTTTAGTTATTTCAAAATTCTTTTTGAAACTAGTCAACTCAAGTGAATCGTGGTTAAATTTGGTCAACTTTTGGTCAACCTTGATCTTTGCGTATGTGAATATGAGAAAATGTGAGTATGAATTCCAGTAACAATTCGATGCAAGTTCTCATTGAACCTTTCAAAATGAAGAGATGAGGGTCTCTTAAATAGACTTTCCTGGAATTCATCAACGGTTGAGATCGATTTCAATCAACAGTCAAGATTAAAGGTGAAGTTCAGTCAGAAAGGGAGATTTACCAATTAAAGGGAGTTAACAGATTTAATTTGAGTAAAATAAGGAGTTAACTAATTTAATTTGAGTATAAAAAGGAGTTAACTGATTTAACTCATTTTTGATCAATAGTGAACTTGAAATTTCTCTTTTTGAACTGAAGAGAGATTTTGTTGAGATATTTAATTTAATAAAATGAGATATACTCTCATAATTACTTTTTCTATTTAATTAAATAATATTTAATTAATTAGAGACACTTTTCTTATTTAATTAAATAACTTCATTTAATTAATTAGGAATGGCGTCACATTTAATTAAATAACTTCGTTTAATTAATTAGAAGCAAGTACTCCATTTAATTAAATAATTTTGTTTAATTATTTCAAGAAAAATTTGAAACTAGTCAACTCAAGTCAACCGTGGTTAAATCTGGTCAACTTTTGGTCAAACTTGATCTTTGCGTATGTGAATATGAGCAAATGTGAGTATGAATTCCCTCAACAGTTCCATGCATATTTTCATTCAACCTTTCAAAATGAAGAGATGAGGGTCTCTTAAATAGACTTTTCTAGAATTCATCAACGGCTGAGATCGATTTCAATCAATGGTCAAGATTAAAGGTGAAGTTCAGTCATAAAAGGAGATTTCCAAATTAAAGGGAGTTAACATATTTAATTTGAGTAAAATAAGGAGTTAACTGATTCAATTTGAGTACAAAAAGGAGTTAATTGATTTAACTCATTTTTTATCAATAGTGAACTAGAAATTTCCCGTTTTCAACTGAAGAGAGATTTTGTTGAGATATTTAATTTAATAAAATGAGATATGCTCTAATAATTGCTTTTTCTATTTAATTAAATAATCTTTAATTAATTAGAGACACTCTTCTTATTTAATTAATTAGGAACGGCTTCTCATTTAATTAAATAACTTTGTTTAATTAATTAGAAGTAAGTACTCTATTTAATTAAATAATTTCGTTTAATTATTTTAAAATTCTTTTCGAAACTAGTCAACTCAAGTCAACCGTGGTCAAATCTGGTCAACTTGTTGTCAAAGTTGATCTTTGCGTATGTGAATATGAGCAAATGTGAGTATGAATTCCAAGAACAATTCGATGCAAATTCTCATTCAACCTTTCCAAATAAACAGATGAGGGTCTCTTAAATAGACTTTCCCGAAAGTCATCAACGGTTGAGATTGATTTCAATCAAAGGTCAAGATTAAAGGTGAAGTTCAGTCATAAGGCAGATTGCCAAATTCAACGGAGTTAACAGATTTAATTTGAGTAAAATAAGGAGTTAACTGATTCAATTTGAGTAGAAAAAAGAGTTAACTGATTTAACTCATTTTTGATCAATAGTGAACTGGAAATTTTCCTATTTGAACTTAAGAAAGATTTTGTTGAGATATTTAATTTAATAAAATGAGATATGCACTAATAATTGATTTTTTTATGTAATTAAATAATCATTAATTAATTAGAGACACTCTTCTTATTTAATTAAATAACTTCATTTAATTAATTAGGAATGGTTTCTCATTTAATTAAATAACTTTGTTTAATTAATTATAAGTAAGTACTCCATTTAATTAAATAATTTTGTTTAATTATTTCAAAATTCTTTTCGGAACTAGTCAACTGAAGTCAACCATTGTTAAATTTGGTCAACTTTTGGTCAAACTTGATCTTTGCATATGTGAATATGAGCAAATGTGAGTATGAATTCCAACAAAAATTCGATCCAAATTCTCATTCAACCTTTCAAAATGAAGAAATGAGGGTCTCTTAAATAGACTTTCCTAGAATTCATCAACGGTTGAGATCGATTTCAATCAACGGTTAGGATTAAAGGTCAAGTTTAGTCATAAAGGGAGATTTCGAAAGTAAAGGGAGTTAACAGATTTAATTTGAGTAAAATAAGGAGTTAACTGATTCAATTTGAGTAGAAAAAGGAGTTAACTCATTTAACTCATTTTTTATCAATAGTGAATTGAAAATTTTCCTTTTTGAACTGAAGAAAGATTTTGTTGAGATATTTAATTTAATAAAATGAGATATGCTCTCATAATTACTTTTTTTGTTTAATTAAATAATCTTTAATTAATTATAGGCACTTTTCTTATTTATTTAAATAACTTCATTTAATTAATCAAGAATGGCTTCTCATTTAATTAAATAACTTTGTTTAATTAATTAGAAGTAAGTACTCCATTTAATTAAATAATTTCGTTTAATTATTTCAAAATTATTTTCCAAACTAGTCAACTCAAGTCAACCGTGGTTAAATCTTGTCTAGTTTTGGTCAAACTCGATCTTTGCGTATGTGAATATGAGCAAATGTGAGTATGAATTTCAGCAACAATTCGATGCAAATTCTCATTCAACCTTTCAAAATGAAGAGATGAGGGTCTCTTAAATAGATTTTCCTTTTATTCATCAACGGTTGAGATCGATTTCAATCAACGATCATGATTAAAGGTGAAGTTCAGTCATAAAGGGAGATTTCCAAATATAAGGGAGTTAACAGATTTAATTTGAGTAAAATAAGGAGTTAACTGATTAAATTTTATTAGGAAAAGGAGTTAACTGATTTAACTCATTTTTAATCAATAGTGAACTGGAAATTTCCCTTTTTGAACTGAAGAGAGATTTTGTTGAGATATTTAATTTAATAAAATGAGATATGCTCTCATAATTAATTTTTCTATTTTATTAAATAATCTTTAATTAATTAGAGAAATTCTTCTTATTTAATTAAATAACTTCATTTAATTAATTAGGAATGGCTTCTCATTTAATTAAATAACTTTTTTTAATTAAATAGAAGTAAGTGTAGAACAAGATCTAGTATGCAAAGAACATTAACAATAAGAGAAACATTCACAAACTAAAACTAAATTCACATATATGCTTAGACAAAGAAAGCGAACAAGAAATGCAAACCTCAAAAGAGAAAACACTCCATGCTTCCTTATTTTTTAGATGTGTGCTTTGATGTGGATGTATGCTCAATTGCTTGCCCAATTGCTTCAATGGTGGAGATGGGTAATGGCAAATTGGTAGCTTTGTGAGCTCTCAATTTGGCATTATAAGGGTAAGATTGATGACTTTTGTTCTCAAAATAGCATGGTATCTTTAGCTCAAAGATTATTGATGAAATGGCTTAGGATGGGATTCAATTTATGGGCCAAGGGGTAGAGGGATGGAGAGCTTAGATGCAAGGATGGGGAGATGGTTAAGGAGGGCTAAGATGCACTTAAAGGGGAGCAGATGGATTGTTCTTGTTTAGCACCAATGGGAAGGTGACACTTGTCACAAGGAGGATGAGTGTGAGAGGGTAGGGTAAAGGGTTGTTTAAAGGCATGATGAGTGGGGTTGAGTATGTAAGAGAGATGTAAGAGGAATGAGTGGCCTTTAAGAGTCTTTTATGGTTTGTAAGAGCACTCATGACTTGGTGGTTGGGATTTTTGAAGGGGGACTTTGGTTTGGTTTAGGAAAGTCTTAAACTTGTTTAGGGAATGTGACAACATTAAGGGGTGGATTAGGCTTGGATTTAAGATTAGATTAGGAATGTTAGAGACGTGCAAGTGGATGGCATTAATGAGGGTGGGTGAGTTAGTGGCTAAGCTTGGTTAGTATGGGTGGATGGGGTGGATTAGGCTAAATGGAGGTTTAGGGATATGTTAGGGGTTTTTAGATTTGAGGATTTTATTTATCAACTAGATTTATTTAATAAATGGGGATTTTTGGAATTAGATAGAAAAATAAGATTTAATTGATAAATAATAAGATATTTGATTTATCAATTAGGACTATAGATGATTAATTAAATTAATCGATTAGGGGATGACAAAGGATTAATTAAATAGGAATTTAATTAATTATGCCTTTAGAGATGGCTAAATTAGATTATCAAAGTGGTGTAATCAAATTTAGGTGTCTACATTTTGCCCCTCTTTGACATAGTGTTGAGACAACACTATTTCAAAGAAGTTCAAATGAAGACGACATGAGGAAGATGTTTTAGCAACAAGGTTGCCCCAGTCTCGGATAAGAAGAGGAGAGACTAGACTTAGATGATGCCCCCTCAAGATGGTGGAAGAGAGAGAAATTAGGCTTGACGGCTTCTTGAAAAGCACAAGAAATCGAGACAAGCAGAGACATAGATTGGCCAAGAGGAGGGGCTGAATTAGCTCAAACTCTCACTACGGGAGAATGATAAAGAGAAATCAGATGCACAAGCTTAAGACTTTCCAGGATTGGGGGGGGATGAAGGAGCAAAGCGCTAAAAAAAAAAGAATCCAAGATAGGGGGATGGATGATGAGGATGATAAAGCTGATGCAACAGGATTCAAAGAGTCAGATTGGTAGAAGATGGGTTTCGGAGATCCCTAGGACAAGGATTGTGGATCTCAAAAGATGAGGCTTGGTGGATTGATTTGATTGGTCGATCCCTAAGACTAGGATTGTGGATCCCTAAAGCTAAGCGTGAGTATTGATCCAAAGAGATATTGATGCATAAGCTGGGATAGGTGCTGGATATGGATGGGGGATAATGGAGATGAAGGGAATCGATTGAATCTTTTTGAGCGGGGGGATACTTCAAAGAGAAGTACCAGCATGTAGTTGAGCACTAGAATTGCTATAGGATTGTTGGTTAATTGCGAAGGTTACCAAGAACATCAAGGCCTTTTCACCAACCGTCCAGAGGACTGACGAACTAACTCAAAACAAACACGCAAGGATTTCCCCAGTATCACACATGAATCCCAGAGGAAGCAGCATGGAAACGACACTAGGTAACCCACAAGCAGAAAAAGAAAACAAGCAAAAGACCTGATCAAGACCTTACACTCTAATTGCTCCATTTGCAGCATACCATGATATGGAAGATCGTGGCAACCTTGAGGAGGGAACAAGGAGATTGCTTGGAAAAGATATGTCAAGACCCAAAACAAAAGATTTCAAATCAAAAGAAAGTAAAAATCTAAAAGAGAACCGTTTGCCAACAAGATGGGTAGGATGAGGTACTAACGGACCAAGATCAGACATGAGGAAAGCTATATCCTGCAAGGACCTATCGGAGAGCACCTAAGCTGGTGGATTTGGATGAGTGATGCGTTTGGCAAGCTAAACTAAGAAGGATAACACTTTGGTGATAGGAAATCTAGCTAAAGGATGCATTGGAATAGCTAACGAAGGGTTGTACGATGTGTGCAAGATGCTGATCAAGGAGGAACTGACACAAAAGATGGATAGATACAATGGTACTAAGCTAAAGAGGATGTATAAGCTGACGAACCAAGATATGTTATAAATGTACAAGGTTTTTCATATTTGGGGTTTGTGAGATGGAAATGTTTGTGAAGGTTGGGATGTCTATAATAGTTGATAGGTGGATAGGTAGATGGTTTTTGAAAAGCTTTAAGTGAAAATGGGGTTTTTTGTGTGCATGTGATGGGATACAAGCTAGGATACAAGATTATTTACAAGCTGTAATATGGTACAAGCTTTGGAAAAGATTCGAATATACAAGCTATGATACAAGGGATTTATAAGGTATAATACAAGCTTTGGTACAAGATTTACAAGCTAAGGTTCAAGATTTACAAGCTGAGGTACAAGATTTACAAGCTATACAGGAGGTATTTACAAGCTCCATTAGATTTTGGATATTTGGTTGGAACACCAAGGGAACAAGTAGGTTGCTTATGGGATGGTGGGTGGATGGATGAGGGATAGGATAGTGATAGATAATGGATTTAGTCTTTAGTACACAAGGCACCTGAATTACCAGGTTTTCACCAAGGTACCTATCCGAGGCGCTTGAATTGCCAAGTTTTCACCATTGGATGCTTATTTCTCTTTACTATTTTTTTTTTGTATTTTACAAAAGCTGGGTATACCAAGGATCTTCAAGCATAGAACTTATTGAGATGAATGATGTTAATGGGATCATTCAAGAGTTTTCCTTCTGATGTAGATAACTGATAGGCTCCGGAGCCAAAAGAGGCGGTAACCACATAGGGACCAAGCCATGTAGGTTCAAACTTGCCTTTCTTTTCTTGATCTGCTTGGACTTTCATATTTTCTTTGAGGACCATGTCACTTGGCTGAAAGTGTTTTTGGAGCACCTTCTTGTTGAAATTCCTTTTGAGACGAGTTTGGTAGACTGTGAGATGGTCATAGGCTTGTTGTCTCTTCTTGTCTAAGAGATCTAGCTGGGTGAGCCGAGCTACTTTGTATTCCTCATTTGAGATTTGCTCTGGCAAAGATATGCATAGTGAGGGAAGTTCAACTTCTATAGGTAATACCGCTTTGGCACCATAGGCTAAGGAGTATGGAGTTGTTCCTATGGATGTACAAAAGGAATTCGATAGGCAGAATAGAGCCGGATTTATTTGAAGGTGTCAATCATGGCCAGAATCATTGACAAATTTCTTTAGGATTTTGAGGAGGGATTTATTAGTTGCCTTTGCCTGGCCATTACCTTGTGGGAAATATGGGCTAGAAAAGCAGTGATGGATGTAGAGGGAAGTGCATAATTCTTCCATGTTGAGATTTTCAAAGTTACCTCCGTGGTCAGTGAAGATGGTGGATGGGATGCTGAAGCGGCAAACAATGTGGTACAAGATGAACTTGGAGACCTGAACTCCTGTAGCTGAGACTAGGGAGATTGCTTCCACCTACTTATTGAAATAGTTTGTAGCTGTTATTATCCATTTATGTGCATCAGATGAGAGAGGTGTGATAGTTCCAACTAGATCAAGACCCCAACAAGAAAAAGGCGAAGGTGGTGCAATAGGTTGTAGATCCTGTGCTGGAGTGTGCACAAGATTTGCTTGCTACTGACATAGGAGACACTGTTTGGAAAAGTCACAGGAGTCTTCTTCAATGGTAGGCCAATAGTAGCCTACTCTAAGGATTTGTCATGCTAGGACAATACCACTCGTGTGGGCACCGCAAAGTTCAGAATGTACTTCTTTTAATGCCATCGCAGCCTCATTTTCATCTAAACATCGAGAGAGGGTATCGTGATAACCTCGACAATATAGGGTATTGGCTATGATGACATAGCGGGATGATTTTCGAATAAGGTTCTGGCATTGGGTGCGTGTGAGGTGAGGGGATATGATATCATCGTTAAGGTAAGCATGAATTTCATGGTACCAAGGGGATTAGGGACCAACCAAGATACAAACACGGTTTGAATCCTCATTCGCATAGGTGGGTGTGAGGAGCTCCTCGACTAAAAACTCATACTGCGTAGCTTCTTTGGGAATTTCCAAGAGTGAGCCGATAGTGGCCATGGCATCTGCTGCCTTGTTCTGCATTCGTGGCAATTGTGTAAACTGAAGCTTTGTAAAATGTTGGGTCAGCTGATCAACTAGCTCTTTGTAGGGTAATAGCTTTTCATCTTTGGTTCGATATTCATTTAAAACTTGTTTGATGATGAGCTGGGAATCACCAAATATTTCTAACTCAGTGATATTCCATTCTGTAGCTATCTTTAATCCTGCTACAAGAGCTTCATATTCTGGTATATTTTTGGTGCTAGGGAATTGTAGCTTAAAGGCTTTTCGAATATAATCTCCCTAAGGTGTAACTAATAATATTCCTGCCCTTGATCCATGAGATGTGTATGAGCCATCAAAATAAAGCTTCCATGGGGGTTGTTCTTCAATTAGGCAGATATGCTCGTTTGGGAATTTTGTGAGCAAAGGATATGCATCTACTAGAGGTGCATTAGCTACCTGATCTGCTATAACTTGCCCTTTGATTGCCTTTCTGTCCACATACTGGATGTCAAACTTACTAAATAGCATAACCCACTTTGCTAGCCAACCTGTGAGTGTTGTTCTAGAGAACATATACTTGAGAGGATCAATCTTGGAGACTAGTTGGATGGTATGACTTAGCATGTAGTGGCAAAGCTTTTGAGTTGAGAAAACAACTACCAAACACGCTTTTTCCATAGGAGTATAATTGAGTTCATAACCAACTAGGGTTCTACTGATATAGTAGATGGCTCTTTCTCTACTATAATCATCATGTTGTGCTAGAAGCACCCCTAGAGTAGTAGGTGTTGCTGATATGTACAAAATCAAGGGATGACCAGGAACTAGTGGAACCAAGATAGGGGGATTGGCTAGATACTGCTTGAGCTGATCGAAGCTGCGTTGACATAAAGGATCCCAGTTGAAGTTCTCATTCTTCTTTAGCAAATGTGAAAATGGTGTACACTTATCTGCAAGCTGGGAGATGAAGTGCCGGACAGATTGAAGCTTTCCCTGAAGAGAGTGAAGCTGTTGTAGTGTCTGGGGAGGAGGCATGTCTAAGATAGCCTTGACCTTTTTGGGGTCGATTTTTATACCTTGTTTAGAAACTATGAAGCCTAGAAGCTTGCCAGATGTGACCCCAAAGACACACTTCTTGGGATTTAGCATGAGATGATATTGGGCTAACCTATCAAAGACTTTCTCCAAGTCAGCGAGATGATCCGTGAAGGTGTGAGATTTGACTAGGATATCGTCCACATAATCTTCCAAAATGCTATGGATAAGATCATGGAAAATGGTTTTCATAGCTCTTTGATAGGTAGCCCCAGCATTCTTTAGGCCAAAAGGCGTCATGGTGTAGCAAAAGGTTCCCCAGGGGGTAGTGAATGCTGTCTTATGTTGATCCTCTTCTGCAATCTTGATCTGATTATACTCAGAAAATCCATCCATAAGGGACATAATTTCATGTCCAACTATAAGATGTACAATCATATCTATGTTGGGCAAGGGAAAAACATCCTTTGGACAAGCTTTGTTAAGATATCTGAAATCAATGCAGATTCTGATGTCACCGGAAGGCTAAGTGACAGGGACCATGTTGGAGATCCACTCTAAGTAGTCGATAGGTCGGATAACCTTAGCAGCTAACATTCTTTCTAATTCATCTTTGACCAATAATGCCACCTTGGGGTGCATTTTTCTAAGCTTTTGTCTGATGGGCTTGATCTTTGGGTCGACTGCAAGATGGTGCACTACAAGCTTTGGATCCAATCCTGGCATGTCCTGATATGACCATGCAAATCGACCAATATTCTCTCTTAAGACCTCAAAGAGGAGATCGGCTTAGTCTTGTGATAGGGATGCAACAATGTGAACAAGTCTGGCGATCTCTAAAGAACCGATGTTGACTTCTCTAGTATCCTCTATTAGAATAGATGACACCTCTAGTCGATTATCTTGAGGAGGCAATACTAAATCCTCATGTTCTGCTTGTGGCTCTAGATTTTCTTACTAAGGGATTCTCTTCACTGCCTTAGCTAGTCCTGGTTTCACCTTAGTTCCAGTTTTGGGTGCATCGGAACTAGGTTGGGGGTTTTCTCCAAAATACCCCTTGGGATCTAGCTTATAGATATAGGCAGAATTTGGCTTTGTCTGCTTGTGAGGTGTTTCATCTCCCATGAATCTTAGAAGAACTTCCTCTGATATGAACTCATCAATGTGTATGACGCTTGGTTGGTCCCAACCTATGAGTTGTGGATGAGCAAGTGGTAGGTCAATGAGATGGATGGATAGTTCTCAGAGAACAAAGTCTCCTAGGAAGATTTGGTCTGGGATATCGTCGTAGGCTCTCTTTTCAACTTCCTCAGGAATGTCTTCGATTTCGACAAGGTCGTAGTGGATGTTCGAAAAAGCGTGACCGTTCTCGTTGGTGCCCCCAGTTGTGGGTATGCCAAAGCCAAGACCTGACTTCATTTTCTACTTATGTGTTTCGATGGGACATTGCATGCCCCTTTCTTCTGGTCCTAGTCCACCAAATTGATAGTTCCATTTTTAGTGATGAGCTTACATTCTTGGGGGTACTTCTGGCTGAAGTGATCAAGGCGTGCTTGATTTCTTGAGGTGCATCCTTATGTAACCAATTGTTGATATCTAGAGTGAGGTCCTCATGAAGAGGGGTTTTTGAGGATACAAAGATTGTTGGGCCAAACTGTTTGTATCGAGGAGGTGGAATCTCCTTAGCTTTGTGATATGTCGGCTGCCCATGGGTATGTGGATCAAGTGGGATTGCTCTGACAGCAAATGCATCTGATAGACTATACTCTCCGCAGCCTTTGTTGTTGATCTTTATGGTAGATAAGGTGGAGGCGAGGATGGTTTCTACGTCATTACAAGTGTGCGATGAGCTGGCAATGGATGTGCCGATGTCTATTCTAGGGCAATGGTTTGTATATGAAGCTTCAACTGCATTGTAATAAGCAAAGGGTTTTGGATTGGCATGGATGGTCACCTCAGTGCCCTGATGCAAAAATTTGATGCACTGATGGTACGTGGATGGAACGGCGTTCATGGCATGAATCCATGGGTAGCTGAGGAGGATGTTAAATGGTAGGTTTAGATCAACAACATGGAAAACTATCTCTTGGATGACCGGCCCAACCTTGATTGGTAGCAAAATAGTCCCTTCTGTGGTTCTTTCCAAGTTGTCATAAGCTTTGATGGTGATAACCTCACTGATCATATTTGCCTCGGTATAACCAGCTTGTTTTATGAATTTTAGGGTGCAAATGTTCAAGGCTGATCCATTATCTATCATTACTCTTTTCACAGCAAAATTGGATACCATGATGGCTATGCTAAGTGGAAGGGTGTGATCTGGCTCAACCATGGGTATGTCGATGGGTTTGAAAGATAGGGCACATGAGGATGAAAGGTGTCCAACAAGATGACAAAAATTAGTAGCATTGATATCAGAAGGGACACAAGATTCTATGAGAGCACTGTCAAAGATGTCTTTGTACACAGGACTAGAGTAGAGAAGGTCTAAAATGGAGATTTGGGCTAGCATGTTCCCAAGGTGTTCTAAGATATTGTACCGGATTTTTGATGGAGCTGATGGTGTTGATGAAACTGGTGGGCCTATGATGTTAAATCATGCTCTTCGAGTGGTGACTGCACACTCATTGTTTGGTCCTCGAATATTGATAACATTGACATAAGGCTCTTTCTCGGATATACAACCTATAAGGCTACCATAGTCTATATAGGATGAAGTGTGGTCATTGTTCTTCCCATGCTGTTGGTTTGGTTGGCAGTTGTTGGTGTTGTTTTGGATAGGTGCTTTTCCAAGATTTTGGTTGTTGTGTGGAGGAAAAGCATTTTGATAAATTTGTAAGCCTGCATTGGGAGAAGTTTGGGCACCAACAGTGATTTCTTTCCGATCAATGAGGTCCTGCACATAATCTTTCAGTTTCATGCATCTGAGGGTGGTGTGACCATTTACCCTATGGAACTTGCAATACTCATTGTCTTTGTACCATGCAGCTTTGGATTGGCTTGGATCAATTTGCTGGGTAGGAGGAAATTTGATGAGGTTTTCCTTGGCCAATTTCTCAAAAATGACATCCAATGGCTCACCAAGGGGCGTATAGTTTTTAGGTGTAGGTTGGAATCTGGGTTTTTTCCCTACAACTACATTGATGGCATTAGCTTGATTGTTAGACCATTGAAAGTTGGGTCTTGTATTGTGGTTTTGATAGCTTTGGTTATTTCATTGTTGGTAATTGATAGCTTGTTGGTTGTTTGTTTGATATGGTGGGTTAGACTGGTTTTGAGAAGGACCAACAATATTCACATGTCTGGTGTCAGTAACCCCATCTGTTCCAACATGCTTATTTTTGTTCCAATACCTAGACTTGTCATTGGAATGTGATTGATTTTGGTTGGCCTCCTTGTAAATCTTGACCACACCATCTTTAATGAGTCCTTGCTCAAGGATCATTCCTTTCTCTTTGATATCCTTATAGGTCTGCAAATAGTTCATGGTCATGTGGTAAGCCAAACTGGGATGGGCATTATCAATAAAAATTTTCACCACATGGCGTTCTGGCAAGGTGCAGGATATGCGGGTGGTAAGGGTTTTCCATCTTTGTAGGTATTTGACAAGGCTTTCTCCACCTTTTTTCTTGGTGTGGACAAGATCAACTATTGATAGCTCTGTTTCAACAAGATGGGCATATTGGGCTACGAATGCCTCAAATAATTCAGCAAAGTTTTTAATTGTGCCATAGGGGATTTTGTAAAACCATTCAAGAGCTGGTCCAGCCAAGATTTTGGGAAAAAGGCACAAGAGGAAGACATCATTGTATGCCACGTCCTAGCAGTACATGTAAAATTCTTTGATATATGTGACAGGGTCTCCTTTTCCTCTGAATTTGTCAAATTTGGGTACCTCAAAGTGTTTGGGAAATGGTGTCATGGTAATGGCTGTGTCAAAAGGGTAAGGACACACATTCTCAAACTTGAATGTCTTCGGATCATTCCCTTCTTGGATGGCTTTCAGAGCTGTCTTCATTTGCTCCCATTCTGAATTGATAGGTGATGGCTGGGGTGCCCCTAATGTAGGAGTGCCTTGAGGTAGGTATGCGCTAGATGGGGCCATTGAATATGGATGGCTGTGAGGGATTTGCTGATAGGGATTGTACATTGTTTGGGTAGTTGCATGGTGGATGACGGGTTGCTAAGGGGGAGGTGGCGCATATTGTTGTATGTGCTGTGAGGCTTGCTGTTGATATGGGATTTGAGCTTGGGATTGAGGAACATAAGCTGGCTATGGGATAAATGGATTGCTTTGTGGGGGTAAGGTATAAGATGGTTGTGAGGCTTGGGGAAAGGATCGAGGGGCTTGTGGGGTTTGACCAATATATGTGGGTTGTGCCCTCATTTGGGATGGTATTTGCAAATAATTGGTGGTTGGCTGAGGTGGTGGATTATCTCCCAGGAGTGGCATTGAAAAGTAGTTTGTAATAGGGGATAATGGATTAGTTGGTGGTGGAGGTGGTCGGAATTGAAAGCTTGGGAATGGAACTGATGGGGTTTGATAGCTTTGTGGTTGGATTTGGAAGCTTGGTAGAGTGGTGGTGGAAGTTGGGGTCACTTGCGAGCTTGGTAGAAAATTGGCAGTAGCTTGTAGAATTTGATAGCTTTGTGGAGTGAGGGTAGTAGCTTGTGGATTTGTGGCTGATGGTATTGAGCTCCCAAGACCTAATGGAAATGATGGGATTGTGCTTTGGGCTGTGGTGAACAAGCTGGGGTGATGAAAGGTTGATTACTTGGCCCCATGGGTGGCATCCCTGTTGTATGTTGGCCAAAGATGCTAGCACTGATTTGGGAGATGGGTGGATTTGGAAGGCTGGGTTGGCTTGCGGCATGGAGATTTCAACTTGGGTGGATGATGGTATGTTTGGGTCTGTTAGATCATATGGATTGGTTGTAGGCTCTTCTTTTGGCATATATTGAGGATAATTTGGATCATAAGAGGCTATGGGTGGTGGCAGCTGCCCAAACAATGGGTGAGATGGATCTGATAATGGAGGGGGTCTTCCAAAGTCAAAGGTTCCTACCTTGTCCCTTCGAAAATTAGCCATGATTGTCTCTTTGTTCTTGTCTATAATGGCATTTACCAATACTACATTTCTTGGTTGGTTCATGAAAGCTTCAATTTCAGTAGGTGACGGCATAGCTTTCTCTAGGCTGAAGGATGGCTGAGTGCTCAAGGGGGGTGATGTTGTTCGATCCAAATGATAGGGCTCCATTGTTTCTTTCTTCTTGGCTAAGCGAGTGATGGGTGGCATGAAAAATGCTCCTAGGGATGAGATGCAACAAATGCTGGTGGATGCAAAAGGGGGGAAGGCTTTTCTATGAAAATGATTTCCTAGGTTGAGGCAAAGCTATATGACAAAACCTAAGGAGGATTGGGTTGGGGATTCTAACTTCAAAGATATGTTTCCAAGGCACGAAAGGTCTGCTTTCCTATGTGCAAGCTTGGTGGTGATTGTGTCAACTTAGGGATAGACTGATGATCCCTTAGGAAGAACACGAGATTGACCACTTGTGGATCCCAACCTTTAGCTCAAGGTGATTAGGGATAACAAGTGACAAAGCTAGATTACCCTAGACAAAGCTCTGTCAAAGGGATAACCTTGGTGAGATTGTTGGATTTGGAAGATTTTAGGAATGGTAAAACTTTTGGCAAGGTGACAACAAATTTTGAAGGCTTGGATGTGAAGATTTTGGATTGCTAGCTAGATGGTTTGATTCTAAATGAGATGGATGAGCTAATAATGCTTACGAGGATAACCTAAGATGGCTGGCTTTTCTACAAAGATGACTCTAAAGTGAAGCTTATCCAAGAAGATGTGGAGAAACAAGGGTGTCTAATCATAGAAATCATGCCTAGTTGGTAAGGCATAAGCAGGACTAACTCCTAGATGTTGGCTAAATTTGATGGTGCGCTCTAACCAGGCCTCTTGAAGTGCTTTGTCGGTAGCTTTGCCTTCTGCTTTGTGGAGTTTGGAAATTTGTGGGCTTGGTGTTATTTCTTTTCTCTTGGCTAAAACTTCTTAGTATGCTAGAGATGGCTTGATTTTGACTTTGTGAAACTTCTGTTTGGGTTTGGGTTGTTCCGACATAAATTCCTGAATTTGCTTGGCTTTGGGAGATCTCAGTTGTTTTGCTTCGACTCGTTCAACTTCTAAAATAGGCAGTGACTACGCTAAGTGTGCCCTAAGCTAGGATTGACCAAGTCTGGAAAATATTCATTCAATAAATAAAATAAAATCAAGCAATAGATACGAACACCCAGATAGAAGTTTGTGGTTCTCAGAATGTGATACTTGTGCCGAGGAGTTTGTATGTTCTACAAATTTTTCGATCAGTCACTTCAAACACATTAACATCCTAGATGGTTGTCTGCAAGGCTGACAGTTGGTTTAGCTAGGGAGTCCTCAATATACGCAAGGTACATGAGGCCCAAATCCATAGATGAGACAAAAAAGATGTCACACAGCCGAGAGGAGTAGTAACCCACTTCTCCTCTTTCACTTCTCAAGGGTATAAAGTTCCTTGAGGCTTAGCCCGAGTGACAAAATTTTGATCCCAAAAGAGGTGTCTTTCAATTCACCTCCCAATTTTTATACTCTACCAGAACGCTGGAGTTGAGGTCGTCTAAGGGGTGATGAAATTTCCAAGCAGGCCTCCTAAAAAGAAACAAAGTTTTGGATCCTAATCTTATGCACCCAAGATGGCCTCAAAAGACGACAAGGGGAGAGAAGACTTGGATGACCTTGGGCTAAAAGAAACGCTTGTTCTTTTACCAACTGACTCTTATGTGTGCTAATCTAGACTTTGCAAGCACTCATGTTTAAGAGACAATGTTCAATTCCAACTTGAGGTGCCAACAAAAGTAAATCGATCGAAGAATGCAAACAATAAGAAGAGTTAGAGTCAACAAAAGCGTGGCCCCCTCCATGTCAAGTATCGATTAATTTTCTTTAAGGCATTCAAGATTGAGTGTGAGTTTGTTTTAAGCCCAAAACAAAAGTGTGTGAGATTCGATTTCAAGCGTGTGCCCGGAGGCTCTCCACATCAGTTGTTGTTCAATTTTAGTGCCCAAACTTGAAGTGTGATCAATTTAATCTAGATTTTTGGTCATTTAAATTTTTTGATAAAGTTAAAGCAAACGTTCAAAGACCAAGTGAGTTAGTTAGATTGTGGAACATTTAACACCTTTTTCAAGTAGACCCATCCCCATAAATGGCATTGAGATTGCAACCAATGGTTGAATTGACGGGTGATTAGAAAAGAGGTGAGTCCAAGGAACTACTCAAATTGATTTTTGCAAATTTGCATTTAACTTAACAAAGTTTCTTTATTGTCCAAAAATCAAACTTTACCTAAGTTGCATGTGAAAAAGAGATTGGTTTTGTTCAATTTTAGAAGCTCCAAATGAAGTGTTTGATATTGCAATGGTTAATTGATCCTTGGCATTCAAGATTGGATTTGTTGTTTTAAGCATGCATTCGAAGAAAAATTGATTTTAATCCATGGCATTCAAGAGTGTGTTTTGAGAAACATTCATTCAATGGAAAATGTGTTTAACCATTCAAGTTCATTTTTTAGCAATATGCATTCAAAGACAAATGGTTAAACATTCAAGTTCATTTTTTAGCAACATGAGAACCTACAAGAAACATGGTTAGTGGTTCCATATGTACTCCAACCTACAATGAGACAAAAAAAAGCAATTTAGTTAGTTAGCCAAAATCTTCAAAAATGAGAGCTTAACTATAGGAAATTTTTTTAAAACTTTTTTTGTTGTTTTTCCTACGCGTAAAAATGCTTAAAATGGTCTAAATCCTATAGAACCACTAAAAGTCAAAATTTGATTTATACTCTTTTTTTTTTCAACTACAAAGTGAAAAAATAAAGATTTTAAAACAGAAGTGCAACAAAGACAGGCGAAGACGACAATTCATCAGGCGCAGACACCAAACTGCAGAGATGCTAATCTGCTGAGACGATGGCGGCAGTGGAGATGACAATTCAAGTTGCGGAGATGACAGAGTAGCCGACGGAGGCACTAATCTACAGAGACGATAGTCCAGGATGCGTAAACGATAGTCAGAGATGCCAAACTACGCAAAAAACAATTTGGTTGTGAAGATGACAGAGTAGCTGGTGGAGACGATAGTTTGCAGGCGCAGATGCCAAACTGCAGAGATGACACTGCGCGAAAAAAAAAAGCTGAAAAATACGAATTTTTTTCCAGAATTTTTTAAAAAAAATTTCTTTATTATTTTCAGATTTTTTTAGGGTATGTATTCTTCCTAAGTGTGTTCTTTAACCTCCAAAAATAAGAAAAACACCCTACAACTCACTCAAACAACAAGAAACATTAGATTGTTAGAAAAATAACATATAGATAGAAATTGATGATTAAATGACCCATAGTGGGGTCCCATCGGGCGTGCCTAAATGTAGAACAAGATCTAGTATGCAAAGAATATTAACAATAAGAGAAACATTCACAAACTAAAACTAAATTTACATATATGCTTAGACAAAGAAAGCGAACAAGAAATGTAAACCTCAAAAGAGAAAACACTCCATGCTTCCTTGATTTTGTAGATGTGTCCTTTGATGTGGATGTATACTCAATTTCTTGCCCAATTGCTTCAATGGTGGAGATGGGTAATGGCAAATTGGTAGCTTTGTGAGCTCTCAATTTGGCATTATAAGGGTAAGATTGATGACTTTGGTTCTCAAAATAGCATGGTAACTTTAGCTTAAAGATTATTGATAAAATGGCTTGGGATGGGATTGAATTTATAGGCCAAGGGGTAGAGGGATGGAGGGCTTAGATGCAAGGATGGGGAGATGGTTAAGGAGGGCTAAGATGCACTGAAAGGGGAGAACATGGATTGTTCTTGTTTAGCACCAATGGGAAGGTGACACTTGTCACAAGGAGAATGAGTGTGAGAGGGTAGGGTAAAGGGTTGGTTAAAGGAATGATGAGTGGGGTTGAGTATGTAAGAGAGATGTAGAAGGAATGAGTGAGCTTGTAAGAGTCTTTTATGGTTTGTAAGAGCACTCATGACTTGGTGGTTGAGATTTTTGAGGGGGGACTTTGGTTTGGTTTAGGAAAGTCTTAAACTTGTTTAAGGAATGTGACAACATTAAGGGGTGGATTAGGCTTGGGTTTAAGATTAGATTAGGAATGTTAGAGATGTGCAAGGCGATGGCATTAATGAGGGTGGGTGAGTTAGTGGCTAAGCTTGGTTAATATGGGTGGATGGGGTGGATTAGGCTAAATGGAGGTTTAGGGATAGGTTAGGGGTTTCTAGATTTGAAGATTTTATTTATCAAATAGATTTATTTAATAAATGGGAATTTTTGAAATAAGATAGAAGAATAGGATTTAATTAATAAATAATAGGATATTTGATTTATTAATTAGGACTATAGATGATTAATTAAATTAATCAGTTAGGGGATGGCAAAGAATTAATTAAATAGGAATTTAATTAATGATGCTTTTAGAGATGGCTAAATTAGATTACCAAAGCGGTGTAATCAAATTTAGGTGTCTACAGTAAGTACTCCATTTAATTAAATAATTTTGTTTAATTATTTCAAAATTATTTTCGAAACTAGTCAACTCAAGTAAACCGTGGTTAAATTTGATCAACTTTTAGTCAAACTTGATGTTTGCGTATGTGAATATGAGCAAATGTGAGTATTAATTCCAGCAACAATTCAATGCAAATTCTCATTCAACATTTCAAAATGAAGAGATGAGGTTCTCTTAAATAGACTTTTCTGGAATTCATCAACGGTTGAGGTCGATTTCAATCAACGGTTAGGATTAAAGGTGAAGTTCAGTCATAAAGGGAGTTTTTCAAATTAAAGGGAGTTAACAGATTTAATTTAAGTAAAATAAAGAGTTAACTGATTCAATTTGAGTAGAAAAGGGAGTTAACTAATTTAACTCATTTTTGATCAATAGTGAACTAGAAATTTTCCTTTTTGAACTGAAGAGAGATTTTGTTGAGATATTTAATTTAATAAAATGAGATATGCTCTCATAATTACTTTTTCTATTTAATTAAATAATCTTTAATTAATTTGAGAATCTTTTCTTATTTAATTAAATAACTTCATTTAATTAATTAGGAAGGGCCTCTCATTTAATTAAATAACTTTGTTTAATTAATTAGAAGTAAGTTCTCCATTTAATTAAATAATTTCGTTTAATTATTTCAAAATTCTGTTCAAAACTAGTCAACTCAAGTCAACCGTGGTCAAATTTGGTCAACTTTTGGTCAAACTTGATCTGTGCATATGTGAATATGAGCAAACGTGAGTATGAATTCTAGCAAAAATTTGATGCAAATTCTCATTCAACATTTCAAAATGAAGAGATGAGGGTCTCTTAAATAGACTTTCCTAGAATTCATCAATGGTTGAGATCGATTTCAATCAATGGTCAGGATTAAAGGTGAAGTTCAGTTACAAAAGGAGATTTCCAAATTAAATGGAGTGAACAGATTTAATTTGAGTAAAATAAGGAGTTAACTAATTCAATTTGAGTAGAAAAAAGAGTTAACTGATTTAACTCATTTTTGACCAATAGTGAACTAGAAATTTCCCTTTTTGAAATGAAGAGAGATTTTGTTGAGATATTTAATTTAATAAAATGAGACATGCTCTCATAATTGTTTTTTCTATTTAATTAAATAATCTTTAATTAATTAGAGACACTCTTCTTATTTAATTAAATAACTTTATTTAATTAATTAGGAATGGCTTCTCATTTAATTAAATAACTTTGTTTAATTAATTAAAAGTAAGTACTCC
Organism: Cupressus sempervirens; assembly: GCA_028749045.1. Taxonomy (NCBI): domain Eukaryota; kingdom Viridiplantae; phylum Streptophyta; class Pinopsida; order Cupressales; family Cupressaceae; genus Cupressus; species Cupressus sempervirens. The sequence goes on from CM053783.1 coordinate 114,838,611, forward strand.
ATTTAATTAAATAATTTCGTCTAATTATTTTAAAATTCTTTTCGAAACTAGCCAGCTCAAGCCAACCGTGGTTAAATCTGGTCAACTTTTTCTCAAATTTGATCTTTGTGTATGTGAATATGAGCAAATGTGAGTATGAATTCTAGCAACAATTCGATGCAAATTTTCATTCAACCTTTCAAAATGAAGAGATGAGCGTGTCTTAAATAGATTTTCCTAGAATTCATCAACAGTTGAGATCGATTTCAATCAACGATTAGGATTAAAGGTGAAGTTCATTCATAAAGGGAGATTTCCAAATTAAAGGGAGTTAACAAATTTAATTTGAGTAAAATAAGGAGTTAACTGATTCAATTTGAGTAAAAAAAGGAGTTAACCGATTTAACTCATTTTTGACCAATAGTGATCTGGAAATTTCTCTTTTTGAACTGAAGATAGATTTTGTTGAGATATTTAATTTAATAAAATGAGATATGCTCTCACAATTACTTTTTCTATTTAATTAAGTAATCTTTAATTAATTAAAGACACTTTTCTTATTTAATTAAATAACTTCATTTAATTAATTAGGAATGGCTTCTTATTTAATTAAATAACTTTGTTTAATTAATTAGAAGTAATAACTCCATTTAATTAAATAATTTCATTTAATTATTTCAAAACTCTTTTCGAAACTAAGAAACTCAAGTAAACCATGGTCAAATCTGGTCAACTTTTGGTCAAAATTAATCTTTGCATATGTGAATATGAGCAAATGTGAGTATGAATTCTAGTAAAAAATTTAATGCAAATTCTCATTCAACCTTTCAAAATGAAGAGATGAGGGTCTTTTAAATAGGCTTTCCTGAAATTCATCAACGGTTGAGATTGATTCCAAATAACGGTCAAGATTAAAGGTGAAGTTCAGTGAAAAAGGGAGATTTTCAAATTAAAAGGAGTTAACAGATTTAATTTGAGTAAAATAAGGAGTTAATTGATTCAATTTGAGTAGAAAAAGGAGTCAACTGGTTTAACTCATTTTTTATCAATAGTGAACTGAAAATTTCTCTTTTTGAACTGAAGACAGATTTTGTTCACATATTTAATTTAATAAAATGAGATATGCTCTATAATTACTTTTTCTATTTAATTAAATAATCTTTAATTAATTAGAAACAATTGTCTTATTTAATTAATTAGGAATGGCTTCCTATTTTAACTAAATAACTTTGTTTAATTAATTAGAAGTAAGTACTCTATTTAATTAAATAATTTCGTTTAATTATTTCAAAATTCATTTCGAAACTAGTCAACTGAAGTCAACCGTGGTTATATCTGGTCAGCTTTTGGTCAAACTTGATCTTTGCATATGTGAATATGAGCATATGTGAGTATGAATTCCAACAACAATTCGATGCAAATTCTCATTCAACCTTTCAAAATGAAGAAATGAGAGTCTCTTAAATAGACTTTCTTTGAATTCATCAACGGTTGAGATTGATTTCAATCAACGGTCAGGATTAAAGGTGAAATTCAGTCATAAAGGGAGATTTCCAAATTAAAGGGAGTTAACAAATTTAATTTGAGTAAAATAAGGAGTTAACTGATTCAATTTGAGTAAAAAAATGAGTTAACTGATTTACCTCATTTTTGATCAATAGTGAACTCGAAATTTCCCTTTTTGAACTAAAAAGAGATTTTGTGGAGATATTTAATTAAATAAAATGAGATATGCTCTCATAATTACTTTTTCTATTGAATTAAATAATCTTTAATTAATTAGAGACACTTTTTTAATTTAATTAAATAACTTCATTTAATTTATTAGGAATGGCTTCTCATTTAATTAAATAACTTTGTTTAATTAATTAAAAGTAAGTATTCCATTTAATTAAATAATTTCGTTTAATTATTTCAAAAAAAAATTTGAAACTAGTCCACTCAAGTCAACCGTAGTTAAATCTGGTCAACTTTTGATCAAACTTGATATTTGCGTATGTGAATAGTAGCAAATGTGAGTATGAATTCGAACAACAATTTGATGCAAATACTCAGCCAACCTTTCATAGTGAATTGGAAATTTCCCTTTTTGAACTGAAGAGAGATTTTGTTGAAATATTTAATTTAACAAAATGAGATATGCTCTCATAATTACTTTTTCTATTTAATTAAATAATCTTTAATTAATTAGGAATGACTTCTCATTTAATTAAATAACTTTGTTTAATTAATTAGAAGTAATTACTTCATTTAAATAAATAATTTCATTTAATTATTTCAAAAAAAATTCGAAACTAGTCCACTCAAGTCAATCGTAGTTAAATGGTCAACTTTTGGTCAAACTTAATCCTTGCGTATGTGAATATGAGCAAATGTGAGTATAAATTCCGGCAACAATTCGATGCAAATTCTCATTCAACCTTTCAAAATGAAGATATGATGATCTTTTAAATAGACTTTCTTAGAATTCATCAACGGTTGAGATCAATTTCAATCAACGATTAGGATTAAATGTGAAGTTCAGTCATAAAGGGAGATTTTTAAATTAAATGGAGTTAACAGATTTAATTTGAGTAATATAAGGAGTTAACTGGTTCAATTTGAGTAGAAAAAAGAGTTAACTCATTTAACTCATTTTTGATCAATAGTGAACTGGAAATTTTCCTTTTTGAACTGAAAAGAGATTTTGTTGAGATATTTAATTTAATAAAATGAGATATTCTCTCATAATTACTTTTTCTATTTAATTAAATAATTTTTAATTAATTACAAACACTTTTCTTATTTAATTAAATAACTTCATTTAATTAATTAGGAATGGCTTCTCATTTAATTAAATAACTTTGTTTAATTAATTTGAAGTAAGTACTTCATTTAATTAAACAATTTTGTTTAATTATTTCATTTTTTTTTCGAAACAAGTCCACTCAAGTCAACCGTAATTAAATCTGGTCAACTTTTGGTCAAACTTGATCTTTGCGTATGTGAATATGAGCAAATGTGAATATAAATTCCAACAACAATTCGATGCAAATTCTCATTCAACCTTTGAAAATGAACATATGAGGGTCTCTTAAATAGACGTTCCTAAAATTCATCAACGGTTTAGATCAATTTCAATCAACGATCAGGATAAAATGTGAAGTTCAGTCATAAAGGGAGATTTTAAAATTAAAGGGAGTTAACAGATTTAATTTGGGTAAAATAAGGAGTCAAGTGATTCAATTTGAGTAGAAAAAGGAGTTAATTGATTTATCTCATTTTTGATCAATAGTGAACTGGAAATTTCACTTTTTGAACTGAAGAGAGATTTTGTTGAGATATTTAATTTAATAAAATGAGATATGCTCTCATAATTACTTTTTCTATTTAATTAAATAATCTTTTATTAATTAGAGACACTTTTCTTATTTAATTAAATAAATTCATTTAATTAGCTAGGAATATCTTCTCATTTAATTAAATAACTTTGTTTAATTAATTAGAAGTAAGTACTCCATTTAATTAAATAATTTCGTTTAATTATTTCAAAATTCTTTTCAAAACTAGTCAACTCAAGTCAACTGTGGTTCAATCTGGTCAACTTTTGGTCAAACTTAATCTTTGCGTATATGAATATGAGCAAATGTGAGTATGAATTCAAGCAAAAATTTGATGCAAATTCTCATTCAACCTTTCAAAATGAAGAGATGAGGGTCTCTTAAATAGACTTTCCTAGAATTCATCAGCGGTTGAGATCGATTTCAATCAATGGTCAGGATTAAACGTGAAGTTCAGTCATAAAAAGAGATGTCGAAATTAAAGGGAATTAACAGATTTAATTTGAATAAAAAAAGGAGGTAACCGATTCAATTTGAGTAGAAAAAGGGGTTAACTCATTTAACTCATTTTGAATCAATAGTGAACTGAAAATTTCTCTTTTTTAACTGAAGAGAGATTTTGTTGAGATATTTAATTTAATAAAATGAGATATGCTCTCATAATTACTTATTTTATTTAATTAAATAATCTTTAATTAATTACAGACACTTTTCTTATTTAATTAAATAACTTCATTTAATTAATTAGGAATGGCTTCTACTTTAATTAAATAACTTTGTTTAATTAATTAGAAGTAAGTACTCCATCTAACTAAATAATTTTGTTTAATTATTTAAAAATTCTTTTCGAAACTAGTCAACTCAAGTCAATCGTGGTTAAATCTGGTCAACTTTTGGTCAAACTTGATCTTTGCGTATGTGAATATGAGCAAATGTGAGTATGAATTCCAGCAATAATTCGATGCAAATTCTCATTCAACCTTTCAAAATGAAGATATGAGGGTCTCTTAAATGCACTTTCATAGAATTCATCAATGGTTGACATCGATTTCAATCAACGGTCAAGATTAAATGTGAAGTTCATTCATAAAGGGAGATTTCCAAATTAAAGCGAGTTAACAGATTTAATTTGAGTAAAATAAGGAGTTAACTGATTTAATTTGAATAGAAAAAGGAGTTAACTGATTTAACTCATTTTTGACCAATAGTGAACTGAAATTTTTTTTTTTTGAACTGAAGAGAGATTTTGTTGAGATATTTAATTTAATAAAATGAGATATGCTTTCATAATTACTTTTTCTATTTAATTAATTTAATCTTTAATTAATTAGAGACACTTTTATTATTTAATTAAATAACTTCATTTAATAAATTACGAATGGCTTCTCATTTAATTAATTAACTTTGTTTAATTAATTAAAAGTAAGTACTCCATTTAATTAAATAATTTCTTTTAATTATTTCAAAATTCTTTTCGAAACTAGTCAACTCAAGTCAACCGTGGTTAAATCTGGTCAACTCTTGGTCAAACTTGATCTTTGCGTATTTGAATATGAGCAAATGTGAGTATGAATTCCAGCAACAATTCGATGCAAATTCTCATTCAACCTTTCAAAATGAAGAGATGAGGGTCTGTTAAATAGACTTTTTTGGAACTCATCGACATTTGAGATCGATTTCAATCAACGGTCAGGATTAAAGGTGAAGTTCATTCATAAAGGGAGATTTCCAAATTAAAGGGAGTTAACATATTTAATTTGAGTAAAATAAGGAGTTAACTAATTCAATTTGATTATAAAAAGGAGTTAACTGATTTAACTCATTTTTTATCAATAGTGAACTGGAAATTTCCCTTTTTGAACTGAAGAGAGATTTTGTTGAGATATTTAATTTAATAAAATGAGATATGCTCTCATAATTACATTTTCTATTTAATTAAATAATCTTTTATTAATTAGAGACACTTTTCTTATTTAATTAAATAACTTCATTTAATTAATTAGGAATGACTTCTCATTTAATTAAATAACTTTGTTTAATTAATTAGAAGTAAGTAATCCATTTAATCAAATAATTTCATTTAATTATTTCAAAATTCTTTTCGAAACAGGTCAACTCAAGTCAATCGTTGTTAAATCTAGACAACTTTTGGTCAAACTTGATCTTTGCGTATGTGAATATGAGCAAGTCTGCTTATGAATTTCAGCAACAATTTGATGCAAATTCTCATTCAACCTTTCAAAATGAAGAGATCAGGGTCTCTTAAATAGACTTTCCTAGAATTCATCAACGGTTGAGATCGATTTCAATCAACGGTTAGGGTTAAAGGTCAAGTTCAGTCATAAAGGGAGATTTCCAAATTAAAGGGAGTTAACAGATTTAATTTGAGTAAAATAACGAGTTAACGAATTCAATTTGACTAGAAAAAGTAGTTAACTCATTTAACTCATTTTTGAACAATAGTGAACTGGAAATTTCCCTTTTTGTATTGAAGAGAGATTTTGTTGAGATATTTAATTTAATAAAATGAGATATGCTTGCATAATTACCTTTTTTATTTAATTAAATAATTTTTAATTAATTAGAGACACTTTTCTTATTAAATTAAATAACTTCATTTAATTAATTAGAAATGGCTTCTCATTTAATTAAATAACTTTGTTTAAATAATTAGAAGTAAGTACTCTATTTAATTAAATAATTTCGTTTAATTATTTCAAAATTCTTTTCGAAACTAGTCAACTCAAGTCAACCGTAGTTAAATCTAGTCAACTTTTGGTCAAACTTGATCTTTGCGTATGTGAATATGAGCAAATGTGACTATGAATTCCAGCAACAATTCAATGCAAATTCTAATTCAACTTTTCAAAATGAAGAGATCAGGGTCTCTTAAATAGACTTTCCTAAAATTCATCAATGGTTGAGATCGATTTCAATCAACGGTCAGGATTAAAGGTGAGGTTCAGTCATAAAGGGAGATTTTCAAATTAAAGGGAGTTAACAGATTTAATTTGAGTAAAATAAGGAGTTAACTGATTCAATTTGAGTAGAGAAAAGAGTTAACTGATTTAACTCATTTTTTATCAATAGTGAACTAGAAATTTTCCTTTTTGAACTGAAGAGAGATTTCGTTGAGATATTTTATTTAATAAAATGAGATATGCTCTCATAATTACTTTTTTTATTTAATTAAATAATCTTTAATTAATTGGAGACGCTTTTTTTATTTAATTAAATAACTTTATTTAATTAATTTGGAATGGCTTCTCATTTAATTAAATAACTTTGTTTAATTAACTAGAAGTAAATACTCTATTTAATTAAATAATTTTGTTTAATTATTTTAAAATTCTTTTCGAATCTAGTCAACTCAAGTCAATCGTGGTTAAATCTGGTCAACTTTTCGTCAAATTTGATCTTTGCGTATGTGAATATGAGCAAATGTGAGTGAATTCTAGCAACAATTCGATGCAAATTGTCATTCAACCTTTCAAAATGAAGAGATGAGAGTCTCTTAAATATACTTTCCTGAAATTGATCAATGGTTGAGATCGATTTCAATCAACGGTCAGGATTAAAGGTGAAATTCAGTCATAAAGAGAGATTTCCAAATTAAAGGGAGTTAATAGATTTAATTTGAGTAAAATAAGGAGTTAAGTGATTGAATTTGAGTAGAAAAAAGAGTTAATTCATTTAACTCATTTTTTATCAATAATGAACTGAAAATTTTTCTTTTTGAACTGAAGAGTGATTTTGTTGAGGTATTTAATTTAATAAAATGAGATATGCTCTCATAATTACTTTTTCTATTTAATTAAATAATCTTTATTTAAATAGATACACTTTTCTTATTTAATTAAATAACTTCATTTAATTAATTAGGAATGGCTTCTTATTTAATTAAATAACTTTATTTAATTAATTAGAAGTACTTCATTTAATTAAATAATTTCATTTAATTATTTCAAAATTCTTTTCGAAAGTAGGCAACTCAAGTCAACTGTGGTTAAATCTGGTCAACTTTTGGTCAAACTTGATCTTTGCGTATGTGAATATGAGCAAATGTGAGTATGAATTCCAGCAACAATTCGATGCAAATTCTCATTCAACCATTCAAAATGAAGAGATAAGGGTCTCTTAAATAGACTTTCTTAGAATTCATCAACGGTTGAGCTCGATTTCAATCAGCGGTCAGGATTAAATGTGAAGTTCAGTCTTAAAGGAAGATTTTCAAATTAAAGGGAGTTAATAGATTTAATTTGAGTAAAATAAGGAGTTAACTGATTTAATTTGAGTAGAAAAAAGAGTTAACTGATTTAACTCATTTTTGATCAATAGTGAACTGAAAATTTCCCTTTTTGAACTGGAGAGAGATTTTGTTGAGATATTTAATTTAGTAAAATGAGATATGCTTTCATAATTACTTTTTCTATTTAATTAAATAATCTTTAATTAATTAGAGACACTTTTCTTGTTTAATTAAATAACTTGATTTAATTAATTAGGAATGGTTTCTCATTTAATTAAATAACTTTGTTTAATTAATTAGAAGTAAGTACTCCATTTAATTAAATAATTTTGTTTAATTATTTCAAAATTCTTTTCAAAAGTAGTCAACTCAAGTCAACCGTAGTTAAATTTGGTCAACTTTTGGTCAAACTTGATCTTTGCGTATGTGAATATGAGCAAATGTGAGTAAGAATTTTCAACAACAATTTGATGCAAATTTTCATTCAACCTTTCAAAATGAAGGGTTGAGGGTCTCTTAAATAGACTTTCTTGAAATTCATCAACAGTTGAGATCGATTTCAATCAACGGTTAGAATTAAAAGTGAAGTTCAGTCATAAAAGGATATTTCCAAATTAAAGGAAGTTAACAGATTTAATTTGAGTAAAATAAGGAGTTAACTGATTCAATTTGAGTAGAAAAAAGAGTTAACTGATTTAACTCATTTTTTATCAATAGTGAACTGAAAATTTCTCTTTTTGAACTGAAGAGAGATTTTGTTGAGATATTTAATTTAATAAAATGAGATATGCTCTCATAGTTATTTTTTCTATTTAATTAAGTAATCTTTAATTAATTAGAGATATTTTTCTTATTTAATTAAATAACTTCATTTAATTAATTAGGAATGGCTTCTCATTTAATTAAATAACTTTGTTTAATTAATTACAAGTAAGTACTCCATTTAATTAAATAATTTTGTTTAATAATTTCAAATATAGTGCTTGCCTCTAGTTTGCATTTTGTATTCGTTGCTGAACTCTTTTAGAGCTAGTTTTATGTTGTTGATTAGTAGCATTGTTTTGATACTATCAGATATTGTGCTATGGATTCAGTTGATATGTGATGAGATTACTTAGATTTTGCATTTCATGTATACATGATGATTATTTTCAGTATTTGCAGTTATTAATGATGATTAGTAAGATAATTTATTATCATATGTGTTGTCTTATGGATTCATACCTCATACTTGCATGTGTATGGTGTGAGTGTTTGCTTTTGTATGGCGTGTCTGATGTGGTTAAGGAAGAGAGTCGTAGTCACCTGCTTGTTGGGATCTACATGATGCACCGCTTCCTGCCATTGCCTGTTTAGTTTAGTATATTATATTTGTGCATGCATAGTTTTTATGCAGATTGCAGGTACCAGGTATCAAATTTTTTGAATTGCTAGGATGAGCGTACCCTATCACACTATCTCAATGATAAGAGATGGGAGATAAATTCTCAAATCCAAATCCCAACCTTTTAAGCTATTTGTTCTAATTGGAAAATTAAGACAAGTATCTAAGTTGAGTACCCTCCGAATATGTTGGATGACATAATTCGTGATTTAAACCCTTGGTTTGATTTTGTATGTATTTTGGCTATGATGGGTTTTTATATTTTTACCTTATTAGTCTTTGATGTATTTTCTATTAATTAAGCCTAATTAAAAAGATTTAATTGATGGTTTAATTAAATGAAAAATTAAAATGATATTTTATATTTATTTTATTTAATTCATTGAAAAATTAATTAAATAAAATAATTAAATTTGAAAATAAAAAGTTAAAAAGTTTAAATTTGGAATGTGACAATATTTATTTTAATAATAATATATTTGGAGTTCATTTTTAAATAAATGACTAAATAATATTATTATTAAAGCTAACAAATATTTTAGCAATTAACTTTTGAAAATGAAATTTAAAAATGAAAAATATATTTAAAATTATTAAAAGGTTCTAGATTTCATGTGATTAAAATATATATATATTAAGATTGAAAAGTGGAATTATTAAAGTAAGTGCATGAGATTTAATATATAAATAAATTAAATTGGAAAGATTAAAAGTAAATATTAAATTAATTAATGTGCATTCTATTAATATTTGCTCACATAGGAGTTGGCAAATTCTTGAAAGATGTCATATAGATAACATAGGAGTTTGCACTCTAAGAATGCATAAGTTGTCTACACTTAGGATTTAGCATTTTATTTGAGCACATGGTGTCTACAACCTTATGACTCATTTAGAAGGTTGGAGAAGATTCATGCTTGGTTGTCATGCTTATCTTCTAATTGTTTCTAGAGATACTCTAGATGCATCTTAGAGGCTTTTAAATAGAGGCTCTCCTAGTGTGTTTGGACAAGCTAAATGGAAGCTACAAGCTACAAGCTTCAAACTAAAATGGAAGCTTCAAAACTTACATTCATTGAGAAGATCATATGCTTCTACATGCTCATATATTTTATACATGCTTCTATGCTTCTTCTAGCACTTCTAGTCACTTGGAGAATTTAGTTGGCTTGGATCTTGGAGGAATTACAAATGATGGAGAAGGAAAGAATTTTTTATGGACTTCTGAGGCATGGCGAATTAGCATCAGTATTCGGGTGCACTCGTGATATTCACATATTCTCTTTGCACTATTTTTCTTTCTATCTTCATCATATTTGTTATATGTATCTGTATACTCTTGTGAATGAATCTACAATTAAATTGGAATCTAGATATGTAGAGTTGCAAAGAAAACATTAGAAAACCCTAGATCCAATTAAAGAAGAAATTAGATCTAAACGGGTTTGGGTTCGAATTAGAATTAAATTGATAAATAGATTTGAAAAAAAGATTTCTTAATCTATAGTCAAACCTATTTAAAAATCAATGAACAATTATTTTAAGAAAAAATTCTTATTTCATCACAAATTGTCTTGTCGCTGCCCTTTGAATAGGCCCAAACTTAGTCATTCATAACTTTTTATCGTGATCAAATTTATTTGATCGCTCCAGTCAGAAGTGGTGCAACTTGACCCTCTCCAACATATTTCAATTTCAGCCCTATCCAATAGTTCATTAGAGAGATATGGCCGTCGTACTGAGACTATTTTATTCAAAGATAGATATTTCTCTATTTCTCATAACCAAGAATTCTTTATGCTTAAACTTCACAAAAATAATATATCAAAGCATAGAATGAATTAAGATATTATTGCAATCTTCCCTTATTAGAATCTTATTACTATGCATTAGTTTTATATGATTTATTATCTAATCTAATTAAATCAAATTTAATTAGGATTAGTTAATAGTAGAAGAAGTGTAATTAATTATTAGTCAATCTAAGTAAATAGATTTTTAAATGAGAGAAAATTAAAAGAAAAGATATTTTAATATAGTTTATATAGTGAACTTTTTATGATGTATATTGAATACTAGTTAATATATATTAAACAATTTTAGAGTTGTTTAATGAAGATGATAATGTTAAGAATTTGGAAATTATTCATGTTAAAATTTACAATGAGTCTTATTGGTTTGTGATAGAGATCTTTTTCAAACAACGTTTATATAGACAAAATATTATTAGAACAATTAGAAAATGGAGTCTAATGGTTGATTTTAATATTGATTAAATAATTGTAAGATGATAATTTATATTATGTTGATTTAAATTTAAGAACTCTAAATGATATTAGATTAAGACTGAATTATTATGTTATTGGTTAATACATTTGAATACCTTAATGAAGTTAACAGTTAGTCAAATATTAACTAGTGAGTTTATGGAAGGATTTTATAGATCGAGTATTTATAGTTTGAGGAGTTTAATATTTATTAATGTTTGTAAGGACTAGCAAACTATTAATAAATAATAGTTTAAATAGATATCAACAAATTTGATTAGAATTAATCTAGTGGAGATTATTTATTGATTGAAGTTTTGTAAAAGAGAATAATTTTTAGAGTTGGATTATAATTGATTTTAATCAATTGATATTCATTGAGTTGTCAATATAATTATATTATGCGATAGAGTTTTAACTTGAAATGATTATCATTAATACAAAATCGTTAAGAAAGATGAATGTAGTCATTATGGATAAGATTTCCAAAATAACTTATTAATATTATTATTATTAAAATATTAATATTTGTGTATTGGATTGAAGTTGACTTTGACGTACAAACTATTGTTAGTCAACTAATACTCATTGGGTTGATGGTTTGGTTGTGAAATTATTAATTAAATCAATTAACTAGAGCTAATTGGATTTTAATTAATAATTAAGTTATGTAATAGAGATTTAATTGATATAATTCTTTTAATAAGATTGTAGAAATACTGATATCAAAGTTGATAGGTCTTATTCCGATGACTTGAATAATGACTTTAGATATTTTAATGGTGTAGACTTAGTAATATATAATTGAGAATTATTAGGATGATAAAAGGTCAAGGATTGTGAACCAATATTAATTGATCATTCTAATAAAGTTATAATTTTTTATTCGAAGAATGATAATTGGTCCTCTTATAATATAACAAATAATGATCCTTGATTATGTTGAAAAGTTGAAGTAACATTAAAGAAGAGTTAATCAATTAGAATATGGATCATAGTTAAATATAGAGGGTAATTTAATTAAAAGTCAATGATGATCAGTTTAGTGAATATTTATCCTTAAGTTATTCTTAAAATGTAATTCTTAATAATGGAAGGATAATGCTATCGAGGAACAATTGGGTTGACTTGTAGGTCAAATGATGAAACTTAAGACACTAGAAAGTATACTTGTAAAAAAAAAATTGGAAACCCCTACACATTATTCAACTATGTGAATTTAGTAAATCAAAACATGTGTTTGCATCGTGTATTCTATATGCTTCTTGTTTTGGGTTTTGGGTTGACTAGTGTTGACCAGTCCTAGGTTGTGACCAGAGGCTCGGGGGTTATGAGATGTGTTGGCATGTTGATCTTAATTGGTCTCGATCTTTATAAGCCCAACCATGGTAATGTGATCATATGCTCTATGAAATGTTTGTATTTACTGATTGTTATTGTTCATCAGTCTTCATGTGTGAAGCTGAGATGTATGTGTATGAGACACCTAAGCTAATTATTTTTGAGTCATCGATCAGTTATCCTTGGATTATTTTCTAGTCACCATGATGGGACTAAAATGTGAATTTATTTCTTGATTATGTTATGTTGTGAATGTTTTGACTTAACCATTTTGGAGTCTTCGATCAGTATGATTTTGAGATATTCTTGGTTGCTGGTTGAGAACCAATGGATATTGTGATTTATCTTGAGATATATTTTGGTTATTAAGAACCAATGATTATTATGATTATCAGTGATGCCTTCAGTTGCCAATAGAGAACTGTTGTGGTCATGATTTTTTATGGATGCTTTCAGATGCTCATGGAGATTTGATGATTTTTATCTTGGAGATTTGATGATTCTTATTATGGATATTTGATGCTTATATTGTGGATATTTGATGCTTCTTTTTATATTATCTTTTGGATTTTCTTTACAGTCGCTTGTACAGGACTGTGGTGATTTTATGATTCCATGAGCTTAGGGTAGGTAATCTACTTGTAGTGTTGGGAAGTGGCTTGCAATGGGGGACAGGGCCCTAAGTGGCTGCCAAGGTAACTCATTGTAAGTTTGGTTAATAAGTGATAACATTTACACACTAAATAAAAATTAAATAAACCTAAAAAGATAATTGTTTTTATGTTCTCACTCATGCCTTGTGTGCTTGTACAGGCTAGCATGGGAGTAGTGAGAACGCATGGTTGCGACCTTGCATTTTGTAGTATGCCTCATCAGTATGAGAGGATACTAGTGGCCGCATGAGATCAATATAGATCCGTGGAGTTTAGCTAATTTCCAAAGTAACTTGTATGTGATAATTGCGATGACACTTTCCTGCTTGCATAGTGGGTTTCTTACATGTTTTTGTGTGCCTCTGAGATTAGATGTCGATTTTGTGCTTGGAATCTTTGAGTTAGTATACTTTTAAGATTCCTAGACTTATAGAGATTTATACTTTATGATTTTAATAGCCTATTTGGGATTTGAGATTGTCTACTCAGCACGGTGGGAGTGGACCACTTAGGTTCCACGCAGTCGGGTGGTAGTGTTTTATCACTCTTATCATTTGAGATCCATTGGAGACACTGTGGCTAATGCTTTCTTGGTTGGTATTTATCTTCATTATGTTCTTGGATCATTATGATAGATGATATACCTTATGATGGATGTATTTATTGGTATGTTTCTTATATTGATGATTTGCATATGTCAGATGATGTTATCTTATGCTTTACTTTGCATGTTAATAGGATATTTTTAGGAGTGACATTCCTACTATGTTAATATCGATGATCTCTTCGGTGCTTTGAAATGTTACGCACGGAGGGATGGCTAGGATCCATGATGGTCTAATGATGCTATTAACGGTTGGGAGGAACCGTGCACTTAGTTATTATGTTTGTGATATATGGTTATCTTTTATGATGGATGTTTATATCTTTTGTGATGATGTAACATGTATGATATGTGGTATCATTTACTTTAATTGCATCATAGATTAATATTGAATGATGATGTACTTTACTTACATGGATGTTTATTCTTTTAAGCTTTTCATACGCTGTAACATCTATAGTGGATGATTGAGCAATCTAAAATGGGATTACTAAAAAGGACACTTGTAATATTGTTTAAGAATATTGGATGTATCATTGTTATTTCATAAGGATGTGATGTTAGATGAATAGTTAATTTAGATGTGATTCAATATTAAGAGATCTTTAAAGAATGTAATCTGTTATTTTATTTTCAATTGAATGTTACTATTGCTTTCGCAAATGTTATGAATGGTTTTGCTTTTATGTTTAAAAAAAAAATTGTTTAGCAAACTTAGTGAAATTTTTTTTGGATCCCTTAGTGGGGCATTACATCAAAATTCTTTTCGAAACTAATCAACTCAAGTCAACCGTGGTTAAATCTGGTCAACATTTGGTCAAACTTGATCTTTGCGTATGTGAATATGAGCAAATGTGAGTATGAATTTCAGCAACAATTCGATGCAAATTCTCATTCAACCTTTCAAAATGAAAAGATGAGGGTCTCTTAAATAGATATTTCTTGAATTCATCAATGGTTGAGATCGATTTCAATCAATGGTCATCATTAAAGGTCAAGTTCAGTCATAAAAGGAAATTTCCAAATTAAAGGGAGTTAACAGATTTAATTTGAGTAAAATAAGGAGTTAACTGACTCAATTTGAGTAAAAAAAAGAGTTAACTGATTTAACTAATTTTTGATCAATAGTGAATTGGAAATTTCCCTTTTTGATCTGAAGAGAGATTTTCTTGAGATATTTAATTTAATAAAATGAGATATGCTCTCATAACTATTTTTTCTATTTAATTAAATAATCTTTAGTTAATTAGAGACACTTTTCTTATTTAATTAAATAACTTCATTTAATTAATTAGGAATGCTTCTCATTTAATTAAATAACTTTGTTTAATTAATTAGAAGAAAGTAATCCATTTAATTAAATAATTTTGTTTAATTATTTCAAAAATTTTTTCAAAACTAGTCAACTCAAGTCAACCGTGGTTAAATATGGTCAACTTTTGGTCAAAATTGATCTTTGCATATGTGAATATGAGGAAATGTGAGTATGAATTCCAGCAATAATTCGATGCAAATTCTCATTCAACCTTTCAAAATGAAGAGATGAGGGTCGCTTAAATAGACTTTCCTAGAATTCATCAAGGGTTAAGATCAATTTCAATCAACGGTCAAGATTAAAGGTGAAATTCAGTCATAAAGAGAGATTTCCAAATTAAAAAGAGTTAACAGATTTAATTTGAGTAAAATAAGGAGTTAACTGATTCAATTTGAGTAGAAAAAGAAGTTACCTGATTTAACTCATTTTTAATCAATAGTGAACTGTAAATTTCCCTTTTTGAACTGAAGAGAGATTTTGTTGAGATATTTATCTTCATAAAATGAGATATGCTCTCATAATTACTTTTTCTATTAAATTAAATAATCTTTAATTAATTAAAGACACTTTTTTTATTGAATTAAATAACTTCATTTAATTAATTAGGAATGGCTTCTAATTTAATTAAATAATTTTGTTTAATTAATTAGAAGTAAGTACACCATTTAATTAAATAATTTCTTTTAATTATTTCAAAATTCTTTTCAAAACTAGTCAACTCAAGTCAACCATGGTTAAATCTGGTCAACCTTTGGTCAAACTTGATCTTTGCGTATGTGAATATGAGCAAATGTGAGTATGAATTTTAGCAACAATTTGATGCAAATTCTCATTCAACGTTTTAAAATGAAGAGATGCGGGTCAATTAAATAGACTTTCTTAGAATTCATCAACGGTTGAGATCGATTTCAATCAACGGTCAGGATTAAAAGTGAAGTTCAGTCATAAAGGGACATTTCCAAATTAAATGGCGTAAACAGATTTAATTTGAGTAAAATAAGGAGTTAACTGATTCAATTTGAGTAGAAAAAGGAGTTGACTGATTTAACTAATTTTTGATCAATAGCGAACTGGAAATTTCCATTTTTGTACTAAAGAGAGATTTTGTTGAGATATTTAATTTAATAAAATGAGATATGCTCTCGTAATTGCTTTTTCTATTCAGTTAAAGAGTCTTTAATTAATTAGAGACACTTTTCTTATTTAATTAAATAACTTCATTTAATTAATTAGGAATGGCTTCTCATTTAATTAAATAACTTTGTTTAATTAATTAGAAGTAAGTACTCCATTTAATTAAATAATTTTTTTTAATTATTTCAAAATTATTTTTGAAACTTGTCAACTCAAGTCAACCGTGGTTAAATCTGGTCAACTTTTGGTCAAACTTGATCTTTGCGTATGTGAATATGAGAAAATGTGAATATGAATTCAAGCAACAATTCGATGCAAATTCTCATTCAACCTTTCAAAATGAAGAGATGAGGGTCTCTTAAATAGACTTTCCTGGAACTCATCAACGGTCGAGATCGATTTCAATCAACAGTCAGGATTAAAGGTGAAGTTCAGTCATAAAGAGAAATTTCCAAATTAAAAGGAGTTAGCAGATTTAATTTGAGTAAAATAAGGAGTTAATTGATTCAATTTGAGTAGAAAAATGAGTTAACTCATTTAACTCATTTTTGATCAATAGTGAACTAGAAATTTTCCTTTTTGAACTGGAGAGAGATTTTGTTGAGATATTTGATTTAATAGAATGAGATATGCTCTCATAATTACTTTTTCTATTTAATTTAATAATCTTTTATTAATTACAGACACTTTTCTTATTTAATTAAATAACTTCATTTAATTAATTAGGAATGGCTTCTCATTTAATTAAATAACTTTGTTTAATTAATTAGAAGTAAGTACTCCATTTAATTAAATAATTTCGTTTAATTATTTCAAAATTCTTTTAGAAACTAGTCAACTCAAGTCAACCGTGGTTAAATCTGGTCAACTATTGGTCAAACTTGATTTTTGTGTATGTGAATATGAGCAAATGTGATTATGAATTTCAACAACAATTTGATGCAAATTCTCATTCAACCTTTCAAAATGAAGAGATGAGGGTCTCTTAAATAGACTTTTCTGGAACTCATCAACGGTTGAGATCGATTTCAATCAACGGTCAGGATTAAAGGTGAAGTGCAATCATAAAGGGAGATTTTCAAATTAAAGAGAATTAACAAATTTAATTTGAGTAAAATAAGGAGTTAACTGATTCAATTTGAGTAGAAAAAGGAATTAACTCACTTAACTCATTTTTGATCAATAGTGAACTGGAAATTTCCCTTTTTGAACTAAAGAGAGATTTTGTTGAGATATTTAATTTAATAAAATGAGATATGTTCTCATAATTACTTTTTCTATTTAATTAAATAATCTTTAATTAATTAGAGACAATTTTCTTATTTAATTAAATAACTTCATTTAATCAATTAGGAATAGGTTCTTATTTAATTAAATAACTTTTTTTAATTAATTAGAAGTAAGTACTCCATTTAATTAAATAATTTCATTTAATTAATTCAAAATTCTTTTCAAAACTAGTCAACTCAAGTCAACCGTGGTTAAATCTGGTCAACTTTTGGTCAAATTTGATCTTTGCGTATGTGAATATGAACAAATGTAAGTATGAATTTCAGCAACAATTCGATGCAAATTCTCATTCAACCATTCAAAATGAAGAGATGACGGTCTCTCAAATAGACTTTCATGAAACTCATCAATGGTTGAGATTGATTTCAATCAATCGTCAGGATTAAAGGTGAAGTTCAGTCATAAAAGGAGAATTCCAAATGAAAGGGAGTTAACAGATTTAATTTGAGTAAAATAAAGGGTTAACTAATTCAATTTGAGTAGAAAAAGGAGTTAACTGATTTAACTAATTTTTTATCAATAGTGAATTGGAAATTTCCCTTTTTGAACTGAATAGAGATTTTGTTGAGATATTTAATTTAATGAAATGAGATATGCTCTCATAATTACTTTTTCTATTTAGTTAAATAATCTTTAATTAATTAAAGACACTTTTCTTATTTAATTAAATAACTTCATTTAATTAACTAGTAATGGCTTCTTATTTAATTAAATAACTTTATTTAATTAATTAGAAATAAGTACTCCATTTAATTAAATAATTTCATTTAATTATTTTAAAATTCTTTTCGACACTAGTCAATTCAAGTAAACCGTTGTTAAATCTGGTCAACTTTTGGTCAAACTTGATCTTTGCGTATGTGAATATGAGCAAATGTGAGTATGAATTCCAGCAACAATTCGATGCAAATTCTGATTCAACCTTTCAAAATGAAGAGATGAGGGTCTCTTAAATAGACTTTCCTGGAACTCATGAACTGTTGAGATCGATTTCAATCAACCGTCAGGATTAAAGGTGAAGTTCAGTCATAAAGGGAGATTTGGAAATTAAAAGGAGTTAACAGATTTAATTTGAGTAAAATAAGGAGTTAACTGATTCAATTTGAGTAGAAAAAGGTGTTAACTGATTTAGCTCATTTTTTATCAATAGTGAACTAAAAATTTCTCTTTTTGAACTAAAGAGATATTTTGTTGAGATATTTAATTTAATAAAATGAGATATGCTCTCATAATAACTTTTTCTATTTAATTAAATAATCTTTAAATAATTCGAGACACTTTTCTTATTTAATTAAATAACTTCATTTAATTAATTAGGAATGGCTTCTCATTTAATTAAATAACTTTGTTTAATTAATTATACGTAAGTAATCCATTTAATTAAATAATTTTGTTTAATTATTTTAAAATTATTTTCGAAACTAGTCAACTCAAGTCAACTGTAGTTAAATCTGGTCAACTTTTGGTCAAACTTGATCTTTGCGTATGTGAATATGAGCAAATGTGAGTATGAATTCCAACAACAATTCGATGCAAATTCTAATTCTACCTTTCAAAATCAATAGACGATGGTCTCTTAAATAGACTTTCCCGAAATTCATCAACAGTTGAGATCGATTTCAATCAACGGTCAGGATTAAAGGTGAAGTTCAGTCATAAACGAAGATTTCAAAATTAAAGGGAGTTAACAGATTTAATTTGAGTAAAATAAGGAGTTAACTGATTCAATTTGAATAGAAAAAGGACTTAACGGATTTAACTCATTTTTGATCAATAGTGAACTGAAAATTTCCCTTTTTTAACTGAAGAGAGATTTTGTTGAGATATTTAATTTAATAAAATGAGATATGCTCTCATAATTACTTTTTCTATGTAATTTAATAATCTTTAATTAATTAGAGACACTTTTCTTATTTAATTAAATATTTTCATCTAATTAATTAGGAATGGCTTCTCATTTAATTAAATAACTTTGTTTAATTAATTACAATTAAGTACTGCATTTAATTAAATAATTTTGTTTAATTATTTCAAAATTCTTTTCGAAACTAGTCAACTCAAGTCAACTGTGGTTAAATCTGGTCAACTTTGTGTCAAACTTGGTCTTTGCGTATGTGAATCTGTGATAATATGAGTATGAATTTCAAAAACAATTTGATGCAAATTCACATTCAACCTTTCAAAATGAAGAAATGAGGGTCTCTTAAATTGACTTTCCTAGAATTCATCAACGGTTGAAATCGATTTCAATCAACGGTCAAGATTAAAGTTGAAGCTCAGTCATAAAGGGAGATTTCTAAATTAAAGGGTGTTAACAGATTAAATTTAAGTAAAATAAGGAGTCAACTGATTCAATTTGAGTGGAAAAAGGAGTTAATTGATTTAACTCATTTTTGATCAATAATGAATTTGAAATTTTACTTTTTGAATTGATGAGAGATTTTGTTGAGATATTTAATTTAATAAAATGAAATATGCTCTCATAATTAATTTTTCTATTTAATTAAATAATCTTTAATTAATTAGAGACACTTTTCTTATTTAATTAAATAACTTCATTTAATTAATTAGGAATGAATTTTTATTTAATTAAATAACTTTGATTAATTAATTAGAAGTAAGTACTCCTTTTAATTATTTTAAAATTCTTTTCGAAACTAGTCAACTCAAGTCAACCGTGGTTAAATCTGGTCAACTTTTGGCCAAACTTGATCTTTGCGTATGTGAATATGAGCAAATGTGAGTATGAATTCTAGCAACAATTCGATGCAAATTCTCATTCAACTTTTCAAAATGAAGAGATGAGGGTCTCTTAAATAAACTTTCCTGGAATTCATCAACGGTTCAGATCGATTTCAATCAACGGTCAGGATTAAAGGTGAGGTTTAGTCATAAAGGGAGATTTCAAAATTAAAGAGAGTTAACATATTTAATTTGAGTAAAATAAGGAGTTATTTGATTCAATTTTACTAGAAAAAGGAGTTAACTGATTTAACTCATTTTTTATCAATAATGAACTGGAAATTTCCCTTTTTGAACTGAAGAGAGATTTTGTTGAGATATTTAATTAAATAAAATGAGATATGTTCTCATAATTACTTTTTCTATTTAATTTAATAATCTTTAATTAATTAGAGACATTTTCCTATTTAATTAAATAACTTCATTTAATTAATTCGGAATGGATTCTCATTTAATTAAATAACTTTGTTTAATTAATTAGAAGTAAGTAATCCATTTAATTAAATAATTTCATTTAAATATTTCAAATTTTTTTCGAAACTGGTCAACTCAAGTCAACCATGGTCAAATTTGGTCAACTTTTGGTCAAACTTGATCTTTGCGTATGTGAATATGAGCAAAGGTGAGTATGAATTCCAGCAACAATTCGATGCAAAGTCTCATTCAACCTTTTAAAATTAAGAAATGAGGGTATCTTAAATAGACTTTCGTGGAATTCATCAACGGTTGAGATTGATTTCAATCAACAGTCAGGATTAAATGTGAAGTTCAGTCATAAAGGGAGATTTCCAAATTAAAGGGAGTTAATAGATTTAATTTGACTAAAATAAGGAGTTAACTGATTCAATTTGAGTAGAAAAAGGAGTTAACTGATTTAACTCATTTTTTATCAATAGTGCACTAGAAATTTCCCTTTTTGAACTGAAGAGAGATTTTTTTCAGATATTTAATTTAATAAAATGAGATATGCTCTCATAATTACTTTTTCTATTTAATTAAATAATCTTTAATTAATTAGAGACACTTTTCTTATTTAATTAAATAACTTCATTTAATTAATTAGGAATGGCTTCTCATTTAATTAAATAACTTTGTTTAATTAATTAGAAGTAAGTACTCCATTTAATTAAATAAGTTCGTTTAATTATTTCAAAATTCTTTTCGAAACTAATCATCTCAAGTCAACTTGGGTTAAATATGGTCAACTTTTGGTCAAACTTGATCTTTGCGTATGTGAATATGAGCAAATGTGAGTATGAATTCCAGCAACAATTCGATGCAAATTCTCACTCAATCTTTCAAAATGAAGAGATGAAGGTCTCTTAAATAGACTTTCTTGAAACTCATAAACGGTTGAGATCGATTTCAATCAACGGTCAGGATTAAAGGTGAAATTTAGTCATAAAGGGAGATTTCCAAATTAGAGAGAATTAACAGATTTAATTTGAGTACAATAGGGAGTTAACTGATTCAATTTGAGTACAATAAGGAGTTAACTGATTTAACTCATTTTTGATCAATAGTGAACTGAAAATTTCTCTTTTTGAACTGAAGAGAGATTTTGTTGAGATATTTAATTTAATAAAATGAGATATGCTCTCATAGTTAATTTTTCTATTTAATTAAATAATCTTTAATTAATTAGAGACAATTTTCTTATTTAATTAAATAACTTTATTTAATTAATTAGGAATGGCTTCTCATTTAATTAAATAACTTTGTTTAATTAATTAGAAGTAATTACTCCATTTAATTAAATAATTTCATTTAATTATTTCAAAATTCTTTTCGAAACTAGTCAACTCATGTTAACTGTGGTTAAATCTTGTCAACTTTTGGTCAAACTTGATCTTTGCGTATGTGAATGAGCAAATGTGAGTATAAATTTCAGCAACAATTCGATACAAATTCTCATTCAATCTTTAAAAATGAAGAAATGAAGGTCTCTTAAATAGACTTTCCTGGAATTCATCAACGGTTGAGATCAATTTCAATCAACGGTCAAGATCAAAGGTGAAGTTCTGTCATAAAGGGAGATTTCCAAATTAAAGGAAGTTAACATATTAAATTTGAGTAAAATAAAGAGTCAACTAATTCAATTTGAGTAGAAAAGGGAGTTAACTGATTTAACTCATTTTTGATCAATAGTGAACATGAAATTTCCCTTTTTGAACTGAAGAGAGATTTTGTTGGGATATTTAATTTAATAAAATGAGATATGCTCTCATAATTACTTTTTCTATTTAATTAAATAATCTTTAATTAATTAGAGACACTTTTCTTATTTAAGTAAATAACTTCATTTAATTAATTAGGAATGGCTTTTCATTTAATTAAATAACTTTGTTTAATTAATTAGAAGTAAGTACTCTATTTAATTAAATAATTTCATTTAATTATTTCAAAAAAATTTTGAAACTGGTCAACTGAATTCAACCGTTGTTAAATCTAGTCAACTTTTGGTCAAACTTGATCTTTGCGTATGTGAATATGAGAAAATGTGAGTATGAATTCTAGCAACAATTCGATGCAAATTCTCATTCAACCTTTCAAAATGATGAGATGAGGGTCTCTTAAATAGACTTTCCTGGAATTCATCAACGATTGAGATCGATTTCAGTCAACGGTTAGGATTAAAGGTGAAGTTCAGTCATAAATGGAGATTTTCAAATTAAAAGGAGTTAACAGATTTAATTTGATTAAAATAAGGAGTTAACTTATTCAATTTTAGTAGAAAAAGGAGTTAACTGATTTAACTCATTTTTGATCAATAGTGAACTGAAAATTTTCCTTTTTGAACTGAAGAGAGATTTTTTTGAGATAGTTAATTTAATAAAATGAGATATGCTCTAATAATTACTTTTTCTATTTAATTTAATAATTTTTAATCAATTAGAGACACTTTTATTATTTAATTAAATAACTTCATTTAATTAATTAGGAATGGCTTCTCATTTAGTTAAATAACTTTGTTTAATTAATTAGAAGTAAGTACTCCATTTAATTAAATAATTTAGTTTAATTATTTCAAAATTCTTTATGAAACTAGTCAACTCAAGTCAACCGTGGTTAAATCTGGTCAATTTTTGGTCAAACTTGATCTTTGCGTATGTGAATATGAGCAAATGTGAGTATGAATTCCAACAACAATTTGGTGCAAATTCTCATTCAATGTTTCAAAATGAAGAGATGAGGGTCTCTTAAATAGACTTTCTTGGAACTCATCAACGGTTGAGATCGATTTCAATCAATGATCAGGATTAAAAGTGAAGTTCAGTCATAAAAGAAGATTTCTAAATTAAAAGGAGTTAACAGATTTAATTTGACTAAAATAAGGAGTTAACTGATTCAATTTGAGTAGAAAAAAGAATTAACTCATTTAACTCATTTTTGATCAATTGTAGTGCCTACCCTCGTTCACATCTTTTCTGGACATTGTTATTAGTATCAGACTATGATAGACTAGTCTTATGTTGATGGATTAGTGGTATTGTTTTGACACTATCAGACATTATGTTATGAATTTAGTGGTTATATGATGAGATCATTTAAATTTTACATTTCATGCATATATGATGATCATTATACTATTTTCAATTATTATTGATGATTATATGGATGGTTTAATATCTTATGTGTTTTATTATGGATACTTACCGCATACTTGCATGTGTATGGTGTGCATGTTTTCTTATTGTATGGCATTTCTGATGTGGTTGAGGAAAGTAGTCGAAGTCACCTGCTTAGTCGGGATCTACACGATACACCACTTCCTACCATTGTATGTTTAGCTTAGCATTATATATATTGTATGTACATGCATGATTTTTTTGCAGGTTGCAAGTACCGGGTATCGACTTCCCTAAATTGCCAGGATGAGCATACCCTATTATACTATCTCAATGATAAGAGAAGGGAGATAAATTCTCAAGTCAAAATCTCAAACCTTTAAGCCGATTGTCCTATTGAGGTAGGACAAGTATCTAGATATTTTACCCGCCAAATGTGTCGGATGACATAATTCGTGATTTTTAACCCTTTAGACTGATTTTGAGTGATTTGCTCTATGATGGGTTTTCATATTTTATCTTGGAGGTCTATGGTGAATTTTCTATTAATTAAGTCTTAATAAATGGATTTAATTAATAAATTTATTATTTGAGAAGATTAATATAAAATATCATGTTATTTGATATTTTGATTGTAATTAACTAAATGTGAATTATTGAGAAAAAATGAATTAAATAAAAGAAAATTAAAAATTAAAATTTATAATAATAAAATAATAATAAAGTAATAAATAAATAATAATAATCAAAGTTATAAAAGTTAAAATGAAAGTTATAAATATTTAAATAGAAATTATATAAAAAAGTGAATTGGAGTTATAAGCTTGCATGGGAGTTAGCACACTTCTCTATTTCTCAAGTGTCAACAACACGGGAGTTAGTGCATCAATTAAGCACATGATGTCTACAACCCTAAGGCTCATCTGGAAGGTTGGAAAAGACCCATGCTTAGTTGGTGACACCTTCCAACTGTTTCTAGAAGCATTATAGATGTTTCCTAAAAGCTCTTTATATTTAGGCATTCATAGAAGCTTAGAGATAGCGTTTGGAGTGTAATTGGAGCATTGGAGGACTCGAGAATTCTAAAGAAGGGAGAAGCTTGCTCTGCAATTTTTTTGAGGAAGAACGATTTAGCATCAGAATCCGAGTAGATTCTTGTGATTTTACTTATGCTATTTTTGCATCATGCATTCTCTGTCTTCTTTGTGTCTTCCATATGTCTTCTGAGAAGTTTCATATTTATATGCATTCTCAATGTGGGTAGATTAGTTTAATTGGAGAACTTTATATGCATTATGTATTGCAAATATCTTATTCTTAATTGTAGATATAATCTTTGTGAAAAACACACATGGTTATATATTCAGATCTGCATACATATACCTATATATAAATATATATTTATAAATATGCATATGTATACATTTATTATGAATCTATTATAAAATTTGAATATATATATACATACATACATACATATACATACATACATACATACATACATACATACATACATACATATATATATATATACTGATATATATATATATACATATATACCTATGTATATTTATATATAATGCACCGAATTGAGCGATTAATAAAATCGCAGTGGAAAATTTATCAATTCGCATCGCGATTTATATCACATGGAACAAAGTTTATATATATTATATGCTGTGGGCACATTTCATACCCCGCATCGGCGGAAGGCAGAGGCCTGTCGTCGCAGATCTGCGGTGACAGGGGTACCACGTACCCGCTGTCGGCATAGTGCCTACGACCGCAGGTACTGCGTACCATAGCATGAGTTAGGGGGGGGGGATTTAATTGATGTTAATGATACGCAAAAAAAAATAACAATAACGTTTATGTTAAAACATTTACATACAATTTGATTCTAATATGGTGTAAATCGAAATTGTTAATTCGATTTAATAAAAACGTAATACATATACATACATATATATATATATATACATATATATATATATACATATATATATACATATATATATATATGTATATATATATATGTATATATATGTATATATATATATATATGTATATATGTATTATTTAAATATGTTATTTATAAATTTAAGTTATTATTTGATCAATGGCTTATATTGAAGGTTTATTTTCATAAGGTGACTCTTTAATAATTTTTAACTATTTAATAATTTAAATGTTTTAAATTATTAAATAAGGAATTGATAGTTGGGTGGGGGTTGTATCAAACAAATGTTATTAATTTGAAAATGGATTTTTTAGTTCTAATAAGGAAAACTTTTATTCAAAAAAATATATGTGTTCCTCCATTCATTCTTCAAATTTGGAAACATAAACTAAGATCTCTACATTTAAACTCAAGTTGTAAAACCAAAGCATGTGTTTGCATTATGTATTCTTTATGCTATTGTTTTGGGTTTTGGGTTGACTAGTGTTGACTAGTATAGGATGTCTACCAGAGGCTTGGGGGTTATGTGATTGTGGTGACATGATGATGTTTTAATCTCGATCTTTATAAACCCAACCATGGTTATTGGATGGAATGCTCTATGTATTGGTTGTGATTACTGATTTTTATAGTTGAGATTCTCATGTATGAGACACTTGACTTAACCATTATTTTTGGTCATCAATTAGTTATCCTTGGTTATTTTTCTAGTCGCTATGATGGGACTATTATGTAGATTTATTTTGATGATGTCATGATGTTACATGTTTGACTCAACCATTTTTGGAGTCTTCAATCAATTTGATTGAGATATATATATTTTGGTTATTGAAAACCATTGGATATTTGATTATCAGTGATACTTCAGTTGCCAATAGAGAGTTGTTGTGTTCATGATTTTCTATGGATGTTGCTCATGGAGATTTGATGCTTTTATGCATATTTGATGATTTTGTTATGAATTATCTTTTTTGATTTTGAGATTTATGAGTCCATGAGCATTAGGGTAGCATATCTGCATGTAGTGACGGGAAGTGGCTTGCAATGGGGGTCGTGGCCCTAAGAGGCTGCCAGGGTAACTTATTGTAAGTTGGATTAAGAAGTGATAACATTCACACCTAATACTAACAGAATGAACATAAAAAGATAAGAGTTTTGTTCTCGCCCATGCTTTGAGCACTTGTACAGGCTAGGATGGGAGTAGTGAGACACATGGCTGCGACCTTGCATTCCGTAGTATGCCTCGTCAGTATGAGACGATACTAGTGGCCGCATGAAATCAGTATGGACCCGTGGAGTTTAGCTAACTGCCAAGGTAACTTGTACGTAATAATTGCGATGACACTTTCTCGCTTGCATAGTAAGTTCCTACATGTCATTGTGTGCCTCTGGAGATTAGATTTCAGATTTTTTGTTTGAAACCTTTGAGTTAGTATACTTTTTAGGATTCCTAGACTTATAGAGATATGTGCTATGTGATTTTGATAGCCTATTTGGGACTTGAGATTATCTCCTTAGCACGATGGGAGTGGACCACTTAGGTACCACGCGGTCGGGTGGCAGTGTATTTTCCACTCTTATCATTTTGAGATTCATTGAGACATCGTGGCTGATGTGTCCTTCATGATGGTGGATATGTATCCTTTTTCATTGATGATTAGTGTATGTTAGATGATGTTATATTATGCTTTTATTAGCATGTTGGATTACTTTCTACATATGATGTTGTATTTATTAAGAGTGACATTCCTACTATGTAATACCGATGATCTCTTTAGTGATTTGGAATGTTACGCATGGAGGGATGGCTAGGATCCACGATGGTCTAATGATGCTATTGACGGTTGGGAGGAACTGTGCACTTAGTTTATTATGTTTGATCTTTATGATGGATGTATATGTTCTCTATGATGTTGTATCATGTGATTATCTTTACTTTGATTAGAATAGGATAATGTACCTTATTCTATGTATGTATATTCTTTTGAGCTTGTCATACCCTGTGACATGTATAGTGGATGATTGAGTATTTGAAATGTAATGTATATACATTGGACTTAACATTATTATTTCATGTGGATGTTGTACTAGATGGATTCAGGTATGTAATTCAACGTTAAGGGATCTTAAAGAACGTAATTTTTTATTTATGTTATGTTTACTTTCAGATGGACATTGCTATTGCTTCCATTTTTGTGCATAAGTTATAAGTGATGTTTACTTCTATGAAAAAAAAAATGCTATTAAACTTAGTAAAATTCTAGGTTAAATTCTTTGGATCCCTTGGCGGGGCATTACATTTGGTATCAGAGCCCGAGTTTCTACATTGGGAGCTCTGGGTATTTTGGAACAACTAGGACTATGAACTATTAAGTGTAACTTTCCAACTTGATCTAGGTGAATTGAAACAGGACTCAAAATGTTACTTGGATATTTTTCATACTTCAACACTTAGTTTCAAAACTGGGAATTTTTACTTAAACTTAAACATAGAACTGAACTTAGTACCTTGTATTGTTGTAGGATGGTATCTGGGACTAGGTCTTCTGTTAAAGGTCATGGTAGAGGTCGTGGTAGAGGCTGTGGACATGGCAGAACTATCAGTGTCCATGGGTCTTCGCATGACAGATCGGCTCATGTAGAGAGCAGGGAAGAGCACTCTAGTAGGTAGCAAGAAGAGAGCCGTAGAGAGGACCAAGCTGAGTCTGAAGAGGTTGGTTTCAGGCAGATGATGAAGACTATTCTAGAACATCTACCTCCTGTTCAAGAACAGCCTAAAGTGCATCAGACAGAACAAGAGCATAGACCCAGATCTAGAAGTCCTCGGAAGGATCGTCAGAGGTCCATTGTGTCCGCTTAGATGAAGGATCTTTCAAGATCCAAGATCAAGCCTTTCAATGGGCAAGGTTCTGGTTATGTGGCCGAACAGTGGCTTATCTCTCTCGACAGAATTTTTTCCATGCAGGAGTTCGACAACAATGTTAAGGCAAGGTTTGCAATCACTAATCTAGAGAATTTTGGGGCCACTTGGTGGATGATAGAGGAGAAGAAGTTGAGAATCGATATGAGCAGTGTTACATGGGAGTTATTCCTAGAGAGTTTTCGTGAATGATTCCTACCAAAGGAATGGAAACATCAAAGGGCTGAAGAATTTCATAATGTCAGACAGTACACTTTGTCAATGATCGAGTATGAGCGTAAGTTTTATGAGCTTATGCCTTTTTCAGGGTTTAGTAAAAATTTAGCTCAGTTGACACAACATTTTATTAGGGGTTTGAATAACCGTATTATTGGGGGAGTTAAGGTATTTGAGCCAAAAACCCTCAAGGATGTGGTGCATCGAGCTATCCTTGTTGAGCAAAGTGTCAACCTTGGTCAAGGTGGTTTTGTAGGAGCGTCAGCAGCATCAGGATCTAAAAGCAACTACAATTCAAGTGGTAACAAGAAGTTTTCTTTTTCTAAGGGGAAACAGTATCAGCAGCAGTCTTAGCAGACATAGCAACAGAAGGGCTCAAATTCTCAAGCTCAAGGCAGTGGCAAAGGTTCTAACACCAAGAATAACCACAATGCTCAATGCAATAAAAAAAATTAGACCAATCAGCCAGCTTAGAGTAGCCAGTCTTTTGTGAGCAGGAACAGTCACCCGCAATCAAATGTACCACCTATGGGAAGAGGTTCCAACAGAAATATAGAATTATTTTCATGTGGTCAGATTGGACATTATGCAGCTCAGTGTCCTCAATGAGAACCTTAGTTTTTAGGACCTAAACCTACAGTTTCGGAGCCTACAGTTGGTGATGCAAGTAGAGCTCATAGAGTTTTTGCAGCAATTGATCAGCGTGAGGCAGATCATCAAGGAATAGTGGTTGAGACCACAGGTGCTATTAGAGGTATATCTCTTTCAGTATTGTTTGATTCAGGAGCTACAGATTCATTTATTTCACCATCTATAGTTTCTAAGTGTAAGCTGGATGCGGTGAAGCAAGATTGTGGTTGGCAAGTGGAACTAGCCTTAGGCATTAAGGTCTCCACAGATTCTATAGTTCATAAGAGTGGGCTTAGCTTAGGAAGCTTTTTTATGGCATTAGATCTTCGAGTCATACCCCTTGGTTCCTATGATGTGGTTCTAGGCATGGACTGGCTTGGATCTCATAGAGCCAGTATAGATTGTAGGAAGAAGATTATTGTGTGCTAGGACGACGAAGGGAATGATGTGCAGATAATTGGGATACCAAGGCCTATATCTCTGTGGATGATTTCTACTATGCAATTGAAGTGAAGTTTTCGTAAGGGATGTCAGATATTTGCTGTTATGGTAAATGATCTTGATGAGGAAGATTCCATGAGGAAGACTTTGGATCACCCAATTTTGCAAGAGTATGCAGATGTTTTTCCAAGTGAGATTCCAGGCATGCCTCCAAAGAGGGACATTGATTTCACTATTGATCTAATTTGTGGAGTGGAGCCTATTTCTAAAGCTCCTTATCGCATGACTACTTAGGAACTAGGTGAGCTACGTCTTCAGCTAGAGGAACTTCTGGCCAAAGGGAGCATTCAACTTAGTGTATCACCATGGGGAGCTCCAATGCTCTTTGTGAAGAAGAAAGACGGTTCTTTGTGCCTTTGTATTGACTATAGACAGTTGAATAAGGTGACTATTAACAACATGTATCCTTTTCCTAGGATTGATGACTTATTCGATCAGATCAAGGGAGCTACAGTATTCTCCAAGATTTATCTTAAGTCAGGATACCACTAGCTTCACATTAAGGAAGCAGATATTCACAAGACTTCTTTTCAAACTCGTTATGGGCATTATGAGTTCATAGTGGTACCTTTTGGATTGACTAATGCTCCATCAGTTTTCATGAGTTTGATGAATGGTGTGTTCTGATCTTATTTGGACAGGTTTGTACTCGTATTTCTTGATGACATATTGATATATTCTAAGACTCAGAAGGAGCATGAGGAACACCTGTGGTTGGTATTGCAATGTTTAAGGGACAATCAGCTTTATGCTAATGCAGCTAAGTGTGAATTCTTCAAATCAGAGATTTAGTATTTAGGGCATGTTATTTCAGGTGATGGTATTTTAGTGGATCCTACAAAGATTTAGGCAATAATAGATTGACCGACACCGACTAATGTGTCAGAGATTCATAGTTTCATGGGTTTAGCTAGTTATTATCACAGATTTGTCCAAAATTTCTCTAGGATAGCACATCCTATCACTTCTCTTCAAAGGAAAGGAAAGAAGTTAGTATGGACAGAGAAATGTGAGGAAACTTTCCAGAAGCTCAAGGAGCTTTTGACCAGTGCACCAATACTTGCTGTACCAGACCTAGAAGGTGATTTCATGGAATGTACAGATGCTTCTCTTGAAGGGATTGGGGTAGTTTTGATGCAGAATGGATGAGTGATTGCATATGAGTCATGCAAACTCAAGGATCATGAGTTAAATTATCCTACACATGATCTTGAGTTAGCAGCAACAGTTCATGCTTTGACAAGGTGGAGACATTTCTTGTTGGGGCACAGGTTTGAGCTACATAGCGATCATCATAGTCTTCAGTACATTTTTACTGAACCTAATTTGAATGCTCATTAGAGGCGATGGACGAAGTTTCTATGAAAGTATTATTTTGAGGTTAAGTACATTCAAGGTAAGGAGAATGTGGTGGCAGATGCTTTGAGTCGCAGGAGACATGTGGTATTATCGATGACTCTTAGTGTGGATTTGAGGAGTCAGATTCTTCAGGCACATCCTACGGATTCCTGGTATCAGGAAGTGTGCAGAGAGATTGATTCAGGAAGATCTTTGGAAGGTAAGTTTGCAGGTTACATTCGAGAGTCAGATGGTCTTTTGAGACATTTGGGGAGGATTTATGTGCCATTTTCGGATGAGCTTCGCACCTCGATACTGGCAGAAGCCCATCGTACACCTTACTCAACACATCCAAGTGTCAAGAAGATGCATACTGATTTGAGACATTCGTTATTTTGGTCTAGGATGAAGCGGGATATTGCTAATTTTGTGGCTAGGTGCCTTGAGTGTCAGAGAGTTAAGGCAGAACATCAGCACCTGGCTGGACTTTTGTAGCCTAATCTCATTCCTTCTTGGAAATGGGATATCATCTCCATGGATTTTATTGTGGGATTACCTATGACAGTTCGACGTCATGATGCTATCATGGTCACTGTTGATCGGTTGACTAAGGTGGCACATTTTTTACCGATTAGGTCTTCCTACACAATAGCTTCTGTAGCTAATGTCTTTATGCATGATATTATGAGATTACATGGTATTCCTAGAAAGATCATTTTTGACGAGAATCTTGTATTCATATCTGCATTCTGGACATCGCTGTTGCATGAGCTTGGAGTGCAGTTAAACTTCAGTTTGGCATATCATCCAGAGACTGATGGTCAAACAGAGAGGGTGAATCAGGTTTTGGAGGATATATTACGAATGTATGTGATGGATAGGCAGACACATTGGGAGGATTATCTCTACCTAGTGGAGTTTGCTTACAACAATGGATATCATAGTTCTATTGGTATGGCACCATTTCAGGCATTATATGAATGTCCTCGTCGTACATGATTGAGTTGGGATAGTCTTGAGGATCGCATCCTATTGGGTCCTGAGATGCTTCGTGATATGGAGCAATAGGTAGTGTGTATCCGTGAGCACTTGACTATAGCACATGATAGGTAGAAGAAGTATGTCGATGCTCATAGGATTGATAAGTAGTTTGCTGTGGGTGATACAATTTTCTTGAGAGTGCGACCGTGAAAGAGTCCGATCCGATATGGAAAGGGTTCTAAGCTAGCACCTTGCTTTATGGGACCATTCAAGATTCTAGAGAGCATTGGCCCAGTTGCTTACCATCTTTCTCTACTGCCAATCCTAGCTCGCATTCATGATATTTTCCATGTTTCAGTGCTTCGGCAGTATATTCCTGATATTGTACATGTTCTTGATTTGAATGCATTGCAGGTAGAGGACGGGCAGCTGGCTTTGGAGCCAGTTCGTATTCTGGAGCAGTGGGAGTTGACCCTCAGGGGTCTACCCATCAAGCAGGTAAGGGTCCAATGGGACCGTACTGATGATTCTTCAGCTACTTGGGAGGATGCAACTAGATTGAGGAAGTTATATCCCTACTTATTTGTAGGCTTCCAGGAGTGAGCCTAACAAAAGGGGGGGTGGATGTAGTGCCTACCCTTGTTCACATCTTTTTTGGACATTGTTATTATTATCAGACTATGATAGACTAGTCTCATGTTGATGGATTAGTGGTATTGTTTTGACACTATCAGACATTATGTTATGGATTCAGTGGTTATATGATGAGATCATTTAGATTTTACATTTCATGCATATATGATGATCATTATACTATTTTTAGTTATTATTGATGATTAGATGGATGGTTTATTATCTTATGTGTTTTATTATGGATACTTACCCCATACTTGCATGTGTATGGTGTGCGTGTTTTCTTATTGTATGGCATTTTTGATGTGGTTAAGGAAGGGAGTCGTAGTCACCTGCTTAGTCAGGATCTACACGATGCACCACTTCCTGCCATTGTATGTTTAGCTTAGCATTATATATATTGTATGTACATGGATGGTTTTTCTGTAGGTTGCAGGTACCGAGTATCGACTTCCCTGAATTGCCAGGATGAGCGTACCCTATTATACTATCTCAATGATAAGAGAAGGGAGATAAATTCTCAAGTCCAAATCCCAAACCTTTAAGCCAATTGTCCTAGTGAGGTAGGACAAGTATCTGGATATTTTACCCACCGAATGTGTCGGATGACGTAATTCGTGATTTTTAACCCTTTAGACTAATTTTGAGTGATTTTCTCTATGATGGGTTTTCATATTTTATCTTGGAGGTCTATGGTGAATTTTCTATTAATTAAGTCTTAATAAATGGATTTAATTAATAAATTTATTATTTGAGAAGATTAATATAAAATATCATGTTATTTGATATTTTGATTGTAATTAATTAAATGTGAATTATTGAGGAAAAATGAATTAAATAAAAGAAAATTAGAAATTAAAATTAATAATAATAATAATAATAAAATAATAATAAAGTAATAAATAAATAATAATAATAAAAGTTATAAAAGTTAAAATGAAAGTTATAAATATTTAAATAGAAATTATATAAAAAAGTTAATTGGAGTTATAAGCTTGCATGGGAGTTAGCGCACTTCTCTATTTCTTAAGTGTCAACAACATGGGGGTTAGTGCATCAATTAAATACATGGTGTCTACAACCCTAAGGCTCATCTGGAAGGTTGGAAAAGACCCATGCTTAGTTGGTGACACCTTCCAGCTATTTCTAGAAGCATTCTAGATGTTTCCTGAAAGCTCTTTATATTCAGGCATTCATAGAAGCTTAGAGATAGCGTTTGGAGTGCAATTGGAGCATTGGAGGACTCAAAAATTTTGAAGAAGGGAGAAGCTTGCTCTGCGGATTTTCTGAGGAAGAATGATTTAGCATCAGAATCTGGGTAGATTCTTATGATTTTACTTATGCTATTTTTGCATCATGCATTCCCTGTCTTCTTCGTGTCTTCCATATGTCTTCTGAGAAGTTTCATATTTATATGCATTCTCAATGTGGGTAGATTAGTTTAATTGGAGAACTTTATATGCATTCTATATTGCAAATATCTTATTCTTAATTGTAGATATAATCTTTGTGAAAAACATACATGGTTATATATTCAGATCTGCATACATATACATATATATAAATATATATTTATATATATGCATATGTATACATATATTATGAATCTAATATAAAATTTGAACATATATATATACATATATATATATACACATATATATATATACACATATATATATACATATATATATGTATATATATCTATATGTAGATATATATATATATATATATATATATATATATACCTATGTATATTTATATATAATGCATCGAATTGAATGATTAATAAAATTGCAGTAGAAAATTTATCAATTCGCATCGCAATTTATATCACATGGAACAAAGTTTATATATATTAAATGTCATGGGAACATTTCGTACCCCGCGCCAACGAAAGGCAAAGGCTTGCCGTCGTAGGTTTGCGACGACAGGGGTACCACGTACCCGCTGTCGGCGCAGTGCCTGTAACCGTAGGT
This sequence comes from Cupressus sempervirens, assembly GCA_028749045.1. Taxonomy (NCBI): domain Eukaryota; kingdom Viridiplantae; phylum Streptophyta; class Pinopsida; order Cupressales; family Cupressaceae; genus Cupressus; species Cupressus sempervirens. Next base: position 114,873,613 of record CM053783.1, read on the forward strand.
ACTACGTACCGCAGCATGAGTTGGGGGGGAGGGGGGGGTTTAATTGATGTTAATGATATGCAAAAAAAAATAACAATAACGTTTATGTTAAAATGTTTACATATAATTCGATTCTAATATGGTGTAAATCGAAATTGTTAATTCGATTTAATAAAAATGTTATATATATATATATATATATATATATATATATATATATATATATATATATATATATATATATATATATATATATATATCTATATATATATATATATATATATATATATATATATATATATATATATATGTATGTATGTATATGTATTATTTAAATATGTTATTTATAAATTTAAGTTATTATTTGATCAATGGCTTATATTGAAGGTTTATTTTCATAAGGTGACTCTTTAATAATTTTCAACTATTTAATAATTTAAATGTTTTAAATTATTAAATAAGGAATTGATAGTTGGGTGGGGGTTGTATCAAACAAATGTTATTAATTGGAAAATGGATTTTTTAGTTCTAATAAGGAAAACTTTTATTCAAAACAATATATGTATTCCTCCATTCATTCTTCAAATTTGGAAACATAAACTGAGATATCTACATTTAAACTCAAGTTGTAAAACCAAAATATGTGTTTGCATTGTGTATTCTTTATGCTATTGTTTTGGGTTCCAGGTTGACTAGTATTGACCAGTATAGGACGTCTACCAGAGGTTTGGGGGTTATGTGATTGTGGTGACATGATGATGTTTTAATCTCGATCTTTATAAACCCAACCATGGTTATGTGATGGAATGCTCTATGTATTGGTTGTGATTACTGATTGTTATAGTTGAGATTCTTATGTATGAGACACTTGACTTAACCATTATTTTTGGTCATCAATCAATTATCCTTGGTTATTTTTTTAGTCGCTATGATGGGACTATTATGTGGATTTATTTTGATGATGTCATGATGTGACATGTTTGACTCAACCATTTTTGGAGACTTCGATTAATTTGATTGAGATATATATATTTTGGTTATTTAGAACCATTGGATATTTGATTATCAGTGATACTTCAGTTGCCAATAGAGAGCTATTGAGTTCATGATTTTCTAAGGATGTTGCTCATGGAGATTTGATGCTTTTATGCATATTTGATGATTTTGTTATGACATTGTAAGTTGGATTAATAAGTGATAACATTCACACCTAATACTAACAGAATGAACCTAAAAATATAAGTGTTTTGTTCTCGCCCATGCCTTGAGCACTTGTACAGGCTAGGATGGGAGTAGTGAGATGCATGGTTGCGACCTTGCATTCCATAGTATGCCTCGTCAGTATGAGAGGATACTAGTGGCCGCATGAAATCAGTATGGACCCATGGAGTTTAGCTAACTGCCAGGGTAACTTGTATGTGATAATTGCGATGACACTTTCCCGCTTGTCATTGTGTGCCTCTGGAGATTAGATGTCAGATTTTGTGTTTGGAACCTTTGAGTTAGTATACTTTTTAGGATTTTTGGACTTATAGAGATATGTGCTATGTGATTTTCATAGCCTGTTTAGGACTTGAGATTATCTCCTTAGCACGGTGGGAGTGGACCACTTAGGTACCACGCAGTCGGGTGGTAGTGTGTTTTCCACTCTTATCATTTTGAGATTCATTGAGACATCATGGCTGATGCGTCTTTCATGATGGTGGATATGTATCCTTTTTCATTGATGATTAGCTATGTTAGATGATGTTATCTTATGCTTTTATTATCATGTTGGATTACTTTCTACATATGATGTTGTATTTACTAGGAGTGGCATTCCTACTATGTAATACCGATGATCTCTTCGGTGATTTGGAATGTTACACACAGAGGGATGGCTAGGATCCACGATGGTCTAATAATGCTACTGATGGTTGGGAGGAACCCTCTAACATGTACAGTGGATGATTGAGTATTTGAAATATAATGTATATACATTGGACATAACATTATTATTTCATGTGGATGTTGTACTAGATGGATTCAAGTATGTAATTCAACGTTATGGGATCTTAAAGAATGTAATCTGTTATTTATGTTATGTTTACTTTCAGATGGACATTGCTATTGCTTCCGTTTTTGTGCATAAGTTATAAGTGATGTTTACTTCTATGAAAAAAAAAATGCAATTAAACTTACTGAAATTCTAGGTTAAATTCTTTGGATCCCTTCGCGGGGCATTACATCAATAGTGAACTGAAAATTTCCCTTTTTGAACTGAAGAGAGATTTTGTTGAGATGTTTAATTTAATAAAAAGAGATATGTTCTCATAATTACTTTTTCTATTTAATTAAATAATCTTTAATTAATTAGACACACTTATCTTATTTAATTAAATAACTTCATTTAATTAATTAGGAATAGATTCTCATTTAACTAACTAACTTTGTTTAATTAATTAGAAGTAAGTACTCCATTTAATTAAATAATTTCGTTTAATTATTTCAAAAAAAATTTTGAAACTAGTCAACTCAAGTCAACTGTGGTTAAATTTGGTCAACTTTTGGTCAAACTTGATCTTTGCGTATGTAAATATGAGCAAATGTGAGTATGAATTCCAGCAACAATTCGATGGAAATTCCCATTCAACCTTTCAAAATGAAGAGACGAGGGTCTCTTAAATAGACTTTCCTAAAATTCATCAATGGTTGAGATCGATTTCAATCAACGGTTAGGATTAAAGGTGAAGTTCAGTCATAAAGGAAGATTTTAAAATTAAAGGGAGTTAACAGATTTAATTTGAGTAAAATAAGGAGTTAACTGATTCAATTTGAGTAGAAAAAAGAGTTAACTCATTTAACTCATTTTTGATCAATAGTCAACTGAAAATTTTCCTTTTTGAACTGAAGAGAGATTTTCTTGAGATATTTAATTTAACAAAATGAGATATGCTCTCATAATTACTTTTTCTATTTAATTAAATAATCTTTAATTAATTAGAGACACTTTTCTTATTTAATTAAATAACTTCAACTAATTAATTAGGAATGGCTTCTCATTTAATTAAATAACTTTGTTTAATTAATTAGAATTAAGTACTCCATTTAATTAAATAATTTCATTTAATTATTTCAAAATTCTTTTCGAAACTAGTCAACTCAAGTCAACTGTGGTTAAATCTGGTCAACTTTTGGTCAAACTTAATCTTTGCGTATGTGAATATGAGCAAATGTGAGTATGAATTCCAGCAACGATTCGATGCAAATTCTCATTCAACCTTTCAAAATGAAGAGATGAGGGTCTCTTAAATAGACTTTCTTGGAATTCATCAACGCTTGAGATCGATTTCAATGAACAGTCAAGATTTAAGGTGAGGTTTAGTCATAAAGGGATATTTCCAAATTAAAGAGAGTTAATAGATTTAATTTGAGTAAAATAAGGAGTTAACTGATTTAATTTGAGTAGAAAAAGGAGTTAACTCATTTAACTCATTCTTGATCAATAGTGAACTAGAAATTTCCCTTTTTGAACTGAAGAGAGATTTTGTTGAGATATTTAATTTAATAAAATGAAATATGCTCTCATAATTACTTTTTCTATTTAATTAAATGATCTTTAATTAACTAGAGACACTTTTCTTATTTAAATAAATAACTTCATTTAATTAATTAGGAATGGCTTCTCATTTAATTAAATAACTTCATTTAATTAATTAGAAGTAAGTACTCCATTTAATTAAATAATTTCATTTAATTATTTCAAATTTTTTTCGAAACTAGTCAACTCAAGTCAACCGTGGTTAAATCTGGTCAACTTTTGTTCAAACTTGATCTTTGCATATGTGAATATGAGCAAATGTGAGTATGAATTCAAGCAACAATTCAATGCAAATTCTCATTCAACCTTTCAAAATGAAGAGATGAGGGTCTCTTAAATAGACTTTCTTGGAACTCATCAACAGTTCAGATCGATTTCAATCAACGGTCAGGATTACAGGTGAAGTTTAGTCATAAAGGGAGATTTTCAAATTAAAGGGAGTTAACAGATTTAATTTGAGTAAAATAATGACTTAACTGATTCAATTTTAGTAGAAAAAGGAGTTAACTCATTTAACTCATTTTTGATCAATAGTGAACTAAAAATTTTCCTTTTTGAAGTGAAGAGTGATTTTGTTGAGATATTTAATTTAATAAAATGAGATATGCTCTCATAATTACTTTTTCTATTTAATTAAATAATCTTTAATTAATTAGAGACACTTTTCTTATTTAATTAAATAACTTCATTTAATTAATTGGGAATGGCTTCTCATTTAATTAAATAACTTTGTTTAATTAATTAGAAGTAAGTACTCCATTTAATTAAATGATTTCGTTTAATTATTTCAAAATTCTTTTTGAAACTAGTCAACTCAAGTCAACCGTGGTTAAATCTGGGCAACTTCTTTTCAAACTTGATCTTTGCGTATGTGAATATGAGCAAATGTGAGTATGAATTCGAGCAACAATTCGATGCAAATTCTCATTCAACCTTTCAAAATGAAGAGATGATGGTCTCTTAAATAGACTTTCCTGGAATTCATCAACGGTTGAGATCGATTTCAATCAACGGTCAGGATTAAAGGTGAAGTTCAGTCATAGAGGGAGATTTCAAAATTAAAGGGAGTTAACAAATTTAATTTGAGTAAAATAAGGAGTTAACTGATTCAATTTGAGTAGAAAAAGGAGTTAACTCATTTAACTCATTTTTGATCAATAGTGAACTGAAAATTTCCCATTTTCAATTGAAGAGAGATTTTGTTGAGATATTTAATTTAATAAAATGAAATATGCTCTCATAATTACTTTTTCTATTTAATTAAATAATCTTTAATTAATTAGAGACACTTTTCTTATTTAATTAAATGACTAATTTAATTAATTAGGAATGGCTTCTCTTTTAATTAAACAATTTCATTTAATTATTTCAAAAAAAATTTCGAAACTAGTCAACTCTTGTCAACCGTCGTTAAATCTGGTCAACTTTTCGTCAAACTTCATCTTTGCATTTGTGAATATGAGCAAATGTGAGTATGAATTCCAGCAACAATTCGATGCAAATTCTCATTCAACCTTTCAAAATGAAGAGATGATGGTCTCTTAAATAGACTTTCCCGGAATTCATCAACGGTTGAGATCGATTTCAATCAACGGTCAGGATTAAAGGTGAAGTTGAGTCATAAAGGGAGATTTCCAAATTAAATGGAGTTAACAGATTTAATTTGACTAAAATAAGGAGTTAACTGATTCAATTTAAGTAGAAAAAGGAGTTAACTGATTTATCTCATTTTTTATCAATAGTGAACTGGAAATTTCCCTTTTTGAACTGAAGAGAGATTTTGTTGAGATATTTAATTTAATAAAATGAGATATGCTCTCATAATTACTTTTTCTATTTAATTAAATAATCTTTAAATAATTAGAGACACTTTTCTTATTTAATTACATAACTTTATTTAATTAATTAGAAGTGAGAACTCCATTTAATTAAATAATTTTGTTTAATTATTTTTAAAAAAATTTCGAAACTAGTCCACTCAAGTCAACCATGGCTAAATCTGGTGAACTTTTGGTCAAACTTGATCTTTGCATATGTGAATATGAGAAAATGTAAGTATGAATTCCAGCAACAATTCGATGCAAATTCTCATTCAACCTTTCAAAATGAAGAGATGAGGGTCTCTTCAATAGAATTTCCTAGAATTCATTAACTGTTGAGATCGATTTCAATCAGCGGTCAGGACTAAGGATGAAGTTCAGTCATAAAGGGAGATTTCCAAATTAAAGGGAGTTAAGAGATTTAATTTGAGTAAAATAAGGAGTTAACTGATTCAATTTGAGTAGAAAAAGGAGTTAACTGATTTAACTCATTTTTTATCAATAGTGAACTGGAAATTTCCCTTTTTGAACTGAAGAGAGATTTTGTTGAGATATTTAATTTAATCAAATGAGATATGCTCTCATAATTACTTTTTCTATTTAATTAATAATATTTAATTAATTAGAGACACTTTTCTTATTTAATTAATTAGGAATGGATTCTCATTTAATTAAATAAATTTTTTTAATTAATTAGAAGTAAGTACTCCATTTAATTAAATAATTTAGTTTAATTATTTCAAAAAAAAATTTGAAACTGGTCAAGTCAAGTCAACCGTGATTAAATCTGGTCAACTTTTAGTCAAACTTGATCTTTGAGTATGTGAATATGAGCAAATGTGAGTATGAATTCCAGAAACAATTCGATGCAAATTCTCATTGAACCTTTCAAAATGAAGAGATGAGGGTCTCTTAAATAGACTTTCTTTGAATTCATCAACGGTTGAAATCAATTTCAATCAATGGTCAGGATTAAAGGTGAAGTTCTGTCATAAAGGGAGATTTCCAAATTAAAATGGAGTTAACAGATTTAATTTGATTAAAATAAGGAGTTAACTGATTCAATTTGAGTAGAGAAAGGAGTTAACTGATTTAACTCATTTTTTATCAATAGTGAACTGAAAATGTCCCTTTCTGAACTGAAAAGAGATTTTGTTGAGATATTTAATTTAATAAAATGAGATATGCTCTCATAATTAATTTTTCTATTTAATTAAATAATCTTTAATTAATTAGAGACACTTTTCTTATTTAATTAAATAACTTCATTTAATTAATTAGGAATGGCTTCTCATTTAATTAAATAACTTTGTTTAATTAATTAGAAGTAAGTACTCCATTTAATTAAATAATTTCGTTTAATTATTTCAAAATACTTTTCAAAACTAATCAACTCAAGTCAACCGTGGTTAAACCTGGACAATATTTTGTCAAACTTGATCTTTGCGTATGTGAATATGAGCAAATGTGAGTATGAATTCCAGCAATAATTCGATGCAAATTCTCATTCAACCTTTCGAAATGAATAGATGAGTGTCTCTTAAATAGACTTTCCTAAAATTCATCAACGGTTGAGATCAATTTCAATCAACGGTCAGGATTAAACGTGAAGTTCAGTCATAAAGGGAGATTTCCAAATTAAAGAGAGTTAACAGATTTAATTTGAGTAAAATAAGGAGTTAACTGATTCAATTTGAGTAGAAAAAGGAGATAACTCATTTAACTCATTTTTGATCAATAGTGAACTGGAAATTTCCCTTTTTGAACTGAAGACAGATTTTGTTGAGATATTTAATTTAATAAAATGAGATATGCTCTCATAATTACTTTTTCTATTTAATTAAATAATCTTTAATTAATTATAGACACTTTTCTTATTTAATTAAATAACTTCATTTAATTAAGTACGAATGGCTTCTCATTTAATTAAATAATGTTGTTTAATTAATTAGAAGTAAGTACTCCATTTAATTAAATAATTTTGTTTAATTATTTCAAAATTCTTTTCAAAACTAGTCAACTCAAGTCAACCATGCTTGAATCTGGTCAAATTTTTGTCAAACTTGATCTTTGCGTATGTGAATATGACCAAATGTGAGTATAAATTCCAGCAACAATTCGATGCAAATTCTCATTCAAACTTTCAAAATGAAGAGATGAGAGTCTCTTAAATAAACTTTCCTGAAATTCATAACAGTTGAGATCGATTTCAATCAACGGTCAGGACTAAAGGTGAAGTTCAGTCATAAAGTGAGATTTTCAAATTAAAGAGAGTTAACATATTAAATTTGAGTAAAATAAGGAGTTAACTAATTAAATTTGAGTAGAAAAAGGAGTTAACTGATTTAACTCATTTTTGATCAATAGTGAATTGGAAATTTCCCTTTTTGAACTGAAGAGAGATTTTTTTCAGATATTTAATTTAATAAAATGACATATGCTCTCATAATTACATTTTCCATTTAATTAAATAATCTTTTATTAATTAGAGACATTTTTCTTATTTAATTAAATAACTTCATTTAATTAATTAGGAATGGCTTCTCATTTAATTAGATAACTTTATTTAATTAGTTAGAAGTAAGTACTCCATTTAACGAAATAATTTTGTTTAATTATTTTAAAATTCTTTTCGAAACTAGTGAACTCAAGTCAACCATGGTTAAATCTGGTCAACTTTTGGACAAACTTGATTTTTGCGTATGTGAATATGAGCAAATGCGAGTATGAATTCCAGCAACAATTTGATGCAAATTCTCATTCAACCTTTCAAAATGAAGAGATGAGGGTCTCTTAAATAGACTTTCTTAGAATTCATCAACGGTTGAGATCGATTTAAATCAACGGTCAGGATTAAAGATGAAGTTTAGTCATAAAGGGAGATTTCCAAATTAAAGGGAGTTAACAGATTTAATTTGAGTAAAATAAGGAGTTAACTGATTCAATTTGAGTACAAAAACGAGTTAACAAATTTAACTCATTTTTTAATCAATAGTGAATTGGAAATTTCCCTTTTTGAACTGAAGAGAGATTTTGTTGGGATATTTAATTTAATAAAATGAGATATGCTCTCATAATTACTTTTTCTATTTAATTAAATAATCTTTAATTAATTAGAGACACTTTTCTTATTTAATTAAATAACTTCATTTAATTAATTAGGAATGGCTTCTCATTTAGTTAAATAACTTTGTTTAATTAATTATAAGTAAGTACTATATTTAATTAAATAATTTCGTTTAATTATTTGAAAATTCTTTTCAAAACTAGTCAACTCAAGTCAACAGTGGTTAAATCTGATCAACTTTTGGTCAAACTTGATTTTTGTGTATGTGAATATGAGCAAATGTGAGTATGAATTTCGGCAACAATTCAATGCAAATTCTCATTCAACCTTTCAAAATGAAGAGATGAGGGTCTCTTAAATAGACTTACCTGGAATTCATCAATGGTTGAGATCGATTTCAATCAATGGTCAGGATTAAAGGTGAAGTTCACTCATAAAGAAAAATTTACAAATTAAAGGGAGTTAACAAATTTAATTTGAGTAAAATAAGGAGTTAACTGATTCAATTTGAGTAGAAAAAGGAGTTAACTCATTTAACTCATTTTTGATCAATAGTGAACTGGAAATTTCCCTTTTTGAACTGAAGAGAGATTTTATTTAGATATTTAATTTAATAAAATGAGATATGTTCTCATAATTACTTTTTCTATTTAATTAAATGATCTTTAATTAATTAGAGACACTTTTCTTATTTAATTAAATAACCTCATTTAATTAATTAGGAATGGCTTCTCATTTAATTAAATAACTTTTTTTAATTAGTTAGACGTAAGTACTCCATTTAATTAAATAATTTTGTTTAATTATTTCAAAATTTTCTTGAAAATTAGTCAACTCAATTCAACCGTGGTTAAATCTAGTCAACTTTTGGTCAAACTTCACCTTTGCGTATGTGAATATGAGCAAATGTGACTATGAATTTCAGCAACAATTCGATGCAAATTCTCATTCAACCTTTCAAAATGAAGAGATGAGGATCTCTTAAATAGACTTTCATGGAATTTATCAATTATTGAGATTGATTTCAATCAATGGTCAAGATTAAAGGTGAAGTTCAGTTATAAAGGGAGATTTCCAACTTAAAGGAATTTAACAGATTTAATTTGAGTAAAATAAGGAGTTAACTGATTCAATTTGAGTAGAAAAAGGAGTTAACTAATTTAACTCATTTTTGATCAATAGTGAATTGGAAATTTCCCTTTTTGAACTGAAGAGAGATTTTATTGAGATATTTAATTTAATAAAATGAGATATTCTCTCATAATTAATTTTAATATTTAATTAAATGATGTTTAATTAATTAGAGACACTTTTCTTATTTAATTAAATAACTTGATTTAATTAATTAGGAATGGCTTCTCATTTAATTAAATAAATTTGTTTAATTAGTTAGAAGTAAGTACTCCATTTAATTAAATAATTTTGTTTAATTATTTCAAAATTCTCTTGGAAATTAGTCAACTCAAGTCAACCGTGGTTAAATCTGGTCAACTTTTGGTCAAACTTGATCTTTGCGTATGTGAATATGAGCAAATGTGAGTGTGAATTCCAGCAACAATTCGATGCAAATTCTCATTTAGCCTTTCAAAATGAAGAGATGAGGGTCTCTTAAATAGACTTTCCTGGAATTCATCAACGGTTGAGATCAATTTCAATCAACGGTCAGGATTAAAGGTGAAGTTCAGTCATAAAGGCAGATTTCCAATTTAAAAGGAGTTAACAGATTTAATTTGAGTAAAATAAGGTGTTAACTGGTTCAATTTGAGTAGAAAAAGGAGTTAACTGATTTAACTCATTTTTTATCAATAGTGAACTGAAAATTTCCCTTTTTGAATTGAAGAGAGATTTTGTTTAGATATTTAATTTAATAAAATGAGATATGCTTTCATAATTACTTTTTCTATTTAATTTAATTTTTTTTAATTAATTAGAGACACTTTTTTTATTTAATTAAATAACTTCATTTAATTAATTAGGAATGGCTTCTTATTTAATTAAATAACTTTGTTTAATTAATTAGAAGTAAGTACTCCATTTAATTAAATAATTTTGTTTAATTATTTCAAAAAAATTCAAAACTAGTCAACTCAAGTCAATCGTGGTTAAATCTGGTCAACTTTTTTTCAAACTTGATCTTTGCGTATGTGAATATGAGCAAATGTGAGTATGAATTCCAGCAACAATTCGATGCAAATTCTCATTCAGCCTTTCAAAATGAAGAGATGAGGGTCTCTTAAATAGAATTTCTTGGAATTCATCAACGGTTGAGATCGATTTCAATCAACGGTCAGAATTAAAGGTGAAGTTCAGTCATAAAGGGAGATTTCCAAATTAAAGGGAGTTAACAGATTTAATTTGAGTAAAATAAGGAGTTAACTGATTCAATTTGAGTAGAAAAAGGAGTTAACTCATTTAACTCATTTTTTATCAATAGTAAACAAAAAATTTCCCTTTTTGAACTGAAGAGAGATTTTGTTGAGATATTTAATTTAATAAAATGAGATATGCTCTCATAATTACTTTTTCTATTTAATTAAATAATCTTTAATTAATTAGAGACACTTTTCTTATTTAATTAAATAACTTTATTTAATTAATTAGGAATGGCTGCTCATTTAATTAAATAACTTTGTTTAATTAGTTAGAAGTAAGTACTCCATTTAATTAAATAATTTCGTTTAATTATTTCAAAATTCTTTTCGAAAGTAGTCAACTCAAGTCAACCTTGGTTAAATCTGGTCAACTTTTGGTCAAAGTTGATCTTTGCGTATGTGAATATGAGCAAATGTGAGTATGAATTCCAGCAACAATTCGATGCAAATTTTCATTCAGCCTTTCAAAATGAAGAGATGAGCGTCTCTTAAATAGGCTTTTCTTTAATTCATCAACGGTTGAGATCGATTTCAATCAACGGTCAGGATTAGACGTGAAGTTCAGTCATAAAGGGAGATTTCCAAATTAAAGGGAGTTAATAGATTTAATTTGAGTAAAATAATGAGTTAACTAATTCAATTTGAGTAGGAAAAGGAGTTAACTCATTTAACTCATTTTTTATCAATAGTGAACTGGAAATTTTCCTTTGGGAATTGAAGAGAGATTTTGTTTATATATTTAATTTAATAAAATTAGATATGCTCTCATAATTACTTTTTCTATTTAATTAAATAATCTTTAATTAATTAGAGACACTTTTCTTATTTAATTAAATAACTTCATTTAATTAATTAGGAATGGCTTCTCATTTAATTAAATAACTTTGTTTAATTAGTTAGAAGTACTCCATTTAATTAAATAATTTTGTTTAATTATTTCTGAATTCTTTTCGAAACTAGTCAACTCAAGTCAACCGTGGTTAAATCTTGTCAACTATTGGTCAAACTTGATCTTTCACGATGTTCTATATATTAACCTCTTCGAACGGGTCTTATTGCTATTGATTCTATGATTTCTATAGGACGTGGTCAGCAAGAATTGATTATTGGGGATAAACTGATCGGTAAGACGACAGTAGCTACAAATACGGTTATAAATCAAAAAAATGAGAATTAAATATGTGTTTATGTCGCTATTGGTCAAAAAGCTTCTTTGGTAGCTGAGGTAGTTAATATGTTCCAAGAACGTGCCGCAATGGAGTATACCATTGTGGTAGCTGAAATTGCAGATTCTCCTGCTACATTACAATATCTTGCTCCTTATACAAGAGCAGCTTTAGCCGAATACTTTATGTATAAAGGACAACATACATTAATCATTTATGATGATGTTTCCAAACAAGCACAAGCTTATCGAAAAATGTCTCTTCTATTAAGAAGACCACCTGGCTGGGAAGCTTATCCATGAGATATTTTCTATTTACATTCTTGCTTATTAGAAAGAGCAGCTAAATTAAATTTGCAGTTAGGTGGAGGTAGTTTGACTACTTTACCAATAGTTGAGACTCAAGCTGGAGATGTCTCAGCTTATATCCCCACTAACGTCATTTACATTACCGATGGACAAATCTTCTTGTCAGTTGATCTCTTCAATGTAGGAATTCAACCTGCCATTAATGTGGGTCTTTCCGTATCTAGAGTAGGATCCACAGCTCAGATGAAAGCTATGAAACAAGTAGCTAGGAAATTAAAATTAGAATTAGCTCAACTTGCAGAGTTAGAAGCTTTTGCACAATTCGCTTTTGATCTTGATAAAGCTACGCAAGATCAATTGGCAAGAGGCCAATGATTACGCGAGTTGCTCAAGCAATCTCAATCAAATCCTTTGATAGTGGAAGAACAAATAGCTATGATTTATACCGGAACGAATGGATATCTAGATGTATTAGAGATTATACAAGTTAAAAAATTTATTCTTAAGCTGCACGAGTATTTACTAAAAAAGAAACCCCAATTTGGAGAAATTATACGTTCTACTAGGACATTCACGCAACAAGCAGAAGATCTCTTAAAAGAAGCTATTCAAGAAAATCTGCAACTTTTTATTATGCTTGAAATCGTATAAAAGAGCTAAATAATCATTTTGCAACATTTAACAAAGCATAATGATGAATTATTACGTCCAATAGGATTTGAACCTATACTTAAGGTTTAGAAGACCTCTGTCCTATCCATTAGATGATGGACGCTTTATTTTCATTATTCCTTTACTTTATCGATTGAGAATAAAAAAGTATGATTTTTTCTCTATTCACAACGAGATTCAGGAATGAAAGAGAAAGAATAGGTAGGTAACATGGGCATGAAAAATGAAATAAGAATAAGAAATATGAATGAGCGGGTCGCGGGAATCAAACCAGCATCATTAGCTTAGAAGGCTAGGGGTTATAGTCGACGTTGATTAACGCCTCTAATTCAAAACTAAACATGAAAATTTAATTTCATTCGGCTCCTCCATGAGAGAGAGATAGAAAGGGAGGTCTGATAAAATAAAATAAAAATGCTTTTTCACATAATACATAAATTATTTATGCTATGCTCCATAACATCTATGTTAGTTGTATTTGTAGTTCTTTCCTCTTAACTTCAAGTGAAGAACCTTAAATAGAAAATACCTATTCACTTGATAGATGATCCCTATAGGAAGATAAGATTGAAAAATTCTTAATATTGGGCTATTTGACTCCAACTTCTTTATTCTAGTAGTTGAACATTTAGTTTGGTTATGATGAAAAATAATATTTTGATATCCATGGATCTTTGATTGATCCGATTAGATAGATTGGTCTAATCTTTTAAAAAATTCTACATTCTGTTTTGCCATCTTGAATGGAAAATATCGTCATTTTATCATTCATTCCAAATTCAAATTACGAGAATGCACACAATTCCTTTCCTGACCCAGGGTATTCATAGGAGAGGTTTAGAACCTATATAGTAAATAGAGTTTTTTATATAAAAAAATATAAATGAGAGTGGAAAGATCCTTCAACTCTATTGAATATAATGATAGAACGAATCACACTTTTACCACTAAACTATACCTACCACAATTTCATTGTATCATATAGATTGATTTTTTGTCCAATAGAAAAAAGTAATTTTTAGATTCTAATAAGAATCTAATGCAAGTTTCGATCATCATATTTTTCTATTCCTGGAAACTTAATAAGAGATAGTTTCTTTTCACTTCTTCCGTCCCTTACCTTATTGTTTTGTTTTTACTCATACAAGAAAAAAGAAAAACCCTCAATCAATATTGTAGGGAATACTCCATGACTAATAGTATGATTTTCTTTAGTAACTAGTCTATTTATAGATAGTTGTTATGATTATTAACACATTCTTTAGAATAATTCAAGTAATTTGGAATTAGTTTTTCTTTATGACAGATATAGAAAATAAGAATGATCCACTCTTAGTCTTTGAAATCTCTTTTTTACCCTTCAATATGATCTATACATTTTCAATCCAATCTAGAACATCTCATCTAGATTATAATCTGAAATAGTTGGAATAAAAAAAATAGATTATATATATATATATATATATATATATATATATATATATATATATAGCAAGTGCTTATCTATTAATCTTATAATAAGAGATAAAAATATAATACATAAAAGGAAATATAAGAAATGATATCACAAGGTCAAATTTTGATAGCCCTTTTTATTGTTGTTACTTTTATAATAATGATTTTAGCTTTCAGATTAGGTAGAGCACTGTATTCTTCATAATTTAGTCAATTAATTCCTTATCTAGGAAAGACAATGGCCTGGTTTGGCTAGAAAAAGTGAAAAATTGTTTGAAATGGAATAAAAAAAGAAAATTGGATTCTCACAAATGTTGGTCTTTATTTAGTGAAATGCTATATTCATTTTAGATCTGCCATCTAGGAGAGATGGCTAAGGGGACTAAAGTAGTGGATTGCTAATCCGTTGTACAAACTATTTTGTACTAAGGGTTTGAATCCCTCTCTCTCCATTCAGTCTGAGATTACTCCTCAAAACCTATAAGGGATTTTGACAAAATCTACTTTCTAATCTTTTTTTCTATTCTTTACGCCCAGGATTTCATCCTGGATCGTTTGATAGGAATCCAAAGATAAAGAGAGAAACAAAAAATATCACTACTGTGTAAACGAACAGCTTAAGAGTAAGCATTATGTAATCTCCAAAATTATTCTTATTAGAAAATGGAATAGATCATCAATTTTTTTATCATATATTGGCTATTGGCATTGGCTGAGCAAAGAAAACAAGCAAATTCAAAATTGAATCTATTATGTTTCTCTTTTCTTCTTTGCTCAAAATTGAACAGGATAAATAGGAATTCGAATACTAATTAAACTATCCTAAACTTGTCTAAGATTATCACAATCAACAAAACAATAGAAACAAGTACAGTCTATGTGTAAAATACAAGAAAATTTGGAATAGATAAATTATCATCTTTACTCATTTTTAAAATAGAATATTGAAAGATATGTTATCTTCTAATAACATATTATAATCACTAGCTAATCACCCAAACTGCAATTGTGATGCCATTGATATTGACTCAAGTTATTTTGATCTGTCGAGAATAGATGTATCACAAAATAAACATCAGAGCGAGGAAAAAGAGTGTTACATCAATTTAGTGAATGAAAATGATCCAATTAGAAATAGTTAAATTATAACAACTAACTAATCATAAAAGTAGAAAAAAAAAAGATGTTTTTTCCATATCAAGTGATACAAACAAAAATGAATAAAAACTTAGATTATCATTATCGAAAACTTACGGCAGCTTGCCAAGCAAAGGTTAATAAAAGAAAGAACAGAGGGATAATGGGAATTACATTAACAATTGGATAAAAAATTGCATAAGCTTCAGGCAATTTGGAAAAAAAGGGATTATTCAAATGAAAAGCGGCATCGTCTAGACAAATATGGAAGTTGAGGATAACTAACATTTTGATTCTCCGATGAATAATGTAAAGATCTAAAAGTATTTGGCCAATCAATCGAATTGTTCGACAAGATTAGACTTTTAGTTTTCGAGTTGGAAGGGATCATTTATTTATACAATATTTTACCTATTCTGATAGGGAATGACCAATGAATGTATATTCTTGTTTCTTTTTAGGTTCCCCTATAGTTAGATATCTGATTAACTCCAGAATCTATGCCCTCCGGTTATGCATAATTGCATAATGAATCAAATTATAATAATGCAATTCAGATTCAAAACATTGCATCAATTTATCTTAATGGATTATTATAAAACAATAATGGGGCGTGGCCAAGTGGTAAGGTAGCAGGTTTTGGTCCTGTTATTTCGAAGGTTTGAATCCTTTCGTCCCAGGTCGAACAATATTATTGAATTGAAAAAAAAAAGACTTATAGAAGGAAAAGATGATTTCGATAAGATTCTAAATAGAGAAAGGGATATTTTTGCGGTGTAGAATTGGAATACAAATCAAATTGAGATAGAGATAAAGTGAAATTAGCCTATTGGATGTATGTTTGTCCTGCTCATATTGGAACCCTGCGAGTAGCTAGTTCTTTCAAAAATGTGCATGCCATTATGCACGCTCCTCTAGGAGATGATTATTTTAATGTCATGTGTTCTATGTTAGAACGTGAAAGAGATTTTACTGCAGCAACTGTTAGCATAGTAGATCGTCATGTACTAGCACATGGATCTCAAGAAAGAGTTGTGGATAATATTCTCCAAAAAGATAAAGAGGAACACCCTGATCTTATTATATTGACACCTACATGTACCTCTAGTATTTTGCAAGAAGATTTACAGAACTTTGTGAATAGAGCATCCATAATTTTTGATTCCAACGTCATTTTTGTAGATGTTGATCATTATCAAGTAAATGAAATTCAAGCAGTGGATAAAACTTTAGAACAGGTCGTTCGATATTATTTAGATAGATGTCATAGAAAAGAAAAATGGGATCAATTTCTCACAGATGTGCCTTCTGTAAATATAATTGGAATTTTTACATTGGGTTTTCATAATCAACATGATTGTCGTGAATTAAGACGTTTATTACGAGATCTGGATATTGAAATTAATCAAATAATTCTTGAAGGAGGATCTGTAGAAGATCTTAAAAATTTACCAAAAGCTTGGTTCAATTTAATTCCTTATCGTGAAGTGGGATTAATGACAACAGTATATTTAAATAAAGAATATGGGATGCCTTACATATCTATAGCTCCCATGGGAGCTGTAGATATGGCAGAGTGGATCCGCCAGATTCAAAAAAATGTGAATATGTTGGCTCGTAGTTCATCAAATAAAAGAGTGGATTATGAACCTTATATCGACGGACAAACTCGATTTGTTTCCCAAGCTGCTTGGTTTTCAAGATCTATTGATTGTTAGAATTTGACAAGTAAAGAAATAATTGTTTTTGGTGATATAACTCATGCTGCTTCAATCACTAAGATACTTGTTCGAGAAATGGGGATTCGTGTCAATTGTGCAGGTACTTATTGCAAACACGATGAGGAATGGTTCAAAGAGCAAATTCAAGGTTTCTGCGATGAAATACTGATCATAGATGATCATGCTAAGGTAGGAGATATGATCGCTCACACGGAACCATCTGCAATATTTGGTACTCAAATGGAACCTCATATTGGTAAACGTCTTGATATTTCATGTGGAGTTATTTCTGCACCAGTTCATATACAGAACTTTCCTTTGGGATACCGACCTTTTTTAGGTTACGAAGGTACTAATCAAATAGCTTATTTAATTTATAACTCATTTGCTCTAGGTATGGAGGACCATCTTCTAGATATTTTTGGTGGTCATGATACTAAAGAAATAATATCCAAATCTATATCTACGGATATAGGCCTAATTTGGAATCCTAAAAGCTGACTAGAATTAAGTAAAATTCCTCGTTTTGCCAAAGAAAAGGTGGAAAGAAATACTAAAAAATTTGCACGACAAAAGGGGATTGAAACCATTACTGTCGAAGTAATGTATGCAGCTAAAGAAACATTGAATACCTAGCTAACTAAAGCAATTAATTATAAAAAATGTATTCTAGAAATTGAGTGAATGACTATTAATAATTACATATCTATTTTAGGATTGGATAAGAGATTTATCTGTATGATAAAATTTTTTCTTAAAACAATGTGGTAAAAAGCAACGTGTGATTTAAACGACATGATTAGTTCTGTGGATTATGACATCCACCATTTTGACGTGAAGATACTCTTAGCTCAACATTTATAAAAAAAAAAGATATAGGAGCTTGGTATCAACTTTTTTTTTCAGCTAGGGGCAGAATCTAGGGTTAATTGAAGTGAAATCAATGAGCTACCTATCGAATTTGATCTTAAGTCTCGAAGAGCTCTTCAGGAATTTGGGTTCAATCAATAAGAATAAAATGAGTTTTATTTATTTATAGTGCTATTTTATAATTTATCAAATTAGTAACTCAATTTACAGAAATTGTGTCATGGTACTTTTCTGCAAAAATTTATCATTTTAAACGCGTTTTCAATTTTTTTTTTATTAAAAAGGGGGTATTCTAAATAATGCGTCTACGTTTAGGTTTAGATCATATAAAATTTACTTATTATATAAGTTTTGTATCATGGTTGTGTTATTATTATCCATTTATATTTATTTTATTATATCTTCATTTCATGTATTTTATTCCTATGCGATCTTTTATAGGGAAGAACATAAGGATTTTTGTTAAGCGGTTCTTCAAGAGAAGGAGAAGAAATGAAAAAGATTAGAATTGTGAGAATGAACTGAATGAATGAAACTAAAAATGATAAACAATTGTTATCATTTTTTGTTCATTAAATAAAATAATAAATTTGTACTTTTTTTTTACTTTACTGCCATTTCTAAAGAGCTTTTCTTTATAGTCCTAATCATTTTTCATCTTAATATAATGTCAATCCAAAAATCCTTCCCAACATTTTGGGATTGACAATAGCATATTTTTTGGATATAATAAATTCGCTATTTCTTTTTTTTATTTTTTTATGGTGAATTCATTCAACGGATCAGATTTTTTTTGATCCAGAAAGATCACTTGATTTGATTAAGAAATGGTAAAGTTCAATTCGATTATTAATATCCTTGATGATTTATTGTAAAGGTTCTATTTCTAATCGATTGAATCAAGTAACTGCTCTACTTCGGCTATATCTATAAAAATAAGGGTTGCTAACTCAATGGTAGAGTACTTGGCTTTTAAGTGCAACTATGGTCTTTTACATGTTCGGATGAACTATTCAATTCATCTATACCATCGGTAAAATTAGTAAGACTATGACTGATCCTGAAAAAACAAAAATGGAAAAAGCAGCATGTCATTCTAAGAATCTCAACTTTCATTTTTGATCAGCAGAAGTGGCGGATCAAGGAATTCAATGCATATAAAAATAATAATGTATCAAAATTATAGACATATGTATACAATTTAATTTAAACAAATGAATTTCTTTTGAAATAAGATCAAATAAATTTGAGAGTGCAAGTGATTAAGTCAAGTGAGTCAATGGATAAAGCTGGATGGCTTGAATCATAAGTAAAACCAGAAGAACGAGCTTCTGTTCCTCATTTCAACGAGGAATTCCCTTTACTAATAAGAAGTTAAAAGCCTTTTAGTAACTGATAAAGGAAGTTTTCCCTGTAGTAAATTAGGGTTTTCTACATTCACCATGAGTCCTAAGTACTTGAAATGAAATGTGTAAGAAAAATAGTGTACTGACCATGTTAATTCTATTCAATGAGTCAGGAGAGTGATCGGACTGCCAAAATAAGAAATTTTCATTCTTCCTCATGATGAATGAAGATCTATGCAAAGAAAAAGATCTATCTGATAGACATTTTCTATTATGTTCCAACTAGATCACACCATGTATTATCTTGAATAATACAACAGGTTATTCTTGGGTCCGGGGGTTTACACAAATGGATGACTTCCAAAGAAATTCAAACAAACATCGATCTTGGCAACAACTCTTTTTATATCTGTTTTTTTTCGGGAAGATCTTTACGCAATTGCACATGATCATCAATTAAATAGATCTGGTTCTGAGGAACCGAAGAAAATTTTAGTTTCTCATTTTTTGAGTATGAATTCCAGCAACAATTCGATGCAAATTCTCATTCAACCTTTCGAAATGAAGAGATGAGGGTCTCTTAAATAGACTTTCCTAGAATTCATCAACGGTTGAGATCAATTTCAATCAACGGTCAAGATTAAAGGTGAAGTTCAGTCATAAAGGGAGATTTCCAAATTAAAGGGAGTTAACAGATTTAATTTGAGTAAAATAAGGAGTTAAAAGATTCAATTTGAGTAGAAAATGGAGTTAACTGATTTAACTCATTTTTGATCAATAGTGAACTGGAAATTTCCCTTTTTGAACTGAAGAGAGATTTTGTTGAGATATTTAATTTAATAAAATGAGATATGCTCTCATAATTACTTTTAGTATTTAATTAAATAATCTTTAATTAACTAGAGACACTTTTCTTATCTAATTAAATAACTACATTTAATTAATTAGGAATGGCTTCTCATTTAATTAAATAACTTTCTTTAATTAATTAAAAGTAAGTACTCCATTTAATTAAATAATTTCATTTAATTATTTCAAAAAAAAATTCGAAACTAGTCAACTCAAGTCAACCGTGGTTAAATATGGTCAACTTTTGGTCAAACTTGATCTTTGCGTATGTGAATATGAGCAAATGTGACTATGAATTCTAGCAACAATTCGATGCAAATTCTCATTCAACCTTTCAAAATGAAGAGATGACGGTCTCTTAAATAGACTTTCCTAAAATTCGTCAACGGTTGAGATTGATTTCAATCAACGGTCAGGATTAAAAGTGAAGTTCAGTCAGAAAGGGAGATTTCCAAATTAAAGGGAGTTAACAGACTTCATTTGAGTAAAATAAAGAGTTAACTGATTCAATTTGAGTAGAAAAAGGAGTTACCTGATTTCACTCATTTTTTTATCAATAGTGAACTAGAAATTTCCCTTTTTGAATTGAAGAGAGATTTTGTTGAGATATTTAATTTAATCAAATGAGATATGCTCTCATAATTACTTTTTCTATTTAATTAAATAATTTTTAATTAATTAGAGACACTTTTCTTATTTATTTAAATCACTTCATTTAATTAACTAGGAATGGCTTCTCATTTAATTAAACAACTTTGTTTAATTAGTTAGAAGTAGGTACTCCATTTAATTAAATAATTTCCTTTAATTATTTCAAAATTCTTTTCGAAACTAGTTAACTGAAGTCAACCGTGGTTAAATATGGTCAACTTTTGGTCAAACTTGATCTTTGCGTATGTGAATATGAGCAAATGTGAGTATGAATTCCAGCAACAATTCGATGCAAATTCTCATTCAACCTTTCAAAATGAAGAGATGAGGGTCTCTTAAATAGACTTTCTTGGAATTCATCAACGGTTGAGATCGATTTCAATCAACAGTCAGGATTAAAGGTGAAGTTCAGTCATAAAGGGAGATTTCCAAATTAAAGGGAGTTAACAGATTTAATTTGAGTAAAATAAGGAGTTAACTGATTCAATTTGAGTAGAAAAAGGATTTAACTGATTTAACTCATTTTTGATCAATAGTGAACTGAAAATTTCCCTTTTTGAACTGAAGAGAGATTTTGTTGAGATATTTAATTTAATAAAATGAGATATGCTCTCATAATTACTTTTCCTATTTAATTAAACAATCTTTAATTAATTAGAGACACTTTTTTTATTTAATTAAATAACTTCATTTAATTAATTAGGAATGGCTTCTCATTTAATTAAATAACTTTGTTTAATTAATTAGAAGTAAGTACTCCCTTTAATTAAATAATTTTATTTAATTATTTCAAAATTCTCTTCGAAACTAGTCAACTCAAGTCAACCGTGGTTAAATCTAGTCAACTTTTGGTCAAACTTAATCTTTGCGTATGTGAATATGAGCAAATGTGAGTATGAATTCCAGCAACAATTCGATGCAAATTCTCTTTCAACCTTTCAAAATGAAGAGATGAGGGTCTCTTAAATAGACTTTCCTTGAATTCATCAACAATTGAGATCAATTTCACTCAACAGTCAGGATTAAAGGTGAAGTTCAGTCATAAAGGGAGTTAACAAATTTAATTTGAGTAAAATAAGGAGTTAACTGATTCAATTTGAGTACAAAAAGGAGTTAATTGATTTAACTCATTTTTGATCAATAGTGAACTAGAAATTTCCCTTTTTAAACCGAAGAGAGATTTTATTGAGATATTTGATTTAATAAAGTTAGATATGCTCTCTTAATTACTTTTTTTATTTAATTAAATAATCTTTAATGAATTAGAAGCACTTTTCTTATTTAATTAAATAACTTCATTTAATTACTTAGGAAAGGCTTCCCATTTAATTAAATAACTTTGTTTAATTAATTAGAAGTAAGTACTCCATTTAATTAAATAAATTTGTTTCAAAAAAATTTTCAAAACTAGTCAACTCAAGTCAACCGTGGTTAAATCTGGTCAACTTTTGGTCAAACTTGATCTTTGCGTATGTGAATATGAGCAAATGTGAGTATGAATTCCAGCAAAAATTTGAGGCAAATTCTCTTTTAACCTTTCACAATGACGAGATGAGGGTCTCTTAAATAGACTTTCTTGGAATTCATACACGGTTGAGATCAATTTCAATTAACGGTAAGGATTAAAGGTGAAGTTCGGTCATAAAGGGAGATTTCCAAATTAGAAGGAGTTAACAGATTTAATTTGTGTAAAATAAGGAGTTAACTGATTCAATTTGAGTAGAAAAAGGAGTTAACTCATTTAACTCATTTTTTATCATTAGTGAAGTGGGAATTTCCCTTTTTGAATTGAAGAGAGATTTTGTTGAGATATTTAATTTAATAAAATGAGATATGCTCTCATAATTATTTTTTCTATTTAATTAAATAATCTTTAATTAATTAGAGACACTTTTCTTTTTAATTAAATAACTTCATTTAATTAATTAGAAATGGTTTCTCATTTAATTAAATAACTTTGTTTAATTAATAAGAAGTATTCCATTTAATTAAGTAATTTCATTTAATTATTTCAAAATTCTTTTCGAAACTAGTCAACTCAAGTAAACCATGGTTAAATCTGGTCAACTTTTGATCAAACTTGATCTTTACGTATGTGAATATGAGCAAATGTGAGTATGAATTCCAGCAACAATTCGATGCAAATTCTCATTCAACCTATCAAAATAAAGAGATGAGGGTCTCTTAAATAGACTTTTCTGGAATTCATCAACGATTGAGATCGATTTCAATCAACGGTCAGGATTAAAGGTGAAGTTCAGTCATAAAGGGAGATTTCCAAATTAAAAGGAGTTAACAGATTCAATTTGAGTAAAATAAGGAGTTAACTGATTCAATTTGAGTAGAAGAAGGAGTTAACTCATTTAGCTCATTTTTTATCAATAGTGAACTGGAAATTTCCCTTTTTGAACTGAAGAGAGAGTTTGTTAAGATATTTAATTTAATAAAATGAGATATGGTCTCATAATTACTTTTTCTATTTAATTAAATAATCTTTAATTAATTAGAGACACTTTTCTTATTTAATTAAATAACTTCATTTAATTAATTATGAATGGCTTCTCATTTAATTAAATAACTTTGTTTAATTAATTAGAGGTAAGTACTCCATTTAATTAAATAATTTCGTTTCATAATTTCAAAATTCTTTTCCAAACTAGTCAACTCAAGTCAACCATGGTTAAATATGGTCAACTTTTGGTCAAACTTGATCTTTGCGTATGTGAATATGAGCTAATGTGAGTATGAATTCCAGCAACAATTTGATGCAAATTCTCATTCAACCTTTCAAAATTAAGAGATGAGGGTCTCTTAAATAGGCTTTCCTGGAATTCATGAACTGTTGAGATTGATTTCAATCAACGGTCAGGATTAAATGTGAAGTTCAGTCATAAAAGGAGATTTCCAAATTAAAGAGAGTTAACGGATTTAATTTTAGTAAAATAAGTAGTTAACTGATTCAATTTGAGTAGAAAAATGAGTTAACTGATTTAATTCATTTTTGATCAATAGAGAACTGAAAATTTCCCCTTTTGAACTAAAAAGACATTTTTTTGAGATATTTAATTTAATAAAATGAGATATGCTCTCATAATTACTTTTTCCATTTAATTAAATAATCTTTAATTAATTCGAGACACTTTTCTTATTTAAATAAATACCTTCATTTAATTAATTAGGAATGGCTTCTCATTTAATTAAATAAATTTGTTTAATTAATTAGAAGTAAGTACTCCATTTAACTAAATAATTTAGTTTAATTATTTCAAAATTCTTTTCCAAACAAGTGAACTCTAGTCAACCATAGTTAAATCTGGTCAGCTTTTCGTGAAACTTGATCTTTGCATCTGTGAATATGAGCAAATGTGAGTATGAATTCCAGCAACAATTCTATGCAAATTCTCATTAAATCTTTCAAAATGAAGAGATGAGTGTCTCTTAAATAGACTTTCTTGGAATTCATCAACGGTTGAGATCGATTTCCATCAATGGTCAAGATTAAAGGTGAAGTTCAGTCATAAAGGGAGATTTCCAAATTAAAGGGAGTTAATAGATTTAATTTAAGTAAACTATGGAGTTAACTGATTCAATTTGAGTAGAAAAAGGAGTTAACTGATTTAACTCATTTTTGGTCGATAGTGAACTGGAAATTACCCTTTTTGAACTAAAGAGAGATTTTGTCAAGAGATATTTAATTTAATAAAATGAGATATACTCTTATAATTACTTTTTCTTTTTAATTAAATAATCTTTAATTAATTGGAGACGCTTTTATTATTTAATTAAATAAATTCATTTAATTAATTAGGAATGGCTTCTCATTTAATTAAATAACTTTGTTTAATTAATTAGAAGTAAGTACTCCATTTAATTAAATAATTTTGATACTTATTTCAAAATTCTTTTCGAAACTAGTCAACTCAAGTTAGCCATGGTTAAATCTGTTCAACTTTTCGTCAAACTTGATCTTTGCGTATGTGAATATGAGCAAATATGAGTACGGATTCCAGGAACAATTCGATGCAAATTCTCATTCAACCTTTACAAATGAAGAGATGAGGGTCTCTTAAATAGGCTTTCCTTGAATTCCTCAACGGTTGAGATCGATTTCAATCAACGGTCAGGATTAAAGGTGAAGTTAAATCACAAAAGGAGATTTTCAAATTAAAGGGAGTTAAGAGATTTAATTTGAGTAAAATAAGGAGTTAACTGATTCAATTTGAGTAGAAAAAGGAGTTAACTCATTTAACTCATTTTTTATCAATAGTGAACTGGAAATTTCCCTTTTTGAACTGAAGAGAGATTTTGTTGAGATATTTAATTTAATAAAATAAGATATGCTCTTATAGTTACTTTTTTTATTTAATTAAATAATCTTTAATTAATTAGAGACAATTTTCTTATTTAATTAAATAACTTCATTTATTTCATTAGGAATGGTTTCTCATTTAATTAAATAACTTTGTTTAATTAATTAGAAGTAAGTACTTCATTTAATTAAATGATTTCGTTTAATTAGTTCAATTTTTTTTTTGAATATAGTCAACTCAAGACAATGGTGGTTAAATTTGGTCAACTTTTGGTCAAACTTGATCTTTGCGTATGTGAATATGAGCAAACGTGAGTGTGAATTCCAGCAACAATTCGATGCAAATTCTCATTCAACCTTTTAAACTGAAGAGACCAGGGTCTCTTAAATAGACTTTCCTAGAATTCATCAACGGTTGAGATCGATCTCAATCAACGGTCAGGATTAAAGGTGAAGTTCAGTCATAAAGGGAGATTTCCAAATTAAAGGGAGTTAACAGATTTAATTTGAGTAAAATAAGGGGTTAACTGATTCAATTTAAGTAGAAAAAGGAGTTAACTGATTTAGCTCATTTTTTATCAATAGTGAACTGGAAATTTCCCTTTTTGAACTGAAGAGAGATTTTGTTGAGATATTTAATTTAATAAAATTAGATATGCTCTCATAATTACTTTTTCTATTTAATAAAATAATCTTTAATTAATTAGAGACACTTTTCTTATTTAATTAAATAACTACATTTAATTAATTATGAATTGCTTCTCATTTAATTAAATAACTTTGTTTAATTAATTAGAAGTAAGTACTCCATTTAATTAAATAATTTTGTTTAATTGTTAAAATTTCTTTTCGAAAATAGTCAACTCAAGACAATGGTGGTTAAATTTGGTCAACTTTTGGTCAAACTTGATCTTTGCGTATGTGAATATGAGCAAATGTGAGTGTGAATTCCAGCAACAATTTGATGCAAATTCTCATTCAACCTTTCAAAATGAGGAGACGAGGGTCTCTTAAATAGACTTTCCTAGAATTCATCAACGGTTGAGATCGATTTCAATCAACGGTTAGGATTAAATGTGAAGTTCAGTCATAAAGGGAGATTTCCAAATTAAAGGGAGTTAACAGATTTAATTTAAGTAAAATAAGGAGTTAACTGATTCAATTTGAGTAGAAAAAGGAGTTAACTGATTTAGCTCATTTTTTATCAATAGTGAATTGGAAATTTCCCTTTTTGAACTAAAGAGAGATTTTGTTGAGATATTTAATTTAATAAAATGAGATATGCTCTCATAATTACTTTTTCTATTTAACGAAATAATCTTTAATTAATTAGAGACACTTTTCTTATTTAATTAAATAACTTCATTTAATTAATTATGAATTGCTTCTCATTTAATTAAATAACTTTGTTTAATTAATTAGAAGTAAGTACTCCATTTAATTAAATAATTTCGTTTAATTAGTTCAAATTTTTTTTCAAAAATAGTCAACTCAAGACAATGGTGGTCAAATTTGGTCAACTTTTGGTCAAACTTGATCTTTGCGTATGTGAATATGAGCAAATGTGATTGAGAATTCCAGCAACAATTCGATGCAAATTCTCATTCAACCTTTCAAAATGAAGAGACGAGGGTCTCTTAAATAGACTTTCCTTGAATTCATCAACGGTTGAGATCGATTTCAATCAATGGTCAGGATTAAAGGTGAAGTTCAGTCATAAAGGGAGATTTTCAAATTAAAGGGAGTTAACAGATTTAATTTTAGTAAAATAAGGAGTTAACTGTTTCAATTTGAGTAGAAAGAGGAGTTAACTGATTTAACTCATTTTTGATTAATAGTGAACTGGAAATTTTCCTTTTTGAACTAAAAAGAGATTTTGTTTAGATATTTAATTTAATAAAATAAGATATGCTCTCATAATTACTTTTTCTATTTAATTAAATAATCTTTAATTAATTATAGACAATTTTCTTATTTAATTAAATAACTTCATTTAATTAATTAAGAATGGCTTCTCATTTAATTAAATAACTTTGTTTAATTAATTAGAAGTAAGTACTCCATTTAATTGAATAATTTCATTTAATTATTTCAAAATTCTTTTTGAAACTAGTCAACTCAAGTCAACCGTGGTTAAATCTAGTCAACTTTTGGTCAAACTTGATCTTTGCATATGTGAATATGAGAAAATGTGAGTATGAATTCCAGCAAAAATTCGATGCAAATTCTCATTCAACCTTTCAAAATGAAGAGAGGAGGGTGTCTTAAATAGACTTTCCTGGAATTCATCAACGGTTGAGATCGATTTCAATCAACGGTCATGATTAAAGGTGAAGTTCAGTTATAAAGGGAGATTTCCAAATTAAATGGAGTTAATAGATTTAATTTGAGTAAAATAAGGAGTTAACTGATTCAATTTGAGTAGAAAAAGGAGTTAACTGATTTAACTCATTTTTTATCAATAGTGAACCAGAAATTTACCTTTTTGAACTGAAAAGAGATTTTGTTGAGATATTTAATTTAATAAAATGAGATATGCTCTCATAATTACTTTTTCCATTTAATTAAATAATATTTAATTAATTAGAGACACTTTTCTTATTTAATTAAATATTTTCATTTAATTAATTAGGGATGGCTTCTCATTTAATTAAATAACTTTGTTTAATTAATTAGAAGTAAGTACTCCATTTAATTAAATAATTTTGTTTAATTATTTCAAAATTCTTTTTGAAACTAGTCAACTCAAGTCAACCGTGGTTAAATCTGGTCAACTTTTGGTCAAACTTGATCTTTGCGTATGTGAATATGAGCAAATGTGAGTATAAATTCCAGCAACAATTTGATGAAAATTCTCATTCAACCTTTCAAAATGAAGAGATGAGGGTCTCTTAAATAGACTTTTCTAGAATTCATCAACGGTTGAGATCGATTTCAATCAATGGTCAAGATTAAAGGTGAAGTTCAGTCATAAAGGGAAATTTTCAAATTAAAGGGAGTTAACAGATTTAATTTGAGTAAAATAAGTTGTTAACTGATTCAATTTGAGTAGAAAAAGGAGTTAACTGATTTAACTCATTTTTTATCAATAGTGAACTAGAAATTTCCCTTTTTGAACTAAAGAGAGATTTTGTTGAGATATTTAATTTAATAAAATGAGATATGCTCTCATAATTACTCTTTCTATTTAATTAAATAATCTTTAATTAATTAGAGACACGTTTCTTAATTAATTAGGAATGGCTTCTCATTTAATTAAATAACTTTATTTAATTAATTAGAAGTAAGTACTCCATTTAATTAAATAATTTCGTTTAATTATTTCAAAATTCTTTTCGAAACTAGTCAACTCAAGTCAACCGTGGTTTAAACTGATCAACTTTTTGTCAAACTTGATCTTTGCGTATGTGAATATGAGCAAATGTGAGTATGAATTCCAGCAACAATTTTGTGCAAATTCTCATTCAACCTTTCAAAATGAAGAGATGAGGGTCTCTTAAATAGACTTTTCTAAAATTCATCAACGGTTGAGATTGATTTCAATCAACGGTCAGGATTAAAGGTGAAGTTCAGTCATAAAGGGGGATTTCCAAATTAAATCGAGTTAACAGATTTAATTTGAGTAAAATAAGGAGTTAACTAATTCAATTTGAGTAGAAAATGGAGATTTAACTCATTTTTTATCATTAGTGAACTAGAAATTTCCCTTTTTGAACTAAAGAGAGATTTTGTTGAGATAATTAATTTAATAAAATGAGATATGCTCTCATAATTACTTTTTCTATTTAATTAAATAATCTTTAATTAATTAGAGACACTTTTCTTATTTAATTAAATAACTTCATTTAATTAATTAGGAATGGCTTCTAAACAAGAATTCACAAGACAAATTAATTTAGGAAGCAGGGACATGTAGGTGAAAACGGCGGATGGTTGCGAGGGATGCTCTAGTTTGGTCTGCTAGGGCCTACGTGCCCTAGCCCAACCTGGCTCTCGCTGCCTGTCTTTGGCGCTGGGTGTGTGTTCTGCTTTGGTGCAGCAGTTGAGGGGACAAGATTGGTGTGCAGGGGGTTTGTGCGGTTATTGACCATGAGATTGGGTCTGCTGCGGGGCGTCAGGGTTTGCTATGCCTATGTGAGTGGTTGCCCACGGCTATGCGGGATTGAGGGGCCTTTTTCCCTTCTTTCCTTTGTTGTTTTTCCAAGCTTGGGCTCAAGGTTTATGGGGGATCTCGGGGTCACCTTTTCCCGGCCTTCTTGTGAGGATTTGGTAATGGGTGAGTTAGGTTCAGGGGTGCATGTCAATGGTAAGGGTTTGAAGGGCAATTCCCAATCAATGGAAGGAGATCCCTCTTCGAATGGAAATTTTTGGCTTCAAAAAATTAATGGATGTTTATAGAAAGCTGAGATTTGCCCTATTCTTGTTGTTCAACCTGAACAAATTTTGGAGAATGTCGAGTATTGGAGCAATCATGCTCTTATATGCAAATTTTTGGGCCTTCGTCTCTCATTATTGGTTTTGGACTCCTGGGCCCGTAGGGTGTGGAATCCAGAAGGAGATATGGAGATTCTGATTGTAGCCAATAATTATTTTGTGGTTATATTCTCTTGCATGGCGGATAAAAATAGGGTGTTTGAGGGTGGCCCTTACTTCTTTAACCAGGTGGGGTTATTTATCAAGCCCTGGCACACGAGCTTTAATTCTGCTAAGGAAATCCCCTCTCGTGTTCCTGTCTGGGTTTGCCTATCGAGACTTCCTGTGGAATTTTGGAGGGAGGATATTCTTCATTCAATTTCGTTGCTTCTTGGAAAACCTGTGGGATCGGCTACTCAGATGCAAGATCGTAAGGTAATTTCTTTTGCTCATATTTGTGTTGAAGTTGATTTGAATAACCCATTGCTAGATTCTATGGAGATTTGTATGGGCTCAGTTTCTTGGATTCAGCAGTTGGATTACAAGACTGTCCCATTTAGGTGCAAAATCTGCCATGACTATGGTCATCTACTACGCCATTGTCCCAGCTAGAAGAATCCTTCCTTGAATACCCCAGCCCCCCCTAAGGAGGACAAGGGAAAGGCTAGGGCTTCCAATGGACCTGTTAATAGTGAGGGTTTTACACAGGTTAAATATCGAAACAAGGGCAAAGGTAAGAAGAGAGCTGGATGGACAGGCGGATGGATGACACCTTTAACAGGTTTGATGCTCTCGGTAGCATGGCCCAAGAGGAAGGTATCCCAGTTGAGCCCTCTTCTGAGGCCAATATTTAGCAGGAGATTCATGAAGATGTAATGCAAAGAGAGGATCAACATCTTAATATAGGTGACCTATAGGCCGAGAAGTTAGATATGGTGGTGCCTCATTCTGCTTAGATTATTGGGGATCTTTGTGGAGCACAGGGATTAGAGGAACCAGCAGGGGTGTCCAAGGACTCTCATTAGCCTAAGGGGGCATCTGGCTCTAGTAAAGGCAATAAGGCTCCTCTTGCTTTAGGCATCCATCAGAAGCCCCTCAAAAAGGGGCCTCTAGATAAGCCGATAAAAAGTGGTAGAAAGACTGATCAAGAGAAAGTGAAGATAATGGGTGAAAATTTGGTGGAGTCTGGGTCAGTGCATCCCATTGATTCACATTTCTCTCACCTCCATAAATGATTGTGATATCATGGAATGTAAGGGGGTTGAACAACATCCCCAGGCAAAAGGCTATTCATAGATTAATTGAATCTCAGTCTCCTGATATGGTTTTTATTCAAGAAACTAAACTTTCTTTGGATAGTTTGGCCAAGTGTGCAGCGTATATCTGGCCTCATGGCACTTGGCAGGGGGTGGGTGCTCTGAATAGTTCTGGAGGGGTGGCTTGCTTCTGGGACCCAAGGAAAGTCTCCCCATTATGGTGGTTATCCAGTCGGTCTTCCATTTCTTTGATTGCCACTAGCTGTGAGAATGGAGAAAGGTGTTTCTTATCCAACATTTATGTTCCAATGGACCTTGCGGGTACAGTTCTATTATGGACCCATATTAGATTCATTCGGTCCCTGGAACCTTTTCTTCCATGGATTATGGTAGGAGATTTCAATGCGGTCATTAGCCTTGAGGAAAAAAGAGGCGGGTTGGCTAGGCTGGATCAATCGTCTAATCTACTCAGAGAAATGATTGGCTCTTTATTTCTCATTGATGTGAAACCAAATAATGGAATCTTTACATGGAATAATCAGAGATGTGGTGGTGAGGCTATCTCGGAAAGGCTTGATAGATTTCTAGTTTCCTGCCACTAGATGGACAACAGGTGGATTACTAGCTCTGAAATTCTTGACTGGAGGGGATCAGATCACTGGCCTATTAAGCTTTCCATCACTTCATATCGGGTCACCAAGAATCCCTCTTTCAAATTTCAGTTGATGTGGCTAAGAGACGTGTCGTTACCCGATCTAATGGTCGATTGGTGGCATGAGGGGATGTCGAATCATGGTGCGGCTATGTATACTTTCAGCAAGAGACTTCAACATGTGAAATATAGGCTTAAGGGATGGAACAAACAATTTTTTGGTTATCTACATGTTCAGAAGAAGGCTGCTCAAACCAAGCTAGATAACATCACCCGTCAGATCTGAGACCTTGGGTTGAGTTTTGAGAGGAGTGAAGCTGAGGGTCTTGCCCTCAAGGAGCTGGATGAATGGGAACTTCGAGAGGAGATTTTTTGGAAGCAAAAATCTTGTATTGATTGGCTTCAGGAGGGGGACAGGAATACTGCTTTTTTCCACAACTCCGTTAAGGCACGACAGCATGGGAATTCTCTATCCTCTCTTGTCTTATCAGATGGATCCCAGATCTTTTCTCGTGATGATTTCTCTAGGGAGGCAGTCAAGTACTTCTCTCCTCTCTTTTCTAGGGAGGAGCCTAGAGCTAGGCCTGAGGAGTAGGACATCTTGGAGTGTAGCCCTCATCTTGTTTCTGCGGATATGAACGAAACCCTTCTAAATCCTATCTTGCTTCTTGAATTGGAGAAAATTGTGTTTAATATGAAGAAAGGTAAGGCCCCTAGTCCAGATGGGTTTCCGATTGAATTTTTCCAAGAATTTTGGGAGATAATAAAGTATGATCTTCTAGATGTGGTCCAGGAATCATACTGGAATAAATAGATGTTGAAGTCTCTGAGCTCCACCTTCTTGGATCTCATACCTAAGAAGGAAGGAGCTGATAGGTTGGATCACTTCAGATCCATAGCATTATGTAATGTGGTATATAAGATCATCACCAAGCTAATTGCAAAAAGGCTCAAGCCATTCCTTGGCTCTTTGATTTCTGCAGAACAAGGTGGCTTTGTAGATGGAAGACAAATTTTGGATGGAGTTGTGATAGCAACATTCGTTCCACTCTATGGATAATTCTAGGAGGAAAGCTATGTTTATAAAAATTGACATGGCCAAGGCCTATGATCAGGTGAGTTGGGAATTTTTACAAAAAATTCTTTTGACTTTTGGGTTTGCAGTGGAATGGGTGGAATGGGTTCTTAGCTCTGTGACCTCGGCCTCTTTTTCTGTACTCATTAATGGAGAACCTTCTAAGTTGTTTGGGGCCTCTCGGGGACTTCGACAAGGTGACCCTTTATCTCCCTACTTATTCATTATTATGGTAGAAGGGCTTGGCAGATTTTTAAAAGCTCAGGTTCAGCAGGGTACTATCCATGGATGGAGTTGGAGTAATAACCTTCCTTCTTGCTCTCATCTTCAGTTTGTTAACGATATTGGTCTTATGGGCATGGCTACAACTAGTGAGGCAGTTAATTTCAGGAAAGCTTTGGATATCTATCTGAAAGCCTTAGGTCAGAAAATTAATGAGGATAAGTCTTCTATTTATTTCTTTAACACTCCTCAGATTATTCAGAATAGGATTGCTAGAATTCTTAGATTCCAGATCAGCTCACTCCCCTTGATGTATCTTGGAATCCCTTTGGCCTTGGGTGCTCAGCGAAAGGATTATTGGTAGGGGATTTTGGATAAATTTAGAAGTAAGGTTAGCCATTGGACATATAGATGGTTATCTTCTATAGGGAGATTGATTCTGCTTAAGACTGTGGTGCAGTCCCTTCCCATTTACAGGTGTTGTGTCCAGTTTCCTCTGTCTAGTTTTGTGAGAGATTTTGATGCTTTTTCTCGATAATTCCTCTAGTCTGGTAATCTTCTTTCCTCCAAGTGGAGTCTGGTTAAGTGGGAATCAGTATGTAGGCCAAAGCATGCAGGTGGCCTCAGGCTTCGATTGATGACTCTTGTTGTCACTGCGTTGGCTGCCAAACTATATTGGCATTGGTGTAATAGCCAAGATCAAGAGTGGGCCAAGATTTTGTTCCATAACTACCTTCCTGGTGCAAACTTCTCTGAGGTACCATGACTTCCTTTGATGGGGAAAGGCTCTTGCATTTGGAATACTCTTAAGAGGGGAGCTCAACTTGTTAAGGAGGGTCTCTTCTAGATTTGTAATAGTGGTTCAGATTCTTTGTTTTGGCAGGATTCATGGGATGGCCATCCTCCTATTCTTTCTAGCTTTCCCCAACTTCTTCCTCTTTCCCAATCCTTTGTTGATGTTGGTTGGCTTAAGGTGGAGGATTTTAAGACTGTTAAACGCTTGGGTAATGTTGAGTTAACTTGTTGGAAGGATCCTCAAGAGTGGCCGATGGGTGGATCTGTTGAGGATCGGGCTCTCCTTTCTCATGTTTTGGAGGATAGGTTGTGTAGCTGACTCAAGGGGAGGGACAACCTAGCTTGGAGTCCAAGTCCAAGGGGTAAATTTACTGTGGCTCAAAGTTATGCTATTTTGGATAGGAACCTTCATGGTTTGGCTGAAGTGTTTTGGTGGAAGAAAGTTTGGAGCAGCTATTTGTGGCCCAAATGTAACTTTTTCTTATGGTTGTTAGCTCATAGGAAATTCCTTATTTGGGAGAATTTGTGCAAGCGAGGTTTTCAGGGGCCCTCGATTTGTGTTCTTTGTTTGTAGGATGAGGAGTGTATCTCACACTTGTTTTTTCTATGCCCCTTCTCGAGAGAGATATGACATAGATGGTGGGAGGCTTGGGGTCATGGTTGTATTCATGCTAATTCTCTTATCAATTTTTGGGAGATCTTGGGCCGACCTCCAGCGAAGACTTCTTTCCTACGGGTGGCTTGGTTGGTTGGCCCAGTCTTTATTCTATAGAATCTTTGGCTGGAAAGGAATCATAGAGTTTCCTGTGATGTCAAAACTGGCAACTCCCAATTGTGGAAGTTGATTCTTAATAGGATCCAAGAGACGATATATGCAAAGTGTGATATGGTAGTTAATATTGATTCTGGGGATCAAGGTATTGTGAGGAATTTGCATCTGAATGATTACTGGTGGGGAGGCAGTCTGAGCAAGCATCCGATCCATGGTAAGCAGCGAGTGTGTAGAGATGGGAGATGGTCCCCTCCCTCGATAGGTTTCTTGAAGATCAATACAGATGGGTCTTCTAGGGGGAATCCTGGGCATGCCGATATTGGGGCTATTGGTAGAGGCGATGATGGTGGTGCAGTGTTTCTTTTCTCTACTTACAAGTGTCAACATTATAATAATTTGATGGAGGCCCTGGCTATTAACATTGGTATTGAGTGTGGCATCTCGTTAGGGTGGCAGAAGATCATCTGTGAGTCTGACTCATAGATTGTTGAGGATATGTTGCACACCCAGAGAGTGGAAGATGTTAGTTGGCAACTTGCCTTTGTAGCCAGACAAATTTTGGATCTTTGTCAGTCGCTGAACTCTGTTGCCTTCCGTCATATCCCTCGAGAATGGAATAGGGTGGCGGATTGTTTGGCTAAATGGGCGTCTAAGAATGAGGGTAAATGGGATATTAATAGTAGGGAAGCGCTACCCACTGAGTATCATGAGATTATTGATCAGTTGCTCCTAGACGACAGATGTTTATAGTACTGTGATGGGCCGGTTGGCCTTTGCCTTGTATCTTGATTGTGATTGAATAAATTTTTACCCCTCCTTTTCAAAAAAAAAAAAAAATAAAAAAAATTAGCAATGGCTTCTCATTTAATTAAATAACTTTTTTTAATTAATTAGAAGTAAGTACTCCATTTAATTAAATAATTTTGTTTAATTATTTCAAATTTTTTTTGAAACTAGTCTACTCAAGTCAACCGTTGTTAAATCTAGTCAACTTTTGGTCAAATTTGATCTTTGCATATGTGAATATGAGCAAATGTGAGTATGAATTCCAGCAAAAATTTGATGCAAGTTCTCATTCAACCTTTCAAAATGAAGAGATGAGGGTCTCTTAAATAGACTTTCTTGGAATTCATCAACGGTTGAGATCGATTTCAATCAATGGTCAGGATTAAAGGTGAAGTTCAATCATAAAGGGAGATTTTCAAATTAAAGGGAGTTAACAAATTTAATTTGAGTAAAATAAGGAGTTAACTTATTCAATTTGAGTAGAAAAAGGAGCTAACTGATTTAACTCATTTTTGATAAATAGTGAACTAGAAATTTCCCTTTTTAAACTGAAGAGAGATTTTGTTGAGATATTTAATTTAATAAAATGAGATATGCTCTCATAATTACTTTTTCTATTTAATTAAATAATTTTTAATTAATTAGAGACACTTTTCTTATTTAATTAAATAACTTCATTTAATTAATTAGGAATGGCTTTTCATTTAATTAAATAACTTTGTTTAATTAATTAGAAGTAAGTACTCCATTTAATTAAATAATTTCATTAATTATTTCAAAATTCTTTTCGAAACTAGTCAACTCAAGTCAACCATGGTTAAATCTGGTCAACTTTTGGTCAAACTTGATCTTTGTGTATGTGAATATGAGCAATTGTGAGTATGAATTCCAGCAACAATTTGATGCAAATTCTCATTCAACCTTTCAAAATGAAGAAATGAGCGTCTCTTAAATAGACTTTCCTAAAATTCATCAACGGTTGAGATCGATTTCAATCAACGGTCAAGATTAAAGGTGAAGTTCAGTCATAAAGGGGGATTTCCAAATTAATGGAGTTAACAGATTTAATTTGAGTAAAATAAGGAGTTAACTGATTCAATTTGCAAATTCTCATTCAACCTTTCAAAATGAAGAGATGAGAGTCTCTTAAATAGACTTTCCTGGAATTCATCAACGGTTGAGATCGATTTCAATCAATGGTTAGTATTAAAAGGTGAAGTTCAGTCATAAAGGGAGATTTCCAAATTAAAGGGAGTTAACAGATTTAATTTGAGTAAAATAAGGAGTTAACTGATTCAATTTGAGTAGAAAAAGGAGTTAACTGATTTAACTCATTTTTGATCAATAGTGAACTGGACATTTCCCTTTTTAAACTGAAGAGAGATTTTGTTGAGATATTTAATTTAATAAAATGAGATATGCTCTCATAATTACTTTTTCTATTTAATTAAGTAATCTTTAATTAATTAGAGACACTTTTATTATTTAATTAAATAACTTCATTTAATTAATTAGGAATGGATTCTCATTTAATTAAATAACTTTGTTTAATTAATTAGAGGTAAGTACTCCATTTAATTAAATAATTTTGTTTAATTATTTTAAAATTCTTTTCAAAACTAGTCAACTCAAGTCAACTGTGGTCAAATTTGATCAACTCTTTGTAACGCTCCACCAAGAGATCCAAAGAATTAACCTAGAGTTTCACTGAGTTTGGTAACATTTTTTTTTTTAACATGAAAGTAAATACCATACATAACTTATTCACAATAACGGAAGCAATAACAATGTCCATCTGAAAAGTAAACATAACATACATAACAGATTACATTCTTTAAGATCCCTTAACATTGAATTACATACATGAATCCATCTAGTACAACATCCACATGAAATAATAATGATAAGTCCAATGTTTAAACATTACATTTCCAAATGCTCAATCATCCTTTGTACATGTCACAGGGTATGACAATCTCAAAGAATATACATATGTAGAATAAGGTACATCATCCTATCCCAATCCATGATACATCAAAGTAGAGATAATCACATGATACATCATCATAGAAGACATATACATCCATCATAAAGATCAAACAAAATAAACTAAGTGCACGGTTCCTCCCAACCGTTAATAGCATCATTAGACCATCGTGGGCCCTAGCCATCCCTCCGTGTGTAACATCCCAAATCATCGAAGAGATCATCAGTATTAACATAGTAGGAATGTCACTCCTAACATATACAACATCATATGTAGAAAGTAATCTAACATGCAAATATAAGCATAAAATAACATCATCTAACATATGCTAATCATCAATGAAAGGATACATAACCACCATCACAGAGGACGTATCAGCCATGATGTCTTAATGAATCTCAAATGATAAGAGTGGAAAATACACTACCACCCGACCGCGTGGTACCTAAGTGGTCCACTCCCACCGTGCTGAGGAGATAATCTCAAGTCTCAAATAGGCTATCCATAACACATAGCATAAATATCTATAGTCCAGGAATCTTAAAAGTATACTAACTCAAAGGTTCCTATCACGAAACTGACATCTACTTCCCAGAGGCACACAATGACATGTAGGAACCTACTATGCAAGCGGGAAAGTGTGATTGCATTTATCACATACAAGTTACCTTGGCAGTTAGCTAAAATCCACGAGTCCATACTGATCTCATGCGACCACTAGTATCCTCTCATATTGACAAGGCATACTATGGAATGCAAGGTCATAACCATGCGTTCTCACTACTCCCATCCTAGCCTATACAAGCACTCAAGGCATGGGCGAGAACCAAACTCTTATCTTTTTAGGTTCATTTAGTTAGTATAAGGTGTGAATGTTATCACTTATTAATCCAACTTACAATGAGTTACCCGGGCAGCCTCTTAGGGCCTCGGCCCCCATTGCAAGCCACTTCCCGTCACTACATGCAGATATCCTATCCTAATGCTCATGGAATCATAAATCTCAAAATCACAAAAATAATCCATGATAAAATCATCAAATATGCATAAAAGCATCAAATCTCCATGAGCAAACATCCATAGAAAATCATGACCACAACAGCTCTCTATTGGCAACTGAAGCATCACTGATAATCAAAAGTATCCAATAGTTCTCAATAACCAAAATATATCTCAAACACACTGATTGAAGACTCCAAAAATGGTTGAGTCAAACATGTTACAACATGACATCATCAAGAATAAATCCACATTTTAGTCCCATCATGGCGACTAGAAAATAACCAAGGATAACTGATCGATGACCAAAAATAATGGTTAAGTCAAGTGTCTCATAAATAAGAATCTCAACTATAAAAATTAGTATTCACATCCAATACACAGAGCATTCCATCACATCACCATGGTTGGGTTATAAAGATCAAGATTAAAACATCATCATGGCATCACAATCACATAACCCCCAAGCCTCTGGTAGACGTCTTATACTGGTCAACACTAGTCAACCCAAAATCCAAAATAATAGCATAAAGAATACACAATGTAAACACATGTTTTGGTTTTGCTAAGTTTTCAAATTTGAATTCAAAAGTCTCAGTTTACGTATTCCCAAATTAACATCAAGTGGAGAAATTTCATGTTTTATCTAACCCATGTATTCGTTTGATAGATAAAAGTTTCTCCATCAGACTCAATTTTCTAATTGATTTATATGACATTGTTTGAAAATTGACATTCTCAATGAAAAACTTTGATTATATATTCTAATAATTAATCTTAATTAAAAATTAAGTTTAATTAAATTAATTGTTAATATCTCTTCATAATTGACAAGCTTAATAGCAATATTTTAATCGTTAAAAGAGTGATCCATTAATTGAGAACTTTATAATAATCATTTATAATTAATAATATATACATATATACTTATATACACACACATATATATATATATGCACATACATAAATATATATATATATATATAATAACATTTAATAATTAATAACATTACAACTTATAAAAAAAATGAAATCGAAATTCATATCCAAATTGTATATGAAATAATCGTTGCAAATATAATTTAAAACCGACACATATAACACAATGCGATTTAAAATCTCGCGGCTATTAAAGTGTCGCACCGCAGGTACACTGCGGTCGTAGGTACCCTATGATCACGCAGGCCTACGGTGGGTGGGGTACAAAGTACCCGCCCGCCCAACATTTTATATATATATATATATTTTTAACAATCGCTTACGTGATTTCCATACAGACTTTGCAATTTGGTTTTAACGTTTCTTAAACGTTTTCGCCCACGATATGTAATCAGTTTCTTTTTAACAAATATAAATATATAAAAAATTAAAAATATCACAATATATGAACACACACACACACACACACACACACACACACACATATAAGAAAATTGACAATTTATGATTACAATTTCAATTTTTCAGAATTTCTCCATAGATCTTTGATCTCCAAAATTTTCAATAATTAATCTAATGGGTTTGGCTATGAATCTCAACCCTAGCCCCGTTTTCTCTTTTTTTAAATCCATGCATATAAAATTTTGAAATAAATTTAATTGCCCAAATTGAAAATGCATACAATAAAAATATGAAATTCCTTAGAAGACATATAGAAGACACGAAGAAGACAGGAATGCATGATGTAGAAATAACATAAGAAAAATCACAAGAATCTACCCAGATTCTGATGCTAATTCGCTCTTCCTCAGAAAACCCGTAGAGCAAGCTCCCTTCTTCAGAGTTCTTGAGTCCTCCAATGCTTCAATTGCTCTCCACCCTCTCTCTAAGCTTCTATGAATGCCTGAATATAAAAAGCTCTCAAGAAACCTTTGGAATGCTTCTTAAAACCACTGAAAGGTGTCACCAACTAAGCATGGGTCTTTTCCAACCTTTTTGATGAGTCATAGAGTTGTAGACACCATGTGCTTAATTGATGCACTAACCCTTGTGTTGTTGACACATAAGAAATAAAAAAGTGCGTTAATTTCCATGCAAGCTTATAACTCCAATAATTTCTATTTAAATTTTATAACTTTCATTTTAATTTTTATAACTTTTATTATTATTTTATTTTTTACTTTATTATTATTTTACAATTATTATTAATTTTAATTTCTAGTTTTCTTTTATTTAATTCCTTTTCCCTAATAATTCACATTAATTAATTACAATCAAAATATCAAAGATCATGATATTTTATTAATTTTCTCAAATAAATAATTTATTAATTAAATCTATTTATTAAGACTTAATTAATGGAAAATTCATCATAGACCTCTAGATAAAATATGAAAACCCATCATAGAACAAATCTAAAAGGTTAAAAATCACAAAATATGTCATCCAACACATTCGGTTGGTATTCAACTTTGATACTTGTCCTAACTCACTAGGACAAATGGTTTTTAGGTTTGGGATTTGGACTTGAGAATTTATCTCCCTTCTCTTATCATTGAGATAGTATAATAAGGTACGCTCATCCTGGCAATTTGGGGAAATCGATACCCGGTACTTTCAACCTGCAAAAAAACCATGCATGTACATACAATATATAATGCTAACCTAAACAGACAATGGCAGGAAGTGGTGCATCGTGTAGATCCCGACTAAGCAGGTGACTACGACTCCCTTAACCACATCAGAAATGCCATACAATAAGAAAACACGCGCACCATACACATGCAAGTATTGGGTAAGTAACCATAATAAAACACATGAGATAATAAACCATCTAACTAATCATCATTAATAACTGAAAATGATGTAATCATCATCATACATACATGAAATGTAAAGTCTAAATGATCTCATCAGATATCAACTGAATCCCTATCATAATCTCTGATAGTGTCAAAACAACACCACTAAATCATCAACATAAAACTAGTCTACATAGTCTGATAATAATAGCAACAATAAGTCTAGAAAAGATGTGAATGAGGGTAGGCACTACATCCACCCCCCCTTGAATTAGGCTTACTCCTAGAAGCCTACAAACAAATAGGGATATAACTCTCTCAATCTAGCTACATCCTCCCAAGTAGCTGAAGAATCATCAATGGGAGCCTTACCTGCTCGATGGTTCGACCCCTGAGGGTCAACTCCTGCTGCTCCAAAATACGAATTGGCTCCAAAGCCAGCTGCCCATCCTCTAGCTGCAATGCATTCCAATCAAGAACATGCACAATATCAGGAATATACTGCCTAAGCACTAAAACATGGAAAACATCATGAATGCGAGCTAGGCTGGGCGATAGAGCAAGACGGTAAGCAACTGGGCCAATCCTCTCCAAAATCTTGAATGGTCCCACAAAGCGAGGTGCTAGCTTAGAACCCTTTTCGTACCGGATCGAACTCTTTTGTGATTGCACTCTCAAGAAAACCTTATCACCCATAGCAAATTGCTTATCAATCTTATGAGCATCGGCATACTTCTTTTGCCTATCATGTGTCATAGTCAAATGCTCATGGATACGCACTACCTGTTGCTCCATATTACGAAGCATCTTAGGACCCAATAGAATGCGATCCTCGAGGCTGTCCCAACTCAATGGTGTATGACAAGGACGTCCATATAATGCCTAAAAAGGTGCCATGCCAATAGAACTATGATACCCATTGTTGTAAGCAAACTCCACTAGGTAGAGATAGTCCTCCCAATGTGCCTGCCTATCCATCACATACATCCGTGACATATCCTTCAAAACTTGGTACACCCTCTCTGTTTGACCATCAGTCTCTGGATGATATGTCGAACTGAAGTTTAGCTACGCTCCAAGCTCATGCTATAACGATATCCAAAATGCAGATGTGAACATAGGATCCCTGTCAGAAATGATCTTTCTAGGAATACCATGTAATCTCACAATGTCATGCATGAAGACATTCGCTACAGAAGCTACTGTGTAGGAAGACCTGATTAGTGAAAAATGTGCCACCTTAGTCAACCGATCAACGGTAATCATGATAGCATCATGACGTCGAACTGTCATAGGTAATCCTACTATAAAATCCATGGAGATGATATCCCATTTCCAAGAAGGAATGAGATTAGGCTGCAATAGTCCTGTCAGGTGCTGGTGTTCTGCCTTGACTCTTTGACACTCAAGACACCTAGCCACAAAATTAGCAATATCTCACTTCATCCCAGACCAAAAGAACAAACATCTCAAATCAGCATGCATCTTCTTGACACCTGGATGTGCTGAGTAAGGTGTACGATAGGCTTCTGCCAGAATCAAGGTGTGAAGATCATCCAGTAATGGCACATAAATCCTCCCCAAATGTCTTAAAAGACCATCTGATTCTCGAACGTAACCTGCAAACTTACCTTCCAAGGGTCTCCCTGAATCTATCTCTCTGCACACTTCCTGATACCAGGAATCCGTAGGAAGTGCCTGAAGAATCCGACTCCTCAAATCCACACTAAGAGTCATTGATGTTACCACATGTCTCCTACGACTCAAAGTATTTGCCACCACATTCTCCTTACCCTGAATGTACTTAACCTCAAAATCATACTCGCATAAAAAT
Source organism: Cupressus sempervirens (assembly GCA_028749045.1). Lineage (NCBI taxonomy): Eukaryota > Viridiplantae > Streptophyta > Pinopsida > Cupressales > Cupressaceae > Cupressus > Cupressus sempervirens. The sequence continues at coordinate 114,916,447 of CM053783.1, forward strand.
TCCATCCATCAGCTCTGGCGAGCATTCAAATTAGGCTGAGTAAAAATGTACTGAAGACTATGATGATCCCTATGTAGCTCAATTCTGTGCCCCAACAAGAAATGTCTCCACCTTGTCAAAGCATGAACTACTGCTACTAACTCAAGATCATGTGTAGGGTAATTTAACTCATGATCCTTGAGCTTGCATGATTCATACGCAATCACCCGTCCATTTTGCATCAGTACTGCTCCAATTCCTTGAAGAGAAGCATCTGTACACACCATGAAATCACCTTCTGGATCAGGTACAACTAAAATCGGTGCACTAGTCAAAAGCTCCTTGAGCCTCTAAAATGCTTCCTCATATTTCTCTGTCCACACAAACTTCTTACCTTTCCTCTGAAGAGAAGTGATAGGATGTGCTATCCTAGAGAAGTTCTGGACAAATCTGTGATAATAACTAGCTAAACCCATGAAACTATGAATTTCTAACACATTAGTCGAGGTAGGCCAATCTATTATCGCCTGAATCTTTGTAGGATCCACTGAAATACCATCACCTGAGATAACATGCCCTAAATACTGAATCTTTGATTTGAAGAATTCACACTTAGCGGCATTGGCATAAAGCTGATTGCCTCTCAAACACTGCAATACCAACCGCAGGTGTTCCTCATGCTCCTTTTGAGTCTTAGAAAATATCAATATGTCATCAAGAAACACGAGAAAAAACCTGTCAAGATATGATCGAAAAACACCATTCATCAAACTGATGAACACTAATGGAGCATTAGTCAACCTAAAAGGTACCACTGTCAACTCATAATGCCCATAGTGCATTCGAAAAGTGGTCTTGTGAATATCTGCTTCCTTAATACGAAGCTGGTGATATCCTTACTTAAGGTCAATCTTGGAGAATACTGTAGCTCCCTTGATCTGATCAAATAAGTCATCAATCCTAGGTAAAGGATACATGTTCTTAATAGTCAGCTTGTTCAACTGTCTGTAGTCAATACAAAGGTGCAAAGAATCGTCTTTCTTCTTCACAAAGAGCACTGGAGCTCCCCATGGTGATACACTAGGTCAAATGCTCCCTTTGGCCAGAAGTTCTTCTAGCTGAAGACATAGCTCATCCAGTTCCTAAGTAGTCATATGATAAGGAGCTTTAGAGATAGGCTCCGCTCCAAGAATTAGATCAATGCTAAAATCAATGTCCCTCTTTGGAGGCATGCCTGGAATCTCACTTGGAAAGACATCTGTGTACTCCTGTAAAATCGGGTGATCTAAAGTCTTCCTCATAGGATCTTCCTCATCAAGATCATTTACCATAACAACAAATATCTAACATCCCTTACAGAAACTTCGCTTTAATTGCATAGCAGAAATCATTCGCAGAGATATAGGCCTCAGTATCCCAACTATCTTCACATCATTCCCTTGGTCATCTTGGCACAAAATAATCTTCTTCCTACAATCTATACTGGCTCTATGAGATCCAAGCCATTCCATGCCTAGAACCACATCATAGGAACCAAGAGGTATGACTCGAAGATCCACTGTTGTATCAAAGCTCCCTAAGCTAAGCCCACACTTATGAACTACAGAATCCGTGGAGGCCTTAATCCCTAAGGCTAGTTCCACTTGCCAACCATGATCTTGCTTCACCGCATCCAACTTACACTTAGAAACTATAAATGGTGAAATAAATGAATCTATAGCTCATGAATCAAACAATACTGAAAGAGATATACCTTGAATAGCACCTGTGGTCTCAACCACTATTCCCTGATGATCTACCTGACGCTGACCAACTACTGCAAAAACTCTATGAGCTCTCCCTGCATCACCAACTGTGGGTTCTGAAGTTGTAGGCCTAGGTCCTGAAAACTAAGGTGCTCGCTGTGGACACTGAGTTGCATAATGTCCAATCTGACCACATGAAAAACATTATGTATTCCTACCAGATCCTCTTCCCATAGGCGGTACATTAGATTGCTAGCGACTGTTCCTGCTTACAAAAGACTGGCTACTCTGAGCTGGCTGATTGGACTGATTCTTTTTATTGCGTTGAGCATTTCGGTTGTTCTTAAAGTTAGAACCTTTGCCACCACCTTGAGCCTGAGAATTTGATCCCTTCTACTGCTGAGACTGTTGCTGATACTGTTTTCCCTTAGAAAAGAAAGGCTTCTTGTTACCACCTGAATTGAAGTTGCCTTTAGATCTTGATGCTGCTGGTGCTCCTACAAAACCACCTTGACCAAGGTTGACACTTTTCTCAACAAGGATTGCTCGATGTACCGCATCCTTGAGAGTTTTTGGCTCAAATACCTTGACACCCCCAATTATACGGTTATTCAAACCCCTAATAAAGTGTTGTGTCAACTGAGCTGAATTTTCACTAAACCTTGAAAAAGGCATAAGCTCATAAAAATTACACTCATACTCGGTCACTGACAAAGTGTACTGCTTGAGATTATGAAACTCATCTGCCCTTTGTAGTTTCCATTCCTCTGGTAGGAATCATTCACGAAAACTCTCTAAGAATAGTTCTCACATGATAATGCTCATATCGATTCCCAGCTTCTTCTCCTCAATCGTCCACCAAGTGGCCCAAAAATTCTCTAAACTAGTGATCGCAAATCTTGCCTTAACATTGCTGTCAAAATCTTGCATGGCAAAAATCCTGTCGAGGGAAATCAGCCACTGCTCGGCCACATAACAAAAACCTTGCCCATTGAAAGGCTTGACCTTAGATCTTGAAAGATCCTTCATCTGAGTGGACACAATGGACCTCTAACGATCCTTCTAAGGACTTCTAGATTTGGGTCTATGCTCCTTTTCTGTATAATGCACTTTAGGTTGTTCTTGAATAGGAGGTAGACATTCTAAAATAGTCTGCATCATCTATCTCAAACCAACCTCTTCAGACTCAGCTTGGTCCTCTCTACGACTCTCTTCTTGCTGCCTATTAGAGTGCTCTTCCCTGCTCTCTACACGAGCTGATCCCTCATGGGCAGACTCATGGGCACTGACAACTCTGCCACGACCATGACCTCTTCCTCGGCCTCTACCACAGCCTCTAATAGAAGATCTAGTCCTAGAAACCATCCTAGTTCAAGTTGAAGAGATAAACTTAATAGTTCACAGTTCTAGTTGCTCCAAAATACCCAGAGCTCCTAATGTAGAAACTCGGGCTCTGATACCAAATGTAACGCCCCGCCAAGGGATCCAAAGAATTAACCTAGACTTTCACTGAGTTTGGTATCATTTTTATTTTTTTTACATGAAAGTAAATACCATACATAACTTATTCACAATAACAAAAGCAATAGCTATGTCCATCTGAAAAGTAAACATAACATACATAACAGATTACATTCTTTAAGATCCTTTAACATTGAATTACATACATGAATCCATCTAGTACAACATCCACATGAAATAATAATGATAAGTCCAATATTTAAATATTACATTTCCAAATGCTCAATCATCCTCTATACATGTCACAGGGTATGACAAGCTCAAAGAATATACATATGTAGAATAAGGTACATCATCCTATTCCAATCCATGATACATCAAAGTAGAGATAATCACATGATACATCATCATAGAAGACATATACATCCATCATAAAGATCAAACAAAATAAACTAAGTGCACAGTTCCTCCCAACTGTTAATAGCATCATTAGACCATCGTGGGCCCTAGCCATCCCTCCGTACGTAACATCCCAAATCACCGAAGAGATCATCGGTATTAACATAGTAGGAATGTCACTCCTAACATATACAACATCATATGTAGAAATTAATCTAATATGCAAATATAAGCATAAGATAACATCATCTAACCTATGCTAATCATCAATGAAAAGATACATAACCACCATCACGAAGGACGCATCAGCCACGATGTCTTAATGAATCTCAAATGATAAGAGTGGAAAATACACTACCACCCGACCGCGTAGTACCTAAGTGGTCCACTCCCACCGTGCTGAGGAGATAATCTCAAGTCCCAAACAGGCTATCCATAACACATAGCACAAATCTCTATAGTCCATAAATCCTAAAAGTATACTAACTCAAAGGTTCCAATCACGAAACTGACATCTACTTCCCAGAGGCACACAATGACATGTAGGAACCTACTATGCAAGCAGGAAAGTGTCATCGCATTTATCACGTACAAGTTACCCTGACAGTTAGCTAAACTCCATGGGTCCATACTGATCTCATGCGGCCACTAGTATCCTCTCATACTAACAAGGCATACTATGGAATGCAAGGTCGCAACCATGCATTTTCACTATTCCCATCCTAGCCTATACAAGCACTCAAGGCATGGGCAAGAACCAAAACTGTTATCTTTTTAGGTTCATTTAGTTAGTATTAGGTGTGAATGTTATCACTTATTAATCCAACTTACAATGAGTTACCCTGGCAGCCTCTTAGGGCCCCAGCCCCCATTGCAAGCCACTTCCTGTCACTACATGCAGATATCCTACCCTAATGCTCATGGAATCATAAATCTCAAAATCACAAAAATAATCTATAATAAAATCATCAAATATGCATAAAAGCATCAAATCTCCATGAGCAAACATCCATAGAAAATCATGACCACAACAGCTCTTTATTGGCAACTAAAGCATCACTAATAATCAAAAGTATCCAATGGTTCTCAATAACCAAAATATATCTCAAACACACTGATCGAATACTCAAAAAATGGTTGAGTCAAACATGTCACAACATGACATCATCAAGAATAAATCCACTTTTCAGTCCCATCATGACGACTAGAAAATAACCAAGGATAACTGATCGATGACCAAAACTAATGGTTAAGTCAAGTGTCTCATAAATAAGAATATCAACTATAACAATCAGTATTCACATCCAATACACAGAGCATTCCATCACATAACTATGGTTGGGTTATAAAGATCAAGATTAAAACATCATCATGGCATCACAATCACATAACCCCCAAGCCTCTGGTAGACGTCCTATACTGGTCAACCTAGTCAACCCAAAACCCAAAACAATAGCATAAAGAAAACACAATGTAAGCACATGTTTTGGTTTTGCTAAGTTTTCAAATTTGAATTCAAAAGTCTCAGTTTACGTATTCCCAAATTAACATCAAGTGGAAAAATTTCACGTTCTATCTAACCCATGTATTCGTTTGATAGATAAAAGTTTCTCCATCAGACTCAATTTTCTAATTGATTTATATGACATTGTTTGAAAATTGACATTCTCAATGAAAAAACTTCGATTATATATTCTAATAATTAATCTTAATTAAAAACTAAGTTTAATTAAATTAATTGTTAATATCTCTTCATAATTGACAAGCTTAATAATAATATTTTAATCATTAAAAGAGTGATCCATTAATTGAGAACTTTATAATAATCATTTATAATTAATAATATATACATATATACTTATATACATATATATATATATATACATACATAAATATATATATATATATAATAACATTTAATAATTAATAACATTGCAACTTATAAAAAAAATGAAATCAAAATTCATATCCAAATCGTATATGAAATAATCATTGCAAATATAATTTAAAGCCAACACATATAACACAATGTGATTTAAAATCACGCGGCTATTAAAGTGCCGCACTGCAGGTACACTGCGGTCGCAGGTACCCTGCGATCACGCAGTCCTGCGGTGGGTGGGCTACGAAGTACCCGCCCGCCCAATGTTTTATATATATATATATATATATATTTTTTTTAACAATCACTTTCGCGCTTTCCATACAGACTTTGCGATTTGGTTTTAATGTTTCTTAAATGTTTTCGCTCATGGTATGTAATCAGTTTCTTTTTAACAAATATAAATATATACAGAATTAAAAATATCACAATATATGAACACACACACACACACACACACACACACACACATATATATAATTGCATATATATATATATATGTATGTATGTATGTATGTATGTATGTATGTATGTATGTATAAGCAAATTGACAATTTATGATTACAATTTCAATTTTTGCAGAATTCCTCCATAGATCTTTGATCTCCAAAATTTTCAATAATTAATCTAATGGGTTTGGCTATGAATCTCAACCCTAGCTCCGTTTTCTCTTTTTTTAAATCCATGCATATAAAATTCTCAAATAAATTTAATTGCTCAAATTTAAAATGCATACAATAAAAATATAAAATTCCTCAGAAGACATATGGAAGACACTAAGAAGAGAGGAATGCATGATGCGTAAATAGCATAAGAAAAATCATAAGAATCTACCCAGATTCTGATGCTAATTCACTCTTCTTCAGAAAACTCGTAGAGCAAGCTCCCTTCTTCAGAGTTCTTGAGTCCTCCAATGCTCCAATTGTTCTCCACCCTCTCTCTAAGCTTCTATGAATACCTGAATATAAAGAGCTCTCAAGAAACCTTTGGAATGCTTCTTGAAACTGCTGAAAGGTGTCACCAACTAAGCATGGGTCTTTTCCAACCTTTTTGATGAGTCATAGAGTTGTAGACACCATGTGCTTAATTGATGCACTAACCCCCGTGTTGTTGACACATGAGAAATAGAAAAGTGCATTAATTCCCATGCAAGCTTATAACTCTAATAATTTCTATTTAAATTTTATAACTTTCATTTTAATTTTTATAACTTTTATTATTATTTTATTTTTTATTTTATTATTATTTTACAATTATTAATAATTTTAATTTCTAGTTTTCTTTTATTTAATTCCTTTTCCCTAATAATTCACATTAATTAATTACAATCAAAATATCAAAGATCATGATATTTTATTAATTTTGTCAAATAAATAATTTATTAATTAAATCTATTTATTAAGACTTAATTAATAAAAAATTCACCATAGACCTCCAAGATAAAATATGAAAACCCATCATAGAACAAATCATACAAGATAAATCTAAAAGGTTAAAAATCATGAAATATGTCATCCGACACATTTGGTGAGTATTCAACTTTGATACTTGTCCTAACTCACTAGGACAAATGGTTTTTACGTTTGGTATTTGGACTTGATAATTTATCTCCCTTCTCTTATCATTGAGATAGTATAATAGGGTACGCTCATCCTGGCAATTCAGATAAATTGACACCCGGTACTTGCAATCTGCAAAAAAACCATGCATGTACATATAATATATAATGCTAAGCGAAACAGACAATGGCAAGAAGTGGTGCATCGTGTAGATCTCGACTACGACTTTTCTTATTTAATTAAATAACCTCATTTAATTAATTGCGAATGTCTTCTCATTTAATTAAATAACTTTGTTTAATTAATTAGAAATAAGTACTCCATTTAATTAAATAATTTCGTTTAATTATTTCAAAAAAAAATTCGAAACTAGTCAACTCAACTCAAACGTGGTTAAATATGGTCAACTTCTGGTCAAACTTGATCTTTGTGTATGTGAATATGAGCAAATGTGAGTATGAATTCCAACAACAATTCGATGCAATTCTCATTCAACCTTTCAAAGTGAAGAGATGAGGGTCTTTTAAATAGACTTTTTGAGAATTCATCAACGGTTGAGATCGATTTCAATCAACGATCAAGATTAAATGTGAAGTTCAGTCATAAAGAGAGATTTCCAAATTAAAGAGAGTTAACAGATTTAATTTGAGTAAAATAAGGAGTTAACTAATTCAATTTGAGTAGAAAAAGGAGTTAACTGATTTAACTCATTTTTGATCAATAGTGAAGTGGAAATTTCCCTTTTTGAACTGAAAAGAGATTTTGTTGAGATATTTAATTTAATAAAATGAGATATGCTCTCATAATAACTTTTTCTATTTAATTAAATAATCTTTAATTAATTAGAGACACTTTTCTTATTTAATTAAATAACTTCATTTAATTAATTAGAAATGGCTTCTCATTTAATTAAATAACTTTGTTTAATTAATTAGAAGTAAGTACTCCATTTAATTAAATAATTTTGTTTAATTATTTCAAAATTCTTTTTGAAATTAGTCAACTCAAGTCAACTTTTGGTCAAACTTGATATTTGCATATGTGAATATGAGCAAATGTGAGTATGAATTTCAGACACAATTCGATGCAAATTCTCATTCAACCTTTTAAAATGAAGAGATGAGGGTCTCTTAAATAGACTTTCCTGAAATTCATCAACGGTTGAGATTGATTTCAGTCAACAATCAGGATTAAAGGTGAAGTTCAATCATAAAGGATAATTTCCAAATTAAATGGAGTTAACAGATTTAATTTGAGTAAAATAAAGAGTTAATTGATTCAATTTGAGTAGAAAAAGGATTTATCTGATTTAACTCATTTTTGATCAATAGTGAACTGAAAATTTCCCTTTTTGAACTGAAGAGAGATTTTGTTGAGATATTTAATTTAACAAAATGAGATATGCTCTCATAATTAATTTTTCTATTTAATTAAATAATCTTTAATTAATTAGAGACACTTTTCTTATTTAATTAAATAACTTCATTTAATTAATTAGGAATGGCTTCTCATTTAATTAAATAACTTTATTTAATTAATTAGAAGTAAGTACTCCATTTAATTAAATAATTTTGTTTAATTATTTCAAAATTCTTTTCGAAACTAGTCAACTCAACTCAACCGTGGTTAAATCTAATCAACTTTTGGTCAAATTTGATCTTTGCGTATGTGAATATGAGCATATGTGAGTGTTAATTCCAGCAACATTTCGATGCAAATTCTCATTCAACCTTTCAAAATGAAGAGATGAGGGTCTCTTAAATAGACTTTCTTGAAATTCATCAACGGTTGAGATCGATTTCAATCAATGGTCAGGATTAAAGGTGAAGTTCAGTCATAAAGGAGATTTCCAAATTAAAGGGAGTTAACAAATTTAATTTGAGTAAAATAAGGAGTTAACTTATTCAGTTTGTGCAGAAAAATGAGTTAACTCATTTAACTCATTTTTGATAAATACTGAACTGAAAATTTCCCTTTTTAAACTGAGGAGAGATTTTGTTAAGATATTTAATTTAATAAAATGAAATATTCTCTCATAATTACTTTTTCTATTTAATTAAATAATTTTTAATTAATTAGAGACACTTTTTTAATTTAAATAAATAAATTCATTTAATTAATTAGGAATAGCTTCTTATTTAATTAAATAACTTTTTTTAATTAATTAGAAGTATGTACTCCATTTAATTAAATAATTTCATTCAATTATTTAAAAATTCTTTTCGAAACTAGTCAACTCAAGTCGACCTTGGTTAAATCTGGTCAACTTTTGATTAAATTTGATCTTTGCATATGTGAATATGAGCAAATGTGAGTATGAATTTCAGCAACAATTCAATGCAAATTCTCATTCAACCTTTCAAAATGAAGAGATAAGGGTCTCTTAAATTGACTTTTCTAAAATTCATCAACGGTGGAAATCGATTTCAATAAACGTTCAGGATTAAAGTTAAAGTTCAGTCATAAAGGGGGATTTTGAAATTAAATGGAGTTAACAAATTTAATTTGAGTAAACTAAGGAGTTAACAGATTCAATTTGAGTAAAAAAATGAGTTAACTGATTTAACTCATTTTTTATCAATAGTGAACAGGAAATTTCCCTTTTTTAACTGAAGAGAGATTTTGTTGAGATATTTAATTTAATAAAATGAGATATGCTCTCATAATTAATTTTTCTATTTAATTAAATAATTTTTAATTAATTAGAGACACTTTTCTTATTTAATTAAATAACTTCATTTAATTAATAAGGAATGACTTCTTATTTAATTAAATAACTTTGTTTAATTAATTAGAAGTAAGTACTCCATTTAATTAAATAATTTTGTTTAAATATTTTAAATTTTTTTTCGAAACTAGTAAACTCAAGTCAGCCGTGGTTAAATTTGATCAACTTTTGGTCAAACTGGATCTGTACGTATGTGAATATGAGCAAATGTGAGTATGAATTCTAGCAACAATTCGATGCAAATTCTCATTCAACCTTTCAAAATGCAGAGATGAGGGTCTCTTAAATAGACTTTCCTGAAATTCATCAATGGTTGAGATGGATTTCAATCAACGGTTAGGATTAAAGGTGAAGTTCAATCATAAAGGGAGATTTCCAATTAAAGGGAGTTAACAGATTTAATTTGAGTAAAATAAGGAGTTAACTGATTCAATTTGAGTAGAAAAAAGAGTTAGTTGATTTAACTCATTTTTTATCAATAGTAAACTGAAAATTTCCCTTTTTGAACTAAAGAGAGATTTTGTTGAGATATTTAATTTAATAAAATGAGATATGCTCTCATAATTACTTTTTCTATTTAATTAAGTAATCTTTAATTAATTCAAGACACTTTTTTTATTTAATTAAATAACTTCATTTAATTAATTAGGAATGGCTTCTCATTTAATTAAATAACTTTGTTTAATTAATTAGAAGTAAGTACTCCATTTAATTAAATAATTTCGTTTAAGTAGTTAACAGATATAATTTGAGTAAAATAAAAAGTTAACTGATTCAATTTGAGTAGAAAAAGGAATTAATTGATTTAACTCATTTTTTATCAATAGTGAACTGGATATTACCCTTTTTGAACTAAAGAGAGATTTTGTTGAGATATTTAATTTAATAAAATGAGATATACTCTCATAATTACTTTTTCTATTTAATTAAGTAATCTTTAATTAATTCGAGACACTTTTCTTATTTAATTAAATAACTTCATTTAATTAATTAGGAATGACTTCTCATTTAATTAAATAACTTTGTTTAATTAATTAGAAGTAAGTACTCCATTTAATTATTTAATTTCATTTAAGTAGTTAACAGATCTAATTTGAGTAAAATAAAGAGTTAAGTAATTAAATTTGAGTAGAAAAATGAGTTTACTAATTCAACTAATGTTTGATCAATAGTGAATTGGAAATTTCTCTTTTTGAACTGAAGAGAGATTTTGTTGAGATATTTAATTTAATAAAATGAAATATACTCTCATAATTACTTTTTCTATTTAATTAAGTAATCTTTATTTAATTCGAAACACTTTTCTTATTTAATTAAATAACTTCATTTAATTAATAAGGAATGGCTTCTCATTTAAGTAAATAACTTTGTTTAATTAATTAGAAGTAAGTACTCCATTTAATTAAATAATTTCGTTTAAATATTTCAATTTTTTTTTTGAAACTAGTCAACTCAAGTCAACCGTGGTTAAATCTGATCAACTTTTTGTCAAACTTGATCTTTGCGCATGTGAATATGAGCAAACGTGAGTATGAATTCCAACAACAATTCGATGCAAATTCTCATTCAACTTTCCAAAATGCAGAGATGAGGGTCTCTTAAATAGACTTTCCTGAAATTCATCAACGGTTGAGATCGATTTCAATCAACGGTCAGGATTAAAGGTCAAGTTCAATCATAAAGGGAGATTTCCAATTAAATGGACTAACAAATTTGATTTGAGTAAAATAAGGAGTTAACTGATTCAATTTGAGTAGAAAAATGAGTTAATTGATTTAACTCATTTTTTACCAATAGTGAACTAAAAATTCCCTTTTTGAACTAAAGTGAGATTTTGTTGAGATATTTAATTTAATAAAATGAGATATGCTCTCATAATTAATTTTTCTATTTAATTAAGTAATCTTTAATTAATTCGAAAAACTTTTCTTATTTAATTAAATAACATTATTTAATTAAATAACATCATTTAATTAATTAGGAATGGCTTCTCATTTAATTAAATAACTTTGTTTAATTAATTAGAAGTAAGTACTCCATTTAATTAAATAATTTTATTTAAGTACTTAATAGATCTAATTTGAGTAAAATAAAAAGTTAACTGATTCAATTTGAGTAGAAAAAGGAGTTAACAGATTTAACTCATTTTTTATCAATAGTGAACTGGAAATTTCCCTTTTTGAACTAAAGAGAGATTTTGTTGAGATATTTAATTTAATAAAATGAGATATACTCTCATAATTAGTTTTTCTATTTAATTAAGTAATCTTTAATTAATTCGAGACACTTTTCTTATTTAATTAAATAACTTCATTTAATTAATAAGGAATGGCTTCTCATTTAATTAAATAACTTTTCTTAATTAATTAGAAGTATGTACTCCATTTAATTAAATAATTTCGTTTAAATATTTCAAATTTTTTTATGAAACTAGTCAACTCAAGTTAACCGTGGTTAAATTTGATCAACTTTTGATCAAACTTGATCTTTGCGTATGTGAATATGAGCAAATGTGAGTATGAATTCCAACAACAATTCGATGCAAATTCTCATTCAACCTTTCAAAATGTAGGGATGAGGGTCTCTTAAATAGACTTTCCTGAAATTCTTCAATAGTTGATATCGATTTCAATCAACGGTCAGGATTAAAGGTGAAGTTCAATCATAAAGGGAGATTTCCAATTAAAGGGACTAACAAATTTAATTTGAGTAAAATAAGGAGCTAACTGATTCAATTTGAGTAAAAAAATGAGTTAATTGATTTAACTCATTTTTTATCAATAGTGAACTGGAAATTCCCTTTTTGAACTAAAGAGAGATTTTGTTGAGATATTTAATTTAATAAAATGAGATATGCTTTCATAATTACTTTTTCTATTTAATTAAGTAATCTTTAATTAATTCGAGAAAATTTTCTTATTTAATTAAATAACATCATTTAATTAATTAGGAATGGCTTCTCGTTTAATTAAATAACTTTGTTTAATTAATTAGAAGTAAGTACTCCATTTAATTAAATAATTTCATTTAAGTAGTTAACAGATCTAATTTGAGTAAAATATAGAGTTAACTAATTCAATTTGAGTAGAAAAAGGAGTTAACTTATTTAACTCATTTTTTATCAATAGTGAACTGGAAATTTCTCTTTTTGAACTGAAGAGAGATTTTGTTGAGATGTTTAATTTAATAAAATGAGATATACTCTTATAATTACTTTTTCTATTTAATTAAATAATCTTTAATTAATTTGATACTCTTCTCCTATTTAATTAAATAACTTCATTTAATTAATTAGGAATGGCTTCTAATTTAATTAAATAACTTTGTTTAATTAATTAGAAGTAAGTACTTCATTTAATTAAATAATTTTATTTAATTATTTCATTTTTTTTTTGAAACTAGTCAACTCAAGTCAACCGTGGTTAAATCTAATCAACTTTTGGTCAAACTTGATATTTGCGTATGTGAATACGAGCTAATGTGAGTATGAATTTCAGTAACAATTCGATGCAAATTCTCATTCAACCTTCCAAAATGCAGAGATGAGGGTCTCTTAAATAGACTTTCCTGAAATTCATCAACGGTTGAGATCGATTTCAATCAACGGTCAGGATTAAAGGTGAAGTTCAATCATAAAAGGAGATTTCCAATTAAAGGGACTAATAGATTTAATTTCAGTAAAATAAGGAGTTAACTGAAGAGAGATTTTGTTGAGATATATAATTTAATAAAATGAGATATGCTCTCATAATTACTTTTTCTATTTAATTAAGTAATCTTTAATTAATTAGAGACACTTTTCTTATTTAATTAAATAACTTCATTTAATTAATTAGGAATGGATTCTCATTTAATTAAATAATTTTGTTTAATTAATTAGAAGTAAGTAGTCCATTTAATTAAATAATTTTTCTTAATTATTTTAAAATTCTTTTCGAAACTAGTCAACTCAAATCAACCATGGTCAAGTCTGGTCAACTTTTGATCAAACTTGATATTTGCATATGTGAATATGAGCAAATGTGAGTATGAATTCTAGCAACAATTTGATGCAAATTCTCATTCAACCTTTCGAAATGAAGAGATGAGGGTCTCTTAAATAGACTTTCTTGGAATTCATCAATGGTTGAGATCGATTTCAATCAATGGTCATTATTAAAGGTGAAGTTCAGTCATAAAAGGAGATTTTGAAATTAAAGTGAGTTAATAGATTTAATTTGAGTAAAATAAGGAGTTAACTGATTCAATTTGAGTAGAAAAAGGAGTTAACTTATTTAACTCATTTTTGATCAATAGTGAACTGAAAATTTCCCTTTTTGAATTGAGGAGAGATTTTGATGAGATATTTAATTTAATAAATTGAGATATGCTCTCATAATTACTTTTTCTATTTAATTAAGTAATTTTTAATTAATTTTAGAGACTTTTCTTATTTAATTAAATAACTTCATTTAATTAATTAGGAATGGCTTGTCACTTAATTAAATAAATTTGTTTAGGTAATTAGAAGTAAGTACTTCATTTAATTAAATAATTTCGTTTAGTTATTTCAAAATTCTTTTCAAAACTAGTCAACTCAAGTCAACCGTGGTCAAATCTGGTCAACTTTTGATGAAACTTGATCTTTGCGTATGTGAATATGAGCAAATGTGGGTATGAATTCCAACAACAATTCAATGCAAATTCTCATTCAACCTTTCAAAATGAAGAGATGAGGGTCTCTTAAATAGACTTTCCTGGAATTCATCAACGGTTGAGATCGATTTCAATCAATGGTCAAGATTAAAGGTGAAGTTCAGTCATAAAAGGAGATTTCCAAATTAAAGGCAGTTAACAGATTTAATTTGAGTAAAATAAGGAGTTAACTAATTCAATTTTAGTAGAAAAAGGAGTTAAATGATTTAACTCATTTTTGATCAATAGTGAATTGAAAATTTCCTTTTTTGAACTGAAGAGAGATTTTGTTCAGATATTTAATTTAATAAAATGAGATATGCTCTCATAATTACTTTTTCTATTTAATTAAATAATCTTTAATTAATTAGAGACACCATTCTTATTTAATTAAATAACTTCATTTAATTAATTAGGAATGGCTTCTCATTTAATTAAATAACTTGGTTTAATTAATTAGAAGTAAGTACTCCATTTAATTAAATAATTTCATTTAACTATTTCAAATTTTTTTTCGAAACTAGTCAACTCAAGTCAACCGTGGTCAAATTTGGTCAACTTTTTTCAAACTTGATCTTTGCGTATGTGAATATGAGCAAATGTGAGTATGAATTCCAGTAACAATTCAATGCAAATTATCATTCTACCTTTCAAAATGAAGAGATGAGGGTCTCTTAAATAGACTTTCCTGAAGTTCATCAACGGTGGAGATCGATTTCAATCAATGGACAGGATTAAAGGTGAAGTTCAGTCATAAAAGGAGATTTCCAACTTAAAAGTAGTTAACAGATTTAATTTGAGTAAAATAAGGAGCTAACTGATTCAATTTGAGTAGAAAAAGGAGTTAACTGATTTAACTTATTTTTGGTCGATAATCAACTAAAAATTTCTCTTTTTGAACTGAAGAGAGATTTTGTTGAGATATTTAATTTAATAAAATTAGATATGGTCTCATAATTATTTTTTCTATTTAATTAAATAATCTTTAATTAATTAGAGACACTTTTCTTATTTAATTAAATAACTTTATTTAATTAATTAAGAATGACTTCTCATTTAATTAAATAACTTTGTTTAATTAATTAGAAGTAAGTACTCCATTTAATTAAATAACTTCATTTAATTATTTCAAAATTCTTTTTGAAACTAGTCAACTCAAATCTATTGTGGTTAAATTTGGTCAAATTTTGGTCAAACTTGATATTTGCGTATGTGAATATGAGCAAATGTGAGTATGAATTCCAGCAACAATTCGATGCAAATTCTCATTCAACCTTTCAAAATGAAGAAATGAGGGTCTCTTAAATAGACTTTCTTAGAATTCATCAACAGTTGAGATCGATTTCAATTAACAGTCAGGATTAGAGGTGAAGTTCAGTCATAAAAAGAGATTTCTAAATTAAAATGAGTTAACATATCTAATTTTAGTAAAATAAGGAGTTAACTGATTCAATTTGAGTAGAAAAAGGATTTATCTGATTTAACTCATTTTTTATCAATAGTGAATTGGAAATTTCCCTTTTTGAACTGAAGAGAGATTTTGTTGAAATATTTAATTTAATAAAATGATATATGCTCCCATAATTACTTTTTCTATTTAATTAAATAATCTTTAATTAATTTGAAACAGTTTTCTTATTTAATTAAATAACTTCGTTTAATTAATTAAGAATGGCTTCTCATTTAATTAAATAACTTTTTTTAATTAATTAGAACTAAGTACTCCATTTAATTAAATAATTTGGTTTAATTATTTCAAATTTTTTTTCAAAACTAGTAAACTCAAGTCAACCATGGTTAAATCTGGTTAACTTTTGGTCAAATTTGATCTTTGCGTATGTGAATATGAGCAAATGTGAGCATGAATTTTAAGAACAATTCGATGCAAATTCTCGTTCAACCTTTCAAAATGAAGAGATGAGGGTCTCTTAAATAGACTTTCTTAGAATTCATCAATAGTTGAGATCGATTTCAATCAACGGTCAGGATTAAAGGTGAAGTTCAGTCATAAGGGGAGATTTCCAAATTAAAAGGAGTTAACAGATTTAATTTGATTAAAATAAAGAGTTAACTTATTCAATTTGAGTAGAAAAAGGAGTTAACTGATTTAACTTAGTTTTGGTCGATAGTCAACTAAAAATTTCTCTTTTTGAACTGAAGAGAGATTTTGTTGAGATATTAAATTTAATAAAATGAGATATGCTCTCATAATTACTTTTTCTATTTAATTAAATAATCTTTAATTAATTAGAGACACTTTTCTTGTTTAATTAAATAACTTCATATAATTAATTAAGAATGGCTTCTCATTTAATTAAATAACTTTGTTTAATTAATTAGAAATAAGTACTCCATTTAATTAAATAATTACATTTAATTATTTCAAAATTTTTGAGATAATGGGTGTTGCACACATTGCATAATATTGTTATTTTATTATGTAATGTTGCACCTAGATGGATGTGCAACATGTAAAGATTTCCATGGAATATTCTTGATGAGTTGTATTGTAACATTGTAAAAATAATTTATGTAATTATTTAATATTGGAGAAAACAATTAAATGCCCAATATTAAATGTGGGGTCAGTGGGTTAGGTAGCACATGGTTTTAGCACATGATTTATGTAATACCACTTGGTGGTTTTGTGAGACTTGCTACTATATAAGCAGCCACAAGGGTAGTTGTTGTAGAGAAGAAAAAGAGTGACAAGGAGAAGACAAAAGGCAAGAGTCGAGTGGGACAAGGCTTGACAGGTTAGCCAAGGGAGCATTTGTGAAGCTTGAAAGCATGGCATGGGATGTGTGGATTCATGCTTGTTCACATAGTTTGCTCGGTTGCGGTTATGACCATGAAGGCTTCCATGGTTGTATGGCAATGGTATTTTTTGCTAAATAATACATGATGATGGATGCTTTTGGAGGCTGAGTTTTTTCCCTCACTGAGGGTTTCCAAGGGTATATCTTGTGTCACAATTTTGTGGGTATGTCATCTATTCTCTTGCATGTGAATTTTAATTCTGTGTTTATTTCAGATCTATTATGGGTTATGTGGAAATGGTTATATTCTTTGTTGCCAAGTTTCCTTACAAGTGGTATCAGAGCTATGGTTTTAGTATTGTAACCCTAGATTGAATCCATGGGAATGCATGAGAGGATAAAAAGAAAGGGCAAGATATATGAATGATTTATTGCAGATCTAAGGGTTTTGGATTTACTATTATGATGGGATGTTAATAGATTTGGGCATGTGAAATTGTTGGACAAAAAGATTTTTTTGAATGTTTCATTTAAATGAGGGTTTTGGGGGGTAGCTTGCAGAAATGACCTCTTGGGTAAAAACAGACCTCACCATTGGATCCGGGTCGACATTTCCATAAATTTTGATATATAATATGCCCTAGTTTGGCCATGTTCAGAGGAAATGAAAGAGTTTTTTAATTTCAGCCTATGAAGACCGTCAAATTTAATCCCGTTGAAATTTTTGTCACTGAAAAAATTAAAAATGAAAAATCGTACTGAAAATGGTAAAAAGACTGTCTTAGTAAAATGGCCATAACTTTGTCTCAGAATATCAGATTTCAAAGTTCTTACAGGCGTTGGAAAGCTAATTCAGAGCACTACAAGATGGTGTAGGTTTGGTTCTATGATTTTGATATTTTGTTAGGTTTTAAGAGCCTTAAAGTCAGATGTTGTTTATTTTGAGCACGAATTGGGGCATAACTTGGGCATACGGAGTCAAATTTTGGACTTCGAGTAGTCAATGGAAAGCTCTTGGAGACCTCTACACATTGGTTCAGATTTGGTATAGGTTTGGCATGATTTATTTGTTGATATATTTATCTGAACAGTTTATAAGTATATTTTGACTATGGTAACATTGTGAGTTTATGGCATTAAAAATTTAAGTTTTTGATGTCATTGTATACTCAGTTCATATTTTAGATTGGTCTCATGATGATATAGTTATCAGTGTTTGGATTTGGATATGCATGATGACTTGTTGGGTCTACAAGTTGTGCAGTGTTGTAAGCGGTCTATACTTATAGGTTGCATTTATAGCTTGGTTATGGGTTGTCTTTGCCTAGTGATCTTTCATTATTGGTGCATATTCAGATTGGTGGCTTGGATTTGGGTTGTCTATGCCCTAAGTCACATGATTTTATCTTCATGTAGAAGGGATGAGATGTTGTTACTAGGTACAGTCATGGTGGAGGATTGTGGTTGACTATTTTATGCTGACAGGTTGGATACTTTGAGAGTCTGATGCTCGGTTCATGGATATGATCATGGTGTCATAGATTTTGGCGTGACATGATTTGCTATACAGGTACATCCTTGATGTTCATTAGCTTAGATTTTTTGATTTGGTTATGGTGGTATATCTTCTTGGTTAAGGATCATGGTTATTTGGTTTCTTTTATGGAGCTCATGATGTGCACTTTGAGTTCTTTGATGGTTTGATGCCTTGTTTGATTCTCATGGTTAGAGGATGGGTTTTCATCATGATGTCATGGATAGCTTGGATACACAGTTTAGTGGGAGCTTGTGACAGTGATGGGGTGACAGTGCAGGATTAGTTCCTGGTTTGGTTTATATCTTCTTGGTTTGGAGAGGATGGATTTTATGATGCCATAGGTGACTTGGTACCACGGTTGAGTGAAAGTTGTTGGCATTGATATATTTATTGAGTGTTTGCAGATGTTGGAGGTTTAACTTAGATCTTGTTGCTGCAGAAGCGTCTTTGACATTTGAATGGTGCACTTGTTATCTTCATGGTGTGTGGAGATGGCTCTTCATGGTATGTGGAGATGGTTTTCTTCATGGTGTGTGGAGATAGTTGCATCCTGAGGACTCGCATGGTTCTTGGTAAAGGTGTGGTTTATGCTTTTATTTGGCATGTTATCCTTGGTATGAGGATGGTTTCATTATTATGTCATGGTATACTCTTGATACGCGTTTAGAGTTGTGGCATGTTATAGTATGTTCATGTGGAGCATGTTATCTCTTTAGTTGAGATGGTAAGATCATGTTGTCATGTTTATGTTCCTGAGGCCATGGTTGAAACTTTGACATTGATCTTGGTTTAGTTTCTTGGTATTGAGTACACTGATCATAAGTTGGATACTTCATGATATTGCTATGTTGCATTTGGAGTTTTCATGGATTGATTGGTTACAGGTGCTCATGGATACTTAGAGATGATGGTGATGCTGATTTCTCTTGGATTAGAGAAGTATTTGTTGGGGTGGTTGATGGTTTCAACAGGAAGTCTGAGGGGCAGTCACCTGATATGGACATGAGAGGAGATTGTTCTTAGATGAGTCTTGGTTGGAGACTTGGGTATCTTGATGAGCATTCTCATTCTCCACTCTTGGTCTACTCGGCGGTTTGCTACTTGAGAGGTATAACCCATTATTTTCTCTCAGTTGCATTATATTTATGCTTTTCTTTCATGGATATGGATCTTGAGCTATGGTGCATGAGTTAGTTTTGGAAGGTTCATTTGAGAGATGGTTTAGCATTGGTTATCTCCATGTGCATATGTTGTTATGCTAGTTGAGTTTGGGAGATGGTTTTATATTGGGCATTTTCCTTGGATTAGGAATGGTTATTCTTTGGTTTAAGAATGGGTTTATTGAGTTTGATCTTCTTGTGAGAGGCTTACATCCATAATTAGTTATATGGTATGGTTTGGGTGTTGTTGAGGCTTCTTGTTGGGGTTTTATGGAGGAGATCATACTTGCACAGTTTACATCTAGAGGTGTGTGTAGAAGGACATGATACAGGTTATGATTTGCATGGTTTCTCTAGTCTTGGTTATCTTTTTGAATGTTCAGTTTTTGGCTACATTGGATTTGAGATTGGTTAGAGATTGTGATCACTGGTTTGTGCTCATTTTTGTCATGTGAGAGATGACATGGTTATTTTTTTACCTCTTTCCTTTGTTGGTTGTGGAGAATTTGGGAGACTATTGGAGACTTGTTATGAGAGTTGTTCTTACAGGATATTAGTTTATGTATTATGGATGTCCTTAATACTACATGGATTCACTTCTTTGAGATGTTGTGAGTGGATTGGTTATAGATTTGACATTATCTTTTGCAGTGCGAGCTTCTTGGTATATATGTGGCAGGTATTGCTCTTGAGGCTTGTGATTGCAGGTTATAGATTGGATATGTCGGTGATATGAGATTCACTTGTTATACCTTTGAGGTATGGATAGTTGGATGGGTTTGGCACTTTGCTGTGGGTGCTATTTCAGCTATGGATATTTTGACAACTATGGATACATGTGATTACCTGGATCAGGTTTTTGTGCTTGGAATTTTAGTTGGTACAGGATTTTATGATCTTCTAATGCGACAAGTTGGGTGGCTTTCTCTTTGGATGGCTTCTATGTATGTCTAGTGGTAGTGGCATAATAGGAGGTGAGATCATTCATGTTCGAGATGCTGGATACTTTGATTTTGTTGCGGGTACCAGGATGGAGCACTTGGTGTATTTTGATCCATGATGGTGGATGTGCTGGGAGGGATTATTCCCTTGTTCATTTTGTGTGGCTACGGATTGACCCTATGCAATGTATACAACAAGTGGGAGATTGTTGAGATAATGAGTGTTGCACACATTGCATAATATTGTTATTTTATTATTTTATTTTATTATGTAATATTGCACCTAGATGGATGTGCAACATGTAAAGATTCCCATAGAATATTCTTGATGAGTTGTATTCTAACATTGTAAAAATATTTTATGTAATTATTTAATATTGGGAAAAAGAATTACTAGGTGCTTACGCGGGTCGGGAAGCCACCGGGGAGATTTGAACCCATGACCAGGCCAAAACCAGGCTCTGATACCAATTGTAGGGTCCATTTGCTATTGCACCAAAAGCCATGACTGTTAGTGAACATGGAACACCACATAATTAACCACCTGTGGGCAGGGGAGCGCGTCGCATCACCCAAAAAAAATTCTTTTTGAAACTAGTCAACTCAAGTCTACTGCGGTTAAATTTGGTCAACTTTTGGTCAAACTTGATCTTTGCATATGTGAATATGAACAAATGTGAGTATGAATTTCAGCAACAATTCGATGCAAATTCTCATTCAACCTTTCAAAATGAAGAGATGAGGGTCTCTTAAATAGACTTTCCTGGAATTTATCAACGGTTGAGATCGATTTCAATCAACGGTCAGGATTAAAGGTGAAGTTCAGTCATAAAGGGAGATTTCCAAATTAAAGGGAGTTAACAAATTTAATTTGAATAAAATAAGGAGTTAACTGATTCAATTTGAGTAGAAAAAGGAGTTAACTGATTTAACTCATTTTTTATCAATAGTGAACTGAAAATTTCTCTTTTCGAACTGAAGAGAGATTTTGTTGAAATATTTAATTTAATAAAATGATATATGCTCTCATAATTACTTTTCCTATTTAATTAAGTAATCTTTAATTAATTAGAGACATCTTTCTTATTTAATTAAATAACTTCATTTAATTAATTAGGAATGACTTCTCATTTAATTAAATAACTTTGTTTAATTAATTAGAAGTAAGTACTCCATTTAATTAAATAATTTTGTTTAATTATTTCAAAATTCTTTTTGAAACTAGTCAACTCAAGTTAATCGTTGTTAAATCTGGTCAACTTTTGTTCAAACTTGATCTTTGCGTCTGTGAATATGACCAAATGGGAGTATGAATCCAGCAACAATTCGATGCAAATTCTCATTCAACCTTTCAAAATGAACAGATGAGGGTCTCTTAAATAGACTTTTCTAGAATTCATCAACGGTTGAGATCGATTTCAATTAACGGTCAGGATTAAATGTGAAGTTCAGTCATAAAAGGAGATTTCTAAATTAGAATGAGTTAACAGATCTAATTTGAGTAAAATAAGGAGTTAACTGATTCAATTTGAGTAGAAAAAGAAGTTAACTGATTTAACTCATTTTTTATCAAAAGTGAACTGGAAATTTCCCTTTTTGAACTGAAGAGAGATTTTGTTGAGATATTTAATTTAATAAAATGAGATATGCTCTCATAATTACTTTTTCTATTTAATTAAATAATCTTTAATTAATTTGAAACAATTTTCATATTTAATTAAATAACTTCATTTAATTAATTAGAAATGGCTTCTCATTTAATTAAATAATTTTTTTAAATTAATTAGAAGTAAGTACTCCATTTAATTAAATAATTTTGTTTAATTATTTTAAAAAAAAATTCGAAACTAGTCAACTCAAGTCAACCGTGGTTAAATCTGGTCAACTTTTGGTCATACTTGATCTTTGCGTATGTGAATATGAGAAAATGTGAGTATGAATTCCAGCAACAATTTGATGCAAATTCTCATTGAACCTTTCAAAATGAAGAGATGAGGGTCTCTTAAATAAACTTTCCTGGAATTCATCAACAGTTGAGATCGATTTCAATCAACGGTCAGGATTAAAGGAGAAGTTCAGTCATAAAAGGAGATTTCCAAATTAAAATGAGTTAACAGATCTAATTTGAAAAAAATAAGGAGTTAACTAATTCAATTTGAGTAGAAAAAGAAGTTAATTGATGTAAATCATTTTTGATCAAAAGTGAACTGAAAATTTCTATTTTTGAACTGAAGAGAGATTTTGTTGAGATATTAAATTTAATAAAATGAGATATGCTCTCATAATTACTTTTTCTATTTAATTAAGTAATCTTTAATTAATTCAAGACACTTTTCTTATTTAATTAAATAACTTCATTTAATTAATTAGGAATGGCTTCTGATTTAATTAAATAACTTTGTTTAATTAATTAGAAGTAAGTACTCCATTTAATTATTTCAATTTTTTTTTCGAAACTAGTCAACTCAAGTCTACTGTGGTTAAGTTTGGTCAACTTTTGGTCAAACTTGATCTTTGTTTATGTGAATATGAGCAAATGTGAGTATGAATTTCAGCAACAATTCGATGCAAATTCTCATTCAACCTTTCAAAATGAAGAGATGAGGGTCTCTTAAATAGACTTTCTTGGAACTCATCAACAGTTCAGATCGATTTCAATCAACGGTCAGGATTAAAGGTGAAGTTCAGTCATAAAGGGAGATTTTCAAATTAAAGGGAGTTAACAAATTTAATTTCAATAAAATAAAGAGTTAACTGATTAAATTTGAGTAGAAAAAAGAGTTAACTGATTTAACTAATTTTTTATCAATAGTGAATTGAAAATTTCCCTTTTTGAACTAAAGAGAGATTTTGTTGAGATATTTAATTTAATAAAATGAGATATGCTCTCACAATTACTTTTTCTATTAAATTAAATAATCTTTAAATAATTAGAGACACTTTTCTTATTTAATTAAATAACTTCATTTAATTAATTAGGAATGGCATCTCATTTAATTAAATAACTTTGTTTAATTAATTAGAAGTAAGTACTCCATTTAATTATTTCAAATTTTTTTTCAAAACTAGTCAACTCAAGTCTACTGTGGTTAAGTTTGGTCAACTTTTGGTCAAACTTGATCTTTCTTTATGTGAATATGAGCAAATGTGAGTATGAATTTCAGCAACAATTCGATGCAAATTCTCATTCAACCTTTCAAAATGAAGAGATGAGGGTCTCTTAAATAGACTTTCCTGGAACTCATCAACAGTTGAGATCGATTTCAATCAACGGTCAGGATTAAAGGTGAAGTTCAGTCATAAAGGGAGATTTTCAAATTAAAGGGAGTTAACAAATTTAATTTCAATAAAATAAAGAGTTAACTGATTAAATTTGAGTAGAAAAAAGAGTTAACCGATTTAACTCATTTTTTATTAATAGTGAATTGAAAATTTCCCTTTTTCAACTAAAGAGAGATTTTGTTGAGATATTTAATTTAATAAAATGAGATATGCTCTCATAATTATTTTTTCTATTTAATTAAGTAATCTTTAATTAATCAGAGACACTTTTCTTATTTAATTAAATAACTTCATTTAATTAATTAAGAATGGCTTCTTGTTTAATTAAATAACTTTGTTTAATTAATTAGAAGTAAGTACTCGACTTAATTAAATAATTTTATTTAATTATTTCAAAATTCTTTTCGAAACTAGTCAACTCAAGTCAACCATGGTCAAATCTGGTCAACTTTTGGTCAAACTTGATCTTTGCGTATGTGAATATGAGTGAATGTGAGTATGAATTCCAACAACAATTCAATGCAATTTGTCATTCAACTTTTCAAAATGAAAAGATGAGGGTCTCTTAAACAGACTTTCCTAAAATTCATCAACGGTTGAGATCGATTTCACTCAACGGTCATGATTAAAGGTGAAGTTCAGTCATAAAGGAAGATTTCCAAATTAAAGGGAGTTAACAGATTTAATTTGAGTAAACTAAAGAGTTAAAGGATTAAATTTGAGTAGAAAAAGGAGTCAACTAATTTAACTCATTTTTGATCAATACTGAACTGGAAATTTCCCTTTTTGAACTGAAGAGAGATTTTGTTGAGATATTTAATTTAATAAAATGAGATATGGTCTCATAATTACTTTTTCTAGTTATTTAAGTAATTTTTAATTAATTAGAGACACTTTTCTTATTTAATTAAAAAACTTCATTTAATTAATTAGGAATGGCTTCTCATTTAAGTAGGTAACTTTGTTTAATCAATTAGAAGTACTCCATTTAATTAAATAATTTCGTTTAATTATTTCAAAACTCTTTTCGAAACTAGTCAACTCAAGTCAACCGTGGTCAAATCTAGTCAACTTTTGGTCAAACTTGATCTTTGCTTATGTGAATATGAGCAAATGTGAGTATGAATTCCAGCAACAATTTGATGCAAATTCTCATTCAGCATTTCAAAATGAAGAGATGAGGGTCTCTTAAATAGACTTTCTTGGAATTCATCAACGGTTGAGATCGATTTCAATCAACGGTCAGGATTGAAGGTGAAGTTCAGTCATAAGGGGAGATTTCCAAATTAAAGGGAGTTAACAGATTTAATTTGAGTAAAATAAGGAGTTAACTGATTCAATTTGAGTAGAAAAGGGAGTTAACTGATTTAACTTATTTTTGGTCGATAGTCAGCTGAAAATTTCCCTTTTTGAACTGAAGAGAGATTTTGTTGAGATATTTAATTTAATAAAATGAGATATGCTCTCACAATTACTTTTTCTATTAAATTAAATAATCTTTAATTAATTAGAGACACTTTTCTTATTTAATTAAATAACTTCATTTAATTAATTAGGAATGGCTTCTTATTTAATTAAATAACTTTGTTTAATTAATTAGAAGTAAGTACTCCATTTAATTAAATAACTTCGTTTTGATTATTTCAAAATTCTTTTCGAAACTAGTCAACTCAAGTCTACTATGGTTAAATTTGGTCAACTTTTTGTCCATCCTGATCTTTGCGTATGTGAATATGAGTAAATGTGAGTATGAATTTCAGCAACAATTCGATGCAAATTCTCATTCAACTTTTCAAAATGAAGAGATGAGGGTCTCTTAAATAGACTTTCCTGGAATTCATCAATGGTTCAGATCGATTTCAATCAACGATCAGGATTAAAGGTGAAGTTCAGTCATAAAGGGAGATTTCCAAATTAAATGGAGTTAACAAATTTAATTTGAATAAAATAATGAGTTAACTGATTCAATTTGAGTAGAAAAAGGAGTTAACTGATTTAACTCATTTTTTATCAATAGTGAACCGAAAATTTCCCTTTTTGAATTGAAGAGAGATTTTGTTGAGATATTTAATTTAATAAAATGAAATATGCTCTCATAAATACTTTTTCTATTTAATTAAGTAATCTTTAATTAATTAGACACACTTTTCTTATTTAATTAAATAACTTCATTTAATTAATTAGGAATGGCTTCTCGTTTAATTAAATAACTTTGTTTAATTAATTAGAAGTAAGTACTCGACTTAATTAAATAATTTCGTTTAATTATTTAAAAATTCTTTTTGTAACTAGTCAACTCAGGTCAACTGTGGTCAAATCTGGTCAACTTTTGGTTAAACTTGATCTTTGCGTATGTGAATATGAGAAAATGTGAGTATGAATTCCAACAACAATTTGATGCAAATTCTCATTCAACTTTTCAAAATGAAGAGATGAGGGTCTCTTAAATAGACTTTCCTAGAATTCATCAACGGTTGAGATCGATTTCAATCAATAGTCATGATTAAAGGTGAAGTTCAATCATAAAGGGAGATTTCTAAATTAAAGGGAGTTAACAGATTTAATTTGAGTAAAATAAGAAGTTAACTGATTCAATTTGAATAGAAAAATGAGTTAACTCATCTAACTCATTTTTGATCAATAGTGAACTGGAAATTTCCCTTTTTGAACTGAAGAGAGATTTTGTTGAGATATTTAATTTAATAAAATGAGATATGCTCTCATAATTACTTTTTCTATTAAATTAAATAATCTTTAATTAATTAGAGACACTTTTCTTATTTAATAAATAACTTCATTTAATTAATTAGGAATTGCTTCTCATTTAATTAAATAACTTTGTTTAATTAATTAGAAGTAAGTACTCCATTTAATTAAATAACTTCGTTTAATTATTTCAAAATTCTTTTCGAAACTAGTCAACTCAAGTCTACCGTGGTTAAATTTCGTCAACTTTTGGTCAAACTTGATCTTTGCGTATGTGAATATGAGGAAATGTGAGTATGAATTTCAGCAACAATTCGATGCAAATTCTAATTCAACTTTTCAAAATGAAGAGATGAGGATCTTTTAAATAGACTTTCCTGGAATTCGTCAACGGTTGAGATAGATTTCAATCAACGGTCAGGATTAAAGGAGAAGTTCACACATAAAAGGAGATTTCTAAATTAAAATGTGTTAACAGATCTAATTTGAGTAAAATAAAGAGTTAACTAATTCAATTTGAGTAAAAAAAGGAGTTAATTGATTTAACTCATTTTTTATCAATAGTGTACTAGAAATTTCCCTTTTCGAACTAAAGAGAGATTTTGTTGAGATATTTAATTTAATAAAATGCGATATGCTCTCATAATTACTTTTTCTATTTAATTAAATAATCTTTAATTAATTTGAGACACTTTTCTTATTTAATTAAATAACTTCGTTTAATTAATTAGGAATGGCTTCTCATTTAATTAAATAACTTTGTTTAATTAATTAGAAGTAAGTACTCCATTTAACCAAATAATTTCATTTAATTATTTTAAAATTTTTTTCGAAACTAGTCAACTCAAGTCAACTGTGGTTAAATCTGGTCAACTTTTGGTCAAACTTGATCTTTGCGTATGTGAATATGAGCAAATGTGAGTATGAATTCTAGCAACAATTCGATGCAAATTCTCATTCAACCTTTCAAAATGAAGAGATGAGGGTCTCTTAAATGGACTTTCCTGAAATTCATCAACGGTTGATATCGATTTCAATTAACGGTCAGGATTAAGGGTGAAGTTCAGTGATAATGGGAGATTTCCAAATTAAATTGAGTTAACAAATTTAATTTGAGTAAAATAAGGAGTTAACTGATTCAATTTGAGTAGAAAAAGGAGTTAACTGATTTAACTCATTTTTTATCAATAGTGAACTGAAAATTTCCCTTTTTGAATTGAAGAGAGATTTTGTTGAGATATTTAATTTAATAAAATGAGATATGCTCTCATAATTACTTTTTCTATTTAATTGAATAATCTTTAATCAACCGTGGTTAAATTTGGTCAACTTTTGGTCAAACTTGAACTTTCCGTATCTGAATATTAGTGAATGTGAGTATGAATTCCAGCAACATTTCGATGCAAATTCTCATTCAACCTTTCAAAATGAAGAGATGAGGGTCTCTTAAATAGACTTTCTTGGAATTCATCAACGGTTGAGATCGATTTCAATCAACGGTCAGGATTAAAGGTGAAGTTCTGTCATAAAGGGAGATTTCCAAATTAAAGGGAGTTAACTGATTTAATTTGAGTAAAATAAGGAGTTAACTGATTCAATTTGAGTAGAAAAAGGAGTTAACTGATTTAACTCATTTTTGATCAATAGTGAACTAGAAATTTCCCTTTTTGAACTGAAGAGAGATTTTGTTAAGATATTTAATTCAATAAAATGAGATATGCTCTCATAATTACTTTTTCAATTTAATTAAATAATCTTTAATTAATTAGAGACACTTTTCTTATTTAATTAAATAACTTCTTTTAATTAATTAGGAATGGCTTATCATTTAATTAAATAACTTTGTTTAATTAATTAGAAGTAAGTACTCCATTTAATTGAATAATTTCGTTTAATTATTTCAAAATTCTTTTTGAAACTAGTCAACTCAAGTCAACCGTAGTTAAATTTGGTCAACTTTTGGTCAAACTTAATCTTTGCATATGTTAATATGAGCAAATGTGAGTATGAATTCCAGAAACAATTTGATTTAAATTCTCAGTCAACCTTTCAAAGTGAAGAGATGAGGGTCTCTTAAGTAGAATTTCCTAGAATTCATCAACGGTTGAGATCGATTTCAATCAACGGTCAGGATTAAAGGTGAAATTTAGTCATAAAGGGAGATTTCCAAATTAAAGGGAGTTAACCGATTTAAGTTGAGTAAAATAAGGAGTTAACTGATTCAATTTGAGTAGAAAAAGGAGTTAACTGATTTAACTCATTTTTGGTCGATAGTGAACTGGAAATTTCCCTTTTTGAACTGAAGAGAAATTTTGTTGAGATATTTAATTTAATAAAATGAGATATGCTCTCATAATTACTTTTTCTATTTAATTAAATAATCTTTAATTAATTAGCGACACTTTTCTTATTTAATTATGTCATGCCCTAAATTTACCCTAAATGTACATTAAGCACAAATTTTTTATTTATTTTTAATTATTATTATTATTATTATTATTATTATTCTTAATTAATTCATTTCATAAGCCTAAATAACCTCTAAAAGACATATGTGTGTTACAACTATATCATCATTGAGTTGGACATCCCTCTGTTATCTACTGACCCAGTGTTTGGAAAGAGAATACTCATACCTACTATTTCAATCTGTACTCCACATTTCAATGTCATCTTTATTAATTTTTCATATGATTTAATATTTCTTCAATGCATGTAACCCTCAATTAACCATCCATTAGAACTATCTTCAACTTTGATGCCAACTATGCTACTCGAGGCAATCGATTCAAATAACAATATATAAATAATTAACACTTTTCTAGAGTATTTAAAATGTTCCCAAAATCAATGGGTGTATATTTTTATTTTTTTCATATCCCAACTTACATATTTCATTGAAATAGTTATTAAGATTGAATTATCTATTTATTATTCATATTATATCTCTAATGCAAGCGAGATCACATTTTCATATTAGGGTCAATACCTACTACAAGTGAAATTGTAGTGAAACGAATGATCAATTCATTTATATAAACATATATCATAAAATAATGATTTTAAAAGATAATCTATCCTTACTAATACTAAGGTAACAAAATGAATGCATATGAACATATTAACTATCCATCTATCTAAAATACCCTATTAGTCATAGTCCATTAACTTGACCCCACTCACATTTCTTTTAAGAAGATGAAATACTTTTTCTCTAGCAAAGTTCCAAATCACCCTACTACCCACATGCTACTACCCCATAATCTTCTTCACTTACCCATAGACCAAGCGAATTCCTTGGGTTTCTCTCCATGGTGGACTCACTTACAAATGTTTTGGCCAAGACAAGCATAAGCGCCTTTTTCATGAGTCAAATCCTATTAATTTTGAGCTAGAAGATATGCATTTCGAATTCCCATGTTAAATTGACTTGCTACTTGGTCCCATATTGTTGGCAGGGTGGAGTTTATCCTAGTCTTAATTAGGTGGGTGAAGAAAGACATATAAAATGCCATAACTTCTTCCAAGGCAAATAAAGGCGTCAAGGACAAAATGGAAGCCATTCCCTCTTGTCAGAATTATGTCATAAACTTGCACGATATTCCAATATAATATTTGAAGGCACAAAGCACCTAGGGAATAGGTGGATGAAATAAGTCTTGGTCATGTCAGAGAAATTAAATACCTTGGTCTCCATAGCATATTAAATTTTTTTCTCATTCACCAACCCATGCTAGCCTAGGGTAGATAATATAGTAGGTTGTTTGTCACGCTATGTCTTGTTTAAAATATTACTTGGTGCTAGTTTAGGTTTGTTTAACATGAGCATTGTATATTTTTTTTAAAAAAAGTTTCTTTTGATTTGATAGGGTGTTGACTCGAGTTATGTGTCTCATATGAGGTCCCTTCTAATGCAATTAATATGATGGTTAGTTTATTATGTTAAAATATGCTTTATAGGTTATAAGGTCCTAAAAGTCTAAGGAATACTCTTGAATATTTTAATGTCTATATTAAGAGAAGGGATTTATTTTACTTTCTCATACATTTTCCAGAGGATAAAATGTGCACCTACAACAAGCTTATGTCTTAAGTCTTGTATATTTTATATCATCACTTGATTTTCTTCTTCTGTAATCTAGGATATTCAAGGTAAGTTATTGCAAGGATAATTAGGAGATAATTATAAACTAAGTATAGTTTTAAAATTGTGATTCATTTAGCATTCAAAACATTAACTTAATACAATAACTCAACATTTCATGACAAGACTTTATATGAAGTTATCTAGATTATCCCTATCTATGAATTATGAAATTTAGAAACCATTTTCTCAACATTATCCTCTTATGCAGATCTAGATTTGAATGTACATTCACAATTGGTAAACAATGGAACTAAAATGATAATAGCAATCCACCAGGATAATCCTTCCTATGAATATTATCTCTTCTATGATATCAAATTTCTTTTGCATTCCACTCAAGAGCATCAAGTAATTTGGATCTCTGATTGGTGTTACCATCCAATAAAACAACAATATTATTACAATGAATTATCTTCAGTGATACCCTCATGATACACAAAAAGGTGGTGAATTCAACATATCATAATATACACAATGGAAAATACTTTTACTACACATGAGCACTCACAACCTTTCCATTGACAATCAAACCAAGACAGTAGCTTTCTCTAACAATACGTTTAGGCTCACATAACAAAATGGAGTTTTTCTCTCTATTTCATCTCAATGCAATATTTTCTTCTCCTCCTATGCACATGGAAGATAACAAGGACTCCAAGTTTCCAAGATTTTTCTCTAAGAACTTGCAAATGCATCATAACAAAACAACAAGGACCATGGGTGCTTTCCACCCAACCATAGGCCTCAAAGAGACCACCCCCGCGCTAGGGGAACAAGGCTCAAACAAAATCCACATACACACTTGTAAGAAACATATACACCACATAACAAAACTGCAACAAATCCCATCCCAAGGATATTTCACAAAGGCTCACCATTGGAACCTTGAACATAGGGTGAAGGTGGAAACACAAGGAGGTTTACCATTTCATATCATATTTGCCATAAAACTCATGCCCTTTCGGGGCTAAATCAACAAAATACAAGGCCCTATCGAGGCTTCATAATATCATGCCCTTTCGGGGCTTCATAAACATCTTCCACCACACACACTACCAACACAACATCCTCCACCACACACAACCAACAGCTTTACCTTCCTACAAACCCATACTTCAGTTACTTCCTTCCTCACCATTTTTTTTTTTTTCTTATCCTCCCCCAAGGAAAAATATGAATATGACAATGGCATACAATGGAGCCCATACTCCAAGGTCCTCAACTATGCAATCCAACTGCCGCCCGTTCACCCTGGACTTCTCTTCCCTTCCCACAAGGGTGAGTGTAAGTCTCACACCCATAAGAACACTCAAGCACAACAAGAAAACAAAGCCAAGTTGTAATAAAACAACAAATTTTCAAGAGCACATCACATTATCACAACACAATATCAACACCCATAATGCAACAAGGAAATAGAGGAAATCCAAACCTCATACTCACAATACTCCACACAATACAACAAGATGCACAATGGTGTCACACTAATCTACATGGAATGAACACCATTCAAACACTCACATGAATGCTACTCCACAATGCAATGCAATGCATACTCCATTGATAAACTCCACACTTGTAGATTGGATTAACCATGCTAAAAGAAAGAAAAAGGAAAGGAAACAAGCTTGAGATACCAACCTTGGTCCAAGCTAGGGTAAGGATAGTTGCAGTAGAGCTCCCCTCCTCTCCCTCCAAAACCTAACTATCTCTAAAATTAGAGAGAGGCCAAGTTGTTTCTCATTTAGCCATACCTCTACATATATATGCTTCTCATTTTCAGATTCCATAAAGAATGTCATTTTCATGGGGACTCCTAGGTCCACTAGACACCATAGAGGTCATTAATAGCTCCCTAGAGTATAGTACTAACATGGGTGGGGTTAATTTTAATCCAAACTTTATGACCCTCCAAAAGCTAGGTGATTCAAATTTCAAATTCCCCAAGGTGATGACCTTGTCCTTTTACTGACTAAGCCAATAATCAAATTCCTCAATTTAGGAATTTATCACAGAATAAGGTGGCCACATGATCCATTGACAAATAACATGTCATATCACATAACAAGCACAAGTTTCAAGTGACACACACAAAATATCACATTATATTAAAAAAAAATGACTTGTTTTACAATAATACATGAACTAGGCTACTACGCACACATACAATTCACATATACGAAATAAAACACATTACAATTAGGCTTGAATCTTTTCCACTGATTCGACCTTGGTTATGTCATGTTTGTAGTAGTTTGAGCCTTAATTCCCCTTTAACCCATGGTCAAATTCCTGCACACTAAACTCGAGCGTCAGTAGTCCAAGAAAATCATATAAGCATATGTAAAATATATCATTATCTCATTCAACATTAGACTTGAATATATTTCATCATCTCAAATTAACTTTCCCTTTCTTAATCATTTCAAATATAACCTTCAAAATATTAAAATATCAAAACATACATATCACATTCGACATTTGAGTTCCATACTTCATTCCTTATAATTACATTACTTCTTCTAACAAGTTCCATGTAAAATGTTCAAAATACTATAAAACTAAACTTTAATTATCAACATAACATGGTCACTTTAATATTATGAATAATTTCATATTCTACGACAAGATGCTGAATCCATAACTATTGAATCCCTAGGTATGCGGGTTAGGTCTCAATGCATAACAAAATTTATCTTTTAACTCTAATTTTCACTTCAACATTACCTTCTTATATTACAAGCATTTCTACAATTCAATTTCTATTAAAGCAATGTCAATAGCTTACAACATGAAATAGAATCATTAAATGCATCAATTAGGTCATAATATGCAGAGGTAATTATGGATCATCAAAATGCAGATATTAAAATGACATAACCCTAAAGTCTTAAAAGTGTATCAAACATAGGATTAAAATCACCGTAATGCAATTATCTCATTTGTACTATGATGAATTAGGTGAGGCCTCACAAATTAAATAACTTCATTTAATTAATTAGGAATGGCTTCTCATTTAATTAAATAACTTTGTTTAATTAATTAGAAGTAAGTACTCCATTTAATTAAATAATTTCATTTAATTATTTCAAAATTCTTTTCGAAACTAGTCAACTCAAGTCAACTGTGGTTAAATCTGGTCAACTTTTGCTCAAACTTGATCTTTGCGTATGTGAATATAAGCAAATGTGAGTATGAATTCCAGCAACAATTCAATGAAAATTTTCATTCAACCTTTCAAAATGAAGAGATGAGGGTCTCTTAAATAGACTTTTCTGGAATTCATCAACAGTTGAGATCGATTTCAATCAATGGTCAGGATTAAAGGTGAAGTTCAGTCATAAAGGGAGATTTCCAAATTCAAGGGAGTTAATAGATTTAATTTGAGTAAAATAAGGAGTTAACTGATTCAATTTGAGTAGAAAAAGGAGTTAACTGATTTAACTCATTTTTTATCAATAGTGAATTGGAAATTTCCCTTTTTGAACTAAAGAGAGATTTTGTTCAGATATTTAATTTAATAAAATTAGATATGCTCTCATAATTGTTTTTTCTATTTAATTAAATAATCTTTAATTAATTATAGACACTCTTCTTATTTAATTAAATAACTTCATTTAATTAATTAGGAATGGCTTCTCATTTAATTAAATAACATTGTTTAATTAATTAGAAGTAAGTACTCCATTTAATTAAATAATTTCATTTAATTATTTCAAAATTCTCTTCTAAACTAGTCAACTCAAATCAATCGTGGTTAAATCTGGTCAACTTTTGGTCAAACTTGATCTTTGCGTATGTGAATATGAGAAAATGTGAGTATGAATTCTAGCAACAATTCGATGCAAATTTTCATTCAACCTTTCAAAATGAAGAAATGAGGGTCTCTCAAATACGCTTTCCTAGAATTCATCAACTGTTGAGATCGATTTCAATCAATGATCAGGATTAAAGGTGAAGTTCAGTCATAAAGGGAGATTTCTAAATTAAAGGGAGTTAACAGATTTAATTTGAGTAAAATAAGGAGTTAACTGATTCAATTTGAGTAGAAAAAGGAGTTAACTGATTTAACTCATTTTTGATCAATAGTGAACTGAAAATTTCTCTTTTTGAACTGAAGAGAAATTTTGTTGAGATATTTAATTTAATAAAATGAGATATGCTCTCATAATTACTTTTTCTACTTAATTAAGTAATATTTAATTAATTAGAGACAGTTTTCTTATTTAATTAAATAACTTCATTTAATTAATTAAGAATGGCTTCTCATTTAATTAAATAACTTATTCTAATTAATTAGAAATAAGTACTCCATTTAATTAAATAATTTTGTTTAATTATTTGAAAAAAAAATTGAAACTAGTCAAGTCAAGTCAACCGTGGTTAAATCTGGTCAACTTTTGGTCAAACTTGATCTTTGCGTATGTGAATATGAGAAAATGTGAGTATGAATTCCAGCAAAAATTCGATGCAAATTCTCATTCAACCTTTCAAAATGAAGAGATGAGGGTCTCTTAAATAGACTTTTCTAGAATTTATCAATGGTTGAGATCGATTTCAATCAATGGTCAGGATTAAAGGTGAAGTTCAGTCATAAAGGGTGATTTCCAAATTAAAGGGAGTTAACAGATTTAATTTGAGTAAATTAAGAAGTTAACTAATTCAATTTGAGTAGAAAAAAGAGTTAACAGATTTAACTCATTTTTTATCAATAGTGAATTGGAAATTTCCCTTTTTGCACTGAAGAGAGATTTTGTTGAGGTATTTAATTTAATAAAATGAGATATGCTCTCATAATTAAATTTTGCTATTTAATAAATAATCTTTAATTAATTAGAGACACTTTTCTTATTTAATTAAATAACTTCATTTAATTAATTAGGAATGGCTTCTCATTTAATTAAATAACTTTGTTTAGTTAATTAGAAGTAAGTACTCCATTTAATTAAATAATTTCGTTTAATTATTTCAAAATTCTTTTCAAAACTAGTCAACTCAAGTCAACCGTCGTTAAATCTGGTCAACTTTTGGTCAAACTTGATCTTTGCGAATGTGAATATGAGCAAATGTGAGTATGGATTCCAGCAATAATTAGATGCAAATTGTCATTCAACCTTTCAAAATGAAGAGATGAGGGTCTCTTAAATAGACTTTCCCCCAATTCATCAACGGTTGAGATCGATTTTAGTCAACGGTCAGTATTAAAGGTGAAGTTCAGTCATACAGGGAGATTTCAAAATTAAAGGGAGTTAACAGATTTAATTTGAGTAAAATAAGGAGTTAACTGGTTCAATTCAAGTAGAAAAAGGAGTTAACTGATTTCACTCATTTTTTATCAATAGTGAACTGGAAATTTTCCTTTTTGAACTGAAGAGAGATTTTGTTGACATATTTAATTTAATAAAATGAGATATGCTCTCATAATTACTTTTTCTATTTAATTAGATAATCTTTAATTAATTAGAGACACTTTTCTTATTTAGTTAAAAAAGTTCAGTTAATTAATTAGGAATGCCTTCTCATTTAATTAAATAACCTTGTTTAGTTAATTAGAAGTAAGTACTGCATTTAATTAAATAATTTCGTTTAATAATGTTAAAATTCTTTCAAAACTAGTCAACTCAAGTCATTCGTGCTCAAATTTGATCAACTTTTTGTCAAACTTGATATTTGCGTATATGAATATGAGCAAATGTGAGTATCAATTCCAACAACAATTCGATACAAATTCTCATTCAATCTTTCAAAATAAAGAGATTAGGGTCTTTTAAATAGACTTTCTTGGAATTCATCAACGGTTGAGATGGATTTCAATCAACGGTCAGGATTAAATGTAAAGTTCAGTCATAAACGGAGATTTCTAAATTAAAGTGAGTTAACAGATTTAATTTGAGTAAAATAAGTAGTTAACTGATTCAATTTGAGTAGAAAAAGGAGTTAACTGATTTAACTCATTTTTGATTAATAGTGAACTGAAAATTTCCCTTTTTGAACTGAAGAGAGATTATGTTGAGATATTTAATTTAATAAAATGAGATTTGCGCTCATAATTACTTTTTCTATTTAATTAAGTAATCTTTAATTAATTAAAGACACTTTTCTTATTTAATTAAATAACTTCATTTAATTAATTGGGATTGGCTTCTCATTTAATTAAATAACTTTTTTTAATTAATTAGAAATAAGTACTCCATTTAATTAAATAATTTTGTTTAATTATTTCAAATTTTTTTTTGAAACTAGTCAACTCAAGTCAACTGTGGTTAAATCTGGCCAACTTTTGGTCAAACTTGATCTTTGCGTATGTGAATATGAGCAAATGTGAGTATGAATTTCAGCAACAATTCGATGAAAATTCTCGTTCAACCTTTCAAAATGAAGAGATGAGGGTCTCTTAAATAGACTTTCCTGGAATTAATCAACAATTGAGATCGATTTCAATCAACGACCAGGATTAAAGGTGAAGTTCAGTCACAAAGGGAGATTTTCAAATTAAAGGGAGTTAACAGATTTAATTTGAGTAAAATAAGGAGTTAACTGATTGAATTTGAGTAGAAAAAGGAGTTAACTGATTTAACTCATTTTTTATCAATAGTGAACTAAAAATTTCCCTTTTTAAACTGAAGAGAGATTTTCTTGAGATATTTAACTTAATAAAATGAGATATGCTCTCGTAATTACTTTTTCTATTTAATTAAGTAATCTTTAATTAATTAGAGACACTTTTCTTATTTAATTAAATAACTTCATTTAGTTAATTAAGAATGGCTTCTCATTTAATTAAATAACTTTGTTTAATAAATTAGAAGTAAGTACTCCATTTAATTAAATAATTTCGTTGAATTATTTCAAAATTCTTTTTGAAACTATTCAACTCAAGTCAACCGTGGTTAAATCTGGTCAACTTTTGGTCAAACTTGATCTTTCCGTATGTGAATATGAGCAAATGTGAGTATGTATTCCAGCAACAATTTGATGCAAATTCTCATTCAACCTTTCAAAATGAAGAGATGAGGGTCTCCTAAATAGACTTTCATAGAATTTATCAACAGTTGAGATCTATTTCAATCAGCGGTCAGGATTAAAGGTTAAGTTCAGTCATAAAGGGAGATTTCTAAATTAAAGTGAGTTTACATATTTAATTTGAGTAAAATAAGGAGTTAGCTGATTCAATTTGTGTAGAAAAAGAAGTTAACTGATTTAACTCATTTTTGATCAATAGTGAACTAGAAATTTCCCTTTTTGCACTGAGGAGAGATTTTGTTAAGATATTTAATTTAATAAAATTAGATACGCTCTCGTAGTTAGTTTTTCTATTTAATTAAATAATTTTTAATTAATTAGAGACACTTTTCTTATTCAATTAAATAACTTCATTTAATTAATTAGGAATGGCTTCTCATTTAATTAAATAACATTGTTTAATTAATTACAAGTAGGCACTCCATTTAATTAAATAATTTCGTGTAATTATTTCAAAATTCTTTTCGAAACTAGTCAACTCAAGTCAACCGTTGTTAAATCTGGTCAACTTTTGGTCAAACTTGATCTTTGCGTATGT
Organism: Cupressus sempervirens; assembly: GCA_028749045.1. Classification (NCBI taxonomy): domain Eukaryota; kingdom Viridiplantae; phylum Streptophyta; class Pinopsida; order Cupressales; family Cupressaceae; genus Cupressus; species Cupressus sempervirens. The sequence continues at coordinate 114,954,967 of CM053783.1, forward strand.
GAATATGAGTAAATGTGACTATGAATTCTAGCAACAATTTGATGCAAATCATCATTCAACCTTTCAAAATGAAGAGATGAAGGTCTCTTAAATAGACTTTCTTGAAATTCATCAACAGTTGAGATCAATTTAAATCAATGGTCAGGATTAAAGGTGAAGTTCAGTCATAAAGGGAGATTTCCAAATTAAAGGGAGTTAACAGATTTAATTTGAGTAAAATAAAGAGTTAACTGATTCAATTTGACAAGAGAAAGGAGTTAACTAATTTAACTCATTTTTGATCAATAGTGAACTGAAAATTTTCCTTTCTGAATTGAAGTGAGATTTTGTCGAAATATTTAATTTAATAAAATGAGATATGCTCTCATAATTACTTTTTCTATTTAGTTAAAAAAAATTTAATCAATTAGAAACAATTTTTTTATTTAATTAAATAACTTCATTGAATTAATTAGGAATGGCTTTTCATTTAATTAAATAACTTTGTTTAATTAATTAGAAGTAAGTACTCCATTTAATTAAATAGTTTCATTTAATTATTTCAAAATTCTTGTCAAAACTATTCAACTCAAGTCAACCATGGTTAAATCTGGTCAACTTTTGGTCAAACTTGATATTTGCGTATGTGAATATAAGAAAATGTGAGTGTGAATTCCAGCAACAATTCGATACAAATTCGCATTCAACCTTTCAAAATGAAGAGATGAGGGTCTCTTAAATAGACTATCCTGAAATTCATCAACGGTTGAGATCGATTTCAATCAACGGTCAAGATTAAAGGTGAAGTTCAGTCATAAAGGGATATTTCCAAATTAAAGGAAGTTAATAGATTTAATTTTAGTAAAATAAGGAGTTAACTGATTCAATTTGAGTAGAGAAAGGAGTTAACTGATTTAATGCATTTTTTATCAATAGTGAACTGAAAATTTCCCTTTTTGAACTGATGAGAGATTTTGTTGAGATATTTAATTTAATAAAATGAGATATGCTCTCATAATTACTTTTTCTATTTAATTAAGTAATCTTTAATTAATTTTAGACACTTTTCTTATTTAATTAAATAACTTCATTTAATTAATTAGAAATGGCTTCTCACTTAATTAAATAACTTTGTTTAAGTAATTGGAAGTAAGTACTCCATTTAATTAAATAATTTCGTTTAGTTATTTCAAAATTATTTTTGAAACCAGTCAACTCAAGTCAACCGTGGTCAAATCTGGTCAACTTTTGATCAAACTTGATATTTGCATATGTGAATATGAGCAAATGTGAGTATGAATTCCAGCAACAATTCAATGCAAATTCTCATTCAACCTTTCAAAATGAAGAGATGACGGTCTCTTAAATAGACTTTCCTGTAATTCATCAATGGGTGAGATCGATTTCAATCAGCGGTCAAGATTACAAGTGAAGTTCAGTCAGAAAGGGAGATTTCCAAATTAAAGGGAGTTGACAGATTTAATTTGATTAAAATCAGGAGTTAACTGATTCAATTTGAGTAGAGAAAGGAGTTAACTAATTTAAATCATTTTTTATCAATTGTGAACTGCAAATTTCCCTTTTTGAACTGAAGAGAGATTTTGTTGAGACATTTAATTTAATAAAATGAGATATGCTCTCATAATTACTTTTTCTAGTTTAATTAAATAATCTTTAATTAATTAATTAAGTAATCTTTAATTAATTAGAGACACCTTTCTTATTTAATTAAATAACTTCATTTAATTAATTAGGAATGGCTTCTCATTTAATTAAATAACTTTGTTTAATTAATTAGAAGTAAGTACTCCATTTAGTTAAATAATTTTGTTTAATTATTTCAAAGAAAAATTTGAAACTAGTCAACTCAAGTCAACCATGGTTAAATCTGGTCAATTTTTGGTCAAACTTGATGTTTGCGTATGTGAATATGAGCAAATGTGAGTATGAATTTCAGCAAGAATTCGATGCAAATTCTCATTCAACCTTTCAAAATGAAGAGATGAGGGTCTCTTAAATAGACTTTCCTAGAATTCATCAACGGTTGAGATCGATTTGTATCAACGGTCAGGATTAAAGGTGAAGTTTAGTCATAAAGGGAGATTTCTAAATTAAAAGGAGTTAACAGATTTAATTTGAGTAAAATAAGGAGTTAACTGATTCAATTTGAGTAGAGAAAGGAGTTAACTGATTTAACTCATTTTTTATCAATAGTGAACTGAAAATTTCCCTTTTTGAATTGAATCAAGATTTTGTTGAGATATTTAATTTAATAAAATGAGATATGCTCTCATAATTACTTTTTCTATTTAATTAAATAATCTTTAATTAATTTGAGACACTTTTCTTATTTAATTAAATAACTTCATTTGATTAATTAGGAATGGCTTCTCATTTAATTAAATAACTTTGCTTAATTAATTAGAAGTAAGTACTGCATTTAATTAAATAATTTCATTTAATTATTTCAAAATTTTTTTCGAAACTAGTCAACTCAAGTCAACCCTGGTTAAATCTAATCAACTTTTGGTCAAACTTGATCTTTGCATATGTGAATATGAGAAAATGTTAGTATGAATTCTAGTGACAATTCGATGCAAATTCTCATTCAACCTTTCAAAATGAAGAGATGAGGGTCTCCTAAATAGACTTTCCTGGAATTCATCAATGGTTGAGATCGATTTCAATCAGTGATCAGGATTAAAGGTGAAGTTCAGTCATAAAGGGAGATTTCAAAATTAAAGAGAGTTAATAGATTTAATTTGAGTAAAATAAGGAGTTAACTAATTCAATTTGAGTAGAGAAAGGAGTTAACTTATTTAACTCATTTTTCATATATATAGTAGACTGAAAATTTCCCTTTTTGAACCGAAGAGAGATTTTGTTGAGATATTTAATTTAATAAAATTAGATATGCTTTCATAATTGATTTTTCTATTTAATTAAATAATATCTAATTAATTAGAGATCCTTTTCTTATTTAATTAAATAACTTCATTTAATTAATTACGAATGACTTCTCATTTAGTTAAATAACATTTTTTAATTAATTGGAAGTAAGTACTCCATTTAATTAAATAATTTCGTTTAATTATTTTTTTTTAAAAAATTTGAAACTAGTCAACTCTAGTTAATCATTGTTTAATCTAATCAACTTTTGGTCAAACTTGATCTTTGCATATGTGAATATGAGCAAATGTGAGTATGAATTCCAACAACAATTCGATGCAAAGTCTCATTCAACCTTTCAAAATGAAGAGATAAGGGTCTCTTAAATAGACTTTCCTGTAATTTATCAACGGTTGAGATCAATTTCAATCAGCGGTCAGGATTACAGGTGAAGTTCAGTCATAAAGGGAGATTTCCAAATTAAAGGGAGTTGACAGATTTAATTTGAGTAAAATCAGGAGTTAACTGATTCAATTTGAGTAGAGAAAGGAGTTAACTAATTTAACTCATTTTTTATCAATTGTGAACTGAAAATTTCCCTTTTTGAACTAAAGAGAGATTTTGTTGAGATATTTAATTTAATAAAATGAGATATGCTCTCATAATTACTTTTTCTGTTTAATTAAATAATTTTTAATTAATTAGAGACACTTTGCTTATTTAATTAAATAACTTCATTTATTTAATTAGGAATGGCTTCCCATTTAATTAAATAATTTTTTTTAATTAATTAGAACTAAGTACTCCATTTAATTAAATAATTTCATTTAATTATTTCAAAATTCTTTTCGAAACTAGTCAGCTCAAGTCAACTGTGGTTAAATCTAGTCAACTTTTGGTCAAACTTGATCTTTGCATGTATGAATATGAGCAAATGTGAGTATGAATTCCAGCAACAACTCAATGCAAATTCTCATTCAACTTTTCAAAATGAAGAGATGAGGGTCTCTTAAATAGACTTTCATGGAATTCGTCAACGGTTGAGATTGATTTCAATCAACGGTGAAGATTAAAGGTGAAGTTCAGTCATCAAGGGAGATTTTCAAATGAAAGGGAGTTAACAGATTTAATTTGAGTAAAATAAAGATTTAACTAATTCAATTTGAGTAGAGAGAGGAGTTAACTGATTTAACTCATTTTTTATCAATAGTAAACTGGAAATTTCTCTTTTTGAACTGAAGAGAGATTTTGTTGAGATATTTAATTTAATAAAATAATATATGCTCTCATAATTACTTTTAATATTTAATTAAACAATATTTAATTAATTAGAGACACTTTTCTTATTTAATTAAATAACTTCATTTAATTAATTAGGAATGGCTTGTCATTTAATTAAATAACCTTTCTTAATTAATTAGAAGTAAGTACTCCATTTAATTGAATAATTATGTTTAATTATTTCAAAATTCTTTTTAAAACTAGTCAACTCAAGTCAACCGTGGTTAAATCTGGTCAACTTTTATTCAAACTTGTTCTTTGCGTATGTGAATAAGAGCAAATGTGAGTATGAATTCCAGCAACAATTCAATGCAAATTCTCATTCAACCTTTCAAAATGAAGAGATGAGGGTCTCTTAAATAGACTTTATTGGAATTCATCAATGGTTGAGATCGATTTCAATCAACGGTCAAGATTAAAGGCGAAGTTCAGTCATAAAGGGAGATTTCCAAATTAAAGGGAGTTAACAGATTTAATTTGAGTAAAATAAGGAGTTAACTGATTCAATTTGAATAGAAAAAATAGTTAACTAATTTAACACATTTTTGATCAATAGTGAACTGGAAATTTCCCTTTTTGAACTGAAGAGAGATTTTGTTGAGATATTTAATTTAATAAAATGAGATATGCTCTCATAATTACTTTTAATATTTAATTAAATAATCTTTAATTAATTAGAGACACTTTTCTTATTTAATTAATTAGGAATGGCTTCTCATTTAATTAAATAACTTTGTTTAATTAATTAGAAGTAAGTACTCCATTTGATTAAATAATTTCATTTAATTATTTCAAAATTCTTTTCGAAACTAGTTAACTCAAGTCAACCATGGTTAAATCTGGTCAACTTTTATTCAAACTTGATTTTTGCGTATGTGAATATGAGCAAACGTGAGTGTGAATTTCAACAACAATTCGATGCAAATTCTCATTCAACCTTTCAAAATGAAGAGATGAGGGTCTCTTAAATAGACTTTCTTGGAATTCATCAATGGTTGAGATCAATTTCAATCAACGGTAAGGATTAAAGATGAAGTACAGTCATAAAGGGAGATTTCCAAATTAAATGGAGTTAATAGATTTAATTTGAGTAAAATAAGGAGTTAACTGATTCAATTTGAGTAGAGAAAGGAGTTAACTGATTTAACTCATTTTTTATCAATAGTGAACTGGAAATTTCCCTTTTTGAACTGAATAGAGATTTTGTTGAGATATTTAATTTAATAAAATGAGATATGCTCTCATAATGATTTTTTCTATTTAATTAAATAATCTTTAATTAATTAGAGACACTTTTCTTATTTAATTAAATAACTTCATTTAATTAATTAGGAATGACTTCTCATTTAGTTAAATAACTTTGTTTAATTAATTAGAATTAAGTACTCCATTTAATTAAATAATTTCATTTAATTATTTCAAAATTCTTTTCGAAACTAGTCAACTCAAGTCAACTGTGGTTAAATCTGATCAATTTTTGGTCAAACTTGATCTTTGCATATGTGAATATGAGCAAATATGAGTGTGAATTCCAGCAACAATTCGATGCAAATTCTTATTCAACCTTTCAAAATGAAGAGATGAGGGTCTCTTAAATAGACTTTCTTTGAATTTATCAACCTTTGAGATCGATTTCAATCAACGGTTAGGATTAAAGGTGAGGTTCAGTCATAAAGGAAGATTTCCAAATTAAAGGGAGTTAACAGATTTAATTTGAGTAAAATAAGGAGTTAACTGATTCAATTTGAGTAGAGAAAGGAGTTAACTGATTTAACTCATTTTTGATCAATAGTGAACTGGAAATTTCCCTTTTTGAACTGAATAGAGATTTTGTTGAGATATTTAATTTAATAAAATGAGATATGCTCTCATAATGATTTTTTCTATTTAATTAAATAATCTTTAATTAATTAGAGACACTTTTCTTATTTAATTAAATAACTTCATTTAATTAATTAGGAATGACTTCTCATTTAGTTAAATAACTTTGTTTAATTAATTAGAATTAAGTACTCCATTTAATTAAATAATTTCATTTAATTATTTCAAAATTCTTTTCGAAACTAGTCAACTCAAGTCAACTGTGGTTAAATCTGATCAATTTTTGGTCAAACTTGATCTTTGCATATGTAAATATGAGCAAATATGAGTGTGAATTCTAGCAACAATTCGATGCAAATTCTTATTCAACCTTTCAAAATGAAGAGATGAGGGTCTCTTAAATAAACTTTCTTTGAATTTATCAACCTTTGAGACCGATTTCAATCAACGGTTAGGATTAAAGGTGAAGTTCAGTCATAAAGGAAGATTTCCAAATTAAAGGGAGTTAACAGATTTAATTTGAGTAAAATAAGGATTTAACTGATTCAATTTAAGTAGATAAAGGAGTTAACTCATATAACTCATTTTTGATCAATAGTGAACTGGAAATTTCTCTATTTGAATTGAAGAGAGATTTTGTTGAGATATTTAATTTGATAAAATGAGATACGCTCTCATAATTACTTTTTCTATTTAATTAAATAATATTTAATTAATTAGAGACACTTTTCTTATTTAATTAAATAACTTCATTTAATTAATTAGGAATGACTTATCATTTAATTAAATAACTTTGTTTAATTAATTAGAAGTAAGTACTCCATTTAATTAAATAATTTCGTTGAATTATTTCAAAATTCTTTTCGAAACTAGTCAACTCAAGTCAACTGTGGTTAAATCTGGTCAACTTTTGGTGAAACTTGATCTTTGCATATGTGAATATAAGAAAATGTGAATATGAATTCTAGCAACAATTCATTGCAAATTCTTATTCAACCTTTCAAAATGAAGAGATGAGGATTTCTTAAATAGACTTTCTTGGAATTCATCAACGGTTGAGATCAATTTCAATCAACGGTCAGGATTAAAGGTGACGTTTTGTCATAAAGGGAGATTTTCAAATTAAAGGGAGATAACATATTTAATTTGAGTAAAATAAGGAGTTAACTGATTCAATTTGAGTAGAGAAAGGAGTTAATTGATTTAACTCATTTTTGATCAATAGTGAACTGAAAATTTTCTTTTTTGAACTAAAGAGAGATTTTGTTGTGATATTTAATTTAATAAAATGAGATATGCTCTCATAATTACTTTTTCTATTTAATTAAATAATCTTTAATTAATTAGAGACACTTTTCTTATTTAATTAAATAACTTGATTTAATTAATTAAGAATGGCTTCTCATTTAATTAAATAACTTTGTTTAATTAATTAGAAGTAAGTACTCCATTTAATTAAATAATCTCATTTAATTATTGCAAAATTATTTTTGAAACTCATCAACTCAAGTCAACTGTGGTTAAATCTGGAGAACTTTTGGTCAAACTTGATCTTTGCGTAAGTGAATATGAGCAAATTTGAGTATGAATTCCAGCAACAATTCGATGCAAATTCTCATTCAACCTTTCAAAATGAAGAGATGAGGGTCTCTTAAATAGACTTTCCTGGAATTCATGAACAGTTGAGATCGATTTCAATCAACGGTCAGGATTAAAGGTGAAGTTCAGTCATAAAGGGAGATTTCCAAATTAAAAGGAGTTAATAGATTTAATTTGATTAAAATAAGGAGTTAACTGATTCAATTTGAGTAGAAAAAGGAGTTAACTGATTTAACTCATTTTTGATCAATAGTGGACTGAAAATTTCGCTTTTTGAACTGAAGAGAGATTTTGTTGAGATATTTAATTTAATAAAATGAGATATCCTCTCATAATTACTTTTTCTATTTAATAAAATAATCTTTAATTAATTAGAGACACTTTTCTTATTTAATTAAATAACTTCATTTAATTAATTATGAATGGCTTCTCATTTAATTAAATAACTTTATTTAATTAATTAGAAGTAAGTACTCCATTTAATTAAATAATTTCGTTTAATTATTTCAAAATTGTTTTCGAAGCTAGTCAACTCAAGTCAACCATAGTTAAATCTAGTCAACTTTTGGTCAAACTTGATGTTTGCGTATGTGAATATGACCAAATGTGAGTATGAATTTCAGCAACAATTGTATGCAAATTCTCATTCAACATTTCAAAATGAAAAGATGAGGGTCTCTTAAATAGACTTTCTTAGAATTCATAAACGGTTGAGATAGATTTCAATCAATGGTCAAGATTAAAGGTGAAGTTCAGTCATAAAGGGAGATTTTGAAATTAAAGGGAGTTAATAGATTTAATTTGAGTAAAATAAGGAGTTAACTGATTCTATTTGAGCTGAAAAAGGAGTTAACTGATTTAACTCATTTTTTATTAATAGTGAACTAGAAATTTCCCTTTTTGAAATGAAGAGATGTAATGCCTCGCCAGGGGATCCAAAGAATTCCACTAAGTTTGCCAAACAATTTTTTTTATTTAAAACATGATAGTAAAACTATACACAACACTTGCAGAAGCAATAGAAACAATTCAAATAAAAGTACACATAACATAAGATAACATATTACATTCTTTAAAGATCCCTTAACGTTGAATTACTTCTAATCATAACTTGTTCATCTAACATTACATCCTTAACAATGAAATAACAAGGATACATCCAATGTTCATTAAACCATATGCAAGTGTACATTTTAGATTGCTCAATCGTCCACTATACATGTTACAAGGTATGAAAAGCTTAAAAGAATAAACATCCATATAAATAAAGTACATCATCATCCAATATTAATCCATGATGTGATAACATAATGAAACCATAACCATACATGATACATCATCATCATAAAGATATAAACATCCATCATAAAAGATAACCATACATCACAAACATAACTAACTAAGTGCACGGTTCCTCCCAATCGTAAATAGCATCATTAGACCATCATAGATCCTAGCCATCCCTCCATGTGTAACATTCCAAAGCACCGAAGAGATCATCGGTATTATCTTAGTAGGAATGTCACTCCTAAAACATCCTACTAACATGCAAAGTAAAGCATAATATATCATCTAACATATGCAAATCATCAATATAAGAAACATATCAATAAATACATCCATCATAAGGTATAACATCTATCATAATGATCCAAGAACATAATGAAGATAAATACCAACCAAAAATACTCCAGCCACGGTGTCTCAATGGATCTCAAATGATAAGAGTGGAAAATACACTACCACCCGATCGCGTGGAACCTAAGTGGTCCACTCCCACCATGCTGAGGAGATAATGTCAAGTCCCAAACAAGCTATCAAAACCACAAAGTATAAATCTCTATAGTCCAGAAATCTTAAAAGTATACTAACTCAAAGGTTCCATCACACACAAAATTGACATCTAATTCTCAGAGGCACAACAAAGACATGTAGGAAACCTACTCTGCAAGCGGGAAAGTGTCATTGCATTTATCTCGTACAAGTTACCCTATCAGTTAGCTAAACTCAATAGGTCCATACAGATCTCATGCGGCCACTAGTATCCTCTCATACTTACAAGGCATACTATGGAATGCAAGGTCGCAACCATGCGTTCTCACTACTCCCATCCTAGCCTATACAAGCGCTCAAGGCATGGGTGAGAACCAAAACAATTATCTTTTTAGGTTCATTTAATCCCCATTTAGTGTGTAAATGTTATCACTTATTAACCAAAATGTACAATGAGTTACCCTGGCAACCACTTAGGGCGCCGGCCCCCATTGCAAGCCACTTCCTGACACTACAAGTAGATTACCTACCCTAAGCTCATAGAATCATAAAATCACCACAGTCCTATACAAGCGACTGTAAAGAAAATCCAAAAGATAATCCATTAAAAGAATCATCAAATATCCACAATATAAGCATCAAATATCCACAATAAGAATCATCAAATCTTCAAGATAAGAATCATCAAAATCTCCATGAGCATCTGAAAAAACATCCATAGAAAATCATGACCACGACAATTCTCTATTGGCAACTAAAAGCATCACTGATAATCATAAGAATCCATTGGTTCTCAATAACCAAAATAAATTATCTCATCCATTGGTTCTCAACAAGCAACCAAGAATATCTCAAAATCATACTGATCGAAGACTCCAAAATGGTTGAGTCAAAACATGTCACAATATGACATCATCAAGAAATAAATTCACATTTCAGTCTCATCATGGTGACTAGAAAGTAATCCAAGGATAACTGATCGATGACTCAAAAATGATTAGCTCAAGTATCTCATACACATACATCTCAGCTTCACACATGAAGACTGATGAACAAATACAAACATTTCATAGAGCATACGATCACATAACCATGGTTGGGTTTATAAAGAATAAGACCAAATAAGATCAACATGCCAACACATCTCATAACCCCTAAGCCTCTGGTAACAACCTAAGACTGGTCATCACTAGTCAACCCAAAAATCCAAAACAAGAAGCATATAGAATACACGATGCAGATACATGGTTTGGTTTTGCTATTATCTCATAGTTGAATCAAGTGTAGAGCTTCGATTTTCATTTCAAGTATACTTCAAGTGTCTAAGTTTCATCATTTGACCTACAATTCAACCCATTTGTTCCTCCGATAGAATTATCTGTCCATTATTAAGAATTACATTCTAAGAATTACTTAAGAGTAAATATTCACTAAACTGATCATCATTGACCTTAATTAAATTGTTCTCTATTTTAACCATGATCCATATTCTAATTGATTAACTCTTCTTTTAAGGTTACTTCAACTTCCAAAATAAATCAAGGATCATTATGTAAGAAAGTCAATTAGTAGTCTTTGAATAAGAAGATTATAACTTTATTAAAATGATCAATTAAATTAACATAGGTACACCATCCATGACCTTTAAACATTCGATTAAAACTAAATGTTACTAGATCCTATGTCTCTTAATTTAATCTTTGCAATCATCACTAATAACCATTAAAATAACTAAAGTCTTTATTCAAGTCCTTAAAATAAGATTTATCAACTTTGATACTTAACAACTCCACTAAAAGAATCGTTATTATTATATCAATTAAAACTTTGTTACATAACTTAATTATTAATTAAATCTAATTAAGTCTCATTTATTGATTTAATTAATAGTTGGATAACCATAGCAAAGTTCTAATTAATATCAGTTGACTAATAGCTAACTATAACTTGAACGTTAAAAGTCAACTATAACTCAAATCCCTAATATTCATATTAATAGTTCAATAATAACAACTTGTTAATATTTAATAACAAGACGTAATAAATCCCCAATACCAAATATTATCATTTCAAATAAATTTCTCCCATGGTATGCTAATTATAATTTAATTAACTATTTAAGCCATTAATACCATTATTTATTAATAGTTTGTTAAATCTAACAAACATTAATAAATACTAAACTCATCTATAGATAATCAATCTAGAGAATCCTTCTGTAAACTTCATTAGTTAATATTTTGCTAACCTTTAAAGTATATCAATACTTTATAATAATAATTCAAATCATAGCTATGTTATAACAAGGTCAAAATGTAACAATGACCCATTGTCCAGTATCAATAAAATTTGCATCTCTTAATAATCCTCGTTAAACATCTTTATAAATTACCACTTCTTAACTATTTAATATATATTAAATAGTACTTAATATACATTAAATAATTTATATTAAAAGTTCTCTACACAAACTATATCAATATCTTTTCTCTATTGATAATAATTGACCAATTATTATTAATCATTTGTCATTTATCATTCTCAAATAGGTCAATTGAGAACCCCAACATAACAAATCACTTAATTATTAAAGTTCATTCTAACTATATCACTAATACTCATACTATTAGCCCAATGACAATTACATTAATTGATATTTAATACTATTAGTGTTGAGTAACAATATTCATGAACATCGATTTATAAATAGAATTGATTTATAATACAATAGTAGTATTAATATAGATATTAAATATGTTAATGAATTACAACCTATTATTAAAACTTTAATCATATTAAGAAAACTTTAACTTCAAAACCAAATGTGATTTATATTAATAATAATTAATATCTCTCCTTTAAAAATAATATTTGATAATTTTTTTATTAATATTTTTTTTAAAATCATTTATCAAGCATATAATAGTTATTAAATATTAATAACATATTACTTTAAACACAAACTTACATATATAAAGAAAAACATAAATCAAAGTTGAAACATCAAACGATGCGCATGCAAAGCGATTATTAAATCACTGCGTGGTATTGTATATGTCGTGCGGTCGCTCGTACCCTCTCTCTGCAGTCGAGTACACTACGTTCGCAGTGCTGACTCATGGGTAACTGCTGGACAGAGACAGTAAGAGGGAGGTGGGTGCGGTGGGTGTAACCCCACCCACTCCAAAATATAAGTTGACATATATGTTTATGAAACGTAGTTTAAAATAGCATTTTTTCAATAACGCTTCATGCGATACAAAATCGATAAATCTCCACTGCGATTAATATCGATAATTTCATATCAAACAATTACATATATATATATATATATATATATATATATATATACACACACACACATGTGTGTGTGTGTGTGTGTGTATATATATATGTACATATGTACACATATATATGTACATATGTATATATATATATATGTACATATGTACATATATATATATATGTACATACATATATACATATATGTACATACATACATATATATATATATATATATATATATATATATATATATATACATATATATATATATATATATATATATATATACACATATACATATATATATATATATACATATACATATATATATATATATACATATACATATACATATATATATATATATATATATATATGTAGTTTGTTAATACGCATTTCAGTATTCAGCATTGTGAATATATAAATATATGTATATATGTATTCCTATATTTTTATAGAAGTATGCAGATTCTATATATTTAAATAGAACACACATATAACTTTTGAATAAGAAGGGCTTTCAAATTTTTTAAATTAAGAATTTTCTCTTTAAAATAATTGTTTTCTAAACCCATCCATTAATCCATTCAATAGGTTTAACTATAAATTTGAAATCATCATTCTCAATTTTGATTCTAATTCGAACCCAAACCCGTTTAGATTTAATTTCTCTTTAATTGGATGTAGGGTTTTCTAATGTTTTCTTCTCAACCAAATAAAATATCTAGATTCCATTTCAAATTGCAAATTCATTCATAGAATATAATCAGACACATATAATAGACATGATGAAGACATGAAGAGAAATAGTGCAAATAGAATATACGAATATCATGAGTGCACCTGGACACTAATGCTAATTTTGCCATGCCTCAGAAGTCCATAGAAAATCCCTTCCTTCTCCATCATTCACAATTCCTCCAAGATCCAAGCCAACCGAGAATCTCCAAGTGACTAAAAATGCTAGAAGAAGCATGGAAGCATATAGAAGCATATGAGCATGAAGAAGAATATGAGCTTGTAGCTTGTAGCTTCCATTAAGCTTGTAGCTTGTAGCTTCCATTAAGCTTTCGTTTAAGCTTGTCCAAACACACTAGGAGAGTCTCTATTTAAAGGCCTCTAAGATGCATCTAGAGTATCTCTAGAAACAATTAGAAGATAAGCATGACAACTAAGCATGAGTCTTCTCCAACCTTCTAGATGAGTCTTAAAGTTGTAGACACCATGTGCTCAAATAAAATGCTAACTTCTAAGTGTAGACAACGTGTGCATTCTTAGAGTGCAAACTCCTGTGTTGTCTACATGACAACTCTCGAGAATTTGCCAACTCCTATGTGAACAAATATTAAAATAATGCACATTAATTAATATAATATTTACTTTACTCTTTCCAATTTAATTTATTTATTTATTAAATCTCATGCACTAACTTTTATAATTCCACTTTTCAATCTTAATACATTTATATTTTAGACACATGAAATCTAAAATTTTTTAATAATTTTAAAATATATTTTCCACTTTTAAATTTCATTTTCTAAAAACTTAATTGCTAAAATATTTATTAGCTTTAATAATAATATTATTTAGTCATTTATTTAAAAATGATTCCAAATATATTATTATTAAAATAAATATTGTCACATTCCAAATTTAAACTTTTAACTTTTTATTTTCAAATTTAATTATTTTATTTAATTAATTTCCCAATTAATTAAATAAAATAAATATTAAAATACCATATTAATTTTCCATTTAATTAAACCATTAATTAAATCTTTTAATTAGGCTTAATTAATAGAAAATACTCCAAGGACTCACAAGGTAAAAATACGAAAATCCATCATAGCCAAAATACATACAAAATCAAACCAAGGGTTTATATCACGAATTACGTTATCCAACGTATTTGGAGGGTACTTAACTCAGAAACTTGTCCTAATTTTCCAATTAGAACAAATGGCTTAAAGGGTTGGGATTTGGACTTGAGAATTTATCTCCCCTCTCTTATCATTGAGATAATATGATAGAGTACGCTCATCCTGACAATTCAGGGAAGTTGATACCCGGTACCTGCAACCTACATAAAAATCATGCATGTACAAGCACAATATATACTAAACTAAACAGGCAATGGCAGAAAGTGGTGCATCGTGTAGATCCCGACTAGCAGGTGACTACGACTCCCTTAACCACATCAGACACGCCATACAAAAGCAAACACACAAAGCAAATATGCACACTATACACATGCAAGTATGGAGTAAGTATCCATAAGAAAACACATATGATAATAAATAACTGAAAGTAATGTAATAATCATCATCAACAATTACGAACACTAAAAATAACCATCATACATACATGAAATGTAGAGTTTAAGTAATCTCATCACATAATAAACTGAATCCATAGTAGAATATCTGATAATATCAAAACAATGCTGCTAACCATCAACATAAAACTAGCCCTAAAAGAGTTCAGCAACGATAACAAAATGCAAAGTAGTGGCAGGCACTACAAGAGAGATTTTGTTGAGATATTTAATTTAATAAAATGATATATGGTCTCATAATTACTTTATTTATTTAATTAAATAATTTTTAATTAATTAGAGATAATTTTCTTATTTAATTAAATAACTTCATTTAATTAATTAGGAATGGCTTCTCATTTAATTAAATAAGTTTATTTAATTAATTAGAAGTAAGTAGTCCATTTAATTAAATAATTTCGTTTAATTATTTCAAAATTCTTTTCGAAACTAGTCAACTCAAGTCAACCGTGGTTAAATCTGGTCAACTTTTGGTCAAGCTTGATCTTTGCGTATGTGAATATGAGAAAATGCGAGTATGAATTACAACAACAATTCGATTCAAATTCTCATTCAACCTTTCAAAATGAAGAGATGAGGGTCTCTTAAATACACTTTCTTGGAATTCATCAATGGTTGACATCGATTTCAATTAACAGTCAGGATTAAAGGTGAAGTTGAGTCATAAAGGGAGATTTCCAAATTAAAGGGAGTTAACAAATTTAATTTGAGTAAAATAAGGAGTTAAGTGATTCAATTTGAGTAGAAAAAGGAGTTAACTGATTTAACTCATTTTTTATCAATAGTGAACTGGAAATTTCCCTTTTTGAATTGAAGAGAGATTTTGTTGAGATATTTAATTTAATAAAATGAGATATGCTCTCATAACTACTTTTTCTATTTAATTAAATAATGTTTAATTAATTAGAGACACTTTTCTTGTTTAATTAAATAACTTCATTTAATTAATTAGGAATGGCTTCTCATTTAATTAAATAACTTTATTTAATTAATTACAAGTAAGTACTCCATTTAATTAAATAATTTCGTTTAATTATTTCAAAATTATTTTTGAAACTAGTCAACTCAAGTCAACCGTGGTTAAATATGGTCAACTTTTTGTCAAAATTGATCTTTGCGTATGTAAATATGAGCAAATGTGAGTATGAATTCTAGCAACAATTCGATGCAAATTCTCATTCAACCTTTCAAAATGAAGAGATGAGGGTCTCTTAAATAGACTTTTCTGGAATTCATCAATGGTTGAGATCGATTTCAATCAACGGTTAAGATTAAAGGTGAAGTTCAGTCATAAAGGGAGATTTCCAAATTAAAGGGAGTTAACAAATTTAATTTGAGTAAAATAAGGAGTTAACTGAATAAATTTGAGTAAAAAAAAGAGTTAAATAATTTAACTCATTTTTTATCAATAGTGAGCTGGAAATTTCCCTTTTTGACCTGAAGAGAGATCTTGTTGAGATATTTAATTTAATAAAATGAGATATGCTCTCATAATTACTTTTTCTATTTAATTAAATAATCTTCAATTAATTAGAGACAATTTTCTTATTTTATTAAATAACTTCATTTAAATAATTAGGAATGGCTTCTTATTTAATTCAATAACATTGTTTAATTAATTAGAAGTAAGTACTACATTTAATTAAATAATTTCATTTAATTATTTCAATTTTTTTTTGAAACTATTCAACTCAAGTCAATAGTGGTTAGATCTGGTCAACTTTTGGTCGAACTTGATCTTTGCATATGCGAATATGAGCAAATGTGAGTATGAATTCCAGCAACAATTCGATGCAAATTCTCATTCAAATTTTCAAAATGAAGAGATGAGGGTCTCTTAAATAGACTTTCTTGGAATTCATCAATGGTTGAGATCAATTTCAAACAATGGTCAGGATAAAAGGTGAAGTTCAGTCATAAAGGGAGATTTCTAAATTAAAGGGAGTTAACATATTTAATTTGAATAAAATAAGGAGTTAACTGATTCAATTTGAGCAGAAAAATGAGTTAACTGATTTAACTCATTTTATATCAATACTGAATTGGAAATTTCCCTTTTTGAACTAAAGAGAGATTTTGTTGAGATATTTAATTTAATAAAATAAGATATGCTCTCATAATTACTTGTTCTATTTAATTAAATAATCTTTAATTAATTAGAGACACTTTTCCTATTTAATTAAATAACTTCATTTAATTAATTAGGAATGGCTTCTCATTTAATTAAATAACATTGTTTAATTAATTAGAAGTAAGTACTCCATTAAATTAAATAATTCGTTTAATTATTTCAAAATTCTTTTCAAAACTAGTCAACTCAAGTCAACCGTGGTTAAATTTGGTCAACTTTTGGTCAAACTTGATCTTTGCCTATGTGAGTATGAGCAAATGTGAGTATGAATTCCAACAACAATTCGATACAAATTCTAATTCAACCTTTCAAAATGAAGAGCTGATGGTCTCTTAAATAGACTTTTCTAAAATTCATCAACGATTGAGATCGATTTCAATCAACGGTCAGGATTAAAGGTGAAGTTCAATCATAAAGAGAGATTTTCAAATTAAAGGGAGTTAACAGATTTAATGTGAGTAAAATAAGGAGTTAACTGATTCAATTTGAGTAGAAAAAGGAGTTAACTGACTTAACTCATTTTTAAACAATAGTGAACTGAAAATTTCCCTTTTTGAACTGAAGAGAGATTTTGTTGACATGTTTAATTTAATAAAATGAGATATGCTCTCATAATTACTTTTTCTATTCAATTAAATAATCTTTAATTAATTAGAGACAATTTTCTTATTTAATTAAATAACTTCATTTAATTTGTTAGGAATGGCTTCTCATTTAATAAAATAACTTTGTTTAATTAATTAGAAGTAAGTATTCCATTTAATTAAATAATTTCGTTTAATTATTTTAAAATTCTTTTCGAAACTAGTCAACTCAAGTCAACCATGGTTAAATCTGGTTAACTTTTGGTCAAACTTGATCTTTGCGTATGTGAATATGAGCAAATGTGAGTATGAATTCCAGCAACAATTTGATGCAAATTCTCATTCAACCTTTCAAAATGAAGAGATGAGGGTCTCTTAAATAGACTTTTTTGGAATTCATCAATGGTTGAGATCGATTTCAATCAACGTTCAAGTTTAAAGGTGAAGTTCAGTCATAAAGGGAGATTTCCAAATTAAAGGGAGTTAACAGATTTAATTTGAGTAAAATAAGGAGTTAACTGATTCAATTTGAGTACAAAAAGGAGTAAATTTATTTAACTCATTTTTTATCAATAGTGAACTGGAAATTTCCCTTTTTGAACTGAAGAGCGATTTTGTTGAGATATTTAATTTAAAAAAATGAGACATGCTCTCATAATTACTTTTTCTATTTAATTAAATAATCTTTAATTAATTAGAGACACTTTTCTTATTTAATTAAATAACTTCATTTAATTAATTAGGAATGGCTTCTCATTTAATTAAATAACTTTGTTTAATTAATTAGAAGTAAGTACTCCATTTAATTAAATAATTTCAAAATTCTTTTCGAAAGTAGTCAACTCAAGTCAAATGTGGTTAAATTTGGTCAACTTTTGGGCAAACTTGATCTTTCCGTATGTGAATATGAGGAAATGTGAATATGAATTCCAGCAACAATTGGATTCAAATTCTCATTCAACCTATCAAAATGAAGAGATGAGGATCTCTTAAATAGACTTTTTTGGAATTCATCAACGGTTGAGATCGATCTCAATCAACGGTTAGGATTAATGGTAAAGTTCAGTCATAAAGGGAGATTTCCAAATTAAAGGGAGTTAACAGATTTAATTTGAGTAAAATAAGGAGTTATTTGATTCAATTTGAGTAGAAAAAGGAGTTAACTGATTTAATTCATTTTTGATCAATAGTGAACTGAAAATTTTCTTTTTTGAACTGAAGAGAGATTTTGTTGTGATATTTAATTTAATAAAATGAGATATGCTCTCATAATTACTTTTTCTATTTAATTAAATAATCTTTAATTAATTATAGAGACTTTTCTTGTTTAATTAAATAACTTCATTTAATTAATTAAGAATGGCTTCTCATTTAATTAAATAACTTTGTTTAATTAATTAGAAGTACTCCATTTAATTAAATAATCTCATTTAATTATTGCAAAATTATTTTTGAAACTCATCAACTCAAGTCAACTATGGTTAAATCTAGAGAACTTTTGGTCAAACTTGATCTTTGCGTATGTGAATATGAGCAAATGTGAGTATGAATTCCAACAACAATTCGATGCAAATTATCATTCAACCTTTCAAAATGAAGAGATGAGGGTCTCTTAAATAGACTTTTTTGGAATTCATCAATGGTTGAGATCGATTTCAATCAACGGTGAAGTTCAGTCATAAAGGAAGATTTCCAAATTAAAGGAAGTTAACATATTTAATTTGAGTAAAAATAAGGAGTTAACTGATTCAATTTGAGTAGAAAAAGGAGTTAACTCATTTAAATCATTTTTTATCAATAGTGAACTGAAAATTTTCCTTTTTGAACTGAAGAGAGATTTTGTTGAGATATTTAATTTAATAAAATGAGATATGCTCTCATAATTACTTTTTCTATTTAATTAAATAATCTTTAATTCATTAGAGACACTTTTCTTATTTAATTAAATAACTTCATTTAATTAATTAGGAATGGCTTCGCATTTAATTAAATAACTTTGTTTAATTAATTAGAAGTAAGTACTCTATTTAATTAAATAATTTTGTTTAATTAGTTGAAAATTCTTTTCAAAATTAGTCAACTCAAGTCAACCGTGGTTAAATTTGGTCAACTTTTGGTCAAACTTGATCTTTGCGTATGTGAATATGAGCAAATGTGAGTATGAATTCCAGCAACAATTCAATGCAAATTCTCATTCAACCTTTCAAAATGAACAGATGAGGGTCTCTTAAATAGACTTTTCTGGAATTCATCAACAGTTGAGATCGATTTCAATCAACGGTCAGGATTAAAGGTGAAGTTCAGTCATAAACGGAGATTTCCAAATTAAAGAGAGTTAACAGATTTAATTAGAGTAAAATAAGGAGTGAACTAATTCAATTTGAGTAGAAAAAGGAGTTAACTGATTTAATTCATTTTTGATCAATAGTGAGCTAAAAATTTCCCTTTTTGAACTGAAGAGAGATTTTGTTGAGATATTTAATTTAATAAAATGAGATATGCTCTCATAATTACTTTTTCTATTTAATTAAATAATCTTTAATTAATTAGCGACACTTTTCTTATTTAATTAAATAACTTCATTTAATTAATTAGGAATGACTTCTCATTTAATTAAATAACTTTATTTAATTAATTAGAAGTAAGTACTCCATTTAATTAAATATTTTTTTTAATTATTTCAAAATTCTTTTCGAAACTTGTCAACTCAAGTCAACCGTGGTTAAAACTGGTTAACTTTTGGTCAAACTTGATCTTTGCGTATGTGAATATGAGCAAATGTGAGTATGAAGAGATGAAGGTCTCTTAAATAGACTTTTCTGAAATTCATCAACGGTTGAGATCAATTTCAATCAATGGTCAGGATTAAATGTGAAGTTCAGTCATAAAGGGAGATTTCCAAATTAAAGAGAGTTAACAGATTTAATTTGAGTAAAATAAGGAGTTAACTGATTCAGTTTGAGTAAAAAAAGGAGTTAACTGATTTAACTCATTTTTGATCAATAGTGAACTAAAAATTTCCCTTTTTAAACTGAACAGAGATTTTGTTGAGATATTTAATTTAATAAAATGAGATATGCTCTCATAATTACTTTTTTTATTTAATTAAATAATCTTCAATCAATTAGAGACACTTTTCTTATTTAATTAAATAACTTCATTTAAATAATTAGGAATGGTTTCTTATTTAATTCAATAACTTTGTTTAATTAATTAGAAGTAAGTACTACATTTAATTAAATAATTTTGTTTAATTATTTCAAATTTTTTTTTGAAACTATTCAACTCAAGTCAATAGTGGTTAGATCTGGTCAACTTTTCGTCAAACTTGATCTTTGCATATGTGAATATAAGAAAATGTGAGTATGAATTCCAGCAACAATTCGATGCAAATTCTCATTCAACCTTTCAAAATGAAGAGATCAAGGTCTCTTAAATAGACTTTTCTGGAATTCATCAATGCTTGAGATCGATTTCAATCAATCGTCACGATTAAAGGTGAAGTTCAGTGATAAAGGGAGACTTCTAAATTAAAGGGAGTTAACAAATTTAATTTGTGTATAATAAGGAGTTGACTGATTCAATTTGAGTAGAAAAAAGAGTTAACTCATTTAACTCATTTTTGATCAATAGTGAACTGTAAATTTCTCTTTTCGAAATGAAGAGAGATTTTGTTGAGATATTTAATTTAGTAGAATGAGATATGCTCTCATAATTACTTTTTCTATTTAATTAAATAATATTTAATTAATTAGAGACACTTTCTTATTTAATTAAATAACTTCATTTAATTAATTTGGAATGGCTTCTCATTTAATTAAATAACTTTGTTTAATTAATTAGAAGTAAGTACTCCATTTAATTAAATAATTTCGTTTAATTATTTTTAAAAAAAATTTGAAACTAGTCAACTCAAGTCAACCGTGGTTAAATCTGGTCAACTTTTGGTCAAACTTGATCTTTGCGTATGTGAATATGAGCAAATGTGAGTATGAATTCCAGTAACAAACTGATACAAATTCGTATTCAACCTTTCAAAATGAAGAGATGAGGGCCTCTTAAATAGATTTTCCTGGAATTCATCAACGGTTGAGATCGATTTCAATCAACAGTCAGGATTAAAGGTGAAGTTCAGTCATAAAGGGAGATTTCCAAATTAAAGTGTGTTAATAGATTTAATTTTAGTAAAATAAGGAGTTAACTGATTCAATTTGAGTAGAAAAGCAAGTTAACTTATTTAACTCATTTTTGATCAATACTAAACTGGAAATTTTCCTTTTTGAACTGAAGAGAGATTTTGTTGAGATATTTAATTTAATAAAATGAGATATGCTCTCATAATTACTTTTTCTATTTAATTAAATAAGCTTTAATTAATTAGAGACACTTTTTTTTTTTAATTAAATAACTTCATTTAATTAATTAGGAATGGCTTCTGATTTAATTAAATAACTTTGTTTAATTAATTAGAAGTAAGTACTCCATTTAATTAAATAATTTCGTTTGATTATTTCAAAATTCTTTTCAAAACTAGTCAACTCAAGTCAACCGTGGTTAAATCTGGTCAACTTTTGGTCAAGCTTGATCTTTGCGTATGTGAATATGAGAAAATGCGAGTATGAATTACAACAACAATTCGATTCAAATTCTCATTCAACCTTTCAAAATGAAGAGATGAGGGTCTCTTAAATACACTTTCTTGGAATTCATCAATGGTTGACATCGATTTCAATTAACAGTCAGGATTAAAGGTGAAGTTGAGTCATAAAGGGAGATTTCCAAATTAAAGGGAGTTAACAAATTTAATTTGAGTAAAATAAGGAGTTAAGTGATTCAATTTGAGTAGAAAAAGGAGTTAACTGATTTAACTCATTTTTTATCAATAGTGAACTGGAAATTTCCCTTTTTGAATTGAAGAGAGATTTTGTTGAGATATTTAATTTAATAAAATGAGATATGCTCTCATAACTACTTTTTCTATTTAATTAAATAATGTTTAATTAATTAGAGACACTTTTCTTGTTTAATTAAATAACTTCATTTAATTAATTAGGAATGGCTTCTCATTTAATTAAATAACTTTATTTAATTAATTACAAGTAAGTACTCCATTTAATTAAATAATTTCGTTTAATTATTTCAAAATTATTTTTGAAACTAGTCAACTCAAGTCAACCGTGGTTAAATATGGTCAACTTTTTGTCAAAATTGATCTTTGCGTATGTAAATATGAGCAAATGTGAGTATGAATTCTAGCAACAATTCGATGCAAATTCTCATTCAACCTTTCAAAATGAAGAGATGAGGGTCTCTTAAATAGACTTTTCTGGAATTCATCAATGGTTGAGATCGATTTCAATCAACGGTTAAGATTAAAGGTGAAGTTCAGTCATAAAGGGAGATTTCCAAATTAAAGGGAGTTAACAAATTTAATTTGAGTAAAATAAGGAGTTAACTGAATAAATTTGAGTAAAAAAAAGAGTTAAATAATTTAACTCATTTTTTATCAATAGTGAGCTGGAAATTTCCCTTTTTGACCTGAAGAGAGATCTTGTTGAGATATTTAATTTAATAAAATGAGATATGCTCTCATAATTACTTTTTCTATTTAATTAAATAATCTTCAATTAATTAGAGACAATTTTCTTATTTTATTAAATAACTTCATTTAAATAATTAGGAATGGCTTCTTATTTAATTCAATAACATTGTTTAATTAATTAGAAGTAAGTACTACATTTAATTAAATAATTTCATTTAATTATTTCAATTTTTTTTTGAAACTATTCAACTCAAGTCAATAGTGGTTAGATCTGGTCAACTTTTGGTCGAACTTGATCTTTGCATATGCGAATATGAGCAAATGTGAGTATGAATTCCAGCAACAATTCGATGCAAATTCTCATTCAAATTTTCAAAATGAAGAGATGAGGGTCTCTTAAATAGACTTTCTTGGAATTCATCAATGGTTGAGATCAATTTCAAACAATGGTCAGGATAAAAGGTGAAGTTCAGTCATAAAGGGAGATTTCTAAATTAAAGGGAGTTAACATATTTAATTTGAATAAAATAAGGAGTTAACTGATTCAATTTGAGCAGAAAAATGAGTTAACTGATTTAACTCATTTTATATCAATACTGAATTGGAAATTTCCCTTTTTGAACTAAAGAGAGATTTTGTTGAGATATTTAATTTAATAAAATAAGATATGCTCTCATAATTACTTGTTCTATTTAATTAAATAATCTTTAATTAATTAGAGACACTTTTCCTATTTAATTAAATAACTTCATTTAATTAATTAGGAATGGCTTCTCATTTAATTAAATAACATTGTTTAATTAATTAGAAGTAAGTACTCCATTAAATTAAATAATTCGTTTAATTATTTCAAAATTCTTTTCAAAACTAGTCAACTCAAGTCAACCGTGGTTAAATTTGGTCAACTTTTGGTCAAACTTGATCTTTGCCTATGTGAGTATGAGCAAATGTGAGTATGAATTCCAACAACAATTCGATACAAATTCTAATTCAACCTTTCAAAATGAAGAGCTGATGGTCTCTTAAATAGACTTTTCTAAAATTCATCAACGATTGAGATCGATTTCAATCAACGGTCAGGATTAAAGGTGAAGTTCAATCATAAAGAGAGATTTTCAAATTAAAGGGAGTTAACAGATTTAATGTGAGTAAAATAAGGAGTTAACTGATTCAATTTGAGTAGAAAAAGGAGTTAACTGACTTAACTCATTTTTAAACAATAGTGAACTGAAAATTTCCCTTTTTGAACTGAAGAGAGATTTTGTTGACATGTTTAATTTAATAAAATGAGATATGCTCTCATAATTACTTTTTCTATTCAATTAAATAATCTTTAATTAATTAGAGACAATTTTCTTATTTAATTAAATAACTTCATTTAATTTGTTAGGAATGGCTTCTCATTTAATAAAATAACTTTGTTTAATTAATTAGAAGTAAGTATTCCATTTAATTAAATAATTTCGTTTAATTATTTTAAAATTCTTTTCGAAACTAGTCAACTCAAGTCAACCATGGTTAAATCTGGTTAACTTTTGGTCAAACTTGATCTTTGCGTATGTGAATATGAGCAAATGTGAGTATGAATTCCAGCAACAATTTGATGCAAATTCTCATTCAACCTTTCAAAATGAAGAGATGAGGGTCTCTTAAATAGACTTTTTTGGAATTCATCAATGGTTGAGATCGATTTCAATCAACGTTCAAGTTTAAAGGTGAAGTTCAGTCATAAAGGGAGATTTCCAAATTAAAGGGAGTTAACAGATTTAATTTGAGTAAAATAAGGAGTTAACTGATTCAATTTGAGTACAAAAAGGAGTAAATTTATTTAACTCATTTTTTATCAATAGTGAACTGGAAATTTCCCTTTTTGAACTGAAGAGCGATTTTGTTGAGATATTTAATTTAAAAAAATGAGACATGCTCTCATAATTACTTTTTCTATTTAATTAAATAATCTTTAATTAATTAGAGACACTTTTCTTATTTAATTAAATAACTTCATTTAATTAATTAGGAATGGCTTCTCATTTAATTAAATAACTTTGTTTAATTAATTAGAAGTAAGTACTCCATTTAATTAAATAATTTCAAAATTCTTTTCGAAAGTAGTCAACTCAAGTCAAATGTGGTTAAATTTGGTCAACTTTTGGGCAAACTTGATCTTTCCGTATGTGAATATGAGGAAATGTGAATATGAATTCCAGCAACAATTGGATTCAAATTCTCATTCAACCTATCAAAATGAAGAGATGAGGATCTCTTAAATAGACTTTTTTGGAATTCATCAACGGTTGAGATCGATCTCAATCAACGGTTAGGATTAATGGTAAAGTTCAGTCATAAAGGGAGATTTCCAAATTAAAGGGAGTTAACAGATTTAATTTGAGTAAAATAAGGAGTTATTTGATTCAATTTGAGTAGAAAAAGGAGTTAACTGATTTAATTCATTTTTGATCAATAGTGAACTGAAAATTTTCTTTTTTGAACTGAAGAGAGATTTTGTTGTGATATTTAATTTAATAAAATGAGATATGCTCTCATAATTACTTTTTCTATTTAATTAAATAATCTTTAATTAATTATAGAGACTTTTCTTGTTTAATTAAATAACTTCATTTAATTAATTAAGAATGGCTTCTCATTTAATTAAATAACTTTGTTTAATTAATTAGAAGTACTCCATTTAATTAAATAATCTCATTTAATTATTGCAAAATTATTTTTGAAACTCATCAACTCAAGTCAACTATGGTTAAATCTAGAGAACTTTTGGTCAAACTTGATCTTTGCGTATGTGAATATGAGCAAATGTGAGTATGAATTCCAACAACAATTCGATGCAAATTATCATTCAACCTTTCAAAATGAAGAGATGAGGGTCTCTTAAATAGACTTTTTTGGAATTCATCAATGGTTGAGATCGATTTCAATCAACGGTGAAGTTCAGTCATAAAGGAAGATTTCCAAATTAAAGGAAGTTAACATATTTAATTTGAGTAAAAATAAGGAGTTAACTGATTCAATTTGAGTAGAAAAAGGAGTTAACTCATTTAAATCATTTTTTATCAATAGTGAACTGAAAATTTTCCTTTTTGAACTGAAGAGAGATTTTGTTGAGATATTTAATTTAATAAAATGAGATATGCTCTCATAATTACTTTTTCTATTTAATTAAATAATCTTTAATTCATTAGAGACACTTTTCTTATTTAATTAAATAACTTCATTTAATTAATTAGGAATGGCTTCGCATTTAATTAAATAACTTTGTTTAATTAATTAGAAGTAAGTACTCTATTTAATTAAATAATTTTGTTTAATTAGTTGAAAATTCTTTTCAAAATTAGTCAACTCAAGTCAACCGTGGTTAAATTTGGTCAACTTTTGGTCAAACTTGATCTTTGCGTATGTGAATATGAGCAAATGTGAGTATGAATTCCAGCAACAATTCAATGCAAATTCTCATTCAACCTTTCAAAATGAACAGATGAGGGTCTCTTAAATAGACTTTTCTGGAATTCATCAACAGTTGAGATCGATTTCAATCAACGGTCAGGATTAAAGGTGAAGTTCAGTCATAAACGGAGATTTCCAAATTAAAGAGAGTTAACAGATTTAATTAGAGTAAAATAAGGAGTGAACTAATTCAATTTGAGTAGAAAAAGGAGTTAACTGATTTAATTCATTTTTGATCAATAGTGAGCTAAAAATTTCCCTTTTTGAACTGAAGAGAGATTTTGTTGAGATATTTAATTTAATAAAATGAGATATGCTCTCATAATTACTTTTTCTATTTAATTAAATAATCTTTAATTAATTAGCGACACTTTTCTTATTTAATTAAATAACTTCATTTAATTAATTAGGAATGACTTCTCATTTAATTAAATAACTTTATTTAATTAATTAGAAGTAAGTACTCCATTTAATTAAATATTTTTTTTAATTATTTCAAAATTCTTTTCGAAACTTGTCAACTCAAGTCAACCGTGGTTAAAACTGGTTAACTTTTGGTCAAACTTGATCTTTGCGTATGTGAATATGAGCAAATGTGAGTATGAAGAGATGAAGGTCTCTTAAATAGACTTTTCTGAAATTCATCAACGGTTGAGATCAATTTCAATCAATGGTCAGGATTAAATGTGAAGTTCAGTCATAAAGGGAGATTTCCAAATTAAAGAGAGTTAACAGATTTAATTTGAGTAAAATAAGGAGTTAACTGATTCAGTTTGAGTAAAAAAAGGAGTTAACTGATTTAACTCATTTTTGATCAATAGTGAACTGAAAATTTCCCTTTTTAAACTGAACAGAGATTTTGTTGAGATATTTAATTTAATAAAATGAGATATGCTCTCATAATTACTTTTTTTATTTAATTAAATAATCTTCAATCAATTAGAGACACTTTTCTTATTTAATTAAATAACTTCATTTAAATAATTAGGAATGGTTTCTTATTTAATTCAATAACTTTGTTTAATTAATTAGAAGTAAGTACTACATTTAATTAAATAATTTTGTTTAATTATTTCAAATTTTTTTTTGAAACTATTCAACTCAAGTCAATAGTGGTTAGATCTGGTCAACTTTTCGTCAAACTTGATCTTTGCATATGTGAATATAAGAAAATGTGAGTATGAATTCCAGCAACAATTCGATGCAAATTCTCATTCAACCTTTCAAAATGAAGAGATCAAGGTCTCTTAAATAGACTTTTCTGGAATTCATCAATGCTTGAGATCGATTTCAATCAATCGTCACGATTAAAGGTGAAGTTCAGTGATAAAGGGAGACTTCTAAATTAAAGGGAGTTAACAAATTTAATTTGTGTATAATAAGGAGTTGACTGATTCAATTTGAGTAGAAAAAAGAGTTAACTCATTTAACTCATTTTTGATCAATAGTGAACTGTAAATTTCTCTTTTCGAAATGAAGAGAGATTTTGTTGAGATATTTAATTTAGTAGAATGAGATATGCTCTCATAATTACTTTTTCTATTTAATTAAATAATATTTAATTAATTAGAGACACTTTCTTATTTAATTAAATAACTTCATTTAATTAATTTGGAATGGCTTCTCATTTAATTAAATAACTTTGTTTAATTAATTAGAAGTAAGTACTCCATTTAATTAAATAATTTCGTTTAATTATTTTTAAAAAAAATTTGAAACTAGTCAACTCAAGTCAACCGTGGTTAAATCTGGTCAACTTTTGGTCAAACTTGATCTTTGCGTATGTGAATATGAGCAAATGTGAGTATGAATTCCAGTAACAAACTGATACAAATTCGTATTCAACCTTTCAAAATGAAGAGATGAGGGCCTCTTAAATAGATTTTCCTGGAATTCATCAACGGTTGAGATCGATTTCAATCAACAGTCAGGATTAAAGGTGAAGTTCAGTCATAAAGGGAGATTTCCAAATTAAAGTGTGTTAATAGATTTAATTTTAGTAAAATAAGGAGTTAACTGATTCAATTTGAGTAGAAAAGCAAGTTAACTTATTTAACTCATTTTTGATCAATACTAAACTGGAAATTTTCCTTTTTGAACTGAAGAGAGATTTTGTTGAGATATTTAATTTAATAAAATGAGATATGCTCTCATAATTACTTTTTCTATTTAATTAAATAAGCTTTAATTAATTAGAGACACTTTTTTTTTTTAATTAAATAACTTCATTTAATTAATTAGGAATGGCTTCTAATTTAATTAAATAACTTTGTTTAATTAATTAGAAGTAAGTACTCCATTTAATTAAATAATTTCGTTTGATTATTTCAAAATTCTTTTCAAAACTAGTCAACTCAAGTCAACTGTTGTTAAATCTGGTCAACTTTTGGTCAAACTTGATCTTTGCCTATGTGAGTATGAGCAAATGTGAGTATGAATTCCAACAACAATTCGATGCAAATTCTCATTCAACCTTTCAAAATGAAGAGCTAATGGTCTCTTAAATAGACTTTTCTGAAATTCATCAACGGTTGAGATCGATTTCAATCAACGGTCAGGATTAAAGGTGAAGTTCAATCATAAAGGGAGATTTTCAAATTAAAGTTAGTTAACAGATTTAATGTGAGTAAAATAAGGAGTTAACTGATTCAATTTGAGTAGAAAAAGGAGTTAACTGACTTAACTCATTTTTGATCAATAGTGAAATGGAAATTTCCCTTTTTGAACTGAACAGAGATTTTGTTGAGATATTTAATTTAATAAAATGAGATATGCTCTCATAATTACTTTTTCTATTTAATTAAATAATCTTTAATTAATTAGAGACACTTTTCTTATTTAATTAAATAACTTCATTTAATTAATTAGTAATGGCTTCTCATTTAATTAAATAACTTTGTTTAATTAATTAGAAGTAAGTACTCCATTTAATTAAATAATTTTGTTTAATTATTTCAAAATTCTTTTTGAAACTAGTCAATTCAAGTCAATCGTGGTTAAATATGGTCGACTTTTGGTCAAACTTGATCGTTGTCTATGTGAATATGAGCAAATGTAAGTATGAATTTCAACAATAATTCAATGCAAATTCTCATTCAACCTTTCAAAATGAAGAGATGAGGGTCTCTTAAATAGACTTTCTTGGAATTCATCAATGGTTGAGATCGATTTCAATCAGCGGTCAGGATTAAAGGTGAAGTTCAGTCATAAAGGGAGATTTCCAAATTAAAGGGAGTTAACAGATTTAATTTGAGTAAAATAAAGAGTTATTTGATTCAATTTGAGTAGAAAAAGGAGTTAACTGATTTAACTCATTTTTTATCAATAGTGAACTGGAAATTTTTCTTTTTGAACTGAAGAGAGATTTTGTTGAGATATTTAATTTAATAAAATGAGATATGCTCTCATAATTACTTTTTCTATTTAATTAAATAATCTTTAATTAATTAGAGAAACTTTTCTTATTTAATTAAATAACTTCATTTAATTAATTAGGAATGGCTTCTCATTTAATAAAATAACATTGTTTAATTAATTAGAAGTAAGTACTCGATTTAATTAAATAATTTCGTTTAATTATTTCAAAATTCTTTTCGAAACTAGTCAACTCAAGTCAACTGTGGTTAAATCTGGTGAACTTTTTGTCAAACTTGATCTTTGCGTACGTGAATATGAGCAAATGTGTCATGCCCAAATTTACGAGGGCAAACACACAATCTTTTTTTTTTATATATAATAATTAATTAAAAGAAGTCAAATCTAAATTTAATGATTATATCCATAATATCTAACAATTGAATGAATCGAAATCGAACTAACTTACATTGATAATTTTAAATTAAGACTATTTGATTTCTTATTATAACCATTACTTAATTAACATTTTATCTACTACAAAATTTACTAACTAAGTCATAAATCTATCTAACTACCCTTAAGATTTAAACTAAATAATATTAAAACTAAAATAACATAATATAAAAACTACTACACTTATAATTATAAAACTATATTAAATTAACAACTAACTAAAACCATTAATAATCATAATTGAAATAACATAAATCAATCCTAACACTACTACGAACAACTAATATAATTAAACAACTAACTATAATTAACTTAATTTAAACATTTAATAATCACAAATTTAAAAAAAATAAACAAAAGATACTAACTAAACTTACATTCTAACATAATACTAAACTAAAGTAACTTAAAAATTTAAAACTAACTAATTTAATTTAAAAATTAAACTAAACACTATAAAGAACAACATAAACTAACATTAAAATAATAAATCAACTAACCTAAATCAAAACTTAATATAAACATAACATATCTAAACATAATCTTCTAACACCTACACTAACGTCTAACTCTAACAACTTCATTAACAAAACAATTACTAATCTAATCTAACTTACCCATAACCCCCACTCCCTTTTTGAGAATGGAGGCGTGAGTAATGCCTAAAGTTTTCTCTGACAAGAGAGGGATGTCAGACCTTTGCACCAATAGCGTGGAGCAATCCCCACAAGCGCTGACCCATCCAACCCATGTGCTTTTCCAAGTGCTGACACAGGGTAAAGGACAGGCCTGTCCCCTCCCTCCTACGCATGACAGAGTGTGTCAGGTCCGGGCGCCAAGGGTGAAGGGGAAGCGCTTCAACAAGTTAAATTTTTCTTTAAAAAGATTTCGCCTCAACCAAGATCCCAAATGCTATGATGCCATGCCCTTACTGGCAGAAAGGAAAATATAGGGTGATGTCACCCACAATAGATTTGACTAATTTAAAACTCTTCTTCCACCCCCTTTTTAGAGCTGACGCCTAGGGGAGAGAGAGTAGTTATTGCAAAAGTTAACTTGGTAAGAGTTGATAAAGTTTAGCTAGGATATTTAGGATAGGAATACTTTTGAAAAAAGTTTATTTTAATGATGGTCTATTATTTTATTAGTCTATAATAGAGTGAACTATATTAGTGATTGCCATACAAATTCCAGAATGATAAATGTGCTTCTACAGGCCTCTTTTATATGCATTTTTGAACTTTACTTGTTGGCTTAGATCTTACTATGCAGTTTTATAGGATTGATGTTTTTAATTCATAATGATATTAACTTAACACCTTAATATGTATCATGCTCAAAAAATAATCAACTATTGCAACATCATCAAAATCTACATAAATTTCTTATGAATTCTTGGTTAATAAATTCTATGATCCCTAAATACTATGCATTTCAATGATACCCACATTACAAGAAATAATCATCTACATATTCATTTAACTATCTATTATAACTGATGGAACAAAATTGAATAACATAGTGACTAAACTAGTCTTGAGGCAATTGAGAAAATAAGGAGATCAAGATGATGGTGTTCTATTCTTTTGAAGGGAGTATCCAACACACAAATTCTTGCGAATTTACTTCCAACACAAACAACCATGAACTAAATCATATCAAACCCAAAGGAGATACCATACATTTTCAAATTGAAAACTTGCATAAATTTAATATCCTCATTTCATCTTTTCTTTGATATACACTCATATGACGAAATAAAATATGAAAACTTCAAGAGAAGCAAAAATTACACAATCACTTATTTTATTATCAACCTGATTCAAGGGCTCAGTCGGGAAAGAACCAGGAAGAAAACCCGGCGTCATGGCCACTACAACAAATTTGAAATACAATAATCATAGAATTCCCATCTCCAAATTTTCAACAATCCAAAATAAGTTTCCTTCATGACCCTTATCAAGGGGTATTTATCTTTTTTCTGCATCACATTTCTGAGAATCGTGGAGGGAACAAAATCTGGTCAAGTGACCAAAAGCATGACCAAGAACAATTCAAACATGCATATACATACAAGGTTATCACAACATGATTCACAAAGAATCAAAACTAGGCAAAGGTGGATTCTTCCAACCAGGAGAAGTCAAGCACAACACCAAACAGATGCCCAATCAGGGCTATATACCAAGAACTTTCGTTCTTCCATTTCAACATACCAGAATCATACAAGGTTGTGCTGACAGGTAGGGGCCCATAACACCCTACCCTTTCTCCCTCTTCTCATCTTGAGAAGAGACTCTACACTAGATGGAGTCTGACTAAATAGACCTTTCCCCAAATTGGTCACTTCTGCCCTCTCCAAGGGTGAGTAATACCAAAACACCCATGTAAGAAAAATCTCAAAATTGCAAACATAAACATGAAAGGAAAACATTCAAAAAAATAACATGATTTCCAAATCTTCCCAACATACCCGCAATCATACAAACATTCAAACAACAACAAGGTAGCATAAGCATGAAACAGAAATGAAATCTGAACAAGGGACATGAGAATTCCAACCTTCACAAAAAGGTAATGGCAATGATCAAGTTTGAGTAGAGTTTCCTTCTCCTTGCTTCAATCTTCAAGAACTTCTCTCTAAATGTAGAGATTGGGTAACAACCTCCACAAGTCCAAGAAGGGCCCCTAAATAAGCCTCAACTCAACCACCAAAAAAAAAATCAATAACTACACCCACCCACCTACAAATCTAGAAGCTCCTAACTCAATCCACACCATGGTTAAACCCTAAGTGGAGATGAGGTGAGGTAACTCAAGATAACCACTTGCAATTTTCGCACAAAGGTTAAATGACACTTTTTGAGTGGCCTCCAAAGTCAACAAAAGGGGCTTATGGGTTGGAAAAGACCCCCAACCCATACCCATACCCTTTGGGTATAATTATTTCATGTTTTGAAGCCTTAGGAATAGTTTTAGAGCCAACCAAAAGCTAAGAAATAATTAGGACCATCTAACAACACTAAAATGCAGGTTAAGCTATAAATCGAATTAAGGATGACTAAACTTGACTAAGAACCAATTTAGCAAGTGACACTAACTTAAACCAACTAAGTTCCAAAGGTTAAACAACTAACCCTAAACAACACACTGAAGCACATGAACAATTTACGAGTGTCAAGCGACACTAAAAGAACGTAATTACGAATATTAACATTCACTAAACAAAGAAGATACATACATACATCCCACAATACAAATACGTGAATTACGAACAACAAGGTTTCCAAAATTAACACATAGGGATCAGTTTTGTTCCTTTGTCGATTTCCTCAACTAAATATCTGCACACTCATTGCACACATCAGTAGTCCCAAAAATCACATGTTCATATATACGTATCAGAAATTCTCATAAATTGAAACATACAATAATTAGGGTTTCTTTCATCCAACTTAATTTTCAACAATTAAAAATCTCTTAAATCAAAGTACCAATCGTACATTTACCGATTTCATCAACATACATATACATAAAACATTAAATGACAAACATCAATATATCTGAAAGTAACATCACATAACATGAAATAATATAATATGTTCTAAGTATCAGATGATGTCTCGACATCTTGAATCGTGAGTGTCAAAATGATAAAATAATGACTAAGGCTACGAAGGGACGGGGCAAAGCCTCAAAAAATGTGAGTATGAATTCCAGCAATAATTCGATGCAAATTCTAGTTCAACCTTTCAAAATGAAGAGATGAGGGTCTTTTAAATAGACTTTTTTGGAATTCATCAACGGTTGAGATCGATATCAATCAACGGTCAGGATTAAAGGTGAAGTTCAGTCATAAAGGGAGATTTCCAAATTAAAGGGAGTTAAAAGATTTAATTTGAGTAAAATAAGGAGTTAACTAATTCAATTTGAGTAGAGAAATGAGTTATCTCATTTAACTCATTTTTGATCAATAGTGAACTGGAAATTTTCCTTTTTGAACTGAAGAGAGATTTTGTTGAGATATTTAATTTAATAAAATGAGATATGCTCTCATAATTACTTTTTCTATTTAATTAAATAATCTTTAATTAATTAGAAACACTTTTCTTATTTAATTAAATAACGTCATTTAATTAATTAGGAATGGCTTCTCATTTAACTAAATAACTTTTTTTAATTAATTAGAAGTAAGTAGTCCATTGAATTAAATAATTTTGTTTAATTATTTTAAAATTCTTTTCGAAACTAGTCAACTCAAGTCAACCATGGTTAAATCTGGTCAAATTTTAGTCGAACTTGATTTTTGCGTATGTGAATATGAGCAAATGTGAGTATGAATTCCAGCAACAATTCGATGCAAATTCTCATTCAACCTATCAAAATGAAGAGATGAGGGTCTCTTAAAAAGACTTTCTTGGAATTCATCACTCAAGTCAATCGTGGTTAAATCTGGTCAACTTTTGGTCGAACTTGATCTTTGCGTATGTGAATATGAGCAAATGTGAGTATGAATTCCAGCAACAATTCGATGCAAATTCTCATTCAACCTTTCAAAATGAAGAGATCAGGGTCTCTTAAATAGACTTTCCTAGAATTCATCAATGGTTGAGATCAATTTGAATCAACTTTAAAGATTAGAGGTGAAGTTCAGTCATAAAGGGAGATTTCCAAATTAAAGGGAGTTAACAGATTTAATTTGAGTAAAATAAGGAGTTAACTAATTCAATTTGAGTAGAAAAAGGAGTTAACTGATTTAACTCATTTTTTATGAATAGTGAACTAGAAATTTCACTTTTTTACCTGAAGAGAGATTTTGTTGAGATATTTAATTTAATAAAATGAGATATGCTCTCATAATTACTTTTTCTATTTAATTAAATAATCTTTAATTAATTAGAGACACTTTTCTTATTTAATTAAATAACTTCATTTAATTAATTAGGAATGACTTCTCATTTAATTAAATAACTTTGTTTAATTAATTAGAAGTACTCCATTTAATTAAATAATTTTGTTTAATTATTTCAAAATTCTTTTCAAAACTAGTCAACTCAAGTCAACCGTGGTTAAATATGGCTAACTTTTGGTCGAACTTGATCTTTGCGTATGTGAATATGAGCAAATGTGAGTATGAATTCCAATAACAATTCGATGCAAATTCTCATTCAACCTTTCAAAATGAAGAGATCAGGGTCTCTTAAATAGATTTTCCTGGAATTCATCAACGGTTGAGATCGATTTCAATCAACTTTCAGGATTAAAGGTGAAGTTCAGTCATAAAGGGAGATTTCCAAATTAAATGGAGTTAACAGATTTAATTTGAGTAAAATAAGGAGTGAACTGATTCAATATGAGTAGAAAAAGGAGTTAACTAATTTAACTCATTTTTGATCAATAGTGAACTGGAAATTTCCCTTTTTGAATTGAAGAGAGATTTTGTTGAGATATTTAATTTAATAAAATGAGATATGCTCTCATAATTACTTTTTCTATTTAATTAAATAAACTTTAATTAATTAGAGACACTTTTCTTATTTAATTAAATAACTTCATTTAATTAATTAAGAATGGCTTCTCATTTAATTAAATAACTTTGTTTAATTAATTACAAGTAAGTACTCCATTTAATTAAATAATTTCATTTAATTATTTCAAAATTATTTTCGAAACTAGTCAACTCAAGTCAACCATGGTTAAATTTGGTCAACTTTTGGTCAAACTTGATCTTTGCGTATGTGAATATGAGGAAATGTGAGTATGAATTCCAGCAACAATTCGATGCAAATTCTCATTCAACCTTTCAAAATAAATAGATCAGGGTCTCTTAAATAGACTTTTTTGGAATTCATCAACGGTTGATTTCCAAATTAAAGGGAGTGAACAGATTTAATTTGAGTAAAATAAGGAGTTAACTGATTCAATTTGAGTAGAAAAAGGAGTTAACTGATTTAACTCATTTTTTATCAATAGTGAACTGGAAATTTCCCTTTTTGAACTGAAGAGAGATTTTGTTGAGATATTTAATTTAATAAAATGAGATATACTCTCATAATTACTTTTTCTATTTATTTAAATAATCTTTAATTAATTAGAGACACTTTTCTTATTTAATTAAATAACTTCATTTAATTAATTAGGAATGGCTTCTCATTTAATTAAATAACTTTGTTCAATTAATTAGAAGTAAGTACTCCATTTAACTAAATAATTTCGTTTAATTATTTCAGAAAAAAATTTGAAACTAGTCAACTCAAGTCAACTATGGTTAAATTTGGTCAACTTTTGGTCAAACACTATCTTTGCGTATATGAATATGAGCAAATGTGAGTATGAATTCCAGCAACGATTTGATGCAAATTCTCATTCAACCTTTCAAAATGAAGAGATGAGGGTCTCTTAAATAAACTTTCCTAGAATTCATCAACAGTTGAGATCGATTTCAATCAGCGATCAAAATTAAAGGTGACGTTCAGTCATAAAGAGAGATTTTCAAATTAAAGGGAGTTAATAGATTTAATTTGAGTAAAATAAGGAGTTAACTGATTCAATTTGAGTAGAAAAAGGAGTTAACTAATTTAACTCATTTTTGATTAATAGTCAACTAGAAATTTTCCTTTTTGAACTAAAGAGAGATTTTGTTGAGATATTTAATTTAATAAAATGAGATATGCTCTCATAATTACTTTTTCTATTTAATTAAGTAATCTTTAATTAATTAGAGACACTTTTCTTATTTAATTTAATAACTTCATTTAACTAATTAGGAATGGCTTCTCATTTAATTAAATAACTTTGTTTAATTAATTAAAAGTAAGTACTCCATTTAATTAAATAATTTTGTTTGATTATTTGAAAATTCTTTTCGAAACTAGTCAACTCAAGTCAACTGTGGTTAAATCTGGTCAACTTTTGGTCAGACTTGATCTTTGCGTATGTGAATATGAGCAAATGTGAGTATGAATTCTAGCAACAATTCAATCCAAATTCTCATTCAACCTTTCAAAATGAAGACATGAGGGTCTCTTAAATAGACATTCTTAGAATTCATCAACGGTTGAGATCAATTTTAATTAGCGGTCAGGATTAAAGGTGAAGTTCAGTCATAAAGGGAGATTTCCAAATTAAAGGGAGTTAACAGATTTAAGTTGAGTAAAATAAGGAGTTAACTGATTCAATTTGAGTAGAAAAAGGAGTTAACTGATTTAACTTATTTTTGATCAATAGTGAACTGAAAATTTCCCTTTTTCAACTGAAGAGAGATTTTGTTGAGATATTTAATTTAATAAAATGAGATATGCTCTCATAATTACTTTTTCTATTTAATTAAGTAATCTTTAATTAATTAGAGACACTTTTCTTATTTAATTAAATAACTTCATTTAATTAATTAGGAATGGCTTCTCATTTAATTAAATAACTTTATTTAATTAATTAGAAGTAAGTACTCTGTTTAATTAAATAATTTCGTTTAATTATTTCAAAATTCTTTTCGAAACTAGTCAACTCAAGTCAACTGTCGGTAAATCTGTTCAACTTTTGGTCAAACTTTATCTTTGCGTATGTGAATATGAGCAAATGTGACTATGAATTCTAGCAACAATTTGATGCAAATTCTCATTCAACCTTTTAAAATGAAGAGATGAGGGTCTCTTAAATACAGTTTGTTGGAATTCATTACCAGTTGAGATCGATTTCAATCAGCGATCAGAATTAAAGGTGAAGTTCAATCATAAAGGGAGATTTCCAAATTAAAGGGAGTTAACAGATTAAATTTGATGCAAATTCTCATTCAACCTTTCAAAATGAACAGATGACTAAACTTCACCTTTAATTCTGACTGTTGATTGAAATTGATCTCAACCGTTGATGAATTTCAGGAAAGTCTATTTAAGAGACCCTCATCTCTTCATTTTGAAAGCTTGAATGAGAATTTGCATCGAATTGTTGTTGGAATTCATACTCACATTTGCTCATATTCACATACGCAAAGATCAAGTTTGACCAAAAGTTGTCCACATTTAACCACAGGTGACTTGAGTTGACTATTTTTGAAAAGAATTTTTAAATAATTAAATGAAATTATTTAATTAAATGGAGTACTTACTTCTAATTAATTAAAAAAAGTTATTTGATTAAATGAGAAGCCATTCCTAATTAATTAAATGAAGTTATTTAATTAAATTAAAAAAGTGTCTCTGATTAATTAAAGATTATTTAATTAAATAGAAAAAGTAATTATGAGAGCATATCTCATTTTATTAAATTAAATATCTCAACAAAATCTCTCTTCAGTTCAAAAAGGGAAATTTCCAGTTCATTATTGAAAAAAAATGAGTTAAATCAGTTAATTGCTTTTTCTACTCAAATTGAATAAGTTAACTCCTTATTTTGCTCAAATTAAATCTATTAACTCCTTTTAATTTGGAAATCTCTCTTTATGACTGAACTTCACCTTTAATCCTGATCGCTGATTGAAATCGATCTCAACCGTTGATGAATTCCAAGAAAGTCTATTTAAGAGACCCTCATCTCTTCATTTTGAAAGTGTGAGGCCTCGCCCCAACCCTTCGTGGCCTTAGTTGTTATTTTATCATTTTGACATTCACGACTCGAGATGCCGAGACATTATCTGATACTTAGAACATATTATATTATTTCATGTTACTTTCAGATATATTCATGTTTGTCATTTAATGTTTTATGTATATTTATGTTGATGAAATCGGTAAATGTATGATTGATACTTTAATTTAAGAGATTTTAAATGGTTAAGAATTAAGTAGGATGAAAGAAACCCTGATTGATGTATGGTTCAATTTATGTGAATTTTTCATACGTATACATGTGATTTTTGGGACTATTGATGTGTGCAATGAGTGTGTAGATATTTTAGTCGAGGAAACCGACAAAGGAATAGAACTAATCTCTATGTGTTAATTTTAAAAACCTTGTTGTTTGTAATTCAAGTATTGTATTGTGAGATGTATGTATTTTATTTCTGTGTTCAGTGAATGTTAATGTTCGTAACTATGTTCTTTTAGTGTCACTTGACACTCGTAAATTGTTTATGTTCTTCAATGTGTTGATTAGGGTTAGTTGTGTAACCATTGGACCCAAGTTGGTTTAAGTTAGTGTCAGTTTGTTATTTGATTCTTAATCGAGGGTTGTCACCCTTAATCCAGATTAGAGCTTATTTTGCATTTTAGAGTGATTAGTTGGTCCTAATTAATTCTTAGCTTTTGTTTGGCTCTTAAGCTATTCCTAAGGCTTTAAAACATGTTATAATAATACCCAAGGGGTATGGGTATGGTTTAGGGGTCTTATCCAACCCCTAAGCCCCTTTTGTTGACTTTTGAGGTCACTCAAAAAGTCCCTTTTTGCCTTTCTACGAAAATTGCTTGTGGTCATCATGGGTTGTCTTACCCCACCTCCTTTTAGTGTCTAACCATAGTGAGGGTAGAGTTAGGAGTTTCTAGAATTGCTAGTGGGTGGGAGATGTTATTGATCCCCTTTGGTGGTTGAGTTGGAGGCTTATTTAGAGGCCTTTCTTGGTCTAGTGGGTTTTGTTACCCAATCTCTATATTGAGAGAAGAGTTCTTGAGAATTGAAGAAGGAGAAGGAAACTCTACTCAATCTTGTTCATTGCCATTACCTCCTTGTGAAGGTTGGAATCCTCATCTTCCTTGTTCAGATTTCATTCTTGTTTCATGCTTATGCTACCCCGTTGTTGTTTCAATGTATGTATGTTTGTGGGTATGTTGGGAAGCTTTGAAAACCATGTATTTTTGGATGATTTCCTTTCATGTTTATGTTTGCAATTTTGAGATTTTTCTTGCATGGGTGTTTTGGTATTACTCACCCTTGGAGAGGGCAGAAGTGACCAATTTTGGGAAAGGTCTGTTTAGTCAGACTCTAACCAGTGTAGAGTCTCTTCTCAGGATGAGAAGAGGGAGAAAGGGTAGGGTGTTATGGGCCCCTACCTATCAGCACAAACCTTGTATAATTTTGGTATGTTGAAATGGAAGAACGGAAGTTCTTGGTATATAGCCCTGATTGGGCATCTGTTTGGTGTTGTGCTTGACTTCTCCTAATTGGAAGAATCCATCTTTCCCTAGTTTTGATTCATGGTGAATCCTATTGTGTAAACCATGTATGATTATGCTTGGTTGATTGTCTCTTGGTTATGTTTTGTTGTCACCTGATCAGAATTCTATTTTCTCCATGGTTCTAGAAATGAGTTGCAGAAAAACATTATAAATTCCTTGATTTTGATCATGAAGAAAATTTGATTAAAATTGTTGAAATTTAGGATTGAAATCCTATGTAAGTTGTATTGCAAACTTTGTTGGATTGGCAACAAAGCCGGGTTTTCTTCCTGATTCTTTCCCGACTGAGACTTTGAATTAGGTTTGCCAATAAAATTGGTGTTTGAGTATATTTGGTTATCATGTGATTTGTTCATGATTTAAATTTAGATGGATGAATCTCAAAATTAGGATGGAATTGATGATGTTCAATTTGGTAAAATTTCAAGGTTTTTCCTTTATGTTGAAAACGAAAATTGATTACGGACGTAAATTCAGGTTGCATGATTATTGAATCAGCAAGTATTGCATTATTGAATAAAATGGATAATTCATATTCTTAGTATGTTAAGGTTGTAATTAGGTTATGGATCTTCATTTAAAAGAAATTTTTAATAAGGTTGAATTATTCCAATTCAAGAGTTATAGGAGATCAAATGATTTTGGTGTAAATGTTTTAAATCTATTAAAAGAAAAAAAATACATCTTAAAAAAGAAATATATATATATATATATATATATATATATATATATATATATATATTTTTTTTTTTTTTTGCTTGCCTTGTAATTTTCATACTTAGAAAATTTGGCAAAAAAAAAAAAATATGTGTGTTTTGCAAAAGAGTAAAACTCTCTGCCTTTTGTATGAGAGGAGCAAATTAATTAGTTTGGCAACAGAGAATCTTTTAAAGATTCTTTTCATATTCTGTTTGAGGAATATAAATATTATGTAATAAATTTAGAATTAGGAGTAAAACTCCTAAATAGACTTTAACATTTCTAAAAATATCCTAAAATATCTTTGTGCTACCTATAAAACTTTTCATGTTTAATGCCTTACTTTCTCTCCTTGGGCGTCAGTCTTTGAAATGCATATTTTAAAGGGTTTTATTAAAAAGTGATTTGCAAGTCTTGGGTCATCACATGGGATGACGTAACTCTGACCATTGTCCCATCCCCCCCAACTTCTCCTCATCATTTTGAGTGCTCACTTTATGAATGCATGGGTGTTATATTGTTTTTTTTATAAAAAAAAGAAACCCAATCTTATTAAGGTGTTTGCAGATCCTTGTTTTTTTTCTTGCTTGCGTTTTTCTCTTTGGACGCCCACCTTTCTAGGGAGGTCTGCATTTTCTATGTATGGGGCAGAGCGCTGTCCCAAGGACAGCACTTGGGAAGCGCACCTTGGGAAGCGCTGCCCTTAGTATAGGGAGGTGTAGGGGGATGTAGGGTGGGGAATTTTTGTAGTTAGGTTAGTAGAGTTTGTTAGTAGTTAATTGTTATTATGTAATTTTAGTTAGATTAAGTGTAGGTTGTGTGTTATAGTGTTTAGTTAGTATTTATTAAATTAAATTAGTTAGTTTAAAATTTTAAGTTAGTTTTAGTTTAGTATTATGTTAAGCTAGTCTAGATTAGATTAGTATGTGTTTTTTTTTTTTAAAGTCTTAAGTTAGTATGTTACTTACAAATATGTTTTAATTTATTAAAATTATTTTAGTTAGCTTTTAATTCAGTTAAATCTTAAAGATTTGTTTTGTTAATTATTAAATAAATTTAGCTATATTTTTGTTAATTCATTTTTGTATATTATTTAATTAATCTAAAGATTAGACTACGTTAGATATAGTTAGTTTAGTTTTATAATTGATTTAGTTGTTAATCAACTTAGAAAGCCATAACATAATGATTAGTTAAAAGATTAGTTAATTTTAAGATTAATATTAAATTGGTCTTTGAATATATATATTTTGAATATAGCTTAGTTGCTATTATTGTTTTAATTTTATGACAATTGAATTCGGTATTTGATTTACGATTATATAAAAATCAAAATGATAAGTGTGGTGTGGTTATGAATTAGTATCATGTTAAATTAATATTAAGTTATAGGATCTACCATCTTTTAAATTAGTGTAATGTTAGTGCTATACTGATATGATTTTAATTAGTTTAAATGTATTTTTGATTTATATTTAGTAAGATTTTGATGGTTTATTAATTTGTTAAAAATAGTTGAAATGTTAAAGTTAATAAATTTGATATACATATATTTAGTTTGAATTCTAGTTAAATTATTTTTCCTTAAAGTGACTTTTCAATATCGATTAGTTTGTAAATTGATTATTGTCTAAGAGTTTTATAGTTGATTTTGATTATACATTTTCAATGAATCTAAACTCGAATACATTTGCTTTGTCATTTAAATAATTATTTTCTTATTGTTGAAAGTTAATGTAAGAACATAAGTTTATCGATATAAATCTTATAACTAAAGTTTCAAATCTAATAATATAACCATCCTCTTGTTTATAATCTTAAGACGTAATGTAGAGAAACTGACTTAAACTATAATCACAATCATTTTCAAACTTAGAGTAATTTTATCGTTATTCAAAAAACAAAAATTGTGTGTGTGTTTTTGCCCTCGTAGTTTGGGCATGACAGAAAGGTTGAATGAGAATTTGCATCAAATTGTTGCTGGAATTCTACTCACATTTGCTCATATTCACATACGCAAAGATAGTGTTTGACCAAAAGTTGACCAGATTTAACCACGGTTGACTTGAGTTGACTAGTTTCAAAAAGAATTTTGAAATAATTCAACGAAATTATTTAATTAAATGGAGTACTTACTTCTAATTAATTAAACAAAGTTATTTAATTAAATGAGAAGCCATTCTTAATTAATTAAATGAAGTTATTTAATTAAATAAGAAAAGTGTCTCTAATTAATTAAAGATTATTTAATTAAATAAAAAAAGTAATTATGAGAGCATATCTCATTTTATTAAATTAAATATCTCAAAAAAATCTCTCTTCAGTTCAAAAAGGGAAATTTCCAGTTCACTATTGATCAAAAATGAGTTCAATGAGTTAACTCCTTTTTCTACTCAAATTGAATCAGTTAACTCCTTATTTTAC
Organism: Cupressus sempervirens; assembly: GCA_028749045.1. Lineage (NCBI taxonomy): Eukaryota > Viridiplantae > Streptophyta > Pinopsida > Cupressales > Cupressaceae > Cupressus > Cupressus sempervirens. The sequence goes on from CM053783.1 coordinate 114,998,687, forward strand.
TCAAATTAAATCTGTTAACTCCCTTTAATTTGGAAATCTCCCTTTATGATTGAACTTCACCTTTAATCCTGACTGCTGATTGAAATCGATCTCAACCGGTAATGAATTCCAGGAAAGTTTATTTAAGAGACCCTCATCTCTTCATTTTGAAAGGTTGAATGAGAATTTGCATCGAATTGTTGCTGGAATTCATACTCACATTTGCTCATATTCACATACGCAAAGATAGTGTTTGACCAAAAGTTGACCAAATTTAACCATGGTTGACTTGAGTTGACTAGTTTCGAAAAGAATTTTGAAATAATTAAACAAAATTATTTAATTAAATGGAGTACATACTTCTAATTAAATAAACAAAGTTATTTAATTAAATGAGAAGCCATTCCTAATTAATTAAATGAAATTATTTAATTAAATAAGAAAAGTGTCTCTAATTAGTTAAAGATTACTTAATTAAATAGGAAAAGTAAGTATGAGAGCATATCTCATTTTATTAAATTAAATATCTCAACAAAATCTCTCTTCAGTTGAAAAAGTGAAATTTTCAGTTCACTATTGATAAAAAATAAGTTAAATCAGTTAACTCCTTTTTCTACTCAAATTGAATCAGTTAACTACTTATTTTACTCAAATTAAATCTGTTAACTCCCTTTAATTTGGAAATCTCCCTTTATGACTGAACTTCACCTTTAATCCTGACCGCTAATTGAAATCGATCTCAACCGTTGATGAATTCCAAGAATGTCTATTTAAGAGACCATCATGTCTTCATTTTGAAAGGTTGAATGAGAATTTGCATCGAATTGTTGTTGGAATTCATACTCACATTTGCTCCTATTCACAAGCGCAAAGATCAAGTTTAACCAAAAGTTGACCAGATTTAACCACGGTTGACTTGAGTTGACTAGTTTTGAAAAGAATTTTGAAATAATTAAACGAAATTATTTAATTAAATGGAGTACTTACTTCTAATTAATTAAACAAAGTTATTTAATTAAATGAGAAGTCATTCCTAATTAATTAAATGAAGCTATTTAATTAAATAAGAAAAGTGTCTCTAATTAATTAAATATTACTTAATTAAATAGAAAAAGTAATTATGAGAGCATATCTCATTTTATTAAATTAAATATCTCAACAAAATCTCTCTTCAGTTCAAAAAAGAAAATTTTCAGTTCACTATTGATCAAAAATGAGTTAAATTAGTTAACTCCTTTTTCTACTCAAATTGAATCAGTTAACTCCTTATTTTACTCAAATAAAATCTATTAACTCCCTTTAATTTGGAAATCTCTCTTTATGACTGAACTTCACCTTTAATTTTGATCGCTGATTGAAATCGATCTCAACTGTTGATGAATTCTAGGAAAGTCTATTTAAGAGACCCTCATCTCTTCATTTTGAAAGGTTGAATGAGAATTTGCATCGAATTGTTGCTGGAATTCATACTCACATTTGCTCATATTCACATATGCAAAGATAGTGTTTGACCAAAAGTTGACCAGATTTAACCATGGTTGACTTGAGTTGACTAGTTTCGAAAAGAATTTTGAAATAATTAAACGAAATTATTTAATTAAATGGAGTACTTACTTCTAATTAATTAAAAAAAGTTATTTAATTAAATGAGAAGCCATTCTTAATTAATTAAATGAAGTTATTTAATTAAATAAGAAAAGTGCCTCTAATTAATTAAAGATTATTTAATTAAATAGAAAAAGTAATTATGAGAGCATATCTCATTTTATTAAATTAAATATCTCAACAAAATCTCTCTTCAGTTGTAAAAGGGAAATTTCCAGTTCACTATTGATCAAAAATGAGTTAAATCAGTTAACTCCTTTTTCTACTCCAATTGAATCAGTTAACTCCTTATTTTACTCAAATTGAATCTATTAACTCCCTTTAATTTGGAAATCTCCCTTTATGACTGAACTTCACCTTTAATCCTGACCGCTGATTGAAATCGATCTCAACCGTTGATGAATTCCAGGAAAGTCTATTTAAGAGACACTGATCTCTTCATTTTGAAAGGTTCAATGAGAATTTGCATCGAATTGTTGCTGGAATTCATACTCACATTTGCTCATATTCACATACGCAAAGATCAAGTTTGACCAAAAGTTGAGCAGATTTAACCACAGTTGACTTGAGTTGACTAGTTTAGAAAAAAAAATTAAAATAATTAAACGAAATTATTTAATTAAATGGAGTACTTACTTCTAATTAATTAAACAAAGTTATTTAATTAAATCAGAAGCCACTCCTAATTAATTAAATGAAGTTATTTAATTAAATAAGAAATGTGTTTCTAATTAATTAAAGATTACTTAATTAAATAGAAAAAGTAATTATGAGAGCATATCTCATTTTATTAAATTAAATATCTCAAAAAAATCACTCTTCAGTTCAAAAAGGGAAAATTTTAGTTCACTATTGATCAAAAATGAGTTAAATTAGTTAACTCCTTTTTCTACTTAAATTGAATCAGTTAACTCTTTATTTTACTCAAATTAAATCTGTTAACTCCCTTTAATTTGGAAATCTCTCTTTATGATTGAACTTCACCTTTAATCCTGACCGCTGATTGAAATCGATCTCAACCGTTGATGAATTCCAGGAAAATCTATTTAAGAGACCCTCATGTCTTCATTTTGAAAGGTTGAATGAGAATTTGCATCGAATTATTGCTGGAATTCATACTCACATTTGCTCATATTCGCATACTCAAAGATCAAGTTTGACCAAAAGTTGACCAGATTTAACCACAGTTGACTTGAGTAGACTAGTTTCGAAATTTTTTTTGAAATAATCAAACAAAATTATTTAATTAAATGGACTACTTACTTCTAATTAATTAAACAAAGTTATTTAATTAAATGAGAAGCCATTCCTATTTAATGAAATGAAGTTATTTAATTAAATAAGAAATGTGTCTCTAATTAATTAAATATTACTTAATGAAATAGAAAAAGTAATTATGAGAGCATATCTCATTTTATTAAATTAAATATCTCAACAAAATCACTCTTTAGTTGAAAAAGGGAAATTTCCAGTTCACAATTGATAAAAAATGAGTTAAATCAGTTAACTCCTTTTTCTTCTCAAATTGAATTAGTTAATTCCATATTTTACTAAAATTAAATCTGTTAACTCCCTTTAATTTCGAAATCTCCCTTTATGACTGAACTTCACCTTTAATCCTGACCGCTGATTGAAATCGATCTCAACCGTTGATGAATTCCAGGAAAATCTATTTAAGAGAGCCTCATGTCTTCATTTTGAAAGGTTGAATGAGAATTTGCATCGAATTATTGCTGAAATTCATACTCACATTTGCTCATATTCACATACGCAAAGATCAAGTTTGACCAAAAGTTGACCAGATTTAACCATGGTTGACTTGAGTTGACTATTTTTGAATTTTTTTTTTAATTAATTAAATGAAATTATTTAATTAAATGGAGTACTTACTTCTAATTAATTAAACAAAGTTATTTAATTAAATGAGAAGCCATTCCTAATTAATTAAATGAAGTTATTTAATTAAATAAGAAAAGTGTCTCTAATTAAATAATGGTTACTTAATTAAATAGAAAAAGTAATTATGAGAGCATATCTCATTTTATTAAATTAAATATCTCAACAAAATCTCTCTTCAGTTCAAAAAGGGAAATTTTTAGTTCACTATTGATCAAAAATTAGTTAAATCAGTTAACTCCTATTTCTACTCAAATTGAATCAGTTAACTCCTTATTTTACTCAAATTAAATCTGTTAACTCACTTTAATTTGAAAATCTCCCTTTATGACTGAACTTCACCTTTAATCCTGACCGCTTATTGAAATCGATCTCAACCGTTGATGAATTCATGGAAAGTCTATTTAAGAGACCCTCATGTCTTCATTTTGAAAGGTTGAATGAGAATTTGCATCGAATTGTTACTGGAATTCATACTCACATTTGCTCATATTCACGCACGCAAAGATCAAGTTTGACCAAAAGTTGACTAGATTTAACCACAGTCGACTTGAGTTGACTAGTATCAAAAAGAATTTTGAAATAATTCAATGATATGATTTAATTAAATGGAGTACTTACTTCTAATTAATTAAACAAAGTTATTTAATTAAATGAGAAGCCATTCCTAATTAATTAAATAAAGTTATTTAATTAAATAAGAAAAGTGTCTTTAATTAATTAAAGATTATTTAATTAAATAGAAAAAGAAATTATGAGAGCATATCTCATTTTATTAAATTAAATATCTCAATAAAATCTCTCTTCAGTTCAAAAAGGGAAATTTCCAGTTCACTATTGATCAAAAATGAGTTAAATGAGTTAACTCATTTTTCTACTCAAATTGAATCAGTTAAGTCCTTATTTAACTCAAATTAAATCTGTTAACTCCCCTTAATTTCGAAATCTCCCTTTATGACTGAACTTCACCTTTAATCCTGACTGCTGATTTAAATCGATCTCAACCGTTGATGAATTCCAGGAAAGTCTATTTAAGAGACCCTCATATCTTCATTTTGAATGGTTGAATGAGAATTTGCATCAAATTGTTATTGGAATTCATACTCACATTTGCTCATATTCACATACTCAAAGATCAAGTTTGATTAAAAGTTGACCAGATTTAACCACGGTTGACTTGAGTAGACTAGTTTCAAAAAAAAATTTGAAATAATTAAACGAAATTATTTAATTAAATGGACTACTTACTTCTAATTAATTAAACAAAGTTATTTAATTAAATGAGAAGCCATTCGTAATTAATTAAATGAAGTTATTTAATTAAATAAGAAAAGTGTCTCTAATTAATTAAAGATTACTTAATTAAATAGAAAAATTAATTATGAGAGCATATCTCATTTTATTAAATTAAACATCTCAACAAAATCTCTCTTCAGTTCAAAAAGGGAAATTCCCAGTTCACTATTGATCAAAAATGAGTTAGATTAGTTAACTCCTTTCTCTACTCAAATTGAATCAATTAACTCCTTATTTTACTCAAATTAAATCTGTTAACACCCGTCAATTTGGAAATCTCCCTTTATGACTGAACTTTACCTTTAATCCTGACCGCTGATTGAAATCGATCTCAACCACTGATGAATTCTTGAAAAATCTATTTAAAAGACCCTCATCTCTTCATTTTGAAAGATTGAATGAGAATTTGCATCAAATTTTTGCTATAATTCATACTCACATTTGCTCATATTCACATACGCAAAGATCAAGTTTGACCAAAAGTTGACCAGATTTAACCACGGCTGATTTGAGTTGACTAGTTTTGAAAAGAGTTTTGAAATAATTTAACGAAATTATTTAATTAAATGGAGTACTTACTTCTAATGAATTAAAAAAAATTATTTAATTAAATGAGAAGCCATTCCTAATTAATTAAATGAAGTTATTTAATTAAATAAGAAAAGTGTCTCTAATTAATTAAAGATTACTTAATGAATTAGAAAAAGTAATTATGAGAGCATATCTCATTTTATTAAATTAAATATCTCAACAAAATCTCTCTTCAGTTCAAAAAGGGAAATTTTCGGTTCACTATTGTTCAAAAATGAGCTAAATCAGTTAACTCCTTTTTCTACTCAAATTGAATCAGTTAACTCCTTATTTTACTCAAATTAAATCTGTTAACTCCCTTTAATTTGAAAATCTTCCTTTATGATTGAACTTCACATTTAATCCTGACCGTTGATTGAAATCGATCTCAACCGTTGATGAATTCCAAGAAAGTCTATTTAAGAGACTCTCATCTCTTCATTTTGAAAAGTTGAATGAGAAGTTGCATCGAATTGTTGCTGGAATTAATACTCACCTTTGCTCATATTCACACACGCAAAGATCAAGTTTGACCAAAAGTTGACTAGATTTAATCACGGTCGACTTGAGTTGACTAGTACCAGAAAGAATTTTGAAATAATTAAATGAAATTATTTAATTAAATGGAGTACTTACTTCTAATTAATTAAACAAAGTTATTTAATTAAATGAGAAGCCATTCCTAATTAATTAAATGAAGTTATTTAATTAAATAAGAAAAGTGTCTTTAATTAATTAAAGATTGATAAGTAGGAGATAATTTCCACAGCTAGTCAAATTGTGATATGAATATCAGGATTTAACTGTGTGACTTTTTGAGTCAAACTCGATGACCCATGTTTCATGAGTAGTGATTCAACATGAATCCATCTCTCATGAGAATAAATGGAACACTTAGCACTCATTGGATCTAGGTGATGCTCACAGGGGTGAAGCACCGGGACTTCCCTGGAGGTCACCCATCCCAGTACTACTCCAGCCTGAGCGCGCTTAACCCCTCAGGCTGGAGTAGTACTGGGATGGGTGACCTCCCGGGAAGTCCCGGTGCTTCACCCCTGTGAGCATCACCTAGATCCAATGAGTGCTAAGTGTTCCATTTATTCTCATGAGAGATGGATTCATGTTGAATCACTACTCATGAAACATGGGTCATCGAGTTTGACTCAAAAAGTCACACAGTTAAATCCTGATATTCATATCATAATTAAAGATTATTTAATTAAATAGAAAAAGTAATTATGAGAGCATATCTCATTTTATTAAATTAAATATCTCAACAAAATCTCTCTTCAGTTCAAAAAGGGAAATTTCCAGTTCACTATTGATAAAAAATGAGTTAAATGAGTTAACTCATTTTTCTACTCAAATTGAATCAGTTAACTCCTTATTTTACTCAAATTAAATCTATTAACTCCCTTTAATTTTGAAATCTCTCTTTATGACTGATCTTCACCTTTAATCCTGACCACTGATTGAAATCGATCTCAACCGTTGATTAATTTCAAGAAAGTCTATTTAAGAGATCCTCATCTATTCATTTTGAATGGTTGAATGAGAATTTGTATCGAATTGTTGCTAGAATTCATACTCACATTTTCTCATATTCACATACACAAAGATCAAGTTTGACCAAAAGTTGACCAAATTGAATCACGATTAACTTGAGTTGACTAATTTCAAATTTTTTTTTGAAATAATTGAACAAAATTATTTAATTAAATGGAGTAGTTACTTCTGATTAATTAAACAAAGTTATTTAATTAAATGAGAAGCCATTCCTAATTAATTAAATGAAGTTATTTAATTAAATAAGAAAAGTGTCTCTAATTAATTAAAGATTACTTAATTAAATAGAAAAAGTAATTATGAGAGCATATCTCATTTTACTAAATTATATATCTCAAAAAAATCACTCTTTAGTTCAAAAAAGGAAATTTCGAGTTCACTATTGATCAAAAATGAGTTAAATCAGTTAACTCCTTTTTCTACTCAAATTGAATCTATTAACTCCTTATTTTACTCAAATTTAATCTGTTAACTCCCTTTAATTTGGAAATCTCCCTTTATGACTGAACTTCACCTTTAATCCTGACCGCTAATTGAAATCGATCTCAACTGTTGATGAATTCCAAGAAAGTCTATTTGAGAAATCCTCATCTCTTCATTTTGAAAGGTTGAATGAGAATTTGCATCGAATTGTTGCTGGATTTTGTCATGCCCAAACTACAAGGGAAAAAACACACAATTTTTTTTGAAAATGATTAATAATTGAACATGCTCTAAGTTTGAAATGAAAGTGATAGTAGTTTTAGTAAAGGTTCTCTCCATTGTGTCTTAAGATTATAAACATATGTGCGATTATATCGTTAAGATATTGAAGCTTTTGTTATAAGATTGATATCGATAAACTTATGTTCTTACATTTCTTATACAACATTATAGTAAAAGTTATATAAAAAAAAAAATGATGTAGATGACTACAAAATTAGTTTAATGAAACAACTAAGCAAATGACATCGACATTAAAACTTAATTTAAATAGACAATAACCTGAAGTCTAAAGCTAATTAGTACTCAAAAATTTAGACTTACTTCAATACCAAAACTAAATACATTTAAAAATTAATTAAAAGAAATCAAATCTAAATTAACGATTATATCCATAATACCCAACAATTGAATGAATCGAAATCGAAACTAACTTACATCTATAATTTTTAAATTAAGACTAATAGATTTCTTATTATAACGATTACTTAATTAACATTAGATCTACTATAGATTTTAAATTACTAAAAGAAACTTTCTACATTTAATACTTTTTATAAGCAACCAAACTAATCTACTAACTAACACTAACAAAATACAAGCAACTAAACTAAACTAATTTTAAACTAAAACTTGTTGAGTTAACATATATCTTTAAAATAATTAACATTAAAAAAACATATTAAATAAAACACAAATTAAAAATTAACAATATACAACTAACATACTAACAACTAAGCTTATTAACCACTAACCTAACCACTAACTCTATCCTATACTACCTATACTCTACCCCCCCTATACCCCTACTCTACTCCCCAAATGGGCGCTTCCCAAAGGTTGGGCGCGTTGCCCAACCTCACTGACCCTGTGTCAGTGGTACCCCACTTTCCATCCATGCAAGGACAAGCCCCAAGTTGGGCGCTCAGCAAGATACGGAGGAGACTTCCAAAAGTTTAAAAAAACAACTTGATTGCCATGCCTTTTAAAAAACTTTAATACATCAACCTCCATCCAAAGTAATGAGGTGAGCACTGAGCTAAGGAAAGGAGATGGGACATGGGGGGGCAGGGTGACGTAACCCCCCCCATGTACACTTCGACTTGCTAAACCATTCAAAACAAAAAAAAAACATTTTTAAAGCATTATTTTTTAAAAAGATGCCCATGGGAAGATGGAAAGGTATTTAAGACAAAAGATTATTAGGTAGCTTAGGATATTTAGTTTATTTTATTTTTATTTTTTTATTTTTTTAACATAAAGAAGTTATAAGGAAATTATATCATTAAAGAAAGATATATATAAATATAAATTTGGAGAATCTTTGAGAATATTCTCTGTTGTCCAAAACCATTAAAATGAGTCTCCCATACAAAAGACAGAGAGTTTTTACTCTCTTAAATTTTTTTTTTTTCTATGTATGGATTAACAAAGCAAATGAATATATATTTTTCTCTTAAGGTGTATAATTTTTTTTTTAAAGATGTATATATTTATGGAATGGATTTATTGATTTCTCTAACAACTTGAATTGAACTATAAATCATAATTATTATTATTATTATTTTCCTCAGCATAGTTTTCATTTTGAACATATAAGAAACTTGAAAATTTTGCTAAATTTAAACCAACATCATTACATCTTATTTTGATATGCATCCATCTAATTTAAAATTATGATTAAATCACAAGACAAGCAATTATATTCAACACCAATTTTATTGGCAAACCTGATTCAAGGGCTCAGCCGAGAAAGAATCAGGAAGAAAACCCGGCTTCGTTGACAATCTAACAAAGTTTGAAATACCAATTTACATAGGATATCAATCCCAAATTTCAACAACATAATTGAATTTTCTTCATGACCCTCATCAAGGGATTTATAATGTTTTCTGCAACACATTACTAGAACCATGGATGGAACAGAATCTGATCAAGTGACAACAAGCATGTCCAAGAAACAATTCAAACGTGCATATTCCTACAAGTTTTTCACAAAAGGATTCGAAATAAATCAAAACTAGGAAAAGGTGGATTCTTCCAACCAGGAGAAGTCAAGCACAACACCAAACAGATACCCAATTGGGGCTATATACCAAGAACTTCCGTTCTTCCATTTCAAGATACCATAATCACACAAGGTTTGTGTTGACAGGTAGGGGCCCATAACACCCTACCCTTTCTCCCTCTTCTCATCATGACAAGAGACTCTACACTGGTTGGAGTCTGACTAAACAGACCTTTCCCAAAATTGGTTACTTTTGCCCTCTCCAAGGGTGAGTAATACCAAAACACCCATGCAAGAAAAATCTCAAAATTGCAAATATAAACATGAAAGGAAATCATCCAAAAATACATGGTTTTCAAAGCTTCCCAACATACCCACAAACATACAAACATTGAAACAACAACAAGGTAGCATCAACATGAAACAAGAATGAAATTTGAACAAGGGAGATAAGAATTCCAACCTTCACAAAGAGGTAATGACAATGAACAAGTTTGAGTAGAGCTTCCCTTTCCTTACTTCAATCTTCAAGAACTCCTCTCTAAATGTAGAGATTGGGTAACAACCTCAACTAGTCTAATGAAGACCTCTAAATAAGCCTCCAACTCAACCACCCAAAAGGAGTAATAACTACTTCCACCCACTAGCAATTCTAGAAACTCCTAACTCAACCAACACTATGATTAAACCCTAAGTGGAGATGAGGTGAGGTAACCCAAGATAACCACTTGCAATTTTTGCACAAAGGTAAAATGTGTAAGGTCCCTCCTCGTGTGTACTCATTAATATGAATTCCTTTATTAAATATGTTATAGGAGATTGGAAATAGATATGAAGTAATGCATATATTGTGAATGTCGTAATGAAATCTAGAGTAGTTGATATATCCATGTTCTAATACTTAGTGATTGTAGAACTATTTCATCACCTCGACTGTTTAAAACATTAATTGTTACTATCAGTGATGTGGGGTATTTTCACCTAATAATGAGGTCACTGGTTTTGGTACGTTGATGATTAAGTGGTATGCTTTCAGATAGTTCATTTTGCCTTATTAATGATGTTTATGATATTTAATTATATGCATGCCTAACGATGATTATTCTAGTATTTTAATCTGAATTAATGAATAAAGTTATGTTGATTAGATAGTTTATAATGATTAAAGGTGTGTAGAAATAAGAAAGGGTTGCTTAAATGAAAGATTCATGTTTTGATTTATGAGGCCTCGCCTCGACCCATCATAACATCAATGATACATCGTTAGTTTGATACTCATGCTTTGTTATGTTAGAACATTATTGGATACACTAAACATTTTATGTTATTTTACGATGTGTGATGCTCTACTGCATTTACTTAGTTTTGTCATTTAATGCTTATAAATATGTATAATGATGAAGAAAACGTATGCAACGCTAACACATTTGGTTATGCAAGTCGGAAGGTTAGAAAAATGAGTAGAGTTAGATGAACAACTAATTCTTAGAAATGGATGCTTTAATTTATATAATTCCTCTAATATGTAATTCACATTATGCATGTGGTTTTGGACCTATTGATGTGTGCAATGAGTGTGCAGGAAAATTAGCCGAGACAACTCAACGGAAAAGCAGAGCTAAACTACTTGTTAATTTTGTGCTAACCTTATATTGTAATTTTTTAAAGGTTTTAATTTGATCTTGCTATCCTCCTAACGTTTAATTGTTCCTAATAAGCCTTTAAAGGCTTAACAACCTTAAATTTAAGAAACCCTATGGATAAGGGTATGGGTGGGGGTACTTTCCAACCCTCTAGCCTCCTAGGTTGACTCTTAGGGTATCTTAAAAACCCTATTATAGGCTAATTTTGAAAATAGGTTGTCCTTTACTTGGGTTAGTAAAACCAACCTCCATCTTGAGTTACTTGAATCCTAGTGGAGTTAAGGACCATACTTAGAGGCCTTTTTGGGGGAACTTTAGTTTTTTTTGGGTCACCCAATCCTCTAGTTTTGGAGGAAGCCTTGAAGATTGAAGAAGAAAAAGGGAAGCTCTTTTCAAAACACCATTGCCATAACTCTTTTATGAAGGTAGGAGTTCTTCACTCCATGAATGGTTCTTTGTGTGTGTTCATGTTTTGAATCTTGTGGAATCATGTTGGAGACATTGTGTAGATATGCATTCCTTGCTTGTGTGTTGAGGGTGGTATTGGGAGGGATTTTATCTTGTTTCCTTGATGTTATTCTTATGCCTTCTTGGTGTGTTGATTGTTTTTGAGAGATTTTCATGGGGATGTATTTGGCAACAGTCACCCTTGGATAGGGAAGAAGTGGCCATGCTTGGGGAAAGGGCATTAGTTGGACCTTAATAGTGTAGAGTCTCCTCTCATGGAGGGAGGAGGGAGAAAGGGTAGGGTGTATGGGCCCCTACTTGTCATCCCATACCTTGTTGTTATTGAAAATTCTTGAACATAGTAAAGAATGAAAATCCTTATGGATTTAGCCTCGAAAGGGCCTTGAGAAAGAATGGAAATTCTTGAAGTTTTAAGCCCCGAAAGGGCTAAGTGAAGGTATGGTGATTGACTTCTCCTATTGAAAAAATCCACCTTTCCCCTATATTGGTTCATTGTTGGACCTATTGTGCAACTGGGTGGGAATGCATGTTTAAATTGGCTTATCTCTTTGTGTTGTTTATCTCCATGTTGGTTCTTGTCTCTTTCATGTTTTCCCTTGATGATATGAAGACATTTGATAAAAGTTCTCTTGTGAAAGCCTTGAAGAAAACTCAACGAATTGTAATATTATGTAAATGTATTTGAATTTTGAGGTATTGGCAAAGACATCAGGTTTTCTTACTGGTTCTTTCCCGATGGAGCCTTGAACCAGGTTGATTAATAGAAGAGAAAAGATTGAGTAATACTCTTGTATGGAGCCTTTTAATATTTTAGTTCTTTGCACCTGTTTAATAAAAAATGGATAAAATGATGATGTTTCACTCTTCTTACAGTATTCGTATGATTGTAATCATATTCGTTTGATTGAAATTAATTAAATAAACATAGTGATATGTATCAATTTATGTAATTTAAGATTAAAATATAATTGTGTGTTTTAGCCCTGTATTTTTGGGCATGACAAAATGAGACTTTTTGAGTGATCTCCAAAGTCAACAAAAGGGGCTTAAGGGTTGGAAAAGACCCCCAACCCATACCCATACCCCTTAGATATAATTATTTCATGTTTTAAAGCCTTAGGAATAGGTTTAGAGCCACACAAAGGCTAGGAAATAATTAGGACCAACTAATAACTCTAAAAAAAATAGATAAGTACTAATCTGGATTAAGGGTGACTAAACTCGATTAAGAACTCAATTAGTAAACTGACACTAACTTAAACTGACTTAGGTCCATGGGTTACACAACTAACCCTAAACAACATATAGAAGAACATAACCAATTTACGAGTGTCAAGCGACACTAACAGAACATAATTATGAACACTAACATTTACTAAAAATAGAAAGATACATACATACATCTCACAATACAATACGTGAATTACGAACATCAAGGTTTCCAAAATTAGCACATAGAGATCAGTTATGTTCCTCCGTCGATTTCTTCGACTAAAATATCTCCACACTCATTGCACATATCAGTAGTCCCAAAAATCACATGTACATATATACGTATCAGAAATTCACGTAAATTGAACCATACATCAATTAGGGTTTCTTCCATCCTACTTAATTCTTAACCATTAAAAATCTCTTAAATCAAAGTATCAATCGTACATTTACTGATTTCATCAACATACATATACATAAAATATTAAATGACAAACATCAATATATCTGAAAGTAACATCACATAACATGAAATAATATAATATGTTCTAAGTATCAAATAATGTCTCGACATCTCGAGTTGTAAGTGTCAAAATGATAAAATAACAATTGAGGATACGAAGGGTTGGGGCGAGGCCTCACAGAATTCATACTCACATTTGCTTATATTCACATACACAAAGATCAAGTTTGACCAAAAGTTGATTGGATTTAACAACGGTTGACTTAAGCTGACTAGTTTCAAAAAGAATTTTGAAATAATTAAACAAAATTATTTAAATAAATTGAGTACTTACTTCTAATTAATTAAACAAAGTTATTTAATTAAATGAGAAGCCATTCCTAATTAATTAAATGAAGTTATTTAATTAAATAAGAAAAGTGTCTCTAATTAATTAAAGATTATTTAATGAAATAGAAAAAGTAATTATCAGAGCATATCTCATTTTATTAAATTAAATATCTCAACAAAATCTCTCTTCAGTTCAAAAAGAAAAATTTCCAGTTCACTATTGATCAAAAATGAGTTAAATCAGTTAACTCCTTTTTCTACTCAAATTGAACCAGTTAACTCCTTATTTTACTCAAATTAAATCTGTTATGTCCCTTTAGTTTGGAAATCTCCCTTTATGACTGAATTTCACCTTTAATCCTGACCGTTGATTGAAATCGATCTCAATCGTTGATGAATTCCAGGAAAGTCTATTTAAAAGACCCTCATCTCTTCATTTTGAAAGGTTGAATGAGAATTTGCATCGAATTGTTGTTGAAATTCATACTCACATTTGCTCATATTCACATAGACAAAGATCAAGTTTGACCAAAAGTTGACCATATTTAACCACAGTTGACTTGAGTTGACTAGTTTCAAAAAGAAATTTGAAATAATTAAATAAAACTATTTAATTAAATGGAGTACTTACTTCTAATTAACTAAACAAAGTTATTTAATTAAATGAGAAGCCATTCCTAATTAATTAAATGAAGTTATTTAATTAAATAAGAAAAGTGTCTCTAATTAATTAAAATTTATTTAATTAAATAGAAAAAGTAATTATGAGAGCATATCTCATTTTATTAAATTAAATATCTCAACAAAATGTCTCTTCAGTTCAAAAAGGAAAATTTCCAGTTCACTATTGATCAAAAAATGAGTTAAATCAGTTAACACCTTTTTCTACTCAAATTGAATCAGTTAACTTCTTATTTTACTCAAATTAAATCTGTTAACTCCCTTTAATTTGGAAATCTCCCTTTATGACTGAACTTCACCTTTAATCCTGACCGTTGATTGAAATCGATCTCAACCGTTGATGAATTTCAGGAAAGTCTATTTAAGAGACCCTCATCTCTTCATTTTGAAAGGTTGAGTGAGAATTTGCATCGAATTGTTGCTGGAATTCATACTTACATTTGCTCATATTCACATACGCAAAGATCAAGTTTGACCAAAAGTTGACCAAATTTAACAACGATTGACTTGAGTTTACTAGTTTCGAAAAGAATTTTTAAATAATTAAGCGAAATTATTTAATTAAATAGAGTACTTACTTCTAACTAATTAAACAAAGTTATTTAATTAAATGAGAAGCCATTCCTAATTAATTAAATGAAGTTATTTATTTAAAAAAGAAATGTGTCTCTAATTAATTAATGATTATTTAATTAAATAGAAAAAGTAATTATAAGAACATATCTCATTTTATTAAATTAAATATCTCAACAAAACCTCTCTTCAGGTCAAAAAGGAAAATTTACAGTTCACTATTGATAAAAAAATGAGTTAAATCAATTAACTCCTTTTTCTACACAAATTGAATCAGTTAACTCTTTATTTTACTCAAATTAAATTTGTTAACTCCCTTTAATTTGAAAATCTCCCTTTATGACTGAACTTCACCTTTAATCCTGACCGTTGATTGAAATTGATCTCAACCGTTGATGAATTCCAAGAAAGTCTATTTAAGAGACCCTCATCTCTTCATTTTGAAAGGTTGAATGAGAATTTTCATCGAATTGTTGTTGGAATTCAGACTCACATTTTCTCATATTCACATACGCAAAGATCAAGTTTGACCAAAAGTTTACCAGATTTAACCACGGTTGACTTGAGTTAACTAGTTTCGAAAAGAATTTTGACATAATTAAACGAAATTATTTAATTAAATGGAGTACTTCTAACTAATTAAACAAAGTTATTTAATTAAATGAGAAGCGATTCCTAATTAATTAGATGAAGTTATTTAATTAAATAAGAAAAGTCTCTCTAATTAATTAAAGATTATTTAATTAAATAGAAAAGGTAATTATGAGAGGATATCTCATTTTATTAAATTAAATATCTCAACAAAATCTCTCTTCAGTTCAAAAAAGGAAATTTCCAGTCCACCATTGATCAAAAATGAGTTAAATCAGTTAACTCCTTTTTCTACTCAAATTTAATCAGTAAACTCCTTATTTTACTCAAATTAAATCTGTTAATTTCCTTTAATTTGAAAATCTCTCTTTATGACTGATCTTCACCTTTAATCTTGACCGTTGATTGAAATCGATCTCAACCGTTGATGAATTCTAGGAAAGTCTCTTTAAGAGACCCTCATCTCTTCATTTTGAAAGGTTGAATGAGAATTTGCATCGAATTGTTACTGGAATTCATACTCACATTTGCTCATCTTCACATATGCAAAGGTCAAGTTTGACCAAAGGTTGACAAGATTTAACCATTGTTAACTTGAGTTGACTAGTTTCGAAAAGAATTTTGAAATAATTAAATGAATTATTTAATTAAATTGAGTACTTACTTCTAATTAATTAAACAAAGTTATTTAATTAAATGAGAAGCCATTCCTAATTAATTAAATGAAGTTATTTAATTATATAAGAAAAGTGTCTCTTATTAGTTAAAGATTATTTAATTAAATGGAAAAACTAATTATTAGAGCATATCTCATTTTATAAAATTAAATATCTCAAAAAAATCTCTCTTCAATTAAAAAATGGAAATTTTTAGTTCACTATTGATCAAAAATGAGTTAAAGTAGTTAACTCCTTTTTGTACTCAAATTGAATCAGTTAACTCTTTGTTTTACTCAAATTAAATCTGTTAACTCCCTTTAATTTGGAAATCTCCTTTTATGACTGAATTTCACCATTAATCCTGACCGTTGATTGAAATCGATCTCAATTGTTGATGAATTTCAGGAAAGTCTATTTAAAAAACCCTCACCTCTTGATTTTGAAAGGTTGAATGAGAATTTGCATCGAATTGTTGCTGGAATTCATACTCAAATTTGCTCATATTCACATATGCAAAGACCAAGTTTGACCAAAAGTTGACCAGATTTAACAATGGTTGACTTGAGTTGACTAGTTTTGAAAAGAATTTTTAAATAATTAAACAAAATTATTTAATTAAATGGAGTACTTCTAATTAATTAAACAAAGTTATTTAATTAAATGAGAAGCCATTCCTAATTAATTAAATGAAGTTATTTAATTAAATAAGAAAAGTGTCTCTAATTAATTAAAGATTATTTAATTAAATAGAAAAAGTAATTATGAGAGCATATCTCATTTTATTAAATTAAATATCTCAACAAAATCTCTCTTTAGTTCAAGAAGGGAAATTTTTAGTTTACTATTGATCAAAAATGAGTTTAATCAGTTAACTCCTTTTTCTACTCAAATTGAATCAGTTAACTCCTTATTTTACTCAAATTAAATCTGTTAACTCCCTTTAATTTGAAAATCTCCCTTTATGTCTGAACTTCATCTTTAATCCTGACCGTTGATTGAAATTGATCTCAACCGTTGATGAATTCTAGGAAAGTGTATTTAAGAGACCCTCATCTCTTCATTTTGATAGGTTGCATGAGAATTATCATCGAATTGTTGTTGGAATTCATACTGATATTTGCTCATATTCACATACGCAAAGATCAAGTTTGACCAAAAGTTGAGCAGATTTAAACATGGTTGACTTGAGTTGACTAGTTTCGAAATGAATTTTGAAATAATTAAACAAATTTATTTAATTAAATGGAGTACTTACTTTTAATTAATTAAACCAAGTTATTTAATTAAACTAGAAGCCATTCTTAATTAATTAAATGAAGTTATTTAATTAAATAAGAAAAGTGTCTCTAATTAATTAAAGATTATTTAATTAAATAGAAAAAGTAATTATTAGAGAATATCTCATTTTATTAAATTAAATATCTCAAAAAAATCTCTCTTCAGTTCAAAAACAGAAATTTCTAGTTCACTATTGATAAAAAATGAGTTAAATCAATTAACTCCTTTTTCTACTCAAATTGAATCAGTTAACTCTTTATTTTACTCAAATTAAATCTGTTAACTCCCTTTAATTTGGAAATCTCCTTTTATGACTGAACTTCACCATGAATCCTAACCGTTGATTGAAATCGATCTCAACGGTTGATGAATTTTAGGAAAATCTATTTAAAAAACTCTTATCTCTTCATTTTGAAAGGTTGAATGAGAATTTGCATCGAATTGTTGTTGGAATTCATACTCAAATTTTCTCATATTCACATACGCAAAGATCAAGTTTGACAAAAAGTTGAAGAGATTTAACCACAGTTGACTTGAGTTGACTAGTTTCGAAAAGAATTTTAAAATAATTAAACAAAATTATTTAATTAAATGGAGTACTTACTTCCAATTAATTAAACAAAGTTATTTATTAAAATGAGAAGTCATTCGTAATTAATTAAATCAAATTATTTAATTAAATTAGAAAAGTCTCTCTAATTAATTAAAGATTATTTAATTAAATAAAAAAAGTAATTATGAGAGCATATCTCATTTTATTAAATTAAATATCTCAACAAAATCTCTCTTTATTTCGAAAAGGGAAATTTTCAGTTCACTATTGATAAAAAATGCGTTAAATCAGTTAACTCCTTTTTCTACTCAAATTGAATCAGTTAAACTCCTTATTTTACTCAAATTAAATCTGTTAACTCCTTTTAATTTGGAAATCTCCCTTTATGACCGAACTTCACCTTTAATCCTGATCGTTTATTGAAATCGATCTCAGCCGTTGATGAATTTTAGGAAAGTCTATTGAAGAGACCCTCATCTCTTCATTTTGAAAGGTTGAATGAGAATTTGCATCGAATTGTTGCTGCAATTCACGCTCACATTTGCTCATATTCATATACGCAAAGATCAAGTTTGACCAAAAGTTGACCAAATTTAGGCAAGGTTGACTTGAGTTGACCAGTTTCGAAAAGAATTTTGAAATAATTAAATGAAATTATTTAATTAAATGGAGTAGTTACTTCTAATTAATTAAACAAAGTTATTTAATTAAATGAGAAGCCATTCTTAATTAATTAAATGAAGTTATTTAATTAAATAAGAAAAGTGTCTCTAATTAATTAAAGATTATTTAATTAAATAGAAAAAGTAATTATGGGAGCATATCTCATTTTATTAAATTAAATATCTCAACAAAATCTCTCTTCAGTTCAAAAAGGAAAAATTTCAGTTCACTATAGATCAAAAATGAGTTAAATCAGTTAACTCCTTTTTTTACTCAAATTGAATCAGTTAACTCCTTATTTTACTCAAATTAAATATGTTAACTTCCTTTAATTTGGAAATCTCCCTTTATGACTTAACTTCACATGTAATCTTGACCGTTGATTGAAATCGATCTCAACCGTTGATGAATTCAAGAAAAGTCTATTTAAGAGACCTTCATCTCTTCATTTTGAAAGGTTGAATGAGAATTTGCATCGAATTGTTGCTGGAATTCATACTCACATTTGCTCATATTCACATATGCAAAGATCAAGTTTGACCAAAAGTTGACCAGATTTAACCATAGTTGACTTGAGTTGACTAGTTTCAAATTTTTTTTTGAAATAATTTAACAAAATTATTTGATTAAATGGAGTACTTACTTCTAATTAATTAAATAAAGTTATTTAATTAAATGAGAAGCCATTCCTAATTAATTAAATGAAATTATTTAATTAAATACGAAAAGTGTCTCTAATTAATTAAAATTTATTTAATTAAATAGAAAAAGTAATTATGAGAGCATATCTCATTTTATTAAATTAAATATCTCAACAAAATCTCTCTTCAATTCAAAAAGGAAAATTTCCAGTTCACTATTGATAGAAAATGAGTTAAATCAGTTAACTCCTTTTTCTACTCAAATTGAATTAGTTAACTCCTGATTTTACTCAAATTAAATCTGTTAACTCCCTTTAATTTGGAAATCTCCCTTTATGACCGAACATCACCTTTAATCTTGACTGTTGATTGAAATCGATCTCAACCGTTGATGAATTCCAAGAAAGTATATTTAAGAGACACTCATCTCTTCATTTTGAAAGGTTGAATGAAAATTTGCATCGAGTTGTTGTTGGAATTCATGCTCACATTTGCTCATATTCACATACGCAAAGATCAAGTTTGACCAAAAGTTGACCAGATTTACCCACGGTTGACTTGAGTTGACTAGTTTCGAAAAGAATTTTTAAAATAATTGAACAGAATTATTTAATTAAATGAAGTACTTCTTTCTAATTAATTAAACAAAGTTATTTAATTAAATGAGAAGCCATTCCTAATTAATTAAATGAAGTTATTTAATTAAATAAGAAAAGTGTATCTAATTAATTAAAGATTATTTAATTAAATAGAAAAAGTAATTATGAGAGCATATCTCATTTTATTAAATTAAATATCTCAATAAAATCTCTCTTCAGTTCAAAAAGGGAAATTTCCAGTTCACTATTGATCAAAAATGTGTCAAATCAGTTAACTCCTTTTTCTACTCAAATTGAATCAGTTAACTCCTTATTTTACTCAAATTAAATCTGTTAACTCCCTTTAATTTGGAAATCTCCCTTTATGACTAAACTTCACCTTTAATCCTGACCGTTGATTGAAATCGATCTCAACCTTTAGTGAATTCCAAGAAAGTCTATTTAAGAGACCCTCATCTCTTCATTTTGAAAGGTTGTGTGAGGCCTCACCCTGACCCATCGTAGCATAGTGATACATTACCCTTATTTTGTTATTCACGACTCGAGATGTCGAGACATTATCTGATGCTTAGAACATATTTTATTATTTCATGTTGTGTGATGTTATTTTCAGATATATTTGATGATTGTCATATAACGTTTCATGTGTATGTATGTTGATGAAATCAGTAAAGGTAGGATCGAGGCTTTGATTTAAGATATTTTAAATGGTTAAGAATTAAGTAGGATGAAGAAACCCTTATTGATGTATGTTTTAATTTATGTGAATTTTGAATACGTATACATTTATGAACATGTGATTTTACAGGACTACTGATGTGTGCAATGAGTGTGCAGATATTTAGTCGAGAAACCCTACGGAGGAACAGAACTGATCTCCATGTGCTAAATTTTGGAAACCTTATTGTTTGTAATTCACGTACTTGTATTGTGAGATGTCTGTATGCATCTTCCTTGTTCAGTAAATGTTAATGTTCATAATTATGTTCTTTCAGTGTCGCTTGACACTCGTAAAAATGTTTATGTGCTTCGGTGTGTTGAGTGGGGTTAAGTGTTTAACCTTGGGACTGAGTTGGTTTAAGTTAGTGTCAGTTTTCTATTAGGTTCTTAATCAAGGTTAGTCATCCCTTATTTTGGATTAGTGCTTAAATTACAAGATAGAGTAGTTAGATGGACCTATCTTATTCCTTTATTTTATTTTGTCTCTAAACCTCTTTCCTAAGGCTTTTAACATGTTTTTATTCTAACCAAAGGGTATGGGTATGGGTTAGGGGTCTTTTCCAACCCCTAAGCCCCTAGCTTTGACTTTTGAGGGCACTCAAAAAGTCCCATTTTGCCTTTGTGCGAAAATTGATCATGGGTATCTTGAGTTACCTCACCTCATCTCCACTTGGGGTTTAACCATAGTGTAAGTTGAGTTGGGAGTTTCTAGGGTGGCTAGTGGGTGAAAATAGTTATTGCTCCTTTTGGGTGGTTGAGTTGGAGGCTTATTTGGAGGCTTTCCTTGGACTAGTGGGGTTGCTACCCAATCTCTACATTTAGAGAGGAATGCTTGGAGGTTGAAGGAAGGAAAGGGATACTCTACTCAAACTTGTTCATTGCCATTACCTCTTTGTGAAGGTAGGAAATTCTCATCTCCCTTATTCAATTTTTATGTTTTTTTTCATGTTCTTGTTACTTTGTTGTTGTTTCACTATTGTATGGTTGTGGGTATGTGGGAAGATTTGAAAACCATGTCATTTTTTGGTTGTTTTTCTTTTTTGTTTATGTTTGAAATCTTGAGTTTTCCTTACATGGGTGTTTTGGTATTACTCACCCTAGGAGAGGGCAGAAGTGACCAATTTTGGGAGAGGTCTGTTTAGTTGGACTCCAACCTGTGTAGAGTCTCTTCTCAGGATGAGAAGAGGGATAAAGGGTAGGGTGTTATGGGACCCTACCCGTCAGCACAAACCTGGTATGAGTATGACAAGTTTAAATGGAAGAACGGAAGTTCTTGGTTATTAGCCTCGATTGGGCATCTAATTGGTGGTGTGCTTGACTTCTCCAGTTGGAAGAATCCACCTCTCCCTAGTTTTGATTCACTGTGAATCCTATTGTGTAAACCATGTATGATTATGCTTGCTTGATTGTCTTTTGGTTATGCTTCTGGTCACCTGATCAGATTCTATCCCCTCCATGGTTCCAGAAATGTGTTGCAAAAAATATTATAAATCCCTTGATTAGGGTCATGAAGAAAATTTGATTAAATTTTTGAAATTAGATTGGAAACCCTATGTAACTTGTAATTTCAATTTTGATTGGGAAGTGGCCACGACATCAGTTTTTCTTCCTGCTTCTTTCCTAGCTGAGCCCTTGAATCAGGTTGATAATAAAATAAGTGATTGAGTAAACTTTGCTTCTCTTAAAATTTTCGTATTCTATGTTGTTATATGAATGTGTATAAAAAATGATATGAAACAATGATGTGCAATTATGCAAGATTCAAATTGTAAATGTATGGTATCTCCTTTGGGCTTGGTATGATTTAGTTTATGGATGGTTGTGTTGAAAGTGAATTTGCAAGAACATGTAGGAAAGAATTATGTTAAGTTATCCAAACTTAAATTTAAAAACATGATAGAGGACAGAACTTGGTGTGCTTTTATACTCCCATCAAAATGAATAGAGCATTATCATTTTGATCTCTCTATTTTCTCAATTGCCTTAAGACTAGTTTAGTCATTATGTTGTTCCAATGTTGATCCATCAGTTATAATAGATAGTTAAATGAATATGTAGATGGTTATTACATGTAATGTGGTTTCATTGAAATGCATGGCCATTTGAGGTTCATGGAAATAATAAATTAGAAATTCATAAGAGAATGCATACACCTATTGTTGTAATATAGTTGCAAAAAAAAATATAGAATGAGTTTCAAGAGAGAGAGAGAGAGAAGACAAATTATCAAATAATCCACCTACAGGATGTTGGAGTTTGTATGAGAGAATGTAATAATCCTTGTTTTGTAACAGAGAATATTCTAAGAATCTATTAGTGTTTAAAATTAGAAATATATATATATATATATATATATGATATCTAATAAAATGCATAAGTTATTAAACCTTTATAACTTAAATATTCTAAATATCCTTTCTTACCATAAAAACTTTATGTCATCAATGTCTAGCTTTCTCTCCTTGGGTGTCAGTCTTAGAAATGCATATTTTAAAAGGTTTTATTAAAAAGTGGTTTGCAAGTCTTGGGTCATCACATGGGATGATGTCATTCTGACCCTTGTCCCATCCCCCTCATCATTTGGAAATGGACGCATGTTTGGGGAAAAGCATTTAAGTTCATTTGATTTAACATGCTAGCAAGCAGATTTCTTGCTTATGTCCAACCTTGAACTTTGTTGTAGCGCTGACCTCCCACTTGGGCCAGACTCAGGCCTGGGGACAGCCTGTGCCGAGTCAGACTCGGGCAACGTGCAGCCTTGGGTTGTGGGGACCTCGTGGGGTGGGGTAGGCCTAGGAGTAGGGTGGGCTTAGGGGGAAGTAGAGTTAGTGTAGGTTTAGTTAGGTTGTTTTGTTTTTGTAAAAGGTATTAATTTATAAGTTTGTTTTAGTTAGTAGGTATTAGATTAGCTAGTTTAGTATTTAGTTAATTTAGTTATTTAATAAATGTTAATTAGATTTTATATTAATTTAAGTCTATTAAAATTGTTTTTTAGTTGATAATTTTCAGAATGTAATTAGTTAATTAGTTTAAATTTTTAAGTTATTTTATTTTAGCATGTTAGTTTAGTTAGTTTCTTTTTATATATTGTTATTTATTAATAATTTTAAATTGTTAGTTTTAAAATGGTATTCTAATTTGTTAAAGTGTACTTAGTTTAATTTAATAAAGTTTTAAGTTAGTATTACGTTGAAACTATTTTAAAATCATTTAATTATTAAGTTAGTTGATAACTATGTTGTTTAATTGTGAGTTGATTTTAGGTTATCTGTTTTAATATATTTAGTATAAATTTTAAACATTCAAGGTTTTAGCAAACTCATTATGAAACTATTATCTTGTTCCATTACGTTAGCATATGTTAAACAAATAGGAAATGTTGGATTGTTTTCTTTATCATTTAGTCAAAAGTTAAGTGTAACTTACATTGTTAATATCTTTTGATATGTTTAATTCTTAAATAGCATAACTTAAGATCGATATCAATCTAATAACAAAAGTTTCAAAATCTTAATGATGTAATCGCCCTCATGTTTATATCCTTAAGACGTAAAGTAAAGAACCTGTACTAAAACTATTATCAATCATTTCAAACTTAGGGCATGTTTAATTATTAATTCAAAAAAAAAAATTGTGTGTGTGTGTGTGTGTTTTTGCCTTCAAGTTTTGGGCATGACAAGTTGAATGAGAATTTACATCGAATTGTTACTGGAATTCATACTCACATTTTTTCATATTCACATATGCAAAGATCAACTTTGACCAAAAGTTGACCAAATTTAACCACGGTTGACTTCAGTTGATGAGTTTCGAAAAGAATTTTGAAATAATTAAATAAAATTATTTAATTAAATGGAGTACTTACTTCTAATTAATTAAACAAAGTTATTTAATTAAATGAGAAGCCATTCCTAATTAATTAAATGAAGTTATTTAATTAAATAAGAAAAGTGTCTTTAATTAATTAAAGATTATTTAATTAAATGGAAAAACTAATTATGAGAGCATATCTAATTTTATTAAATTAAATATCTCAACAAAATCTCTCTTCAGTTCAAAAAGGGAAATTTTCAGTTCACTTTTGATAAAAAATGAGTTAAATTAGTTAACTCCTTTTTCTACTCAAATTGAATCAGTTAACTCCTTATTTTACTAAAATTAAATCTATTAACTCCCTTTAATTTGGAAATCTCCCTTTATGACTGAACTTCACCTTTAATCCTGACCGTTGATTGAAATCGATCTCAACCGTTGATGAATTTCAGGAAAGTCTATTTAAGAGATCCTCATCTCTTCATTTTGAAAGGTTGAATGAGAATTTGCATCGAATTATTCT
Source organism: Cupressus sempervirens (assembly GCA_028749045.1). Lineage (NCBI taxonomy): Eukaryota > Viridiplantae > Streptophyta > Pinopsida > Cupressales > Cupressaceae > Cupressus > Cupressus sempervirens. Next base: position 115,023,719 of record CM053783.1, read on the forward strand.
TGGAATTCCTACTCACATTTGGTCATATTCACATACGCAAAGATCAAGTTTGACCAAAAGTTGACCAAATTCAACCGCGGTTGACTTGAGTTGACTAGTTTCAAATTTTTTTTTGAAATAATTAAATGAAATTATTTAATTAAATGGAGTACTTACTTCTAATTAATTAAACAAAGTTATTTAATTAAATGAGAAGTCATTCCTAACTAATAAAATGAAGTTATTTAATTAAATAAGAAAAATGTCTCTAATTAATTAAAGATTATTTAATTAAATAGAAAAAGTAATTATGAGAGCATATCTAATTTTATTAAATTAAATATTTCAACAAAATCTCTCTTCAATTCAAAAAGGGAAATTTCCAGTTCACTATTGATAAAAACTGAGTTAAATGAGTAAACTCCTTTTTCTATTCAAATTGAATCAGTTAACTTCTTATTTTACTCGAATCAAATCCGTTAACTCCCTTTAATTTGGAAATCTCCCTTTATGATAGGACTTCACCTTTAATCCTGACCGTTGATTGAATTCGATCTCAACCGTTGATGAATTCCAGTAAAGTCTATTTAAGAGACCCTCATCTCTTCATTTTGAAAGGTTGAATGAGAATTTTCATCGAATTGTTGCTGGAATTCATACTCACATTTGCTCATATTCACATATGCAAAGATCAAGTTTGACCAAAAGTTGACCAGATTTAACCACGGTTGACTTGAGTTGACTAGTTTCGAAAAGAATTTTGAAATAATTAAACGAAATTATTTAATTAAATGGAGTACTTACTTCTAACTAATTAAAAAAAGTTATTTAATTAAATGAGAAGCCATTCCTAATTAATTAAATGAAGTTACTTATTTAAATAAGAAAAGTGTCTCTAATTAATTAAAGATTATTTAATTAAATAGAAAAATTAATTATGAGTACATATCTCATTTTATTAAATTAAATATCTCAACAAAATCTCTCTTCAGCTCAAAAAGGGAAATTTCTAGTTCACTATTGATAAAAAATGAGTTAAATCAATTAACTCCTTTTTCTACACAAATTGAATCAGTTAACTCCTTATTTTACTCAAATTAAATCTGTTAACTCCCTTTAATTTGGAAATCTCCCTTTATGACTAAACTTCACCTTTAATCCTGACCGTTGATTGAAATCGATCTCAACCGTTGATGAATTCAAAAAAAGTCTATTTAAGAGACCCTCATCTCTTCATTTTGAAAAGTTGAATGAGAATTTGCATCGAATTGTTGTTGGAATTCATACTCACATTTGGTCATATTCACATACGTAAAGATCAAGTTTGACCAAAAGTTTACCAGATTTAACCACAGTTGACTTGAGTTGACTAGTTTCAAAAAGAATTTTGAAATAATTAAACGAAATTATTTAATTAAATGGAGTACTTACTTCTAACTAATTAAGCAAAGTTATTTAATTAAATGAGAAGCGATTCCTAATTAATTAGATGAAGTTATTTAATTATATAAGAAAAGTCTCTCTAATTAATTAAAGATTATTTAATTAAATAGAAAAAGTAATTATGAGAGGATATCTCATTTTATTAAATTAAATATCTCAATAAAATCTCTCTTCAGTTCAATTAGGGAAATTTCCAATTCACTATTGATTCTGACTGTTGATTGAAATCGATCTCAACCGTTGATGAATTTCAGGAAAGTCTATTTAAGAGACCCTCATCTCTTCATTTTGAAAGGTTGAATGAGAATTTGCATCGAATTGTTGTTGGAATTCATAATCACATTTGCTCATGTTCACATACACAAAGATCAAGTTTGACCAAAAGTTGACCAGATTTAACCACGTTTGACTTGAGTTGACTAGTTTCGAAATGAATTTTGAAATAATTAAACAAAATTATTTAATTAAATGGAGTACTTACTTCTAATTAATTAAACAAAGTTATTTAATTAAATGAGAAGCCATTCCTAATTAATTAAATGAAGTTATTTAATTAAATAAGAAAAGTGTCTCTAATTAATTAAAGATTATTTAATTAAATAGAAAAAGTAATTATTAAAGCATATCTCATTTTATTAAATTAAATATCTCAACAAAATCTCTCTTTAGTTCAAAAAAGGAAATTTCTAGTTCACTATTGATAAAAAATGAGTTAAATCAGTTAACTCCTTTTTCTACTCAAATTGAATCTGTTAACTCTTTATTTTACTCAAATTAAATTTGTTAACTCCCTTTAATTTGGAAATCTCCTTTTATGACTGAACTTCACCATTAATCTTAATCGTTAATTGACATCGATCTCAACCATTGATGAATTTCAGGAAAGTCTATTTAAAAAACCCTCATCTCTTCATTTTGAAAGGTTGAATGAGAATTTGCATCGAATTGTTGCTGGAATTCATACTCAAATTTTTTCATATTCACATACGCAAAGATCAAGTTTGACCAAAAGTTGACCAGATTTAACCACGGTTGACTTAAGTTGACTAGTTTCGAAAAGAATTTTTAAATAATTAAACAAAATTATTTAATTAAATGGAGTACTTCTAATTAATTAAAAAAAGTTATTTAATTAAATGAGAAGCCATTCCTAATTAATTAAATGAAGTTATTTAATTAAATAAGAAAAGTGTTTCTAATTAATTAAAGATTAATTAATTAAATAGAAAAAGTAATTATGAGAGCATATCTCATTTTATTAAATTGAATATCTCAACAAAATCTCTCTTCAGTTTAAAAAAGGAAATTTCCAATTCACTACTGATCAAAAATGAGTTAAATCAGTTCACTCCTTTTTCTACTCAAATTGAATCACTTAATTCCTTATTTTACCCAAATTAAATCTGTTAACTCCCTTTAATTTGGAAATTTTCCTTTATAACTTTACTTTACCTTTAATCCTGACCGTTGATTGAAATCGATCTCGATTGTTGATGAATTCCACAAAAGTTTATTTAAGAGACCCTCATCTCTTCATTTTGAAAGGTTGAATGAGAATTTGCATCGAATTGTTGCTGGAATTCATACTCACATTTGCTCATATTCACATACACAAAGATCAAGTTGGACCAAAAGTTGACCAAATTTAACCACGATTGACTTGAGTTGACTAGTTTCGAAAATAATTTTGAAATAATTAAACGAAATTATTTAAATAAATGAAGTACTTACTTCTAACTAATTAAACAAAGTTATTTAACTAAATGAGAAACCATTCCTAATTAATTAAATGAAGTTATTTAATTAAATAAAAAAAGTGTCTCTAATTAATTAAAGATTATTTAATTAAATAGAAAAAGTAATTATGAGAGCATATCTCATTTTATTAAATTAAATATCTCAACAAAATCTCTCTTCAGTTCAAAAACGAAAATTTCTAGTTCACTATTGATAAAAAATGAGTTAAATTAGTTAACTCCTTTTTCTGCTCAAATTGAATCAGTTAACTCTTTATTTTACTTAAATTAATTCTGTCAACTTCCTTTAATTAGAAAATCTCCTTTTATGACTGAACTTCTACTTTAATCTTGACCATTGATTGAAATCGATTTCAACCGTTCATGAATTCTACTAAAGTCTATTTAAGAGACCCTCATCTCTTCATTTTGAAAGATTGAATGAGAATTTGTATTGAATTGTGGTTGGAAATTATACTCACATTTGCTCATATTCACATACGCAAAGATCAAATTTAACCAAAAGTTGACCAGATTTAACCACAGTTGACATGAGTTGACTAGTTTCAAAAAGAATTTTGAAATAATTAAACGAAATTATTTAATTAAATGGAGTACTTACTTCTAATTACTTAAACAACGCTATTTAATTAAATGAGAAGTCATTCCTAATTAATTAAATGAAGTTATTTAATTAAATTAGAAAAGTGTCTCTAATTAATTAAAGATTATTTAATTAAATAGAAAAAGTAATTATGAGAGCATATCTCATTTTATGAAATCAAATATCTCAACAAAATCTCTCTTCAATTCAAAAAGGGAAATCTCTAGTTCACTATTGATCAAAAATAAGTTAAATCAGTTAACTCATTTTTTTACTCAAATTGAATCAGTTAACTCCTTATTTTACTCAAATTAAATCTGTTAACTCCCTTTAATTTGGAAATCTCCCTTTATGACTGAACTTCACCTTTAATCCTGACTGTTGATTGAAATCGATCTCAACCGTTGATGAATTTCAAGAAAGTCTATTTAAGAGACCGTCATCTCTTGATTTTGAAAGGTTGAATGAGAATTTGCATCGAATTGTTGCTGGAATTCATACTCACATTTGCTCATATTCACATACGCAAAGATCAAGGTTGACCAAAAGTTGACAAGATTTAACTACAGTTGACTTGAGTTGACTAGTTTCGAAAAGAATTTTGAAATAATTAAATAAAATTATTTAATTAAATGGAGTACTTACTTTTAATTAATTAAATAAATTTATTTAATTAAATGAGAAGCCAATTCTAATTAATTAAATGAAGTTATTTAATTAAATAAGAAAAGTGTCTCTAATTAATTAAAGATTACTTAATTAAATAGAAAAAGTAATTATGAGAGCATATCTCATTTTATTAAATTAAATATCTCAATAAGATCTCTCTTCTGTTCAAAAAGGGAAATTTCTAGTTCACTATTGATCAAAAAAATGAGTTAAATCAGTTAACTCCTTCTTCTACTCAAATTGAATAAGTTAACTCTTTATTTTACTCAAATTAATCTGTTAACTCCCTTTAATTTGGAAATCTCCTTTTATGACTGAACTTCACCTTTAATCCTGACCGTTGATTGAAATCGATCTCAACCACTGATGAATTCCAAGAAAGTCTATTTAAAAGACCCTCATCTCTTCAATTTGAAAGTTAGAATTAGAATTTGCATCGAATTGTTGATGGAATTAATTCTCAAATTTTTTCATATTCACATACGCGAAGATCAGGTTTGACCAAAAGTTGACCAGATTTAACAACGGTTGACTTGAGTTGACTAGTTTCGAAAAGAATTTTGAAATAATTAAACTAAAATATTTAATTAAACGGAGTACTTACTTCTAATTAATTAAAGAATGTTATTTAATTAAATGAGAAGACATTTTTAATTAATTAAATGAAGTTATTTAATTAAATAAGAAAAGTGTCTTTAATTGATTAAAGATTATTTAATTAAATGGAAAAAGTAATTATGAGAGCATATCTCATTTTATTAAATTAAATATCTCAACAAAATCTTTCTTCAGTTCAAAAAGAGAAATTTCCAGTTCACTATTGATCAAAAATGAGTTAAATCAGTTAACTCATTTTTCTACTCAAATTGAATTAGTTAACTCCCTTGAATTTGAAAATCTCCCTTTATGACTAAACTTCACCTTTAATCCTGACCATTGATTGAAATCGATCTCAACTGTTAATGAATTTCAGAAAAGTCTATTTAAGAGACCCTCATCTCTTCATTTTGAAACGTTGAATGAGAATTTGCATCGAATTGTTGTTGGAATTCATACTCACATTTGCTCATATTTACATACGCAAAGATCAAGTTTGAGAGCATAGCTCATTTTATTAATTTTAAATTTTTAACAAAATCTCTCTTCAGTTCAAAAAGCGAAATTTCCAATTCACTATTGATAAAAAATGAATTAAATCTGTTAACTCCCTTGAATTTGAAAATCTCCCTTTATGATTGAACTTCACCTTTAATCATGACCGGTGATTCAAATCGATCTCAACCGTTGACGAGTTCCAAGAAAGTCTATTTAAGAGACCCTCATCTCTTCATTTTGAAATGTTGAATGAGAATTTGCATCAAATTGTTGCTGGAATTCATTATCACATTTGCTCATATTCACATACGCAAAGATCATGTTTCACCAAAAGTTGACCAAATTTAACCATGATTTACTTGAGTTCACTAGTTTTAAAAAAAAAAATCGAATAATTAAATGAAATTATTTAATTAAATCGAGTACTTACTTCTATTTAGTCAAACATAGTTATTTATTTAAATGAGAAGTTATTCCTAATTAATTAAATGAAGTTATTTAATTAAATAAGAAAAGTGTCTCTAATTAATTAAATATTACTTAATTAAATAGGAAAAGTAATTATGAGAACATATCTCATTTTATTAAATTAAATATCTCAACAAGATCTCTCTTCAGTTCAGAAAGAGAAATTTTCAGTTCACTATTGATCAAAAATGTGTTAAATCAGTAAACTCATTTTTCAACTCAAATTGAATCAGTTAACTCTTTATTTTACTCAAATTAAATCTGTTAACTCCCTTTAATTTGGAAATCTCCTTTTATGACTGAACTTCACCTTTTATCCTGATCGTTGATTGAAATCGATCTCAACCATTGATGAATTTCAGGAAAGTCTATTTAAAAAACTCTCATCTCTTCATTTTGAAAGTTTGAATGAGAATTTGCATCAAATTGTTGCTGGAATTCATACTCAAATTTGCTCGTATTCACATACGCAAAGATCAAGTTTGACAAAAAATAGACCGTATTTAACTACGGTTGACTTGAGTTGACTAGTTTCGAAAAGAATTTTTGAATAATTAAACGAAATTATTTAATTAAATGGAGTACTTGTAATTAATTAAACAAAGTTATTTAATTAAATGAGAAGCCATTCCTAATTAATTAAATGAAGTTATTTAATTAAATAAAAAAATTGTCTCTAATTAATTAAAGATTATTTAATTAAATAGAAAAGGTAATTATGAGAGCATATCTCATTTTATTAAATTAAATATCTCAACAAAATCTCTCTTCAATTCAAAAATGGAAATTTCTAGTTCACTATTCATCAAAAATGAGCTAAATCAGTTAACTCTTTTTCCTACTCAAATTGAATCAGTTAACTCTTTATTTTACTTAAAATAAATCTGTCAACTCCCTTTAATTAGAAAATCTCCTTTTATGACTGAACTTCAACTTTAATCTTGGCCATTGATTGAAATTGATCTGAATCGTTCATGAATTCTACTAAAGTCTATTTAAGAGACCCTCATCTCTTCATTTTGAAAGATTGAATGAGAATTTGTATCGAATTGTGGCTGGAATTCATACTTACATTTGCTCATTTTCACATACGCAAAGATCAAGTTTGACCAAAAGTTGACCAGATTTAACCACGGTTGACATGAGTTGACTAGTTTTGAAAAGAATTTTGAAATAATTAAACGAAATTATTTAATTAAATGGAGTACTTACTTCTAATTAATTAAACAACGTTATTTAATTAAATGAGAAGCCATTCCTAATTAATTAAATGAAGTTATTTAATTAAATAAGAAAATTGTCTCTAATTAATTAAAGATTATTTAATTAAATAGAAAAAGTAATTATGAGAGCATATCTCATTTTATTAAATTAAATATCTCAACAAAATCTCTCTTCAGTTCAAAAAGGGAAATCTCTAGTTCACTATTGATCAAAAATGAGTTAAATCAGTTAACTCCTTTTTCTACTCAAATTGAATCAGTTAATTCCTTATTTTACTCAAATTAAATCTGTTAACTCCATTTAATTTGGAAATCTCCCTTTATGACTGAACTTCACCTTTAATCCTGACTGTTGATTGAAATTGATCTCTACCGTTGATAAATTCCAGGAAAGTCTATTGAAGAGACCCTCATGTCTTCATTTTGAAAGGTTGAATGAGAATTTTCGTCAAATTGTTGCTGGAATTCATACTCACATTTTCTCATTTTCACATATGCAAAGATCAAGTTTGACCAAAAGTTGACTAGATTTAACCATGGTTGACTTGAGTTGACTAGTTAATTAAATGAGAAGCCATTCTTAATTAATTAAATAAAGTTATATAATTAAATAAGAAAAGTGTCTCTAATTAATTAAAGATTACTTAATTAAATAGAAAAAGTAATTATGAGAGCATATCTCATTTTATTAAATTAAATATCTCAACAAAATCTCTCTTCAGTTCAAAAAAGGAAACTTCCAAATCACTATTAATAAAAAATGAGTTAAATCAGTTCACTCCATTTTATACTGAAATTCAATCTGTTAACTCTTTATTTTACTCAAATTAAATCTATTAACTCCCTTTAATTTGGAAATCTCCCTTTATGACTAAACTTCACCTTTAATCCTGATCGTTGATTGAAACCGATCTCAACTGTTGATGAATTTTAGAAAAGTCTATTTAAGAGACCCTCATCTCTTCATTTTGAAAGGTTGAATGAAAATTTGCATCGAATTGTTGCTGGAATTCATACTCACATTTGTTCATATTCACATACGCAAAGATCAAGTTGGACCAAAAGTTGACCAGATTTAACCACGGTTGACTTGAGTTGACTAGTTTCGAAAAGAATTTTTAAATAATTAAACGAAATTATTTAATTAAATGGAGTAATTACTTTTAATTAATTAAACAAAGTTATTTAATTAAATGAGAAGCCATTCTTAATTAATTAAATGAAGTTATTTAATTAAATAAGAAAAGTGTCTCTAATTAATTAAAAATTATTTAATGAAATAGAAAAAGTAATTACGAGAGCATATCTCATTTTATTAAATTAAATATCTCAACAAAATCTCTGTTCAATTCAAAAAGGGAAATTTCTAGGTCACTATTGATAGAAAATGAGTTAAATGAGTTAACTCCTTTTTCTACTCAAATTGAATCAATTAACTCCTTATTTTAGTCAAATTAAATTAGTTAACTCCCTTTAATTTGGAAATCTCCCTTTATGACTGAACTTCACCTTTAATTCTGACCGTTGATTGAAATTGATCTCAACCGTTGATGAATTCTAAGAAAAAGTCTATTTAAGAGACCCTCATCTCTTCGTTTTGAAAGGTTGAATGAGAATTTGCATCGAATTGTTGCTGGAATTCATACTCACATTTGCTCATATTCACATACGCAAATATCAAGTTTGACCAAAAGTTGACCAGATTTAACCATGGTTGACTTGAGTTGACTAGTTTCAAAAAGAATTTATAAATAATTAAACGAAATTATGTAATTAAATGGAGTACTTACTTCTAATTAATTAAACAAAGTTATTTAATTAAATGAGAAGCCATTCCTAATTAATTAAATGAAGTTATTTAATTAAATAAAAAAATTATCTCTAATTAATTAAAGATTATTTAATTAAATAGAAAAAGTAATTATGAGAGCATATCTCATTTTATTAAATTAAATATCTCACCAAAATCTCTCTTCAATTCAAAAAGGAAAATTTCCAGTTCACTATTGATCAAAAATGAGTTAAATCAGTTAACTCCTTTTTCTACTCAAATTGAATCAGTTAACTCCTTATTTTACTCAAATTAAATCTGTTAACTCCCTTTAATTTGGAAATCTCCCTTTATGATAGAACTTCACCTTTAATCCTGACCGTTGATTGAAATCGATGTCAATCGTTGATGAATTCCATGAAAGTCTATTTAAGAGACCTTCATCTCTTCATTTTGAAAGGTTGAATGAGAATTTGCATCGAATTTTTGTTGGAATTCATACTCACATTTTCTCATATTCACATACGCAAAGATCAATTTTGATCAAAAGTTGACCAGATTTAATCACGGTTGACTTGAGTTGACTAGTTTCGAAAAAAAATTGAAATAATTAAACGAAATTGTTTAATTAAATGGAGTACGTACTTCTAATTAATTAAATAAAGTTATTTAATTAAATAGGAAAAGTGTCTCTAATTAATTAAAGATTATTTAATTAATTAGAAAAAGTAATTATGAGAGCATATCTCATTTTATTAAATTAAATATCTCAACAAAATCTCTCTTCAGTTCAAAAAGAAATTTTTTTAGTTCACTATTGATAAAAAATGAGTTAAATCAGTTAACTCATTTTTCTACTCAAATTGAATCAGTTAACTCCTTATTTTACTCAAATTAAATATGTTAACTCTCTTTAATTTGGAAATATCCCTTTATGACTGAACTTCACCTTTAATGCTGACCGTTGATTAAAATCGATCTCAACTATTGATGAATTCCAGGAAAGTCTATTTAAGAGATCCTCATCTCTTCATTTTGAAAGGTTGAATGAGAATTAACCTCGAATTGTTGTTGGAATTCATACTCACATTTGCTCATATTCACATACGCAAAGATCAAGTTTGATCAAAAGTTGACTAGATTTAACCACGATTGACTTGAGTTGACTAGTTTCGAAAAGAATTTTGAAATAATTACACGAATTTATTTAATTGCAAAAAGAGGGGTAAAAATTTACTAAGACAGAAAGGAATACAACAAGGAGCTCGATCCTGAGCAACAAGATCATCAAATTCTTGCACCATCTCAAAGGACAGTTGCCTCCTATCCCTAATATTCCAACCCGATTCATGACTAGATGCCCATTTGGCTAAACACTCAATAGTTTTATTCCATTCAAGAGGAATATACGTGAACCTAATGAATTGAAAAGAGGAAGAGAAGAAAATAATTTGGTTAACAACAGTGGCCAGCTACCAACTAACATCCTCAAGCTCTTGCGAAGAAAGCATGTTCACCACCACCTGGGAATTAGACTCACAGATAATCTTACTCCATCCCCGTAAGTAAAACTGTTCCACAGCATATAAAATAGCCTGAGCTTCCATGAGATTGTTAGTATAATCACCCTTATGAACTGAGAAGAAAAATTTAACATCCCCAGAACTATAACGAGCCACTCTGCCAATACCAGCCGGACCAAGATTCCCATGGGAAGAACCATCAGTGTTAATTTTCAGAACTCCACAAGGAGGAGGAGTCCAGTGCCCATCCCAGTTAACCCGACCCTTCCTCTAATGGTGAAGCTACCTGGACATAGAAGGAAACCTATGAGCTGCAGCCCCATCCTACAGACGAAAATTGAGGAGATTACAGATAGCAAGATCAACCGGATCCATACCCCCATCAAGCTCACACTTCACAAGAATAGTTTCTTGAAGAGAATGTGATATTTTCCGCAAAAGATGCAAAACACCAAGCCGAACATCTTGGAATATGTGACGATTCCTCTCCAACCAGATATGCCAAAGCATGAAAGATGTGCCAGCAATCCAAGCAACATGGAGAAAAGAAGACTTGGAGGGCATGGATCCACCGCTCATGGCAGGTAGAAGGTGATATGGAGATTATCTTGGCAGGGAATAGTTATTTTTTTGTTGTATTCTCTTGCATGTCTGATCGGGATCGTGTTTTTGAAGGAGACCCTTATTTCTACAACCATGTGGTGTTATTTGTCAAACCTTGGCATTTAGGTTTTAATTCTGCTGAGGATCTCCCTTCAACAGTGCCAGTTTGGGTTCACTTGCCTCATCTTCCCTTGGAATTTTGGCGTGAAGACATCCTTCGACAAATTGCTGCTTTTTTGGGGAAGCCGACTGCGATCGCACATCAATCCCTCGATAAACAGGTTATTTCTTATGCTAGAATTTGTGTTGAAATTAATTTGAATAACCCATTACCAGATTCTTTGGAAATTTGTATGGGGGATTTTTCTTGGGTGCAACAGTTAGATTATGAATCTCTGCCTTTCTGTTACTGGATTTATCATGAGTATGGTCATTTACAGCATCAGTGCCCCTGTAACTCAAGTTTCAAAGGAGTGGATGGTTCTACATCTAGCAATACTAGTGGTTTGGCAGATACTACAGGGAAAGGACAATGTCAAATGGCTAATACTGCCAAGGGGATGAATCCGCAAGATGCTACAGGTAAGGGTAAGGCTCAAATGCAGGATAAGGATGGATTTACCCTTGTTCGCCCTCAAGCTAAGGGACGTGGTCAAAAGAGGCCTTTGAAAGAAAGATTATCTGATTCAGGTTTTAACCACTTTGAGGTGCTAGATAGTATGGTTCTAGAGGAGGATATTCCTCCTCCTATCTCTTCTGATCCAGTTTGCCCAGATGAGAGATCTGTTCTTAATGATGCTTGTGGGCCATCCCAAGTTGTAGTATATCAGAACTGTGAGGTCCCTGCAGCTCCTGTGACAGAGGCTCTAGTGACTCCTGCAGTGTTGGAGGATAATGATGTTGTTTTAGCTGACTTGGTTAAGGATGTGCTACCATCAGGTAAGGGCAAGGGTTCTCCTCTCCCCTTGGGGTTAATGCCTCAACCCTTTAAGTGAGCTTCTTCTACTCCCCCTCTAAGGAGTGGGCGTAAAACAGACCAAGAGAAGATTAAACTCACAGGAGATATATTGATTGAGTCTAGTTCAGTGAAACCTTTGGATTCTCATTTTCCCAATTCTACCCAATGATGATTATTCTCTCATGGAATGTAAGGGGGTTGAATAGCATCCCTAGACAAAAGGCTATTCATAACTTGGTGGTTGATCATAGCCCTGATGTTTTTTGTATCCAAGAGACTAAGCTCTCTGTGGAGTCTATGGTCCAACATGCCTCTAGTATTTGGTCTCGTGGCCAATGCCAGTGTGTTGGGGCAACAAGCAGTGCGGGTGGTTTAGCTATATTTTGGGATCCTCAAAAAATTTCTCCTCTTGGCTGGATGTCTTCTCGCTCAGCTCTCTCTATGGTAGCTTCTGCTCTAGACTCAAGAGAGGTAATCATGGTTACTAATGTGTATGCACCTGTTGATCTTGTGGGAAAGGAGGAACTTTGGGAACATATTCAATATGTTAGAAATTGTCATCCTTATCATCCTTGGGTGTTAGCAGGGGACTTCAATTCAGTTTTAAGTCTAGAGGAGAAGCATGGTGGTTTGGCTAGATTGGGGCCTTCTTTTGCTCTTCTTCGGAAACATATATCTCTTTTGCATATCTCTGATGTTAAGCCTTCTAATGGTGTCTATACCTGGAATAATTGCAGGACTGGTGTTGCTACTATCTCAAAACGTCTGGATAGATTTCTTGTTTCTTGCTTCTGGGTTAGTGGCACCCTTACTATCTCTTCAAAAATCCTTGATTGGAGGGGTTCAGATCATTGGCCAATCAAATTTTCTGCTATAGGGGCTTATGTTCCGAAGCATCCTCCTTTTAAGTTCCAGTTGATGTGGCTTCGAGACTCCTCTCTTCATGATTTTGGTTTCTATTGGTGGAAAGATGGTGCTCCTGCATATGGTACTGCAATGTTCTCATTTTCTAAAAGACTTCAATATGTTAAAAGGCAGCTCAAGATATGGAATAGGGAATGCTTTGGGAACCTTCACTTTATGAAGAGGCTTGCTCAAGAAGATCTTGATGTCATCACAAGGGAGATTAGAGATCGAGGTTTCTCAAAAGATCTTGGCAAGGCTAAATCCCTTGCTTCTAGAGCTCTAGAAGAATGGGAACTTTGAGAGGAAATTTTTTTGAAGCAAAAGGCTAGAGTTGGTTGGCTCCAAGAAGGTGATCGTAACACTGCCTTTTTCCACAAAATAGTGCAATCTCGTCGGAATTAGAGCACTATCTCTTCTTTGGTTAATTCTTAAGGTATCCAACTGAATTCCTTGCCATCTTTGTTCCAGGAGGCTATTTGGTACTTCTCTACCCTCTTCTTGGAGGACTCTCCTCCTGTTGATAATGAAGAAAATCTTATTTTGTCTTGTATTCCTTCCCTTATCACTCAAGAAATGAATGATTATCTCATGCATCCTATTTCTTTGGAAGAGCTGGAGGAGGTGGTCTTTGGCATGCCTAAGGGGAAGGCTCTTGGTCCTGATGGCTTTCCAGTTGAATTATTTCAAGGATTTTGGGACATCATTAATCATGATTTGTTGGAGGTGGTTAAAGAATCCCATGCTAGCAAGCAGATGCTTCAAGCTTTGAACTCTACATTCTTGACTCTTATTCCTAAGAGAGAGGTTCTAATCAATTGGAGTTTTTTAGACCAATTGCCTTATGTAATGTGGTTTACAAAGTTATTACTAAGTTGATTACCGAGAGACTAAAAAGGTGGCTTCCCATTATTATCTTAGAAGAACAAGGTGGTTTTGTTGCTCGCAGACAAATTTTGGATGGGGTGGTTATTGCTACTAAGGCTATTCACTCTATGGCTACTTCAAGGGAGAGAGCCATTTTTGTTAAGCTGGATATGGTTAAGGCCTATGATAGAGTTAAATGGAGCTTCTTAAGGAGTATTCTTCTTTCTTTTGGATTTAGCTCTGACTGGGTGAGTTGGATTATGAGTTGTGTTACTTCTGCCTTTTTTTTTGTTCTTATTAATGGTCAACCTTCTCAACTATTTGGTGCTTCTAGAGACCTCCACTAGGGTGATCCTCTCTCCCCATATCTATTCATCATCATGGCTGAAGGCTTGGGAAGATTCATTAAGAATCAAGTGTCCTAGAATTCTATTCAAGGCTGGCAGTGGGGTAATGGCTTACCTTCTCTTTCCCATCTTCAATTTGTTAATGATTCTACTCTTGTTGGTCTTTCTAGGATCAAGGAAGCTGAAGCCTTTCGACATGCTTTGGACGTTTATTTGGCAGCTTCAGGCCAGAAAGTTAATGAGCACAAATCTTCCATTTACTTTTTTAACACTCGATTCTATTCAGCATAGGATTGTTGGTATCCTACGGTTTCAGATAGGATCACTTCCTTTGACTTATCTTGGCATCCCTATTGTTGTTTCTAGGAAGCCACATCTCTTCTGGCAGAATTTGATTACCAAGCTTCAGGATAAGGTAAATCATTGGACTCATAGATGGCTTTCTACTACTGCCTGGGTTACTCTTCTTCAAGCTGTTATCCAAGCTCTTCCTACTTATCGAAGCATGGTTCACGCTGCACCTATTTACTTTCTCAAGGAGTTTGATGCTCTTTCTCGACAATTCTTTTGGAGTGGTAATTTGCGTAGTACTAAATGGAGCTTGGTTAATTGGGCAACCATTTGTAGGCCTAAAAAGGAGGGTGGTCTTGGTCTTTGATCTACTCTATTGAGTAGTCAAGCTTTGGCTGCTAAACTTTATTGGCGATGGTGCTCTAGACAACATCAAGTTTGGGCTTGTATTATCACTCATAAATATTTTCATGGTGTTGATCCTTGCTCTGTTTCTACACTTCCTCTTGAAGGTCGTGGCTCAATGGTTTGGCATACTTTGAAGACAAGTGTGATGTTGGTAAAGAGGGGTCTATTTTGGATATGTAAAGGAGGTTCTCAGGCTTTGTTTTGGTTTGATGCTTGGGATGGATTCCCTTCCATTTTATCCATATACCCTCATCTTCAGCCTCTTTGTGACTCTTTTTTTGCCGCTGGATGGGATAAAGTGGCTCATTACAAGACTTCTTATCAATTGGGACCTGTTGTTGGTTACAAATGGAAGCATTCTTCTGATTGGCCTCTTGGAGGTACAGACATGGATCGTCAGGAGCTTTCTCAAATTTTGGCCTCTAGAGAGTGTTCTTCTTTGCTTGATCCAGATGTTTTGACTTGGGGCGGTACCTTGTCTGGTAAATATCATGTCTCTGATGGGTATCAGGAGATAACTAGACAATTATTTGGGGATGCTGAGGTCCCTTGGTGGAAGCAAGTTTGGAATAAAGTTTCTTGGTCCAAGTGCAATTTTTTCATGTGGCTAGTGGCTCACAACCGTTGGCTTACCTGGGATAATCTTTGTAAACGTGAATTTCAGGGCCCCTCTTATTGTGTTTTGTGTGGTAATGGAGAGGAGTTTGTCTCCCATCTGTTCTTCCATTGCTCCTATTCTACTCAGATATGGCACCTTTGGTGGAGTGCTTGGGGTTGCTCTTGTTGGCATGCTTCCTCTTTGCCTGAGTTCTAGGCCCGCTTGGGTACTGCTCCCTCCAAGTCTTTTTTTCTCCATGCTGCTTGGATTGCTAGCCCATCTTTCATGCTTTAGCATATCTGGTTGGAGAGGAATCATCGCATATTCCAAGATGTTCATCTTGGTGTTTTGCATCTTTGGTGGAAAATATCACATTCTAGTCAGGAAACTATTCTTGTGAAGTGTGAGCTTGATGGGGGTATGGATCTGGTTGATATTGCTATCTGTAATCACCTCAATTTTCATCTGCAAGATGGGGCTGCAGCTCATAGGTTTCCTTCTATGTCCAGGTAGCTTCACCATTAGAGGAAGGGTCAGGTTAATTGGGATAGGCACTAGACTCCTCCTCCCTGTGAAGTTCTAAAAATTAACACTGATGGTTCTTCTCGTGGGAATCCTGGTCAGGCTAGTATTGGTGGAGTGGCTCATTGTAGTTCTGGGGATGTTAAATTTTTCTTCTCAATTCATAAGGGTGATTATACTAACAATCTCATGGAAGCTCAGGCTATTTTATATTCTGTGGAACAATGTTGCTTGCGGGGATGGAGTAAGATTATATGTGAGTCTGATTCCCAGGTGGTGGTGAACATGCTTTCTTCGCAAGAGCTTGAGGATGTCAGTTGGCACCTGGCCATTGTTGCTAACCATATTATTTTCTTCTCTTCCTCTTTTGAGTTCATTAGGTTCACGTATATTTCTCATGAATGGAATAGAACTGCTGATTGTTTAGCCAAATGGGCATCTAGTCATGATCCGGGTTGGAATATAAGGGATAGGAGGCAACTGTCCTTTGAGATGGTGCAAGAATTTGATGATCTTGTTACTCAGGATCGAGCTCCTTGTTGAGCTCTCCTTATTGTATTCCTTTTTGTTTTAATAAATTTTTACCCATCTTTTTGCAGAATTAAAGATTACTTAATTAAATAGAAAAAAGTAATTATGAGAGCATATCTCATTTTATTAAATTAAATATCAAAACAAAATCTCTCTTCAATTCAAAAAGGGAAATTTCCAGTTCACTATGGATAAAAAATGAGTTAAATTAGTTAACTCCTTTTTCTACTCATATTGAATCAGTTAACTCCTTATTTTACTCAAATTAAATCTGTTAACTCCCTTTAATTTGGAAATATCCCTTTATGACTGAACTTCACCTTTAATCTTGACCGTTGATTGAAATCAATCTCAACCATTGATGAATTTTAGGAAAGTCTATTTAAGAGACCCTCATCTCTTCATTTTGAAAGGTTGAATGAGAATTTGCATCGAATTGTTGCTGGAACTCATACTCACATTTTCTCATATTCACATACGCAAAGATCAAGTTTGACCAAAAGTTGATCAAATTTAACCATGGTTGACTTGAGTTGACTAGTTTCGAAAAAAAATTTGAAATAATTAAATGAAATTATTTAATTAAATGGAGTACTTACTTCTAATTAATTAAACAAAGTTATTTATGTTGGAAAATGAAGATGGTGTAACTGAGAGGGGAGGGGTGAATCAGTTACCACAAAAACATTTTCAAAAGTCCCAAAGATGCCTTAAACTTAGTTGCTACTGCTACAAACATCACTGCTTAAAACTTGATAGGTGTTTAGTTAATTTATGAAGCATTTACTAAAATAAGCGACTATGCAAAAGAAAGTAATCATTAACACAGTAGACACCAGATTTACATGGAAACCCAATATGGGAAACCAGCAACTAGTCACCAATTTTCACTCTTCTGAAGTGAGCCCTGTTAGGAGCCAACCCTGTTAAAGGTTACATAACACACTGTTAGGTGTGACCCTGTTAGAGGATTTAATCACCCTGTTAGGAGTGGCCTTGTAAGAGGTCTTTTTGAACAATTCAACTGAATTGCCACCCTGTTAAAGGATTTATGAAATGGCTGTTAAACCAACTCTGTTAGGAGATTTTGGAATCACTGTTACAATGGTTAGAAAGCAACAATGAATGATCTGAAAATACATGCAACTTATCTTGCTGAATACAGATCTCAGTTTAGCTCCATGAGATCCTTACTGATCAAATATATATCTCTGCAGCTCCAAGATTTCCCTCTGATCAATTCTGCTTAGGCACACACAAGTCTCTTCCTTGCACTTCCTTGCATTTTTCATATATTCATTCTCTCCTATTATTTTTTTCATCTTGAGCACCTCTTTATATATTATTCATAATACCAGGTCGGCCCAACCAATTTGTTAAAACAATTCCAAAGTCGGCTTGCCCAACCAACTTGACTAAACATATTCTAAAGTCGGCTTGAACAAAAAAAACTTTCACTGGCCGACGCTGCTCGGTCAATACAGAACAAAAACTTCCTTCCTATGTTAATCGGAAGAACTCGGTAAGAACTACAATTACCGAGAAATTCGGTAATCCTGCCTCTTCCTTTGGAAACCGACTGGACTCGGTAAAAGTTGTCTTCGACTACCGAGTGAGCTCGGTGAAAACTCAGCTTTCCATAGCTTACCGTGCGAACTCAGTTAACACTTAACCATTCATTACAAAATCCTTTGATACCCGAGTGATCTCGGTAAGAACTAAACTTTCCTTAGCTTACTGAGTGAACTCGGTTAACACTAACTCACCGTGTGACATACTGGAATGCTCGGTATACACTGCAAAAGACTTTTACTGACCAACTGAGCTCGTTAAGCTCTGTAAACTATTTTTTTGGTTGATAGAACTTGGTAGACTCTGTCTGATAACTGATATGACATTTGTGTAACATCAAAGACAATACACAATTACTTAATTGTATCCAACAATCTCCCTCTTTGGCATTGATGGCAACACAACATGTCATAGCAGAAATCAAATTTGAAAGCAAGTCTACTGCAACACAACATAATTAAGAATTCTCCCTCTAAGATAGAGAACTCTCCCTCTTACAGTAATCTCCCTCTGTGAAGAAATTACTTAATCAAATTTCGGATTTCGGAAAAGATATGATAGTAAAACTCTCCCTCTTTGACAACACATGCCAAAGACCATCTAATTTCAAATGAATTTCATTGTACCTTTAGTACTGATTCATATGCAATATTTCCTTGATTTGCTGCATCAACTGATGATTGTTCAATTTTGTAAGAGCTGATGCATCACTAAAACTTATTTTAGTGAACTTCAGATAGGGGAATAACCCCTAACTTACCTCTGAGATACAAAAATGCATCCTTAGGTAAAGGCTTTGTGAATATGTCAACAATCTGTTCCTTTGTATGTACATATTCCAATCTGATTTCCTTGTCCTGCACCAATTCTCTGACAAAGTGATACTTGATTGCAATGTGCTTAGTCTTAGAATGCATTACTGGATTTTTAGATATATTGATTGCACTTGTGTTATCACAAAACATGACGACTGGTTCCTTGATTTCCATCTTCATGCCTTGTAGCAATTGCTTGAACCAAACAATATTAGAACAGTTTACTGCTACAGCAACATACTCTGCCTCTGCTGTTGATTGAGCTGTACAGTTTTGCTTTTTGCTTATCCAAGAAACCAGCCTCTTTCCAAGAAAGAATGCACCTCCACTTGTGCTTTTTCTGTCGTCAAGGTTTCCTGCCCAATCAGCATCAGTAAACACTTTTAAGTCTAGGTTTCCTCCAAGTTTATACCATAATCCATAATCTTCAGTTCCTTTCAGATATCTCATTATTCTCTTGATTGCCATCATGTGATTTTCTCTTGGTTTGGCTGAAAATCTTGCCACAATTCCAACTGCAAGAGCAATATCTGGCCTAGTATGAACTACATATTGCAACTTTCCAATCATAGATCTGTACAATGTCTGATCTATTTCCTTTGAATCATCTTCTTTGGTAAGTTTTAGTCCAGTACACATGGGAGTTTCAACTGGTTTACAGTCTTCCATACCAAACTTTTTCAATATCTCTTTGATATATTTTGCTTGAGTGATGTAGATGCCATTCTTGTTCTGCTGAATTTGAAGTCCCACAAAGAATTTGATTTCACTGAACATTGACATTTCAAATTCCTTGCTCATTTGTTCTGAAAATTCTTTGCAAAGATCATCATTCCCTGTAAAAATAGTATCATCTACAAATATTTCTACCAGGACAATCTTATTTTCTGGTCCTTCCTTGATATACAAACTACTGTTATCATTATTTCTTTGAAATCCAATTTGAATAAGATAGCTATGCAATCTTTCATACCATGCTCTAGGGGCTTGTTTCAGACCATACAATGCCTTGTGCAATTTGCAAACCATGTTCTTTTTATCTGGATCAATAAAACCTTCAGGTTGTTCAATGTAGACCTCTTCATCCAGTACACCATTTAAAAATGCTGACTTGACATCCATCTGATAAACTTTAAATCCTTTGTAGGCAGCATATGCTAGTAAGGTTCTAACACCTTCCAATCTAGCAATGGGAGCGAAAGTTTCTCCATAATCTATGCCTTCTTCTTGAGAATATCCTTTGCACACTAATCTAGCTTTGTTTCTTAATACTTTACCATTTTCATCCAACTTATTTCTGAAAACCCACTTTGTACCGATTACATTTTTGTCTTTAGGCCTGGGTATAAGAGTCCATGTTTTGTTTTTCTCTATCTGCTCTATTTCTTCATTCATTGCTTCAATCCAATTATCATTTTCTAATGCATCTTTGACAGTTCTAGGTTCAAAATCAGCAAGTAAACAAGTACCCTTCAACTTACTTCTTGTGATGGTTCCATCAGATTTATTTCCAATGATCTGATCTGCTGAATGATGTCTCCTGACATATTTGGCTAGAACAAGTTCTTTTTCTTTTGGATGATTTTTGTCGTTATCTTCTTGCATTTCTCCTCTTTGCTCGGTTTGGTCTGGCTCGGTATCAACTGGCACGGTATGTACCTGCTCGGTTACCTCAGGCTCAGTAATCTCTAACTCAGTATTTTCTGACTCGGTAGAAGTTGGCTCGGTAGATGTTGGCTTGGTAGATGTTTCCTGCAACTCGATTAGTGATGACTCGGTAGAAGAAGATTTCTGATTCTCAGATGTAGTTGATATTATATCCGAATCGCTGAAGACGAATCTGTTGTAATCTTCTGGTTCTTTTCTGCTTTCTTCTTCAGTCTTTTCTGCAAATTCATCAACTTTCACATGTATACTTTCTATGACTTTGTGAGTAGATAAGTTTAAGCATCTATATGCTTTACTCTTACATGAGTATCCAAGAAATATACCTTCATCACCTTTTACATCAAATTTTCCTTTTCTAGATTCTTTCAAGATATAACATTTGCTTCCAAATACTTTCAGATAACTTACATTGGGTTTATAGCCATACCATATTTCGTAGGGAGTTTTGAATGAGTCCTTTTTTAACTGTACTCGGTTTAAGGTATGAACTGTTGTACTGATAGCCTCCTTCCAGTATTTGATAGCAACATTCTTTTCTATCATCAAGGTTCTTGCACAATCCATGATGGATCTCTTCCTTCTTTCAGCTATGCCATTTTGTTCAGGTGTACCTGGTGCTGAAACCTATCTTTTGATTCCTCTTTCAATACAAAAGTTATTAAATTCATGTGAAATAAATTCACCACCTCTGTCTGACCTTAGGCATTTCAATCTTTTCCCTGTTTCTTTTTCTACTCTTGCCAAATACCATTTGAGCTTTTCAAATGCTTCTGATTTGTTCCTTAGGTACATGATGGTCATCATTCTTGAATAATCATCAACAAAAAGAATGAAATATTTTTCACTAGTATAGCTTTCAGTTTCAATAGGTCCACATAAGTCAGTATGCACAATTTCTAATAAATCTTCAGACTGATAATTTTTGCTTTTGAAACTAGACTTACCCATCTTTCCAATTTGACAATTCTTGCATAAACCGACCTCTGGTTTTTTTAAATCAGGAATGCCTCTCACTTTCTTGAATTTTCTTATCTTTACCAGATTGTCAAAATTCACATGACATAATCTTTTATGCCATAACCAACTCTCTTCTATTTGAACAATAAAACATGAATGTTCATCAAGTTCAAGATAGAACAAGTTACCTTTAGTTTGAATACCAGATCCAATCAGCTTTCCTTCACCGTTCAGCAGTCTTGCTTTGCCTTGGATGAATTCTACTTTGAGTCCATTGTTGAGTAACTGTGCCACACTCAATAAATTGTGCTTTAGTCCTTCTACCCAATAAGCATTATCACATACAAGTTCCTGGGTTAGAGTGATTTTTCATTTTCCTTTGATGCAACAAGGTTCATTGTTTCCAAATCTTACACTGCCACCATCATACTCTTCAAATTGATCAAACTTTGTTTTATCTCCAGTCATATGATGTGAGCAGCCACTATCAATGATCCATGTATCATTCTTACTTATGTGAGAGATGAGTGTCATTTCTTCATTGTCAGATTCATCTTTTACAGCAATGTAAACAATATCATCCTCTTCTTCATCATTAGAATCATTAGAATCTTTAGCCATAAAACATGATTTCTTACTTTTATCTTTAAATGATTTGAAATCTTTCTTACTATTCCATTTATTATCTTTCTTTTCATCTTTATCTTTCTTGTTTGGACACCTTGCAGCAATATGACCGACTTCTTCACATGAAAAGCAGATTAGGGGTACTTTACCTCTGTATTTACCTCTTCCTCTTGAATATTTCTTTGCAAGTAGGGCTTCAATTACTTCAAGGTCACTGTCAGAGCTCTGATCTAATTGATCTTCACTTTCTGACTGAGATTCCTTCTTCTTTTTGCCTTTGTCCTTGAGTGAGAGCTTGGCTTCAAATGCAGACTCAATGTTCTTTGCGGCTGGAACATAATTATCAAAATTATCTAATTCAAATATTGTCAATCTTCCAACTATGGCCTCTAGGTTTATCTTGTGATTGGCCTCACACCTTCTTTCTTGAATGGCTGATACCCTGATGGCATAAACTGGAAGTAGAGTTCTAAGAACTTTACTTATGACTGTCTCTTCACTAATACATCCTCTAGAAGCTTTGATAGCACTGACACATGCTTTAATTCTTTCAACATATTTGGCAATATTTTCATCTTCTTTCATTTTCATCTGATCGAACTGTCCTCTCAGACTTTCAGCTTTGGCTCTTCTGACATTGTCATCTCCACCATAGATCTCTTTCAGTCTTTCCCACATTTCATAGGTAGTAGTGCAGTCCTTGACATCATCAAACTCTTCATAACTCAAGGCAGATGCAATATCAATCATCATAATGTTATGAGTCTTCTTTATAGCAATGTCATTGACTGATAATGTACCTGATGGTTCTACATATTTCTCATCAAGATATTTCAGACCAGTGTCACCAATGGAAGCTAGATGAAGTCTCATTAATCCCTGCCATGCTGAGAAGTTGTTTCGGTTAAGCCTTGGGATTTCCCTCTTATAAGACATCTTGATCTTTGGCTTAGATCTTTGAAATCTTCTCCTGCAAGCACCAAGAGCTCTGATACCAATTGTTGGAAAATGAAGATGGTGTAACTAAGAGGGGAGGGGTGAATCAGTTACCACAAAAACATTTTCAAAAGTCCCAAAGATGCCTTAAACTTAGTTGCTGCTACTACAAAAATCACTGCTTAAAACTTGATAGGTGTTTAGTTAATTTATGAAGCATTTACTGAAATAAGCGACTATGCAAAAGAAAGTAATCATTAACACAGTAGACACCAGATTTACGTGGAAACCCAATATGGGAAAAACCACCAGCAACTAGTCACCAATTTTCACTCTTCTGAAGTGAGCCCTATTAGGAGCCAACCCTGTTAAAGGTTACAAAACACACTGTTAGGTGTGACCCTGTTAGAGGATTTAATCACCCTATTAGGAGTGGCCTTGTAAGAGGTCTTTTTGAACAATTCAACTGAATTGCCACCCTGTTAAAGGATTTATGAAATGGTTGTTAAACCAACTCTGTTAGGAGATTTTGGAATAACTGTTACAATGGTTAGAAAGCAATAATGAATGATCTGAAAATACATGCAACTTATCTTGCTGAATACAGATCTCAGTTTAGCTCCACGAGATCCTTACTGATCAAATATATATCTCTGCAGCTCCAAGATTTCCCTCTGCTCAATTCTGCTTAGGCACACGCAAGTCTCTTCCTTGCACTTCCTTGCATTTTTTGTATATTCATTCTCTCCTATTATTTTTTTCATCTTGAGCACCTCTTTATATATTATTCATAATACCAGGTCGGCCCAACCAATTTGTTAAAATAATTCCAAAGTCGGCTTGCCCAACCAACTTGACTAAACATATTCTAAAGTCGGCTTGAACTAAAAAAACTTTCACTGGCCAACGCTGCTCGGTCAATACAGAACAAAAACTTCCTTCCTGTGTTAACCGGCAGAACTCGGTAAGAACTACAATTACCGGAAAATTTGGTAATCCTGCCACTTCCTTTGGAAACTGACTAGACTCGGTAAAAGTTGTCTTCGACTACCGAGTGAGCTCGATGAAAACTCAGCTTTCCTTAGCTTACCGTGCGAACTCGGTTAACACTTAACCATTCGTTACAAAATCTTTTGATACCTGAGTGATCTTGGTAAGAACTAAACTTTTCTTAGCTTACTGAGTGAACTCGGTTAACACTAACTCACCGTGTGACATACCGGAATGCTCGGTATACACTGCAAAAAGCTTTTACTGACCAACTAAGCTCGGTAAGCTCTGTAAACTGTTTTCCTGGTTGATAGAACTCGGTAGACTCTGTCTGATAACTGATATGACATTTGTGTAACATCAAAGACAATACACAATTACTTAATTATATCCAACAATTTAATTAAATGAGAAGCCATTCCTAATTAATTAAATGAAGTTATTTAATTAAATAAGAAAAGTGTCTCTAATTAATTAAAGATTATTTAATTATATAGAAAAAGTAATTACGAGAGCATATCTCATTTTATTAAATTAAATATCTCAACAAAATCTCTCTTCAGTTCAAAAAGGGAAATTTCCAATTCACTATTGATCAAAAATGAGTCAAATCAGTTAACTTCTTTTTCTATTCAAATTGAATCAGTTAACTCCTTATTTTACTCAAATTAAATCTGTTAACTCTCTTTAATTTGGAAATCCCCCTTTATGACTGAACTTCACCTTTAATCCTGACCGTTCATTGAAATCGATCTCAACTGTTGATGAATTTCAGGAAAGTCTATTTAAGAGACCCTCATCTATTCATTTTGAAAGGTTGAATGAGAATTTGCATCGAATTGTTGCTAGAATTCATACTTAGATTTGCTCATATTCACATACACAAAGATCAAGTTTGACCAAAAGTTGACCATATTTAACCATGGTTAACTTGAGTTGACTAGTTTCAAAAAGAATTTTGAAATAAGTAAACGAAATTATTTAATTAAACGGAGTACTTACTACTAATTAATTTTAAAAAGTTATTTAATTAAATGAGAAGCCATTCCTAATTAATTAAATGAAGTTATTTAATTAAATAAGAAAAGTGTCTCTAATTAATTAAAGATTATTTAATTAAATAGAAAAAGTAATTACGAGAGCTTATCTCATTTTATTAAATTAAATATCTCAAAAAAATATCTCTTCAGTTCAAAAAGGGAAATTTCTAGTTCAATATTGATAAAAAATGAGTTAAATCAGTTAACTCCTTTTTCTTCTCAAATTGAATCAGTTAACTCCTTATTTTACTTAAATTAAATCTGTTAACTCCCTTTAATTTGGAAATCTCCCTTTATGACTGAACTTCACCTTTAATCTTGACCGTTGATTGAAATCGATCTCAATTGTTGATTAATTCTAGGAAAGTCTATTTAAGAGATTCTCATCTCTTCATTTTGAAAGGTTGAATGAGAATTTGCATCGAATTGTTGTTGGAATTCGTACTCACGTTTGCTCATATTCACATACGCAAAGATCAAGTTTGACAAAAATTTGACTAGATTTAACCACAGTTGACTTCAGTTGACTAGTTTCGAAAAGAATTTTGAAATAATTAAACAAAATTATTTAATTAAATGGAGTACTTACTTCTATTTAATTAAACAAAATTATTTAAATTAAATGAGAAGCTATTCCTAATTAATTAAATGAAGTTATTTAATTAAATAAGAAAAGTGTCTCTAATTAATTAAAGATTATTTAATTAAATAGAAAAAGTAATTATGAGAGCATATCTCATTTTGTTAAATTAAATATCTCAACAAAATCTGTCTTCAGTTCAAAAAGGAAAATTTCCAGTTCACTATTGATCAAAAATGAGTTAAAACAATTAACTCCTTTTTCTACTCAAATTGAATCAGTTAACTCCTTATTTTACTCAAATTAAATATGTTAACTCCCTTTAATTTGAAAATTTCCCTTTATGACTGAACATCGCATTTAATCCTGACCGTTGATTGAAATCGATCTCAACCATTGCTAAATTTTAGGAAAGTCTATTTAAGAGACCCTCATCTCTTTATTTTGAAAGGTTGAATGAGAATTTGCATCGAATTGTTGCTGGAATTCATACTCACATTTTCTCATATTCACATATGCAAAGATAGAGTTTGACCAAAAGTTAACCAGATTTAATAACAGTTGACTAGTTTCGAAAAGAATTTTGAAATAATTAAATGAAATTATTTAATTAAATGGAGTACTTACTTCTAATTAATTAAACAAAGTTATTTAATTAATTGAGAAGCCATTCCTAATTAATTAAATGAAGTTATTTAATTAAATAAGAAAAGTGTCTCTAATTAATTAAAGATTATTTAATTAAATAGAAAATGTAATTATGAGAGAATATCTCATTTTATTAAATGAAATATCACAACAAAAACTCTATTCAGTTCAAAAAGGAAAATTTCCAATTCATTATTGATAAAAAATGAGTTAAATCGGTTAACTCCTTTTTCTACTCAAATTGAATCAGTTAACTCCTTATTTTACTCAAATTAAATCTGTTAACTCCCTTTAATTTGAAAATCTCTCTTTATAACTGAACTTCACCTTTAATCCTGACCGTTGATTGAAATCGATCTCAACCGTTGATGAATTCTAGGAAAGTCTATTTAAGAGACCCTCATCTCTTCATTTTGAAAGGTTGAATGAGAATTTGCATCGAATTGTTACTGGAATTCATACTCACATTTGCTCATATTCACAATCGCAAAGATCAAGTTTGACCAAAAATTGACCAGATTTAACCACGGTTGACTTGAGTTAACTAGTTTCAATTTTTTTTAAAAAATAATTATACAAAATTATTTAAATAAATGGAGTACTTACTTCTAATTAATTAAACAACGTTATTTAATTAAATGAGAAGCCATTCCTAATTAATTAAATGAAGTTATTTTATTAAATAAGAAAAGTGTCTCTAATTAATTAAAAATTACTTAATTCAATAGAAAAAGTAATTATGAGAGCATATCTCATTTTACTAAATTAAATATCTCAACAAAATTTCTCTTCAGTTCAGAAACAGAAATTTCCAATTCACTATTGATAAAAAATAAGTTAAATCAGTTAACTCATGTTTCTACTCAAATTGAATTAGGTAACTCCTTATTTTACTCAAATTAAATCTGTTAACTCCCTTAGATTTGGAAATCTCCCTTTATGACTGATTTTTATTTTTAATCCAGATCGTTGATTGAAATTGATCTCAACTGTTGATGAATTTGAGGAAAGTCTATTTTAGAGACCCTCATCTATTCATTTTGAAAGGTTGAATGAGAATTTGAATCGAATTGTTGCTGGAATTCATACTCACATTTGCTCATATTCACATACGCAAAGATTAAGTTTGACCAAAAGTTGACCAGATTTAACCACGTTTGACTTGAGTTAACTAGTTTTGAAAAGAATTTTGAAATAATTAAATGAAATTATTTAATTAACTAGAGTACATACTTCTAATTAATTAAAAAAAGATATTTGATTAAATGAGAAGCCATTACTAAATAATTAAATGAAGTTATTTAATTAAATAAGAAAAGTTTCTCTAATTAATTATAGATTATTTAATTAAATAGAAAAAGTAATTACGAGAGCATATCTCATTTTATTAACCTAAATATCCCAACAAAATCACTCTTCAGTTCAAAAAGGGAAATTTCTAGTTCACTATTGATCAAAAATGAGTTAAATCAGTTAAGTCCTTTTTCTACTCAAATTGAATCATTAAACTCCTTATTGTACTCAAATTAGATCTGTTAACTCCCTTTAATTTGAAAATCTTCCTTTATGACTGAACTTCACCTTTAATCCTGACTGTTGATTGAAATCGATCTCAACCGTTGATGAATTCCAAGAAAGTCTATTTAAGAGAGTCTCATCTCTTCATTTTAAAAGGTTGAATGAGAATTTGCATCGAATTGTTGTTCGAATTCATACTCACGCTTGCTCATATTCACATAGGCAAAGATCAAGTTTGACCAAAAGCTGACTAGATTTAACCACGGCTGACATGAGTTGACTAGTTTCGAAAAGAATTTTGAATTAATTAAATGAAATTATTTAATTAAATGTAATACTTACTTCTAATTAATTAAAAAAATTTATTTAAGTAAATGAGAAGCCATTCCTAATTAATTAAATGAAGTTATTTAATTAAATAAGAAAAGTGTCTCTAATTAATTAAAGATTATTTAATTAAATAGAAAAAGTAATTATCGGAGCATATTTCATTTTATCAAATTAAATATCTCAACAAAATCTCTCTTCCGTTCAAAAAGGGAAATTTCGAATTCACTATTGATTAAAAATGAGATAAACCAGTTAACTCCTTTTTCTACTCAAATTGAATAAGTTAACTCCTTATTTTACTCAAATTAAATCTGTTAACTCCCTTTAATTTGGAAATCTCCCTTTATGACTGAACCTCACCTTTAATCCTTACCGTCGATTGAAATCGATCTCAACTGTTGCTGAATTTCAAGAAAGTCTATTTAAAACACCCTCATCTCTTCATTTTGAAAGGTTGAATGAGAATTTGCATCGAATTGTTGCTAGAATTTATACTCACATTTGCTCATATTCACATACGCATAGATCAAGTTTGACCAAAAGTTGACATGATTTAACCACGGTTTACTAGTTTCGAAAAGAATTTTGAAATAATTAAATGAAATTATTTAATGAAATGGAGTACTTACTTCTAATTAATTAAACAAAGTTATTTAATTAAATGAGATGCCATTCCTAATTAATTAAATGAAGTTATTTAATTAAATAAGAAAAGTGTCTTTAATTAATAAAGATTATTTAATTAAATAGAAAAAGTAATTATGAGAGCATATCTCATTTTATTAAATTAAATATCTCAACAAAATATCTCTTCAGTTCAAAAAGGGAAATTTCTAATTCATTATTGATCAAAAATGAGGTAAAAAAGTTAAGTCCTTTTTCTACTCAAATTGAATCAGTTAACTCCTTATTTTACTCAAATTAAATCTGTTAACTTCCTTTAATTTGGAAATCTTCCTTTATGACTGAACTTCACCGTTAATCCTGATCGTTGATTGAAATCGATCTCAACAATTGATGAATTCCAGGAAAGTCTATTTAAGAGACCCTCATCTCTTCATTTTGAAAGGTTGAATGAGAATTTGCATCGAATTTTTACTGGAATTCATACTCACATTTGCTCATATTCACATATGCAAAGATCAAGTTTGACCAAAAGTTGATCAGATTTAACTACGGTTGACTTGAGTTGACTAGTTTCAAAAAGAATATTAAAATAATTAAACGAAATTATTTAATTAAATGCAGTACTTACTGCTAATTAATTAAACAAAGTTATTTAATTAAATGAGAAGCCATTCCTAATTAATTAAATGAAGTTATTTAATTAAATAAGAAAAGTGTTTCTAATTAATTCAAGATTACTTAATTAAATAGAAAAAGTAATGATGAGAGCATATCTCATTTTATTAAATTAAATATCTCAACAAAATCTCTCTTCAGTTCAAAAAGGGAAATTTTCAGTTCACTATTGATCAAAAATGAGGTAAATTAATTAACTCCTTTTTTTACTCAAATTGAATCAGTTAACTCCTTATTTTACTCAAATTAAATCTGTTAACTCCCTTTAATTTGAAAATCTCCCTTTATGACTCAACTTCACCTTTAATCCTGACCGTTGATTGAAATCGATCTCAACCGTTGATAAATTCTAGGAAAGTCTATTTAAGAGACCTTCATCTCTTGATTTTGAAAGGTTGAATGAGAATTTGCATTGAATTGTTGCTGGAATTCATACTCACATTTGCTCATATTCACAAACGCAAAGATCAATTTTGACCAAAGGTGGACCAGATTTAACCACGGTTGACTTGAGTTGAATTGTTTCGAAAAGATTTTTGAAATAATTAAACAAAATTATTTAATTAAATGGAGTACTTACTTCTAATTAATTAAACAAATTTATTTAATTAAATCAGAAGGCATTCCTAATTAATTAAATGAAGTTATTTAATTAAATAAGAAAAGTGTCTCTAATTAATTAAAGATTATTTAATTAAAGAGAAAAAGTAATTATGAGAGCATATGTCATTTTATTAAATTAAATATCTCAACAAAATCTCTCTTCAGTTCAAAAAGGGAAATTTCCAGTTCACTATTGATAAAAAATGAGTTAAATCAGTTAACTCCGTTCTCTACTCAAATTGAATCAGTTAACTCCTTATTTTACTCAAATTAAATCCGTTAACTTCCTTTAATTTGAAAATCTCGCTTTATGACTGAACTTCACCTTTAATCCTGACCGTTGATTGAATTCGATCTCAACCGTTGATGAATTCCAAAAAAGTCTACTTAAGAGACCCTTATCTCTTCATTTTGAAAGGTTGAATGAGAATTTGCATTGAATTGTTGTAAGAATTCATACTCACATTTGCTCATATTCACATACGCAAAAATCAAGTTTGACCAAATGTTGTACAGATTTAACCACAGTTGACTTGAGTGGACTAGTTTAGAAAATAATTTTGAAATAATTAAATGAAATTATTTAATTAAATGGAGTACATACTTCTAATTAATTGAAAAATGATATTTAATTAAATGAGAAGCCATTCCTAAATAATTAAATGAAGTTATTTAATTGAATAAGAAAAGTGTCTCTAATTAATTAAAGATTATTTAATTAAATAAAAAAACTAATTACAAGAGCATATCTTATTTTATTAAATTAAATATCTCAACAAAATCTCTCTTCAATTCCAAAAGGGAAATTTCTAGTTCACTATTGATAAAAAATGAGTTAAATCAGTTAACTCCTTTTTTTACTCAAATTGAATCAGTCAACTCCTTATGGTACTCAAATTAGATCTGTTAACTCCCTTTAATTTGAAAATCTCCCTTTATGAATGAACTTCACTTTTAATCCTGACCGTTGATTGAAATCGATCTCAACCGTTGATGAATTTTAGGAAAGTCTTTTTAAAAGACCCTCATCTCTTCATTTTGAAAGGTTGAATGAGAATTTGCATCGAATTGTTGTTAGAATTCATACTCACGTTTGCTCATATTCACATACACAAAAATCAAGTTTGACCTAAAGTTGACCAGATTTGACCACAGTTGACTTGAGTTGACTAGTTTCGAAAAGAATTTTGAAAAAATTAAACAAAATTATTTAATTAAATGGAGTACTTACTTCTAATTAATTAAACAAATTTATTTAAGAAAAGGAGAAGCCATTCCTAATTAATTAAATGAAGTTATTTAATTAAATAAGAAAAGTGTTTCTAATCAATTAAAGATTATTTAATTAAATAGAAAAAGTAATTATGAGAGCATATCTCATTTTATCAAATTAAATATCTCAACAAAATCTCTCTTCAGTTCAAAAAGGGAAATATCAAGTTCACTATTGATAAAAAATGAGTTAAATCAGGTAACTCCTTTTTGTTCTCAAATTCAATCAGTTAACTATTTATTTAACTCAAATTAAATCTGTTAACTCTTTTTAATTTGGAAATCTCCCTTTATGACTGAACTGCACCTTTAATCCTGACTGTTGATTGAAATCGATCTCAACCATTGCTGAATTTTAGGAAAATCAATTTAAGAGACCCTCATCTCTTCATTTTGAAAGGTTGAATGAGAATTTGCATCGAATTATTGCTGAAATTTATACTCACATTTGCTCATATTCACATACGCAAAGATCAAGTTTGACCAAAAGTTGACCAAATTTAACCACGGTTTACTAGTTTCGAATAGAATTTTGAAATAATTAAATGAAATTATTTAATTAAATGGAGTACTTCTAATTAATTAAACAAAGTTATTTAATTAAATGAGAAGCCATTCCTAATTAATTAAATGAAGTTATTTAATTAAATAAGAAAAGTGTCTCTAATTAATTAAAGATTATTTAATTAAATAGAAAAAGTAATGGTTAGAACATATCTCATTTTATTAAATTAAATATCTTAACAAAATCTCTCTTCAGTTCAAAAAGGGAAATTTTCATTTCACTATTGATCAAAAATGAGTTAAATCAGTTAACTCATTTTTCTACCCAAATTGAATAAGTTAACTCCTTATTTTACTCAAATTAAATCTGTTAACTCCCTTTAATTTGGAAATCTCCCTTTATTACTGAACTTCACCTTTAATCTTGACCGATGATTGAAATCGATCTCAACCGTTGATGAATTCTAGGAAAGTCTATTTAAGAGACCCTCATCTCTTCGTTTTGAAAGGTTGAATGAGAATTTGCATCGAATTGTTACTGGAATTTATACTCACATTTGCTCATATTCACATACGCAAAGATCAAGTTTGACCAAAAGTTGACCAAATTTAACAACGGTTTACTTGTTTTGAATAGAATTTTGAAATAATTAAATGAAATTATTTAATTAAATGGAGTACTTACTTCTAATTAATTAAACAAAGTTATTTAATTAAATGAGAAGCAATTCCTAATTAATTAAATGAAGTTATTTAATTAAATAAGAAAAGTGTCTCTAATTAATTAAAGATTGCACTATTAAATAGAAAAAGTAATTATGAGAGCATATCTAATTTTATTAAATTAAATATCTCAATAAAATCTCTCTTCAGTTCAAAAAGGGAAATTTTCAGTTCACTATTGATTAAAAATTAGTCAAATCAATTAACTCCTTTTTCTACTCAAATTGAATCAGTTAACTCTTTATTTTACTCAAATTAAATATGTTAACTCTCTCTAATTTGAAAATCTCCCTTTATGACTGAACTTCACCTTTAATCCTGACCGTTGATTGAAATCAATCTCAACCGTTGATGAATTGTAGGAAAGTCTATTTAAGAGACCTTCATCTCTTCATTTTGAAAGGTTGAATGAGAATTTGCATCGAATTGTTGCTGGAATTCATACTCACATTTGCTCATATTCACATACGCAAAGATCAATTTTGACCAAAACTTGACCAGATTTAACCACGGTTGACTTGAGTTGACTTGTTTCGAAAAGAATTTTGAAATAATTAAATTAAATTATTTAATTAAATGGAGTACTTACTTCTAATTAATTAAACAAAGTTATTTAATTAAATGAGAAGCCATTCCTAATTAATTAAATGAAGTTATTTACTTAAATCAAAAAAGTGTCTCTAATTAATTAAAGATTATTTAATGAAATAGAAAAATTAATTATGAGAGCATATCTCATTTTATTAAATTAAATATCTCAACAAAATCTCTCTTGAGTTCAAAAAGGGAAATTTTCATTTCACTATTGATTAAAAATGAGTTAAATCAGTTAACTCATTTTTCTACCCAAATTGAATAAGTTATCTCTTTATTTTACTCAAATTATATCTGTTAACTCCCTTTAATTTGGAAATCTCCCTTTATTATTGAACTTCACCTTTAATCCTGACTGATGATTGAAATCGATCTCAACCGTTGATGAATTCCAGAAAAGTCTATTTAAGAGACCCTCATTTCTTCATTTTAAAACGTTCAATAAGAATTTGTATCAAATTATTGCTGAAATTCATACTCACATTTGCTCATTCACATACCCAAAGATCAAGTTTGACCAAAAGTTGAACAAATTTAACCACGGTTGACTTGAGTTGACTAGTTTCGAAAAGAATTTTGAAACAATTTAAAAAAATTATTTAATTAAATGGAGTTCAAAAAGAGAAATTTGCAGTTCACTATTGATAAAAAATGAGTTAAATCAGTTAACTCCTTTTTCTACTCAAATTGAATCAGTTAACTCCTTATTTTACTCAAATAAAATTTGTTAACTCCCTTTAATTTGGAAATCTGCCTTCTTTACTGAACTCCACATTTAATCCTGACCGTTGATTGAAATCGATCTCAATCGTTGATGAATTCCAAAAAAGTCTTTTTAAGAGACCCTCAGCTATTCATTTTGAAAGGTTGAATAAGAATTTGCATCGAATTGTTTCTGAAATTCATACTCACATTTGCTCATATTCACATACACAAAGATGAAGTTTGACCAAAAGTTGACCAGATTTAACCACAGTTGACTTGAATTGACTAGTTTTGAAAAGAATTTTGAAATAATTAAACAAAATTATTTAATTAAATGGAGTACTTACTTCTAATTAATTAAACAAAGTTATTTAATTAAATGAGAAGCCATGCTTAATTAATTAAATGAAGTTATTTAATTTAATAAGAAAAGTGTCTTTGATTAATTAAAGATTATTTAATTAAATAGATAAGGTAATTATGAGAGCATATCTCATTTTATTAAATTAATTATCTCAACAAAATCTCTCTTCAGTTCAAAAAAGGAAATTTTCAGTTTACTATTGATAAAAAATGAGTTAAGTGAGTTAACTCTTTTTTCTACTCAAATTGGATCAGTTAACTCCTTATTTTACTCAAATTAAATCTGTTAACTCCCTTTAATTTGAAAATCTTCCTTTATGACTGAACTTCACCTTTAATCCTGACCGTTGTTTGAAATCGATCGCAATGGTTGATGAATTCCAGGAAGGTCTATTTAAGAGACTCTCATCTCTGCATTTTGAAAGGTTGAATGATAATTTGCATCGAATTGTTGCTGGAATTCATACTCACATTTGCTCATATTCACATACGCAAAGATCAAGTTTGACCAAAAGTTGACTAAATTTAACCACAGTTGACTTGAGGTGACTAGTTTCGAAATTTTTTTTGAAATAATTAAACAAAACTATTTAATTAAATGGAGTACTTATTTCTAATTAATTAAACAAAGTTATTTAATTAAATGAGAAGCCATTCCTAATTAATTAAATGAGGTTATTTAATTAAATAAGAAAAGTGTCTCTAATTAATTAAAAATTATTTAATTAAATAGAAAAAATAATTATCAGAGCATATGTCATTTTATTAAATTAAATATCTGAACAAAATCTCTCTTGAGTTCAAAAAGAGAAATTTCCAGTTCACTATTGATCAAAAATGAGTTAAATCAGTTAACTCCTTTTTCTACTCAAATTGAATCAGTTAACTCCTTATTTTACTCAAATTAAATCTGTTAACTCCCTTTAATTTGGAAATCTGCCTTCTTGACTGAACTTCACCTTTAATCCTGACCGTTGATTGAAATCGATCTCAACCGTTGATGAATTCGAAGAAAGTCTATTTAAGAGACCCTTATCTATTCATTTTGAAAGGTTGAATGAGAATTTGCATTGGATTGTTGCTGGAATTCATACTCACATTTGCTCATATTCACATACGCAAAGATCAATTTTGATGAAAAGTTGACCAGATTTAACCATGGTTGACTTGAGTTGACTAGTTTCGAAAAGAATTTTGAAATAATTAAACAAAATTATTTAATTGAATGGAGTACTTACTTCTAATTAATTAAACAAAGTTATTTAATTAAATGAGAAGCCATTCTTAATTAATTAAATGAAGTTATTTAATTTAATAAGAAAAGTGTCTCTGATTAATTAAAGATTATTTAATTAAATAGAAATAGTAATTATGAGAGCATATCTCATTTTATTAAATTAATTATGTCAACAAAATCTCTCTTTAGTTCAAAAAGGGAAATTTTCAGTTCACTATTGATAAAAAATGAGTTAAATGAGTTAACTCTTTTTTCTACTCAAATTGAATCAGTTAACTCCTTATTTTACTCAAATTAAATCTGTTAACTCTCTTTAATTTGAAAATCTCCCTTTATGACTGAACTTCACCTTTAATCCTAACCGTTGTTTGAAATCGATCTCAATGGTTGATGAATTCTAGGAATGTCTATTTAAGAGACTCTCATCTCTGCATTTTGAAAGGTTGAATGATAATTTGCATCAAATTGTTGCTGGTATTCATACTCACATTTGCTCATATTCACAAATGCAAAGATCAAGTTTGACCAAAAGTTGACTAAATTTAACCACAGTTGACTTGAGGTGACTAGTTTCGAAAAGAATTTTGAAATAATTAAACGAAACTATTTAATTAAATGGAGTACTTATTTCTAATTAATTAAACAAAGTTATTTAATTAAATGAGAAGCCATTCCTAATTAATTAAATGAATTTATTTAATTAAATAAGAAAAGTGTCTCTAATTAATTAAAGATTATTTAATTAAATAGAAAAAGTAATTATGAGAGCATATCTTATTTTATTAAATTAAATATCTCAATAAAATCTCTCTTCAGTTCAAAAAGGAAAATTTCCAGTTCACTATTGATCAAAAATGAGTTAAATCAGTTAACTCCTTTTTGTACTCAAATTGAATGTAATGCCCAACCAAGGGATCCAAAGAATTTCACTGAGTTTACCGAACAATTTTTTTTTTTTTTTCAACCATGAAATATAAACCATTTACAACACTTGCAGAAGCAATAGAAAGAATTCGAATAAAAGTAAACATAACATACATAACAGTTACATTCTTTAAAGGTCCCTTAACGTTGAATCACATCTAAATCCACCATTCTTCTAACATCACATCCTTATGAAATTACAATGATACAACCAACATTCTTAAACCATATACAAGTGTCTTTTTAGTAATTACATTTTAGATTACTCAATCATCCACTATACATGTTACAAGGTATGAAAAACTTAAAAGAATAAACATCCATGTAAATAAAGTACATCATCATCCAATATTAATCCATGATGCAATAACATAATGAAACCACATATCATACATGATACATCATTGCAAAAGATATAAACATATATCACAAAGCATAAATCTCTATAGTCTAGGAATCCTAAAAGTATACTAACTCAAAGGTTCCATTAACACAAAACTGACATCTAATTTTTAGAGGCACAACAATGACATGTAGAAAACCTACTATGCAAGCGGGAAAGTGTCATCGCAATTATCATGTACAAGTTAGCTTTGCAGTTAGCTAAACTCCATGGGTCTATACTGATCTTATGCGGCCACTAGTATCCTCTCATATTGACAAGGCATACTACGGAATGCACGGTGGCAACCATGCGTTCTCACTACTCCCATGCTAGCCTGTACAAGCACTCAAAGCATGGGTGAGAACGTCAAAAAAATTATCTTTTTAGGTTCATTTAATCCCCATTTAGTGTGTAAATGTTATCACTTATTAATCAAACTTACAATGAGTTACCCTGGCAGCCACTTAGGGCCCGGACCCCCATTGCAAGCCACTTCCTGACACTACAAGTAGATTACCTACTCTAAGCTCATGGAATCATAAAATCACCACAGTCCTGTACAAGTGACTATAAAGAAAATTCAAAAGATAATCCAAAAAAAGAATCATCAAATATCCATGATAAAAGCACCAAATATCCACAATAAGAATCATCAAATCTCTAAGATAAGAATTATCAAATCTCCATGAGCATCTGAAAAAGCATCCATAGAAAATCATGACCACAACGGTTCTCTATTGGCAACTCAAGGCATCACTAATAATCATAATAATCATTGGTTCTCAATAACCAAAATCACAATATCCATTGATTCTCAACAAAAAACTAAGAATATTTTCAGAATCATACTGATCGAAGACTCCAAAATGGTTGAGTCAAACATGTCACAATATGACATCATCAAGAAATAAATCAATATTTCAGTCCCATCATGGTGACTAGAAAATAATCCAAGGATAACTGATCGATGACTCAAAAATGATTAGCTCAGGTGTCTCATACACATACATCTCAGCTTCATACATGAAGAATGATGAACAATAACAATCAGCAAATACAAATATTTCATAGAGCATATGATCACATTACCATAGGTGGGCTTATAAAGATCGAGACCAAATAAAATCAACATGCCATCACATCTCATAACCCCCAAGCCTCTGGTAACAACCTAAGACTAGTCAACACTAGTCAACACAAAACCCAAAACAAGAAGCATATAGAATAC
Organism: Cupressus sempervirens; assembly: GCA_028749045.1. NCBI lineage: Eukaryota > Viridiplantae > Streptophyta > Pinopsida > Cupressales > Cupressaceae > Cupressus > Cupressus sempervirens. The sequence goes on from CM053783.1 coordinate 115,061,779, forward strand.
ACGATGCAAACACATGTTTTGGTTTACTAAATTTACATAGTTGAATAATGTGTAGGGGTTTCCAATTTTCTGTTTGCAAGTATACTTCAAGTGTCTTATGTTTCATCATTTGACCTACAAGTCAACCCATTGTTCCCAGATAGCATTATCCTTCCATTATTAAGAATTACATTCTAAGAATAACTTAAGGATAAATATTTACTCATTAAATCATTTGTCTCTTAATAAAATCATTCACTTTATTTTACTAAGATTACTAGTTGAATAACTCTTCTTTAATGTTACTTCAACTTTCAACGTAATCAAAGAATCATTATTCGTTTATAAAAGAACTAATTACTAGTCTTTGAATAAGAAGAACATAACTTTATTAAAATGATCAATTAAATCAATAGGTACAACATCCATGACCTATTAACATTCTAATAGTTTCCAATTCAATATTACTAAGTCTCACCATTAAAATATCTAAGGTTATTAATCAAGTCATGAGAGTACGACTTATCAACTTCGATGTAAATACTTCACAACTTTGCTAGAGGAATTGATATTAGAATATCAATTAAAACTCTATTACATAACTTGATTATTAATTAAATCTAATTAACTTTAATTAATTTAATTAATAATTACATATCCAAGGCAACATTCCAATTAATATAAGTTGACTAATAACTAACTATAATTTTGTAATTCAAAAGTCAACTATAATTCAGTACACAAATAATCATAATCATAGTTCAATAATAATAACTTGTTAATATTTAATAACAAGCTATATTGGGAATCTATAATGACCACATTCATCATTCTTTTTGTAATTAATTAAAGATTATTTAATTAAATAGAAAAAGTAATTATGAGAGCATATCTCATTTTATTAATATAAATATCTCAACAAAATCTCTATTCAGTTGAAAAAGGAAAATTTCTAGTTCACTACTGATCAAAAATGAGTTAAATGAGTTAACTCCTTTTTCTACTCAAATTGAATCAATTAACTTCTTATTTTACTCAAATTAAATCTGTTCATTCTCTTTAATTTGGAAATCTCCCTTTATGATTGAACTTCACCTCTAATCCTGACCGTTGATTAAAATCGATCTCAACCGTTGATGAATTCTATAAAAGTCTATTTAAGAGACCCTCATCTCTTCATTTTGAAAGGTTGAATGAGAATTTGCATCGAATTGTTTCTGAAATTCATACTCACATTTACTCATATTCACATACGCAAAAATCAAGTTTGACCAAAAGTTGAACAGATTTAACCACGGTTGACTTGAGTTGACCAGTTTCAAAAAGAATTTTAACATAACTAAATGAAATTATTTAATTAAATGGAGTACTTACTTCTAATTAATTAAACAAAGTTATTTAATTAAATGAGAAGCCATTCCTAACTAATTAAATCAAGTTATTTAATTAAATAATAAAAGTGTTTCTAATTAATTAAAGATTATTTAATTAAATAGAAAAAGTAATTATGAGAGCATATCTCATTTTCTTAAATTAAATATCTCAACAAAATCTCTCTTCAGTTCAAAAAGGGAAATTTTCAGTTCAATATTGATCAAAAATGAGTTAAATGAGTTAACTCCTTTTTCTATGCAAATTGAATCAGTTAACTCCTTATTTTACTCAAATTAAATCTGTTAACTCCCTTTAATTTTGAAATCTCCCTTTATGACTAAACTTCACTTTTAACCCTGACCGTTGATTGAAATCGATCTCAACCGTTGATGAATTCAGGAAAAATCTTTTTAAGAGACACTCATCTCTTCATTTTGAAAGGTTGAATCAGAATTTGCATCGAATTGTTGCTGGAATTCATACTCACATTTGCTCATATTCACATACGCAAAGATCAAGTTTGACAAAAAGTTGATCAGATTTAACCACGGTTGACTTGAGTTGACCAATTTCGAAAAGAATTTTGAAATAATTAAATGAAATTATTTAATTAAATGGAGTACTTACTTCTAATTAATTAAAAAAAATTATTTAATTATATGAAAAAATATTCCTAATTAATTAAATGAAGTTATTTAATTAAATAAGAAAAGTGTCTCTAATTAATTAAAGATTATTTAATTAAATAGAAAAAGTAATTATGAGAGCATATCTCATTTTATTAAATTAAATATGTCAACAAAATCTCTTTTCAGTTCAAAAAGGAAATTTTTTAGTTTGCTATTGATCAAAAATGAGTTAAATCAGTTAACTCATTTTTCTACGCAAATTGAATCAGTTAAATCCTTATTTTACTCAAATTAAATCTAACACTCCCTTTAATTTTGAAATCTTCCTTTATGACTAAACTTCACCTTTAACCCTGACCGTTGATTGAAATCGATCTCAATCGTTGATGAATTTCAGAAAAGTCTTTTCAAGAGACCCTCCGCTCTTCATTTTGAAAGGTTGAATGAGAATTTGCATCGAATTGTTGCTAGAATTTATATTCACATTTGCTCATATTCATATACTCAAGAATCAAATTTGACCAAAAGTTGATCAGATTTAACCATGGTTGACTTGAGTTGACTAGTTTCAAAAAAAAGTTTAAAATAATTAAACAAAATTATTTAATTAAATGGAGTACTTACTTCTAATTAATTAAACAAAGTTATTTATTTAAATGAAAAGCCTTTCGTAATTAATTAAATGAAGTTATTTAATTAAACAAGAAAAGTGTCTCTAATTAATTAAAGATTATTTACTTAAATAGAAAAAGTAATTATGAGAGCATATCTCATTTTATTAAATTCAATATCTCAAAAAAATCTCTCTTCAGTTCAAAAAGAGAAATTTATAGTTCACTATTGATAAAAAATGAGTTAAATCTGTTCACTCCCTTTAATTTGGAAATCTCCCTTTATGACTGAACTTCACTTTTAATCCTGATTGTTGATTGAAATCAATCTCAACCATTGATGAATTCAAGGAAAGTCTATTTCAGAGACCCTCATCTCTTAATTTTGAAAGGTTGAATGAGAATTTGCATCGAATTGTTGCTGGAATTCATACTCACATTTTCTCATATTAACATATGCAAAGATCAAGTTTGACCAAAAGTTGACCAGATTTAACCGCAGTTGACTTGAGTTGACTAGTTTCAAAAAGAATTTTGAAATAATTAAATAAAATTATTTAATTAAATGGAGTACTTACTTCTAATTAATTAAACAAAGTTATTTAATTAAATGACAAGGCATTGCTAATTAATTAAATGAAGTTATTTAATTAAATAAGAAAATTCTCTCTAATTAATTAAAGATTATTTTATTAAATCGAAAAAGTAATTATGAGAGCATATCTCATTTTATTAAATTAAATATCTCAACAAAATTTCTCTTTAGTTCAAAAAGAGAAATTTTCATTCATTGTTGATCAAAAATGATTTAAATCAGTTAACTCCTTTTTCTACTCAAATTGAACTAGTTAACTCCTTATTTTACTCATATTAAATCTATTAACTCCCTTTAATTTGGAAATATCCCTTTATGACATAACTTCAACTTTAATCCTGACCGTTGATTGAAATCGATCTCAACGGTTGATGAATTGTTGCTGGAATTCATACTCACATTTTTTCATATTCACATACGCAAAGATCAAGTTTAACCAAAAGTTTATCAGATTTAAGCACGGTTGACTTGAGTTGACTAGTTTAGAAAAGAAATTTGAAATAATAAAATGAAATTATTTAATTAAATGGAGTACTTATTTCTAATTAATTAAACAAAGTTATTTAATTAAATGAGAAGCCTTTTCTAATTAATTAAATAAAGTTATTTAATTAAATAAGAAAATTGTCTCTAATTAATTAAATATTATTTAATTAAATAGAAAATGTAATTATGACAGCATATCTCATTTTATTAAATTAAATATCTCAACAAAATCTCTATTAAGTTCAAAAAGGGAAATTTTCAGTTCACTATTGATAAAAAAATGAGTTAAATCAGTCAATTCCTTTTTCTGTTCAAATTGAATCAGTTAACTCCTTATTTTACTCAAATTAAATCTGTTAACTCCCTTTAATTTAGAAATCTCCCTTTATGACTGAACTTCACCTTTAATCCCTATCGTTGATTGAAATCGATCTCAACCGTTGATGAATTTCAAGAAAGTCTATTTAAGCGACCCTCATCTCTTCATTTTGAAAGGCTTAATGATAATTCGCATCGAATTGTTGCTGGAATTCATACTCACATTTGGTCATATTCACATACGCAAAGATCAAATTTGACCAAAAGTTGACCAGATTTAACCACGGTTGGCTTGAGTTAAACCAGTTTCGAGAAGAATTTTGAAATAATTAAATAAAATTATTTAATTAAATGGAGTACTTACTTCTAATTAATTAAACAAAGTTATTTAATTAAATAAGAAGCCATTCCTAATTAATTAAATGAAGTTATTTAATGAAATAAGAAAAGTGTCTCTTATTAATAAAAGATTATTTAATTAAATAGAAAAAGTAATTATGAGAGCATATCTCATTTTATTAAATTAAATATCTCAACAAAATCTCTCCTCTGTTCAAAAAGGGAAATTTTCAGTTCACTATTGATAAAAAATGAGTTAAATCAGTTAACTCTTTTTTTTACTCAAATTGAATCAGTTAACTCCTTATTTTACTCAAATTAAATCTGTTAACTCTCTTTAATTTGGAAATCTCCCTTTATGACTGAACTTCACCTTTAATCCTGACCATTGATTGAAGTCGATCTCAACCGTTGATGAATTTCAAGAAAGTCTATTTAAGAGACCCTCATCTCTTCATTTTGAAAGGTTGAATGAGAATTTGCATCGAATTGTTGCTAGAATTCATACTCACAGTTGCTCATATTCACATACTGAAGGATCAAATTTGACCAAAAGTTGACCAGATTTAAAAATGGTTAACTTGAGTTGACTAGTTTCAAGAAAAAATTTAAAATGATTAAATAAAATTATTTAATTAAATGGACTACTTACTTCTAATTAATTAAACAAAGTTATTTAATTAAATGAGAAGCCATTGCTAGTTAATTAAATGAATTTATTTAATTAAATAAGAAAATTCTCTCTTATTAATTAAAGATTATTTAATTAAATCAAAAAAATAATTATGAGAGCATATCTAATTTTATTAAATTAAATATCTCAACAAAATCTCTCTTTAGTTCAAAAAGACAAATTTTCATCCACTGTTGATCAAAAATGAGTTAAATCAGTTAACTCCTTTTTTTACTCAAATTGAACTAGTTAACTCCTTATTTTACTCATATTAAATCTATTAACTCCCTTTAATTTGGAAATATCCCTTTATGACATAACTTCACCTTTAATCCTGACCGTTGATTGAAATCGATCTGGAGGGTTGATGAATTCCAGAAAAGTCTACTTAAGAGACCATCATCTCTTCATTTTGAATGGTTGAATGAGAACTTGCATCGAATTGTTGCTGGAATTCATACTCATATTTTCTCATATTCACTTATGCAAATATCAAGTTTGACCAAAAGTTTATCAGATTTAACCACGGTTGGCTTGAGTTGACTAGTTTAGAAAAGAATTTTGAAATAATTAAATAGAGTACTTACTTCTAATTAATTAAACAAAGTTATTTAATTAAATCAAAAGCCTTTTCTAATTAATTAAATAAAGTTATTTAATTAAATACTAAAATTATCTCTATTTAATTAAAGATTATTTAATTAAATAGAAAATGTAATTATGAGAGCATATCTGATTTTATTAAATTAAATACCTCAACAAAATCTGTCTTTAGTTCAAAAAGGGAAATTTTCAGTTCAGTATTGATAAAAAATGAGTTAAATTAGTCAACTCCTTTTTCTGTTCAAATTGAATCAGTTAACTCCTTATTTTACTCAAATTAAATCTGTTAACTCCTTTTAATTTAGAAATCTCCCTTTATGACTGAACTTCACCTTTAATCCTGACTGTTGATTTAAATCGATCTCAACCGTTGATGAATTCTAAGAAAGTCTATTTAAGCGACCCTCATCTCTTCATTTTGAAAGGGTTAATGATAATTTGCATCGAATTGTTGCTGGAATTCATACTCACATTTGCTCATATTCACATACACAAAGATCAAGTTTGACCAAAAGTTGACCAGATTTAATCACAGTTGACTTGAGTTAAACCAGTTTCGAGAAGAATTTTGAAATAATTAAATGAAATTATTTAATTAAATGAAGTTATTTAATTAAATAAGAAAAGTGTCTCTTATTAATAAAATATTATTTAATTAAATAGAAAAAGTAATTATTAGAGCATATCTCATTTTATTAAATTAAATATCTCAACAAAATCTCTCCTCTGTTCAAAAAGGAAAATTTCCTGTTCACTATTGATAAAAAATGAGTTAAATGAGTTAACTCTTTTCTTTACTCAAATTAAATCAGTTAACTCCTTAGTTTACTCAAATTAAATTTGTTAACTCTCTTTAATTTGGAAATCTTTCTTTATGACTGAACTTCAACTTTAATCCTAACCGTTGATTGAAATCGATCTCAACCATTGATGAATTTCAAAAAAGTCTATTTAAGAGACCCTCATCTCTTAATTTTGAAAGGTTGAATGAGAATTTGCATCGAATTGTTGCTGGAATTCATACTCACATTGTCTTATATTAACATACGAAAAGACAAGTTTGACCAAAAGTTGACCAGATTTAACCGCAATTGACTTGAGTTGACTAGTTTCGAAAAGAATTTTGAAATAATTAAACGAAATTATTTAATTAAATGGAGTACTTACTTCTAATTAATTAAACAAAGCTATTTAATTAAATGAGAAGCCATTCCTAATTAATTAAATGAAGTTATTTAATTAAATAAGAAAAGTGTCTCTAATTAATTAAAGATTATTTAATTAAATAGAAAAAGTAATTATGAGAGCATATCTCATTTTATTAAATTAAATATCTCAATAAAATCTCTCTTCAGTTCAAAAAGGGAAATTTCCAGCTCACTGCTGATCAAAAATGACTTAAATCAGTTAACTCCTTTTTCTACTCAAATTGAATTAGTTAACTCTTTATTTTACTCAAATCAAATCTGTTAACTCCCTTTAATTTGAAAATTTCCCTTTATGACTGAACTTTAACTTTAATCCTGACTGTTGATTGAAATCAATCTCAATCATTGATGAATTCTAGGAAAGTCTATTTAAGAGACCCTCATCTCTACATTTTGAAAGGTTGAATGAGAATTTGCATCGAATTGTTGCTGGAATGCATACTCACATTTGCTCATATTCACATATGAAAAGATCAAGTTTGACCAAAAGTTGACCAGATTTAACCACGGTTGACTTGAGTTGTCTAGTTTCGAAAAGAATTTTGGAATAATTAAACAAAATTATTTAATTAAATGAAGTACTTACTTCTAAATAATTAAACTAAATTATTTAATTAAATGAGAAGCCATTCCTAATTAATTAAATGAAGTTATTTAATGAAATAAGAAAAGTGTCTCTAATTAATAAAATATTATTTAATTAAATAGAAAAAGTAATTATGAGAGCATATCTCATTTTATTAAATTAAATATCTCAACAAAATCTCTCTTCAGTTCAAAAATGGAAATTTCCCGTTCACTATTGATAAAAAATGAGTTAAATCAATTAACTCTTTTTTCTACTCAAATTGAATCAGTTAACTCCTTATTTTACTCAATTTAAATTTGTTAACTCTCTTTAATTTATAAATCTCCCTTTTTGACTGAACTTCACTTTTAATTCTGGCCGTTGATTGAAATCGTTCTCAACCATTGATGAATTCTAGGAAAGTCTATTTAAGAGACCCTCATCTCTTCATTTTAAAATGTTGAATCAGAATTTGCATCGAATTGTTGCTGGAATTCATACTCACATTTGCTCATATTCACATACGCAAAGATCAAGTTTGACCAAAAGTTGACCAGATTTAACCACAGTTGACTTGAGTCGACTAGTTTCGAAAATAATTTTGAAATAATTAAACGAAATTATTTATTTAAATGGAGTACTTACTTCTAATTAATTAAACAAAGTTATTTAATTAAATGAGAAGGTATTCCTAATTAATTAAATGAAGTTATTTAATTAAATAAGAAAAGTGTCTCTAATTAATTAAAGATTATTTAATTAAATAGAAAAAGCAATTGTAAGAGCATATCTCATTTTTTATTAAATTAAATATCTCAAAAAAATCTCTCTTCGGTTCAAAAAGGGAAATTTCCAGTTCACTATTGATAAAAAAATGAGTTAAATTAGAAAATTTCTTTTTCTACTCAAATTGAATCAGTTAACTCCTTTTTTTACTCAAATTAAATCTCTTAACTCCTTTCAATTTGGAAATCTCCTTTTATGACTGAACTTCACCTTTAATCCTGACCGTTGATTGAAATCGATCTCAACCGTTGATGAATTCTAGGAATGTCTATTTAAGAGACTCTCATCTCTTCATTTTGAAAGGTTGAATGAGAATTTGCATCGAATTGTTACTGGAATTCATACTCACATTTTCTCATATTCACATACGCAAAGATCAAGTTTGACCAAAAGTTGACCAAATTTAATTATGGGTGACTTGAGTTGACTAGTTTTGAAAAGAATTTTGAAATAATTAAACGAAATTATTTAATTAAATGGAGTACTTATAATTAATTAAACAAAGTTATTTAATTAAATGAGAAGCCATTCCTAATTAATTAAATGAATTTATTTAATTAAATAAGAAAAGGTTCTCTAATTAATTAAAGATTATTTAATTAAATCCAAAAAGTAATTATGAGAGCATATCTCATTTTATTAAATTAAATATCTCAACAAAATCTCTCTTTAGTTCAAAAAAGGAAATTTCCAGTTTACTATTGATCAAAAATGAGTTAAATCAGTTAACTCATTTTTCTACTCAAATTGAATCATTTAACTCCTTATTTTACTGAAATTAAATCTGTTAACTTTCTTTAATTTAGAAATCTACCTTTCTAACTGAACTTCACCTTTAAACCCGACCGTTGATTGAAATCTTTCTCAACCGTTGATAAATTCTAGGAAAGTCTACTTGCATCGAATTGTTGCTGAAATTCATACTCACATTTGGTCATATTCACATACGCAAAGATAAAGTTTGCCCAAAAGTTGACTTGATTTAACCACAGTTGACTTGAGTTGACTAGTTTCCAAAAGAATTTTTAAATAATTAAATGAAATTATTTCATTAAATGCAGTACTTACTTCTAATTAATTAAATAAATTTATTTAATTAAATGAGAAGCCATTACTAATTAATTAAATGAAGTTATTTAATTAAATAAGAAAAGTGTCTCTAATTAATTAAAGATTATTTAATTAAATAAAAAAAGTAATTATGAGAGCATATGTCATTTTATTAAATTAAATATCTCCACAAAATCTCTCTTCAGTGCAAAAAGGGAAATTTCCAGTTCACTATTGATAAAAGATGAGTTAAATCAGTTAACGCTTTTTTCTGGTCAAATTGAATCAGTTAACTCCTTATTTTACTCAAATCAAATCTGTTAACTCCCTTTAATTTGAAAATGTCCCTTTATGATTGAACTTCACCTTTAATCTTGACCGTTGACTGAAATCGATCTCAACCATTGGTGAATTCCAAAAAAGTCTATTTAAGAGACCCTCATCTCTTCATTTTGAAAGGTTGAAGGAGAATTTGCATCGAATTGTTACTGGGATTCATACTCACATTTGCTCATATTCACATACGCGAAGATAAACTTTGACTAAAAGTTGACCAGATTTAACCACGGTTGACTTGAGTTGACTAGTTTTAAAAATAATTTTAAAATAATTAAACAAAATTATTTAATTAAATGGAGTACTTACTTCTAATTAATTAAACAAAGTTATTTAATTAAATGAGAAGCTATTCCTAAGTAATTAAATAAAGTTATTTCATTAAATAAGAAAAGTGTCTCTTATTAATAAAAGATTATTTAATTAAATAGAAAAAGTAATTATGAGAGCATATCTCATTTTATTAAATTAAATATCTCAACAAAATCTCTCCTCTATTCAAAAAGGCAAATTTCTAGTTTACTACTGATAAAAAATGAGTTAAATGAGTTAACTCCTTTTTCTACACAAATTGAATCAGTTAACTCCTTAATTTACTCAAACTAAATCGGTTAACTCCCTTTAATTTGGAAATCTCCCTTCATCACTGAACTTCAGCTTTAATCCTGACCATTGATTGAAATCGTTCTCAATCGTTGATGAGTTCGAAGAAAGTCTATTTAAGAGACCCTCATCTCTTCATTTTGAAAGGTTGAATAAGAATTTGCATCGAATTGTTGGTGGAATTCATACTCACATTTGCTCATATTCACATACGCGAAGATCAAGTTTGACCAAAAGTTGACTAGATTTGACCATGGTTGACTTGAGTTTACTAGTTTCGAAAAGAAATTTGAAATAATTAAACCAAATTATTTAATTAAATGGAGTACTTACTTCTAATTAATTAAACGAAGTTATTTAATTAAATGAGAAGCCATTCCTAAGTAATTAAATGAAGTTATTTCATTAAATAAGAAAAGTGTCTCTAATTAATTAAAGATTATTTAATTAAATAAAAAAAGTAATTATGAGAGCATATATAATTTTATTAAATTAAATATCTCAACAAAATTTTTCTTCAGTTCAAAAAGGAAAATTTCCAGTTCGCTATTGATAAAAAATGAGTTAAATGAGTGAAATCTTTTTTCTACTCAAATTGAATCAGTTAACTCTTTATTTTAATCAAATTAAATCGGTTAACTCTCTTTAATTTAGAAATCTCCCTTTATGACTGAACTGCACCTTTAATTCCGACCGTTGATTGAAATCGTTCTCAACCGTTGATGAGTTCCAGGAAAAACTATTTAAGAGACCCTCATCTCTTCATTTTGAAAGGCTGAATGAGAATTTGCATCGAATTGTTGCTGGAATTCATACTCACATTTCCTCATATTCACATACAGAAAGATTAAGTTTGACCAAAAGTTGACAAGATTTAACTTCGGTTGACTTTAGTTGACTAGTTTCAAAAAGTATTTTTAAATAATTAAACGAAATTATTTAATTAAATGTAGTACTTACTTCTAATTAATTAAACAAAGTTATTTAACTAAATGAGAAGCAATTCCTAATTAATTAAAAGAAGTTATTTAATTAAATAAGAAAAGTGTATCTAATTAATAAAATATTATTTTGTTAAACAGAAAAATTAATTATGAGAGCATATTGATAAAAAATGAGTTAAATCAGTAAACTATTTTTTTTATTTAAATTGAATCAGTTAACTCCTTATTTTACTGAAATTAAATTTATTAACCCTCTTTAATTTGAAAATCTCCCTTTCTGACTGAACTTCACTTTTAATCCTGACCGTTGATTGAAATCGATCTCAACCATTGATGAATTCCAAGAAAGTTTATTTAAGAGACCCTCATCTCTACATTTTGAAAGGTTGAATGAGAGTTTGCATCGAATTGTTTCTGGAATTCATACTCACATTTGCTCATATTCACAAACACAAAGATCAAGCTTGACCAAAAGTTGACCAAGTTTAAACACGGTTGACTTGAGTTGACTAGTTTCGAAAAGTGTTTTGAAATAATTAAATGAGAAGCCATTCCTGTTTAATTAAATGAAGTTATTTAATTAAATAAAAAAAGTTTCTTTAATTGAATAAAGATTATTTAATTAAATAGAAAAAGTAATTTTGAGAGCATTTTTCATTTTATTAAATTAAATATCTCAACAAAATCACTCTTCAATTCAAAAAGGAAAGTTTCTAGTTCACTATTGATCAAAAATGAATTAAATCAGTTAACTCCTTTTTCTTCTCAAATTGAAACAGTTAACTTCTTATTTTACTCAAATTAAATCTGTTAACTCTCTTTAATTTAGAAATCTCCCTTTATGACTGAACTTCACCTTTAATCCTGACCGTTGATTGAAATCGTTCTCAACCATTGATAAATTATAGGAAAGTCTATTTAAGAGACCCTCATCTCTTCATTTTGAAAGGTTGAATAAGAATTTGCATCGAATTGTTGCTGGAATTAATACTCACATTTGCTCATATTCACATACGCGATAATAAAGTTTGACCAAATGTTGACCAGATTTGACCACGGTTGACTTGAGTTGACTAGTTTCGAAAAAAAATTTAAAATAATTAAATGAAATTATTTAATTAAATGGAGTACTTACTTCTAATTAATTAAACAAAGTTATTTAATTAAATGAGAAGCCATTCCTAAGTAATTAAATGAAGTTATTTCATTAAATAAGAAAAGTGTCTCTAATTAATTAAAGATTATTTAATTAAATAAAAAAAGTAATTATGAGAGCATATCTAATTTTATTAAATTAAATATCTCAACAAAATCTCTCTTCAATTCAAAAAGGGAAATTTTCAGTTCACTATTGATCAAAAATGAGTTAAATGAGTTAAATCTTTTTTCTACTCAAATTGAATCAGTTAACTCCTTATTTTACTCAAATTAAATCTATTAACTCCTTTTAATTTGAAAGTCTCCCTTTATGACTGAACTTCACCTTTAATCCTGACCGTTGATTGAAATCGATCTCAACCGTTGATGAGTTCCAAGAAAGTCTATTTAAGAGACCCTCATCTCTTCATTTTGAAAGGTTGAATGAGAATTTGCATCAAATAGTTGATGGAATTCATACTCACATTTCTTCATATTCACATACGCAATGATTAAGTTTGACCAAAAGTTGACTAGATTTAACTACGGTTGACTAGTTTCAAAAAGAATTTTTCAATAATTAAATGAAATTATTTAATTAAATCAGGTACTTACTTCTAATTAATTTAACAAAGTTATTTAACTAAATGAGAAGCCATTCCTAATTAATTAAATGAAGTTATTTAATTAAATAAGAAAAGTGGACCTCTAACTAATAAAAGATTATTTAATTAAATAGAAAAAGTAATTATGAGAGCATATTTCATTTTATTAAATTAAATATCTCAACAAAATATCTCTTCAGTTCAAAAAGGGAAATTTCTAGTTCACTATTGATAAAAAATGAGTTATATCAGTTAACTCTGTTTTCTACTCAAATTGAATCAGTTAACTCCTTATTTTACTCAAATTAAATTTGTTAACTCCCTTTAATTTGGAAATCTCCCTTTATGACTGAACTAAACCTTTAATCCTGACCGTTGATTGAAATCGATCTTAACCGTTGATGAATTCCAGAAAAGTCTATTTAAGAGACCTTGATCTCTTCATTTTGAAAGGTTGAATGAGAATTTGCATCAAATTGTTGCTGGAATTCGTACTTACATTTGCTCATATTCACATACGCAGAGATCAAGTTTGATCAAATGTTGACCAGATTTAACCAAGGTTGACTTGAGTTGACTAGTTTCAAAAAAAAATTTGAAATAATTAAACGAAATTATTTAATTAAAGGGAGTACTTACTTCTAATTAATTAAACAAAATTATTTAATTAAATGAGAAGCCATTCCTAATTAATTAAATTAAGGTATTTAATTAAATAAAAATAGGGTCTCTAATTAATTAAAGATTATTTAATTAAATAGAAAAAGTAACTATGAGAGCATATCTCATTTTATTAAATTAAATATCTCAACAAAATCTCTCTTCATTTCAAAAAGCGAGATTTCCAGTTCACTATTGATAAAAAATGAATTAAATCATTTAATTCCTTTTTTTACTCAAACTGAATTAGTTAACTCCTTAGTTTACTCAAATTAAATCTTTTAACTCCCTTTAATTTGGAAATCTCCCTTTATGACTGAACTTCACCTTTAATCTTGACCGTTGATTGAAATCGATCGCAACCATTGATGAATTCTAGGAAAGTCTATTTAAGAAACCCTCATCTCTTCATTTTGAAAGGTTGAATGAGAATTTGAATCGAATTGTTACTGGAATTCATACTCATATTTGCTCATATTCACATACGCAAAGATCAAGTTTGACCAAAAGTTGAACAGATTTAACCACAGTTGACTTGAGTCGACTAGTTTCGAAACAAATTTTGAAATAATTAAATGAAATTATTTAATTAAATGGAGTACTTACTTCTAATTAATTAAACAAAGTTATTTAATTAAATGAGAAGCCATTCCTAATTAATTAAATGAAGTTCTTTAATTAAATAAGAAAAGTGTCTCTACTTAATTAAAGATTATTTAATTAAATAGAAAAAGTAATTATGAGAGCGTATCTCATTTTATTAAAATAAATATCTCAACAAAATCTCTCTTCAGTTCAAAAAGAAAAATTTTCAGTTCACTATTGATAAATAATGAGTTAAATCACTTAACTCCTTTTTCTACTCAAATTGAATCAGTTAACACCTTATTTTACTCAAATTAAGTCTTTTAAATCCCTTTAATTTGGAAATCTCCCCTGATGATTGAATTTCACCTTTAATCTTGACTGTTGATTGAAATCGATCTCAACCATTGATGAATTCCAAGAAAGTCTATTTAAGAGACCCTCATCTCTTCATTTTGAAAGGTTGAATGAGAATTTGCATCGAATTGTTGCTGGAATTCATACTCACATTTGCTCATATTCACATACGCAAAGATCAAGTTTGACCAAAAGTTGACCAAATTTAACTACGGTTGACTTGAGTCGACTAGTTTCAAAATTTTTTTTGAAATAATTAAACCAAGTTATTTAATGAAATGAAGTACTTACTTCTAATTAATTAAACAAAGTTATTTAATTAAATGAGAAGCTATTCCTAATTAATTAAATGAAGTTATTTAATTAAATAAGAAAAGTGTCTCTTATTAATAAAAGATTATTTAATTAAATAGAAAAAGTAATTATGAGAGCATATCTCATTTTATTAAATTAAATATCGCAACAAAATCTCTCCTCTGTTCAAAAAGGAAAATTTTCAGTTGACTATTGATAAAAAATGAGTTAAATTAGTTAACTCCTTTTTCTACTCAAATTGAATCAGTTAACTCCTTATTTTCCTCAAATTAAATCTGTTAACTCTCTTTAATTTGGAAATCTCCCTTTATGATTGAACTTCACCTTTAATCCTGACCGTTGATTCAAATCGATCTCAACTGTTGATGAATTCAAGGAAAGTCTGTTTAAGAGACCCTCATCTCTTAATTTTGAAAGGTTGAATGAGAATTTGCATCGAATTGTTGCTGGAATTCATACTCACATTTTCTCATATTAACATATGCAAAGATCAAGTTTGACCAAAAGTTGACTAGATTTTACCGCGGTTGACTTGAGTTGACTAGTTTCAAAATTTTTTTTGAAATAATTAAATGAAATTATTTAATTAAATGGAGTACTTACTTCTAATTAATTAAACAAAGTTATTTAATTAAATGAGAAGCCATTCCTAATTAATTAAATGAAGTTATTTAATTAAATAAGAAAATTGTATCTAATTATTTAAAGATTATTTAATTAAATAAAAAAAGTAATTATGAGAGCATATCTCATTTTATTTAATTAAGTATGTCAACAAAATCTCTCTTTAGTTCAAAAAGAAAAATTTTCATTCACTGTTGATCAAAAATGAGTTTAATCAGTTAACTCCTTTTTCTACTCAAATTGAACTAGTTAACTCTTTATTTTACTCATATTAAATCTATTAATTCCCTTTAATTTGGAAATATCCCTTTATGACATAACTTCACCTTTAACCCTCACCGTTGATTGAAATCGATCTCTTGTTTGAAATGAGGAAATTTATGACATAGTGTTTAGAGAGAACTCTTAGGATTGCATCCATGATCTCTTGGTTGAAATGAGTTCTCTTGCCCGGGGGTATGGCTAGGGCACAAGCAGCCTCATGATGCCATTATGGTAGGGTGGAAAAGGGTACTTGTGTGAATGGTTTTGATAATTATTGTTGTAATCTTGCAAATGACTATGAATGAAAATTTAGATCTTAAGTTTTTTAGGGGTTAAAATGGATCCTAGAGTGCATTCTGGGTAAAAATAACCTAACCCACTTATACTACGTAAGGTTGGGGGTTAGTTGAGGGTCAAATCATAGTTAAAATTTACATTATGACACCTCAAAAGGGCCCCACTTTAAATGTGACGAAAATAAATAGTGGGAAACAATGGGTTATGACACATTGATTAGAGAGCCATGTGCCTTCATTAAAGAGGGAGGAAGACTTTGGAGGGGGGGACTTTTTCACCATTGTTGGAGATGAAAAGGGGAAGATATATGCAGAAGAGGAGGGGAGAATGACAGAAATATGGAGAGGTTGAAGAAGATGGAGGAAGAGGAGGAATGATTCTTGGTTGAAGATGAAGATCCATCTAAAGGGAGAGCTCTTGAAAAGATAAGTAACTTATATACATTTAGAGTAGTTCTTACTTATTGAGATGAAATATTGTTAGAAAATTTATGACATAGTGTTTAGAGAGAACTCTTAAGATTGCATCCATGATCTCTTGGTTGAAATGAGTTCTCTTGCCCGGGGGTATGGCTAGGGCACAAGCAGCCTCATGATGCCATTATGGTAGGGTGGAAAAGGGCACTCTTGTGAATGGTTTTGATAATTATTGTTGTAATCTTGCAAATGAATATGAATGAAAATTTAGATCTTAAGTTTTTGATAATATATGTAAACTTGTGTATGAGAGAAGAAGTTGTGATAAAGATTATAGAAATGATGCTATTGTTATTTGAGATATTGTAGATCTATTCTAAAAGCCATTGTTATTTATGGTATTGTTAGTTAAGAGAAATTATTTTGGATGTTAAATTTGTGAGTTATTTCATTAGAAACAAGTGGCTAATGCTCAAGATATGTTATCAAAAAGTCTATTGTGGATCTAAATACTGAATCTAAATCTTGATAGTTATTTGATAAATTTAAATGAGTTTTTGATAGAAAAAAAAAAATGGGCATAACTTCACCTTTAATCCTGACCGTTGATTGAAATCGATCTCAATGGTTGATGAATTCCAGGAAAGTCTACTTAAAAAACCCTCATCTCTTCATTTTGAAAGGTTGAATGAGAACTTGCATCGAATTGTTGCTGGTATTCATACTCACATTTGCTCATATTCACATACGCAAAGATCAAGTTTGACGAAAAGTTGATTAGATTTAACCACGGTTGACTTGAGTTGACTAGTTTCGAAAAGAATTTTGAAATAATTAAACAAAATTATTTAATTAAATGGAGTACTTAGTTCTAATTAATTAAACAAAGTTATTTAATTAAATGAGAAGCCTTTTCTAATTAATTAAATAAAGTTATTTAATTAAATAAGAAAATTGTCTCTAATTAATTAAAGATTATTTAATTAAATAGAAAAAGTAGTTATGAGAGCATATCTCATTTTATTAAATTAAATATCTCAACAAAATCTCTCTTCAGTTCAAAAAGGGAAATTTTCTGTTCACTATTGATAAAAAATGAGTTAAATTAGTTAACTCCTTTTTCTGCTCAAATTGAATCAGTTAACTCCTTATTTTACTCAAATTAAATCTGTTAACTTCCTTTAATTTAGAAATCTCCCTTTATGACTGAACTTCATCTTTAATCATGACCGTTTATTGAAATCGATCTCAACCGTTGATGAATTCGATGAAAGTCTATTTAAGAGACCCTCATCTCTTCATTTTGAAAGGGTTAATGATAATTTGCATTGAATTATTGCTGGAATTCATACTCACATTTGCTCATATTCACATACGCAAAGATCAAGTTTGACCAAAAGTTGACCAGATTTAACCACGGTTCACTTGAGTTAAACCAGTTTCAAGAAGAATTTTTAAATAATTAAACGAAATTATATAATTAAATGGAGTACTTACTTCTAATAAATTAAACAAAGTTGTTTAATTAAATGAGAAGCCATTCCTAATTAATTAAATGAAGTTATTTAATTAAATAAGAAAAGTGTCTCTTATTAATAAAAGATTATTTAATTAAATAGAAAAAGTAATTATGAGAGCATATCTCATTTTATTAAATTAAATATCTCAACAAAATCTCTCCTCTGTTCAAAAAGGGAAATTTCCAGTTCACTATTGATAAAAAATGAGTTAAATCATTTAACTCCTTTTTCTACTCAAACTAAATCAAGTGACTCCTTACTTTACTCAAATTAAATCTGTTAACTCCCTTTAATTTGAAATCTCCTTTTATGACTGAACTTCACCTTTAATCTTGACCGTTGATTGAAATCGATCTCAACCGTTAATGAATTCTAGGAAAGTCTATTTAAGAGACCCTCATCTCTTCATTTTGAAAGGTTGAATCAGAATTTGCATCGAATTGTTGCTGGAATTCATACTCACATTTTCTCATATTCACATATGCAAAGATCAAGTTTGACCAAAAGTTGACCAGATTTAACCACGGTTGACTCGAGTTGACTAGTTTCAAAAAGAATTTTGAAATAATTAAACAAAATTATTTAATTAAATGGAGTACTTACTTCTAATTAATTAAACAAAGTTATTTAATCAAATTATATGCCAGTCCTAATTAATTAAATGAAGTTATTTAATTAAATAAGAAAAGTGTCTCTAATTAATTAAAATTTATTTAATTAAATAGAAAAAGTAATTATGAGAGCATATCTCATTTTATTAAGTTTAATATCTCGACAAAATATCTCCTCAGTTAAAAAATTGAAATTTTCAGTTCACTATTGATAAAAAATGAGTTAAATCAGTTAACTCCTTTTTCTACTCAAATTGAATCAGTTAACTCCTTATTTTACTCAAATTAAACCTTTTAACTCCGTTTAATTTGGAAATCTTCCTTTATGACTGAAGTTCACCTTTAATCTTGATCGTTGATTAAAATTGATCTCAACCGTTGATGAATTCCAGAAAAGTCTATTTAAGAGACCCTCATCTCTTCATTTTAAAAGGTTGAATGAGAATTTGCGTCGAATTGTTGCTAGAATTGATACTCGCATTTGGTCATATTGACATATGCAAAGATCAAGCTTGACCAAAAGTTAACCAGATTTAACCACGGTTGACTCGAGTTGACTAGTTTCACAAAGAATTTTGAAATAATTAAACGAAATTATTTAATTAAATGGAGTACTTACTTATAGTTAATTAAACAAATTTATTTAATGAAATGAGAAGCCAGTCCTAATTAATTAAATGAAGTTATTTAATTAAGTAAGAAAAGTGTCTCTAATTGATTAAAGATTATTTAATTAAATAGAAAAAGTAATTATGAGAGCATATGTCATTTTATTAAATTAAATATCTCAACAAAATCTCTCTTCAATTCAAAAAGGGAAATTTCCAGTTCACTATTGATCAAAATAGAGTTAAATCAGTTAACTCCTTTTTCTACTCAAATTGAATCAGTTAACTCCTTACTTTACTCAAATTGAATCTGTTAACTCCCTTTAATTTGAAATCTCCCTTTATGACTAAACTTCACCTTTAATCCTGACCGTTGATTGAAATCGATCTCAACCGTTGAAGAATTGGAGGAAAGTCTATTTAAGAGACCCTCATCTCTTCGTTTTCAAAGGTTGAATGAGAATTTGCATCGAATTGTTGCTGGAATTCATACTCACATTTTCTCATATTCACATACGCAAAGATCAAATTTGACCAAAAGTTGTCCAGATTTAACCATGGTTGACTTGAGTTGACTAGTTTCGAAAATTTTTTTGAAATAATTAAATGAAATTATTTAATTAAATGGAGTACTTAATTCTAATTAATTAAACAAAGTTATTTAATTAAATGAGAAGCCATTCCTAATTAATTAAATGAAGTTATTTAATTAAATAAGAAAAGTGTCTCTAATTGATTAAAGATTATTTAATTAAATAGAAAAAGTAATTATGAGAGCATATCTCATTTTATAAAATTAAATATCTCAACAAAATCTCTCTTCAGTTCAAAAAGGGAAATTTCTAGTTCACTATTGATCAAAAATGAGTTAAATGAGTTAACTCTTTTTTCTACTCAAATTGAATCATTTAATTCCTTATTTTATTCAAATTAAATCTGTTAACTCCCTTTTATTTGGAAATCTCCCTTTATGACTGAACTTCATCTTTAATGCTGATCATTGATTGAAATCGATCTCAACCATTGATGAAATCTAGGAAAGTCTATTTAAGAGACCGTCGTCTCTTCATTTTAAAAGGTTGAATGAGAATTTGCAAGGAATTGTTGCTGGAATTCATACTCACATTTGCTCATATTCACATACGCAAATATCAAGTTTGACCAAAAGTTGACCAGATTTAACCACAGTTGACTTGAGTTGACTAGTTTCAAAAAGAATTTTAAAATAATTAAGTGAAATTAGTTAATTAAATGGATTACTTATTTCTAATTAATTTTAAAAAGTTATTTAATTAAATGAAAAGCCATTCCTAATTAATTAAATGAAGTTATTTAATTAAATAAGAAAAGTGTCTGTAATTAATTAAATATTATTTAATTAAATAAAAAAAGTAATTATGAGAGCATATCTCATTTTATTAAATTAAATATCTCAACAAAATCTCTCTTCGGTTCAAAAAGGGAAATTTCCAATTCACTATTGATCAAAAATGAGTTAAATCAGTTAACTCCTTTTTCTACTCAAGTTGAATCAGTTAACTCCTTATTTTACTCAAATTAAATTTGTTAAGTCCCTTTAATTTAGAAATCTCCCTTTATGACTAAACTTCACCTTTAATCCTGACCGTTGATTGAAATCGATCTCAACCATTGATGAATTCTAAGAAAGTCTATTTAAGAGACGCTCATCTCTTCATTTTGAAAGTTTGAATGAGAATTTGCATCGGATTGTTGCTAGAATTCATACTCACATTTTCTCATATTCACATACGCTAAGATCAAGTTTAACAAAAAGTTGACCAAATTTAACCACAATTGACTTGAGTTGACTAGTTTCGAAAAGAATTTTAAAATAATTAAACGAAATTATTTAATTAAATGGAGTACTTACTTCTAATTAATTAAACAAACTTGTTTAATTAAATGAGAAGCCATTCCTAATTAATTAAATGAAGTTATTTAATTAAATATGAAAATTGTCTCTAATTAATTAAAGATTATTTAATTAAATAGAAAAATTAATTATGAGAGCACATATCATTTTATTAAATTAAATATCTCGAAAAAATCTCTCTTCAGTTCAAAAAGGGAAATTTTCAGTTCAGTATTGATCAAAAATAAGTTAAATCAATTAACTCTTCTTTCTACTCAAATTGAATCAGTTAACTCCTTATTTTACTCAAATTAAATATGTTAACTCCCTTTAATTTGGAAATCTCCCTTTATGACTGAACTTCACTTTTAATCCTAACTGTTGATTGAAATCGATCTCAACGATTGATGAATACCAGAAAAGTCTATTTAAGAGACCCTCATCTCTTCATTTTCAAAGGTTGAATGAGAATTTGCATCGAATTGTTGCTAAAATTCATACTCACATTTGCTCATATTCACATACGCAAAGATCAAGTTTGACCAAAAGTTGACTAGATTTAATCATGGTTGACTTGAGTTGACTAGTTTCGAAAATAATTTTGAAATAATTAAATGAAATTATTTAGTTAAATGGAGTACTTACTTCTAATTAATTAAACAAAGTTATTTAAATAAATGAGAAGCCATTCCTAATTAATTAAATGAAGTTATTTAATTAAATAAGAAAAGTGTTTGTAACTAATTAAAGATTATTTAATTAAATAGAAAAAGTAATTATGACAACATATCTCATTTTATTAAATTAAATATCTCAACAAAATTTTTCTTTAGTTGAAAAAGGGAAATTTCCAGTTTACTATTGATCAAAAATGAGTTAAATTAGTCAACTCCTTTTTCTACTCAAATGGAATCAGTTAACTCCTTATTTTACTCAAATTAAATCTGTTAACTCACTTTAATTTGAAAATCTCCCTTTATGACTGAACTTCACCTTTAATCCTGACTGTTGATTGAAATCGATCTCAATCGTTGATGAATTTCAACAAAGTATATTTAAGAGACCCTCATCTCTCGATCATTTTGAAATGTTGAATTAGAATTTGCATCGAATTGTTGTTTGAATTCATACTCACATTTGCTCATATTCACATATGCAAAGATCAAGTTTGACCAAAAGTTGACCAGATTTAAGCATGGTTGACTTGAGTTGACTAGTTTCGAAAAGAATTTTGAAATAATTAAATAAAATTATTTAATAAAATGGATTATTTAGTTCTAATTAATTAAACAAAGTTATTTAATTAAATGAGAAGCCATTCCTAATTAATTAAATGAAGTTATTTAATTAAATAAGAAAAGTGTGTCTAATTAATTAAAGATTATATAATTAAATAGAAAAAGTAATTATGAGAGCATATCTCATTTTATTAAATTAAATATCTCAACAAAATCTCTCTTCAGTTCAAAAAGGGAAATTTTCAGTTCACTATTGATCAAAAAATGAGTTAAATTAGTTAACTCCTTTTTCTACTCAAATTGAATCAGTTAACTCCTTATTTTACTCAAATTAAATATGTTAACTCCCTTTAATTTGGAAATCTCCCTTTATGACTGAACTTCACCTTTAATCCTGTCCGTTGATTGAAATTGATCTCAATTGTTGATGAATTTTAGGAAAGTCTATTTAAGAGACCCTCATCTCTTCATTTTGAAAGGTTGAATGAAAAATTGCATCGAATTGTTGCTGGAATTCATACTCAAATTTGCTCATATTCTGAAGTGCCTACCCTCATTCACATCTTTTCTAGACATTGTTGTTATTATCAAACTGTGATGGACTATTTTTATGTTGATGGATTAGTGGTATTGTTTTAATACTATCAGGCATTATGTTATGGATTCAGAGGTTATGAGATGAGATCATTTAGACTTTACATTTCATGCATACATGATGGTCATTATACTATTTTCAGTTATTATTGATGATTAGTTGATGATTATTATCTCATGTGTTTTATTATGGATACTTACCCCATACTTGCATGTGTATGGTGTGCGTGTTTTCTTATTGTATGACGTTTCTGATGTGGTTAAGGAAGGGAGTCGTAGTCACCTTCTTAGTCGGGATCTACACGATGCACTATTTCCTGCCATTGTCTATTTAGCTTAGCATATATATATTGTATGTACATGCATGGTTTTTCTGCAGGTTGTAGGTACCGAGTATCGACTTTCTTGAATTGCCAAGATGAGTGTACCCTATTATACTATCTCAATGATAAGAGAAGGGAGATAAATTCTCAAGTCCAAATCCCAAACCCTTAAACCAATTGTCCTAGTGAGGTAGGACAAGTATCTAGATATTTTACCCACCAAATGTGTCGAATGACATAATTCATGATTTTTAACCCTTTAGACTGATTTTGAGTGATTTGCTCTATGATGGATTTTCATATTTTATCTTGGAAGTCTATGGTGAATTTTCTATTAATTAAGTCTTAATAAATAGATTTAATTAATAAATTAATTAATTGAGAAAATTAATATAAAATATCATGTTATTTGATATTTTGATTATAATTAATTGAATGTGAATTAATTGAGAAAAAAGAATTAAATAAAATAAATTAGAAATTAAAATTAATAATAATAATAAAATAATAATAAAGTAATAAATAAATAATAATAATAAAAGTTATAAAAATTAAAATAAAAGTTATAAATATTTAAATAGAAATTATATTAAAGTGAATTGGAGTTATAAGCTTGCATGGGAATTAACTCTCTTCTCTATTTCTTATGTGTCAACAACACGGGGGTTAGTGCATCAATTAAGCACATGGTGTCTACAACCCTATGGCTCATCTTGAAAGTTGGAAAAGGCCCATGCTTAGTTGGTGACACCTTCTAGCTATTTCTAAAAGCATTTTAAATGTTTCTTGAAAGCTCTTTATATTCAGGCATTCATAAAAGCTTAGACATAGCATTGGGAGAGCAATTGGAGCATTGGAGAACTCGAGAATTCTGAAGAAGGGAGGAGCTTGCTTTGCGAATTTTCTGAGGAAGAGCAATTTAGCATCAGAATCTAGGTAGATTCTTGTGATTTTAATTATGCTATTTTCGCATCAAATATTCTCTGTCTTCTTCGTGTCTTCCATATGTCTTCTCAAAAGTTTCATATTTATATGCATTCTCAATATGGGTAGATTAATTTATTGGAGAATTTTATATGCATTCTATAATGCAAATATTTTATTCTTAAATTGTAGATATAATCTTTGTGAAAAAAAAAAAATACATGGTTATATATTCAAATCAGCATACATATACATACATATATATTTATATATATGCATATGTATATATTTATTATGAATCTATTATAAAAGTCGAATATATATATATACATACATACATATATATATATATATATATATATATATATATATATATATATATATATATATATATATATATATATATATATATATATATATATATATATATATATATATACACGTATGTATATTTATATATAATATGCCGAATGAGCGATTGATAAATCACAGTGGAGAAATTTAATAAATCGCATCGCGATTCATATCACATGAATCAATGTATATAATGAAATGTCGTGGGCACGAATTGCACCCACGCCTGTAGAAGGCAGAGACCTGTCGTCGCAGGTCTGCAGCAACAAGAGTATGACGTACCCACTGTCGGCACAGTGCCTGCTACCGCAGGAACTACGTACCGCAGCAAGTGTTTGGGGGGGTAAATTAATGTTAATGTGATGAAAAAAAAACATTTATGTTAAAACATTTATAAGCAATCGATTCTCATTGCTATATAATATGGTGTCAATCAAAATTGTTAAATCGATTTTATGAAAACGTATTAACTATTTATATATTTACATATGTATGTGTGTGTGTATATATATATATATATGTAATATGTAAACATGTTATTTATAAATTTAAGTTATTATTATTTGATAAATGATTTATATTGAAGGTTTATTTTCATAAAGGTGACTCTTTAATAACTTTCAACTATTTAATAATTTAATTATTTTAAATTATTAAATAAAGAATTGATAGTTTGGTGGGGAACGTACATCAAAAAAATATTATTAATTGGAAAATAAATTTTTTTTAGTTCTAATAAGGAAAACTTTTATCCAAAAACAATATATGTGTTCCTCCATTCAAACTTGGAAACTAAAATTGAGATCTCTACATTTTGTAAACTTGGTATAACCAAAACATGTGTTTGCATTGTGTATTCTTTAAGCTATTGTTTTGGGTTTTGGGTTGACTACTGTTGACCAGTATAGGACGTCTACCAGAGGTTTGGGGGTTATGTGATTGTGGTGACATGATGATGTTTTAATCTTGATCTTTATAAACCCAACCATGGTTATGTGATGGAATGCTCTATGTATTGGTTGCGATTACTGATTGTTATAGTTGAGATTTTTATGTATGAGACACTTAACTTAACCATTATTTTTGTCATCAATCAGTTATCCTTGGTTATTTTCTAGTCACCATGATGAGACTATAATGTGGATTTATTTTTGATGATGTCATGTTGTGACATGTTTGACTCAACCATTTTGGAGTCTTCGATCAGTATGATTGAGATATATATTTTGGTTATTGAGAACCATTGGATATTTGATTATCAGTGATACTTCAGTTGCCAATAGCATTTAGGGTAGGATATTTGCATATAGTGACGGGAAGTGGCTTGCAATGGGGGCTGGGGCCCTAAGAGGCTGCCAAGGTAACTCATTGTAAGTTGGATTAATAAGTGATAACATTCACACCTAATACTAACTGAATGAACTTAAAAAGATAAGTGTTTTTTTCTCGCCCATGCCTTGAGTGCTTGTACAGGCTAGGATGGGAGTAGTGAGATGCATGGTTGCGACCTTGCATTCTGTAGTATGCCTCGTTAGTAAGAGAGGATACTAGTGGCCACATGAAATCAGTATAGACCTATGGAGTTTAGCTAACTGCTAGGGTAACTTGTACATGATAATTGCGATGACACTTTTCCGCTTGCATAGTAGGTTCCTACATGTCATTGTGTGCCTATGGGATTAGATGTCAAATTTTTTGTAGAACCTTTGAGTTAGTATACTTTTAGGATTCTTGGACTTATAAAGATATGTGCTATGTGAATTTGATAGCCTGCTTGGGACTTGAGTTTATCTCCTTAGCACGATGGGAGTGGACCACTTAGGTACCACACAGTCGGGTGGTAGTGTATTTTCCACTCTTATCATTTTGAGATTCATTGAGATATCATGGCTGATGCATCCTTCATGATGGTGGATATGTATCCTTTTTCATTGATGATTAGCATATGTTAGATGATGTTATCTTATACTTTTATTTGCATGTTAGATTACTTCTACATATGATGTTGTATTTATAAGGAATGACATTCCTACTATGTAATACCGATGATCTCTTCGGTGATTTGGAATGTTATGCACGGAGGGATGGCTAGGATCCACGATGGTCTAATGATGCTATTAACAGTTGGGAGGAACCATGCACTTAGTTTATAATGTTTGATCTTTATGATGGACGTATATGACTTCTATGATGATGTATCATGTGTATCATGTGATTATCTCTATTTTGATGTATCATGGATTAGAATAGGATGATGTACCTTATTCTATCTATGTATATTCTTTTGAGCTTGTCATACCCTGTGACATGTACAGTGGATGATTGAGTATCTAAAATGTAATGTATAAACATTGGACATATCATTATTATTTCATGTGGATGTTGTACTAAATAGATTCATGTATGTAATTCAACGTTAAAAGATCTTAAAGAATGTAATTTGTTATTTATGTTATGTTTATTTTCAGATGGACATTACTATTGCTTTCGTTATTGTGCATTAGTTATATGTGGTATTTGCTTTCAAAAAAAAAAATATGCTACTAAACTTAGTGAAATTCTAGGTTAATTCTTAAGATCCCTTGGCGAGTCATTACATATTCACATACAGAAAGATCAAGTTTGACCAAAACTTGACCAGATTTAACCACGGTTGACTTGAGTTGACTAGTTTCGAAAAGAATTTTGAAATAATTAAACGAAATTATTTAATTAAATGCAGACCTTACTTCAAATTAATTAAACAAAGTTATTTACCTAAATGAGAAGCCATTCCTAATTAATTAAATGAAGAACTATTTAATTAAATAACAAAAGTGTCTCTAATTAATTAAAGATTATTTAATTAAATAGAAAAAGTAATTATGAGAGCATATCTAATTTTATTAAATTAAATATCTCAACAAAATCTCTCTTCAGTTCAAAAAAAAAAATATCCAGTTCACTATTGATAAAAAATGAGTTAAATCAGTTAACTCCTTTTTTTTACTCAAATTGAATCAGTTAACTCTTTATTTTACTCAAATTAAATCTGTTAACTCCTTTTAATTTTGAAATCTCCCTTTATGACTGAACTTGACCTTTAATCCTGACCGTTGATTGAAATCGATCTAAATTTTTGATGAATTCCAAGAAACTCTATTTAAGAGACTCTCATCTCTTCATTTTAAAAGGTTGAATGAGAATTTGCATCAAATTGTTCCTGGAATTCATACTCACATTTGGTCATATTCACATACGCAAAGATCAAGTTTGACCAAAAGTTGACCATATTTAACCATGGTTGACTTGAGTTGACTAGTTTTGAAAAGAATTTTGAAATAATTAAACGAAATTATTTGATTAAATGGAGTACTTCTAATTAATTAAGCAAAGTTATTTAATAAAATGAGAAGCCCTTCCTAATTAATTAAATGAAGTTATTTAATTAAATAAGAAAAGTCTCTCTAATTAATTAAAGATTATTTAAATAAATAGAAAAAGTAATTATGAGAGCATATATCATTTTATTAAATTAAATATCTCAATAAAATCTCTCTTCAGTTCAAAAAGGGAAATTTCTAGTTCACTATTGATCAAAAATGCATTAAATCAGTTCACTCCTTTTTCTACTCAAATTGAATAAGTTAACTCCTTATTTTACTTAAATTAAATTTGTTAACTCCCTTTAATTTGGAAATCTCCT
Source organism: Cupressus sempervirens (assembly GCA_028749045.1). Taxonomy (NCBI): domain Eukaryota; kingdom Viridiplantae; phylum Streptophyta; class Pinopsida; order Cupressales; family Cupressaceae; genus Cupressus; species Cupressus sempervirens. Next base: position 115,089,871 of record CM053783.1, read on the forward strand.
TTTATGACTGAACTTCACTTTTAATCTTGACCGTTGATTGAAATCAATCTCAACCGTTCATGAGTTCTAGCAAAGTCTATTTAAGAGACCCTCATCTCTTCAGTTTGAAAGGTTGAATGAGAATTTGCATCGAATTGTTGCTGGAATTCATACTCACATTTGCTCATATTCACATACGCAAAGACCAAGTTTGACCAAAAGTTGACCAAATTTAACCACGATTGACTTGAGTTGACTAGTTTCGAAAACTAATTTTGAAACAATTAAAAAAATTATTTAATTAAATGGAGTACTTACTTCTAATTAATTAAAAAAAGATATTTAATTAAATGAGAAGCCATTCGTAATTAAATAAATGAAGTTATTTAATTAAATAAGAAAAGTGTCTCTAATTAATTAACGATTATTTAATTAAATAAAAAAAGTAATTATGAGAGAATATCTCATTTTATTGAATTAAATATCTCAACAAAATCTCTCTTCAGTTCAAAAAGGGAAATTTCCAGTTCACTATTGATAAAAAAATGAGTTAAATGAGTTAACTCCTTTTTCTACTCAAATTGAATCAGTTAACTCCTTATTTTACTTAAATTAAATTGGTTAACCCCGTTTAATTTGGAAATCTTCCTTTATGACTAAACTTCACCTTTAATCCTAACTGTTGATTGAAATTGATCTCAACCATTGATGAATTCCAAGAAAGTCTATTTAAGAGACCCTCATGTCTTCATTTTGAAAGGTTGAATGAGAATTTGCATCGAATTGTTGTCGGAATTCATACTCGCATTCGCTCATATTCACATACGCAAAGATCAAGCTTGACCAAAAGTTGACCAGATTTAACCACAGTTGACGTGAGTTGACTAGTTTTGAAAAGAATTTTGAAATAATTAAATGAAATTATTTAATTAAATGGAGTACTTACCTCTAATTAATTAAACAAATTTATTTAATTAAAAGAGAAGCCATTCCTATTTAATTAAATGAAGTTATTTAATTAAATAAGAAAAGTGTCTCTAATTAATTAAAGATGATTTATTTAAATAGAAAAAGTAATTATGAGAGCATATTTCATTTTATTAAATTAAATATCTCAACAAAATCTCTCTTCAGTTCAAAAAGGAAAATTTTCATTTCACTATTGATCAAAAATGAGTTAAATCAATTAACTCCTTTTTCTACTCAAATTGAATAAGTTAATTTTTTATTTTACTCAAATTAAATTTTCTAGCTCCCTTTAATTTGGAAATCTACCTTTATGACTCAACTTCAGCTTTAATCCTGACCGTTGATTGAAATCGATCTCAACTATTGATGAATTTCAGGAAAGTCTATTTAAGAGACCCTCATCTCTTCATTTTGAAAGGTTGAATGAGAATTTGCATTGAATTTTTGCTAAAATTTATACTCACATTTGCTCATATTCACATACGCAAAGATCAAGTTTGACAAAAAGTTGACCAGATTTAACCATGGTTGATCTGAGTTGACTAGTTTCGAAAAGAATTTTGAAATAATTAAACGAAATTATTTAGATAAATGGAGTACTTACTTCTAATTAATTAAACAAAGTTATTTAATTAAATGAGAAGCCATTCCTAACTAATTAAATGAAGTTATTTAATTAAATAAGAAAATTGTCTCTAATTAATTAAAGATTATTTAATTAAATAGAAAATGTAATTATGAGAGCATATCTCATTTTATTAAATTAAATATCTAAAAAAAATCCATTTTCAGTTGAAAAAGGGAAATTTCTAGTTCACTATTGATCAAAAATGAGTTAAATGAGTTAACTCGTTTTTCTACTCAAATTGAATCAGTTAACTCCTTATTTTACTCAAATTAAATCTGTTAACTCCCTTTAATTTGGAAATCTTTCTTTATCATGAACTGCACATTTAATCTTGACCATTGATTGAAATCGATCTAAACCGTTGATGAATTTCAGGAAAGTCTATTTAAGAGGCCCTCATCTCTTCATTTTGAAAGGTTGAATGAGAATTTGCATCGGATTGTTGCTGAAATTCATACTGACATTTGCCCATATTCACATACTCAAAGATCAAGTTTGACCAAAAGTTGACCAGATTTATCCACGGTTGACTTGAGTTGACTAGTTTCGAAAAAAAATTTAAAATAATTAAACAAAATTATTTAATTAAAGGGAGTACTTACTTCTGATTAATTAAACAAAGTTATTTAATTAAATTAGAAGCCATTCCTAATTAGTTAAATGAAGTTATTTAATTAACTAAGAAAAGTGTCTCTAATTAATTAAAGATTATTTAATTAATTATGAGAGCATATCTCATTTTATTAAATTAAATATCTCAACAAAATCTCTCTTCAGTTCAAAAAGGGAAATTTCCAGTTCACTATTGATAAAAAATAAGTTAAATCAGTTAACTTCTTTTTCTACTCAAATTGAATCTGTTAACTCTTTATTTTACTCTAATTAAATCTGTTAACTCCCTTTAATTTGGAAATCTCTCTTTATGATTGAACTTCACATTTAATCCTGACCGTTGATTGAAATCGATCTCAACCGTTGATGAATTCAAGGAAGGTCTATTTAAGAGACCCTCATCTCTTCATTTTCAAAGGTTGAATAAGAATTTGCATAGTATTGTTGCTGGAATTCACACTCACATTTGCTCATATTCACATATGCAAAGATCAAGTTTGACCAAAAGTTGACCAGATTTAACTACGGTTGACTTGAATTGATTGATTTTGAAAAGAATTTTGAAATAATTGAACAAAATTATTTAATTAAATGGAGTACTTGTAATTAATTAAACAAAGTTATTTAATTAAATGAGAAGCCATTCCTAATTAATTAAATGAAGTTATTTAATTAAATAAGAAAAGTGTTTCTAATTAATTAAAGATTATTTAATTAAATAGAAAAAGTAATTATGAGAGCATATCTCATTTTATTAAATTAAATATCTCAACAAAATCTCTCTTCAGTTCAAAAGGGAAAATTTTCAGTTCACTATTGATAAAAAAATGAGTTAAATCAGTTAACTCTTTTTTCAACTCAAATTGAATCAGTTAACTCCTTATTTTATTCAAATTAAATCTGTTAACTCTTTTTAATTTGAAAATCTCCCTTTATGACTAATCCTCACCTTTAATCCTGACCGTTGATTGAAATTTATCTCAATTGTTGATGAATTCTAATAAAGTCTATTTAAGAGACCCTCATTTCTTCATTTTGAAGGGTTGAATGAGAATTTGCATCGGATTGTTGCTGGAATTCATACTCACATTTTCTCATATTCACATATGTAAAGGTCAAGTTTGACCAAAAGTTAACCAGATTAAACCCCGGTTGACATGACTTGACTAGTTTCAAAAAAATTTTTGAAATAATTAAACAAAATTGTTTAAATAAATGGAGTACTTACTTCTAATTAATTAAAAAAAGTTATTTGATTAAATGAGAAGCCATTCCTAATTAATTAAATGAAGTTATTTAAATAAATAAGAAAAGTGTCTCTAATTAATTAAAGATTATTTAATTAAATAGAAAAAGTAATTATGAGAGCACATTTCATTTTATTAAATTAAATATCTCAACAAAATCTCTCTTCAGTTCAAAAAGGGAAATTTCCAGTTCACTATTGATAAAAATCGAGTTAAATTAGTTAACTCCTTTTTCTACTCAAATTAAATTAGTCAACTCCTTATTTTATTCAAATTAAATCTCTTAACTCCTTTTAATTTTGAAATCTTCCTTTATGACTGAACTTCACCTTTTATCCTGACCGTTGATTGAAATCGATCTCAACCATTGATGAATTCTAGGAAAGTCTATTTAAGAGACCCTCATCTCTTCATTTTGAAAGGTTGAATGAGAATTTGCATCAGATTGTTGCTGGAATTCATACTCACATTTGCTCATATTCACATACACAAATATCAAGTTTGACCAAAAGTTGACCAGATATAACCACAGTTGACTTGAGTTGATTAGTTTTGAAAAATATTTGAAATAATTAAACAAAAATATTTTATTAAATGGAGTAATTACTTATAATTAATTAAACAAGGTTATTTAATTAAATGAGAAGACATTCCTAATTAATCAAATGAAGTTATTTAATTAAATAAAAAAATAGTCTTTAATTAATTAAAGATTATTTAATTAAATATAAAATGATATTATGAGAGCATATCTAATTTTATTAAATTAAATATCTCAACAAAATCTCTCTTTAGTTCAAAAAGGGAAATTTCCAGTTCACTATTGATCAAAAATGAGTTAAATCAGTTAACTCCTTTTTCTACTCAAATTGAATCAGTTAACTCCTTATTTTACTCAAATTAAATTTGTTAACTCCCTTTAATTTGGAAATCTCCCTTTATGACTGAACTTCACCTTTAATCCTGATCGTTCATTGAAATCGATCTCAACCATTGCTAAATTTCAAGAGAGTCTATCTAAGAGACCCTCTTCTCTTCATTTTGAAAGGTTGGATGAGAATTTGCATCGAATTGTTGCTGGAATTCATACTCACATTTGCTCATATTCGCATACGCAAAGATCAAGTTTGACCAATAGTTGACAAGATTTAACCACAGTTGACTTGAGTTGACTAATTTTAAAAAGTATTTTAAAATAATTAAATGAAATTATTTAATTAAATGGAAAACTTACTTCTAATTAATTAAACAAAGTTATTTAATTAAATGAGAAGCCATTTTGAATTAATTAAATGAAGTTATTTCATTAAATAAGAAAATTGTCTCTAATTAATTAAAGATTATTTAATTAAATAGATAAAGTAATTATGAGAGCATATCTAATTTTATTGAATTAAATATCTTAACAAAATCTCTCTTAAATTCAAAAAGAGAAATTTCCAGTTCGATATTGATAAAAAATGAATTAAATCAGTTAATTCCTTTTTCTACTCAAATTGAATCAGTTAACTCCTTATTTTACTCAAATTAAATCTAGTAACTCCCTTTAATTTGGAAATCTCCCTTTATGACTGAACTTCACTTTTTATTCTGACCATTGATTGAAATCGATCTCAACCGTTGATGAATTCCAAGAAAGTCTATCTAAGAGACCCTCATCTCTTCATTTTGAAAGGTTAAATGAGAATTTGCATCGAATTGTTGCTGGAATTCATACTCACATTTGCTCATATTCACATACGCAAAGATCAAGTTTGACCAAAAGTTGACCAGATTTGACCACGGTTGATCTAGGTTGACTAGTTTCGAAAAGAATTTTAAAATATTTAAACAGAATTATTTAATTAAATAGAGTACTTACTTCTAATTAATTAAACAATGTTATTTAATTAAATGAGAAGTCATTTTTAATTAATTAAATGAAGTTATTTAATTAAATAAGAAAACTATCTCTAATTAATTAACGATTATTTAATTAAATAGAAAAAGTAATTACGAGAGCATATCTCATTTTATTAAATGAAATATCTCAACAAAATCACACTTCATTTCAAAAATGGAAATTTCCAGTCCACTATTGATAAAAAATGAGTTAAATCAATTAACTCCTTTTTCTACTCAAATTGAATCAGTTAACAGCTTATTTTACTCAAATTAAATATGTTAACTCCCTTTAATTTAGAAATCTCCCTTTATGATTGAACATCACCTTTAATCCTGACCGTTGATTGGAATCGATCTCAACCGTTGATGAATTTCAGGAAAGTCTATTTAAGAGACCCTCATCTATTTATTTTGAAAGGTTGATTGAGAACTTGCATCGAATTGTTGCTGGAATTCATATACACATTTTCTCATATTCACATACGCAAATATCAAGTTTGACCAAAAGTTGACAAAATTTGACCACGGTTGACTTGAGTTGACTAGTTTCAAAAAGAATTTTGAAATAATTAAACAAAATTATTTCATTAAATGGAGTACTTACTTTAAATTAATTAAACAAAGTTATTTAATTAAATGAGAAGCCATTTCTAATTAATTAAATGAAGTTATTTAATTAAATAAGAAAAGTATCTCTAATTAATTAAAGATTGTTTAATTAAATAGAAAAAGTAATTATGAGAGCATATCTCATTTTATTAAATTAAATATCTCAACAAAATCTCTCTTCAGTTCAAAACGAAAAATTTTCAGTTCACTATTGATAAAAAATGAATTAAATCAGTTAACTCCTTTTTCTACTCAAATTGAATCAGTTAACTGCTTATTTTACTCAAATTAAATCTGTTAACTCCTTTTAATTTGAAAATATCCCTTTATGACTGAACCTCACCTTTAATCCTGACCGTTGATTGAAATCGATCTCAACCGTTGATGAATTCCAGGAAAGTCTATTTAAGAGACCCTCATCTCTTCATTTTGAAAGGTTCAATGAGAATTTGCATCGAATTGTTGTTGGAATTCATACTCACATTTGCTCATATTCACGTACGCAAAGATCTAGTTTGACCAAAAGCTGACCAGATTTAACCACATTTGACTTGAGTTGGCTAGTTTGGAAAAGAATTTTGAAATAATTAAATGAAATTATTTAATTAAATGGAGTACTTACTTCTAATTAATTAAACAAAGTTATTTAATTAAATGAGAAGTCATTCCTAATTAATTAAATGAAGTTATTTGATTAAATAAGAAAAGTGTCTCTAATTAATTAAAGATTATTTAATTAAATAGAAAAAGTAATTATGAGAGCATATCTCATTTTATTAAATTAAATATCTCAACAAAATGTCTCTTCGGTTCAAAAAATGAAATTTCCAGTTCACTATTGATCAGAAATGAGTTAAATAAGTTAACTCTTTTTTCTACTCAAATTGAATAAGTTAACTGCTTATTTTACTCAAATTAAATCTATTAACTCCCTTTAATTTGGAAATCTCCCTTTATGACTGAAGTTCACCTTTAATTCTGACCGTTGATTAAAATCGATCTCAACCGTTGATGAATTCTAGGAAAGTCTATCTAAGAGACCCTTATCTCTTAATTTTGAAAGGTTGAATTAGAATTTGCATCGAATTGTTGCTAAAATTCATACTCACATTTGCTCATATTCACATACGCAAAGATCAGGTTTGACCAAAAGTTGACCAAATTTAACCATGGTTGACTAGTTTCGAAAACAATTTTGAAATAATTAAATGAAATTATTTAATTAAATGTTGTACTTACTTCTAATTAATTAAATAAAGATATTTAATTAAATGAGAAGCCATTCCTAATTAATTAAATAAAGTTATTTAATTAAATATGAAAAGTGTCTCTAATTAATTAAAGATAATTTAATTAAATAAAACAAGTAATTATGAGAGCATATATCATTTTACTATATTAAATATCTTTAAAAAATCTCTCTTCAGTTGAAAAAGGGAAATTTCTAGTTCACTATTGATCAAAAATGAGTTAAATCAAGTAACTCGTTTTTCTACTCAAATTGAATAAGTTAACTCCTTATTTTACTCAAATTAAATCTGTTAACTCCCTTTAATTTGGAAATCTTCCTTTATGACTGAACTTCACCTTTAATACTGACCGTTGATTGAAATCGATCTCAACCATTGATTAGTTTCAAGAAAGTCTATTTTAGAGACCCTCATCTCTTCATTTTGAAAGGTTGAATGAGAATTTGCATCGAATTATTGCTGGAATTCATACTCACATTTGCTCATATTCACATACACAAAGATCAAGTTGGACCAAAAGTTGACTAGATTTAACCAAGTTTGAATCGAGTTGACTAGTTTCAAAAAGAATTTTGAAATAATTAAACAAAATTATTTAATTAAATGGAGTACTTACATCTAATTAATTAAACAAAGTTATTTAATTAAATGAGAAGCCATTCCGAATTAATTAAATTAAGTTATTTAATTAAATAAGAAAAGTGTCTCTAATTAATTAAAGATTATTTAATTAAATAAAAAAAGTAATTATGAGAGCATATCTCATTTTATTAAATTAAATATCTCAACAAAATCTCTCTTCAGTTCAAAAAGCGAAATTTCCAGTTCACTATTGATCAAAAATTAGTTAAATCAGTTAACTCTTTTTTCTACTCAAATTGAATCAGTTAACTCCTTATTTTACTCAAATTAAATCTGTTAACTCCCTTTAATTTGAAACTCTGCCTTTATGACTGAACTTCACCTTTAATCATGACCGTTGATTTAAATCGATTTCAACCATTGATGAATTCTAAGAAAGTCTATTTAAGAGACTCTCATCTCTTCATTTTGAAAGGTTGAATGAGAATTTGCATTGACTTGTTGCTGGAATTCATACTCACATTAGCTCATATTCAAATACACAAAGATCTAGTTTGACCAAAACTTGACCAAATTTAACCACGGTTGACTTGAGTTGACGAGTTTCGAAAAGAATTTTGAAATAATTAAACGAAATTATTTAATTAAATGGAGTAGTTACTTCTAATTAATTAAAAGAAGTTATTTAATTAAATGAGAAGCCATTCATAATTTGTTAAATGAAGTTATTTAATTAAATAAGAAAAATGTCTCTAATTAATTAAAAATTATTTAATTAAATAGAAAAAGTAATTATGAGATCATATCTCATTTTATTAAATTAAATATCTCAACAAAATCTCTCTTCAGTTCGAAAAGGGAAATTTTTAGTTCATTATTAATCAAAAATGAGTTAAATCAATTAACTCCTTTTTCTACTCAAATTGTATCAATTAACTCCTTATTTTACTCAAATTCAATCTGTTAACTTCCTTTAATTTGGAAATCTCCCTTTATGACTGAACTTCATCTTTAATCCTGACCGTTGATTGAAATCGATCTAACCCGTTGATGAATTCTAGAAAAGTTTATTTAAGAGACCCTCATCTCTTCATTTTGAAAGGTTGAATGAGAATTTGCATCAAATTGTTGCTGGAATTCAAACTCACATTTACTCATATTCACATACGCAAAGATCAAGTTTGACCAAAAGTTGACCAGATTTAACCACGGTTGACTTGAGCTGACTAGTTCACTATTGATAAAAAATGAATTAAATCAGTTAACTCATTTTTCTAATCAAATCGAATCAGTTAACTCTTTATTTTACTCAAATTCAATCTGTTAACTCCCTTTAATTTGGAAATCTCCCTTTATGACTGATCTTCACCTTTAATCCTGACCATTGATTGAAATCGATCTCAACCATTGATGAATTCAAGGAAAGTCTATTTAAGAGACCCTCATCTCTTCATTTTGAAAGGTAGAATGAGAATTTGCATCGAATTGTTGTTGGAATTCATAGTCACATTTCTTCATATTCACATACGCAAAGATCAAGTTTGACCAAAAGTTGATTGAAATCGATCTCAGCCGCTGATGAATTCCAAGAAAGTTTATTTAAGAGACCCTCATGTCTTAATGTTGAAAGGTTGAATGAGAATTTGCATCGAATTGTTGCTGGAATTCATACTCACATTTGCTCATATTCACATACGCAAAGATCAAGTTTGACCACAAGTTGACCAGATTAAACCACGGTTGACTTGAGTTGACTAGTTTCGAATTTTTTTTTTAAATAATTAAACAAAATTATTTAATTAAATCGAGTACTTACTTCTAATTAATTAAATAATATTATTTAGTTAAATGAGAAGCCATTCCTAATTAACTAAATAAAATTATTTAATTAAATAACAAAACTGTCTCTAATTAATTAAATATTATTTAATTAAATAGAAAAAGTAATTATGAGAGCATATCTCATTTTATTAAATTAAATATCTCTACAAAATCTCTCTTCAGTTCAAAAAGAGAAATTTCCAGTTCACTATTGATAAAAAATGAGTTAAATTAGTTAACTCCTTTTTCTAATCAAATTGAATCAGTTAACTAATTATTTTACTCAAATTAAATCCGTTAACTCCTTTTAATTTGGAAATCTTCCTTTATGACTGAACTTCATCTTTAATCCTGGCCGTTGATTGAAATCGATCTCAATCATTGATGAATTCAAGGAAAGTATATTTAAGAGACCCTCATCTCTTCATTTTGAAAGGTTGAATGAGAATTTGCATCGAATTGTTGCTGGAATTCATACTCACATTTTTTCATATTCACATACACAAAGATCAAGTTTGACCAAAAGTTGACCAGATTTAACCACGGTTGACTTGAGTTGACTAGTTTCGAAAAAAATTTTGAAATAATTAAACGAAATTATTTAATTAAATGGAGTACTTACTTCTAATTAATTAAACAAAGTTATTTAATTAAATAAGAAGCCATTCCTAATTAATTAAATGAAGTTCTTTAATTAAATAAGAAAAGTGTCTCTAATTAATTAAATAGAAAAAGTAATTATGAGAGCATATATCATTTTATTAAATTAAATATCTCGACAAAATCTCTCTTGAATTTAGAAAGAGAAATTTCCAATTCACTATTGATAAAAAATGAGTTAAATCATTTAACTCCTTTTTATACTCAAATGGAATCATTTAACTCCTTATTTTAATCAAATTAAATCTGTTAACTCCCTTTAATTTGGAAATCTCCCTTTATGACTGAACTTCACCTTTAATTCTGACCGTTAATTGAAATCAATCTCAATCGTTGATGAATTTTAGGAAAGTCTATTTAAGAGACCCTCATCTCTTCATTTTGAAAGGTTGAATGAGAATTTGCATTGAATTGTTGCTGGAATTCATACTCACATTTCCTCATATTCACATACGCAAAGATCAAGTTTGACCAAAAGTTCACCAGATTTAACCATGGTTGACTTGAGTTGACTAATTTTGAAAAGAATTTTGAAATAAATAAACGAAATTATTTAATTAAATGGAGTACTTAATTCTAATTAATTAAACAAAGTTATTTAATTAAATGAGAAGCTATTCCTAATTAATTAAATGAAGTTATTTAATTAAATAAGAAAAGTGTCTCTAATTAATTAAAGATTATTTAATTAAATAGAAAAAGTAATTATGAGAGCATATATCATTTTATTAAATTAAATATCTCAACAAAATCTCTGTTTAGTTCAAAAACAGAAATTTCCAGTTCAATATTGATCAAAAATGAGTTAAATTAGTTAACTCCTTTTTCTACTCAAATTGAATCAGTTAACTCCTTATTTTACTCAAATTAAATCTATTAACTCCCTTTAAGTTGGAAATCTCCCTTTATGACTGAACTTCACCTTTAATCCTAAACGTTGATTGAAATCGATCTCAACCGTTGATGAATTCAAGGAAAGTCTATTTAAAAGACCCTCATCTCTTCCTTTGGAAAGGTTGAATGAAAATTTGCATCGAATTGTTGTTGGAATTCATACTCAAATTTTCTCATATTCACATACACAAAGATCAAGTTTGACAAAAAGTTGATCAAATTTAACCACGGTTGACTTGAGTTGACTAGTTTCGAAAAGAATTTTGAAACAATTAAACAAAATTATTTAATTAAATAGAGTACTTACTTCTAATTAATTAAACAAAGTTATTTAATTAAACGAGAAGCCATCCCTAATTAATTAAATGAACTTATTTAATTAAATAAGAAAAGTGTCTCTAATTAATTAAAGATTACTTCATTAAATATAAAATGTAATTATGAGACATATCTCATTTTATTAAATTAAATATCTCAACAAAATCTCTCTTTAGTTAAAAAAGTGAAATTTCCAGTTCACTATTGATAAAAAATGAGTTAAATCAGTTAACATCTTTTTCTACACAAATTGAATCAGTTAACTCCTTATTTTACTCAAATTAAATCTGTTAACTTCCTTTAATTTGAAAATCTCCCTTTATGACTTAACTTCACCTTTAAACTCGATCGTTAATTGAAATCGATCTCAACCGTTCATTAATTCCAAGAATGTCTATTTAAGAGACCCTCATCTCTTCATTTTGAAAGGTTGAATGAGAATTTGCATCGAATTGTTGCTGGAATTCATACTCACATTTGCTCATATTCACATACGTAGAGATCAAGTTTGACAAAATGTTGACCAGATTTAACCACAGTTGACTTGAGTTGACTAGTTTCGAAAAGAATTTTGAAATAATTAAACAAAATTATTTAATTAAATGGAGTACTTACTTCTAATTAATTAAACAAATTTATTTAATTAAATGAGAAGCCATTCCTAATTAATTAAATGAAGTTATTTAATTAAATAAGAAAAGTGTCTTTAATTAATTAACGATTATTTAGTTAAATAGAAAAAGTAATTATGATAGTATATCTCATTTCATTAAATTAAATATCTCAACAAAATCTCTTTTCAGTTCAAAAAGGGATATTTCTATTTCACTATTGATCACAAATGAGTTAAATCAGTTAACTCCTTTTTCTACTCAAATTGAATCAGTTAACTCCTTATTTTACTCAAATTAAATCTGTTAACTCCCTTTAATTTGGAAATCTCCCTTTATAACTGAGCTTCACCTTTAATATTGACCGTTGATTGAAATCGATCTCAACCATTGATGAATTCCAGGGAAGTCTATTTAAGAGACCCTCATCTCTTCATTTTGAAAGGTTGAATGAGAATTTGCATCGAATTTTTGTTGTAATTCATACTCACATTTGCTCATATTCACATACGTAGAGGTCAAGTTTGACCAAAAGTTGACGAGGTTTAACCACAATTGACTTGAGTTGACTAGTTATTGAATTAAATGAGAAGTCATTCCTAATTAATTAAATTAAGTTATTTAATTAAATAAGAAAAGTGTCTCTAATTAATTAAAGATTACTTAATTAAATAGAAAAAGTAATTATGAGAGCATATCTCATTTTATCAAATTAAATATTTCAACGAAATCTCTCTTCAGTTGAAAAAGGGAAATTTCCAGTTCACTATTGATAAAAAATGAGTTAAATAAATTAACTCCTTTTTCTACTCAAATTGAATCAGTTAACTCCTTATTTTACTCAAATTAAATCGGTTAACTCCTTTTAATTTGGAAATCTCCCTTTATGACTGAACTTCACTTTTAATCCTGACCCCTGATTGAAATCGATCTCAACCGTTGATGAATTCAAGGAAAGTCTATTTAAGAGACTCTCATCTCTTCATTTTGAAAGGTTGAATGAGAATTTGCATCGAATTGTTGCTGGAATTCATACTCACATTTGCTCATATTCACATACGCAAAGATTAAGTTTGACCAAAAGTTGACCAGATTTAACCACGGTTGACTTGAGTTGACTAGTTTTGAAAAGAATTTTGAAATAATTAAACAAAATTATTTGATTAAATGGAGTACTTACTTGTAATTAATTAAACAAAGTTATTTAATTAAATGAGTTAACTCCTTTTTCTACTCAAATTGAATCAGTTAACTCCTTATTTTACTCAAATTAAATATGTTAACTCCCTTTAATTTGGAAATCTCCCTTTATGACTAAATTTCACCTTTAATCCTGACCGCTGATTGAAATCGATCTCAACCGTTGATGAATTCTAGGAAAGTCTATTTAAGAGACCCTCATCTCTTCATTTTGAAAGGTTGAATGAGAATTTGCATCGAATTGTTGCTAGAATTCATACTCACATTTGCTCATATTCACATACGCAGAGATCAGGTTTGACCAAAGGTTGACCAGATTCAACCACAGTTGACTAGATTCGAAAAGAATTTTGAAATAATTAAACAAAATTATTTAATTAAATGGAGTACTTAATTCTAATTAATTAAACAAAGTTATTTAATTAAATGAGAAGCCATTCCTAATTAATTAAATGAAGTTATTTAATTAAATAAGAAAAGTATCTCTAATTAATTAAAGATTACTTAATTAAATAAAAAAAGTAATTATCAGAGCATATCTCATTTTATTAAATTAAATATCTCAACAAAATCTCTCTTCAGTTCAAAAAGAGAAATTTCCAGTTCACTATTGATCAAAAATGAGTTAAATCAGTTAATTCCTTTTTCCACTCAAATTGAATCAGGTAACTCCTTATTTTACTCAAATTAAATCTGTTAACTCACTTCAATTTGGAAATATCCCTTTATGATTGAACTTCACCTTTAATCCTGACCGTTGATTGAAATCGATCTCAACCGTTGATGAATTTAAAGAAAGTCTATTTAAGAGACCCTCATCTCGTCATTTTGAAAGGTTGAATGAGAATTTGCATTGAATTGTTGCTAGAATTCATACTCACATTTGCTCATATTCACATACGCAAAGATCAAGTTTGACCAAAAGTTGACCAGATTTAACCACGGTTGACTTGAGTTGACTAGTTTCAAAAAGAATTTTGAAATAATTAAATGAAATTATTTAATTAAATGGAGTACTTACTTCTAATTAATAAAACAAAGTTAGTTAATTAAATGAGAATCCATTCCTAATTAATTAAATGAAGTTATTTAATTAAATAAGAAAAGTGTGTCTAATTAATTAAAGATTACTTAATTAAATAGAAAAAGTAATTATGAGAGCATATCTCATTTTATTAACTTAAATATCTCAACAAAATCACTCTTCAGTTTGAAAAGGGAAATTTTCAGTTCACTATTAATCAAAAATGAGTTAAATCAATTAACTCCTTTTTTTACTCAAATTGAATCAGTTAACTCCTTAGTTTACTCTGTAATGCCACTCAAGACATACTGAAAGAATATAAAACAAAACACAATTCCATAAATGCAATAATTTTTTTTAAATTATCTCAACAAAAGTTCCATTACAATAAAAATACATAAAGAGTTCAGAACTATAATGAAATACAATTTAATTTCTTGACACCTTTGTCCAACTTTGGAACCCTAAATGTTGATTCAGAAGTAACTTCAATAAACATCCTTAGCTACTTGAATCTTGAAGCAGTTGAAAATCACACAGAATGCAACATAACATAAACAAGGTCTTAGTACACACTGAGTTAAAAGGCGAAATCCATTTGCATACATGTTAGTACCAACATATAGATATCCAAAAACAGATTTCTAATCCATCTAATATAGTGCAAATCTGATAATAATATGCAAGAAGTAAACAATTACTTTTCATTGTAAAAATTAAACTCACACTAAGAATAACTCATAAATGAAACATATATATTCTAAGGTGTCATCGTTATGGCACTAAGTTTCTGCATCCAAATATGGTATGCTCATAGTCATCATATAACGGTATTCTCTACTTTACTTGTCATTAACAGAATAGAGACATGCCTTTTCTCTATACTTAACCATATAGGTTTAAGTGATAGGTAAGGCCAATTTTCTTTTATGTGAAATTAACCCACCCAATTTATTTTTAAAGTTATCACTGAATTAATTAACTGAATAGGATAAACCAACTTCAGCCACCTCAATATACGTTCATCACAGATATTCTTAAAAATACACATCAAACAAATATACTAAGAATGAACATGCAACAATTATAAAATCAGTTTACAATATGATACTACATCCTTAAATCCATCTGTAACACATCTTATACTGCCAAGTTCAAAGGTAAATATGGATAATTACATCAACGGGATTAAAACCTATAATATCAAGATTGCATAGATACAATTGAACTGTTGCACAGCTCAATGATACTTACAAAATCTTCATACTATACTTTTTAATTCCATGCTAACCTAATAATCTATACTTAACATCGAATTGACCAAGATAACGAATCATAATGCACATGATATTCACATCATCAAACATGTATCAAAATCTTCCTCAATTCATATACTACTTTCATTTTTATTAAGAACTGAAATTCATCTTACATAATAAAAGAATTCTGTCTTAAGCATCTAATCTCAAACAATTCAATAAAGCTAATAGATCACATTATAATCATAGTAAAAACTAAGTACAGCCAAATCTTAACAAGTGATCGTTAACTAAGATATTAAGATAAACTAGTGTCTATAAAAGTAATACCTCTATTTTGACAATATGCCACCACCAAAATAACCACAACAACATATTAAGATGTGATGTTTAAAATCGATTTAGAATATAATTCACAATATGCAAAGTGACTTTCAGCATTTTACACAACTATTAAACAATATGTCGATACCCTGATTATATATGTATGTTTGTTTCCAAAATTACAATTTATACGTTATGTCAAAAATGTCGTTCTTGTTAGTGATAAAAAACAAACAGAATACAACTTCCTTTGAAGGTATTTCACAAAGATCGACTAATGCTTTTAACATGTTTACTACCGACTATTCTCACTAAATTATCTACAACCTAAAGTTTCATATTGACAGTAAAACCAACTAGTTACAATATGCGTCGAACCTCATTCCATAACATAATTTCCAAATTCATCCAAAATTCATTCTATTTAGGATTATTTGACTTAAACAATTTAAACCTCCCAAATAAAAATTTAACATAACAATAGTTATGTTGTTACAATATAAACCAACTTCAATTATAATACAAGGTAAATGCTTGACAAAATGTTGATGCTCACATTTCCTACTATCGATACTTCAGAAACAAAAATCTCATAGTCTATGAATGGAATATAACCACTAAGCACTAAGATTGCGACATCAATAAACTAATTGTGAACAACATAATCATCCATTAAAACATAAGACCCTAAAATCTGCTAAGTACATTTCTAAACTAATATGCTTGTTTATAGCTGAACTATTTGACAAAATGCCGATGACATTAATTTCATAAGAAATTTAACTCAACTGTGTTTATTTTTTATTTTTTTAAAAACACTAATAGTCCATCTAACAGCATAACCAACCTAAATTTGAAAACCATTGTTTATGAATATGCTATACTCTGTTTTGAATAAGATATTGGGATAAACAACTATGCCCTAGCTCAAATGCAAAACCCAGTAAAAAGAAAACCCGATTCCATTTATCGAGCTGTTTAACTCTAGACGTATCACACCATACACCGTGACCTCCTCTTTTTCCTCAACATAATAAACACCCAAAAATGTACAACATAGCACAACGATAGTTTCACTCAAACTTCTAATTTAAAACTCAGAATTTGACCAAATACAATTAACAGCTGAGAGTTATGCGATAACAAACAATAAAGCTCAGACATATCCATGTTTCCCAAGTACACTTTCATAACCTCCCTTGAGTATGGGAACAAACATTGCCTAGAAAATATCGCTGAACCTTGCCTATTTCCAGGCTCGAAAGTAGTTTACACAAATGTCCTTCAAAACATTTTAAAATCAAACTTCTACCATTCCTAATTTAAACATTTAAATGTAGTAGCAAGAGAGAGAAGGATAGAAAATGCCCCTACATGAGGTAAGAAGACACAACTTGTTCAACAAAGTCCCTGCTACACAACTTGATGTGAAGCCCAAAATGCTGAATCCGACCAAAGTTCAAGATGTAGAGATGGAAGAGCTTGATAAACAAACTGGCTATGAATAATATATTGAGGCTCAGCCTCATATGCATGAAAATAGTTCCAACAAACCCTTCCATGTTTCTGAAAATCACTGCAACTTAGTTCACAAATGTATGCCAAACAGAGCATGGTGGCCATGATTCCGACCAAGCCTTAACAGTAAACCCTCTCGAAATTGAAATGATCAACAGAACACCGAGTGCCATAATGCTTCTTTAATATTGCTTTTAATGCTACAATGCAACATAGCGATACAGGTACAATAAAAATAAACCCATTACCACCGCCATTTTGGCATTTTGTAACAATGCGAAATTCACATCATTTAAGCATTCAAGACTAATGTACAAAACAACTAGTATGCATGATCTATCATCCGCGGGTAATAAAACTCTAACTTAAACAAGTGAAGCATTGACATGAAATAAAAACCATTATAGGGTAAGATGCAATTAAATATATTTAACCCTATTCACAACATTTGCAAATATACCAAGTCAAAAACCTCTAAGTTTGTGATTAATCTATTTACAATTTATATGCATAAACCTTGTAAAACTTAACCTGATGAACACTTGATACCCTATTTAATGAATTCTTATAATCAAGTTTACAATCCTTAAAACTCAAATTAAGTTAAGAACTTAAAACGTTCTATTCCTTCAAAGCAATCTAATATAAGCAACCAAAAAATGTCAGGTATTAAAACCTCTTATATTAAAATCATAAGTCATCCGTCATATCTAGATAAAGTAATGTTGATACCGAAAACACACTCAACAAAAGTTTTATGTTCTTGCTAAACAAAATATAACCAAATTCTGACTGAACAATCTACGTATCAAAATAAAACAAATTAGATCACAGCTAAGTCATAAAAGCAGAATAACCAAAAGAAGGAGTCACGCATGACATACTCAAATTAAATCTATTAACTCCCTTTAATTTGGAAATCTTCCTTTATGATTGAACTTCACCTTTAATCTTGACCGCTGATTGAAATCGATCTCAACCATTGATGAATTCTAGGAAAGTCTATTTAAGAGACCCTCATCTCTTCATTTTGAAAGGTTGAATGAGAATTTGCATCGAATTGTTGCTAGAATTCATACTCACATTTGCTCATATTCACATATGCAAAGATCAAGTTTGACCAAAAGTTGACCAGATTTAACCACGGTTGACTTGAGTTGACTAGTTTTGAAAAGAATTTTGAAATAATTAAACAAAATTATTTAATTAAATGGAGTACTTACGTCTAATTAATTAAACAAAGTTATTTAATTAAATGAGAAGCCATTCCTAATTAATTAAATGAAGTTATTTAATTAAATAAGAAAAGTGTCTCTAATTAATTAAAGATTACTTAACTAAATAGAAAAAGTAATTATGAGAGCATATCTCATTTATTAAATTAAATATCTCAACAAAATCTCTCTTCAGTTCAAAAAGGGAAATTTCTAGTTCGCCATTGATCAAAAATGAGTTAAATCAGTTAACTCCTTTTTCTACTCAAATTGAATCAGTTAACTCCTTATTTTACTCAAATTAAATCTGTTAACTCTCTTTAATTTGGAAATCTCCCTTTATGATTGAACTTCACCTTTAATCCTGACTGCTAATTGAAATCGATCTCAACCGTTGATGAATTCTAGGAAAGTCTATTTAAGAGACCCTCATCTCTTCATTTTGAAAGGTTGAATGAGAATTTGCATCGAATTGTTGTCGGAATTCATACTCACATTTGCTCATATTCACATACGCAAAGATCAAGTTTGACAAAAAGTTGACCAGATTTAACCACGGTTGACTTGAGTTGACTAGTTTTGAAAAGAATTTTGAAATAATTAAACGAAATTATTTAATTAAATGGAGTACTTACTTCTAATTAATTAAACAAAGTTATTTAATTAAATGAGAAGCCATTCCTAATTAATTAAATGAAGTTATTTAATTAAATAAGAAAAGTGTCTCTAATTAACTAAAGATTACTTAATTAAATAGAAAAAGTAATTATGAGAGCATATCTCATTTTATTAAATTAAATATCTCAACAAAATCTCTTTTCAGTTCAAAAAGGGAAATTTCCAGTTCACTATTGATCAAAAATGAGTTAAATCAGTTAACTCCTTTTTCTACTCAAATTGAATTAGTTAACTCCTTATTTTACTCAAATTAAATCTGTTAACTCCCTTTAACTTGGAAATCTCCCTTTATGACTGAACTTCACCTTTAATCCTGACCGCTGATTGAAATCGATCTCAACCATTGATGAATTTCAAGAAAATCTATTTAAGAGACCCTCATCTCTTCATTTTGAAAGGTTGAATGAGAATTTGCATCGAATTGTTGTTGGAATTCATACTCACATTTACTCATATTCACATACGCAAAGATCAAGTTTGACCAAAAGTTGACTAGATTTAACCACGGTTGACTTGAGTTGACTAGTTTCGAAAAGAATTTTGAAATAATTAAACGAAATTATTTAATTAAATCGAGTACTTACTTCTAATTAATTAAAAAAAGTTATTTAATTAAATGAGAAGCCATTCCTAATTAATTAAATGAAGTTATTTAATTAAATAAGAAAAGTGTCTCTAATTAATTAAAGATTACTTAATTAAATAGAAAAAGTAATTATGAGAGCATATGTCATTTTCTTAAATTAAATATCTCAACAAAATCACTCTTCAGTTCAAAAAGGGAAATTTGCAGTTCACTATTGATCAAAAATGAGTTAAATCAGTCGACTCCTTTTTCTACTCAAATTGAATCAGTTAACTCCTTATTTTACTCAAATTAAATCTGTTAACTCCCTTTAATTTGGAAATCTCCCTTTATGACTGAACTTCACCTTTAATCCTGATCTCTGATTGAAATCGATCTCAACTGTTGATGAATTCCAGGAAAGTCTATTTAACAGACCTTCATCTCTTCATTTTGAAAGGTTGTATGAAAATTTGCATCGAATTGTTGTTGGAATTTTTCATGCCCAAACTACGAGGGCAAAAACACACAATTTTTTTTTGAAAATGATTAATAATTAAACGTACTCTAAGTTTGAAATGAAAGTGGTAGTAGTTTTAGTAAAGGTTCTCTCCATTATGTCTTAAGATTTTAAACATGAATGCGATTACATCATTAAGATATTGAAGCTTTTGTTATAAGATTGATATCGATAAACTTATGTTCTTACATTTCTTATACAACATTATAGTAAAAGTTATATATATAAAAAAATGATGTAGATGACTAGAAAATTAGTTTAATGAAACAATTAAGCAAATAACATCAACATTAAAACTTAATTTAAATAGACAATAACCTGAAGTCTAAAGCTAATTAGTACTCAAAAATTCAGACTTACTTCAATACCAAAACTAAATACATTTAAAAATTAATTAAAAGAGATCAAATCTAAATTAACGATTATATCCATAATACCTAACAATTGAATGAATTGGAATCGAAACTAACTTACATCTATAATTTTTAAATTAAGACTAATAGATTTTTTATTATAACCATTACTTAGTTAACATTAGATCTACTATAGATTTTAAATTACTAAAAGAAACTTTCTAAATTTAATACTTTTTATAAGCAACCAAACTAATCTACTAACTAACACTAACAATATACAAGCAACTAAACTAAACTAATTTTAAACTAAAACTTTTTGAGTTAACATATATCTTTAAAACAATTAACATTAAAACAACATATTAATCAATTAACTAAAATTATTAATATTTAACAAATAACAAACAATAACAAACATAAAACTTTAATAAATTAACTAACTTAAATACGAACATGCTAAAAACTAAAACAAATTTTAACTTAACTACTTACTAACAAAAAAAATAGTAATTTAACTTAACATATACTAACTACCCTATCTAACTCTACTTCTAACTAATCTAAAATTTTAACCACTAACTTATTTAAAGCATTAAATAAAACAAAAATTAAAAATTAACAATATACAACTAACATACTAACAACTAAGCTTATTAACCTCTAACCTAACCACTAACTCTATCCTATACTACCTATACTCTACCCCCCCCTACACCCCTACTCTACTCCCCAAATGGGCGCTTCCCAAAGGTTGGGTGTGCTGCCCAACCTCACTGACCCTATGTCAGTGGTACCCCACTTTTCATCCACACAAGGACAAGCCCCAAGTTGGGCGCTCAACAAGATACCGAGGAGATTTCCAAAAGTTTTAAAAAAAACTTGATTGCCATGTCTTTTTAAAAACTTTAATACATCAACCTCCATCCAAAGCAATGAGGTGAGCGCTGAGCTAAGGAAAGGAGATGGGACATGGGGGGGCAGGGTGACGTCACCCCCCCATGTACACTTCGACTTGCTAAACCATTCAAAACAAAAAAAAAAAAACATTTTTAAAGCATTATTTTTAAAAAAGACGCCCATGGGAAGATGGAAAGGTATTTAAGACAAAAGATTATTAGGTAGCTTAGGATATTTAGTTTATTTTCTTTCTTTTCTTTTTTTTTTAACATAAAGAAGTTATAAGGAAATTATATCATTAAAGAAAGATATATATATAAATATAAATTTGGAGAATCTTTGAGAATATTCTCTATTGTCCAAAACCATTAAAATGAGTCTCCCATACAAAAGACAGAGAGTTTTTACTCTCTTAAACATTTTTTTTTTCTAAGTATGGATTAACAAAGCAAATGAATATATATTTTTTTCTTAAGATGTATAATTTTTTTTTTTAAAGATGTATATATTTATGGAATGGATTCAAACCATGGATTTATTGATTTCTCTAACAACTTGAATTGAACTATAAATCATAATTATTATTATTTTTTTTCCTTAGCATAGTTTTCATTTTGAACATATAAGAAACTTGAAAATTTTGCTAAATTTAAACCAACATCATTACATCTTATTTTGATATGCATCCATCTAATTTAAAATTACGATTAAATCACAAGACAAGCAATTATATTCAACACCAACTTTATTGGCAAACCTGATTCAAAGGCTCAGCCAGGATAGAATAAGGAAGAAAACCTGACTTCATTGCCAATCTAAAAAAGTTTGAAATACCAATTTACATAGGATATCAATCCCAAATTTTAACAACATAATATCAAGTCAACTTCACCTTTAATTCTGACCGTTGATTGAAATCAATCTCAACCGTTGATGAATTTCAGGAAAGTCTATTTAAGACACCTTTATCTCTTCATTTTGAAAGGTTGAATGAGAATTTGCATCGAGTTTTTGCTAGAATTCATACTCACATTTGCTCATATTCACATACACAAAGATCAAGTTTGACCAAAAATTGACCAGATTTAACCACGGTTGACATGAGTTGACTAGTTTCGAATTTTTTTTTGAAATAATTAAACGAAATTATTTAATTAAATGGAGTACTTACTTCTAATTAATTAAACAAAGTTATTTAATTAAATTAGAAGCCATTCCTAATTAATTAAATGAAGTTATTTAATTAAATAAAAATAGTGTCTCTAATTAATTAAAGATTACTTAATTAAATAGAAAAAGTATTTATGAGAGCATATCTCATTTTATTAAATTAAATATCTCAACAAAATCTCTGTTCGGTTCAAAAAGGGAAATTTCCAGTTCATTATTGATAAAAAATGAGTTAAATCAGTTAACTCCTTTTTCTACTCAAATTGAATAAGTTAACTTCTTATTTTTCTCAAATTAAATCTGTTAACTCCCTTTAATTTGGAAATCTCCCTTTATGACTGTACTTCACCTTTAATACTGACCATTGATTGAAATCAATCTCAACCGTTAATGAATTCCAGGAAAGTCTATTTAAGAGACCCTCATCTCTTCATTTTAAAAGGCTGAATGAGAATTTGCATCGAATTGTCGCTAGAATTCATACTCACATTTTCTCATATTCACATACGCAAAGATCAAGTTTGACTAAAAGTTGACCAAATTTAACCACAGTTGACTTGAGTTGACTAGTTTTGAAAAAAATTTTGAAATCATTAAACGAAATTATTTAATTAAATGGAGTACTTACTTCTAATTAATTAAACAAAGTTATTTAATTAATTGAGAAGCCATTCCTAATTAATTAAATGAAGTTATTTAATTAAATAAGAAAAGTGTCTCTAATTAATTAAAGATTACGTAATTAAATAGAAAAAGTAATTATGAGAGCATATCTCATTTTATTAAATTAAATATCTCAACAAAATCTCTCTTCAGTTCAAAAAGATAAATTTTCAGTTCACTATTGATCAAAAATGAGTTAAATCAGTTAACTCCTTTTTCTACTCAAATTGAATCAGTTAACTCCATATTTTACTCAAATTAAATCTGTTAACTCTCTTTAATTTGGAAATCTCCCTTTATGACTGAACTTCACCTTTAATCCTGACCGTTGATTGAAATCGATCTCAACCGTTGATGAATTTGAGGAATGTCTATTTAAGAGACCCTCATCTCTTCATTTTAAAAGGTTGAATGAGAATTTGCATCGAATTATTTTTGGAATTCATACTCACATTTACTCATATTCACATACACAAAGTTCAAGTTTTACCAAAAGTTGACCAGATTTAACTACGGTTGACTTGAATTGACCAGTTTCGAAAAGAATTTTGAAATAATTAAATGAAATTATTTAATTAAATAGAGTACTTACTTCTAATTAATTAAACAAAGTTATTTAATTAAATGAGAAGTCATTCTTAATTAATTAAATGAAGTTATATAAATAATAAGAAAAACATCTCTAATTAATTAAAGATTATTTAATTAAATAGAAAAAGTAATTATGAGAGCATATCTCATTTTATTAAATTAAATATCTCAAAAAAATCTCTCTTCAGTTCAGAAAGGAAAATTTTCAGCTCACTATTGTTAAAAAATGAGTTAAATCAGTTAACTCCTATTTCTACTCAAATTGAATCAGTTAACTCCTTATTTTACTCAAATTAAATCTGTTAACTCCCTTTAATTTGGAAATCTCCATTTATGACTGAACTTCACCTTTAATCCTGACTGTTGATTGAAATTGATCTCAACCATTGATGAATTCCAAGAAAGTCTATTTAAAAGACTCTCATCTCTACATTTTGAAATGTTGAATGAGAGTTTGCATCGAATTGTTCTTGGAATTCATACTCACATTTGCTTATATTCACATATGCAAAGATCAAGTTTGACCAAAAGTTGACCAGATTTAACCACGGTTGACTTGAGTTGACTAGTTTCGAAAAGAATTTTAAAATAATTAAACGAGATTATTTAATTAAATGGAGTACTTACTTCTAATTAATTAAACAAAGTTATTTAATTAAATGAGAAGCCATTCCTAATTAATTAAATGAAGTTATTTAATTAAATAAGAAAAGTGTCTCTAGTTAATTAAAGATTACTTAATTAAATAGAAAAATTAATTATGAGAGCATATCTCATTTTATAAAATTAAATATCTCTATAAAATCTCTCTTCAGTTCAAAAAGAGAAATTTCTAGTTAACTATTGATTAAAAATTAGTTAAATCAGTTAACTCCTCTTTCTACTCAAATTGAATCAGTTAAATCTTTATTTTACTAAAATTAAATCTGTTCACTTTCTTTAATTTGGAAATCTCCTTTTCTGACTGAACTTCACCTTTAATCTTGACCGTTGATTGAAATCGGTCTCAACCATTGATGAATTCCAGGAAAGTCTATATAAGAGACCCTCATCTCTTCATTTTGAAAGGTTGAAAGAGAATTTGCATCGAATTGTTTGTGGACTTCATACTTAAATTTGCTCATATTCACATACACAGAGATCAAGTCTGACCAAAAGTTGACCAGATTTAACCACGGTTGACTTGAGTTGACTAGTTTCAAAAATAATTTTGAAATATTTAAACGAAATTATTTAATTAAATGGAGTACTTACTTCTAATTAACTAAACAAAGTTATTTAATTAAATGAGAAGCCATTCCTAATTAATTAAATGAAGTTATTTAATTAAATAAGAAAATTGTCTCTAATTAATTAAAGATTACTTAATTAAATAGAAAAAGTAATTATGAGAGCATATCTCATTTTATTAAATTAAATATCTCAACAAAATCTCTCTTTAGTTCAAAAAGGGAAATTTTCAGTTCACTATTGATAAAAAATGAGTTAAATCAGTTAACTCCATTTTCTAGTCAAATTGAATCAGTTAACTCCTTATTTTATTCAAATTAAATCTGTTAACTCCCTTTAATTTAAAAATCTCCCTTTATGACTAAACTTCACCTTTAATTCTGACCGTTGATTGAAATCGATCTCAACCGTTGATAAATTCCAGGAAAGTCTATTTAAGAAACCCTTATCTCTTCAGTTTGAAAGCTTGAATAAGCATTTGCATCAAATTGTTGCTAGAATTCATACTCACATTTGCTCATATTCACATATGCAAAGATCAAATTTGACCAAAAGTTGACCAGATTTAACCACAGTTGACTTGAGTTGACTAGTTTTGAAAAGTATTTTGAAATAATTAAAAGAAATTATTTAATTAAATGGAGTACTTACTTTTAATTAATTAAATAAAGTTATTTAATTAAATGAGAAGCCATTCCTAATTAATTAAATGAAGTTATTTAATTAAACAAGAAAAGTGTCTCTAATTAATTAAAGATTACTTAATTAAATAGAAAAATTATTTATCAGAGCATATCTCATTTTATTAAATTAAATATCTCAAAAAAAAATTTCTTAACTTCAAAAAGGGAAATTTTCAGTTCACTATTGATAAAAAATGAGTTAAATCAATTAACTCCTATTTCTACTCAAATTGAATCAGTTAACTCCTTATTTTACTAAAATTAAATTTGTTAACTCCCTTTAATTTGGAAATCTCCCTTTATGACTAAACTTCACCTTTATTCCTGACCGTTTATTGAAATCGATCTCAACCGTTGATGAATTACAGGAAAGTCTATTTAAAAGACCCTCATCACTTCGTTTTAAAAGGTTGAATGAGAATTTGCATCAAATTGTTGTTGGAATTCATACTCACATTTGCTCATATTCACATACGCAAAGATCAAGTTTGATAAAAAGTTGACCAGATTTAACCATGGTTGACTTGAGTTGACTAGTCTCGAAAAGAATTTTGAAATAATTAAACGAAATTATTTAATTAAATGGAGTACTTACTTCTAATTAATTAAACAAAATTATTTAGGTAAATGAGAATCCATTTCTAATTAATTAAATGAAGTTATTTAATTAAATAAGAAAAGTGTCTCTAATTAATTAAAGATTACTTAATTAAATAGAAAAAGTAATTATGAAAGCATATCTCATTTTATTAAATTAACTATCTCAACAAAATCTCTCCTCAATTCAAAAAGAGAAATTTCTAATTCACTATTAATAAAAAATGAGTTAAATTAGTTACAACCCTTTTCTACTCAAATTGAATCAGCTAACTCCTTATTTTACTCAAATTAAATCTGTTAACTCCTTTTAATTTGGAAATCTCCCTTTATGACTGAACTTCACCTTTAATACTAACCGTTGATTGAAATCGATCTCAACCGTTGATGAATTCTGAGAAAGTCTATTTAAGAGACCCTCATCTCTTCATTTTGAAAGGTTGAATGAGAATTTGCATCAAATTATTGCTAAAATTCATACTCACATTTGCTTATATTCACATACGCAAGGATCAAGTTTGACCAAAAGTTGACCACATTTAATAAAGGTTGACTTGAGTTGACTAGTTTCAAAAATAATTTTTAAATAATTAAACGAAATTATTTAATTAAATAGTGTATTTACTTCTAATTAATTAAACAAAGTTATTGAATTCAATGAGAAGCCAATCCTAATTAATTAAATGAAGTTATTTAATTAAATAAGAAAAGTGTCTCTAATTAATTAAAAATTACTTAATTAAATAGAAAAAGTAATTATGAGAGCATATCTCATTTTATTAAATTAAATATCTCAACAAAATCTCTCTTTAGTTCAAAAAGGAAAATTTTCAGTTCACTATTGACAAAAAATGAGTTATATCAGTTAACTCCTTTTTCTACTCAAATTGAATTAGTTAACTCCTTATTTTACTCAAAATAAATCTATTAACTCCCTTTAATTTGGAAATCTCCCTCTATGACTGAACTTCACATTTAATCCTGACCACTGATTCAAATCGATCTCAACAATTGATGAATTCTAAGAGAGTCTATTTAAAAGACCCTCATCTCTTCATTTTGAAAGGTTGAATGAGAATTTGCATCGAATTGTTGCTGGAATTCATACTCACATTTGCTCATATTATTATGCAAAGATCAAGTTTGACCAAAAGTTGACCAGATTTAACCACGGTTGACTTGAGTTGACTAATTTTGAAAAGAATTTTGAAATAATTAAACGAAATTATTTTATTAAATGGAGTACTTACTTCTATTTAATTAAACAAATTTATTTAATTAAATCAGAAGAGATTCCTAATTAATTAAATAAAGTTATATAATTAAATAAGAAAAGTGTCTCTAATTAATGAAAGATTATTTAATTAAATAGAAAAAGTAATTATGAGAGCATATATCATTTTATTAAATTAAATATCTCAATAAAATCTCTCTTCAGTTCAAAAAGGGAAATTTCCAGTTCACTATTGATAAAAAATGAGTTAAATCAGTTAACTCATATTTCTACTCAAATTGAATCAGTTAACTCCTTATTTTACTCAAATTAAATCTGTTAACTCCGTTTAATTTGGAAATCTCCCTTTATGCCTGAACTTCACCTTTAATCCTGACCGTTGATTGAAATCGATCTCAACTGTTGATGAATTTCAGGAAAGTCTATTTAAAAGACTCTCATCTCTTCATTTTGAAAGGTTGAATGAGAATTTGCATCGAATTGTTGTTGGAATTCATTCTCACATTTGCTCATATTCAAATAGGCAAAGGTCAAGTTTGAACAATAGTTGACCAAATTTAACCATGGTTTACTTGAGTTGAATAGTTTCGAAAATAATTTTGAAATAATTTTTAAAAATTATTTAATTAAATGAAGTACTTACTTGTAATTAATTAAAAAAAGTTATTTAATTAAATGAGAAGCCATTCCTAATTAATTAAATGAAGTTATATAATTAAATAAGAAAAGTGTCTCTAATTAATTAAAGATTACTTAATTAAATAAAAAAAGTAATTATGAGAGCATATCTCATTTTATTAAATTAAATATCTCAACAAAATCTCTCTTCAGTTCGAAAAGGGAAATTTCTAGTTCCCTATTGATAAAAAATGAGTTAAATCAGTTAACTCCTTTGTCTACTCAAATTGAATCAGTTAACTCCTTATTTTACTCAAATTAAATCTATTAACACCTTTTAATTTAGAAATCTCTCTTTATGACTGAACTTCACCTTTAATTCTGACTGTTGATTAAAATCGATCTCAACCGTTGAATTAAGAGACCCTCATCTCTTCATTTTGAAAGGTTGAATGAGAATTTGCATCGAATTGTTGTTGGAATTTATACTAAAACTTACTATATTCACAGACGCAAAGATCAAGTTTCATAAAAAGTTGATCAGATTTAACCACAGTTGACTTGAGTTGACTAGTTTCAAAAAGAATTTTGAAATAATTAAATGAAATTATTTAATTAAATGGAGTACTTACTTGTAATTAATTAAACAAAGTTATTTAATTAAATGAGAAGCCATTCCTAATTAATTAAATGAAGTTATTTAATTAAATAAGAAAAGTTTCTCTAATTAATTAAAGATTACTTAATTAAATAGAAAAAGTAATTATGAGAGCATATCTCATTTTATTAATTTAAATATCTCAGCAAAATCTCTCTTCAGTTGAAAAAGATAAATTTCCAGTTCACTATTGATAAAAAATGAGTTAAATCAGTTAACTCCTTTTTCTACTCAAATTGAATCAGTTAACTCCTTATTTTACTCAAATTAAATTTGTTTACACCATTTAATTTAGAAATCTCTCTTTATGACTGAACTCCACCTTTAATCCTGACCGTTGATTAAAATCAATCTCAACCGTTGATGAATTCTAAGAAAGTCTATTTAAGAGACCCTCATCTCTTCATTTTGAAAGGTTGAATGAGAATTTGCATCAAATTGTTGCTGGAATTCATACTCACATTTGCTCATATTCACATATGCAAAGATCAATTTTAACCAAAAGTTGACCAGATTTAACCACGGTTGACTTGACTTGACTAGTTTCAAATTTTTTTTTGAAATAATTAAATGAAATTATTTAATTAAATGGATTACTTACTTCTAATTAATTAAACAAAGTTATATAATTAAATGAGAAGCCAATCCTAATTAATTAAATGAATTTAATTAATTAAATAAGAAAAGTGTCTCTAATTAATTAAAGATTATTTAATTAAATAGAAAAAGTAATTATGAGAGCATATCTCATTTTATTAAATTAAATATCTCAACAAAAGCTCTCTTCAATTCAAAAAGGGAAATTTCTAGTTTACTATTGATAAAAAATGAGTTAAATTAGTTAACTCTTTTTTCTACTCAAATTGAATCAGTTAACTCCTTATTTTACTCAAATTAAATCTGTTAACTCCCTTTAATTTGGAAATCTCTCTTTATGACATAACTTCACCTTTAATCCTGACCGTTGATTGAAATCGATCTCAACCGTTGATGAATTGTAGGAAAGTCTATTTAAGAGACCCTCATCTCTTCATTTTGAAAGGTTGAATGAGAATTTGCATCAAATTGTTGCTAGAATTCATACTCACATTTGCTCATATTCACATACGCAAAGATTAAGTTTGACCAAAAGTTGACCAGATTTAATTATGGTTGACTTGAGTTGACTAGTTTCGAAAAGAATTTTGAAATAATTAAACAAAATTATTTAATTAAATGAATTACTTCTAATTAATTAAACAAAGTTATTTAATTAAATGAGAAGCCATTCCTAATTAATTTAATGAAGTTATTTAATTAAATAAGAAAATTGTCTCTAATTAATTAAAGATTATTTAATTAAATAGAAAAAGTAAATATGAGAGCATATCTCATTTTATTAAATTAAATATTTCAACAAAATCTCTTTTCAATTCAAAAAGGGAAATTTTCAATTCACTATTGATCAAGAATGAGTTAAATCAGTTAACTCTTTTTTCTACTCAAATTGAATCAGTTAACTCCTTATTTTACTTAAATTAAATCTGTTAACTCTCTTTAATTTGGAAATCTCTCTTTATGACTTAACTTCACGTTTAATCCTGACCATTGATTGAAATCGATCTCAACTGTTGATGAATTCTAGGAAAGTCTATTTAAGAGACCCTCATCTCTTCATTTTGAAAGGTTGAATGAGAATTTGCATCAAATTGTTGCTGAAATTCATACTCACATTTGCTCATATTCACATATGCAAAGATCAAGTTTGACCAAAAGTTGACCAGATTTAACCACGGTTGGCTTGAGTTGACTAGTTTCAAAAGGAATTTGTAAATAATTAAACGAAATTATTGAATTAAATGGAGTACTTACTTCTAATTAATTAAACAAAGTTATTTAATTAAATGAGAAGCCATTGCTAATTAATTAAATGAAGTTATTTAATTAAATAAGAAAAGTGTCTCTAATTAATTAAATATTATTTAATTAAATAGAGAAATTAATTATAAGAGCATATCTCATTTTATTAAATTAAATATCTCAACAAAATCTCTCTTCAGTTCAAAAAGGGAAATTTCCAGTTCACTGTTGATCAAAAATGAGTTAAATGAGTTAACTCTTTTTTCTACTCAAATTGAATCAGTTAACTCCTTATTTTACTCAAATTAAATCTGTTAACTCCCTTTAATTTGGAAATCTCCCTCTTTGACTGAACTTCACCTTTAATCCTAACCGTTGATGAAAATCGATCTCAACCGTTGATGAATTCCAAGAAAGTTGTAATGCCCTGCCAAGGAATCCAAAGAATTAACTTAGAATTTCACTAAATTTAGAAGCAATTTTTTTTTTTTCCATAGAAGTAGAAATCACATATAACTTATTCACAATAACGGAAGCAATAGCAATGTCCATCTGAAAGTAAACATAACATACATAACAGATTAAATTCTTTAAGATCCGTTAACATTGAATTACATACAAGAATCCATCTAGTACAACATCCACATGAAATAATAATGATAAGTCCAATGTTTAAACATTACATTTCCAAATGCTCAATCATCCTCTGTACATGTCATAGGATATGACAAGCTCAAAGAATATATATATGTAGAATAAGGTACATCATCCTATTCCAATCCATGATACATCAAAGTAGAGATAATCACATGATACAACATCATAGAGAACATATACATCCATCATAAAAAATCAAACAAAATAAACTAAGTGCACAGTTCCTCCCGACCGTTAATAGCATCATTAGACTATCATGGATCCTAGCCATCCCTCCATGCATAACATCTCAAATCACCGAAGAGATCATCGGTATTTACATAGTAGGAATGTCACTTCTAACATATACAACATCATATGTAGAAAGTAATCTAACATGCAAATAAAAGCATAAGATAGCATCATCTAACATATGCTAATCATCAATGAAAAAGGATACATATCCACCATTACGAAGGACGCATCAACCACGATGTCTCAATGAATCTCAAATGATAAGAGTGGAAAATACACTACCACCCGACCGCGTGGTACCTAAGTGGTCCACTCTCACCGTGCTAAGGAGATAATCTCAATTTCCAAACAGGCTATCCATAACACATAGCACAAATCTACATAAGTCCAGGAATCCTAAAAGTATACTAACTCAAGGTTCCAATAACAAAACTGACATCTACTTCCCAGAGGCACACAATGACATGTAGGAACCTACTATGCAAGTGGAAAAGTGTCATCACATTTATCACGTACAAGTTACCCTAGTAGTTAGCTAAACTCCACGGGTCCGTACTGATTTCATGCGGCCACTAGTATCCTCTCATACTGATAAGGCATACTACGGAATGCAAGGTCGCAACCATGTGTCTCACTACTCCCATCCTAGCCTGTACAAGCGCTCAAGGCATGGGCGAGAACAAAACACTTATCTTTTTAGGTTCATTCAGTTAGTATTAGGTTTGAATGTTATCACTTATTAATCCAACTTACAATGAGTTACCCTGGCAACCTCTTAGGGCCTCAGCCCCCATTGCAAGCCACTTCATGTCACTACATTCAGATATCCTACCCTAATGCTCATGGACTCATAAATCTCAAAATTACAAAAGATAATCCATAAAATCATCAAATATGCATAAAAGCACCAAATCTCCATGAGTAAGCATCCATAGGAAATCATGAGCACAACAGCTCTCTATTGGCAACTGAAGTATCACTGATAATCAAAACTATCCAATGGTTCTCAATAATCAAAATATATCTCAATCATACTGATCGAAGACTCCAAAAATGGTTGAGTCAAACATGTCACAACATGACATCATCAAGAATAAATCCACATCTCAGTCCCATCATGGCAACTAGAAAATAATCAAAGATAACTGATCGATGACCAAAATTAATGGTTAGGTCAAGAGTCTCATACACAAGAATCTCAACTATAACAATCAGTAATCACATCCAATACATAGAGCATTCCATCACAAACCATGGTTGGGTTAAGAAAGATCGAGATTAAAACATCATCATGACATCACAATTACAAAATCTCCAAGCCTCTGGTAGACGTCCTATAACCGGTCAACACTAGTCAACCCAAAACCCAAAATAATAGCATAAAGAATACACAATGTAAACACATGTTTTGGTTTTGCTAAGTTTTCAATTTTGAATTCAAATGCAAAAGTCTCAGTTTACGTTTCCAAGTTTAGAGAAAGAATTAGAGGAACATTTTGTACATTTTTTCCATGTATTTGTTTTTGGTTGGATAAAAGTTTCCCTTTATAAAACTAAAATTCGATTTCCAATTACAATATTCTGTTGAAATCATTCCCCATCGACTTTTAATTAAATTTCATATACTTTATATATTTTATAATTTAAAACTATTAATTAAATTTTAATAGTTTAATTATAAAATTACAAAATTATTCATTATTATAAAAAAAGAATTCTTAAATCTTTTATCAAATAATTTTAAATTTATTAATAACATATTTACATATTACATATATACATATATATATATATATTTATATTTAAATATATATATATACATACATATATAATATATAAATATTTATTATTATCGAATAAGATCGATATTTATTATTATCATGTTTTATAAAATCGAATAACATCGAATTCGATTGAAACAAAATAACATATGAAAACCGATTACGGTTTCATTTATATCAAATGTTAAAAGAACTTTTAAACAAGCATATATACGTGACCCGCGGATCGTAGGGTACACTACGATTGTAGGTACACTGCAGACCGCAGGTACTCTACAGTACCGTAGTCCGTTTGGCATTGCCGCCGACAGGGGTGGGAAAAAAATCACATCCCTTCCACCCATTCACATTTTAAATTATATTTTTTAATGTTGCGTTTTATTAAAACGCCTTCCTCGATCGCGATGTGTCATTCACTCGCTATAAAATATGTGACATTCGAATTTTTATTGAAATATATATATGTATATATGCATACGTATATATATATATATATATATATATATATATATATATATATATAGAATTTAATCAAATATCACAGTTTATAGACATATATATAATTGAATATGTGTGTGTGTGTGTGTGTGTGTGTGTATTCAGATTTGGAAATATAAATATATATATAAATTTCAGTTCTCAAAATTTTCCTATAAGTTTTTAAATCACAAAATTATCCAAATATTAATCTAATGGATTTGGCCACAATTTAAACCCTAGCCCCATCTTCCTTTCAGATCTATGCAAATAAAATTCTCAAATAAATTTAATTGCCCATATTGAAAATGCATAAAAATATAAAATTCCTCAGAAGACATATGGAAGACACGAAGAAGATAGGGAATGCAAGATGTAGAAATAGCATAAGTAAAATCACAAGAATCTACCCGGATTCTGATGTTAAATCACTCTTCCTCAGAAAACCCACAGAGCAAGCTCCCTTCTTCAGAACTCTCGAATCCTCCAATGCTCCAATTGCACTCCAAATGCTATGTCTAAGCTTTTAGGAATGCTTCAATATAAAGAGCTCTTATGAAACCTCTAGAATGATTCTAGAATTAGCTAGAAGGTGTCACCAACTAAGCATGGGTCTTTTTCAACTTTTTTGATGAGTCATAGGGTTGTAGACACCATGTGCTTAATTAATGCTCTAGCCCCTGTTTTGTTTGCACATGAGAAATAGAAAAGTGCGTTAATTCTCATGCAAGCTTATAACTCCAATTTACTTTTTATATAATTTTCATTTAAATATTTTTAACTTTCATTTTAACTTTTTATAACTTTTATTATTATTATTTATTTATTACTTTATTATTATTTTATAATTATTATTAATTTTAATTTTCTAATTTTCTTTTATTTAATTATTTTTCTTCAATAATTCACATTTAATTAATTACAATCAAAATATCAAAGATCGTGATATTTAATTTTCTCAAATAATTAATTTATTAAATAAATATATTTATTAAGACTTAATTAATAAAAAATTCACCATAGACCTCCAAGATAAAATATGAAAACCCTTCATAGAGCAAATCACTCAAAATTAGTCTAAAGGGTTAAAAATCACAAAATATGTCATTCAGACACATTCGGTGGGTACTCAACTCTGATACTTGTCCTAACTCACTAGGACAAATGGTTTTAGGGTTTGGGATTTGGACTAGAGAATTTATCTCCCTTCTCTTATCATTGAGATAGTATAATAGGGTACGCTCATCCTGGCAATTCAGGGAAGTCGATACCCGGTACCTGCAACCTGCAGAAAAACTATGAATGTACATACTATATATATATATAATGCTAAGCTAAATAGACAGTGGCAGGAAGTGGTGCATCGTGTAGATCTCGACTAAGCAGGTGACTACGACTCCCTTCCTTAACCACATCAGAAATGTCATACAATAAGAAAACACGCCCACCATACACATGCAAGTATGGGGTAAGTATCCATAATAAAACACATGAGATAATTAACCATCTAAATAATCATCATTAATAACTAAAAATAATATAATAACCATCATACATACATGAAATGTAAAGTCTAAATGATCTCATCACATAACAACTGAATCCATATCATAATATCTGACAGTGTCAAAACAATACCACCAATCTATCAATATAAAACTAGTCCATCAAAGTTTGATAATAATAGCAACAATGAGTCTAGAAAAGATGTGAATGAGGGTAGGCACTACAAAAGTCTATCTAAGAGACCCTCATCTCTTCATTTTGAAAGGTTCAATGAGAATTTGCATAGAACTGTTGTTGGAATTCATACTCACATTTGCTCATATTCACATAGGCAAAGATCAAGTTGGACCAAAAGTTGACCAGATTTAACCACGGTTGACTTGAGTTGACTAGTTTTAAAAAAAAATTTGAAATAATTAAAAGAAATTATTTAATTAAATGGAGTACTTACTTTTAATTAATTAAACAAAGTTATTTAATTAAATGAGAAGCCATTCCTAATTAATTAAATGAAGTTATTTAATTAAATAAGAAAAGTGTCTCTAATTAATTAAAGATTATTTAATTAAATATAAAAAGTAATTATGAGAGCATATCTTATTTTATTAAATTAAATATCTCAACAAAATCTCTCTTCAGTTCAAAAAGAGAAATTTCTAGTTCACTATTGATAAAAAATGAGTTAAATCAGTTAACTCTTTTTTCTACTAAAATTGAATTAGTTAAATCCTTATTTTAATCAAATTAAATCCATTAACTCCCTTTAATTTGGAAATCTCCCTTTATGATTGAACTTCACCTTTAATCCTGACCGTTGATTGAAATCGATCTCAACCGTTGATAAATTCCAAAAAAGTCTATTTAAGAGACCCTCATCTCTTCATTTTCAAAGGTTGAATGAGAATTTGCATTGAATTGTTGCTGGAATTCATACTCACATTTGCTCATATTCACATACACAAAGATCAAGTTTGACCAAAACTTGACCAGATTTAACCATGGTTGACTTGAGGTTACTAGTTTAAAAAAAAAATTAAAATAATTAAACGAAATTATTTAATTAAATGGAGTACTTACTTCTAATTAATTAAACAAAGTTATTTAATTAAATGAGAAGCCATTCCTAATTAATTAAATGTAGTTATTTAATTAAATTAGAAAAGTATCTCTAATTAATTAAAGATTAGTTAGTTAAATAGAAAAAGTAATTATGAGAGAATATCTGATTTTATTAAATTAAATATCTCAACAAAATCTCTATTCAGTTCAAAAAAAGAAATTTCCATTTCACTATTGATCAAAAATGAGTTAAATCAGTTAACTCCTTTTTCTACTCAAATTGAATCAGTTAACTCCTTATTTTACTCAAATTAAATCTGCTAACTCCCTTTATGACTGAACTTCACCTTTAATCCTGACCATTGATTGAAATCAATCTCAACTGTTGATGAATTTCAAGAAAGTCTATTTAAGAGACCCTCATCTCTTCATTTTGAAAGGTTGAATGAGAATTTGAATCGAATTTTTGCTGGAATTCATACTCACATTTGCTCATATTCACATACTCAAAGATCAAGTTTTACCAAAAGTTGACCAAATTTAACCATGGTTGACTTGAGTTGACTAGTTTCAAAAAGAATTTTAGAATAATTAAACGAAATTATTTAATTAAATGGAGTGCTTACTTCTAATTAATTAAACAAAGTTATTTAATTAAATAAGAAGCCATTCCTAATTAATTGAATGAAGTTATTTAATTAAATAAGAAAAGTGTCTCTAATTAATTAAAGATTTTATAATTAAATAGAAAAAGTAATTATGAGAGCATATCTCATTTTATTAAATTAAATATCTCAACAAAATCTCTCTTTAGTTGAAAAGGGGAAATTTCTAGTTCACTATTGATCAAAAATGAGTTAAATCAGTTAACTTCTTTTTCTACTCAAATTGAATCAGTTAACTCTTTATTTTACTCAAATTAAATCTATTAACTCCCTTTAATTTGGAGATCTCCGTTTATGACTAAACTTCCCCTTTAATCAACCCGTTGATTGAAATCGATCTCAACCGTTGATGAATTCTAGGAAAGTCTATTTAAGAGAACCTCATCTCTTCATTTTGAAACGTTCAATGAGAATTTGCATCAAATTGTTGCTGAAATTCATACTCACATTTGCTCATATTCACATACGCAGAGATCAAGTTTGACCAAAAGTTGACTAGATTTAACCATGGTTGACTTGAGTTGACTAGTTTCGAAAAGAATTTTGAAACAATTAAACAAAATTATTTAATTAAATGGAGTACTTACTTCTAATTAATTAAAAAAAGTTATTTGATTAAATAAGAAGCCATTCCTAATTAATTAAATAAAGTTATTTAATTAAATAAGAAAAGTGTCTCTAGTTAATTAAAAATTATTTAATTAAATAGAAAAAGTAATTATGAGAGCATGTCTCATTTTATTAAATTAAATATCTCAACAAAATCTCTCTTCAGTTCAAAAAGGGAAATTTTTAGTTCACTATTGATAAAAAATGAGATAAATCAGTTAACTCCTTTTTCTACTAAAATTGAATCAGTTAACTCCTTATTTTACTCAAATTAAATCTGTTAACTCCCTTTAATTTGGAGATCTCCCTTTATGACTGAACTTCACTTTTAATCCTGACCGTTGATTGAAATCGATCTCAACAATTGATAAATTCCAAAAAAGTCTATTTAAGAGACCCTCAGCTCTTTATTTTGAAAGGTTGAATGAGAATTTGCATCGAATTGTTGCTGGAATCCATACTCACATTTGCTCATATTCACATACGTAGATATCAAGTTTGATCAAAAGTTGACCAGATTTAACCATAGTTGACTTCAGTTGACTAGTTTTGAAAAGAATTTTGAAATAATTAAACAAAATTATTTAATTAAATGGAGTACATACTTCTAATTAATTAAAAAATTTTATTTAATTAAATGAGAAGTCATTCCTAATTAATTAAATGAAGTTATTTAATTAAATAAGGAAAGTGTCTCTAATTAATTAAAGTTTATTTAATTAAATAGAAAAGGTAATTATGAGAGCATATCTCATTTTATTAAATTAAATATCTCAACAAAATCTCTCTTCAGTTCAAAAAGGGAAATTTTCAGCTCACTATTGATAAAAAATGAGTTAAATCAGTTAACTTCTTTTTCTACTCAAATTGAATCAGTTAACTCTTAATTTTACTCAAATTAAATCTAATAACTCCCTTTAATTTGGAAATCTCCCTTTAGGAATGAACTTCATCTTTAATAATGACCGTTGATTGAAATCGATCTCAACCATTGATGAATTCCAAGAAAGTCTATTTAAGAGACCATCTTTTCATTTTGAAAGGTTGAATGAGAATTTTCATCGAATTGTTACTGGAATTCATACTCACATTTGCTCATATTCACATATCCAGAGATCAAGTTTGACCAAAAGTTGACCACATTTAACTATGGTTGACTTGAGTTGACTAGTTTTGAAAAGAATTTTGAAATAATTAAATGAAATTATTTATTAAATGAAGTACTTACTTCTAATTAATTAAACAAAGTTATTTAATTAAATTAGAAGCCATTCTTAATTAATTAAATGAAGTTATTTAATTTAATTAGAAAAGTGTCTCTAATTAATAAAAGATTATTTAACTAAATAGAAAAATTAATTATGAGAGCATATCTCATTTTATTAAATTAAATATCTTAACAAAATTTGTCTTCAGTTCAAAAAGGAAAATTTCCAGTTAACTATTGATCAAAAATGAGTTAAATCAGTTAACTCCTTTTTCTACTCAAATTCAATCAGTTAACTCCTTATTTTACTCAAATTAAATTTGTTAACTCCCTTTAATTTGGAAATCTCCCTTTATGACTGAACCTCACCTTTAATCCTGACCGTCGATTGAAATCGATCTCAACCGTTGATGAATTCCAGAAAAGTCTATTAAAGAGACCCTCATCTCTTTATTTTGAAAGGTTCAATAAGAATTTGCATCAAATTGTTGCTGGAATTCAAAATCACATTTTCTCATATTCACATATGCAAAGATCAAGTTTGACAAAAAGTTGACCAGATTTAACCACGGTTGACTAGTTTCAAATTTTTTTTTGAAATAATTAAACAAAATTATTTAATTAAATGGAGTACTTACTTCTAATTAATTAAACAAATTTATTTAATTAAATGAGAAGCCATTCCTAATTAATCAAATGAAGTTATTTAATTAAATAAAAAAAGTGTCTCTAATTAATTACAGATTATTTAGTTAAATAGAAAAAGTTATTATGAGAGCATATCTAATTTTATTGAATTAAATATCTCAACAAAATCTCTATTTAGTTCAAAAAGGGAAATTTCCAGTTCACTATTGATAAAAAATGATTTAAACTAGTTGACTCCTTTTTTTACTCAAATTGAATCAGTTAACTCCTTATTTTACTCAAATCAAATCTGTTAACTCTTTTTAATTTGGAAATATCTCTTTATGAGTAAACTTCAGCTTTAATCCTGACCGTTGATTGAAATCGATCTCAATGATTGATGAATTCTAGGAAAGTCTATTTAAGAGACCCTCATCTCTTCATTTTGAAAGGTTGAATGAGAATTTGCATCGAATTGTTGCTGGAATTCATACTCACATTTGCTCATATTCACATACGCAAAGATCAAGTTTGACCAAGAGTTTGAAACAAAATAAATAAATAAATAAAAATTTAAAAAAGTTATTTAATTAAATGAGAAGCCATTCCTAATTAATTAAATGAACTTATTTAATTAAATAAGAAAAGTGTCTCTAATTAATTAAATATTACTTAGTTAAATAGAAAAAGTAATTATGAGAGCATATTTCATTTTATTAAATTAAATATCATCAACAAAATCTCTGTTCAGTTCAAAAAGAGAAATTTCCAGTTCACTATTGATCAAAAATGAGTTAAATGAGTTAACTCCTTTTTCTACTCAGATTGAATCAGTTAACTCCTTATTTTACTCAAATTAAATCTGTTAACTCGCTTTAATTTGGAAATCTCCCTTTATGACTGAACTTCACCTTTAATCCTGACCGTTGATTGAAATTGATCTCAACCATTGATGAATTCTAGGAAAGTGTATTTAAGAGACCCTCAAATCTTCATTTTGAAAGGTTGAATGAGAATTTGCATCGAATTGTTGTTAGAATTCATACTCACATTTTCTCATATTAACATACGCAAAGATCAAGTTTGACCAAAAATTGACCATATTTAACCACGGTTGACTTGAGTTGACTAGTTTCGAAAAGAATTTTGAAATAATTAAATGAATTATTTAATTAAATGGAGTACATACTTCTAATTAATTAAACAAAGTTATTTAATTAAATGAGAAGCCATTTCTAATTAATTAAATGAAGTTATTTAATTAAATAAGAAAAGTGTCTCTAATTAATTAAAGATTATTTAATTAAATAGAAAAAGTAATTATGAGAGCATATCTTATTTTATTAAATTAAATATCTCAACAAAATCTCTCTTCAGTTCATAAAAGAAATTTCCAGTTCACTATTGATAAAAAATGAGTTAAATTTGTTCACTATTTTTTCTACTCAAATTGAATTAGTTAACTCATTATTTTACTCAAATTAAATCTGTTAACTCCCTTTAAGTTGGAAATCTCCCTTTATGACTGAACTTCACGTTTAATCCTGACCGTTGATTGAAACCGATCTCAACCGTTGATGAATTCTAAGAAAGTCTATTTAAGAGACCCTTATCTCTTCATTTTAAAAAGTTGAATGAGAATTTGCATTGAATTGTTGCTAGAATTCATACTCACATTTGCTCATATTCACATACGCAAAGATCAAGTTTGATCAAAAGTTGACCAGATTTAACCACTATTGACTTGAGTTAACTAGTTTCAAAAAGATTTTTGAAATAATTAAATAAAATTATTTGATTAAATGGAGTACTTACTTTTAATTAATTAAACAAAGTTATTGAATTAAATGAGAAGCCATTCCTAATTAATTAAATGAAGTTATTTAATTAAATAAGAAAAGTGTCTCTAATTAATTAAAGATTACTTAAATAAATAGAAAATGTAATTATGAGATCATATCTTATTTTATTAAATTAAATATCTCATAAAAACCTCTCTTCAGTTCAAAAAGGAAAATTTTCAGTTCACTATTGATCAAAAATGAGTTAAATGAGTTAACTCTTTTTTCTACTCAAATTGAATTAGTTAACTCGTTATTTGACCCAAATTAAATCTGTTAACTCCCTTTAATTTGGAAATCTCCTTTTATGACTAAACTTCACCTTTAATCCTTACTGTTGATTGAAATCGATCTCAACCATTGATGAATTTCAAGAAAGTGTTAGAATCTGATAAGATTAATAACCTAGAGAACTAGTGCAAAGAATAAATATTTAAACTATGAATACAAATGATACAAAATTAAAATAACATCATAGAGTTAGTTTCGAAGAGAGTAATGCAAATGCTGGAAGCAAAGTAGCATTAAGAGGATGCAAAAACAAGAGATCTATGTACAAGCCAGATACAAGCCAAGTAGCATGGTTATATAGGCTAGGAAGAGGGAGGAGGTGGCAATACCAAGCAATGAGGAGCAACCATCTATCAGACTAAAAATAGCAAACTATCTTCTCAAGATAGCTAATGGATGCTCACATGTAGGAAGGTAACACCTCACAACCATTCACCTAATAAGACGTGCTTTATTAACCTAAGCGAGATTATTAAAAGTGTAGCAAAATAGGAAAAATAAAAAACTACACTAACAGAAAGTCTATTTAAAAGACCCTCATCTCTTCATTTTGAAAGGTTCAATGAGAATTTGCATCGAATTGTTGCTGGAATTCATACTCACATTTTCTAATATTCACATACGCAAAGATCAAGTTTGACCAAAAGTTGACCAGATTTAATCACGATTGACTTGAGTTGACTAGTTTTGAAAAGAATTTTGAAATAATTAAACGAAATTATTTAATTAAATGGAGTACTTACTTCTAATTAATTAAACAAAGTTATTTAATTAAATGATAAGCCATTCCCAATTAATTAAATGAAGTTATTTAATTAAATAAGAAAAGTGTCTCTAATTAATTAAAGATTATTTAATTAAATAGAAAAAGTAATTATAAGACCATATCTCATTTTATTAAATTAAATATCTCAATAAAATCTCTCTTCAGTTCAAAAAAGGAAATTTCTAGTTCACTATTGATGAAAAATGAGTTAAATCCGTTAACTCATTTTTCTACCCAAATTGAATTAGTTAACTCCTTATTTTACTCATATTAAATCTGCTAACTCTCTTTAATTTGGAAATCTCCTTTTATGACTGAACTTCAGCTTTAATCCTAATCGTTGATTGAAATCGATCTCAACTGTTGATGAATTCCAGGAAATTCTATTTAAGAGACCCTCATCTCTTCATTTTGAAAGGTTGAATGAGAATTTGCATCGAATTGTTGCTAGAATTCATACTCACATTTGCTCATATTCACATACGCAAAGATCATGTTTGACCAAAAGTTGACCAAATTTAACC
Organism: Cupressus sempervirens; assembly: GCA_028749045.1. NCBI lineage: Eukaryota > Viridiplantae > Streptophyta > Pinopsida > Cupressales > Cupressaceae > Cupressus > Cupressus sempervirens. Next base: position 115,133,017 of record CM053783.1, read on the forward strand.
ATGGTTGACTTGAGTTGACTAGTTTCGAAAAGAATTTTGAAATAATTAAACGAAATTATTTGATTAAATGGATTACTTACTTCTAATTAATTAAACAAAGTTATTTAATTAAATGAGAAGTCATTCCTAATTAATTAAATGAAGTTATTTAATTAAATAAAAAAAGTGTCTCTAATTAATTAAATATTACTTAATTAAATAGAAAATGTAATAATGAGAGCATATCTCATTTTATTAAATTAAATATCTCAACAAGATCTCTCTTCAGTTCAAAAAGGGAAATTTTCAATTCACTATTGATCAAAAATGAGTTAAATGAGTTAACTCCTTTTTCTACTCAAATTGAATTAGTTAACTCCTTATTTTACTCAAATTAAATCTTTTAACTCTCTTTAATTTGGAAATCTCCTTTTATGACTGAACTTCACCTTTAATCCTGACCGTTGATTGAAATCGATCTCAACCGTTGATGAATTTCAGGAAAGTGTTAGAATTTGATAAGATTAATAACTCAGAAAACTAGTGCAAAGAATAAATATATAAGCTATGAATGCAAATGATACTAAATCAAAATAGCATCATAGAGTTAATTTCCAACAGAGTAATGCAAATGCTGGAAGCAAAATAGCATTAAGAGGATGCCAAAACAAGAGATCCAAATACAAGCTAGGTATCATGCTTATATAGGCCAGGAAGAGGGAGGAGGTGGCAATACCAACCAATGAGGAACCATCTATCAGACTAAAGATAACAAAGTATCTTCTCAAGATAGCTAATGGATGCTCACATGTAGGAAGGTGACACCTCACAACCATTCACCTAATAAGACATGCTTTATTAATCTAAGCAAGATTATTAAAAGTGTAGCAAAATAGGAAAAATAAAAAACTACACTAACAGAAAGTCTATTTAAAATACCCTCATCTCTTCATTTTGAAAGGTTCAATGAGAATTTGCATCGAATTGTTGCTGGAATTCATACACACATTTGCTCATATTCACATACGCAAAGATCAAGTTTGACCAAAAGTTGACCTTATTTAACCACAGTTGACTTGAGTTGACTAGTTTTGAAAAGAATTTTGAAATAATTAAATGAAATTATTTAATTAAATGGAGTACTTACTTCCAATTAATTCAACAAAGTTATTTAATTAGATGAGAAGACATTCCTAATTAATTAAATGAAGTTATTTAATTAAATAAGAAAAGTGTCTCTAATTAATTAAAGATTATTTAATTAAATAGAAAGAGTAATTATGAGAGCATATCTCATTTTATTAAATTAAATATCTCAACAAAATCTCTCTTCAGTTCAAAAAGGGAAATTTCTAGTTCACTATTGATAAAAAATGAGTTAAATGAGTTAACTCCTTTTTCTACTCAAATTGAATCAATTAACTCCTTATTTTACTGATATTAAATCTGTTAACTCCTTTTAATTTGGAAATATCCCTTTATGACTGAACTTCACCTTTAATCTCGACCGTTGATTGAAATCAATGTCAACCGCTGATGAATTTCAACAAAGTCTATTTAAGAGACCCTCATCTCTTCATTTTGAAAGGTTGAATGAGAATTTGCATCGAATTGTTGCTGGAATTCATACTCACATTTGCTCATATTCACATACGCAAAGATTAAGTTTGACCAAAAGTTGACCAGCTTTAACCACGATTGACTTGAGTTGACTAATTTTGAAAAGAATTTTGAAATAATTAAACGAAATTATTTAATTAAATGTAGTACTTACTTCTAATTAATTAAAAAAAGTTATTTAATTAAATGAGAAGCCATTCCTAATTAATTAAATGAAGTTATTTAATTAAATAAGAAAAGTGTCTCTAATTAATTAAAAGATTATTTAATTAAATAGAAAAAGTAATTATGAGAGCACATCTCATTTTATTAAATTAAATATCTCAACAAAATCTCTCTTTAGTTCAAAAAGGGAAATTTTCAGTTCACTATTGATAAAAAATGAGTTAAATGAGTTAACTCCTTTTTCTACTCAAATTGAATTAGTTAACTCCTTATTTTACTCAAATTAAATCTTTTAACTCCCTTTAATTTGGAAATATCCCTTTATGACTGAACTTCACCTTTAATCCTGACCGTTGATTGAAATCGATCTCAACTGCTGATGAATTTCAAGAACATCTATTTAAGAGACCCTCATCTCTTCATTTTGAAAGGTTGAATGAGAATTTGCATTGAATTGTTGCTAGAATTCATACTCACATTTGCTCATATTCACATACACAAATATCAAATTTCACCAAAAGTTGACCAGATTTAACCACGGTAGACTTGAGTTGACTAATTTTGAAAATAATTTTGAAATAATTAAAAGAAATTATTTTATTAAATGAAGTACTTAATTCTAATTAATTAAACAAAGTTATTTAATTAAATTAGAAGCCATTCCTAATTAATTAAATGAAGTTATTTAATTAAATAGAAAAAGAAATTATAAGAGCATATCTCATTTTATTAAATTAAATATCTCAACAAAATCTCTCTTTAGTTCAAAAAGGAAAATTTTCAGTTCACTATTCGTCAAAAATGATTTAAACCAGTTGACTCCTTTTTCTACTCAAATTGAATCAGTTAACTCTTTAGTTTACTCAAATTAAATTTGTTAAGTCCCTTTAGTTTGAAAATCTCCCTTTATGACTGAACTTCACCTTTAATCCTTACCGTTGATTGAAATCGATCTCAACTGTTGATGAATTCTAGGAAAGTCTATTTAAGAGACCCTCATCTCTTCATTTTGAAAGGTTGAATGAGAATTTGCATCGAATTGTTGCTGTAATTCATACTCACATTTGCTCATATTCACATACGCAAAGATCAAGTTTGACCAAAAGTTTGAAAAAAATAAAAAAATAAAAATAAAAATTAAACAAAGTTATTTAATTAAATGAGAAGTCATTCCTAATTAATTAAATGAAGTTATTTAATTAAATAAGGAAAGTGTCTCTTATTAATTAAAGATTACTTAATTAAATAGAAAAAGTAATTATGAGAGCATATCTCATTTTATTAAATTAAATATCTCAAAAGAATCTCTCTTCAGTTCAAAAAGGGAAATTTCTAGTTCACTATTGATCAAAAATGAGTTAAATCAATTAACTCTTTTTTCTACTCAAATTGAATCAGTTAACTCCTTATTTTACTCAAATTAAATATGTTAACTCGCTTTAATTTGGAAATCTCCCTTTATGACTGAACTTCACATTTAATCTTGATCGTTGATTGAAATCGATCTCAACCGTTGATGAATTCTAGGAAAGTCTATTTAAGAGACCCTCAAATCTTCATTTTGAAAGGTTGAACGAGAATTTGCATCGAATTGTTGCTAGAATTCATACTCACATTTGCTCATATTCACATACGTAAAAATTAAGTATGATCAAAATTTGACCAGATTTAACCACAGTTGACTTGAGTTGACTAGTTTCGAAAAGAATTTTGAAATAATTAAACAAATTATTTAATTAAATGGAGTACTTACTTCTAATTAATTAAACAAAGTTATTTAATTAAATGAGAAGCCATTCCTAATTAATTAAATGAAGTTAATTAATTAAATAAGAAAAGTGTTTCTAATTAATTAAAGATTACTTAATTAAATAAAAAATGTAATTATGAGAGCATATCTCATTTTATTAAATTAAATATCTCAACAAGATCTCTCTTCAGTTCAAAAAGAAAAATTTTCAGTTCACTATTGATCAAAAATGAATTAAATCAGTTAACTCCTTTTTCTACTCAAATTGAATCAGTTAACTCCTTATTTTGCTCAAATTAAATCTATTAACTTCCTTTAATTTGGAAATCTCCCTTTATGACTGAACTTCACCTTTAATCCTAACCATTGATTGAAATCGATCTCAACTGTTGATGAATTCCAGGAAAGTCTATTTAAGAGACCCTCATCTCTTCATTTTGAAAGGTTGAATGAGAATTTGCATCGAATTGTTGCCAAAATTCATACTCACATTTGCTCATATTCACATACGCAAATATCAAGTTTGACAAAAAGTTGACCATATTTAACCATGATTGACTTGAGTTGACTAGTTTCAAAAAGAATTTTGAAATAATTAAATGAAATTATTTAATTAAATGGAGTACTTACTTCTAATTAATTAAACAAAGTTATTTAATTAAATGAGAAGCCATTCCTAATTAATTAAATGATGTTATTTAATTAAATAAGAAAAATGTCTCTAATTAATTAAAGATTATTTAACTAAATGGAAAAAGTAATTATGAGAGCATATCTCATTTTATTAAATTAAATATCTCAACAAAATCTCTCTTCAGTTTAAAAAGGGAAATTTTCAGTTTGCTATTGATAAAAAATGAGTTAAATTAGTTAACTCCTTTTTCTACTCAGTTTGAATCAGTTAACTTCTTATTTTACTCAAATTAAATCTGTTAACTCCCTTTAATTTGAAAATCTCCCTTTATGACTGAACTTCACGTTTAATCTTGATCGTTGATTGAAATCGATCTCAACTGTTGATAAATTTTAGAAAAGTCTATTTAAGAGACCTTTATCTCTTCATTTTGAAAGGTTGAATGAGAATTTGCATCGAATTGTTGCTTGAATTCATACTCACATTTGATCATTATCACATATGCAAACATCAAGTTTGACCAAAAGTTGACCAGATTGAACCACGATTGACTTGAGCTGACAAGTTTCGAAAAGAATTTTGAAATAATTCAACAAAATAATTTAATAAAATGGAGTACTTATTTCTAATTAATTAAACAAAGTTATTTTATTAAATGAGAAGCCATTCCTAATTAATTAAATTAAGTTATTTAATTAAATAAGAAAAGTGTCTCTAATTAATTAAAGATTATTTAATTAAATGGAAAAAGTAATTATGAGAGCATATCTCATTTTATTAAATTTAATTTCTCAACAAAATCTCTCTTCAGTTCAAAAATAAAAATTTCCAGTTCACTATTGATAAAAAATGAGTTAAATCAGTTAACTGCTTTTTCTACTCAAATTGAATTAGTTAACTCCTTATTTTACTCAAATTAAATCTCTTAACTCCCTTTAATTTGAAAATATCACTTTATGACTGAACTTAACCTTTAATCCTCACCGTTGATTGAAATCGATCTCAACTGTTGATGAATTTCAGAAAAGTCTATTTAAGAGACCCTCATCTCTTCATTTTGAAAGGTTGAATGAGAATTTGCATCGAATTGTTGCTGGAATTCATACTCACATTTGCTCATGTTCACATACGCAAAGATCAAGTTTGACCAAAAGTTGACCAGATTTAACAACGGTTGACTTGAGTTGACTAGTTTCGAAAAGAATTTTGAAATAATTAAACGAAATTATTTAATTAAATAATTAAACGAAATTATTTAATTAAACAAACTAACCACTACAAATTGAAAATCTAAAACAAAATAAACTTAATATAAAATTTACCTATACTACACTAACCCCTACTCTAACCCCCCCCCCCCCCCCCTACTAACCTGAAACCTACACCATCCCTGACATGAGGCCTACGCTCAAGGACAGTGTGCTGCCCCATGCACTTGCGTGCTGACGCAGGCCTGTCCCAAACGCAGACCTGCTCTCCCTCGCGTCAACTGAGGCAAGAAAAAGCAAATGCATGGGGATAGGAAGCTAAGGTGGGGGGTAAGACAACAAAAAAAAACTTTAATCATTTTTATTTTATATTTAAAAAACAACTTTTCTTCCATTCCCCCTCACACGTAGCCCAAGGATGATATATGGGTAGGGTACGTGGGAAAACAAAAAGGTAGAGGGAAGAGATAAGGGGGGGTGGTGGCATAGAATATCTTAGGGTAGTTATTACTTAAAGTTTTATAGTTGAGGTAGGATATTGTCCAATATAGTCTATTTCATTTTGAAATTTATTTATGGCATTAATTTAAAAGAAACAATGATTATAAAAGAGTATCTAGGAGAATATTCTCTGTGACCATGGGAGATTTAAAATTTTCTTCATACATTTTCTAGAGAGGGTTTAAAGACCTGGGGTGCACATTTAATTTGAGAGCCAAATTTCACCAAGTGTAGTCATAATTTATATATTTTCTTGTTAAATTTGGAATTAAATATAAACTTATTGGTAACAATGATTTCTTAAGTATACTAACAAGGATGAGAAAATGTATTATTTTCTCCCTCTCTCTTATAATTTATGTTTTATTAATCATTATACATCAAGGTTTATGATCTATCTTTTTTGAATTCAAGGAAATACATATCTCTTATTCAAATTGATTTATTTTCAATAATCACAAAAACAAATCTTTCATTCATAATAGAATTTTCATTTCCAACATATAAGAAAACTTGAAATTCGCCTAATTGAATCAAACATCATTTCCATCCTATTCTTGATGTGCATCCATCTAAATTAAATTTTACAATTAAATCACATGACAAGCAATTATAATCAAACACCAATTTTATTGGAAAACCTGATTCAAGGCTCAGCCGGGAAAGAATCAGGAAGAAAACTCGGCTTCATTGCCAATTACAACAAGGTTTAAAATAAAATTTATGATAGGATCTCAATCCCAAATTTCAACAATTTAATAAAATTTTCTTCATGACCCTAATCAAGGGATTTATAATGTTTTCTACAACTCATTTCTAGAACCATGGAGGAAACAAAATCTAATCAGGTGACCAAGAGCATGAACAAGAACAATTCAAAACATGCATATTTATATAAGGTTTTCATAATAAGATCTACAATAAATCAACACTAGGGAAAGGTGGATTCTTCCAACTAGGAGAAGTCGAGCACAACACCAAATCAGATGCCCAATCGGGGCTATTAACCAAGAACTTCCGTTCTTCCATTTAAAAATGCCATACTCATACGAGGTTTGTGCTGACGAGTAGGGGCCCATAACACCCTACCCTTTCTCCCTCTTCTCATCCTGAGAAGAGACTCTACACTGGTTGGAGTCCAACTAAACAAACCTTTCCCAAATTGGTCACTTCTGCCCTCTCCAAGGGTGAGTAATACAAAAACACCCATGCAAGGAAATCTCAAAATTGCAAACATAAACATGAAAAGAAAACAACCAAAATAACATGGTTTTCAAATCTTCCCAACATACCCACAAACATACAAATATTGAAACAACAACAAGGTAGCATAAGCATGAAACAAGAATAAAATTTGAACAAGGGAGATGAGAAATCCAACCTTCAAAAAGAGGTAATGGCAATGAACAAGTTTGAGCAAAGTTTTCTTCTCCTTGCTTCAATCTTCAAGAAATCCTCTCTAAATGTAGAGATTGGATAACAACCTCCACAAGTAAAAGAAGGGCCTCTAAATAGGCCTCCAAATCAACCACCCAAAGGCTCAATAACTACCCCACCCATTTGCAATTCTAGAAACTCCTAACTCAACCTACACTATGATTAAACCCTAAGTGGAGATGAGGTGAAGTAACTCAAGATAACCATGGTCAATTTTCGCACAAAGGCAAAAAGAGACTTTTTGAGTGACCTCAAAAGTAAAAAAAAGGGGCTTAGAGGTTGGAAAAGACCCCTAACCCATACCCATACCCTTTGGGTAGGATAATTTCATGTTTTAAGGCTTAGGAAAAAGGTTTAGAGCCAAAAAAAATCTAAGAATAAAATAGGACCAAATAACAACTCTAACAAAATAGATTAAGCACTAATCTGGATTAAAGGTGACTAAACTCGATTAAGAACCCAAGTAGCAAACTGACACTAACATAAACTAACTTAGGTCCATGGGTTACACAACTAATCTTAACTAGCACGCTAAAGAGCACAACCAATTCACGAGTGTCAAGCGACACTAAAGAACATAGTTACGAACATTAACATTTATTGAACACAGAAATAAAACACATACATCTCATAGTACAATACTTGAATTACAAACAACAAGGTTTCTAAAAAAGGCACATAGAGATCAGTTTTGTTCCTCCGTAGGGTTTCTCAGCTAAAAATTTGCACACTCATTGCACACATATATAGTCTCGTAAAATCACATGTACATAAATGTATACGTATCAAAAATTCACATAAATTAAAACATACATCAATAAGGGTTTCTTCATCCTGCTTAATTCTTAATCATTTAAAATCTCTTAAATCAAAGTCTCAATCCTACATTTACTGCTTTCATCAACATACATATAAATGAAACATTAAATGACAATCATCAAATATATATCAAAATAACATCACACAACATGAAATAATAAAGTATGTTCTAAGCATTAGATAATGTCTCGACATCTCGAGTCGTGAATATCAAAATAATAGTAATGTATCACTATGCTATGATGGATTAGAGCAAGGCCTCACATAATTATGAGAGCATATCTCATTTTATTAAATTAAATATCTCAACAAAATCTCTCTTGAGTTCAAAAAGGGAAATTTCCAATTCACTATTGATCAAAAATTACTTAAATCAGTTAACTCTTTATTTAACTCAAATTAAATCTATTAACTCCCTTTAATTTTGAAATCTCCCTTTATGACTGAACTTCACCTTAAATCCTGACCGTTGATTGAAATCGATCTGAACCGTTGATGAATTTTAGGAAAGTCTATTTCAGAGAACCTCATCTCTTCATTTTGAAAGGTTGAATGAGAATTTGCATCGAATTGTTGCTAGAATTCATACTCACATTTGCTCATATTCAAATACGCAAAGATCAAGTTTGACCAAAAGTTGACCATATATAACCACAGTTGACTTGAGTTGACTAGTTTCGAAAAGAATTTTGAAATAATTAAACGAAATTATTTAATTAAATGGAGTAGTTACTTCTAATTAATTAAACAAAGTTATTTAATTAAATAAGAAGCCATTCCTAATTAATTAAATGAAGTTATTTAATTAAATAAGAAAAGTGTCTCTAATTAATTAAAGATTATTTAATTAAATAGAAAAAGTAATTATGAGAGCATATCTCATTTTATTAAATTAAATATCTCAACAAAATGTCTCTTCAGTTCAAAAATGAAAATTTCCAGTTCACTGTTGATCAAAAATGAGTTAAATCAGTTAACTCCTTTTTATACTCAAATTGAATCAGTTAACTCTTTATTTTACTCAAATTAAATCTGTTAACTCCCTTTAATTTGAAAATCTCCCTTTATGACTGAACTTCACCTTTAATACTCACCGTTGATTGAAATCAATCTCAACCGTTGATGAATTTCAGGAAAGTCTATTTAAGAGACCCTCATCTCTTCATTTTGAAAGGTTGAATGAGAATTTGCATTGAATTGTTGCTAGAATTCATACTCACATTTGCTCATATTCACATACGTAAAGATCAAGTTTGACCAAAAGTTGACCAGATTTAACCACGGTTGACTTGAGTTGAATAGTTTCGAATTTTTTTTTGAAATAATCAAATGAAATTATTTAATTAAATGGAGTACTTACTTCTATTTAATTAAACAAAGTTATTTAATTAAATGAGAAGTCGTTCCTAACTTATTAAATGAAGTTATTTAATTAAATAAGAAAAGTGTCTCTAATTAATTAAAGATTATTTAATTAAATAGAAAAATTGATTATGAGAGCATATCTCATTTTATTAAATTAAATATCTCAACAAAATCTCTCTTCAGTTCAAAAACGGAAATTTTCAGTTCACTATTGATCAAAAATGAGTTAAATCAGTTAACTCCTTTTTATAATCAAATTGAATCAGTTAACTTCTTATTTTACTCAAATTAAATCTGTTAACTCCCTTTAATTTGGAAATCTCCCTTTATGACTGAACTTCACCTTTAATCCTGACCACTGATTAAAATCGATCTCAACCGTTAATGAATTCTAGGAAATTCTATTTAAGAGACCCTCATCTCTTCATTTTGAAAGGTTGAATGAGAATTTGCATCGAATTGTTGTTGGAATTTATACTCAAATTTGCTCATATTCACATATGCATCGATCAAGTTTGACCAAAAATTGACCAGATTTAACAACGGATGACCTGAGTTGATTATTTTCGAAAAAAATTTGAAATAATTAAATGAAATTATTTAATTAAATGGAGTACTTACTTCTAATTAATTAAACAAATTTATTTAATTAAATGAGAAGCCATTCCTAATTAATTAAATGAAGTTATTTAATTAAATAAGAAAAGTGCCTCTAATTAATTAAAGATTATTTAATTAAATAGAAAAAGTAATTATGAGAGCATATATCATTTTATTAAATTAAATATCTCAACAAAATCTCTCTTCAGTTCAAAAAGGAAAATTTCCAGTTCACTATTGATCAAAAATGAGTTAAATCAGTCAACTCCTTTTTCTACTCAAATTGAATCAGTTAACTCCTTATTTTAATCAAATTAAATCTTCTAACTCCCTTTAATTTGAAAATCTCCCTTTATAACTGAACTTCACCTTTAATCCTGACCGTTGATTGAAATCGATCTCAACCGTTGATGAATTCTAGGAAAGCCTATTTAAGAGACCCTCATCTCTTCATTTTGAAAGGGTGAATGAGAATTTGCATCGAATTGTTGCTAGAATTCATACTCACATTTCCTCATATTCACATACGCAAAGATCAAATTTGACCAAAAGTTGACCAGATTTAACCACGGTTGATTTGCGTTGACTAGTTTCGAAAAGAATTTTGAAATAATTAAACGAAATTATTTAATTAAATGGAGTACTTACTTCTAACTAATTAAACAAAGTTTTTTAATTAAATGAGAAGCCATTCCTAATTAATTAAATGAAGTGATTTAATTAAATAAGAAAAGTGTCTCTAATTAACTAGAAAATTATTTAATTATATAGAAAAAGTAATTATGAGAGCATATCTTATTTTATTAAATTAAATATCTCAACAAAATCTCTCTTCAGTTCAAAAAGGAAAATTTCCAGTTAATTATTGATAGAAAATGACTTAAATCAGTTAACTCCTTTTTTTACTCAAATTGAATCAGTTAACACCTTATTTTACTCAAATTAAATCTGCTAACTCCCTTTAATTTGGAAATCTCCCTTTATGATTGATCTTCACCTTTAATCCTGACCGTTGATTGAAATCGAGCTCAACAATTGATGAATTCCAGCAAAGTCTATTTAAGAGACCCTCATCTCTTCATTTTGAAAGGTTGAATGAGAATTTGTATCGAATTGTTGCTGGAATTCATACTCACATTTGCTCATATTCACATGTGTAAAGATCAAGTTTGATCAAAAGTTGACTAAATTTAACCACGCTTGACTTGAGTTGACTAGTTTTGAAAAGAATTTTGAAATAATTAAACGAAATTATTTAATTAAATGGAGTACTTACTTCTAATTAATTAAACAAAGTTATTTAATTAAATGAGAAGCCATTCCTAATTAATTAAATGAAGTTATTTAATTAAATAAAAAAAGTGTCTCTAATGAATTAAATTTTATTTAATTAAATAGAAAAAGAAATTATGAGAGCATATCTCATTTTATTAAATTAAATATCTCAATAAAATCTCTCTTCAGTTCAAAAAGGGAAATTTCCAGTTCACTATTGATAAAAAATGAGTTAAATCAGTTAACTCCCTTTTCTACTCAAATTGAATCAGTTAACTCCTTATTTTACTCTAATTAAATCTGTTAACTCACTTTAATTTGCAAATCTCCCTTTATGACTGAACTTCACCTTTAACCCTGACTGTTGATTGAAATCGATCTCAACCATTGATAAATTCCAAGAAAGTCTATTTAAGAGACCCTCATCTCTTCATTTTGAAAGTTTGAATGAGAATTTGCATTGAATTGTTGCTGGAATTCATACTCACATTTTCTCATATTCACATACGCAAAGATCAAGTTTGACCAAAAGTTGACTAGATTTAACCACGATTTACTTGAGTTGACTAATTTCAAAAAGAATTTCTAAATAATTAAAAAAATATATTTAATTAAATGGAGTACTTACTTCTAATTAATTAAACAAAGTTATTTAATTAAATGAGAAGTCATTCCTAATTAATTAAATGATTTTATTTAATTAAATAATAAAAGTTTCTCTAATTCATTAAAGATTACTTAATTAAATAAAAAAAGTAATTATGAGAGCATATCTCATTTTATTAAATTAAATATCTGAACAAAATCTCTCTTGATTTCAAAAAGGAAAATTTTGAGTTCACTATTGATCAAAAATGAGTTAAATCAGTTAACTCTTTTTTCTACTCAAATTGAATCAGTTAACTCCTTATTTTACTCAAATTAAATTTGTTAGCTCCCTTTAATTTGGAAATCTACCTTTATGACTGAATATCACCTTTAATCCTGACGACTGATTGAAATAGATCTCAACCGTTAATGAATTCTAGGGAATTCTATTTAAGAGACCCTCATCTCTTCATTTTGAAAGGTTGAATGAGAATTTGCATCGAATTGTTGTTGGAATTCATACTCACATTTCCTCATATTCACATACGCAAAGATCAAGTTTGACCAAAAGTTGAGTAGATTTAACCACGGTTGACTTGAGTTGATTATTTTCAAAAAAAAATTTGAAATAATTAAGTGGAGTACTTACTTCTAATTAATTAAACAATGTTATTTAATTAAATGAGTAGCCATTCCTAATTAATTAAATGAAGTTATTTAATTAAATAATAAAAGTTTCTCTAATTAATTAAAGATTATTTAATTAAATAGAAAAAGTAATTATGAGAGCATATATCATTTTATTAAATTAAATATCTCAACAAAATCTCTCTTCAGTTCAAAAAGGAAAATTTCCAGTTCACTATTGATCAAAAATGAGTTAAATCAATTAACTCCTTTTTCTACTCAAATTGAATCAGTTAACTCATTATTTTACTCAAATTAAATTTGCTAACTCCCTTTAATTTGAAAATCACCCTTTATGACTGAACGTCACCTTTAATCCTGATCGTTGATTGAAATCGATCTCAACCATTGATGAATTCTAAGAAAGTCTATTTAAGAGACCCTCATCTCTTCATTTTGAAAGGGTGAATGAGAATTTGCATCAAATTGTTGCTGGAATTCATACTCACATTTGCTCATATTCACATACGCAAAGATCAAGTTTGACCAAAAGTTGACCAGATTTAACCACGGTTGACTTGAGTTGAATAGTTTCGAAAAGAATTTTGAAATAATCAAATGAAATTATTTAATTAAATGAAGTACTTACTTCTAACTAATTAAACAATGTTATTTAATTAAATGAGAAGCCATTCCTAATTAATTAAATAAGAAAAGTGTCTCTAATTAATTAAAGATTATTTAATTAAATAGAAAAAGTAATTATGAGAGCATATCTCATTTTATTAAATCAAATATCTCAACAAAATCTCTCTTCAGTACAAAAAGAAAAATTTTCAGTTCACTATTGGTAGAAAATGACTTAAATCAGTTAACTCCTTTTTTTACTCAAACTGAATCAGTTAACTCCTTATTTTACTCAAATTAAATCTGTTAACTCCCTTTGATTTGGAAGTCTCCCTTTATGATTGATCTTCACCTTTAATCCTGACCGTTGATTGAAATCGATCTCAACCGTTGATGAATTCCAGGAAAGTCTATTTAAGAGACCCTCATCTCTTCATTTTGAAAGGTTGAATGAGAATTTCCATCGAATTTTTGTTGGAATTCATACTCACATTTGCTCATATTCACATACGCAAAGATCAAGTTTGACCAAAAGTTGACAAAATTTAACCATGGTTGACTTGAGTTGACTAGTTTCGAAAAGAATTTTTAAATAATTAAACAAATTTATTTAATTAAATGGAGTACTTACTTCTAATTAATTAAACAAAGTTATTTAATTAAATGTGAAGCCATTCCTAATTAATTAATTGAAGTTATTTAATTAAATAAGAAAAGTGTCTCTAATTAATTAAAGATTATTTAATTAAATAAAAAAAGTAATTATGAGAGCATATCTCATTTTATTAAATTAAATATCTCAACAAAATCTCTCTTCAGTTCAAAAAGGGAAATTTTCAGTTCACTATTGATAAAAAATGAGTTAAATCAGTTAACTCCTTTTTGTACTCAAATTGAATCAGTTAACTCCTTATTTTACTCAAATTAAATCTATTAACTCCCTTTAATTTGGAAATCTCCCTTTATGAGTGAACTTCAGCTTTAATCCTTACTGTTGATATAAATCGATCTCAACCGTTGATGAATTTCAGGAAAGTCTATTTAAGGGACCCTCATCTCTTCATTTTGAAAGGTTGAATGAAAATTTGCATCGAATTGTTGCTGGAATTCACACTCACATTTGCTCATATTCACATATGCAAAGATCAAGTTTTACCAAAAGTTGATCGGATTTAACCATGGTTGACTTGAGTTGTGATGTGAATATCAGGATTTAACTGTGTGATTTTTGAGTCAAACTCGATGACCCATGTTTCATGAGTAGTGATTCAACATGAATCCATCTCTCATGAGAATAAATGGAACACTTAGCACTCATTGGATCTAGGTGATGCTCACACAGGGGTGAAGCACCGAGACTTCCCGGGAGGTCACCCATCCCAGTACTACTCCGGCCTGAGCGCGCTTAACTACGAAGTTTCTTCCACAGTTAAACCCAAAGCTTGCAACCCCATTTTCAAAACCTTCACCGAGTGTTGTGCCTTATGAACCATTCATTAGAAAGCCCTTTAAGCTCATCAATTGATAAGTAGGAGATCATTTCCACAGCTAGTCAAATTGTGATGTGAATATCAGGATTTAACTGTGTGATTTTTTAGTCAAACTCGATGACCCATGTTTCATGAGTAGTGATTCAACATGAATCCATCTCTCATGAGAATAAATGGAACACTTAGCACTCATTGGATCTAGGTGATGCTCACAGGGGTGAAGCACTGGGACTTCCCAAGAGGTCACCCACCCCAGTACTACTCCAGCCTGTGCGCGCTTAACTACGAAGTTTCTTCCACAGTTAAATCTAAAGCTTGAAACCCCATTTGCAAAACCTTCACCAAGTGTTGTGCCTTATGAACCAGTCATTAGAAAGCCCCTTAAGCTCATCAATTGATAAGTAGGAGATGATTTCCAAAGCTAGTCAAATTGTGATGTGAATTTCAGAATTTAACTGTGTGATTTTTGAGTTGACTAGTTTCGAAAAGAATTTTGAAATAATTAAATGAAATTATTTAATTAAATGGAGTACTTACTTCTAATTAATTAAATAAAGTTATTTAATTAAATGAGAAGCCATTCCTAATTAATTAAATGAAGTTATTTAATTAAAAAAGAAAAGTGTCTCTAATTATTTAAAGATTATTTAATTAAATAGAAAAAGTAATTATTAGAGCATATCTCATTTTATTAAATTAAATATCTCAACAAAATCTCTCTTCAGTTCAAAAAGGGAAATTTCCAGTTCACTATTGATAAAAAATGAGTTAAATCAATTAACTCCTTTTTCTACTCAAATTGAATCAGTTAACTCCTTATTTTACTCAAATTAAATCTGTTAACTCCCTTTAATTTGGAAATCTCCTTTTATGACTGAACTTCACTTTTAATCCTGACCGTTGATTGAAATCGATTTCAACCGTTGATGAATTCCAGAAAAGTCTATTTAAGAGACCCTCATCTCTTCATTTTGAAAGGTTGAATGAGAATTTGTATCGAATTGTTGCTAGAATTCATACTCACATTTGCTCATATTCACATACGCAAAGATCAAGTTTGACAAAAAGTTGACCAGATTTAATTACGATTGACTTGAGTTGACTAGTTTCGAAAAGAATTTTGAAATAATTAAACGAAATTATTTAATTAAATGGAGTACTTACTTCTAATTAATTAAACAAAGTTATTTAACTGAATGAGAAGCCATTCCTAATTAATTAAATGAAGTTATTTAATTTGTGAGGCCTCACCCAATTCGTCATAGTACCAATGAGATAATTGCATTACGGTGATTTTAATCCTATGTTTGATACACTTTTAAGACTGTAGGGTTATGTCATTTTAATATCTGCATTTTAATGATCCACAATTACCTCTGCATATTATGACCTAATTGATGCATTTAATGATTCTATTTCATGTTGTAAGTTATTGACATTGCTTTAATAGAAATTGAATGGTAGAAATGATTGTAATATAAGAAGGTTATGTTGAAGTGGAAATTAGAGTTAAAAGATAAATTTTGTTATGCATTGAGACCTAACCCACATACCTAGGGATTCAATAATTATGGATTCAGCATCTTGTCATAGAATATGAAGTTATTCAAAATATTAAATTGACCATGTTATGTTAATAAGTAAAGTTTAGTTTTATAGTATTTTGAACATTTTACATGGAAATTGTTAGAAGAAGTAATGTAATTATAAGGAATGAAGTATGGAACTCAAATGTCGAATGTGATATGTAAGTTTTGATATTTTAATATTTTGAAGGTTATATTTGAAATGATTAAGAAAGGGAAAGTTAATTTCAGATGATGAAATATATGCAAGTCTAATGTTGAATGAGATAATGATTTATTTTACATATGCTTATATGATTTTCTTGGACTACTGACACTCGAGTTTAGTGTGCAGGAATTTGACCATGTGTTAAATGGGAATTAAGGCTCAAACTACTACAAACATGACATAACAAAGGTTGAATCAGTAGAAAAGATTCAAACCTAATTGTAATGTGTTTTATTTCGTATATGTGAATTGTATGTGTGCGTAGTAGCCTAGTTCATGTATTATTGTAAAACAAGTCATTTTTTTTAAATATAATGTGATATTTTATGTGTGTCACTTGACACTTGTGCTTGTTATGTGATATGAGATGTTATTCATCAATGGATCATATGGCCACCTTATTCCGTGATAAATGCTTCAATTGAGGAATTTGATTATTGCCTTAGTCGGTAAAAGGACAAGGTCATCACCTTGGGGAATTTGAAATTTGAATCACCTAGCTTTGGGAGGGTCATAAAGTAACTTTAAGGTAAGTTGGGATTAAAATTAACCCCACCCATGTTAGTACTATAGGCTAGTGAGCTATTAATGACCTCTAGGGTGTCTAGTGGACCTAGGAGACCCCATGAAAATGACATTCTTTATGGAATCCGAAAATGAGAAGGATATATATATAGAGGTATGGCTAAATGAGAAACCACTTGGCCACTCTCTAATTTTAGAGACAGTTAGGTTTTGGAGGGAGAGGAGGGGAGCTCTACTGCAACTATCCTTACCCTAGCTTGGACCAAGGTTGGTATCTCAAGCTTGCTTCCTTTCCTTTTTCTTTCTTTTAGCATGGTTAAGCCAATCTGCAAGTGTGGAGTTTATCAATGGAGTATGCATTGCATTTCATTGTGGAGTAGCATTCATGTGAGTGTTTGAATGGTGTTCATTCCATGTAGATTAGTGTGACACCATTGTGCATCTTGTTGTATTGTGTGGAGTATTGTGAGTATGAGGTTTGGATTTCCTCTATTTTCTTGTTGCATTATGGGTGTTGATATTGTGTTGTGATAATGTGATGTGCTCTTGAAAATTTGTTGTTTTATTCCTACTTGGTTTTGTTTTCTTGTTGTGCTTGAGTGTTCTTATGGGTGTGGGACTTACACTCACCCTTGTGGGAAGGGAAGAGAAGTCCAAGGTGAATGGGCAGCAGTTGGATTGCATAGTTGAGGACCTTGGAGTATGGGCTCCATTGTATACCATTTTCATATTCATATTTTACCTTGGGGGAGGATAAGAAAAAAAAAAAAAAAATGGTGAGGAAGGAAGTAACTGAAGTATGGGATTGTAGGAAGCTAAAATTGTTGGTTGTCTGTGGTGGAGGGTGTTGTGTTGGCAGTGTGTGTGGTGGAAGATTTTTATGAAGCCCCGAAAGGGCATGATATTATGAAGCCCCGAAAGGGCCTGATTTTTATGGCAAATATGATATGAAATGGTAAACCTCCTTGTGTTTCCACCTTCACCCTATGTTCAAGGTTCCAATGGTGAGCCTTTGTGAAATATCCTTGGGATGGGATTTGTTGCTGTTTTTTTATGTGGTGTATATGTTTATTACAAGTGTGTATGTGGATTTTGTTTGAGCCTTGTTCCTCTAGCGCGGGGGTGGTCTCTTTAAGGCCTATGGTTGGGTGGAAAGCACCCATGGTCCTTGTTGTTTTGTTGTGATGCATTTGCAAGTTCTTAGAGAAAAATCTTGGAAACTTGGAGTCCTTGTTATCTTCCATGTGCATAGAAGGAGAAGACAATATTGCATTGAGATGAGATAGAGAGAAAAACTCCATTTTGTTATGTGAGCCTAAATGTATTGAAAGAGAAAGCTACTGTCTTGGTTTGATTGTCAATGGAAAGGTTGTGAGTGCTCATGTGTAGTAAAAGTATTTCCCATTGTGTATATTATGATATGTTGACTTCACCACCTTTTTGTGTATCATGAGGGTATCACTGAAGATAATTCATCGTAATAATATTGTTGTTTTATTGGATGGTAACACCAATCAGAGATCCAAATTACTTGATGCTCTTGAGTGGAATGCAAAAGAAATTTGATATCATAGAAGAGATAATATTCATAGGAAGGATTATCCTGGTGGATTTCTATTATCATTTTAGTTCCATTGTTTACCAATTGTGAATGTACATTCAATTCTAGATCTGCATAAGAAGATAATGTTGAGAAAATGGTTTCTAAATTTCATAATATATAGATAGGGATAATCCAGATAACTTCATATAAAGTCTTGTCATGAAATGTTGAGTTATTAGATTAAGTTAATGTTTTGAATGCTAAATGAATCACAATTTTAAAACTATACTTAGTTTATAATTATCTCCTAATTATCCTTGCAATAACTTACCTTGAATATCCTAGATTACAGAAGAAGAAAATCAAGTGATGATATAAAATATACAAGACTTAAGACATAAGCTTGTTGTACGTGCACATTTTATCCTCTGGAAAATGTATGAGAAAGTAAAATAAATCTCTTCTCTTAATATAGACATTAAAATATTCAAGAGTATTCCTTAGACTCCTAGGACCCTATAACCTATAAAGCATATTTTAACATAACAAACTAACCATCATATTAATTGCATTAGAAGGGACCTCATATGAGACACATAACTCGAGTCAACACCCTATCAAATCAAAAGAAACTTTTTTTAAAAAATATATACAATGCTCATGTTAAACAAACCTAAACTAGCACCAAGTAATATTTTAAACAAGACATAGCGTGACAAACAACCTACTATATTATCTACCCTAGGCTAGCATGCGTTGGTGAATGAGAAAAAAATTTAATATGTTATGAAGACCAAGGTATTTAATTTCTTTGACATGAAAAGGACTTATTTCATCCACCTACTCCGTAGGTTCTTTGTGTCTTCAAATATTATATTGGAATACCGTGCAAGTTTATGACATAATTCTGACAAGAGGGAATGGCTTCCATTTTGTCCTTGACGCCTTGATTTTCCTTGGAAGAAGTTATGGCATTTTATATGTCTTTCTTCACCCACCTAATTAAGAATAGGATAAACTCCACACTGCCAACAATATGGGAACAAGTAGCAAGTCGATTTAACATGGGAATTCAAAATGCATATCTTCTAGCTCAATATTAATAGGATTTGACTCATGGAAAAGGCACGTATGCTTGTCTTGGCCAAAACTTTGGTAAGTGAGTCCACCATGGAGAGAAACCCAAGGAATTCACTTGGTCTATGAGTAAGTGAAGAAGATTATGGGGTAGTAGCACGTGGGTAGTAGGGTGATTTGGAACTTTGCTAGAGAAAAAGTATTTCATCTTCTTAAAAGAAATGTGAGTGGGGTCAAGTTAATGGACTATGACTAATAGGATATTTTAGATAGATGGATAGTTAATATGTTCATATGCATTAATTTTGTTACCTTAGTATTAGTAAGGATAGATTATGTTTTAAAATCATTCTTTTATGATATATGTTTATATAAATGAATTGATCATTCTTTTCACTACAATTTCAATTGTAGTAGGCATTGACCCTAATATTAAAATGTGATGTCGCTTGCATTAGAGATATAATATAAATAATAAATAGATAGTTCAATCTTAATAATTATGTCAATGAAAGATGTAAGTTGTGATATGAAAAAAATAAAAATATACACCCATTGATTTTGGGAACATTTTAAATACTCTAGAAAAGTATTAATTATGTATATATTGTTATTTGAATCGATTGCCTAGAGTAGCATAGTTGGCATCAAAGTTGATGATAGTTCTAATGGATGGTTAATCAAGGGTTAAATGCATTGAAGAAATGTTAAATCATATGAAAAATTAGTAAAGATGACAATGAAATGTGGAGTACAGATTGAAGTAGTAGGTATGAGTATTCTCTTTCCAAACCCTGGGTCAGTAGATGTCAGAGGGATGTCCAACTCAATGATGATATAGTTGTAACACACATATGTCTTTTGGAGATTACCCAGGCTTATGAAATTAATTAATTAATAATAATAATAATAATAATTTTTTAAAAAAATTGTGCTTAATGTACGTTTAAGGTAAATTTAGGGCATGACATAATTAAATAAGAAAAGTGTCTCTAATAAATTAAAGATTTTTTTAATTAAATAGAAAAAGTAATTATGAGAGCATATCTCATTTTATTAAATTAAATATCTCAACAAAATCTCTCTTTAGTTCAAAAAGGGAAATTTTCAGTTCACTATTGATAAAAAAGCAGTTAAATCTGTTAACTCCTTTTTCTACTCAAATTGAATCAGTGAACTCCTTATTTTACTCAAATTAAATCTATTAACTCCCTTTAATTTGGAAATCTCCCGTTATGACTGAACTTCACCTTTAATCCTAACTGTTGATTGAAATCGATCTCAACCATTGATGAATTCCAGGAAAGTCTATTTAAGAGACCCTCATCTCTTCATTTTGAAAGGTTGAATGAGAATTTGCATCAAATTGTTGTTGGAATTCATACTCATATTTTCTCATATTCACGTACACAAAGATCAAGTTTGACCAAAAGTTGACTAGATTTAACCACGGTTGACTTGAGTTGACTAGTTTCGAAAAGAATTTGGAAACAATTAAACAAAATTATTTAATTAAATGGATTACTTACTTGTAACTAATTAAACAAAGTTATTTAATTAAATAAGAAGCCATTCCTAATTAATTAAATGAAGTTATTTAATTAAATAAGGAAAGTGTCTCTAATTAATTAAAGATTATTTAATTAAATAGAAAAATTAATTATGAGAGCATATCTCATTTTATTAAATTAAATATCTCAACAAAATCTCTCTTCAGTTCAAAAACAGAAATTTCCAGTTCACTATTGATAAAAAATGAGTTAAATCAGTTAACTCCTTTTTCTACTCAAATTTAATCAGTTAACTCCTTATTTTACTCAAATTAAATTTGTTAACTCCCTTTAATTTGGAAATCTCTCTTTACGACTGAACTTCACCTTTAATCCTAACTGTTGATTGAAATCGATCTCAACCGTTGATGAATTCTAGGAAAGTCTATTTAAGAGACCCTCATCTCTTCATTTTGAAAGGTTGAATGAGAATTTGCATCGAATTGTTGCTAGAATTCATACTCACATTTGCTCATATTCACATATGCAAAGATCAAGTTTGACCAAAACTTGACCAGTTTAACCACGGTTGACTACTTTCAAAAGAATTTTGAAATAATTAAACAAAATTATTTAATTAAATGGAGTACTTACTTCTAATTCATTAAACAAATTTATTTAATTAAATGAGAAGCCAATCCTAATAAATTAAAAGAAGTTATTTAATTAAATAAGAAAAGTTTCTCTAATTAATTAAAGATTATTTAATTAAATAGAAAAAGTAATTATGAGAACATATCTCATTTTATTAAATTAAATATCTCAACAAAATCACTCTTCAGTTCAAAAAGAGAAATTTCCAGTTCACTATTGATCAAAACTGAGTTAAATCAGTAAACTACTTTTTCTACTAAAATTGAATCAATTAGCTCCTTATTTTACTCAAATTAAATCTGTTAATTCCCTTTAATTTGGAAATCTCTCTTTATGACTAAACTTCACCTTTAATCTTGACCGTTGATTGAAATCGATCTCAACCGTTGATGAATTCCAGGAAAGTCTATTTAAGAGACCCTCATATCTTCATTTTGAAAGGTTGAATGAGAATTTGCATCGAATTGTTGCTGGAATTCATACTCACATTTGCTCATATTCACATACGCAAAGATTAAGTTTGACCAAAAGTTGACCATATTTAACCACAGTTGACTTGAGTTAACTAGTTTAGAAAAGAATTTTGAAATAATTAAACAAAATTATTTAATTAAATGGAGTACTTACTTCTAATTAATTAAACAAAGTTATTTAATTAAATGAGAAGCCATTCCTAATTAATTAAATGAAGTTATTTAATTAAATAAGAAAAGTGTCTCTAATTAATTAAAGATTATTTGATTAAATAGAAAAAGTAATTATGAGAGCATATCTCATTTTATTAAATTAAATATCTTAACAAAATCTCTCTTCAGTTCAAAAAGGGAAATTTCCAGTTCACTATTGATCAAAAATGAATTAAATAAGTTGACTCCTTTTTCTACTCAAATTGAATCTGTTACCTCCTTATTTTACTCAAATTAAATCTATTAACTCCCTTTAATTTGGAAATCTTCCTTTATGACTGAACTTCACCTTTAATCCTGACCGTTGATTGAAATCGATCTCAATCGTTGATGAATTCCAGGAAAGACTATTTAAGACACCCTCATCTCTTCATTTTTAAAGGTTGAATGAAAATTTGCATCGAATTATTGCTGGAATTCATACTCACATTTGCTCATATTCACATATGCAAAGATCAAGTTTGACCAAAAGTTGACTACATTTAACCATGGTTGACTTGAGTTGACTAGTTTCGAAAAGAATTTAGAAATAATTAAACGAAATTATTTAATTAAATTGAGTACTTACTTCTAATTAATTAGACAAAGTTATTTAATCAAATGAGCAGCCATTCCTAATTAATTAAATGAATTTATTTAATTAAATAGAAAAAATGTCTCTAATTAATTAAAGATTATTTAATTAAATAAAAAAAGTAATTATGACAGCATATCTCATTTTATTAAATTAAATATCTCAACAAAATCTCTCTTCAGTTCAAAAAGGGAAATTTGTAGTTCACTATTGATAAAAAATGAGTTAAATCAGTTAACTCTTTTTTCTACTCAAATTGAATCAGTTAACTCCTTATTTTACTCAAATTAAATGAGAGTTTGTATCGAATTGTTGAATGAGAGTTTGCATCGAATTGTTGGCTGAATTCATACTCACGTTTGTTCATATTCACATACGCAAAGATCAGGTTTGACCAAAAGTTGACGAGATTTAACCATGGTTGACTTGAGTTGACTAGTTTTGAAAAAAATTTGAAATAATTAAATAAAATTATTTAATTAAATGGAGTACTTACTTCTAATTAATTAAACAAAGTTATTTAATTAAATGAGAAGCCATTCCTAATTAATTAAATGAAGTTATTTAATTAAATAAGAAAAGTGTCTCTAATTAATTAAAGATTATTTAATTAAATAGAACAAGTAATTATGAGCATATCTCATTTTATTAAATTAAATATCTCAACAAAATCTCTCTTTAGTTTAAAAATAGAAATTTCCAACTCACTATTGATAAAAAATGAGTTAAATCAGTTAACTCTTTTTTTTACTCAAATTAAATGATTTAACTCCTTATTTTACTCAAATTAAATCTGTTAACTCCCTTTAATTTGGCAATCTCCCTTTATGCCTGAACTTCCCCTTTAATCCTGATCGATGATTGAAATCGATCTCAACCGTTGATGAATTCCAAGAAAGTCTATTTAAGGGAGCCTCATCTCTTTATTTTGAAAGATTGAATGAGAATTTGCATCGAATTGTTGTTGGAATTCATATTCACATTTGCTCATATTCACATACGCAAAGATCAAGTTTGACCAAAAGTTGACCAGATTTAACCACAGTTGCCTTGAGTTGACTAGTTTCAAAAAGAATTTTGAAATAATTAAATGAAATTATTTAATTAAATGGAGTACTTACTTCTAATTAATTAAACAAAGCTATTTAATTAAATGAGAAGTCATTCCTAATTAATTAAATGAAGTTATTTAATTAAATAAGAAAAGTGTCTCTAATTAATTAAAGATTATTTAATTAAATAGAAAAAGTAATTATGAGAGCATATCTCATTTTATTAAATTAAATATCTCAACAAAATCTCTCTTCACTTCAATAAGGAAAATTTCTAGCTCACTATTGATAAAAAATGAGTTAAATCAGTTAACTCCTTTTTCTACTCAAATATAATCAGTTAATTCCTTATTTTACTCAAATTAAATCTGTTAACTCCCTTTAATTTGGAAATCTCCCTTAATGACTGAACTTCTCCTTTAATCCTGACCGTTAATTGAAATCGATCTCAACCGTTGATGAATTCTAGGAAAGTCTATTTAAGAGAATCTCATCTCTTCATTTTGAAAGGTTGAATGAGAATTTGCATCGAATTGTTGCTGAAATTCATACTCACATTTGCTTATATTCACATACACAAAGATCAAGTTTGACCAAAAGTTGACCAGATTTAACCACGATTGAATTGAATTGACTAGTTTCGAAAAGAATTTTGAAATAATTAAACAAAATTATTTAATTAAATGGAGTACTTACTTCTAATTAATTAAAGAAAGTTATTTAATTAAATGAGAAGCCATTCCTAATTAATTAAATGAAGTTATATAATTAAATAAGAAAAGTGTCTCTAATTAACTAAAGATTATTTAATTAAATAGAAAAAGTAATTATGAGAGCATATCTCATTTTATTAAATTAAATATCTCAACAAAATCTCTCTTCAGTTCCAAAAGGGAAACTTTCAATTCACTATTGATCAAAAATGAGTTAAATCAGTTAACTCCTTTTTCTACTCAAATTAAATCAGTGAACTCTTTATTTTACTTGAATTAAATCTGTTAACTCTCTTTAATTTGGAAATCTTCCTTTATGACTGAACTTCAACTTTAATCCTGACCATTGATTGAAATCGATCTCAACCGTTGATGAATTCCAGGAAAGTCTATTTAAGAGACCATTATCTCTTTATTTTGAAAGGTTGAATGAGAATTTGCATCGAATTGTTGCTAGAATTCATACTCACATTTGCTCATATTCACATATGCAAAGATCGAGTTTGACCAAAAGTTGACCAGATTTATCCACGGTTGACTTGAGTTGACTAGTTGCGAAAAGAATTTTGAAATAATTAAACAAAATTATTTAATTAAATGGAGTACTTACTTCTAATTAATTCAACAAAGTTATTTAATTAAATGAGTAGCTATTCTTAATTAATTAAATGAAGTAATTTAATTAAATAAGAAAAGTATTCCTAATTAATTAAAAATTATTTAATTAAATAGAAAAAGTAATTATGAGAGCATATTTCATTTTATTAAATTAAATATCTCAACAAAATCTCTCTTCATTTCGAAAAAGGAAATTTTCAGTTCACTATTGATAAAAAATGAGTTAAATTAGTTAACTCCTTTTTCTACTCAAATTGAATTAGTTAACTCCTTATTTTACTCAAATGAAATCTGTTAACTCCCTTTAATTTGGAAATCTCCCTTTATGACTAAACTTCACCTTTAATCCTGACCATTGATTGAAATCGATCTCAACTGTTGATGAATTCCAGAAAAGTCTATTTAAGAGACCCTCATCTCTTCATTTTGAAAGGTTGAATGAGAATTTGCATCGAATTGTTGCTAGAATTTATACTCACATTTGCTCATATTCACATACACAAATATTGAGTTTGACCAAAAGTTGACCAGATTTAACCACGGTTGACTTGAGTTGACTAGTTTCAAAATTTTTTTAAAAATAATTAAATAAAATTATTTAATTAAATGGAGTACTTACTTCTAATTAATCAGACAAAGTTATTTAATTAAATGAGAAGCCATTCCTAATTAATTAAATGAAGTTATTTAATTCAATAAGAAAAGTGTCTCTAATTAATTAAAGATTATTTAATTAAATAGAAAAAGTAATTATGAGAGCATATCTCATTTTATTAAATTAAATGTCAACAAAATCTCTCTTCAATTCAAAAAGGGAAATTTCCAGTTCACCATTGATAAAAAATGAGTTAGATCAATTAACTCATTTTTTTACTCAAATTGAATCAATTAACTCTTTATTTTACTCAAATTAAATTTGTTAAATCCCTTTAATTTGGAAATCTCCCTTTATGACTAAACTTAACCTTTAATCCTGATCGTTTATTGAAATCGATTTCAATCGTTGATGAATTTTAGAAAAGTCTATTTAAGAGATCCTCATCGCTTCATTTTGAAAGGTTGAATGAGAATTTGCATCGAATTGTTGCTAGAATTCATACTTACATTTGCTCATATTTACATGCGCAAAGATTAAGTTTGACCAAAAGTTGACCAGATTTAACCATGATTGACTTGAGTTGACTAGTTTCGAAAAATTTTTTGAAATTATTAAACAAAATTATTCAATTAAATGGATTACTTACTTCTAATTAATTAATCAAAGTTATTTCATTAAATGAGAAGCCATTCCTAATTAATTAAATGAAGTTATTTAATTAAATAAAAAAAGTGTCTCTAATTAATTAAAGATTATTTAATTAAATAGAAAAAGTAATTATGAGAGCATATCTCATTTTATTATATTAAATATCTCCACAAAATCTCTCTTCAGTTCAAAAAGGGAATTTTCCAATTCACTATTGATCAAAAATGAGTTAAATCAGTTAACTCCTTTTTTCATTCAAATTGAATCAATTAACTCTTTATTTTACTCAAATTAAATCTATTAACTCCCTTTAATTTGGAAATCTCCCTTTATGACTGAACTTCACCTTTAATCCTGACCATTGATTGAAATCGATGTCAACCATTGATGAATTTCAGTAAAGTCTATTTAAGAGACCCTCATCTCTTCATTTTGAAAGGTTGAATGAGAATTTGCATCGAATTGTTGCTGAAATTGATACTCACATTTGCTCATATTCACATACGCAAAGATCAAGTTTGACGAAAAGTTGACACGATTTATGTAATGCTCCGCCAAGGGATCCAAAGAATTAATGTAGAATTTCACTAAGTTTGGTAAAAAAAAATAAATTTAAACATGAAAGATAAAACCATTCATAACATTTGCGAAAGCAATAGCAACAATTCAAATGAAAATAAACATAACATATACATAACCGATTTCATTCTTTAAGTATCCCTTAACGTTGAATTACATCTAAACTAACTACATACATGAATCCATTTAGTACAACATCCACATGAATAATAATGATAAGTCCAATGTTCATACATTACATTTCCAAATGCTCAATCATCCACTGTACATGTCACAGGGTATGAAGGCTTAAAAGAATATACAGATGTGAAATAAGGTACATCATCCTATTCCAATCCATGATACATCTAAATAGAGATAATCACATGATACATCATCATAGAAGACATATACATCTGTCATAAAGATCAAACAAAATAAACTAAGTGCACGGTTCCTCCCAACCGTTAATAGCATCATTAGACCATCGTGGATCCTAGCCATCCCTCTGTACGTAACATCCCAAAGCACCGAAGAGATCATCGACTATAACATAGTAGGAATGTCACTCCTAAAACATCCTATTAACATGCAAAGTAAAGCATAGGATACCATCGTCTAACATATGTAAATCATCAATATAAGAACATACCAGTAAATACATCCATCATAAGGTATATCATCTATCATAATGCTCCAAGAACATAATGAAGATAAATACTAACCAAGATTGCTCCAGCCACGGTGTCTCTGACGAATCTCAAATGATAAGAGTGGAAAAATTACTACCACCCAACCGCGTGGAACCTAAGTGGTCCACTCCCACCATGCTGAGGAGATAATCTCAAGTCCCAAACAGGCTATCAATCCACAAAGCATAAATCTCTATAGTCCAAGAATCTTAAAAGTATACTAACTCACAAGTTTCAACATACACAAAATTGACATCTAATTTCCAGAGGCACATAATGACATGTAGGAAACTTACTCTGCAAGCGGGAAAGTGTCATCGCATTTATCTTGTAAAAGTTACCCTGGCAGTTAGCTAAACTTCACGGGTCCATACAGATCTCATGCGGCCACTAGTATCCTCTCATACTAACGAGGCATACTATGGAATGCAAGGTCGCAACCATGCATTCTCACTACTCCCATCCTAGCCTGTACAAGCACTCAAGGCATGGGCAAGAACCAAAACAATTATCTTTTTAGGTTAATTTAATCTCCATTTAGTGTGTAAATATTATCACTTATTAACCAAACTTACAATGAGTTACCCTGGCAGCCACTTAGGGCCCTGACCCCCATTGCAAGCCAATTCCCGACACTACAAGTAGATTGCCTACCTTAAGCTCATGGAATCATAAAATCACCACAGTCCTGTACAAGCGACTGTAAAGAAAATTCAAAAGATAATCCATAAAAAGAATCATCAAATATCCATGATAAAAGCATCAAATATTCATAATAGGAATCATCAAATCTCCAAGATAAGAATCATCAAACCTCCATGAGCATCTGGAAAAGCATCCATAGAAAATCATGACCACAACAGTTCTCTATTGGCAACTGAAGGCATCACTGATAATCATAAGTATCCATTGGTTCTCAATAACCAAAATATATCTCAAAATAAATCACAATATCCATTGGTTCTCAATAAGCAACCAAGAATATCTCAAAATCATACTGATCGAAGACTCCAAAATGGTTGAGTCAAATATGTCACAACATGACATCATTAAAAAAAAATCAATACTTTAGTCTCATCATGGTGACTACAAAGCAATCCAAGGATAACTGATCAATGACTCAAAAATGATTAGCTCAAGTGTCTCATACACATACATCTCAGCTTCACACATGAAGACTGATGAACAAATATAAACATTTCATAGAGCATACGATCACATAACCATGGTTGGGCTTATAAATATCGAGACCAAATAAGATCAACATGTCATCACATCTCATAACCCCCGAGCCTCTGGTAACAACCTAGGACTGGTCAACACTAGTCAACCCAAAACCCAAAACAAGAAGCATATAGAATACACGATGCAAACACATGTTTTGGTTTACTAAATTCACATAGTTGAATAATGTGTAGAGGTTTTCTGTTTTCTGTTTGCAAGTATACTTTCAAGTGTGTTAAGTTTCATCATTTGACCTACAAGTCAACCCATTTGTTCCTCGATAGCATTATCCTTCAATTATTAAGAATTACATTCTAAGAATAACTTAAGGATAAGTATTTACTTATTGGCCTTTAATTAAATTGTTCTCTTAATTTAACTATGATCCACATTCTAATTAATTAACCTTTCAACTTTTTTAGGATTATTATTCGTTATATTATAAGAGGACCAATTATCATTCTTCGAATAAGAGATTATAACTTTATTAGAATGATCAATTAATATCGGTTCACAATCCTTGACCTTTAATCATTCTAATAATTCTCAATTATATATTACTAAGTCTTCACCATTAAAATATCTAAAGTCATTATTCAAGTCATTGGAATAAGACCTATCAACTTGATATTAATATTTCTACAATCTCATTAAAAGAATTATATCAATTAAATCTCTATTACATAACTTAATTATTAACTAAATCTTATTACCTCTAATTAATTGATTTAATTAATAATTTCACAATCAAACCATCAACCCAATGAATATTAGTTGACTAATAACTAAAGGTCAGCCACACACAAATATTCAAGTTCATAGTTCAATAATAATAATAGCTTGCTAATATTTAATGACAAGCTATATTGAGAATCTTATTAATAGATCACATTAATCATTCTGCAACAATGTTCTCATTTATATTTTAATAATAATAAGTTATAATAAATCTTCTATACCAAGTATTATTATCTCAAATAAGTTTGCCCTATGTACGTTGATTAAGTTAACTGATAATCCTCCAAATTATTAACCAAATCAATTTGATTAATATCTTTTACAGTACTTCAATCATTAACTAATCTCTTTTAGAATAACTCTGTTTGTATTAGTTGATAACTATTTAAACTATTTATACTATTATTTATTAATAGTTTGTTAGACCCAACAAACATTAATAAATAATAAACTTATCACAACTATAAA
This sequence comes from Cupressus sempervirens, assembly GCA_028749045.1. Classification (NCBI taxonomy): domain Eukaryota; kingdom Viridiplantae; phylum Streptophyta; class Pinopsida; order Cupressales; family Cupressaceae; genus Cupressus; species Cupressus sempervirens. The sequence goes on from CM053783.1 coordinate 115,163,354, forward strand.
TAATCAATCTAGAGAACTTTTATATAGAACTTTATTAGCTAACTCTTAATACCATTAAGGTATTCAAATGTATTAACCAATAACATAATAATTCAATCTTAATCCAATATCATTTAGAGTTTCTAAATTTAAATCAACATAATATAAATTATCATCTTACAATTATTTAATCAATATTAAAATCAACCATTAGACTCCATTTTCTGATTGTTCTAATAATGTTTTGTCTGTATAAAAGTTGTTTTGTAAAAAATTCCTATCAAACCAATAAGACTCATTGTAGATTTTAACATGAATAATTTTCAAATTCTTAACATTATCATTTTTATTAAACAACTCTAAAATTGTTTAATAGTATTCAATATACATTATAAAAAGTCCACTATATAAATTATATTAAAATCTCTTTTCTTTTAATCCATTTATTTAGTTTGACTAATAATTAATTACACTTCTTATTAACTAATCTTAATTAAATTAAATTTAATTAGATTAGATAATAGACTATATAAAACTAATGCATATTAATAAGATTCTAATAAGGGAAGATTGCAATAATATCTTTAATTTATTAAATAATCTCCACTAGATTATCTCTAATTAGATTTGTTGATAACTATTTAAACCATTATTTATTAATGGTTCATTAGACCCAACAAACATTAATAAATAATAAACTCATCAAACTATATTTTCATAAGTCTCATTAGTTATTATTTAACTAACCTTTAAGGCATATCAATAATTCAAATCGTAGCTATGTTATAACAATGTTATAATGTAACTATGACTCTTTGTCAATATAATAATTCTTATTTAAATCTAAATCCAATATCATTAAAATTTGAGTCTCTTAATAATCATCATTAAACACTTTTATAAATTACCACCTCTTAACTATATATATTAAATAGTATTTAATATTGAAAGTCATCTATTCTCTATTAATTCAATATCTCTATCCATCAGCTCCATCCACAACTTTCCATTAAAAATCTCCATTAATTCATTTAGAACATTGTTATTAGTCTTTAGACTAATTAAATAACTATTAAATTCTGATTATATTACTTTGATATATTATTTTTGTGAAGTTTAAGCATAAAGAACTCTTGGTTATGAAAAATGAAGAGACATCCGTTCTTGAATAAAACAGTCCCAGTACGATGGCCATATCTCCCTAATGAACTGTTGGATCAGACTAAAATTTAAATATGTTGGAGAGGGCCAAGTTGTGCCAATTCTGACTGAAGCGATCGAATAAATTTGATCCCGATAAAAAGTTATAAATGACTGAATTCGGGTCTATCCAAAAGGCAGCGACAGGACAATTTGTGATGAATTAAGAATTTTTTGTTAAAATAATTGTTCTTTAAATTTAACCATAAAAGGGTTTGTTCATATGCATTTGAAAATATAATTGATAGAAAGATTACATCTAATTATTTGAATTTTCACCATTAAATTTCTATTTTAATTCCAAATCTTGTCTTTCTAATTTAATATAAATTCGAACCCAAACCCGATTAAGATCTAATTTTTTTCTCATTTGGAACTAGGATTTTTCTATTGTTTTCTTCTCATCCAAATAAAATATCTAGATTCTAATTTCAAATAGTAGATTCAATCACAGAGAGTATTCAGACACATTAAACAGATATGATGAAGACAGGTTGAGAAAGAGTGCAAAGGAAATATGAGAATATCACGAGTGCACCTGGACACTAATGCTAATTTGGAATGCCTCAAAAGTCCATAGAAAATTCTTTCCTTCTCCATCATTCACAATTCTTTCAAGAATCCAAGCCGATCGAATCCTCCAAGTGATTAGAGGTGCTACAAGGAGCATAGAAATAAGTAGCAAATATATGAGCATATGAATTTTCTCCCATGCATGTAAGCTTTGAAGCTTTTTTTTTTTTTTGCCTGTAGCTCATGGCTTCCATTAAGCTTGCAGCTTCCATTAAACTTGTAGCTTCTATTAAGCTTTTCTTTTAAGCTTTTATGAATGCTTGAATATCAAGAGCTCTCAAGAAACCTTTGGAATGCTTCTTGAAACCGCTGAAAGGTGTCACCAACTAAGCATGGGTCTTTTCCAATTTTTTTTTATGAGTTATAGAATTGTAGACACCTTGTGCTTAATTGATGCACTAACCATCGTGTTGTTGACACATGTTAAATCCCATGCAAGCTTATAACTCCAATTTACTTTACTCTTTCTAATTTTATTTATTTATTTATTAAGTCTCATGCACTAACTTTAATATCTCCTCTTTTCAATCTTAATATATTTATATTTTAATCATATGAGATTTAAAATCTTTTAATAATTTAAAATATATTTTCTACTTTTAAAATTTATTTTCCAAAACTTTATTACTAAAATATTTATTAGCTTTAACAGTAATATTATTTAGTCATTTATTTAAAAATGAGCTCCAAATATATTATTATTAAACTAAATATTGTTACATTCTAAATTTAATATTATAACTTTTATCTTCCAATTTAATTATTTTATTTAATTAATTTCTCAATTAATTAAATAAAATAAATAATAAAATACCATATTAATTTTGTATTGAATTAAATCTTTTAATTAGGCTTAATTAATATAAAATACTCTAAAGACTCAGAAAGATAAAAATACGAAAAATCTATCATAGCCAAAATACATACAAATCAAACCAAGGGGTTTATATCATGAATTACATCATCTGATGCATTCGGAGGGTACTCAACTTAGATACTTGTTCTAATTTTTCAATTAGAACAAATGGCTTAAAGGGTTGGGATTTGGACATGAGAATTTATCTTCCCTCTCTTATCATTGAGATAATGTGATAGGGTACGCTCATCTTGACAATTCAGGGAAGTTGATACCTAGTACCTGCAACCTGCATAAAAATCATGCATATACAAGCACAATATATACTAAACTAAATAGGCAATGACAAGAAGTGGTGCATTGTGTAGATATCGACTAGCAGGTGACTACGACACCCTTCCTTAACCACATCAAACACGTCATACAAAAGAAAACACACAAAGAAAACACACACACCATACACATGCAAGTATGGGGTAAGTATCCATAAGAAAACACATATGATAATAAATCATCTTATTAATCATCATTAATAACTGAAAGCAATGTAATAATCATCATCAATAATTGTGAATACTAAAAATAATCATCATACATACATAAAATGTAGAGTCTAAGTAATCTCATCACTTATCAACTGAATCCATAGCATAATATCTGATAATCTCAAACCAATGTTACTAACCATCAACATGAAACTAGCTTTAAAAGAGTTTAGCAATGATAACAAAATGCGAACTAGGGGCAGGCACTACAATTTAACTACGGTTGACTTGAGTTGACTAGTTTCAATAAGAATTTTGAAATAATTAAACGAAATTATTTAATTAAATGGAGTACTTACTTCTAATTAATTAAACAAAGTTATTTAATTAAATGAGAAGCCATTCCTAATTAATTAAATGAAGTTATTTAATTAAATAAGAAAAGTGTCTCTAATTAATTAAAGATTATTTAATTAAATACAAAAAGAAATTATGAGAGCATATCTCATTTTATTAAATTAAATATCTCAACAAAATCTCTCTTTAGTTCAAAAAAGAAAAAATTTCGGTTCACTATTGATCAAAAATGAGTTAAATCAGTTAATTTCTTTTTCTACTCAAATTGAATCAGTTAACTCCTTATTTTACTCAAATTAAATCTGTTAACTCCCTTTAATTTGGAAATCTCCCTTTATGACTGAACTTCACCTTAAATCCTGACCGTTGATTGAAATTGATCTCAACCATTGATGAATTCCAAGAAAGTCTATTTAAAAGACCCTCATCTCTTCATTATGAAAGGTTGAATGAGAATTTGCATTGAATTGTTGCTAGAATTCATACTCACATTTACTCATATTCACATATGCAAATATCAAGTTTGACCAAAAGTTGACCAGATTTAACCACGATTGACTTGAGTTGACTAGTTTCGAATATTTTTTTCAAATAATTAAACGATATTATTTAATTAAATGGAGTACTTACTTCTAATTAATTAAAAAAAGTTATTTAATTAAATGAGAAGCCATTTTTAATTGATTAAATATAGTTATTTAATTAAATAAGAAAAGTGTCTCTAATTAATTTAATATTATTTAATTCAATAGAAAAAGTAATTATGAGAGCATATTTCATTTTATTAAATTAAATATCTCAAAAAAATCTCTCTTCAGTTCAAAAAGAGAAATTTCCAGTTCACCATTCATTAAAAATGAATTAAATTAGTTAACTCATTTTTCTACTCAAATTGAATCAATTAACTCCTTATTTTACTCAAATTAAATCTGTTAACTTCCTTCAATTTAGAAATCTCCCTTTATGACTGAACTTCACCTTTAATCCTGACCGTTGACTGAAATCGATCTCAACCATTGATGAATTCCAAAAAAGTCTATTTAAGAGACCCTCATCTCTTCATTTTGAAAGGTTGAATGAGAATTTGCATCGAATTGTTGCTGAAATTCATACTCACATTTGCTCATATTCACATACGCAAAGATCGAGTTTGACCAAAAGTCGACCAGATTTAACTACGGTTGACTTGAGTTGACTAGTTTCGAAAAGAATTTTGAAATAATTAAATGAAATTATATAATTAAATGGAGTACTTACTTCTAATTATTTAAACAAAGTTATTTAATTAAATGAGAAGCCATTCCTAAATAATTAGATGAAGTTATTTAATTAAATAAGAAAAGTGTCTCTAATTAATTAAAGATTATTTAATTAAATAGAAAAAGTAATTATGAGAGCATATCTCATTTTATTAAATTAAATATCTCAACAAAATCTCTTTTCAGTTCAAAAACAGAAATTTCCAGTTCACTATTGATCAAAAATGATTTAAATCAGTTAACTCTTTTTTCTACCCAAATTGAATCAGTTAACTCCTTATTTTACTAAAATTAAATCTGTTAACACCCTTTAATTTGGAAATCTCCCTTTATGACTGAACTTCACCTTTAATCCTGACCGTTGATTGAAATCGATCTCAACCTTTGATGAATTATAGGAAAGTCTCTTTAAGGGATCCTCATCTCTTCATTTTGAAAGGCTGAATGAGAATTTGCATCGAATTGTTGCTAGAATTCATATTCACATTTTCTCATATTCACATATGCAAAGATCAAGTTTGACCAAAAGTTGACCAGATTTAACCACGGTTGACTTGAGTTTACTAGTTTCAAAATTTTTTTTGCAATAATTAAATGAAATTATTTAATTAAATGGAGTATTTACTTCTAATTAATTAAACAAAGTTATTTAATTAAATAAGAAGCCATTCCTAATTAATTAAATGAAGTTATTTAATTAAATAAGTGTCTCTAATTAATTAAAGATTATTTAATTAAATAGAAAAAGTAATTATGAGAGCATATCTCATTTTTTTAAATTAAATATCTCAACAAAATCTTTCTTCAGTTCAAAAATGGAAATTTCAAATTCACTATTGATAAAAAATGAGTTAAATCAGTTAACTCCTTTTTCTACTCAAATTGAATCAGTTAACACTTTATTTTACTCAAATTAGATCTGTTAACTCTTTTTAAATTGGAAATCTCCATTTATGACTGAACTTCATCTTTAATCCTGACCGTTGTTTAAAATCGATCTTAACCATTGATGAATTCAGAGACGGTCTATTTAAGAGACCCTCATCTCTTCATTTTGAAAGGTTGAATGAGAATTTGCATCGAATTGTTGCTGAAATTCATACTCACATTTGCTCATATTTCCATACGCAAAGATAAAGTTTGACCAAAAGTTGACCAGATTTAAATACGGTTGACTTGAGTTGACTAATTTTGAAAAGAATTTTAAAATAATTAAATGAAATTATTCAATTAAATGGAGTACTTATATCTAATTAATTAAACAAAGTTATTTAATTAAATGAGAAGCCATTCCTAATTAATTAAATAAAATTATTTAATTAAATAAGAAAAGTGTTTTTTAACTAATTAAAAATTATTTAATTAAATAGAAAAAGTAAATATGAGAGGATATCTCATTTTATTAAATTAAATATCTCAACAAAATCCCTCTTCAGTTCAAAAAGGGAAATTTCCAGTTCACTATTGATAAAAAATGAGTTAAATCAGTTAACTCCTTTTTCTACTAAAATTGAATCAGTTAACTCCTTATTTTACTCAAATTAAATCTGTTAACTCCCTTTAATTTGGAAATCTCCCTTTATGATTGAACTTCACCTTTAATCCTGACCGTTGATTGAAATGGATCTCAACCGTTGATGAATTTCAGGAGATATTTTTAAGAGATCCTCATCTCTTTATTTTTAAAGGTTGAATGAGAATTTGTGTCGAATTGTTGTTAGAATCCATACTCACATTTGCTCATATTCACATACGCAAAGATCAAGTTTGACCAAAAGTTGACCAGATTTAACCACGGTTTACTTGAGTTGACTAATTTCGAAAACAATTTTCAAATAATAAAATGAAATTATTTAATTAAATGGAGTACTCACTTCTAATTAATTAAACAAAATTATTTAATTAAATGAGAAGCCATTCCTAAATAATTAAAGGAAGTTATTTAATTAAATAAGAAAAGTGTCTCGAATTAATTAAATATTATTTAATTAAAAAGAAAACGTAATTATGAGAGCATATCTCATTTTATTAAATTAAATATCTCAACAAAATCTCTCTTCATTTCAAAACGGGAAATTCCTAGTTCACTATTGATCAAAAATGAGTTAAATCAGTTAAATCCTTCTTCTAATCAAATTGAATCAGTTAACTCTTTATTTTTACTCAAATTAAATCTGTTAACTCCTTTTACTTTGGAAATCTCCCATTATGACTGAACTTCAACTTTAATCCTGACCGTTGATTGAAATCGATGTCAACCGTTGATGAATTCTAGGAAAGTCTATTTAAGAGACCATCATCTCTTTATTTTGAAAGCTTGATTGAGAATTTGCACATAATTGTTGCTGGAATTCATACTCACATTTGCTCATATTCACATACGCAAAGATCAAGTTTGACCAAAAGTTGACCAAATTTAACCACAATTGACTTGATTTGACGAGTTTCAAAAATAATTTTGAAATAATTAAAATGAATTTTTTTAATTAAATGGAGTACTTAATTCTAATTAATTAAACAAAGTTATTTAATTAAATGAGAAGCCATTCCTAATTAATTAAATGAAGTTATATAATTAAATAAGAAAAGTACCTCTAATTAATTAAAGATTATTTAATTAAATAGAAAAAGTAATTAGGAGAGCATATCCCATTTTATTAAATTAAATATCTCAACAAAATCTCTCTTCAGCTCAAAAAGAGAAATTTTCATTTCACTGTTGATAAAAAATGAGTTAAATCATTTAACTCCTTTTTCTACTCAAATTGAATCAGTTAACTCCTTATTTTGCTCAAATTAAATCTTTTAATTCCCTTTAATTTGGAAATCTCCATTTATAACTAAACTTCACCTTTAATCCTGACTGTTGATTGAAATCGATCTAAATCATTGATGAATTTCAAAAAAGTCAATTTAAGAGACGCTCATCTCTTCATTTTGAAAGGTTGAATAAAAATTTGCATTGAATTATTGCTAGAATTCATACTCACATTTGCTCATTTTCACATACGCAAAGGTCAAGTTTGATCAAAAATTGACCAGATTTAAACGTAGTGACTTGAGCTTACTAGATTTAATTAAACAGAAAAAATAATTATGAGAGCATATCTCATTTTATTAAATTAAATATCTCAACAAAATCTATTTTCAGTTAAAAAAGTGAAATTTCCTGTTCAGTATTGATAAAAAATGAGTGAAATCAGTTAACTCCTTTTTCTACTCAAATTGAATCTGTTAACTCGTTATTTTACTCAAATAAAATCTGTTAACTCGCTTTAATATGGAAATCTCCCTTTATGACTGAACTTCACTTTTAACCCTGACCGTTGATTGAAATCGATGTCAACCGTTGATGAATTCCAGAAAAGTCTATTAAAGAGACCCTTATCTCTTAATTTTGAAAGGTTGATTGAAAATTTGCACCTTATTGTTCCTAGAATTCATACTCACATTTGCTCATATTCAGAAATGCAAATATCAATTTTGACCAAAAGTTGACCAGATTTAACCACGGTTGTTTTGAGTTGACAAGTTTTGAAAACAATTTTTAAATAATTAAATTAAATTATTTAATTAAATGGAGTACTTACTTCTAATTAATTAAATAAAGTTATTTAATTAAATGAGAAGCCATTCTTAATTAATTATATGAAGTTATTTAATTAAATAGAAAAATTAATTATGAGAACATATCTCATTTTATTAAATTAAATATCTCAACAAAATCTCTCTTCAATTCAAAAAGGGAAATTTCTAGTTCACTATTGATCAAAAATGAGTTAAATTAGTTAATTTGTTTTTCTTCTCAAATTGAATTAGTTAACTCCTTATTTTACTCAAATTAAATCTATTAACTCCTTTTAATTTGGAAATCTCCCTTTATGTCTAAACTTCACCAGTAATCTTGGCCATTGATTGAAATCAATTTCAACCATTGATGAATTCTAGGAAAGTCTATTTAAGAGACTCTCATCTCTTCATTTTGAAATTTTGAATGAGAATTTGCATCGAATTCTTGCTAGAATTCATGCTCACATTTGCTCATATACACATACGCAAAGATCAAGTTTGACCAAAAGTTTACCAGATTTAACTATGGTTGACTTGAGTTGACTAGTTTCGAAAAGAATTTTAAAATAATTAAACGAAATTATTTAATTAAATGGAGTACTTACTTCGAATTAATTAAACAAAGTTATTTAATTAAATGAGAAGCCATTCGTAATTAATTAAATGAAGTTATTTAATTAAATAGAAAAAGTATCTCTAATTAGTTAAAGATTATTTAATTAAATAGAAAAAGTAGTTATGAGAGCATATCTCATTTTATTAAATTAAATGTCTCACCAAAATCTCTCTTCAGTTAAAAAAGCGAAATTTCCAGTTCACTATTGATAAAAAATGAGTTAAATTAGTTAACTCATTTTTCTACTCAAATTGAATCAGATAACTTTTTATTTTACTCAAATTAAATCTGTTAACTCCCTTTACTTTGGAAATCTCCCCTTATAATTGAACTTCACCTTTAATCTTGACCGTTGATTGAAATAGATCTCAACCGGTGATGAATTCCAAAAATGTCTATTTAAGAGACCCTCATCTCTTCATTTTGAAATGTTCAATGAGAATTTGCGTCGAATTGTTACTGGAATTCATACTCACATTTTCTCATATTCACATATGCAAAGATCAAGTTTGACCAAAAGTCGACCAGATTTAACCACGGTTGACTAGAGTTGACTAGTTTCGAAAAGAATTTTTAAATAATTAAATGAAATTATTTAATTAAATAGAGTACTTACTTATAATTAATTAAACACAGTTATTTAATTAAATGAGAAGCCATTCCTAATTAATTAAATGAAGTTATTTAATTAAATAAGAAAAGTGTCTCTAATTAATTAAAGATTATTTAAGTAAATAGAAAAAGAAATTAAGAGAGCATATCTCATTTTATTAAATTAAATATCTCAACAAAATCTCTCTTCAGTTCAAAAAGGGAAATTTCCAGTTCACTATTCATAAAAAATGAGTTAAATTAGTTAACTCTTTTTTCTAATCAAATTGAATCAGTTACCTCCTTATTTTACTGAAATTAAATCTGTTAATTCCCTTTAATTTGAAAACCTCCCTTGATGACTGAACTTCACCTTTAATACTAACCGTTGATTAAAATGGATCTCAATCGTTGATGAATTCCAGGAAAGTCTATTTAAGAGACCCTCATCTCTTCATTTTGAAAGGTTGAATGAGAATTTGCATCGAATTGTTGCTGGAATTCATAATGACATTTGCTCATATTCATATACGCAAAAATCGAGTTTGACCAAAAGTTGACCAGATTTAACCATGGTTGACTTGAGTTGACAAGTTTCGAAAAGAATTTTTAAATAATTAAACGAAATTATTTAATTAAATGGAGTACTTACTTTTAATTAATTAAACAAAGTTTTTTAATTAAATGAGAAGCCATTCCTTATTAATTAAGTGAAGTTATATAATTAAATAAGAAAAGTACCTCTAATTAATTAAATATTATTTAATTAAATAGAAAAAGTAATTATGAGAGCATATCTCATTTTATTAAATTAAATATCTCAACAAAATCTCTCTTCAGTTCAAAAAGGGAAATTTTCAGTTCACTATTGATAAAAAATGAGTTAAATTAGTTACGTCCTTTTTCTACTCAAACTGAATCAGTTTACTCCTTATTTTACTCAAATTAAATCTGTTAACTCCATTTAATTTAGAAATCTCCCTTTATGACTGAACTTCACCTTTAATCCTGATCGTTGATTGAAATCGATCTAAACCATTTATGAATTCCAGGAAAGTCTATTTAAGACATCCTCATCTTTTCATTTTGAAAGGTTGAATGAGAATTTACATTGAATTATTGCTGGAGTTCATACTCACATTTGCTCATTTTCACATACGCAAAGATCAACTTTGACCAAAACTTTAACAGATTTATCTGCGGTGACTTGAGTTTACTACTTTCGAAAAAAAATTTGAAATAATTAAATGAAATTATTTAATTAAATGGAGTACTTACTTCTAATTAATTAAACAAAGTTATTTAATTAAATGAGAAGCCATTCCTAATTAATTAAATGATGTTATTTAATTAAATAAAAAAAAGTGTCTCTAATTAATTAAAGATTATTTAATTAAATAGAAAAAGTAATTATGGGAGCATATCTCATTTTATTAAATTAAATATGTCAACAAAATCTCTCTTCAATTCAAAAATGGAAATTTTCAGTTCACTATTGATAAAAAATGTGTTAAATCAGTTAACTCCTTTTTCTACTCAAATTGAATCAATTAACTTCTTATTTTACTCAAATTAAATCTGTTAACTCCCTTTAAGGTGGAAATCTCCCTTTATGACTGAACTTCACCTTTAATCTTGACCGTTGAGTGAAATCGATCTCAACCGTTGATGAATTTCAGGAAAGTCTATTTAAGAGACCCTCATCTCTTCATTTTAAAAGGTTGAATGAGAATTTGCATCGAACTGTAGCTGGAATTCATACTCACATTTATTAATATTCACATACGCAAAGAAAAAGTTTGACCAAAAGTTCACCAGATTTAACCATGGTTGACTTGAGTTGACTAATTTTGAAAATAAATTTGAAATAATTAAATAAAATTCTTTAATTAAATGCAGTACTTACTTCTAACTAATTAAACAAAGTTATTTAATTAAATGAGAAGCCAATCTTAATTAATTAACTGAAGTTATTTAATTAAATAAGAAAAGTGTCTCTAATTAATTAAAGATTATTTAATTAAATAGAAAAAGTAATTATGAGAGCATATCTCATTTTAATAAATTAAATACCTCTATAAAATCTCTCTTCAGTTCAAAAAGGGAAATTTCCAGTTCACTATTGATAAAAAATGAGATAAATCAGTTAACTCCTTTTTCTACTCAACTTGAATCAGTTAACTCCTTATTTTACTCAAATCACATCTGTTAAATCCCATTAATTTGAAAATCTCCCTTTATGACTGAACTTCACCTTTAATCCTGACCGTTGATTGAAATCAATCTCAACCATTGATGAATTCAAAAAAAATCTATTTAAGAGACCCTAATCTCTTCATTTTGAAAGGTTGAATGAGAATTTGCATCGAATTGTTATTAGAAATCATACTCACATTTGCTCATATTCACATACGCAAAGATCAAGTTTGACCAAAAGTTGACTAGATTTAACCACGGTTGACTTGAGTTGACTAATTTTGAAAAGAATTTTGAAATAATTAAACAAACTTATTTAATTAAATGGACTTCTTACTTTTAATTAATTAAACAAAGTTATTTAATTAAATGAGAAGTCATTTATAATTAATTAAATGAAGTTATTTAATTAAATAAGAAAAGTGTCTCTAATTAATAAAAAATTATTTAATTAAATAGAAAAAGTAATTTTGAGAGTATATCTCATTTTATTAAATTAAATATCTCAACAAAATCTCTCTTCAGTTCAAAAAGGGAAATTCCCAGTTCACTATTGATCAAAAACGAGTTAAATGAGTTAACTCCTTTTTCTACTTAAATTGAATCAGTTATCTTCTTATTTTACTAAAATTAAATCTGTTAACTCCCTTTAATTTGGAAATCTCCCTTTATAACTGAACTTCACCTTTAATCCTGACCGTTGATTGAAATTGATCTCAACCGTAGATGAATTTCAGGAAAGTCTATTTAAGAGACCCTCATCTCTTCATTTTGAAAGGTTGAATGAGAATTTGCATCAACCTGTTGCTGGAATTCATACTCACATTTGCTCATATTCACATACGCAAAGATCAAGTTTGACCAAAAGTTGACCAGATTTAACCACGGATGAATTGAGTTGACTAGTTTTGAAAAGAATTTTGAAATAATTAAACAAAATTATTTAATTAAATGGAATACTTACTTCTCATTAATTAAACAAAGTTATTTTATTAAATGAGAAGCCATTCCTAATTAATTAAATGAAGTTATTTAATTAAATAAGAAAAGTGTCTCTATTATTTAATTAAATAGAAAAAGTAATTATGAGAGCATATCTCATTTTATTAAATTAAATATCTCAACAAAATCTCTTTTCAATTCAAAAAGGGAAAATTTTCAAGTCACTATTGATAAAAAATGAGTTAAATCAGTTAACTCCTCTTTCTACTCAAATTGAATTAGTTAACTCCTTATTTTTATGAAATTAAATCTATTAACTCCCTTTAATATGGAAATCTCTCATTATGACTGAACTTCAACTTTAATCCTGACTGTTCATTGAAATCGATCTCAACCGTTGATGAATTTTAAAAAATTCTATTTAAGTGACCCTCATCTCTTCATTTTGAAATGTTGAATGAGAATTTGCATCAAATTGTAGCTGAAATTCATACTCACATTTTCTCATATTCACATACACAAAGATCAAGTTTGACCAAAAGTTGACCAAATTTAACTAAGGTTGACTTGAGTTGACTAGTTTCAAATTTCTTTTTGAAATAACTAAACGAAATTATTTAATTAAATGGAGTACTAACTTCTAATTAATTAAGAAAATTTATTTAATTAAATAATAAGCCATTCCTAATTAATTAAATGATGTTGTTTAATTAAATAAGAAAAGTGTCTCTAATTAATTAAAGATTATTTAATTAAATAGAAAAGAAATTATGAGAGCATATCTCATTTTATTAAATTAAATATCTCAACAAAATCTCTCTTCAGTTCAAAAAGGGAAATTTTCAGTTCACTATTGATCAAAAATGAGTTAAATCAGTTAATTCATTTTTCTTCTCAAATTGAATCAGTTAACTCCTTATTTTATTCAAATTAAATCTATTAACTCCCTTTTTTTAAGAAATCTCCCTTTATGACTGAACTTCACCTTTAATCCTGACCGTTGATTGAAATCGATCTCAATCGTTGATGCATTTCAGGAAAGTCTATTTAAGAGACCCTCATCTCTTCATTTTGAAAGGTTGAATGAGAATTTTCATCGAATTGTTGCTGAAATTCATACTCACATTTGCTCATATTCACATACAAAAAGATCAAGTTTGACCAAAAGTTGACCAGATTTAACCACGATTGACTTGAGTTGACTAATTTCGAAAAGAATTTTGAAATAATTAAACAAACTTATTTAATTAAATGGAGTTCTTACTTTTAATTAATTAAACAAAGTTATTTAATTAAATGAGAAGTCATTTATAATTAATTAAATGAAGTTATTTAATTAAATAAGAAAAGTGTCTCAAATTAATTAAAGATTACTTAATTAAATAGAAAAAGTAATTATGTGAGTATATCTCATTTTATTAAATTAAATATCTCAACAAAATCTCTCTTCAGTTCAAAATGGGAAATTTCCAGTTCACTATTGATCAAAAATGAGTTAAATCAGTTAATACGTTTTTATACTCAAATTGAATATGTTAACTCTTTATTTTACTCAAATTAAATCTGTTAACACCCTTTAATTTGAAAATCTCCCTTTATGACTGAACTTCACCTTTAATCCTGACCGTTGATTGAAATCAATCTCAACCGTTGATAAATTCCAGGAAAGTCTATTTAAGAGAACCTCATCTCTTCATTTTGAAAGGTTGAATGAGAATTTGCATCGAATTGTTGCTGGAATTCATACTCACATTTGCACATATTCACATACGCAAAGATCAAGTTTGACCAAAAGTTGACCAAATTATTTAATTAAATGGAGTACTTACTTCTAATTAATTAAACAAAGTTATTTAATTAAATGAGAAGCCGTTCATAATTAAATAAATAAAGTTATTTAATTAAATAAAAAAATCGTCTCTAATTAATTAAACATTATTTAATTAAATAAAAAAAGTAATTATGAGAGCATATCTCATTTTATTAAATTAAATATCTAAACAAAATCTCTCTTCAGTTCAAAAAGAGAAATTTCCAGATCACTATTGATAAAAAATGAGTTAAATTAGTTAACTCTATTTTCTACTCAAATTGAATCAGTTAACTCCTTATTTTACTGAAATGAAATCTGTTAACTCCGTTTAATTTGGAAATCTAACTTTATAACTGAACTTCACCTTTAATCCTGACCATTGATTGAAATCGATCTCAACCGTTGATAAATTCTAGGAAAGTCTATTTAAGAGACCCTCATCTCTTCATTGTGAAAGGTTGAATGATAATTTGCATCGAATTGTTGCTAGAATTCATACTCACATTTGCTCATATTCACATACGCAAAGATCAAGTTTGACCAAAAGTTGACCAGATTTAACCACGGTTGACTTGAGTTGACTAGTTTCGAAAAGAAATTTGAAATAATTAAACAAAATTATTTAATTAAATGGAGTAATTACTTCTAATTAATTAAACAAAGTTATTTAATTAAATGAGAAGCCATTCCTAACTAATTAAATGAATTTATTTAATTAAATAAGAAAATTAACTCTAAATAATTAAATATTATTTAATTAAATAGGAAAAGTAATTATGAGAGCATATCTCATTTTATTAAATTAAATATCTCAACAAAATTTCTTTTCAGTTCAAAAAGGAAAATTTCGAATTCACTATTGATCAAAAATGAGTTAAATCAGTTAACTCATTTTTCTACTCAAATTGAATCAGTTAACTTCTTATTTTACTCAAATTAAATCTGTTAACTCCCTTTAATTTGAAAATCTTCCTTTATGACTGAACTTCACCTTTAATACTGACCGTTGATTGAAGTCGATCTCAACCATTGATGAATTCGAACAAAGTCTATTTAAGAGACCCTCATCTCTACATTTTGAAAGGTTGAAGGAGAATTTGCATCGAATTGTTGTTGGAATTCATAGATACATTTGCTCATATTCAAATATGCAAAGATCAAGTTTGACCAAAAGTTGACCAAATTTTACAACGGTTGACTTGAGTTGACGAATTTGGAAAAAATTTGAAATAATTAAACGAAATTATTTAATTAAATAGACTACATACTTCTAATTAATTAAACAAAGTTATTTAATTAAATGAGAAGCCACTCCTAATTAATTAAACGAAGTTATTTAATTAAATAAGAAAAGTATCTCTAATTAATTAAAGATTATTTAATTAAATAGAAAAAGTAACTATGAGAGCATATCTCATTTTATTAAATTAAATATCTCAAAAAAATCTCTCTTCAGTTCGAAAAGGGAAATTTCCAGTTCACTATTGATAAAAAATGAGTTAAATTAGTTAACTCTTTTTTTTGCTCAAATTGAATTAGTTAACTCCTTATTTTACTCAAATTAAATCTGTTAACTCCATTTAATTTGGAAATCTCCCTTTATGACTGAACTTCACCTTTAATCCTGACCGTTGATTGAAATTGATCTCAACCGTTGATGAATTCCAGGAAAGTCTATTTAAGAGACCCTCATCTCTTCATTTTGAAAGGTTGAATGAGAATTTGCATGGAATTGTTGCTGGAATTCGTACTCACATTTGCTCATATTCACAGACGCAAAGATCAAGTTTGACCAATAGTTGACCAGATTTAATCATGGTTGACTTGAGTTGACTAGCTTTGAAAAGAATTTTTAAATAATTCAACGAAATTATTTAATTAAATGGAGTACTTACTTCTAATTAATTAAACAAAGTTATTTAATTAAACTAGAAGCCATTCCTAATTAATTAAATGAAATTATTTAATTAAATAAGAAAAGTGTCTCTAATTAATTAAAGATTATTTAATTAAATGAAAAAAGTAATTATGAGAGCATATCTCATTTTATTAAATTAAATATCTCAGCAAAATCTTTTTTAAGTTCAAAAAGGGAAATCTTCAGTTCACTATTGATTAAAAATGAGTTAAATTAGTTAACTCCTTTTTCTACTCAAATTGAATCAGTTAACTCCTTATTTCACTCAAATTAAATCTGTTAACTCCCTCTAATTTGGAAATCTCCCTTTATGATTGATCTTCACCTTTAATCTTGACCGTTGATTGAAATGGATCTCAACCGTTGATGAATTTCAGGAAATTCTATTTAAGAGACCCTCATCACTTCATTTTGAAAGGTTGAATGAGAATTTGCATCGAATTATTGCTTGAATTCATACTCACATTTGCTCATATTGACATACGGAACTATCAAGTTTGAATAAAAGCTGACCAAATTTAACCTCAATTGACTTGAGTTGACTAGTTTCAAAAAGAATTTTGAAATAATTAAATGAAATTATTTAATTAAATAGAGTACTTACTTCTAATTAATTAAACAAAGTTATTTAATTAAATGAGAAGCCATTTGTAATTAATTAAATGAAGTTATTTAATTAAATAAGAAAAGTGTCTCTAATTAATTAAAAATTATTTAATTAAATAGAAAAAGTAATTATGAGAGCATAACTCATTTTATTAAATTAAATATCAAAACAAAATATCTCTTTAGTTCAAAAACGAAAATTTTTAGTTCACTATTGATCAAAAATGAGTTAAATAAGTTAACTCCTTTTTCTACTCAAATTGAAACAGTTAACTCCTTATTTTACTCAAATAAAATCTGTTAACTCTCTTTAATTTAGAAATCTTCCTTTATGACTGAACTTCACCTTTAATCCTGACCGTTGATTGAAATTGATCTCAACTTTTGATGAATTCCAAGAAAGTCTATTTAAAAGACCCTCATCTCTTCATTTTGAAAGGTTGAATGTAAAATTTGCATCGAATTTTTGCTGGAATTCATATTCACATTTTCTCATATTCACATACGCAAAGATCAAGTTTGACAAAAAGTTGACCAGATTTAACCATGGTTGACTTGAGTTGATAAGTTTTGAAAATAATCAAACGAAATTATTTAATTAAGTGGAGTACTTTGTTCTAATTAATTAAACAAAGTTATTTAATTAAATGAGAACCCATTCCTAATTAATTAAATGAAGTTATTTAATTAAATAAGAAAAGTGTCTGTAATTAATTAAAGATTATTTAATTAAATGGAAAAAGCAATTATGAGAGCATATCTCATTTTATTAAATTAAATATCTCAACAAAATCTCTCTTCTGTTCAAAAAGGGAAATTTCTAGTTCACTATTGATAAAAAATGAGTTAAATGAGTTAACTCCTTTTTCTACTCAAATTGAATCAGTCAACTCCTTATTTTACTCAAATTAAATTTGTTAACTCCCTTTAATTTGAAAATCTTCCGTCATGACTGAACTTCACCTTTAATCCTAACCGTTGATTGAAATCGATCTCAACCGTTGATGAATTCCAGGAAAGTCTATTTAAGAGACCTTCATCTCTTCATTTTAAAAGGCTGAATGAGAATTTGCATCGAATTATTGCTAGAATTCACACTCACATTTGCTCATATTCACATACGCAAAGATCAAGTTTGACCAAAAGTTGACCAAATTTAACCACAATTGACTTGAGTTGACCAGTTTCAAAAAGAATTTTGAAATAATTAAACGAAATTATTTAATTAAATTGAGTATTTACTTCTAATTAAGTAAACAAAGTTATTTAATTAAATGAGAAGCCATTCCTAATTAATTAAATGAAGTTATTTAATTAAATAAGAAAAGTGTCTCTAATTAATTAAAGATTATTTAATTAAATAGAAAAAGTAATTATGAGAGCATATCTCATTTTATTAAATTAAATATGTCAACAAAATCTCTTTTTCAATTCAAAAAGGGAAATTTCCAGTTCACTTTTGATCAAAAATGAGTTAAATGAGGTAAATCAGTTACTCTTTTTTTTACTCAAATTGAATTAGTTATCTCCATATTTTACTCAAATTAAATCTGTTAACTCCCTTTAATTTGAAAATCTCCCTTTATGACTAAACTTCACCTTTAATCCTGACTGTTGATTGAAATAAATCTCAACCGTTGATGAATTCCAAGAAAGTCTATTTAAGAGACCCTCATTTCTACATTTTGAAAGGTTGAATGAGAATTTGCATCGAATTGTTGCTGGAATTCATACTCACATTTGCTCATATTCACATACGCAAAGTTCAAGTTTGACCAAAAGTTGACCAGATTTAACCACGGTTGACTTGAGTTGACAAATTTCGAAAAGAATTTCAAAATAATTAAAAGAAATTATTTAATTAAATGGAGTACTTCCTTCTAATTAATTAAACAAAGTTACTTAATTAAATGAGAAGCCATTCCTAATTAATTAAATGAAGTTATTTAGTTAAATAAGAAATTTGTCTCTAATTGATAAAAGATTATTTAATTAAATAGAAATAATAATTATGAGAGCATATCTCATTTTACTAAATTAAATATCCCAACAAAATCTCTCTTCAGTTCAAAAAGGGAAATTTTCAGTTCACTATTGATAAAAAATGAGTTAATTCAGTTAGCTCCTTTTTCTGCTCAAATTGAATCAGTTAACTCTTTATTTTACTCAAATTAAATCTGTTAACTCCCTCTAATTTGGCAATCTCCTTTTATGATTGAACTTCACCTTTAATCCTGACCGTTGATTGAAATCGATCTCAACCGTTGATGAATTTAAGGAAAGTCTATTTAAGAGACCCTCATCTCATCATTTTTAAAGGTTGAATGAGAATTTTCATCGAATTGTTGCTGGAATTCATACTCACATTTGCTCATATTCACATACGCAAAGATCAAGTTTGACCAAAAGTTGACCAGATTTAACTACGGTTGACTTGAGTTGACTAGTTTCAAAAAGAATTTTGAAATAATTAAACAGAATAATTTAATTAAATGGAGTACTTACTTGTAATTCATTAAACAAAGTTATTTAATTAAATGAGAAGCCATTCCTAATTAATTGAATGAAGTTATTTAATTAAATAAGAAAACTGTGTCTAATTAATTAAAGATTATTTAATTAAATAGAAAAAGTAACTATGATTAGCATATCTCATTTTATTAAATTAAATATCTCAACAAAATCTCTCTTCAGTTCAAAAAGGGAAATTTCCAGTTCACTATTGATCAAAAATGAGTTAAATGAGTTAACTCCTTTTTCCACTCAAATTGAATCAGTTAACACCTTATTTTCCTCAAATTAAATCTGTTAACTCCCTTTAATTTGGAAATCTCCCTTTATGTTTGAACTTCACCTTTAATCCTGACCGTTGATTGAAATCGATCTCAACCGTTGATGAATTCTAGGAAAGTCTATTTAAGAGACCCTCATCTCTTCATTTTGAAAGGTTGAATAAGAATTTGCATCAAATTGTTGCTAGAATTCATATTCACATTTCCTCATATTCACATATGCAAAGATCAAGTTTTACCAAAGGTTGACCAGATTTAACCACGGTTGACTTAAGTTGACTAGTTTCGAAAAGAATTTTGAAATAATTAAATGAAATTATTTAATTAAATGGAGTACTTACTTCTAATTAATTAAACAAAGTTATTTAATTAAATGAGAAGCCATTCCCAATTAATTAAATGAAGTTATTTAATTAAATAAGAAAAGTGTCTCTAATTAATTAAAGATTATTTAATTAAATAGAAAAAATAACTATGAGAGCATATGTCATTTTATTAAATTAAATATCTCAACAAAATATCTCTTCAGTTCAAAAAGGGAAATTTCCAGTTCACTATTGATCAAAAATGAGTTAAATCAGTTAACTCCTTTTTCTACTCAAATTGAATCAGTTAATTTCTTATTTTACTCAAATTAAATTTGTTAACTCGCTTTAATTTGAAAATTTCCCTTTATGACTGAACTTCAACTTTAATCCTGACTGTTGATTGAAATCGATCTCAACCGTTGATGAATTCCAGGAAATTCTATTTAAGAGACCCTCATCTCTTAATTTTGAAAGGTTGAATGAGAATTTGCATCGAATTGGTGCTAAAATTCATACTCACATTTGCTCATATTCACATATGCATATATCAAGTTTGACCAAAAGCTGACCAAATTTAACCACAATTGACTTGAGTTGACTAGTTTCGAAAAGAAATTTGAAATAATTAAATGAAATTATTTTATTAAATGGAGTACTTACTTCTAATTAATTAATAAAAGTTATTTAATTAAATGAGAAGCCATTCCTAATTAATTAAATGAAGTTATTTAATTAAATAAGAAAAGTGTCTTTAATTAATTAAAGATTATTTAATTAAACAAAAAAGTAATTATGAGAGCATAACTCATTTTATTAAATTAAATATCTCAACAAAATCTCTCTTTAGTTCAAAAAGGGAAATTTTTAGTTCACTATTGATGAAAAATGAGTTAAATCAGTTAACTCTTTTTTCTACTCAAATTGAATCAGTTAACTCCTTATTTTACTCAAATTAAATCTGTTAACTCCCTTTAATTTGGAAATCTCCCTTTATGACTGAACTTCACCTTTAATCCTGACCGTTGATTGAAATTGATCTCAACCATTGATGAATTCCAGGAAAGTCTATTTAAGAGACCCTCATCTCTTCATTTTGAAAGGTTGAATGAGAATTTGCATCGAATTTTTGCTTGAATTCATACTCACATTTGCTCATATTCACGTACGCAAAGATCAAGCTTGACAAAAAGTTGACCAGATTTAACTACGATTGACTTGAGTTGACTAGTTTCGAAAAAAACATTGAAATAATTAAATAAAATTATTTAATTAAATGGAGTACTTACTTCTAATTAATTAAACAAAGTTATTTAATTAAATGAGAAGCCATTCCTAATTAATTAAATGAAGTTATTTAATTAAATAAGAAAAGTGTCTCTAATTAATTAAAAATTATTTAATTAAATAGAAAAAGTAATTATGAGAGCATATCTCATTTTATTAAATTAATTATCTCAACAAAATCTCTCTTGAGTTCAAAAAGGGAAATTTTCAGTTCACTATGGATCAAAAATGAGTTAAATTAGTTAAGTCCTTTTTCTACTCAAATTGAATCAGTTAACTCCTTATTTTACTCAAATTAAATCTGTTAACTCTCTTTAATTTGAAAATCTCCCTTTATGACTGAACTTCACCTTTAATCATGACCGTTGATTGAAATCGATCTCAACCATTGATGAATTCCAGAAAAGTCTATTTAAGAGACCCTCATCTCTTCATTTTGAAAGGTTGAATTTGTATTTGCATCGAATTGTTGCTGGAATTCATACTCACATATGCTCATATTCACATATGCAAAGATCAAGTTTGACCAAAAGTTGACCAGATTTAACCACAGTTGACTTGAGTTGACCAGTTTCGAATTTTTTTTGAAATAATTAAACGAAATTATTTAATTAAATGGAGTACTTACTTCTAATTAATTAAACAAAGTTCATAATATGTATGTTGGACAGATGCGATGGCGGACCGGTGAAGCGCGATGGGCGGAGCTCTATGAGGCATTTTCACTCCCTACGAGGCTAGGGCCTGCATGCCCTTGCATGTTGGTCGCTGGCACCTGGTTCTGTGTCGTGTTCGCCCTCTTTGTTTTGGGATTGCATGCGGGGATGAGGGTTTGAGTAGAAGGAGGGAGGAAGCTGCGTTTTGACTGTTGGTTGATTGTGTGGAGGTGTAGCCAGCTGGGTGTTGACATTCTGCGGGCATTTTCCTTCTATGATGGTGTGGGAAGCACAGCAGTGAACGGCTGGGTCTGATTTCTAACTTGGCTTGGTGCTATTGTCTTTAAATCCGGGCATGTGGCAATCGGATGCCCCTAAGACTCAGATTTTGTCTGAAGATTTGGAAATGCCTGATACCTCTTCTCAAATGCAAAGGGAGGCTAAAGGTCAAATGGATAATATACCTTCTGGTGAGAATGTGACTTCTTCAAAAGGTTCTATCTGAATTAAGAAGATGAATGGGTGATTTGAAAGATCTGATGATCGACCAGTGTTGATTATTCAACCAGAGAAAATCTCAGAAGATGTGGAGTATTGGAGTAAGCATGCACTCATATGCAAGTTTTTGGGTCTTCGACTCCCTCTCCATGTGTTGGAATCGTGGGCACACCGTATGTGGAATTCGGAAGGGGATATGGAAATTCTTCTAGCAGCTAACAACTATTTTATGTTTATTTTTTCATTCATGTCAGACACGAACAAAGTATTCGAAGGAGGTCCATACTTTTTAAACCAAGTTGGGTTGTTTATAAAGCCCTGGCACACTGGATTCAACTCCACTGAAGAAATCCCATCTCGGGTCCCTATGTGGATCCGGTTGCCACGTCTGCCACTGGAATTTTGGAGAGAGGATATTCTTCATTCGATTGCTCTTTTGCTTGGGAAACCAATTGGATTGGCCTCCCAAACCCAAGATCGAAAGGTAATTTCATATGCACAAATCTGTGTGGAGGTTGATCTTGTTAATCCACTGCCTGATTCTATGGAAATTTTCTTAGGTCCTTCCTCATGGACTCAGCAGTTGGACTATGAAACTCTACCCTTCAGATGCAGGATTTGCCGTGAGTATGGGCTCTTGCAACGTAAATGCCCTAGAAATAAATTTGCTCAATCATCAACAACCACTTTGTCGAACCCTAAGGATGACAAGGGTAAAGCCCCTATGCTAGCTGGTCCCTCTGCAAATAAGGAGGGTTTTATCCTAGTAAAGCCACATAATAAAGGTAAGGGGCAGAAGAGAATGTGGACGAATAGACAAAATGATGATACCTTCAATAGGTTTAATGTGCTAGAGAACTTGATACAAGAGGAAGGTATACCTATTGAGATATCCCCAGGTGAGGGTTCTCTTTTGGAACCCCATCTAGAGGAAGTTGGGAATCTATTCCAAATTCTCAAAGAAGTACAAGGCCAGCCAATTGGTCCAGATGAATTGGTTCAGGAGTTATGTTATGACATTCCTGGTGGGTCACATCCCCGTGATGGTCCAAATATCATAGCCTCCACCCATCTTGGAAAAAAAGGAGTGACTGACAGCACAAAAGGCTCTAAAGCTGCATCCACATTGGGCTTACAACAAAAGCCCTTTAAAAAGGGGATTTCAGAGAAGTCTGCAAAGAGTGGAAGGAAGACAGATCAAGAGAAAGTTAAGATGATAGGTGAGACTTTAGTTGAGGCGGGGTTTGTGAAGCCCATTGACTCCCATTTCTCGCAATCTTCTAAATGATTGTTATCTCTTGGAATGTTAGGGGGTTGAACAACATCCCTAGACAAAAGGCTATTCGTAGATTGATAGATTCTCACTCTCCAAATATTATTTTCATTCAAGAAACTAAACTCTTAGTTGATGAATTGAATAGTTGCGGGCCGAAGTTATGGCCCTATGGTAGTTGGTAGGCAGTAGGTGCTCAAGGAAACTCAGGTGGTCTTGCTTGTCTCTAGAATCCCAAGAAGGTGACTCCCTTGTGGTGGATTGTGAGCAGGTCTTCCATCTCTTTTATGGCTTCTCACTTTGAGATAGGTGAAAGGTGCTTGTTCTCCAATATTTATGCTCCTAGTGGTTTGGTAGGCAAATCTTTTTTGTGGTCACATATTATATTTGTTCGATCTTTAGATCCTTTCCTTCCTTGGATTGTTGTCGAAGATTTTAATGCTATTGCTAGTCTTGAGGAAAAGAGAGGCGGGGCTTCTCGATTGGGTCTTTCTTCTAGTATGCTTAGAGATAATATTAGCTCTTTGAATCTTATTGATGTTAAGCTTGGTTCTAGTATATTCACCTGGAATAACAGAAGGAGTGGGATGGAGGCTATCTCAGAAAGGCTTGATAGGTTCTTGGTATCTTGTTTTTGGATGAATATTAGATGATCTACCAATTCTGATATTCTTGACTGGAGAGGCTCTGACCACTGGCCTATCAGGCTCTCTGTCACTCCTTTCAAGACTGCTAAGAATCCCTCCTTCAAGTTTCAGCTGATGTGGTTGAGAGATCCTTCCCTTTAGAATCTTATGATAGCCTGGTGGCATAAGGACAGGCCTCCTCATGGTACTTCCATGTTCACCTTTGAGAAGCACCTTCAATACGTGAAATTCAGGCTGAAACAATGGAATAATCAGTGCTTTGGAAACCTTCAAGAGCATTTAAAAGATGCCCAGGATAGGCTAGATGGTATCACTCGTCAGATCAGGGACCATGGAATGACTCTAGATTTAGTATCTAAAGAATCCTCATCTTTAAAAGAGGTGGAAGAATGGGAGCTTCGAGAGGAAATATTTTGGAAGCAAAAATCTCGGGTGGATTGGCTGCAAGAGGGAGATAGAAACACTGCTTTCTTCCACAACACTGTTAAAGCTCGCAGGTTTGGAAACTCCATTACTTCTCTTGTTTCTTCTTTCGGAGATCATCTCTTTTCCAAGGAGGTAATTTCTTTAGAAGCCACTAATTACTTCTCTCAACTCTTCTCAAAGGAGGAACCTCTTTCCTTGATTGAGAGAAAGACTATTTTAGAATGTATTCCCCATCTTGTGTCTGGCAGTATCAACAGAGATCTATTTAAACCTGTTACGCTTGAGGAACTAGAAAAGTTGGTATTTTCTATGAAGAAAGGTAAAGCCCCAGGCCCAGATGGATTTTCCATTGATTTTTTCCAAGAGTTTTGGGAAATTATTAAATTTGATCTTCTAGATGTTGTTCAGGAATCATATCATAATAAACAAATGCTCAAGTCTTTGAATGCTACTTTCCTGACTCTCATCCTCAAGATTGATGGGGCTAATAGGTTGGATCAATTTAGACCTATTGCTTTATGTAATGTCACATACAAAATTATCACTAAATTAAATGTTGAAAGGCTTAAGCCTTTCCTGGCCTCTTTGATATCCAAGGAGCAGGGAGGCTATGTTAGTGGTAGACAGATTCTGGATTGTGTGGTTATTGATTCAGAGGTTATTCATTCTATGGCTTCTTCCAAGGAAAAAGATATGTTTACTAAGCTAGATTTAGCTAAAGCTTACAATCGAGTTAGTTGGGAGTTCCTAAAATAGGTGCTTCGTGCTTTTGGATTTGACAGGGAATGGGTGGATTGGGTTCTTAGTTGCATGACTTCCACTTCCTTTTCTGTTCTTATTAATGGAGAACTGGCTAATCTATTCTCTGCTTCTCGAGGGCTTCGACAGGGAGATCCTATCTCTCCATATCTATTTATCATTATGGCAGAGGCTCTGGGTAGATTTATAAAATCTCAAGTTGAGCAGGGATTTGTCCAGGGGTGGAAGTGGAGCAATAATATTCTAGCATATACGCACCTCCAGTTTGTGGATGATACTAGATTGATGGGTTTGGCTACCATTAATGAAGCAAGGAACTTCAGAATGATTTTGGACACTTATTTGAAAGCCTCTGGACAACAGATTAACAAAGGTAAATCATCTATTTATTTCTTTAATACTCCTCAAGCGATTCAGGTCAGGATTGCTAGAATTCTCAAGTTTCAGGTTGGATCCCTTCCATTGATTTATCTAGGAGTTCCTCTAACCCTTGGGGCTCAGTTGAAAGAGTATTGGCAAGGTTTGTTGGACAAATTTCATAGCAAGGTGAGTCACTGGACTCATAGATGGCTCTCTTCTGCTGGTAGGGTCATCCTTCTCAAGACTATGATTCAAACTCTTCTTATTTATAGGTGTCTAGTGCAAACTCCTCCCATTGGAGTTATGAAAGACTTTGATGCTCTGTCGCGACAATTCCTTTGGACAGGAAATCTCCTCTCTTCTAAATGGTGCTTGGTCAAAAGGGACACTGTTTGCCTGCCTAAATTTGCTGGAGGATTAGGCCTTAAATGTATGGCTCTTGGTGTCACAGCTTTGGTAGCAAAGTTATATTGGCGGTGGTGCAAGAATCAAGATTGAGATTGGGCTAAGATTTTGGCTTATAAGTACTTCCCAGGAGCAAAACTTTAGGATATTCCTAGACTGGAGCTGGATGGTAAGGGATCCTTTATTTGGGAAACTCTTAAAAGAGGATCTCCTCTCATCAAAGACGGTCTCTTCTGGATATGTAATAAAGGATCTTGTGTTCTTTTCTGGCTTGACTCCTGGGATGGCTATCCTCCCATTCTCTCCAGCTATCCACACCTTCAGCCTCTATATCAGATTTTTTCAGCTGTAGGATGGACCAAAGTTGTTCACTTCAAAACTTTGAGAAGGTGTGGCTCGATGGTTGTGGCTAATTGGAAGGATCCTCAGGATTGGCCCTCAGGGGGGTCTTCAAAAATTTGGGCAGAACTGGTCAATCTTCTCTCAGTTAGGCTGTGCAGCTCTTCTATGGACAAAGACATCCTGGCTTAGGGTCCCAGCCCTAAAGGTACTTTCAGTGTGGCGCAAGGATATGCTCGACTGGATAGTAAATGCAATGAATTTCAGGAAATTTCCTGGTGGAGGAAAGTTTGGAATAGGTTCTCATGGCCTAAATGTAATTTTTTTCTATGGCTGGTTGCTTAAAAGAAATGTCTTACTTGGGATAACCTGCAGAAAAGAGGGTTTCAAGGTCCTTCTTTCTGTCCCCTCTGTAGGTTGCATGGAGAGGATATTTCTCATTTATTCTTCTTATGCCCTCTCTCTAGAGAAATTTGGCATAAGTGGTGGGAAGCATGGTGTCATGGATGCATTCATGCTACATCTCTTATTGAGTTTTGGGATAGTCTTGGTAGACCCCCTGCGAGAACTTCATTCCTCCAGGTGGCCTAGGCTGTTGGACCTTCTTTCATTCTTTGAAATCTTTGGCTAGAGCGTAATCCCTGAATCTTCTATAACTCCAGCTTTGGAGTCACTAAACTATGGCAATTGATCTTAAGCAGGCTTCAGGAGACCATCTATGCTAAATGTGACATGACAGAGCCAGTGGATCTTGTTGTTTCCAGGATTGTTAGGAATTTGGGATTGGTAGACAAAGGTTTGGGAAGTAGAAGCAGTAAGAAACCTCAGCCACTAAAAAGAAAAGTGAGCAAGATGGGTAGATGGAGACCTCCACCAGATAATGTCCTAAAGATCAACACTGATGGCTCCTCCCAGGGTAATCCTGGACAAGCGGGTGTAGGAGGAATTGGGAGAGATGTGGATGGCAAGGTTGCTTTCATTTTCTCCGTTCATAAAGGAGTTCATTCCAATAACATGATGGAAGCCATGGCCATTAAGGTGGCTTTGGTACGGGCTTGTTCTCTTGGATGGAGGAGAATTGTGTGTGAATCAGACTCTCAGATTGTTGTGGAAATGATTAGTAATCAGAGAATAGGTGACTGTAACTGGCATATTGCCTCTCTTGTTACAGAGATTATTCACTTGAGCAGCTTTGTGGATGAGATCTCCATTTGTCATATTCCCAGGGAATGGAATGGAGTTGTTGATGTCTTGGCTAAATGGGCTTCGGAGAAGGGAGCAGGTTGGGATATTTTCGATAGAGATGATCTTCCTGCTGATTGTGTGGGGATTTTCGAGCTTTTAGTGGAGAAGGATAGATCTTAATGGCTTTTGTGTGTGTTTCGTAGATTGGGCCTGAGGCCTTTGTAATTGGTCTTTTCTCAATAAATTTTTACCCCTTTTCCAAATAAAAATTAATTAATTAAACAAAGTTATTTAATTAAATGAGAAGCCATTCCTAATTAATTAAATGAAGTTATTTAATTAAATAAGAAAAGTGTCTCTAATTAATTAAAGATTATTTAATTAAATAGAAAAAGTAATTATGAGAGAATATCTCATTTTATTAAATTAAAATTCTCAACAAAATCTCTCTTCAGTTCAAAAAGGGAAATTTCCAGTTCACTATTGATAAAAAATGAGTTAAATCAGTTAACTCCTTTTTCTACTCAAATTGAATTAGCTAACTCCTTATTTTACTCAAATTAAATCTGTTAACTCCCTTTAATTTGGAAATCTCCCTTTATGACTAAACTTCACCTTTAATCCTGACCGTTGATTGAAATCGATCTCAACCGTTGATGAATTACAGAAAAGTCTATTTAAGAGACCCTCATCTCTTCATTTTGAAAAGTTGAATGAGAATTTGCATCGAATTGTTGCTGAAATTCATACTCACATTTGCTCATATTCACATACGCAAAGATCAAGTTTGACCAAAAGTTGACCAAATTTAAGCACGGTTGACTTGAGTTGACCAATTTTGAAAAAAAATTGAAATAAATAAACGAAATTATTTAATTAAATGGAGTACTTACTTGTAATTAATTAAACAAAGTTACTTAATTAAATGAGAAGCCATTCCTAATTAATTAAATGAAGTTATTTAATTAAATAAGAAATCTATCTCTAATTAATTAAAGATTATTTAATTAAATAGAAAAAGTAATTATGAGAGCATATCTCATTTTATTAAATTAAATATCTCAACAAAATCTCTCTTCAGTTCAAAAAGGAAAATTTTCAGTTCACTATTGATAAAAAATGAGTTAAATCAGTTAACTCCTTTTTCTACTCAAATTGAATCAGTTAACTCATTATTTTACTCAAATTAAATCCGTTAACTCCCTTTAATTTGGAAATCTCCCTTTATGACTGAACTTCACCGTTAATCCTGACCGTTGATTGAAATCGATCTCAACTGTTGATGAATTCCAGGAAAGTCTATTTAAGAGACCCTCCTCTCTTCATTTTGAAAGGTTGAATGAGAATTTGCATCGAATTGTTGCCAGAATTCATACTCACATTTGCTCATATTCACATACGCAAAGATCAAGTTTGACAAAAAGTTGACCAGATTTAACCACGGTTGACTTGAGTTGACCACTTTTGAAAAGAATTTTGAAATAATTAAACGAAATTATTTAATTAAATGGAGTACTTACTTCTAATTAATTAAAAAAAGTTATTTAATTAAATGAGAAGCCATTCCTAATTAATTAAATGAATTTATTTAATTAAATAAGAAAAGTGTCTCTAATTAATTAAAGATTATTTAATTAAATAGAAAAAGTAATTATGAGAGCATATCTCATTTTATCAAATTAAGTATCTCAACAAAATCTCTCTTCAGTTCAAAAAGGGAAATTTTTAGTTCACTATAGATAAAAAATGAGTTAAATTAGTTAACTCCTTTTTCTACTCAAATTGAATCAGTTAACTCCTTATCTGACTCAAATTAAATATGTTAACTCCTTTTAATTTGGAAATCTCCCTTTATGACTGAACTTCACCTTTAATACTGACCATTGCCTGAAACCGATCTCAACCGTTGATGAGTTCAAGGAAAATTTATTTAAGAGACCCTCATCTCTTCATTTTGAAAGGTTGAATGAGAATTTGTGTCAAATTGTTGCTGGGATTCATACTCACATTTGCTCATATTCACATACGCAAAGATCAAGTTTGACCAAAAGTTGACCAAATTTAACCACGGTTGACTTGGGTTGACAAATTTTGAAAAGAATTTTGAAATAATTAAATGAAATTATTTAATCAAATAGAGTACTTACTTCGAATTAATGAAAGTTATTTAATTAAATGACAAGTCATTCCTAATTAATTAAATGAAGTTATTTAATTAAATAAGAAAAATGTCTCTAATTAATTAAAGATTATTTAATTAAATAGAAAAAGTAATTATGAGAGCATATCTCATTTTATTAAATTAAATATCTCAAAAAAATCTCTCTTCAGTTTAAAAAGGGAAATTTCTAGATCACTATTGATCAAAAATGAGTTAAATAAGTTAACTCCTTTTTCTACTCAAATTAAATCAGTTAACTTCTTATTTTACTCAAATTAAATCTGTTAACTCGCTTTAATTTGGAAATCTCCCTTTATGACTTAACTTCACCTTTAATCCTGACCGTTGATTGAAATCGATCTCGACCGTCGATGAATTCCAGAAAAGTCTATTTAGGAGACCCTCATCTCTTCATTTTGAAAGGTTGAATGAGAATTTGCATCGAATTGTTGCCAGAATTCATACTCACATTCGCTCATATTCACATACGCAAAGATCAAGTTTGACCAAAAGTTGACCAGATTTAACCACGGTTGACTTGAGTTGACTAGTTTCGAAAAGAGTTTTGAAATAATCAAACGAAATTATTTAGTTAAATAGAGTAGTTAGTTCTAATTAATTAAAAAAAGTTATTTAATTAAATGAGAAGCCTTTCCTAATTAATTAAATGAAGTTATTTAATTAAATAAGAAAAGTGTCTCTAATTAATTAAAGATTATTTAATTAAATAGAAAAAGTAATTATGAGAGCATATCTCATTTTATTAAATAAAATATCTCAAAAAAATCTCTCTTCAGTTCAAAAAGGGAAACTTCCAGATCACTATTGATAAAAAATGAGTTAAATCAGTTAACTCCTTTTTCTACTCAAATTGAATCAGTTAACTCCTTATTTTACTCAACTTAAATCTGTTAAGTACCTTTAATTTGGAAATCTCCCTTTATGACTGAACTTCACCTTTAATCCTGACCGTTGATTGAAATCGATGTCGACCGTCGATGAATTCAAGGAAAGTCTATTTAAGAGACCCTCATCTCTTTATTTTGAAAAGATGAATGTGAATTTGCATCGAGTTGTTCCTGGAATTCATACTCACATTTGCTCATATTCACATGCGCAAAGATCAAGTTTGACCAAAAGTTGACCAGATTTAGCTACGGTTGACTTGAGTTGACTAGTTTCGAATTTTTTTTTGAAATAGTGAAACGAAATAATTTAATTAAATGGATTACTTACTTCTAATTAATTAAAAAAAGTTATTTAATTACATGAGAAGCCATTCCTAATTAATTAAATGAAGTTATTTAATTAAATAAGAAAAGTGTCTCTAATTAATTAAAGATTGTTTAATTAAATAGAAAAAGTAATTATGAAAGCATATCTCATTTTATTAAATTAAATATTTAAAATAAATCTCTTTTCAGTTCAAAAAGGAAAATTTTCAGTTCACTATTGATCAAAAATTAGTTAAATCAGTTAACTCCTTTTTCTACTCAAATTGAATCAGTTAACTCCTTATTTTACTCAAATTAAATCTATTAACTCCCTTTAATTTGGAAATCTCCCTTTATGACTGAACTCCACCTTTAATTCTGACCGTTGATTGAAATCGATCTCGACCATCGATGAATTTCAGGAAAGTCTACTTAAGAGAGCCTCATCTCTTCATATTGAAAGGTTCAATGAGAATTTGCGTCGAATTGTTGCTGCAATTCATACTCACATTTGCTCATATTCACATATGCAAAGATCATGTTTGACCAAAAGTTGACCAGATTTATCCATGGTTTACTTGAGTTGACTAGTTTCGAAAAGAATTTTGAAATAATTAAACGAAATTATTTATTTAAATGGAGTACTTACTTTTAATTAATTAAACAAAGTTATTTAATTAAATGAGAAGCAATTCCTAATTAATTAAATGAAGTTATTTAATTAAATAAGAAAAGTGTCTCTCATTAATTAAAGATTATTTAATTAAATAGAAAAAGTAATTATGAGAGCATATCTCATTTTAATAAATTAAATATCTCAACAAAATCTCTCTTCAGTTCAAAAAGAGAAATTTCCAAATCACTATTGATAAAAAATGAGTTAAATCAGTTAACTCCTTTTTCTACTCAAATTGAATCAGTTAACCCCTTATTTTACTCAAATTAAATCTGTTAACTACCTTTAATTTGGAAATCTCCCTTTATAACTGAACTTCACCTTTAATCCTGACCGTTGATTCAAATCTATCTCAATTGTTGATGAATTTCAGAAAAGTCTATTTAAGAGACCCTTATCTCTTCATTTTGAAAAGTTGAATGAGAATTTGCATCGAATTGTTGCTAGAATTCATACTCACATTTGCTCATATTCACATACGCAAATATCAAGTTTTACGAAAAGTTGACCAGATTTAACCACGGTTGACTTGAGTTGACTAGTTTCAAAAATAATTTTGAAGTAATTAAATGAAATTATTTAATTAAATGAAGTACTTACTTCTAATTAATTAAACAATGTTATTTAATTAAATGAGAAGCCATTCCTAATTAATTAAATAAAGTTATTTAATTAAATAAGAAAAGTGTCTCTAATTAATTAAAGATTATTTAATTAAATAGAAAAAGTAATTATGAGAGCATATCTCATTTTAATAAATTAAATATCTCAACAAAATCTCTCTTCAGTTCAAAAAGAGAAATTTCCAAATCACTATTGATAAAAAATGAGTTAAATCAGTTAACTCCTTTTTCTACTCAAATTGAATCAGTTAACCCCTTATTTTACTCAAATTAAATCTGTTAACTACCTTTAATTTGGAAATCTCCCTTTATAACTAAACTTCACCTTTAATCCTGACCGTTGATTGAAATCTATCTCAATTGTTGATGAATTTCAGAAAAGTCTATATAAGTGACCCTCATCTCTTAATTTTGAAAAGTTGAATGAGAATTTGCATCAAATTGTTGCTAGAATTCATACTCACATTTGCTCATATTCACATACGCAAAGATCAAGTTTTACCAAAAGTTGACCAGATTTAACCACGGTTGACTTGAGTTGACTAGTTTCGAAATGAATTTTGAAATAATTAAATAAAATTATTTAATTAAATGGAGTACTTACTTCTAATTAATTAAACAATGTTATTTAATTAAATGAGAAGCCATTCCTAATTAATTAAATGAAATTATTTAATTAAATAAGAAAAGTGTTTGTAATTAATTAAAGATTATTTAGTTAAATAGAAAAAGTAATTATGAGAGCATATGTCATTTTATTAAATTAAATATCTCAACAAAATCTCTCTTCATGTCAAAAAGGGAAATTTCCAGTTCACTATTGATCAAAAATGAGTTAAATTAGTTAACTCCTTTTTCTACTCAAATTGAATCAGTTAACTGCTTATTTTACTCAAATTAAATCTGTTAACTCCCTTTAATTTGGAAATCTCCCTTTATGACTAAACTTCACTTTTAATCTTGACCATTGATTGAAATCGATCTCTACCGTTGATGAATTCCAAGAAAGTCTATTGAAGAGACCCTCATGTCTTCATTTTGAAAGGTTGAATGAGAATTTGCATCGAATTGCTGCTGGAATTCATCCTCACATTTGCTTATATTCACATACGCAAAGATCAAGTTTGACCAAAAGTTGACCATATTTAACCACGGTTGACTTGAGTTGAATAGTTTCGAAAAGAATTTTGAAATAATTAAATAAAATTATTTAATTAAATGGAGTACTTACATCTAATTAATTAATCAAATTTATTTAATTAAATAAGAAGCCATTCTTAATTAATTAAATGAATTTATTTAATTAAATAAGAAAATGGTCTCTAATTAATTAAAGATTATTTAATTAAATAGAAAAAGTAATTATGAGAGCATATCTCATTTTATTAAATTAAATATCTCAACAAAATCTCTCTTTAGTTTAAAAAGAGAAATTTTCAGTTCACTATTGATAAAAAATGAGTTAAATGATTTAACTCTTTTTTCTACTCAAATTGAATCAGTTAACTCCTTATTTTACTCAAATTAAAAATGTTAACTCCCTTTAATTCAAAAATCTCCCTTTATGACTGAACTTCACCTTTAATCTTGACCATTGATTAAAATCGATCTCAATCGTTGATGAGTTCAAAGAAAGTCTACTTAAGAGACCCTCATCTCTTCATTTTGAAAGGTTGAATGAGAATTTGCATTGAATTGTTGCTGGAATTCATACTCACATTTGCTCATATTCACATACGCAAAGATCAAGATTCACCAAAAAATGACCAGATTTAACCACGGTTGACTTGAGTTGACTAGTTTCAAAAAGAATTTTGAAATAATTAAATGAAAATTTTTAATGAAATGATTTACTTACTTCTAATTAATTAAACAAAGTTATTTAATTAAATGAGAAGCCATTCCTAATTAATTAAATGAAGTTATTTAATTAAATAAGAAAAGTGTCTCTAATTAATTAAAGATTATTTAATTAAATAGAAAAAGTAATTATGAGAGAATATCTCATTTTATTAAATTAAATATCTGAACAAAATCTCTCTTTAGTTCAAAAAGGGAAATTTCCAGTTCACTATTGATCAAAAATGAGTTAAATCAATTAACTCCTTTTTTTACTCAAATTGAATCAGTTAACTCCTTATTTTACTGAAATAAAATCTGTTAACTCCCTTTAATTTGAAAATCTTCCTTTATGACTGAACTTCACCTTTAATCCTGACTGTTGATTGAAATCGATCTTAACTGTTGATGAATTCCAAGAATTTCTATTTAAGAGACCCTCGTCTCTTCATTTTGAAAATTTGAATGAGAATTTGCATCGAATTGTTGGTAGAATTCATATTCACATTTGCTCACATTCACATACGCAAAGATCAAGTTTGACCAAAAGTTGACCAGATTTAACCACGGTTGACTTGAGTTGACTAGTTTCAAAATTTTTTTTGAAATAATTATATGAAATTATTTAATGAAATAGAGTACTTACTTCTAATTAATTAAACAGAGTTATTTAATTAAACGAGAAGCCATTTCTAATTAATTAAATGAAGATATTTAATTAAATAAGAAAACTGTCTCTAATTAATTAAAGATTAATTAAATAAACAAAAAAAGTAATTATGAGAGCATATCTCTTTTTCTTAAATCAAATATCTCAAAAAAATATCTTTTGAGCTCAAAAATGGAAATTTGCAGTTCACTATTGATAAAAAATGAGTTAAATGAGTTAACTCCTTTTTCTACTCAAATTGAATCATTTAACACCTTATTTTACTCAAATTAAATCTGTTAACTCCATTTAATTTGGAAAGCTCCCTTTATGACTGAACTTGACCTTTAATCCTGACCGTTGATTGAAATCGATCTCAATCGTTGATGAATTCTAAGAAAGTCTATCTAAGAGACCCTCATCTCTTCATTTTGAAAGGTTGAATGAGAATTTGCATCGAATTGTTGCTAGAATTCATACTCACATTTGCTCATATTCACATACGCAAAGATCAAGTTTGACCAAAAGTTGACCAGATTTAACCAGAGTTGACTTGGGTTGACTAGTTTCGAAAATAATTTTGAAATAATTAAATGAAATTATTTAATTAAATGGAGTACTTACTTTTAATTAATTAAACAAAGTTATTTAATTAAATGAGAAGCCATTCCTAATTAATTAAATGAAGTTATTTAATTAAATAAGAAAAGAGTCTCTAATTAATTAAAGATTATTTAATTAAATAGAATAAGTAATTATGAGAGTATATCTCATTTTATTAAATTAAATATCTCAACAAAATCTCTCTTCAGTTGAAAAAGGGAAATTTTCAGTTCACTATTGATCAAAAATGAGTTAAATGAGTTCACTCCTTTTTCTACTCAAATTGAATCAGTTAACTCCTTATTTTACTCAAATTAAATTTGTTAACTGCCTTTACTTTGGAAATCTCCCTTTTATGACTAAACTTCACCTTTAATCCTGACCGTTGATTGAAATCGATCTCAACCATTGATGAATTCCAAAAATGTCTATTTAAAAAACCCTCATCTCTTCATTTTGAAAGGTTGAATGAGAATTCGCATCGAATTGTTGCTGGAATTCATACTCACATTTGCTCATATTCAAATACGCAAAGATCAAGTTTGACCAAAAGTTGACCAGATTTAACCATGGTTGACTTGAGTTGACTAGTTTCGAAAATAATTTTGAAATAACTAAACGAAATTATTTAATTAAATATAGTACTTACTTGTAATTAACTAAACAAAGTTATTTAGTTAAATGAGAAGCCATTCTTAATTAATTAAATAAAGTTATTTAATTAAACAAGAAAAGTGTCTCTAAATAATTAAAGATTATTTAATTAAATAGAAAAAGTAATTATGAGAGCATATCACATTTTATTAAATTAAATATCTCAACAAAATCTCTCTTCAGTTCAAAAAGGGAAATTTCCAAGTCACTATTGATCAAAAATTAGTTAAATGAGCTAGCTCTTTTTTCTACTCAAATTGAATCAGTTAACTCCTTATTTTACTCAAATTAAATCTGTTAACTCTCTTTAATTTGGAAATCTCCCTTTATAACTGAATTTCACCTTTAATTGTGACCGTTGATTGAAATCAATCTCAACCGTTGATGAATTCAAGAAAAGTCTATTTCAGAGACCCTCACCTCTTCATTTTGAAAGGTTGAATGAGAATTTGCATCGAATTGTTGCTAGAATTCATACTCACATTTTCTCATATTCACATACGCAAAGATCAAGTTTGACAAAAAGTTGACCAGATTTAACCATTGTTGACTTGAGTTGACTAGTTTCGAAAAGAATTTTGAAATAATTAAACTAAATTATTTAATTAAATGGAGTACTTACTTGTAATTAATTAAACAATGTTATTTAATTAAATGAGAAGCCATTCCTAATTAATTAAATGAAGTTATTTAATTAAATAAGAAAAGTGTCTCTAATTAATTAAAGATTATTTTGTTAAATAGAACAAGTAATTATAAGAGCATATCTCATTTTATTAAATTAAATATCTCAAAAAAATCTCTCTTCAGTTCAAAAAGGAAAATTTCCAGTTCACTATTGATAAATAATGAGTTAAATGAGTTAAGTCCTTTTTCTACTCAAATTGAATCAGTTAACTCCTTATTTTACTCAAATTAAATCTGTTAACTCCCTTTAATTTGGGAATCTCCCTTTATGACTGAACTTCACCTTTAATCCTGACCGTTGATTGAAATTGATCTCAACCGTTGATGAATTCCAAAAAAGTCTATTTAAGAGACCCTCATCTCTTCATTTTTAAAGGTTGAATGAGAATTTGCATCGAACTGTTGCTAGAATTCATACTCACATTTGCTCATATTAACATACACAAAGATCAAGTTTGACCAAAAATTGACCATATTTAACCACGGTTGACATCAATTGACTAGTTTCGAAAAGAATTTTGAAATAATTAAACGAAATTATTTAATTAAATTAAGTACTTACCTCTAATTAATTAAACAAAGTTATTTAATTAAATGAGAAGCCATTCCTAATTAATTAAATGAAGTTATTTAATTAAATAAGAAAAGTGTCTCTAAATAATAAAAGATTATCTAATTATATAGAAAAAGTAATTATGAGAGCATATATCATTTTATTAAATTAAATATCTCAAAAAAATTTCTTGTTCAGTTCAAAAAGAGAAATTTTCAGTTCACTATTGATAAAAAATGAGTTAAATCAATTAACTTATTTTTCTACTCAAATTGAATCAGTTAACTCCTTATTTTACTCAAATTAAATCTGTTAACTCCCTTTAATTTAGAAATCTCCCTTTATGAATGAACTTCACCTTTAATCCTGACCATTGATTGAAATCGATCTAAACCGTTGATGAGTTTCAGGAAAGTCTATTTAAGAGACCCTCATCTCTTCATTTTGAAAAGTTGAATGAGAATTTGCATCGAATTGTTGTTGAAATTCATACTCACATTTGCTCATATTCACATACGCAAAGATCAAGTTTGACCAAAACTTGACCAGATTTAACCACAATTGACTTGAGTTGACTAGTTTCGAAAAGAATTTTAAAATAATTAAATGAAATTATTGAATTAAATGGAGTACGTACTTCTAATTAATTAAATAAATTTATTTAATTAAATGAGAAGCCTTTCCTAATTAATTAAATGAAGTTATTTAATTAAATAAGAAAAGTGTCTCTAGTTAATTAAAGATTATTTAATTAAATAGAAAAAGTAATTATGAGACCATATCTCATTTTATTCAATTTTCATCTGCAGGATGGGGCTGTAGCTCGTAGGTTTCCTTCTGTGTCCAGGCAGCTTCACCATCAGAGGAAGAGTCGGGTTAACCGAGATGGGCACTGGACTCCTCCTCCCTGTGGAGTTTTGAAAATTAACACTGATGGTTCTTCCCGTAGGAATCTTGGTCCAGCTGGTATTGGCGGAGTGGCTCGTTGTAGTTTTGGGGATGTTAAATTTTTTTTCTCAGTTCAAAAATGTGATTATACTAACAATCTCATGGAAGCTCAGGCTATTTTATAAGCTGTGGAACAGTGTTTCTTGTGGGGATGGAGTAAGATTATCTATGAGTCTGATTCACAGGTGCTGGTGAACATGCTTTCTTCGCAAGAGCTTGAGGATGTTAGTTCGCAGCTGGCCACTGTTGTTAAGCAGATTCTTTTCTTCTCTTCCTCTTTTTAGTTCATTAGGTTCACGTATATTCCTTGTGAATGGAATAGAACTGCTGACTGTTTAGCTAAATGGGCTTCTAGTTATGATCCGAATTGAAATATTAGGGATAGGAGGCAACTGTCATTTGAGATGGTGCAAGAATTTGATGTTCTTGTTGCTCAGGATCGAGCTCCTTATTGAGCTCTCCTTTTTGTATTCCTTTTTGTCTTAATAAATTTTTACCCCTCCTTTTGCAAATAAAAGATTATTTAATTAAATAGAAAAAGTAATTATGAGAGCATATCTCATTTTATTAAATTAAATATCTCAACAAAATCTCTCTTCAATTCAAAAAGGGAAATTTTCAGTTCACTATTGATCAAAAATGAGTTAAATTAGTTAACTCCTTTTTCTACTCAAATTGAATCAGTTAACTCCTTATTTTACTCAAATTAAATCTATTAACTCGCTTTAATTTGGAAATCTCCCTTTATGACTGAACTTCACCTTTAATCCTGACCGTTGATTGAAATCGATCTCAATCGTTGATGAATTTCAGGAAAGTCTATTTAAGAGACCCTCATCTCTTCATTTTGAAAGGTTGAATGAAAATTTGCATCAAATTGTTGCTAGAATTCATACTCACATTTTCTCATTTTCATATATGCAAAGATCAAGTTTGACCAAAAGTTGACCAGATTTAACCACAGTTGACTTGAGTTGACTAGTTTCGAAAAGAATTTTGAAATAATTAAACGAAATTATTTAATTAAATGGAGTACTTACTTCTAACTAATTAAACAAAGTTATTTAATTAAATGAGAAGCCATTTCTAATTAATTAAATGAAGTTATTTAATTAAATAAGAAAAGTGTCTCCAATTAATTAAAGATTATTTAATTAAATAGAAAAGTAATTATGAAAGCATATCTCATTTTATTAAATTAAATATCTCAACAAAATCTCTCTTCAGTTCAAAAGGGAAAATTTCCAGTTCACTATTGATCAAAAATGAGTTAAATCAGTTAACTCCTAATTCTACTCAAATTGAATCAGTTAACTCCTTATTTTACTCAAATTAAATCTGTTAACACCCTTTAATTTGAAAATCTCCCTTAATGACTGAACTTCACCTTTAATCCTGACCATTGATTGAAATCGATCTCAACCGTTAATGAATTCCAGGAAAATCTATTTAAGAGACCCTCATCTCTTCATTTTGAAAGGTTGAATGAGAATTTGCATTGAATTGTTGCTGGAATTCATACTCACATTTGCTCATATTTACATACGCAAAGATCAAGTTTCACCAAAATTTGACCATATTTAACCATGGTTGACTTGAGTTGACTAGTTTCGAAAAGAATTTTAAAATAATTAAACGTAATTATTTAATTAAATGGAGTACTTACTTCTAACTAATTAAACAAAGTTATTTAATTAAATGAGAAGCTATTCCTAATTAATTAAATGAAGTTATTTAATTAAATAAGAAAAGTGTCTCTAATTAATTAAAGATTATTTAATTAAATAGAAAAAGTAATTATGAGAGCATATCTCATTTTATTAAATTAAATATCTCAACAAAATCTCTCTTCAGTTCAAAAAGGGAAATTTCCAGTTCACTATTGATAAAAAATGAGTTAACTCCTTTTTCTACTCAAATTGAATCAGTTAACTCCTTATTTTACTCAAATTAAATCTGTTAACTCCCTTTAATTTGGGAATCTCCCTTTATGACTGAACTTCACCTTTAATCCTGACCATTGATTGAAAACTATCTCAACCGTTGATGAATTCCAAAAAAGTCTATTTAAGAGACCCTCATCTCTTCATTTTGAAAGGTTCAATGAAAATTTGCATCAAATTGTTGCTGAAATTCATACTCACATTTGCTCATATTCGCATACGCAAAGATCAAGTTTGACCAAAAGTTGACTAGATTTAACCACAGTTGACTTGAGTTCACTAGTTTCAAATAGAATTTTAAAATAATTAAAGGAAATTATTTAATTAAATCGAGTACTTACTTCTAACTAATTAAACAAAGTTATTTAATTAAATGAGAAGCCATTCCTAATTAATTAAATGAAGCTATTTAATTAAATAAGAAAAGTGTCTCTAATTAATTAAAGATTATTTAATTAAATAGAAAAAGTAATTATGAGAGCATATCTCATTTTATTAAATTAAATATCTGAACAAAATCTCTCTTCAGTTCAAAAAGGGAAATTTCCAGTTCACTATTGATCAAAAATGAGTTAAATTAGTTAACTCCTTTTTATACTCAAATTGAATCAGTTAACTCCTTATTTTACTCAAATTAAATCTGTTAACTCCCTTTAATTTAGAAATTTCCCTTTATGACTGAACTTCACCTTTTATCCTGACCGTTGATATAAATCGATCTCAACCGTTGATGAATTCCAGGAAAGTCTATTTAAGAGACCCTCATCTCTTCATTTTGAAAGGTTGAATGAGAATTTGCATCGAAGTTGCTAGAATTCATACGCACATTTGCTCATATTCACATACGCAAATATCAAGTTTGACCAAAAGTTGACCATATTTAACCACGTTTGACTTGAGTTGACTAGTTTTGAAAAGAATTTTGAAATAATTAAACGAAATTATTTAATTAAATGGATTACTTCTAATTTACTAAACAAAGTTTTTAAATTAAATGAGAAGTCATTCATGATTAATTAAATGAAGTTATTTAATTAAATAAGAAAAGTGTCTCTAATTAATTAAAGATTATTTAATTAAATAGAAAAAGTAATTATGAGAGCATATCTCATTTTATTAAATTAAATATCTCAACAAAATCTCGCTTCAGTTCAAAAAGGGAAATTTCCAGTTCACTATTGATAAAAAATGAGTTAAATTAGTTAACTCCTTTTTCTACTCAAATTCAATCAATTAACTCTTTATTTTACTCAAATTAAATCTGTTAACTCCCTTTAATTTGGAAATCTTCCTTTATGACTGAACTTCACCTTTAATCCTGACCGTTGATTGAAATCGATCTCAATCGTTGATGAATTTCAAGAAAGTCTATTTAAGAGACCCTGATCTCTTCATTTTGAAAGGTTGAATGAGAATTTGTATCGAATTGTTGCTGGAATTGATACTCATATTTGCTCATATTCATATAAGAAAACATCAAGTTTGACCAAAAGTTGACCAGATTTAACCATGGTTGACTTGAGTTCACTAGTTTCAAATTTTTTTTAAAAATAATTAAACAAAATTATTTAATTAAATGAAGTACTTACTTCTAACTAATTAAACAAAGTTATTTAATTAAATGAGAAGCCATTTCTAATTAATTAAATGAAGTTATTTAATTAAATAAGAAAATTGTCTCTAATTAATTAAAGATTATTTAATTAAATAGAAAAAGTAATTATGAGAGCATATCTCATTTTATTAAATTAAATATCTCAACAAAATCTCTCTTCAGTTCAAAAAGGGCAATTTCCAATTCACTATTGATCAAAAATGAGTTAAATAAGTTAACTCCTTTTTCTACTCAAATTGAATTAGTTAACTCCTTATTTTACTCAAATTAAATCTGTTAACTCCCTTTAATTTGGAAATCTCCCTTTTGTTAGAATCTAAAAAGATTAATAACGAAGAAAACTAGTGCAAAGAGTAAATATCTAAACTATGAATGCAAATGATACAAAATCAAAATAGTATCATAGAGTTAGTCTCCTAGAGAGTAATGCAAATGCTGGAAGCAAAATAAAATTAAGAGGATGCAGAAACAAGAGATACAAATACAAGACAAGTAGCATGCTTATATAGGCTAGGAAGAGGTTGGAGGTGGCAACACCAACCAATGAGGAGCAACCATCTATCAGACTAAATATAGCAAAATATCTTTCCAAGATAGCTAATGGATGCTCACATGTAGGAAGGTGACACCTCACAACCATTCACCTAATAAGACATGCTTTATTAACCTAAGTGAGATTATTAAAAGTGTAGGAAAAACCTAACAAAATAGAAAAAATAAAAAACTACACTAACACCCCCCCATAAGCGAAGCTTAGGTGGATGTAG
This sequence comes from Cupressus sempervirens, assembly GCA_028749045.1. Taxonomy (NCBI): domain Eukaryota; kingdom Viridiplantae; phylum Streptophyta; class Pinopsida; order Cupressales; family Cupressaceae; genus Cupressus; species Cupressus sempervirens. The sequence continues at coordinate 115,206,179 of CM053783.1, forward strand.
AAATGGGTTCCGGCAATGAGGCCATGTTAAGTACCCAAGTACAATGCAAGAAGATGCAACCTCTGAAAGCGGGGAAAGAGAGAAAACCACATGGGAAAAACCCTCTCCCAAAAAGAGGTAAGAACCTAGTGAAGAATTGAAGAAGTCTCCCGTTAGGGAAATTGTCCCCTAAAACAGGAACAATGAGTGATCATGAAGAAGCAGCATCACTAAAGCATGAAGAATCGCAAAACTTTGTCAAAATGCTGATCTGTAGAACCTCCATGGAAATAGAAGGCACGAACCATCAACCAAAGGAACCTCCATGGAAATAGAAGGCACGAACCATCAACCAAAGAAGCATAGAACAACAATATAACCTCCCCTTAAGGTAGGTGAGGTGACAGGCAGCTAAAAAGATGGGCCAAAAATCTCCTACAACACAGGAGCCAAACACATCGAGAGTGAGGTACAATCATAAATAAAGGCATGTGTCATCAACACTGCATGAGGAATTAGAGAAAGAGGGCCTACAAACGGCAAACAACTATCCCCCCCATGGCACTTTATATAATAGTGCGAGTACAACAAATCACAATGATGAAAAAGATCTCGAAAAGCAAGAGTGGCACTTTATCTCAGTGCATTGCATAAAGATGCTTACAATGAATATCAACAATGATAAAAAAAAATATAAGGCTGAAACAACAGAAGGTAAAGCCCAAAACAAAGCAACTGAAGCAACAAAATCGATCTCTGGACCTGAAACAAACAGAATATCCACCAGAATGCTAAAATGCAAAAGATTGAATAGGATGTGTCTGCAATAGAATCTGGAATAACAACCAGCATCACTAGAAAGAGCACAGAAAGAGCTTTCCAGCGATATAAAGAAGTCCAAAATCGGAGATCGGAAGCTCAAGATACGCCTCCCAGAGTGCAAAATAGAACATCTGGCTTTGACTACCATAACAAGCAACCAAACTACATCAAAACTCAAAAACACCTATACCAATGTCTCCGTCTCAGAACTAGCTTTTCAAAATTTCCTTCGGATCAAAAAAATGCCTCCGTATGCAAAAGTTATGGCCAAAAAACTGAAGGTAGGTCCAAAATGACCCTAGGAGAGGTGCAAGGTGTTGATGCAAGATGATGTCATGCTGATGTCAGCAAAACACGGCATTAAAATTGACGGCCTGTCAGCCATCACCGCAAAAAAGGTCACCATGTGGCATTGCCACGTGGCATGTATGGCTGATGACGTGGCAGGGGCCACGTGGCACGCCTGCTACGTGTCATGCGCACTGGCTGCTCACTGGGTAAAAAAGGCCATGCTGTCGCTGACGGGGCACCTGCTGGAGACTGTTGACTAGGACTGGGTGGCGTAGAGAAAACGGGTGACAACTTTCGGCGGCGGTGGCAAAATTGAAGCGGCGGCCGAAAAAACCACCGGTGGAGGTGGCCGCAGTAGCGGAGACTGAGCGACACTGGGGTGGCCCGAGGGAGGCGCCAATCTGCAGCGGCGCTGTCGGTGGCAGCGGCCAGCGAGCTGCATGGCGACGGCCGCTGGGTGGTGCGGCGGTGGTCGCCCAGCGGTGCGCTGCGAATTGATTTTTTTTTTCGCACTGCGACCGTACGATCCGTACGACAGTGACCCTTGAGATTTAAAAGATCTCAAAAAATGCCCTGTGTCCAAAATCGAAAAGCTTTATATGAATCCTAACTACAAATGGCCTTCCGGATCCAATGGTGATGTCCGTTTGGGCTGAAAATGCTCCAAAAATTTACTCTAGTGTAAATCAGACGCCTTTAATAGTAAAAAACGGCTCCAAAAATTAAAAAAATGACCCCAGCAACCAGAATATGATATGCAAATGTTGGATCAGCTTCCTAAGTCCATCAATGGCATGCTGAAACTTGCAAAACTGATTGAAAACTCCAAATATGCAAGTTGGTTGGCAGATTTGAGATTGAAACCCTAGAGAAAAACTGTTTTTGTCAAAACTTTTTTGATTCTCAGGATCATCCAAAGATGCAAGAGAAGAGCATACTTAATTTTTCAAAAAATTACAATAAATTTTATTCCCCCCCCCCGAATCTCTCAAATAAGAAAACTAAAATCTACTCTTGTACATAGAAAAGCTCTGATACCATGTTAGAATTTGAAAAGATTAATAACCCAAAAAATTAGTGCAAAGAGTAAATATCTAAACTATGAATGCAAATGATACAAAATCAAAATAGCATCATAGAGTTAGTCTCCAAGAGAGTAATGCAAATGCTGGAAGCAAAATAGCATTAAGAGGATGCAAAAAAAAGAGATACAAATACAAGCCAGGTAGCATGCTTATATAGGCTAGGAAGAGGGAGGAGGTGGCAACACCAACCAATGAGGAGCAACCATCTATCGGACTAAAGATAGCAAAGTATCTTCCCAAGATAGCTAATGGATGCTCACATGTAGGAAGCTGACACCTCACAACCATTCACCTAATAAGACATGCTTTATTAACTTAAGCGAGATTATTAAAAGTGTAGAAAAAACCTAGCAAAATAGAAAAAATAAAAAACTAAACTAACACCTTTATGACTGAACTTCACCTTTAATCTTGACCGTTGATTGAAAACGATCTCAACCATTGATGAATTTCAAGAAAGTCTATTTAAGAGACCCTCATCTATTCATTTTGAAAGGTTGAATAAAAATTTGCATCGAATTGTTCCTGGAATTCATACTCACATTGGCTCATATTCACATATGCAAAGATCAAGTTTGACTGAAAGTTGACAAGATTTAACCACGGTTGACTTGAGTTTACTAGTTTCGAAAAGAATTTTAAAATAATTAAACGAAATTATTTAATTAAATGGAGTGCTTACTTCTAACAAATTAAACAAAGTTATTTAATTAAATGAGAAGCCATTCCTAATTAATTAAATGAAGTTATTTAATTAAATAAGAAAATGTCTCTAAATAATTAAAGATTATTTAATTAAATAGAAAAAATAATTATGAGAGCATATCTCATTTTATTAAATTAAATATCTCAACAAAATCTCTCTTCATTTCAAAAAGAGAAATTTCTAGTTCACTATTGATTAAAAATGCTTTAAATCAGTTAACTCCTTTTTCTACTCAAATTGAATAAGTTAACTCCTTATTTTACTCAAATTAAATCTAATAACTCCCTTTAATTTGGAAATCTCCCTTTATGACTGAACTTCACCATTAATCCTGACCGTTGATTAAAATCGATCTCAACCGTTGATGAATTCCAAAAAAGTCTATTTAAGAGACCCCCATCTCTTCATTTTGAAAGGTTGAATAAGAATTTGCATCTAATTGTCGCTGGAATTCATACTCACATTTGCTCATTCACATATGCAAAGATCAAGTTTGACCAAAGTTGACTAGATTTAACCACGGTTGACTTGAGTTAATTAGTATCGAAAAGAATTTTGAAATAATTAAACAAAATTATTTAATTAAATGGAGTAATTACTTCTAACTAATCAAACAAAGTTATTTAATTAAATGAGAAGCCATTCCTAATTAATTAAATGAAGTTATTTAATTAAATAAGAAAAGTGTCTGTAATTAATTAAAGATTATTTAATTAAATAGAAAAAGTAATTATGAGAGCATATCTCATTTTATTAAATTCAATATCTCAACAAAATCTCTCTTCAGTTCAAAAAGGGAAATTTCCAATTCACTATTGATCAAAATTGAGTTAAATCAGTTAAGTCCTAATTCTACTCAAATCAAATCAATTAACTACTTATTTTACTCAAATTAAATCTGTTAACTCCCTTTAATTTGGAAATCTCTCTTTATGACTGAACTTCACCTTTAATCCTGACCGTTGATTGAAATCGATCTCAACCGTTGATGAATTCTAGGAAAGTCTATTTAAGAGACCTTCATCTCTTCATTTTGAAAGGTTGAATGAGAATTTGCATCGAATTGCTGCTGGAATTCATATTCACATTTGCTCATATTCACATACACAAAGATGAACTTTGACCAAAAGTTGAAAATATTTAACCACAGTTGACTTGAGTTGACTAGTTTCGAAAAGAATTTTAAAATAATTAAACGAAATTATTTAATTAAATGGAGTACTTACTTCTAACTAATTAGACAAAGTTATTTAATTAAATGAGAAGCCATTTCTAATAAATTAAATGAAGTTATTTAATTAAATAAGAAAAGTGTCTCTAATTAATTAAAGATTATTTAATTAAATAGAAAAAGTAATTATGAAAGCATATCTCATTTTATTAAATTAAATATCTCAACATAATCTCTCTTCAGTTCAAAAAGGAAAATTTCCAGTTCACTATTGATAAAAAATGAGTTAAATCAGTTAACTCCTTTTTCTACTCAAATTGAATCAGTTAACTCCTTATTTTACTCAAATTAAATCTGTTAACTCCCTTTAATTTGAAAATCTCCCTTTATAACTGAACTTCACCTTTAATCCTGACCGTTGAATGAAATCGATCTAAACCGTTGATGAATTCTAGGAAAGTCTATTTCAGAGACCCTCATCTTTTCATTTTGAAAGGTTGAATGAGAATTTGCATCGAATTGTTGCTAGAATTCATACTCACATTTTCTCATATTCACATACGAAAAGTTCAAGTTTGACCAAAAGTTGACCATATTTAACCACAATTGACTTGAGTTGACTAGTTTCGAAAAGAATTTTGAAATAATTAAACGAAATTATTTAATTAAATGGAGTACTTACTTCTAACTAATTAAACAAAGTTATTTAATTAAATGAGAAGCCATTTCTAATAAATTAAATGAAGTTATTTAATTAAATAAGAAATTGTCTCTAATTAATTAAAGATTATTTAATTAAATAGAAAAAGTAATTATGAGGGCATATCTCATTTTATTAAATTAAATATCTCAACAAAATCTCTCTTCATTTCAAAAAGGAAAATTTCCAGTTCACTATTAATAAAAAATGAGTTAAATCAGTTAACTCTTTTTTCTACTCAAATTGAATCAGTTAACTCCTTATTTTACTCAAATTAAATTTGTTAACTCCCTTTAATTTGGAAATCTCCCTTTATTACTGAACTTCACCTTTAATCCTGATCGTTGATTGAAAATGAACTCAACCATTGATGAATTCCAAGAAAGTCTATTTAAGGGACCCTCATCTCTTCATTTTGAAAGGTTGAATGAAAATTTGCATTGAATTGTTGCTGGAATTCATACTCACATTTGCTCATATTCACATACGCAAAGATCAAATTTGACCAAAAGTTGACCAGATTTAACCACGGTTGACTTGAGTTGACTAGTTTCGAAAAGAATTTTGACATAATTAAATAAAATTATTTAATTAAATGGAGTACTTACTTCTAACTAATTAAACAAAGTTATTTAATTAAATGAGAAGCCATTCGTAATTAATTAAATAAAGTTTTTTAATTAAATAAGAAAAGTGTCTCTAATTAATTAAAAATTATTTAATTAAATAGAAAAGGTAATTATGAGAGCATATCTCATTTTATTAAATTAAATATCTCAACAAAATCTCTCTTCAGTTCAAAAAAGAAAATTTCCAGTTCACTATTGATAAAAAATGGATTAAATCAGTTAACTCCTTTTTCTACTCAAATTGAATCAGTTAACTTCTTATTTTACTCAAATTAAATCTGTTAACTCCCTTTAATTTTAAAATCTCCTTTTATAACTGAACTTCACCTTTAATCCTGACCGTTGATTGAAATTGATCTAAACCATTGATGAATTCTAGAAATGTCTATTTAAGAGACCCTCATCTTTTCATTTTGAAAGGTTGAATGAGAATTTGCATCGAATTGTTGCTAGAATTCATACTCACATTTTTTCATATTCACATACGAAAAGTTCAAGTTTGACCAAAAGTTGACCATATTTAACCACAATTGACTTGAGTTGACTAGTTTCGAAAAGAAATTTGAAATAATTAAATGAAATGATTTAATTAAATGAAGTACTTACTTCTAACTAATTAAACAAAGTTATTTAATTAAATGAAAATTCGTTCCTAAATAATTAAATGAAGTTATTTAATTAAATAAGAAAAGTGTCTCTAAATAATTAAAGATTATTTAATTAAATAGAAAAAGTAATTATGAGAGCATATCTCATTTTATTAAATTAAATATTTCAACAAAATCTCTCCTCAGTTCAAAAAGGGAAATTTCTAGTTCACTATTGATCAAAAATGAGTTAAATCAGTTAACTCCTTTTTCTACTCAAATTGAATCAGTTAACTACTTATTTTACTCAAATTAAATCTGTTAACTCCCTTTAATTTGGAAATGTCCCTTTATGACTGAACTTCACCTTTAATCCTGACTGTTGATTGAAATCGATCTCAACCACTGATGAATTTCAAGAAAGTCTATTTAAGAGACCCTCATCTCTTCATTTTGAAAGGTTGAATGAGAATTTGCATCGAATTGTTGCTGAAATTCATACTCACATTTGCTCATATTCACATATGCAAAGATCAAGTTTGACAAAAAGTTGACTAGATTTAACCATGGTTGACTTGAGTTGATTAGTTTCGAAAAGAATTTTGAAATAATTAAACGAAATTATTTAATTAAATGAAGTACTTACTTCTAACTAATTAAACAAAGTTATTTAATTAAATGAGAAGCCATTCTTAATTAATTAAATGAAGTTATTTAATTAACTAAGAAAAGTGTCTCTAATTAATTAAAGATTATTTAATTAAATAGAATAAGTAATTATGAGAGCATATCTCATTTATATTAAATTAAATATCTCAACAAAATCTCTCTTCAGTTCAAAAAGGGAAATTTCCAGTTCACTATTGATAAAAAATGAGTTAAATCAGTTAACTCCTTTTTCTACTCAAATTGAATCAGTTAACTCCTTATTTTACTCAAATTAAATCTATTAACTCCCTTTAATTTGGAAATCTCCCTTTATGACGGAACTTCACTTTTAATCCTAACCGTTGATTGAAATCAATCTCAACCATTGATGAATTCCAAGAAAGGCTATTTAAGAGACCCTCATCTCTTCATTTTGAAAGGTTGAATGAGAATTTGCATCGAATTGTTGCTAGAATTCATACTCATATTTACTCATATTCACATACGCAAAGATCAAGTTTGACCAAAAGTTCACCAGATTTAGCCGCAGTTGACTTGAGTTGACTAGTTTCGAAAAGAATTTTGAAATAATTAAACAAAATTATTTAATTAAATGGAGTACTTGCTTCTAACTAATTAAACAAAGTTATTTAATTAAATGAGAAGCCATTCCTAATTAATTAAATGAAGTTATTTAATTAAATAAGAAAAGTGTCTCTAATTAATTAAAGATTATTTAATTAAATAGAAAAAGTAATTATGAGAGCATATCTCATTTTATTAAATTAAATATCTCAACAAAATCTCTCTTCAGTTCAAAAAGGGAAATTTACAGTTCACTATTGATGAAAAATGAGTTAAATCAGTTAACTCATTTTTCTACTCAAATTGAATCAGTTAACTCCTTATTTTACTCAAATTAAATCTGTTAACTCTTTTTAATTTGGAAATCTTCCTTTATGACTGAACTTCACCTTTAATCCTGACCGTTGATTGAAATCGATCTCAACCGTTGATGAATTCCAGGAAAGTCTATTTAAGAGACAATCATCTCTTCATTTTGAAAGGTTGAATAAGAATTTGCATTGAATTGTTGCTGGAATTCATACTCACATTTGCTCATATTTCATATGCAAAGATCAAGTTTGACCAAAACTTGACCAGATTTAACCACGGTTGACTTGAGTTGACTAGTTTCAAATTTTTTTTTGAAATAATTAAACGAAATTATTTAATTAAATGGAGTACTTACTTTTAACTAATTAAACAAAGTTATTTAATTAAGTGAGAAGCCGTTCCTAATTAATTAAATTAAATTATTTAATTATATAAGAAATGTGTCTCTAATTAATTAAAGATTATTTAATTAAATATAAAAAGTAATTATGAGAGCATATCTCATTTTATTATATTAAATATCTCAACAAAATCTTTCTTCAGTTCAAAAAGGGAAATTTCTAGTTCACTATTGATGAAAAATGAGTTAAATCTGTTAACTCCTTTTTCTACTCAAATTGAATAAGTTAACTCATTATTTTACTCAAATTAAATCTATTAACTCCCTTTAAATTGGAAATCTCCCTTTATGACTAAACTTCACCTTTAATCCTGACCGTTGATTGAAATCTATCTCAACCGTTGATGAATTCTAGGAAAGTCTATTTAAGAGACCCTCATCTGTTCATTTTGAATGGTTGAATGAGAATGTCATGCCTGACTCCTTCTTTTGGTTATTCTTCTTTTATGACTTAGCTGTGATCTAATTTCTTTCAGTTTGATACGTTGATTGTTCAGTCAAAATTTGATTATATTATGTTTAGCAAGAACATAAAACTTTTGTTGAGTGTGTTTTCGGTATCAGCATTACTTTATCTAGATATGACGGATGACTTATGATTTTAATAGAAGAGGTTTTAATACCTGACATTTTTCGGTTGCTTATACTAGATTTCTTTGAAGGAATAAAACGTTTTAAGTTCTTAACTTAATTTGAGTTTTAAGGATTGTAAACTTGATTATAAGAATTCATTAAATAGGGTATCATGTGTTCATGAGGTTAAGTTTTACAAGTTTTATGCATATAAATTGTAAATAGATTAATCACAACCTTAGAGGTTTTTATCTTGGTATATTTGCAAATGTTGTGAATAGGGTTAAATATATTTAATTGCATCTTACCCTATAATGGTTTTGATTTCATGTCAATGCTTCACTTGTTTAAGTTAGGGTTTTATTACCCACAGATGATAGATCATGGATACTAGTTATTTTGTAAATTAGTCTTGAATGCTTAAATGATGTGAATTTCGCATTGTTACAAAATGCCAAAATGGCGGTCGTAATGGGTTTAATTTTTTTGTACCCGTATCACTATGTTGCATTGTAGCATTAAAAGCAATATTAAAGAGGCATTATGGCACTCAGTGTTCTGTTGATCATTTCAATTTTGAGAGGGTTTACTGTTAAGGCTTGGCTGAAATCATGGCCGCCGTACTCTATTTGGCATACATTTGTGAACTAAGCTGCAGTGATTTTCAGAAACATGGAAGGGTTTGTTTGAACTATTTTCATGTATATGAGGCTGAGCCTCAAGATATTATTCACAACCAGTTTGTTTATCAAGCTCTTCCATCTCTGCATCTTGAACTTTGGTGGTTAGATTTGACATTTTGGGCTTCACATCAAGTTGTGTAGCAGGGACTTTGTTGAACAAGTTGTGTCTTCTTACCTAACATAGGGGCATTTTCTATCCTTCTCTCTCTTGCTACTGCATTTAAATGTTTAAATTAGGAATGGTAGAAGTTCTATTTTAAAATGTTTTGAAGGAGATTTGCGTAAACTACTTTCGAGCCTGGAAATAGGCAAGGTTCAGAGATATTTTCTGGGCAATGTTTGTTCCCATACTCAAGGGAGGTTATGAAAGTGTACTTGGGAAACATGGATATGTCTGAGCTTTGTTGTTTGTTATCGCATAGCTCTCAGCTGTTAATTGTATTTGGCCAAATTCTGAGTTTTAAATTAGAAGTTTGAGTGAAACTATCGGTGTGTTATGATGTACATTTTTGGGTGTTTATTATGTTGAGGAAAAAGGGGTCATTGTGTATGGTGTGATATATCTAGAGTTAAGCAGCTCGATAAATGGAATCGGGTTTTCTTTTTACTGAGTTCTCCACTTGAGCTAGGGCATAGTTGTTTATCCCAATATCTTATTCAAAACAGAGTATAGCGTATTCATAAACAATGGTTTTCAAATTTAGGTTGGCTATGCTATTAGATGGACTATTAGTGTTTTAAAATAAAAATAAAAAACACAGTTGAGTTAAATTTCTTATGAAATTAATGTCATCAGCATTTTATCAAATAGTTTAGCTATAAACAAGCATATTAGTTTAGAAATGTACTTAGCGGAGTTTAGGGTCTTATGTTTTAACGGATGATTATGTTGTTCACAATAAGTTTATTGGATGTCGCAATCTTAGTGCTTAGTGGTTATATTCCATTTGTAGACTATGAGATTTTTGTTTCTGAAGTGTCAATAGTAGGAAATGTGAGCATCGACATTTTGTCAAGCATTTACCTTGTATTATAATTGAAGTTGGTTTATATTGTAACAACATAACTATTGTTATGTTAAATTTGTATTTGGGAGGTTTAAATTGTTTAAGTCAAATAAGCCTAAATAGAATGAATTTTGGGTGAATTCGGAAATTCTGTTATGGAATGAGGTTCGACGCATATTGTAACTAGTTGGTTTTTAATGTCAATATGGAACTTTAGGTTGTAGATAATTTAGTGAGAACAGTCAACAGTAAACATGTTAAAAGCATTAGTCGATGTTTGTGAAATACCTTCAAAGGAAGTTGTATTCTGTTCATTTTTTTATCACTGACAGGAATGGCATTTTTGACATAATGTATAAATTGTAATTTTGAAAACAAACATACATATATAATCAGGGTATCGACATATTGTTAAATAGTTGTGTAAAATGCTGAAAGTCACTTTGCATATTGTGAATTATATTCTAAATAGATTTTAAACATCACATCTTAATATGTTGTTGTGGTTATTTTGGTGGTGGCATATTGTCAAAATAGAGGTGTTACTTTTATAGACACTGGTTTATCTTAATATCTTAGTTAACGATCACTTGTTAAGATTTGGCTGTACTTAGTTTTTACTATGATTATAATGTGATCTATTAGCTTTATTGAATTGTTTGAGATTAGATGCTTAAGACAAATTTCATGTATTATGTAAGATGAATTTCAGTTCTTAATAAAAATGAAAGTAGTATATGAATTGAGGTAGATTTTGATATATGTTTGATGATGTGAATATTATGTACATTATGATTCATTATCTTGGTCAATTCGATGTTAAGTATAGATGATTAGGTCAGCAGGGAATTAAAAGTATAGTATGAAGATTTTGTAAGTATCATTGAGCTGTGCAACAGTTTAATTGTATCTATGCAATCTTGATATTATAGGTTTTAATCCTGTTGATGTAATTATCCATATTTACCTTTAAACTTGGCAGTATAAGATGTGTTACAGATGGATTTAAGGATGTAGTACCATATTGTAAACTGATTTTATAATTGTTGCATGTTCATTCTTAGTATATCTGTTTGATGTGTATTTTTAAGAATATCTGTGATGAACGTATATCGAGGTGGCTGAAGTTGGTTTATCCTATTCAGTTAATTAATTCAGTGATAACTTTAAAAATAAATTGGGTGGGTTAATTTCACATAAAAGAAAATTGGCCTTACCTATGACTAAAACCTATATGGTTAAGTACGGAGAAAAGGCATGTCTCTATTGTGTCAATGACAAGTAAAATAGAGAATACCATTATATGATGACTATGAGCATACCATATTTGGATGTAGAAACTTAGTGCCATAACGATGACACCTCATAATATATATGTCTCATTTATGAGTTATTCTTAGTGTGAGTTTAATTTTTGCAATGAAAAGTAATTGTTTACTTCTTGCATATTATTATCAGATTTGCACTATATTAGATGGATTAGAAATCTATTTTTGGATATCTATATGTTGGTACTAACATGTATGCAGATGGATTTCGCCTTTTAACTTAGTGTGTACTGAGCCCCTGTTTGTGTTATGTTGCATTCTGTGTGGTTTTCAGGTTCTTCGAGATTCAAGTAGCTAAAGATTTTTATTGAAGTTCCTTCTGAATCAGCATTTAGGGTTCCAAAGTTGGACATAGGTGTCAAGAAATGAAATTGTATTTCATTATAGTTCTAAAATCTTTATGTATTTTTATTGTAATGGAACTTTTGTTGAGATAATTTTTTTTAAAAAAATTATTGCATTTATGGAATTGTGTTTTGTTTTATATTTTTTCAGTATGTCTTGAGTGGCATTACATTTTGGTATCAGAGCGCCAGGTTAAGTATAACCAGGACTCTTGGGTTATAGGGTTTATCCTATCATCGATGCGTTATTAATAGATTTCTATTTCTAGGTTTCTATTATGCCTCTCGTCACTAGAGGAATTCAAGGACGTGGTACTCCTAAGGATGACCTTACTGGAAAAGGCAGAGGCAGAGGCAGAGGTAGGGGCCATGGTAGAGGTCCTAGGTACCAGAATGATGCTGGAAATGATCAGTTTGATCAGAATGTTGGGGTTCGTAACAACCAAAATAATCAAGCAGATCAGGCTTTGGTACTTCAGAGAATTCTGGAGCGTCTTGATAATATTGAGGCTAATAACCAGATTCCTGGTGGGGGAGCAAATGATAGGAGACCTCTTGTGCAGGGCATTAATCTTCCTATAGAAGAAGATCCAATGACAAGAGCTCAGCTCAAGGACCTTTCCAAGATGAAAGGACCATTGTTCTATGGTACGAAATAGGGTACATCAGCAGAAGCTTGGCTGTTGAATATTGAGCGATGTTTTGTTTTACACCGTTACCTTAGTAACGTGGAGGTCAGATGGACAGTTATGCATTTGAGAGGATTTGGTTCCTTGTGGTGGGAACAAGAGTTGGAAAAGCTTGGCATTGATATCTCCCTGGTCACATGGGAACTTTTTTTTGAGTGCTTCAAGGAGAGTGTGTAGAGTAGCAAGCCATCTCCTAAACCTTCTAGTCAAAATATGGGATTCAGGAAATTTGTTGAGTGCTTTCATTGCGGACAGTTAGGGCACTATCAGTCTCAGTGTTCTAATTGGGATAAGCCGAGGGTTGGACCTAAGCCAGCTAGGTCTGAAGAAATAGTTGGTGATTCTACTAGGAACCATCATATCTTTGCAACTTTGGATCAGAAGCAGGCCGAACACCAGAACTTAGTTATAGAAGCTCAAGGTAATACTCGAGGTATGAAAGTTTCTATCTTATTCGACTTAGGAGCTACAGACTCATTCATTTCTTCTGCTTTAGTTGCACATTGTGATATACCTATGGTTAAGGCAAGAAATAGATGGCAAGTGGAGTTAGCATCGGGGTCTAAGGTAAACGTTGATATTATTGCTCCTGACTGTAAGATTTGTATGAAATCTTTCTCAACTTCTGTAAACCTTAGGGTTATACCTTTAGGATCGTATGACATAGTTTTGGGTATGGATTGGTTAGAACAGCATCAAGCTATTTTGGATTGCAAAGATAAGTCAATCAATTGTGTTGGTGATTCTGGATCAGCCAGAGTTATTATAGGAATCAAGAGACCTATCTCTTTGCGAATAATTTATGCCAAGCAATTGGCAAGGTGTGCTCGAAAAGGCTGTAGTTTGTTTGCCATCTTAGTAAACAACTTAGAAGATTTCGTAGTTAAGAGTTCTTCTCTCGATCATCTTGTTTTGTGAAACTTTTTGGATGTTTTTGTTAAGGAGATTCCTGGAATACCTCTGAAGACAGAAATTGATTTTCGGATCGATTTAGTGCTAGGAACGAAACCAATTTCCAAGACTCCTTATAGAATGACAACTCAAGAGCTTGTTGAACTTAAATTTTAGTTGGAAGAGCTTTTGGAAAGAGATTTGATTCATCCTAGTGTTTCACCTTGGGGTGCTCCGATGATCTTTGTTAAGAAGAAAGATGGTTCTTTAAGGCTTTGTATCGATTATAGACAGTTGAACAAAGTCACTATTAAGAACAGGTATCCTTTGCCTCAAATTGATGACTTGTTTGACCAGGTCAAGGGTGCTCGAATCTTTTCTAAGATTGATTTGAAATTTGGATATCATCAGCTTAGAATCCAGGAAGCTGATATCCATAAGACAGCTTTTCGCACTAGGTATGGACACTTCGAGTTCATATTGGTACCTTGTGGGTTAACTAATGCACCTTCTATGTTCATGAGTCTGATGAACAGTGTGTTCAGAACTTACCTTGACAAGTTTGTGGTGGTTTTTTTGGACGACATTTTGGTTTACTCCAACACTGTTGAGGAGCACAAGCAGCATTTAGAGCAGGTTTTGGAATGTCTTCGTAGGAACAGATTGTATGCCAATCCTGAAAAGTGCGAATTCTTCAAATCGAAGATTTGTTACTTAGGGCATATTATTTTTGGTGATGGAATTTCTGTGGATCCATCAAAAATTCAGGCTATTGTAGATTGGCCAGCACCTATGAATGTATCCATGGTTCAAAGTTTCATGGGCTTAGCAAGCTATTACCATAGATTTGTATTAAATTTCTCTAGTATAGTGCACCCGATCACATCTCTTCAGAGAAAAGGGAAGAAATTTGTTTGGACAGTTGAGTGTGAGGCGGCATTTCAGAAACTGAAGGAATGTTTGACCAGTGCACCAGTTCTAGTGGTCCTTGATTCAGCTAAGGAGTTTGTGGTTTGCACTGATGCATCATTGGATGGCATAGGGGTAGTTTTGATGCAAGAGGGGCATGTTATAACTTATGAGTCCAGAAAACTTAAGAGTCATGAGGTGAATTACCCAACTCACAATCTCAAAATTGCTGCGATTATGCATGCTTTGACCAAATGGCGGCATTTTCTTTTGGGTCAACATTTTGACTTACATTCGGATCATCGAAGCCTTCAGTATCTTTTCACACAACCAGACCTCAACACTAGGCAGCGAAAATGGATGGAATTCCTGTGTGAATATGACTTTGAGATTAAATATGTGGAAGGGAAGGAGGACGTGGTTGCTGATGCTATTAGCAGAAGGTGACATGAACTATCTTCTTTGATTCTTTCAGTGGATCTTAAGGATAGGATCTTACAGAACCTTTCCGCAGATCATTGGTTTCAAGATGTTGAGGCTATTTTGGATAGTGGCAGTGTCTTGGAGGGGTGTTTTGAGGAGTATTCAGTGAATCTCGAAGGTCTGTTGCTGTTTAGAGGGAATGTGTACGTTCCTGAGCTGGGAGATTTGAGAGATCTTATTATGGTTGAAGCACACAAGGCACCATATTCGACTCATCCGGGTGTCAAGAAAATGCATGCTGACCTTAAGCAACATTATTATTGGCCTAGAATGAAAAGAGACATAGCAGATTTTGTGGCTCGTTTCTTGGAATGTCAGCGAGTTAAGGCCGAACATCATCACCCTGCAGGTTTATTGCAGCCACATAATATTCCAGAGTGGAAATGGGACACCATTTCGATAGATTTTATTACTGGACTACCTATGAAAGCTTGAAGATATGATGCTCTCATGGTGGTTGTGGACCGTTTATCTAAGGTTGCTCATTTTATTCCAGTTAGATCATCCTATAATGCAGCAACGGTTGCCAAAGTATATATGGAACAGATAGTTAAGTTACACGAAATTCCTAAAAAGATTATTTCTGATAGGGATCCAGTGTTTACTTCGTCTCTTTGGAAATCCATGCAGCGAAAGTTAGGTACTCAGCTGAATTTCAGTTCAGCCTATCACCCTGAGACGGACAGACAAACTGAACATGTCAACCAAATTCTGGAAGACATGCTTAGGATATACGTAATAGATAGACAGAATAAATGGGAGGAGTATCTACACTTGGTTGAGTTTGTGTATAACAATGGATATCACAGTTCCATAGGTATGGCACCATTTCAAGCATTATATGGAAGACCTTGTAGGACACCTCTCAGCTAGGACAATTTGGAGGACAGGACTCTTCTAGGACCTGATATGTTGTTAGATTTGGAGTAGCAGGTTAAGAGGATCAGAGAGCACCTTATTACTGCTCAAGATAGGTAGAAGAAATATGCTGATAAGCATAGAATCGACCGTCAATTCTTGGTTGGTGATAAAGTGTTTCTCCGGATTAGGCCGCGTAAGAGTCCGATTCGTTATGGAAAGGGGTCCAAGTTAGCACCATGATTTGTTGGTCCGTTTGAAATTTTGGAACGGATTAGCCCTGTTGCCTACAAACTTACCTTGCCACCGAATCTTTCACGCATTCATAATGTTTTTCATGTTTTAGTTTTGTGTAAGTATATTTCTGACAATGCTCATGTGCTGGATTGGAAACATTTGCAGATTTTGGATGGGCAGGTCATGCTGGAACCAGTGCTGATCATGCAAAGTAGAACTATGAGTTTAAGAGGAAGAGAAATAAGGCAGGTAAAAGTCTTATGGGACCCCAATGATGAAACTCCTGCTACCTGGGAGGATATTGAAATGATGAGAACAACTCATCCGCACTTATTTGCTGACTTCCAGGAGAAAGTTGAAGCTTAGTGGGGGAGGGTGTCATGCCTGACTCCTTCTTTTGGTTATTCTGCTTTTATGACTTAGCTGTGATCTAATTTCTCTCAATTTGATACGTTGATTGTTCAGTCAGAATTTGATTATATTCTATTTAGCAAGAACATAAAACTTTTGTTGAGTGTGTTTCTGGTATCAGCATTACTTTATCTAGATATGACAGATGACTTATGATTTTAATATAAGAGGTTTTAATACCTGACATTTTTTGGTTGCTTATATTAGATTGCTTTGAAGGAATAAAACGTTTTAAGTTCTTAACTTAATCTGAGTTTTAAGGATTGTAAACTTGATTGTAAGAATTCATTAAATAGGGTATCAAGTGTTCATGAGGTTAACTTTTACAAGGTTTATGCATATAAATTGTAAATAGATTAATCACAACCTTAGAGGTTTTTGACTTGGTATATTTACAAATGTTGTGAATAGGGTTAAATATATTTAATTGCATCTTACCCTATAATGGTTTTGATTTCATGTCAATGCTTCACTTGTTTAAGTTAGGGTTTTATTACCCACATATGATAGATCATGCATACTAGTTGTTTTGTAAATTAGTCTTGAATGCTTAAATGATGTGAATTTTGCATTGTTACAAAATGCCAAAATGGCGGTCGTAATGGGTTTATTTTTATTGTACCCGTATCACTATATTGCATTGTAGCATTAAAAGCAATATTAAAGAGGCATTATGGCACTCGGTGTTCTATTGATCATTTCAATTTTGAGAGGGTTTACTGTTAAGGCTTGGTCAGAATCATGACCGCCGTGCTCTATTTGGCATACATTTGTGAACTAAGTTGCAGTGATTTTTGGAAACATGGAAGGGTTTGTTGGAACTATTTTCATGCATATGAGGCTGAGCCTCAAGATATTATTCACAGCCAGTTTGTTTATCAAGCTCTTCCATCTCTGCATCTTGAACTTTGGTCGGATTCGGCATTTTGGGCTTCACATCAAGTTGTGTAGCAGGGACTTTGTTGAACAAGTTGTGTCTTCTTACCTAATGTAGGGGCATTTTCTATCCTTCTCTCTCTTGCTACTGCATTTAAATGTTTAAATTAGGAATGGTAGAAGTTTGATTTTAAAATGTTTTGAAGGACATTTGCGTAAACTACTTTCGAGCCTGGAAATAGGCAAGGTTCAGAGATATTTTCTAGGCAATGTTTGTTCCCATACTCAAGGGAGGTTATGAAAGTGTACTTGGGAAACATGGATATGCCTGAGCTTTATTGTTTGTTATTGCATAGCTCTCAGATGTTAATTGTATTTGGCCGAATTCTGAGTTTTAAATTAGAAGTTTGAGTGAAACTATCGTTGTGTTATGTTGTACATTTTTGGGTGTTTATTATGTTGAGGAAAAAAAGGAGGTCACTGTGTATGGTGTGATACGTCTAGAGATAAACAGCTCGATAAATGGAATTGGGTTTTCTTTTTACTGGGTTTTGCATTTGAGCTAGGGCATAGTTGTTTATCCCAATATCTTATTCAAAACAGAGTATAGTGTATTCATAAACAATGGTTTTCAAATTTAGGTTGGTTATGTTGTTAGATGGACTGTTAGTGTTTTTAAAGAAAAAAAAAAAAAAAAAACACAGTTGAGTTAAATTTCTTATGAAATTAATGTCATTGGCATTTTGTCAAATAGTTCAGCTATAAACAAGCATATTAGTTTAGAAATGTACTTAGCGGAGTTTAGGGTCTTATGTTTTAAGGGATGATTATGTTGTTCACAATCTTAGTGCTTGGTGGTTATATTCCATTCGTAGACTATGAGATTTTTGTTTCTGAAGTGTCGATAGTAGGAAATGTGAGCATCGACATTTTGTCAAGCATTTACCTTGTATTATAATTGAAATTGGTTTATATTGTAACATCATAACTATTGTTATGTTAAATTCATATTTGGGAGGTTTAAATTGTTTAAGTCAAATAAGCCTAAATAGAATGAATTTTGGGTGAATTCGAAAATTCTGTTATGGAATGAGGTTCGATGCATATTGTAACTAGTTGGTTTTTAATGTCAATATGGAACTTTAGGTTGTAGATAATTTAGTGAGAATAGTCGGCAGTAAACATGTTAAAAGCATTAGTCGATCTTTGTGAAATACCTTCAAAGGAAGTTGTATTCTGTTCATTTTTGATCACTGACAGGAATGATATTTTTGACATAACGTATAAATTGTAATTTTGAAAACAAACATACATATATAATCAGGGTATCGACATATTGTTAAATAGTTGTGTAAAATGCTGAAAGTCACTTTGCATATTGTGAATTATATTCTAATCGATTTTAAACATCACATCTTAATATGTTGTTGTGGTTATTTTGGTGGTGGCATATTGTCAAAACAGAGGTGTTACTTTTATAGACACTAGTTTATCTTAATATCTTAGTTAACGATCACTTGTTAAGATTTGGCTGTACTTAGTTTTTACTATGATTATAATGTGATCTATTAGCTTTATTGAATTGTTTGAGATTAGATGCTTAAGACAAAATTCTTTTATTATGTAAGATGAATTTCAGTTCTTAATAAAAATGAAAGTAGTATATGAATTGAGACAGATTTTGATACATGTTTGATGATGTGAATATCATGTGCATTATGATTCGTTATCTTGGTCAATTCGATGTTAAGTATAGATGATTAGGTCAGCAGGGAATTAAAAGTATAGTATGAAGATTTTGTAAGTATCATTGAGTTGTGCAACAGTTCAATTGTATCTATGCAATCTTGACATTATAGGTTTTAATCCTGTTGATGTAATTATCCATATTTACCTTTAAACTTGGCAGTATAAGATGTGTTACAGATGGATTTAAGGATGTAGTATCATATTGTAAACTGATTTTATAATTGTTGCATGTTCATTCTTAGTATATTTGTTTGATGTGTATTTTTAAGAATATCTGTGATGAACATATATCGAGGTGGCTGAAGTTGGTTTATCCTATTAAGTTAATTAATTCAGTGATAACTTTAAAAATAAATTGGGTGGGTTAATTTCACATAAAAGAAAATTGGCCTTACCTATGACTTAAACCTATATGGTTAAGTACGGAGAAAAGGCATGTCTCTATTCTGTCAATGACAAGTAAAATAGAGAATACCGTTATATGATGACTATGAGCATACCATATTTGGATGCAGAAACTTAGTGCCATAACGATGACACCTCAGAATATATATGTTTCATTTATGAGTTATTCTTAGTGCGATTTTAATTTTTGCAATGAAAAGTAATTGTTTACTTCTTCCATACTATTATCAGATTTGCACTATATTAGATGGATTAGAAATCTGTTTTTGGATATCTATATGTTGGTACTAACATGTATGCAGATGGATTTTGCCTTTTAACCCAGTGTGTACTGAGCCCCTGTTTTTGTTATGTTGCATTCTGTGTGGTTTTCAGGTGCTTCGAGATTCAAGTAGCTAACGATGTTTATTGAAGTTACTTCTGAATCAGCATTTATTGATGTTTATTGTTGCTGGAATTCATACTCACATTTCCTCATATTCACATACGCAAAGATCAAGTTTGACCAAAAGTTGACCATATTTAACCATGTTTGACTTCAGTTGACTAGTTTCAAAAAGAATTTTGAAATAATTAAACAAAATTATTTAATTAAATGGAGTACTTACTTCTAACTAATTAAACAAAGTTATTTAATTAAATGAGAAGCCATTCCTAATTAATTAAATGAAGTTATTTAATTAAATAAGAAAAGTGTCTCTAATTAATTAAAGATTATTTAATTAAATAGAAAAAGTAATTATGAGAGCATATCTCATTTTATTAAATTAAATATCTCAACAAAATCTCTCTTCAATTCAAAAAGGAAAATTTCCAGTTCACTATTGATCAAAAATGAGTTAAATCAGTTAACTCCTTTTTCTACTCAAATTGAATCAGTTAACTCCTTATTTTACTCAAATTAAATCTATTAACTCCCTTTAATTTGCTAATCTCCCTTTATGACTAAACTTCACAATTAATCCTGAACATTGATTGAAATCGATGTCAATCGTTGATGAATTCCAACAAAGTCTATTTAAGAGACCCTCATCTCTTCATTTTGAAAAGTTGAATAAGAATTTGCATCGAATTGTTGTTGGAATTCATACTCACATTTTCTCATATTCACATACGCAAAGGTCAAGTTTGACCAAAAGTTGACCATATTTAACCACGTTTGACTTGAGTTGACTAGTTTCAAAAAAAAAATTGAAATAATTAAACGAAATTATATAATTAAAATGAGTACTTACTTCTAACTAATTAAAAAAAGTTATTTAATTAAATGAGAAGCCATTCCTAATTAATTAAATGAAGTTATTTAATTAAATAAGAAAAGTGTCTCTAATTAATTAAAGATTATTTAATTAAACAGAAAAAGTAATTATGAGAGCATACCTCATTTTATTAAATTAAATATTTCAACAAAATCTCTCTTCAGTTCAAAAAGGGAAATTTCCAGTTCACTATTGATAAAAAATGAATTAAATAAGTTAACTGCTTTTTCTACTCAAATTGAATCAGTTAACTCCTTATTTTACTCAAATTAAATCTGTTAACTCCCTTTAATTTGGAAATCTCCCTTTATGACTGAACTTCAACTTTAATCCTGACCGTTGATTGAAATCGATCTCAACCGTTGATTAATTCCAAGAAAGTCTATTTAAGAGACCCTCATCTCTTCATTTTGAAAGGTTGAATGAGAATTTGCATCGAATTGTTGCTGGAATTCATACTCACATTTTCTCATATTCACATAAGCATAGATCAAGTTTGACCAAAAGTTGACCATATTTAACCATGGTTGACTTGAGTTGATTAGTTTAGAAAAGAATTTTGAAATAATTAAATAAAATTATTTAATTAAATGGAGTACTTACTTCTAACTAATTAAACAAAGTTATTTAATTAAATGAGAAGTAATTCCTAATTAATTAAATGAAGTTATTTAATTAAATAAGAAAAGTGTCTCTAATTAATTAATGATTTTTTAATTAAATAGAAAAGGTAATTATGAGAGCATATCTCATTTTATTAAATTAAATATTTCAACAAAATCTCTCTTCAGTTCAAAAAGGAAAATTTCCAGTTCACTATTGTTCAAAAATGAGTTAAATCAGTTAACTCCTTTTTCTACTCAAATTGAATCAGTTAACTCCTTATTTTACTCAAATTAAATATGTTAACTCCCTTTAATTTAGAAATCTCCCTTTATGACTGAACTTCACCTTTTATCCTAACCGTTGATTGAAATCGATCTCAACCGTTGATGAATTCTAAGAAAGTCTATTTAAGAGACACTCATCTCTTCATTTTGAAAAGTTGAATGAGAATTTGCATCGAATTGTTGTTGGAATTCATACTCACATTTGCTCATAGTCACATATGCAAAGATCAAGTTTGACCAAAATTTGACCAAATTTAACCACGGTTGATTTGAGTTGACTAGTTTCGAAAAGAATTTTGAAATAGTTAAACGAAATTATTTAATTAAATGGAGTACTTACTTCTGACTAATTAAACAAAGTTATTTAATTAAATGAGAAACCATTCCTAATTAATTAAATGAAGTTATTTAATTAAATAAGAAAAGTGTCTCTAATTAATTAAAGATTATTTAATTAAATAGAAAAAGTAATTATGAGAGCATATCTCATTGTATTAAACTAAATATCTCAACAAAATCTCTCTTCATTTCAAAAAGAGAAATTTCCAGTTCACTACTGATCAAAAATGAGTTAAATCAGCTAACTCCTTTTTCTACTCAAATTGAATCCGTTAACTCCTTATTTTACTCAAATTAAATCTGTCAACTCTCTTTAATTTGAAAATCTGCCTTTCTGACTGAACTTCAGCTTTAATCCTAACCGTTGATTGAAATCAATCTCAACCATTGATGAATTCCATGAAAGTCTATTTAAGAGACTCTCATCTCTTCATTTTGAAAGGTTGAATAAGAATTTGCATCGAATTGTTGTTGGAATTTATACTCACATTTGCTCATATTCACATACGCAAAGATCAAGTTTGACCAAAAGTTGACCAGATTTAACCATGGTTGACTTTAGTTGTCTAGTTTCGAAAAGAATTTTAAAATAATTAAATGAAATTATTTAATTAAATGGAGTACTTACTTCTAACTAATTAAACAAAGTTATTTAATTAAATGAGAAGTCATTCCTAATTAATTAAATGAAGTTATTTAATTAAATAAGAAAAGTGTTTCTAATTAATTAAAGATTATTTAATTAAATAGAAAATATAATTATGAGAGCATATCTCATTTTATTAAATTAAATATCTCAACAAAATCTCTCTTCAGTTCAAAAAGGGAAATTTCCAGTTCAGTATTGATAAAAAATGAGTTAAATCTGTTAACTCCCTTTAATTTGGAAATCTCCCTTTATGACTGAACTTCACCTTTAATCTTGACAGTTGATTGAAATCGATCCCAACCGTTGATGAATTTTAGGAAAGTCTATTTAAGACACCCTCATCTCTTCATTTTGAAAGGTTGAATGAGAATTTGCATCGAATTTTTGTTGGAATTCATACTCACATTTTCTCATATTCACATATGCAAAGATCAAGTTTGATTAAAAGTTGACCATATTTAACCACGGTTGACTTTAGTTGACTAGTTTCAAAATTTATTTTAAAATAATTAAACTAAATTATTTAATTAAATAGAGTACTTACTTCTAACTAATTAAACAAAGTTATTTAATTAAATGAGAAGCCATTCCTAATTAATTAAATGAAGTTATTTAATTAACTAAAAAAATTGTCTCTTATTATTTAAAGATTATTTAATTAAATAGAAAAAGTAATTATGAGAGCACATCTCATTTTATTAAATTAAATATTTCAACAAAATCTCTCTTCAGTTCAAAAAGGAAAATTTCTAGTTCACTATTGATCAAAAATGAGTTAAATCAGTTAACTCTTTTTTCTACTCAAATTGAATCAGTTAACTCCTTATTTTACTCAAATTAAATCTGATAACTCCCTTTAATTTGGAAATCTCCCTTTATGACTAAACTTCACCTTTAATCCTGACCGTTGATTGAAATCGATCTCAACCATTAATGAATTTTAGGAAAGTCTATTTAAGAGACCCTCATCTCTTCATTTTGAAAGGTTGAATGAGAATTTGCATCGAATTGTTGCTTGAATTCATACTCACATTCGCTCATATTCACATACAAAAAGATCAAGTTTGACCAAAAGTTGACCATATTTAACCACAGTTGACTTGAGTTGACTAGTTTTCAAAAGAATTTTGAAATAATTAAATGAAATTATTTAATTAAATGGAGTACTTACTTCTAACTAATTAAACAAAGTTATTTAATTAAATGAAGTTATTTAATTAAATAAGAAAAGTGTCTCTAATTAATTAAAGATTATTTAATTAAATAGAAAAAGTAATTATGAGAGCATATCTCATTTTATTAAATTAAATATCTCAACAAAATCTCTCTTCAGTTCAAAAAGAGAAATTTACAGTTCACTATTGATAAAAAATGAGTTAAATCGGTTAACTCTTTTTTCTACTCAAATTAAATCAGTTAACTCCTTATTTTACTCAAATTAAATCTGTTAACTCGCTTTAATTTGAAAACCTCTCTTTATGACTGGATTTCACCTTTAATTCTAAACGTTGATTGAAATCGATCTCAACTATTGATAAATTTCAAGAAAGTCTATTTAAGAGACACTCATCTCTTCATTTTTAAAGGTTGAATGAGAATTTGCATCGAATTGTTTTTAGAATTCATACTCACATTTGCTCATATTCACATACGCAAAGATCAAGTTTGACCAAAAGTTTACCAGATTTAACCATGGTTGACTTGAGTTGACTAGTTTTGAAAAGAATTTTGATGTAATTCCCCGCCAAGGGATCCAAAAAAAATTTCACTAAGTTTGCTAAACAAATTTTTTTTTAAAAACATTAAAGCAAAACCATTCATAACATTTGTGGAAGCAATAGTAAGATTCAACTAAAAATAACATAACAGATTACATTCTTTAAAGATCTCTTAACATTGAATCACATCTAAATTAGCTATTCATCTAACATCATATCCTTATGAAATAACAATGATACATCTGATGTTTTTAAACAATATTACAAGTGTCCTTTTTAGTAATCCCATTTTAGATTGCTCAATTATCCACTGTACATGTTACAAGGTATGAAAAGCTTAAAAGAATAAACATCCATGTAACTAAAGTACATCATCATCCAATATTAATCCATGATGCAATTAAAGTAAATGAAACCACATATCATACATGTTACATCATCACAAAAGAGATAAACATCCATCATGAAAGATAACCATATATCACAAACATAATAACTAAGTGCACGGTTCCTCTCAACCATTAATAGCATCATTAGACCATCGTGGATCCTAGCCATCCCTCCGTGCGTAACATTCCAAAGAACCGAAGAGATCATCGGTATTAACATAATAGGAATGTCACTCCTAAAAACATCCTACTAACATGCAAAGTAAAGCATAAGATAACATCATCTAATATATGCAAATCATCAATATAAGAAACATACCAATAAATACATCCATCATAAGGTATATCATCTATCATAATGATCCAAGAACATAATGAAGATAAATACCAACCAAGAAAGCATCAGCCACGGTGTCTCTGATGGATCTCAAATGATAAGAGTGATAAAACACTACCACCCAACCGCGAGGAACCTAAGTGGTCCACTCCCACCGTGCTGAGGAGACAATCTCAAGTTCCAAATAGGCTATCAAAACCACAAAGTATAAATCTCTATAAGTCTAGGAATCTTAAAAGTATAATAATTCAAAGGTTTCAAGTACAAAATCGACATCTAATCCCAGAGGCACACAAAGACATGTAGGAAACCTACTATGCAAGCAGGAAAGTGTCATCACAATTATCATGTACAAGTTACCCTGGCAGTTAGCTAAACTCCACGGGTCCATACTGATCTCATGCGACCACTAGTATCCTCTCAAACTGATGAGACATACTACGAAATGCAAGGTCGCAACCATGCATTCTCACTACTCCCATCCTAGCCTGTACAAGCACTCAAGGCATGGGCGAGAACATCAAAACAATTATCTTTTTAGGTTCATTTAATCTCCATTTAGTGTGTATATGTTATCACTTATTAACCAAACTTACAATGAGTTACCTTGGAAGCCACTTAGGGCCTCGGCCCCCATTGCAAGCCACTTCATGACACTACAAATAGATTACCTACCCTAAGCTCATAGAATCATAAAATCACCACAGTCCTGTACAAGTGACTGTAAAAAAAATCTAAAAGATAATATAAAAAGAATAATCGAATATCCACAATATAAGCATCAAATATCCATAATAAGAATCATCAAATCTCCAAGATAAGAATCATCAAAACTCCATGAGCATCTGAAAAGAATCCATAGAAAATCATTACCACAATAGTTCTCTATTGGCAACTAAAGACATCACTGATAATCATAATAATCATTGGTTCTCAATAACCAAAATATATCTCAAGATAAATCACAATATCCATTGGTTCTCAACCAGCAACCAAGAATATCTCAAAATCATACTGATCAAAGACTCCAAAATGGTTGAGTCAAAACATTCACAACATGACATCATCAAGAAATAAATTCACATTTCAGTCCCATCATGGTGACTAGAAAATAATCTAAGGATAACTGATCGATGACTCAAAAATAATTAGCATAGGTGTCTCATACACATACATCTCAGCTTCACACATGAAGACTGACGAACAATAACAATCAGTAAATACAAACATTTTATAGAGCATACGATCACATTACCATGGTTGGGCTTATAAAGATTGAGACCAATTAAGATCAACATTCCAACACATCTCATAACTTCCAAGCCTCTGATCACAACCTAGGACTGGTCAACACTAGTCAACCCAAAATCCAAAATAAGAAGTATGTAGAATACACGATGCAAACACATGTTTTGGTTTACTAAATTCACATAGTTGAATAATGTGTAGGGGTTTCCAATTTTCTATTTACAAGTATACTTTCTAGTGTCTTAAGTTTCATCATTTGACCTACAAGTCAACCCAATTGTTCCTCGATAGCATTATCCTTCCATTATTAAGAATTACATTCTAAGAATAACTTAAGGATAAATATTCACTAAAATGATCATCATTGACTTTTAATTAAATTGCCCTCTATATTTAACTATGATCCATATTCTAATTGATTAACTCTAATTTAATGTTACTTCAACTTTTCAACATAATCAAGGAATATTATTCGTTATATTATAAGAGGACCAATTATCATTCTTCGAATAAGAGATTATAACTTTATTAGAATGATCAATTACTATTAGTTCACAATCCTTGACCTTTTATCATCCTAATAATTCTCAATTATATATTACTAAGTCTACACCATTAAAATATCTAAAGTCATTATTAAAGTCATCGGAATAAGACCCATCAACTTTGATATCAGTATTTCTACAATCTTATTAAAAGAATTATATCAATTAAATCTCTATTACATAACTTAATTATTAATTAAAATCCAATTAGCTCTAGTTAATTGATTTAATTAATAATTTCACAACCAAACCATCAACCCAATAAGTATTAGTTGACTAACAATAGTTTGTACATCAAAGTCAACTTCAATCCAATACAAAAATATTAATATTTTAATAATAATAATATTAATAAGTTACTTTGAAAATCTTATCCATAATGACTACATTCATCTTTCTTAACGATTTTGTATTAATGATAATCATTTCAAGTTAAAACTCTATCGCATAATATAATTATATTGACAACTCAATGAATATCAATTGATTAAAATCAATTATAATCCAACTCCAAAAATTATTATCTTTTACAAAATTTCAATCAATAAATAATCTCCACTAGATTAATTATAATCAAATTTGTTGATATCTATTTAAACAATTATTTATTAATAGTTTTCTAGTCCTTACAAACATTAATAAATAATAAACTCCTCAAACTATAAATACTTGATCCATAGAATCCTTCCATAAACTCATTAGTTAATATTTGGCTAACTGTTAACTTCATTAAGGTATTCAAACATATTAACCAATAACATAATAATTCAATCTTAATCCAATATCATTTAGAGTTTCTAAATTTAAATCAACATAATATAAATTATCATTTTACAATTATTTAATCAATATTAAAATCAACCATTAGACTCCATTTTCTAATTGTTCTAATAATATTTTGTCTATATAAACGTTGTTTGAAATAGATCCCTATCATAAACCAATAAGACTCATTGTAGATTTTAACATGAATAATCTCCAAATTCTTAACATTATCATCTTCATTAAACAACTCTAAAATTGTTTAATATATATTAAATAGTATTCAATATACATTATAAAAAGTCTACTATATAAACTATATTAAAATATATTTTCTTTTAATTTTCTCTCATTTAAAAATCTATTTACTTAGATTGACTAATAATTAATTACACATCTTCTACTATTAACTAATCTTAATTAAATTGGATTTAATTAGATTAGATAATAAACCATATAAAACTAATGCATATTAATAAGATTCTAATAAGGAAAGATTGCAATAATATCTTAATTCATTCCATACTTTGATATATTATTTTTGTGAAGTTTAAGCATACTCTTGGTTATGAGAAATGAAGAAATATCTATCCTTGAATAAAATAGTCTTAGTACGATGACCATATCTCCCTAATGAACCAATGGATCAGGCTGAAATTGAAATATGTTGGAGAGGGCCAAGTTGCACCACTTTTGATTGGAGCGATCGAATAAATTTGATCACGATAAAAAGTTATGAATGACTGAGTTCGTGTCTATTCAAGGGGCAGTGACAAGACAATTTGTGATGAATTAAGAATTTCCTCTTAAAATAGTTGTTCATTAATTTTTAAATAGGTTTGACTATGGATTAAGAAATTCTTTTTTCAAATCTATTTATCAATTTAATTCTAATTCAAACCCAAACCCATTTAGATCTAGTTTCTTCCTTAATTGGATCTAAGGTTTTCTAATATTTTCTTTGGAACTCTACATATCTAGATTCCAATTTAATTGTAGATTCATTCACAAGAGTATACAGACACATATAATAGACATGATGAAGACAAGAAGAGAAATAGTGCAAAGAGAATATGTGAATATCATGAGTGCACCTAGACGTTGATGCTAATTTGCCATGCCTCAGAAGTCCATAGAAAATCTCTTCCTTCTCCATCATTCGCAATTCCTCCAAGATCCAAGCCAGCCGAATCCTCCAAGTGTCTAGAAGAAGCATAGAAGCATGTAAAAAATATATGAGCATGTAGAAGCATATGATCTTCTCAATGAGTGTAAGCTTTGAAACTTTCATTTTAGCTTGAAACTTGTACCATGTAGCTTCCATTTAGCTTGTCCAAACACACTAGGAGAGCGTCTATTTAAAGACCTCTAAGATGCATCTAGAGTGTCTCTAAAAGAAATTAGAAGATAAGTATGAAAACCAAGCATGAGTCTTCTCCAACCTTCTAAATGAGTCATAAGGTTGTAGACACCATGTGCTCAAATAAAATGCTAACTCTTAAGTGTAGACAACTTATGCATTCTTAGAGTGCAAACTCCTGTGTTGTCTATATGACATCTTTCGAGAATTTGCCAACTTCTATGTGAGAAAATATTAATATAATGTATATTAATTCATTTAATATTTATTTTTACTCTTTCCAATTTAATTTATTTATATATTAAATCTCATGCACTTACTTTAATAAGTCCACTTTTCAATCTTAATATATTTATATTTTAATCACATGAAATCTAGAATTTTTTATTAATTTTAAATATATTTTTCACTTTTAAATTTTATTTTTAAAATTTAATTACTAAAATATTTGTTAGCTTTAATAATATTATTATTTAGTCATTTATTTAAAAATGAACTCCAAATATGCCAATAGTGGCATGTTGTGATGGTTAAGTTGTTGTGTTGTTATCCTTGCCATCATGGTTCAAATCTCATGGGGATGAGGTCCCCCGTTTGTGGCCTCACTGGTACATAGCTCCAGGTCAAAGCATTTACCCCTTTAAAAAAAAAAAAAAAAATGAACTCCAAATATATTATTATTAAAATAAATATTGTCACATTCCAAATTTAAACTTTAAACTTTTTATTTTCAAATTTAATTATTTTATTTAATTAATTTTTTAATTAATTAAATAAAATAAATATTAAAATATCATATTAATTTTTCATTTAATTAAACCATTAATTAAATCTTTTTAATTAAGCTTAATTAATAAAAAATACATCAAAGACTCATAAGGTAAAAATATGAAAACCCATCATAGCCAAAATACATCCAAAATCAAACCAACGGTTTAAATCACGAATTATGTCATCCAACGTATTCAGAGGGTACTCTACTCAGATATTTGTCCTAATTTTCAAATTAGAACAAATGGCTTAAAGGGTTGGAATTTGGACATGAGAATTTATCTCCCCTCTCTTATCATTGAGATAGTGTGATAGGGTACGCTCATCCTGGCAATTCAAAAAAGTCGATACCTGGTACCTGCAATATGCATAAAAACTATGCATGTACAAATACAATATACTAAACTAAATAGGCAATGGCAGGAAGTTGAAATGATGAATGAGAATTTGCATCGAAGTGTTGCCAGAATTTAGACATACATTTGCTCATATTCACATACGCAAAGATCAAGTTTGACCAAAAGTTGACCAGATTTAACCACAGTTGACAAGAGTTGACTAGTTTCAAAAAGAATTTTGAAATAATTAAACGAAATTATTTAACTAAATGGAGTACTTACTTCTAATTAATTAAAAAAAGTTATTTAATTAAATGAGATGTCATTCTTAATTAATTATATCTCTCTTCATTTCAAAAAGGGAAATTTCCAGTTTACTATTGATAAAAAATGAGTTAAATCAGTTAACTCCTTTTTTTACTCAAATTGAATCAGTTGACTCCTTATTTTACTCAAATTAAATCTGTTAACTCCCTTTAATTTGGAAATCTCCCTTTATAACTGAACTTCACCTTTAATCCTGATCGTTGATTGAAATCGATCTAAACCGTTGATGAATTCCAGGAAAGTCTATTTAAGAGACCCTAATCTCTTCATTTTGAAAGGTTGAATGAGAATTTGCATCGAATTGTTTCTGAAATTGATACTCACATTTTCTCATATTCACATACGCAAAGATCAAGTTTGACCAAAAGTTGACCAAATTTAACCACGGTTGACTTGAGTTGACCAGTTTGGAAAAGAATTTTGAAATAATTAAACAAAATTATTTAGTTCAAAAAGGGAAATTTCCAGTTCACTATTGATCAAAAATGAGTTAAATCAGTTAACTCTATTTTCTACTCAAATTGAATCAGTTAACTTCTTATTTTACTCAAATTAAATCTGTTAACTCCCTTTAATTTGGAAATCTTCCTTTATCACTGAACTTCACCATTAATCCTGACCGTTGATTGAAATTGATCTCAACTGTTGATGAATTCCAGGAAAGTCTATTTAAGAGACCCTCATCTCTTCATTTTGAAAGGTTGAATGAGAATTTGGATCAAATTGTTGTTGGAATTCATACTCACATTTGCTCATATTCACATACGCAAAGATCAAGTTTCACCAAAAGTTGAGCAGATTTAACCGCAGTTGACTTGAGTTGAATAGTTTCGAAAAGAATTTTAAAATAATTAAACAAAATTATTTAGTTAAATGGAGTACTTACTTCTAATTAATTAAACAAAGTTATTTAATTAAATGAGAAGCCATTCCTTATTAATTAAATGAAGTTATTTAATTAAATAAGAAAAGTTTCTCTAATTAATTAAAGATTATTTAATTAAATAGAAAAAGTAATTATGAGAGCATATCTCATTTTATTAAATTAAATATCTCAACAACATCTCTCTTCAGTTCAAAAAGGGAAATTTTCAGTTCACTATTGATAAAAAAATGAGTTAAATTAC
Source organism: Cupressus sempervirens (assembly GCA_028749045.1). Classification (NCBI taxonomy): domain Eukaryota; kingdom Viridiplantae; phylum Streptophyta; class Pinopsida; order Cupressales; family Cupressaceae; genus Cupressus; species Cupressus sempervirens. Next base: position 115,237,596 of record CM053783.1, read on the forward strand.
TTAACTCCTTTTTCTACCCAAATTGAATCAGTTAATTGTTTATTTTACTCAAATTAAATCCGTTAACTCCCTTTAATTTGGAAATCTCCCTTTATGACTGAACTTCACCTTTAATCTTCACCGTTGATTGAAATCGATCTCAACCGTTGATGAATTCTAGGAAAGTCTATTTAAGAGACCCTCATCTCTTGATTTTGAAAGGTTGGATGAGAATTTGCATCGAATTGTTGTTGGAATTAATACTCACATTTGCTCATATTCACATACACAAAGATCAAGTTGACCAGATTTAACTATGGTTGACTTGAGTTGACTACTTTTGAAAAGAATTTTGAAATAATTAAACAAAATTATTTAATTAAATGGAGTACTTACTTCTAATTAATTAAACAAAGTTATTTAATTAAATGAGAAGCCATTCCTAATTAATTAAATGAAGTTATTTAATTAAATAAGAAAAGTTTCTCTAATTAATTAAAGATTATTTAATTAAATAGAAAAATGTAATTATGAGAGCATATCTCATTTTATTAAATTAAATATTTTAACAAAATCTCTCTTCAGTTCAAAAAGGAAAATTTCCAGTTCACTATTGATCAAATATGAGTTAAATGAGTTAACTCCTTTTTCTACTCAAATTGAATCAGTTAACTACTTATTTTAGTCAAATTAAATCCGTTAGCTCTCTTTAATTTAGAAATCTCCCTTTATGACTGAACTTCACCTTTAATCCTGACCGTTGATTGAAATCGATCTCAACCATTGATGAATTTTAGAAAAGTCTATTTAAGAGACCCTCATCTCTTCATTTTGAAAGGTTGAATGAGAATTTGCATTGATTTGTTGCTAGAATTCATACTCACATTTGCTCATATTCACATATGCAAAGATAAAGTTTGACCAAAAGTTGATCAGATTTAACCACGATTGACTTGAGTTGACTAGTTTCGAAAAGAATTTTGAAATAATTAAACAAAATTATTTAATTAAATGAAGTATTTACTTCTAATTAATTAAACAAAGTTATTTAATTAAATGAGAAGTCATTCTTAATTAATTAAATGAAGTTATTTAATTAAATAAAAAAGGTGTCTCTAAATAATTAAAGATTATTTGATTAAATAGAAAAAGTAATTATGAGAGCATATCTCATTTTATTAAATTAAATATCTCAACAAAATCTCTCTTCAGTTGAAAAAGGAAAATTTTCAGTTCACTATTGATAAAAAATGAGTTAAATCAGTTAACTCTTTTTTCTACTAAAATTGAATCAGTTAACTCCTTATTTTACTCAAATTAAATTTTTTAACCCCATTTAATTGGAAAATCTCCCTTTATGACTGAACTTCACCTTTTATCCTGACCATTGATTGAAATTGATCTCAACTGTTGATGAATTCCAGCAAAGTCTATTTAAGAGACCCTCATCTCTTCATTTTGAAAGGTTGAATGAGAATTTGCATCGAATTGTTGCTGGAATTCATACTCACATTTGCTCATATTCACATACACAAAGATTAGGTTTGACCAAAAGTTGACCAGATTTAACCATGGTTAACTTGAGTTGACTAGTTTCAAAAAGAATTTTGAAATAATTAAACGAAATTATTTAATTAAATGGAGTACTTATTTCTAATTAATTAAACAATGTTATATAATTAAATGAGAAGCCATTCCTAATTAATTAAATGAAGTTATTTAATTAAATAAGAAAAGTGTCTCTAATTAATTAAAGATTATTTAATTAAATAGAAAAAGTAATTATGAGAGCATATCTTATTTTATTAAATTAAATATCTCAACAAAATCTCTCTTCAGTTCAAAAACGGAAATTTCCAGTTCACTATTGATAAAAAATGAGTTAAATCAGTTAACTCCTTTTTCTACGCAAATTGAATTAGTTAACTCCTTATTTTACTCAAATTAAATCTGTTAACTCTTTTTAATTTGGAAATCTCCCTTTATGACTGAACTTCACCTTTAATCCTGACTATTGATTGAAATCAATCTCAACCGTTGATGAATTCCAGGAAAGTCTATTTAAGAGGCCCTCATGTCTTAATTATGAAAGGTTGAATGAGAATTTGCATCGAATTGTTGCTAAAATTCATACTCACATTTTCTCATATTAACATACGCAAAGATCAAGTTTGACCAAAAGTTGACCAAATTTTGCCACAGTTGACTTGAGTTGACTAGTTTCGAAAAGAATTTTGAAATAATTAAACAAAATTATTTAATTAAATGGAGTACTTACTTCTAATTAATTAAACAAAGTTATTTAATTAAATGAGAAGACATTCCTAATTAATTAAATGAAGTTGTTTAATTAAATAAGAAAAGTGTCTCTAATTAATTAAAGATTATTTAATTAAATAGAAAAAGTAATTATGAAAGCATATCTCATTTTATTAAATTAAATATCTCAACAAAATCTCTCTTCAGTTCAAAAAGAGAAATTTTGATTCACTGTTGATCAAAAATGAGTTAAATGAGTTAACTTCTTTTTCTACTCAAATTGAATTAGTTAACTCCTTATTTTACTCATATTAAATCTATTAACTCCCTTTAATTTGGAAATATCCCTTTATGACATAACTTCACCTTTAATCCTGACCATTGATTGAAATCGATCTCAACAGTTGATGAATTCCAGGAAAGTCTACTTAAGAGACCCTCATCTCTTCATTTTGAAAGGTTGAATGAGAATTGGCATCGAATTTTTGCTGGAATTCATACTCACATTTGCTCATATTCACATACGCAAATATCAAGTTTCACCAAAAGTTGACCAGATTTAACCACGGTTGACTTGAGTTGACTAGTTTCAAAAAGAATTTTTAAATAATTAAACGAAATTATTTAATTAAATTTAGTACTTAATTCTAATTAATTAAACAAAGTTATTTAATTAAATGAGAAGCCATTCCTAATTAATTAAATGAAGTTATTTAATTAAATAAGAAAAGTGTCTCTAATTAATTAAAGATTATTTAATTAAATGGAAAAAGTAATTATGAGAGCATATCTCATTTTATTAAATTAAATATTGTGAGGCCTCGCCTCGACCCATCGTAGCATAGTGATACATTACCCTTATTTTGTTATTCACGACTCGAGATGTCGAGACATTATCTGATGCTTAGAACATATTTTATTATTTCATGTTGTGTGATGTTATTTTCAGATATATTTGATGATTGTCATATAATGTTTCATGTATATGTATGTTGATGAAATCAGTAAAGGTAGGATCAAGGCTTTTATTTAAGATATTTTAAATGGTTAAGAATTAAGTAGGATAAAGAAAACCTTATTGATGTATGTTTTAATTTATGTGAATTTTTGAATACATATACATTTATGTACATATGATTTTATGGGACTACTGATGTGTTCAATGAGTGTGCAGATATTTAGCCAAGAAACCCTACAGAGGAACATAACTGATCTCTATGTGCTAAATTTGAAAACCTTGTTGTTCGTAATTCACGTATTTTTATTGTGAGATGTATGTATGAATCTTCCTTTCTCAGTGAATGTTAAATGTTCGTAATAATGCTCTTTCAGTGTTGCTTGACACTCGTAAGATGGTTATGTGCTTCAGTGGCTGTTTAGGGTTAATTGTTTAACCTTTGGACCTATTTTATTCTTAGATTTTATTTGACTCTAAACCTCTTCTTAAGGCTTTAAAACTTTTTTTTTTTTTAACCAATGGGTATGGGTATGGGTTAGGGGTCTTTTCCAACCCCTAAGCCCCTTGCTTTGACTTTTGAGGTCACTCAAAAAGTCCCTTTTTGCCTTTGTGCGAAAATTGATCATGGGTATCTTGAGTTACCTCACCTCATCTCCACTTGGGGTTTAACCATAGTGTAGGTTGAGTTAGGATTTTCTAGGGTGGCTAGTGGGTGGAAATAGTTATTGCTCCTTTTGGGTGGTTGAGTTGGAGGCTTATTTGGAGGCCTTCCTTGGACTAGTGGGTTGTTACCCAATCTCTACTTTTAGAGAGGATTTTCTTGAAGCTTGAAGAAGGAAAGGGATACTCTACTCAAACTTGTTCATTGCCATTGGCTCTTTGTGAAGGTAGGAAATTCTCATCTTCCTTATTCAGATTTTATGTTTGGTTTCATGTTCATGTTATCTTGTTGTTGTTTCACTGTTGTATGGTTGTGGGTATGTGGAAAGATTTGAAAACCATGTCTTTTTGGTTTTTTTCCTTCCTTGTTTATGTTTGCATTTTTTTTTGAGTTTTTCTTACATGGGTGTTTTGGTATTACTCACCCTTGGAGAGGGCAGAAATGACCAATTTTGGGAAAGGTTTGTTTAGTTGGACTCCAACCTGTGTAGAGTCTCTTCTCAAGATGAGAAGAGGGATAAAGGGTAGCGTGTTATGGGCCCTTACCCGTCAGCACAAACCTGGTATGAGTATGGAAAGTTTAAATGGAAGAACAGAAGTTCTTGGTTATTAGCCCCGATTGGGCATCTGAATGGGTGTTGTGCTTGACTTCTCCTGTTGGAAGAATCCACCTTTCCCTAGTCTTGATTCATTGTGAATCTTATTGTGTAAACCATGTATGATTATGCATGCTTGATGTTCTTTTGGTTCTGCTTGGTTGTCACTCGATCAGATATTGGTTTCCTCCATGGTTCTTGAAATGAGATTCAGAAAACATTACAAACTCCTTGATTATGATCATGAAGAAAATCTGATAAAATTATTGAAAATTGGGATTGAGATCCTATTGTAAATTGTATTTTTAAACCTTATTGTATATGGCAACGAAGCCGAGTTTTCTTCCTAATTCTTTCCTGGCTGAGCCTTTGAATCAGGTTAGCCAATAAAGTAATGGTTGAGTGTATTTGGTTATCATAATATTTGATCATAATGTTCAGTTGTATGAGTGCTCATCAAAATAGAATAAATAAATTTGCATATATATAGATGGGAGAATAGAATCATAGATAATGTCTTGATTTATGAATGTTCAAGTTTTCATTACGATAATGAAGAGTTGAATTGATATAGTGAGTTTCAATTATGGTGTATAAGTATTATGATGAGATCAATCAAGAGCAAACCCTATATAAAGAAATCAAAGATATTTCATTTCTTGATAAATTTCATGGTGGTTATAATCAAATTTGAATGAGAATAATCCACCACCTTTTTTTTAAATTATGTGTATAGTATCATTCACCTCCTAAGTTCTTCAAATATGATCAATTGGACTGAGAGGTTGTATTCTTGAAATCAATAATAATATTAATCAGAATTTAGAACTCATACCATGTCCTTGAAGAATTAATATAAAACATACATGTTTAAATAAGAGATTGAGAGACTATACCTAATGTACTCCTTTGCATTGGAACACTTGTATTAAGGAAGAATGTTAATAATAGATTTATTCTAATCCTTAGTAACATAAATGAAATGCATAAAATGTCATGGTCATGCCTTGTTAAAATTTTGCTTCAAAAAAAAATATGCACTCCCAGAAGTAAAAACTCTCTGGAAAATACATGAGGAGAAGTTTCTTTCCTTCCAAGACCATAGAGCATATTCTTGCTCAGATTCTTTTCTAAATGAAATAAGAAACAAATAAATATTATGTTAATCTCATGGGTGCATAATTTCGAATGCATAAATAGGTATATTTTTAAAAAAAAAGTTAACATCATAATATCTTTTCTTTCACCTATAAAACTTTATGTATTCATTGCCCTCCTTGGTCTTGGACATCAGTTAGCCTTGTTTTAAAAAGGTTTTAGTGTCTGTCTCAAGTCAAAGTGGATGGGATGGGTGGGTGATGTCATCCTACCACCTTGTCCCATCCCCATTCTTCTCCATTCCTAGCGGCCAGTTTGGGGAAGGTGGCATTTATGTTGAGAAAGGAAATTGAGGTGGTCACTTTCATTTCCTTAAAACTCCCTTGCTCACCTCTGTTCACGTGCCCACCTCTTGGGTTGTGTTTTCCTTACCTTGGGCTGCGTGGAAAGTGGGGTGGAGAAAGCTATGTCATGACATGACATTAGACCTGGACGTTGGCTTAGCTTTGGGGTGGTATTTGTTGTTGAAAGTTAATGCTTGTTTTAAACTTTAGACTTCATCTCCCCTACGTACCTTCTCCTTGATGTGCAGGTTTGGGGTTGCGTGGGGCCTAGGGAGAGGTGTAGGGAGGGGTCAAATCCACTTGACTTGTAGCCAAGTGGATGTTAGGGGCTAGGTTGTAGGTAAGATCTTAGGGCAAGAGGGTTAGTGCTTAGGTGTTAGTTAGTAGGTAGGCTTAGTTAGTAGTATTTGATTTAATTGTATTTCAATTTTAATGTAGTTAGAAATTTAGAATATGATTTAGTATTAATTTAGATAGTTTAGTATTTATTAGTTGGTTGTTTAATTAGTATAGTTTACCTTTGTTTTTTTTTGTTATTTAAATTTTGTTTAAACTTATTAGTTTAGTCTAGTTTCTTTTCTATATATTGTTATTTTAATAGTTAGTTTCAGTGAAACTTTAAATTGTTAAGGTATAATTAGTTAATTTAATAAAGTTTTAAGGTTATTCTATGTTTTGATTAAGGACTCCTTGTGTCGATTGTTAATAATTTTTAATTACTTAGTTATGGGTTAATTTTATAAGTTCTAATTTAGTTAGTTTTAATTTTAAATGTACTCTTACTGTTTTAACCATTAAATAGTTTAAATTTATTGATTAATTGGCTATTTAAATAAGTTTTAATGTAAGTTTGATTGATTTGATATTGCAAGTAATTTGAGATCCGAATTCATGCACATTGTTAGCTATGTAAGTTTTATTGCATATCATTATAAGTTAATATAATATCATAATTTTATCGAGATTAATCTAATAACGAAAGTTTTAAAATTTTAATGATGTTATCATCCTCATGTTTAAAACCTTAGGATTGAAATGTAAAGAACCTGTACTAAAGCTTCTATCTCAATCATATCAAACTTAGAGCATGTTGAATTTTAAATCAAAATTTTTTTTTTGTGTTCTTGCCCTCATAGTTTGGGCATGACAATATCTCAACAAAATCTCTCTTCAGTTCAAAAAGGGAAATTTTCAGTTCACTATTGATCAAAAATGAATTAAATCAGTTAACTCCTTTTTCTACTCAAATTGAATTAGTTAACTCTTTATTTTAATGAAATTAAATGTGTTAACTCTCTTTAATTTGGAAATCTCACTTTATGACTGAAATTGTCATGCCTAGACTAGGAGGGCAAAGGCACACACGATTTTTTTTAATTTTTTTTTTTTAATGATAACTAATAATTTAACATGCTCTAAGTTTGATATGATAGAGATAGAAGTTTTAGTACAGGTTCTTTACATTACAATCCTAAGATTTTAAACATGAGGACAATAACATCGTTAAAATTTTAAAACTTTCGTTATAAGATTAATATCGCTAAAAACATGAGGACGATAACATCGTTAAAATTTTAAAACTTTTGTTATAAGATTAATATCGCTAAAAACATGAGGACGATAACATCGTTAAAATTTTAAAACTTTCGTTATAAGATTAATATTGCTAAAATTATGATATTACATCAACTTATAATGATATGCAATAAAACTTACTTAAATAACAATGTACATGAATTCGGATCTAAAATTTCTTGCAATAACAAATCAATCAAACCTACATTAAAATTTATTTAAATAGCCAATTAATTGATAAATTTAATCTACTTAATGGTTAAAACAATTAGAGTACATTTAAATTAAAACTAACTAAATTAGTATTTAAACATAACTAAGTAACTAAAAATTATTAACAATTACAACAAAAGTCCTTAATCAAACATAAAATAACCTTAAACTTTATTAAATCAACTAATTATTCTTTAACAATTTAAAGTTTCATTTTAAAGTAACTAGATATAAATAAAATAATATTAATAAAGAAACTAAAATCAAATAATTAAATAACTAACTATTCTAAGACTAAACTTAAAGTTTAAAAACTAACTAAACACTATATCCTAATCTAACTACAACTTAACTAAACTCTTAACACTCTAACATAATTAAAACATTTACACAAACTCAAACTAAAACAATTAAATAACTAACCTACACCTAAACACATCTAACTCTAACCTACTAACCCTACCATCCTACTCTACCCTAGCCGCCACGTAAGCGCTTCCCAAGTGTCCCAAAGGAAGGACTAAGCGCAAAATGAGGGAAGGGAAAAAGTGTCATCCCATCCCAATCTGCCATGAAAAGTGGCGATGGGAAAGGGGCAAGGTGATTGCCTAAAACAAATCAAATTAAGTGCAAATTCCTTTAAGAACTCAATCGCATCCCAAGGAAGGTAAAGAAATCATGCACAAGGTCAGGGTAGTATGGGTGATGTCATCCTTACTGACATTCAAGAGAAACTTTCAAGTTGACGTGCATGAAGAAAGAGGAGAAGAAAAGCTAAGATGGGATGTTTAAACAAAAGTAGTTATTGCATAAAGTTTTATAGGTGATAACATAGATATTAATTTCTTTAAGGAAAAATGTATATATATATATATATTCAATTTTTATGCACCCGTGAGATTAGCATAAGATTTCTTTTATTAATTTATTCTCTTAGGAAGGAATCTATTCAAGAATATGCTCTGTGGTCTTGGAAGAAATAAAATTTTCTGCTCATGTATTTTCCAGAGAGTTTTTACTCCTGGGAGTGCATTTTTTTTTTTGAAGCAAAAATTTTAACAAGGCATGGTCATGTTATTTTATGCATTTCATTTATGTTACTAAGGATTTAATCAAATCTATTATTAACATTTTTCCTTTATACAAGCATGTCAATGAAAGGGAGTAAATTAGGTATAGTTTCTCAGTTTCTTATCTAAACATGTATGTTTTATATTAATTCTTCATGGACATGGTAGGAGTTTAAATTTCTTATTATTATTACTATTTTTGATTTCAAGAATACAACCTCTCAATCCAAATGATCATATTTGAAGAACTTAGGAGGTGAATGATACTATACACATAATTGAAAAGGTGGTAGATTATTCTAATTCAAATTTGATCATAACCAACATGAAAATTGTCAAGAAATGAAATATCTTTGATTTCGTAATATAGGGTTTGCTCTTGATTTGATCTCATCATAATACTTATACATCATATTTGAAAACTCACTATATCAATTCAACTCTTCATTATCATAATTAAAACTTGAACATTCATAATTCAAGACATTATCTACCAACAATTTTCTCACAAACATAAGCCAAATTTTTAAATTCTCAAGGACACATTGCAAGGAAAATTTCATAAATCTTTTTTTTTCTATTATGCATCCTAGTTCAAGGCTCCTTCGGGAAAGAACTAGTAAGAAAACCCAGTGTCATTGCCATTTACAATAAGGTTTAAAATGCAATTTACAATAGAATATCAATCCCAAATTTCAACCATTAAATCAAATTTTTTCCTCATTATCAAAATCAAGGAATTTGGAATAGTTTCTGAATCTCTTTTCAAGAACCATGGAGGGAACCAATAACTAATTGGGTGACAACCAAGCAGAACCAAAAGAAAATCAAACATGCATAATCATACATGGTTTACACAATAGGATTCACAATGAATCAAGACTAGGGAAAGGTGGATTCTTCCAACCAGGAGAAGTCAAGCACAACACCAATTCAAATGCCCAATCGGGGCTAATAACCAAGAACTTTCGTTCTTCCATTAAAACTTGCCATACTCATACCAGGTTTGTGCTGATTGGTAGGGGCCCATAACACCCTACCCTTTATCCCTCTTCTCATCCTGAGAAGAGACTCTACAGAGGTTGGAGTCCAACTAAATAGACCTCTCCCAAAATTGGTCACTTCTGCCCTCTCCTAGGGTGAGTAATACCAAAACACCCATGTAAGGAAAACTCAAAATTGCAAACATAAAAAAGAAAGGAAAACAACCAAAGTGACATGGTTTACAAATCTTCCCAACATACCCACAACCATACAACAGTGAAACAACAACAAGGTAACATGAACATGAAACCAAACATAAAAAACTGAATAAGGGAGATGAGAATTTTCTACCTTCACAAAGAGGTAATGGCAATGAACAAGTTTGAGTAGAGTATCCCTTTCCTTCCTTCAAGCTTCAAGAAATCTTCTCTAAATGTAGAGATTGGGTAACAACCAACTAGTCCAAGGAAGGCCTCTAAATAAGCCTCCAACCCAACCACCCAAAAGGAGCAATAACTATTTCCACCCACTAGCAACTCTAAAAAATCCTAACTCAACCTACACTATGGTTAAACCTTGAGTGGAGATGAGGTGAGGTAACTCAAGATGACCATGGTCAATTTTCGCACAAAGGCAAAAAGGGACTTTTTGAGTGACCTCAAAAGTCAATAAAAGGGGCTTGGGAGTTGAAAAAGACCCCTAACCCATACCCATACCCTTTGGGTATAATAATTTCATGATTTAAGCCTTAGGAAAGAGGTTTAGAGCCAAATAAAATCTAGGAATAAAATAGGTCCAACTCACTACTCTAACTTGCAAATAAGCACTAATCCGGATTAAGGGATGACTAACCTAGATTAAGAACCTAATAGAAAAATTAACAATAACTTAAACCAACTTGGTCCAAAGGTTAAACAATTAACCCTAAACAGCCCATCAAAGCACACAAACATTTTACGAGTGTCAAGCGACACTGAAAGAACATAATTACGAACATTAACATTCACTGAACAAAGAAGATGCATACATACATCTCACAATAAAATACGTGAATTACGAACAACAAGGTTTCCAAAATTAACACATAGAGATCAGTTCTATTCCTGCGTAGGGTTTCTCAGCTAAATATCTACACACTCATTGCACACATCAGTAGTCCCGTAAAATCACATGTACATAAATGTATAAATATTCAGAAATTAACATAAATTAAAACATACATCAATAAGGGTTTCTTTCTCCTACTTAATTCTTAATCATTTAAAATCTCTTAAATCAAAGTCTCAATCCTACATTTATTGATTTCATCGACATACATATACATGAAACATTAAATGACAATCATCAAATATATCTGAAAATAACATCACACAACATGAATTCATAAAATATGTTCTAAGCATTAGATAATGTCTCGACATCTCGAGTCATGAATATCAAAAATAATAATAGTAATGCATCGCTATGCTACGATGGGTCGGGGCGAGGCCTCACATCCTTCCCCACTAGGCATGAACTTCCTCTTGGAGTTCATCAAAAAGGTACGGGTACTGAGATTGCATCTGCGCTGCATCCTCCCATGAAGCCGTGACCTCATCATAACAATCCCATTGGACCCTAACCTGGTCCAGCTCTCAGCCTCGAAGTGCTAGGGTCCATCAGGCAATAATGCGGATAGGCTCCAGTGCTAGCTGTCCATCTGACTCCACCTGCAAAGCATCCCAATCTATAATATGAGACTCATCATAAATGTATCCTCTAAGTACTGAAATATGAAACACATCGTGGATGCGTGACAGGCTAGGTGGCAAAGCTAAACAGTATGCAACAGGTCCTATCCTCTCAAGGATCTCGAACGACGCAACAAATCGGGGTGCCAACTTAGAGCCCTTTCTAAAATGAATCAGACTCTTGTGTGGTCACACCCTAAGGAACACTCTATCTCCAACCTAATACTCTCGATCTGTCCTCTTTGCATCTGCATACTTCTTCTGCCTATCCTGTGCCTCTCTCAGGTGTTGTCTAATCAGGGTCACCTGCTGCTCCATCTCCTTTACTAACTGGGGATCAATAGATACTTGATCCTCGATCCTATCCCAACTCAAGGGTGTCTTGCACGGTCTCCCGTACAAAGCCTCATAAGGCAGCATACCTATGGAAGAATGATGCCCATTGTTGTAGGAAAACTCGATAAGATGTAGGTATTCCTCCCATTTGACCTGATGATCCATCACGTACATACGTAGCATGTCCTCAAAAACCTAATTCACTCGCTCAGTCTGGCCATCGGTCTGAGGATGGTATGCTGTACTAAAATTGAGCATAGTGCCCAAAGCCGACTATAACTCTCTCCAAAATGAAGAAGTGAACAAAGAGTCTCTATCAAATATGATCTTACGGGGAACACCATGAAGTCTAACAATGTCCCGCAAGAACACCTAAGCTATGTCTCATGCTGTGAATGTAGTACGCACGGGTGAAAAATGGGAAACCTTGGTCAATGTGTCAACTATCACCAAAATGGCATCATGGCGACAAGATGACATAGGAAGACCAAAAATAAAATCCATAGATATAGTGTCCCATTTCCACACTGCAATCTCATGCAGCTGGAGAAGCCCGCCAGGATGACGGTGCTCCACCTTCACCCTCTGGCACTCGAGGCATCTCACAACTATGCTAGCAATCTGCACTCTCATGCCTGGCCAATGATACAATTGCTTCAAATCTGCATGTAACTTCTTAACACCGGGGTGTGCTGCATAAGGTGCTCTGTGAGCCTCAAGTACAATGAGCTCGCGCAAACCCCCAATGGAAGGTACATACATACGTCCCCTATGCCGCAAAAATCCATCAAACTCGAAGGAATACTCTGCAAACTTCCCTTCCAAAAGTTTCTAAGAATGTACTAACTGACTTACTTCTGCATAAATCTCATCAGCTGGTAAGTGCTGCAAGATCTGCTCTCTCAAGTCAGTGCATGTGGTCACAGATGAAAGCTCATGGCGCCGTCTACTTAAGGCATCTGCAACCACATTCTCCTTTCCCTTGATGTAATGTACATCAAAATCATACTCACACAGGAACTCCATCCACCTTCTTTGCCTAGCATTAAGGTTCGGCTAAGAAAATATGTACTGCAAGCTCTGGTGATCGGAATGAAGCTCAAATCTATGACCCAGAAGGAAATGTCACCATCTCACCAAGGCATGAACCACTACTGCTAGTTCTAGGTCATGAGTAGGATAATTGAGTTCATGAGTCTTCAACTTCCTAGACTCAAAGGAAATAGGTCATCCTTCCTGCATAAGGACTACTCCTAAACCATCTAAAGATGCATCGGTGCACACCACAAAATCTGCAACAGGATCTGGTACTGCAAGAATTGGTGCACTCGTGAGGGCTCTCTTGAGCTCTTCAAAGGCTCTACCACACTTCTCTGTCCACTCGTACTTCTTCCCCTTTCTCTGAAGAGAAGTGATGGGGTGTGCCAATCTAGAGAATCCTAAAATGAAGCGTCGATAATAACCTGCTAGCCCCATAAAGCTCCTCACTTCGGTAACACTGGTGGGTGCTAGCCAATCCATGATAGCCCTGATCTTTGATGGGTCTATTGAGACACCATCACCTGATATGACATGATCCAAATAATGTATCTCAGGTCTGAAGAATGCCCACTTCGATAAGTTTCCAAACAACTGATTCTGTCTCAGCTTCTGCAATACCTGTCTCAGGTGCTCTTCATGCTCTCTCTCATCATGAGAATAAATAAGAATTTCATCAAGAAACACAACCAAAAACTTATCCAAAAAGGTATGAAATACTCCATTCATGAGGCTCATGAATACAGCTGGAGCATTCGTAAGGCCAAAAGGTACCACTGTGAACTCGTAGTGGCCATACCTAGTACAAAAAGCTATCTTGGGGATATCACTATCCACAATCCTCAACTGATGGTAACCCAACTTTAGGTCAATCTTTAAAAATACTTGAGCACCCTGCAACTGATCAAAGAGATCATCGATTCTGGGAAGAGGATATTGGTTCTTGATGGTCACCTTGTTCAATTTCTGATAATCAATACACAACCTTAGTGATCCATCCTTCTTCTTGACAACGATCACCGGTGCACCCCAAGGTGACACACTAGGTCGAATATGCCCCTTCTCCAAGAGTTCCTCCAACTGAGCCTTTAGCTCACTAAGCTCATGAGTAGTCATCCTGTATGGTGCTCTTGAGACTGGCTCGGCTCCTAGCACTAGGTCTATGTGAAAATCCACTGCGTGAGGTGGAGGCATACTAGGAAGCTCTGAAGGAAACACATCTGCAAACTCCTGAAGGATTGGAAAATCATCAAGGGATGGCTCCCTTTCTGAATCTTCCTCTCGGTCACTAATAGTGATAGAAAACAACTGACAACCCTTTCGCATGCACCGTCTAAGCTGTATAGTAGAAATCATACGAAGGGACATTGGCCTCTTCACTCCGAAGATCTCCCTAGAGATACCATCGTCATCCACACATTCGACCCTCTTCTTTCGACAATCCATCTTGGCGCTATGGGCATAAAGACAATCCATGCCAAGAACAACATCATAAGAACCTAAAGGGGTAATGCATAGATCAGTCCTAGTGGACATGTCTCTAATCTGCATCTGACAACTCCGCACCATGGAACTAACTGACACTCTGGCTCCTGAGGCTAACTCTACTTCCCAACTAACATCTTGTCTAACTGCCACTAGCCCGCAACGCTCCACCACAAATGGAGATATAAAAGAGTTAGTAGCCCCAGAATCAAATAAAATTGCAACCATATGGCCCTGTATAATACCTGTAGCCTCGATAACTGTGGCCTGATGCTCAGCCTGGCGATTGTCAACCGCTGCAAAAACTCTATGGGATCTACCCATGTCACCAACTGTCGACTCTGAAAAAACCCTGCTTTGGCCACTGGATGCCTGTCCCTGCAGACACTCCCTAGCTATATGACCCATGCCACCACAAGTGTAGCATGTTCTGCGAGTATAAGATCGTGCACCCTGTGACCCAGACTGCTGTGGGCCTCTTGACCTACTAGATCTGCTAAATCCTCCCCTAGAAGATTGCTGAGTCTTCACTGACTACGACTATGGGGCCTGTACTTTCTAATCCTGCCTAGGACCTTGTGACTGCCACTACTTGGGCTTAGAGCCATGATAACCCTAAGAAGGTTTCTGCTGCTGCTGCTGGGGTTTTGGCTACTGAGACTGCTGGCCCCAAGAGGACCTTGCTGTATAGTTCTGATTCCCTTTCCAAGGGGGTTTCTGCTGGGAGGAGTTTCGGTTCTGAGACCGATCCCATGACTCCTGCCTACCTCGAGTATCCTCAGCAACTAGTGCTATCTCTACTGCCTGTCTGAAGGTGGTAGGGAAGGCCATCCTAACTGGGCCCTGAAGAGAGAAATTCAGACCCATGATAAAGCGATGCACCCGTAGTTTCTCGTCCTTCATGTATTCCACATAGGGAAGGAGCTTGAGAAACCTACTCTCGTACTGAGCCACTGTAAGGCCTCTCTAATAAAGAGAATGGAACTCCTCTATCTGTTTCTGCCGGAAATTCTCTGACAAGTACCTCTCTCGAAATCTTTCTAGGAAAGATTCTCATGTGAGGGTGTCCATCCTCACTCCACCAATGATCTCCTCCTGATGCCACTAGTTGGAGGCATCCCCTCTCAACTGATGAACTGCTAGGCATGCTTTTAGATTACTCCCATAAGGGCGTAACCCAAAGCATCGTTGTAATCTCTGCAACCATGCCTCTGCTACTGAACCCTCATTGGTACTGGTAAACAATGGTGGTTCGAGTTGAATCAATTCCCTGATGTCATCTCCTACATGTCTAGGAGGTCTGTCAAAAGGGGGTCCTCTCTGGTGTATGGACTCTTCCTCGTGTTCACCCTGACCCTCTATCTGTCTCGGTTGGGGACTCCTAGTCCTCTCTCTGACTCTGGGCCCGCCTCCTCTGGGTCCCTCTGCTTCCACTACTGGAATCTGCTGAACTGGCTGAACTACAAGTACCACTCTCTGCTGAACTACATCGATCAAAGTCTGAAGTGCATCTATAATGTCTTGGTTCAGGTTCGGTGGTGGTGGGGGTGGAGGTGGTGGTGGAGGTGGTGGTGGTCCATCCTCCTGTCTCGCTCTACCACCTCTAGTTCTACGAACTCTGCCTCGCCGGTTACGAGTAACATGTGACAACTACACAATTAAAAGTTTGAGTTATGTTTAAAAAAACACAATGGTTTAAGGTTCCTAGTGCTGAAACCCCGCTCTGATACCAAAATGTCATGCCCAGACTAGGAGGCCAAAAACACACACGATTTTTTTTAAATTTTTTTTTTAATGATAACTAATAATTTAACATGCTCTAAGTTTGATATGATAGAGATAGAAGTTTTAGTTCAGGTTCTTTACATTACAATCCTAAGATTTTAAACATGAGGACGATAACATTGTCAAAATTTTAAAACTTTCGTTATAAGATTAATATCGCTAAAAACATGAGGATGATAACATCGTTAAAATTTTAAAACTTTCTTTATAAGATTAATATAGCTAAAATTATGATATTACATCAACTTATAATGATATGCAATAAAAATTACTTAAATAACAATGTATATGAATTCGGATCTAAAATTTCTTGCAATAACAAATCAATCAAACCTACATTAAAATTTATTTAAATAGCCAATTAATCGATAAATTTAATCTACTTAATGGTTAAAACAATTAGAGTACATTTAACTTAAAACTAACTAAATTAGTATTTAAACATAACTAAGTAACTAAAAATTATTATCAATTACAACAAAAGTCCTTAATCAAACATAAAATAACCTTAAACTTTGTTAAATCAACTAATTATTCTTTAACAATTTAAAGTTTCATTTTAAACTAACTAGATATGAATAAAATAATATTAATAAAGAAACTAAAATCAAATAATTAAATAACTAACTATTCTAAGACTAAACTTAAAGTTTAAAAACTAACTAAACACTATATCCTAATCTAACTACAACTTAACTAAACTCTTAACACTCTAACATAATTAAAACATTTACACAAACTCAAACTAAAACAATTAAATAACTAACCTACACCTAAACACATCTAACTCTAACCTACTAACCCTACCATCCTACTCTACCCTAGCCGCCACGTAAGTGCTTCCCAAGTGTCCCAAAGGAAGGACTAAGCGCAAAACGAGGGAAGGGAAAAAGTGTCATCCCATCCCAATCTGCCATGAAAAGTGGCGATGGGAAAGGGGCAAGGTGATTGCCTAAAACAAATCAAATTAAGTGCAAATTCCTTTAAGAACTCAATCGCATCCCAAGGAAGGTAAAGAAATCATGCACAAGGTCAGGGTATTACGGGCGATGTCATCCTTACTGACATGCAAGATAAACTTTCAAGTTGACGTGCATGAAGAAAGAGGAGAAGAAAAGCTAAGATGGGATGTTTAAACAAAAGTAGTTATTGCATAAAGTTTTATAGGTGATAACATAGATATTAATTTCTTTAAGGAAAAATATATATATATATATATTCAATTTTTATGCACCCATGAGATTAGCATAAGATTTCTTTTATTAATTTATTCTCTTAGGAAGGAATCTATTCAAGAATATGCTCTGTGGTCTTGGAAGAAATAAAATTTTCTCCTCATGTATTTTCCAGAGAGTTTTTACTCCTTGGAGTGCATATTTTTTTTTGAAGCAAAAATTTTAACAAGGCATGGTCATGTTATTTTATGCATTTCATTTATGTTACTAAGGATTTAATCAAATCTATTATTAAAATTTTTCCTTTATACAAGCATGTCAATGAAAGGGAGTAAATTAGGTATAGTTTCTCAGTTTCTTATTTAAACATGTATGTTTTATATTAATTCTTCATGGACATGGTAGGAGTTTAAATTTCTTATTATTATTACTATTTTTGATTTCAAGAATACAACCTCTCAATCCAAATGATCATATTTGAAGAACTTAGGAGGTGAATGATACTATACACATAATTGAAAAGGTGGTAGATTATTCTAATTCAAATTTGATCATAACCAACATGAAAATTATCAAGAAATGAAATATCTTTGATTTCGTAATATAGGGTTTGCTCTTGATTTGATCTCATCATAATACTTATACATCATATTTGAAAACTCACTATATCAATTCAACTCTTCATTATCATAATTAAAACTTGAACATTCATAATTCAAGACATTATCTACCAACAATTTTCTCACAAACATAAGCCAAATTTTTAAATTCTCAAGGACACATTGCAAGGAAAATTTCATAAATATTTTTTTTTCTATTATGCATCCTAGTTCAAGGCTCCTTCGAGAAAGAACTAGTAAGAAAACCCAGTGTCATTGCCATTTACAATAAGGTTTAAAATGCAATTTACAATAGAATCTCAATCCCAAATTTCAACCATTAAATCAATTTTTTTCCTCATTATCAAAATCAAGGAATTTGGAATATTTTCTGAATCTCTTTTCAAGAACCATGGAGGGAACCAATAACTAATCGGGTGACAACCAAGCAGAACCAAAAGAAAATCAAACATGCATAATCATACATGGTTTACACAATAGGATTCACAATGAATCAAGACTAGGGAAAGGTGGATTCTTCCAACCAGGAGAAGTCAAGCACAACACCAATTCAAATGCCCAATCGGGGCTAATAACCAAGAACTTTAGTTCTTCCATTAAAACTTGCCATACTCATACTAGGTTTGTGCCGATGGGTAGGGGCCCATAACACCCTACCCTTTATCCCTCTTCTCATCCTGAGAAGAGACTCTACACAGGTTGGAGTCCAACTAAATAGACCTCTCCCAAAATTGGTCACTTCTGCCCTCTCATAGGGTGAGTAATACCAAAACACCCATGCAAGGAAAACTCAAAATTGCAAACATAAACAAGAAAGGAAAACAACCAAAGTGACATGGTTTACAAATCTTCCCAACATACCCACAACCATACAATAGTGAAACAACAACAAGGTAACATGAACATGAAACCAAACATAAAAAACTGAATAAGGAAGATGAGAATTTCCTACCTTCACAAAGAGGTAATGGCAATGAACAAGTTTGAGTAGAGTATCCCTTTCCTTCCTTCAAGCTTCAAGAAATCTTCTCTAAATGTAGAGATTGGGTAACAACCAACTAGTCCAAGGAAGGCCTCTGAATAAGCCTCCAACCCAAGCACCCAAAAGGAGCAATAACTATTTCCACCCACTAGCAACTCTAGAAACTCATAACTCAACCTACACTATGGTTAAACCCTGAGTGGAGATGAGTTGAGGTAACTCAAGATGACCATGGTCAATTTTCGCACAAAGGCAAAAAGGGACTTTTTGAGTGACCTCAAAAGTCAATAAAAGGGGCTTGGGGGTTGGAAAAGACCCCTAACCCATACCCATACCCTTTGGGTATAATAATTTCATGATTTAAGCCTTAGGAAAGAGGTTTAGAGCCAAATAAAATCTAGGAATAAAATAGGTCCAAAGGTTAAACAATTAACCTTAAACAGCCCACCGAAGCACACAAACATTTTACGAGTGTCAAGCGACACTGAAAGAACATAATTACGAACATTAACATTCACTAAACAAAGAAGATGCATACATACATCTCACAATACAATACATGAATTATGAACAACAAGGTTTCCAAAATTAACACATAGAGATCAGTTTTGTTCCTCTATAGGGTTTCTCGGCTAAATATCTGCACACTCATTGCACACATTAGTAGTCTCGTAAAATCACATGTACATAAATGTATACGTATTCAAAAATTCACATAAATTAAAACATACAACAATAAGGGTTTCTTTCTCCTACTTAATTCTTAATCATTTAAAATCTCTTAAATCAAAGTCTCAATCCTACATTTACTGATTTCATCGACATACATATACATGAAACATTAAATGACAATCATCAAATATATCTGAAAATAAAATCACACAACATGAATTAATAAAATATGTTCTAAGCATCAGATAATGTCTCGACATCTCGAGTCGTGAATATCAAAAAAAAAATAGTAATGCATCGCTATGCTACGATGGGTCAGGGCAAGGCCTCACAGAACTTCACCTTTAATCCTGACCGTTGATTGAAATCGATCTCAACCGTTGATGAATTCCAGGAAAGTCTATTTTAGAGACCCTCATCTCTTCATTTTGAAAGGTTGAAGAAGAATTTGTATCGAATTATTGTTGGAATTCATACTCACATTTGCTCATATTCACATACGCAAAGATCAAGTTTGACCAAAAGTTGACCATATTTAACCACGGTTGACTTGAGTTGACTAGTTTCGAAAAGAATTTTGAAATAATTAAATGAAATTATTTAATTAAATGGAGTACTTACTTCTAACTAATTAAACAAAGTTGTTTAATTAAATGAGAAGCCATTCCTAATTAATTAAATGAAGTTATTTAATTAAATAAGAAAAGTGTCTCTAATTAATTAAAGATTATTTAATTAAATAGAAAAAGTAATTATGAGAGCATATCTCATTTAACTAAATTAAATATCTCAACAAAATCCCTCTTCAATTCAAAAAGGGAAATTTCCAGCTCACTATTGATCAAAAATGAGTTAAATTAGTTAACTCCTTTTTCTACTCAAATTGAATAAGTTAACTCCTTATTTTACTCAAATTAAATTTGTTAACTCCTTTTAATTTGGAAATCTCCCTTTATGACTGAACTTCACCTTTAATCCTGACCGTTGATTGAAATCGATCTCAACCGTTGATGAATTCTAGGAAAGTCTATTTAAGAGACCCTCATCTCTTCATTTTGAAAGGTTGAATGATAATTTGCATCGAATTGTTGATGGAATTCATGCTCACATTTTCTTATATTCACATACGCAAAGATCAAGTTTGACCAAAAGTTGACCAGATTTAACCACAGTTGACTTGACTTGACTAGTTTCAAAAATAATTTTAAAATAATTAAACAAAATTATTTAATTAAATGGAGTACTTACTTCTAATTAATTAAACAAAGTTATTTAATTAAATCAGAAGCCATTTGTAATTAATTAAATGAAGTTATTTAATTAAATAAGAAAAGTGTCTCTAATTAATTAAAGATTATTTAATTAAATAGAAAAAGTAATTATGAGAGCATATCTCATTTTATTAAATTAAATATCTCAACAAAATCTCTCTTCAGTTCAAAAAGGGAAATTTCCAGTTCATTATTGATCAAAAATGAGTTAAATTAGTTAACTCCTTTTTCTACTCAAATTGAATTAGTTAACTCCTTATTTTACTCAAATTAAATCTGTTAACTCCCTTTAATTTGAAAATCTCCCTTTATGACTGAATTCACCTTTAATCCCGACCGTTGATTGAAATCGATCTCAACCGTTGACGAATTCCAGAAAAGTCTATTTAAGAGACCCTCATCTCTTCATTTTGAAAGTTTGAATGAGAATTTGCATCAAATTGTTGCTAGAATTCATACTCACATTTGCTCATATTCACATACGCAAAGATCAAGTTTGACCAAAAGTTGACCAAATTTAACCACGGTGGACTTGAGTTGACTAGTTTTGAAAAGAATTGTGAAATAATTAAACGAAATTATTTAATTAAATGGAGTACTTACTTCTAATTTATTAAACAAAGCTATTTAATTAAATGAGAATCTATTCCTAATTCATTAAATGAATTTATTTAATTAAATCAGAAAAGTGTCTCTAATTAATTAAAGATTATTTAATTAAATAGAAAAAGTAATTATGAGAGCATATCTCATTTCATTAAATTAAATATCTCAACAAAATCTCTCTTCAGTTCAAAAAGGAAAATTTTCAGTTCATTATTGATCAGAAATGAGGGTATGTGCAGGATCATGGTGTGCCAAAAAGTGGCGATCTGAAAAATATTTAGTTCTGAAATACCTCAAAGAATTCTAAAATCTATTCCCACTTTTTTCCCACCAATCCTGATACTAAATGAAAATAATTAATACCTTTATAATTCCTACTATATCTTTCAATACCAACCTTATATGGTCATCTTTAAAACATCTTGAAAATGTGTTTTTGGCATGTTCTTATGTGTTTTTGACTTCAAGCATGTAGCTGACGACTTTTTTGAAACCAAAATTTGATGTAATGAAAAGAGTTTCTTAAGAATGTTCTTAGCTTTTCATAAACATAAGTTTTGTCAAATTACGAGTTCAGTAAGTAATTATTACTTATTTCTAATGGAGTTAGCTACAAAGTGTTGATTACCATGCTAGTTGAAAAATAGCTATAACTTTCAAACTGTATAAGATTTGTGAAATCCAAAAGATGTGTCACATTCTATGCTTCGACTAGTATAATAAAAATAAAGAAAAGCTTAATTTTGATTTTTTTAAAACTAGTTAAGGTGGTCAGACACGAGAGTTTTTAAATTCTGACCAAAAGCTGACCAAATTAAACCACAGTTGACTTGAGTTGAAAAAAATTTTAAAATAATTAAACAAAATTATTTAATTAAATGGAGTACTTACTTCTAATTAATTTAACTAAATCAGTTAACTAAATTATTTAATTAAATCAGTTAACTCCTTTTCCTACTCAAATTGAATCAGTTAACTCCTTATTTTACTCAAATTAAATCTGTTAACTCCCTTTAGTTTTGAAATCTCCCTTTATGATTGAACTTCACCTTTAATTCTGACCGTTGATTGAAATCGATCTCAACTGTTGATGAATTCTAGGAAAGTCTATTTAAGAGACCCTCATCTCTTCATTTTGAAAGGTTGAATGAGAATTTGCATCGAATTGTTGCTGGAATTCATACTTACTTTTGCTCATGCTCACATACGCAAAGATCAAGTTTGACTAAAAGTTGACCAGATTTAACCACGGTTGACTTGAGTTGACTAGTTTCGAAAAGAATTTTTAAATAATTAAACAAAATTATATAATTAAATTTATTACTTAATTCTAATTAATTAAACAAAGTTATTTAATTAAATGAAGTTATTTAATTAAATAAGAAAAGTGTCTCTAATAAATTAAAGATTATTTAATTAAATGGAAAAAGTAATTATGAGAGCATATCTCATTTCATTAAATTAAATATCTCAACAAAATCTCTCTTCAGTTCAAAAAGGGAAATTTTCAGTTCACTATTTATCAAAAATGAGTTCAATCAGGTAACTCCTTTTTCTACTCAAATTGAATCAATTAACTCTTTATTTTACTCAAATTAAATCTGTTAACTCCCTTTAATACTGAACTTCAACTTTAATCTTGACCGTTGATTGAAATCGATCTCAACCGTTGATGAATTTCAGGACAGTCTATTTAAGAGACCCTCATCTCTTCATTTTGAAAGGTTGAATGAGAATTCGCATCGAATTGTTACTGGAATTCATACTCACATTTTCTCATATTCACATACGCAAAGATCAAGTTTGACTACAAGTTGACCAAATTTAACCACGGTTAACTTGAGTTGACTAGTTTCGAAAAGAATTTTTAAATAATTAAACAAAATTATTTAATTAAATGAAGTACTTACTTCTAACAAATTAAATAAAGTTATTTAATTAAATGGGAAGCCATTCCTAATTAATTAAATGAAGTTATTTAATTAAATAAGAAAAGTGTCTCTAATTAATTAAAGATTATTTAATTAAATAGAAAAAGTAACTATGAGAGCATATCTCATTTTATTAAATTAAATATCTCAACAAAATCTCTCTTCAGTTCAAAAATGGAAATTTCCAGTTCACTATTGATAAAAAATGAGTTAAATCAGTTAACTCCTTTTTCTACTCAAATTGAATCAGTTAACTCCTTATTCTACTCAAATTAAATCTGTTAACTCCCTTTAATTTGGAATATCCCTTTATGATTGAACTTCACCTTTAATCCTCACCGTTGATTGAAATCGATCTCGACTGTTGATGAATTTTAGGAACGTCTATTTAAGAGACCCTCATCTCTTCCTTTTGAAAGGTTAAATGAGAATTTGCATCGAATTGTTGCTGAAATTCATACTCACATTTGCTGATATTCACATACGCAAAGATCAAGTTTGACCAAAAGTTGACCAGATTTAACCACGGTTGACTTGAGTTGACTAGTTTCAAATTTTTTTTTGAAATAATTAAACGAAATTATTTTATTAAATGGAGTACTTACTTCTAATTAATTAAACAAAGTTATTTAATTAAATGAGAAGCCATTCCTAACTAATTAAATGAAGTTATTTAATTAAATAAGAAAAGTGTCTCAAATTAATTAAAGATTATTTAATTAAATAGAAAAAGTAATTATGAGAGCATATCTCATTTTATTAAATTAAATATCTCAACAAAATCTCTCTTCAGTTCAAAAAGGAAAATTTCCAGTTCACTATTGATCAAAAATGAGTTAAATCAATTAACTCCTTTTTCTACTCAAATTGAATAAGTTAACTCCTTATTTTACTCAAATTAAATCTGTTAACTCCCTTTAATTTGGAAATCTCCCTTTATGACTGAACTTCACCTTTAATCCTGACCGTTGATTGAAATCGATCTCAACCGTTGATGAATTCCAGGAAAGTCTATTTAAGAGACCCTGATCTCTTCATTTTGAAAGGTTGAATGGAAATTTGCATCGAATTGTTGCTGGAATTCATACTCACATTTGCTTATATTCACATACGCAAAGATGAAGTTTGACCAAAAGTTGACCAGATTTAACCACGATTGACTTGAGTTGACTAGTTTCCAAAATAATTTTGAAATAATTCAAAAAAATTATTTAATTAAATGGAGTACTTAGTTTTAATTAATTAAAAAAAGTTATTTAAATAAATGAGAAGCCATTCTTAATTAATTAAATGAAGTTATTTAATTAAATAAGAAAAGTGTCTCTAATTAATTAAAGATTATTTAATTAGATAGAAAAAGTAATTATGAGAGCATATATCATTTTATTAAATTAAATATCTCAACAAAATTTCTCTTCAGTTTAAAAAGGGAAATTTCCAGTTCACTATTGATAAAAAATGAGTTAAATGAGTCAACTCCTTTTTCTACTCAAATTGAATCAGTTAACTCCTTATTTTACTTAAATTAAATCTGTTAACTCCCTTTAATTTTGAAATCTCCCTTTATGACTGAACTTCACCTTTAATTCTGACCGTTGATTGAAATCGATCTCAACCGTTGATGAATTCTAAGAAAGTCTATTTAAGAGTCCCTCATCTCTTCATTTTGAAAGGTTGAATGAGAATTTGCATCGAATTGTTGCTGAAATTCATACTCACATTTGCTCATATTCACATACGCAAAGATCAAGTTTGACAAAAAGTTGACCGGATTTAACCACGGTTGACTTGAGTTAACTAGTTTTGAAAAAAATTTTGAAATAATTAAACAAAATTATTTAATTAAATGGAGTACTTACTTCTAATTAATTAAACAAAGCTATTTAATTAAATGAGAAGCCATTCCTAATTAGTTAAATAAAGTTATTTTATTAAATAAGAATAGCCTCTAATTAAATAAAGATTATTTAATTAAATAGAAAAAGTAATTATGAGAGCATATCTCGTTTTATTAAATTAAATATCTCAACAAAATCTCTCTTCAGTTGAAAAAGGGAAATTTCCAATTCACTATTGATAAAAAATGAGTTAAATCAGTTAACTTCTTTTTTCTACTCAAATTGAATCAATTAACTCCTTATTTTACTCAAATTAAATCTAATAACTCCCTTTAATTTGGAAATCTTCCTTTATGACTGAACTTCACCTCTAATCCTAACCGTTAATTGAAATCGATCTCGACCGTTGATGAATTTCAGGAAAGTCTATTTAAGAGACCCTCATCTCTTCATTTTGAAAGGTTGAATGAGAATTTGCATCGAATTGTTGCTGGAATGCATACTCACATTTGCTCATATTCACATACGCAAAGATCAAGTTTGACAAAAAGTTGACTAGATTTAACCACGGTTGACTTGAGTTGACTAGTTTTGAAAAGAATTTTGAAATAATTAAACAAAATTATTTAATTAAATGGAGTACGTACTTGTAATTAATTAAACAAAGTTATTTAATTAAATGAGAAGCCATTCCTAATTAATTAAATGAAGTTATTTAATTAAATAAGAAAAGTGTCTCTAATTAATTAAAGATTATTTAATTAAATAGAAAAAGTAATTATGAGAGCATATCTCATTTTATTAAATTAAATATCTTAACAAAATATTTCTTCAGTTCAAGAAGGGAAATTTCCAGTTCACTATTTGTAAAAAAATGAGTTAAATTAGTTGACTCCTTTCTCTACTCAAATTGAATCAGTTAACTCCTTATTTTACTCAAATTAAATCTGTTAACTCCTTTTAATTTGAAAATCTCCCTTTGTGACTGAACTTCACCTTTAATCCTGACCGTTTATTAAAATCGATTTCAACCGTTGATGAATTCCAAAAAAGTATATTTAAGAGACCCTCATCTCTTCATTTTGAAGGGTTGAATGAGAATTTGCATCGAATTTTTGCTAGAATTCATACTCACATTTGCTCATATTCACATATGCAAAGATCAAGTTTGACCAAAAGTTGACCAGATTTAACCTCTGTTGACTTGAGTTGACTAGTTTCGAAAAGAATTTTGAAATAATTAAACGAAATTATTTAATTAAGTTGAGTACTTACTTCTAATTAATTAAACAACTTATTTAGTTAAATGAGAAGCCATTCCTAATTAATTAAATGAAGTTATTTCAGTAAATAAGAAAAGTGTCTCTAATTAATTAAAGATTATTTAATTAAATAGAAAAAGTAATTAGTAGAGCATATATCATTTTATTAAATTAAATATCTCAACAAAATCTCTCTTCAATTCAAAAAGGGAAATTTCCAGTTCACTATTGATCAAAAATGAGTTAAATCAATTGACTCCTTTCTCTACTCAAATTGAATCAGTTAACTCCTTATTTTACTCAAATTAAATCTGTTAACTCCATTTAATTTGGAAATCTCCTTTTATGACTGAACTTCACCTTTAATCCTAACCGTTGATTGAAATCGATCTCAACTGTTGATGAATTCTAGGAAAGTCTATTTAAGAGACCCTCATCTCTTTATTTTGAAAGGTTGAATGAGAATTTGCATCGAATTGTTGTTGGAATTCATACTCACATTTGCTCATATTCACATATGCAAAATCAAATTTGACCAAAAGTTGACCAGATTTAACCACGGTTGACTTGAGTTGACTAGATTCGAAAAAAAATTCGAAATAATTAAATGAAATTATTTAATTAAATGGAGTACTTACTTCTAATTAATTAAACAAAGTTATTTAATTTGTAGTGCCTGCCCCTAAGTCACATTTTTGTCATCCTTGCCAAACTCTTTTAGGTCAATTTATGTTTGATGATTAGTATTATTATGTTAGAGATTATTAGATGTTGGTTTACACTCGGTTTATTATATGATCAGATTACTTGGTACTCTATATTTCATGCATGTATGATGATTATTCAATGTTTTCAGTTATTGATGATGATTAGTTAGATGGTTTATTATCACATGTGCTTTCTTATGGATACTTACCCCATACTGCATGTGTATGGTGTGCGTGTTTGTTTTATTTATGTATGGTGTTTCTGATGTGGTTAAGGAAGGGAGTCGTAGTCACCTTCTAGTCGGGATCTACACGATGCACCACTTCCTACCATTGTTTGTTTAGCTTAGAATATTGTGTTTGTACATGTGTAAATTTTATGCAGGTTGCAAGTACCAGGTATCGACTTCCCTGAATTGCCAGGATGAGCATACCCTATCGCATTGTCTCAATGGTAAGAGAGGGGAGATAAACTCTTAAGTCCAATTCCTAAACCCTTTAGCTAATTGTCCTAATTGATAATTAGGACAAGTATCTGAGTTAAGTACCCTCTGAATGCATCAAATGATGTAATTTTGTGATTATAACCCTTTTTGTTTTGTTTAGTATGTGTTTTTCTATGAATGGGTTTTCGTATGTTGTTATATGAGTCCTTGATGTGTTTTCTATTTATTAAGTCTAATTAAAAAGATTAATTAATGGTTTAATTTAATGGAGAATTAATATGATGTCTTTAATATTTAATTAATTGAAAAATTAATTAAATAAAAGAATTAAATTTGGAGATAAAAGTTCAAAGATAAATCTAGAACATGATAATATGTATTTAATTTAATAATAATATATTTGGAGTTCATTTTTAAATAAATGCTAAATATTATTGTTATTTAAATTATTTAAATATGTTATCAATTAAGTTTCTAAAATAAATTAAAAGTTAAAAGATATTAAATTATTAAGAATTCTAGATCGCATGATCTAAGCATGAGTTTAAATATGAGAATTAAATTAAATGATTAAATAATAGAAATTAATAACGTTATTTTAATTTCATAAAGTGCACATGAGATTAAAGTAATAAATTAATTTAAAATAGAAGTCAAGTGGAATATTAAATAAAGTTATTTAATAAATCAACTTAATGTGCATGAAAAGATGAATGCAAAATAAAAGAAAAGATAATAAAGGTTAATTGGGGAGTTAACTCAGTTGTGCAAAGAGTCTTCTCGGGTGAATGCACAATTAGTGCCCCGATTTGAGGAGAAAACTTCTTATCACAACTTTGGGGGTTCATTTTTGTGACACACGAATTTGGATGGGAATTTTTGGGAGACAACTTTTGGAAGCGAATTTCAGAAGGCTGATACCAAGAAAGTTTTCCAGAGGAAGGTTATTGAGAGGAGCGAATTCTCTTACAGTTCCTAGAGATTGCATAATAGCATCAGGATCAGGTAGGGTCTTGTATTTTTTATTATCCATTAAATACACAATAATCCTTTCCTGTCTTCTTCGTGTCTGGGGTTTGTAAATCTGAATTCTCTGTGATGAAAGTTTTAACTTTTCAATATTGTGAATTTATTAATTGCTCATCAATAATTTCTATATCCATGCAGACTGGAAGAGTTATTAGAACCCTTGTTTTCTAGATTAAGAAATTAAGATTTAATTTGGTAAGGGTTTTGATTTTGAAATTGAAAGTTCTAGATTTAAAAAAAAAATATAATATATATTTCCTTTGGAGGAAATTATTTTAATAAAATTAAACAAAACTAATTTAAAATAAAACATAATTTGTTTTATATATATTAAAATAATGATGAAAATTTAAAACAAAAAAAAATATATATAAAATATATTGGAGTGGGGCGGGGCCACCACTTCCCACGCCTCACATCCACGCTGTCGCGGCAGGTGGTACTGCTGCGCAGCAACAGTAACACCTACAGCCGCAGGGTATGGCAGGCTGACGGGCCTTTAAACACGCTATTTTTTATTAAAAGAAAATAAATTATGATTTACTTTTTATTAATCGATTTTTTTTTGTGTAAAACATTTTAAACAAAATTGTTTTAATTAATATAATTATTATTTAATTTAAACTTTATTAAATTTTAAATTATATTGAAATTATATTATTATTTATTAATAATTTTATAAATAAATAAATTATTAATAAATGTAATATGGTCCTTTATGTATTATTAATTAATTTTATTTAAAGCTTGATTTAAATTAAGATTAATTAAATCAAAAATTTGTTTAAGCAAGTTTAATATTATAATACTGATTTTAATGAAAGCGTAGATTATTATAATCAAAGATCAACAAGTATTATTAATAATTTAAATATTACCCTTAGATTTTTTTAGGACTTTGACTTAAAATCAACTAGGGGTAATTAGGTGTTTCATTTGGATATAGGAACGAGATAATTGGTAAAGGTGAAGTATGGGTTCTATCTGTTTAAAACATACGTTCAACTGAAAATGGAAACCTCACATTAACTCAATAGTATATTATCAATCAAATTAAACTATAAGACTTTTTACTTGAAAATAAACACTGAAAATTGAAACCTTATTGTTTAACTCAACTGTATGTTTTCAAATCAAAACCAATTGTGAGACTATGATGTTTTTTATATATTGTCTATGCTTTGAGTGTTATGGGGTTTGTTTAGTGTTGACCAGTTTAGGATGTTACCAGAGGCTCAGGGTTGTGAATGTGATGTTATGATGATTTGTTCTCGATCTTTTCAAACCAACCAAGGTAATGTGATAGTATGCTCTATGATGGATGTAGTTACTGTTTGTTATTGCTTTCCAGTTTCCTTGTGTGAAGCTGAGGTGTATGTATTTGAGATACCTAACTTAACCATTTTTTAGTCTTGATCAGTTATACTTTTATTACCTTATGGTTGCTTTGAGAGGACTGAAGTGTTCATTTAGATCTTGATGATGTCATGTTGTGACATGTTTTGACTTAACGATTTTGGAGTCTTCAATCAGTATTGTAATTTACTATTGGGATACTTTCTAGTTGCTCATTAGAGAACCATTGGATTTTGTGATTTATCATGGATGCCTTCAGTTGCTGATAGAGAACTATTGTGATCATATGATTATTATTTGATGCTTATTTGTTGCTCATGAAGAACTGATGTAATTTTTGTGGCTTATCTTTTATGATGTTTTTCAGTTGCTTGTATAGGACTGAGGTGTTTTTATTATGATTCTTTAATTTGTGATTTCATGAGCCTAGGGTAGGTTATCTATGTGTAGAGTCGAGAAGTGGCTTACAATGGGGGTCGGGGCCCTAAGAGGCTGCCTGGAGAAACCCATTGTAAGTCATTTTAATAAGTGAAAACATTTACACTAAATGAGAGAAAATGAACCTAACAAGATAATTGTATGTTCTCTCCTATGCCTTGAGTGCTAGTACAGACTAGGATGGGGTAGAGAGAATGCTTGGTTACGACCTTGCATTCCGTAGTATGCCTCATCATTATGAGAGGATACTAGTGGCCGCAGGGATCACTAGGGACCCGAGATTCCTAAGGGATTGCTCAGGTAACTTCTACGTGACTTTTGCGATGACACTTTCCCACTTGCATATTAGGTTTCCTACGTGTCTTTGTGGTGCCTCTGGGTCTAAATGTCTATCTATGTTGGAACCCTTGAGTTAGTATACTTTTAGGATTTTCCAGACTTAGAGAGTACTTGTGTTTTTTGTTTTGATACCTTGTTTGGGACTTGAGACTATCTCCTCAGCGGAGTGGGAGTGGACCATTTAGGTTCCACACGGTCGGGTGGTAGTGCTTTTTACTCTTACCATTGAGATCCGTTCCGTGGTCACCGTGGCTGGAGTTTTCTTGGTTGGCATTTACCTTCACTATGTTCTTGGATTATTATGATGGATGGTTAGATTTTATGATAGATGTTTTGTCATTATGGATGTATGGATGTATCATGTATGGTGAATAGTTTCATATATTTTTACTGTACTTTGTATCATGGATTCGAGGAGGTTGAAGCATTTCTATTTTTACATATGTATATTATTTTAATCCTTTCATACCCTGTGACATATACAGTGGATGATTGAGCATTTCGAATTAATTTTCCAAGAGGCATTCAGATCAAATGTATAATACGGACATGGGACTTTCTGATTATTCTTTCATATGTATGTGGTAATTTTTAGACTTAGAATTAATTAAATTTAAACGTGACTCAACGTCTTGGGATCCTTAAGAAATGTAACTTGCGATGTATGTTTGTCGATGATTACATGTTATTACTTCTGCTACTATGTGTTTGATGTGTATGTTATACATTCTTACTTTAAAAAAAAAATGTTTAGCAAACTTAGTGAAACTTTAGGTTAATTATTTTTGATCCCTTGGCAGGGCGTTTACATAATTAAATAAGAAAAGTGTCTCTAATTAATTAAAGATTATTTAATTAAATAGAGAAAGTAATTATGAGAGCATATCTCATTTTATTAAATTAAATATCTCAACAAAATCTCTCTTCAGTTCAAAAAGGAAAATTTTCAGTTCACTATTGATAAAAAATGAGTTAAATCAATTGACCCCTTTCTCTACTCAAACTGAATTAGTTAACTCCTTATTTTACTCAAATTAAATCTATTAACTCCCTTTAATATTAAAATCTCCCTTTATGACTGAACTTCACCTTTAATCCTGACCGTTGATTGAAATCGATCTGAACCATTGATGAATTCCAGGAAAGTGTATTTAAGAGACCCTCATCTCTTCATTTTGAAAGGTTGAATGAGAATTTGCATCAAATTGTTGCTGGAATTCATGCTCACATTTGCTCATATTCACATACGCAAAGATCAAGTTTGACCAAAAGTTGACCAGATTTAACCACGGATGACTTGAGTTGAATAGTTTCGGAAAGAATTTTGAAATAATTAAACAAAATTATTTAATTAAATGGAGTACTTACTTCTAATTAATTAAACAAAATTATTTAATTAAATGAGAACCCATTCTTAATTAATTAAATGAAGTTATTTAATTAAATAGGAAAAGTGTCTTTAATTAATTAAAGATTATTTAATTAAATAGAAAATGTAATTATGAGAGCATATCTCATTTTATTAAATTAAATATCTCAACAAAATCTCTCTTCAGTTCAAAAAGGGAAATTTCAAGTTCACTATTGATGAAAAATGAGTTAAATCAGTTGACTCCTTTCTCTACTCAAATTGAATCAGTTAACTCCTTATTTTACTCAAATTAAATTTGTTAACTCCCTTTAGTTTAGAAATCTCTCTTTATGACTAAACTTCACCTTTAATCCTGACCGGTGATTGAAATCGATCTCAACCGTTGATGAATTTTAGGAAAGTATATTTAAGAGACCCTCATCTCTTCATTTTGAAAGGTTGAATGAGAATTTGCATCGAATTGTTGCTAGAATTCATACTCACATTTGCTCATATTGACATACGCAAAGATCAAGTTTGACCAAAAGTTGACCAGATTTAACCACAGTTGACTTGAGTTGACTAGTTTTGAAAAGAATTTTGAAATAATTAAACAAAATTATTTAATTAAATGGAGTACTTAGTTCTAATTAATTAAACAAAGTTATTTAATTAAATGAGAAGCCATTCCTAATTAATTAAATGAAGTTATTTAATTAAATAAGAAAAGTCTCTCTAATTAATTAAAGATTATTTAATTAAATAGAAAAAGTAATTATGAGAGCATATCTCATTTTATTAAATTAAATATCTCAACAAAATCTCTCTTCAGTTGAAAAAGGGAAATTTGTAGTTCACTATTGATCAAAAATGAGTTAAATTAGTTGACTCCTTTCTCTACTCAAATTGAATCAGTTAGCTCCTTATTTTACTCAAATTAAATCTGTTAACTCCCTTTAATTTGGAAATCTCCCTTTATGACTGAACTTCACCTTTAATACTGTCCGTTGATTGAAATCAATCTCAACCATTGATGAATTTTAGGAAAGTCTATTTAAGAGACCCTCATCTCTTCATTTTGAAAGGTTGAATGAGAATTTGCATTGAATTTTTGTTGTAATTCATACTCACATTTGCTCATATTCACATACGCAAAGATCAAGTTTGACCAAAAGTTGACCAGATTTAACCATGGTTGACTTGAGTTGACTAGTTTCAAAAAGAATTTTGAAATAATTAAATAAAATTATTTAATTAAATGGAGTACTTACTTCTAATTAATTAAACAAAGTTATTTAATTAAATGAGAAGGCATTCCTAATTAATTAAATGAAGTTATTTAATTAAATAAGAAAAATGTCTCTAATTAATTAAAGATTATTTAATTAAATAGAAAAAGTAATTATGAGAGCATATCTCATTTTATTAAATTAAATATCTCAACAAAATCTCTCTTTAGTTCAAAAAGGGAAATTTCCAGTTCACTATTGATCAAAAATGAGTTAAATCAGTTAACTCCTTTCTCTACTCAAATTGAATCAGTTAAGTCCTTATTTTACTCAAATTAAATCTTTTAACTCCCTTTAATTTGGAAATCTCCCTTTATGACTTAACTTCACCTTTAATCGTGACCGTTGATTGAAATCGATGTCAACCATTGATGAATTCCAGGAAAGTCTATTTAAGAGACCCTCTTCTCTTCATTTTGAAGGTTGAATGAGAATTTGCATCGAATTGTTGTTGTAATTCATACTCACATTTTGTAATGCCCTGCGCGGAGATCTTTGGAAACAAAGATTCAAATCAAGCCAAGTTATTTTTTTTTACAAGTATGAATGCATAAGGCAACATCATACAGGGATCACAAAGATCGCAACGGAAGACTTCAACACAATCCTGGGAACCAACGAATCTCCGAATGCCACTACCCAACTGACACACCCAGACAAAAGCCAACAACCACCACAACTAGATGAGGGCACAAGAAATGACCACTCATCAACAAAACACCAAGCTGGGGTAAAATGCAAAATCCTGAAATTTGGCTAAGCCTGAAATCCTGAAGCCCTGAAAATTGGCTAAGTCTAGATTTCTGAAGCCCTAAAATTTCTTAGAATCCATAACTTATCTCTAAAAGGTCTGAAACCTATCTCAAACGATTTGTCACATATATTAAAATATATCTTAAGTATAAGGAATTAAATATACATCAACTTATACTTAAATGATATATTTTAAACCCCTAGGAAATCTGTTTTGAACTAGGAAGGTGTAAAAATCAAAAGGGTGTCCAAAACCAACTTTCAAAATTTCATCCGACAAGCCTAGATAGCCCCTGTTTCTCGCGCGAGAAAGAAAATTGGTCTCAAGTTTCGCACAAGATCTTTCACCGCTTCGCGTGAGAAAGTGCGCACTTCGCGCGAGGACTACTGAGCTTCGTGCGAGGATTCACATTCTCGCACGAGGATTCCCTACACACCGCACGAAGATTTACATTCTTGCATGGGAAGTGTATTCTTTCACGCGAGGAAGAAATAGTCTCGTGCAATGAAGAAATAGTCTCGTGCGACGAAGAAAGATTCTTGCGCGAGGAAGAAACAGTCTCGCACAAGGAATATACAATTTCGCACGAGGAAACAAATTAGCGCGACACAAAACACAAACAAAAAGCTAAACAAACAAGGAAACCTCCACACCGGAGAGTATCGGATCCACGTAAATCGAGGAATGAACACTCGAGAGCTAACAACAAGGAAAGAGGAACATCTAACCATCTAAAACATAAAAGCAAAGCACATACTGAAATAAACATCGCAATGAACAAAAATACATTTTAGAACTAAATAACCAAATAAGTGTGTGGTT
This sequence comes from Cupressus sempervirens, assembly GCA_028749045.1. Classification (NCBI taxonomy): domain Eukaryota; kingdom Viridiplantae; phylum Streptophyta; class Pinopsida; order Cupressales; family Cupressaceae; genus Cupressus; species Cupressus sempervirens. Next base: position 115,272,594 of record CM053783.1, read on the forward strand.
CCTCCCAACCGTCAATAGCATCATAAGACCATCATGGGTCCTAGCCATCCCCCTCGCATAACATCCCAAGCCACCGACCAAATTGTCAGTACTGTCGTAATAGGGATGTCACTACTAAAACATGCAACAATATAAGCATAAAGAAATCTAACATGCTAGTAGTAAAGCATAAGATAATCCTACAGTAGATAACATCTCCTATTACATGCTAAACAAAAATAAGCAACAGATATACTACTAAATCAAATAACATCATCTGATTATATGCTAACCATCATGATAAGGGAATGCATCAAATAAACTAACATCATCTAAACATGATATCCAAGCATTCCAATGAAAGCATAAATCACAAGAAAGAATACTTCGAAACTCGGAGTACCAAGTGAAAACATCTAGCAACAGTTGCACTAGGATAAGAGACTATCTCTGTACACCAGTCCCTAGCAGTGGTGAAGGTAGCTATGCCTCCCAACCACATGGCACCCATAGGTCCACTCCCGCCATGCTAATGGAGATAATGATCCAACCACAAACACACAAAAATCACAACATCCATGGCTAACACTCAAGCCAGACAGTATGATGGATGCAACCAAGAACCTAAGACAATGCCAGGAGTACAGGTCCTGGTCAGACACTCAATAGGCTACTATGTAGGGACTAACATCATGGAGAGTCGCTTGGCATCAAAAAGCCCAAGCTAGGACTTCTGTAGATTCAACATCCCTCAACGGAAAGGCTCTTGCACTCCAAACCTTTTTATTATCTTAAATTCTATTACCAGTCACACATTTTATTTAATTTTCACTTAATTAAAGCTTCCTTCGCCAACCCTCTGGCCACAATGATCACCAGGCTGCGAGGTAGAAGCCCCCTCCATATGCTACCCTACCCAACCCATGCTCATCCTACGACAAGTGCCTGTGGGCATGCATACTCCCATCCCAACCCCAATGATCATAACTTTCGGCAAATCCACGGAAGATCGAGCCTCGCAAGTCACCCAAAAAATGTATGCATACATACTTGTGTGTGGCGCATCAGCATCACGAAGATCATAACACAAGGACAAGAATGAGAACACAATGCAAAGAAAACACCCAACTAAAAGCAACATGGGAAGGAAGGATTCTACATGAATTCCAAAGCCAATAAAATCATACATCATGAAATCACTCCACCAGCCTCAATCTGAGAGTATGGATTCTACACCAATCCTAGCATTCACGAAACAAAAGCAAAGGTCCCAAAAAAAATCATAACAAGTATAAAATCACTCAACCGAACACAACGTCGGGAGTACGGATGCAACACACATCCCAATGCAACATAAAAGTGCAAAAGTGGTCTGACTGATATCCAAACGGATCATCAAGGTCCATGACCCACATTGTGCGAAAAAAACTCAAGAAAACAGGGTGGCACATAAAATGAGGTAAAAACTCCAAAAATTTGGAAAACTTCAAAATTAAAACCCATTTGGCCTTTGGGTTCAAAAACTCCAAAAATCCAAAAATAAATGAAATTGGACATCGTATGCAAAAATGGCCAGCATAACGGCGTAAAATTCCAAACCCTCATCCCAAAAAATAGGGAAAATGTTCATATCCACCCAACCGGGTAGAACTAGCATACAGAAACAAAGGGGAACACTAGTTCTCAGCCTCCAAACAAACAACTACCAAAAATAGAAGCAGAAACAGAGCAGAAACAATAAAACAGGAAAGCCCTACCTCACAGCCAAAAGGGCAAAACGGGAATCTGAACCATAAAATAAATATCTCGCAGAAGTAGCTGAAAATCACGGCAATCCAAAGTTTCCTTGAGCTGGATCCAACGAGCCCAACCTCGTGACAATCCCATGCCCGTAGCTCCCACAACGAACAAAACAGTAAATCCTCATAAAGAGGATTTTGGGTTTTACTCTCCAATTTTCCAATTTGAAAGTGAGAATTGAGGAATTAAATTCCTTTTTGGATATTTATTCACTTTTCAGGTGAATAATCGATTAGGGCATTTAACCAACCAATCCAGTTAAACTCTGAATTGACCCAAACGAAAATAGGCTATTCCTATAAATAGGAATTCATCTATGGCAAAGCTGCTAGAAATTAAAATAAAATAATTAAAAAGCCCAAAAACCCAAAAACACATAAATCTCCTGAACAACTTTTGCGACAAAGCGAAATTGTAAATGCACAGACACGCTTACTGGTCTAATCACATAATGCAGATGAGTTCGGATTTAATATTCACCGAAAGGTTTAAATTAAACATTTAATTAAGGATACGTCGACCATACAAAGGCAACATTGATAAAATATGAATGGCTGAATCACTAACTCCATGTGCCACTGCCAGGGATATAATCTTGCACACTAAACAACACGATCAAGTGCAATTGATTATAATAACATAGCCAAAGCAATAAATGCATTAAATCACCTAATTTAACCATTTATTTAATTATATTAAAATAATCTATTTACATCACTAGCGTTCGCAAAAGGCATAGCAACGCAGGAATGAAGTAAATACCATAGCATTAAATTCATTATATAGTGAAATCAGAGGTATGTCCAAATACTAGATAACTAGATAACCAGATATCATCATAAAACACACTGTCATCTCAAAATGGCATCATCATGCAATATGATTAACTAAACAACATAGTAGTCTAATATCTATGATACTAGAATCAAAGAGTAACATTTGACCCTCGGGTCCTCTCAAATGTAAACATAACATGAGTAACAAATATCTCTCTAATCAGAAATATAACAAGGTAAATGTCCGCAATACATAACCAAAGAATCCAACAAGAATAATCCATTTCTAATCACTTAAGCATTTAATAATGATTGATTACTCTGCATTAAAAAGGTATTTAAAACATAGAAGCAAACACAGCCATAAACATGACTAACCACTGCTACAAGTACCCAGTCTAGTGTAGCATGCTAATAGAACATAGTGCAATCTCTACACACATCTCAACGTAATCACGAAACAACCTCATGATACCACATCGATCCTGGTAACCACTGGCACAAACCTCAGTGAACCAAAAATCACATCATAATCTCAAAGATTAGTCAAAAGCATAATCAAAGCAACTGATACAGAAACATAAATCCAAACAACTCAACGGTGTAGACCTCTCAGGGTCACAATCATGATCCATCAAAATGAAAGATCAGCAAGGTTGCATCCATCAGGACAACTTACAAAATTCAAATGGGAGAGGCACTACACATTTGCTCATATTCACATACGCAAAGATCAAGTATCAGAGCCCGCATTTCTACATTGGGAGTTCTGGGTATTTTGGAACAACTAGAACTATGAACTATTAAGTGTAACTTTCCAAACTTGATCTAGGTGAATTGAAACAAGACTCAAACTGTCACTTGAATATTTTTCATACTTCAACACTTAGTTTCAAAATTGAAAATTTTACTTAAACCTAGACATAGAACTGAACTTAGTACCTTGTACTATTGTAGGATGGTATCTGGGACTAGGTCTTCTGTTAGAGGCCATGGTAAAGGCCGTGGTAGAGGCTATGGTCGTGGTAGAGCTATCAGTGTCCATGAGTCTGCCCATGAGGGATCAGCTCATGTAGAGAGCAGGGAAGAGCACTCTAGTAGGCAGATGATGCAAACTATTCTAGAACATCTACCTCCTATTCAAGACCAACCTAAAGTGCATCAGACAGAACAAGACCATTGACCCAGATCTAGAAGTCCTTGGAAGGAATGTCAAAGGTCCATTGTGTCCACTTAGATGAAGGATCTTTCAAGATCCAAGGTTAAGCCTTTCAATGGGCAAGGTTCTGGTTATGTGGCCGAGTAGTGGCTTATTTCCCTTGATAGGATTTTTTCCATGCAGGAGTTCGACAATAATGTTAAGGCAAGATTTGCAATCACTAATTTAGAGAATTTTGGGGCCACTTGGTGGACGATAGAGAAGAAGAAGTTGGGAATTGATATGAGCAGTGTTACATGGGAGTTATTCCTAGAGAGTTTTCGTGAACGATTCCTAACAGAGGAATGGAAACAACAAAGGGCTGATGAATTTCATAATCTTAGACAGTACACTTTGTCAGTGACTGAGTATGAGCATAAGTTTTATGAGCTTATGCCTTTTTCAAGGTTCAGTGAAAATTCCGCTCAGTTGACACAAAATTTTATTAGGGGTTTGAATAACGGTATTATTGGGGGAGTTAAGGTATTTGAGCCAAAAACCCTCAAGGATGCAGTGCATCGAGCTATCCTTGTTGAGCAAAGTGTTAACCTTGGTCAAGGTGGTTTTGTAGGAATGCCAGCGACATCAAGATCTAAAAGCAACTACAATTCAGGTGGTAACAAGAAGTTTTCTTTCTCTAAGGGGAAACAGTATCAGTAGTAGTCTCAATAGACACAGCAACAGAAGGGATTGAATTCTCAAGCTCAAGGCAGTGGAAAAGGTGCTAACACCAAGAAAAACCACAATGCTCAATGCAATAAACAGAATCAGTCCAATCAGCCAGCTCAGAGTAGCCAGTCTTTTGTGAGCAGGAACAGTCGCCAGCAATCAAATGTACCACCTATGGGAAGAGGTTCTGGCTAAAATACGAAATGCTTTTCATGTGGTTAGATTGGACATTATGCAGCTCAGTGTCCTCAACGAGCACCTCAGTTTTTAGGACCTAGACCTACCATTTCAGAGCCTACAGTTGGTGATGCAGGTAGAGCTCATAGAGTTTTTGTAGCAGTTGATCAATGTCAAGAAGATCATTAGGGAACAGTGGTTGAGACCATAGGTTCTATTAGAGGTATATCTCTTTCAGTATTGTTTGATTCAGGAGCTACAGATTCATTTATTTCACCATCTATAGTTTTTAAGTGTAAGCTGGATGCGGTGAAGCAAGATCGTGGTTGGCAAGTGGAACTAGCCTCAGACATTAAGGTCTCCACAGATTCTATAGTTCATAAGTGTGGGCTTAGCTTAGGAAGCATTGATACTATAGTGTATCTTTGAATCATACCCCTTGGTTCCTATGATGTGGTTTTAGGCATGGACTAGCCTGGATCTCATAGAGCCAGTATAGATTGCAGGAAGAAGATTATTATGTGCCAATATGACCAAGGGAATGATGTGCAGATAGTTGAGATACCGAGGCCTATATCTCTATGGATGATTTCTGCTATGCAATTGAAGAGAAGTTTCCATAAGGGATGTTAGATACTTGTTGTTATGGTAAATGATCTTGATGAAGAAGATCCCATGAGGCAGACTTTAGATCACCCGATTTTGCAGGAGTACGTAGGTGTTTTTTCCAAGTGAGATTCCAAGCATGCCTCCAAAGAGGGACTTTGACTTTAGTATTGATCTGATTCCTAGAGTGGAGCCTATCTCTAAAGCTCCTTATCGCATTATGACACATGAATTGGGTGAGCTACGTCTTCAGCTAGAGGAACTTCTGGCCAAAGGGAGCATTCGACCTAGTGTATCACCATGGGGAGCTCCAGTGCTCTTTGTGAAGAAGAAAGATGGTTCTTTGCGCCTTTGTATTGACTATAGATAGTTGAATAAGGTGACTATTAAGAACATGTATCCTTTACCTAGGATTGATGACTTATTCGATCATATCAAGGGAGCTACAGTATTCTCCAAGATTGATCTTAAGTCAAGATACCACCAGCTTCACATTAAGCAAGTAGATATTCACAAGATTGCTTTTCGAACTCGTTATGGGCATTATGAGTTCACAGTGGTACCCTTTTTGATTGACTAATGCTCCATCAGTTTTTATGAGTTTGATGAATGGTGTGTTTCGATCTTATCTAGACAGGTTTGTACTCGTGTTTCTTGATGACATATTGATTTATTCTAAGACTCAGAAGGAGCATGAGGAACACCTGCGGTTGGTTTTGCAGTGTTTAAGGGACAATCAGCTTTTTGCCAATGCAGCTAAGTGTGAATTCTTCAAAATGGAGATTTAGTATTTAGGGCATGTTATCTTAGGTGATGGTATTTCAGTGGATCCTAAAAAGATTCAGGCGATAATAGATTGCCCAACATTGACTAATGTGTCAGAGATTCATAGTTTCATGGGTTTAGCTGGTTATTATCGTAGATTTGTCCAGAACTTCTCTCGGATAGCACATCCTATAACTTCTCTTCAAAGGAAAGGAAAGAAGTTCGTATGGACAGAGAAATGTGAGGAAGCTTTCCAGAAGCTCAAGGAGCTTTTGACCACTGCACCGATTCTGGCTGTACCTAATCGAGAACGTGATTTCATGGTATGTATAGATGCTTCTCTTGAAGGGATTGGGGTAGTGTTGATGCAGAATGGACGGGTGATTGCGGATGAATCATGCAAGCTCAAGGATCATGAGTTAAATTATCCTACACATGATCTTGAGTTAGTAGTAGTAGTTCATGCTTTGACAAGGTGGAGACATTTCTTGTGGTGGCATAGATTTGAGCTACATAGCGATCATCATAGTCTTCAGTACATTTTTACTCAGCCTAATTTGAATGCTCGCCAGAGGCGATGGATGGAGTTTCTATGCGAATATGATTTTGAGGTTAAGTAAATTCAGGGTAAGGAGAATGTGATGGCAAATTCTTTGAGTCACAGGAGACATGTGGCATCATCGATGACTCTTAGTGTGGATTTGAGGAGTCAGATTCTTCAAGTACTTCCTACAGATTCATGGTATCAGTAAGTGTGTAGAGAGATTGATTCAGGAAGATTTTTGGAAGGTAAATTTGTAGATTACGTTCAAGAATCAGATGGTCTTTTAAGACATTTGGGGAGGATTTATGTGCCATTTTCGGATGAGCTTCGCACCTTGATTCTAGCAGAAGCCCATTGTACACCTTACTTAGCACATCCAGGTGTCAAGAAGATGCATGCTGATTTGAGACGTTTGTTCTTTTGGTCTGGGATGAAGCAAGATATTGCTGATTTTGTGGCTAGATGCCTTGAGTGTCAGAGAGTTAAGGTAGAACATCAGCACCTAGATGGACTTTTGCAGCCTAATCTTATTCCTTCTTGGAAGTGGAATATCATCTCTATGGATTTCATAGTAGGATTACCTATGACAGTTCGACGTCATGATGCTATCATGGTCACCATTGATCGGTTGACTAAGGTGGCACATTTTTCACCGATTAAGTCTTCCTACACAGCAGCTTCTGTAGCTAATGTCTTTATGTGTGATATTGTGAGATTACATAGTATTCCTAGAAAGATCATTTCTGACAAGGATCCTGTATTTACATCTACATTCTAGACATCGCTGCAGCATGAGCTTGGAGTGCAGTTAAACTTCAGTTCGGCATATCATCTAGAGACTGATGGTTAGACAGAGAGGGTGAATCAAGTTTGGGAGGATATGTTACAGATGTATGTGATGGATAGGCAGACACATTGGGAGGATTACCTCTACTTAGTGGAGTTTTCTTACAACAACAGATATCATAGTTCTATTGGTATGGCACCATTTCAGGCATTATATGGGTGTCCTTGTCATACACCATTGAGTTGGGACAGTCTTGAGGATCGCATCCTATTGGGACCTGAGATGCTTCGTGATATGGAGCAATAGGTAGTGCATATCGTGAGCATTTGACTACGGCACAGGATAGGCAGAAGAAGTATGCCGATGCTCATAGGATTGATAAGCAGTTTTCTGTGGGTGATAAGATTTTCTTGAGAGTGCGATAGAGAAAGAGTCCGATCCAATATGGAAAGGGTTCTAAGCTAGCACCTCGCTTTGTGGGACCGTTCAAGATTTTGGAGAGGATTGGCCTAGTTGCTTACTACTTTGCTCTATCATCCATCCTAGCTCACATTCATGATGTTTTCCATGTTTCAGTGCTTCGGTAGTATATTCCTGATATTGTACATGTTCTTGATTGAAATGCATTGCAGGTAAAGGACGGGCAGCTAGCTTTGGGGTCAATTCGTATTCTGGAGTAGCAGGTTGACCCTCAGGGGTCGAACCATCGAGCAGGTAAGGGTCCAATGGGACCCTACTGATGATTCTTTAGCTACTTGGGAGGATGCAGCTAGTTTAAGGGAGTTATATCCCTACTTGTTTGTAGGCTCCTAGGAGTAAGCCTAACCCAAGGGGGGGTGGATGTAGTGCCTACCCTCGTTCACATCTTTTCTGGACATTGTTAATATTATCAGACTCTGATAGACTAGTTTTATGTTGATAGATTAGTGTTATTGTTTTGACATTATCAGACATTATGTTATGGATTCAGTGGTTATAAGATGAGATCATTTAGACTTTACATTTCATGCATACATGATGATCATTATATTGTTTTCAGTTATTATTGATGATTAGATGGATGGTTTATTATCTTATGTGTTTTATTATGGATACTTACCCCATACTTGCATGTGTATGGTGTGTGTGTTTTCTTATTGTATGGCATTTCTGATGTGGTTAAGGAAGGGAATCATAGTCACCTTCTTAGTCGGGATCTACACGATGCACCACTTCTTGCTATTGTCTGTTTAGCTTAGCATTATAAATATTGTATGTACATGCATGGTTTTTCTGTAGGTTGCAGGTACCGGGTATCGACTTCCTCGAATTGCCAGGATGAGCGTACCCTATTATACTATCTCAATGATAAGAAAAGGGAGATAAATTCTCAAGTCCAAATCCTAAACCCTTAAACCAATTGTCCTAGTGAGGTAGGACAAGTATCTGGATATTTTACCCACCGAATGTGTCGGATGACATAATTCATGATTTTTAACCCTTTAGACTGATTTTAAGTGATTTTCTCTATGATGAGTTTTCATATTCTATCTTGGAGGTCTATGGTGAATTATCTATTAATTAAGTCTTAATAAATAGATTTAATTAATAAATTAATAATTTGAGGAAATTAATATAAAATATCATGTTATTTGATATTTTGATTATAATTAATTGAATGGGAATTAATTGAGGGAAAATAATTAAAAGAAAAATAGAAATTAAAATTAAAAATAATAATAAAGTAACAAATAAATAATAATAATAAAAGTTATAAAGTTAAAATGAAAGTTATAAATATTTAAATAGAAATTATATAAAAAGTAAATTGGAGTTATAAGCTTGCATGGGAATTAACACTTCTCTATTTCTCATGTGTCAACAACACGGGGGTTAGTGCATCAATTAAGCACATGGTGTCTACAACCCTATGGCTCATCTTGAAGGTTGGAAAAGACCCATGCTTAGTTGGTGACACCTTCCAGCTGTTTCTAGAAGCATTCTAGATGTTTCCTAAAAGCTCTTTATATTTAGGCATTCATAGAAGCTTAGACACAGCATTGGGAGAGCAATTGGAGCATTGGAGGACTTGAAAATTCTAAAGAAGGGAGGAGCTTGCTCTACGGATTTTCTGAGGAAGAGCGATTTAGCATCAGAATCCGGGTAGATTCTTGTGATTTTACTTATGCTATTTTCGCATCACGCATTCCCTGTCTTCTTCGTGTCTTCCATATGTCTTCTGAGAAGTTTCATATTTATATGCATTCTCAATATGGGTAGATTAATTTTATTGGAGAATTTTATCTGCATTCATAATTGTAGATATAATCTTTTTGAAAAAAAAAACAAACATATATGGTTATATATTTAGATCTGCATACATACATATATATATATTTATATGTATATTTATATATATGCATATGTATATATTTATTATGGATCTATTATAAAATTTGATTTTATATATATATATATACATACATACATATATATATATATATACATATATATATATATATATATACATACATACATATATATATATACCTATGTATATTTATATATAATGCACCGAATTGAGCGATTGATAAATCGCAGTGGGAATTTTAATAAATCGCATCGCGATTCATATCGCATGAAATAAGTGTATATTATAATGCTGTGGGCACAATTCATACCCTGCACCTGCGAAAGGCAGAGACCTGTTGTCATAGGTCTGCGGCGACAGGGGTACTACGTACCAGCTATTGGTGCAGTGCCTGTGATCGCAGGTACTGCATACCACAGCAAGAGTTTTGGGGGGGTTTAATTGATGTTAATGTTATGCAAAAAAAAACGTTATGTTAAAATGTTTATAAATAATCAATTCACATTGCTATATAATATGGTGTCAATCAAAATTGTTAAATCAATTTTATGAAAATGTATTAATATATATATATATATATATATATATATATATATATATATATATATATATATATATATATATATATATATATGTAATATGTAAATAAGTTATTTATAAATTTAAGTTATTATTATTTGATCAATGATTTATATTGAAGATTTATTTTCATAAAGGTGACTCTTTAATAACTTTCAACTATTTAATAATTTAATTGTTTTAAATTATTAAATAAGGAATTTATAGTTTGGTGGGGGATGTATCAAACAAATATTATAAATTGGAAAATGGATTTTTAATTCTAATAAGAAAAACTTTTATTTATCCAAAATAATATGAGTGTTTCCCCATTCATTCTTCAAACATGGAAACTTAAACTGAGATCTCTACATTTAAATTCAAGTTGTAAAACCAAAACATGTGTTTACATTGTGTATTCTTTATGCTATTGTTTTGGATTTTGGGTTGACTAGTGTTGACCAATATAGGACGTCTACCAGAGGCTTGGGGGTTATGTGATTGTGGTAACATGACGATGTTTTAATCTCAATCTTTATAAATCCAACCATGGTTATGTGATGGAATGCTCTATGTATTGGTTGTGATTACTAATTGTTATAGTTGAGATTCTTATGTATGAGACACTTGACTTAACCATTATTTTGGTCATCGATCAGTTATCCTTGGTTTATTTTTTTAGTCACCATGATGGGACTAAAATGTGGATTTATTCTTGGTGATGTCATGTTGTGACATGTTTGACTCAACCATTTTTGGAGTCTTCGATTAGTATGATTGAGATATATATTTTGGTTATTGAGAACCATTGGATATTTGATTATCAGTGATACTTCAGTTGCCAATAGAGAGCTGTTGTGTTCATGATTTTCTATGGATGTTAGCTCATGGAGATTTGATGCTTTTATGCATATTTGATGATTTTATGGTTTATCTTTTGTGATTTTGAGATTTATGAGTCCATGAGCATTAGGGTAGGATATCTACATGTAGTGACGGGAAGTGGCTTGCAATGGGGGCCGGGGCCCTAAGAGGCTACCAGGGTAACTCATTGTAAGTTGGATTAATAAGTGATAACATTCACACCTAATACTAACTGAATGAACCTAAAAAGATAAGTGTTTTTTTCTCGCCCATGCCTTGAGTGCTTGTACAGGCTAGGATGGGAGTAGTGAGACGCATGGTTGCAACCTTGCATTCCGTAGTATGCTTTGTTAATATGAGAGGATACTAGTGTCCACATGAAATCAGTATGGACTCGTGGAGTTTAGCTAACTGCCAGGATAACTTGTACGTGATAATTTTGATGACACTTTCTTGCTTGCATGGTAGGTTCCTACATGTCATTGTGTGCCTCTGGCATTAGATGTCAGATTTTGTGTTTGGAACCTTTGAGTTAGTATACTTTTAAGATTCCTGGACTTATAGAGATATGTGTTATGTGATTTTGATAGCATGTTTGGGACTTGAGATTATCTCCTTAGCACGATGGGAGTGGACCACTTAGGTACCACGCGGTCGGGTGGTAGTGTATTTTTCACTCTTATCATTTTGATGTTCATTGAGACATCATGGCTGATGCGTCCCTCATGATGTTGGATATGTATCCTTTTTCATTGATGATTAGCATATGTTAGATGATGTTATCTTATGCTTTTATTTGCATGTTAGATTACTTTCTACATATGATATTGTATATATTAGGAGTGACATTCCTAATATGTAATACCGATGATCTCTTTGGTGATTTGGAATGTTACGCACAAAGGGATGGCTAGGATCCACGATGGTCTAATGACGCTATTGACGGTTGGGAGGAACCATGCAGATTAAAATAGGATGATGTACCTTATTCTATGTATGTATATTTTTTTGAGCTTGTCATACTGTAGTGCCTGCCCCTAGTTCGCATTTTGTTATCGTTGTTGAACTCTTTTAGAGCTAGTGTTATGTTGTTGGTTAGCAGCATTCTTTTGAGATTATCAGATATTGTGCTATGGATTCAGTTTATTATGTGATGAGATTACTTAGAATCTACATTTTATGTATGTATGATGATTATTTTTAGTGTTTGCAATTATTGATGATGATTATTACATTGCTTTCAGTTATTAATGATGAGTAGTAAGATGATTTATTATCATATGTATTTTCTTATGGATACTTATCCCATACTTGCATGTGTATGGTGTGCGTGTTTGCTTTTGTATGGTGTGTCTGATGTGGTTAAGGAAGGGAGTTGTAGTCACCTGCTAGTCAGAATCTACACGAAGCACCACTTCCTGCCATTGCTTGTTTAGTTTAGTATATATTGTGTTTGTACATGCATCATTTTTATGCAAGTTGCAGGTACCGGGTATCAACTTCTCTGAATTGCCAGGATGAGCGTACCCTATCATATTATCTCAATGATAAGAGAGGGAGATAAATTCTCAAGTCTAAATCCCAACCCTTTAAGCCATTTGTTCTAATTGGAAAATTAGGACAAGTATCTAAGTTGAGTACCCTCCGAATGCGTCACATGACGTAATTCGTGATTTAAACCCTTGATTTGATTTTGTATGTATTTTGGCTATGATGGATTTTCATATTTTTACCTTATGAGTCTTTGATGTATTTTCTATTAATTAAGCCTAATTAAAAGATTTAATTAATGGTTTAATTAAATGAAAATTAATATAGTATTTAATATTTATTTTATTTAATTAATTAAAAAATTAATTAAATAAAATAATTAAATTTGAAAATAAAAGTTAAAAGTTTAAATTTGGAATGTGACATTATTTATTTTAATAATAATATATTTGGAGGTCATTTTTAAATAAATGACTAAATAATATTATTATTAAAGCTAATAAATATTTTAGCAATTAAGTTTTGGTAAATGAAAATTTAAAAGTGGAAAATATATTAAAATTATTAAAAGATTCTAGATTTCATGTAATTAAAATATAAATATATTAAGATTGAAAAGTGGAATTATTAAAGTAAGTGCATGAGATTTAATAAATAAATAAATTAAATTGAAAAAAGTAAAAGTAAATATTATATTAATGATTGTGCATTATTCTAATATTTGCTCACATAGGAGTTTGTGAATTCTTGAGAGTTGTCATGTAGACAACACAGGAGTTTGCACCCTAAGAATGCACAAGTTGTCTACACTTGGAAGTTAGCATTTTATTTGAGCACATGGTGTCTACAACCTTAAGACTTATCTAGAAGGTTGGAGAAGACTCATGCTTGGTTGTCATGCTTATGTTCTAGTTGTTTCTAGAGATACTCTAGATGCATCTTAGAGGCCTTTAAATAGAGGCTCTCTTAGTGTGTTTTGGAAGCTTAAATGAAAGATGAATGGAAGCTACAAGCTACAAGCTAAAATGGAAGCTTCAAAGCTTACATGCATTGGAGAAGCTCATATGCTCATATATTTTCTACATGCTTCTATGTTTCTTCTAGCACTTCCAGTCACTTGGAGATTTTTGGTTGGCTTGGATCTTGGAGGAATTGCGAATGATGGAGAAGGAAAGAATTTTCTATGGACTCCTGAGGCATGGCGGATTAGCATCAATGTCCAGGTGCACTCGTGATATTCGCATATTCTCTTTGCACTATTTCTCTTTCTGTCTTCATCATGTCTGTTATATGTATCTGAATACTCTCTGTGATTAAATCTACAATTTGAATCTAAATATGTTATTTGGTTGAGAAGAAAACATTAGAAACCCTAGATTCAATTAAGGAGAAATTAGATCTAAACGGATTTGGGTTTGAATTAGATTGACAATGATTATTTCAAATTTATAGTTAAATCTATTAGATGGATTATGATCATATTTAGAGAATAATTATTTTAAAAGAGAGATTCTTATTTAAAAGAATTGGAAAACCCTCTTTATTTAAAAGTTATAAATATGTTCTCTGTAGAAATACATATATGTTCAAATTTGCATATATATATATATATATATATATATATATATATATATATATATATATATATATATATATATATATATATATATATATATATATATATATCTTAAAATAATAGTGTTGAATTACAATCTGTATATGTATACACACACATATATATATACATATATATATATATATATATATGTATGTATGTATAAAATTGTGTAAACGTTAAATCTAAATATAAATATTGAATTCGAATAGCATGGAAACATTTTAATGAAAAATGTTATATGTGAATTGCTTTTGAACGATATTTAAAAACGTTTATAAAAAAAATTATATGGGAGGGCGAGGTTTACCACACCGCACCCCTTGTTCCTTTTATTTATGCCGACCATGGACTGCTAACGTAGTCGTACCTACGACTGCGATCGCAGGGCCGACTGCGGCAGCGGACGGCCATGGTCGCATCGCGATGACAGTCGCACGACGTTGTGATTCATCCACCGTCAGATGTGTAATTGAAACATTCGGCTTTATAATCATATGCATGATGTTAGATACTAATTATCTCATATGCAATTTTTAATATATTAAAGTTTGTTATGAGTTTATATATATATATATATATATATATATATATATATATATATATATATATAATATTAATGGATTTTTTTAATAATCAAGATTTATAAATAATATATATAGTTTTAAATTGATTCATTTACTTAATTGGAATTTAATCCAATTAAGGTTAAAGGGGAATGTTATAAATGAAGAATTTAAGTTATTAATCGGGTTATTGAAATTTCAATAAAGCAATATAGATAGAATTCATAACTACTTAATTAGTCTAAAGACTAATAAGAATGTTCTAAATAAATTAATGAAAGATTTTAATAGAAATGATTGTAAATAGAACTGATGGAAAGAGATATATTTATTAAATAATATTTAATATATATTAAATAACATTTAATATATATTAAATAATTTGGAGATGGTAATTTTATATTACGAGATGATTTTAAATTAAGTAATTCAAATTTTATTGATATTGGACAATGGGTCATTTCTATATTATAACATTGTTATGTTAATGTTAATACATTCGAATTATTAGGTATCTTATTGTTATACCTTAACTGTACTAAGAGTTAGTTAAATATTAACTAATGAAGTTTATGTAAATATTCTCTAGATCGACTATTTATAGTTGTGATTAGTTTATTTATTAATGTTTGTTGGGTCTAACAAACTATTAATAAATAATAAATAGTTTAAATAGATATCAAATAATCTAATTAAAGTTAATCTAGTGGAGATTATTTATTGATTGAAGTTTTGCAAAAGATAATAATTTTTGGATTTGGATTATAATTGATTTTAATCAATTAATGAGTTGTCAATATAATTAAATGCGATAGAGTTTTAATTGAAATGATTATCATTAATACGAAATTGTTAAGAAAATATTAGTAAGACAAATATGGATGTTACAAGATTATTATTAAGATTTTCAATATAGCTTGTTAATAAATATAAACAAGTTATTATTATTGAATTATTAATATGAACATTTGAGTATTGAATTATAGCTGACTTTTATCTTACATAATTCTAGTTAGTTATTAGTCAACTGATATTAATTGGAACGTTGCCTTGGATATGTAATTATTAATTAAATTAATTAGAGTTAATTGGATTTAATTAATAATCAAGTTATGTAATAGAGTTTTAATTGATATGCTAATATCGATTCCTCTAGCAAAGTTGTGAAGTATTTACATCGAAGTTGATAAGTCGTACTCTCATGACTTGATTAATGACTTTAGATGTTTTAATAGTGAGACTTAGTAATATTGAATTGGAAACTATTAGAATGTAATAGGTCATGGATGGTGTACCTATGTTAATTCATCATTTTAATAAAGTTATAATCTTCTTATTTGAAGACTAGTAACTGGCTTCCTTATAACCTAAACGAATAATGATCTTAGAAAAGTTGAAAGATTAATCAATTAGAATATGGATCATGATTAAATATAGAGGACAATTTAATTAAAGGTCAATGATGATCAGTTTAGTGAATATTTATCCTTAAGTTATTTTTAGAATGTAAATCTTAATAATGGAAGGATAATGCTATCAGGGAACAAATGGGTTGACTTGTAGGTCAAATGATTAAACTTAGACACTTGAGGTATACTTGAAATGAAAATTGAAAACCCTACACTTGAAAATGGAAAATGAAACTCTACACTTGATTCAACTATGTGAATTTAGAAAACCAAAACATGTGTTTTCATCGTGTATTATCTATGCTTCTTGTTTTGGTTTTTTTGGGTTGACTAGTGTTGACCAGTCCCAGGTTGTTACCAGAGGCTCGGGAGTTATGAGATGTGTTAGCATGTTGATCTTATTTGGTCTCGATCTTTATAAGCCCAACCATGGTAATGTGATCGTATGCTCTATGAAATGCTTGTAATTGATGGTTGTTATTGTTCATCAGTCTTCATGTGTGAAGATGAGATGTATATGTATCTGAGACACTTGAGCTAACCATATTTTTGAGTCATCGATCAGTTATCCTTGGATTATTTTCTAGTCGTCATGATGGGACTGAAATATGGATTTATTCTTGATGATGTCATGTTGTGACATGTTTTGACTCAACCATTTTGGAGTCTTCGATCAGTATGATTTTGAGATATTCTTGGTTGCTTGTTGAGAACCAATGGATATTGTGATTATCAGTGATGCCTTCAGTTGCCAATAGAGAACTATTGTGGTCATGATTTTCTATGGATGCTTTTTCAGATGCTCATGGAGATTTGATGATTCTTATCTTGGAGATTTGATGATTTTTATTATGGATATTTGATTCTTATATTGTGAATATTTGATGGTTCTTTTTTTATGGATTATCTTTTGGATTTTCTTTACAGTCGCTTGTACAGGACTGTGGTGATTTATGATTCCATGAGCTTAGGGTAGGTAATCTACTTGTAGTGTCGGGAAGTGGCTTGCAATGGGGGCCAGGGCCCTAAGTGGCTGCCAGGGTAACTCATTGTAAGTTTGGTTAATAAGTGATAACATTTACACACTAAATGAGGATTAAATGAACCTAAAAAGATAATTGTTTTGGTTCTCACCCATGCCTTGAGCACTTGTACAGGCTAGGATGGAAGTAGTGAGAATGCATGGTTGCGACCGTGCATTCCGTAGTATGCCTCGTCAGTATGAGAGGATACTAGTGGCCGCATGAGATCAGTATGGACCCATGGAGTTTAGCTAACTACCAGGGTAACTTGTACGTGATAAATGTGATGACACTTTCCCGCTTGCAGAGTAGATTTCCTACATGTCATTGTTGTGCCTCTGAGAATTAGATGTCAATTTTTTGTGATGGAACCTTTGAGTAGTATACTTTTAGGATTCCTAAACTTATAAAGATTTGTGCTTTGTGAATTGATATCCTATTTGGGACTTGAGATTATCTCCTTAGCACGGTGGGAGTGGACCACTTAGGTTCCACGTGGTCGGGTGGTAGTATATTTCCACTCTTATCATTTAAGATCCGTTCGAGACACCATGGCTGGAGCATTCTTGGTTGGTATTTATCTTCATTATGGTAGATGATATACCCTATGATAGATGTATATACTGGTATGTTTCTTGTATTGATGATTTGCATATGTTAGATGATGATATCTTATGCTTTACTTTTCATGTTAGTAGGATGTGTTTAGGAGTGGCATTCCTACTATGTTTATACCGATGATCTCTTTGGTGCTTTGGAATGTTACGCACGGAGGGATGGCTAGGATCCACGATGGTCTAATGATACTATTTACAGTTGGGAGGAACCATGCACTTAGTTAATTATGTTTGTGATATATGATTATCTCTTATAATGGATGTTTATATCTTTTATGATGATGATGTATCATGTATGACATGTGGTTTCATTTATGTTATTGCATCATGGATTAATATTGGATGATGATGTACTTTATTTACATGGATGTTTATTCTTTTAAGCTTTTCATACCTTGTAACATGTACAGTGGATAATTGAGCAATTGAAAATGCAATTTATGAATAAGGATGTGATGTGAGATGAATGGTTAATTTAGATGTGATACAACGTTAAGGGATCTTTAAAGAATGTAACCTGTTATGTTATGTTTACTTTCAGTTGAATTGATGTTAATGCTTCCGTTACTATGCGTAAGTTGTAAATGGTTTTACTTTCATGTTTTAAAAAAAAAATTGTTTGGTAAACTTAGTGTAATTTCTTTGGATCCCTTGGCAGGGTATTACACATACCCTATGACATGTACAGTGGATGATTGAGTATTTGAAATGTAATGTATAAACATTGGACTTATCATTATTATTTCATGTGGATATTGTACTAGATGGATTCATGTATGTAATTCAACGTTAATGGATCTTAAAGAATGTAATCTGTTATGTATGTTATGATGGACAATGCTATTGATTCCATTATTGTGCATGAGTTATATATATATAGTATTTATTTTCAAAAAAAAAAAATGCTACTAAACTTACTGAAATCCTAGGTTAATTCTTTGGAACCCTTGGCGGGGCATTGCATCAAGCTTGACCAAAAGTTGACCAGATTTAACCACGGTTGACTTGAGTTGACTAGTTTCAAAATTTTTTTTGAAATAATTAAACGAAATTATTTAATTAAATGGAGTACTTACTTCTAATTAATTAAACAAAGTTATTTAACTAAATGAGAAAACATTCCTAATTAATTAAATGAAGTTACTTAATTAAATAAGAAAAGTGTCTCTAATTAATTAAAGATTATTTAATTAAATAGAAAAAGTAATTATGAGAGCATATCTCATTTTATTAAATTAAATATCTCAACAAAATCTCTCTTCAGTTCAAAAAGGGAAATTTTCAATTCACTATTGATCAAAAATGAGTTAAATCAGTTAACTCCTTTCTCTACTCAAATTGAATCAGTTAACTCTTTATTTTACTTAAATTAAATCTGTTAACTCCCTTTAATTTGGAAATCTCCCTTTATGACTGAACTTCACCTTTAATCCTGACCGTTGATTGAAGTCGATCTCAACCGTTGATGAATTCTAGGAAAGTCTATTTAAGAGACCCTCATCTCTTCATTTTGAAAGGTTGAATGAGAATTTGCATCGAATTGTTGCTGGAATTCATACTCACATTTGCTCATATTCACATATGCAAAGATTAAGTTTGACCAAAAGTTGACCAAATTTAACCACAGTTGACTTGAGTTGACTAGTTTCGAAAAGAATTTTGAAATAATTAAACGAAATTAGTTAATTAAATGAAGTACTTACTTCTAATTAATTAAACAAAGTTATTTAATTAAATGAGAAGCCATTCCTAATTAATTAAATCAAGTTATTTAATTAAATAAGAAAAGTGTCTCTAATTAATTAAAGATTATTTAATTAAATAGAAAAAGTAATTATGAGAGCATATCTCATTTTATTAAATTAAATATCTCAACAAAATCTCTCTTCAGTTCAAAAAGGGAAATTTTCAGTTCACTATTGATCAAAAATGAGTTAAATTAGTTAACTCCTTTTTCTACTCAAATTGAATCAGTTAACTCCTTATTTTACTCAAATTAAATCTGTTAACTCCCTTTAATTTGGAAATCTCCCTTTATGACTGAACTTCACCTTTAATCCTGACCGTTGATTGAAATCGATCTCAACCATTGATGAATTCTAGGAAAGTCTATTTAAGAGACCCTCATCTCTTCATTTTGAAAGGTTGAATAAGAATTTGCATCTAATTGTTGCTGAAATTCATGCTCACATTTGCTCATATTCACATACGCAAAGATCAAGTTTGACCAAAAGTTGACCAGATTTAACCACGGTTGACTTGAGTTGACTAGTTTCGAAAACAATTTTGAAATAATTAAATTAAATTATTTAATTAAATAGAGTACTTACTTCTAATTAATTAAACAAAATTATTTAATTAAATGAGAAGCCATTCCTAATTAATTAAATGAAGTTATTTAATTAAATAAGAAAAGTGTCTCTAATTAATTAAAGATTATTTAATTAAATAGAAAAAGTAATTATGAGAGCATATCTCATTTTATTAAATTAAATATCTTAACAAAATCTCTCTTCAGTTCAAAAAGAAAAATTTCTAGTTCAATATTGATCAAAAATGAGTTAAATCAGTTAACTCCTTTCTCTACTCAAATTCAATCAGTTAACTCCTTATTTTACTCAAATTAAATCCGTTAACTCCCTTTAATTTGGAAATCTCCCTTTATGACTGAACTTCACCTTTAATCCTGACCATTGATTGAAATGGTCATGCCGAAAAATGAAACACAAGTTTTGTTTTAATATTTAAAAGTGATAATAGGATTAAATGTAATAAAAAAAGTATTCAAATAAATTCACTTAACTTCCTTACGCACATGTATAATTATAAAATTGAAGCACAACTCAAATGCAAATTGTCTTCACATATTTTAAACTTAAAATTGCATAGCTAAGTATATATCAACATGTTATCTGATTAATCTAATTTAAACGAATGTGATTACCAATCATAAGAATGTGCAATAAGCTAATACCATTATATCTGATTTTTTTTTTAAATTACATATGCAAAACTAAAAACAAGCTATAAGACTCAGTGCCAGCATATATACTCAAACACCATTTTTATTGGCAAACCTGATTCAAGTGCTCAGCCCTGAAAGAACCAGGAAGAAAACCCGGCTTTGTCGCCATAACAACAGAGTTTTGAGATACAAAATACATAGGATTTCAATCGTAAGTTACAACACTTAAATTAAATTTCCTTCATGACCCTCATCGAGGGTTCCATATCAAATTCTGCAACACATTTCTACAAACCGTGGAGGAAACAGAATCTAATCAGGTGACAACCAGGCATAATCAAGAGACAATCAAACATGCATATTCATACATAGTTTTCACAATATGATTCACAATGAATCAACACTAGGGAAAGGTGGATTCTTCCAACCAGGAGAAGTCAAGCACAACACCAAACAGATGCCCAATTGGGGCTATAAACCAAAAACTTTCGTTCTTCCATTTCAACATACCATACTCATACACGGTTTGTGTTGACATACCATACTCATACACTGGTTGTGCTGACAGGTAGGGGCCCATAACACCCTACCCTTTCTCCCTCTTCTCATCTTGAAAAGAGACTCTACACTGGTTGGAGTCCGACTAAACAGACCTTTCCCAAAATTGGTTACTTTTGCCCTATCCAAGGGTGAGTAATACCAAAACTCCCAAGCAAGAAAATTCTCAAAATTTCAACATAAACATAAAAAGAAATCGTCCAAAATAATATGGTTTTCAAATCTTCCCAACATACCCACAAACAATACAAATATTCAAACAACAACAAGGCATGAAACAAGAATGAAATCTGAACAAGGGAGATGAGAATTCCAACCATCACAAAGAGGTAATGGCAATGAACAAGTTTGAGTAGAGCTTTCCCCTTCCTTGCTCCAATCTTCCAAGACTCCTCTCTAAATGTAGAGATTGGGTAACCCCTCCACTAGTCCAAGAAGGGCCTCTAAATAAGCTTCAAAAGCAACCACCAAAGTGATCAATAACTTCTCCCACCCACTTGCAATTTTAGAAACTCCTAATTCTACCCTCATTATGGTTAAACACTAAGTGGAGATGAGGTGAGGTAACTCAGGATAACCATGGTCAATTTTCGCACAAAGACAAAAAGAGACTTTTTGAGTGACTTCAAAAGTCAAAAAAAGGAGCTTAGGGGTTGGAAAAGACCCCTAACCCATACCCATACCCTTTGGGTATAATTATTTCATGTTTTAAACCTTAGAAAAAAGGTTTAGAGCCAAACAAAATCTAGGAAAAATAAATAAAATAGGACCATCTAACTACTCTAACATTGTAGATTAAGCACTAATCCGGATTAGGGTGACTAAACTCGATTAAGAACCAAATTAGCAAACTAACACTAACTTAAACCAACTTAGGTCCAAAAGTTACACAACTAACCTTAATCCGCACACTGATGAACATAAACAAATCACGAGTGTCAAGCAACACCACAAGAACACAGTTACGAACATTAACATTCACTGAACACTGAAAGATACATACATACAACAAGGTTTCCAAAATTAGCACATAGAGATCAGTTCTGTTCCTCCGTCGATTTTCTCGACTAAAATATCTGCACACTCATTGCACACATCAATAGTCTCGAAAATCACATGTACATATATATATATATATATATATATATATGAAATTCACATAAATTGAAACATACATCAATCAGGGTTTCTTTCATCCTACTTAATTCTTAACCATTTAAAATCTCTTAAATCAAAATATCAATCCTACATTTACTGATTTCATTGACGTACATATATATAAAACATTAAATGGAAAATATCAAATATCTAAAAGTAACATCACACAGCATGAAATATAATATGTTCAAGCATCAGATAATGTCTTGACATCTTGATTCATGAGTATCAAAATAATAGTAATGTATCACTATGCTACGATAGATCGGGGCGAACTCAAAACATAATGCTTCATTTACTTAACTAATTAATCCATTTCTACTCACATTTAATCATCAGTAATCACATAATCAATATGAAATATAACTTATTCATTAATTCAGATTAAATACAAGAATAATTATTGAGGTAACAAAATCAATAACATCATCATTAAGTGAAACACCTTGTATTATTGTTAGTGCAAATTTAATGTTTAAACAGTCGACACAACATAGTCGTTCTTCTAATCTTTAAGTATTAAAGCATGGATGTATCTGTTGTTCTCAATTTTCATTAGGACATCTAAAAACCTACAACATTACTCCATATCCATTCAAATCTCCTACAATAGATTTGACAGAGAAATTCATATTTAATAAGTACATGCGATGAGGGACCTTACAGAAATCGATCTCAACCGTTGATGAATTCCAAGAAAGTCTATTTAAGAGACCCTCATCTCTTCATTTTGAAAGGTTGAATGAGAATTTGCATCGAATTGTTCCTGGAATTCATACTCACATTTGCTCATATTCACATACGCAAAGATCAAGTTTGACAAAAAGTTGACCAGATTTAACCACGGTTGACTTGAGTTGACTAGTTTCGAAAAGAATTTTGAAATAATTAAACAAAATTATTTAATCAAATGGAGTACTTACTTCTAATTAATTAAAACAAGTTATTTAATTAAATGAGAAGCCATTCCTAATTAATTAAATGAAGTTATTTAATTAAATAAGAAAAGTGTCTCTAATTAATTAAATATTATTTAATTAAATAGAAAAAGTAATTATGAGAGCATATCTCATTTTATTAAATTAAATATCTCAAAAAAATCTCTCTTCAGTTCAAAAAGGGAAATTTCCAGTTCACTATTGATCAAGAATGAGTTAAATCAATTAACTCCTTTCTCTACTCAAATTAAATCTGTTAACTCCTTTTAATTTGAAAATCTCCCTTTATGACTGAACTTCACCTTTAATCCTGATCGTTGATTGAAATCAATCTCAACCGTTAATGAATTTCAAAAAAGTCTATTTAAAAGACCCTCATCTCTTCATTTTCAAAGGTTGAATGAGAATTTGCATCGAATTGTTGCTGGAATTCATACTCACATTTGCTCATATTCACATACGCAAAAATCAAATTTGACCAAAAGTGGATCAGATTTAACCACGATTGACTTGAGTTGACCAGTTTCGAAAAGAATTTTGAAATAATCAAACAAAATTATTTAATTAAATGGAGTACTTACTTCTAATTAATTAAAAAAAATTATTTAATTAAATGAGAAGCCATTGCTAATTAATTAAATGAAGTTATTCAATTAAATAAGAAAAGTGTCTCTAATTAATTAAAGATTATTTAATTAAATTAAAAAAGTAATTATGAGAGCATATCTCATTTTATTAAATTAAATATCTCAACAAAATCTCTCTTCAGTTCAAAAAGGGAAATTTTCAGTTCACTACTGAGAAAAAATGAGTTAAATGAGTTAACTCCTTTCTCTACTCAAATTGAATCAGTTAACTCCTTATTTTACTCAAATTAAATCTGTTAACTCCCTTTAATTTGGAAACCTCCATTTATGACTGAACTTCACCTTTAATCCTGACCGTTGATTGAAATCGATCTCAACCATTGATGAATTCCAGGAAAATCTATTTAAGAGACCCTCATCCCTTCATTTTAAAAAGTTGAATGAGAATTTGCATCAAATTGTTGCTGGAATTCATACTCACATTTGCTCATATTCACATATGCAAAAATCAAGTCTGACCAAAAGTTGACCAAATTTAACCATGGTTGACTTGAGTTGACTAGTTTTGAAAAGAATTTAAAAATAATTAAACGAAATTATTTAATTAAATGAGAAGCCATTCCTAATTAATTAAATGAAGTTATTTAATTAAATAAGAAAAGTGTCTCTAATTAATTAAAGATTATTTAATTAAATAGAAAAAGTAATTATGAGAGCATATCTCATTTTGTTAAATTAAATATCTCAGCAAAATCTCTCTTTAGTTCAAAAAGGGAAACTTCTATTTCACCATTGATGAAAAATGAGCAAAATTAGTTAACTCCTTTTTCTACTAAAATTGAATCAGTTAACTTCTTATTTTACTCAAATTAAATCTGTTAACTCCCTTTAATTTGGAAATCTCTCTTTATGAATGAACTTCACCTTTAATCCTGACCGTGATTGAAATTGGTCTCAACCGTTAATGAATTTCAAAAAAGTCTATTTAAAAGATCCTCATCTCTTCATTTTGAAAAGTTGAATGAAAATTTGCATCCAATTGTTGCTGGAATTCACACTCACATTTGCTCATATTCACATACGCAAAGATCAAGTTTGACAAAAAGTTGACCAGATTTAATCACGATTGACTTGAGTTGACTAGTTTCAAAAAGAATTTTGAAATAATTAAACAAAATTATTTAATTAAATGGAGTACTTACTTCTAATTAATTAAACAAATTTAATTAAATGAGAAGCCATTCCTAATTAATTAAATAAAGTTATTTAATTAAATAGGAAAAGTGTCTCTAATTAATTAAATATTATTAAATTAAATAGAAAAAGTAATTATGAGAGCATATCTCATTTTATTAAATTAAATATCTCAATAAAATCTCTCTTCAGTTCAAAAAGGGAAATTTTCAGTTCACTATTGATCAAAAATGAGTTAAATGAGTTAACTCTTTTTTTTACTCAAATTGAATCAGTTAACTCCTTATTTTACTCAAATTAAATCCGTTAACTCTGTTTCATTCTCCCTTTATGACTGAAATTCACCTTTAATCCTGACCGTTGATTGAAATCGATCTCAAACGTTGATGAATTCTATGAAAATCTATTTAAGAGACCCTCATCTCCTCATTTTGAAAGGTTGAATGAGAATTTGTATCGAATTGTTGCTAGAATTCATACACACATTTGCTCATATTGACATACACAATGATCAAGTTTGACCAAAAGTTAACCAGATTTAACCACGTTTGACTTGAGTTGACTAATTTCGAAAAGAATTTTGAAATAATTAAAAGAAATTATTTAATTAAATGGAGTACTTACTTCTAATTAATTAAAAAAAATTATTTAATTAAATGAGAAGCCATTTCTAATTAATTAAATAAAGTTATTTAATTAAATAAAAAAAGTGTCTCTAATTAATTAAAGATTATTTAATTAAATAGAAAAAGTAATTATGAGAGCATATCTCATTTTATTAAATTAAATATCTCAACAAAATCTCTCTTCCATTCAAAAAGGCAAATTTTCAATTCATTATTGATAAAAAATGAGTTAAATCGGTTAACTCCTTTTTCTACTCAAATTGAATCAGTTAACTGTTTATTTTACTCAAATTAAATCCGTTAACTCTCTTTAATTTGGAAATCTCTCTTTATGATTGAACTTCACTTTTAGTCCTGACCGTTGATTGAAATCGATCTCAACCGTTGATGAATTCTAAGAAAGTCTATTTAAGAGACCCTCATCTCTTCATTTTGAAATGTTGAATGAGAATTTGCATCGAATTGTTGCTGAAATTCATACTCACACTTGCTCATATTGACATATGCAAAGATCAAGTTTGACCAAAAGTTGACTAGATTTAACCACAGTAGAGTTGAGTTGACCAGTTTCGAAAAAAATTTGAAATAATTAAATGAAATTATTTAAGTAAATGGAGTACTTACTTCTAATTATTTAAACAAAATTATTTAATTAAATGAGAAGCCATTCCTAAATAATTAAATGAATTTATTTAATTAAATAAGAAAAGTGTCTCTAATTAATTAAAGAATTTTTAATTAAATAGAAAAAGTAATTATGAGAGCATATCTCATATTATTAAATTAAATATCTCAACAAAATTTCTCTTCAGTTCAAAAAGAGAAATTTTCTGTTCACTATTGATCAAAAATCAGTTAACTCCTTTTTCTACTTAAATTGAATCAGTTAACTCCTTATTTTACTCAAATTAAATCCGTTAACTCCGTTTAATTTGGAAATATCTTTGTATGATTGAACTTCACCTTTAGTGCTGACCGTTGATTGAAATCGATCTCAACCGTTGATGAATTCCAGGAAAGTCTATTTAAGAGACCCTCATCTTTTCATTTTGAAAGGTTGAATGAGAATTTGCATCGAATTGTTGCTGGAATTCATACTCACATTTGCTCATATTCACATATGCAAAGATCAAGTTTGACCAAGAGTTGACCAGATTTAAATACGGTTGACTTGAGTTGACTAGTTAAATGAAGTTATTCAATTAAATAAGAAAAGTGTCTCTAATTAATTAAAAATTATTTAATTAAATAGAAAAAGCTATTATGAGAGCATATATCATTTTATTAAATTAAATATCTCAACAAAATCTCTCTTCAATTCAAAAAGGAAAATTTTCAGTTCAGTATTGATAAAAAATGACTTAAATCGGTTAACTCCTTTTTCTACTCAAATTGAATCAGTTAACTCTTTATTTTACTCAAATTAAATCTGTTAACTCCCTTTAATTTGGAAATCTTCCTTTATGAAAGAATTTCACCTTTAATCCTGACCGTTGATTGAAATCGATCTCAACTATTAATGAATTTCAAGAAAGTCTATTTAGGAGACCCTCATCTCTTCATTTTGAAAGGTTGAATGAGAATTTGCATCGAATTGTTGCTGAAATTCATACTCACATTTGCTCATATTCACATATGCAAATATTCTATTTAACCAAAAGTTGAGCAGATTTAACTACGGTTGACCTGAGTTGACTAATTAAATTTTTTTTTTTGAAATAATTAAACGAAATTATTTAATTAAATCAAGTACTTACTTTTAATTAATTAAACAAAGTTATTTAATTAAATGAGAAGCCATTCCTAATTAATTAAATGAAGTTATTTAGTTAAATAAGAAAAGTGCGTCTAATTAATTAAAGATTATTTAATTAAATAAAAAAAGTAATTATGAGAGCATATCTCATTTTATTAAATTAAATATCTCAACAAAATCTCTCTTCAGTTCAAGAAGAAAAATTTCCAATTCACTATTGATAAAAAATGAGTTAAATCGGTTAACTCCTTTTTCTACTCAAATTGAATTAGTTAACTCTTTATTTTACTCAAATTAAATCCGTTAACTCCCTTTAATTTTGAAATCTCCCTATATGACTGAACTTCAACTTTAATCCTGATCGTTGATTGAAATTGATCTCAACCGTTGATGAATTTTAGGAATGTCTATTTAAGAGACCCTCATCTCTTCATCTTGAAAGGTTGAATGAGAATTTGAATCAAATTGTTGCTGAAATTCATACTCACATTTGCTTATATTCACAGATGCAAAGAACAATTCTGACCAAAAAGTTAACCAGATTTAACCACGGTTGACTAGTTTCGAAATGAATTTTGAAATAATTAAATAAAATTATTTTATTAAATGGAGTACTTAGTTATAATTAATTATACAAAGTTATTTAATTAAATGAGAAGCCATTCCTAATTAATTGAATGAAGTTATTTAATTAAATAAAAAAAGTGTCTCTAATTAGTTATAGTTTATTAAATTAAATAGAAAAAGTAATTATGAGATTATATCTCATTTTATTAAAATAAATATCTCAAAAAAATCTCTCTTCAGTTCAAAAAGGAAAATTTTCAGTTCACTATTGATCAAAAATGAGTTAAATGAGTTAACTCCTTTTTCTTCTCAAATTGAATCAGTTAACTCTTTATTTTACTCAAATTAAATCCGTTAAATCTCATTAATTTTGAAATCTCCCTTTCTGACTGAACTTCAACTTTAATCCTGACCGTTGATTGAAATTGTTCTCAATCGTTGATGAATTCTAGGAAAGTCTATTTAAGAGACCCTCATCTCTTCATTTCGAAAGGTTGAATGAAAATTTGCATCGAATTGTTGCTGAAATTCATACTCACATTTGCTCATATTCACATACGCAAAGATCAAGTCTGACGAAAAAGTTGACCAGATTTAAACACGGTTTACTTGAGTTGACTAGTTTCAAATTTTTTTTTGAAATAATTAAATGAAATTATTTAATTAAATGGAGTACTTACTTCTAATTAATTAAACAAATTTATTTAATTAAATGAGAAGCCATTCCTAATTAATTAAATGAAATTATTTAATTAAATAAAAAAAGTGTCTCTAAGTAATTAAAGATTATTAAATTAAATAGAAAAAGTAATTATGAGAGCATATCTCATCTTATTAAATTAAATATCTCAACAAAATCTCTCTTAAGTTCAAAAAGCAAAATTTTTAGTTCACTGTTGATCAAAAATGAGTTAAATCAGTTAACTCCTTTTTCTACTCAAATTGAATCAGTTAATTCCTTATTTTACTCAACTTCAATCTTTTAACTCCCTTTAATTTTAAAATCTCCTTTTATGACTGAACTTCACCTTTAATCCTGACCGTTGATTGAAATCGATCTCAACCGTTGATGAATTCTAGGAAAGTCTATTTAAGAGACCCTCATCTCTTCATTTTGAAAGGTTGAACGAGAATTTTTATCGAATTGTTGTTGGAATTCATACTCACATTTTCTCATATTCACATATGAAAAAATCAAGTTTGACCAAAAGTTGACCAGATTTAACCACGGTTTACTTGAGTTGAATAGTTTTGAAAAAAAATTTGAAATGATTAAACAAAATTATTTAATTAAATGAAGTACTTACTTCTAATTAATTAAACAAATTTATTTAATTAAATGAGAAGTCATTCCTAATTAATTAAATGAAGTTATTTAATTAAATAAGAAAAGTGTCTCTAATTAATTAAAGATTATTTAATTAAATAGAAAAAGTAATTATGAGAGCATATATCATTTTATTAAATTAAATATCTCAACAAAATCTCTCTTCAATTCAAAAAGGAAAATTTTCAGTTCATTGTTGATCAATAATGAGTTAAATCGGTTAACTCCTTTTTCTACTCAAATTGAATTAGTTAACTCCTTATTTTACTCAAATTAAATCTATTAACTCCCTTTAATTTGAAAATCTCCCTTTATGACTGAACTTCACCATTAATCCTGACCGTTGTTTGAAATCGATCTCAACTGTTGATGAATTCTAAGAAAGTCTATTTAAGAGACCCTTATCTCTTCATTTTGAAAGGTTGAACGAGAATTTGCATCAAATTGTTGCTGGAATTCATACTCACATTTGCTCATATTCACATACGCAAAGATTAAGTTTGACAAAAGTTGACCAGATTTAACCACGGTTGACTTGAGTTGACTAGTTTTGAATTTGTTTTTAAAATTATTAAATGAAATTATTTAATTAAATGGAGTACTTACTTCTAACTAATTAAACAAAGTTATTTAATTAAATGAGAAGCCATTCCTAATTAATTAAATGAAGTTATTTAAGTAAATAAGAAAATTGTCTCTAATTTATTAAAGATTATTTAATTAAATAGAAAAAGTAATTATGAAACCATAACTCATTTTATTATATTAAATATCTCGACAAAATCTCTCTTCAGTTCAAAAAGGAAAATTTTTAGTTCACTATTGATCAAAAATGAGATAAATAGGTTAACTCTTTTTTCTACTCAAATTGAATCAGTTAACTCTTTATTTTACTCAAATTAAATCATTAACTCCCTTTAATTTAGAAATTTCCTTTTATGACTAAACTTCACGTTTAATCCTGACCGTTGATTAAAATCGATCTCAACCGTTGATGAATTCCAGGAAAGTCTATTTAAGAGACCCTCATCTCTTCATTTTGACAGGTTGAATGAGAATTTGCATCGAATTGTTGCTGAAATTCATACTCACATTTGCTCATATTCACATACACAAAGATCAAGTTTGACCAAAAGTTGACCAGATTTAACCACGATTGACCTGAGTTGACTAGTTTCGAAAAGAATTTTGAAATAATTAAATGAAATTATTTAATTAAATGGAGTACTTACTTCTAATTAATTAAACAGAGTTATTTAATTAAATGAGAAGCCATTCCTAATTAATTAAATGAAGTTATTTAATTAAATAAGAAAAGTGTCTCTAATTAATTAAAGATTATTTAATTAAATAGAAAAATTAATTATGAGAGCATATATCATTTTATTAAATTAAATATCTCAACAAAATCTCTCTTCAATTCAAAAAGGGAAATTTTCAGTTCACTATTGATAAAAAATGAGTTAAATTGGTTAACTCCTTTTTCTACTTAAATTGAATTAGTTAACTCTTTCTTTTACTCAAATTAAATCTCTTAACTCCCTTTAATTTGGAAATCTCCCTTTATGACAAAACTTCTCCTTTAATCCTGACCGTTGTTTGAAATCGATCTCAACTATTGATGAATTCTATGAAAGTCTATTTAAGAGACCCTCATCTCTTCATTTTGAAAGGTTGAACGAGAATTTGCATCGAATTGTTGCTGGAAATCATACTCACATTTGCTCATATTCACATACGAAAAGATCAAGTTTGACCAAAAGTTGACCAGATTTAACCATGGTTGACTTGAGTTGACTAGTTTTAATTTTTTTTTGAAATGATTAAATGAAATTATTTAATTAAACGGAGTAATTACTTCTAACTAACTAAACAAAGTTATTTAATTAAATGAGAAGCCATTCCTAATTAATTAAATGAAGTTATTTAATTAAATAAGAAAAGTGTCTCTAATTAATTAAAGATTATTTAATTAAATACAAAAAGTAATTACGAGAGCATATCTCATTTTATTAAATTAAATATCTCAACAAAATCTCTCTTCAGTTCAAAAAGAGAAATTTCGAGTTCACTATTGATAAAAAATGAGTTAAATCAGTTAACTCCTTTTTCTACTCAAATTGAATCAGTTAACTACTTATCTTACTCAAATTAAATCTGTTAACTTCCTTTAATTTAGAAATCTTCCTTTATGACTGAACTTCACCTTTAATCCTGACTGTTGATTGAAATTGATCTCAACCGTTGATGAATTTCAGGAAAGTCTATTTAAGAGACCCTCATCTCTTCATTTTGAAAAGTTGAATGAGAATTTGCATCAAATTGTTGCTGGAATTCATACTCACATTTGCTTATATTCAGATATGCAAAGATCAAGTTTGACCAAAGGTTGACCATATTTAACCACAGTTGACTTGAGTTGATTAGTTTTGAAAATAATTTTGAAATAATTAAATAAAATTATTTAATTAAATGGGGTACTTACATCTAATTAGTTAAACAAAGTTATTTAATTAAATGAGAAGCCGTTCCTAATTAATTATGAGAGCATATCTCATTTTATTAAATTAAATATCTCAACAAATTCTCTATTCAGTTCAAAAAGGGAAATTTTCAATTCACTATTAATCAAAAATGAATTAAATGAGTTAACTCTTTTTTCTACTCAAATTGAATCAGTTAACTCCATATTCTACTC
This sequence comes from Cupressus sempervirens, assembly GCA_028749045.1. Lineage (NCBI taxonomy): Eukaryota > Viridiplantae > Streptophyta > Pinopsida > Cupressales > Cupressaceae > Cupressus > Cupressus sempervirens. The sequence goes on from CM053783.1 coordinate 115,304,761, forward strand.
AAATTAAATCTGTTAACTCCTTTTAATTTGGAAATCTCCCTTTATGACTGAACTTCACCTTTAATCCTGATGATTGATTGAAATCGATCTCAACTATTGATGATTTCTAGGAAACTCTATTTGAGAGACCCTCATCTCTTCAATTTGAAAGGTTGAATGAGAATTTGCATGAAATTGTTGCTGAAATTCATACTCACATTGGCTCATATGCTCATATTCACATACACAAGCTTTGAAAAGAATTTTGAAATAATTAAACAAAATTATTTAATTAAATAGAATACTTACTTATAATTAATTAAACAAAGTTATTTAATTAAAAGAGAAGCCATTCTTAATTAATTAAATGAAGTTATTTAATTAAATAAGAAAAGTGTCTCTAATTAATTAAAAATTATTTAATTAAATAGAAAATGTAATTATGAGAGCATATCTCATTTTATTAAATTAAATATCTCAACAAAATCACTCTTCTGTTGAAAAAGGAAAATTTTCAGTTTACTATTGACCAAAATTGAGTTATTTATCAGTTAACTCCTTTTTCTACTCAAATTGAATCTGTTAACACCTTATTTTACTCAATTAAAATCTGTTAACTCCCTTTAATTTGAAAATCTCTCTTTATGACTGAACTTCAACTTTAATCCTGATCGCTGATTGAAATCGATCTCAACCGTTGATGAATACCGGAAAAGTCTATTTAGGAGAGCCTCATCTATTCATTTTGAAAGGTTAAATGAGAATTTACATCGGATTGTTGCTAGAATTCATACTCACATTTTCTCATATTCACATATGCAAAGATCAAGTTTGACCAAAAGTTGACCAGATTTAACCATGGTTGACTTGAGTTGACTAGGTTCGAAAAGAATTTTGAAATAATTAAACAAAATTATTTAATTAAATAGAGTACTTACTTATAATTAATTAAACAAAGTTATTTAATTAAAAGAGAAGTCATTCTTAATTAATTAAATGAAGTTATTTAGTTAAATAGAAAATGTAATTATGAGAGCATATCTCATTTTATTAAATTAAATATCTGAACAAAATCACTCTTCTGTTGAAAAAGAAATTTTTTTAGTTTACTATTGATCAAAATTGAGTTATTTATCAGTTAACTCCTTTTTCCACTCAAATTGAATCTGTTAACTCATTATTTTACTCAATTTAAATCTGTTAACTCCCTTTAATTTGAAAATCTCTCTTTATGACTGAACTTCAACTTTAATCATGATCGCTGATTGAAATCGATCTCAACCGTTGATGAATTTAAAGAAATTCTATTTAAGAGACCCTCATCTCTTCATTTTGAAAGGTTGAATGAGAATTTGCATCAAATTTTTGCTGGAATTCATACTCACACTTGCTCATATTGACATATGAAAAGATCTAATTTGACCAAAAGTTGACCAGATTTAACCATAGTTGACATGAGTTGACTAGTTTTGAAAAGAATTTTGAAATAATTAAATGAAATTATTTAATTAAATGGAGTACTTACTTCTAATTAATTAAGCAAAGTTATTTAATTAAATGAAAAGCCATTCCTAATGAATTAAATGAAGTTATTTAATTAAATAAGAAAAGTGTCTCTAATTAATTAAAGATTATTTTATTAAATACAAAAAGTAATTATGAGAGCATATCTCATTTTATTAAATTAAATATCTCAACAAAATCTCTCAAGTTCAAAAAGGGAAATTTTCAGTTCACTATTGATAAAAAATTAGTTGAATCAGTTAACTTTTTTCTCTATTCAAATTGAATTAGTTAACTCCTTACTTTACTCAAATTAAATATGTCAACTCCCTTTAATTTGGAAATCTCCCTTTATGACTGAACTTCACCTTTAATCCTGACCGTTGATTGAAATCGATCTCAACCATTGATGAATTTAAGGAAATTCTATTTAAGAGACCCTCATCTCTTCATTTTGAAAGGTTGAATGACAATTTGCATCGAATTGTTGTTGTAATTCATACTCACATTTGCTCATATTCACATACACAAAGATCAAGTTTGACAAAAAGTTGACTAGATTTAACCACAGTTGACTTGAGTTGACTAGTTTCGAAAAGAATTTTGAAATAATTAAACGAAGTTATTTAATTAAATGGAGTACTTACTTCAAATTAGTTAAATAAAGTTATTTAATTAAATGAGAAGCCATTCCTAATTAATTAAATGAAGGTATTTAATTAAATAAGAAAATTGTCTCTAATTAATTAAAGATTATTTAATTAAATAGAAAAAGTAATTATGAGAGCATATCTCATTTTATTAAATTAAATATCTCAACAAAATCTTTCTTCCGTTCAAAAAGAGAAATTTCCAGTTCACTATTGATCAAAAATGAGTTAAATCAGTTAACTCCTTTTTCTACTCAAATTGAATTAATTAACTCCTTATTTTACTCAAATTAAATCTGTTAACTCACTTTAATTTGTAAATCTCCCTTTATGACTGAACTTCACCTTTAATCTTGACCGTTGATTGAAATTGATCTCAACCGTTGATAACTTCTACGAAAGTATATTTAAGAGACCCTCATCTCTTTATTTTGAAAGGTTAAATGAGAATTTGCATCAAATTGTTGTTGAAATTCATACTCACATTTGCTTATATGCACATACGCAAAGATCAAGTTTGACCAAAAGTTGACCAGATTTAACCACGGTTGACATGAGTTGACTAGTTTCGAAAAGAATTTTGAAAAAATTAAACGAAATTATTTAATTAAATGGATTACTTACTTCTAATTAATTAAATAAAGTTATTTAATTAAATGAGAAGCCATTCCTAATTAATTAAATGAAGTTATTTAATTAAATAAGAAAAGAGTCTCTAATTAATTAAAGATTATTTAATTAAATAGAAAAAGTAATTATGGAGGCATATCTCATTTTATTAAATTAAATATCTCAACAAAATCTCTGTTCAGTTCAAAAAAGAAAATTTTTAGTTCACTATTGATCAAAAATGAGTTAAATCAGTTTCTTTTTTTTGCTCAAATTGAATCAGTTAACTCCTTATTTTACTTAAATTAAATCTGTTAACTCCATTTAATTTGGAAATCTCCCTTTATGACTGAACTTCACCTTTAATATTGATCGTTGATTGAAATCGATCTCTACCGTTGATGAATTTCAGGAAAGTCTATTTAAGAGACCCTCATCTCTTCATTTTGAAAGGTTGAATGAGAATTTGCATCGAATTGTTGCTGGAATTCATACTCACGTTTGCTCATATTCACATTTGGAAAGATCAAGTTTGACCAAAAGTTGACCAAATTTAACCACGGTTGACTTGAGTTGACTAGTTTTGAAAAGAATTTTGAAATATTTAAACGAAATTATTTAATTAAATGGAGTACTTACTTTTTAACTAATTAAACAAAGTTATTTAATTAAATGAGAAGCTATTCTTAATTAATCAAATGAAGTTATTTAATTAAATAATAAAAGTGTCTGTAATTAATTAAAGATTATTTAATTAAATAGAAAAAGTAATTACGAGAGCATATCTAATTTTATTAAATTAAATATCTCAACAAAATCTCCCTTCAGTTCAAAAAGGGAAATTTTCAGTTCACTATTGATCAAAAATGAGTTATTTATCAGTTAACTCCTTTTTTTCTTAAAATTGAATTAGTTAACTCCTTATTTTACGCAATTTAAATCTGTTAACTCCATTTAATTTGAAAATCTCACTTTATGACTGAACTTCACCTTTAATCCTAACCGCTTATTTAAATCGATCTCAACCATTGATGAATTCCAGAAAAGTCTATTAAGGAGACCCTCATCTCTTCATTTTGAAAGGTTGAATGAGAATTTGCATCAAATTGTTGCTAGAATTCATACTCACATTTGCTCATATTCACATATGCAAAGATCAAGTTTGACCAAAAGTTGACCAGATTTAACCACAGTTGAATTCAGTTGACCAGTTTCAAAAAGAATTTTGAAATAATTAAACGAAATTATTTAATTAAATGGAGTACTTACTTCCAATTAATTAAACAAAGTTATTTAATTAAATGAGAAGTCATTCCTAATTAATTAAATAAAATTATTTAATTAAATAAGAAAAGTGTCTCTAATTAATTAAAGATTATTAAATTAAATAGAAAAAGTAATTATGAGAGCATATCTCATTTTATTAAATTAAATATCTCAACAAAATCTCTCTTCAATTAAAAAAGGGAAATTTCCAGTTCAGTATTGATCAAAAAGGAGTTAAATCAGTTAACTCCTTTTTCTACTCAAATTGAATTAGTTAACTCCTTATTTTTCTCAAATTAAATCTATTATTTCCTTTTAATTTGGAAATCTCACTTTATGACTGACCTTCACCTTTAATCCTGACCGTTGATTGAAGTCGATCTCAACCGTTGATGAATTCTAGGAAAGTCTATTTAAGAGACCCTCATCTCTTCATTTTGAAAGGTTGAATGAGAATTTGCATCGAATTGTTGCTGGAATTCATACTCACATTTGCTCATATTCACATATGCAAAGATTAAGTTTGACCAAAAGTTGACCAAATTTAACCACAGTTGACTTGAGTTGACTAGTTTCGAAAAGAATTTTGAAATAATTAAACGAAATTATTTAATTAAATGGAGTACTTACTTTTAATTAGTTAAACAAAGTTATTTAATTAAATGAGAAGCCATTCCTAATTAATTAAATGAAGTTATTTAATTAAATAAAAAAAAGTGTCTCTAATTAATTAAAGATTATTTAATTAAATAGAAAAAGTAATTATGAGAGCATATCTCATTTTAGTAAATTAAATATCTCAACAAAATCTCTCTTCAATTCAAAAAAGAAAATTTTCAGTTCACTATTGATCAAAAATGAGTTAAATTGGTTAACTCCTTTTTCTACTCAAATTGAATTAGTTAATTCCTTATTTTACTTAACTTAAATCCGTTAACTTCCTTTAATTTGGAAATCTTCCTTTATGACTAAACTTCACATTTAATCCTGACCGTTGATTGAAATCGATCTCTACTGTTGATGAATTCTAAGAGAGTCTATTTAAGAGACCCTCATCTCTTCATTTTGAAAGGTTGAACGAGAATTTGCATCGAATTATTGTTGGAATTCATACTCACATTTGCTCATATTCACATACACAAAAATTAAGTTTGACCAAAAGTTGACCAGATTTAACCACGGTTGATTTGAGTTGAATAGGTTCGAAATTTTTTTTGAAATGATTATATGAAATTATTTAATTAAATGGATTACTTACTTCTAATTAATTAAACAAAGTTATTTAATTAAATGAGAAGCCATTCCTAATTAATTAAATGAAATTATTTAATTAAATAAAAAAAGTGTCTCTAATTAATTAAAGATTATTTAATTAAATAGAAAAAGTAATTATGAGAGGATATCTCATTTTATTAAATTAAATAGCTCAAAAAAATCTTTCTTTATTTCAAAAAAAGAAATTTTCAGTTCACTATTGATAAAAAATGAGTTAAATTAGTTAACTCCTTTTTCTACTCAAATTGAATCAGTTAACTCCTTGTTTTACTCAGATTAAATCTGTTAACTCCTTTTATATTGAAAATATTCCTTTATAACTGAACTTCACCATTAATCCTGACTGTTGTTTGAAATCGATCTCAACCATTGATGAAATTTAGGAAAGTCTATTTAAGAGACCCTCATCTCTTCATTTTGAAAGGTTGAATGAGAATTTGCATAGAATTTTTTTTGGAATTCATACTCACATTTGCTCATATTGACATACGCAAACATCAAGTTTGACCAAAAGTTGACCAAATTTAACAACGGTTGGCTTGAGTTGACTAGTTTTGAAAAGAATTTGTAAATAATTAAATGAAGTTATTTAATTAAATGGAGTTCTTACTTCTAATTAATTAAACAAAGTTATTTAGTTAAATGAGAAGCCATTCCTAATTAATTAAATGAAGTTATTTAATTAAATAAGAAATGTGTCTAATTAATTAAAGATTATTTAATTAAATACAAAAAGTAATTACGAGAGCATATCTCATTTTATTAAATTAAATATCTCAACAAAATCTCTCTTCAGTTCAAAAAGAGAAATTTCCAGTTCACTATTGATCAAAAAAGAGTTGAATCAGTTAACTCCTTTCTCTACTCAAATTGAATCAATTAACTGCTTATTTTACTTAAATTAAATCTGTTAACTCCCTTTAATTTGGAAATCTCCCTTTACGACTGAACCTCACCTTTAATCCTGACCGTTGATTAAAATCGATCTCAACTGTTGATGAATTTTAATAAAGTCTATTTAAGAGACCCTGATTTCTTCATTTTGAAAGGTTGAATGAGAATTTGCATTGAATTTTTGTTGGAATTCATACTCACATTTGCTCATATTCACATACGCAAAGATCAAGTTTGACCATAAGTTGACCAGATTTAACCGTGATTGACTTGAGTTGACTAGTTTCGAAAAGAATTTTGAAATAATTAAACGAAATTGTTTAATTAAATGGAGTACTTACTTCTAATTAATTAAACAAAGTTATTTAATTAAATGAGAAGCCATTCCTAATTAATTAAATGAAGTTATTTAATTAAATAAGAACAGTGTCTCTAATTAATTAAAGATTATTTAATTAAATGGGAAAAGTAATTATGAGAGCATATCTCATTTTATTAAATTAAATATCTCATCAAAATCTCTATTCAGTTCAAAAAGAGAAATTTTCAGTTCACTATTGATAAAAAAATGAATTAAATCAGTTACCTCCTTTTTCTACTCAATTTGAATCAGTTAACTCCTTATTTTACTCAAATTAAATCTGTTAACTCCCTTTAATTTTGAAATCTCCCTTTATGACTAAACTTCACCTGTAATCCTGACCGTTGATTGAAATCGATCTCAATCGTTGATGAATTCTAGGAAAGTCTATTTAAGAGACTCTCATCTCTTAATTTTGAAAGGTTGAATGAGAATTTGCATCGAATTGTTGCTAGAATTCATACTCACATTTGCTCATATTCACATACGAAAAGATCAAGTTTGACCAAAAGTTGACTAGATTTAAGCACAGTTGACTAGTTTTGAAAATAAATTTGAAATTATTTAATGAAATTATTTAATTAAATGGAGTACTTACTTCTAATTAATTAAACAAACTTATTTAATTAAATGAGAAGCCATTCCTAATTAATTAAATGAGAAGCCATTCCTAATTAATTAAATGAAGTTATTTAATTAAATAAGAAAAGTGTCTCTAATTAATTAAAGATTATTTATTTAAATGTAAAAAGTAATTATGAGAGCATATCTCATTTTATTAAATTAAATATCTCAACAAAATCTCTTTTCAGTTCAAAAAGGAAAATTTCTAGTTCACTGTTCATCAAAAATGAGTTAAATTAGTTAACTCCTTTTTCTACTCAAATTGAATCAGTTAACTCCTTCTTTTACTCAAATTAAATATGTTAACTCCCTTTAATTTGGAAATATCCCTTTATGACTGAACTTCACCTTTACTCCTAACCCTTGACTGAAATCGATCTCAACCGTTGACAAATTCCAAGAAAGTCTATTTAAGAGACCCTCATCTCTTTATTTTGAGAAGTTCAATGAGAATTTGCATCGAATTTTTGCTGAAATTCATACTCACATTTGCTCATATTCACATACGCAATGATCAAGTTTGACCAAAAGTTGACCAAATTTAATCACGGTTGACTTGAGTTGACTAGTTTCAAAAAGAATTTTTAAATAATTAAACGATATTATTTAATTAAATAGAGTACTTACTTCTAATTAATTAAACAAAGTTATTTAATTAAATGAGAAGTCATTCCTAATTAATTAAAGATTATTTAATTAAATGGAAAAAGTAATTATGAGAGCATATCTCATTTTATTAAATTAAATATCTCAACAAAATGTCTCTTCAGTTCAAAAAGGGAAATTTTCAGTTCACTATTGATCAAAAATGAGTTAAATCTGTTAACTCCTTTTTCTACTCGAATTAAATCAGTTAACTCGTTATTTTACTCAAATTAAATCTGTTAACTCCCTTTAATTTGAAAATCTCCCTTGATGACTGAACTTCACCTTTAATCCCGACCGTTGATTGAAATCGATCTCAACCATTGATGAATTCTGGTAAAGTCGATTTAAGAGACCCTCATCTCATCATTATGAAATGTTGAATGAGAATTTGCATCGAATTGTTGCTAGAATTCATACTCACATTTGCTCATATTCACATAAACAAAGATCAAGTTTGACCAAAAGTTGACCATATTTAACCATGGTTGACTTGAGTTGACTAGTTTCGAAAAGAATTTTGAAATAATTAAACGAAATTATTTAATTAAATGGAGTACTTATTTCTAGTTAATTAAATAAAGTTATTTAATTAAATGAGAAGCCATTCCTAATTAATTAAATGAAGTTAGTTAATTAAATAAGAAAAGTGTCTATAATTAATTAAAGATTATTTAATTAAATGCAAAAAGTAATTATGAGAGCATATCTCATTTTATTAAATTAAATATCTCAACAAAATCTCTTTTCAATTCAAAAAGGGAAATTTTCAGTTCACTATTGATCAAAAATGTGTTAAATCAGTTAACTCTTTTTTCTACTCAAATTGAATTAGCTAACTCCTTATTTTACTCAAATTAAATCTGTTAACTCCCTTTAATTTGAAAATCTTCCTTTATGACTGAACTTCACCTTTAATCCTGACCGTTAATTGAAATTGATCTCAATCGTTGATGAATTTTAGGATAGTCTATTTAAGAGAACCCTATCTCTTCATTTTAAAAGGTTGAATGAGAATTTGCATCAAATTGTTGTTAGAATTTATACTCACATTTGCTCATATTTACATACGCAAAGATCAAGTTTGACCAAAAGTTGACCAGATTTAACTACGGTTGACTTGAGTTGACTAGTTTCGAAAAGAATTTTGAAATAATTAAACGAAATTATTTAATTAAATGGAGTACTTACTTCTAATTAATTAAACAAGGTTATTTAATTAAATGAGAAGCCATTCCTAATTAATTAAATGACGTTATTTAATTAAATAAGAAAAGTGTCTCTGATTAATTAAAGATTATTTAATTAAATAGAAAACGTAATTATGAGAGCATATCTGATTTTATTAAATTAAATATCTCAACAAAATCTCTCTTCAGTTCAAAAAGGGAAATTTCTAGTTCACTATGGATGAAAAATAAGTTAAATCAGTTAACTCCTTTTTCTATTCAAATTGGAATAGTTAACTCTTTATTTTACTCAAATTAAATTTGTTAACTCCCTTTAATTTGGACATCTGCCTTTATGACTGAACTTCGCCTTTAATCTTGACCCTTGATTGAAATCGATCTCAACCGTTGATAAATTCCAAGAAAGTCTATTTAAGAGACCCTCATCTCTTCATTTTAAAAAGTTTAATGAAAATTTGCATCGAATTGTTGCTGGAATTCATACTCACATTTGCTCATATTCACATACGCAAAGATCAAGGTTGACCAAAAGTTGACCAAATTTAACCACAGTTGACTTGAGTTGACTAGTTTCAAAAATAATTTTTAAATAATTAAACGATATTATTTAATTAAATGGAGTACTTACTTCTAATTAATTAAATAAAGTTATTTAATTAAATTCGAAGCCATTATTAATTAATTAAATGAAATCATTTAATTAAATAAGAAAAGTCTCTCTAATTAATTAAAAATTATTTAATTAAATGGAAAAAGTAAATATGAGAGCATATCTCATTTTATTAAATTAAATATCTCAACAAAATATCTCTTCAGTTTAAAAAGGGAAATTTTCAGTTCACTATTGATCAAAAATGAGTTAACTCCTTTTTCTACTCTGTGAGGCCTCGCCCCGACCCTCCATAGCCCTAGTTATTATTTTATCATTTTGATACTCACGATTCGAGATGTCGAGACATTATCTAATACTTAGAACATATTATATTATTTCATGTTATGTGATGTTACTTTCAAATATATTGATGATTGTCATTGAAATGTTTTATGTACATGTATGTTGATGAATTACGTAAAATGTAGGATTAACACATTGATTTTGGAATCTTTATGATTAAGGATATAGGTAGGATGCAAGAAACCCTGATTGATGTATGTTTCAATTTATGTGAATTTCTGTTACATATATATGTACATGTGATTTTACGAGACTACTGATGTGTACAATGAGTGTGTAGATATTTAGCCGAGAAACCCTATGGAGGAACAGAACTGATCTCTTTGTGCTAATTTTTGGAAGCTTTGTTGTTCGTAATTCACGTATTGTACTGTGAGATGTATATGTGTACCTTTCTATGTTCAATAAATGTTAATGTTCGTAACTATGTTTTGTTAGTGTCACTTGACACTCGTGAATTGTTTGTGTTCTTCAGTGTGCTGATTAGGGTTAGTTGTGTAACCTTTCGACCCAAGTTGGTTTAAGTTAGTGTCAGTTTGCTAATTGGGTTCTTAATCAAGTTTAGTCATCCCTAATCCGGATTAGTGCTTAATTTGCATTTTTTGAGTTGTTATATGGTCCTATTTTATTTCCTAGCTTTTGTTTGGTTCTAAAACTATTCCTAAGACTTCAAAACATGTTATTATTATATCCAAAGGGTATGGGTATGGGTTGGGGGTCTTTTCTAACCCCTAAGCCCCTTTTGTTGACTTTGGAGGCCACTCAAAAAGTGTCATTTTACCTTTGTGCGAAAATTGCAAGTGGTTATCTTGAGTTACCTCACCTCATCTCCACTTAGGATTTAACCATGGTGTGGGTTGAGTTAGGAGCTTCTAGATTTGTAGGTGGGTGGATGTGATAGGTGGGAAGGAAACCCACTTGTCAAGTGGGCTAGGTTAGTTAGGTTAGGTGTTAAGTTAGATTTTAGGTTAGTTAGTATTTAAGTTCTTTTTTTAAAAAAAATGGTAGTTTGATGTTAGTTTATTTTGATTTTCATTTGTTAATAGTGTTAAATTTAAAGTTGTTATTTTAGATTAGTATGTTATTATCATTAGTTTTGTTAGGATTAGTTTTTTGATTAAGTGTTAATCAATGTTTTGTTATAACTTGTTTATTTTATTTTGATTTAAGATTAGTTTAAAAAAAAAATATACAGTTAGTTTAATATTAAATATAATATAGTTTGAATTTTAAATTAGTTAGTATATATATATATATATATATATCGCAATATAATTTAGTTGCAATTGTAGTTTTCATTTAAGTGTAATTTGAATGTGGTATTTGATTTGTGATTGAACTAGAACCTTAAAATGTTATGTTTTGTTATGAATTAAGTATGATGTTAAATTAATATTAATTTATAAGTTTTATCGTCAATTAAATTAGTATAACTTTAGCTCTACACTATAATGATTTTAAACTAGTCTAAATGTATTATTGAATTTTAAATAGTTAGTTTTTATTTCATTAAATTTAAATTTAGTAAGATTTTGATGGTTTACTAATAGGTTAAAATAGTTGTAGGGTTTAAAGTTAATAAATTTGATATGCGTATGTTCAGTTTTAATTCTAGTTAAATTGTTTTTCCTTAAAGTAACATTTTTTTTTATATATCGACAAATTTGTAAATTGACAATTGGCTAAGAGTTCTATAGTTGATGTTGATTATATACTTTCAATGTATCTCAACTCGAATACATTACATTATCTTTTAAATAATTGTTTCTTATTATTGAAAATTTATGTAAGAACACGAGTTTATCGATATCTATCTTAACGATGTAATCGTCCTCATGTTTGAAATCTTTAGACGTAATGTAGAGAACCTGTACTAAAACTATTATCAATCTTTTCAACTTAAAGCATGTTTAATTATTAATTCTTATATTAAAAAGAATGTGTGTGTGTGTGTGTGTTTTTACCCCCCGAAATCTGGGCATGACATTTTGGTATCAGAGCTAGTGTTTCAACACTAGGAACCTTAAACCCTTACACTTCTGAAACTTAAAATGAAATGTTAAATTTTGTAGGATGCCTCCTATTACTCGAAGCAACCCACGAAGCAGAGGTCGTAGGGCAAGAGGTGGCAGAGCGGGACAGGGGGATGGACCACCACCACCACCTCCACCACCATCACCTCCACCTCCACCACCACCAAACCCAAACCAGGACATTATAGATGCACTTTAGACTTTGATTGGTGTAGTTCAGCAGAGAGAGGTACCTATAGTTCAGCCAGTTCAACAGATTCCAGTAGTGGAAGTAGAGGGACCCGGAGGAGGCAGGCCCAGAGGTAGAGAGAGGACTAGGAGTTCCCACCGAGACAGTTAGAGGGTCAAGATGAGCACGAGAAAGAGTCAATACACCATAGAGGACCCCTATTTGACAGACCTCCTAGACATGTAGGAGATGATATCAAAGAATTGATTCGACCCGGCCCACCATTGTTTACCGGTACCACTGAGGGTTCAGTAGCAGAGGCATGGTTGCAGAGCTTACAGCGATGCTTTGGGTTGCGCCCTTATGGGAGTAATCTAAAAGCACGCCTAGCAGTTCATCAGTTGAGAGGGGAAGCCTCCAACTGGTGGCATCAGGAGGAGATTTTTTGTGGAGTGAGGATGAACACCCTCACATGGGAATCTTTCCTAGAAAGATTTTGCAAGAGGTACTTGTCAGAGCATTTTCGACAGAAATAGATAGAGGAGTTTCATTCTCTTTATCAGAGAGGCCTTATAGTGGCTCAATACGAGAGTAGGTTTCTCGAGCTCCTTCCTTATGTGGAATACATGAAGGACGAGAAACTACGAGTACATCATTTTATCATGGGTTTGAATTTTGCACTTCAGGGTCTAGTTTGGATGGCCTTCCCTACTACCTTCAGACAAGCAATGGAGATAGCACTAGTGGCAGAGGATACTTGGGGTAGATAGGAATCACGGGATCGGTCTCAGAACCAAAATTCTACCGGACAGAAACCCCCTTGGAAAGGGAATCAGAATTATACACCAGGGTCCTCTAAGGGCCAACCGCCTCAGCAGCAGCAGCAGGAATTCTCATAGGGTTACCAGGGCTCCAAGCCCAAGCAATGGCAGTTACAGCAGGATCATAAAGTACATACCACAGTCACAGTCAGTACAGACTCAATAGTCTTCCAAGGGTGGATACGATGGGTCTAGCAGGTCAAGAGGCCCATAGCAGTCTGGATCAAAGGATGCACGATCTTATACCCGAGGACCATGCTATACTTGTGGTGGCATGGGTCACATAGCTAGAGAGTGTTCACAGGGACAGTCATCCAGTGGTCAGAGAGGGGCTTTTTCAGAGCCGACAGTGGGAGACATGGGCAGGTCTCACAGAGTCTTTACAACGGTTGACAACCGCCAGATTGAGCATCAGGGTACAATTATTGAGGCTTTAGGTGGAGTTGGTCAGCCAGTTAGCACTAGGGACTATCCTTATTATTGCCCGACAGACCTTAGCTTCTTGAGGTCGAGAGCTAGACCAAGTTAGGTTCTAGCGAGAATTTTGCGATGAGGTCATGATTTCTTGGGAATATACAGCACAGATGTGATCTCTATACCCTTGTCTTTTGATGAACTCTAGGAGGAGGTTCATGCCTAGTGGGGGAGGATGTGAGGCCATGCCCCGACCCTCCATAGCCCTAGTTATTATTTTATCATTTTGATACTCACGACTCGAGATGTGGAGACATTATCTAATACTTAGAACATATTATATTATTTCATGTTATGTGATGTTACTTTCAAATATATTGATGATTGTTATTTAAATGTTTTATGTACATGTATGTTGATGAATTACGTAAAATGTAGGATTAACACATTGATTTTGGAATCTTTATGATTAAGGATATAGGTAGGATGCAAGAAACCCTGATTGATGTATGTTTCAATTTATGTGAATTTTTGATACATATATATATGTAGATGTGATTTTACGAGACTACTGATGTGTGAAATGAGTGTGCATATATTTAGCCGAGAAACCCTATGGAGGAACAGAACTAATCTCTTTGTGCTAATTTTTGGAAACATTGTTGTTCATAATTCACGTATTGTACTGTGAGATGTATATATGTACCTTTCTATGTTCAGTAAATGTTAATGTTCATAACTATGTTTTGTTAGTGTCACTTGACACTCGTGAATTGTTTGTGTTCTTCAGTGTGCTGATTAGGGTTAGTTGTGTAACTTTTGGACCCAAGTTGGTTTAAGTTAGTGTCAGTTTGCTAATTGGGTTCTTAATCGAGTTTAGTCATCCCTAATCCGGATTAGTGCTTAATTTGCATTTTATGAGTTGTTATATGGTCCTATTTTATTTCCTAGCTTTTGTTTGGCTCTAAAACTATTCCTAAGACTTCAAAACATGTTATTATTATACCCAAAGGGTATGGGTATGGGTTGGGGGTCTTTTCTAACCCCTAAGCCCCTTTTGTTGACTTTGGAGGCCACTCAAAAAGTGTCATTTTACTTTTGTGCGAAAATTGCAAGTGGTTATCTTGAGTTACCTCACCTCATCTCCACTTAGGGTTTAACTATGGTGTGGGTTGAGTTAGGAGCTTCTAGATTTGTAGATGGGTGGATGTGATAGGTGGGAAGGAAACCCACTTGTCAAGTGGGCTAGTTTATTTAGGTTAGGTGTTAAGTTAGATTTTAGGTTAGTTAGTATTTAAGTTCTTTAAAAAAAAAAAATGGTAGTTTGATGTTAGTTTATTTTGTTTGTCATTTGTTAATAGTGTTAAATTTAAAGTTGTTATTTTAGATTAGTATGTTATTATCATTAGTTTTGTTAGGATTAGTTTGTTGATTAAGTGTTAATCAATGTTTTTTTATAACTTGTTTAGGTTATTTTGATTTAAAATTAGTTTAAAATATATATATATACAGTTAGTTTAATATTATATATAATATAATTTGAATTTTAAATTAGTTAGTATATATATATATATATATATATATATATATATATATATATATATATATATCGCAATATAATTTAGTTGCAATTGTAGTTTTCATTTAAGTGTAATTTGAATGTGGTATTTGATTTGTGATTGAACTAGAACCTTAAAATGTTATGTTTTGTTATGAATTAAGTATGATGCTAAATTAATATTAATTTATAAGTTTTATCGTCAATTAAATTAGTATAACTTTAGCTCTACACTATAATGATTTTAAACTAGTATAAATGTATTATTGAATTTTAATTAGTTAGTTTTTATTTCATTAAATTTAAATTTAGTAAGATTTTGATGGTTTAGTAATAGGTTAAAATAGTTGTAAAGTTTAAAGTTAATAAATTTGATATGCGTATGTTCAGTTTTAATTCTAGTTAAGTTGTTTTTCCTTAAAGTAACTTTTTTTTTTTATATATATCGATAAATTTGTAAATTGACAATTGGCTAAGAGTTCTATAGTTGATGTTGATTATATACTTTCAATGTATCTCAACTCGAATACATTACATTGTCTTTTAAATAATTGTTTCTTATTATTGAAAATTTATGTAAGAAGATGAGTTTATCGATATCTATCTTAACGATGTAATCGTCCTCATGTTTGAAATCTTTAGACGTAATGTAGAGAACCTATACTAAAACTATTATCAATATTTTCAACTTAGAGCATGTTTAATTATTAATTCTTATATATAAAAGAAATGTGTGTGTGTGTGTGTGTGTTTTTACCCCCCGAAATCTGGGCATGACATACTCAAATTGAATCAGTTAACTCCTTATTTGTCTCAAATTAAATCTGTTAACTCCCTTTAATTTGGAAATCTCCCTTTATGACTGAACTTCACCTTTATTCCTGACCGTTGATTGAAATCGATCTCAATCGTTGATGAATTTCAGTAAAGTCGATTTAAGAGACCCTCATCTCATCATTTTGAAAGGTTGAATGGGAATTTGCATCGAATTGTTGCTAGAATTCATACTCACATTTGCTCATATTCACACATTCAAAGATCAAGTTTGACCAAAAGTTGACCAGATTTAACAAAAGAATTTTGAAATAATTAAATGAAATTATTTAATTAAATGGAGTACTTAATTCTAATTAATTAAACAAATTTATTTAATTAAATGAGAAGCCATTATTAATTAATCAAATGAAGTTATTTAATTAAATAAGAATAGTGGCTCTAATTAATTAAAGATTATTTAATTAAATGGAAAAAGTAATTATGAGAGCATATCTCATTTTAATAAATTAAATTTCTCAAAAAAATCTCTCTTGAGTTCAAAAAGGGAAATTTCTAGTTCACTATTGATCAAAAATGAATTAAATGAGTTAACTCCTTTTTCTACTAAAATTGAATCAGTTAACTCCTTGTTTTACTCAAATTAAATCTGTTAACTCCCTTTAATTTAGAAATCTTCCTTTATGACTAAACTTCACCTTTAATCTTGACCATTGATCGAAATCGATCTCAACCGTTGATGAATTCTAGAAAAGTCTATTTAAGAGATCCTCATCTCTTCATTTTGAAAGGTTGAATGAGAATTTGCATCGAATTGTTGCTGAAATTCATACTCACATTTGCTCATATTCACATACGCAAAGATCATGTTTGACCAAAAGTTAACCAGATTTAACCATGGTTGACTTG
The DNA here is from genome assembly GCA_028749045.1 of Cupressus sempervirens. NCBI lineage: Eukaryota > Viridiplantae > Streptophyta > Pinopsida > Cupressales > Cupressaceae > Cupressus > Cupressus sempervirens. Next base: position 115,321,390 of record CM053783.1, read on the forward strand.
AGTTGACTAGTTTCAAAATTTTTTTTGAAATAATTAAATAAAATTATTTAATTAAATGGAGTACTTACTTCTAATTAATTAAACAAAGTTATTTAATTAAATGAGAAGCCATTCCTAATTAATTAAATGAAGTTATTTAATTAAATAAAAAAAGTGTCGCTAATTAATTAAAGATTATTTAATTAAATAGAAAAAGTAATTATGAGAGCATATCTCATTTTATTAAATTAAATATTTCAACAAAATCTCTCTTCAGTTCAAAAAATGAAATTTCCAGTTCACTATTGATCAAAAATGAGTTAAATCTGTTGACTCCCTTTTCTACTCAAATTGAATCAGTTAACTCCTTATTTTACTCAAATAAAATTTATTAACTCCCTTTAATTTGGAAATCTCCCTATATGACTGAACTTCAACTTTAATCCTGACCATTGATTGAAATCGATCTCGACCATTGATGAATTTTAGGAAAGTCTATTTAAGAGACCCTCATCTCTTCATTTTGAAAGGTTGAATGAGAATTTGCATCGAATTGTTGCTGGAATTCATACTCACATTTTCTCATATTCACATACGCAAAGATCAAGTTTGACCAAAAATTGACCAGATTTAACCATAGTTGACTTAAGTTGACTACTTTCAAAAAGAATTTTGAAATAATTAAATGATATTATTTAATTAAATGGAGTACTTACTTCTAATTAATTAAATAAAGTTATTTAATTAAATGAGAAGCCATTTCTAATTAATTAAATGAAGTTATTTAAATAAATAAGGAAAGTGGCTCGAATGAATTAAAGATTATTTAATTAAATAGAAAAAGTAATTATGAGAGCATATCTCATTTTATAAAATTAAATATCTTAACAAAATATCTCTTCAGTTCAAAAATGGAAATTTTCAGTTCACTATTGATCAAAAATGATTTAAATCAGTTAACTCCTTTTATAGTCAAATTGAATCAGTTAACTCCTTATTTTACTTAAATTATATCTGTTAACTCACTTGAATTTGGAAATCTCCCTTTATGATTGAACTTCACCTTTAATCCTAACCGTTGATTGAAATCGATCTCAACCATTGATGAATTCTAAGAAATTCTATTTAAGAGACCCTCATCTCTTCATTTTGAAAGGTTGAATGAGAATTTGCATGAAATTGTTGTTGGAATTCATACTCACATTTGCTCATATTCACATACGCAAAGATCAAGTTTGACCAAAAGTTGACCAAATTTAACTATGGTTGACTTGAGTTGACTAGTCGCGAAAAGAATTTTGAAATAATTTAACGAAATTATTTAATTAAATGGAGTACTTACTTCTAATTAATTAAAATAAGTTATTTAATTAAACGAGAAGTCATTCCTAATTAATTAAATGAAATTATTTAATTAAATAAGAAAAGTGTCTCTAATTAATTAAAAATTATTTAATTCAATGGAAAAGAAATTATGAGAGTATATCTCATTTTATTAAATTAAATATCTCAACAAAATCTCTCTTCAATTCAAAAAAAAAAATTTCTACTTCACTATTGATAAAAAATGAGTTAAATCAGTTAACTCTCTTTTCTACTCAAATTGAATCAGTTAACTCCTTATTTTAATCAAATTACATCTGTTAACTCCCTTTAATTTGGAAATCTCCCTTTATGATTTAACTTCACCTTTAATTCTGACCGTTGATTGAAATAAATCTCAACCGTTGATGAATTCCAGGAAAGTCTATTTAAGAGACCCTCATCTCTTCATTTTTAAAAGTTGAATGAGAATTTGTATCGAATTGTTGCTAGAATTCATACTCACATTTGCTCATATTCCCATACGCAAAGATCAAGTTTGACCAAAAGTTGACCAGATTTAACCACGGTTGACTTGAGTTGACTAGTTTCGAATTTTTTTTTTGAAATAATTAAACGAAATTATTTAATTAAATGGAGTACTTACGTCTAATTAATTAAACAAAGCTATTTAATCAAATGACAAGCCATTCATAATTAATTAAACGAAGTTATTTAATTAAATAAGAAAAGTGTCTGCAATTAATTAAAGTTTATTTAATTAAATAGAAAAAGTAATTATGAGAGAATATCTTATTTTATGAAATTAAATAGCTCAACAAAATCTCTCTTCAATTCAAAAAGGGAAAATTCCAGTTCGTTATTGATCAAAAATGAGTTAAATGACTTAACTCCTTTTTCTACTCAAATTGAATCAGTTAACTCTTTATTTTACTCAAATTAAATCTATTAACTCATTTTAATTTGGAAATCTCCCTTTATGACTGAACTTCACCTTTAATCCTGACCGCTGATTGAAATCGATCTCAACCATTGATGAATTCCAAGAAAGTCTATTTAAGAGACCCTCATCTCTTCATTTTTGAAAGGTTGAATAAAAATTTGCATCGAATTGTTGCTGGAATTCATACTCACATTCGCCCATATTCACATACACAAAGATCAATTTTGACCAAAAGTTGACCAAATTTAACCACGGTTGAGTTGACTTGACTAGTTTCGAAAGGAATTTTGAAATAATTAAACAAAATTATTTAATTAAATGGAGTACTTACTTCTAATTAACTGAACAAAGTAATTTAATTAAATGAGAAGCCATTCCTAATTAATTAAATGAAGTTATTTTATTAAATAAGAAAAGTGTCTCTAATTAATTAAAGATAATTTCATTAAATAGAAAAAGTAATTATGAGAGCATATTTGATTTTATTAAATTAAATATCTCAACAAAATCTCTCTTCAATTTAAAAAGAGAAATTTCCAGTTCACTATTGATCAAGAATGAGTTAAATCAATTAACTCCTTTTTCAACTCAAACTGAATCTGTTAACTCCTTATTTTACTCATATTAAATCTGTTAACTCCCTTTAATTTGGAAATCTCCCTTTATGACTCAACTTCACCTTTAATCCTGACCGTTGATTGAAATCGATCTCAATCATTGATGAATTCTAGGAGAGTCTATTTAAGAGACTCTCATTTCTACATTTTGAAAGGTTGAATGAGAATTTGCATCAAATTTTTGCTGGAATTCATACTCACATTTGTTCATATTCACATACAGAAAGATCAAGTTTTACCAAAAGGTGACCAGTTTTAACTATGATTGACTTGAGTTGACTAGTTTCAAAAAGAATTTTGAAATAATTAAACGAAATTATTTAATTAAATAGAATACTTACTTCTAATTAATTAAACAAAGTTATTTAATTAAACGAGAAGCCATTCCTAATTAATTAAATGAAGTTATTTAATTAAATAAGAAAAGTGTCTCTAATTAATTAAAGATTATTTAATTAAATAGAAAAAGTAATTATGAGAGCATATCTTTTTTTATTATATTACATATGTCAACAAAATCTCTCTTCAGTTCAAAAAGGGAAATTTTCAGTTCATTATTGATAAAAAATGAGTTAAATGAGTTAACTCTTTTTTCTACTCAAATTGAATCAGTTAACTCCTTATTTTACTCAAATTAAATCTGTTAACTCCCTTTAATTTGGAAATCTCCCTTTATGATTGAACTTCACCTTTAATCCTGACTGTTGATTGAAATCAATCTCAACCGTTGATGAATTCCAAGAAAGTCTATTTAAAAGACCCTTATCTATTCATTTTATAAGGTTGAATGAGAATTTGCATCGAACTGTTGTTGGAATTCATACTCACATTTGCTCATATTCACATACGCAATGATCAAGTTTGACCAAAAGTAGATCAGATTTAACCATAGTTTACTTGAGTTGACTATTTTCGAAAATAATTTTCAAATTATTAAACAAAATTATTTAATTAAATGGAGTACTTACTTCTAATTAATTAAAGAAAGTTATTTAATTAAATGAGAATCCATTCCTAATTAATTAAATGAAGTTATTTAATTAAATAAGAAAAGTGTCTCTAATTAATTAAAGATTATTTAATTAAATGGAAAAAGTAATTATGAGAGCATATCTCATTTTATTAAATTAAATATGTCAACAAAATCTCTCTTCAGTTCAAAAAGGGAAATTTCCAATTCACTATTGATCAAAAATGAGTTAAATCAGTTGACTCCTTTTTCTACTCAAATTGAATCAGTTAACTCTTTCTTTTACTCAAATTAAATCTGTTAACTCCCTTTAATTTGGAAATCTCCCTTTATGACTGAACTTCACCTTTCATCCTAACCGTTGATTGAAATCGATCTCAATCGTTGAATTCTAGGAAAGTCTATTTAAGAGACCCTCATCTCTTCATTTTGAAAGGTTGAATGAGAATTTGCATCGAATTGTTGCTGGAATTCATACTCACATTTTCTCATATTCACATACGCATAGATCAAGTTTGACCAAAAGTTGACCAAATTTAACCATGGTTGACTTGAGTTGACCAGTTTTGAAAAGAATCTTGAAATAATTAAATGAAATTATTTAATTAAATGGAGTACTTACTTATAATTAATTAAACAAAGTTATTTAATTAAATGAGAAGTCATTCCTAATTAATTAAATAAGAAAAGTGTCTCTAATTAATTAAAGATTATTTAATTAAATAGAAAAAGTAATTATGAGAGCATATCTCATTTTATTAAATTAAATATCACAACAAAATCTCTCTTCAGTTCAAAAAGGGAAATTTCCAGTTCACTATTGATAAAAAATGAGTTAAATCTGTTGACTCCTTTTTCTACTCAAATTGAATCAGTTAACTCCTTATTTTACTCAAATTAAATCTGTTAACTCCCTTTATTTTGGAAATCTCCCTTTATGACTGAACTTCTCCTTTAATCTTGACTGTTGATTGAAATCGATCTCAACCGTTGATGAATTCTAGGAAAGTCTATTTAAGAGACCCTCATCTCTTCATTTTGAAAGGTTGAATGAGAATTTGCATCGAATTGTTGCTGGAATTCATACTCACATTTGCTCATATTCACATACGCAAAGATCAAGTTTGACCAAAAGTTGACCAGATTTAACCACGGTTGACTTGAGTTGACTAGTTTCGAAAATAGTTTTGAAATAATTAAATGAAATTATTTAATTAAATGGAGTACTTACTTCTAATTAATTAAACAAAATTATTTAATTAAATGAGAGGCCATTCCTAATTGATTAAATGAAGTTATTTAATTAAATAAGAAAAGTGTCTTTAATTAATTAAAGATTATTTAAATAAATAGAAAAAGTAATTATGAGAGTATATCTCATTTTATTAAATTATATATCTCAAAAAAATCTCTCTTTAGTTCAAAAAGGGAAATTTCCAGCTGACTATTGATCAAAAATGAGTTAAATCAGTTGACTCCTTTTTCTACTCAAATTGAATCAGTTAGCTCCTTATTTTACTCAAATTAAATCTGTTAACACCCTTTAATTTGGAAATCTCTCTTTATGACTGAACTTCACCTTTAATCCTGACCGTTGATTGAAATTGATCTCAACCGTTGATGAATTCCAAGAAAGTCTATTTAAGAGACCCAAATCTCTTCATTTTGAAGGGTTGAATGAGAATTTGCATCGAATTATTGCTAGAATTCATAGTCACATTTGCTCATATTCACATATGCAAAGATCAAGTTTGACCAAAAGTTGACCAGATTTAACCATAGTTGACTTGAGTTGACTAGTTTTGAAAAGAATTTTGAAATAATTAAACGAAATTATTTAATTAAATTGTAATACCCTGCCAAGGGATCCACAGTATTAACCTAGAATTTCACTGACATTTTTTTTTTCATAGAAGTAAACATCACATATAACTTATGCACATTAACGGAAGCAATAACATTGTCCATCTGAAAGTAAATATAACATAAATAACAGATTACATTCTTTAAGATCCCTTAATGGTTAATTACGTTCATGAATCCCTCCATCACCTCTGGCGAGCATTCAAATTAGATTGAGTAAAAATGTACTGAAGACTACGATGATCACTATGTAGCTCAAATCTATGCCAAAACAAGAAATGTCTACACCTTGTCAAATCATGAACTACTGCTGCTAACTCAAGATCATGCGTAGGATAATTTAACTCATGATCCTTGAGCTTGCATGATTCATACGCAATCACCCATCCATTTTGCATCAACACTGCCCCAATACCTTCAAGAGAAGCATTTGTACATACCATGAAATCACCTTTTAGATCTGGTACAGCTAGAATTGGTGCACTGGTCAAAAGCTCCTTGAGCTTCTGAAAAGCTTCCTCACATTTCTCTGTCCACACGAACTTCTTTCCTTTCCTTTGAAGAGAAGTGATAGGATGTGCTATCCTAGAGAAGTTCTGGACAAATCTACGATAATAACCGGCTAAACCAATGAAACTATGAATCTCTGACACATTAGTCAGAGTCGGCCAATCTATTATCACCTGAATCTTTGCAAGATCCACTGAAATACCATCACCTAAAATAACATACCCTAAATACTGAATCTCCAATTTGAAGAATTCACACTTAGCTACATTGGCATAAAGTTGATTGTCTCTCAAACACTGCAAAACCAACCACAGGTGTTCCTCATGCTCCTTTTGAGTCTTAGAATATATCAATATATCATCAAGAAACACGAGTACAAACCTGTTTAGATAAGATCGAAACACACCATTCATCAAACTCATGAAAACCGATGGAGCATTAGTCAATCCAAAAGGTACTACTGTGAACTCATAATGCCCATAGCGAGTTCAAAAAGCGGTCTTGTGAATATCTGCTTCCTTAATACGAAGCTAGTGGTATCCTGACTTAAGGTTAATCTTGGAGAATACTGTAGCCCCCTTGATCTGATCAAATAAGTCATCAATCCTAGGCAAGGGATACCTATTCTTAATAGTCACCTTATTCAACTGTCTATAGTCAATACAAAGGCAAAAAGAACCATCTTTCTTCTTCACAAAGAGCACTGGAGCTCCCCATGGTGATACACTAGGTCGAATGCTCCCTTTAGCCAGAAGTTCCTCTAGTTGAAGACGTAGCTCACCCAATTCTTGAGTAGTCATGCAATTAGGAGCTTTAGAGAGAGCCTCCACTCAGGAATTAGATCAATACTAAAATCAATGTCCCTCTTAGGAGGCATGCCTGGAATCTCACTTGGAAAAACATCTGCGTACTCCTGCAAAATCGGGTGATCTAAAGTCTCCCTCATGGAATCTTCCTCATCAAGATCATTTACCATAACAACAAATATCTGACATCCCTTACAGAAACTTTGCTTCAATTGCATAGCAGAAATCATCCGCAGAGATATAGGCCTCGGTATCCCAACTATTTACACATCATTCCCTTGGTCATCTTGGCACATAATAATCTTCTTCCTGCAATCTATACTAGCTTTATGAGATCCAAGCTAGTCCATGCCTAAAACCACATCATAGGAACCAAGAGGTATGACTCGAAGATCCACTGTCATATCAAAGCTTCCTAAGCTAAGCCCACACTTATGAACTACAGAATCTATGGAGACCTTAATGCCTGAGGCTAATTCCACTTGCCAACCATGATCTTGCTTCACCACATCCAGCTTACACTTAGAAACTATAGATGGTGAAATAAATGAATCTGTAGCTCCTAAATCAAACAATACTAAAAGAGATATACCTCTAATAGCTCTTGTGTTCTCAACCACTTTTCCTTGATGATCTTCCTGACGCTGCTCAACTGCTGCAAAAACTCTATGAGCTCTACCTGCATCACCAACTGTAGGCTCTAAAACTATAGGCCTAGGTCCTAAAAACTAAGGTGCTCACTGAGGACACTAAGTTGCATAATGTCCAATCTGACCACATGAAAAGCATTTCGTATTTCTACCGGAACCTCTTCCCATAGGTGGTACATTTGATTGCTAACGACTGTTCCTGCTAACAAAAGACTCGCTACTCTAAGCTGGCTGATTGGTCTGATTCTATCTATTGCATTGAGAATTGTGGTTGTTCTTGGTGTTAGAACCTTTGCCACTGCCTTGAGCTTGAGAATTTGAGCCCTTCTATTGCTGTGTCTATTGAGACTGCTACTGATACTGTTTCCCCTTAGAGAAAGAAAACTTCTTGTTATGACCTGAATTGTAGTTGCTTTTAGATCCTGATGCTGTTGGCGCTCCTACAAAACCACCTTGACCAAGGTTGACACTTTTCTCAACAAGGCTAGCTCGATTCACAACATCCTTGAGGGTTTTTGGTTCAAATACCTTAACTCCCCCAATAATACAGTTTTTCAAACCCCTAATAAAATGTTGTGTCAACTGAGCTGAATTTTCACTGAACCCTGAGAAAGACATAAGGTCATAAAACTTATGCTCATACTCGATCACTGACAAAGTTTATTGTTTGAGATTATGAAATTCATCAGCCCTTTGTTGTTTCCATTCCTCTGGTAGGAATCATTCACGAAAACTCTCTAGGAATAATTCCCATGTGACACTGCTCATATCAATTCCCAACTTCTTCTCCTCTATCGTCCACCAAGTGGCCCCAAAATTCTCTAGATTAGTGATCACAAACCTTACCTTACCATTGTTGTCGAACTCCTGCATGGCAAAAATCTTGTCGAGAGAAATAAGCCACTACTCAGCCACATAACCAGAACCTTGCCCATTGAAAGGCTTAACCTTGGATCTTGAAAGATCCTTCATCTGAGTGGACACAATGGACCTCTGACGATCCTTCCGAGGACTTCTAGACCTGGGTCTATGCTCTTGTTCTGTCTGATGCACTTTAGGCTATTCTTGAACAGGAGGTAGACGTTCTAGAATAGTCCTCATCATCGGTCTCAAACCAACCTCTTGAAACTCAGCTTGGTCCTCTCTACGACTCTCTTCCTGCTGCCTACTAGAGTGCTCTTCCCTGCTCTCTACACGAGCCAATCCCTCATGGGCAGACTCATGGGCACTGACAGTTCTGCCATGACCAACCCTCTTCCATGGCCTCTACCATGGCCTCTAATAGAAGACTTAGTCCCAGATACCATCCTACAACAGTACAAGGTACTAAGTTCAGTTCTATGTTTAAGTTTAAGTAAAATTTCCAGTTTTGAAAACTAAGTGTTGAACTATGAAAAATATACAAGTAACAGTTGAAGAACTGTTTCAGTTCACCTAGTTTCAAATTGAACAGATACACTTGACAGTTCAAAGTTCTAGTTGTTCCAAAATATCCAGAGCTCCCAATGTAGAAACTCGAGCTTTGATACCAAATGTATTTGGTTGATAGATAAAATTTTTCCCCAAAACTATTAGAATCAATTTTCTAATTGATCTAATAATATTTTGTTTATATAACATTGTTTAAAAATTGACACTCTCAATGAATCAAAACTGAATTATAACAAAATTTGATTGATATAATTCATGCGCTACATATATAAACGGAGGCATTCAATTTAATAACCTCTTTTTAAAAAAAAAAAACCACCACCATTGGTAGTGGTCATGCCACCCTGCCTACCGTTGCAGAGCCTGCGACAGTTGTTGCAGTACCTACGACTGCAAGTATGGTGCACATGCTTCATATCATTTACATGGGGTACGAGGGGGGTACGCCCCTCCCATATATATATATATATTTAATTGCGATTTTCAATAACGTTTGAAATAAATATTTTGTCATTTGATTTAATAAAAAAATTTATAAATGTTTTATAGAAAAATGAAATTCGACATTCAAACTTTCAATAAATATAATTATATATATATGCATATATGTATATATATATATATATTTAAATGTATATATGTGTGTGTGTGTGTGTGTGTGTGTGTGTGTGTGTGTGTGTGCGTGCAAAATTTTTATAAATATATATATTTGGATATGCATTAAAAATGCAGACCTAAAATCATGTAATGCCCCGCCAAGGGATCCAAAGAATTTCACTAAGTTTGCCAAACAATTTTTTTTTAAACATGAAAGTAAAACCATACTCAACACTTGTGGAAGCAATAGTAACATCCAACTAAAAATAACATAACATAACAGATTACATTCTTTAAAGATCCCTTAACATTGAATTACTTTTAATCATAACTTATTCATCTAACATTACATCCTTAACAATGAAATAGCAAGGATACATCCAATGTTCTTAAACCATATACAAGTGTACATTTTAGATTGCTCAATCATCCACTATACATGTTACAAGGTATGACAAGCTTAAAATAATAAACATCCATGTAAATAAAGTACATCATCATCCAATATTAATCCATGATGTAATAACATAATAAAACCATAACCATACATGATACATCATCATCATAAAGATATAAACATCCATCATAAAAGATAACCATACATCACAAACATAACTAACTAAGTGCACGGTTCCTCCCAACCATAAATAGCATCATTAGACCATCATGGATCCTAGCCATCCCTCCGTGCGTAACATTTCAAAGCACCGAAGAGATCATCGGCTATAAACATAGTAGGAATGTCACTCCTAAAACATCCTACTAACATGCAAAGCAAAGCATAATATATCATCAACTAACATATGCAAATCATCAATACAAGAACATACCAGTAAATACATCCATCATAAGGTATATCGTCTATCATAATGCTCTAAGAACAGAATGAAGATAAATACCAACCAATAATACTCCAGCCACAGTGTCTTGGATGGATCTCAAATGATAAGAGTGGAAAAAAACACTACCACCCGACTGCGTGGAACCTAAGTGGTCCACTCCCACCGTGCTGAGGAGATAGTCTCAAGTCCCAAAAAGGCTATCAAAATCACAAAGTATAAATCTCTTTAAGTCCAGGAATCCTAAAAGTATACTAACTCAAAGGTTCCATCACACACAAAAATTGACATCTAATTCCCAGAGGCACACAATGACATGTAGGAAACCTACTCTGCAAGCAAGAAAGTGTCATTGCATTTATCACGTACAAGTTACCCTGGCAGTTAGCTAAACTCCACGGGTCCATACAGATCTCATGCGGCCACTAGTATCCTCTCATACTGACAAGGCATACTATGGAATGCAAGGTCGCAACCATGCGTTCTCACTACTCCCATCCTAGCCTGTACAAGCACTCAAGGCATGGGCGAGAACCAAAATAATTATCTTTTTAGGTTCATTTAATCCCCATTTAGTGTGTAAATGTTATCACTTATTAACAAAACTTACAATGAGTTACCCTGGCAGCCACTTAGGGCCCCGACCCCCATTGCAAGCCACTTCCCGACACTACAAGTAGATTACCTACCCTAATACTCATGGAATCATAAATCACCATAGTCCTGTACAAGTGACTGTAAGGAAATCCAAAAGATAATCCATAAAAAGAATCATCAAATATCCACAATATAAGCATCAAATATCCATAATAAGAATCATCAAATCTCCAAGATAAGAATCATCAAAATCTCCATGAGCATCTGGAGAAACATCCATAGAAAATCATGACCACAAAAGTTCTCTATTGGCAACTGAAGGCATCACTAATAATCATAAGTATCCATTGGTTCACAATAACCAAAATAAATCATCTCATCCATTGGTTCTCAACAAGCAACCAAGAATATCTCAAAATCATACTGATCGAAGACTCCAAAATGGTTGAGTCAAAACATGTCACAACATGACATCATCAGGAAATAAATCCACATTTCAGTCCCATCATGGCGACTAGAAAGTAATCCAAGGATAACTGATCGATGACTCAAAAATGATTAGCTCAAGTGTCTCATACACATACATCTCAGCTTCACACATGAAGACTGATGAACAAATACAAACATTTCATAAAGCATACGATCACATAACCATGGCTGAGCTTATAAAGATCAAGACCAAATAAGATCAACATGCCAACACATCTCATAACCCTCGAGCCTCTGGTAACAACCTAAGACTGGTCATCACTAGTCAACCCAAAAACCCAAAACAAGAAGCATATAGAATACACGATGCAGACACATGTTTTGGTTTTGCTATTATCTCATAGTTGAATCAAGTGTAGAGCTTTAGTTTTCATTTCAAGTATACTTCAAGTGTCTAAGTTTCATCATTTGACCTACAAGTCAACCCATTTGTTCCCCCGATAGCATTATCCTTCCATTATTAAGAATTACATTCTAAGAATTACTTAAGGTTAAATATTCACTAAACTGATATTCATTGACCTTAATTAAATTGTTCTCTATTTTAACCATGATCCATATTCTAATTGATTAACTCTTCTTTTAATGTTACTTCAATTTCCAAAATAAATCAAGGATCATTATGTAAGAAAGTCAATTACTAGTCTTCGAATAAGAAGATTATAACTTTATTAAAATGATCAATTAAATTAACATAGGTACACCATCCATGACCTTTAAACATTCGATTAAAACTAAATGTTACTAGATCCTATGTCTCTTAATTTAATCGTTGCAATCATCACTAATAACCATTAAAATAACTAAAGTCTTTATTCAAGTCCTTAAAATAAGATTTATCAACTTCAATATTTAACAACTCCACTAAAAGAATCGTTATTATTATATCGATTAAAACTTTATTACATAACTTAATTATTAATTAAATCTAATTAAGTCTCATTGATTGATTTAATTAATAGTTGCATAACCATAGAAAAGTTCTCATTAATATCAGTTGACTAATAGCTAACTATAACTTGAACGTTAAAAGTCAACTATAACTCAAATCCCTAATATTCATATTAATAGTTCAATAATAACAACTTGTTAATATTTAATAACAAGACGTAATAAATCCCCAATACCAAATATTATCATTTCAAATAAATTTCTCCCATGGTACGCTAATTATAATTTAATTAACTATTTAAGCCATTAATATCATTATTTATTAATAGTTTGTTCAACCTAACAAACATTAATAAATACTAAACTCATCTATAGATAATCGATCTAGAGAATCCTTCTGTAAACTTCATTAGTTAATATTTTGCTAACCTTTAAGGTATATCAATACTTTATAATAATAATTCAAATCATAGCTATGTTATAACAAGGTCAAAATGTAACAATGACCCATTGTCCAGTATCAATAAAATTTGCATCTCTTAATAATCCTCATTAAACATCTTTATAAATTACCACTTCTTAACTATTTAATATATATTAAATAGTACTTAATATACATTAAATAATTAATATTAAAAGTTCTCTACATGAACTATATCAATATCTTTTCTCTATTGATAATAATTGACCAAATATTATTAATCATTTGTCATTTATCATTCTCAAATAGGTCAATTGAGAACCCCAACATAACAAATCACTTAATTATTAAAGTTCATTCTAACTATATCACTAATACTCATACTATTAGCCCAATGACAATTACATTAATTGATATTTAATACTATTAGTGTTGAGTAACAATATTCATGAACATCGATTTATAAATAGAATCGATTTATAATACAACAGTAGTATTAATATAGATATTAAATATGTTAATAAATTACAACCTATTATTAAAACTTTAATCATACTAAGAAAACTTTAACTTCAAAACCAAAAGTGATTTATATTAATAATAATTAATATCTCTCCTTTAGAAATAATAATTGATAATTTTTTTATTAATATTTTTTTAAAAATCATTTATCAAGCATATAATAGTTATTAAATATTAATAACATATTACTTTAAACACAAACTTACATATATAAAGAAAAACATAAATCAAAGTCGAAACTTCAAACAATGCGCATGCAAAGCGATTATTAAATCACTGTGCGGTATTGTATATGTCATGCGGTCGCTCGTACCCTCTCTCTGCAGTCGAGTACACTGTGTTCATAGTGCTGGCTCATGGGTAACCGCCGGACAGAGACAGTAAGAGGGAGGTGGGTGCGGTGGGTGTAACCCCACCCGCCCCAAAATATAAGTTGACATATATGTTTATGAAATGTAGTTTAAAATAGCATTTTTTCAATAACGCTTCATGCGATACAAAATTGATAAATCTCCACTACGATTAATATCGATAATTTCATATCAAACAATTACATTTACATATATACATATATATATATATATATATATATATATACGTAGTTTGTTAATACGCATTTCAGTACTCAACATTATGAATATATAAATATATGTATATATGTATTCCTATACTTTTATAAAAGTATGCAGATTCTATATATTTAAATAGAACACACATATAACTTTTGAATAAGAAGGGCTTTCAAATTCCTTAAATTAAGAATTTTCTCTTTAAAATAATTGTTTTCTAAACCCATCCATTAATCCATCCAATAGGTTTAACTATAAATTTGAAATCATCATTCTCAATTTTGATTCTAATTCGAACCCAAACCCGTTTAGATCTAATTTCTCTTTAATTGGATGTAGGGTTTTCTAATATTTTTTTCTCAACTAGATAAAATATCTAGATTCCATTTCAAATTGCAAATTTATTCATAGAATATAATCAAACACATATAATAGACATGATCAAGACAGTAAGAGAAATAGTGCAAAGAGAATATGCAAATATCACAAGTGCACTGGACAATGATGCTAATTTTTCCATGCCTCAGAAGTCCATAGAAAATCCCTTCCTTCTCCATCATTCGCAATTCCTCCAAGATCTAAGCCAACTGAGAATCTCCAAGTGACTAAAAATGCTAGAAAAAGCATGGAAGCATATAGAAGCATATGAGCATGAAGAAGAATATGAGCTTGTAGCTTGTAGCTTCCATTAAGCTTGTAGCTTGTAGCTTCCATTAAGCTTTCGTTTAAGCTTTCATTAAGCTTACGTTTAAGCTTTCATTAAGCTTGTCCAAAAACACTAGGAGAGCTTCTATTTAAAGGCCTCTAAGATGCATCTAGAGTGTCTCTAGAAACAATTAGAAGATAAGCATGACAACCAAGCATGGGTCTTCTCCAACCTTCTAGATGAGTCTTAAGGTTGTAGACACCATGTGCTCAAATAAAATGCTAACTTTTAAGTGTAGACAACTAATGCATTCTTAGAGTGCAAACTTCTGTGTTGTCTACATGACAACTCTCGAGAATTTGCAAACTCCTAAATATTAAAATAATGTACAATCATTAATATAATATTTACTTTACTCTTTCCAATTTAATTTATTTATTTATTAAATCTCATGCACTAAACTTAATAATTCCACTTTTCAATCTTAATATATTTATATTTTAGTCACATGAAATCTAGAATTTTTTAATAATTTTAAAATATATTTTCCACTTTTAAATTTCATTTTTCAAAAACTTAATTGCTAAAATATTTATTAGCTTTAATAATATTATTATTTAGTCATTTATTTAAAAATGAATTCCAAATATATTATTATTAAAATAAATATTGTCACATTCCAAATTTAAACTTTTAACTTTTTATCTTCAAATTTAATTATTTTATTTAATTAATTTCTCAATTAATTAAATAAAATAAATATTAAAATACCATATTAATTTTTCATTAAATTAAACCATTAATTAAATCTTTTAATTAGGCTTAATTAATAGAAAATACATCAAGGAATCACAAGGTAAAAATATGAAAATCCATCATAGCCAAAATACATACAAAATCAAACCAAAGGTTTAAATCATGAATTACATTATCCAACATATTTGGAGGGTACTCAACTCAAATACTTGTCCTAATTTTTCAATTAGAAAAAATGGCTTAAAGGGTTGGGATTTGGACTTGAGAATTTATCTCCCCTCTCTTATCATTGAGATAATATGATAGGGTACGCTCATCCTAACAATTCAGGGAAGTCGATACCCGGTACCTGCAACCTACATAAAAACCACGCATGTACAAGCATAATATATACTAAACAAAATAGGCAATGGCAAGAAGTGGTGCATCATGTAGATCCCGACTAGAAGGTGACTACAACTCCCTTCCTTAACCACATCAGACACGCCATACAAAAGAAAACATGCAAATCAAACACGCACACCATACACATGCAAGTATGGGGTAAGTATCCATAAGAAAACATATATAATAATAAATAATTGAAAGCAATGTAATAATCATCATCAACAATTTCGAACACTAAAAATAACCATCATACATACATGAAATGTAGAGTTTAAGTAATCTCATCACATAATAAACTGAATCCATAGTAGAATATTTGATAATCTCAAAACAATGCTGCTAACCATCAACATAAAACTAGCCCTAAAAGAGTTTAGCAATGATAACAAAATGCAAACTAGGGGCAGACACTACAAATCATATATATATATATATATATATATGATTCTAAAATATTTACTCTTTTAAATTTTCTCAATAACTTTCTAATGGATTTGGCTATAATTTAAACCCTAGCCTCATTTTCCTTTCATATCTATGCATATAGAATTCTCAAATAAATTTAATTGCTCATATTGAGAAAGCATAAAAATATGAAATTCCTCAAAAGACATATGAAAGACACGAAGAAGACAGGGAATGCAAGATGCGGAAATAGCATAAGTAAAATCACAAGAATCTACCCGAATTTTGATGCTAATTTGCTCTTCCTCAGAAAACTCGCAGAGCAAGCTCCCCTCTTCAGAGTTCTCGAGTCCTCCAATGCTCCAATTGCTCTCCAATGCTATGTCTAAGCTTCTATGAATGCTCGAATATAAAGAGCTTTCAGGAAACATCTAGAATGCTTCTAGAAACAGCTAGAAGATGTCACCAACTAAGCATGAGTCTTTTTCCAACTTTCAAGATGAGCCTTAGGGTTGTAGACACCATGTGCTTAATTAATGCACTAACCCCTGTGTTGTTGACACATGAGAAATAGAAAAGTGCGTTAATTCTCATGCAAGCTTATAACTCCAATCCACATTTTATATAATTTTCATTTAAATATTTATAACTTTCATTTTAATTTTTGTAACTTTTATTATTTTATTTATTTATTACTTTATTATTATTATTTTATTGGTCTTATTAATTTTTAATTTCTAATTTTCTTTTATTTAATTATTTTCTCTCAATTAATTCTCATTTAATTAATTATAGTCAAAATATCAAAGATCATGATATTTTATTAATTTTCTCAAAAATAATTAATTTATTAATTAAATCTATTTATTAAGACTTAACTAATAGAAAATTCACCATAGACCTCCAAGATAAAATATGAAAACCCATCATAGAGAAAATCATTCAAAATCAGTCTAAAGGGTTAAAAATCATGAATCATGTCATCTGGCACATTTGGTGGGTAAAATATTCAGATACTTGTCCTACCTCACTAGCACAATTGGTTTAAAGGTTTGAGATTTGGACTTGAGAATTTATCTCCCTTCTCTTATCATTGAGATAGTATAATAGGATACACTCATCCTGGCAATTCAGGGAAGTCGATACCCGGTACCTGCAACCTGCAGAAAAACCATGCATGTACATACAATATATAATGCTAAGCTAAATAGACAATGGCAGGAAGTGGTGCATTGTGTAGATCTCGACTAAGCAGGTGACTACGACTCCCTTCCTTAACCACATCAGAAACGCCATACAATATGAAAACACGCACACCATACACATGCAAGTATGGGGTAAGTATCCATAATAAAACACATAAGATAATATACCATCTAACTAGTCATCATTAATAACTGAAAACAATGTAATGATCATCATACATACATGAAATGTAAAGTCTAAATGATCTCATTATATATCAACTGAATTCATATCATAATATCTGATAGTGTCAAAACAATACCACTAAACCATCAACATAAAACTAGTCCATCAAAGTCTGATAATAACAACAACAATAATTATAGAAAAGATGTCAATGAGGGTAGGCACTACATAAATGGAGTACTTACTTCTAATTAATTAAACAAAGTTATTTAATTAAATGAGAAGCCATTCCTAATTAATTAAATGAAGTTATTTAATTAAATAAAAAAAGTGTCTCTAATTAATTAAAGATTGTTTAATTAAATAAAAAATGTAATTATGAGATCATATCTCATTTTATTAAATTAAATATCACAACAAAATCTCTCTTCAGTTCAAAAAGGGAAATATCCAGTTCACTATTGATAAAAAATGAGTTAAATCAGTTAACTCCTTTTTCTACTCAAATTGAATCAGTTAACTCCTTATTTTACTCAAATTAAATCTGTTAACTCCCCTTTAATTTGGAAATCTCCCTTTATGACTGAACTTAACCTTTAATCCTGAACGTTGATTGAAATCAATCTCAACCGTTGATGAATTCTAGAAAATTCTATTTAAGAGACCCTCATCTCTTCATTTTGAAAGGTTGAATGAGAATTTGCATTGAATTGTTGCTGGAATTCATACTCACATTCGCTCATATTCACATACACAAAGATCAAGTTTGACCAAAAGCTCACTAGATTTAACCACGGTTGACTTGAGTTGACTAGTTTCGAAAAGGATTTTGAAATAATTAACTGAAATTATTTAATTAAATGGAGTACTTACTTCTAATTAATTAAACAAAGTTATTTAATTAAATGAGAAGCCATTTCTAATTAATTAAATAAAATTATTTAATTAAATAAGAAAAGTGTCTATAATTAATTAAAGATTATTTAATTAAATAGAAAAAGTAATTATGAGAGCATATCTCATTTTATTAAATTAAATATCTCAATAAAATCTCCCTTCAGTTCAAAAATGAAAATTTCCAGTTCACTATTGATCAAAAATAAGTTAAATTAGTTAACTCCTTTTTCTACTCAAATTGAATCAGTTAACTCCTTATTTTACTCAAATTAAATCTGTTAACTCCCTTTAATTTGGAAATCTCCTTTTATGACTGAACTTCACCTTTAATCCTGACCGTTGATTGAAATCGATCTCAACCGTTGATGAATTCCAGGAAAGTCCATTTAAGAGACCCTCATCTCTTAGTTTTGAAAGGTTGAATGAGAATTTGCATCAAATTGTTGCTGGAATTTATACTCACATTTGCCCATATTCACATACGTAAAGATCAAGTTTGACCAAAAGCTGACCATATTTAACCATAGTTGACTAGTTTTGAAAAAAAATTTAAAATAATTAAATGAAATTATTTAATTAAATGGAGTACTTACTTCTAATTAATTAAACAAAGTTATTTAATTAAATGAGAAGTCATTCCTAATTAAATAAATGAAGTTATTTAATTAAATATTAAAAGTGTCTCTAATTAATTAAAGATTATTTAATTAAATAAAAAAAAGTAATTATGAGAGCATATATCATTTTATTAAATTAAATATCTCAACAAAATATCTCTTCAATTCAAAAAGGGAAATTTTCAGTTCACTATTGATAAAAAATGAGTTAAATCAGTTAACTCCTTTTTCTACTCAAATTGAATCAGTTAACTCCTTAT
Organism: Cupressus sempervirens; assembly: GCA_028749045.1. Lineage (NCBI taxonomy): Eukaryota > Viridiplantae > Streptophyta > Pinopsida > Cupressales > Cupressaceae > Cupressus > Cupressus sempervirens. Next base: position 115,340,746 of record CM053783.1, read on the forward strand.
TTTACTCAAATTAAATCTGTTAACTCTCTTTTATTTAGAAATCTCCCTTTATGACTAAACTTCACCTTTAATCCTGATCGTTGATTGAAATTGATCTCAACCGTTGATGAATTCTAAGAAAGTCTATTTAAGAAACCCTCATCTCTTCATTTTGAAAGGTTGAATGAGAATTTGCATCGAATTGTTGCTGAAATCCATACTCACATTTCCTCATATTCACATACGCAAAAATCAAGTTTGATCAAAAATTGACCAGATTTAACCACGGTTGACTTGAGTTGACTAGTTTCAAAAAAAATTTTGAAATAATTGAATGAAATTATTTAATTAAATGGAATACTTATTTCTAATTAATTTAAAAAAATTATTTAATTAAATGAAGTTATTTAATTAAATAAGAAAAGTGTCTCTAATTAATTAAAGATTATTTAATTAAATAGAAAAAGAAATTATGAGAGCGTATATCATTTTATTAAATTAAATATCTCAACAAAATCTCTCTTCAGTTCAAACAGAGAAATTTCCAGTTCACTATTGATCAACAATGAGTTAAATAAGTTAACTCTTTTCTCTACTCAAATAGAATCAGTTAACTCCTTATTTTAAACAAATTAAATTTTTTAACTCCCTTTAATTTGGAAATCTTCCTTTATGACAGAACTTCACCTTTAATCCTGACCGCTGATTGAAATCGATCTCAACCATTGATGAATTCTAAGAAAGTGTATTTAAGAGACCCTCATCTCTTCATTTTGAAAGGTTGAATGAGAATTTGCATCCAATTGTTGCTAGAATTCATACTCACATTTGCTCATATTCACATACGCAAAGATCAAGTTTGACCAAAAGTTGACCAAATTTAACCACGGTTGACTTGAGTTGACTACTTTCGAAAAGAATTTTGAAATAATTAAACGAAATTATTTAATTAAACAGAGTAGTTATTTCTAATTAATTAAAAAAATTTATTTAATTAAATGAGAAGCCATTCCTCATTAATTAAATGAAGTTATTCAATTAAATAAGAAAAGTATCTTTAATTAATTTGAAGATTATTTAATTAAATAGAAAAAGTAATTATGAGAGCATATCTCATTTTATTAAATTAAATATCTCAACAAAATTTCTCTTCAGTTCAAAAAGGAAAATTTCTAGTTCACTATTGATAAAAAATGAGTTAAACCAGTTAACTCCTTTCTCTACTCAAATTGAATTGGTTAACTCCTTATTTTACTCAAATTAAATCTGTTAACTTCCTTTAATTTGGAAAACTCCCTTTATGAGTGAACTTTACCTTTAATCCTGACCGTTGATTGAAATCGATCTCAACCAATGATGAATTCTAAGAAATTCTATTTAAGAGACCCTAATCTCTTCATTTTGAAAGGTTGAATGAGAATTTGCATCGAATTGTTGCTGGAATTCATACTCACATTTGCTTATATTCACATAGGAAAATATCAAGTTTGACCAAAAGTTGACCAGATTTAACCACGATTGACTTGAGTTGACTAGTTTCGAAAATAATTTTGAAATAATTAAACAAAATTATTTAATTAAATGGAGTACTTACTTCTAATTAGTTAAACAAATTTATTTAATTAAATGAGAAGCCATTCCTAATTAATTAAATAAAGTTATTTAACTAAATAAGAATAGTGTCTCTAATTAATTAAAGATTATTTAATTAAATAGAAAAAGTAATTATGATAGCATATCTCATTTTATTAAATTAAATATCTCAACAAAATCTCTCTTCAGTTCGAATAGAGAAATTTTCATTTCACTATTGATCAGAAATGAGTTAAATCAGTTAACTCTTTTTTCTACTCAAATTGAATCAGTTAATTCTTTATTTTACTCAAATTAAATTTGTTAACGCCCTTTAATTTGGAAATCTCCCTTTATGACAGAACTTCACCTTTAATCCTGACCGCTGATTGAAATCGATCTCAACCATTGATGAATTCCAAGAAAGTCTATTTAAGAGACCCTCATCTCTTCATTTTGAAAGGTTGAATGAGAATTTGCATCGAATTGTTGTTAGAATTCATACTCACATTTGCTCATATTCACATACGAAAAGATCAAGTTTGACCAAAAGTTGACCAGATTTAACCATGGTTGACTTGAGTTGACTAGTTTCGAAAAGAATTTTGAAATAATTAAAAGAAATTATTTAATTAAATGGAGTAGTTACTTCTAATTAATTAAACAAAGTTATTTAATTAAATGAGAAGCCATTCTTAACTAATTAAATGAAGTTATTTAGTTAAATAAGAAAAGTGTCTCTAATTAATTAAAAATTATTTAATTAAATAGAAAGAGTAATTATGAGAGCATATCTCATTTTATTAAATTAAATATCTCAACAAAATCTCTGTTCAGTTCAAAAAAAGAAATTTTTAGTTCACTATTGATCAAAAATGAGTTAAATGAGTTAACTCTTTTTTCTACTCAAATAGAATTAGTTAACTCCATATCTTACTAAAATTAAATCTGTTAACTCTTTTTAATTTGCAAATCTCCCTTTATGACTGAACTTCACCTTTAATCCTGACTGTTGATTGAAATCGATATCAACCGTTGATGAATTCTAAGAAAGTCTATTTAAGAGACCCTCATCTCTTCATTTTGAAAGGTTGAATGAGAATTTGCATCGAATTGTTGCTGGAATTCATACTCACATTTGCTCATATTCACATACACAAAGATCAAGTTTGAACACAAGTTGACCAGATTTAACCACGGTTGACTTCAGTTGACTAGTTTCGAAAAGAATTTTGAAATAATTAAATGAAATTATTTAATTAAATGGAGTACTTACTTCTAATTAATTTAAAAATGTTATTTAATTAAATGAGAAGCCATTCCTAATTAATTAAATAATGTTGTTTAATTAAATAGAAAAAGTAATTATGAGAGCATATCTCATTTTATTAAATTAAATATCTCAACAAAATCTCTCTTCAGTTCAAAAAGAAATTTTTTCAGTTCACTATTTATCAAAATTGAGATAAATGAGTTAAATCCATTTTCTACTCAAATTGAATCAGTTAACTCCTTATTTTACTCAAATTAAATCTGTTAACTCCCTTTAATTTTGAAATCTCCCTTTATGACTGAACTTCAACTTTAATCCTAACCGCTAATTGATATCTATCTCAATCACTGATGAATTTTAGAAAAATCTATTTAAGAGACCCTCATCTCCTAATTAATTAAATGAAGTTATTTAATTAAATAAGAAAAGTGTCTCTACTTAATTAAAGATTACTTAATTAAATAGAAAAAATAATTATGAGAGCATATCACATTTTATTAAATTAAATATCTCAACTGAATCACTCTTCAATTCAAAAAGGGAAATTTCCAGTTCACTATTTATAAAAAATGAGTTAAATTAGTTAACTCCTCTTTCTACTCTAATTGAATTAGTTAACTCCTTATTTTACTCAAATTAAATTTGTTAACTCCCTTTAATTTGTAAATCTCCCTTAATGATTGAACTTCACTTTTAATCCTGACCGCTGACTGAAATCGATCTCAACCGTTGATGAATTCTAGTAAAGTCTATTTAAGAGACGCTCATATCTTCATTTTGAAAAGTTGAATGAGAATTTGCATCGAATTGTTGGAATTCATACTCACATTTGCTCATATTCACATACGCAAAGATCAAGTTTGACCAAAAGTTGACCAAATTTAACCACGATTGACTTGAGTTGACTAGTTTCCAAAAGAGTTTTGAAATAATTAAATGAAATTATTTAATTAAATGGAGTAGTTACTTCTAATTAATTAAACAAAGTTATTTAATTAAATGAGAAGCCATTCCTAATTAATTTAATGAAGTTATTTAATTAAATAAGAAAAGTGTCTCCAATTAATTAAAGATTATTTAATTCAATAGAAAAAGTAATTATCACAACATATCTCATTTTATTAAATTAAATATCTAAAAAAAATCTCTCTTTAGATCAAAAAGGGAAATTTTTTGTTCACTATTGATCAAAAATGAGTTAAATTAGTAAACTCTTTTTTCTACTCAAATTGAATCAGTTAACTCCTTATTTTACTCAAATTAAATCTGTTAACTCCCTTTAATTTGAAAATCCCCCTTTATGACTGAACTTCACCTTTAATCCTGACCGTTGATTGAAATCAATCTCAACTGTTGATGAACTTCAGGAAAGTCTATTTAAGAGACGCTCATATCTTCATTTTGAAAGGTTGAATGAGAATTTTCATCGAATTGTTGGAATTCATACTCATATTTGCTCATATTCACATACGCAAAGATCAAGTTTGACCAAAAGTTGACCAGCTTTAACCACGGTTGACTTGAGTTGACTAGTTTTCAAAAGAGTTTTGAAATAATTAAATGAAATTATTTAATTAAATGAAGTACTTACTTCTAATTAATTAAACAAAGTTATTTAATTAACTGAGAAGCCATTCCTAAGTAATTAAATGAAGTTATTTAATTAAATAATAAAAGTGTTTCTAATTAATTAAAAATTATTTAATTAAATAGAAAAATTAATTATCAGAGCATATCTCATTTTATTAAATTAAATATCTCAACAAAATCTCTCTTTAGTTCAAAAAGGAAAATTTTCAGTTCACTGTTGATCAAAAATGTGTTAAATGAGTTACCTCATTTTTCTACTCAAATTGAATTAGTACTCCTTATTTTACTCAAATTAAATTTGTTAACTCTCTTTAATTTGGAAATCTACCTTTATGACTAAACTTCACCTTTAATCCTGACCGCTGATTGAAATCCATCTCCACTGTTGATGAATTCCAAGAAAGTCTATTTAAGAGACCCTCATCTCTTCATTTTGAAAGGTTGAATGAGAATTTGCATCAAATTGTTGCTGGAATTCATACTCACATTTGCTCATATTCACATACACAATGATCAAGTTTGACCAAAAGTTGACTAGATTTAACCACAGTTGACTTGAATTTACTAGTTTCAAAAAGAATTTTGAAATAATTAAAAGAAATTATTTAATTAAATGGAGTATTATTTCTAATTATTTAAAAAAAATTATTTAATTAAATAGAAAGCCATTCCTAAGTAATTAAATGAAGTTATTTAATTAAATAAGAAAAGTGTCTTTAATTAATTAAACATTATTTAATTAAATAGAAAAAGTAATTATAAGAGCATATCTCATTTTATTAAATTAAATATCTCAACAAAATCTCTCTTCTGTTCAAAAAGAGAAATTTCCAATTCAGTATTGATCAAAAATGGGTTAAATTAGTTAACTCTTTTTTCTACTCAAATTGAATCAGTTAACTCTTTGTTTTACTCAAATTAAATCTGTTAACTCCCTTTAATTTGGAAATCTCTCTTCATGACTGAACTTCACCTTTAATCCTGATCGCTGATTGAAATCGATCTCAACCGTTGATGAATTTTAGAAAAGTCTATTTAAGAGACCCTCATCTCTTCATTTTGAAAGGTTGAATGAGAATTTGCATCGAATTGTTGCTGGAATTTATACTCACATTTGCTCATATTCACATACATAAAGATCAAGTTTGACCAAAAGTTGACCATATTTAACAACGATTAACTAGTTTTTAAAAGAATTTGGAAATAATTAAATGAAATTATTTAATTAAATGGAGTACTTACTTTTGATTAATTAAACATAGTTATTTAATTAAATGAGAAGCCATTCCTAACTAATTAAATTAAGTTATTTAATCAAATAAGAAAAGCGTCTCTAATTAATTAAAGATTATTTAATTAAATAGAAAAAGTAATTATAAAAGCATATCTCATTTTATTAAATTAAATATCTCAACAAAATCTCTCTTCAGTTCAAAAAGGGATATTTCCAATTCACTGATCATCAAAAATGAGTTAAATGAGTTAACTCCTTTTTCTACTCAAATTGAATCAGTTAACTCCTTATTTTACTCAAATTAAATCTGTTAACTCTCATTTATTTGGAAATCTCCTTATATGACTGAACTTCACCTTTAATCCTGATCGTTGATTGAAATTGAACTCAACCGTTGATGAATTCTAAGAAAGTCTATTTAAGAGACCCTCATCTCTTCACTTTGAAAGGTTGAATGAGAATTTGTATCGAATTGTTGCTGAAATCCATACTCACATTTGCTCATATTCACATACGCAAAGATCAAGTATGACCAAAAATTAACTAGATTTAACCACGGTTGACTTGAGTTGACTAGTTTCGAAAAAAATTATGAAATAATTAAGCGAAATTGTTTAATTAAATGGAATACTTATTTCTAATTAATTAAATAAATTTATTTAATTAAATGAAAAGCCATTCCTAATTAATTAAATGAAGTTATTTAATTAAATAAGAAAAGTGTCTCTAATTAATTAAAGTTTATTTAATTAAATAGAAAAAGTAATTATGAGGGCATATCTCATTTTATTAAATTAAATATCTCAACAAAATCTCTGTTCAGTTCAAACAGAGAAATTTCCAGTTCACTATTGATCAAAAATGAGTTAAATAAGTTAACTCTTTTTTCTACTCAAATAGAATCAGTTAACTACTTATTTTACTCAAATTAAATTTGTTAACTCACTTTAATTTGAAAATCTCCCTTTATGACAGAACTTCACCTTTAACCCTGGCCGCTGATTGAAATCGATCTCAACCATTGATGAATTTCAGGAAAGTCTATTTAAGAGACCCTCATCTCTTCATTTTGAAAAGTTGAATGAGAATTTGCATCGAAATGTTGCTAGAATTCAAACTCACATTTGCTCATATTCACATACGCGATGATCAAGTTTGTCCAAACGTTGACCAGATTTAACCACGGTTGACTTGAGTTGACTAGTTTCGAAAAGAATTTCTAAATAATTAAACAAAATTATTTAATTAAATAGAGTAGTTATTTCTAATTCATTAAACTAAGTTATTTAATTAAATGAGAAGCCATTCGTAATTAATTAAATGAAGTTATTTAATTAAATAAGAAAAGTGTCTCTAATTAATTGAAGATTATTTAATTAAATAGAAAAAGTAACTCCTTATTAGTTAAGGAGTTATTTAATTAAATAAGAAAAGTGTCTCAAATTGAATTAGTTAACTCCTTATTTTACTCAAATTAAATTTGTTAACTTCTTTTAATTTGGAAATCTCCCTTTATGACTGAACTTCACCTTTAATCCTGACCGCTGATTGAAATCGATCTCAACCATTGATGAATTCTAGGAAAGTCTATTTAAGAGACCCTAATCTCTTCATTTTGAAAGGTTGAATGAGAATATGCATCGAATTATTGCAAGAATTCATACTCACATTTGCTCATATTCACATATGCAAATATCAAGTTTGACCAAAAGTTGACCAGATTTAACCATGGTTGACTTGAGTTGACTAGTTTCGAAAAGAATTTTGAAATAATTAAAAAAAGTTATTTAATTAAATGGAGTACATACTTCTAATTAATTAAATAAATTTATTTAATTAAATGAGAAGCCATTCCTAATTAATTAAATGAAGTTATTTAATTAAATAAGAATAGTGTCTCTAATTAATTAAAGATTATTTAATTAAATAAAAAAAGTAATTATGAGAGCATATCTCATTTTATTAAATAAAATATCTAAACAAAATCTCTCTTCAGTTCAAATAGAGAAATTTTTAGTTCACTATTGATCAAAAATGAGTTAAATCAGTTAACTCTTTTTTCTACTCAAATTGATTCAGTTAATTCCTTATTTTACTCAAATTAAATTTGTTAACTCCCTTTAATTTGGAAATCTCCCTTTATGACTGAACTTCACCTTTAATTCTGACCGCTGATTGAAATCAATCTCAACCGTTGATGAATTCTAAGAAAGTCTATTTAAGAGACCCTCATCTCTTCATTTTGAAAGGTTGAATGAGAATTTGCATCGAATTGTTACTAGAATTCATACTCACATTTGCTCATATTCACATACGAAAAGATCAAGTTTGACCAAAAGTTGACCAAATTTAACCACAGTTGACTTGAGTTGACTAGTTTCGAAAATAATTTTGAAATAATTAAAATAAATTATTTAATTAAATGCAGTACTTACTTCTAATTAATTAAACAAATTTATTTAATTAAATGAGAAGCCATTCCTAATTAATTAAATTAAGTTATTTAATTAAATAAGAAAAGTGTCTCTAATTAATTAAAGATTATTTAATTAAATATAAAAAGTAATTATGAGAGCATATCTCATTTTATTAAATTAAATATTTCAACAAAATCTCTCTTCAGTTCAAATAGAGTAATTTCCAGTTCACTATTACTCAAAAATGAGTTAAATCAGTTAACTATTTTTTTTATTCAAATTGAATCAGTTAACTCCTTATTTTACTCAAATTAAATTTGTTAACTCCCTTTATTTTGGAAATCTCCCTTTATGACTGAACTTCACCTTTAATCCTAACCGTTGATTGAAATCGATCTCAACCGTTGATGAATTCCAGGAAAGTCTATTTAAGAGACCCTCATCTCTTCATTTTGAAAGGTTGAATGAGAATTTTCATCAAATTGTTGCTAGAATTCATACTCACATTTGCTCATATTCACATACGCAAAGATCAAGTTTGACCAAAATTTCACCAGATTTAACCACAGTTGACTTGAGTTGATTAGTTTCAAAAAGATTTTTCAAATAATTAAACGAAATTATTTAATTAAATAGAGTACTTAATTCTAATTAATCAAATAAAGTTATTTATTTAAATGAGAAGCCATTCCTAACTAATTAAATTAAGTTATTTAATTAAATAGAAAAAGTAATTGTGAGAGCATATCTCATTTTATTAAATTAAATATCTCAACAAAATCTCTCTTCAGTTCAAAAACGGATATTTCCAATTCACTGATGATCAAAAATGAGTTAAATGAGGTAACTCCTTTTTCTACTCAAATTGAATCATTTAAATCCTTATTTTACTCAAATTAAATCTGTTAACGCCTTTTAATTTGAAAATCTCCGTTTATGACTGAACTTCACCTTTAATCCTTATCGTTGATTGAAATTGATCTCAACCATTGATGAATTCCAAAAAAGTCTATTTAAGAGACCCTCATCTCTTCATTTTGAAAGGTTAAATGGGAATTTGCATCAAATTGTTGCGGGAATTCATACTCACATTTGCTCATATTCAAATACGCAAGGATCAAGTTTGACACAAAGTTGACCAGATTTAACCATGGTTGACTTGAGTTGACTAGTTTCAAATTTTTTTTTGAAATAATTAAACGAAATTATTTAATTAAATGGAGTAGTTATTTCTAATTAATTAAAGAAAGTTATTTAATTAAATGAGAAGCCATTTCAAACTAATTAAATGAAGTTATTTAATTAAATAAGAAAAGTGTCTCTAATTAATTAAATATTATTTAATTAAATAGAAAAAGTAATTATGAAAGCATATCTCATTTTATTAAATTAAATATTTCAACAAAATCTCTCCTCAGTTCAAAAAGGGAAATTTTCAGTTCACTATTGATAAAAAATGAGTTAAATGAGTTAACTCCTTTTTCTACTCAAATTAAATCAGTTAATTTCTTATTTTACTAAAATTAAATCTGTTAACTCGTTTTAATTTGGAAATCTCCTTTTATGACTAAACTTCACCTTTAATCCTGACCGTTGATTGAAATCGATATCAACCGTGTATGAATTTTAAGAAAGTCTATTTAAGAGACCCTCATCTCTTCATTTTGAAAGGTTGAATGAGAATTTACATCGAATTGTTGTTGGAATTCATACTCACATTTTCTCATATTCACATACACAAAGATCAAGTTTGAACACAAGTTGACCAGATTTAAGCACGGTTGACTTGAGTTGACTAGTTTCGAAAAGAATTTTGAAATAATTAAATGAAATTATTTAATTAAATGGAGTACTTATTTCTAATTAATTTAACAAAGTTATATAATTAAATGAGAATTCATTCCTAATTAATTAAATAATATTGTTTAATTAAATAAAAAAAGTAATTATGAGAGCATATCTCATTTTATTAAATTAAATATCTCAACAAAATATCCCTTCAGTTCAAAAAAATAAAATTTCAGTTCACTATTTATTAAAAATGAGTTAAATGAGTTAAATCTTTTTCCTACTCAAATTGAATCAGTTTAAGAGACCCGCATCTCTTCATTTTGAAATGTTGAATGAGAATTTGCATCGAATTGTTGTTGAAATTCATATTCACATTTGGTCATATTCACATACGCAAAGATCAAGTTTGACCAAAAGTTGACTAGATTTAACCACGGTTGACTTGAGTTGATTAGTTTCAAAATTTTTTTTGAAATAATTAAACAAAATTATTTAATTAAATGGAGTAGTTACTTCTAATTAATTAAACAAAGTTATTTAATTAAATGAGAAGCCATTCCTAATTAATTAAATGAAGTTATTTAATTAAATAAGAAAAGTGTCTCTATTTAATTAAAGATTACTTAATTAAATAGAAAAAGTAATTATGAGAGCATATCTCATTTTATTAAATTAAATATCTCAACTAAATCACTCTTCAATTCAAAAAGGAAAATTTTTAATTCACTATTTATAAAAAAATGAGTTAAATCAGTTAACTCCTTTTTCTACTCTAATTGAATCAGTTAACTCCTTATTTTACTCAAATTAAATCTGTTAACTCCCTTTAATTTGTAAATCTCTCTTAATGATTGAACTTTACTTTTAATCCTGACCACTGATTGAAATTGATCTCAACCGTTGATAAATTCTAGGAAAGTCTATTTCAAAGACGCTCATATCTTCATTTTTAAAGGTTGAATGAGAATTTGCATCGAATTGTTGTTGGAATTCATACTCACATTTGCTCATATTCACATACGAAAAGATCAAGTTTGACGAAAAGTTGACCAAATTTAACCACGGTTGACTTGAGTTGACTAGTTTTGAAAAAAAAATTGAAATAATTAAATTTTTTTTAAAAATTAAATGGAGTACTTACTTCTAATTAATTAAACAAATTTATTTAATTAAATGAGAAGCCATTCCTAATTAATTAAATTAAGTTATTTAATTAAATAAGAAAAGTGTCTCTAATTAATTAAAGATTATTTAATTAAATATAAAAATTAATTATGAGAGCATATCTCATTTTATTAAATTAAATATCTCAACAAAATCTCTCTTCAGTTCAAACAGAGCAATTTCCAGTTCACTATTACTCAAAAATGAGTTAAATCAGTTAACTCTTTTTTCTACTCAAATTTAATCAGTTAACTCCTTATTTTATTCAAAGTAAATTTGTTAACTCCCTTTATTTTGGAAATCTCCCTTTATGACTGAACTTCACCTTTAATCCTAACCGTTGATTGAAATCGATCTCAACCGTTGATGAATTCCAGGAAAGTCTATTTAAGAGACCCTCATCTCTTAATTTTGATAGGTTGATTGAGAATTTGCATCAAATTGTTTCGAAAAGAATTTTGAAATAATTAAACAAAATTATTTAATTAAATAGAGTACTTACTTCTAATTAATTAAACAAAGTTATTTAATTAAATGGGAAGCCATTCCTAATTAATTAAATGAAGTTATTTAATTAAATAAGAAAAGTGTCTCTAATTAATTAAAAATTATTTACTTAAATAGAAAAAGTAATTATGAGAGCATATCTCATTTTATTAAAATAAATATCTCAACAAAATCACTCTTCAGTTCAAAAAGGAAAATTTCCAATTCAGTATTGATCAAAAATGAGTTATATTATTTAACTCTTTTTTCTACTCGAATTGAATCATTTAACTCCTTGTTTTACTCGACTTAAATCTGTTAACTCCCTTTAGTTTGGAAATCTCCCTTTATGACTGAACTTCACCTTTAATCCTGACCGCTGATTGAAATTTTTCTCAACCGTTGATGAATTTCAGAAAAGTCTATTTAAGAGACCCTCATCTCTTCATTTTGAAAGGTTGAGTGGGAATTTGCATCGAATTGTTGCTGAAATTGATACTCACATTTGCTCATATTCACATACGCAAAGATCAAGTTTGACCAAAAGTTGACCAGATTTAACCATGGTTGACTTGAGTTGACTAGTTTCGAAAAGAATTTTGAAATAATTAAATGAAATTATTTAATTAAATGGAATACTTACTTCTAATTAATTAAACAAAGTTATTTAATTAAATGAGAAGCCTTTCCTAATTAATTAAATGAATTTATTTAATTAAATAAGAAAAGTGTCTCTAATTAATTAAAGATTACTTAATTAAATAGAAAAAATAATTATGAGAAAAAATCTCATTTTATTAAATTAAATATCTCAACAAAATCTCTCTTTAGTTCAAAAAGGGAAATTTCTAGTTCACTATTGATAAAAAATGAGTTAAATAATTTAACTCTTTTTTCTACTCAAAGTGAATCAATTAACTCCTTATTTTACTCAAATTAAATCTGTTAACTCCCTTTAATTTGGAAATCTCCATTTATGACTGAACTTCACCTTTAATCCTGACCGTTAATTAAAATTGATCTCAACTGTTGATGAATTCCACGAAAGTTTATTTAAAACTTCTTTATCTCTTCATTTTGAAAGGTTGAATGAGAATTTGCATCAAATTGTTGCTGGAATTCATACTCACATTTGCTCATATTCACATATGCAAAGATCAAGTTTGTCCAAAATTTGACCAAATTTAACCACGGTTGACTTGAGTTGACTAGTTTCGAAAAGAATTTTGAAATAATTAAACAAAATTAATTAATTAAATGGATTACTTACTTTTAATTAATTAAACAAAGTTATTTAATTAAATGAGAAGCCATTCCTAATTAATTAAATGAAGTTATTTAATTAAATAAGAAAAGTGTCTGTAATTAATGAAAGATTACTTAATTAAATAGAAAAAGTAATTATGAGAGCATATGTTATTTTATTAAATTAAATATCTCAATAAAATCTCTTTTCAGTTCAGAATGAGAAATTTCCAGTTCACTATTGATCAAAAATGAGTTAAATCAGTTAACTCCTTTTTCTACTCAAATTGAATCAGTTAACTCTTTATGTTACGCAAATTAAATCTGTTAACTCCCTTTAATTTGGAAATCTCCCTTTATGACTGAACTACTCCTTTAATCCTGACCATTGATTGAAATCGATCTTAACCATTGATGAATTGTAGGAAAGTCTATTTAAGAGACCCTCATCTCTTCATTTTGAAAGGTTGAATGAGAATTTACATCGAATTGTTGCTGGAATTCATACTCACATTTGTTTATATTCACATACGCAAAGATCAAGTTTGACCAAAAGTTTACCAAATTTAACCACGGTTGAGTTGAGTTGACTAGTTTCGAAAAGAATTTTGAAATAATTAAACAAAATTATTTAATTAAATGTAGTACTTACTTTTAATTAATTAAACAAAGTTATTTAATTAAATGAGAAGCCATTCCTAATTAATTAAATGAACTTATTTAATTAAACAAGAAAAGTGTCTCTAATTAATTAAAGATTACTTAATTAAATAGAAAAAGTAATTATGAGAGCATATCTCATTTTATTAAATTAAATATCTCAACAAAATATCTCTTCAGTTCAAAAAGGGAAATTTTTAGTTCACTATTGATCAAAAATGAGTTAAATGAGTTAACTCTTTTTTCTACTCAAATTGAATCAGTTAAATCCTTATTTTACTCAAATTAAATCTATTAACTCCCTTTAATTTTAAAATTTGCCTTTATGATTGGACTTCACCTTTAATCCTGACCGTTTATTGAAATCGATCTCAACTGTTGATGAATTCCAGAAAAGTCTATTTAAGAGACTCTCATCTCTTGATTTTGATAGGTTGAATGAGAATTTGCATCGAATTGTTGATGAAATTCATACTCACATTTGCTCATATTCACATACGCAAGAATCATGTTTGACCAAAAGTTGATCAGATTTAACCATGGTTGACTTGAGTTGACTAGTTTCAAAAAGAATTTTGAAATAACTAAATGAAATTATTTAATTCAATGGAGTACTTACTTCTAATTAATTAAACAAAGTTATTTAATTAAATGAGAAGCCATTCCTAATTAATTAAATGAAAGTATTTAATTAAATTAAAAAAGTGTCTCTAATTAATTAAAGATTACTTAATTTAATAGAAAAAGTAATTATGAGAGCATATTTCATTTTATTAAATTAAATATCTCAACAAAATCTCTCTTCAGTTCAAAAGGAAAAATTTCCTATTCACCATTGATAAAAAATGAGTTAAATCAGTTAACTCTTTTTTCTACTCAAATTGAATTAGTTAACTCCTTATTTTACTCAATTTAAATCTGTTAACTCCCTTTAATTTAGAAATCTCCCTTTATGACTGAACTTCACCTTTAATCCTGACCGTTGATTGAAATCGATCTCAACTGTTGATGAATTTCAGGAAAGTCTATTTAAGAGACCCTCATTTCTTCATTTTGAAATGTTCAATGAGAATTTATTTCAAATTGTTGTTGAAATTCATACTCATATTTGCTCATTCACATACGCAAAGATCAAGTTTGACCAAAAGTTGATCAGATTTAACCACGGTTGACTTGAGTTGACTACTTTCGAAAAGAATTTTGAAACAATTTAAAAAAATTATTTAATTAAATGGAATGCTTACTTCTAATTAATTAAACAAAGTTATTTAATTAAATGAGATGCCATTCCTAATTAATTAAATGAAGTTATTTAATTAAATAAGAAAAGTGTCTCTAATTAATTAAAGATTATTTAATTAAATAGAAAAAGTAATTATGAGAGCATATGTCATTTTATTAAATTAAATATCTCAACAAAATCTCTCTTCAGTTGAAAAAGGGAGATTTTGAGTTCACTATTGATAAAAAATGAGTTAAATCAGTTAACTCCTTTTTGTACTCAAATTGAATCAGTTAACTCCTTATTTTACTCAAATTAAATCTATTAACTCCCTTTAATTTGGAAATCTCCCTTTATGATTGAACTTCACCTTTAATCCTGACCGTTGATTGAAATCGATCTCAACCATTGATGAATTCCAGGAAAGTCTATTTAAGAGACCCTCATCTCTTCATTTTGAAAGGTTGAATGAGAATTTGCGTCAAATTTTTGCAGGAATTCATACTCACATTTACTCGTATTCACATACGTAAAGATCAAATTTGACCAAAAGTTGACCAGATTTAACCACGGTTGACTTGAGTTGACTAGTTTCGAAAAGAATTTTAAAATAATTAAAAAAATTATTTAATTAAATGGATTACTTCTAATTAATTAAACAAAGTTATTTAATTAAATAAGAAGCCATTCCTAATTAATTAAATGAAGGTATTTAATTTAATAAGAAAAGTGTCTCTGATTAATTAAAGATTATTTAATTAAATAGAAAAGGTAGTTATGGAGCATATCTCATTTTATTAAATTAATTGTCTCAACAAAATCTCTCTTCAATTCAAAAAGAGAAATTTTTAGTTCACTATTGATCAAAAATGTGTTAAATCAGATAACTCTTTTTTCTACTCAAATTGAATCAGTTAACTCCTTATTTTACTCAACTTAAATCTGTTAACTCCCTTTAATTTTGAAATCTCCCTTTATGACTGAACTTTACCTTTAATCCTGACCGTTGATTGAAATCGATCTGAACCATTGATGAATTTCAGGAAAGTCTATTTAAGAGACCCTCATCTCTTCATTTTAAAAGGTTGAATGAGAATTTGCATCGAATTGTTGCTGGAATTCATACTCACATTTGCTCATATTCACATATGCAAAGATCAAGTTTGATCAAAAGTTGACTAAATTTAACCACAATTGATTTGAGTTTACTAGTTTTGAAATAATTTTGATATAATTAAATGAAACTATTTAATTAAATGGAGTACTTATTTCTAATTAATTAAACAAAGTTATTTAATTAAATGAGAAGCCATTCCTAATTAATTAAATGAAGTTATTTAATTTAATAAGAAAAGTGTCTCTGATTAATGAAAGATTATTTAATTAAATATAAAAAGTAGTTATGAGAGCATATCTCATTTTATTAAATTAAATATCTCAACAAAATCTCTCTTTAGTTCAAAAAGGAAAATTTTCAGTTCACTATTGATAAAAAATGAGTTAAATCAGTTAACTCCTTTTTCTACTCAAATTAAATGTAATGCCTTGCCAAGAAATCGAAAGAATTTCACTGAGTTTACCAAATAATTTATTTTTTCAACCATGAAATATAAACCATTCACAACACTTGCAAAAGTAATAGAAACAATTCGAATAAAAGTAAACATAACATACATAACAGTTACATTCTTTAAAGATTCATTAACGTTGAATCACATCCAAATCAACCATTCATCTAACATCACATCCTTATGAAATTACAATGATACAACCAACATTCTTAAACCATATACAAGTGTCCTTTTAGTAATTATATTTTAGATTACTCAATCATCCACTATACATGTTACAAGGTATGAAAAACTTAAAAGAATAAACATTCATGTAAATAAAGTACATCATGATCCAATATTAATCCATGATGCAATAACATAATGAAACCACATATCATACATGATACATCATCACAAAAGATATAAACATATATCACAAAGCATAAATCTCTATAGTCCAGGAATCCTAAAAGTATACTAACTAAAAAGTTCCATTCACACAAAACTGACATCGAATTTTTAGAGGCACAACAATGACATGTAGGAAACCTACTATGCAAGCGGGAAAGTGTCATCACAATTATCACGTACAAGTTACCCTGGCAGTTAGCTAAACTCCACGGGTCTATACTGATCTCATGCGGCCACTAGTATCCTCTCATACTGACGAGGTATACTATGGAATGCACAGTTGCAACAATGCATTATCACTACTCCCATCCTAGCCTGTACAAGCACTCAAGGCATGGGCGAGAACGTCAAAAAAATTATCTTTTTAGGTTCATTTAATCCCCATTTAGTGTGTAAATGTTATCGCTTATTATTCAAACTTACAATGAGTTACCCTGGCAACCACTTAGGGCCTCGGCCCCCATTGCAATCCACTTCTTGACACTGCAAGTAGACTACCTACCCTAAGCTCATAGAATCGTAAAATCACCACAGTCCTGTACAAGCGATTGTAAAAAAAATTCAAAAGATAATCCATAAAAAGAATCATCAAATATCCATGATAAAAGCACCAAATATCCACAATAAGAATCATCAAATCTCCAAAATAAGAATCATCAAATCTCCATGAGCATCTGAAAAAGCATCCATAGAAAATCATGACCACAACAGTTCTCTATTGGCAACTGAAGG
Source organism: Cupressus sempervirens (assembly GCA_028749045.1). Taxonomy (NCBI): domain Eukaryota; kingdom Viridiplantae; phylum Streptophyta; class Pinopsida; order Cupressales; family Cupressaceae; genus Cupressus; species Cupressus sempervirens. The sequence goes on from CM053783.1 coordinate 115,358,075, forward strand.
CATCACTAATAATCATAATAATCATTGATTCTCAATAATCAAAATCACAATATCCATTGGTTCTCAACAAGCAACCAAGAATATTCTCAAAATCATAATGATTGAAGACTCCAAAATGGTTGAGTCAAACATGTCACAACATGACATCATCAAGAAATAAATCAACATTTCAGTCCCATCATGGCGACTAGAAAATAATCCAAGGATAATTGATTGATGACTCAAAAATGATTACCTCAGGTGTCTCATACACATACATCTCAGCTTCACACATGAAGATTGATGAACAATAACAATCAGCAAATATAAATATTTCATAGAGCATACGATCACATTACCATGGTTGGGCTTATAAAGATCGAGACCAAATAAAGTCAACATGCCATCACATCTCATAACCCCCAAGCCTTTGGTAACAACCTAAGACTGGTTAACACTAGTCAACCCAAAATCCAAAACAAGAAGCATATAGAATACACGATGCAAACACATGTTTTGGTTTACTAAATTCACATAGTTGAATAATGTGTAGGGGTTTCCAGTTTTCTGTTTGCAAGTATACTTCAAGTGTCTTAAGTTTCATCATTTGACCTACAAGTCAACCCATTGTTCCCTGATAGCATTATCCTTCCATTATTAAGAATTACATTATAAGAATAACTTAAGGATAAATATTTACTCATTAAATCATTTGTCTCTTAATAAAATCATTCACTTTATTTTACTGAGATTACTAGTTGAATAACTCTTCCTTAATGTTACTTCAACTTTCAACATAATCAAAGAATCATTATTCGTTTATAAAAGAACTAATTACTAGTCTTTGAATAAGAAGAACATATCTTTATTAAAATGATCAATTAAATCAATAGGTACACCATCCATGACCTATTAACATTTTAATAGTTTCTAATTCAATATTACTAAGTATCACCATTAAAACATCTAAGGTTATTAATCAAGTCATGAGAGTACGACTTATCAACTTCGATGTAAATACTTCACAACTTTGCTGGAGGAATCGATATTAGCATATCAATTAAAACTCTGTTACATAACTTGATTATTAATTAAATCTAATTAACTCTAATTAATTTAATTAATAATTACATATCCAAGGCAACGTTCCAATTAATATAAGTTGACTAATAACTAACTATAATTTTGTAATTCAAAAGTCAACTATAATTCAGTACACAAATAATCATAATCATAGTTCAATAATAATAACTTGTTAATATTTAATAACAAGCTATATTGGGAATCTATAATGACCACATTCGTCATTCTTTTCAAATAAGACTGTATCACACAACTTAATTATTAATATCATAGTTATGATATCAGCTCAATGAATATCAATACTTCAAATCTCAAAACTGATATCTTTTACAAAACTTTAATCATTAAGTAATCTCCACTAGATTAACTCTAATCAAATTTATTGATAACTATTTAAACCATTATTTATTAATAGTTTGTTCAACCCAACAAACATTAATAAATAATAAACTCATCAAACTATATTTCCATAAACCTCAATATTTAATATTTAACTAAACCAAACACCATTAGTTATATCATTAAGTTATTTATTAATACATAACGTATTAATCAATGCAATAATAATTCAAATTATAACAATGTGATAACCATGACAATAACCCTATGTCAAATTAAATCCAATATCATTTAAGTCTTCTTAATAATAATCATTAAACATCTATATAAATTACAATAATTTTCAAACTTAAGGTATCAACTTCTTTATTAATTAATCTTAATTGATTCACATATAATTCGCCAAACCAAATAATAATAATAACTCAATTTAAAAATTTGACTAAATATTACCATAATCTGAATCACTTAATTGAATTATTCATAATAGTAACTCATTAATGTCAGTCATTATTAACTAATAAAATTACAATAATTTTATTAATTAAAAATTGACCAAACATCATCACACTAATGTTAAGTTAACAATTGATAAAGCATGTTTAACAAATATTTATTAAATCATATAAGGCTAAAACCTTATTATAACATTAAAATTGTTTATCATATATATATATATATATAACACATTGACATCTTAATAAATTACTAATTGTCAATGAGGAAGCGAATTGAAACTATAATAAACATATATTATAGTTTAAACTAAAATAATAATAAAAACATTTTAAGTGATTCATTATCGCTAGGCATTTAAAAGTCTTTATGCGATTTTAAATTGCTAGCCATGTTATGAAGGCCATGCGGTAGATGACAGTCTGTCACGGGTACCCTGCGGTACGCAGGTACCCTGTTGGCACAATAAAAAAATGTGGGGCCAGTGCTTTGATCATCGAGCGATTAAACATCATTGAACAGATATATGAAATGTTGTGCAGTCTGTGGGTTGCAAGTACCCTGCGGACACGCGGGTACATTGCAACCCATGCATGTACACCGCTGGTTAGGATGGGGGTGCGATAATTTAAGTCGACCCCCAACAATGTTTGAATAAATATATATATTTTTATACGTTTTCAATAAACGTTTAACACACGGGATTTAAAATGTATCTACATATATATAGATAGATAGATAGATATATATATGTATGTATATGTATATCCGTATAGGTATATATATATATATATATATATATATATATATATATATATATATATCCAGTTTGCCATCCATCATTACTGCAACATATATGCAGTTATTATATATTTAAAAAAAGAACACATATATAACTTTCAAACAAGAAGGGCTTTCAAATATCTTAAATTAAGAATTTTCCTTTTAAAATAATTCTTTTCTAGACATATCCTTAAATCCATCCAACAAGTTAACTATAAATTTTGAAATCATCTTTCTCAATTTGATTCAAATTCAAACTTGAACCCGATTCAGATCAAATTTCTCCCTTAATTGGATCTAAGATTTTCTAATGTTTTCTCCTCAACCAAATAGGATATATAAATTCCAATTTTCAAATTATAGATTCAATCACAGAGAGTATTCAGACACATAGACATGATGAAGACAGGAAGAGAAATAGTGCAAAGAGAGCATGCGATTATCACGAGTGCACCTAGACACTGATGCTAAATTTTCCATGCCTTAGAAGTCCATAAAAAATTCCTTTCTTCTTCAACATTCGCAAATTCCTCCCTGATCTAAGCCAACTGAAATTCTCACGTGACAAGAAGTGATTGAAGAAGCATAAGAACATGTAGAAACATATATGAGCATATGAACTTCTCCAATGCATGTAAGCTTTGAAGCTTCCATTTTAAGCTTGTAGCTTGTAGCTTCCATTCAGCTTTCATTTCAAGCTTGTCCAAACACACTAAGAGAGCCTCTATTTAAAGGCCTCTAAGATGCATCTAGAGTGTCTCTAAGAACAACTAGAAGATAAGCATGACAACCAAGCATGAGTCTTCTCCAACCTTCTAGATGAGTCTTAAGGTTGTAGACACCATGTGCTCAAATAAAATGCTAATTTCTAAGTGTAGACAACTTGTGCATTCTTAGAGTGCAAACTCCTGTGTTGTCTACATGACAATTTTTGAGAATTTGCCAACTCCTATGTTATCAAATATTAAAAATAATGCACAATAATTAATTTAATATTTAATTTACTCTTTCCAATTTTATTTATTTATTTATTTAATCTCATGCACAAACTTTAATAATTTTACTTTTCAATCTTAATATATTAATATTTTAAGCACATGAAATCTAGAATCTTTTAATAATTTAAATATATTTTTCACTTTTAAATTTCATTTTCCAAAACTTAATTGCTAAAATATTTATTAAATTTAATAATAATATTATTTAATCATTTATTTAAAAATGAACTCCAAATATATTATTATTAAAATAAATTTTGTCACATTCCAAATTTTAAAATTATAACTTTTATCTTAAAATTTAATTATTTTATTTAATTAATTTCTCAATTAATTAAATAAAATAAATATTAAAATATCATATTAATTTTTCATTAAATTAAACCATTAATTAAATCTTTTAATTAGGCTTAATTAACAGAAAATACATCAAAGACTCACAAGGTAAAAATATGAAAACCCATCATAGTCAAAATACATACAAAATCAAACCAAGGGGTTTATATCACAAATTACATCATCTAATTAATTAAAGATTATTTAATTAAATAGAAAAAGTAATTATGAGAGCATATCTCATTTTATTAAATTAAATATCTCACCAAAATCTCTCTTCAGTTCAAAAAGGGAAATTTTCAGTTCACTATTCATCAAAAATGAGTTAAATCAGTTAACTCCTTTTTCTACTCAAATTGAATCAGTAAACTCATTATTTTACTCAAATTAAATCTGTTAACTCCCTTTAATTTGGAAATCTCCCTTTATGACTGAACTTCACCTTTAATCCTGACCGTTGATTGAAATCGATCTCAACCGTTGATGAATTCCAGGAAAGTCTATTTAACAGACCCTCATCTCTTCATTTTAAAAGGTTGAATGAGAATTTGCATCGAATTGTTGTTGGAATTCATACTCACATTTTATCTTATTCAAATACGCAAAGATAAAGTTTGACCAAAAGTTGACCAGATTTAACCACGGTTGTCTTGAGTTCACTAGTTTCGAAAAAAATTTTGAAATAATTAAATGAAATTATTTAATTAAATGGAGTACTTACTTCTAATTAATTAAACAAAGTTATTTAATTAAATGAGAAGCCATTCCTAATTAATTAAATGAAGTTATTTAATTAAATAATCTAAGTGTCTCTAATTAATTAAAGATTATTTAATTAAATAGAAAAAGTAATTATGAGAGCATATCTCATTTTATTAAATTAAATATCTCAACAAAATCTCTCTTCAGTTCAAAAAGGGAAATTTCTACTTCACTATTGATCAAAAATAAGTTAAATCAGTTAACTCCTTTTTTTACTCAAATTGAATCAGTTAACTCCTTATTCTACTCAAATTAAATCTGTTAACTCCCCTTAATTTGAAAATCTCCCTTTATGACTGAACTTCGCCTTTAATCCCGACCGTTGATTGAAATCGATCTCAACCGTTGATGAATTCTAGCAAAGTCTATTTAAGAGACCCTCATCTCTTCATTTTGAAAGGTTGAATGAGAATTTGCATCGAATTGTTGCTAGAATTCATACTCACATTTGCTCATATTCACATACGCAAAGATCAAGTTTGACCAAAAGTTGACAAGATTTAATCACGGTTGACTTGAGTTGACTAGTTTCGAAAAAAAATTTAAAATAATTAAACGAAATTATTTAATTAAATGGAGTACTTACTCAAATTAATTAAACAAAGTTATTTAATTAAATGAGAATCCATTCCTAATTAATTAAATGAATTTATTTAATTAAATAAGAAAAGTGTCTCTAATTGATTAAAGATTATTTAATTAAATAGAAAAAGTAATTACGAGAGCATATCTCATTTTATTCAATTAAATATCTCAACAAAATCTCTCTTCAGTTCAAAAAGGGAAATTTTTCAATTCATTATTAATCAAAAATGAATTAAATCAGTTAACTTCTCTTTCTACTCAAATTGAATCAGTTAACTCCTTATTTTACTCAAATTAAATCTGTTATCTCCTTTTAATTTGAAAATCTCCCTTTATGACTGAACTTCACCTTTAATCCTGACCATTGATTGAAATCGATCTCAACCGTTGATGAATTCCAAGAAAGTCTATTTAAGAGACCCTCATCTCTTCATTTTGAAAGGTTGAATGAGAATTTGCATCGAATTGTTGCTGGAATTCATACTCACATTTGCTCATATTCACATATGCAAAGATCAAATTTGACCAAAAGTTAACCAGATTTAACCACGATTGACTTGAGTTGACTAGTTTCGAAAAGAATTTTGAAATAATTAAATGAAATTATTTAATTAAATGGAGTATTTACTTCTAATTAATTAAATAAAGTTATTAAATCAAATGAGAAGCCATTCTTAATTAATTAAATGATGTTATTTAATTAAATAAGAAAAGTGTCTCTAATTAATTAAAGATTATTTAATTTTAAAAAAAAAGTAATTATGAGAGCATATCTCATTTTATTAAATTAAATATTTCAATAAAATCACTCTTCAGTTCAAAAAGGGAAATTTTTAGTTTACTATTGATAAAAAATGAGTTAAATAAGTTAACTCATTTTTCTAATCAAATTGAATCAGTGAACTCCTTATTTTAATCAAATTAAATCTGTTAACTCCCTTTAATTTGGAAATCTTCCTTTATGACTGAACTTCACTTTTAATCCTAACCGTTGATTGAAATCGATCTCAACCGTTGATGAATTCCAGGAAAGTCTACTTAACAGACCCTCATCTCTTCATTTTGAAAGGTTGAATGAGAATTTGCATCGAATTGTTGCTGAAATTCATACTCACATTTTCTCATATTCACATACGCAAAGATCAAGTTTGACCAAAAGTTTATCAGACTTAACCACGGTTGACTTGAGTTTACTAGTTTCGAAAATAATTTTGAGATAATTAAACAAATTTATTCAATTAAATGGAGTACTTACTTCTAATTAATTAAATAAAGTTATTTAATTAAATGAGAAGCCATTCCTAATTAATTAAATGAAGTTATTTAATTAAATAAGAAAAGTGTCTTTAATTAATTAAAGATTATTTAATTAAATAGAAAAAGTAATTATGAGAGCATATCTCATTTTATTAAATTAAATATCTCAACAAAATCTCTCTTCAATTCAAAAAGTGAAATTTTTAGTTCATTATTGATAAAAAATGAGTTAAATAATTTAACTCCTTTTTCTACTCAAATTGAATCAGTTAACTCCTTATTTTACTCAAATTAAATTTGGTAACTCCCTTTAATTTGGAAATCTCCCTTTATGACTAAACTTCACCTTTAATCCTGACCGTTGATTGAAATCGATCTCAACTATTGATGAATTCGAGGAAAGCCTATTTAAGAGACCCTCATCTCTTCATTTTGAAAGGTTGAATGAGAATTTGCATCGAATTGTTGCTGGAATTCATACTCACATTTGCTCATATTCACATACACAAAGATCAAGTTTCACCAAAAGTTGACCTGATTTAACCACGGTTGACTTGAGTTGACTAGTTTCGAAAAGAATTTTGAAATAATGAAATGAAATTATTTAATTTATTTAATTAAATGAGAAACCATTCCTAACTAATTAAATGAAGTTATTTAATTAAATAAGAAAAGTGTTTCTAATTAATTAAAGATTATTTAATTAAATAAAAAAAGTAATTATGAGAGGATATCTCATTTTATTAAATTAAATATCTTAACAAAATCTCTCTTCAGTTGAAAAAGGGAAATTTCCAGTTCACTATTGATAAAAAATGAGTTAAATGAGTTAACTCCTTTTTCTACTCAAATTGAATCAGTTAACTCTTTATTTTACTCAAATTAAATTCGTTAACTCCCTTTAATTTGGAAATCTCCCTTTATGACTGAACTTCACTTTTAATCCTGACCGTTGATTGTAATCAATCTCAAGGGTTGATGAATTCTGGGAAAGTCTATTTAAGAGACCCTCATCACTTCATTTTGAAAGGTTGAACGAGAATTTGCATCGAATTGTTTCTAGAATTTATACTCACATTTGCTCATATTCACATACGCAAAGATCAAGTTTGACCAAAAGTTGATCAGATTTAACTACGGTTGACTTGAGTTGACTAGTTTTGAAAAAAAATTTGAAATAATTAAACGAAATTATTTAATTAAATAGAGTACTTACTTCTAATTAATTAAATAAAGCTATTTAATTAAATGAGAAGCCATTCCTAATTAATTAAATGAAGTTATTTAATTAAATAAGAAAAGTGTCTGTAATTAATTAAAGATTATTTAATTAAATAGAAAAAGTAATTATGAGAGCATATCTCATTTTATTATATTAAATATCTCAATAAAATCTCTCTTCAATTCAAAAAGGAAAATTTCCAGTTCACTATTGATAAAAAATGAGTCAAATCAGTTAACTCCTTTTTCTACTCAAATTGAATCAGTTAACTCTTTATTTTATTCAAATTAAATCTGTTAACTCTCTTCAATTTGGAAATCTACCTTTATGACTGAACTTCACATTTAATCCTGACCGTTGATTGAAATCGATCTCAACTGTTGATGAATTCCAAGAAAGTCTATTTAAGAGACCATTATCTCTTCATTTTTGAAAGGTTGAATGAGAATTTGCATTGAATTGTTGTTGGAATTCATACTCACATTTGCTCATATTGACATACGCAAAGATCAAGTTTGACCAAAAGTTGACAAGATTTAACCACAGTTGACTTGTGTTGACTAATTTCGAAAAGAATTTTGAAATAATTAAACGAAATTATTTAATTAAATGGAGTACTTACTCAAATTAATTTTAAAAAGTTATTTAATTAAATGAGAAGCCATTCTTAATTAATTAAATGAAGTTATTTAATTAAATAAAAAAAGTGTCTCTAATTAATTAAAGATTATTTAATTAAATAGAAAAAGTAATTACAAGAGCATATCTCATTTTATTAAATTAAATATCTCAACAAAATATCTCTTCAGTTCAAAAAGGGAAATTTTTCAGTTCACTATTAATCAAAAATGAATTAAATCAGTTAACTTCTCTTTCTACTCAAATTGAATCAGTTAACTCCTTATTTTACTCAAATTAAATCTGTTATCTCCCTTTAATTTGAAAATCTCCCTTTATGACTGAACTTCACCTTTAATCCTGACCGTTGATTGAAATCGATCTCAACCATTGATGAATTTCAAAAATGTCTATTTAAGAGACCCTCATCTCTTCATTTTGAAAGGTTGAATGAGAATTTGCATCGAATTGTTGTTGGAATTCATACTCACATTTGCTCATATTCACATACGCAAAGATCAAGTTTGACCAAAAGTTGACCAGATTTAACCATGGTTGACTTGAGTTGACTAGTGTCGAAAAAAATTTTGAAATAATTAAACAAATTTATTTAATTAAATGGAGTACTTACTTCTAGTTAATTAAATAAAGTTATTTAATTAAATGAGAAGCCATTCCTAATTAATTAAATGAAGTTATTTAATTAAATAAGAAAAGTGTCTTTAAGTAATTAAAGATTATTTAATTAAATAGAAAAAGTAATTATGAGAGCATATCTCATTTTATTAAATTAAATATCTCAACAAAATCTCTCTTCAGTTCAAAAAGGGAAATTTTCAGTTCACTATTGATCAAAAATGAGTTAAATTAGTTAACTCCTTTTTCTACTCAAATTGAATCAGTCAACTCCTTATTTTACTCAAATTAAATCTATTAACTCCCTTTAATTTGGAAATCTCCCTTTATGACTGAACTTCACCTTTAATCCTGACCGTTCATTGAAATCGATCTCAACCGTTGATGAATTTCAGGAAAGTCTATTTAAGAGACCCTCATCTCTTCATTTTGAAAGGTTGAATGAAAATTTGTATCGAATTGTTGCTGGAATTCATACTCAAATTTGCGCATATTCACATACGCAAAGATCAAGTTTGACCAAAAGTTGACCAGATTTAACTACGGTTGACTTGAGTTGACTAGTTTCGGAAAGAATTTTGAAATAATTAAATGAAATTATTTAATTAAATATAGTACTTACTTCTAATTTTTGAGGCCTCGCCTCGACCCATCCTAGCCTCGATGATACTCTATTTTTTTTATTTATGGCTCGATATGTCAGAGCATTATTTGTGGCACTGAACATTATTTTGCTGATTATGATGTATGATGCTTTATTTCAGATATTTGATTTCTATAGTTTAATGTTTTATAACGTATATGCTGATAAAATGAATGAATGCAAACTAACACTTTGAATCTCTAATTTTAATGAGTAGAATGAGATGAATGAATAGGTCATAGAAGAATGGATGTTTTAAATTTCATGAAAATTGTTGAAGCGTATTTTTATATATATATGTACATGTGCTTCTCGAATTACTGACGTGTGCAATGAGTGTGCAGGAAATTTAGCCAGAAAATCCAATGGGAAGACAAAAGCTGAACCCCATGTTTATTTTGTGCTATATTCTTTTTTTTACCTAGTCCATCTTTAAGGTGTATTTTCTTTTGGTAGTTTGTTCCCCCTAGTTTTATTGTCCATATTAAATCCTTAAGTCTTAAAAAACTTCAAAATTAATTACCCTAAGGGTAAGGGTTTGGGTTGGGAGTGTTTTCCACTCCCCAAGTCTCCTTGGTTGACCTTTATGGTCACTCAAACACTCCATCTTTGCTTGAATTCGAAATTGGTTGTCACTTCATAGGTTGGTGACCTTGACTCCACCAAGGGGTTTACCTTAAGCCTAGTTAAGTAGATTCTTATTTAGAGGCACTTGGGAAGTAGTAGAGGGGGGGTTACCCAAATCTCTAGTTTTAGAGAGCAAGCTTGAAGATTGAAGGAAGGAGAAAGGAAAGAAGCTCTTCTCAAACTTCCATTGTTGCCATAACACTTGTGGAGGTAGGAATTCCTCTCTCATGGGCTTAGCTTTCATTTTATAGATCATGTGTGAATCTTGTTTATAGTATTGTGAAGGTTCTTGTCCTTATATGTTTGTGTGTATTGGGAGGATATTGGAGGGAATTTTATCTTGTTTTGGATTTCATTTCTTGCTTGTTGAGACCTTGTTCTTTGAGTTTTCATGGGGATTGTGATGGCATTACTCACCCTTGGATAGGGAAGAAGTGGCCATGTATGGGGGGGTAGGGCTTTAGTTGGACCTCATTGGTGAGAGTCTCCTTTCATGGTGAGAGGAGGGAAAAAGGGTAGGGTGTATGGGCCCCTACTTGTCATCACCTTCCTTATTGATGTTGTGAAATCATGTGTATGAAGAGAAAATGAATACCCTTGTGATTGGGGCCCCGAAAGGGCCTTGTAATAGAATGGAAATTCTTAAAATTGAAGCCCCGAAAGGGCTATGTAATGGAATGGTGATTGACTTCTCCCATTGGGAAAATCCACCTCTCCCCCTATTTTGATTCAATGTAGGGATCTATTGTGCAAACCGGGTTTGGGGTGTATGTTTGAATTGTTCTTGTTGTGATTATCCACCTTGATTCAGTTTTGTCTTCCCCATTATCCTTTATTGTAATTTGAAGTTAATTGGAAGATAGCACATGTTGGAAGTTTGTAGAGATTTATTTGAGTTGTAAATGATGTAAAAATGGAAAAATATATGTGAGAGAGAATTTTGGTTGTGTGAGACTATATTATTTACTCTCAAGCCTTGGAATGTATTGAAGAGAGAAAGGAAAGATGTATTGAGTTATCTTGTATCTTGTATGATGTATTGAGAGTGTTGAATGTTAATCTTGAATATGAAGGAATTATGTTAGGAAAGGCTGAGTTCAAATAGACATTAGAATTATATAGTTTAAAATTTGATCTATGTCAATTGTAGGGTCATGCAATCCAGATTAACTCATAAATTGAATGATAATTTTAGCTTTACTCCTTTGTCAAAGTTGATGACTAATTCATATGCAAAATTGAAATAAATTGTATTTAAGGAATTTACTAATGTTCTTAGAGTGTAAATCTTTTGAAGGGATTTGCTAAATCTATTAATTAATTGGGTCTTCTAATTAAATAAGATTAGTTGTTAACTGAATCATTCGAATTGTTAAGAGTTCGTGTAATCGTCTTCTTGGCATCATTGTTTCACGTGATCTTAACCGTGTCAGCTTAGTGCACTTAAGTTTAAATAAATAAATAAATGTAACAAAAAAAAAAAAAAATTGGTGTGTTTTTGGCCATAATTTTTGGGCATGATATAATTAATTAAACAAAGTTATTTAATTAAATGAGAAGCCATTTCTAATTAATTAAATGAAGTTATTTAATTAAATAAGAAGAGTGTCTCTAATTAATTAAAGATTATTTAATTAGATAGAAAAAGTAATTATGAGAGCATATCTCATTTTATTAAATTAAATATCTCAACAAAATCTCTCTTCAGTTCAAAAAGGGAAATTTCCAGTTCACTATTGATCAAAAATGTGTTAAATCAGTTAACTCCTTTTTCTACTCAAATTGAATCTCTTAACTCCTTATTTTACTCAAATTAAATCTGTTAACTCCCTTTAATTTGAAAATCTTCCTTTATGACTAAACTTCACCTTTAATCCTGACCGTTGATTAAAATCGATCTCAACCGTTGATGAATTCCAGGAAAGTCTATTTAAGAGACTCTCATCTCTTCATTTTGAAAGGTTGAATGAGAATTTGCATCGAATTTTTGCTAGAATTTGGCATGCCCAAACTACGAGGGCAAAAACACACAATTTTTTTTGAATAATGATTAATAATTAAACATGCTCTAAGTTTGAAATGATTGAGATAGAAGTTTTAGTACAGGTTCTCTACATTATGTCTTAAGTTTATAAGATGAGGATGATTACATCGTTAAGGTTTTGAAACTTTTGTTATAAAGTTAATATCGACAAAAGTTATGCTATTACATTAACTTACAAGAATATGAGAAAATTATTTAAATATCAATGTAAATGTATCTAGGTTTAAATTAATTGAAAGTATCTAATCAACATTTACTATAAATCTCTCAGATATTCATCGATTGAAAATCTAAATCGATATAGGAAAGTCACTTGAAGAAAACAATTAACTAAAATTAAAACTGTATTTGCAACAAAATTATATTACAATAAATATTTTTAAAAAATACTAACAAATTTAAAATCTGAACTATATTACATTTAATTTTAAAGTAACACTGAACTAACCTAATTTAAAACAAACACTTTAAAAAATAACACAATATTATAACATGAACTTCTAACTAATTTTAACTTCTAAATAGAACTATTCTAATCATATCAATTACATACTTGATCCATATTAATTAATTAATGTAACTTACAAATAATCACCTTGTAATAAGCTAAATCAAACCTTACTACAATCCAAAAGACACTACTACAAATTCTAATACTAACTCTACATTGAAAATATTCACAACTCAAACATTATATTAACTAAATCCCTATACTAAACTAAAACTAATCCTAACAAAACTACTAAAACAAATTTAAATCCAACTAAAAAAAAACTTAACCAAAAATAAATAAATAAACACTTAATACAAAAATAACCTACCTACTCTAACCACCAACCTACAAACCTACTAACCCTACCATTCCTACTATACCACCCCTCCCTTTGGTCACGTCAACACCTGGCCCCCACTCCCCCCCCCCCATGACATGTGCTTCTCCCAAGCGCTTAAACCTGCACACTGCACGAGGTTACTGACCCTGCGTTAGTAATATTTCCCCCTCTTCATTCCACTTGCCTTGGGTGGAAACCAAGGTAGCCTCCAAAGGAGAACAACTTGTTTAAAACTTTAGCAATTTTTAAACACAAAACCACAATTACCAAGGTCAGCGAGAGTTAAGGGAGGGCAGGGAGGTGACATCACCCAACGACCTTGCACATAAAACTTTGTTAAAACAAATTTTAAATAATAGCATAATGAGAAATGATGCCCTAGGAAAATGGTAAACATAGAGGTCATAAAGTTTATAGGTAAGAGTATAAGATATGAAGATAGTCTTCTAGGATAAGCATTAAATTGCTTATAACTAAATTAGATATTATTCACTTTAGAAATATATATAAATATATTTTTATATAGAAAACAAAAGGAATATTCTTTGTCTCAATAAGAGAATAAATTATTTCTCTCATACAATTTCCAGCATCCTGTAGGTGGGTGTTTTTTTGAAAATTTTCTTGTTCACTCTTTTTTTTTGCATATGAATTTTCTCTTAGGGATGGTATGTAAAGTTAATTTAATCTTCTTTACGTAGGATCAAAAAAATTGAAAAGCTAACATATTGCTAATATTATCCCTAAGTTTTAATTCCTAAGGTTTCTTATGGCTTACAAAACTAATAGTGCATCTCTTAAATCTATTAGATGATTAAGGTAGAATTCAATACAATTTTCTATGACATCTAAAATAGATTAAACCCAGGACTAAATTCGTCATTCCATTTACACCTCAACTCATGTAGGAGCATTCACAAATCATACTTTGAGCAATGTCCTTCCATCATTTATACAAGGGAGTAGAATTGAATGGATTTGAACATGAAGTTAATGATCGTGTCACAACAGTGCATGAATAAATTGATTTCCTAAACAAAATTGAATTAAATTATATCAACCATATCCATTATTTTCTTTTTCTTAACACAATTTTCATTTTAAACAAATAAGAAAACTTGAAAATTTGCTCAATTAAACCATCATCAAAACACCTTATTCCTGATGTGCATCCATCTATTTTTAAATTACGACTAAATCACAAGATAAACAATTTTACTCAAACACCAATTTTATTAGTAAACCTGATTCAAAGGCTCAGCCAGGAAAGAACCAGGAAGAAAACCCAGCGTTGTTGCCATTACAAGACAGTTTTGAGATACAACTAACATAGGATTTCAATCCTGAATTACATCACTTAAATCAAATCTCCTTCATGGCCCTCATCAAGGGTTCCATATCCAATTCTGTAACACATTACTAGAACCATGGAGGGAACAAAATCTGATCGGGTGACAACCAAGCATAACCAAGAGACAATCAACATACAAACTCATACATGGTTTACACAATAGGATTCACAATGAATCAAAACTAGGGAAAGGTGGATTCTTCCAACCAGGAGAAGTCAAGCACAACACCAAACAAATGCCCAATCGGGGCTATATACCAAGAACTTTCGTTCTTCCATTTCAACATACCAGAATCATACAAGGTTTGTGCTAACGGGTAGGGGCCCATAACACCCTACCCTTTCTCCCTCTTCTCATCCTGAGAAGAGACTCTACACTGGATGGAGTCCGACTAAACAGACCTTTCCAAAAATTGGTCACTTTTGCCCTCTCCAAGGGTGAGTAATACCAAAACATCCATGATAGAAAAATCTCAAAATTGCAACATAAACATGTAAGGAAAACATCCAAAAAAATAACATGGTTTTCAAATCTTCCCAACATACCCACAACCATACAAACATTCAAACAACAACAAGGTAGCATAAACATGAAACAAGAATGAAATATGAACAAGGGACATGAGAATTCCAACCTTCACAAAGAGGTAATGGCAATGAACAAGTTTGAGTAGAGTTTCTTTCTCCTTGCTTCAACCTTCAAGAACTCCTCTCTAAATGTAGAGATTGGATAACAACCTCCACAAGTCCAAGAAGGGCCTCTAAATAAGCCCCAAACTCAACCACCCAAAAGAAGCAATAACTACTTCCACCCACTAGCAATTCTAGAAACTCCTAACTCTACCCTCACTATGGTTAGACACAAAAAGGAAGTGGGGTAAGACAACTCATGATAACCACAAGCAATTTTCGCATAAAGGCAAAAAGGGACTTTTTGAGTGATCTCCAAAGTCAACAAAAGGGGCTTAGGGGTTGGAAAAGACCCCTAACCCATACCCATACCCCTTGGGTATAATTATTCCATGATTTAAAGCCTTAGAAAAAGGTTTAGAGCCAAACAAAAGCTAGGAAATAAATTAAGACCAACTAACAATTCTAACAATGTAGATTAAGCACTAATCTGGATTAGGGAAGACTAAACTTGATTAACAATTAAATTAACAAACTGACACTCACTTAAACCAACTAAGGTCCAAAAGATACACAACTAACCCTAACTAGCATGCTAAAGGGCACAAACAATTCACGAGTGTCAAGCGACACTAACAGAACATAATTACGAGACATTCACATTTACTGATCAGATAAGGATACATACATAAATCTCAATTTAAAATACTTGAACTATGAACAACAAGGTTTCCAAAATTAACACATAGAGATCAGTTCTGTTCCTCCGTCAGTTTCCTAGGCTAAAATATCTGCACACTCAGTGCACACATCAGTAGTCCCGAAAATTACATGTACATATATACGTATCAAAAATTTACATAAATTGAAACATACATCAATCAGGGTTTCTTTCATCCTACTTAGTTCTTAACCAATTAAAATATCCTGAACCAAAATATAAATCCTACATTACTAATTTCATCAACATACATATATATGAAACATTAAATGACAATCATCAAATATATCTGAAAATAACATCACACAACATGAAATAATAGAGTATGTTCTAAGCATCAGATAATGTCTCGACATCTTGAGTCATGAGTATCAAAATGATAAAGTAACAACTAAGGCTATGAAGGGTCGGGGCGAGGCCTCATAGAATTCATAGCCACATTTACTCATATTCACATATGCAAAGATCAAGTTTGACTAAAAGTTGACCAGATTTAACCACGGTTGACTTGAGTTGACTAGTTTCGAAAAGAATTTTGAAATAATCAAACAAAATTATTTAATTAAATGGAGCACTTACTTCTAATTAATTAAACAAAGTTATTTAATTAAATGAGAAGCAATTCCCAATTAATTAAATGAAGTTATTTAAGTAAATAAGAAAAGTCTCTCTAATTAATTAAAGATTATTTAATTAATTAGAAAAAGTAATTCTGAGAGCATATCTCATTTTATTAAATTAAATATCTCAACAAAATCTCTCTTTAGTTCAAAAAGGGAAATTTCCAGTTCACTATTGATCAAAAATAAGCTAAATCAGTTAACTGCTTTCTCTACTCAAATTGAATCAACTAACTCCTTATTTTACTCAAATTAAATCTGATAACTCCCTTTAATTTGAAAATCTCCCTTTATGACTGAAATTCACCTTTAATCCTGACCGTTCATTGAAATCGATCTCAACCGTTGATGAATTCCAGAAAAGTCTATTTAAGAGACCCTCATCTCTTCATTTTGAAAGGTTGAATGAGAATTTGCATCGAATTGTTGCTGGAATTTGCTCATATTCACATACGCAAAGATCAAGTTTGACCAAAAGTTGACCAGATTTAACCACGGTTGACTTGAGTTGACTAGTTTCGAAAAGAATTTTCAAATAATTAAACGAAATTATTTAATTAAATGGAGTACTTACTTCTAATTAATTAAAAAAAGTTATTTAATTAAATGAGAAGCCATTCCTAATTAATTAAATGAAGTTATTTATTTAAATAAGAAAAGTGTCTCTAATTAATTAACGATTATTTAATTAAATAAAAAAAGTAATTATGAGAGCATATCTCATTTTATTAAATTAAATATCTCAACAAAATCTCTCTTCAGTTCAAAAAGGGAAATTTTCAGTTCACTATTGATCAAAAATGAGTTAAATCAGTTAACTCCTTTTTCTACTCAAATCGAATCACTTAACTCCTTATTTTACTCAAATTAAATCTGTTGACTCTCTTTAATTTGGAAATCTCCCTTTATGACTGAACTTCACCTTTAATCCTGACTGTTAATTGAAATCGATCTCAACCATTGATGAATTTCAGGAAAGTCTATTTAAGAGACCCTCACCTCTTCATTTTGAAAGGTTGAATGAGAATTTGCACCGAATTTTTGCTGGAATTCATACTCACATTTGCTCATATTCACATACGCAAAGATCAAGTTTGACCAAAAGTTGACCAGATTTAACCACGGTTGACTTGAGTTGACTAGATTCAAAAAGAATTTTGAAATAATTAAATGAAATTATTTAATTAAATGGGGTACTTACTTCTAATTAATTAAAAAAAGTTATTTAATTAAATGAGAAGCCATTCTTAATTAATTAAATGAAGTTATTTAATTAAATAAGAAAAGTGTCTCTAATTAATTAAAGATTATTTAATTAAATAGAAAAAGTAATTGTGACAGCATATCTCATTTTATTAAATTAAATATCTCAACAAAATCTCTCTTCAGTTCAAAAAGGGAAATATCCAGTTCACTATTGATAAAAAATGAGTTAAATGAGTTAACTCCTTTTTCTACTCAAATTGAATCAGTTAACTCCTTATTTTACTTAAATTAAATCTGTTAACTCCCTTTAATTTGAAAATCTCTCTTTATGACTGAACTTCACCTTTAATCCTGACTGTTGATTCAAATCGATCTCAACCGTTGATGAATTCCAAGAAAGTCTATTTAGGAGACCCTCATCTCTTCATTTTGAAAGGTTGAATGAGAATTTTCATCGAATTGTTGCTAGAATTCATACTCACATTTGCTCATATTCACATACACAAAGATCAAGTTTGACCAAAAGTTGACCTGATTTAACCACAGTTGACTTGAGTTTACTAGTTTCGAAAAGAATTTTGAAATAATTAAACAAAATTATTTATTTAAATGGAGTACTTACTTCTAATTAATTAAACAAAGTTTATTTAATTAAATGAGAAGCCATTTCTAATTAATTAAATGAAGTTATTTAATTAAATAAGAAAAAGTGCCTCTAATTACTTAAAGATTATTTAATTAAATAGAAAGAGTAATTATGAGAGCATATCTCATTTTATTAAATTAAATATCTCAACAAAATCTCTCTTCATTTCAAAAAGAGAAATTTCCAGTTCACTATTGATAAAAAATGAGTTAAATCAGTTAACTCATTTTTCTACTCAAATTGAATGAGTTAACATGTTATTTTACTCAAATTAAATCTTGTAACTCCCTTTAATTTGGAAATCTCTCTTTATGACTGAACTTCACCTTTAATCTTGACCGTTGATTGAAATCGATCTCAACCGTTGATGAATTCCAGAAAAGTCTATTTAAGAGACTCTCATCTCTTCATTTTGAAAGGTTGAATGAGAATTTGCATTGAATTGTTGCTGAAATTCATACTCACATTTGCTCATATTCACATACGCAAAGATCAAGTTTGACCAAAAGTTGACCAGATTTAACCACGGTTGACATGAGTTGACTAGTTTCGAAAAGAATTTTGAAATAATTAAACGAAATTATTTAATTAAATGGAATACTTACTTCTAATTAATTAAAAAAAGTTATTTAATTAAATGAGAAGCCATTCCTAATTAATTAAATGAATTTATTTAATTAAATAAGAAAAGTGCCTCTAATTACTTAAAGATTATTTAATTAAATAGTAAGAGTAATTATGAGAGCATATCTCATTTTATTGAATTAAATATCTCAACAAAATCTCTCTTTAGTTCAAAAAGAGAAAATTTCAGTTTTAATATCCTCCCCTGATTTGAACTTTGACTTGTAGAAATTTAACTTAAGGAATATTGTCAAACACTTTGTATGCAAACTCATAAAGCTTATTTCCTCAATTAATTGCTTTCCAATGAGTAGATTTATGAACAACTATGAAGTGACATTAAAATGCATAATACACATCATAACATTTTCACAAACACTTGGCACACATTCAACAGTATATGAAAAATCTGAAAACTCTTTCAAAATGTATATAAAGGGTGATTTTTAAATGTAGATGTGCACTTACAGCTGCCTTAAAGGCTGCAACATCTATTCAGACTTGTTTTCAACAATCATTATGCAAAGTATCAAAATTTGACAAAAGAAACCTAGAATTAGTTGCCGTAGTATTTTGCAGATGTAGTCGGCAACCCTCCAAACTTCTAATCAGCCAAAAAAACAAGTAAACTTGATACCAACATTGTTCATGCCATACTGTAGCAAAATACTGTTCATGCCGACTGTAGCAAAATACTGTTCATGCGGCACTATAGCAATAACTAACTTCAGATCTGCATCTCAAACCCTTGTAAATTTCTTTATGCTAACACCCCAAATCAAACCCAATGTGTTTCCTGAAGTGAAAACACCTTTGATCCTCCTGACTGTGTCTTCCAACAGCGAAGAGAATGCTAGCAAAGAGGCATTCAGTCCTCCAAGCCCGATAATCAGATATCCAGCAACATAACATTAATCTTCATCCAAGCATACAAAAAAAAAGCTCTTCCATTTCTTTTATAGTGTTCTCACAAGAGTTCAATCCTTCATTTTCTCAATGTGGGATAAAACATAACTCCCTTTATGTACCTTATGTCTCCAATGTGTTATAAAAATAAAGGGAACTCTTTTAATTTAAATATTTCCCACAAACTATAGTCTATGCATTAATAAAGTTAAATATTTAAATTTAACTTTATAAAATGGCTTTATCAATGCATAACAAATCTTATCAATGATAAATAAGTCTTCCTGTCGATTTTAAACAATTACCATCGACATACCACTATGACTGGATGTCCGGCCATGTCTAAGATGACTTACTATAAATAGTAAGTATGCCCAAAGTTGCCTCAGAACCCCTCAGAAAGACCTGCAATTGAAACTGTCTAGGCCAAATGGCCTCTAAGCCCCTTTAATGTCCTAGTTAGCCTACGGGACTGTGGGAAAATAGGCTAATGACAACATCATGCTATGAATGCTAGAAAGGGGACATTACAGTCTGCCCTTCCCAAAATTGCTTATCCTCAAGCAATTTCAGCTCTGGATGCTGCAATATTTTCTCTTTTTCCCAAGTAGCATCCTCAATAGGTAGGTTCCTCCACTTCACTAGATGCTCCCTGATAGTCCTCCTATGAAGAACCCTCTCCCTGGAGTCAAGTATGGCCTCGGGAACCAAGATAAGCTTTCCCTCATCATCAAGAGGTGGCAATACTACTGAAGGCACCACATTGTGACCCAATGCCTTCTTAAGGCGTGACACATGGAACACATTATGCACTTCACTGTCTGTAGGCAACTCCAACTCATAAGCTACTTCGCCCACTCTCCTGATTACTTTGAACGGTCCATAGTAGCATGGTTTCAATTTCTTTGCTCCACTCTTCTTGAGAGAGGATTGTCTATATGGCTGTAACATGAGGTACACCATATCTCCCACCTCAAAAGACCTCTCAACCCTGTGCTGATCAGCATATTGCTTCTACTGATTTTGTGTCTTTTGCAAATTTTCTTTCAAGGATCGCATAATGTCCTGACACTCCTGCAAAGTATCCTTGGCCTTAGGCACCCTGTTGTCCCCAAATAACAAATCCAAAAAATTAGGAGCATCATACCCTTACAGTGCCATAAAAGGGGACATTTGAATAGACATATGGAAAGAGGTATTATAGAAGTACTCCCCTAGATGTAGCCACTTCACCCAAGCCTTCTGCTCTCCTGCAATGTAGTTTCGAAGGTACCCCTCAACCCATTTGTTCACTATCTCTGTCTGCCCATTAGTTTGGGGGTGGTAGCTGGTACTCAGAGTGAGCTCTATTCCACATAACCTGAACAACTCCTACCAAAAGTGGCTCATAAATCTGCTATCTCTATCACTGTCTATTCTCCATGGTATCCCATGTAGTCTAAATACCTCTCAAAAAAATAGTTCTGTTGTTTGTGCTACTGAATATGTAGACAAAATTGCAAAGAAATGTGCAAATTTCGTCAATCTATCTACCACAAAAAAGATACAATCCCGACTCTGTGCCTTGGGGAGGCCTGTGATAAAATCTATGGAAATGCTATCCCACTTCTTCTCTGGTATGGGTAGGGGTTGTAGTAAACAACTCGAAAAAGAATGTTCATGTTTGTTCTGCTGACACACAGTGCATTCCCTAACAAACTGAAGCACCTTTGATTTGAGTCCTTTCCAAGTGAAGCGCTCTCTCACCTACCGATATGTCTTAAAGAATTCGGGATGTCCTGCCATTGGTGAATCATGAAATACCCTCAAAATCTTCTACTTCATAGTACACCCAGGTACTAAATAAATCCTTTCCTTGTAGATGATTAGATCATTTATGACAGTGTATCGACTATCTTGAATAGCTCCCTCAATAATGGTAGATGCCCAACTATCCTTAGCATATTCTGCCAAGATCATCTCTCTCCAATCATCCATGACTATCCCAACAGCAAGAAAATGAGGCCTTCTAGATAAAGCATCTGCAAAAATATTTTTCTTCTCTTTGACATAGGCTATGTCAAAATCATAGGCCTCTAATTTACTCACCCATTTCTGTTGCCTGTCATTAAGGTCCTTCTGTCCAAGGAAATGTTTCAAGCTATTATGATCTGTCTTTACTGTGAATCGACTTCCCACTAAGTACTGCCTGAACTTAGCTAGCGCGTGCATGATTGCTAGCATCTCTTTGTCGTAGATGCTGTAGGTTCTCTCCACACCTCATAATTTTCTACTCTCATATGCGATGGGATGTTTGTCTTGCATGAGAACAGCTCCTATGCCCTCTCTCAAGGCATCACACTGCAGCTCAAAAGACCTGGTGAAATCTGGAATGGCTAAAATAGGACATGTACTCATCAGCTCCTTAAACCTGTCAAAACAATCCTGAGCCCTTTCTGACCACTTGAAACTATCTTTCCATGTCAAATCTATAAGTGGTGTTGCTATCTATGAAAATCCCTTCACAAATCTGCAGTAGAACCCACAAAGCCCGAGAAATCCCTTGAGTTGTGAAGTGTTCCTCGGTGGTGGCCAATCCAGAATGGCCCTGATCTTGTTTGGGTCAACCCGAACACTTCCTGCACTAATAATATGCCCTAGATAGAGCAACTTTGTCATCCCAAACTCACATTTACTCATCTTGGCATATAATGACTCCCTCTCTAGAATACTGAGCACTGTATCAATATGCTTCAAATGTTCCTCCCAAGTACGGCTGTATATTAGTATATCATCAAAAAATATCAACAAAAACTTCCTCAACTGATCTCTGAACACTCTATTCGTACAGGACTGGAAAGTGGCAGGGGCATTTGTCAACCCAAAGGGCATGACTAAGAACTCAAAATGTCCATAGTGGCATCTAAAGTTGTCTTCTCCACATCCACCTCTCTAACCTGTATCTGATGGTAGCCGGATCTCAAATCAATCTTGGAGAAGTAGCATGCACCATGCAATTCATCAATAAGCTCATCAATGCGTGGGATAGGGCATCGATTCTTGATTGTCTTCTTGTTTAGCTCCCTATAATCAATGCACATCCTCATTGTACCATCCTTCTTCTTCACCAATACTACTGAAGAAGCGAAATGAATTTTTCTTGGCTGTATGTGCCCCATGTCAATCAACTCCTTAATTTCCTTTTCTATTTCATCCTTATATCTCTTCGGATGGTGGTAAGGCGTGATGATAACTGGCTTAGCCCCTTCCTCTAATTCAATAACATGCTCGATTCCTCTATTCGAGGGTCTCCCTGGAGGTATCTCACCAAACACCTTAGTATGTTTGGTTATTATTTTTTGTACATTAGGTGGATACTCTAGTTTATGCTGCTCTGTCATCTCAGGCATTACTCTAAACTCTGCTGCCCATTGCACCTGATCATGTCTAAAGAACTTCTGCATCCGCTTGAGTGACACCACTCGAAGTCTCCCATCTGAAAAACCTCTGAGCACTATCTTCTTCCCATTTGCCTCAAACCTCATTTCCATTTTCTCAAGGTTAAATGTATACTCTACCAGAGACTTCATCCAGTTCATCCCAAGCACCATATCCTGATCACCAATGTTTACCACAAAGAAATCTCCTGTCATGTCATAATCTCCCAAACGAAGCTGAGAGTTGGAGATTTTCTTGGTACATTCAATTTTGAAGCCATCGGCAACCAGCACCTTAAATCCCCTATGCTCCTCTGTATGTAGCCCTCTGTGTGTCACAAACTTCTCATCAATGAAGTTATGTGTCACCCTTGTATCAATGAGTGCCACAACTCTCTGTCCATCCAAGGTTCCCCTAACTCTAAAAGTGATAGCCTCCTGTATACTTGACAACTGAGCTATCGTGCTATCACCGAGTGCTTCCTGCTGTGAAGAACTATCATCATCTCCATCTGATTCAGATGACTGCTCTGAATCTCCATCTACTAACTCTTCAGCTGAAAAGTACTCCATCTGCTTAGCTTTTTCTTTCAATGGACACTTATGTGACAAATCCCAAGGCTCCCTACAATGAAAATAAAGCTTCTTCTTCCTGAGATCATTAAGTGTCTCATTGTCCAACCTCTTACTTTCCTCCTTAGTTGGCTGAACCTCTTTATGAACAGGTTTCCTGTCCTTATCTTTCCTTGAAGGGAAACTCTTTGCCTGGAATTTATTTTTTGAAGATGAAGAGGAATCCATGTCACAATCTTTCTTAATGGCTTCCTGCAAAGTGGGAGGGTTGAGAGCTTTAATCCACCCTCTCAATGGATCAGCTAACCTATCCATAAATAGAACTAGTATCCTCCATTCAGATACATCTGTTACTAACACTGCAAGTTTCTGAAACTCTGAAATGTATGTTTCCAATGATCCCCACTATTTAAGCTGAGCTAACTCCTTGAAATGGAGTTCTGGATCCTTCCTATCAAAACATTCAATCAGCCTCTCTGTAAACTCCACATATGAGGTAATGTGTGCATGTCCCATAGTGACCATACCATGATGCCACCACTCGTGTGCTAACCCATCCAGATGAATTGCTGCATACTTAATAGCTTCTTCCTCGGGCATAGGGTTCAATTGAAAGTATGTCTCAAGCTTTTGAACCCAAGCTCTTGCTGTAGACTTTCTTGAGCCATCATAATATGGTAACTCAAGTCTCCCTACTTTCTTCCGTAGCTCATAGCTTTGGTTCCTGTCATGTCCACGTGGCATATGTTTCATCCGCACATCCATATACTCCCTAAAGGTAATTGCAGCAATAAAATCTAGCCCTCTGGCTTCTCAATCTCTCCTCAACTGATCCTGTATATTAGTAATCTGGGGCTCTAGTACGAGCTGCTCTGGAGCTCTAGGAGGAAATGTAGGAATCATGGGCCTTGAACTCACTGTCCTAGCTCGCTGGGGTGCATGATCAAAATTGTTCCCAACTTGTTCATCTCTATTATGTGTCCCATCCTGATCATTTCCATTCTGATTGTTACCATTCTGATTATTTCCTCCACCCATGTTAGCATTCAACCCCATTTGATGAGCCATCATCTGCATCATAAGATCCAATCTCTGATTCTGTTCCTGTGCCCTTTATTCTACTACTCGCTGACCCTGTACCAAGGTCTCTAATAACTGTAAGAATCTTTCCTCTGCAGGCTCTCGATCGACATTCCCGCCTCCAACTAATCTTGTATTCCTGTCATCTCAGTCACCCATATTGTTGTCTTGATCAAAGAATACCTCCGCTGTGTCTATATGAATGGATTCTATACCCCCCTGTACGGATGAACTAGACTATTTGCTTTGCAGGTCTGAACTCCTACTTTGTCTTGCTCTAGTATTATGGAAATTATAAGGCCCCTGTTGCATGCTCAAACATAAATGCTCAGATTTCCTCAATAAATTGCTTTCCAATGAGTAGATTTATGAACAACTATGAAGTGACATTAAAATGCATAATACACATCATAACATTTTCACAAACGCTTGGCACACATTCAACAGTATATGAAAAATCTGAAAACTCTTTCAATCTGCATATAAAGGGTGATTTTTAAATGTAGATGTGCACTTACAGCTGCCTTAAAGGCTGAAACAACTATTCAGACTTGTATTCAACAATTATTATGCAAAGTATCAAAATTTGATAGAAAAAACCTGGAATTAGTTGCCGTAGTATTTTGCAGATGTAGTCGGCAGCCCTCCAAACTTCTAATCAGCCGAAAAAACAAGTAAACTTGATACCAACACTGTTCACGCCGTACTGTAGCAAAATACTGTTCATGCTGACTGTAGCAAAATACTGTTCATGCGGCACTATAGCAATAACTAACTTCAAATCTGCATCTCAAACCCTTGTAAATTTCTTTATGCGAACGCCCCAAATTAAACCCAGTGTATTTCCTGAAGTGAAAACACCCTTGATCCTCTTGACTGTGTCTTCCAACAACGAAGAGAATGCTAGCAAAGAGGGATTCTGTCCTCCAAGCCCGATAATTAGATATCCATCAACATAACATTAATCTTCATCCAAGCATACAAAAAAAAGCTCTTCCATTTCTTTTATAGTGTTCTTACAAGAGATCAATCTTTCATTTTCTCAATGTGGGATAAAACATAACTCCTTTTATGTACCTTATGTCTCCAATGTGTTATAAAAATAAAGGGAGCTCTTTTAATTTAAATATTTCTCACAAACTATAGTCTATGCATTAATAAAGTTAAATATTTAAATTTAACTTTATCAAATGGCTTTATCAATGCATAACAAATATTATCAATGATAAATAAGTCTTTCTGTCGATTTTAAACAATTACCATCAACATACCACTGTGACTGAATGTCCGGCCATGTCCAAGATGACTTACTATAAATAGTAAGTATGCCCAAAGTTGCCTCGGAACCCCTCAAAAAGACCTGCAACTGAAAGTGTCTAGGCCGAATGGCCTCTAAGCCCCTTTAATGTCCTAGTTACCCTACGGGACTGTGGGAAAATAGGCTAACAACAACATCATGCTATGAATGCTAGAAAGGGGACATTACACCAGTTCATTATTGATCAAAAATGAGTTAAATCAATTAACTCCTTTTTCTACTCAAATTGAATCAGTTAACTCCTTATTTTACTCAAATTAAATTTGTTAACTCCCTTTAATTTGCAAATCTCCCTTTATGACAGAACTACACCTTTAATCCTGACCATTGATTGAAATTGATCTCAACTGTTGATGAATTCCAGGAAAGTCTATTTAAGAAACCCTCATATCTTCATTTTGAAAGTTTGAATGAGAATTTGCATCAAATTGTTGCTGGAATTCATACTCACATTTGCTCATATTCACATATGCAAAGATCAAGTTTTACCAAAAGTTGACCAGATTTAACCACGGTTGACTTGAGTTGACTAGTTTCGAAAAGAATTTTGAAATAATTAAACGAAATTATTTAATTAAATGGAGTACTTACTTCTAATTAATTAAACAAAGTGATTTAATTAAATGGGAAGCCATTTCTAGTTAATTAAATGAAGTTATTTAATTAAATAAGAAAATAGTCTCTAATTAATTAAATATTATTTAATTAAATAGAAAAAGTAATTATGAGAGCATATCTGATTTTATTAAATTAAATATCTCAACAAAATCTCTCTTCAGTTCAAAAAAGAAAATTTCCAGTTCACTATTGATCAAAAATGAGTTAAATCAGTTAACTCCTTTTTCTACTCAAATTGAATCAGTTAATTTTATATCTTACTTAAATTAAATCTGTTAACTCCCTTTAATTTGGAAATTCCCTTTATGCCTGAACTTCACCTTTAATCCTTACCATTGATTGAAATCAATCTCAACCGTTGATGAATTCTAGGAAAGTCTATTTAAGAGACCCTCGTCTCTTCATTTTGAAAAGTTCAATGAGAATTTGCATCGAATTGTTGCTCGAATTCATAGTCACATTTGCTTATATTCACATATGCAAAGATCAAGTTTGACCAAAAGTTGACCAGATTTAACCGCGGTTGACTTGAGTTGACTAGTTTCGAAAAGAGTTGTGAAATAATTAAACAAAATTATTTAATTAAATGGAGTACTTACTTCTAATTAATTAAACAAAGTTATTTAATTAAATGAGAAGCCATTCCTAATTAATTAAATAAAGTTATTTAAATAAATAATAAAAGTGTCTCTAATTGATTAAAGATTATTTAATTAAATAGAAAAAGTAATTATGAGAGCATATCTCATTTTATTAAATTAAACATCTCAACAAAATCTCTCTTCAGTTCAAAAAGGGATATTTTCAGTTCAGTATTGATAAAAGATGAGTTAAATTAGTTAACTCATTTTTCTACTCAAATTGAATCAGTTAACTCTTACTTTACTCAAATTAAATCTGTTGACTCCATTTAATTTGAAAATCCACCTTTATGACTGAACTTCACCTTTAATCCTAACCGTCGATTGAAATAGATCTCAACCATTGATGAATTCCAGGAAAGTCTATTTAAGAGACTCTCATCTCTTCAGTTTGAAAGGTTGAATGAGAATTTGCATCGAATTGTTGCTTGAATTCATACTCACATTTGCTCATATTCACATACGCAAAGATCAAGTTTGACCAAAAGTTAACCAAATTTAACCATGGCTGACTTGAGTTGACTAGTTTCGAAAAGAATTTTGAAATAATTAAACAAAATTATTTAATTAAATGGAGTACTTACTTATAATTAATTAAACAAAGTGATTTAATTAAATGGGAAGCCATTTCTAATTAATTAAATGAAGTTATTTAATTAAATAAGAAAAGTGTCTCTAATTAATTAAAGATTATTTAATTAAATAGAAAAATTAATTATGAGAGCATATCTCAGTTTATTAAATTAAATATCTCAACAAAATCTCTCTTCAGTTCAAAAAACAAAATTTCCAATTCACTATTGATAAAAAATGAGTTAAATCAGTTAACTCCTTTTTCTACTCAAATTGAATCAGTTAACTCCTTATTTTACTTAAATTAAATCTGTTAACTCTCTTTAATTTGGAAATCTCACTTTACGACTGAAGTTCACCTTTAATCTTGACCGTTGATTGAAATCGATCTCAACCGTTGATGAATTCAAGGAAAATCTATTTAAGAGACCTTCATCTCTTCATTTTGAAAGATTGAATGAGAATTTCCATCGAATTGTTGCAGGAATTCATACTTACATTTGCTCATATTCATATACGTAAAGATCAAGTTTGACAAAGAGTTAACTAGATTTAACCACGGTTGACTTGAGTTGACTAGTTTTGAAAAAAAATTTGGAATAATTAAAAGAAATTATTTAATTAAATCGAGTACTTACTTCTAATTAATTAAACAAAGTTATTTAATTAAATGAGAAGCCATTCCTAATTAATTAAATAAAGTTATTTAATTAAATAAGAAAAGTGTCTCTAATTAATTAAAGATCATTTAATTAAATAGAAAAAGTAATTATGAGAGCATATCTTATTTTATTAAATTAAATATCTAAACAAAATCTCTATTCTGTTCAAAAAGAGAAATTTCCAGTTCACTGTTGATAAAAAATGAGTTAAATCAGTTAACTCCTTTTTGTACTCAAATTGAATCAGTTAACTCCTTATTTTACTCAAATTAAATCTGTTAACTCCCTTTAATTTGAAAATCTCCCTTTATGACTGAACTTCACCTTTAATCCTGACCACTGATTGAAATCGATCTCAACTGTTGATGAATTCCAAGAAAGTCTATTTAAGAGACCCTCATCTCTTCATTTTGAAAAGTTGAATGAGAATTTGCATCAAATTGTTGCTGAAATTCATACTCACATTTGCTCAGATTCACATACGCAAAGATCAAGTTTGACCAAAAGTTGACCAAATTTAACCACGGTTGACTTGAGTTGACTAGTTTCAAAAAGAATTTTGAAATAATTAAACGAAATTATTTAATTAAATGGAGTACTTACTTTTAATTAATTAAACAAAGTTATTTAATTAAATGAGAAGCCATTCCTAATTAATTAAATGAAGTTATTTAATTAAATAAGAAAAGTGTCTCTAATTAATTAAAGATTTTTTAATTAAATAGAAATAGTAATTATGAGAGCATATCTCATTTTATTAAATCAAATGTCTCAACAAAACCTCTCTTCAATTCAAAAAGAGAAATTTCCAGTTCACTATTGATCAAAAATGAGTTAAATCAGTTAACTCCTTTTTCTACTCAAATTGAATCAGTTAACTCCTTATTTTACTCAAATTAAATCTGTTAACTCTCTTTAATTTGGAAATCTCCTTTTATGATTGAACTTCACCTTTAATCCTGACCGTTGATTGAAATTGATCTCAACCGTTGATGAATTCAAGGAAAGTCTATTTTAGAGAACCTCGTCTCTTCATTTTCAAATGTTGAATGAGAATTTGCATCGAATTGTTGCTGGAATTCATACTCACATTTGCTCATATTCACATATGCAAAGATCAAGTTTGACCAAAAGTTGACCAGATTTAACCACAGTTTATTTGAGTTGACTAGTTTCGAAAAGAATTTTGAAACTATTAAACAAAATTATTTAATTAAATGGAGTACTTACTTCTAATTAATTAAACAAAGTTACTTAATTAAATGGGAAGCCATTCCTAATTAATTAAATGAAGTTATTTAATTAAATAAGAAAAGTGTCTCTAATTAATTAAAGATTATTTAATTAAATAGAAAAAGTAATTATGAGAGCATATCTATTTTTATTAAATTAAATATTTCAACAAAATATCTCTTAAGTTCAAAAAGGGAAATTGTCAGTTGAATATTGATAAAAAATGAGTTAAATCAGTTAACTCCTTTTTCTACTCAAATTGAATAAGTTAACTCTTTAGTTTACTCAAATTAAATCTGTTAACTCCCTTTAATTTGGAAATCTCCCTTTATGACGGAACTTCACCTTTAATGCTGACCGCTGATTGAAATTGATCTCAACCATTGATGAATTCCAGGAAAGTCTATTTAAGAGACCCTCATCTCTTCATTTTGAAAGGTTGAATGAGAATTTGCATCGAATTGTTGCTAGAATTCATATTCACATTTGCTCATATTCACATACACAAAGATCAAGTTTGACCAAAATTTGACCATATTTTACCACGGTTGACTTGAGTTGATTAGTTTCGAAAAGAATTTTGAAATAATTCAATGAAATTATTTAATTAAATGGAGTACTTACTTCTAATTAATTAAACAAAGTTATTTAATTAAATGAGAAGCCATTCCTAATTAATTAAATGAAGTTATTTATTTAAATAAGAAAAGTGTCTCTAATTAATTAAAGATTATTTAATTAAATAGAAAAAGTAATTTTGACAGCATATCTTATTTTATTAAATTAAATATCTCAACAAAATCTCTCTTTAGTTCAAAAAGAGAAATTTTCAGTTCACTATTGATGAAAAATGAGTTAAATCAGTTAACTCCTTTTTCTACTCAAATTGAATCAGTTAACTCGTTATTTTACTCAAATTAAATCTGTTAACTCTTTTTAATTTAGAAATCTCCCTTTGCGACTGAACTTCACCATTAATCATGATCGTTGATTGAAATTGATCTCAATCGTTGATGAATTCCAGGAAAGTCTATTTAAGAGACCCTCATCTCTTCATTTTGAAAGGTTGAATGAGAATTTGCATCGAATTGTTGCTAGAATTCATACGCACATTTGCTCATATTCACATACGCAAAGATCAAGTTTGACCAAAAGTTGACCATATTTAACCACGATTGACTTGAGTTGACTACTTTCGAAAAGAATTTTGAAATAATTAAACAAAATTATTTAATTAAATGGAGTACTTACTTCTAATTAATTAAATAAAGTTTATTTAATTAAATCAGAAGTCATTTCTAATTAATTAAATGAAGTTATTTAATTAAATAAGAAAAGTGTCTCTAATTAATTAAAGATTATTTAATTAGATAGAAAAAGTAATTATCAGGGCATATCTCATTTTATTAAATTAAATATCTCAACAAAATCTCTCTTCAGTTCAAAAAGAGAAATTTCCAGTTCACTATTTAGCAAAAATGAGTTAAATCAGTTAACTCTTTTTTCTACTCAAATTGAATCTGTTAACTCTTTATTTTACTCAAATTAAATCTGTTAACTCCCTTTAATTTGGAAATCTTCCTTTATGACCGAACTTCACCTTTAATCCTAACTGTTGATTGAAATCGATCTAAAGCATTGATGAATTCCAGGAAAGTCTATTTAAGAGACCCTCATCTCTTCATTTTGAAAGGTTGAATGAGAATTTGCATCAAATTTTTGCTGAAATTCATAGTCACATTTGCTCATATTCACATACGCAAAGATCAAGTTTGACCAAAAGTTGACCAGATTTAACCACAGTTGACTTGAGTTGACATGTTTCGAAAAGAATTTTGAAATAATTAAACAAAATTAATTTAATTAAATGGAGTACTTACTTCTAATAAATTAAACAAAGTTATTTAATTAAATGAGAAGCCATTGCTAATTAATTAAACGAAGTTATTTAATTAAATAAGAAAAGTGTCTGTAATTAATTAAAGATTACTTATTCAAATAAAAAAAGTAATTATGAGAGCATATCTCATTTTATTAAATTAAATATCTCAACAAAATCTCTCTTCAGTTCAAAATTTTAAATTTCTAGTTCACTATTGATCAAAAATGAGTTAAATCAGTTAACTCCTTTTTCTACTCAAATTGAATCAGTTAACTCCTTATTTTACTCAAATTAAATCTGTTAACTCCATTTAGTTTGGAAATCTTCCTTTATGACTAAACTTCACTTTTAATGCTGACTGTTGATTGAAATCGATCTCAACCATTGACGAATTCCAGGAAAGTCTATTTAAGAGACCCTCATCTCTTCATTTTGAATGGTTGAATGAGAATTTGCATCGAATTGTTGCTGGAATTCATACTCACATTTTCTCATATTCACATACGCAGAGATCAAGTTTGACCAAAGGTTGACTAGATTTAACCATAGCTGACTTGAGTTGTAATGCCCTGCCAAGGGATCCAAAGAATATCACTAAGTTTGCCAAACAATTTTTTTAAAACATGAATTATAAACGATTCACAAT
This sequence comes from Cupressus sempervirens, assembly GCA_028749045.1. Classification (NCBI taxonomy): domain Eukaryota; kingdom Viridiplantae; phylum Streptophyta; class Pinopsida; order Cupressales; family Cupressaceae; genus Cupressus; species Cupressus sempervirens. The sequence goes on from CM053783.1 coordinate 115,390,622, forward strand.
ATTTGCAGAAGCAATAGTAACATCGAACTAAAAGTGAACATAACATAATAGATTACATTCTTTAAAATCCCTTAACGTTGAATCACATTTAAATTAACCATTTATCTAACATCACATCCTTATGAAATAACAATGATACATCCAATGTTCATAAATTACAATTTTAATTTAGCTCGATCATCCACTGTACATGTTACAAGTAATGAAAAGCTTAAAAGAATATACATCTATGTAAATAACGTACATCATCATCTAATATTAATCCATGATGCAATTAAAGTAAATGAAACCATAAATCATACATGATACATCATCATCATAAAGATATAAACATCCACCATAAAAGATAACCATATATCACAAACATAAATAACTAAGTGCACAGTTCCTCCCAACCGTAAATAGCATCATTAGACCATCGTGGATTCTAGCCATCCCTCTGTGCATAACATTCCAAAGCATCGAAAAGATCATCGATATTAACATAGTAGGAATGTCACTCATAAAATATCCTACTAACATGCAAAGTAAAGCATAGGATATCATCATCTAACATATGCAAATCATCAATATAAGAAACATACCAATAAATGCATCCATCATAAGGTATATCATCTATCATAATGATCCAAGAACAGAATGAAGATAAATACCAACCAAAAATACTCCAACCACGGTGTCGCAGACGGATCTCAAATGATAAGAGTGGATAAAACACTACCAACCGACCACGTGGAACCTAAGTGGTCCACTCCCACTGTGCTGAGGAGATAATCTCAAGTCCTAGACAGGTTATCAAAACCACAAAGCACAAATCTCTATAAGTCTAGGAATCCTAAAAGTATATTAACTCAAAGGTTCCATCACACAAAACCAACATCTAATTCCCAGAGGCATAACAATGACATGTAGGAAACCTACTCTGCAAGCGAGAAAGTGTCATCGCATTTATCACGTACAAGTTACCCTTGCAATTAGCTAAACTCCACGGGTCGATACTGATCTCATGCGGCCACTAGTATCCTCTCATACTGACGAGGCATACTATGGAATGCATGGTCGCAACCATGCGTTCTCACTACTCTCATCCTAGCTTGTACAAGCACTCAAAGCATGGGCGAGAACCAAAACAATTATCTTTTTAGGTTTATTTAATCTCCATTTAGTGTGTAAATGTTATCACTTATTAGTCAAACTTACAATGAGTTACCCTGACAGCCACTTAGGACCCCTGCCCCCATTGCAAGCCACTTCTCGACACTACAAGTAGATTACCTACCCTAAGCTCATGGAATCATAAATCTCAAAATCACAAAAGATAATCCATAATAAAATAATCAAATTTTTATGATAAAAGCATCAAATATTCATAATAAGAATCATCGAATCACCAAGATAAGAATCATCAAATCTCCATGAGCATCTGGAAAAAGCATCCATAGAAAATCATGACCACAACAGTTCTCTATTGGCAACTGAAGGCATCACTGATAATCATCAGTATCCATTGATTCTCAATAACCAAAATATATCTCTAAATCATAATGATCGAAGACTCCAAAATGGTTGAGTCAAACATGTCACAACATGACATTATCAATAAATAAATTCACATTTCAGTCCCATCATGGCGACTAGAAAATAATCCAAGGATAACTGATTGATGACTCAAAAATGATTAGCTCAGGTGTCTCATACACATACATCTCAGCTTCACACATGAAGACTGATGAACAATACAAACATTTCATAGAGCATATGATCGCATTACCATGGTTGGGCTTATAAAGATCGAGACCAAATAATATCAACATGCCATCACATCTCATAACCCTCGAGCCTCTAGTAACAACCTAGGACTGGTCAACACTAGTCAACCCAAAACCCAAAATAAGAAGCATAGAGAATACACGATGCAAACACATATTTTGGTTTACTAAATTCACATAGTTGAATAATGTGTAGGGGTTTCTAGTTTTCTATTGCAAGTATACTTCAAGTGTCTTAAGTTTCATCATTTGACCTACAAATCAACCCCTTTGTTCTCCAATAGCATTATCCTTCTATTATTAAGAATTACATTCTAAGAATATCTTAAAGATAAATATTCACTAAACTGATCATCATTGACATTTAATTAAATTGCTTTCTTTATTTAAGTAAGATCCATATTCTAATTGATTAACTCTCTTTTAATGTTACTTCAACTTTCAACATAAATCAAGGATCATTATTCATTTATAAAAGAACCAATTATCAATCTTCGAATAAGAAGAAGATAACTTTATTTATCTCAATCCGTTAACATAGGTACACCATCCGTGACTTATTAACATCTTATTAGTTTTCAATTAGAAACTTAATTAAGTATTACTAAAGTTTGAGTCTTTTAATTTAATCATTAACAACTATATAATATCTAAAGTCATAATTCAAGTCATAAGAATAAGACCTATCAACTTTGATACCAGTATTTCTACAATCTCATTAAAATAATTTTATCAATTAAATTTTCATTACATAACTTAATTATTAATTAAATCCAATTAACTCTAGTTAATTAATTTAATTAATAATTGCATAACCATAGTAACGTTCTAATTAATATCAGTGACTAATAACTAAGTAAAATTTTATAAGTTAAAAGTCAACTATAATCTAGTACACAAATATTCATATTCATAGTTCGATAATAATAACATGCTAATATTTAATGACAAGCTATATTGAAAATCTTATTAATAAATCTATAATGACTACATTCATCACTCTGCAACAATGTTCCCTTTTATATTTTAATAATAACAAGTTATAATAAATCTCCAATACCAAGTATTATTATCTCAAATAAGTTTCCCCAATGTACGTTGATTCAGTTAATTGATACTCCTCCAAATTATTAACCAATTCAATTTGATTAATATCTTTTAGAGTACTTCAATCATTAACTAATCTCCTCTAGATTAACTCTGATCGTATTAATTGATAACCATTTAAACTATTTATACAATATTTATTAATAGTTTGTTAGACCCAACAAACATTAATAAATAATAAACTCATCAAAACTATTATTAATCAATCTAGAGAAATTTACATAAGCTTCATTAGCTAACTCTTAATATCATTAAGGTATATCAATAATTTAGTTAATAATATATAACATATTAATAATACCATAGTAATTCAAATTATAACAATGTTATAACAGTGATTCCATGTCAATTAAATCTTAATCCATTATCATTAAAGTCTCCTCATTTAAAAACGTAATATAAAATTACCATATCTAAATTATATATTAAATAGTATTTAATATACTTTATAAAAAGTCCACTATATAAACTATATTAAAATCTCTTTTCTTTTAATTTTCTCTCATTTAAAAATTTATTTACTTAGATTGACTAATAATTAATTACACTTCTTCTACTATTAACTAATCTTAATTAAATTTGATTTAATTAGATTAGATAATAACTCATATAAAACTAATGCATATTAATAAGATTCTAATAAGGGAAGATTGCAATAATATTTTCAATTCATTCCATGCTTTGATATATATTATTTTTGTGAAGTTTAAGCATAAAGAACTCTTGGTTATGGGAAATGGAGAAATATCTATCTTTGAATAAAATAGTCCTAGTACGAAGGCCATATCTTCCTAATGAAGCGTTGGATCGGGCTAAAATTTAAATATGTTTGAGAGGGCCAAGTTGCGCCACTTCTGACTGGAGCGATCGATTAAATTCGATCTCGATAAAAAATTATGAATGACTGAGTTCGAGTCTATCCAAAGGGTAGTGACAGGACAATTTGTGATGAATTAAAAATTTTCTCTTAAAAGGTAATTGTTCTCTAAATTTATCCAATAATTTCAATAATGGATTTGGCCATAAATCTTGAAACCACTTTCGAATTTATTTCAACTTGATTCTAATTTCACCCCAAACTCATTTAGATCTAATTTCTTCCTTAATTGAATCTAGAGTTTTTCTATTATTTTTTTCTCAACCAGATAAAATATCTAGATTCTAATTTAATTATAGATTCAATCACAAAGAGTATTCAAACACATATAATATACATGATGAAGACAAGAAGAGAAAGAGTGCAAAAGGAATATGAGAATATCACGAGTGCACCTAGACACTGATGCTAATTTGCCATGCCTCAGAAGTCCATAGAAAATCTCTTCCTTCTCCAACATTCACAATTCCTCCATGATTCAAGCCAATCAAAATTCTCACGTGACAAAAAGTGCTTGAAGAAGCATAAGAACATGTGGAAACATATGAGCATGAGCATGTAGAAGCATGTGAGCTTCTCAAATGCATATAAGCTTTGAAGCTTGAAGCTTCTAGCTTCCATTAAGCTTGTAGCTCATAGCTTCCGTTGAGCTTGTCTAAACACACTAAGAGAGCCTCTATTTAAAGGCCTCTAAGATGCATCTAGAATGTGTCTAGAAACAACTTAGAAGATAAGCATGACAATCAAGCATGGGTCTTCTCCAATCTTCTAGACGAGTCTTAAAGTTGTAGACACCATGTGCTCAAATAAAATGCTAACTTCTAAGTATAGACAACTAGTGCATTCTTAGAGTGAAAACTTCTGTGTTGTCTACATGACAACTCCCGAGAATTTGCAAACTCCTAAATATTAAAATAATGCACATTAATTAATTTAATATTTACTTTACTCTTTCCAATTTAATTTATTTATTTATTAAATCTCATGCACAAACTTTAATAATTCCACTTTTCAATCTTAATATATTTATATTTTAATCACATGAGATTTATAATATTTTATTAATTTAAAATATATTTTCCACTTTTAAATTTTCATTTTCTAAAAATTAATTGCTAAAATATTTATTAGCTTTAATAATATTATTATTTAGTCATTTATTTAAAAATGAACTCCAAATATATTATTATTAAAATAAATATTGTCATATTCCAAATTTAAACTTGAAACTTTTTATTTTCAAATTTAATTATTTTATTTTATTAATTTTTCAGTTAATTAAATAAAATAAATATTAAAATACCATATTAATTTTTCATTAAATTAAACTATTAATTAAATCTTTTAATTAGGCTTAACTAATAGAAAATACATCAAAGACTCACAAGGTAAAAATATGAAAATCCACCATAGCCAAAATACATACAAAATCAAACCAAGGGTTAATATCACGAATTACGTTATCCAACATATTCAGAGGGTACTCAACTCAAATACTTGTCCTAATTTTTCAATTAGAACAAATGGCTTAAAGAGTTAGGATTTGGACTTGAGAATTTATCTCCCCTCTCTTATCATTGAGATAATGTGATAGAGTGTGCTCATCTTGGCAATTCAGGGAAGTCGATACCCGATACCTGCAACATGCATAAAAACTATGCATATACAAACATAATATATACTAAACTAAATAGGTAATGGCAGGAAGTGGTGCATCGTGTAGATCCCGACTGGCAGGTGACTACAACTCTCTTCCTTAACTACATCAGACACGCCATACAAAAGCAAACACACAAAGCAAATACGCACACCATACACATGCAGGTATGGGGTAAGTATCCATAAGAAAACACATTGATAATAAATCATCTTACTAATCATCATTAATAACTGCAAACAGTGAAAATAATCATCATGCATACATGAAATGAAAAATCTAAGTAATCTCATCACATAATAAACTGAATCCATAGCACAATATCTGATAATTTCAAAAGAATGCTGCTAACCAACAACATAAAACTAGCTCTAAAAGAGTTCAACAATGATAGCAAAATGCGAACTAGGGGCAGACACTACATGAGTTGATTAGTTTCGAAAAGAATTTTGAAATAATTAAACAAAATTATTTAATTAAATGGAGTACTTACTTCTAATTAATTAAACAAAGTTATTTAATTAAATGAGAAGCCATTACTAATTAATTAAATGAAGTTATTTAATTAAATAAGAAAAGTATCTCTAATTAATTAAAGATTATTTAATTAAATGGAAAAATTAATTATGAGAGCATATCTCATTTTATTAATAAATATCTCAACAAAATCTCTCTTCAGTTCAAAAAGGAAAATTTTTAGTTCACTATTGATCAAAAATGACTTAAATTAGTTAACTCTTATTTCTAAACAAATTGAATCAGTTAACTCCTTATTCTATTCAAATTAAATCTGTTAACACCCTTTAATTTGGAAATCTCCCTTTATGACTGAACTTCACCTTTAATCCTGACCGTTGATTGAAATCGATCTCAACCGTTGATGAATTTTAAGAAAGTTTATTTAAGAGACCCTCATCTCTTCATTTTGAAAGGTTGAATGAGACTTTGCATCGAATTGTTGCTAGAATTCATACTCACATTTGCTCATTTTCACATATACAGAGATCAAGTTTGACCAAAGGTTGACCAGATTTAACCACGATTGACTTGAGTTGACTTGTTTCAAAAAGAATTTTGAAATAATTAAACAAAATTATTTAATTAAATGGAGTACTTACCTCTTATTAATTAAACAAAGTTATTTAATTAAATTAGAAGTCATTCCTAATTAATTAAATAAAGTTATTTAATTAAATAAGAAAAGTGTCTCTAATTAATTAAAGATTATTTAATTAAATAGAAAAAGTAATTATAAGAGCATATCTCATTTTATTAAATTAAATATCTCAACAAAATATCTCTTCAGTTCAAAAAAGAAAATTTCTAGTTCACTATTGATCAAAAATGAGTTAAATCAATTAACTCCTTTTTCTACACAAATTGAATTAGTTAACTCCTTATTTTACTCAAATTAAATTTGTTAACTTCTTTTAATTTGAAAATCTTCCTTTATGACTGAACTTCAACCTTAATCCTAACCATTGATCGAAATCGATCTCAACCGTTGATGAATTTCAAGAAAGTCTATTTAAGAGACCCTCATCTCTTGATTTTGAAAGGTTGAATGAGAATTTGCATCGAATTGTTGCTAGAATTCATACTCACATTTTCTCATATTCACATACGCAGAGATCAAGTTTGACCAGATTTAACTACGGTTGACATGAGTTGACTAGTTTTGAAAAGATTTTTGAAATAATTAAACAAAATTATTTAATTAAATGGAGTACTTCTAATTAATTAAAAAAAGTTATTTAATTAAATGAGAAGCCATTCCTACTTAATTAAATGAAGTTATTTAATTAAATAAGAAAAGTGTCTCTAATTAATTAAAAATTATTTAATTAAATAGAAAAAGTAATAATGAGAGCATATCTCATTTTATTAAATTAAATATCTCAACAAAATCTCTCTTCACTTCAAAAAGGGAAATTTCCAGTTCACTATTGATAAAAAATGAGTTAAATGAGTTAACTCTTTTTTCTACTCAAATTGAATCAGTTAACTCCTTATTTTACTCAAATTAAATCTGTTAACTCCATTTAATTTGGAAATCTCCCTTTATGACTGAACTTCACCTTTAATCCAGACTGTTGATTGAAATCGATCTCAACTGTTGATGAATTCTAAGAAAGTCTATTTAAGAGACCCTCACCTCTTCATTTTGAAAGGTTGAATGAGACTTTGAATCGAATTGTTGCTTGAATTCATACTCACATTTGCTCATATTCACATACGCAAATATCAAGTTTGACCAAAAGTTGAATAGATTTAACCACGGTTGACTAGTTTCAAAAAAAAATTTCAAATAATTAAATGCAATTATTTAATTAAATGGAGTACTTACTTCTAATTAATTAAACAAAATTATTTAATTAAATGAGAAGCCATTCTTAATTAATTAAATGAAGTTATTTAATTAAATAAGAAAAGTGTCTCTAATTAATTAAAGATTATTTAATTAAATAGAAAAAGTAATTATGAGAGCATATCTCATTTTATTAAATTAAATATCTCAACAAAATCTCTTTTCAGTTCAAAAAGAGAAATTTCCAATTCACTATTGATAAAAAATGAGTTAAATCAATTAACTCCTTTTTCTACTCAAATTGAATCAGTTAACTCTTTATTTTACTCAAATTAAATCTGTTAACTCCCTTTAATTTGGAAATCTCCTTTTATGACTGAACTTGACCTTTAATCCTGACCGTTGATTGAAATCGATCTCAACTGTTGATGAATTACAGGAAAGTCTATTTAAGAGACCCTCATCTCTTCATTTTGAAAGGTTGAATGAGAATTTGCATCGAATTGTTGCTGGAATTCATACTCACATTTGCTCATATTCACATACGCAGAGACCAAGTTTGACAAAAAGTTGACCAGATTTAACTACAGTTGACTTGAGTTGACTAGTTTTGAATTTTTTTTTTAAAATAATTAAATAAAATTATTTAATTAAATGGAGTACTTACTTCTAATTAATTAAACAAAGTTATTTAATTAAATGACAAGCCATTCCTAATTAATTAAATGAAGTTATTTAATTAAATAAAAAAAGTGTCTCTAACTAATTAAAGATTATTTAATTAAGTAAAAAAGTAATTATGAGAGCATATCTCATTTTATTAAATTAAATATCTCAACAAAATCTCTCTTCAGTTCAAAAAGGGAAATTTTCAGTTCACTATTGATAAAAAATGAGTTAAATCAGTTAACTCCTTTTTGTACTCAAACTGAATCAGTTAAGTCCTTATTTTACTCAAATTAAATCTGTTAAGTCTTTTTAATTTGGAAATCTACCTTTATGACTGAACTTCACCTTTAATCCTGACCGTTGATTGAAATCAATCTCAACCGTTGATGAATTGCAGGAAAGTCTATTTAAGAGACCCTCATCTCTTCATTCTGAAAGGTTGAATGAGAATTTGTATCGAATTGTTGCTAAAATTCATACTCACATTTGCTCATATTCACATATGCAGAGATCAAGTTTGACCAAAAGTTTACTGGATTTAACCACGGTTGACTTGAGTTGACTAGTTTCAAATTTTTTTTGAAATAATTAAACGAAATTATTTAATTAAATGGAGTACTTACTTCTAATTGATTAAACAAAGTTATTTAATTAAATGAGAAGCCATTCCTAATTAATTAAATGAAGTTATTTAATTAAATCAGAAAAGTGTCTCTAATTAATTAAAGATTATTTAATTAAATAGAAAAAGTAATTATGAAAGCATATCTCATTTTGTTAAATTAAAAATCTCAACAAAATCACTGTTTAGTTGAAAAAGAGAAATTTTCAATTCACTATTGATAAAAAATAAGTTAAATCAATTAACTACTTTTTTTACTCAAATTGAATCTGTTAACTCTTTCTTTTACTCAAATTTAATCTGTTAACTCCCTTTAATTTGGAAATCTCCCTTTATGATTGAACTTCAACTTTAATCCTGACCGTTGATTGAAATCGATCTCAACCATTGATGAATTCCAAGAAAGTCTATTCAAGAGACCCTCAACTCTTCATTTTGAAAGGTTGAATGAGAATTTGAATTGAATTGTTGCTGAAATTCATACTCACATTTGCTCATATTCACATATGCAAAGATCAAATTTGACCAAATTTAACCACGGTTGACTTGAGTAGACTAGTTTCGAAAAAAAATTTAAAATAATTAAACAAAATCATTTAATTAAATGGAGTACTTACTTCTAATTAATTAAACAAAGTTATTTAATTAAATGAGAAGCCATTCCTAATTAATTAAATGAAGTTATTCAATTAAATATGAAAAGAATCTCTAATTAATTAAAGATTATTTAAATAAATAAAAAAAGTAATTATGAGAGCATATCTCATTTTATTAAATTAAATATCTCAACAAAATCTCTCTTCAGTTCCAAAAGGGCAATTTTCAGTTCACTATTGATAAAAAATGAGTTAAATCAGTTAACTCCTTTTTCTACTCAAATTGAATCAGTTAACTCCTTATTTTAGTCAAATTAAATCTGTTAACTCCCTTTAATTTGGAAATCTTCCTTTATGACTGTACTTCACCTTTAATCCTGACCGTTGATTGAAATCGATCTCAACTATTGATGAATTCCAAGAAAGTCTATTTAAGAGACCCTAAACTCTTCATTTTAAAAAGTTGAATGAGAATTTGAATTGAATTGTTGCTGGAATTCATACTCGCATTTGCTCATAATTACATACGCAAAGATCAAGTTTGACCAAAAGTTGACCAAATTTAACCACGGTTGACTTGAGGTGACTAGTTTCAATTTTTTTTTTGAAATAATTAAACCAAATTATTTAATTAAATGGAGTACTTACTTCTAATTAATTAAACAAAGTTATTTAATTAAATGAGAAGCAATTCTTAATTAATTAAATGAAGTTATTTAATTAAATAAGAAAAGTGTCTCTAATTAATGAAAGATTACTTAATTAAATAGAAAAAGTAATTATGAGAGCATATCTCATTTTATTAAATTAAATATCTCAACAAAATCTCTCTTCAGTTCAAAAAGAGAAATTTCTAGTTCACAAATGATAAAAAATGAGTTAAATCAGTTAACTCCGTTTTCTACTCAAATTGAATCAGTTAACTCCTTATTTTACTCAAATTAAATCTGTTAACTCCTTTTAATTTGGAAATCTCCCTTTATGACTGAACTTCACCTTTAATCATGACCGTTGATTGAAATCAATCTCAACCGTTGATGAATTCCATGAAAGTCTATTTAAGAGACTCTCATCTCTTCATTTTGAAAGGTTGAATGAGAATTTGCATCGAATTGTTGTTGGAATTCATACTCACATTTCTTCATATTCACATATGCAGAGATCAAGTTTGACCAAAAGTTGACCAGATTTAACTACAGTTGACTTGAGTTGACTAGTTTCGAAAAGAATTTTCAAATAATTAAACAAAATTATTTAATTAAATTGATTACTTACTTCTAATTAATTAAACAAAGTTATTTAATTAAATGAGAAGTCATTCCTAATTGATTAAATGAAGTTATTTAATTAGATAAGAAAACTGTCTCTAACTAATTAAAGATTATTTAATTAAATAAAAAAGTACTTATGAGGGTATATATCATTTTATTAAATTAAATATCTCAACAAAATCTCTCTTCAGTTCACAAAGGTAAATTTCCAGTTCACTATTGATAAAAAATTAGTTAAATCAGTTAACTCCATTTTCTACTCAAACTGAATCACTTAAGTCCTTATTTTACTCAAATTAAATCTGTTAACTCCTTTTAATTTAGAAATCTCGCTTTATGACTGAACTTCACCTTTAATCCTTACCGCTGATTGAAATCGATCTCAACCATTGATGAATTCCACACAAAGTGTATTTAAGAGACCCTCATCTTTTCATTTTGAAAGGTTGAATGAGAATTTGCATCGAATTGTTGCTGGAATACATACTCACATTCGTTCATATTCACATATGCAGAGATCAAGTTTGACCAAAAGTTGACCAAATTTAACCACGGTTGACTTGAGTTGACTAGTTTCAAATTTTTTTTTAAAATAATTAAATGAAATTATTTAATTAAATGGAGTACTTACTTCTAATTAATTAAACAAAGTTATTTAATTAAATGAGAAGCCATTTCTAATTAATTAATGAAGTTATTTAATTAAATAAGAAAAGTGTCTCTAATTAATAAAAGATTATTTAATTAAATAGAAAAATTAATTATATGAGCATATCTCATTTTATTAAATTAAATATTTCAGCAAAATCACTGTTCAGTTCAAAAAGAAAAATTTTCAGTTCACTATTGATAAAAAAATGAGTTAAATCAGTTAACTCCTTATTTTACTCAAATTTAATCTATTAACTCCATTTAATATGGAAATCTCCCTTTATGACTGAACTTCACCTTTAATCCTGACCATTGATTAAAATCGATCTCAACCATTGATGAATTCAAGGAAAGTCTATTTAAGAGACCCTCATCTCTTCATTTTGAAAGGTTGAATGAGAATTTGCATGGAAATGTTGCTAGAATTCATACTCACATTTGCTCATATTCACATACGTAGAGATAAAGTTTAACCAAAATTTTACCAGATTTAACCACGATTAATTTGAGTTCACTAGTTTCGAAAAGAATTTCGAAATAATTAAACGAAATTATTTAATTAAATGGAGTACATAGCTCTAATTAATTAAACAATGTTAGTTAATTAAATGAGAAGTCATTCCTAATTAGTTAAATGAATTTATTAAATTAAATAAGAAAAGTGTCTCTAATTAATTAAAGATAATTTATTTAAATAGAAAAAGTAATTATGAGAGCGTATCTCATTTTATTAAATTAAATATCTCTACAAAATCTCTCTTTAGTTCAAAAAGGGAAATTTCCAGTTCACTATTGATAATAAATGAGTTAAATCAGTTAACTCCTTTTTCTACTCAAATTGAATCAGTTAACTCTTTATTTTACTTAAAGTAAATCTGTTAACTCCCTTTAATTTGGAAATCTCCCTTTATGACTGAACTTCACCTTTAATCTTCACCGTTGATTGAAATCGATCTCAACCATTGGTGAATTTTAGGAAAATCTATTTAAGAGACCCTCATCTCTTCATTTTGAAAGGTTGAATGAGAATTTGCATCAAATTGTTGCTAGAATTCATACTCACATTTGCTCATATTCACATACACAGAGATCAAATTTGACCAAAAGTTGACCAGATTTGACCATGATTGACTTGAGTTGACTAGTTTCGAAAAGAATTTAAAAATAATTAAACGAAATTATTTAATTAAATGGAGTACTTACTTCTAATTACTTAAACAAAGTTATTTAATTAAATGAGAAGCCATTCCTAATTAATTAAATGAAGTTATCTAATTAAATAAGAAAAGTGTCTCTAATTAATTAAAGATTATTTAATTAAATAGAAAAAGTAATTATGAGAGCATATCTTATTTTATTAAATTAAATATCTCAACAAAATCTCTCTTCAGTTCAAAAAGGAAAATTTTCAGTTCACTATTGATCAAAAATGAGTTAAATCAGTTAACTCCTTTTTCTACTCAAATTGAATCAGTTAACTCCTTATTTTACTCAAATTAAATCTGTTACCTCTCTTTAATTTGGAAATCTCCTTTTATGACTAAACTTCACCTTTAATCCTGACCGTTGATTGAAATTGTTCTCAACCGTTGATGAATCCCAGGAAAATCTACTTAAGGGACCCTCATCTCTTGATTTTGAAAGGTTGAATGAGAATTTGCATCGAATTGTTGCTAGAATTCATTCTCACATTTGCTCATATTCACATACGAAAAGATTAGGTTTGACCATAAGGTGACCAGATTTAACCACAATTGACTTGAGTTGACTAGTTTCGAAAAGAATTTTGAAATAATTAAACGAAATTATTTAATTAAATGGAGTACTTGCTTCTAATTAATTAAACAAAGTTGTTTAATTAAATGAGAAGCTATTCCTAATTAATTAAATGAAGTTATTTAATTAAATAAGAAAAGTGTCTATAATTAATTAAAGATTATTTAATTAAATAGAAAAAAGTGGTTATGAGAGCACATCTCATTTTATTAAATTAAATATCTCAACAGAATCTCTCTTCAGTTCAAAAAGGGAAATTTCCAGTTCACTATTGATCAAAAATGAGTTAAATGAGTTAACTCTTTTTACTACTCAAATTGAATCAGTTAACTCCATATTTTACTCAAATTAAATATGTTAACTCCCTTTAATTTTGAAATCTCCCTTTATGACTAAACTTCACTTTTAAATCCTAACCGTTGATTGAAATCGATATCAACCGTTGATGAATTCCAAGAAAGTCTATTTAAAAGACCCTCATCTCTTCATTTTGAAAATTTGAATGAGAATTTGCATCAAATTGTTGCTGGAATTCATACTCACATTTGCTAATATTCACATACGCAAACATCAAGTTTGACCAAAAGTTGACGAGATTTAACCACGGTTGACTTGAGTTGACTAGTTCGAAAAGAATTTGAAATAATTAAATGGAATTATTTAATTAAATGGAGTACTTACTTCTAATTAATTAAACAAAGTTAATTAATTAAATGAGAAGCCATTCTTAATTAATTAAATGAATTTATTTAATTAAATAAGAAAAGTGTCTCTAATTAATTAAAAATTACCTAATTAAGTAGAAAAAGTAATTATGAGAGCATATCTCAATTTATTAAATTAAATATCTCAACAAAATCTCTCTTCAGTTCAAAATGGGAAATTTCTAGTTCACTATTGATAAAAAATGAGTTAAATCAGTTAACTCCTTTTTCTACTCAAATTGAACTAGTTTACTCCTTATTTTACTCAAATTAAATATGTTAATTCACTTTAATTTGGAAATCTCCCTTTATGACTGAACCTCACCTTTAATCTTGAACGTTCATTAAAATCGAAATCAACCATTGATGAATTCTAGGAAAGTCTATTTAAGAGACCTTCATCTCTTCATTTTGAAAGGTTGAATGAGAATTTGCATCGAATTGTTGCTGGAATTCATAATCACATTTTCTCATATTCACATATGCAAAGATCAAGTTAGACCAAAAGTTGATCGGATTTAACCACGGTTGACTTCAGTTGACTAGTTTTGAAAAAAATTTTGAAGTAATTAAACGAAATTATTTAATTAAATGGAGTACTTACTTCTAATTAATTAAACAAAGTTATTTAATTAAATGAGAAGCAATTCTTAATTAATTAAATGAAGTTATTTAATTAAATAAGAAAAGTGTCTCTAATTAATGAAAGATTACTTAATTAAATAGAAAAAGTAATTATGATAGCATATCTCATTTTATTAAATTAAATATCTCAACAAAATCTCTCTTCAGTTCAAAAAGGGGAATTTCTAGTTCACTATTGATCAAAAATGAGTTACATCAGTTAACTCTTTTTTCTACACAAATTGAATCAGTTAACTCCTTATTCTATTCAAATTAAATCTGTTAACTCCCTTTAATTTGGAAATCTCCCTTTATGACTGAACTTCACCTTTAATTATGACAGTTAATTGAAATCGATCTCAACCATTGATGAATTTCATGAAAATCTATTTAAGAGACCCTCATCTCTTCATTTTGAAAGGTTGAATGAGAATTTGCATCCAATTGTTGCTGGAATTCATACTCACATTTGCTCATATTCACATACACAGAGATCAAGTTTGACCAAAAATTGACCAGATTTAACCACGGTTGACTTGAGTTGACTGGTTTCGAAAAGAATTTTGAAATAATTAAACGAAATTATTTAATTGAATGGAGTACTTATTTCTAATTACTTAAACAAAGTTATTTAATTCAATGAGAAGCCATTCCTAATTAATTAAATGAAGTTATTTAATTAAATATGAAAAGTATCTCTAATTAATTAAAGATTATTTAATTAAATAGAAAATAGTAATTATGAGAGCATATATCATTTTATTAAATTAAATATCTCAACAAAATCTCTCTTCAATTCAAAAAGGGAAATTTCTAGTTCACTATTGATAAACAATGAGTTAAATCAGTTAACACTTTTTTGTACACAAATTGAATCAGTTAACTCCTTATTCTATTCAAATTAAATCTGTTAACTCCTATTTCTATTCAAATTGAATCAGTTAACTCGTTATTTTAATAAATTAAATCTCTTAACTCCCTTTAATTTGGAAATCTCTCTTTATGACTGAACCTCACCTTTAATCCTGACCATTGATTGAAATCGATCTCAACCGTTGATGAATTCCAGGAAAGTCTATTTAAAAGACCCTCATCTCTTCATTTTGAAACTAATTATGAGAGCATATCTAAATTTATTAAATTAAATATCTCAACAAAATCTCTCTTCAGTTCAAAATGGAAAATTTCCAGTTCACTATTGATCAAAAATGAGTTAAATCAGTTAACTCCTTTTTCTACTCAAATTGAATCAGTTAACTCCTTATTGTACTCAAATTAAATCTGTTACCTCCCTTTAATTTGGAAATCTCCCTTTATGACTAAACTTCATCTTTAATCCTGACCGTTGATTGAAATTGATCTCAACCGTTGATGAATCCCAGGAAAGTCTATTTAAGGGACCCTCATCTCTTCATTTTGAAAGGTTGAATGAGAATTTGCATCGAATTGTTGCTGGAATTCATACTCACATTTTCTCATATTCAAATACGCAAAGATCAAGTTTGACCATAAGTTGACCATATTTAACCACAGTTGACTTGAGTTGACTAGTTTTGAAAAGAATTTTGAAATAATTAAACAAAATTATTTAATTAAATGGAGTACTTACTTCTAATTAATTAAACAAAGTTGTTTAATTAAATAAGAAGCTATTCGTAATTAATCAAATGAAGTTATTTAATTAAATAAGAAAAGTGTCTATAATTAATTAAAGATTATTTAATTAAATAGAAAAAGTAATTATGAGAGCATATCTCATTTTATTAAATTAAATATCTCAACAAAATCTCTCTTCAGTTCAAAAAGGGAAATTTCCAGTTCACTATTGATCAAAAATGAGTTCAATAAGTTAAGTCTTTTTACTACTCAAATTGAATCAGTTAACTCCATATTTTACTCAAATTAAATTTGTTAACTCCCTTTTATTTTGAAATCTCATTTTATGACTAAACTTCACTTTTAAATCCTAACCGTTGATTGAAATCGATATCAACCGTTGATGAATTCCAAAAAAGTCTATTTAACAGACCCTCATCTCTTCATTTTGAAAGGTTGAATGAGAATTTGCATCGAATTGTTGCTGGAATTCATACTAACATTTGCTAATATTCGCATACGCAAACATCAAGTTTGACCAAAAGTTGACGAGATTTAACCACAGTTGACTTGAGTTGACTAGTTTCGAAAAGAATTTGAAATAATTAAATGAAATTATTTAATTAAATGGAGTACTTAATTCTGATTAATTAAACAAAGTTATTTAATTAAATGAGAAGCCATTCTTAATTAATTAAATGAAGGTATTTAATTAAATAAGAAAAGTGTCTCTAATTAATTAAAAATTACTTAATTAAATAGAAAAAGTAATTATGAGAGCATATCTAAACTTATTAAATTAAATATCTCAACAAAATCTCTCTTCAGTTCAAAATGAGAAATTTCCAGTTCACTATTGATAAAAAATGAGTTAAATCAGTTAACTCCTTTTTTTACTCAAATTGAACTAGTTAACTCTTTATTTTACTCAAATTAAATATGTTAACTCATTTTAATTTGGAAATCTCCCTTTATGACTGAACCTCACCTTTAATCTTGAACGTTCATTGAAATCGAAATCAAATATTGATGAATTCTAGGAAAGTCTATTTAAGAGACTTTCATCTCTTCATTTTGAAAGGTTGAATGAGAATTTGCATCGAATTGTTGCTGAAATTCATACTCACATTTGCTCATATTCACATATGCAAAGATCAAGTTAGACCAAAAGTTGACTGGATTTAACCACGGTTGACTTTAGTTGACTAGTTTCGAAAAGAATTTTGAAATAATTAAACAAAATTATTTAATTAAATGGAGTACTTACTTCTAATTAATTAAACAAAGTTATTTAATTAAATGAGAAGCAATTCTTAATTAATTAAATGAAGTTATTTAATTAAATAAGAAAAGTGTCTCTAATTAATGAAAGATTACTTAATTAAATAGAAAAAGTAATTATGAGAGCATATCTCATTTTATTAAATTAAATATCTCAACAAAATCTCTCTTCAGTTCAAAAAGGGAAATTTCTAGTTCACTATTTATCAAAAATGAGTTAAATCAGTTAACTCTTTTTTTTACACAAATTGAATCAGTTAACTCTTTATTCTATTCAAATTAAATCTGTTAACTCCTTTTAATTTGAAAATCTCCCTTTATGACTGAACATCACCTTTAATCTTGACCGTTGATTGAAATCAATTTCAACCATTGATGAATTTCATGAAAATCTATTTAAGAGACCCTCATCTCTTCATTTTGAAAGGTTGAATGAGAATTTGCATCAAATTGTTGCCGAAATTCATACTCACATTTGCTCATATTCACATACACAGAGATCAAGTTTGACCAAAAGTTGACCAGATTTAACCACGATTGACTTGAGTTGACTAGTTTCGAAAAGAATTTCAAAATAATTAAACGAAATTATTTAATTAAATAGAGTACTTACTTCTAATTACTTAAACAAAGTTATTTAATTAAATGAGAAGCCATTCCTAATTAATTAAATGAAGTTATTTAATTAAATAAGTAAAGTATCTCTAATTAATTAAAGATTATTTTATTAAATAGAAAAAAGTAATTATGAGAGCATATCTCATTTTATTAAATTAAATATCTCAAAAAAATCTCTCTTTAGTTCAAAAAGGGAAATTTCTAGTTCACTATTGATAAAAAATGAGTTAAATCAGTTAACTCTTTTTTCTACACAAATTGAATCAGTTAACTCCTTATTCTATTCAAATTAAATCTGTTAACTCCTATTTCTATTCAAATTGAATCAGTTAACTCGTTATTTTACTAAAATTAAATCTCTTAACTCTTTTTAATTTGGGAATCTCTCTTTATGACTGAACCTCACCTTTAATCCTGACCATTGATTGAAATCGATCTCAACCGTTGATGAATTCAAGAAAAGTCTATTTAAACGACCCTCATCTCTTCATTTTGAAAGTAATTATGAGAGCATATCTCAATTTATTAAATTAAATATATCAACAAAATCTCTCTTCAGTTCAAAATGGGAAATTTCTAGTTCACTATTGATCAAAAATGAGTTAAATCAGTTAACTCCTTTTTCTACTCAAATTGAATCAGTTAACTCCTTATTTTACTCAAATTAAATCTGTTAACTCCCTTTAATTCGGAAATCTCCCTTTATGACTGAACCTCACTTTTAATCCTGAATGTTGATTGAAATCGATCTCAACCATTGATGAATTCTAGGAAAGTCTATTTAAGAGACCCTCATCTCTTCATTTTGAAAGGTTAAATGAGAATTTGCATGGAATTGTTGTTGGAATTTATACTCACATTTGTTCATATTCACATACGCAAAGATCAAGTTTGACCAAAAGTTGATGAGATTTAACCACGGTTGACTTGAGTTGACTAGTTTTTAAAAGAATTTTAAAATGATTAAACAAAATTATTTAATTAAATGAAGTACTTACTTTTAATTAATTATGCAAAGTTATTTAATTAAATGAGAAGCCATTCCTAATTAATTAAATGAATTTATTTAATTAAATAAGAAAAGTGTCTCTAATTAAATTAAATATTACTTAATTAAATAGAAAAAGTAATTATGAGAGTATATCTCATTTTATTAAATTATATATCTCAACAAAATCTCTCTTCAGTTCAAAAGGGAAATTTACAGTTCACTATTGATTAAAAATGACTTAAATCAGTTAACTCTTTTTTCTACTCAAACTGAATCAGTTAACTCCTTATTTTACTCAAATTAAATCTGTTAACTCCATTTAATTTGGAAATCTCACTTTATGACTGAACTTCACCTTTAATCCTGACCGCTGATTGAAATCGATCTCAACCGTTGATGAATTTTAGGAAAGTCTATTTATGAGACCCTCATCTCTTCATTTTGAAAGGTTGAATGAGGATTTGCATCGAATTATTGCTAGAATTCATACTCACATTTGCTCATATTCACATATGCAAAGATCAAGTTTGACCAAAAGTTGACGAGATTTAACCACGATTTACTTGAGTTGACTAGTTTCGAAATTTTTTTTGAAATAATTAAATGGAGTACTTACTTCTAATTAATTAAATAAATTTATTTAATTAAATGAGAAGCCATTCCTAATTAATTAAATGAAGTTATTTAATTAAATAAGAAAAGTGTCTCAAATTAATTAAAGATTGCTTAATTGAATAGAAAAAGAAATTATGAGAGCATATCTCATTTTATTAAATTAAATATCTTAACAAAATCTCTCTTCAGTTCAAAAAGGAAAATTTTTAGTTCACTAGTGATCAAAAATGAGATAAATCAGTTAACTCCACTTTTTACTCAAATTGAATCAGTTAACTCCATCTTTTACTCAAATTAAATCTGTTAACTCCATTTAATTTGGAAATCTCCCTTTATGACTGAACTTCACCTTTAATCGTGACCGTTGATTGAAATCAATCTCAACCATTGATGAATTTCAAGTCTATTTAAGAGACCCTCATCTCTTCATTTTGAAAGGTTGAATGAGAATTTACATCGAATTGTTGCTAGATTTTATACTCACATTTGGTCATATTCACATACGCAAAGATCAAATTTGACCAAAAGTTGCTTAGATTTAACCACGCTTGACTTGAGTTGACTAGTTTTGAAAAGAATTTTTAAATAATTAAACGAAATTATTTAATTAAATGAAATACTTACTTTTAAATAATTAAACAAACTTATTTAATTAAGTGAGAAGCCATTCCTAACTA
Source organism: Cupressus sempervirens (assembly GCA_028749045.1). Taxonomy (NCBI): domain Eukaryota; kingdom Viridiplantae; phylum Streptophyta; class Pinopsida; order Cupressales; family Cupressaceae; genus Cupressus; species Cupressus sempervirens. Next base: position 115,411,031 of record CM053783.1, read on the forward strand.
ATTAAATGAAGTTATTTAATTAAATAAAAAAAGTGTCTCTAATTAATTAAAGATTATCTAATTAACTAGAAAAAGTAATAATGAGAGCATATCTCATTTTATTAAAATAAATATCTCAATAAAATCTCTCTTCAGTTCAAAAAGGGAAATTTCTAGTTCACTATTGATAAAAAATGAGTTAGATGAGTTAACTCCTTTTTCTACTCAAATTGAATCAGTTAAATCCTTATTTTACTCAAATTAAATCCGTTAACTCCCTTTAATTTGGAAATCTCCCTTTATGACTGAACTTCAGCTTTCATCCTGACCGTTGATTGCAATTGATCTTAATCGTTGATGGATTCCAAAAAAGTTTATTTAAGAGACCCTCATCTCTTCATTTTGAAAGGTTGAATGAGAATTTACATCGAATTGTTGCTGGAATTCATACTCACATTTGCTCATATTCAGATACGCAAATATCAAGTTTGACGAAAAGTTGACCAGATTTAACCATGGTTGACTTGAGTTGACTAGTTTTGAAAAGAATTTTTTAATAATTAAACGAAATTACTTAATTAAATGGAGTACTTACTTATAATTAATTAAACAAAGTTATTTAATTAAATGAGAAGCCATTCCTAACTAATTAAATGAAGTTATTTAATTAAATAAGAAAAGTGTCTCTAATCAATTAAAGATTATTTAATTAAATAGAAAAAGTAATTATGAGAGCATATCTCATTTTATTAAATTAAATATCTCAACAAAATCTCTCTTCAGTTCAAAAAGGGAAATTTCCAATTCACTTTTGATATAAAATGAGTTAAATGAGTTAACTCCTTTTTCTACTCAAATTGAATCAGTTAACTCCTTATTTTACTCAAATTAAATCTGTTAACTCCCTTTAATTTGGAAATCTCCCTTTATGACTGAACTTCACCTTTAATCCTGACCGTTGATTGAAATCGATCTCAACCGTTGATGAATTCCAAAAAGGTCTATTTAAGACACCCTCATCTGTTCATTTTGAAAGGTTCAATGAGAATTTGCATTGAATTGTTGCTGGAATTCATACTCACATTTGCTCATATTCACATATGCAAAGATCAAGTTTGACCAAAAGTTAACCAAATTTAACTACGGTTGACTTGAGTTGACTAGTTTTGAAAAAAATTTTAAAATAATTAAACGAAATTATTTAGTTAAATGGAGTACTTACTTCTAATTAATTAAACAAAGTTATTTAATTAAATGAGAAGCCATTCCTAATTAATTAAATGAAGTTATTTAATTAAATAAAACAAGTGTCTCTGATTAATTAAATATTATTTAATTAAAGAGAAAAAGTAATTATCAGAGCATATCTCATTTTATTAAATTAAATATCTCAACAAAATCTCTCTTTAGTTAAAAAAACAAAAATTTTCAGATCACTATTGATAAAAAATGAGTTAAATCAATTAACTCCTTTTTCTACTCAAATTCAATCAGTTAACTCCTTATTTTAATTAAATTAAATCTGTTAACTCCCTTTAATTTAGAAATCTTCCTTTATGACTGAACTTCACATTTAATCCTGACCGTTGATTGAAATCGATCTCAACCGTTGATGAATTCCACGAAAGTCTATTTAAGAGACCCTCATCTCTTCATTTTGAAAGGTTGAATGAGAATTTGCATCGAATTGTTGCTGAAATTCATACTCACATTTGCTCATATTCACATACGCAAAGATCAAGTTTGACAAAAAGTTGACCAGATTTAGCCACGGTTGACTTGAGTTGACTAGTTTCGAAAAGAATTTTGAAATAATTAAACAAAATTATTTCATTAAATGGAGTACTTACTTCTAATTAATTAAACAAAGTTATTTAATTAAATGAAAAGCCATTCCTAATTAATTAAATGAAGTTATTTAATTAAATAAGAAAAGTGTCTCTAATTAATTAAAGATTATTTAATTAAATAGAAAACGTAATTATGAGAGCATATCTCATTTTATTAAATTAAATATCTCAGCAAAATCTCTCTTCAGTTCAAAAAGGAAAATTTCCAGTTCACTATTGATAAAAAATGAGTTAAATCAGTTAACTCCTTTTTTTACTCAAATTGAATCAGTTAACTTCTTATTTTACTCAAATTAAATCTGTTATTTCCTTTTAATTTGGAAATATCCCTTTATGACTGAACTTCACCTTTAATCTTGACCGTTGATTGAAATCGATCTCAACCCTTGATGAATTCCAAGAAAGTCTATTTAAGAGACCCTCATCTCTTCATTTTGAAAGGTTGCATATGAATTTGCATCAAATTGTTGCTGAAATTCATACTCACATTTGCTCATATTCACATACGCAAAGATCAACTTTGACCAAAAGTTGACCAGATTTAACTACAGTTGACTTGAGTTGACTAGTTTCGAAAAAAAATTTGAAATAATTAAACGAAATTATTTCATTAAATGGAGTACTTACTTCTAATTAATTAAACGAAGTTATTTAATTAAATGAGAAGCCATTCCTAATTAATTAAATGAAGTTATTTAATTAAATAAGAAAAGTGTCTCTAATTAATTAAAGATTATTTAATTAAATAGAAAAAGTAATTATGAGCGCATATCTCATTTTATTAAATTAAATATCTCAACAAAATCTCTCTTCAGTTCAAAAAGGGAAATTTCCAATTCACTATTGATCAAAAATGAGTTAAATCAGTTAACTCCTTTTTCTACTCAAATTGAATCAGTTAACTCTTTATTTTACTCAAACTAAATCTGTTAACTCCCTTTAATTTGGAAATATCCCTTTATGACTGATCTTTACTTTTAATCTTGACCGTTGATTGAAATCGATCTCATCCGTTGATGAATTTCAAAAGAATCTATTTAAGAGACCCTCATCTCTTCATTTTGAAAGGTTGAATGAGAATTTGCATCGAATTGTTGCTGAAATTCATACTCACATTTGCTCATATTCAGATACGAAAAGATCAAGTTTGACCAAAATTTGACCATATTTAACTATGGTTGACTTGAGTTGACTAGTTTCGGAAAGAATTTTGAAATAATTAAACGAAATTATTTAGTTAAATGGAGTACTTACTTCTAATTGATTAAAAAAAGTTATTTAATTAAATGAGAAGCCATTCATAATTAACTAAATGAAGTTATTTAATTAAATAAGAAAAGTGTCTCTAATTAATTAAAGATTACTTAATTAAATAAATAAAGTAATTATGAGAGCATATCTCAATTTATTAAATTAAATACCTCAACAAAATCTCTCTTCAGTTCAAAAAGGGAAATTTTCAGTTCACTATTGATAAAAAATGAGTTAAATCAGTTAACTCCTTTTTCTACTCAAATTGAATCAGTTAACTTCTTATTTTACTCAAATTAAATCTGTTAACTCCGTTTAATTTGAAAATCTCCCTTTATGACTGAACTTCACCTTTAATCGTGACCGTTGATTGAAATCGATCTCAACTGTTGATGAATTCCAAGCAAGTCTATTTAAGAGACTCTCATTTCTTCATTTTGAAAGGTTGAATGAGAATTTGCATTGAATTGTTGCTGGAATTCATACTCACATTTTCTCATATTCACATACGCAAAGATCATGTTTGACCAAAAGTTGACCAAATTTAACCACGGTTGACTTGAGTTGACTAGTTTTGAAAAGAATTTTGAAATAATTAAATGAAATTATTTAATTAAATGTAATGGCCCACCAAGGCATCCAAAGAATTAATCTAGAGTTTCATTAAGTTTGGTAACATGTTTTTTTTATTTTTTACATGAAAGTAAATACCATACATAACTTATTCACAATAACGGAAGTAATAGCAATGACCATCTAAAAATAAACATAACATACATAACAGATTACATTCTTTAAAGATCCCTTAACATTGAATTACATACAAGAATCCATCTAGTAGAACATCCACATGAATTAAGAATGATAAGTCCAATGTTTATACATTACATTTGAAATACTCAATAATCGACTGTACACGTCACAGGGTATGACAAGCTCAAAGAATATACATTTGTAGAATAAGGTACATCATCCTATTCCAATCCATGATACATAAAAGTAGAGATAAACACATGATACACATGATAGAGAACATATACATCCATCATAAAAAATCAAACATAATAAACTAAGTGCACAGTTCCTCCCAACCGTCAATAGCATCATTAGACCATCGTGGATCCTAGCCATCCCTCCGTGCATAACATCCCAAACCACCAAAGAGATCATCGGTATTTACATAGTAGGAATGTCACTCCTAACATATACAACATCATATGTAGAAAGTAATCTAACATGCAAATAAAAGCATAAGATAACATCATCTAACATATGCTAATTATCAATGAAAAAGGATACATATCCACCATCATGAAGGACACATCAACCACGATGTCTAAATGAATCTCAAATGATAAGAGTAGAAAATACACTACCACCCGACCGCGTGGTACCTAAGTGGTCCACTCCCACCGTGCTAAGGAGATAATCTCAGGTCCCAAACAAGCTATCAAAATCACATAGCACATATCTCTATACGTCCAAGAATCCTAAATGTATACTAACTCAAAGGTTCCAAACACAAAATCTGACATCTAATCCTAGAGGCACACAATGACATGTAGGAACCTACTATGCAAGCGGAAAAGTGTCATCACAATTATCACGTACAAGTTACCCTTGTAGTTAGCTAAACTCCACAGGTCCATACTGATTTAATGTGGCCACTTGTATCCTCTCATACTGACAAGGCATACTATGGAATGCAAGGTCGCAACCATGCATCTCACTACTCCCATCCTAGCCTGTACAAGTGCTCAAGGCATGGCAAGAACAAAACACTTATCTTTTTAGGTTCATTAGGTTAGTATTAGATGTGAATGTTATCACTTATTAATCCAACTTACAATGAGTTACCCTGGCAGCCTCTTAGGGCCCCAGCCCCCATTGCAAGCCATTTCCCGTCATTACATGCAGATATCCTACCCTAATGCTCATGGGCTCATAAATCTCAAAATTACAAAAGATGATCCATAAAATTTTCAAATATGCATAAAAGCATCAAATCTCTATGAGAAAACATCCATAGAAAATCATGAACACAATAGCTCTCTATTGGCAACTGAAGTATCACTGATAATCAAAAGTATCTATTGGTTCTCAATAACCAAAATATATCTCAATCATACTGATCGAAGACTCCAAAAATGGTTGAGTCAAACATGTCACAACATTACATCATCAAGAATAAATCCACATCTCAGTCCTATCATGGTGACTAGAAAATAATCAAGGATAACTAATCGATGACCAAAATAATGGTTAAATCAAGTGTCTCATAAATAAAAATCTCAACTATAACAATCAGTATTCACATCCAATACATAGAGCATTCCATCAAAAACCATGGTTGGTTTTATAAAGATCAAGATTAAAACATCATCATGACATCACAATCACATAACCCCCAAGCCTCTGGTAGACGTCCTATAACTGGTCAACACTAGTCAACCCAAAACCCAAATCAATAGCATAAAGAATACACAATGTAAACACATATTTTAGTTTTGCTAAGTTTTCAATTTTGAATTCAAATGCAAAAGTCTCAATTTACATTTCCAAGTTTAGAGAAAGAATTAGAGAAACATTTTGTTCATTTTTTTTTTCCATGTATTATTTTTGGTTGGATAAAAATTTCCCTTTATAAAACTAAAATCCGATTTTCAATTACAATATTCTGTTGAAATTGTTCCCCACCAACTTGTAATTAAATTTCATATACTTTATATATTTTATAATTTAAAACTATTAATTAAATTTTAATAGTTAAATTATAAAATTACAAAATTATTCATTATTATAAAAAAAGAATTCTTAAATCTTTTATCAAATAATTTTAAATTTATTAATAACATATTTATATATTACATATATACATATATATATATTTATATTTAAATATATATATACGTACATATATAATATATAAATATTTATTATTATCGAATAACATCGATATTTATTATTATCGCATTTTATAAAATCGAATAACATCGAATTCAATTGAAATGAAATAACATATGAAAACCAATTACGATTTCATTTATATCAAATGTTAAAAGAACTTTTAAACAAGCATATATACGTGACCCGTGGATCGTAGGGTACACTGCGGTCGTAGGTACACTACAGACCGCAGGTACTCTGCGGTACTACAGTCTGTTTGGTATTGCCGCTGGCGGGGGTGGGAAAAAAATCACGTCCCCTCTGCCCATTCACATTTTAAATTATTTTTTAAATGTTACATTTTATTAAAATGCCTTCCTCGATTGCGATGCGTCATTCGCTCGCTGTGAAATATGTGACATTCAAATTTTTAATGAAATATATATATATATGTATATATGCATACGTATATGTATATATATATGTATTAAGATATATATGTATATATATGTGTGTATATATATATATATACAAAATTTAATCAAATATCATAGTTCATAGACATATATATATATATATATATATATATATATATATATATATATATATATATATATATATATATATATATATATATAAAATTAAATTTATATATATATGTATTCAAATTTTGAAATATAAATATATATATAAATTTTAGTTCTCAAAATTTTCTTATAAGTTTTTAAATCACAAAATTATTCAAATATTAATCTAATGGATTTGGCCAGAATTTAAACCCTAGCCCCATCTTCCTTTTAGATCTATGCAAATAAAATTCTCAAATAAATTTAATTGCCCATATTGAAAATGCATAAAAATATGAAATTCCTCAAAAGACATATGGAAGACACGACGAAGACAGGGAATGCAAGATGCAGAAATAGCATAAGTAAAATCACAAGAATCTACTTGGATTCTGATGCTAAATCGCTCTTCCTCAAAAACCCGCAGAGCAAGCTCCCTTCTTCAGAACTCTCGAATCCTCCAATGCTCCAATTGCACTCCAAATGCTATGTCTAAGCTTCTAAGAATGCTTCAATATAAAGAGCTCTCAGGAAATCTATAGAATGCTTCTAGAATCAGCTAGAAGGTGTCACCAACTAAGCATGGGTATTTTTCAACCTTTTTGATGAGTCATAGGGTTGTATACACCATGTGCTTAATTGATGCACTAACCCCCATGTTGTTGACATATGAGAAATAGAAAAGTGCGTTAATTCCCATGCAAGCTCATAACTCCAATTTACTTTTTATATAATTCTTATTTAAATTCTATAACTTTCATTTTAATTTTTTATAACTTTTATTTTAACTTTTATAACTTTTATTATTATTATTTATTTATTACTTTATTATTATTTTATAATTATTATTAATTTCTAATTTCTAATTTTTCTTTTATTTAATTCTTTTTTCTCAATTAATTCTCATTTGATTAATTATAATCACAATATTAATTTTCTCAAATAAATAATTTATTAATTAAATCTATTTATTAAAATTTAATTAATAAACAATTCACCATAGACCTCTAAGATAAAATATGAAAATTCATCATAGAACAAATCATACAAAATCAGTCTAAAGGGTTAAAAATCATGAAATATGTCATTCTGACACATTCGGTGGGTACTCAACTCTGATACTTGTCCTAATTCACTAGGACAAATGGTTTAAGGATTTGCGATTTGGACTTGAGAATTTATCTCCCTTCTCTTATCATTGAGATAGTGTAATAGGGTACGCTCATCCTGGCAATTTAGGAAAGTCGATACCCGGTACCTGCAACCTGCAGAAAAACCATGCATGTACATATAATATATAATGCTAAGCTAAACAGAAAATGGCAGGAAGTGGTGCATCATATAGATCTCGACTAAGCAGGTGACTACGACTCCCTTCCTTAACCACATCAGAAACACCATACAATAAGAAAACACGCACACGATACACATGCAAGTATGGGGTAAGTATCCATAATAAAACACATGAGATAATAAACTATCTAACTAATCATCATTAATAACTGAAAATAATGTAATGATCATCATACATACATGAAATGTAAAGTCTAAATGATCTCATCACATAACACTGAATCCATATCATAATATTTCATAGTGTCAAAACAATACCACTAAACCATCAACATAAAACTAGTCCATCAAAGTCTGATAATAATAGCAACAATGAGTCTAGAAAAGATGTGAACGAGGGAAAGCACTACATTAAATGGAGTACTTATTTCTAATTAATTAAACAAAGTTATTTAATTAAATGAGAAGCCATTCCTAATTAATTAAATGAAGTTATTTAATCAAATAAGAAAAGTGTCTCTAATTCATCAACGGTTGAGATCGATTTCAATCAACAGTCAGGATTAAAGGTGAAGTTCAGTCATAAAGGGAGATTTCCAAATTAAAGGGAGTTAACAGATTTAATTCGAGTAAAATAAGAAGTTAACTGATTCAATTCGAGTAGAAAAAGGAGTTAACTCATTTTTTATCAATAGTGAACTGGAAATTTCCCTTTTTGAACTGAAGCGAGATTTTATTAAGATATTTAATTTAATAAAACGAGATATGCTCTCATAATTACTTATTCTATTTAATTAAATAATCTTTCATTAATCAGAGACACTTTTCTTATTTAATTAAATAACTACATTTAATTAATTAGGAATGACTTCTCATTTAATTAAATAACTTTATTTAATTAATTAGAAGTAAGTACTCTATTTAATTAAATAATTTCGTCTAATTATTTCAAAATTCTTTTTGAAACTAGTCAACTCAAGTCAACCGTGGTTAAATCTGGTCACCTTTTGGTCAAAATTGATCTTTGCCTATGTGAATATGAGCAAATGTGAGTATGAATTCCAGCAACAATTTGATGCAAATTCTCATTCAACCTTTCAAAATGAAGAGATGAGGGTCTCTTAAATAGACTTTCCTGGAATTCATCAATGGTTGAGATCGATTTTAATCAGCGGTCAGGATTAAATGTGAAGTTCAGTCATAAAGGGAGATTTCCAAATTAAAGGGAGTTAACAGATTTAATTTGAGTAAAATAAGGAGTTAACTGATTCAATTTGTGTAGAAAAAGGAGTTAAGTGATTTAACTCATATTTTATCAATAGTGAACTGGAAATTTCCCTTTTTGAACTAAAGAGAGATTTTGTTGAGATATTTAATTTAATAAAATGAGATATGCTCTCATAATTACTTTTTTTTATTAAATTAAGTAATCTTTAAATAATTAGAGACACTTTTCTTATTTAATTAAATAACTTCATTTAATTAATTAGGAATGGCTTCTCATTTAATTAAATAACTATTTTTAATTAACTAGAAGTAAGTACTCCATTTAATTAAATAATTTCGTTTAATTATTTCAAAATTCTTTTCAAAACTAATCAACTCAAGTCAACCATGGTTAAATTTGGTCAACTTTTGGTCAAACTTGATCTTTGCATATGTGAATATGAGAAAATGTGAGTATGAATTCTAGAAACAATTCGATGGAAATTCTCATTCAACCATTCAAAATAAAGAGATGAGGGTCTCTTAAATAGAATTTTCTGTAATTCATCAACTGTTGAGATCGATTTCAATCAGCGATCAGGATTAAAGGTGAACTTCAGTCATAAAGAGAGATTTTCAAATTAAAGGGAGTTAACAAATTTAATTTGAGTAAAATAAGGAGTTACCTGATTCAATTTGAGTAGAAAAATGAGTTAACTGATTTAACTCATTTTTTATCAATAATGAACTGAAAATTTTCCTTTTTGAATTGAAGAGAAATTTTATTCAGTTATTTAATTTAATAAAATGAGATATGCTCTCATAATTACTTTTTCTATTTAATTAAGTAATCTTTAATTAATTAGAGACACTTTTCTTATTTAATTAAATAACTTCATTTAATTAATTAGGAATGGCTTCTCATTTAATTAAATAACTTTGTTTAATTAATTAGAAGTACTCCATTTAATTAAATAATTTTGTTTAATTATTTCAAAATTCTTTTTGAAACTAGTCAACTCAAGTCAATCGTGGTTAAATCTGGTCAAATTTTGGTCAAACTTGATCTCTGCGTATGTGAATATGAGCAAATGTGAGTATGAACTCCAATAAAAATCGATGCAAATTCTCATTCAACCTTTCAAAATGATGAGATGAGGGATTCTTAAATAGACTTTCCTGGAATTCATCAACGGTTGAAATCGATTTCAATCACCAGTCAGGATTAAAGGTGAAGTTCAATAATAAAGGGAGATTTCCAAATTAAAGGGATTTAACAGATTTAATTTGAGTAAAATAAGAAGTTAACTGATTCAATTTGAGTAGAAAAAGGAGTTAATTGATTTAACTGATTTTTGATCAATAGTGAATAGGAAATTTCCCTTTTTGAACTGAAGAGAGATTTTGTTGAGATATTTAATTTAATAAAATGAGATATGCTCTCATAATTACTTTTTCTATTTAATTAAATAATCTTTAATTAATTAGAGACACTTTTCTTATTTAATTAAATAACTTCATTTAATTAATTAGGAATGGCTTCTCATTTAATTAAATAACTTTGTTTAATTAATTAGAAGTAAGTACTCCATTTAATTAAATAATTTCGTTTAATTATTTCAAAATTCTTTTCGAAACTAGTCAACTCAAGTCAACCATGGTTAAATCTGGTCAACTTTTGGTCAAACTTGATCTTTGCGTATGTGAATATGAGCAAATGTGAGTATGAATTCTAGCAATAATTCGATGCAAATTCTCATTCAACCTGTCAAAATGAAGAGACGAGGATCTCTTAAATAGACACTTTTCTTATTTAATTAAATAACTTCATTTAATTAATTAGGAATGGCTTCTCATTTAATTAAATAACTTTGTTTAATTAATTAGAACTAAGTACTCCATTTAATTAAATAATTTCATTTAATTATTTCAAAAAAAAATTTGAAACTAGTCAACTCAAGTCAACCGTGGTTAAGTTTGGTCAACTTTTGGTCAAACTTGATCTTTGCATATGTGAATATGAGCAAATGTGAGTATGAATTCTAGCAACAATTCGATACAAATTCTCGTTCAACCTTTCAAAATGAAGAGATGAAGGTCTCTTAAATAGACTTTCCTAGGATTCATCAACGGTTGAGATCGATTTCAATCAGCGATCAGGATTAAAGGTGAAGTTCAGTCATAAAGGGAGATTTCCAAATTAAAAAGAGTTAACAGATTTAATTTGAGTAAAATAAGCTATTAACTGATTCAATTTGAGTAGAAAACGGAGTTAACTAATTTAACTCATTTTTTATCAATAGTGAATTGGAAATTTCCCTTTTTGAACTGAAGAGAGATTTTGTTGAGATATTTAATTTAATAAAATAAGATATGCTCTTATAATTGCTTTTTCTATTTAATTAAGTAATCTTTAATTAATTAGAGACAATTTTCTTATTTAATTAAATAAATTCATTTAATTAATTAGGAATGGCTTCTCATTTAATTAAATAACTTTGTTTAATTAATTAGAACTAAGTACTCCATTTAATTAAATAATTTCATTTAATTATTTCAAAATTCTTTTCGAAAGTAGTCAACTCAAGTCAACCGTGGTTAAATCTGGTCAACTTTTGGTCAAACTTGATCTTTGCGTATGTGAATATGAGTAAATGTGAGTATGAATTCCAGCAACAATTCGATGCAAATTATCATTCAACCTTTCAAAATGAAGAGATGAGTGTCTATTAAATAGACTTTCCTTGAATAAATCAACAGTTGAGATCGATTTCAATCAGCGGTCAGGATTAAAGGTGAAGTATAGTCATAAAGGGAGATTTCTAAATTAAAGAGAGTTAATAGATTTAATTTGAGTAAAATAAGGAGTTAACTGGTTCAATTTGAATAGAAAAAGTAGTTAACTGATTTAACTTATTTTTTATCAATAGTGAACTAGAAATTTCCCTTTTTGAACCGAAGAGAGATTTTGTTGAGATATTTAATTTAATAAAATGAGATATGTTCTCATAATTACTTTTTCTATTTAATTAAGTAATCTTTAATTAATTAGAGACACTTTTCTTATTTAATTAAATAACTTCATTTAATTCATTAGGAATGGCTTCACATTTAATTAAATAACTTTGTTTAATTAATTAGAAGTAAGTATTTCAATTAATTAAGTAATTTCATTTAATCATTTTAAAATTCTTTTCAAAACTAGTCAACTCAAGTCGACCGTGGTTAAATCTAGTCAACTTTTGGTCAAACTTGATCTTTGCGTATGTGAATATGAGCAAATGTGAGTATGAATTTCAGCAACAATTCGATGCAAATTCTCATTCAACTTTTCAAAATGAAGAAATGAGGGTCTATTAAATAGACTTTTGTGGAATTCATCAATGGTTGAGATCAATTTCAATCAGCGGTAAGGATTAAAGGTGAAGTTCAGTTATAAAGGGAGATTTCCAAATTAAAGAGAGTTAACAGATTTTATTTGAGTAAAATAAGGAGTTAACTGATTCAATTTGAGTAGAAAAAGGAGTTAACTGATTTATCTCATTTTTTATCAATAGTGAACTAAAAATTTTCCTATTAGAACTGAGGAGAGATTTTGTTGAGATTTTTAATTTAATAAAATAAGATATGCTCTCATAAATACTTTTTCTCTTTAATTATGTAATCTTTAATTAATTAGAGATACTTTTCTTATTTAATTAAATAACTTCATTTAATTAATTAGGAATGGCGTCTCATTTAATTAAATAACTTTGTTTAATTAATTAGAAGTAAGTACTCCATTTAATTAAATAATTTCATTTAATTATTTCAAAAAAAATTTTGAAACTAGTCAACTCAAGTCAACCGTGGTTAAATCTGATCAACTTTTGGTCAACCTTAATCTTTGCGTGTGTAAATATGAGCAAATGTGAGTATGAATTCTAGCAACAATTTGATGCAAATTCTCATTCAACCTTTCAAAATGAATAGATGAGGGTCTCTTAAATAAACTTTCTTGGAATTCATCAACGGTTGCGATCGATTTCAAGCAGCGCTCAGGATTAAAGGTGAAGTTCAGTCGTAAAGGGAGATTTCTAAATTAAAGGGAGTTAATAGATTTCATTTGAGTAAAATAAGGAGTTAACTGATTCAATTTGAGTTGAAAAATGAGTTAACTGATTTAACTCATTTTTTATCAATAGTGAACTGAAAATTTCCTTTTTTGAATTAAAGAGAGATTTTGTTGAGATATTTAATTTAATAAAATGAGATGTGCTCTCATAATTACTTTTTCTATTTAATTAATTAATCTTTAATTAATTAGAGACACTTTTCTTATTTAATTAAATAATTTCATTTAATTAATTAGGAATGGCTTCTCATTTAATTAAATAACTTTGTTTAATTAATTAGAAGTAAGTACTCCATTTAATTAAGTAATTTTGTTTAATTATTTCAAAATTCTTTTCGAAACTAGTCAACTCAAGTCAACCGTGGTTAAATCTGGTCAACTTTTGGTCAAACTTGATCTTTGCCAATGTGAATATGAGCAAATGTGAGTATGAATTCCAACAACAATTCGATGCAAATTCTCTTTCAACCTTTCAAAATGAAGAGATGAGGGTCTCTTAAATAGACTTTTTTGGAATTCATCAATGATTGAGATCGATTTGAATCAGCAGTCAGGATTAAAGGTGAAGTACAGTCATAAAGGGGGATTTTCAAATTAAAGAGAGTTAACAGATTTAATTTGAGTAAAATAAGGAGTTAACTGATTCAATTTGAGTAGAAAATGGAGTTAACTGATTTAACTCATTTTTTTATCAATAGTGAACTGAAAATTAACCTTTCTGAATCGAAGAGAGATTTTTTTGAGATATTTAATTTAATAAAATGAGATATGCTCTCATAATTACTTTTTCTATTTAATTAAGTAATCTTTAATCAATTAGAGACACTTTTCTTATTTAATTAAATAACTACATTTATTTAATTAGGAATGGCTTCTTATTTGATTAAATAACTTTGTTTAATTAATTAGAAGTAAGTACTCCATTTAATTAAGTAATTTCGTTTAATTATTTCAAAATTCTTTTCAAAACTAGTCAACTTAAGTAAACCGTGGTTAAATTTGGTCAACTTTTGGTCAAATTTGATCTTTGCGTATGTGAATATGAGCAAATGTGAGTATGAATTTCAACAACAATTCGATCCAAATTCTCATTCAACCTTTCAAAATGAAGAGATGAGGGTCTCTTAAGTAGACTTTCCTGGAATTCATCAATGTTTGAGATCGATTTCAATCAGCGGTCAGTATTAAAGGTGAAGTACAGTCATAAAGGGAGATTTCCAAATTAAAGGGAGTTAACAGATTTAATTTGAGAAAAATAAGAAGTTAACTTATTCAATTTGAGTAGAAAAAGGAGTTAACTGATTTAACTCATTTTTTATCAATAGTGAACTGAAAATTTCCCTTTTTGAACCGAAGAGAAATTTTGTTGAGATATTTAATTTAATAAAATGAGATATGCTCTCATAAATACTTTTTCTATTTAATTAAGTAATCTTTAATTAATTAGAGACAATTTTCTTATTTAATTAAATAACTTCATGTAATTAATTAGGAATGGCTTCTCATTTAATTAAATAACTTTGTTTAATTAATTAGAAGTAAGTACTCCATTTAATTAAATAATTTTGTTTAATTATTTCAAAATTCTTTTCGAAACTAATCAACTCAAGTCAACCGTGGTTAAATCTGATCAACTTTTGGTCAAACTTGATCTTTGCGTATGTGAATATGAGAAAATGTGAGTATAAATTCCAGCAACAATTCGATGCAAATTCTCTTTAAACCTTTCAAAATGAAGAGATGAGGGTCTCTTAAATAGACTTTCCTAGAATTTATTAACGGTTGAGATCGATTTCAATCAGCGGTCAGGATTAAAGGTGAAGTTTAGTCATAAAAGGAGATTTCCAAATTAAAAGGAGTTATGTAGTGCCTACCCTCGTTCACATCTTTTCTAAACTTATTGTTGCTATTATTATTAGACTATGTAGACTAGTTTTATGTTGATGGTTTAGTGGTGTTGTTTTGACAGTATCAGATATTATGATAGGGATTCAGTTGATATATGATGAGATCATTTAGACTTTACATTTCATGTATGTATGATGATCATTACATTGTTTTCAGTTATTAATGATGATTAGTTAGATGGTTTATTATCTCATGTGTTTTATTATGGTTACTTACCCCATACTTGCATGTGTATGGTGTGCGTGTTTTTTTATTGTATGGCATTTCTGATGTGGTTAAGGAAGGGAGTCGTAGTCGTCTGCTTAGTCGATATCTACACGATGCACCACTTCCTGCCATTTCCTGTTTAGCTTAGCATTATATATTGTATGTACATGCATGGTTTTTCTACAGGTTGCAGGTACCGGCTATCGACTTCTCTGAATTGCCAGGATGAGCGTACCCTATTATACTATCTCAATGATAAGAGAAGGGAGATAAATTCTCAAGTCCAAATCTCAAACCTAAAAACCATTTGTCCTAGTGAGTTAGGACAAGTATCAGAGTTGAATACCCACCGGATGTGTCGGATGACATATTTTGTAATTTTTAACCTTTTAGATTGATTTTGTATGATTTGTTCTATGATGGGTTTTCATATTTTATCTTGGAGGTCTATGGTGAATTTTTCATTAATTAAGTCTTAACAAATATATTTAATTAATAAATTATTTATTTGAGAAAATTAATAAAATATCATGATCTTTAATATATTGATTATAATTAATTAAATGTGAATTATTGGAGAAAAAGAATTAAATAAAAGAAAACTAGAAATTAAAATTAATAATAATTATAAAATAATAATAAAGTAATAAATAAAATAATAATTATAAAAGTTATAAAAGTTAAAATAAAAACTATAAAATTTAAATAAAAATTATTGGAGTTATAAGCTTGCATGAGAATTAACATGTGTCAACAACACGGGGGGTTAGTGCATCATTAAGCACAAGGTGTCTATAACTCTATGACTCAGCAAAAAGGTCGGAAAAGACCCATGCTTAGTTGGTGACACCTTTCAACGGTTTCAAGAAGCATTCCAAAGGTTTCTTGAGAGCTCTTTATATTCAGGCATTCATAGAAGCTTAGAGAGAGTGTGGAGAGCAATTGGAGGATTGGAGGATTCAAGAACTTTGAAGAAAGTAGCTTGCTCTACAAGTTTTTTGAGGAAAAGTGAATTAGCATCAGAATCCGAGTAGATTCTTGTGATTTTTTTTATGCTATTTTCACATCATGCATTCTTGTCTTCTTCGTGTCTTCCATATGTCTTCTGAGGAATTTCATATATTTATCGTATGCATTTTCAATTTGGGCAGTTAAATTTATTTGAGAATTTTATATGCATGGATTTAAAAAAAAAAGAGAAAACGGGGCTAGGGTTAATTCATAGCCAAACCCATTAGATTATTTATTGGATAAATTTGACATCAAAGTTTATAGAAAATTTCTAAAAATTAGAATTTCTAAATAAACCGTGTTTATACATGTTTATATTTTTTAATCTGCATACACATATACAATATATATATATATATGCAATTATATATATAAATATGTATACATGATTATGTGTTGTGATGTTTTTTTTTAATTCTACAAGTATATATATATACACATATATATATACATACATATGTATATAATATATATATATATTTAATTAAAAAAATGAATATCATTAATCGAAAACATTTTTGAAAAACGTTGAACTTTATTTAAAAATCGAATCGCATACTCGCAAATGGAAAACGCATAAGAGATTTTATTTAATTTTTTTTTTTTAAAGAAATTTAATGCAAATTGAGGATAGATTTAAGAGACCCTCATCTCTTCATTTTGAAAGTTCGAATCAGAATTTGCATCGAATTGTTGCTGGAATTCATACTTACAGTTGCTCATATTCACATATGCAAAGATCAAGTTTAACCAAAAGTTGACCAAATTTAACCACAGTTGACTTGAGTTGACTAATTTCAAAATTTTGTTGACTGAAGATAGATTTTGTTGAGAATTTAATTTAATAAAATGAGATGTGCTCTCATAATTACTTTTTCTATTTAATTATATAATCTTTAATTAATTATAGACATGTCTTATTTAATTATATCACTTTATTTAATTAATTAGGAATGGCTTCTCATTTAATTAATTAAATTTGTTTAATTAATTAAAAATAAGTAGTCCATTTAATTGAATAATTTCATTTAATTATTTCAAAATTATTTTCAAAACAAGTCAACTCAAGTCAACCGTGGTTAAATCTGGTCAACTTTTGGTCAAACTTGATCTTTGCGTATGTGAATATGAGAAAATGTGAGTATGAATTCCAACAACAATTCGATGCAAATTCTCATTCAACCTTTTAAAATGAAGAGATGAGGGTCTTTTAAATAGACTTTCCTAGAATTCATCAACGGTTGAGATCAATTTCAATCAACGGTCAGGATTAAAGGCGAAGTTCAGTCATAAAGGGAGATTTTCAAATTAAACGTAGTTAACAGAATTAATTTGAGTAAAATAAGGAGTTAACTGATTAAATTTGAGAAGAAAAAAGAGTTAACTCATTTAACTCATTTTTGATCAATAGTGAGCTAAACATTTCCCTTTTTGAACTGAAGAGAGATTTTGTTGAGATATTTAATTTAATAAAATAAGATATGCTCTCATAATTACTTTTTCTATTTAATTAAATAATCTTTAATTAATTAGAGACACTTTTCTTATTTAATTAAATAACTTCATTTAATTAATTAGGAATGGCTTCTCATTTAATTAAATAACTTTGTTTAATTAATTAGAAGTAAGTACTCCATTTCATTAAATAATTTCATTTAATTATTTCAAAATTCTTTTCGAAACTAGTCAACTCAAGTCAACCATGGTTAAATCTGGTCAACTTTTGGTCAAACTTGATTTTTGCGTATGTGAATATGAGCAAATGTGAGTATGAATTCCAGCAACAATTCGATGCAAATTCTCATTCAACCTTTCAAAGTGAAGAGATGAGGGTCTGTTAAATAGACTTTCTTGGAATTCATTAACGTTTGAGATCGATTTCAATCAACGGTCAGGATTTAAGGTGAAGTTTAGTCATAAAGAGAGATTTCCAAATTAAAGGGAGTTAACAAATTTATGAGTAAAATAAGGAGTTAACTGATTCAATTTGGGTAGAAAAAGGAGTTAACTCATTTAACTCATTTTTGATCAATAGTGAACTAAAAATTTCCCTTTTTCAACTGAAGAGAGATTTTGTTGAGATATTTAATTTAATAAAATGAGATATGCTATCATAATTACTTTTTCTATTTAATTAAATAGACTTTAATTAATTAGAGACACTTTTCTTATTTAATTAAATAACTTCATTTAATTAGTGAGGAATGGCTTATCATTTAATTAAATAACTTTGTTTAATTAATTAGAAGTAAGTACTCCATTTAATTAAATAATTTCATTTAATTATTTCAAAATTCTTTTCGAAACTAGTAAACTCAAGTCAACCGTGATTAAATTTGGTCAATTTTTGCTCAAACTTGATCTTTTCGTATGTGAATATGAGCAAAATGTGAGTATGAATTCCAACAACAATTCGATGCAAATGCTCATTCTACCTTTCAAAATGAAGAGATGACAGTCACCTAAATAGACTTTCTTGAAATTCATCAACGGTTGAGAGCGATTTTAATCAACAGTTAGGATTAAAGGTGAAGTTCAGTCATTAAGGGAGATTTCCAAATTAAACAGAGTTAACAGATTTAATTTGAGTAAAATAAGGTGTTAACTGATTCAATTTGAGTAGAAAAAGGAGTTAACTCATTTAACTCATTTTTGATCAATAGTGAACTGGAAATTTCCATTTTTGAACTAAAGAGAGATTTTGGTTAGATATTTAGTTTAATAAAATGAGATATGCTCTCATAATTACTTTTCTATTTAATTAATTAATCTTTAATTAATTGGAGACACTTTTTTTATTTAATTAAATAAATTCATTTAATTAATTAGGAATGGCTTCTCACTTAATTAAATAACTTTGTTTAATTAATTAGAAGTAAGTTCTCCATTTAATTAAATAATTTCGTTTAATTATTTAAAAATTCTTTTCGAAACTAGTCAACTCAAGTCAACTGTGGTTAAATTTGGTCAACTTTTGGTCAAACTTGATCTTTCCATACGTGAATATGAGCGAATGTGAGTATGAATTCTATCAACAACTCGATGCAAATTCTTATTCAGCCTTTCAAAATGAAGAGATGAGGGTCTCTTAAATAGACTTTCTTGGAATTCATCAACGGTTGAGATCGATTTCAATCAACGGTTATGGTTAAAGATGAAGTTCAGTCATAAAGGGAGATTTTCAAATTAGAGGGAGTTAACAGATTTAATTTGAGTAAAATAAGGAGTTAACTGATTCAATTTAAGTAGAAAAAGGAGTTAACTGATTTAACTCATTTTTGATCAATAGTGAACTGGAAATTTTCCTTTTTGAACTGAACAGAGATCTTTTTCTAATATTTAATTTAATAAAATGAGATATGCTCTCATAATTACTTTTTCTATTTAATTAAATAATCTTTAATTAATTAGAGACACTTTTTTTATTTAAAAAATAACTTCATTTAATTCATTAGGATTGGCTTCTCATTTAATTAAATAACTTTGTTTAATTAATTAGAAGTAAGTACTCCATTTAATTAATTAATTTCATTTAATTATTTCAAAATTCTTTTCGAAACTAGTCAACTCAAGTTAACCGTGGTTAAATCTGGTCAACTTTTGGTCAAACTTGATCTTTGCGTATGTGAATATGAACAAATGTGAGTATGAAATCAAGGAAAAACTTGATGCAAATTCTCATTCAACCTTTCAAAATGAAGAGATGAGGGTCTCTTAAATGGACTTTCGTGGAATTCATCAATGGTTGAGATCGATTTCAATCAACGATCAGGATTAAAGGTGAAGTTCATTCATAAATGGAGATTTTCAAATTAAAGGGAGTTAACAGATTTAATTTGAGTAAAATAAGGAGTTAACTGATTCAATTTGAATAGAAAAAAGATTTAACTCATTTAACTCATTTTTGATCAATAGTGAATTGAAAATTTCCCTTTTTGAACTCAAGAGAGATTTTGTTGAGATATTTAATTTAATAAAATGAGATATCCTCTCATAATTACTTTTCCTATATAATTAAGTAATCTTTAATTAATTAGAGACACTTTTCTTATTTAATTAAATAACTTCATTTAACTAATTAGGAATGGCTTCTCATTTAATTAAATAACTTTTTTTAATTAATTAGAAGTAAGTACTCCATTTAATTAAATAATTTTGTTTAATTATTTCAAAATTCTTTTCGAAACTAGTCAACTGAAGTCAACCGTGGTTAAATCTGGTCAACTTTTGGTCAAACTTGATCTTTGCATATGTGAATATGAGCAAATGTGAGTATGAATTGCAGCAACACTTCGATGCAAATTCTCATTCAACCTTTCAAAATGAAGAGATGAGGGTCTCTTAAATAGACTTTCCTGGAATTCATCAATCGTTGAGATCGATTTCAATCAACGGTCAGAATTAAAGGTGAATTTCAGTCATAAAGGGAGATTTTCAAATTAAAGGGAGTTAACAGATTTAGTTTGAGTAAAATAAGGAGTTAACTTATTCAATTTGAGTAGAGAAAGGAGTTAACTGATTTAACTCATTTTTTATCAATAGTTAATTGAAAATTTCCCTTTTTGAATTGAAGAGAAATTTTTTTGAGATATTTAATTTAATAAAATGAGATATGCTCTCACAAATACTTTTTCTATTTAATTAAATAATCTTTAATTAATTAGAGATACTTTTCTTATTTAATTAAATAACTTCATTTAATTAATTAGGAATGGCTTCTCATTTATTTAAATAACTTTTTTAAAATTAATTAGAAGTAAGTACTCTATTTAATTAAATAATTTCATTTAATTATCTCACAAAAAATTTTAAAACTAGTCAACTCAAGTCAACCGTGGTTAAATTTGGTCAACTTTTGGTGAAATTTTATCTTTGCATATGTGAATATGACCAAATGTGACTATGAATTCCAACAACAATTCGATGCAAATACTCATTCAACCTTTCGAAATGAAGAGATGAGGGTCTCTTAAATAGACTTTCTTGGAATTCATCAACGGTTGAGATCGATTTCAATCAACGATCAGGATTAAAGGTGAAGTTCAGTCATAAAGAGAGATTTCCAAATTAAAAGGAGTAAACGGATTTAATTTGAGTAAAATAAGGAGTTAACTGATTCAATTTGAGTTGAAAAAGGATAGAATTGATTTAATTCATTTTTTATTAATAGTGAATTGAAAATTTCCCTTTTTGAACTGAAGAGAGATTTTGTTGAGATATTTAATTTAATAAAATGAGATATGCTCTCATAATTACTTTTTCTATTTAATTAAACAATCTTTAATTAATTAGAGACCCTTTTCTTATTTAATTAAATAACTTCGTTTAATTAATTAAGAATGGCTTCTCATTTAATTAAATAACTTTGTTTAATTAATTAGAAGTAAGTGCCCCATTTAATTAATTAATTTTGTTTAATTATTTCAAAAAAAATTTCGAAACTAGTCAACTCAAGTCAATCATGGTTAGATCTGGTAAACTTTTGGTCAAACTTGATCTTTGCGTATGTGAATATGACCAAATGTGAGTATGAATTCCAGCAACAATTCGATGCAAATTCTCATTCACCCTTTCAAATTGAAGAGATGAGGGTCTCTTAAATAGACTTTTCTGGAATTTATCAACGGTTGAGATCGATTTCAATCAATAGTCAGGATTACAGGTGAAGTTTAGTCATAAAGGGAGATTTCCAAATTAAAGGGAGTTAACAGATTTAATTTGAGTAAAATAAGGAGTTAACTGATTCAGTTTGAGTTGAAAAAAGAGTTTACTGATTTAACTCTTTTTTTTATCAATAGTGAACTGGAAATTTCCCTTTTTCAACTGAAGAGAGGTTTTGTTGAGATATTTAATTCAATAAAATGTGATATGCTCTCATAATTACTTTTTCTATTTAATTAAATAATCTTTAACTAATTAGAGACACTTTTCTTATTTAATTCAATAACTTCATTTAATTAAATAGGAATGACTTCTCATTTAATTAAATAACTTTGTCTAATTTATTAGAAGTAATTACTCCATTTAATTAAATAATTTTGTTTAATTATTTCAAAATTCTTTTCGAAACTAGTTAACTCAAGTCAACCGTGGTTAAATCTGGTCAACTTTTGGTCAAACTTGATCTTTGCGTATGTGAATATGAGAAAATGTGAGTATGAATTCTAGCAACAATTCGATGCAAATTCTCATTCAACCTTTCAAAATGAAAAGATGAGGGTCTCTTAAATAGACTTTGCTGGAATTCATCAACGGTTGAGATCGATTTCAATCAGCGGTCAGAATTAAAGTTGAAGTTCAGTCATAAAGGGAGATTTCCAAATTAAAGGGGGTTAACTGATTTAATTTGAGTAAAATAAGGAGTTAACTGATTCAGTTTGAGTAGAAAAAGGAGTTAACTGATTTAACTCATATTTGATCAATAGTGAACTGAAAGTTTCCCTTTTTGAACTGAAGAGAGATTTTATTGAGATATTTAATTTAATAAAATGAGATATTCTCTCATAATTACTTTTTCTATTTAATTAAATAATCTTTAATTAATTAGAGATACTTTTCTTATTTAGTTAAATAACTTCATTTAATCAATTAGGAATGGCTTCTCATTTAATTAAATAACTTTGTTTAATTAATTAAAAATAAGTGCTCCATTTAACTAAATAATTTCATTTAATTATCTCAAAATTCTTTTCGAAACTAGTCAACCCAAGTCAATCGTGGTTAAATCTGATCAACTTTTGGTCAAACTTGATCTCTACGTATGTCAATATGAGCAAATGTGAGTATGAATTCTAGCAACAATTCGATGGATATTCTCATTCAACCTTTCAAAATGAAGAGATGAGGGTCTCTTAAATAGACTTTCCTGGAATTCATCAATGGTTGAGATCGATTTCAATCAACGGTCAGGATTAAAGGTGAAGTTCAGTCATAAAGGTTGATTTCCAAATTAAAGGGAGTTAACAGATTTAATTTGAGTAAAATAAGGAGTTAACTGATTCAATTTGAGTAGAAAAAGAAGTTAACTGATTTCACTCATTATATATCAATTGTGAACTGGAAATTTCCCTTTTTGAACTGAAGAGAGATTTTGTTGAGATATTTAATTTAATAAAATGAGATATGCTCTCATAATTACTTTTTCTAGTTAATTAAATAATATTTAATTAATTAGAGACACTTCTTATTTATTTAAATAACTTCATTTAATTAATTAAGAATGGCTTCTCATTTAATTAAATAACTTTGTTTAATTAATTAGAAGTAAGTACTCCATTTAATGAAATAATTTCGTTTAATTATTTCAAAATTCTTTTCGAAACTAGTCAACTCAAGTCAACCGTGGTTAAATCTGGTCAAGTTTTGGTCAAACTTGAAGTTTGCGTATGTGAATATGAGCAAATGTGAGTATGAATTCCAGCAACGATTCGATGCAAATTCTCATTCAATCTTTCAAAATGAAGAGATGAGGGTCTCTTAAATAGACTTTCCTAGAATTCATCAACAGTTGAGATTGATTTCAATCAGCGGTCATGATTAAAGGTGAAGTTCAGTCATATAGGGAGATTTCCAAATTAAAGGGAGTTAATAGATTTTATTTGAGTAAAATTTGGAGTTAACTGATTCAATTTGAGTAGAAAAAAGGAGTTAACTCATTTTTTATCAATAGTGAACTAGAAATTTCCCTTTTTGAATTGAAGAGAGATTTTGTTGAGATATTTAATTTAATAAAATGTGATATGCTCTCATAATTACTTTTTCTATTTAATTAAATAATCTTTTATTAATTAGAGACACTTTTCTTATTTAATTAAATAACTTCATTTAATTGTTGGCATAAAGTTATTTTCTATTAGTGACAATACTCACAGTTCAAATTGAGTAGTATAGTGCAGACCGAATGATGGCAAGATAGTTCAAATCGAGCACTGGCAACATAGATCAAACTGAGCACTAGAGATACAGTTCAAACCGAGCACTGAAGACACAGTTCAAACCGAGCATCAAAAACACAGTTTTAACCGAGTTAAGTTGCACTTAGTGTTAACCGAGTAAAGTTGGACTTAGTGTCAACTAAGTAAAGTTGCACATAGCATTAACCGAGTGAGGAAGAACTCAGTGATAACCAAGCTTAGGAGGTTATTGAAGAAGTTAGTTTCCACCGAGTGACACTATATCTATTGAGTCACCAATGGTTACCGAGTTCTAGGCAACATTGTATGACTAGTATGAACCGAGCCCCTACCTCTACCGAGTGCATGATGATGCTAAGTAACGTAGTGGATGCCGCATATCAGAAGGTCATCAAGTCTGTCTGAAGAACCTGATTTTATTTCACTATTTGGCCGACTCAGTTATATTTTTTTTACTTGTTTTTGGCTGACCTTGCATGAATAATTATATATATATATATATATATATATATAATGTATTATATCATTCAATAGATATATACAATTGACACATTCAAGAATACACAAGAGATAGAATATTGCAAAAAAGGAGCGACATAAGATATGATATGCGAATTCATCAGCAAAAAAGAATACACAGCAAGGTCTACCAGGAGCGGAAATGATTTCATCAATCATAGAAGGTGATCTACAATAAAGAACTCAGTCAAATTGTAAGTTGATCTGTTGGTTCATCCTAACAGGTGAATCATTTTTGTAAGTCCTTTAAGAGGGTAGACTTAACTGTCTTTATTCAAATCTCCTAATAGAGTGCATACTTGTAAAGTATGTTTGTAAATCCTCTAA
The DNA here is from genome assembly GCA_028749045.1 of Cupressus sempervirens. NCBI lineage: Eukaryota > Viridiplantae > Streptophyta > Pinopsida > Cupressales > Cupressaceae > Cupressus > Cupressus sempervirens. Next base: position 115,436,061 of record CM053783.1, read on the forward strand.
CCAAGTGGATCTAGCAATCCTCTATGCTCCTAACAGGGCAGATCACCAGAAGTGATCATTGTAAGCCTTAACCGGCCAACTTCATACTGTAGTAATGAAGCTTTGTGGGTATCATCCCCACCCTAGTTTTACTTTCTATTTTTGGAAGGTTTCTGGGTCACCAAATCTCTGTGCATATATGGTTTAAATGTTTAATAGTTTTTTTTTATGCAGCAGCATAGATGAGTAAATGTTGTGTATGGTTGACTTAAAAAATTTTATTGTTACTGATTCACCCCTCCCCTCTTAGTAACCTATTATATCTTGACTATTTCCAACAATTGGTATCAGAGCCTTTTGGTTCTCAAGACAAAGTTTGACAGCTTGAGCAAAGATTTAAGTTGTGGAGATATTTAGACTGGAGAGAGTTATTAAAAATGAAAAGTTAGATCTAGAAATGGCCATGGTTCAACTCAAAGAAGCAAAGGAGCATCTTTCTCAATCCCTAAAAAGAAGAAAGGAACTTGCAAGACAACTGAATGACCATCACTATGTTGAAGAAAAGATTGAAGATTTGTTACCATCAAGTAGTTCAGAAGAAGCTGACAAGGCAATCAAAGAACTTCTAAAAAAGAATGGATCTCTGCAAGCAGAGGTAAGAAAGCTTAAAAGAGAGCAAGAAATACAGTCAATTAGGCTATGTGAAGTTTTGGAACAAAGAAACAAAGCACAAGAAGAATTGGAAGATAAAAGCCATAATCAATCCCATCAGCATGAAGACCTTATAGACCAACTCTCTAATGCAAATGAAGAAATCAGGATTCTCAGAGTACAAAATGAAAGTCTACAGAATGATTTAAGAACTGAGAGACAAATCAATGAAAGCTTGGAAAATGATCTAATCTCTGAAAGGCAAGTCAATGAAACAATGATGAAATCTCAAGAAGATATGAATCAATTAAATCAACAAAATGAGAAAAATCTTTATAGACATAAAGGTAAAGCTGGTCTTGGATACAAAGAAGAAGGTGAATTCTCCAAACAAGGTGAACAAAGGAATCAAAAACCCACTTGTAATCACTGTGGCAAGTTAGGTCATACATCAAAAAAATGCTGAAGCAATGGAAAAGCAAAATTCAATGGTAAATGATTCAATTGCAATCAACATGGTCACAAAGAAAATGAGTGCAAGGAAAAACCAAAATTGAAGGCAACTGTCACAAATGCAAAAAACATGGTCACAAGGCATTCCAATGTAGATCCAAATCATTCAATCCAGCTGAATAACTTGTCAAAGCCATATTTGGATTGGACTATAACACCTGGTGCAGATGTCACTATTGTGGAGAATATGGACATACTGGCATAAATTGTGCAAGACATCACCTAAGGAAGAAGGACACTACTGTAAGGTGCTACACATGTACAAAACTTGGTCATATAGCTAGAAATTTCATGAATATAGAAAGAATTGAAGATGAGAAGAAAATCAAAGTAGACAACATTCAGAAGCAAATGAAGCAACAGTGGATTCCAAAATCTACCGAACAAGATAAGTCAAGCAATGGCAATATCACTCAAGAAATGAGTGATTCCACCATTTCTAATTAATATTCATAAAAGAAAGTATGGAATTGCATCCTCCAAGAATTATCCTAAACAATTCCACAAGAAGAAAGATGATCAGAATAGTATTCAGATACACTTTGATCCTAGTCTTAACCAAGTTCGGTCAGGTGCAATAAAGTTTCATTTACCAAGTTATATCAACTGAGCAAGGTAGGGTCGTGACCTTACCGAGTTAGGTTGGTACATCAATATTTTCTTTTGATCACCGAGTTGATAGTATCTATCGAGCAAGTGGATGACAACCTGTCATCTCATCTACCATCGTACCAAGCATTTATGACGAATGTTTCATCAAAAAGGGAAAAATTTGATCTCATTCTTCACTATGAACTTTGAGCTAAGTTATCTTTTGCGATTCTAGAGCAAGCTTAAAGCAATTTCAAGCAAATTTTTTAAAAGTCAAAGAATCTATTCAGAATTTCTCTTCACTTACCGAGCAACAATGGCATCTAGAAGTAGCAGCTCCAAGGCAAAGAGAGGCTCAGAAATGCTAGTTAATGGTGTGGAATGGAAGGCGCTGAACTTCAAATTGGCACTAGCAATTGCAGAATCACTTGACCCTAACGGTGCTCAGTCTCAAATTCCTCCAAAGGTACTCCTTATAAATGACATTCGCTCTCATTTCAAATGTTCCATTCAAGAACTTGGAAACCTAGAAATTGATAATGCCCTAGGAGAAATGGGCATAGATGGTAGAGGACTTAAGCTCAGTACAGTAGCTAACACTGAATTAAGATTGGTATTCACATCATTGCTCATAAAATTTATAGTTCCAGCCATCCAAACAGTGTAGCTTGCAAAGCAGTAGGTTTAGCATATAAGGTAGTAAAGAAGAATGTTGAGTTTGATCTATCTAAATTACTTTTGTCTCAATTTAACAAAAATATGGAAAGCATAAGGACTTCAAAGAACAATTCCTACAAATTTGATTCACTTTTGATCTATTTATTTTTCTATGTTCAAAAGTCTTTTCCATCAAAAGGATCAATAGTATGGAGAAAAGATATTCCCATTCTTTATCAAATAAATGAGTTCATTGCAGAGTTAGGAGAAAATTTTGACAGTATTTTGGATAATTACTTTGAAGATTTTAAGGAAAGAATGATCAATAGGTTTCAGATTCCACCAAAACTAGTTAAGGAATATAAAGAAGATGTTGCATGGGTGAAACCTCTTCCTTATGAGGTTAATATTGATGAAACTAGAGATAGTATAGAAGCACTAGTGAATGAACTAGTAGACCCAAAGTAACCAGTCTTTGGAACTTATGATGAAGCTAAAGCCAGAATTGAGCTTTCAATCAAAATCCCTCAGGTCATTAGCAAAGGAAAGAGGAAGATTGCAAAGCTAAAAATAGAACTTGGTCCTCTGATGATTACTAAAGGGAAAGGAGAAGATGATGAAGAAGAAGAGGAACCTGAGTCAGAAAAAGAAGAGGAGCCTCAACGGAAGAAAGGTAAGGTGATTATCACCAAACCTAAAAATCAAGCTACTGCAGTCTTCTCCACGAGAACAAGATAGGGGAAGAAGGAACCTATATTTCTCAAGCCTCCACTGACATTTGAAGCAAGGTTGAAGAAATTAGAAGAAGGTACTAGCTTCACAAACTTCAAAGCATTGAAGTTTGAGACAAGAATAGAACAAGAGAAAATGCAGATTGAGGAGTTGGTATTGAATAAAATGGGAAGATGCAAATACTCTCCAGACAAGATTGCCTCTCAGATCCCTAAAGAGCTATTGGAGAGGTTGCAACCAAGATGGGAAATTGCAACCAAAACTGTCAAAGATATCTTTGAGCAAACAAAATCTCAACAAAATTTCTCTTCAGTTCAAAAAGGGAAATTTCCAGTTCACTATTGATAAAAAATGAGTTAAATCAGTTAACTCTTTTTACTACTTAAATTGAATCAGTTAACTCCATATTTTACTCAAATTAAATTTGTTAACTACCTTTAATTTGGAAATCTCCCTTTATGACTAAACTTCACTTTTAAATCCTGACCGTTGATTGAAATCGATCTCAACCGTTGATGAATTCTAGGAAAGTCTATTTAACAGACCCTCATCTCTTCATTTTGAAAGGTTGAATAAGAATTTGCATCAAATTGTTGCTGGAATTCATACTCACATTTGCTCATATTCACATACGCAAAAATCAAGTTTGACCAAACGTTGACTAGATTTAACCACGGCTGACTTGAGTTGACTAGTTTCGAAAAGAATTTTCAAATAATTAAACGAAATTATTTAATTAAATGGAGTACTTACTTCTAATTAATTAAACAAATTTATTTAATTAAATGAGAAGCCATTCCTAATTAATTAAATGAAGTTATTTAATTAAAGAACAAAAGTGTCTCTAATCAATTAAAGATTATTTGACTAAATAGACAAAGTAATTATGAGAGCATATCTCATTTTATTAACTTAAATCTCTCAAAAAAATCTCTCTTCAATTCAAAAAGGGAAATTTCCAGTTCACTATTGATAAAAAATGAGTTAAATCAATTAACACCTTTTTCTACTCAAATTGAATCAGTTAACTCTTTATTTTACTCAAATTAAATCTGTTAACTCTCTTTAATTTGGAAATCTCCCTTTATGATTGAACTTCACCTTTAATCATGACCGTTGATTGAAATCGATATCAACCGTTGATGAATTTCAGAAAAGCCAATTTAAGAGACCCTCATCTCTTCATTTTGAAAGGTTGAATGAGAATTTGCATCGAATTGTTGCTGGAATTCATACTCACATTTGCTCATATTCACATACGCAAAGATCAAGTTTGACCAAAAGTTGACCAGATTTAACCACGGTTGACTTGAGTTGACTAGTTTCGAAAAGAATTTGAAATAATTAAACGAAATTATTTAATTAAATGCAGTACTTACTTCTAATTAATTAAACAAAGTTATTTAATTAAATGAGAAGCCATTCCTAATTAATTAAATGAAGTTATTTAATTAAATAAGAAAAGTGTCTCTAATTAATTAAAGATTACTTAATTAAATAGAAAAAGTAATTATGAGAGCATATCTCAATTGATTAAATTAAATATCTCAACAAAATCTCTCTTCAGTTCAAAATGGGAAATTTCCAGTTCACTATTGATAAAAAATGAGTTAAAACAGTTAACTCCTATTTTTAATCAAATTGAATCAGTTAACTTCTTATTTTACTCAAATTAAATCTCTTAACTCCCTCTAATTTGGAAATCTCCTTTTATGACTGAACCTCACCTTTAATCCTAACCATTGATTGAAATCGATCTCAACCGTTGATGAATTCCAGGAAAGTCTATTTAAGAGACCCTCATCTCTTCATTTTGAAAGGTTGAATGAGAATTTGCATCGAATTGTTGCTGGAATTCATACTCACATTTGCTCATATTCACATACGCAAAGATCAAGTTTGACCAAAAGTTGACCAGATTTAACTACGGTTGACTTGAGTTGACTAGTTTTGAAAAGAATTTTGAAATAATTAAATGAAATTATTTAATTAAATGGAGTACTTACTTCTAATTAATTAAACAAAGTTATTTAATTAAATGAGAAATAATTCCTAACTAAGTAAATGAAGTTATTTAATTAAATAAGAAAAGTGTCTCTAATTAATGAAAGATTACTTAATTAAATAGAAAAATTAATTATAAGAGCATATCTCAATTTATTAAATTAAATATCTCAACAAAATCTCTCTTCAGTTCAAAATGGAAAATTTTCAGTTCACTATTGATAAAAAATGAGTTAAATCAGTTAACTCCTTTTTCTACTCAAATTGAATCAGTTAACTCCTTATTTTACTCAAATTAAATCTATTAACTCCCTTTAATTTGGAAATCTCCCTTTATGACTGAACCTCACCATTAATCTTGAACGTTGATTGAAATCGATCTCAACCGTTGATGAATTTTAGGAAAGTCTATTTAAGAGACCCTCATCTCTTCATTTTGAAAGGTTGAATGAGAATGTGCATTGAATTGTTTCTGGAATTCATACTCAAATTTTCTCATATTCACATACGCGAAGATCAAGTTTGACCAAAAGTTGACCAGATTTAACCACGGTTGACTTGAGTTGACTAGTTTCGAAAAGAAATTTTAAATAATTAAACAAAATTATTTAATTAAATGGAGTACTTACTTCTAATTAATTAAACAAAGTTATTTAATTAAATGAGAAACCATTCCTAATTAATTAAATGAAGTTATTTAATTAAATAAGAAAATTGTCTCTAATTAAGTAAAGATTATTTAATTAAATAGAAAAAGTATTTATGAGAGCATATCTCATTTTATTAAACTAAATATCTCAACAAAATTTCTCTTCAGTTCAAAAAGGGAAATTTCCAGTTCACTGTTGATCAAAAAAGAGTTAAATGAGTTAACTCATTTTTCTACTCAAATTGAATCAGTTAACTCCTTATTTTACTCAAATTAAATCTATTAACTCCCTTTAATTTGAAAATCTTCCTTTATGACTGAACTTCACCTTTATTCCTGACCGTTGATTGAAATCGATCTCAACTGTTGATGAATTTCAGGAAAGCCTATTTAAGAGACCCTCATCTCTTCATTTTGAAAGGTTGAATGAGAATTTGCATTGAATTGTTGCTGGAATTCATACTCACATTTACTCATATTCACATACGCAAAGATCAAGTTTGTCTAAAAGTTGACCAGATTTAACCATGGTTGACTTGAGTTGACTAGTTTCGAAAAGAATTTTGAAATAATTAAATGGAGTACTTACTTCTAATTAATTAAACAAAGTTATTTAAACATAACATACATAACAGATTACATTCTTTCAAATCCCTTAACGTTTAATTACATACACAAATCCATCTAGTACAACATTCTCATGAAATGATAAGTCCAATGTTTATACATTACATTTCAAATACTCAATCATCCACTGTACATGTCATAGGGTATGACAAGCTCAAAGAATATACATATGTAGAATAAGGTACATCATCCTATTCTAATCCATGATACATCAAAGTAGAGATAATCACATGATACAACATCATAGAGAATATATACATCCATCATAAAGATCAAACATAATAAACTAAGTGCGGGGTTCCTCCCAACCGTTAATAGCATCATTAGACCATTGTGGATCCTAGGCATCCCTTCGTGCATAACATTCCAAATCACCGAAGAGATCATCAGAATTAACATAGTAGGAATGTCACTCCTAATAAATACAACATCATATGTAGAATTAATCTAACATGCAAATAAAAGCATAAGATAGCATCATCTAACATATGCTAATCATCAATGGAAAAGCATACATATCCACCATCATGAAGGATGCATCAATCACGATGTCTCTATGAATCTCAAAATGATAACAGTGTAAAATACACTACCACTCGACCGCGTGGTACCAAAGTGGTCCATTCCCACCGTGTTGAGGAGATAATCTGAAATCTCAAACAGGCTATCAAAATCACATAGGACAAATCTCCATAAGTCCAAGAATCCTAAAAGTATACTATCTCAAAGGTTCCAAACACAAAATATCTGACATCTAATCCTAGAGGCGCACTATGACATGTAGGAACCTACTAAGCAAGCAGGAAAGTGTCATCGCATTTATCATGTATAAGTCACCCTAGCATCTCACTACTCCCATCCTAGCCTATACAAGCACTCAAGGCATGGGCGAGAACAAAAATCTTATCTTTTTAGGTTCATTTTGTTAGTATTAGGTATGAATGTTATCACTTATTAATCCAACTTACAATGAGTTACCCTGGCAACCTCTTAGGGCCCTGGCCCCCATTGCAAGCCACCTCCCGTCAGTACATGCAGATATCCTACTCTAATGCTCATGGACTCATAAATCTCAAAATCACAAAAGATAATCCATAATAAAATCATCAAATATGCATAAAAGCATCAAATCTCCATGAGAAAACATCCATAGAAAATCATGAACACAACAGCTCTTTATTGGCAACTAAAGTATCACTGATAATCAAATATCCAATGGTTCTCAATAACCAAAATATATATCTCAATAATATTAATCGAAGACACTAAAAATGGTTGAGTCAAACATGTCACAACATGACATCATCAAGAATAAATCCACATCTCAGTCCCATCATGGTGACTACAAAATAATCAAGGATAATTGATCGATGACCAAAATAATGGTTAGGTCATGAGTCTCATACACAAGAATCTCAACTATAACAATCAGTAATCACATCCAATACATAGAGCATTCCATCACAAACTATGGTTGGGTTTATAAAGATCGAGAGTAAAACATCATCATGACATCATAATCACATAACCCCCAAGCCTCTGGTAGACGTCCTATATTGGTCAACATTGGTCAACCCAAAACCCAAAACAATAGCTTAAAGAATACACAATGTAAACACATGTTTTGATTTTGCTAAGTTTTCAAATTTGAATTTAAAAGTCTCAGTTTACATTTTTCTAAATTATATTAAGTGGAAAAATTTCACGTTTTTCCTAACCCATGTATTTGTTTGATAGATAAAAGTTTCTCCCCAAAACTATTAGACTCAATTTTCTAATTGATCTAATAATATTTTGTTTATATCACATTGTTTGAAAATTGACACTCTCAATGAATCAAAACTTTGATTATATATTCTAATAACTAATCTTAATTAAACTGAGTTTAATTAAATTAATTATTAATATCTCTTCATAATTGACAAGCTCAATACCAATATTTTAAATCATTAAAAGAGTGATCCATTAATTTAGAACTTTATAATATTCATTTATAATTAATTATATATACATATATACTTATATACATATAAACTTATATATATATATACATACATAAATATATATATATATATAATAACATTTAATAATTAATGATATTGCAACAAAATCAAGATTTATATCCAAATCTCATATGAAATAATGTTGCAAATAAAATTTTATATAATTTAAAACTAAACTCAAATCGCAATGCAATTTTAAAATCGCACGGCCCAATACATCTGCATTGCAGGTACACTGCAGATCGCAGGTACCCTGCGATTTCGCAAGCCTATTGTGGGTGGGGTATATAATACCTACCCAACATCATATATATATATATATATATATATATATATATATATATATATTAAAGTGATTTTCAATAATATTTTTTATAAAAACATTCCCATGCGATATGAAATACTATTAACATGAAACTCTATCGAGATTTGACATTCGATTATTATATAAATAAATAAATAAATATATATATATGTATATATATATACATATGTATGTATATATATATGGGTATATATATGTATGTATGTGTGTGTGTGTGTGTGTGTGTGTGTGTGTGTGTGTGTGTACCCGCAGAGTTTATCACCATCACAACACATACATATATATATATATATATGTATATAATGATATATACGTATATGTGTATGTAGATTCACAGTTTACTTAGAAATTCTAATATTCAGAATTTTTCTTTAAATCTTTTATCTTCAAATTTATCCAATAAATAATCTAATGGGTTTAGCTATGAATTTAAACGCTAGCCCCGTTTTCTTTCAGATCTATGCATATAAAGATTTCCACATAAATTCAATTGCCCATATTGAAAATGCATACAATAAAAATATAAAATTCCTCAAAAGACATATGGAAGACACGAAGAAGACAGGGAATGCAAGATGCGGAAATAGAATAAGTAAAATCACAAGAATATACCCGGATTCTGATGCTAATTCGCTCTTCCTAAGAAGAATTTCCGAATCCTCCAATGCTCCAATTGCACTCCAAATGCTATGTCTAAGCTTCTAGGGATGCCTGAATATAAAGAGCTCTCAGAAAACCTCTAGAATGTTTCTAGAAACAGCTGGAAGGTGTCACCAACTAAGTATGGGTCTTTTCCAAACTTCAAGATGAGCCATAGGTTTGTAGACACCATGTGCTTAATTAATGCACTAACCCCCGTGTTGTTGACACATGAGAAATAGAAAAGTGTGTTATCTCCCATGCAAGCTTATAACTCCAATTTACTTTTTATATAATTTCTATTTAAATGTTTATAACTTTTATTTTAATTTTTGTAACTTTTATTATTTAATTTATTTATTACTTTATTATTATTTTATTATTATTATTAATTTTTAATTTCTAATTTTATTTTATTTAATTCTTTTCTCTCAATTAATTCTCATTTAATTAATTATACTCAAAATATCAAAGATCATGATATTTTATTAATTTTTTCCAAAATAATTAACTTATTAATTAAATCTATTTATTAAGACTTAATTAATAGAAAATTCACCATAGACCTTGAAGATAAAATATGAAAACCCATCATAGAACAAATCATACAAAATCAGTCTAAAGGGTTAAAAACCATGAAATATGTCATCCGACACATTCGGTGGGTACTCAACTCTGATACTTGTCCTAACTCACTAGGAAAAATGGTTTAAGGGTTTGGGATTTGGACTTGAGAATTTATCTCCCTTCTCTTATCATTGAGATAGTATAATAGGGTATGCTCATCTTGGCAATTCAGGGAAGTTGATACCCGGTACCTGCAACCTGCAGAAAAATTATGCATGTACATACAATATATAATGCTAAGCTAAACAGACAATGGCAAGAAGTGGTGCACCGTGTAGATCCTGACTAAGCAGGTGCCTACGACTCCCTTCCTTAACTACATCAAAAATGCCATACAATATGAAAACATGCACACGATACACATGCATGTATGGGGTAAGTATCCATAATAAAACACATAAGATAATAACCATCCATCTAATCATCAATAACAACTGAAAATAGTATAATGATCATCATGTCTGCATGAAATGTAAAATCTAAATGATCTCATCATATAACCACTGAATCCATAACATAATGTCTGATAGTGTCAAAACAATACCACTAATCCATCAACATAAAACTAGTCTATCATAGTTTGACAATAATAAAAATGTCCAGAAAAGATGTGAACGAGGGTAGGCACTACAGGAAATCTCCCTTTATGACTGAACTTCACCTTTAATCCTGACCGTTGATTGAAATCGATCTCAACCGTTGATGAATTCCAGAAAACTCTATTTAAGAGACCCTCATCTCTTCATTTTGAAAGCTTGAATGAGAATTTGCATCGAATTGTTGTTGGAATTCATACTCACATTTGCTCATATTCACATACGCAAAGATCAAGTTTGACCAAAAGTTGATCAGATTTAACTACGATTTACTTGAGTTGACTTGTTTCGAAAAGAATTTTGAAATAATTAAATGAAATTATTTAATTAAATGGAGTACTTACCTCTAATTAATTAAACAAAGTTATTTCATTAAATGAGAAGCCATTCCTAATTAATTAAATGAAGTTATTTAATTAAATAAGAAAAGTGACTCTAATTAATTAAAAATTATTTAATTAAATAGCAAAAGTAATTATGAAAGCATATCTCATTTTATTAAATTAAATATCTCAACAAAATCTCTCTTCAGTTCAAAAAGGGAAATTTCCAGTTCACTATTGATACTAAATGAGTTAAATCAATTAACTCCTTTCTCTACTCAAATTGAATCAGTTAACTCCTTATTTTACTCAAATTAAATCTGTTAACTCCCTTTTATTTGGAAATCTCCCTTTATGACTGAACTTCACCTTTAATCCTGACCGTCTATTGAAATTGACCTCAACCGTTGATAAATTCCAGAAAAGTCTATTTAAGAGACCCTCATCTCTTCATTTTGAAAGGTTGAATGAAATTTACATCGAATTGTTGCTGGAATTCATGCTCACATTTGCTCATATTCACATACGCAAAGATCAAGTCTGTCTGGAAGTTGACCAGATTTAACCACGGTTGACTTGAGTTGACTAGTTTTGAAACTTTTTTTGAAATAATTAAATGAAATTATTTAATTAAATGGAGTACTTACTTCTAATTAATTAAAAAATGTTATTTAATTAAATGAGAAGCCATTCCTAATTAATTAAATGAAGTTATTTAATTAAATAAGAAAAGTGTCTCTAATTAATTAAATATTACTTAATTAAATAGAAAAAATAATTATGAGAGCATATCTCATTTTATTAAATTAAATATCTCAACAAAATCTCTCTTCAGTTCAAAAAGAAAAATTTCCAATTCACTATTGATCAAAAATGAGTTAAATCAGTTAACTCTTTTTTCTACTCAAATTGAATCAGTTAACTACTTATTTTACTCAAATTAAATCTGTTAACTCTCTTTAATTTGAAAATCTCCCTTTATGACTGAACTTCACCTTTAATCCTGACTGTTGACTGAAATCGATCTCAACTGTTGATGAATTCTAGGAAAGTCTATTTAAGAGACCCTCATTTCTTCATTTTGAAAGGTTGAATGACAATTTGCATCAAATTTTTGTTGGCATTCATACTCACATTTGCTCATATTCACATACGCAAAGATCAAGTTTGACCAAAAGTTGACCAGATTTAACCATGGTTGACTTGAGTTGACTAGTTTCAAAAAGAATTTTGAAATAATTAAACAAAATTATTTAATTAAATGGAGTACATACTTCTAACTAATTAAACAAAGTTATTTAATTCAATGAGAAGCCATTCCTAATTAATTAAATGAAGTTATTTAATTAAATAAGAAAAGTGTCTCTAATTAATTAAAAATTACTTAATTAAATAGAAAAAGTAATTATCAGAGCATATCTCATTTTACAAAATTAAATTTCTCAACAAAATCTCTCTTCAGTTCAAAAAGGAAAATTTCTAGTTCACTATTGATAAAAAATGAGTTAAATCAGTTAACTCCTTTTTCAACTCAAATTGAATCAGTTAACTCCTTATTTTACTCAAATTAAATCTTTTAACTCCCTTTAATTTAGAAATCTCTCTTTATGACTGAACTTCACATTTAATCCTGACCGTTGATTGAAATCGATCTCAACCATTGATGAATTCCAGGAAAGTCTATTTAAGAGACCCTCATCTCTTCATTTTGAAAGGTTGAATGAGAATTTGCATCGAATTGTTGCTGGAATTCATAGTCACATTTGCTCATATTCACATACGCAAAAATCAAGTTTGACCAAAAGTTGACCAGATTTAACCACGGTTGACTTGAGTTTACTAGTTTTGAAAAGAATTTTGAAATAATTAAATAAAATTATTTAATTAAATGGAGTACTTACTTCTAATTAATTAAACAAAGTTATTTAATTAAATGAGAAGTCATTCCTAATTAATTAAATGAAGTTTCTTTAATTAAATAAGAAAAATGTCTCTTATTAATTAAATATTATTTAATTAAATAGAAAAAGTAATTATGAGAGCATATCTCATTTTATTAAATTAAAAATCTCAACAAAATCTATCTTCAGTTCAAAAAGAGAAATTTCTAGTTCACTATTGATAAAAAATGAGTTAACACAATTAACTCCTTATTTTACTCAAATTAAATCTGTTAACTCCCTTTAATTTGGAAATTTTGCTTTATGACTGAACTTCACGTTTAATCCTAACCGTTGATTGAAATCGATGTCAACCGTTGATGAATTCCAAGAAAGTCTATTTAAGAGACCCTCATCTCTTCATTTTGAAAGCTTGAATGAGAATTTGCATTGAATTGTTGTTGGAATTCATACTCACATTTGCTCATATTCACATACGCAAAGATCAAGTTTGACCAAAAGTTGAACAGATTTAACCACAGTTGACTTGAGTTGACTAGTTTCAAATTTTGTTTGAAATAATTAAACAAAATTATTTAATTAAATGGAGTACTTACTTCTAATTAATTAAACAAAGTTATTTAATTAAATGAGAAGCCATTCCTAATTAATTAAATGAAGTTATTTAATTAAATAATAAAAGTGTTTCTAATTAATTAAGAATTATTTAAATAAATAGAAAAAGTAATAATGAGAGCATATCTCATTTTATTAAATTAAATATCTAAACAAAATCTCTCTTCAGTTCAAAATGAGAAATTTTTAGTTCACTATTGATAAAAAATGACTTAACTCAGTTAACTCTTTTTTCTACTCAAATTGAATCAGTTAACTCCTTATTTTACTCAAATTAAATCTGTTAACTCACTTTAATTTGGAAATCTCCCTTTAAGACTAAACTTCACCTTTAATCCTGACCGTTGATTGAAATCGATCTCAACAGTTGATGAATTCCAAGAAAGTCTATTTAAGAGACCCTCATCTCTTCATTTTAAAAGGTTGAATGAGAATTTGCATCGAATGGTTGTTGCAATTCACACTCACATTTGCTCATATTCATATATGAAATGATCAAGTTTGACCAAAAGTTGACCAGATTTAACCACGATTGACTTGAGTTGACGAGTTTTAAATTTTTTTTAAAATAATTAAACTAAATTATTTAATTAAATGGACTACTTACTTCTAATTAATTAAACAAAGTTATTTAATTAAAGGAAAAGCTATTCCTAATTAATTAAATGAAGTTATTTAATTAAATAAGAAAAGTGTCTCTAATTAATAAAAAATTACTTAATTAAATAGAATAAGTAATTATGAGAGCATATCTCATTTTATTAAATTAAATATCTCAACAAAATATCTCTTCAGTTCAAAAAAAGAAATTTCACGTTCACTATTGATAAAAAATGAGTTAAATCAGTTAACTCCTTTTTCTACTCAAATCTAATTAGTTAACTCCTTATTTTACTCAAATTAAATCTTTTAACTCCCATTAATTTAGAAATCTCATTTTTATGAGTGAACTTCACCTTTAATCCTGACCGTTGATTGAAATCGATCTCAACCGTTAATGAATTCCAGGAAAGTCTATTTAAGAGACCCTCATCTCTTCATTTTGAAAGGTTGAATGAGAATTTGCATCGAATTGTTGCTAGAATTCATACTCACATTTGCTCATATTCAAATACGCAAAGATCAAGTTTGACCAAAAGTTGACCAGATTTAACCTTTGTTGACTTGAGTTGACTAGTTTCGAAAAGAATTTTGAAATACTTAAATGAAATTATTTAATTAAATGGAGTACTTACTTCTAATTAAATAAACAAAGATATTTAATTAAATGAGAACCCATTCCTAATTAATTAAATGACGTTATTTAATTAAATAAGAAAAGTGTCTCTAATTAATTAAATATTACTTAATTAAATAGAAAAAGTAATTATGAGAGCATATCTCATTTTATTAAATTAAATTTCTGAACAAAATCTCTCTTCAATTCAAAAAGGGAAATTTTCAGTTCACTATTGATAAAAAATGAATTAAATCAGTTAACTCTTTTTTCTACTCAAATTGAATAAGTTAACTCCTTATTTTACTCAAATTAAATCTGTTAAATCCCTTTAATTTGAAAATCTCTCTTTATGACTGAACTTCAACTTTAATACTGACTGTTGATTGAAATCGATCTCAACCGTTGATAAATTCTAAGAAAGTCTCTTTAAGAGACCCTCATCTCTTCATTTTGAAATGTTCAATGAGAATTTGCATCAAATTGTTGCTGGAATTCATACTCACATTTGCTCATATTCACATACACAAAGATCAAGTTTGACCAAAAGCTGACTAAATTTAACCACAGTTGACTTGAGTTGACTAATTTCAAAAAAAAAATTTAAATAACTAAACGAAATTATTTAATTAAATGGAGTACTTACTTCTAATTAATTAAACAAAGTTATTTAATTAAACGAGAAGCCATTCTTAATTAATTAAATGAGTTATTTAATTAAATAAGAAAAGTGTCTCTAATTTATTAAAGATTACTTAATTAAACAGAAAAAGTAATTATGACAGCATATCTCATTTTATTAAATTAAATATCTCAACAAAATCTCTCTTTAGTTCAAAAAGGAAAATTTTTCAGTTCATTATTGATCAAAAATGAGTTAAATGAGTTAACTCTTTTTTCTACTCAAATTGAATCAGTTAACTACTTATTTTACTCAAATTAAATCTGTTAACTCCCTTTAATTTGGAAATCTCCCTTTATGACTGAACTTCACCTTTAATCCTGACCGTTGATTGAAATCAATCTCAACTGTTGATGAATTCAAAGAAAGTCTATTTAAGAGACCCTCATCTCTTCATTTTGAAAGCTTGAATGAGAATTTGCATTGAATTGTTGTTAGAATTCATACTCACATTTTCTCATATTCACATATGCAAAAATCAAGTTTGACCAAAAGTTCACTAAATTTAACCATAGTTGACTTGACTTGACTAGTTTCGAAAAAAAATAAATAAACAAAATTATTTAATTAAATGGAGTACTTACTTCTAATTAATTAAACAAAGTTATTTAATTTAATGAGAAGCCATTCCTAATTAATTAAATGAAGTTATTTAATTAAATAATAAAAGTGTTTCTAATTAATTAATAATTATTTAAATAAATAGAAAAAGTAATAATGAGATCATATCTCATTTTATTAAATTAAATATCTAAACAAAATCTCTCTTCACTTCAAAAAGAGAAATTTTTAGTTCACTATTGATAAAAAATGACTTAACTCAGTTAACTCTTTTTTCTACTCAAATTGAATCAGTTAACTACTTATTTTACTCAAATTAAATTTATTAACTCCCTTTAATTTGGAAATCTCCCTTTATGACTGAACTTCACCTTTAATCCTGACCATTGATTGAAATCGATCTGAACAGTTGATGAATTCCAAGAAAGTCTATTTAAGAGACCCTCATCTCTTCATTTTGAAAGGTTGAATGAGAATTTGCATCGAATTTTTGTTGGAATTCACACTCACATTTGCTCATATTCATAAATGAAAAGATCAAGTTTGACCAAAAGTTGATCAGATTTAACCACGATTGACTTGAGTTGTCTAGTTTCAATTTTTTTTTTGAAATAATTAAACTAAATTATTTAATTAAATGGAGTACTTAATTCTAATTAATTAAACAAATTTATTTAATTAAAGGAGAAGCTATTCCTAATTAATTAAATGAAGTTATTTAATTAAATAAGAAAAGTGTCTATAATTAATTAAAGATTACTTAATTAAATAGAATAAGTAATTATGAGAGCATATCTCATTTTATTAAATTAAATATCTCAACAAAATATCTCTTCAGTTCAAAAAGAGAAATTTCACGTTCACTATTGATCAAAAATGAGTTAGATCAGTTAACTCCTTTTTCTACTCAAATTTAATCAGTTAACTCCTTATTTTACTTAAATTAAATCTGTTAACTCCCTTTAATTTGGAAATCTCCCTTTATGATTGAACTTCACCTTTATTCCTGACCGTTGATTGAAATCGATCTCAACCATTGATGAATTTCAGGAAAATCTATTTAAGAGACCCTCATCTCTTCATTTTGAAAAATTGAATGAGAATTTGTATCGAATTGTTGCTAAAATTCATACTCACATTTGCTCATATTCACATACGCAAAGATCAAGTTTGACCAAAAGTTGACCAGATATAACCTTTGTTGGCTTGAGTTGACTAGTTTCGAAAAGAATTTTGAAATAATTAAAAGAAATTATTTAATTAAATGGAGTACTTCTAATTAATTAAATAAAGTTATTTAATTAAATGAGAAGCCATTCCTAATTAATTAAATGAAGTTATTTAATTAAATAAGAAAAGTGTCTCTAATTAATTAAATATTACTTAATTAAATATTACTTAATTAAATAGAAAAAGTAATTATGAGAGCATATCTCATTTTATTAAATTAAATTTCTCAACAAAATCTCTCTTCAGTTCAAGAAGAGAAATTTTCAGTTCACTATTCATAAAAAATGAGTTAAATGAGTTAACTCTTTTTTCTACTCAAATTGAATCAGTTAACTCCTTATTTTACTGAAATTAAATCTATTAACTCCCTTTAATTTGGAAATCTCCCTTTATGACTGAACTTCACCTTTAATACTGATCGTTGATTGAAATCGATCTCAACCATTGATAAATTCTAGGAAAGTCTATTTAAGAGACCCTCATCTGTTCATTTTCAAAGGTTGAATGAGAATTTGCATCGAATTGTTGCCGGAATTCATACTCACATTTGCTCATATTCACATATGCAGAGATCAAGTTTGACCAAAAGTTGACCAGATTTAACTACAGTTGACCTAAGTTGACTAATTTCAAATTTTTTTTTTGAAATATTTAAACGAAATTATTTAATTAAATGGAGTACTTACTTCTCATTAATTAAACAAAGTTATTTAATTAAATGAGAAGTCATTCCTAATTAGTTAAATGAAGTTATTTAATTAAATAACAAATGTGTCTCTAATTAATTAAAGATTACTTAATTAAATAGAAAAAGTAATTATGAGAGCATATCTCATTTTATAAAATTAAATATTTCAACAAAATCTCTCTTCAGTTCAAAAAAGGAAATTTCCAGTTCACTATTGATCAAAAATGAGTGAAATCATTTAACTCCTTTTCCTACTCAAATTGAATCAGTTAACTACTTATTTTACTCAAATTAAATTTGTTAACTACCTTTAATTTGGAAATCTTTTTTTATGACTGAACTTCACCTTTAATCCTGACCGTTGATTGAAATCAATCTCAACTGTTGATGAATTCTAGGAAAGTCTATTAAAGAGACCCTCATCTCTTCATTTTGAAAGGTTGAATGAGAATTTGCATCGAATTGTTGCTGAAATTAATTCTGACATTTGCTCATATTCACATACCCCAAGATCAAGTTTGACCAAAAGTTGACTAAATTTAACAATGGTTGACTTGACTTGACTAGTTTTGAAAAGAATTTTGAAATAATTAAATGAAATTATTTAATTAAATCAAGTAATTACTTCTAATTAATTAAACAAAGTTATTTAATTAAATGAGAAGCCATTCCTAATTAATTAAATGAAGTTATTTATTTAAATAAGAAAAGTATCTCTAATTAATTAAAGATTATTTAATTAAATAGAAAAAGTAATTATGAGAGCATATGTCATTTTATTAAATTAAATATTTCAAGAAAATCTCTCTTCAGTTCAAAAAGAGAAATTTCTAATTCACTATTGATAAAAAAATGAGTTAAATCAGTTAACTCCATTTTTTACTTAAATTGAATCAGTTAACTCCTTATTTTACCCAAATTAAATCTGTTAACTCCCTTTAATTTGGAAATCTCCCGTTGTGACCGAACTTCACCTTTAATCCTGACCGTTGATTGAAATCAATCTCAACTGTTGATGAATTCCAAGAAAGTCTATTTAAGAGACCCTCATATCTTCATTTTGAAAGGTTGAATGAGAATTTGCATCGAATTGTTGCTAGAATTCATACTCACATTTGCTCATTTTCACATACGCCAAGATCATGTTTGACCAAAAATAAACCAGATTTAACCACGGTTGACTTGAGTTGACTAGTTTCGAAAAGAATTTGGAAATAATTAAACAAAATTATTTAATTAAATGGAGTACTTACTTCTAATTAATTAAACAAAGTTATATAATTAAATGAGAAGCCATTCCTAATTAATTAAATAAAGTTATTTAATTAAATAAGAAAAGTGTCTCTAATTAATTAAAGATTATTTAAATAAATAGAAAAAGTAATTATGAGAGTATATCTCATTTTATTAAATTAAATCTCTCAACAAAATCTCTTTTCAGTTCAAAAAGGGAAATTTCCAGTTCACTATTGATAAAAAATAATTTAAATCAGTTTACTCCTTTTAATTTGGAAATCTTCCTTTATGACTAAACTTCACTTTTAATCTTGGCCATTGATTGTAATCGATCTCAACCGTTGATGTATTCCAGGAAAGTCTATTTAAGAGACCCTCATCTCTTCATTTTGAAAGGTTGAATGAGAATTTGCATCGAATTGTTGCTGAAATTCATACTCACATTTGCTCATATTCATATACGCAAAGATCAAGTTTGACCAAAAGTTGACCAAATTTAACCATAGTTGACTTGAGTTGACTAGTTTCGAAAAGAATTTTAAACTAATTAAACCAAATTATTTAATTAAATGGAGTACTTACTTATAATTAATTAAACAAAGTTATTTAATTAAATGAGAAGCCATTCCCAATTAATTAAATGAAGTTATTTAATTAAATAAGAAAAGTGTCTCTAATTAATTAAAGATTATTTAATAAAATAGAAAAAGTAATTATGAGATCATATCTCATTTTATTAAATTAATTATCTCAACAAAATCTCTCTTCAGTTCAAAAAGGGAAATTTCTAGTTCACTATTGATAAAAAATGAGTTAAATGATTTAACTCCTTTTTCTAGTCAAATTGAATCAGTTAACTCCTTATTTTACTCAAATTAAATATGTTAACTCCTTTTAATTTGGAAATCTACCTTTATGACTGAACTTCACCTTTAATCTTGAACATTGATTGAAATCGATCTCAACCATTGATGAATTCTAAGAAAGTCTATTTAAGAGACCCTCATCTCTTCATTTTGAAAGGTTGAATGAGAATTTGCATCGAATTGTTGCTAGAATTCATACTCACATTTGCTCATATTCATATACGCAAAATCAAGTTTGACCAAAGGTTGACCAAATTTAACCACGGTTGACTAGTTTCAAAAAGAATTTTGAAATAATTAAATAAAATTATTTAATTAAATGGAGTACTTACTTCTAATTAATTAAACAAAGTTATTTAATTAAATGAGAAGCCATTTCTAATTAATTAAATGAAGTTATTTAATTAAATAAGAAAAGTGTCTCTAATTAATTAAAGATTATTTAATTAAATAGAAAAGGTAATTATAAGAGCATATGTCATTTTATTAAATTAAATATCTCAACAAAATCTCTCTTCAGTTCAAAAAGGAAAATTTTCAGTTCACTGTTGATAAAAAATGAGTTAAATCAGTTAACTCCTTTTTCTACTCAAATTGAATCAGTTAACTCCTTATTTTACTCAAATTAAATCTGTTAACTCCTTTTAATTTGGAAATCTCTCTTTATGACTGAACTTCACCTTTAATCCTGACCGTTGATTGAAATCGATCTCAACCGTTGATGAATTCCAGGAAAGTCTATTTAAGAGACCATCATCTCTTCATTTTAAAAGGTTGAATTAGAATTTGCATCGAATAGTTGCTGGGATTCATACTCACATTTTCTCATATTCACATACGCAAAGATCAAGTTTGACCAAAAGTTGACCAGATTTAACCACGGTTGACTTGAGTTGACTAGTTTCGAAAAGAATTTTAAAATAATTAAATAAAAATATTTAATTAAATGGAGTACTTACTTCTAATTAATTAAACAAAGGTATTTAATTAAATGAGAAGCCATTCCTAATTAATTAAATGAAGTTATTTAATTAAATAGAAAAAGTAATTATGAGAGCATATGTCATTTTATTAAATTAAATATCTTAACAAAATCTCTCTTCAGTTCAAAAAGGGAAATTTCCAATTCACTATTGATCAAAAATGAGTTAAATCAGTTAACTCATTTTTCTACTCAAATTGAATCAGTTAACTCCTTATTTTATTCAAATTAAATCTGTTAACTCCTTTTAATTTGAAAATCTCTCTTTATGACTGAACTTCACCTTTAATCCTGACCGTTGATTGAAATCGATCTCAACCGTTGATGAATTTTAGGAAAGTCTATTTAAGAGACCCTCATCTCTTCATTTTGAAAGTTTGAATGAGAATTTGCATCGAATTGTTGCTGGAATTCATACTCACATTTGCTCATATTCACATACGCAAAGATCAAGTTTGACCAAAAGTTGACCAGATTTAATCACGGTTGACTTGAGTTGACTAGTTTCAAAAAAAAATTGAAATAATTAAACTAAATTATTTAATTAAATAGAGTACTTACTTCTAATTAATTAAACAAAGTTATTTAATTAAATGAGAAGCCATTCCTAATTAATTAAATGAAGTTATTTAATTAAATAAGAAAAGTGTCTCTAATTAATTAAAGATTATCTAATTAAATAGAAAAAGTAATTATGAGAGCATATCTCATTTTATTAAATTAAATATCTCAACAAAATCTGTCTTCAGTTCAAAAAGGGAAATTTCTAGTTCACTATTGATGAAAAATGAGTTAAATCAGTTAACTTCTTTTTCTACTCAAATTGAATCAGTTAACTCCTTATTTTACTCATATTAAATATGTTAACTCCCTTTAATTTGGAAATCTCCCTTTATGACTGAACTTCAGCTTTAATCTTGACCGTTGATTGAAATCGATCTCAACCATTGATGAATTCTAGGAAAGTCTATTTAAGAGACCCTCATCTCTTCATTTTGAAAAATTGAATGAAAATTTGCATCGAATTGTTGCTGGAATTCATACTCACATTTGCTCATAGTCACATATGCAAAGATCAAGTTTGACTAAAAGTTGCCCAGATTTAACCACGGTTGACTTGAGCTGACTAGTTTCGAAATTTTTTTTGAAATAACTAAACGAAATTAATTATTTAAATGGAGTACTTACTTCTAATTAATTAAATAAAGTTCTTTAATTAAATGAGAAACCATTCCTAATTAAATAAGAGAAGTGTCTCTAATTAATTAAAGATTATTTAATTAAATAAAAAAAGTAATTATGAGAGCATATCTCATTTTATTAAATTAAATATCTCAACAAAATCTCTCTTCAGTTCAAAAAGGGAAATTTTCAGTTCACTATTGATAAAAAATGAGTTAAATCAGTTAACTCCTTTTTCTACTCAAATTGAATCAGTTAACTCCTTATTTTACTCAAATTAAATCTGTTGACTCCCTTTAATTTGGAAATGTAATGCTCCGCCAAGGGATCCAAAGAATTATCCTAGAATTTCACTAATTTTAGAAATAATTTGTTTTATTTTTTCATGATAGTAAACATTACATATAACTTATGCACATTAACAGAAGCAATAACAATGTCCATCTGAAAGTAAACATAACATACATAACAGATTACATTCTTTAAAATCTCTTAACATTGAATTACATAGACAAATCCATCTAGGACAACATCGTCATGAAATGATAAGTCCAATGTTTATACATTACATTTCAATTACTCAATCATCCACTGTACATGTCATAGGGTATGACAAGCTCAAAGAATATACATATGTAGAATAAGGTACATCATCCTATTCTAATCCATGATACATCAAAGTAGGGATAATCACATGATACAACATCATAGAGAACATATACATCCATCATAAAGATCAAAAATAATAAACTAAGTGCACGGTTCCTCCCAACCGTTAATAGCATCATTAGACCATTATGGATCATAGCCATCCCTCCATGCATAACATTCCAAATCACCGAAGAGATCATCGATATTAACATAGTAAGAATGTCACTCCTAATAAATACAACATCATATGTAGAATTAATCTAACATGCAAATAAAAGCATAAGATAGCATCATCTAACATATGCTAATCATCAATAAAAAAGGATACATATCCACCATCATGAAGGACGCATCAACCACGATGTCTCAATGAATCTCAAAATGATAAGAGTGAAAAATAAACTACCACCCGACCGCGTGGTACCAAGGTGGTCCACTCCTACCGTGCTGAGGAGATAATCTCAAGTCTCAGACAGGCTATCAAAATCACATAGCACAAATCTCCATAAGTCAAAGAATCCTAAAAGTATACTAACTCAAAGGTTCCAAACACAAAATCTGACATCTAATCCCAGAGGCACACAATGACATGTAGGAACCTACTATGCGAGCGGGAAAGTGTCATTGCATTTATCATGTACAAGTTACCCTGGCAATTAGCTAAACTCCACGGGTCCATACTGATTTCATGCGGCCACTAGTATCCTCTCATACTGACGAGGCATACTACAGAATGCAAGGTCACAACCACGCGTCTCACTACTCCCATCCTAGCTTGTACAAGCACTCAAGGCATGGGCGAGAACAAAAATCTTATCTTTTTAGGTTCATTTTGTTAGTATTAGGTATGAATGTTATCACTTATTAATCCAACTTATAATGAGTTACCCTAGCAGCCTCTTAGGGCCCCGACCCCCATTGCAAGCCACTTCCCGTCACTACATGCAGATATCCTACCCTAATGCTCATGGACTCATAAATCTCAAAATCACAAAAGATAATCCATAATAAAATCATCAAATATGCATAAAAGCATCAAATCTCCATGAGAAAACATTCATAGAAAATCATGAACACGACAGCTCTCTATTGGCAACTAAAGTATCACTGATAATCAAATATCCAATGGTTCTCAATAACCAAAATATATATCTCAATCATACTGATCAAAGACTCCAAAAATAGTTGAGTCAAACATGTCACAACATGACATCATCAAGAATAAATCCACATCTCAGTCCCATCATGGTGACTAGAAAATAATCAAAGATAACTGATCGATGACCAAAATAATGGTTAGGTCAAAAGTCTCATACACAAGAATCTCAACTATAACAATCAGTAATCACATCCAATACATAGAGCATTCCATCACAAACCATGGTTGGGTTTATAAAGATCGAGATTAAAACATCATCATGACATCACAATCACATAACCCCAAGCCTCTGGTAGACGTCCTATACTAGTCAACACTAGTCAACCCAAAACCCAAAACAATAGCATAAAGAATACACAATGTAAACACATTTTTCGATTTTGCTAAGTTTTCAAATTTGAATTTAAAAGTCTCAGTTTACGTTTTTCCATATTATATTAAGTTGAAAAAATTCACGTTTTTCCTAACCCATGTATTTGTTTGATAGATAAAAGTTTCTCCCCAAAACTATTAGACTCAATTTTCTAATTGATCTAATAATATTTTGTTTATATAAAATTGTTTGAAAATTGACACTCTCAATGAATCAAAACTTCGATTATATATTCTAATAACTAATTTTAATTAAACTGAATTTAATTAAATTAATTATTAATATCTCTTCATAATTGACAAGCTCAATACCAATGTTTTAAATCATTAAAAGAGTGATCCATTAATTTAGAACTTTATAATATTCATTTATAATTAATTATATATACATATATACTTATATACATACATATATATATACATACATAAATATATATATATATATATATATATATATATATATAAAATAACATTTAATAATTAATGATATTGCAATAAAATCGAGATTCATATCCAAATCCCATATGAAATAACGTTGCAAATAAAATTTTATATAATTTGAAACCAAACTCAAATCGCAATGCGATTTTAAAATCGTGAGGCCTAATACATTCGCACCACATGTACACTGCGGATCACAGATACCCTGCAATCTCGTAGCCTTGCGGTGGGTGGGGTATATAATACTTGCCCAACATCATATATATTTTTTAACGCGATTTTCAAAAACATTTTTTATAAAAATGTTCCCATGCGATATAAAATACTATAAACATGAAACTCTATCGCGATTTGATATTCGATTATTATATAAATAAATAAATATATGTATATATATACATATGTATGTATATATATATATATATGGGTATATATATGTATATATATATGGGTATATATATGTATATATATATGTGTGTGTGTGTGTGTGTGTGTGTGTGTGTGTATACCCGTAGAGTTTATCACCATCACAACACACACACACACACACATATATATATATATATATATATATATATATATATACGTATATGTGTATGCAGATTCACAGTTTACTTAGAAATTCTAATTTTCAGAATTTTTCTTTAAATCTTTGATCTTCAAATTTATCCAATAAATAATCTAATGGGTTTGGCTATGAATTTAAACCTTAGCCCCATTTTCTTTCAGATCTATGCATATAAAGATTTCCACATAAATTCAATTGCCCATATTGAGAATGCATACAATAAAAATATGAAATTCCTCAGAAGACATATGGAAGACATGAAGAAGACATGGAATGCAAGATGCGGAAATAGCATAAGTAAAATCACAAGAATCTACCCGAATTCTGATGCTAATTCGCTCTTCCTCGGAAAACCCACAGAGCAAGCTCCCTTCATCAAAATTCTCGAATCCTCCAATGCTCCAATTGCACTCCAAACGCTATGTCTAAGCTTTTAGGGATGCCTGAATATAAAAAGCTCTCAGGAAACCTCTAGAATGTTTCTAGAAATAGCTGGAAGGTGTCACCAACTAAGCATGGGTCTTTTCCAACCTTCAAGATGAGCCATAGGGTTGTAGACACTATGTGCTTAATTAATGCACTAACCCCCGTGTTGTTGACACATGAGAAATAGAAAAGTGCGTTAACTCCCATGCAAGCTTATAACTCCAATTTACTTTTTATATAATTTCTATTTAAATGTTTATAACTTTTATTTTAATTTTTGTAACTTTTATTATTTTATTTGTTTATTATTTTATTATTATTAATTTTTAGTTTCTAATTTTCTTTTATTTAATTCTTTTCTCTCAATTAATTCTCATTTAATTAATTATACTCAAAATATCAAAGATCATGATATTTTATTAATTTTCTCCAAAATAATTAATTTATTAATTAAATCTATTTATTAAGACTTAATTAATAGAAAATTCACCATAAACCTCCAAGATAAAATATGAAAACCCATCATAGAACAAATCATACAAAATCAGTCTAAAGGGTTAAAAACCACAAAATATGTCATCCGACACATTCGGTGGGTACTCAACTCTGATACTTGTCCTAACTCACTAGGACAAATGGTTTAAGGGTTTGGGATTTGGACTTGAGAATTTATCTCCCTTCTCTTATCATTGAGATAGTATAATAGGGTATGCTCATCTTGGCAATTCAGGGACATCGATACCCGGTACCTACAACCTGTAGAAAAACCATGCATGTACATACAATATAAAATGCTAAGCTAAACAGACAATAGCAAGAAGTGGTGCATCGTATAGATCTTGACTAAGTAGGTGACTACGATTCCCTTCCTTAACCACATCAGAAACGTCATACAATATGAAAAAACACACACCATACACATGCAAGTATGGGGTAAGTATCCATAATAAAACACATAAGATAATAACCATCCATCTAATCATCAATAATAACTGAAAATAGTATAATGATCATCATGTATGCATGAAATGTAAAATCTAAATGATCTCATCATATAACCACTGAATCCATAACATAATGTCTGATAGTCTTAAAACAATACCACTAATCCATCAACATAAAACTAGTCTATCATAGTTTGATAATAATAACAATGTCCAGAAAAGATGTCAATGAGGTTAGGCACTACATCCACCCCCCCTTAGGTTAGGCTTATTCTTGGAAGCCTACAAACAAGTAGGGATATAACTCCCTCAATGTAGCTGCATCCTCCCAAGTAATTGAAGAATCATCAGTAGGGTCCCATTGAACCCTTACTTGCTCGATGGTTTGACCCCTGAGGTTCAACCCCCGCTACTCCAGAATACGAACCGGCTCCAAAGCCAACTGCCCATCCTCTACCTACAACGCATTCCAATCAAGAACATGCACAATATCAGGAATATAATGCCTAAGCACTGAAACATGGAAAGCATCATGAATGCGAGCTAGGCTGGGCGGTAGAGCAAGATGAAAAGCAACCGGGCCAATCCTCTCTACAATCTTGAATGGTCCCACAAAATGAGCTGCTAGCTTAGAACCCTTTCCATACCGGATTGGACTCTTTTGCGGTTGCACTCTCAAAAAAATCTTATCAGCCACGGCAAACTACTTATCAGTCCTATGAGCATCAGCATACTTCTTCTGCCTATCCTATGCCATAGTCAAATGCTCACAGATACACAGTACCTATTGCTCCATATCACGAAGCATCTCAAGACTCAATAGGATACAATCCTCAAGGCTATCCCAACTCAATGGTGTCTGACAAGGACATCCATATCATGCTTGAAATGGTGCCATACCAATAGAACTATGATACCCGTTGTTGTACAGAAACTCCACTAGGTAGAGATAATCCTTCCAATGTGTCTACCTATCCATCACATACATTTGTAACATATCCTCCAAAACCTGATTCACCCTCTCTATCTGACCATCAGTCTATGGATGATACGCCAAACTGAAGTTTAGCTGTGCTCAAAGCTCATGCTGCAGCAATGCCCAGAATGTAGATGTGAATACAAGATCCCTGTCAGAAATGATCTTTCTAGGAATACCATGTAGTCTCACAATGTCACGCATGAAGACATTAGCTATAGAAGTTGTTGTGTAGGAAGACCTAATCAGTTAAAAATGTGCCACCTTAGTCAACCGATCAACGGTGACCATGATAGCATCATGATGCCGAACTGTCATAAGTAATCCTACAATAAAATCCATGGAGATGATATCCCACTTCCAAGAAGGAAATAGATTAGGCTGCAAAAGTCTAGCCGGGTGCTGATGTTCTGCCTTAACTCTCTGACACTCAAGGCACCTAGCCACAAAATTAGCAATATCTCGCTTCATCCCAGACCAAAAGAACAAACGTCTCAAATCAACATGCATCTTCTTGACACCTGGATGTGCTGAGTAAGGTGTGTGATGGGCTTCTACTAGTATGAATGTGTAAAGCTCCTCCAAAAATGGCACATAAATCCTCCCCAAAGATCAAGTTTGACCAAAAGTTGACCAAATTTAATCACGATTGACTTGAGTTGACTAGCTTCGAAAAGAATTTTGAAATAATTAAACAAAATTATTTAATTAAATGGAGTACTTACTTCTAGTTAATTAGAAAAAGTTATTTAATTAAATGAGAAGTCATTCCTAATTAATTAAATGAAGTTATTTAATTAAATAAGAAAAGTGACTCTAATTAATTAAAGATTATTGAATTAAATAGAAAAAGTAATGATGAGAGCATATCTCATTTTATTAAATTAAATATCTCAACAAAATCTCTCTTCAGTTCAAAAAGGGAAATTTTCAGTCCACTATTGATCAAAAATGAGTTAAATCAATTAACTCCTTTTTCTACTCAAATTGAATCAGTTAACTCCTTATTTTACTCAAATTAAATTTGTTAACTCCTTTTAATTTGCAAATCTCCCTTTATGACTGAACTTCACCTTTAATCCTGACCGTTGATTAAAATCGATCTCAACCGTTGATGAATTCCAGGAAAGTCTATTTAAGAGACCCTCATCTCTTCATTTTGAAAGGTTGAATGAGAATTTGCATCGAATTGTTGCTAGAATTCATACTCCTATTTGCTCATATTCACATACACAAAGATCAAGTTTGACCAAAAGTTGACCAGATTTAACCACGGTTGACGTGAGTTGACTAGTTTCAAAAAGAATTTTAAAATAATTAAATGAAATCATTTAAGTAAATGGAGTACTTACTTCTAGTTAATTAAACAAAGTTATTTAATTAAATGAGAAGCCATTCCTAATTAATTAAATGAAGTTATTTAATTAAATAAGAAAACTGTCTCTAATTAATTAAAGATTATTTAATTAAATAGAAAAAGTAATTATGAGAGCATATCTTAATTTATTAAATTAAATATCTCAACAAAATCTCTCTTCAATTCAAAAAGAAAAATTTCCAATTCATTATTGATCAAAAATGAGTTAAATCAGTTAACTCCTCTTTTTACTGAAATTGAATCAGTTAACTCCTTATTTTACTCAAATTAAATCTGTTAATTCCGTTTAATTTGGAAATCTCCCTTTATGACTGAACTTCACCTTTAATCCTGACCGTTGATTGAAATCGATCTCAACCATTGATGAATTCCAGGAAAGTCTATTTAAGAGACCCTCATCTCTTCATTTGAAAGGTTGAATGAGAATTTACATCGAATTGTTGCTGGAATTCATACTCACGTTTGCTCATATTCACATACACAAAGATCAAGTTTGACCAAAAGTTGACCAAATTTAACCATGGTTGACTAGTTTCGAAAACAATTTTCAAATAATTAAACAAAATTATTTAATTAAATGGAGTACTTACTTCTAATTAATTAAACAAAGTTATTTAATTAAATGAGAAGCCATTCCTAATTAACTAAATGAAGTTATTTAATTAAATAATAAAAGTGTCTCTAATTAATTAAAGATTACTTAATTAAATAGAAAAAGTAGTTATGAGAGCATATCTCATTTTATTAAATTAAATATCTCAATAAAATCTCTCTTCAGTTCAAAAAAGGAATTTTTTAGTTCACTATTGATCAAAAATGAGTTAAATCAGTTAACTCCTTTTTCTACTCAAATTGAATCAGCTAACTCCTTATTTTACTCAAATTAAATCTATTAACTCCATTTAATTTGGAAATCTGCCTTTATGACTGAACTTCACCTTTAATCCTGACCGTTGATTGATATCAATCTTAACCGGTAATGAATTCCAGGAAAGTCTATTTAAGAGACTCTCATTTCTTCATTTTGAAAGGTTGAATGAGAATTTGCATCGAATTGTTGCTGGAATTCATGGTCACATTTTCCCATATTCACATACGCAAAGATCAAGTTTGACCAAAAGTCAACCAGATTTAACCATGATTGACTTGAGTTGACTAGTTTCGAAAAGAATTTTGAAATAATTAAATGAAATTATTTAATTAAATGTAATGCCCTGCCATGGCATCCAAAGAATTAACCTAGAGTTTCACTAAGTTTGGTAACATGTTCTTTTTTTTTTACATGAAAGTAAATACCATACATAACTTATTCACAATAACGGAAGTAATAGCAATGACCATCTAAAAATAAACATAACATACATAACAGATTACATTATTTAAAGATCCCTTAACGTTGAATTACATACAAGAATCCATCTAGTAGAACATCCACATGAATTAATAATGATAATTTCAATGTTTATACATTATATTTCAAATACTCAATCATCCACTGTACACGTCACAGGGTATGACAAGCTCAAAGAATATACATATGTAGAATAAGGTACATCATCCTATTCCAATCCATGATACATCAAAGTAGAGATAAACACATGATACACATGATAGAGAACATATACATCCATCATAAAAAATCAAACATAATAAACTAAGTGCACGGTTCATCCCAACTGTCAATAGCATCATTAGACCATCGTGGATCCTAGGCATCCCTCTGTGCATAACATCCCAAACCACTGAAGAGATCATCAGTATTTACATAGTAGGAATGTCACTCCTAACATATACAACATCATATGTAGAAAGTAATCTAACATGCAAATAAAAGCATAAGATAACATCATCTAACATATGCTAATCATCAATGAAAAAGGATACATATCCACCATCACGAAGGACGCATCAGCCACGATGTCTCAATGAATCTCAAATGATAAGAGTGAAAAATACACTACCACCGGACCGCGTGGTACCTAAGTGGTCCACTCCCACCGTGCTAAGGAGATAATCTCAAGTCCCAAACAAGCTATCAAAATCACATAGCACATATCTCTATAAGTCCAGGAATCCTAAAAGTATACTAACTCAAAGGTTCCAAACACAAAAACTGACATCTAATCCCAGAGGCACACAATGACATGTAAGAACCTACTATGCAAGAGAAAAAGTGTCATCACAATTATCACTTACAAGTTACCCTTGCAATTAGCTAAACTCCATGGGTCCATACTGATTTCATGCGGCCACTAGTATCCTCTCATACTGACAAGGCATACTATGAAATGCAAGGTCGCAACCATGCGTCTCACTACTCCCATCCTAGCCTGTACAAGCGTTCAAGGCATGACAAGAACAAAACACTTATCTTTTTAGGTTCATTTAGTTAGTATTAGATGTGAATGTTATCACTTATTAATCCAACTTACAATGAGTTACCCTGGCAGCCTCTTAGGGCCCTGACCCCCATTGCAAGCCACTTCCCGTCACTACATGCAGATATCCTACCCTAATGCTCATGAGCTCATAAATATCAAAATTACAAAAGATAATCCATAAAATCATCAAATATGCATAAAAGCATCAAATCTCCATGAGAAAACATCCATAGAAAATCATGAACACAATAGCTCTCTATTGGCAACTGAAGTATCACTGATAATCAAAAGTATCCAATGGTTCTCAATAACCAAAATATATCTCAATCATACTAATCGAAGACTTCAAAAATGGTTGAGTCAAACATGTCACAACATGACATCATCAAGAATAAATCCACATCTCAGTTCCATCATGGCGATTAGAAAATAATCATGGATAACTGATCGATGACCAAAATAATGGTTAAGTCAGGTGTCTCATAAATAAAAATCTCAACTATAGCAATTAGTATTCACATCCAATACATAGAGCATTCCATCACAAACCATGGTTGGGTTTATAAAGATCGAGATTAAAAAATCATCATGACATCACAATCACATAACCCCCAAGCATCTGGTAGACGTCCTATAACTGGTCAACATTAGTCAACCCAAAACCCAAAACATTAGCATAAAGAATACACAATGTAAACACATGTTTTGGTTTTGCTAAGTTTTCAATTTTGAATTCAAATGCAAAAGTCTCAGTTTACGTTTCCAAGTTTAGAGAAAGAATTAGAGAAACATTTTGTACGCTTTTTTTTTCCATGTATTATTTTTGGTTGGATAAAAATTTCCCTTTATAAAACTAAAATCTGATTTTCAATTACAATATTCTGTTGAAATTGTTCCCCACCAACTTGTAATTAAATTTCATATACTTTATATATTTTATAATTTAAAACTATTAATTAAATTTTAATAGTTAAATTATAAAATTATAAAATTATTCATTATTATAAAAAAAGAATTCTTAAATCTTTTATCAAATAATTTTAAATTTATTAATAACATATTTACATATTACATATATGCATATACATATATATTTATATTTAAATATATATATACATACATATATAATATATAAATATTTATTATTATCGAATAACATCAATATTTATTATTATTGCATTTTATAAAATCGAATAACATCAAATTTGATTGGAACGAAATAACATATGAAAATTGATTACGATTTCATTTATATCAAACGTTAAAAGAACTTTTAAACAAGCATATATACGTGACCCGTGGATCGCAAGGTACACTGTGGTCGCAAGTACACTGCAGACTGCAGGTACAGTGTGGTACCGCAAGCCATTTGGCATTGCCGCCAGTGGGGATGGGAAAAAAATAATGTCCCCTCCGCCCATTCACATTTTAAATTATTTTTTTAAATGTTGCATTTTATTAAAATGCCTTCCTCGATCGCGATGCGTCATTCGCTCGCTATGAAATATGTGACATTTAGATTTTTAATGAAATATATATATATATATATATATATATATATAGATATATATGTATATATATGTGTGTGTGTGTGTATATATATATATATATATACAAAATTTAATCAAATATCACAGTTTATAGACATATATATAAAATTAAATTTATATATATATATATATATATATATATATATGTATTCAGATTTGGAAATATAAATATATATATAAATTTTAGTTCTCAGAATTTTCCTATAAGTTTTTAAATCACAAAATTATCCAAATATTAATCTAATGTGTTTGGCCACAATTTAAACCCTAGCCCCATCTTCCTTTTAGATCTATGCAAATAATATTCTCAAATAAATTTAATTGCCCATATTGAAAATGCATAAAAATATGAAATTCCTCAAAAGACATATGGAAGATGCTATAGTGGTAGAGAAGAGAAACGTTACATGAGGCAACATTGTTGAAAATGTAATAGGAAATTTAATGTTATGTTTTAAATGCTTTTAGTTTTTGAAGTTTGTAATAACATCCTACATGTGGTGGCATACCTAGAGTAGCGGTTCGATAAGCTCTCCAGATATAGCCACCTAGGACCAGGTGTGTGGATCTTAAATTAGAATAGTTTTTTTTTAGTTTGTAGGTGGAGTGTTTAATGATTTTTAGAATCCAATAATAGGTAGTAGGCAGTTTTTGGAATATTCCTGACTTAGAAAATGACTGTCTAATATTGGTAGAAAAAATGTTTCAGATTCTTATCCTTTTTTTGGATAGAAGACGTTCTTCTTTTCTAAAATAAGAAGAAAATGTTTCACATCCTTTAATAGGAAAAAGAAAGTCAGTTTTAAAATGAGAGCCAATCGGCTATGTAAGACAGGAATCGAATTTGGAGAGATATGGAATGTTTTTTTATTTTTTCTTTGTGCAAGTTTTTGATGGTCTGAGTTTTGAACAGATTTTTCTTATCTTCTCACTAGAAACAAGTTGATAGTTTGCAGAAGATTAAAAAGTTTTAGTTTTGGGTCGAATTCAGTATGTTTGTAGAAAATTAGTCTCATTGCATGGGTAATATCTCCCAAATGCATTGTTGAATTTTCATTAGCTTTGGATATGTTATTATAGGCCTGATTACGCCCATCTTCGCCAGAGCGATTAAAGAGTTTTGATCTGGTTCAATAGTTATTCATGTCTGAGTGCAGGCCTATCTAGAGACAACAAGAAGCAATGTTTTGCAAAAAAATGTACTCTGATGTGAGGTCAATATCTCAAGTTTGAACTGTTGGATTTCTCTCAAATTTTTATATATTTTTTGAAACCTAGTTATGCAAAATATCTATGGTTGGAATGATAAAATATTGTCTGGTTCAAAAGTTATACATGTCTGTTCACAGGTCTATCTAGAGACAACAAGAAACAATGTTTTGCAGAAACATGTACTCTGATGCGTGGTCAATATCTCAGGTTTGAACCATTGGATTTCTCTAAAAAAATTATATGCTTTTTATCACCTAGTTATGCCAAATATCAATGGTTGGATTGAGTAAATATTTTCTGGTTCAAAAGTTATTCATGTCTAAGTGCAGGTCTATCTGGAGGCAACAAAAAGAAATTTTTGGTGGATTTATTTTCAAAGTTTTGAATCTAGTGGATGGTTATAGGAGTCTTATGAGTTGAGTCTAAAGTATGTCTGGTTGTGTTTTCATAATAATAATAATGATAAGAATAGTTGGTTCAAATCACAATGGGTGGTTATAATATATCGTGTGTGATCCTGAAGGTTGTAGACGCCCCTTGAAGCAACTCAGTTGAGTGACTGATTCCTCCTGAGTTTTCCAAGGTGTGGCTTTGCATCATTTTTGGTATCAGAGCTTGAGAGTTGTAGGTTGTGAAGTTATATGTTGAAAGCCCCTGATCAAGATTCTTCAATAGGGTCAAGCAAGATGGTGACCAATGCAGAGTTAGTAAAGAAAGTCGAGGAGCAAGAAGAACTTATCCAGAAACAGAATAGAGAGTTGAAGGGGATAGTGGCAGAACTAGCCAGTAAGTTGGAATATATGCAGAATATAGTTTAGAAGAAAGAAATGAAAGAAGAAATGGAAGAAGAGGAAGACGTACCCGACAGTGAAGAAGATAGAATATCTGAGAACGAGAAGCCACTTTTTAAAGCTTTAAAGGCTTTGGGAGGAAAACCCATGGAGTTACCTATGTTTACAGGAAAGATGGACGCTGAATTAGTGTTGGAATGGATTGAAGCCTTAGAGAATCATTTTGAATGTGAGAAAGTTTCAGAATCATAGCAAGTTAAATTGGCTAAGTCCAGAATGAAGGGAGCAGCCCTTACATGGTGGAATTTTGTGCAAGAAGAAAGGGTAAAGGAGGATAAAAAAAAAAATTGTTCATGGAAGAAGATGGTGTCAATGATAAGAGAGATGTATCTCCCTGAAGACTATGAGGTACAGTTGCATCAGAAAAGGCAGAATCTCCGACAAAGGGATATGGATGTCTGTACTTATATAGAAGAATTTCAAAAGTTAAGTCTAAGGTCAAAATTTGCAGAACCTGAGAGTATCAAGGTAGCAAGATACCTAAATGTTGAGGATGAACATACAAGAAGAGTTGCAGTTACTGAGTCCTAACACCGTAGCTAAGTGCTATCAGTTGGCTTTAAAGGTGGAAGAGAAAATCAAAAGGGGACAAGAAAATAATAACAGAGGCAAAGAAAGACAACCATTCAGAGGAAGAGGTACATTTAGCAGAAGGAGTCCAAATTTTTAGCCACAAATGGAGATGCATAATGAATATAATAAGTTTGATAATTTCAAAGGAAGTTTCATAGGTAGAAGGCCAAATTTCAGAGGAAGATCACCAGGAAGGAAAAATGGACCAATAAGATGCTACAACTGTTATCAGGAAGGTTATATGGCACACAAATGTCCAGCAAAATCAAGCTCTAGTACTCATGGTGAAAGGAGAATACACCTGGCACAAGAAGCGGATTTACAAGAAGATTTAGACAGTTATGGTTATCCAGAAAAGGGGGAAGCACTTATGATGAGAAGAACACTGTTGAAAATTCCTGTCAAAGAAGAACCACCACAAAGGAAGTCCATTTTCAGAACTACCTGTAAATCTGGAGGAAAAGTTTGTAAGGTACTGGTAGACTCTGGTTCTACAAAAAATTTTGTGTCTCTTGCAATGGTGGAAAAGTTAAAGCTACCAAGAATACAACACCTGTATCCTTATAAAGTATCTTGGTTAAATAAAGGACAACAGACTATAGTAGAAGAGCAATCTTGGGTGGAATTTCATATTGGAGCTTATAAGGATAGATTATTGTTTGATATTGTTAATATGGATGCATGCCATTTACCTTTTCGCAGACCCTGGCAATATGATCTCAAGGCACATCATGATGGAGTGAAGAATACGTATACCATTACAAAGAATGGAAAGGTCATTGAATTGATACCCCTAGTTGAGCCAAGTCAAGAAGAATTCAAAACCGCAAAAGCCAAAGTTATGATGATGGGTAAGAAAGAATTCTTGAAAGAAGTGATAGAAAAGAAGAAAAGAGAGGAAGAAGAAATGAGAAAACAAAGAGAAGAGGTAAGCAAGATAGAAGAGGAAATAAAAAGTTTGAGAAGGAAACGTGAAGAGAATGAAGCTAAGTTGAGAGAAAACAAAATGCAGAAAGAAGGAGTGCAGCAAGTAAATGTTGATGAGAAGAATAAAGAGGAAAGTCCTATGGGATTTGAGTGTGATAAAGTTATGGTTGGAACAATAATGTGTCCTTTGAAAATAGAGAAGAGTACAATGTTGGAAGGTACTCCTACGGAAAAGATTTTGGAGGCAACTGATGAAGCCTTAAATATGCATAATGAAGAAAAATGTCAAGAGAAATGGCATGAAGATGAAGCTAAGGAATGTGTAACAACAAGTTCTAAAGAAGAATCTGATTTATGGGAAAAATTTGTAGCCATTGTGGGAGAATGGAAAAAGCATGGCGGTAGTACAAAAACTCGGCTTGAAGAAGAAGGAAAGAGTGCAATACTATTATTGTTCTTGAGCAAAGTTGTAATAAGAAAGAGATATTTGAAAGTGAGATTACTACAGAAGATCAAGATGATGATAAATGTTTAATAAAGGAAGAAGAGATAAATACGATTCTTAAGATTCAAGATGTGAAACTGGTTGATAGTCAAGAAGCAGATAAGTTTATGGTTACTATTGATGAAGATAGATATGATGCACATTACATGGTGTATAAGGAAGCTCATATTCAAAAAGAGAACTCAAATAATCTTAATGCTGATGATATGTTTTCTTCTAATAATGTTTATGCAGGGATGCAGATTTCATGTATAGTGAATCATGCTAGAGAATTTTCTGTGACATTTACAACATTAAAGAATCAAAGCTACAAGGTGGAGAAGTTGGATATTATTTTTGCTTTTCTTGTAGATATGCTCATCCTAGTTCAAATAAATTGGAAAGTTCAAAAGAAGAATGAGATTCATTTCTACAATACATCATCTCAAGAGGACTTGAGATTCATTCTACAGGGGAGTATGCTGCAATGGCAGAGAAGAGAAATGCTACAAGAGGCAACATTATTGAAAATGTAATTATGTTTTAAATACTTTTAGTTTTTGAAGTTTGTAATAACATCCTACATGTGGTGGCATACCTAGAGTAGTAGTTCGATAAGCTCTCCAGATATAGCCACCTAGGACCAGGTGTGTGGATCTTAAATTAGAATAGTTTTTTTTTAGTTCATAGATGGAGTGTTTAATAATTTTTAGAATTCAATAATAGGTAGTGGGCAGTTTTTGGAATATTCCTGACTTAGAAAATGACTGTCTAATATTGGTAAAAAAAATGTTTCAGATTCTTATCCTTTTTTTGGATAGAAGACATTCTTCTTTTCTAAAATAAGAAGAAAACATTTCACATCCTTTAATAGGAAAAAGAAAGTCAGTTTTAAAATGAGAGCCAGTCAGCTATGTAAGACAGGAATCAAATTTGGAGAGATATGGAATGTCTTTTTATTTTTTCTTTGTGCAAATTTTTGATGGTCTGAGTTTTGAACGGATTTTTCTTATCTTCTCACAGGAAACAAGTTGATAGTTTGCAGAAGATTAAAAAGTTTTAGTTTTGGGCCAAATTTGGTATATTTGCGGAAAATTAGTCTCATTGCATGAGTAATATCTCCCAAATGCACCATTGAATTTTCATGAGATTTGGATATGTTATTATAGGCATAATTACGCCCATCTTCAATAGAGCGATTGAAGAGTTTTGATATGGTTCAAGAGTTATTCATATCTGAGTGCAGGCCTATCTAGAGATAGAAAGAAGCAATGTTTTGAAGAAAAATGTACTCTAATGCGGGGTCAATATTTCAAGTTTGAACTGTTGGATTTCTCTCAAATTTTTATATGTTGTTTGAAACCTAGTTTCGCAAAATATCAATAGTTAGATTGAGAAAATATTATCTGGTTCAAAAGTTATACATGTATATTCACGAGTCTATCTAGAGACAGCAAGAAACAATGTTTTGTAGAAAAATGTACTCTGATGCGTGGTCAATATCTCATGTTTGAACTGTTGGATTTATCTAGAAAAATTATATATTTTTTGACACCTAGTTATGCCAAATATCAATGGTTCGATTGAGTAAATCTTTTCTGGTTCAAAAGTTATTCATGTCTAAGTGTAGGTCTATCCGGAGGCAACAAGAAGAAATTTTTGGGAGATTTATTTTTAATGTTTTGAATCTAGTGGATGGTTATAGGAGTCTTATGAGTTGAGTCTAAAGTATCTCTGGTTGTGTTTTCATAATAATAATAATGATAAGAACAGTTGGTTCAAATCACAATGGGTGGTTATAATATATCGTGTGTGATCTTGAAGGTTGTAGACGCCCCTTGAAGCAACTCAGTTGAGTGACTGATTCCCCCTGAGTTTTCCAAGGTGTGGTTCTGCATCAGAAGACACGAAGAAGATAGGGAATACAAGATGCGGAAATAGCATAAGTAAAATCACAAGAATCTACCTAGATTCTGATGCTAAATCGCTCTCTCTCAGAAAACCCGTAGAGCAAGCTCCCTTCTTCAGAGCTCTCGAATCCTCCAATGCTCCAATTGCACTCCAAACACTATGTCTAAGCTTCTAAGAATGCTTCAATATAAAGAGCTCTCAGGAAACCTCTAGAATACTTCTAGAATTAGCTAGAAGGTGTCACCAACTAAGCATGTGTCTTTTCCAACCTTTTTGATGAGTCATAGGGTTGTAGACACCATGTGCTTAATTGATGCACTAACCCCCATGTTGTTGACACATGAGAAATAAAAAAGTGTGTTAATTCCCATGCAAGCTTATAACTCCAATTTATTTTTTATATAATTCTTATTTAAATTTTATAACTTTTATTTTAATTTTTTATAACTTTTATTTTAATTTTTATAACTTTTATTATTATTATTTATTTATTACTTTATTATTATTTTATAATTATTATTAATTTTAATTTCTAATTTTTCTTTTATTTAATTTTTTTTCCTCAATTAATTCTCATTTGATTAATTATAATCACAATATTAATTTTTTCAAATAAATAATTTATTAATTAAGACTTAATTAATAAACAATTCACCATAGACCTCTAAGGTAAAATATGAAAACTCATCATAGAACAAATCATACAAAATCAGTCTAAAGGGTTAAAAATCACAAAATATGTCATTCTGACACATTCGGTGGGTACTCAACTCTGATACTTGTCCTAACTCACTAGGACAAATGGTTTAAGGATTTGGAATTTGGACTTGAGAATTTATCTCCCTTCTCTTATCATTGAGATAGTGTAATAGGGTATGCTCATCCTAGCAATTCAGGGAAGTCGATACTCGGTACCTGCAACCTGCAGAAAAATCATGCATGTACATACAATATATAATGCTAAGCTAAACAGAAAATGGCAGGAAGTAGTGCATCGTATAAATCCCGACTAAGCAGGTGACTACGACTCCCTTCCTTAACCACATCAGAAACGCCATACAATAAGAAAAAATGCACACGATACACATGCAAGTATGGGGTAAGTATCCATAATAAAACACATGAGATAATAAACCATCTAACTAATCATCATTAATAACTGAAAATAATGTAATGATCATCATACATACATGAAATGTAAAGTCTAAATGATCTCATCACATAACACTGAATCCATATCATAATATCCGATAGTGTCAAAACAATACCACTAAACCATCAACATAAAACTAATCCATCAAAGCCTGATAATAATAGCAACAATGAGTCTAGAAAAGATGTGAACAAGGGCATGCACTACATTAAATGGAGTACTTACTTCTAATTAATTAAACAAAGTTATTTAATTAAATGAGAAGACATTCCTAATTAATTATATGAAGTTATTTAATCAAATAAGAAAAGTGTCTTTAATTCATCAACGGTTCAGATCGATTTCAATCAATGGTCAAGATTAAAGGTGAAGTTCAGTCATAAAGGGAGATTTCCAAATTAAAGGTAGTTAACATATTTAATTGGAGTAAAATCAGAAGTTAACTGATTCAATTCGAGTAGAAAAAGGAGTTAACTCATTTAACTCATTTTTGATCAATACTGAACTGGAAATTTCCCTTTTTGAACTGAAGAGAGATTTTGTTGAGATATTTAATTTAATAAAATGACATATGCTCTCATAATTACTTTTTCTATTTAATTAAATAATCTTTCATTAGTCAGAGACACTTTTCTTATTTAATTAAATAACGTCATTTAATTAATTAGGAATGGCTTCTCATTTAATTAAATAACTTTGTTTAATTAATTAGAAGTAAGTACTCCATTTAATTAAATAATTTTGTCTAATTATTTCAAAATTCTTTTCGAAACTAGTCAACTCAAGTCAACCGTGGTTAAATATGGTCAAATTTTTGTCAAAATTGATCTTTACGTTTGTGAATATGAGAAAATGTGAGTATGAATTCCAGCAACAATTTGATGCAAATTCTCATTCAACCTTTCAAAATGAAGAGATGAGGGTCTCTTAAATAGACTTTTCTGGAATTCATCAACAGTTGCGATCGATTTCAATCAGCGGTCAGGATTAAAGGTGAGGTTCAATCATAAACATAGATTTCTAAATTAAACGGAGTTAACAGATTTAATTTGAGTAAAATAAGAAATTAACTGATTCAATTTGAGTAGAAAAAGGAGTTAACTCATTTAACTCATTTTTTATAAATAGTGAACTGAAAATTTCCCTTTTAGAACTGAAAAGAGATTTTGTTGAGATATTTAATTTAGTAAAATGAGATATGCTCTCATAATTACTTTTTCTATTTAATTAAGTAATCTTTAATTAATTAGAGACACTTTTCTTATTTAATTAAATAACTTCATTTAATTAGTTAGGAATGGCTTCTCATTTAATTAAATAACTTTGTTTAATTAATTAGAAGTAAGTACTCCATTTAATTAAATAATTTTGTCTAATTATTTCAAAATTCTTTTCGAAACTAGTCAACTCAAGTCAACCGTGGTTAAATATGGTCAAATTTTTGTCAAAATTGATCTTTGCGTATGTGAATATGAGCAAATGTGGGTATGAATTCGAGCAACAATTTGATGCAAATTCTCATTCAACCTTTCAAAATGAAGAGATGAGGGTCTCATAAATAGACTTTCCTTGAATTCATCAACGGTTGAGATCGATTTCAATCAGCGATCAAGATTAAAGGTGAAGTTCAGTCATAAAGGGAGATTTCCAAATTAAAGGGAGTTAACAGATTTAATTTGAGTAAAATAAGGAGTTAACTGATTCAATTTGAGTAGAAAAAGGAGTTAGTTGATTTAACTCATTTTTGATCAATAGTAAACTGGAAATTTCCCTTTTTGAACTGAAGAGAGATTTTGTTGAGATATTTAATTTACTAAAATGAGATATGCTCTCATAATTACTTTTTCTATTTAATTAAGTAATATTTAAATAATTAGAGACACTTTTCTTATTTAATTAAATAACTTTATTTAATTAATTAGGAATGGCTTCTCATTTAATTAAATAACTTTGTTTAATTAACTAGAAGTAAGTACTCCATTTAATTAAATAATTTCGTTTAATTATTTCAAAATTCTTTTTGAAACTAGTCAACTCAAGTCAACCATGGTTAAATCTAGTCAACTTTTGGTCAAACTTGATCTTTGCGTATGTGAATATGAGCAAATGTGAGTATGAATTCTAGAAACAATTTGATGGAAATTCTCATTCAACCTTACAAAATGAAGAGATGAGGGTCTCTTAAATAGACTTTCCTGGAATTCATCAACGGTTCAGATTGATTTCAATCAGCAGTCAGGATTAAAGGTGAATTTCAGTCATAAAGGGAGATTTTCAAATTAAAGGGAGTTAACAGATTTAATTTGAGTAAAATAAGGAGTTAACTGATTCAATTTGAGTAGAAAAAGGAGTTAACTCATTTAACTCATTTTTTATCAATAATGAACTGGAAATTTTCTTTTTTGAACTGAAAAGAGATTTTATTGAGATATTTAATTTAATAAAATAAGATATCCTCTCATAATTACTTTTTCTATTTAATTAAGTAATCTTTAATTAATTAGAGACACTTTTCTTATTTAATTAAATAACTTCATTTAATTAATTAGGAATGGCTTCTCATTTAATTAAATAACTTTGTTTAATTAATTAGAAGTAAGTACTCCATTTAATTAAATAATTTTGTTTAATTATTTCAAAATTCTTTTTGAAACTAGTCAACTCAAGTCAATCGTGGTTAAATCTGGTCAACTTTATGTCAAACTTGATCTCTGCGTATGTGAATATGAGAAAATGTGAGTATGAATTCCAACAACAATCGATGCAAATTCTCATTCAACATTTCAAAATGAAGAGATGAGGGATTCTTAAATAGACTTTCTTAGAATTCATCAACGGTTGAAATCGATTTCAATCAGCAGTTAGGATTAAAGGTGAAGCTCAATCATAAAGGGAGATTTCCAAATTAAAGGGAGTTAACAGATTTAATTTGAGTAAAATAAGGAGTTAACTGATTCAATTTGAGTAGAAAAAGGAGTTAACTGATTTAACTCATTTTTGATCAATAGTGAACTGGAAATTTCCCTCTTTGAACTGAAAAGTGATTTTGTTGAGATATTTAATTTAATAAAATGAGATATGCTCTCATAATTACTTTTTCTATTTAATTAAGTAATTTTTAATTAATTAGAGACACTTTTCTTATTTAATTAAATAACTTCATTTAATTAATTAGAAATGGCTTCTCATTTAATTAAATAACTTTGTTTAATTAATTAGAAGTAAGTACTCTATTTAATTAAATAATTTTGTTTAATTATTATGAAATTCTTTTCGAAACTAGTCAACTCAAGTCAACCGTGGTTAAATCTGATCAACTTTTTGTCAAACTTGATCTTTCCATATGTGAATATGAGCAAATGTGAGTATGAATTTCAGCAACAATTCGATACATATTCTCATTCAACCTTTCAAAATGAAGAGATGAGGGTCTCTTAAATAGACTTTCCTGGAATTAATCAACGGTTGAGATCGATTTCAATCAGCGATCAGAATTAAAGGTGAAGTTCAGTCATAAAGGGAGATTTTAAAAATTAAAGGGAGCTAACAGATTTAATTTGAGTAAAGTAAGGAGTTAACTGATTCAATTTGAGTAGAAAAAGGAGTTAACTGATTTAACTCATTTTTGATCAATAGTGAACTGGAAATTTCCCTTTTTGAATGGAAGAGAGATTTTGTTGAGATATTTAATTTAATAAAATGAGATATGCTCTCATAATTACTTTTTCTATTTAATTAAGTAATCTTTAATTAATTAGAGACACTTTTCTTAATTAATTAAATAACTTAATTTAATTAATTAGGAATGGCTTCTCATTTAATTAAATAATTTTGTTTAATTCTTTTAAAATTCTTTTCGAAACTAGTCAACTCAAGTCAATCGTGGTTAAATCTGGTCAACTTTTGCTCAAACTTGATCTTTGCGTATGCGAATATGAGCAAATGTGAGTATGAATTCCAACAACAATTCGATGCAAATTATTATTCAACTTTTCAAAATGAAGAGATGAAGTTTTTTTAAATAGACGTTCCTGGAATTCATCAACAGTTGAAATAGATTTCAATCAGCAGTCAGGATTAAA
Source organism: Cupressus sempervirens (assembly GCA_028749045.1). Classification (NCBI taxonomy): domain Eukaryota; kingdom Viridiplantae; phylum Streptophyta; class Pinopsida; order Cupressales; family Cupressaceae; genus Cupressus; species Cupressus sempervirens. The sequence continues at coordinate 115,480,175 of CM053783.1, forward strand.
GGTGAAGTTTAGTCATAAAGGGAGATTTACAAATTAAAAAGAGTTAACAGATTTAATTTGAGTAAAATAAGGAGTTAACTGTTTCAATTTGAGTAGAAAAAGGAGTTAACTGATTTAACTCATTTTTTATCAATAGTGAACTGAAAATTTCCCTCTTTGAACTGAAAAGTGATTTTGTTGAGATATTTAATTTAATAAAATGAGATATGCTCTCATAATTACTTTTTCTATTTAATTAAGTAATCTTTAATTAATTAGAGACACTTTTCTTATTTAATTAAATAACTTCATTTATTTAATTAGGAATGGCTTCTCATTTAATTAAATAACTTTGTTTAATTAATTAGAAGTAAGTCCTCTATTTAATTAAATAATTTCTTTTAATTATTTCGAATTTTTTTTCGAAACTAGTTAACTCAAGTCAACCGTGGTTAAATCTAATCAACTTTTTGTGAAACTTGATCTTTGCGTATGTGAATATGAGCAAATGTGAGTATGAATTTTAGCAACAATTCGATGCAAATTCTCATTCAACCTTTCAAAATGAAGAGATGAGGGTCTCTTAAATAGACTTTCCTAGAATTCATCAACGATTGAGATCGATTTCAATCAACGGTCAAGATTTAAGGTGAAGTTCAGTCATAACGGGAAATTTCCAAATTAATGAGAGTTAACAGATTTAATTTCAGTAAAATAAGAAATTAACTGATTCAATTTGAGTAGAAAAAGGAGTTAACTGATTCAACTCATTTTTCATCAATAGTGAACTGACAATTTCCCTTTTTGTACTGAAGAGAGATTTTGCTGAGATATTTAATTTAATAAAATGAGATCTGCTCTCATAATTACTTTTCCTATTTAATTAAATAATGTTTAATTAATTAGAGACACTTTTCTTATTTAATTAAATAACTTCATTTAATTAATTATGAAAGACTTCTCATTTAATTAAATAACTTTGTTTAATTAATTAGAAGTAAGTACTACATTTAATTAAATAATTTTGTTTAATTATTTCAAAATTCTTTTCGAAACTAGTCAACTCAAGTAAACCGTGGTTAAATCTGTTCAACTTTTGGTCAAACTTGATATTTGTGTATGTGAATATGAGCAAATGTGAGTATGAATTCCAGTAATTATTCCATGCAAATTCCCATTCAACATTTCAAAATGAAGAGATGAGGGTCTCTTAAATAGACTTTTTTGAAATTCATTAACGGTTGAGATCGATTTCAATCAGCGGTCAGGATTAAAGGTGAAGTTCAGTCATAAATGGAGATTTCCAAATTAAAGGGAGTTAACAGATTTAATTTGAGTAAAATAAGGAGTTAACTAATTCAATTTGAGTAGAAAACGGAGTTAACTAATTTAACTCATTTTCTATCAATAGTGAATTGAAAATTTTCCTTTTTGAACTGAAGAGAGATTTTGTTGAGATATTTAATTTAATAAAATGAGATTTGCTCTCATAATTACTTTTTATATTTAATTAGGTAATCTTTAATTAATTAGAGACACTTTTCTTATTTAATTAAATTACTTCATTTCATTAATTAGGAATGGCTTCTCACTTAATTACATAACTTTTTTCAATTAATTAAAACTAAGTACTCCATTTAATTAAATAATTTCATTTAATTATTTAAAAATTCTTTTTGAAAGTAGTCAACTCAAGTCAACTGTGGTTAAATCTGGTCAAATTTTGGTCAAACTTGATCTTTGCATATGTGAATATGAGCAAATGTGAGTATGAATTGTAGCTACAATTCGATGCAAATTCTCATTCAACATTTCAAAATGAAGAGATTAGGGTCTCTTAAATAGACTTTAGTGGAATTCATCAACGGTTGAGATCGATTTCAATCAGCGGTCAGGATTAAAGGTGAAGTACAGTCATAAAGGGAGATTTCTAAATTAAAGGGAGATAACAGATTTAATTTGAGTAAAATAAGGAGTTAACTAATTCAATTTGAGTAGAAAATGGACTTAATTGATTTAACTCATTTTTTATCAATAGTGAACTGGAAATTTACCTTTTTGAACCTAAGAGAGATTTTGTTTAGATATTTAATTTAATAAAATGAGATATGCTCTCAAAATTAATTTTTCTATTTAATTAAGTAATCTTTAATTAATTAGAGACTCTTTTCTTATTTAATTAAATAAATTCATTTAATTAATTAGGAATGGCTTTTGATTTAATTAAATAATTTTATTTAATTAATTAGAAGTAAGTACTCTAGTTAATTAAGTAATTTCATTTAATTATTTCAAAATTCTTTTCGAAACTAGTCAACTCAAGTCAATCGTGGTTAAATCTGGTCAACTTTTGGTCAAACTTGATCTGTGCGTATGTGCATATGAGCAAATGTGAGTATGAATTCCAGCAACAATTCGATGCAAATTCTCATTCAACTTTTCAAAATGAAGAAATGAGGGTCTCTTAAATAGACTTTTTTGGAATTCATTAATGGTTGAGATCGATTTCAATCAGCGGTCAGGATTAAAGGTGAAGTTCAGTTATAAAGGGAGATTTCAAAATTAAAGGGAGTTAACAGATTTAATTTGAGTAAAATAAGGAGTTAACTGATTCAATTTGAGTAGAAAAAGGAGTTAACTCATTTAACTCATTTTTTATCAATAGTGAACTGAAAATTTACCTTTTTGAACTAAAGAGAGATTTTGTTGAGATATTTAATTTAATAAAATGAGATATGCTCTCATAATTACTTTTTCTATTTAATTAAGTAATCTTTAATTAATTAGAGACACTTTTCTTATTTAATTAAATAACTTCAATTAATTAATTTGGAATGGCTTCTCATTTAATTATATAACTTTGTTTAATTAATTAGAAGTAAGTACTCCATTTAATTAAGTAATTTCGTTTAATTATTTCGAAATTCTTTTCGAAACTAGTCAACTCAAGTCCACCGTGGTTAAATCTGGTCAACTTTTAGTCAAACTTGAACTTTGCGTATGTGAATATGAGCAAATGTGAGTATGAATTCCAACAACAATTCGATGCAAATTCTCTTTCAACCTTTCAAAATGAAGAGATGAGGGTCTCTTAAATAGACTTTCCTGGAATTCATCAATGGTTGAGATCGATTTCAATCAGCGGTCAGGATTAAAGGTGAAGTACAGTCATAAAGGGAGAATTTCAAATTAAAGAGAGTTAACAGATTTAATTTGAGTAAAATAAGGAGTTAATTGATTCAATTTGAGTAGAAAATGGAGTTAACTGATTTAACTCATTTTTTATCAATAGTGAACTGGAAATTTACCTTTTTGAACCGAAGAGAGATTTTGTTGAGATATTTAATTTAATAAAATGAGATATGCTCTCAAAATTACTTTTTCTATTTAATTAAGTAGTCTTTAATTAATTAGAGACACTTTTCTTATTTAATTAAATAACTTCATTTAATTAACTAGGAATGGCTTCTCATTTAATTAAATAACTTTGTTTAATTAATTAGAAGTAAGTACTACATTTAATTAAGTTATTTTGTTTAATTATTTTAAAATTCTTTTCAAAACTAGTCAACTCAAATCAACTGTGGTTAAATCTGGTCAACTTTTGGTCAAACCTGATCTTTGCGTATGTGAATATGAGCAAATGTGATTATGAATTCCAGCAACAATTTGATGCAAATTCTCATTCAACCTTTCAAAATGAAGAGATGAGTGTTTCTTAAATAGACTTTCCTAGAATTCACCAATGGTTGAGATCGATTTCAATCAGCGGTTAGGATTAAAGGTGAAGTTCAGTCATAAAGGGAGATTTCCAAATTAAAAGGAGTTAACAGATTTAATTTTAGTAATATAAGGAGTTAACTGATTCAATTTGAGTAGAAAAAGGAGTTAACTGATTCAACTCATTTTTGATCAATAGTAAACTGGAAACTTCCCTTTTTGAACTGAAGAGAGATTTTGTTGAGATATTTAATTTAATAAAATGAGATATCCTCTCATAATTACTTTTTCTATTTAATTAAATAATCTTTAATTAATTAGAGACACTTTTTTTATTTATTTAAATAACTTCATTTAATTAATTAGGAATGGCTTCTCATTTAATTAAATAACTTTGTTTAATTAATTAGAAGTATGTACTCCATTTAATTAAGTAATTTCATTTAATTATTTTAAATTTTTTTTGAAACTAGTCAACTCAAGTCAACCATGGTTAAATCTGGTCAACTTTTGGTCAAACTTGATCTTTGCATATATGAATATGAGCAAATGTGAGTATGAATTCCAGCAACAATTCGATGAAAATTCTCATTCATCTTTTCAAAATGAAGAAATGAGGGTCTCTTAAATAGACTTTTCTTGGAATTCATAAATGGTTGAGATCGATTTTAATTAGCGGTCAAGATTAAAGGTGAACTTAAGTTATAAAGGGAGATTTCCAAATTAAAAGGAGTTAACAAATTTAATTTGAGTAAAATAAGGAGTTAACTGATTCAATTTGAGTAGAAAAAGGAGTTAACTGATTTATCTCTTTTTTGATTAATAGTGAACTCGAAATTTCCCTATTGGAACTGAGGAGAGATTTTGTTGAGATATTTAATTTAATAAAATGAGATATACTCTCATAATTACTTTTTCTATTTAATTAGGTAATCTTTAATTAATTAGAGACACTTTCCTTATTTAATTAAATAACTTCATTTAATTAATTAGGAATGGCTTCTCATTTAATTAAATCAATTTGTTTAATTAATTAGAAGTAAGCACTCCATTTAATTAAATAATTTTATTTAATTATTTCAAAATTCTTTTTGAAACTAGTCAATTCAAGTCAACCGTGGTTAAATTTGGTCAACTTTTGGTCAAATCTGATCTTTACATTTGTGAATATGAGAAAATGTGAGTATGAATTCCAGCAACAATTTGATGCAAATTCTCATTCAACCTTTCAAAATGAAGAGATGAGGGTCTCTTAAATAGACTTTTCTGGAATTCATCAACAGTTGCGATCGATTTCAATCAGCGGTCAGGATTAAAGGTGAGGTTCAATCATAAACGTAGATTTCTAAATTAAACGGAGTTAACAGATTTAATTTGAGTAAAATAAGAAATTAACTGATTCAATTTGAGTAGAAAAAGGAGTTAACTCATTTAACTCATTTTTTATAAATAGTGAACTGAAAATTTCCCTTTTAGAACTGAAAAGAGATTTTGTTGAGATATTTAATTTAGTAAAATGAGATATGCTCTCATAATTACTTTTTCTATTTAATTAAGTAATCTTTAATTAATTAGAGACACTTTTCTTATTTAATTAAATAACTTCATTTAATTAGTTAGGAATGGCTTCTCATTTAATTAAATAAGTTTTGTTTAATTAATTAGAAGTAAGTACTCCATTTAATTAAATAATTTCGTTTAATTATTTCAAAAAAAAATTTGAAACTAGTCAACTCAAGTCAACCATGGTTAAATCTAGTCAACTTTTGGTCAAACCTGATCTCTGCATATGTGAATATGAGCAAATGTGAGTATGAATTCTAGCAAAAATTTGATGCAAATTCTCATTCAACCTATCAAAATGAAAAGATTAGGGTCTCTTAAATAGACTTTCCTGTAATTCATCAATGGTTGAGATCGATTTCAATCAACGGTCAGGATTAAAGGTGAAGTTCACTCATAAAGGGAGATTTGCAAATTAAAGAGAGTTAATAGATTTAATTTGAGTAAAATAAGGAGTTAACTAATTCAATTTGAGTAGAAAATGGACTTAATTGATTTAACTCATTTTTTATCAATAGTGAACTGAAAATTTACCTTTTTGAACCTAAGAGAGATTTTGTTTAGATATTTAATTTAATAAAATGAGATATGCTCTGAAAATTAATTTTTCTATTTAATTAAGTAATCTTTAATTAATTAGAGACTCTTTTCTTATTTAATTAAATAACTTCATTTAATTAATTAGGAATGACTTCTGATTTAATTAAATAATTTTGTTTAATTAATTAGAAGTAAGTACTCTAGTTAGTTAAGTAATTTCATTTAATTATTTCAAAATTCTTTTCGAAACTAGTCAACTCAAGTCAATCGTGGTTAAATCTGGTCAACTTTTGGTCAAACTTGATCTGTGCGTATGTGAATATGAGCAAATGTGAGTATGAATTCCAGCAACAATTCGATGCAAATTCTCATTCAACTTTTAAAAATGAAGAAATGAGGGTCTCTTAAATAGACCTTTTTGGAATTCATCAATGGTTGAGATCGATTTCAATCAGCGGTCAGGATTAAAGGTGAAGTTCAGTTATAAAGGGAGATTTCGAAATTAAAGGGAGTTAACAGATTTAATTTGAGTAAAATAAGGAGTTAACTGATTCAATTTGAGTAGAAAAAGGAGTTAACTCATTTAACTCATTTTTTATCAATAGTGAACTGAAAATTTACCTTTTTGAACTAAAGAGAGATTTTGTTGAGATATTTAATTTAATAAAATGAGATATGCTCTCATAATTACTTTTTCTATTTAATTAAGTAATCTTTAATTAATTAGAGACATTTTTCTTATTTAATTAAATAACTTCAATTAATTAATTTGGAATGACTTCTCATTTAATTATATAACTTTGTTTAATTAATTAGAAGTAAGTACTCCATTTAATTAAGTAATTTCGTTTAATTATTTCAAAATTCTTTTTGAAACTAGTCAACTCAAGTCCACTGTGGTTAAATTTGGTCAACTTTTAGTCAAACTTGAACTTTGCGTATGTGAATATGAGCAAATGTGATAATGAATTCCAACAAAAATTCGATGCAAATTCTCTTTCAACCTTTCAAAATGAAGAGATGAGGGTCTCTTAAATAGACTTTCCTAGAATTCATCAACGGTTGAGATCGATTTCAATCAGCAGTCAGGATTAAAGGTGAAGTACAGTCATAAAGGGAAAATTTCAAATTAAAGAGAGTTAACAGATTTAATTTGAGTAAAATAAGGAGTTAAGTGATTCAATTTGAGTAAAAAATGGAGTTAACTGATTTAAGTCATTTTTTATCAATAGTGAACTGGAAATTTACCTTTTTGAACCGAAGAGAGATTTTGTTGAGATATTTAATTTAATAAAATGAGATATGCTCTCATAATTACTTTTTCTATTTAATTAATTAATCTTTAATTAATTAGAGACACTTTTCTTATTTAATTAAATAACTTCGTTTAATTAACTAGGAATGGCTTCTCATTTAATTAAATAACTTTGTTTAATTAATTAGAAGTAAGTACAACATTTAATTAAGTAATTTTGTTTAATTATTTCAAAATTCTTTTCGAAACTAGTCAACTCAAATCAACCGTGGTTAAATCTGGTCAACTTTTGGTCAGACTTGATCTTTGCGTATGTGAATATGAGCAAATGTGAGTATGAATTCCAGCAACAATTTGATGCAAATTCTCATTCAACCTTTCAAAATGAAGAGATGAGTGTTTCTTAAATAGACTTTCCTAGAATTCGTCAATGGTTGAGATCGATTTCAATCAGCGGTCAGGATTAAAGGTGAAGTTCAGTCATAAAGGGAGATTTCCAAATTAAAGGGAGTTAACAGATTTAATTTGAGTAATATAAGGAGTTAACTGATTCAATTTGAGTAGAAAAAGGAGTTAACTGATTCAACTCATTTTTGATCAATAGTGAACTAGAAACTTCCCTTTTTGAACTGAAGAGAGATTTTGTTGAGATATTTAATTTAATAAAATGAGATATCCTCTCATAATTACTTTTTCTATTTAATTAAATAATCTTTAATTAATTAGAGACACTTTTTCTATTTAATTAAATAACTTCATTTAATTAATTAGGAATGGCTTCTCATTTAATTAAATAACTTTGTTTAATTAATTAGAAGTATGTACTCCATTTAATTAAATAATTTCGTTTAATAATTTTAAATTTTTTTTGAAACTAGTCAACTCAAGTCAACCATGGTTAAATTTGGTCAACTTTTGGTCAAACTTGATCTTTGCGTATATGAATATGAGCAAATGTGAGTATGAATTCCAGCAACAATTCGATGAAAATTCTCATTCATCTTTTCAAAATGAAGAAATGAGGGTCTCTTAAATAGACTTTCTTGGAATTCATAAATTGTTGAGATCGATTTCAATCAGCGGTCAAGATTAAAGGTGAACTTCAGTTATAAAGGGAGATTTCCAAATTAAAAGGAGTTAACAGATTTAATTTGAGTAAAATAAGGAGTTAACTGATTCAATTTGAGTAGAAAAAGGAGTTAACTGATTTAACTATTTTTTTATTAATACTGAACTCGAAATTTCCCTATTGGAACTGACGAGAGATTTTGTTGAGATATTTAATTTAATAAAATGAGATATACTCTCATAATTACTTTTTCTATTTAATTATGTAATCTTTAATTAATTAGAGACACTTTCCTTATTTAATTAAATAACTTCATTTAATTAATTAGGAATGGCTTCTCATTTAATTAAATAACTTTGTTTAATTAATTAGAAGTAAGCACTCCATTTAATTAAATAATTTCATTTAATTATTTCAAAATTCTTTTTGAAACTAGTCAATTCAAGTCGATCGTGGTTAAATCTGGTCAACTTTTGGTCAAACCTGATCTTTGCGTTTGTTAATATGAGAAAATGTGAGTATGAATTTTAGCAACAATTTGATGCAAATTCTCATTCAACTTTTCAAAATGAAGAGATGAGGGTCTCTTAAATAGACTTCAATCAGCGGTCAGGATTAAAGGTGGAGTTCAATCATAAAGGGAGATTTCTAAATTAAACGGAGTTAACAGATTTAATTTGAGTAAAATAAGGAGTTAACTGATTCAATTTTAGTAGAAAAAGGAGTTAACTCATTTAACTCATTTTTTATAAATAGTGAACTGAAAATTTCCCTTTTAGAACTGAAAAGAGATTTTGTTGAGATATTTAATTTAATAAAATGAGATATGCTCTCATAATTACTTTTTCTATTTAATTAAGTAATCTTTAATTAATTTGAGACACTTTTCTTATTTAATTAAATAACTTCATTTAATTAATTAGGAATGGCTTCTCATTTAATTAATTAGAAGTAAGTACTCAATTTAACTAATTAATTTCATTTAATTATTTCAAAATTCTTTTCGAAACTAGTCAACTCAAGTCAACCATGGTTAAATTTGGTCAACTTTTGGTCAAACTTGATCCTTGCGTATGTTAATATGAGCAAATGTGAGTATGAATTCCAGCAACAATTCTATGCAAATTCTCTTTCAACCTTTCAAAATGAAGAGATTAGGGTCTCTTAAATAGACTTTCCTAAAATTCATCAACGGTTGAGATCGATTTCAATCAGCGGTCAGGATTAAAGGTGAAGTACAGTCATAAAGGGAGATTTCCAAATTAAAGGGAGTTAAAAAATTTAATTTGAGTATATAAGTAGTTAACTAATTCAATTTGAGTAGAAAAAGGAGATAACTGATTTCACTCATTTTTTATCAATAGTGAACTGAAAATTTCCATTTGTGAACCGAAGAGAGATTTTCTTGAGATATTTAATTTAATAAAATGAGATATGCTCTCATAATTACTTTTTCTATTTAATTAAATAATCTTTAATTAATTAGAGACATTTTTCTTATTTAATTAAATAACTTCATTTAATTAATTAGGAATGGCTTCTCATTTAATTAAATAACTTTGTTTAATTAATTAGAAGTAAGTACTCCATTTAATTATTTTAAAAAAAAATTTGAAACTAGTCAACTTAAGTCAACCATGGTTAAATCTAGTCAACTTTTGGTCAAACCTGATCTCTGCATATGTGAATATGAGCAAATGTGAGTATGAATTCCAGCAAAAATTCGATGCAAATTCTCATTCAACCTTTCAAAATGAAGAGATTAGGGTCTCTTAAATAGACTTTCCTGTAATTCATCAACGGTTGAGATCGATTTCAATCAACGGACAAGATTAAAGGTGAAGTTAAGTCATAAAGGGAGATTTCCAAACTAAACGGAGTTAATAGATTTAATTTGGCTAAAATAAGGAGTTAACTGATTTAACTCATTTTTTATCAATAGTGAACTTGAAATTTCCCTTTTTTAACTGAAGAGAGATTTTGTTGAGATATTTAAGTTAATAAAATGAGATATGCTCTCATAATTACATTTTCTATTTAATTAAATAATCTTTAATTAATTAGAGACACTTTTCTTATTTTATTAATTAACTTCATTTAATTAATCAGGAATGGCTTCTCATTTAATTAAATAACTTTGTTTAATTAATTAGAAGTAAGTACTCCATTTAATTAAACAAATTCATTTAATTATTTCAAAATTCTTTTTGAAACTAGTCAACTCAAGTCAACCGTGGTCAAATTTGGTCTACCTTTGGTCAAACTTGATCTCTGCGTATGTGAATATGGGCAAATGTGAGTATGAATTCCAAAAACAATTCGATGCAAATTCTCATTCAACCTTTCAAAATGAAGAGATGACAGTCTCTTAAATAGACTTTCTTGAAATTCATCAACGGTTGAGATCGATTTCAATCAACAGTCAGGATTAAAGGTGAAGTTTACTCATAAATGGAGATTTCCAAATTAAAGAGAGTTAATAGATTTAATTTGAGTAAAATAAGTGGTTAACTGATTCAATTTGAGTAGAAAAAGTAGTTAACTGATTCAACTCATTTTTGATCAATAGTGAACTGAAAATTTTCCTTTTTGAACTGAAGAGAGATTTTGTTAGGATATTTAATTTAATAAAATGAGATATGCTCTCATAATTACTTTTTCTATTTAATTAAGTAATCTTTAATTAATTAGAGACACTTTTGTTATTTAATTAAATAACTTCATTTAATTAATTAAGAATGGCTTCTCATTCAATTAAATAACTTTGTTTAATTAATTAGAAGTAAGTACTCCCCTTAATTAAATAATTTTATTTAATTATTTCAAAATTCTTTTCGAAACTAGTCAACTCAAGTCAATCGTGGCTAAATCTGGTGAACTTTTTGTCAAACTTTATCTTTGCGTATGTGAATATGAGAAAATGTGAGTATGAATTCCTACAACAATTCGATGCAAATTCTCATTCAACCTTTCAAAATGAAGAGATGAGGGTCTCTTAAATAGACTTTCCTTGAATTCATCAATGGTTGAGATCGATTTCAATCAACGGTTAGGATTAAAGGTGAAGTTCAGTGATAAAGGGACATTTCCAAGTTAAAGGGAGTTAACAAATTTAATTTGAATAAAATAAGGAGTTAACTGATTCGATTTGAGTAGGAAAAGGAGTTAACTGATTTAACTCATTTTTGACAAATAGTGAACTGGAAATTTTTCTTTTTGAACTGAAGAGAGATTTTGTTGAGATATTTAATTTAATAAAATGAGATATGATCTCATAATTACTTTTTCTATTTAATTAAATAATCTTAAATTAATTAGAGACACTTTTCTTATTTAATTAAATAACTTCATTTAATTAATTAGGAATGACTTTTCATTTAATTAAATAACTTTGTTTAATTAATTAGAAGTAAGTACTCCATTTAATTAAATAATTTCATTTAATTATTTCAAAATTCTTTTCGAAACTAGTCAACTCAAGTCAACCGTGGTTAAATCTGGTCAACTTTTGGTCAAACTTGATCTCTGCGTATGTGAATATGAGCAAATGTGAGTATGAGTTCCAGCAACAATTCGATGCAATATCTCATTCAACTTTTCAAAATGAAGAGATGATGGTCTCCTAAATTAACTTTCCTAGAATTCATCAATGGTTGAGATCGATTTCAATCAACGGTCAAGATTATAGGTGAAGTTCAGTCACGAAAGGAGATTTTCAAATTAAAAAGAGTTAACAGATTTTATTTGACTAAAATAAGGAGTTAACTGATTCAATTTGATTAGAAAAAGGAGTTAACTGATTTAACTTATTTTTGATCAATAGTGAACTGAAAATTTCTCTTAATGAACTGAAGAGAGATTTTGTTGAGATATTTAATTTAATAAAATGAGATATGCTCTCATAATTACTTTTTCTATTTAATTAAATAATCTTTAATTAACTAGCGACACTTTTCTTATTTAATTAAATAACTTCACTTAATTAATTAGGAATGGCTTCTCATTTAATTAAATAAATTTGTTTAATTAATTAAAAGTAAGTACTCCATTTAATTAAATAATTTCGTTTAATTATTTCGAAATTATTTTCAAAACTATTCAACTCAAGTCAACCATGGTTAAATCTGGTCAACTTTTGGTCGAACTTGATCTTTTCGTATGTGAATATGAACAAATCTGAGCATGAATTCTAGCAACAATTCGATGAAAATTCTCATTCAACCTTTCAAAATGAAGAGGTGAGGGTCTCTTAAATAGACTTTCCTGGAATTCATCAATGGTTGAGATCGATTTCAATCAATGATCAGGATTAAAGGTGAAGTTCAGTAATAAAGGGAGATTTCCAAATTAAAGGGAGATTTTGTTGAGATATTTAATTTAATAAAATGAGATATGCTCTCATAATTACTTTGTCTATTTAATTAAATAATCTTCAATTAATTAGAGAAACTTTTCTTATTTAATTAAATAACTTCATTTAATTAATTAGGAATGGATTCTTATTTAATTAAATAACTTTGTTTAATTAATTAGAAGTAAGTACTCCATTTAATTAAATAATTTCATTTAATTATTTCAAAATTCTTTTCGAAACTAGTCAACTCAAGTCAACCGTGGTTAAATTTTGTCAACCTGTGGTCAAACTTGATCTCTGCGTATGTGAATATGAGCAAATGTGAGTATGAATTCCAGGAACAATTCGATGCAAATTCTCATTCAATGTTTCAAAATGAAGAGATGGGGGTCTCTTAAATAGACTTTCTTGGAATTCATCAACGGTTGAGATCGATTTCAATCAACAGTCAAGATTAAAGGTGAAGTTCAGTCATCAAGGGAGATTTTCAAATCAAAGGGAGTTAACAGATTTAAGTTGAGTAAAATAAGGAGTTAACTGATTCAATTTGAGTAGAAAAAGGAGTTAACTAATTTAACTCATTTTTTATCAATAGTGAACTGGAAATTTCTCATTTTGAACTGAAGAGGGATTTTGTTGAGATATTTAATTTAATAAAATGAGATATCCTCTCATAATTACTTTTTCTATTTAATTAAATAATCTTTAATTAAATAGAGACACTTTTCTTATTTAATTAAATAAGTTCATTTAATTAATGAGGAATGGCTTCTCATTTAATTAAATAACTTTGTTTAATTAATTAGAAGTAAGTACTCCATTTAATTAAATAATTTCGATTAATTCTTTCAAAATTCTTTTTGAAACTAGTCAACTCAAGTCAACCGTGGTTAAATCTGGTCAACCTTTGGTCAAACTTGATCTCTGCGTATTTGAATATAACCAAGTGTGAGTATGAATTCCAGCAACAATTCGATGCAAATTCTCATTCAACCTTTCAAAATGAAGAGATGAGTCTCTTAAATAGATTTTCCTGGAATTCATCAACGGTTGAGATTGATTTCAATCAACGGTCAGTATTAAAGGTGAAGTTCAGTCATAAAGGGAGATTTCTAGATTAAAAGGAGTTAACAGATTTAATTTGAGTGAAATAAGGAGTTAACTGATTCAATTTGAGTGAATAAAGGATTTAACTGATTTAACTCATTTTTTGTCAATAGTGAAATGGAAATTTCCCTTTTTGAACTGAAGAGAGATTTTGTTGAGATATTTAATTTAATAAAATGAGATATGCTCTCATAATTACTTTTTCTATTTAATTAAATAATCTTTAATTAATTAGAGAAACTTTTCTTATTTAATTAAATAACTTCATTTAATTAATTAGTAATGGCTTCTCATTTAATTAAATAACTTCGTTTAATTAATTAGAAGTAAGTACTCCATTTAATTAAATAATTTCGTTTAATTATTTCAAAAAAAATTTCGAAACTAGTCAACTCAAGTCAATCGTGGTTAAATCTAGTCAACTTTTGGTCAAACTTGATATTTGCGTATGTGAATATGAACAAATGTGAGTATGAATTCCAGCAACAATTTGATGCAAATTCTCATTCAACCTTTCAAAATGAAGAGTTGAGGGTCTCTTAAATAGACTTTCCTGGAATTCATCAATGGTTGAGATCGATTTCAATCAACGGTCAGGATTAAAGGTGAAGTTCAGTCATAAAGGGAGATTTCCAAATTAAAGGGAGTTAACAGATTTAATTTGAATAAAATAAGGAGTTAAGTGATTCAATTTGAGTAGAAGAAAGAGTTAACTAATTTAACTCATTTTTGGTCAATAGTGAACTGAAAATTTCCCTTTTTGAACTAAAGAAAGATTTTGTTGAGATATTTAATTTAATAAAATGAGATATGCTCTCATAATTACTTTTTCTATTTAATTAAATAATCTATAATTAATTAGATACACTTTTCTTATTTAATTAATTCGGAATGGCTTCTCATTTAATTAAATAACTTTGTTTAATTAGTTAGAAGTAAGTACTCCATTTAGTTAAATAATTTCATTTAATTATTTCAAAATTCTTTTTGAAACTAGTCAACTCAAGTCAACCGTGGTTAAATCTGGTCAACTTTTGGTCAAACCTGATCTATACGTATGTGAATATGAGAAAATGTGAGTATGAATTTCAGCAACAATTCGATGCAAATTCTCATTCAACCTTTCAAAATGAAGAGATGAGGGTCTGCTAAATAGACTTTTTTGGAATTCTTCAATGGTTGAGATCAATTTGAATCAACGGTCAGGATTAAAGGTGAAGTTCAGTCATAAAGGGAGATTTCCAAATTAAAGGAGTTAACAGATTAAATTTGAGTAAAATTAGGTGTTAACTGATTCAATTTGAGTAAAAAAAGGAGTTAACTGATTTAACTCATTTTTTATCAATAGTGAACTGCAAATTTCCCTTTTTGAACTGAAAAGAGATTTTGTTGAGATATTTAATTTAATAAAATGAGATATGCTCTCATAATTACTTTTTCTATTTAATTAAATAATCTTTAATTAATTAGAGACACTTTTCTTATTTATTTTAAATAACTTCATTTAATTAATTAGGAATGGCTTCTCATTTAATTAAATAACTTTGTTTAATTAATTAGAAGTAAGTACTCCATTTAATTAAATAATTTCGTTTGATTATTTCAAAATTCTTTTTGTAACTAGTCAACTCAAGTTAACTATGGTTAAATCTGGTCAACCTTTGGTCAAACTTGATCTCTGTGTATGTGAATATGAGCAAATGTGAGTATGAATTCTAGCAACAATTCGATGCAAATTCTCATTCAACCTTTCAAAATGAAGAGATGAGAGTTTCTTAAATAGACTTTCCTGGAATTCATCAACGGTTTAGATTGATTTCAATCAATGGTCAGGATTAAAGGTGAAGTTCAGTCATAAAGGGAGATTTCCAAATTTTTTATGCCCATAAGTAAGGGGCAAAAAAACACATACAAATTTTTATTTTTTATTTCTTTTTTACTAATAAAGATAATGGGGTCGACAAAAGTCCTTGTGATTAACTAAGATTAAGCAAGACAACATGGTCAAAAAAAATTTAGGGTTTAACTATAATGGAACTAATCATGGTTAATTGTTACGAGCTTAAGGATGTTCTAATTTACTAGGCCCTTACTACTAAATGAATAATGTGATCGTTGTTATATCTTTAATCAATTGCTCCAGGCTTAATGTCATAAATTAACTTCTTACATCACCATTCTAATTAGGTTTTAAAATTTTAAACCAGAATCCAATTGACCTAAAATGTACATACCATAGAGATGACAACATTATCAATTTTTCTTACTACAGTTTGAATTTTTTTCAAATTTATCACCTTCGTTCTTATAACAATCTAATTAATTAATTTAATGTTCGCTATTAAAGTTGTTGACTATAACAAATTCAAAGAATCTATATTTTTAATCTAAACTTTATCCAAATTATCGTACCTTTAAGTCCACATTAAAGTTAATTTCATGAAGCTCGTAATAAAATAAAACTAATTAATGAGACATCAAATTTGTTTGAATTACTATATTCAATTTCACGTAAAAGCTTTTTAATTAGAAATTGATTTAATATGCTAACGTCTAACCACTATCTAATATCAACACCATTACCAACCTACAAGAATTATAACATTACTTCCTAAACCAACAACTATAATCTAAATGTAGGTTTTAAAATAACCCTTGATTCAAAATATAACAATCTAACTTTTATTAACAAAAACTAAACTATCTTAACTTTAAAGTTTCTATGACACTAAGCTAATCAACAAACTATAATATACTAACTATATACTACATACTAAATCATCCTAAATTAACCAAGCTTAATATGGAAGAAAGACCATTTACATGAATTCTAATTAATATCATAGAATCTCATCTAATTCATAAAGTGATTAAAATCTAATTAATAAATTAAAAGAATCTAATCATAAAAATTTACCCACAAACAATAACACTAACTACTAAACATTACCTATACATAACCCCCCCCCCCCCCCCACTATCCTAAACCAAGTTGGCTTGCTACCCACGTTTCACCCACATCCCAATGGGCAGTGCGCTGCCCTAGGTCTGCAGTACGTAGACGTGTCCCCCCCTTCGAAAACCTTGCGTGATTGGGGAGAATGGAGATACATTTGGGAGAAGAAGTGAAGGCATTATTGCCTTTTGCATTAAAATTTTGTTTTTTAATTTACCTTGTTCCAAGGCTCCTCAAGCCTGTCCCATGCTTCCCCAAGGTACTAACATGCTGACATAGGTATGTCAGCATAGTACCATCCTTGATTGCCTATAACCAGCGCAGGTGGGGGATGTGGTGTTTGGGAGGAGGAATAAAGGTGGGGTTTAAAATTTAAGACTATGCAACATCCTTCCTTCCTTCTCAAATCGATGTGACCACCGTACCCTGCTGCAGGGTTAAAGAAATTCACCCATGCCTAATCTATAATGGGATGGTGATAAAGAAAGTACAAAAAGGGTGGAAGGAAACATTTTTTTTGGAAAACTTTACCAAGTTTAAAAATTTCGCTTCTCCATCACTGACATGTCATAAGCACGAGATCCGAGGTAGGCCTTAGGAGTAAATTTGAATTTCTTGTCAATCTTAAATTTTGGCTTGCCAACGTTGACTCCAGCCCATGTGCTAACTCAGATTTCGGGTCGTGCGAATGGGTTATGTTTGTTTGTCAAGACAAGCCTTTAATGCTTAAATTTTTGTTGTTGAGGGCTACAACAAGATGTGCATTTAGATGTTAAAATTTGAAATTTATTTAACTTATATTCCTCTTAAGAATTTAGCAATGATTTAGTGTGAAGTTAAAAAGGGAATAATTTAAAGAATATTCTCTGTGACAAAGGGGAATTAAAATTTCTTCCATACATTTTCCAGAGAGGTTATTTTTGACCTGGAGCTGCACATTCTAGTTGGAAGCCAATTTTGGCTAAGTGTTGGCATAATTTCTTGCTGTATATTTTTTTGTTTAATAGTTCATCTTACATCAAAGGTATATGAGCCTCTTATTTTGAATCGAAGTAGATGCATAATTCATTAATCACATTGGTTTTGTCAATTGTAGAATTTAACAAGGTGTGAGATAAATTTTTTGTCTACAATGTAGTATTGTTCATGTCCTCACAATACCTAAAACATCGAATTAGAGCTTCAGTATATCTAATTTGCATCTCATTAACATAATTGGAACTTGATAGTTTATAATTCAATGACATTATATATATATCAATCCATCTCTCACAACATAAGAAAAATTTGGAACCCTTGAGAACATTGCAAGTATAATTTTCATAATCTTCTTTATTTCCTCTATTATTCATCCTGGTTCAAGGCTCCATTGGGAAAGAACCAGTAAGAAAACCCGATGTCTTTGCCACTACATAAATTTTGATTACAATTTACACAATATTAAAACTCATTGAATTTTCTTCAAGGATTCCACAAAAGAACTTTTATCAAATGTCTTTATTGCATCAAGGGTAAACATGGAAGAGACAAGAACCAACATGGAGATAAACAACACAAGGAGATAAGCAAATTAAACATGCATTCCCACCCGGTTGCACAATAGGTTCAACAATGAACCAATATAGGAAAAGGTGGATTTTCTCAATAGGAGAAGTCAATCACAATACCTTCACTTAGCCCTTTCAGGGCTTAAAACTTCAAGAATTTCCATTCTTTCTCAAGGCCCTTTCGGGGCTATATCCACAAGGATTTTCATTCTTTTCCACCTTCAAGAGTTCTCAATAACAACAAGGTATGGGATGACAAGTAGGGGCCCATTCACCCTACCCTTTCTCCCTCCTCTCTCCATGAGAGGAGACTCTACACTATTGAGGTCTGACTAATGCCCTTTCCCCAAGCATGGCCACTTCTTCCCTATCCAAGTGTGAGTGATGCCAAATACATCCCCATGAAAATCTCTCAAAAATAATCAACACACCAAGAAGGCATATGAATAACATAAAAGGAAACAAAATAAAATCCCTCCGAATCCATCCCAACACACAACAAGAATGCAACATTATATGATGTCTCCAACATGATTAAAGAAAGATTCAAAACATGAACACACACAAAGAACCATTCATGGAGTGAAGATCTCCTACCTTCATAAAAGAGTTATGACAATGGTGGTTTGAGAAGATCTTCCCTTTTTCTTCCTTTAATCTTCAAGACTTCCTCCAAAACTAGAGGATTGGGTGACCCAAAACTAAACTCCCCAAAAATGCCTCTAAGTATGGTCCCTAACCCCACTAAGCTTCAAGTAACTCAAGATGGAGGTTTGGTTTCACTAACCCAAGTAAAGAGCAACCCAATTTCGAAATCAGCCTATAATAGGGTTTTTAAGAGACCCTAAGAGTCAACCTAGGAGGCTAAAGGGTTGGAAAGTACCCCCACCCATACCCTTACCCATAGGAGTACTTAAATTTAATGTTTCTAAGCCTTTAAAGGCTTATTAGGAGCAATTAAAAGTTAGGAGAATAGTAAGATCAAATTACAACCTTTAAAGAATTACAATATAAAGTTAGCACAAAATTAACAAGTAGTTTAGCTTCGCTTTTTCGTTGAGTTGTCTCGGCTAATTTTTTCTGCACACTCATTGCACACATCAGTAGGTCCAAAACCACATGCATAATGTGAATTACATATTAGAGGAATTATATAAATTAAAGCATCCATTTTTTAATAAATAGTTGTTTATCTAATTCTACTAATATTTCTAACCTTTAGACTTGCATAACCAAATGGCTTAGCGTCGCCTACATTTTCGTTCATCGTTATACATATTTATAAGCATTAAATGGAAAAAATGAAAAAACTGAAGTATCAAAATAACAATGTATCATCGGTGCTAGGATGGGTCGGGGTGAGGCCTCACAAAATTAAAGGGAGTTAATAGATTTAGTTTGAGTAAAATAAGGAGTTAACTGATTCAATTTGAATATTAAAAGGAGTTAACTGATTTAACTCATTTTTGATCAATAGTGATCTGGAAATTTTCCTTTTTGAACTGAAGAGAGATTTTGTTGAGATATTTAATTTAATAAAATGAGATATGCTCTCATAATTGCTTTTTATATTTAATTAAATAATCTTTAATTAATTAGAGACAATTTTCTTTTTTAATTAAATAACTTCATTTAATTAATTAGGAATGGCTTCTCATTTAATTAAATAACTTTGTTTAATTAATTAGAAGTAAGTACTCCATTTAATTAAATAACTTCGTTTAATTATTTCAAAATTCTTTTTGAAACTAGTCAACTCAAGTCAACCGTGGTTAAATCTGGTCAACCTTTGGTCAAACCTGATCTCTGCATATGTGAATATGAGCAAATGTGAGTATTCAATCCAGCAACAATTCGATGCGAATTCTCATTCAACCTTTCAAAATAAAGAGATGAGTGTCTCTTAAATAAACTTTCTTGGAATTCATTAACGGTTGAGATCGATTTCAATCAACGGTCAAGATTAAAGGTGAAGTTCAGTCATACAGGGAGATTTCCAAATTAAAGGGAGTCAATAGATTTAATTTGAGTAAAATAAGGAGTTAACTGATTCAATTTGAGTAGAAAAAGGAGTTAACTGATTTAACTCATTTTTTATCAATAGTGAACTGGAAATTTCTCTTTTTGAACTAAAGAGAGATTTTGTTGAGATATTTAATTTAATAAAATGAGATATGCTCTCATAATTACTTTTTCTATTTAATTAAATAATCTTTAATTAATTAGAGACACTTTTCTTATTTAATTAAATAACTTCATTTAATTAATTAGGAATGACTTCTCATTTAATTAAATAATTTTGTTTAATTAATTAGAAGTAAGTACTCCATTTAATTAAATAATTTCAAAATTCTTTTCGAAACTAGTCAACTAAAGTCAACTATGGTTAAATCTGGTCAAACTTTGGTTGAACTTGATCTCTCCGTATGTGAATATAAGAAAATGTGAGTATAAATTCTAGCAACAATTCGATGCAAATTCTCATTCAACCTTTCAAAATGAAGAGATGAGGGTCTCTTAAATAGACTTTCGTGGAATTCATCAACAGTTGAGATCAATTTCAA
Organism: Cupressus sempervirens; assembly: GCA_028749045.1. NCBI lineage: Eukaryota > Viridiplantae > Streptophyta > Pinopsida > Cupressales > Cupressaceae > Cupressus > Cupressus sempervirens. The sequence goes on from CM053783.1 coordinate 115,500,829, forward strand.
TCAACGGTTAGGATTAAAGGTGAAGTTCAGTCATAAAGGGAGATTTCCAAATTAAAGGGAGTTAACAGATTTAATTTGAGTAAAATAAGGAGTTAACTGATTCAATTTGAGTAGAATAAAGAGTTAACTGATTTAACTCATTTTTGATCAATAGTGAACTGAAAATTTCCCTTTTTGAACTAAAGAGAGATTTTGTTGAGATATTTAATTTAATAAAATGAGATATGCTCTCATAATTACTTTTTATATTTAATTAAATAATCTTTAATTAATTAGAGACACTTTTCTTATTTGATTAAATAACTGCATTTAATTAATTAGGAATGGCTTTTGATTTAATTAAATAACTTTGTTTAATTAATTAGAAGTAAGTACTCCATTTAATTAAATAATTTTGTTTAATTATTTCAAAATTCTTTTCGAAACTAGTCAACTCAGGTCAACCGTGGTTAAATCTAGTCAACCTTTGGTAAAACTTGATCTCTGCATATGTGAATATGAGCAAATGTGAGTATGAATTCCAGCAACAATTCGATGCAAATTCTCATTCAACTTTTCAAAATGAAGAGATGAGGGTCTCTTAAATAGATTTTTTTAAAATTCATCAACGGTTGAGATCAATTTCAATCAACGGTCAGGATTAAAGGTGAAGTTCAATCATAAAGAGAGATTTCTAAATTAAAGGGAGTTAACAGATTTAATTTGAGTATAGTAAGGAGTTAACTGATTCAATTTGAGTAGAAAAAGGAGTTAACTCATTTAACACATTTTTGATCAATAGTGAACTGGAAATTTCCCTTTTTGATCTGAAGAGAGATTTTGTTGAGATATTTAATCTAATAAAATGGGATATGCTCTCATAATTACTTTTTCTATTTAATTAAATAACTTCATTTAATTAATTAGGAATGACTTCTCATTTCATTAAATAACTTTGTTTAATTAATTAGAAGTAAGTAATCCTTTTAATTAAATAATTTCATTTAATTATTTCAAATTTTTTTTCGAACCTAGTCAACTCAAGTCAACTGTGGTTAAATCTGGTCAACTTTTGGTCAAACTTCATCTTTGCGTATTTGAATATGAGCAAATGTGAGTATGAATTCTAGCAAAATTTCGATGCAAATTCTCATTCAACCTTTCAAAATGAAGAGATGAGGGTCTCTTAAATAGACTTTCCTGAAATTCATCAATGGTTGTGATCGATTTCAATCAACGGTCAGGATTAAAAGTGAAGTTCAGTCATAACGGAAGATTTCCAAATTAAAGGGAGTTAACAGATTTAATTTGAGTAAAATAAGAAGTTAACTGATTCAATTTCAGTAGAAAAATGAGTTAACTGATTTAAATCATTTTTTATCAATAATGAATAGAAAATTTCCCTTTTTGAACTGTAGAGAGATTTTGTTGAGATATTTAATTTAATAAAATGAGATATGCTCTCATAATTACTTTTTATATTTAATTAAATAATCTTTAATTAATTAAAGACACTTTTTTTATTTGATTAAATAACTTCATTTAATTAATTAGGAATGGCTTCTCATTTAATTAAATAACTTTGTTTAATTAGTTAGAAGTAAGTACTCCATTGAATTAAATAATTTCGTTTGATTATTTAAAAATTCTTTTCGAAACTAGTCAACTCAAGTCAACCGTGGTTAAATCTGGTCAACTTTAGGTCAAACTTGATCTTTGCGTATGTGAATATGAGAAAACATGAGTATGAATTCCAGCAACAATTCGATGCAAATTCTCATTCAACCTTTCAAAATGAAGAGATGAGGGTCTCTTAAATAGACTTTCCTGGAATTCATCAACGGTTGAGATCGATTTCAATCAACGGTCAGGAATAAAGGTGAAATTTAGTCATAAAGGGAGATTTCCAAATTAAAGGGAGTTAACAAATTTAATTTGAGTAAAATAAGGAGTTAACTGATTTAATTTCAGTAGAAAAAGGAGTTAACTGATTTAACTCATTTTTTATCAATAGTGAATGGAAAATTTTTCTTTTTGAACTGAAGAGAGATTTTGTTCAGATATTTAATTTAATAAAATGAGATATGCTCTCATAATTACTTTTTCTATTTAATTAAATAATCTTTAATTAATTAGAGACACTTTTCTTATTTGATTAAATAACTCCATTTAATTAATTCGGAATGGCTTCTCATTTAATTAAATAATTTTGTTTAATTAATTAGAAGTAAGTAGTCCATTTAATTAAATAATTTCAAATTTTTTTTTGAAACTAGTCAACTGAAGTCAACCATGGTTAAATCTGGTCAACCTTTGGTCAAACTTGATCTTTGCATATGTGAATATGATCAAATGTGAGTATGAATTCCAGCAACAATTCGATGCAAATTCTCATTCAACCTTTCAAAATGAAGAAATGAGGGTCTCTTAAATAGACTTTCCTGGAATTGATCAACGGTTGAGATCGATTTCAATCAACGGTCAGGATTAAAGGTGAAGTTCAGTCATAAAGGGAGATTTTTAAACTAAAGGGAGTTAAGAGATTTAATTTGAGTAAAATAAGTAGTTAATTGATTCAATTTGAGTAGAAAAAGAAGTTAACTGATCTAACTCATTTTTTATCAATAGTGAACTGGAAATTTCCCTTTTTGAAATGAAGCGAGATTTTTTTGAGATATTTAATTTAATAAAATGAGATATGCTCTCATAAATACTTTTTCTATTTAATTAAATAATATTTAATTAATTAGAGACACTTTTCTTATTTAATTAAATAACTCCATTTAATTAATTAGGAATAGCTTCTCATTTAATTAAATAACTTTGTTTAATTAATTAGAAGTAAGTACTCCATTTAATTAAATAATTTTATTTAATTATTTTAAAATTATTTTCGAAACTAGTCATCTCAAGTCAACCGTGGTTAAATCTGATCAACTTTTGGTCAAACTTGATCTTTGCGTATGTGAATATGAGCAAATGTGAGTATGAATTCGAGCAACAATTCGATGCAAATTCTCATTCAACCTTTCAAAATGAAGAGATGAGGGTCTCTTAAATAGACTTTCCTAGAATTCATGAATGGTTGAGATCGATTTCAATCAACGGTCAATATTAAAGGTGAAGTTCAGTCATAGAGGGAGATTTCCACATTAGAAGGAGTGAACACATTTAATTTGAGTAAAATAATGAGTTAACTGATTCAATTTGAGTAGAAAAAAGAGTTAACTAATTTAACTCATTTTCTATCAATAGTGAACTGGAAATTTCCCTTTTTGAACTGAAGAGAGATTTTGTTGAGATATTTAATTTAATAAAATGAGATATGCTCTCATAATTACTTTTTCTATGTAATTAAATAATCTTTAATTAATTAGAGACACTTTTCTTATTTGATTAAATAACTTCATTTAATTAATTAGGAATGGCTTTTCATTTAATTAAATAACTTTGTTTAATTAATTAGAAGTACTCCATTTAATTAAATAATTTCATTTAATTATTTCAATTTTTTTTCAAAACTAGTCAACTCAAGTCAACTGTGGTTAAATCTGGTCAAACTTGTTCTTTGCGTATGTGAATATGAGCAAATGTGAGTATGAATTCCAGCAACAATTCGATGCAAATTCTCATTCAACCTTTCAAAATGAAGAGATGAGGGTCCCTTAAATAGACTTTCCTGGAATTCATCAACGGTTGAGATCGATTTCAATCAAAGTTCAGGATTAAAGGTGAAGTTCAGTCATAAATGGAGATGTCCTCACGATCCATCACGTACATACGTAGCATGTCCTCCAAAACCTAATTCACTCGCTCAGTTTGGCCATCAGTCTGAGGATGGTACGCTGTACTAAAATTTATCCTAGTACCCAAAGCCGACTGCAACTCTCTCCAAAATGAAGAACAAAGAGTCTCTGTCAGATATGATCTTACGGGGAACACCATGAATCAAGACTAGGGAAAGGTGGATTCTTCCAACCAGGAGAAGTCAAGCACAACACCAATTCAAATGCCCAATCGGGGCTAATAACCAAGAACTTCCGTTCTTCCATTAAAACTTGCCATACTCATACCAGGTTTGTGCTGATGGGTAGGGGCCCATAACACCCTACCCTTTATCCCTCTTCTCATCCTGAGAAGAGACTCTACACAGGTTGGAGTCCAACTAAATAGACCTCTCCCAAAATTGGTCACTTCTGCCCTCTCCTAGGGTGAGTAATACCAAAACACCCATGGAAGGAAAACTCAAAATTGCAAACATAAAAAAGAAAGGAAAACAACCAAAGTGACATGGTTTACAAATCTTCCCAACATACCCACAACCATACAACAGTGAAACAACAACAAGGTAACATGAACATGAAACCAAACATAAAAAATTGAATAAGGGAGATGAGAATTTCCTACCTTCACAAAGAGGTAATCGCAATGAACAAGTTTGAGTAGAGTATCCCTTTCCTTCCTTCAAGCTTCAAGAAATCTTCTCTAAATGTAGAGATTGGGTAACAACCAACTAGTCCAAGGAAGGCCTCTAAATAAGCCTCCAACCCAACCACCCAAAAGGAGCAATAACTATTTCCACCCACTAGCAACTCTAAAAAATCCTAACTCAACCTACACTATGGTTAAATCCTGAGTGAAGATGAGGTGAGGTAACTCAAGATGACCATGGTCAATTTTCGCACAAAGGCAAAAAGGGACTTTTTGAGTGACCTCAAAAGTCAATAAAAGGGGCTTGGGGGTTGAAAAAGACCCCTAACCCATACCCATACCCTTTGGGTATAATAATTTCATGATTTAAGCCTTAGGAAAGAGGTTTAGAGCCAAATAAAATCTAGGAATAAAATAGGTCCAACTCACTACTCTAACTTGCAAATAAGCACTAATCCGGATTAAGGGATGACTAACCTAGATTAAGAACCTAATAAAAAAATTAACAATAACTTAAACCAACTTGGTCCAAAGGTTAAACAATTAACCCTAAACAGCCCACCGAAGCACACAAACATTTTATGAGTGTCAAGCGACACTGAAAGAACATAATTATGAACATTAACATTCACTGAACAAAGAAGATGCATACATACATCTCACAATAAAATACGTGAATTACGAACAACAAGGTTTCCAAAATTAACACATAGAGATCAGTTCTGTTCCTCCGTAGGGTTTCTCGGCTAAATATCTGCACACTCATTGCATACATCAGTAGTCCCGTAAAATCACATGTACATAAATGTATACATATTTAGAAATTCACATAAATTAAAACATACATCAATAAGGGTTTCTTTCTCCTACTTAATTCTTAATCATTTAAAATCTCTTAAATCAAAGTCTCAATCCTACATTTACTGATTTCATCGACATACATGTACATGAAACATTAAATGACAATCATCAAATATATCTGAAAATAACATCACACAACATGAATTAATAAAATATGTTCTAAGCATCAGATAATGTCTCGACATCTCGAGTCGTGAATATCAAAAATAATAATAGTAATGCATTGCTATGCTACGATGGGTCGGGGCGAGGCCTCACATCCTTCCCCACTAGGCATGAACTTCCTCCTGGAGTTCATCAAAAAGGTATAGGTACTGAGATTGCATCTGCTCTGCATCCTCCCATGAAGCCGTGACCTCATCGTAACAATCCCATTGGACCCTAACCTGGTCCAGCTCTTAGCCTCAAAGTGCTAGGGTCCATCAGGCAATAATGCAGATAGGCTCCAGTGCTAGCTGTCCGTCTGACTCCACTTGCAAAGCATCCCAATCTATAATATGAGGCTCATCATAAATGTATCCTCTAAGTACTGAAATATGAAACACATCGTGGATGCGTGACAGGCTAGGTGGCAAAGCTAAATGGTATGCAACAGGTCCTATCCTCTCAAGGATCTCGAACGGCCCAACAAATCAGGGTGCCAACTTAGAGCCCTTTCTGAAACAAATCAGACTCTTGTGTGGTCGCACCCTAAGGAACACTCTATCTCCAACCTGGTACTCTTGATCTGTCCTCTTCGCATCTGCATACTTCTTCTGCCTATCCTGTGCCTCTCTCAGGTGTTGTCTAATCAGGGTCACCTGCTGCTCCATCTCCTTTACTAACTGGGGATCAATAGATACTCGATCCTCGATCCTATCCCAACTCAAGGGTGTCTTGCACAGTCTCCCATACAAAGCCTCATAAGGCAGCATACCTATGGAAGAATGATGCCCATTGTTGTAGGAAAACTCGATAAGATGTAGGTATTCCTCCCATTTGACCTGATGATCCATCACATACATACGTAGCATGTCCTCAAAAACCTGATTCACTCGCTCGGTCTAGCCATCGGTCTGAGGATGGTATGTTGTACTAAAATTGAGCATAGCGCACAAAGCCGACTATAACTCTCTCCAAAATGAAGAAGTGAACAAAGAGTCTCTGTCAGATATGATCTTACGGGGAACACCATGAAGTCTAAAAATGTCCCGCAAGAACACCTGAGCTATGTCTCATGTTGTGAATGTAGTACGCATGGGTGAAAAATGGGCAACCTTGGTCAATGTGTCAACTATCACCAAAATGGCATCATGGCGACAAGATGACATAGGAAGACCAAAAATAAAATCCATAGATATAGTGTCCCATTTCCACACTGCAATCTCATGCGGCTGGAGAAGCCTGCCAGGATGACGGTGCTCCGCCTTCACCCTCTGGCACTCGAGGCATCTCACAACTATGCTAGCAATCTGCACTCTCATGCCTGGCCAATGATACAACTGCCTCAAATCTACATGTAACTTCTTAACACTGGGGTGTGCTGCATAAGGTGCTCTGTGAGCCTCAAGTACAATGAGCTCGCGCAAACCCCCAATGGAAGGTACATACATACGTCCCCTATGACGCAAAATTCCATCAAACTCCAAGGAATACTCTGCAAACTTCCCTTCCAAGGGTCTCTAAGAATGTACTAACTGACTAACTTCTGCATAAAGCTCATCAGTTGGTAAGTGCTGCAAAATCTGCTCTCTCAAGTCAGTGCAAGTGGTCACAGATAAAAGCTCATGGTGCCTTCTTCTTAAGGCATCTGCAACCACATTATCCTTTCCCTTGATGTAATGAACATCAAAATCATACTCACACAGGAACTCCATCCACCTTCTTTGCCTAGCATTAAGGTTCGGCTGAGAAAATATGTACTGCAAGCTCTAGTGATCAGAATGAAGCTCGAATCTATGACCCAGAAGGAAATGTCGCCATCTTACCAAGGCATGAACCACTACCGCTAGTTCTAGGTCATGAGTAGGATAATTGAGTTCATGAGTCTTCAACTTCCTAGACTCAAAGGAAATAGGTTGTCCTTCCTGCATAAGGACTGCTCCTAAACCATCTAAAGATGCATCAGTGCACACCACAAAATCTGCAATAGGATCTGGTACTGCAAGAATTGGTGCACTCGTGAGGGCTCTCTTGAGCTCTTCAAAGGCTCTACCACACTTCTCTGTCCACTCGTACTTCTTCCCCTTCCTCTGAAGAGAAGTGATGGGGTGTGCCAATCTAGAGAATCTTGAAATGAAGTGTCGGTAATAACCTGCTAGCCCCATAAAGCTCCTCACTTTAGTAATGCTAGTGGGTGCTGGCCAATCCATGATAGTTCTAATATTTGATAGGTCTAATGAGACACCATCACCTGATATGACATGACCTAAATAATGTATCTTGGGTCTGAAGAATGCACACTTCGACAAGCTGCCAAACAACTGATTCTCTCTCAGCTTCTGCAATACCTATCGCAGGTGCTCTTCATGCTCTCTCTCATCATGAGAATAAATAAGAATGTCATCAAGAAACACAACCAAAAACTTATCCAAAAAGGTATGAAATACTCCATTCATGAGGCTCATGAATAGAGCTGGAGCATTTGTAAGGCCAAAAGGTACCACAGTGAACTCGTAGTGGCCATACCTAGTACGAAAAGCTATCTTGGGGATATCACTACCCACAATCCTCAATTGATGGTAACCCGACTTTAGGTCAATTTTTGAAAATACTCAGGCACCGTGCAACTGATCAAAAAGATCATCAATTCTGGGAAGAGGATATCGGTTCTTAATGGTCACCTTGTTCAATTGCCGATAATCAATACACAACCTTAGTGATCCATCCTTCTTCTTGATGAAGATCACTGGTGCACCCCAAGGTGACACACTAGGTCGAATATGCCCCTTCTCCAAGAGTTCCTCCAACTGAGCCTTTAGCTCACTAAGCTCATGAGTAATCATCCTGTATGGTGGTCTCAAAACTAGCTCGGCTCCTAGCACTAGGTCTATGTGAAAATCCACTGCTCGAGGTGGATGCATACTAGGAAGCTCTAAAGGAAACACATCTGCGATCTCCTGAAGGATTGGAAAATCATCAAGGGATGGCTCCCTTTCAGAATCTTCCTCTCGGTTGCTAATAGTGATAGCAAACAACTGACAACCCTTTTCTCATGCACCATCTAAGTTGCATAGCAGAAATCATACGAAGGGACACTGGCCTCTTCACTCCAAAGATCTCCCTAGAGATACCATCGTCATCCACACATTCCACCCTCTTCTGTCGACAATCCATCTTGGAACTGTGGGCATAAAGCCAATCCATGCCAAGAACAACATCATAAGAACCTAGAGGGGTAATGCGTAGATCAGTCCTAGTGGACATGTCTCCAATCTACATCTGACAACTCTGCACCATGGAACTAACTAACACTCTGGCTCCTGAGGCTAACTCTACCTCTCAACTAACATCCTATCTAACTGCCACTAGCCCGCAACGCTCCACCACAAATGGAGATATAAAAGAGTTAGTAGCCCTGGAATCAAATAAAACTACAACCATATGGCCCTGTATAATACCTGTAGCCTCGATAACTATGGCCTGATGCTCAGCTTGGGGGTTGTCAACCACTGCAAACACTCTATGGGATCTACCCATGTCACCAACTGTCGGCTCCAAAAAAACCTTGCTCTGACCACTGGATGCCTGTCCCTGCAAACACTCCCTAGCTATATGACCCATGCCACCACAAGTGTAGCATGGTCTGCGAGTATAAGATCGTGCACCCTGTGACCCAGACTGCTGTGGGCCTCCTGATCTGCTAGATCCACTGAATCCTCCCCTAGAAGACTGTTGAGTCTTCACTGGCTGTGACTGTGGGGCCTGTACTTTTTGATCCTGCCTAGGACCCTGTGATTGCCACTGCTTGGGCTTAGAGCCCTGATAACCCTGAGAAGGTTTCTGCTGCTGCTGCTGGGGTTTTGGCTACTGAGACTGTTGGCCCCTAGAGGACCCTGCTGTATAGTTCTAATTCCCTTTCCAAGGGGGTTTCTGCTGGGAGGAGTTTCGGTTTTGAGACCGATCCCGTGACTCCTGCTTGCCTCAAGTATCCTTAGCAACTAGTGCTATCTCCACTGCCTTTCTGAAGGTGGTAGGGAAGGCCATCCTAATTGGGCCCTTAAGAGAGAATTTCAGACCCATGATAAAGTGATGCACCCATAGTTTCTCATCCTTCATGTATTCCACATAAGGAAGGAGCTCGAGAAACCTACTCTCGTACTGAGCTACTGTAAGGCCTCTCTGATAAAGAGAATGGAACTCCTCTTTCTATTTCTGCCAGAAATGCTCTGACAAGTACCTCTCTCAAAATCTTTCTAGGAAAGATTCCCATGTGAGGGTGTCCATCCTCACTCCACCAATGATCTCCTCCTGATGCCACTAGTTGGAGGCATCCCCTCTCAACTGATGAACTGCTAGGCATGCTTTTAGATTACTCCCATAAGGGCATAACCCAAAGCACCATTGTAAGCTCTTCAACCATGCCTCTGCTACTAAACCCTCAGTGGTACCAGTGAACAATGGTGGTCCGAGTCAAATCAATTCCCTGATATCATCTCCTACATGTCTAGGAGGTTTGTCAAAAGGGGGTCCTCTCTGGTGTATGGACTCTTCCTCATGTTCACCCTGACCCTCTATCTGTCTCGATGGGGGACTCCTAGTCCTCTCTCTGACTTTGGGCCTGCCTCCTTTGGCTCCCTCTGCTTCCACTACTAGAATCTGCTGAACTGGCTGAACTACAGGTACCACTCTCTGCTGAACTACACCGATCAAAGTCTGAAGTGCATCTATAATGTCCTGGTTCGATTTTGGTGGTGGTGGAGGTGGAGGTGGTGGTGGAGGTGGAGGTGGTCCATCCTCTTGTCCCGCTCTACCACCCCTAGTCCTACGACCTCTGCCTCACTAGTTACGAGTAACAGGCGGCATCTACACAATTAAAAGTTTGAGTTAAGTTTAGGAAGCATAATGGTTAAGGTTCCTAGTGTTGAAACACGGGCTCTAATACCAAAATGTCATGCCCAAACTACGAGGGAAAAACACACGCACAATTTTTTTTTTTTTATTAATACTTAAACGTGCTCTAAGTTTGAAAAGATTGATTACAGTTTAAGAAAAGCTTCTCTACAACATTCTTGGTTTAAAACTTTTGTGGAGGAATACATCGTCAGGATTTTGAAGTACATTGTTATTAGGTTGATATAAATGTTTACTGATTCGTTATTGCTTAAACAATCATGCAAAAATTATTTTAATAACAATCTAAAAAAGATTGGGTTTAGATTATTCGAATAACTTAAGCTATTAGGACACTAATAAAACAAATTTTCAAAGATACAATTAATACCAACATTTCTTAAATCTCCAACTTAGCTTAATTTTCAACAAAAATTTAATTGAATATAAATTAGATCTAAACTAATTCAATATTAATTTCATCTTAAACTAATTTATCTTGAACTAACTAACTAAACCTATAGTTGATCTAATCATTCATAAAAGAATGTCTAATCTATTAAATAGAACTTAACTTTTCAATTTAAATAAAATTTAAAGACTATCAATTAAAACATGACATTAAACTAGCATTACTAAAGCAATATATATATATTAAATTTAAACAATATACTTTAATCAAATTACACTTTAAACTAATAAAAACTAAAAACTAAATGCTAACTCCACTTACTAAAATATAGCTTAATAATTATAAAACTAACAAATAAACTCACTAACATATTTTAACATTTAACTAAAACCCAACTAAATTAACAAACTAACTACTAAACAACTAATCTATCCTAACTAATATCTAAACTAACCCTTAACATTCTAACATAATAATAAAACATCTAATAAAACTTAATTAAAAATAATAATTAAAACTAACTAACAAAACTTAATACTAACCTATACCTAAAACACCTACCCTCTAAAACGCCTACCCCCTCCACCTATCAAAACGTCCTCCCATGCCTCCGTGCGCAAAGGACCACATGACTGACGGTCTGCGTCAGTCCTGTCTCGTCCCTCCCCACCCACAAAGGACCCCAGGCCGACGTGAGGCAAGATGCAATGTTTTTTTTTTTAAAAATCACTCAACTTCCCATCCAAGGAAAGAATGAGCGCGCGCTTTGAGAGGAGAAAGTAAAGGGTGGATGTGACATGGGGACAGGGTGATGTCACCCTCCCCATGTCCATTGTTGACTTTGCCTCCAACTACTGCGCCTAGGTAAGAGTTAAGGAGTAATGTCAAAAAGTTTATTTGGTATGGTAGGATATTAAGATAGATATAAGTTTTATATTAATTGAGATATTCATGTTTAATTTTTTTGATTATTTTTTTTTTTTTTGAATTTAAATATGAACAAAAGATCTACAGAGAATATTCTCTGTTCTACCATGATTTAATTTCCTTTCCCATGCAAAATCCAGAGAGCATTTTGCTCTTGAAAATTTTCTTTTGAAGCTTTATTTTTTTATAAGCATAGATTACAAGGTAATGGATATATTTATTTTCTTTTGTTCTACAAGGAATATATTAATAGAAAAGATTTATAACAAGAAGTTAATATTCAGGTCACAATAATACATGGTAAATTTGATCTCCTAAATAACTTGAATTGCAATAAATCAACCATAGCCATTGTTTTCTTCCCTCAATCATAATTTTCATTTTGAACATAAAAGGAACTAGAAAATTTTGCTTAACTAAACCATCATCATTTCATCCTATTTTTGATGTGCATCCATCCAAAATAATGTGTTACAAAATTTAATCACATGACCAAAATTTTTCTCAAAACACCAATTTTATTGGCAAACCTGATTCAAGGCTCAGCCGAGAAAGAATCAGGAAGAAAACCCGGCTTCGTTACCATAAACAATAAGGTTTAAAAATACAATTTGTAATAGGATCTCAATCCCAAATTTCAACAATTTTATCAAATTTTCTTCATGATCATAATCAAGGAGTTTGTAATGTTTTCTGAATCTCATTTCAAGAACCATGGAGGAAACCAATATCTGATCGGGTGATAACCAAGCAGAACCAAGAGAACATCAAGCATGCATAATCATACATGGTTTACACAATAGGATTCACAATGAATCAAGACTAGGGAAAGGTGGATTCTTCCAACAGGAGAAGTCAAGCACAACACCCATTCAGATGCCCAATCGGGGCTAATAACCAAGAACTTTCGTTCTTCCATTTAAACTTGCCATACTCATACTAGGTTTGTGCTGACGGGTAGGGGCCCATAACACCCTACCCTTTATCCCTCTTCTCATCCTGAGAAGAGACTCTACACAGGTTGGAGTCCAACTAAACAGACCTTTCCCAAAATTGGTCACTTCTGACCTCTCCAAGGGTGAGTAATACCAAAACACCCATGTAAGGAAAACTCAAAACTGCAACATAAACAAGCAAGGAAAACAACCAAAATGACATGGTTTTCAAATCTTCCCACATACCCACAACCATACAACAGTGAAACAACAACAAGGTAACATGAACATGAAACCAAACATAAAAACTAAATAAGGGAGATGAGAATTTCCTACCTTCACAAAGAGGTAATGACAATGAACAAGTTTGAGTAGAGTATCCCTTTCCTTCCTTCAAGCTTCAAGAAAAATTCTCTAAATGTAGAGATTGGGTAACAACCAACTAGTCCAAGGAAGGCCTCTAAATAAGCCTCCAACTCAACCACCCAAAAGGAGCAATAACTATTTCCACCGACTAGAAACTCTAGAAACTCCTAACTCAACCTACACTATGATTAAACCCTAAGTGGAGATGAGGTGAGGTAACTCAAAATAACCATGATCAATTTTCGCACAAAGGCAAAAAGAGACTTTTTGGGTGACCTCAAAAGTCAAAAAAAGGGGCTTAGGGGTTGGAAAAGACCCCTAACCCATACCCATACCCTTTGGTTAGAATAATAACATGGTTAAAAGCCTTAGGAAAGAGGTTTAGAGTCAAATAAAATCTAGGAATAAAATAGGTCCAACATACTACTTTAACTTGAAAATAAGCACTAATCCGGATTAAGGGATGACTAACCTTGATTAAGAACCTAATAGAAAAATTGACACTAACTTAAACCAACTTGGTCCAAAGGTTAAACAATTAACCCTACACAGCCACTGAAGCACATAACCATTTTATGAGTGTCAAGCGACACTGAAAGAACATAATTATGAACATTAACATTCACTGAACAAGGAAGATGCATACATACATCTCACAATACAATACGTGAATTACGAACAACAAAGTTTTCAAATTTAGCACATGGAGATCAGTTCTGTTCCTCCATAAGGTTTCTCGGCAAAATATCTGCACACTCATTTCACACATCAGTAGTCCCGTAAAATCACATGTACATAATGTATACGTATTTAGAAATTCACATAAATTAAAAAATACATCAATAAGGGTTTCCTCATCCTACTTAATTCTTAATCATTTAAAATCTCTTAAATCAAAGTCTCAATCCTACATTTCCCGAGTTCATCAACATACATATACATGAAACATTAAATGACAATCATCAAATATATCTGAAAAAAACATCACACAAAATGAAATAATAAAATATGTTCTAAGCATCAGATAATGTCTCGACATCTCGAGTCGTGAATATAAAAAAATGATAGTAATGCATCACTATGCTACGATGGGTCGGGGCGAGGCCTCACAATTAATTTGAGTAGAAAAACGAGTTAACTGATTTAACTCATTTTTGATCAATAGTGAACTGGAAATTTCTCTTTTTGAACTAAAGAGAGACTTTTTTGAGATATTTAATTTAATAAAATGAGATATGCTCTCATGATTACTTTCTCTATTTAATTAAATAATCTTTAATTAATTAGAGACACTTTTCTTATTTAGTTAAATAACTTCATTTAATTAATTAGGAATGACTCCTCATTTAATTAAATAAATTTGTTTAATTAATTAGAAGTAAGTACTCCATTTAATTAAATAATTTCGTTTAATTATTTCAAAATTCTTTTCGAAACTAATCAACTCAAGTCAACCGTGGTTAAATCTGGTCAACTTTTGGTCAAAATTGATCTATGCGTATGTGAATATGTGCAAATGTGAGTATGAATTTCAGAAACAATTTCATGCAAATTCTTATTCAACCTTTCAAAATGAAGAGATCAGGGTCTCTTAAATAGACTTTCCTGGAATTCATCAACGGTTGAGATCGATTTCAATCAACGGTCAGGATTAAAGGTGAAGTTCAGTCATAAAGGGAGATTTCCAAATTAAAGGGAGTTAACAGTTTTAATTTGAGTAAAATAAGGAGTTAACTGATTCAATTTGAGTAGAAAAAGGAGTTAACTAATTTAACTCATTTTTTTATCAATAGTGAACTAGAAATTTCCCTTTTTCAACTGAAGAGAGATTTTGTTGAGATATTTAATTTAATAAAATGAGATATGCTCTCATAATTACTTTTTGTATTTAATTAAATAATCTTTAATTAATCAGAGACACTTTTCTTATTTAATTAAATAACTTTATTTAATTAATTAGGAATGGCTTCTCATTTAATTAAATAACTTTGTTTAATTAATTAGAAGTAAGTACTCCATTTAATCAAATAATTTCTTTTAATTATTTCAAAATTCTTTTCGAAACTAGTAAACTCAAGTCAACCATGGTTAAATTTGGTCAACTTTTGGTCAAACTTGATCTTTGCGTATGTGAATATCAGCAAATGTGAGTATGAATTCCAGCAACAATTCGATGCAGATTCTCATTCAACCTTTCAAAATGAAGAGATGAGGGTCTCTTAAATAGACTTTTCTGGAATTCATCAACGGTTGAGATCGATTTCAATCAATGGTCAGGATTAAAGGTGAAGTTCAATCATAAAGGGAGATTTCCAAATTAAAGAGAGTTAACAGATTTAATTTGAATAAAATAAGGAGTTAACTGATTCAATTTGAGTAGAAAAAGGAGTTAACTGATTCAACTCATTTTTTATCAATAGTGAACTGGAAATTTCCCTTTTTGAACTAAAGAGATATTTTGTTGAGATATTTAATTTAATAAAATGAGATATTGTCCCATAAATACTTTTTCTATTTAATTAAATAATCTTTAATTAATTAGAGACACTTTTCTTATTTAATTAAATAACTTCATTTAATTAATCAGGAATGGCTTCTCATTTAATTAAATAACTTTGTTTAATTAATTAGAAGTAAGTACTCCATTTAATTAAATAATTTTGTTTAATTATTTCAAAATTCTTTTCGAAACTAGTCAACTCAAGTCAACTGTGGTTAAATCTGGTCAACTTTTCGTCAAACTTGATCTTTGCATATGTGAATATGAGCAAATGTGATTATGAATTCCAGCAACAATTTGATGCAAATTCTCATTCAACCTTTCAAAATGAAGAGATTAGGGTCACTTAAATAGACTTTCCTAGAATTCATCAACGGTTGAGATCGATTTCAATCAGCAGTCAGGATTAAAGGCGAAGTTCAGTTATAAAGGGAGATTTTCAAATTAAAGGCAGTTAACAGATTTAATTTGAGTAAAATAAGGAGTTAACTGATTCAATTTGAGTAAAAAAAGGAGTTAACTGATTTAACTCATTTTTTATAAATAGTGAACTGGAAATTTCCCTTTTTGAACTGAAGAGAGATTTTGTTGAGATATTTAATTTAATAAAATGAGATATGCTCTCATAATTACTTTTTCTATTTAATTAAATAATCTTTAATTAATTAGAGACACTTTTTTTATTTAATTAAATAACTTCATTTAATTAATTAGGAATGGCTTCTCATTTAATTAAATAAATTTTTTTAATTAATTAGAAGTAAGTACTCCATTTAATTAAATAATTTTGTTTAATTATTTCTAAAAAAAATTGAAACTAGTCAACTCAAGTCAACCGTGGTTAAATCTTGTCAACTTTTGGTCAAACATGATCTTTGCATATGTGAATATGAGCAAATGTGAGTATAAATTCTAGCAACAATTCGATGCAAATTCTCATTCAACCTTTCAAAACGAAGAGATGAGGGTCTCTTAAATAGACTTTCCTAGAATTCATTAACGATTAAGATCAATTTCAATCAGTGGTTAGGATTAAAGGTGAAGTTCAGTCATAAAGGGAGATTTCCAAATTAAAGAGAGTTAACAGATTTAATTTGAGTAAAATAAAGAGTTAACTGATTCAATTTGAGTAGAAAAAGGACTTAACTGATTTCAATTATTTTTGATCAATAATGAATTGGAAATTTCCCTTTTTGAACTGAAGAGAGATTTTGTTCAGATATTTAATTTAATAAAATGAGATATGGTCTCATAATTAATTTTTCTATTTAATTAAATAATCTTTAATTAATTAGAGACACTTTTCTTATTTAATTAAATAACTTCATTTAATTAAATAGGAATGGCTTCTCATTTAATTAAATAACCTTATTTAATTAATTAAAAATAAGTGCTCCATTTAATTAAATAATTTCGTTTAATTATCTCAAAATTCTTTTCGAAACTAGTCAACTCAAGTCAACCATGGTTAAATCAGATCAACTTTTGGTCAAACTTGATCTTTGTGTATGTGAATATGAGCAAATGTGAGTATGAATTCCAGCAACAATTCGATGCAAATTCTCATTCAACCTTTCAAAATGAAGAGATGAGGGTCTCTTAAATAGACTTTCCTGGAATTCATCATCGGTTGAGATCGATTTCAATCGCCGGTCAGGATTAAAGGTGAAGTTCAGTCATAAAGGGAGATTTCCAAATTAAAGGGAGTTAACAGATTTAATTTGAGTAAAATAAGGAGTTAACTGATTCAATTTGAGTAGAAAAAGGAGTTAACCGATTTAACTAATTTTTGATCAATAGTGAACTGGAAATTTCCCTTTTTGAACTGAAGAGAGATTTTGTTGAGATATTTAATTTAATAAAATGAGATATGCTCTCATAATTAATTTTTCTAGTTAATTAAATAATATTTAATTAATTAGAGACACTTCTTATTTAATTAAATAACTTGAGTTAATTAATTAGGAATGGCTTCTCATTTAATTGAATAACTTTGTTTAATTAATTAGAATTAAGTACTCCATTTAATTAAATAATTTCATTTAATTATTTCAAAATTCTTTTCGAAACTAGTCAACTCAAGTCAACCGTGGTTAAATTTGGTCAACTTTTCATCAAAGTTGATCTTTGCGTATGTGAATATGAGCAAATGTGAGTATGAATTCCAGCAGCGATTCAATGCAAATTCTTATTCAACCTTTCAAAATGAAGAGATGAGGGTCTCTTAAATAGGCTTTCCTGGAATTCATCAACGATTGAGATTTATTTCAATCAACGGTCATGATTAAAGGTGAAGTTTAGTCATATAGGGAGATTTCCAAATTAAAGGGAGTTAACAGATTTAATTTGAGTAAAATAAGGAGTTAACTGATTTAATTTGAGTAAAATAAAGAGTTAACTGATTCAATTTGAGTAGAAAAAGGAGTTAACTCATTTTTTATCAATAGTGAACTAGAAATTTCCCTTTTTGAACTGAAGAGAGATTTTGTTGAGATATTTAATTTAATAAAATGAGATATGCTCTCATAATTACTTTTTCTATTTAATTAAATAATCTTTTATTAATTAGAGACACTTTTCTTATTTAATTAAACAACTTCATTTAATTGTTCGCATAAAGTTATTTTCCATTAGTAACAATACTCACAGTTCAAACTGAGTAATACAGTGTAGACCAAATGATGGCAAGACAGTTCAAACCGAGCATCAAAGACACTGTTTTAACTGAGTAAAGTTGCACTTAGTGTTAACCGAGTAAAGTTGCACATAGTATTAAACGAGTGAGGAAGAACTCAGTAATAACCAAGCTCAGGAGGTTATCGAAGAAGTTAGTTTCCATCGAGTGACACTATAGCTACTGAGTCACCAATGGTTACCGAGTTCCAGGAAACATTGTATGACTAGTATGAACCGAGCTCCTACCTCTACCGAGTGCATGACAATGCCAAGTAATGTAGTGGATGCCGCATATCAGAAGGTCATCAAGTCTGTCCAAAGAACCTGAGTTTATTTCACTATTTGGCCACCTCAGTTATATTTTGTTTACTTGTTTTTGGCCGACCTTGCATGAATAATTATTGGAATGGTATATATATATATATATATATATATATATAATGTATTATATCATTCAATAGATATATACAATTGACACATTCAAGAATACACAAGAGATATAATATTGCAAAAAAGGAGTGACATAAGATATGATATTTGAATTCATCAACAGAAAAGAATACTCAACAAGGTCTACCAGGAGCGGAAATGATTTCATCAATCACAGAAGGTGATCTACAATAAAGAACTCAGTCAAATTGTAAGTTGATTTGTTGGTTCATCCTAACTGGTGAATCATTTTTGTAAATCCTTTAACAGGGTAGACTTAACCGTCTTTATTCAAATCTCCTAACAGAGTGCATACTTGTAAAGTATATTTGTAAATCCTCTAACCAAGTGGATCTAGCAATCCTTTGTGCTCCTAACAGGGCAGATCACCAGAAGTGATCATTGTAAGCCTTAACCGGCCAACTCCATACTAAAGTAACGAAGCTTTGTGGGTATCATCCCCACCCTAGTTTTACTTTCTATTTTTGGAAGCTTTCTGGGTCACCAAATCTCTGTGCATATATGGTTTAAATGTTTAATAGTTTTTTTTTATGCAGCAGCATAGATGAGTAAATGTTGTGTATGGTTGACTTAAAAAGTTTTATTATTACTGATTGACCCCTCCCCTCTTAGTATCCTATTATATCTTGAATATTTCCAACAATTGGTATCAGAGCCTTTTGGTTCTCAGGACAAAGTTTGACAACTTGAGCAAAGATCTAAGTTATGGAGATATTTAGACTGGAGAGAGTTATTGAAAATGAAAAGTTAGATCTAGAAATGGCCATGGTTTAACTCAAAGAAGCAAAGGAGCATCTTTCTCAATCCCTAAAAAGAAGAAAGGAACTTGCAAGACAATTGAATGACCATCACTATGTTGAAGAAAAGATTGAATATTTGTTACCATCAAGTAGTTCAGAAGAAGAGCTGACAAGGCAATCAAAGAACTTCTAGAAAAGGATGGATCTCTGCAAGAAGAGGTAAGAAAGCTTAAAAGAGAGCAAGAAATACAGTCAATTAGGCTATGTGAAGTTTTGGAGCAAAGAAAAAAATCACAAGAAGAATTGGAAGATAAAAGCCATAATCAATCCCATCAGCATGAAGACCTTATAGACCTTCCAGAGCAAGCTTAAAGCAATTTCGAGCAAATTTTTTAAAAGTCAAAGAATCTATTCAAAATTTCTCTTCACTTACCAAGAAACAATGACATCTGGAAGTAGCAGCTCCAAGGCAAAGAGTGGCTCAAAAATGCTGGTTAAAGGTGTGGAATGGAAGGCGTCGAACTTCAAATTGGCACTAGCAATTGCAGAATCTCTTGACCCTAACAGTGCTCAGTCTCAAATTCCTCCAAAGGTACTCCTTATAAATGACATTTTCTCTCATTTCAAATGTTCCATTCAAGAACTTGGAAACCTAGAAATTGATAATGCCCTAGGAGAAATGAGCATAGATGGAAATTTGAAACCCGAGCATAAGCATCTTGAAACAAAAGGGTTAACCCACATTCCACACTTGACAAGAAATTTTCAAATTAAATGGGTTAGGTATGTACTCAGTCGAGTTCACAATGGGCAATTGTGGTTAGAGCAACTAGTGATTATCACAAAGAAAATGATCAACAAGATTACTGGCCTTCCTGTATTGAGCAAAGCTAAGACTACCAAAACCCTAGGTCGGGAAGATTTGCAAAGGCTAAGCCAAGCAGAATGGGATGGTAGAGGACTTAAGCTCAGTATAGTAGCTAACGCTGAATTAAGATTGGTATTCACATCATTGCTCATAAAATTTACAGTTTCAGCCTTCCAAACAATGTACCTTGCGAAGTAGTAGATTTAGCATATAAGGTAGTAAAGAAGAATGTTGAGTTTGATCTATCTGAATTACTTTTGTCTCAATTTAACAAAAATATGGAAAGCATAAGGACTTCAAATAACAATTCCTGCAAATTTGGTTCACTTTTGATCTATTTATTTTTCTATGTTCAAAAGTCTTTTCCATCAAAAGGATCAATAGTATGGAGAAAAGATATTCCTGTTCTTTATCAAATAAATGAGTTCATTGCTGAGTTAGGAGAAAATTTTGACAGTGTTTTGGATAATTACTTTGAAGATTTTAAGGAAAGAATGAACAATAGGTTTAAATTCCACCAAAACTAGTTGAGGAATATAAAGAAGATGTATGCTTTATGGTAGATTGTGACAAAGTATACATACAGGCAGTCAGGCCCCGATTTGCATGGGTGAAACCTCTTCCTTATGAGGTTAATATTGATGAAACTAGAGATATCATAGGAGCACTGGTGAATGAATTAGTAGACCCAAAGCAACCAGTCTTTGGAACTTATGATGAAGCTAAAGCCAGAATTGAGCTTTCAATCAAAATCCCTCAGGTCATTAGCAAAGGAAAGAGGAAGATTGCAAAGCTAAAAATAGAACTTGGTCCTTTGATGATTACTGAATGGAAAGGAGAAGATGATGAAGAAGAAGAGGAAACTGAGTCAGAAAAGAAGAGGAGCCTCAATGGAAGAAAGGTAAGGTGATTATCACCAAACCTAAAAATCAAGCTACTACAGTCTTCTCCAGGAGAACAAGATAGGGGAAGACAAAACCTATATTTGTCAAGCCTCCACTCACATTTGAAGCAAGGTTGAAGCAATTAGAAGAAGGTACTAGCTTCACAAACTTCAAAGCATTGAAGTTTGAGACAAGAACAGAACAGGAGAAAATGCAGATTGAGGAATTGGTATTGAATAAAATGGGAAGATGGAAATACTCTCTAGACGAGATTGCCTCTCAGATCCCTAAAGAGCTATTGGAGAGGTTGCAACCAAGATGGGAAATTGCAACCAAAACTGTCAAAGATATCTTTGAGCAAACCCTGAAAAATCTCCTACCGAGTCTCACTGATGCAGAAGTAAAGAAATCACTGAAACGTCATGAAGGTAATATGATGATTAGATTCCACACTTGTTTGATATTAATCAAAGACATTGAGCATGTTGTTAATGATGCAACAAACATGTGGAAACATGTCTATCATCTACATAAATCCAGTGAGGATATTGTTGAAATCAAAGACAATGACAGCAATGATGATGATGACATTGAAGATATTCCAAGGGATCTGCATTCAATGATGATAAATATTGAGGAACAATTCAAGGAAGATGAAATGGAGGAAGACGACAAGGAAATGGAGGAAGAAGAAGCTGATCAAGCTAAGGAGGAAGATGATCCTGTAAAAATTGTAGCCAAATTCATTGCATCTCTTCCTCAGTCTCCACCTAAAGCAGCTACATGAACTGCGGAGATAGCCTCTACTAGTGAGATTGTGTGCACAACAGCTTCATCAATTGCTCAATCTTCACCTATCTCCTCTTAGCTCTGAGCACCACCTATGCAAATGTCTACCACTTCATTAACCAAGATGTAGCCATCTTCATTAACCGAGGCATCATCAGCTACAACATTAAGTTCATTAGGCATATCAACCTCTACTGCAGAGTGTACAGTAAGTGTACCCACTAGTACTTCAATTTTGACAACTTCATCTGCTCCAATTTTTGCATCTGTTAGTTCTCCCATACCAACCTATACATCAATCTTGGGAAGAATATCAATTTTTGATACTCTTAGCACTTCTCTCAGTTTTCCTCTAGCTAGTCCTATTCCATTTTTGTCAGCCAGTCCAGCCTCATCAACTATTGTTTCAGATTCAAAGGGAAAAGGTGAAGTAACTATAGGAAAAGCAAAAAGATACATGATTTCCAGCAAGGCAATGCATGAGGAAATAGACTTGGATAAGGACATTGTCATTCCTAAGATAGATCAGGATAATGCATCAGTTGATGAAATGAGAATGATCAGTCAGCTATTAGATCAGAAGGCAAGGAAAAAACAACTGAGGCATGAGAGAGACCAGGAATATAGCATTATTGAAAGTGCTAAGAATATTCTAATAGAAGCTATGGGTGTTGAAGTAGATTCTACTCAACACATTTTGAATCAATTTAGAAGAGGTTGTATATAAATTCAATGAGGATACCTCCGGGCAAGAAAAATTGATTGAAAAGGCAGAGAATAAATTTGACAATAAGGTGCTTGAGCACATTGCATTAAAATAGGTAGAACTGTCTACAATTTTGAGTAATTTTGAACATTCCTTTAATAATGTAACTTCAATTTTTGGCAAACTGTGTGATGTTACCGAGTATACTAAGGAAATCAAAGAAAAGTTGAATAAAATTGATGAGGATATGAAGGTCAGTCCACAAATGTTGCAGCTTGACCACAGTTCAAGTTCATCCCATCATCTCTGAATAAGATTTTTGTCAGACAAACAGGCAGAATTATTGAGAGAGGAAGCAAGGATCAGGTGTACTCTGATTGACATCCAAAATATGATCCTTCCTGTCATGGACACAATGCAGAAGCATATTGCCCATTCTAAAATATTGATTCATGACAAAAACTTCTCAATTGCAGATCATATGATTGAACTATCTGCAGAAGTTCAAATAGCACTCTCCACCAGCAAACTTTTGCAAGAAAATTTGGATAAGAGATTGGCTCTTATTCTCAAGGTACATTCTGAGTTTATCTCTAATTTTGGACTCTCTGTGTAAATACATTTTGTTTAATTTGTCATTATTGTCAAAAAGGGGGAGATAGCACACTCCAAGAGATAAAGAAATAATTGTGCAAGAAATATGTGTAATGACTTGTAAATACTATGCATATTGTATGGGGGAGATACATGTAAGAAAAATATGTGTAAATAAGACTTGCAAAGAGCAATTTAAAAAAAAAAAATCAGAACTGTATATTCCTTTTTGCACATAAACTTTGAATCATAATTGTTTTTGTCACTAATGCCAAAGGGGGAAATTGTTGGCATAAAGTTATTTGCCATTAGTGACAATACTCATAGTTCAAACTGAGTAATACAGTGCAGACCGAATGATGGCAACATAGTTTAAACCGAGCACTACCAACACAGATCAAACCGAGCATTGGAGACACAGTTCAAACTGAGCACTGAAGACACAGTTCAAACCAAGCATCAAAGACACAGTTTTAACCAAGTAAAGTTGCACTTAGTGTCAACCGAGTAAAGTTGCACTTAGTGTCAACCGAGTAAAGTTGCACTTAGTGTTAACCAAGTAAATTTGCACTTAGTATTAACTGAGTGAGGAAGCACTCAGTGATAACCGAGCTCAGGAGGTTATCGCAAAAGTTAGTTTCCACTGAGTGACACTATATCTACCGAGTCACCAATGGTTACCGAGTTTCAAGAAACATTGTATGACTAGTATGAACCGAGCCCCTACCTCTACCGAGTGCATGACGATGCCGAGTAACATAGTGGATACCGCGTATCAGAAGGTCATCAAGTCTGTCTGAAGAACCCGAGTTTATTTCACTATTTGGCCGACTCAGTTATATTTTGTTTACTTTTTTTTGGTCGACCTTGCATGAATAATTATTGGAATGGTATATATATATAATGTATTATATCATTCAATAGATATATACAATTGACACATTCAAGAATACACAAGAGATAGAATATTGCAAAAAAGGAGGGACATAAGATATGATATGTGAATTCATCAGCAGAAAAAAATACTTAGCAAGGTCTACTAGGAGTGGAAATGATTTCATCAATCACAGAAGGCAATCTACAATAAAGAACTCAGTCAAATTGTAAGTTGATCTGTTGGTTCATCCTAACAGGTGAATCATTTTTGTAAATCCTTTAACAGGGTAGACTTAACCGTCTTTATTCAAATCTCCTAACAGAGTGCATACTTGTAAAGTATGTTTGTAAATTCTCTAACCAGGTGGATCTAGCAATCCTCTGTGCTCCTAACAGGGCAAATCACCAGAAGTGATCATTGTAAGCCTTAACCCGCCAACTTCATAATGCAGTAACGAAGCTTTGTGGGTATCATCCCCACCCCAGTTTTACTTTCAATTTTTGGAAGGTTTCTGGGTCACCAAATCTCTGTGCATATATGGTTTAAATGTTTAATAGTTTTTTTTATGCAGCAACATAGATGAGTAAATGTTGTGTATGGTTGACTTAAAAAAATTTATTGTTACTGATTGACCCCTCCCCTCTTAGTAACCTATTATATCTTGAATATTTCCAACATTAATTACTTAGGAATGGATTCTCATTTAATTAAATAAATTTGTTTAATTAATTAGAAGTAAGTACTCCATTTAATTAAATAATTTCATTTAATTATTTCAAAAAAAAATTTGAAACTAGTCAACTCAAGTCAACCGTGGTTAAATATGGTCAACTTTTGGTCAAACTTGATCTTTGCATATGTGAATATGAGCAAATGTGAGTATGAATTCCAGCAACAATTCAATGCAAACTCTCATTCAACCTTTCAAAATGAAGAGATGAGGGTCTCTTAAATAGACTTTCTTGGAATTCAACAATGGCTGAGATCGATTTCAATCAGCGGTCAGGATTAAAGGTGAAGTTCAGTCATAAAGGGAGATTTTCAAATTAAAGGGAGTTAACAGATTTAATTTGAGTAAAATAAGGAGTTAACTGATTCAATTTGAGTAGAAAAAGGAGTTAACTGATTTAACTCATTTTTTTATCAATAATGAACTAGAAATTTCCCTTTTTGAACTGAAGAGAGATTTTGTTGAGATATTTAATTTAATAAAATGCGATATGCTCTCATAATTACTTTTTCTATTTAATTAAAGAATCTTTAATTAATTAGAGACACTTTTCTTATTTAATTGAATAACTTCATTTAATTAATTAGGAATGGCTTCTCATTTAATTAAATAACTTTGTTTAATTAATTATAAGTAAGTACTCCATTTAATTAAATAATTTCGTTTAATTATTTCAAATTTTTTTTGAAACTAGTCAACTCAAGTCAACCGTGGTTAAATCTGGTCAACTTTTGGTCAAACTTGATCTTTGCGTATGTGAATATGAGCAAATGTGAGTATGAATTCTAGCAACAATTCGATGCAAATTCTCATTCAACCTTTCAAAATGAAGAGATGAGGGTCCCTTAAATAGACTTTCCTGGAATTCATCAAAGGTTGAGATCGATTTCAATCAACGGTCAGGATTAAAGGTGAAGTTCAGTCATAAAGGGAGATTTCCAAATTAAAGGGAGTTAACAAATTTAATTTGAGTAAAATAAGGAGTTAACTGATTCAATTTGAGTAGAAGAAAGAGTTAACTGATTTAACTCATTTTTGATCAATAGTGAACGGAAAATTTCACTTTTTGATCTAAAAAGAGATTTTGTTGAGATATTTAATTCAATAAAATGAGATATGCTCTCATAATTACTTTTTCTATTTAATTAAATAATCTTTAATTTATTAGAGACACTTTTCTTATTTAATTAAGCAACTTAATTTAATTAATTAAGAATGGCTTGTCATTTAATTAAATAACTTTATTTAATTAATTAGAAGTAAGTACTCCATTTAATTAAATAATTTTGTTTAATTATTTCAAAATTCTTTTCGAAACTAGTCAACTCAAGTCAACCATGGTTAAATCTGGTCAACTTTTGGTCAAACTTGAACTTTGCGTATGTGAATATTAGCAAATGTGAGTATGAATTCCAGCAACAATTCGATGCAAATTCTCATTCAACCTTTCAAAATGAAGAGATGAGGGTTTCTTAAATAGACTTTCCTGGAATTCAACAATGGTTGAGATCGATGTCAATCAACGGTCAGGCTTAAAGATAAATTTAGTCATAAAGGGAGATATCCAAATTAAAGGGAGTTAATAGATTTAATTTCAATAAAATAAGGAGTTAACTGATTCAATTTGAGTAGAAAAAGGAGTTAACTGATTTAACTCATTTTTTATCAATAGTGAGCTGAAAATTTTCTTTTTCTAACTGAAGAGAGATTTTGTTGAGATATTTAATTTAATAAAATGAGATATGCTCTCATAATTACTTTTTCTATTTAATTAAATAATCTTTAATTCATTAGAGACACTTTTCTTATTTAATTAAATAACTTCATTTAATTAATTAGGAATGGCTTCTCATTTAATTAAGTAATTTTGTTTAATTAATTAGAAGTAAGTACTCCATTTAATTAAATAATTTCGTTTAATTATTTCAAAATTCTTTTTGAAACTAGTCAACTCAACTCAACCGTGGTTAAATCTGGTCAACTTTTGGTCAAACTTGATCTTTGCGTATGTGACTATGAGAAAATGTGAGTATGAATTCCAGCAACAATTCGATGCAAATTCTCATTCAACCTTTCAAAATGGAGAGATGAGGATCCGTTAAATAAACTTTCGTGGAATTCATCAACTATTGAGATCGATTTCAATCAACGGTCAGGATTAAAGGTGAAGTTCAGTCATAAAGAGAGATTTCCAAATGAAAGGGAGTTAACAGATTTAATTTGAGTAAAATAAAAAGTTAACTGATTCAATTTGAGTAGAGAAAGAAGTTAACTGATTTAACTCATTTTTTATCAATAGTGTACTGAAAATTTACCTTTTTGAACTGAAGAGAGATTTTGTTGAGATATTTAATTTAATAAAATGAGATATGCTCTCATAATTACTTTTTCTATTTAATTAAATAATCTTTAATTAATTAGAGACACTTTTCTTATTTAATTAAATAACTTCATTTAATTAATTAATAATGACTTCTCATTTAATTAAATAACTTTGTTTAATTAATTATAAGTAAGTAACCCATTTAATTAAATAATTTCATTTAATTATTTCAAAATTCTTTTCAAAATTATTCAACTCAAGTCAACCGTAGTTAAATCTGGTCAACTTTTGGTCAAACTTGATCTTTGCGTATGTGAATATGAGCAAATGTGATTATGAATTCCAGCAACAATTCGATGCAAATTCTCATTCAACCTTTCAAAATGAAAAGAAAAGGGAGTTAACATATTTAATTTGAGTAAAATAAAGAGTTAACTGATTCAATTTGAGTAGAAAAAAGAGTTAACTGATTTAGCTCATTTTTTATCAATAATGAATTGGAAATTTTCCTTTTTGAACTGAAGAGAAATTTTGTTGAGATATTTAATTTAATAAAATGAGATATGCTCTAATAATTACTTTTTCTATTTAATTAAATAATCTTTAATTAATTAGAGACATTTTTCTTATTTAATTAAATAACTTCATATAACTAATTAGGAATGGCTTCTCATTTAATTAAATAACTTTGTTAAATTAATTAGAAGTAAGTACTCAATTTAATTAAATAATTTCGTTTAATTATTTCAAAATTCTTTTCGAAACTAGTCAACCCAAGTCAATGTAGTGCCTGCCCCTAAGTCACATTTCTGTCATCCTTGCCAAACTCTTTTAGGCCAATTTATGTTTGATGATTAGTATTATTATTTTAGAGATTATCAGATGTTGTTTTACACTCAGTTTATTATATGATGAGATTACTTGGTACTCTATATTTCATGCATGTATGATGATTATTCAATGTTTTCAGTTATCGATGACGATTAGTTAGATGGTTCATTTTTCCATGTGCTTCTTATGGATACTTACCCCATACTGCATGTGTATGGTGTGCGTGTTTGTTTTATTTATGTATGGTGTTTCTGATGTGGTTAAGGAAGGGAGTCGTAGTCACCTGCTAGTCGGGATCTACATGATGCACCACTTCCTGCCATTGTTTGTTTAGCTTAAAATATTGTGTTTGTACATGCGTGAATTTTATGCAGGTTGCAGGTACCGGGTATCGACTTCCTTGAATTGCCAGGATGAGCGTACCCTATCGCATTGTCTCAATGGTAAGAGAGGGGAGATAAACTCTTAAGTCCAATTCCTAAACCCTTTAGCCAATTGTCCTAATTGATAATTAGGACAAGTATCTGAGTTAAGTACCCTCCGAATGCATCAAATGATGTAATTTCGAGATTATAACCCTTTTTGTTTTGTTTTAGTATGTGTTTTTCTATGTAGGGTTTTCGTATGTAGTTATATGAGTCCTTGATGTGTTTTCTATTAATTAATTCTAATTAAAAAGATTAATTAATAATTTAATTTAATAGAAAATTAATATGATATCTTTAATATTTAATTAATTGAGAAATTAATTAAATAAAAGAATTAAATTTGGAAATTAAAGTTCAAAGATAAATTTAGAACAGGATAATATTTATTTAATTTAATAATAATATATTTAGAGTTCATTTTTAAATAAATGCTAAATATTATTGTTAATTAAATTAATTAAATATGTTATCAATTAAGTTCTAAAATAAATTAAAAGTTGAAAGATATAAAATTATTAAGAATTCTAGATCGCATGATCTAAGCATGAGTTTAAATATGAGAAATAAATTAAAATATTAAATATTAGAAATTAATAACGTTATTTTAATTTCATAAAGTGCATATGAGATTAAAGTAATAAATTAATTTAAAATAGAAGTCAAGTAGAATATTAAACAAAGTTATTTAATAAATCAACTTAATGTGCATGAAAGTTGAATGCCAAAATAAAATAAAACATAATAAAGGTTAATTTGGAGTTAACTGAGTTGTGCAAAGAGTCTTCTCGGGTAAATGCACAATTAGTGCCCCGATTTGAGGAGAAATTGCTTATCACAACTTTGGGGGTTCATTTTTGAGATAGACGAATTTGGATGGGAATTTTTGGGAGACAATTTTTGGAAGCAAATTTCAGAATGCTGATACCAAGAAAGTTTTCCAGAGGAAGGTTATTGAGAGGAGCAAATTCTCATACAGATCCTGGAGATTGCATAATAGCATCAGGATCAGGTAGGGTCTTGTGTTTTTGATTATCCATTAAATACACAATTATCCTTTCCTGTCTTCTTTGTGTCTGGGGTTTGTAAATTCGAATTCTCTGTGATGAAAGTTTTAACTTTTCAATATTGTGAATTTATTAATTGCTCTTCAATAATTTCTATATCCATGGAGACTGGAAGAGTTATTAGAACCCTTGTTTTCTAGATTAAGAAATTAAGATTTAATTTGGTAAGGGTTTTTATTTGAAATTGAAAATTCTAGATAATATATATATATATATATATATAATATATTTCCTTTGGAGGAAATTGTTTTAATAAAATTAAACAAAACTAATTTAAAATAAAACTTAATTGGTTTTATATATATTAAAACAATGATGAAAATTTAAAACAAAAAAGTATATATATAAAATATATTGGAGTGGGGCGGGGCCACCACTTCCCACGCCCCACATCCATGCTGCCACGACAGGTGGTACTGCTGCCTGCGGTAGCAGTAACACCTGCGGCCGTAGGGTATGGCAGGCTAGCGAGCCTTTAAACACGCCATTTTTTATTAAAAGAAAATAATAACGATTTACTTTTTATTAATCATTTTTTTAAAAAATGTTTTAAATTTTTTTTAATTAATATAATTATTATTTGATTTAAACTTTATTAAATTTTAAATTATATTAAAATTTTATTAATATTTATTAATAATTTTATAAATAAATAAATTATTAATAAATGTAGTATGGTCCTTTATGTATTATTAATTAATTTTATTTAAAGTTTGATTTAAATTAAGATTAATTAAATCAAAATTTTTTTAAAGAAAGTTTAATATTATAATACTATTTTTAATGAAAGTGTAGATCATTATAATCAAAGATCAACAAGTATTATTATTAATTTAAATATTACCCTTAGATTGTTTTAGGACTTTGACTTAAAATCATCTAGGGGTAATTAGGTGTTTCATTTGGAGTTAGGAACGGGATAATTTGTAAAGGTGAACTATGGATTCTATCTGTTTAAAACATACGTTCAACTGGAAATGGAATCCTCACATTAAATCAATAGTATATTATCAATCAAATTGAACTATAAAACTTTTTACTTGAATATAAACACTGGAAATTGAAACATAAACCTTACCTTAACTCAACAATATACTTTCAAATCCAATCTCTGAGACTTTGATGTTTTCTTTGTGCTTTGAATGTTATGGGGTTGGTTTAGCATTGACCAGTTTAGGTTGTTACCAGAGGCTCGAGGTTGTGAATGTGATGTCATGATGATTTGGTCTCGATCTTTCTTAACTCGACCATGGTAATGTGATGAAGTGCTCTATGACATGATTGTATTTACTATTTGTTATTGCTTTCCAGTTTCCTTGTGTGAAGCTGAGGTGTATGTATTTGAGATACCTAACTTAACCATTTTTGAGTCTCGATCAATTATACTTGGATTGCTTTTCGGTCGCTTGAGAGAACTAAAGCGTTTGTTATGTTCTTGATGATGTCGTGTTTTGACTTGACCATTTTGGAGTCTTCGATTAGTATTGTAATTTACTATTGGGATACTTTTGGGTTGCTCATTGGAGAACCATTGGTTTTGTGATCTATCATTGATGCCTTCAGTTGCTGATAGAGAACTGTTGTGATCATATGATTATTATATGATGCTTATCTGTTGCTCATGAAGAAATGATGTAATTTTGTGGCTTATCTTTTATGATGTTTTTCAGTTGCTTGTATAGGACTGAGGTGATTTTATTATGATTCTTGATTTGTGATTTCATGAGCCTAGGGTAGGTTATCTATCTGTAGAGTCAGGAAGTGGCTTGCAATGGAGATCGGGGCCCTAAGAGGCTGCTTGGAGTAACCCATTGTAAGTTGTTTTAATAAGTGAAAACATTTACACTAAATGAGAGAAAATGAACCTAACAAGATAATTTTATGTTCTCTCCCATGCCTTGAGTGCTAGTACAGACTAGGATGGGGTAGAGAGAACACTTGGTTACAACCTTGCATTCCATAGTATGCCTCGTCAGTACGAGAGGATACTAGTGGCCACAGGGATCAGTAGGGACCTGAGATTCCTAAGGGATTGCTCGGATAACTTCTACGTGACTTTTGTGATGACACTTTCCCACTTGCATATTAGGTTTCCTACGTGTCTTTGTGGTGCCTCTGGGTCTAGATGTCTATCTATGTTGGAACCCTTGAGTTAGTATACTTTTAGGATTTCCCAAACTTAGAGAGTACTTGTGTTTTGTGTTCTGATACTTTGTTTGGGACTTGAGACTATCTCCTCAGCGTGGTGGGAGTGGACCATTTAGGTTCCATGTGGTCGGGTGGTAGTGCTTTTACTCTTAGCATTGAGATCCGTTCCGTGGTCACCGTGGCTGGAGTTTTCGTGATTGGCATTTACCTTCACTATGTTCTTGGATTATTATGATGGATGGTTAGATTTTATGATAGATGTTTTATCATTATGGATGTATGGATGTATCATGTATGGTGAATAGTTTCATATATTTTTACTGTACTTTGTATCATGGATTTGAGGATGTTGTATCTTGATCTTTACATATGTATATTCTTTTAAGCCTTTTATACCCTGTGACTTGTACAGTGGATGATTGGGCATTCGGAATTAATTTGCTGAGAGGCATTCGGAACAAATGTATATTATGGACATGGAACTTTCTGATTATTCTTTCATATGTATGTGATAGTTGTTAGACTTAGAATTAATTAAATTTAAACGTGACTCAACGTCTTGGGATCTTTAAGAAATGTAACTTACAATGTATGTTTTTCGATGATTACATGTTATTGCTTCCGCTACTATGTGTTTGATGTGTATGTTATACTTTCTTACATAAAAAGAAAAAAAATGTTTAGCAAACTTAGTGAAACTTTAGGTTAATTCTTTTGGATCTCTAAACGGGGCGTTACAGTCAACTGTGGTTAAATCTGGTCAACTTTTGGTCAAACTTGATCCTTGCGTATGTGAATATAAGCAAATGTGAGTACGAATTCCAGCAACAATTTGATGCAAATTCTCATTCAACCTTTCAAAATGAAGAGATGAGGGTCTCTTAAATAGACTTTCATGAAATTAATCAACGTTTGAGATTGATTTCAATCAACGGTCAGGATTAAAGGTGAAGTTCAGTCATAAAGTGAGATTTCCAAATTAAATGGAGTTAACAGATTTGATTTGAGTAAAATAAGGAGTTAACTGATTCAATTTGAATAGAAAAAAGAGTTAACTCATTTAACTCATTTTTTATCGATAGTGAACAAAAAATTTCTCTTTTTGAACTAAAGAGAGATTTTGTTGAGATATTTAATTTAATAAAATAAGATATGCTCTCATAATTACTTTCTCTAT
Source organism: Cupressus sempervirens (assembly GCA_028749045.1). Lineage (NCBI taxonomy): Eukaryota > Viridiplantae > Streptophyta > Pinopsida > Cupressales > Cupressaceae > Cupressus > Cupressus sempervirens. The sequence goes on from CM053783.1 coordinate 115,533,556, forward strand.
TTAATTAAATAATCTTTAATTAATTAGAGACACTTTTCTTATTTAATTAAATAATTTCATTTAATTAATTAGGAAAGACTTCTCATTTAATTAAATAACTTTGTTTAATTAATTAGAAGTAAGTACTCCATTTAATTAAATAATTTCGTTTAATTATTTCAAAATTCTTTTTCAAACTCATCAACTCAAGTCAAATGTGATTAAATTTGGTCAACTTTTAGTCAAAATTGATCTTTGCGTATGTGAATATGAGCAAGTGTGAGTATGAATTCCAACAACAATTCGATGCAAATTCTCATTCAACCTTTCAAAAATGAAGAGATGAGGGTCTCTTAAATAGACTTTTTTGAAATTCATCAACAGTTGAGATCGATTTAAATCAACGATCAGGATTAAAGGTGAAGTTCAGTCATAAAGGGAGATTTCCAAATTAAAGGGAGTTAACAGATTTAATTTGAGTAAAATAAGGAGTTAACTGATTCAATTTGAGTAGAAAAAGGACTTAACTCATTTAACTCATTTTTGATCAATAGTGAACTGAAAATTTCCCTTTTTGAACTGAAGAGAGATTTTGTTGAGATATTTAATGTAATAAAATGAGATATGCTGCCATAATTACTTTTTCTATTTAACTAAATAATCTTTAATTAATTTGAGACACTATTCTTAGTTAATTAAATAACTTCACTTAATTAATTAGGAATCGCTTCTCATTTAATTAGATAATTATTTTTTAATTAATTAGAAGTAAGTACTCCATTTAGTTAAATAATTTCGTTTGATTATTTCAAAAAAAAATTCAAAACTAGTCAACTCAAGTCAACCATGATTAAATCTGGTCAACTTTTGGTCAAACTTGATCTTTGCGTATGTGAATATGAGGAAATGTGAGTATGAATTCCGACAACAATTCGATTCACATTCTCATTCAACATTTCAAAATGAAGAGATGAGAGTCTCTTAAATAGACTTTCCTAGAATTCATCAACGGTTGAGATCGATTTCAATCAATGTTCAGGATTAAAGGTGAAGTTCAACCATAAAGTCAGATTTCCAAATTAAAGGGAGTTAACAGATTTAATTTGAGAAAAATAAGGAGTTAACTGATTCAATTTGAGTAGAAAAAGGAATTAACTGATTTAACTCATTTTTTATCAATAGTGAACTAGAAATTTCCCTTTTTGAACTGAAGAGAGATTTTGTTGGGATATTTAATTTAATAAAATGAGATATGCTCTCATAATTACTTTTTCTATTCAATTAAATAATCTTTAATTAATTACAGACACTTTTCTTATTTAATTAAATAACTTCATTTAATTAATCAGGAATGGCTTCTCATTTAATTAAATAACTTTGTTTAATTAATTAGAAGTAAGTACTCCATTTAGTTAAATAATTTTGTTTAATTATTTCAAAAAAAATTTCGAAACTAGTCAACTCAACTCAACCGTGGTTAAATCTGGTCAACTTTTGGTCAAACTTGATCTTTGCGTATGTGAATATGACCAAATGTGAGTATAAATTCCAGCAACAATTCGATGCAAATTCTCATTCAACTTTTCAAAATGAAGAGATGAGGGTCATTTAAATAGACTTTCCTGGAATTCATCAACGGTTGAGATCGATTTCAATCAACGATCAAGATTAAAGGTAAAGTTCAGTCATAAGGGGAGATTTCCAAATTAGATGGAGTTAACAGATTTAATTTGAGTAAAATAAGGAGTTAACTGAATCAATTTGAGGAGAAAAAGGAGTTAACTCATTTAACTCATTTTTTATTATTAGTGAACTAAAAATTTCCCTTTTCTAACTGAAGAGAGATTTTGTTGAGATATTTAATTTAATAAAATGAGATATGCTCTCATAATTACTTTTTCTATTTAATTAAATAATCTTTAATTAATTAGAGACACTTTTCTTATTTAATTAAATAACTTCATTTAATTAATTAGGAATGACTTCTCATTTAATTAAATAACTTTGTTTAATTAATTAGAAGTAAGTACTCCATTTAATTAAATAATTTCGTTTAATTATTTAAAAATTCTTTTCGAAACTAGTCAACTCAAATCAACCGTAGTTAAATCTGGTCAACTTTTGGTCAAACTTGATCTTTGCGTATGTGAATATGAGCAAATGTGAGTATGAATTCTAGCAACAATTCGATGCAAATTCTCATTCAACCTTTCAAAATGAAAACATGAGGGTCTCTTAAATAGACTTTCCTAGAATTCATCAACAGTTGAGATCGATTTCAATCAACGGTCAGGATTAAAGGTGAAGTTCAGTCATAAAGAGAGATTTCCAAATTAAAGGGAGTTAACAGATTTAATTTGAGTAAAATAAGGAGTTAACTGATTCAATTTGAGTAGAGAAAGGAGTTAACTCATTTAACTCATTTTTTATCAATAGTGTACTGGAAATTTACCTTTTTCAACTGAAGAGAGATTTTGTTGAGATATTTAAATTAATAAAATGAGATATGCTCTCATAATTACTTTTTCTATTTAATTAAATAATCTTTAATTAATTAGAGACACTTTTCTTATTTAATTAAATAACTTCATTTAATTATTTAGGAATCGCTTCTCATTTAATTAAATAACTTGGTTTAATTAATTTGAAGTAAGTAACCCATTTAATTAAATAATTTCTTTTAATTATTTTAAAATTCTTTCCAAAATTAGTCAACTCAAGTCAATTGTGGTTGAATCTGGTCAACTTTTGGTCAAACTTGATCTTTGCGTTTGTGAATATGAGCAAATGTGAGTATGAATTCCAGTAACAATTCGATGCAAATTCTTATTCAACCTTTCAAAATAAAGAGAAAAGGGAGTTAACAGATTTAATTTGAGTAAAATAAGAAGGTAACTGATTCAATTTGAGTAGAAAAAGGAGTTAACTGATTTAACTCATTTTTGATCAATAATGAATTAGAAATTTCCCTTTTTGAACTGAAGAGAGATTTTGCTGGGATATTTAATTTAATAAAATGAGATATGCTCTCATAATTACTTTTTCTATTTAATTAAATAATCTTTAATTAATTAGAGACACTCTTCTTATTTAATTAAATAACTTCATTTAATTAATTGGGAATGGCTTCTCATTTAATTAAATAACTTTGTTTAATTAATTAGAAGTACTCCATTTAGTTAAATCATTTCATTTAATTATTTCAAAATTCTTTTCGGAACTAGTCAACTCAAGTCAACCGTGGTTAAATCTGGTCAACTTTTGGTCAAACTTGATCTTTGCATATGTGAATATGAAAAAATGTTACTATAAATTCCAGCAACAATTCGATGCAAATTTTCATTCAACCTTTCAAAATGAAGAGATGAGGGTCTCTTAAATAGATTTTCTTGGAATTCATCAACGGTTGAGATCGATTTCAATCAACGATAAGGATTAAAGGTAAAGTTCATTCATAAAGGGAGATTTCGAAATTAAAGGGAGTTAACAGATTTAATTTGAGTAAAATAAGGAGTTAACTGAATCAATTTGAGTAGAAAAAGGAGTTAACTCATTTAACTCATTTTTTAACATTAGTGAACTGAAAACTTCCCTTTTCTAACTGAAGAGAGATTTTGTTGAGATATTTAATTTAATAAAATGAGATATGCTCTCATAATTACTTTTTCTATTTAATTAAATAATCTTTAATTAATTAGAGACACTTTTCTTATTTAATTAAATAACTTCATTTAATTAATTAGGAATGGCTTTTGATTTAATTAAATAACTTTGTTTAATTAATTAGAAGTAAGTACTCCATTTAATTAAATAATTTCGTTTAATTATTTTAAAATTCTTTTTGAAACTAGTCAACTCAGGTCAACCGTGGTTAAATCTGATCAACTTTTGGTCAAACTTGATCTTTGCGTATGTGAATATGAGCAAATGTGAGTATGAATTCCAGCAACAATGCGATGCAAATTCTCATTCAACCTTTTAAAATGGAGAGATGAGGGTCTCTTAAATAGACTCTCCTAGAATTCATCAACAGTTGAGATCGATTTCAATCAACGGCCAGGATTAAAGGTGAATTTCAGTCATAAAGAGAGATTTTCAAATTAAAGGGAGTTAACAGATTTAATTTGAGTAAAATAAGGAGTTAACTGATTCAATTTGAGTAGAGAAAGGAGTTAACTCATTTAACTCATTTTTTATCAATAGTGTACTAGAAATTTACCTTTTTCAACTGAAGAGAGATTTTGTTGAAATATTTAAATTAATAAAATGAGATATGCTCTCATAATTACTTTTTTTATTTAATTAAATAATCTTTAATTAATTAAAGACACTTTTCTTATTTAATTAAATAACTTCATTTAATTATTTAGGAATGGCTTCTCATTTAATTAAATAACTTTGTTTAATTAATTAGAAGTAAGTAACCTATTTAATTAAATAATTTCATTTAATTATTTTAAAATTCTTTTTGAAACTAGTCAACTCAAGTCAACCATGGTTAAATCTGGTCAACTTTTGGTCAAACTTCATCTTTGCATTTGTGAATATGAGCAAATGTGAGTATGAATTCTAGCAACAATTCGATGCAAATTCTCATTCAACCTTTCAAAATAAAGAGAAAAGGGAATTAACAGATTTAATTTGGGTAAAATAAGGAGTTAACTGATTCAATTTGAGTAGAGAAAGGAGTTAACTGATTTAACTCATTTAATTAATTAGGAATGACTTCTCATGTAATTAAATAACTTCATTTAATTAAATAACTTCATTTAATTAAATAACTTCATTTAATTAATTAGGAATGACTTCTCATGTAATTAAATAACTTTATTTAATTAATTAGAAGTAAGTACTCTATTTAATTAAATAATTTGATTTAATTATTTCAAAATTCTTTTCGAAACTAGTCAACTATGGTTAAATCTGGTCAACTTTTGGTCAAACTTGATCTTTGCGTATGTGAATATGAGCAAATGTGAGTATGAATTTCAACAACAATTTGATGCAAATTCTCATTCAACCTTTCAAAATGAAGAGATGATGGTCTCTTAAATAGACTTTCCTTGAATTCATCAACGGTTGAGATCGATTTCAATCAACGGTGAGGATTAAAGGTGAAGTTCAGTCATAAAGGGAGATTTGCAAATTAAAGAGAGTTAACATATTTAATTTGAGTAAAATAAGGAGTTAACTAATTCAATTTGAGTAGAAAAAGGAGTTAATTGATTTAACTCATTTTTTATCAATAGCGAACTGGAAATTTCCCTTTTTGAACTAAAGAGAGATTTTGTTGAGATATTTAATTTCATAAAATGAGATATGCTCTCACAATTACTTTTTCTATTTAATTAAATAATCTTTAATTAATTAGAGACACTTTTCTTATTTTATTAAATGACTTCATTTAATTAATTAAGAATGGCTTCTCATTTAATTAAATAACTTTGTTTAATTAATTAGAAGTAAGTAACCCATTTATTTAAATAATTTCGTTTAATTATTTCAAAATTCTTTTCGAAACTAGTCAACTCAAGTAAACCGTAATTAAATATGGTCAATTTTTGGTCAAACTTGATCTTTGCGTATGTGAATATGAGCAAATGTGAGTATGAATTCTAGCGACAATTCGTAGCGAATTCTCATTCAACCTTTAAAAATGAAGAGAAAAGGGAGTTAACAGATTTAATTTGAGTAAAATAAGGAGTTAATTGATTCAATTTGAGTAGAAAAAGGAGTTAACTGATTTAACACATTTTTGATCAATAGTGAATTAAAAATTTCCCTTTTTGAACTGAAGAGAGATTTTGTCGAGATATTTAATTTAATAAAATGAGATATGGTCTTATAATTACTTTTTCTATTTAATTAAATAATCTTTAATTAATTAGAGACATTTTTTTTATTTAATTAAATAACTTCATTTAATTAGTTAGGAATGGCTTCTCATTTAATTAAATAACTTTTTTTAATTAATTAGAAGTAAGTACTTCATTTAATTAAATAATTTCATTTAATTATTTCAAAATTCTTTTCCAAATTTGTCAACTCAAGTCAACCATGGTTAAATCTGGTCAAATTTTGGTCAAACGTGATTTTTGTGTATGTGAATATTAGCAAATGTGAGTATGAATTCCAGCAACAATTTGATGCAAATTCTCATTCAACTTTTCAAAATGAAAAGATGAGGGTCTCATAAATAGACTTTCCTAGAATTCATCAACAGTTGAGATCGATTTCAATCAATGGTCAGGATTAAAGGTAAAGTTAAGTCGTAAAGGTAGATTTTATAATTAAAGTGAGTTAACAGAATGAATCTGAGTAAAATAGAGAGTTAACTGATTCAATTTGAGTAGAAAAAGGAGTTAACTCATTTAACTCATTTTTGATCAATAGTGAATTGAAAATTTCCCTTTTTGAACTGAAGAGAGATTTTGTTGAGATATTTAATTTAATAAAATGAGATATGCTATCATAATTACTTTTTCTATTTAATTAAATAATCTTTAATTAATTAGAGACACTTTTCTTATTTAATTAAATAACTTCATTTAATTAGTGAGGAATGGCTTCTCATTTAATTAAATAACTTTGTTTAATTAATTAGAAGTAAGTACTCCATTTAATTAAATAATTTTGTTTAATTATTTCAAAATTCTTTTCGAAACTAGTCAACTCAAGTCAATCGTGGTTAAATCTGGTCAACTTTTAGTCAAACTTGATCTTTACGTATGTGAATATGAGCAAATGTGAGTATAAATTCTAGCAACAATTCGATGCAAATTCTCATTCAACCTTTCAAAATGAAGAGGTGAGGGTCTCTTAAATAGACTTTCTTGAAATTCATCAACGGTTGAAATAGTCACGATTAAAGGTGATGTTCAGTCATAAAGTCAGATTTTCAAATTAAAGGGAGTTAACAGATTTAATTTGAATAAAATAAGGAGTTAACTGATTCAATTTGAGTAGAAAAAGGAGTTAACTGATTTAACTCATTTTTGATCAATAGTGAACTAGAAATTTCCCTTTTTGAACTGAAGAGAGATTTTGTTGGGATATTTAATTTAATAAAATGAGACATGCTCTCATAATTACTTTTTCTATTTAATTAAATAATGTTTAATTAATTAGAGACACTTTTCTTATTGAATTAAATAACTTCATTTAATTAGTTAGGAATGGCTTCTCATTTAATTAAATAACTTTGTTTAATTAATTAGAAGTAAGTACTCCATTTAGTTAAATAATTTCGTTTAATTATTTGAAAATTCTTTTCGAAACTAGTCAACCGTGGTTAAATCTAGTCAACTTTTGGTCAAATTTGATCTTTGCGTATGTGAATATGAGCAAATGTGAGTATGAATTCCAACAACAATTCGATGCAAATTCTCATTCAACCTTTCAAAATGAAAAGATGAGGGTCTCTTAAATAGACTTTTCTAGAATTCATCAATGGTTGAGATCGATTTCAATCAATGGTCAGGATTAAAGGTGAAGTTCAGTCATAAAGGGAGATTTACAAATTAAAGGGAGTTAACAGATTTAATTTGAGTAAAATAAGGATTTAACTCATTTAATACATTTTTTATCAATAGTGAACTGGAAATTTCCCTTTTTGAACTGAAAAGAGATTTTGTTGAGATATTTAATTTAATAAAATGAGATATGCTCTCATAATTACTTTTTCTATTTAATTAAATAATCTTTAATTAGTTAGAGACACTTTTCTTGTTTAATTAAATAACTTCATTTAATTAGTTAGGAATGGCTTCTCATTTAATTAAATAAATTTGTTTAATTAATTAGAAGTAAGTACTCCATTTAATTAAATAATTTCAAAAAAAAATTTTAAACTGGTCAACTCAAGTCAATCATGTTTAAATTTGGTCAACTTTTGGTCAAACTTGATCTTTGCGTATGTGAATATGGGGCATATGCACCGAGTTGTGGTGCCAAAAAGGTGATAAGGAAATTTTTTTTTTCTATTTTAAAAAGCGCGTCCGCGCTATAGCGCACATGCGCTATGGCTTGGGCAACCCAAGCCATAGCACGTGCGCGCTATAGTGCGTACGTGCTTTAAAAAAAAAAAAAAGTATATATGATGGGCTGCAAACCTGCAGCTCATCATTTTCATCAGCATTTTCTTCTACTCCTACAGCGAGCAACGCGTACGCGAGTTGAAGACTCAACATTTGCACCACCATTCGCCAAAATGCCTCCTCGTCGACGAAATCCAAGACCACAAGCGAACCCACGACGACGCCGTAAGTGATATAAACCTAACTTTGCATTGTTTGTTATATTTTTTATATTGTTTTGTAAGTTTTTTATATTCTTTTGTAGGGTTTTTACAAATTTCATTTAGATTTGTTTATTTATTTAAATTTCAATTGATTTTTTATCAGGAAATGTTCATAATCAACCAGAAAATCCACAAGAACATCAAAACCCTCAAGAACCCCAAAACCAAAACCCTCCTCAAGAAGAAGAACAAATTCCACAACCCAAACCAATTGCAAGACCTCCACCAGGCACACAAAAAAATATAAGAAATGAAATAGAGAGAGGCAAAACTCAATTAAAAGGAATCATTTCTCGGTTGAAAGAATTCGTACAAACCAATCCAATGAGGGCTCAATTGGCATCATCCCTTGAATCCATTAACACTCAGATAGCCTCAGTTAGTGGTCAGTTAGATATTTGGCAGGCTAAGAGGGATGAACAAAAAAGATTTTATGCAAATAAATTGTCATATGAAGATGTTAGAAAAAAGGAAATACCAAAAGGTAGTATATGTGCATTATTTAGAAAATCCGGTGAGAAAAATACTGTTAGAGAGGGTACTAAATGATTCCCCATCCATTGGTGCATACATGATGCTATTAGAAATAATTTTTGGGATAGATGGTGGATGGTTCTTGATGCCCCTCCTTGCAACAATCACGAGGTCCCCATGTATTTTTTGAAGAAATTATATTATGAGTTTGTCCTTGGGGAGATCCCCAATTATTTTGATATGTTAGACTCCCAGGGTAGAGGTGGGGGGTCATCATTTGAGAGGCCCAGAGCACGTCGTGACCCTAATGTAGTTAGGGCACCCGTGGTCCATCCACAGCGTGAGCATGTGATTATTCCTTCAGTTGTGAAGGAACATGTAGAGGCCAACACTCTAGGGACCATTAATGCTTTGACGCAAACCCTCATCCATTCCAAGAGCCCATTAGTTGAGGGGGAGCCTTCTATACATCGTGGTCACATGTGCACTTCATGTGGATCCCTATGCACATTTGGCACTCATGTCGGAGATGGTGCAGATGATGGGCTTGTCATCGATCAGTTCCTGAACGAGACATTTGGCATTGACACACAGGTAAATTACTAATTTGATCACATTTCATACGTATAGTGAATGATTAATTAATTAGCATTTATTGACATTGTTCAAAATTTAGGGTCAAAGTGTTCCTGGGCCTAGCAGCGATCCTCTAGGCCCATTTTTTGTCCCTTCGACGAGTCCTGAGGTATGTATCAATTTAATCATTTTAATTAATACATATATTTATTACGTAATGATATTAAGGATTGACCAAAAAAAATATGCATGTGCATCAGTTCTCCATAGGACCCTCAACCTTTACCACAGACACAGAGCAGAGACATCATACGAGATTCACACAGGTACAGTTGTTTCATGTTAATTTAATTCATTTGATTATATTTATTCCATGTTTCATGTTAGATATAACATGTATTGTATGACATGTAGCTCATGATGTCGGACACACCTCCTCATCTGCGACAGTCTGTTGATAGTGGAGTGGCCACAGCTGTGGCTAGCTCACAGCCATTGACGGAGGTATGAAAGAATTTTCTTCATTTTAGTTGTTGTTTATAATAGTTAATCTCAAATTTTCTAATGTTATTTATAAGTGATTATATTTATTGAATTGTTGTAGGGTCTTGCCATGCCTGATTGCCCACGAGCATTTGAGGTGGACTTACAAAGTGACTATTTGTTAGCGGTAAGAAAATAATTGATTTTGTGAGTACATATATTTGATTTCAACGTATAATAAATATTGATTCATATCTACTTTCTTTGTATCAGTTGGACCTGGAGAAGAGCCTCAACAAGAGGTCAAGTGAGCGTGTCAGGAGGGCCCCTTCATCTCCACTGTCTCCCTCCACACGATGACAGAGGACGTCGAGAGACTTGTTTGCTTCCCCTCGTGGGAAGGAAAAGATGTAGTTGAGATATTTGATACATATATATAGAGACTTGTTTCCTTCCCCATGTATATATATAGGCATCTGAGAGACATATTCAATACACATTTGATGTACATATGACATTCTATATTTGACGTATGACATATTTGATGTATGACATTATTGGTTAATATATGATATGTTTGTTCATATACGACATGATTGGTCTAGACATGACGTTATTCACTACCTTTTTTATATATTATTTTTTTGTAGTGAGGTTCTAGCCTAAATGAATGTATTAATCATTGAAGTTGTGAACCTTGGTCGAGATCCTTAGAAATATATTTTCAAATTGGACCTCAAATAGTTTTCTCAGTCACCCCCTGTACACAGATACTGAAATTGTAGTTAATTACAAAATTAATACTGAATTAACACAAGTTTAATTGAGAAGTATTATGTACCTCAATAGGCTAGATTATTATTGACTGGGAAGCTTTACCTTAGAGCAGTTGGTTTCCTAAATCTTTAGCACAATGACAGTCTTATGGAATGTGGAATTAGGTCTGCTAGCTAAGGAACGTTCTTTAAAAGGTAGAGGAAACTCAAGACTCACATGTTTCCAATCAATATAAATGTTTAAATCGCATCTCTAATTTTTTCTATCTATGATCTTCTTAAAACTTAACTTTCTAAATGCATTGATGGGGAAATAAAGATCTTCCAGGAACTAAAGGCTAATCATGTTTAATACTTACAATTCTCTGTTTTTATCTAATAATTTAAAAAAGATTGTACAAGTGTTTTCAAAGAGCAACACTTGTCACTAACATCATAAGAAGGAATATCCAAGGAGTCTTACCACTGATCTCCCACCACCAAATTCAAGAGAAAACAAAATTCCACTACTAAAGAGATAGTAACAATGATCATCCCTAGTCTCTCCCTTATCACAAAATGATTACCATCAAAATTTGCATTTCCAATTGCGTCATGTGCGTTGAAGTGATAGTAACATTTTGACTCTCTTACCTAATGTCTCCCATTTCTGAAACTCCTGGGGAAGGGCAAGGCCATCTTCTCAGTACTTCAAAATACAACGAGTTCTATTTTTTCACATATTGACAATCGTTAACTTAAAGTATAGTCGAAGTATTGACAGCCCATAGATATGCCCCATCAAAGATCACAGCCCTGTGGCATTTCTCATTTTTGATCAATAGTGAATTGGAAATTTCCCTTTTTGAACTGAAGAGAGATTTTGTTGAGATATTTAATTTAATAAAATGAGATATGCTATCATAATTACTTTTTCTATTTAATTAAATAATCTTTAATTAATTAGAGACACTTTTCTTATTTAATTAAATAACTTCATTTAATTAGTGAGGAATGGCTTCTCATTTAATTAAATAACTTTGTTTAATTAATTAGAAGTAAGTACTCCATTTAATTAAATAATTTTGTTTAATTATTTCAAAATTCTTTTCGAAACTAGTCAACTCAAGTCAACCGTGGTTAAATCTGGTCAACTTTTAGTCAAGCTTGATCTTTGCGTATGTGAATATGAGCAAATGTGAGTATAAATTCCAGCAACAATTCGATGCAAATTCTCATTCAACCTTTCAAAATGAAGAGGTGAGGGTCTCTTAAATAGACTTTCTTGAAATTCATCAACGGTTGAAATAGTCAGGATTAAAGGTGAAGTTCAGTCATAAAGTCAGATTTCCAAATTAAAGGGAGTTAACAGATTTAATTTGAGTAAAATAAGGATTTAACTCATTTAATACATTTTTTATCAATAGTGAACTGGAAATTTCCCTTTTTGAACTGAAAAGAGATTTTGTTGAGATATTTAATTTAATAAAATGAGATATGCTCTCATAATTACTTTTTCTATTTAATTAAATAATCTTTAATTAGTTAGAGACACTTTTCTTGTTTAATTAAATAACTTCATTTAATTAGTTAGGAATGGCTTCTCATTTAATTAAATAAATTTGTTTAATTAATTAGAAGTAAGTACTCCATTTAATTAAATAATTTCAAAAAAAAATTTGAAATTGGTCAACTCAAGTCAACCGTGTTTAAATTTGGTCAACTTTTGGTCAAACTTGATCTTTGCGTATGTGAATATGGGGCATATGCACCGAGTTGTGGTGCCAAAAAGGTGATAAGAATTTTTTTTTTTTTCTATTTTAAAAAGCGCGTCCGCGCTATAGCGCACACGCGCTATGGCTTGGGCAACCCAAGCCATAGTATGTGCGCGCTATAGTGCGTACGCGCTTTAAAAAAAATAAAAAGTATATATGATGGGCTGCAAACCCGCAACTCATCATTTTCATCAGCATTTTCTTCTACTCCTACAGCGAGCAATGCGTACGCGAGTTGAAGACTCAACATTTGCACCACCATTCACCAAAATGCCTCCTCGTCGACGAAATCCAAGACCACAAGCGCACCCACGATGACGCCGTAAGTGATATAAACCTAACTTTGCATTGTTTGTTATATTTTTTATATTGTTTTGTAAGTTTTTTATATTCTTTTGTAGGGTTTTTACAAATTTCATTTAGATTTGTTTATTTATTTAAATTTCAATTGATTTTTTATCAGGAAATGTTCATAATCAACCAGAAAATCCACAAGAACATCAAAACCCTCAAGAACCCCAAAACCAAAACCCTCCTCAAGAAGAAGAACAAATTCCACAACCCGAAGCAATTGCAAGACCTCCACCAGGCGCACAAAAAAATATAAGAAATGAAATAGAGAGAGGCAAAACTCAATTAAAAGGAATCATTTCTCGGTTGAAAGAATTCATACAAACCAATCCAATGAGGGCTCAATTGGCATCATCCCTTGAATCCATTAACACTCAGATAGCCTCAGTTAGTGGTCAGTTAGATATTTGGCGGGCTAAGAGGGATGAAACAAAAAAGATTTTATGCAAATAAATTGTCATATGAAGATGTTAGAAAAAAGGAAATACCAAAAGGTAGTATATGTGCATTATTTAGAAAATTCGGTGAGCAAAATACTGTTAGAGAGGGTACTAAATGATTCCCCATCCATTGGTGCATACATGATGCTATTAGAAATAATTTTTGGGATAGATGGTGGATGGTTCTTGATGCCCCTCCTTGCAACAATCACGAGGTCCCCATGTATTTTTTGAAGAAATTATATTATGAGTTTGTCCTTGGGGAGATCCCCAATTATTTTGATATGTTAGACTCCCAGGGTAGAGGTGGGGGGTCATCATTTGAGAGGCCCAGAGCACGTCGTGACCCTAATGTAGTTATGGCACCCGTGGTCCATCCACAGCGTGAGCATGTGATTATTCCTTCAGTTGTGAAGGAACATGTAGAGGCCAACACTCTAGGGACCATTAATGCTTTGAAGCAAACCCTCATCCATTCCAAGAGCCCATTAGTTGAGGGGGAGCCTTCTATACATCGTGGTCACATGTGCACTTCATGCGGATCCCTATGCACATTTGGCACTCATGTCGGAGATGGTGCAGATGATGGGCTTGTCATCGATCAGTTCCTGAATGAGACATTTGGCATTGACACACAGGTAAATTACTAATTTGATCACATTTCATACGTATAGTGAATGATTAATTAATTAGCATTTATTGACATTGTTCAAAATTTAGGGTCAAAGTGTTCCTGGGCCTAGCAGCGATCCTCTAGGCTCATTTTTTGTCCCTTCGACAAGTCCTGAGGTATGTATCAATTTAATCATTTTAATTAATACATATATTTATTACGTAATGATATTAAGGATTGACCAAAAAAAATATGCATGTGCATCGGTTCTCCATAAGACCCTCAACCTTTACCACAGACACAGAGCAGAGACATCATACGAGATTCACACAGGTACAGTTGTTTCATGTTAATTTAATTCATTTGATTATATTTATTCCATGTTTCATGTTAGATATAACATGTATTGTATGACATGCAGCTCATGATGTCGGACACACCTCCTCATCTGCGACAGTCTGTTGATAGTGGAGTGGCCACAGCTGTGGCTAGCTCACAGCCATTGACAGAGGTATGAAAGAATTTTCTTCATTTTAGTTGTTGTTTATAATAGTTAATCTCAAATTTTCTAATGTTATTTATAAGTGATTATATTTATTGAATTGTTGTAGGGTCTTGTCACGCCTGATTGCCCACGAGCATTTGAGGTGGACTTACAAAGTGACTATTTGTTGGCGGTAAGAAAATAATTGATTTTGTGAGTACATATATTTGATTTCAACATATAATAAATATTGATTCATTTCTACTTTCTTTGTATCAGTTGGACCTAGAGAAGAGCCTCAACAAGAGGTCAAGTGAGCGTGTCAGGAGGGCCCCTTCATCTCCACTGTCTCCCTCCACACGATGACAGAGGACGTCGAGAGACTTGTTTCCTTCCCCTCGTGGGAAGGAAAAGATGTAGTTGAGATATTTGATACATATATATAGAGACTTGTTTCCTTCCCCATGTATATATATAGGCATCCGAGAGACATATTCGATACACATTTGATGTACATATGACATTCTATATTTGATGTATGACATTATTGGTTAATATATGATATGTTTGTTCATATACAACATTATTGGTTATCATAATATATTATGTGTTTGTTAATGTATATGACATTATTGGTTATCATTTTATATTATATGTTTGTTCATGTATGACGTTAAATTAGATATGTTCGTGTATGACATTAAATTAGATATGTGCATGTATGAAATTAAATTCAATTGTTAGAGAGTTTCCATTATGTCTACCAACTAGTAGATGTTCTTTTTTGCTTTTTTAGTATTTCTCAAAAATTGCAAAGAAGTTGTTTCTGGTGAATAGTTGTAAACAATTGTGATCATCGACTTCATGTACTCATGGCTTTGGCTGCGAACACTTGTAACTTTGGCTATAAGCATCCATGGCTTTGGCTATGTGCACTAGTGGCTTTGGCTGTGAGCATTTATGGCTTTGGTTGTAGGCACAATATAGCCTTGGCTGTAGGTTGTCTTTCTTGTTGTATGTCGAAGTTACCTTCAAGAATATCATTAGTCTAATATCATTACAATTAAAATACTATAACATAATACCTTGGAAATAATAGTCTTTAACCCATTACTTTATTTGTTAAAACATCATGTGGTATCTACTGTAGTCCTTCTACTCAAACATGTTTTCAAAAATACTTAGTATGGGAAATAAATGTCTATGGAAAGCTTGTCAAATAGGATATTGAAGAACTAAATGTGGATAGTCATTAGTACCCATCAATAAGAACACAGACATCTTTCTCAAGAAAGCCATATGACATTAGCAAGTAATTTATAAATTTCCTTTGCAAATAACTAGAAGATGCTATGAATCTTAATACAGAGTTAATCATGAACTCATTATTCCATCCAAGAAGCATATATCACACTAAGCCAATTAACCGACAAGATAAAAATTAATTCAATTTCAAAAAAATTTTGAGTATAACAAGCATCTTAGGGATTCTTACAAGAATTAACACAATTTTCACAAGAGCATTACAAGTTCTTGTAATGCTATTTCACATATTGTAATCATATTCAGTTTTGAATGGCCATTTTTGTTACAAGCATAAATGTTCTTTAAGGTCTTTTAATTCTAGACATGAATTATATTATGAAGCTTTTTTATGACAACCCACTCAATGCATATATTGTTGTTCCACATTATGCTAATTTGACTTTCATTGGTTGATTTGGGTCTAGACATGACGTTATTCACTACCTTTTTTATATATTATTTTTTTGTAGTGAGGTTCTAGCCTAAATGAATGTATTAATCATTGAAGTTGTGAACCTTGGTCGAGATCCTTAGAAATATATTTTCAAATTGGACCTCAAATAGTTTTCTCAGTCACCCCCTTTACACAGATACTGAAATTGTAGTTAATTACAAAATTAATACTGAATTAACACAAGTTTAATTGAGAAGTATTATGTACCTCAATAGGCTAGATTATTATTGACCGGGAAGCTTTACCTTAGAGCAGTTGGTTTCCTAAATCTTTAGCACAATGACAGTCTTATGGAATGTGGAATTAGGTCTGCTAGCTAAGGAACGTTCTTTAAAAGGTAGAGGAAACTCAAGACTCACATGTTTCCAATCAATATAAATGTTTAAATCTCATCTCTAATTTTTTCTATCTATGATCTTCTTAAAACTTAACTTTCTAAATGCATTGATGGGGAAATAAAGATCTTCTAGGAACTAAAGGCTAATCATGTTTAATACTTACAATTCTCTGTTTTTATCTAATAATTTAAAAAAGATTGTACAAGTGTTTTCAAAGAGCAACACTTGTCACTAACATCATAAGAAGGAATATCCAAGGAGTCTTACCACTGATCTCCCACCACCAAATTCAAGAGAAAACAAAATTCCACTACTAAAGAGATAGTAACAATGATCATCCCTAGTCTCTCCCTTATCACAAAATGATTACCATCAAAAATTGCATTTCCAATTGCGTCATGTGTGTTGAAGTGATAGTAACATTTTGACTCTCTTACCTAATGTCTCCCATTTCTGAAACTCCTGGGGAAGGGCAAGGCCATCTTCTCAGTACTTCAAAATACAACGAGTTCCATTTTTTCACATATTGATAATCGTTAACTTAAAGTATAGTCGAAGTATTGACAGCCCATAGATATGCCCCATCAAAGATCGCAGCCCTGTGGCATTTAGTGACCCTTAGGGACATTCTGGTTCAACATGCCTAAGAATGTTCGAGCACTGAAGGGGATAGGAAGAGGTTGGGGATAGGGTTTACCTGGCCACCTGGAGCTAATAGAGCAGACAGTTTGATCCCACGACGAAAGATGAGAGAGATTTGGCAGTTGGCAACTTTGTACTGGCCAACACTACAAGTTTCAGCATCACCCGAGATGGCATTGTAGAATGAAAATAGAATGTGATCTCCAAAAAGAGAGAGAGGTTATTGTAGGTCTCTATAACATAGTCCTGTAGGAATTGGAATCTCATCCATATCTTGCACGAGCTCCGAGATATACCCCGTCAAAGATCGCAGCCCTGTGGCATTTAGTGACCCTTAAGGACATTCTGGTTTGGCGTGCTTGAGAACGTTCGAGCACTTAAGGGGACAAGACAAGGTTGGGGATAGGGTTTACCCAACCACCCAGAGCTAATGGAGTAGACAGTTTGATCCCATGACGAAAGATGAGAGAGATTTGGCAGTTGGCAACTTTGTACTAGCCAACACTACAAGTTTTAGCATCACCCAAGATGGTGTTGTAAAATGAAAATGGAATGTGATCTCCAAAAAGTGAGAAAGTTTATTGTAGGTCTCTGCAACACGGTCCTATAAGAACTAGAATCGCATCCATACCTTGCACGAGCTTCGAGATATGCCCCATCAAAGATCGCAACCCTATGGCATTTAGTGACCCTTAGGGACATTCTGGTTCAGTGTGCCTGAGAATGTTTGAGCACTGAAGGGGACAGGAAGAGGTTGGGGATAGGGTTTACCCGGCCACCCGGAGCTAATGGAGCAGACAGTTTGATCCCACGATGAAAGATGAGAGAGATTTGGCAGTTGGCAACTTTGTACTGGCCAACACTACAAGTTTCAGCATCACCCGAGATGGCATTGTAGATTGAAAATGAAATGTGATATCCAAAAAGAGAGAGAGGTTATTGTAGTTCTCTACAACACAATCCTGTAAGAATTGGAATCCCATCCATATCTCACACGAGCTCTGAGATATGCCCCGTCAAAGATCGCAGCCCTGTGGCATTTAGTGACCCTTAGGGACATTCTGGTTCGGCGTGCCTGAGAACGTTCGAGCACTGAAGGGGATGAGACAAGGTTGTGGATAGGGTTTACCCGGCCACCTGGAGCTAATGGAGCAGACAGTTTGATCCCACGACGAAAGATGAGAGAGATTTGGCAGTTGGCAACTTTGTACTGGCCAACACTACAAGTTTCACCATCACCCGAGATGGCATTGTAAAATGAAAATAGAATGTGATCTTCAAAAAGTGAGAGAGGTTATTGTAGGTCTCTGTAACATGGTCCTATAGGAACTAGAATCATATCCATACCTTGCATGAGCTCCAAGATATGCCCCGTCAAAGATCACAGCCCTATGGCATTTAGTGACCCTTGGGGACATTCCGGATTGGCTTGCCTGAGAACGTTCAAGCATTGAAGGGGATAGGATGAGGTTGGGGATAGGGTTTACCCGGCCACTCGGAGCTAACGGAGCAGATAGTTCGATCCCACGACGAAAGGTGAGAGAGATTTGGCAGTTGGCAACTTTGTACTAGCCCACACTGCAAGTTTCAGCATCACCCGAGATGGCATTGTAAAACAAAAATGGAGTGTGATCTCCAAAAAGTGAGAGAGGTTATTGTAGGTCTCCACAAAAAAATCTTGTAGGAACTAGAATTACATCCATACCTCACACGAGCTCTGAGATATGCCCCGTCAAAGATCACAACCCTATGGCATTTAGTGACCCTTGGGGACATTCTGGATTGGTGTGCCTGAGAACGTTCGAGCACTGAAGGGGATAGGATGAGGTTGGGGATAGGGTTTACTCGACCATGCGGAGCTAACAGAGTAGACAGTTCAATCCCACGAGGAAAGGTGAGAGAGATTTGGCAGTTGGCAACTTTGTACTAGCCGACATTGCAAGTTTCAGCATCACCCGAGATGGCGTCGTAAAATGAAAACGGAGTGTGATCTCCAAAAAGTGAGAGATTTTATTGTAGGTCTCCAAAAAGAGTGTTTAAAAATGCAAAAACAGTGGGGGGTCCTTTGTATGGTTTGGGAGTTTGACCATTAAAACTAGAAATTGTCCTAGTAGTAAGTGTTGGTAACAGTTTTGAAATTTGATTGTTGAGTGTTGAGAAACCTCAAGTTTGGGATTTTTCTTGTTGGTTTGAGTCTATAATAACCATTTCCATCTAAAAAGTCGAGTGTTGAAACCATTTAAGAAGTATTTGCATAGTTTTCCCTAAAATTTGAGTGCATAAAAAGGGGTATGTGATTGCTTCCAAGGTGGATTTAGTGTTTTCTCCAAACAAGAGTTGCATTTTATGTTTGAAGTCATCTAATATAACCAAAGTGAAGGTGTTTGAACAATTTTGGGGTTCTAGAGATGTTGCAAAGTAAGAGTTCTAGAAAGCCCTAGGGTAAAGGGGCTAGAAAGGAGGGTTTTGTAAAAACCATTGTAAAGTTGATCATGAGACCAAAAAAATAGAAGAATCCTTGCATTTGAGTCGTGTCTTAAGACTTTTTTGGGTCATGGAAGTTCCAAAAGTCAAGGGATTGTGAGTTGCTTTGTAAATGGCCTCAAACTAGGCCTAGTTGGCAGACTGAAATAGCCAGTTTTGAGTGATATTTTACAAAACAAGTGTAGTTGGTTTTGGAGTATATTTTAGAGTGAGAAAAAGGGTATTTTAATCACCCAATATTTTAGGAAGTTCTATGGAAATTTTTGGAGAAAACAACAAATTAGTGACTGGCAAGGGCTAGTTGGAACAAGTTAGATGAGATGTTTTGAGATGATCCAAGGTGTTGAGGCCATGATATGATGCCAAGGATGAGTTTTGGTATTTGCATAGGGTGTTCCAACCAAGCTACAAATTCATAGGATAGGACCTTGTAAGGTACTTGCAAATTATGGTTCTAATGCCGACAAAATAGAACTCCCACCAAACTTGGAAATTTACCTTATCTTTAATGTCAAGGACTAAGTTCAATATAAAGGGCCTACATTCATAGAAGGACAAAAAAATCAAAGGTTGAAGAAGTCACTATCCCATTATAATCTCATCCAAAAGCTAAAAAGGTTATGGATTCAAGAATCAAGAAGAAGACTTGTCATGGCACCTATATTGAGCATCTTATCAAATGGAAGGATCAACCAGAATCTGAAGTAACATGGATAGATGGGAGTGATTTTGGAAAGAAAGGTATTCCTATGAAATTCCTTCAGATTTATCCACCATGAGTTCTTTGTCACATAGTCAATTGGTGTTCGTAGATCCTAGGGAAGGGGATAGTTGGGAGATATCCTCTTGGGAATAGGGTCAAGAAGAAACCCTATAGGATCAGAAGAAGTCATTGGTTAGTTTGGGCATAGTGGCCTAAACTAGCAGGGTGGGTCTCCTTACATTACTGTTGGTTAGAGAATTCCAATTTTTATTTGTTCAAGGCTAAGAGACATATAAAAAACTACATTTTCAATTATGATCTCAAGGCCTGCATGGCAGTCCAAGTACATGGATGGATGATGAAATAATTATTCTTGAATTGGCTAGACCACTTTTTAAGAACAATTCCATGTGGGGTGTTTCTCTCAAAAAGGTATCTTCTAGTATTTGATGATCATGGAATCCATATGACATGGAAAATAATTGATAAAGCAAAGAAGTTACGCATAGATTGTGTGTCACTTGTAGTGTATACCATCTATAGGTGTCAATCATTGGATGTTAGCTTTTTCTCACCATTAAAATCTTACTTAAAACATATTTGGAATGTGTGGTTGGCTAGGAACCCTCAAATCAATATTGGTTGTGAGGAGTTAGGAATGCTATCCAGCAAAGCCTCCAATTTGGCACTTACACCCGATAATATAATGAGTCGTTTCCATAGGATAGGGATATGGTCTTTGAATAGGGAGGTTTTAGTGAATGATATACGCCCAAGAAAGTGCTTCATTGTTGATGAGGATGGAAAATAGGGATCTAAACCACAACCCACAAGTAGTGGATCAGAAGAAACAACTACTATAGATGATGCAAATATTGATGAGTTGTAAAGCGAGGGGGAGGAAATCCCTATTGAATCCTTCCTAAAAATCAATGGCTTATTAGATGAACCAATTAACACTTTGTTGAGGAGTTATGGACAAAATATGAAGGGACTAGGTACAATTGCACCTAAAAATACCCAACCAGAAAACCTGAACCAGCCAGTGGACTATTATAGGAGATAAAACCTTGAGCATACAACAAACATTGATATTAGATTAAGCTTGCTAATGCAAGATTCACAACCAGATTGGTTGTAGGAGGTTGTCACAAACCTTGGGTAACCAAATACTTGTGGGGATGAAAATGTTTCCCTTTTAATTCCATCCCCACGACATGTTGACCCCAAGGATGTCATCTAATGCTTTGCAAATGGTGGCAACCATGATGAAATAAATAGTTTACAATTTTTTGATACCTAGGCCCAAAATGACTATGATGGAGATGTTGATTTTATACGTTACATGCCACTAGACAGAAAACAACATAGTGGTTTACCCAGTAGATTCCTATAGCTACCAAAGAAAAGGATACAAAATTCTAAGGAACAAGAGAGACTAAGAAGTTATTTGAGGCTAATGCACTTTACATGAAGGAGAAGATCAGGGATAGGAAAGATGGGAGAGAGGAAAAGATTGCAAGAAATGAGATCTTAGATGCTATAGAGAGGGGAAAATGAGATGCGGAGAAGGTTGCACTAAAGGAATAGAAGAGGAAAGAAAGAGAGGATAATCTAAATGTTTGAAAGAGATATAGACCAAATATTGGAGGTGCACCTTCAACAACTATAGTAATTATATTTACAACACTAGTGGAAGGAGATGTAATTGCACTAGCCCTAGAATCAATTAGTATGCCCAACATACCTCTTCTCCCATAGCATAAATCACATTCTGATATGTTCAATGCTCTAATCCCTAGATTAGGAAATATTCTTACTTAATAAGTGTAACCCCAAGCATTGTCACCATAGTTGGCAACAAATGGTGAGAGTCCCAATCAACTAGTGAAAAAAATGACTAAGTTGATGGAGCTGAATCCTACATTACACACATCTCCTAGTAGTGGACAGGAGGATGTTGGGATTGGGAGCATAGCACCTATTCCCTTTCCCAGTTTTATGGACAATTGATGGGAACTCAAGTAGATGGGAGAAATTCCAATTTTTTTGAAGCGATAAAGTTTTGTGATGTATTTAGAATATCTAAGATAGAATTATTTTTTATGTGAACTAAACCATTCTTACATTACTATTTAAATGCATTTGTATTGTTATAATAGTTTTATTGTTGGTCATGGTGTAAAATATGTAAAGTTTAGAAATATAAATAGTTCATTATAGAGATATTATAGAATTAATTTATTTTAAATAATAGAAATAATCATAACAAATAATTAGAAATAAAAAATAATAATTTTATACAAAAAGTTTTAATTTATTTTAAATAATTAAATAATAGAAACATCGTAGAATTAATAATTTAGTATAATCATAACAAATAGACACTAAACAATCCCAAATTCAAACATACGAAGGTCCAACTAGAATAATGACTTTAAATAACCAAATACCAAATCCAAACAAAGGAAATGGGACTTTTACCTTAAATGAATAAATTACATGAAGAAGGGTGGCTGGCTATTTGGAAATCTACTTATTTTTCTTCTCTCCCTCCTATCATCCAAGAGAACATGCAATGAAAGAAAAATATCGTCACAATAAGAAAATATGAAAAATATTGTTCTAGCTTTAAAAAAATTGAAAACATCAAAACATAAAATCTATGATTTAAACTAAATCTCATCACTTACGCATCATAACAATACGGTCCACCTTAGTCATGTGGACAGTCTTGGGGAAGAGGTTGCAACAATGTATTTGGATCTAGTTGATCACTCTTTCTCTCTCTCCCTCTCTCTATATTCAATCTAATGAGCCAATTGGATCTGCTCGACATTTTAATGTCTCAAGTATTGCCTCCTGGTCTAGCTCGCGAACTCTCCAAAGATTCTTATTATGTGGTTTTCCACCATATTTTATCAAGTGGACATTTGATGCGACAACAAGATTTGAATAATGAAGAATCTTCCTCTCTGTTTGCCAATCCTCGAATAACCACAAGTTAGGGTTCTTCATAGAATATCGTCTAAGCCATGTGCTGGTTACAACCACCACACCAACATGATACTCTAAACCTTCACCATCTATAACCGAGTGATCCAATTTTTTTTTGGCTTGAACACAAAGACACAAATAATAATCTATCCCTTCTTCATTGTATTCGGGTGCAATAACAACAAAAACATGGCCTGCAGTGACAAATGTACAAAATGCGGTCATTAATTCATAAAATACTTGCATAAAAGTTATAAAGTTACATATTGAAATTACAAAGATATATAGATATATATATTACCAGGTTGCACTAGATCAGACAAGCGGTCAAAGTCAATAGACGATTCCATCTGTACCATTTCCAATGCTTGTGGGGGATGATAGGTGTCAATTGGGTCCAAAACTTGTATATCCCATTTGTCCACCCATTCAGTCGACTCACAGTCATCCCAATTTTCTTTTGCACATGATGGACAATAACATGCCATTTTTCGTGTGTGGATACTCCATGAACCTGCATCAGAGCTTCTAAAAGAGTGCAACTCACTGGATCTTGTTAGTGTGCAACAATCCTGATATGGTGCAATGTTAGTATTATCTATCAACCAAAAAAATCTACGAACCGTAGACTCACCTTCCTTACCTGGACCCATTGTAGCGTTACACCACTGGATGATAGATTTTGCATCTGTCAATATTGCTCCATCTTTGTACTTTAGTTCTTCATGAGCTAAGGCTCTTTTGATGCATGCACCTACACCATCATGCTCTCCCTTTTCATGACCAACCTCTGTGAAATTCCACATGTATTGAATTCTACACAACTTGTGCATCCTGCTCAACCAATAGAACATACGTGCATTCTTGAATTGAGATGCACAATTGTCTGACCAAATAATGTGTTGATGATATGTGATGCCCCTGTTAGGAAAATCTCCATAAAATATTTGAAAACAACCATGTACAAACTCCGTAGAATGTGATCGATCATCACTGATGTAAAAATGGTACTCCCTCAAAATCTTCCTGTCATCCTCTGTACTTGTAGGTGAATGCATGAATGTTATGTGAACAAATATGGAAACTTGTTGAGAAGTATAATACTTTTCTTGCACCTCATTTTGTGGTTGTAGTGTGTAGTTCTCTGCGAAATCTACAACCAAAACAATGGTATCCAGTGGAAACATATCCTTGCACAACTTGAATTGCAAACTCATCCATCGAGCTCTATGAGTATGCCTTGCATACTCGTAAATAATATTTTCACAAAAAATCTTCATGAACTCATACACTGGAATCTTTTCAATGACTAAATCACATCTTTTACCATGTTTTCCATCTTTTAGAGCATATGTCACTGTCTTAAATTTTCCATAATCTACTATTTCATTTCCAATTGCATGTTTACTATCCATATTTTGACAAGTTGATAAAAGTTGCAAAGAACCACAAAATAAGCACGTACCATCCAAGAATGATGTCTTGTAAAATTGTTGGCCATCCCTTATTTCACATAAAATGTTGGATATGAATTCCCTTGAAGATCTTGGTGGCTCATTTATGTCACAATCTTGCAAAACAAACTGAGAATGCAAAATTACGCATATATGCCTAAAAACATCAAAATGGTTAGAAAATTCAATATGTATCCTACAACAACAAGTTGTGCATGTGTGATTTATCTTCACATAAAAAGGTTTACCCATCTCAATAAATCTTTGAGTTATTCGAATTTGAGGATACATACCAATAAATTTTGCAAAAAATTGTGTCTGAGTTGTGTCCAAAAAATGTTTTGCATGTGGCTCGCGATTTTGGCTACCAATCCTCCTTCTTACAACATCTCTTTGATTAGGGAAAACACGTGTGTTATTTTTTCAAAAATCTTCGATCAATGATTTCAAGGCTTCACTAATTTCTTTTTCCTTTCGTGGTAGTCTACCGCTAAATGTCCATAACTCATTTTTTGTTGGATCTTCCAATCTCTCACGCCTTAGCATTGCTCTCCTTAGAATACCTCTACCAATTTTTAATGTTTTGCTTCTCTTTCTCATGAGTTGAGCTTTCTTCATTTTGCTACTTACTATTGTCGATGTAAGTACCCATCTTGTGATATTACTATCTTTGGTGCATGATTTAGAACCCACTTTGTCATAAGCATTCATTAGATTCTTTACAATGTTTTTTTCATTTGAATCATCCATCGTTCTTAGCCCAAGAATCTTCATTATAGGCCTAAATTTTAAATTCCTCATCATTTCAACAAATAATTGGCATTGAATTGTAATATTTAATTCATCAAAAAATAATCTCCACATACAATTAACTTTTCTTTGACAAGTACGCTTGCTAATCTTGTTAGGCATTGATTTCAAAATGTTACTATCAATATCAATCAAATATTTTGGTCTTCTAAAACAAATTCTAGAAGGTGTTATAATCTCTTCAATTCTCTCAACATTTTGAACATCAACATAAGGTTGAGTGTATTGCGTACCTTGAACCAAAGATGATGTGCCTTGGCAATAAGATGAAAAAGATGGAATATCACCTACTTGATGTGTTGATGTTGTGCCTTCAACATGACATGATGGAGTGTGTATATCATTGAATCTACAAACCAGTGTCTCTTCAACATGAGAGGATGATATGACTTCAACATTGGAAGATGGTGTAGCGGACGATATGACTCCAACATTAGAAGATGGTGTAGCTTCACAATTCAATTGTCTTCTTGAGCATAACAGTCTCATTCGTTCTCTTTCTCTTTCCAATTCTTCCTCTTTGTTTCCTGGTACCGGTGGTTCTTGATCCTCTTCGAAAGTCAATTCTTCATTATTTCTTTGCAATTCTTTTTGCTCACATAGTAATTTCATTTTATCTCTTTTAATTGCCAAATCTCTCTCCCTATCTTCATTTGTTTGATTTTTTGGTTTCTTCCTTGGCATGATGATGATTTCTACATGTCAAATTATTCAAACATTTGAATTACTTAAAATGTGTAAATTAAAAATTATTCAAATACATATAAAAATTATAATTATTTGAATGAATACACAATATATATATAAAATGACTTGTCAAATTTCTAACCATTTGAAAATAACATTTCATTGAAACATACAAATTTCAATGAATTCACTATATATTAAATAACATGTCAAATTATAATCAAATTTGTATCTATATATCAACAAACAATATTTAAAATAGATTGCACTAACCTTTTCTATACAAGGAATATTCAAAAAGTCTTCAAATTGTGTATCCAATGATTGAATTTGGTGTTTGCTAGCTTCCAAAAGTGTTTGCCATCTTGAAATAGTGTTTGTTAGCTTGAAATAGTGTTTGCCACCTTGAAAGAGTGTTTGCTACGATGAAACCCGTGATTTCTGTCGGGATAACAGAGTGCAGAACAGAACAAAAGCAAAGAATGAATGAAATGAGCCCCAAAGTTGCTTTTTGACCATTTTTAGGTGATTTCACATAGTGTGTATGCGCTATAGCGCGTACGCACTATATGAGAACACATCACTCTCCACCCTCCCTACTCTCTCTCTCTCTCCCTACTCTCTCTCTCTTCCTACTCTCTCTCCCCTCTCCCATCCCCTACACTCTCTCTCTCTCCCCTCTCCCATCCTTTACTCTCTCTCACTCTCCCTCTCCCACCGCCTACTCTCTCTATCTCTCTCACCCTCTCTCCTCTCCCATCCCCTACTCTTTAGATCTCTCACACACACTCCCATCCTCCCTCTCCCACTTCTTACTCTCTCTCTCTCTCTCTGCCACCTCCTACTCTCTCTCACACTCTCTCCCATCCCCTACTCTCTCTTACACACACTCCCATCCGCTACTCTCTCTCTCTCTTGGGATACTCTCTCTCTCCCCTCTCCCCTCTCCCATCCCCTAAACTCTCTCTTTTGCAGATACACACTCCCATCCCCCTCTCTCTCCCCTCTCCCATCCCTTACTCTCTAGATCGCTCACATGCACTCCCATCCCTCTCTCTCCTCCTCTCCCACTCCCTCTCCCACCACCTACTCTCTCTCTCTCTCTCTCTCTCTCTCTCCCTCTCTACTCTCTCCCTCTCTCTCTCTCTCTCTCTCTCTCCCATCCCCTACTCTTACTCTCTCTCTCTCTCCAATCCCCAACTCTCTCTCACACTCTCTCCCATCCCCTACTCTCTCTGACACTCTCTCTCATCCTTTCACTCTGTCTCTCTCATCTCGTACTCTCTCTCTCTCTCTTCCACCTCCTACTCTCTCTCACACTCTTTCCCATCCTTTCACTCTTTCTCTCCCATCTTGTACTCTCTCTTTGCCACCCCCTACTCTCTCTCAGACTCTCACACTCTCTCCTATCCCATACTCTCTCTCTTTCATAGACACACACACACACACTCACACTCACACTCCCATCCCCCCTCTCTCTTCTCTACCATCCCCTACTCTCTAGATTTTTCACACGCACTCCCATCCCTCTCTCTCCTCCTCTCCCACTCCCTCTTCTAGGTCACCTACTATTTCTCTCTCTCAAGTTCTCTCTCCCTCTCTACTCTCTCTCTCCCATCCCCTACTCTTACTCTCTCTCTCTCCCATTCCCAACTCTCTCTCACACTCTCTCCCATCCCCTACTCTCTCTCACACTCTCTCCCATCCTTTGACTCTGTCTCTCCCATCTCGTACTCTCTCTCTGCCACCCCCTACTCTCTCTCTCTCTCTCTCCCATCCTTTCACTCTATCTCTCCCATCCTTTCAATCTGTCTCTCCCATCTTGTACTCTCTCTCTACCACCCTCTACTCTCACACTCTCACACTCTCTCCCATCCCCTACTCTCTCTCTTTCACCGACACACACACTCTTATCCCCCCACTCTCTTCTCTCCCATCCCCTACTCTCTACATCTATCATGCACACTCCCATCCCCCTATCTCTCTCCCTCTCCCTCTCCTACAGCCTACTAGATCTCTCTCTCTCTCTCAAGTTCTCTCTCTCCCTCTCTACTCTCTCTCTTTCTCCCATCCCATCCCTTACTCTCACTCTCTCTCTCCCATCCCCTACTCTCTCTCACACTCCCATTCGCTAATCTCACTCTCTCTCTCCCATCCTGTACGAGCTCTCTCCGGCACCACCTACTCTCTCTCACACTCTCACACTCTCTCCCATCCTGTACGAGCTCTCTCTGCCACCACCTACTCTCTCTCACACTCTCACACTCTCTCCCATCCCCTACTCTGTCTCTCTTACACACATTCCCATTCCCCCTCCCTCTCTCTCTCCCTCTCCCTCTCCCTCTCCCACTGCCTACTTTCTCTTGCCCATCCTCTACTCTCTCTCTCCCCTCTCCCATCCCCTACTCTCTCTCTTTCATAGACACACACTCCCATCCCCCCCTCTCTCTCTCCTCTCCCATACCCTACTCTCTAGATTTGTCACACACACTCCCATCCCCCCTCTCTCTCCCTCTCCCACTCCCTCTTGCACCACCTACTATCTCTCTCTCTCTCTCAAGTACTCTCTTTCCCTCTTTACTTTCTCTCTCCCATCCCCTACTCTCACTCTCTCTCTTCCATCCCCCACTCTCTCTTACACTCTCTCCCATCCCCTACTCTCTCTCTCTCTCTCACCCCCATCCTGTACAAGCTCTCTCTACCACCCCCTACTCTCTCTCAAACTCTCACACTCTCTCCCATCTCCTACTCTATCTCTCTTATACACATTCCCATTCCCCCCCCCTCTCTCTCTCTCACACACTCCCTCTCCCATTGCCTACTCTCTCCCATCCCCAACTCTATCTCTCTTACATACTTCCATTCCCCCTCTCTCTCTCCCTCCCACTCTCTCTCCCATCGCCTACTATCTCTCTCTCTCTCTCTCTCTCTCCCTCTCTCTCCCATCCCCTACTCTCACTCTCTCTCTTTGCCACCCCTACTCTCTCTCACACTCTCACACTCTCTCCCATCCCCTACTTTCTCTCTTACACACAGTTCCATCCCCCCTCTCTCTCCCTCTCCCACTCCCTCTGCCATTGCCTAATCTCTTTCTCTTCCATCCACCCTCTCTCTCCCTCTCTCACTCCCTCTGCCATTGCCTACTCTCTTTCTATCCCATCCCCTACTCTCTCTCTTTCACAGACACCCATCCCCCCTCTCTCCTCTCCCATCCTCTACTTTTTCTCTCACTCTCCCTCTCCCACTGCCTACTCTCTCTCTCTCTCTCTCTCTCTCTCTCTCTCTCTCTCTCTCTCCCTCTCTACTCTCTCTCTGCTACCCCCTACCCTCTCTCACATTTTTATACTCTCTCTCTTTCCCTCTTACACACATTTACATCCCCCCTCTCTCTCTCCCTCTCCCATTGCCTACTCTCTCTTCCATCCCCTACTCTCTCTCAAGATACTCTATCTTCCCCCTCTCCCATTCCCTACTCTCTCTCTTTCACACACATGCACTCCCATCCTCCTCTCTCTCACTCTTTTTCTCCCACTCCATCTCCCACCATCTACTCTCTCTCTCTCCCCCATCCCCTACTCTCAATCTCTCTCTCCCAACTTGTACTCTCTCTCACACTTCCTCTCTCTCCCATCCCCTACTTTCAATCTCTCTCCCCCATTCCGTACTCTCTCTTTGCCACCTCGACTCTCTCTCTCACACTTCCTCTCTCTTGCATCTTGTACTCTCTTTGCCACCCCTACTCTCTCACATTTCCTCTATCTCCCATCCTATACTCTCTCTCTCTCTCTGCCACACCTACTCTTTCTCACTTCCTCTCTCCCCTCTCCCATCCCCTCCTTTCTCTCTATCTCTCTCTCACACACAAATAGCCATTCCCTCGCCCCACCCCCCTAGCTCTCTCTTGGTTTTGGTTTGCAATTTAGGTCTCAATAGTGCGTGCACACTATAGCGCATGCACACTACCTCGAATTCACTAGCGTTTTAATAGCGCGTGCGCGCTATAGGGTGCACGCACTATTCAAAGCTTTGCATTAAACCAAGCCTAAGGCTTGGTTTTGCCTTGGAGATCCAACCCAAAGGTTTGGAGTTTATAAATAGGTCTAAGATGTATTTTCCAGCAAACATACAAAAAATGATTGATTTTTCTTGTGTGCTCCCCTTCAAGATTCCTCGTGGTTGGGTATCGATAAGATCAGGTTACATAACATTATAGGTCTCTGTGTTAGCTATCTAACCATATAATTTATTTTTAATTTGAACTATTTTAAGTCTTTCATCTATAATTTATTTTCAATGTATGTTCATTTTTTGTCAGAAACCACCATGTACTAATTGGGCTATAGATTTTAGCACATTCATCGAATTTTGTAACAACTTAGTTTTTTAGAAACTAGACTCCATTCTACACACTTTGAAAAAAATAAGTTTTGATTTTAGATTAGTTTTCAATCATTTCTAGGGGGAGCACACAGATATTTCACATTTTTGGGATGGGTCAAATTTAAAAATTCATTAAAAAAAAAAAAAACATTATAAAATTACCCGAAAAATCTAGGATAAACTACATAGTGTTAGGTAACTTTTGACCAGAGCAATTAAAGAATTTCAAAAAAAAAGTTAAAATTTTAGGGGGGCCACACTTTGTACTATGTTATGTTTTTTTGGAATAAACAGTACCACTTTTTGTGGCCCCTTTTTTGAGGACCTAAAACTAAACCATTTTGAAAAAAAATTAGTAGTTTAGAAACTAGATTCAAAGGACTATGACTTTTGTTTTTGTCATATCTTAAAATTATGAGCGTAACTATCTTCAAATTCTTGTTGAAGTCCAAAATTTACTGATTTCAGGAAAAAGGTGTCCACTTATACCCCCCTTTTGGCACCACAACTTCGTGCACTTACCCTATGAGCAAATGTGAGTATGAACTTCAGCAAAAATTTGATGCAAATTCTCATTCAACCTTTCAAAATGAAGAGATGAGGGTCTCTTAAATAGACTTTCTTGGAATTCATCAACGGTTGAGATCGATTTCAATCAACGGTCAGGATTAAAGGTGAAGTTCAGTCATCAAGGAAGATTTCCAAATTAAAGAGAGTTAACAGATTTAATTTGAGTAAAATAAGGAGTTAACTGATTCAATTTGAGTAGAAAAAGGAGTTAACTGATTTAACTCATTTTTTATCAATAGTGAACTGGAAATTTCCCTTTTTGAACTGAAGAGAGATTTTGTTGAGATATTTAATTTAATAAAATGAGCTATGCTCTCATAACTACTTTTTCTATTTAATTAAATAATCTTTAATTAATTAGAGAAACTTTTCTTATTTAATTAAATAACATTATTTAATTAGTTAGGAATGGCTTCTCATTTAATTAAATAACTTTGTTTAATTAATTAGAAGTAAGTACTCCATTTAATTAAATAATTTTGTTTAATTATTTCAAAATTATTTTTGAAACTAGTCAACTCAAGTCAACCGTGGTTAAATCTGGTCAACTTTTGGTCAAACTTGATCTTTGCGTATGTGAATATGAGAAAATGTGAGTATGAATTCCAGCAACAATTCAATTCAAATTCTCATTCAACCTTTCAAAATGAAGAGATGAGGGTCTCTTAAAAAGACTTTACTGAAATTCATCAACAGTTGAGATCGATTTCAACCAACGGTAAAGATTAAAGGTGAACTTCAGCCATAAAGGGAGATTTCCAAATTAAAGGGAGTTAAAAGATTTAATTTGAGTAAAATAAGGAGTTAATTGATTCAATTTGTGTAGAAAAAAGAGTTAACTGATTTAACTCATTTTTTATCAATAGTGAACTGGAAATTTCCCTTTTTGAACTGAAGAGAGATTTTGTTGAGATATTTAATTTGATAAAATGAGATATGCTTTGATAATTACTTTTTCTATTTAATCAAATAATCTTTAATTAATTGGAGACACTTTTCCTATTTAATTAAATAACTTCGTTTAATTAATTAGGAATGGCTTCTCATTTAATTAAATAAATTTGTTTAATTAATTAAAAGTAAGTACTCCATTTAATTAAATAATTTTGTTTAATTATTTCAAAATTCTTCTCGAAACTAGTCAACTCAAATCAACCATGGTCAAATCTGGTCAACTTTTGGTCAAACTTGATCTTTGCATATGTGAATATGAGCAAATGTGAGTATGAATTCCAGCAACAATTCGATGCAAATTCTCATTCAACCTTTCAAAATGAAGAGATGAGGGACTCTTAAATAGACTTTCCTGGAATTCATCAACGGTTGAGATCGATTTCAATCAACGGTCAGCATTAAGGGTGAAGTTCAATCATAAAGAGAGATTTTAAAATTAAAGGGAGTTAACAGATTTAATTTGAGTAAAATAAGGAGTTAACTGATTCAATTTGAGTAGAAAAAGGAGTTAACTGATTTAACTCATTTTTTATCAATCGTGAACTGAAGATTTCCCTTTTTGAACTAAAGAGAGATTATTTTCAGATATTTAATTTAATAAAATGATATATGCTCTTATAATTACTTTTTCTATTTAATTAAATAATCTTTAATTAATTAGAGACACTTTTCTTATTTAATTAAATAACTTTATTTAATTAGTTAGGAATGGCTTCTCATTTAATTAAATAACTTTGTTTAATTAATTAGAAGTAAGTACTCCATTTAATTAAATAATTTCGTTTAATTATTTCAAAATTATTTTCGAAACTAGTCAACTCAAGTCAACCGTGGTTAAATCTAGTCAAATTTTGGTCAAATTTGATCTTTGCGTATGTGAATATGAGAAAATGTGAGTATGAATTCCAGCAACAATTCGATTCAAATTCTCATTCAACCTTTCAAAATGAAGAGATGAGGGTCTCTTAAAAAGACTTTCCTGAAATTCATCAACAGTTGAGATCGATTTCAACCAACGGTAAAGATTAAAGGTGAAGTTCAGCCATAAAGGGAGATTTCCAAATTAAAGGGAGTTAAAAGATTTAATTTGAGTAAAATAAAGAGTTAATTGATTCAATTTGTGTAGAAAAAAGAGTTAACTGATTTAACTCATTTTTTATCAATAGTGAACTGGAAATTTCCCTTTTTGAACTGAAGAGAGATTTTGTTGAGATATTTAATTTAATAAAATGAGATATGCTTTGATAATTACTTTTTCTATTTAATCAAATAATCTTTAATTAATTGGAGACACTTTTCCTATTTAATTAAATAACTTCGTTTAATTAATTAGGAATGGCTTCTCATTTAATTAAATAACTTTGTTTAATTAATTAGAAGTAAGTACTCCATTTAATTAAATAATTTTGTTTAATTATTTCAAAATTCTTTTCGAAACTAGTCAACTCAAATCAACCATGGTCAAATCTGGTCAACTTTTGGTCAAACTTGATCTTTGCATATGTGAATATGAGCAAATGTGAATATGAATTCCAGCAACAATTCGATGCAAATTCTCAATCAACCTTTCAAAATGAAGAGATGAGGGTCTCTTAAATAGACTTTCCTGGAATTCATCAACGGTTGAGATCGATTTCAATCAACGGTCAGCATTAAGGGTGAAGTTCAGTCATAAAGGGAGATTTTAAAATTAAAGGGAGTTAACAGATTTAATTTGAGTAAAATAAGGAGTTACCTGATTCAATTTGAGTGGAAAAAGGAGTTAACTGATTTAACTCATTTTTTATCAATCGTGAACTGAAGATTTCCCTTTTTGAACTAAAGAGAAATTATTTTGAGATATTTAATTTAATAAAATGATATATGCTCTTTTAATTACTTTTTCTATTTAATTAAATAATCTTTAATTAATTAGAGACACTTTTCTTATTTAATTAAACAACTTAATTTAATTAATTAGAAATGGCTTTTCATTTAATTAAATAACTTTGTTTAATTAATTAGAAGTAAGTACTCCATTTAATTACATAATTTCATTTAATTATTTCAAAATTCTTTTCGAACCTACTAAACTTAAGTCAATCATGGTTAAATCTGCACAACTTTTGGTGAAACTTGGTCTTTGCGTATGTGACTATGAGCAAATGGGAGTATGAATTCTAGTACCAATTCGATGCAAATTCTCATTCAACCTTTCAAAATGATGAGATGAGGGTCTCTTAAATAGACTTTCCTAGAATTCATCAACGGTTGAGATCGATTTCAATCAACGGTCAGGATTAAGGGTGAAGTTCAGTCATAAAGCGAGATTTCCAAATTAAAGGGAGTTAACAGATTTAATTTGAGTAAAATAAGGAGTTAACTGATTCAATTTGAATAGATAAAAGAGTTAACCGATTTAACTCATTTTTTAACAATAGTGAACTAGAAATTTGCCTTTTTGAACTGAAAAGAGATTTTGTTGAGATATTTAATTTAATAAAATGAGATATGCTCTTATAATTACTTTTTCTATTTAATTAAATAATCTTTAATTAATTAGAGACACTTTTCTTATTTAATTAAATAACTTAATTTAATTAATTAGTAATGGATTCTCATTTAATTAAATAACATTGTTTAATTAATTAGAAGTAAGTACTCCATTTAATTAAATAATTTCATTTAATTATTTCAAATTTTTTTTCGAAACTAGTCAACTCAAATCAACTGTGGTCAAATTTGGTCAACTTTTGGTCAAACTTGATCTTTGCGTATGTGAATATGAGCAAATGTGAGTATGAATTCAAGCAACAATTCGATGCAAATTCTCATTCAACCTTTCAAAATGAAGAGATGATGGTCTCTTAAATAGACTTTCCTGGAATTCATCAACGGTTGAGATCGATTTCAATCAACGGTCAGCATTAAAGGTGAAGTTCAGTCATAAAGGGAGATTTCCAAATTAAAGGGAGTTAACAGATTTAATTTGAGTAAAATAAGGAGTTAACTGATTCAATTTGAGTAGAAAAAGGAGTTAACTGATTTAACTCATTTTTTATCAATCGTGAACTGAAGATTTCCCTTTTTGAACTAAAGAGAGATTTTGTTGAGATATTTAATTTAATAAAATGAGATATGCTCTTATAATTACTTTTTCTATTTAATTAAATAATCTTTAATTAATTAGAGACACTTTTCTTATTTAATTAAACAACTTAATTTAATTAATTAGAAATGGCTTCTCATTTAATTAAATAACTTTGTTTAATTAATTAGAAGTAAGTACTCCATTTAATTAAATAATTTCATTTAATTATTTAAATTTTTTTCGAAACTAGTCAACTGAAGTCAACCGTGGTTAAATCTGGTCAACTTTTTTTCAAACTTGATGTTTGCATACGTGAATATGAGCAAATGTGAGTTTGAATTCTAACAACAATTCAATGCAAATTCTCATTCAACCTTTCAAAGTGAAGAGATGGCGGTCTCTAAAATAGACTTTCCTGGAATTCATCAACGGTTGAGATCGATTTCAATCAACGGTCAGGATTAAAGGTGAAGTTCTGTCATAAAGGGAGATTTCTAAATTAAAGGGAGTTAACAGATTTAATTTCAATAAATTAAGGAGTTAACTGATTCAATTTGAGTAGAAAAAGGGGTTAACTGATTTAACTCATTTTTGATCAATAGTGAACTGAAAATTTCCCTTTTTGAACTGAAGAGAGATTTTGTTGAGATATTTAATTTAATAAGATGAGATATGCTCTCATAATTACCTTTTCTATTTAATTAAATAATATTTAATTAATTAGAAACCATTCTTATTTAATTAATTAGGAATGGGTTCTCATTTAATTAAATAACTTTGTTTAATTAATTAGAAGTAAGTACTCCATTCAATTAAATAATTCCATTTAATTATTTCAAATTTTTTTCGAAACTAGTCAACTCAAGTCAATCTTGGTTAAATCTGGTCAACTTTTAGTCAAACTTGATCTTTGCATATGTGAATATGAGCAAATATGAGTACGAATTCTAACAACAATTCGATGCAAATTCTCATTCAACCTTTCAAAATGAAGAGATGAGGGTCTCTTAAATAGACTTTCCTGGAATTTATCTACGGTTCAGATCAATTTGAATCAACAGTCAGGATTAAAGGTGAAGTTATGTCATAAAGGGTGATTTTCAAATTAAAGGGAGTTAATAAATTTAATTTGAGTAAAATAAAGAATTAACTGATTCAATTTGAGTAGAAAAAGGAGTTAACTGATTTAACTCATTTTTTATCAATAATGAACTGAAAATTTCCCTTTTTGAACTGAAGAGAGATTTTGTTGAGATATTTAATTTAATAAAATGAGATATGCTCTCATAATTACTTTTTCTATTTAATTAAATAATCTTTAATTAATTAGAGACACTTATATTATTTAATTAAATGACTTCATTTAATTAATTAGGAATGGCTTCTCATTTAATTAAATAACTTTATTTAATTAATTAGAAGTAAGTACTCCATTTAATTAAATAATTTCGTTTAATTATTTCAAAAAAAATTTTGAAACTAGTCAACTCAAGTCAACTGTGGTTAAATCTGGTCAAGTTTTGGTCAAACTTTATCTTTGCGTATGTGAATATGAGCAAATGTGAGTATGAATTCCAGCAACAATTTGATGCAAATTCTCATTCAATCTTTCAAAATGAAGAGATGAGGGTCTCTTAAATAGACTTTTCTGAAATAATTCAATGGTTGAGATCGATTTCAATCAACGGTCAGGATTAAAGGTCAAGTTCAGTCATAAAGGGAGATTTCCAAATTAAACAGAGTTAATAGATTTAATTTGAGTAAAATAAGAAGTTAACTGATTCAATTAGAGTAGAAAAAGGAGTTAATTGATTTAACTCATTTTTTATCAATAGTGAATTGGAAATTTCTCTTTTTGAAATGAAGAGAGATTTTGTTGACATATTTAATTTAATAAAATTAGATATGCTCTAATAATTACTTTTTCTATTTAAGTAAATAATCTTTGATTAATTAGAGACACTTATCTTATTTAATTAAATAACTTTATTTAATTAATTAGGAATGGTTTCTCATTTAATTAAAAAACTTTCTTTAATTAATTAGAAGTAAGTTCTCCATTTAATTAAATTTTTTTGTTTAATTATTTCAAAATTCTTTTGAAAAATGGTCAACTCAGGTCAACCGTAGTTAAATTTGGTCAATTTTTTGTCAAACTTAATCTTTGCGTATGTGAGTATGAGCAAATGTGAGTATGAATTCCAACAATAATTTGATGCAATTTCTCATTCAACCTTTCAAAATGAAGAGATGAGGGTCTCTTAAATAGACTTTCTTAGAATTCATCAACGGTTGAGATCGATTTCAATCAACGGTCAGGATTAAAAGTAAAGTTCAGTAATAAAGGGAGATTTTCAAATTAAAGGGAGTTAACAGATTTAATTTGAGTAAAATAAGGAGTTAACTGATTCAATTTGAGTAGAAAAAAGACTTAACTGATTTAACTCCTTTTTGGTCAATAGTGAATTGAAAATTTCCTTTTTTGAACTGAAGAGAGATTTTGTTGAGATATATAATTTAATAAAATGAGATATGCTCTCAAAATTACTTTTTCTATTTAATTAAATTATCTTTAATTAATTAGAGACACTTTTCTTATTTAATTAAATAACTTCATTTAATTAATTAGGAATGGCTTCTTATTTAATTAAATAACTTTGTTTAATTAATTAGAACTAAAAAATCCATTTAATTAAATAATTTCGTTTAATTATTTCAAAATTCTTTTCAAAACTAGTAAACTCAAGTCAACCATGGTTAAATCTGGTCAACTTTTGGTCAAACTTGATCTTTGCGTATTTGAATATGAGAAATGCGAGTATGAATTCTAGCAACAATTCGATGCAAATTCTCATTCAACCTTTCCAAATGAAGAGATGAGGGTCTCTTAAATAGACTTTCCTGGAATTCATCAATGGTTGAGATCGATTTCAATAAACGGTCAGGATTTAAAGGTGAAGTTCAGTCATAAACGGAGATTTTCAAATTAAAAGGAGTTAACAGATTTAATTTTAGTAAAATAAGGAGTTAACTTATTCAATTTGAGTAGAAAAAGGAGTTAACTGATTTAACTCATTTTTGATCAATAGTGAACTGAAAATTTCCCTTTTTGAGTTGAAGAGAGATTTTGTTGAGATATTTAATTTAATAAAATGAGATATGCTCTCATAATTACTTTTTCGATTTAATTAAATAATCTTTAATTAATTAGAGACACTTTTTTTATTTAATTAAATAACTTCATTTAATTAATTAGGAATCGCTTCTCATTTAATTAAATAACTTTGTTTAATTAATTAGAAGTAAGTACTCTATTTAATTAAATTATTTCGTTAAATTATTTCAAAATTCTTTACGAAACTAGTAACCTCAAGTCAAATGTGGTTAAATCTGGTAAACTTTTGGTCAAACTTGATCTTTATGTATATGAATATGAGCAAATGTGAGTATGAATTCCAGCAACAATTTGATGCAAATTCTCATTCAACCTTTTAAAATGATCAGATGAGGGTCTCTTAAATATACTTTCTTAGAATTCATCAACGATTGACATCGATATCAATCAACGGTCAGGATTAAAGGTGAAGTTTAGTCATAAACGGAGATTTCCAAATTAAAGGGAGTTAATAGATTTAATTTGAGTAAAATAAGTAGTTAACTGATTCAATTTGAGTAGAAAAAGGAGTTAACTCATTTAACTCATTTTTTATCAATAGTGAACTGGAAATTTTTCTTTTTGAACTGAATAGAGATTTTGTTGAGGTATTTAATTTAATAAAATGAGATATGCTCTGATAATTACTTTTTCTATTTAATTAAATAATCTTTAATTAATTAGAGATACTTTTCTTATTTAATTAAATAACTTGATTTAATTAATTAGGAATGGCTTCTCATTTAATTAAATAACTTTGTTTAATTAATTAGAAGTAAGTACTCCATTTAATTAAATAATTTCGTTTAATTATTTCAAAAAAAATTCAAAACAAGTCAACTCAAGTCAACTGTGGTTAAATGTGGTCAACTTTTGGTCAAACTTGATCTTTGCGTATGTGAATATGAGCAAATGTGAGTATGAATTCCAACAACAATTCGATACAAATTCTCATTCAACCTTTCAAAATGAAGAGATGAGGGTCTCTTAAATAGACTTTCTTAAAATTCATCAACGGTTGAGATCGATTTCAATCAACGGTCAAGATTAAAGGTGAATTTTTTTCATAAACAGAGATTTCCAAATTAAAGGGAGTTAACAGATTTAATTTGAGTAAAATAAGGAGTTAACTGATTCAATTTGAGTAGAAAAAGAAGTTAACTGATTTAACTCATTTTTGATCAATAACGAACTCGAAATTTCCCTTTTTTAATTGAAGAGAGATTTTGTTGAGATATTTAATTTAATAAAATGAGATATGCTCTCATAATTACTTTTTCTATTTAATTAAATAATCTTTAATTAATTAGAGAAACTTTTCTTATGTAATTAAATATCTTCATTTAATTAATTAGGAATGGCTTCTCATTTAATTAAATTACTTTGTTTAATTAATTAGAAGTACTCCATTTAATTAAATAATTTCGGTAAATTATTTCAAAATTCTTTTCAAAACTAGTCAACTCAAGTCAACTGTGGTTAGATCTGGTCAACTTTTGGTCAAACTTGATCTTTGCGTATGTAAATATGAGCAAATGTGACTATGAATTCCAGCAACAATTCGATGCAAATTCTCATTCAACCTTTCAAAATGAAGAGATGAGGGTCTCTTAAATAGACTTTCCTGGAATTCATCAACGGTTGAAATCAATTTCAATCAACGGTCAGGATTAAAGGTGAAGTTCAGTCATAAAGGGAGATTTCCAAATTAACGGGAGTTAACAGATTTAATTTGAGTAAAATAAGGAGTTAACTGATTCAATTTGAGTAGAAAAAGGAGTTGACTGATTTAACTCATTATTTATCAATAGTGAACTGGAAATTTTCCTTTTTGAACTGAAGAGAGATTTTGTTGAGATATTTAATTTAATAAAATGAGATATGCTCTCATAATTACTTTTTCTATTTAATTAAATAATCTTTAATTAATTAGAGACATTTTTCTTATTTAATTAAATAACTTCATTTAATTAATTAGGAATGGCTTCTCATTTAATTAAATAACTTTGTTTAATTAATTAGAAGTAAGTACTCCATTTAATTAAATAATTTCATTTAATTATTTCAAAATTCTTTTCGAAACTAGTCAACTCAAGTCAACCGTGGTTAAATCTGATCAACTTTTGGTCAAACTTGATCTTTGCGTATGTGAATTTGAGCAAATGTGAGTATGAATTCCAGCAACTATTCGATGCAAATTCTCATTCAACCTTTCAAAACAAAAAGATGAGGGTCTCTTAAATAGACTTTCTTGGAATTCATCAACGATTGAGATCGATTTTAATCAACGGTCATAATTAAAGGTGAAGTTGAGTCATAGAGGGAGATTTCCAAATTGAAGGGGGTTAACAGATTTAATTTGAGTAAAATAAAGAGTTAACTAATTCAATTTGAGTAGAAAATGGAGTTAACTAATTTAACTCATTTTTGATCAATAGTGAACTGGAAATTTCCTTTTTTGAACTGAAGAGAGATTTTGTTGAGATATTTAATTTAATAAAATGAGATATGCTCTCATAATTAGTTTTTCTATTTAATTAAATAATCTTTAATTAATTAGGGACTCTTTTCTTATTTAATTAAATAACTTCATTTAATTAATTAGGAATGGCTTCTCATTTAATTAAATAATTTTGTTTAATTATTTCAAAATTCTTTTCAAAACTAATCGACTCAAGTCAACTGTGGTCAAATCTGGTCAACTTTTTGTCAAACTTGATCTTGGCGTATGTGAATATGAGCAAATGTGAGAATGAATTCCAACAACAATTTGATGCAAATTCTCATTCAACCTTTCAAAACGAAGAGATGAGGGTCTCTTAAATAGACTCTCCTGGAATTCATCAACGGTTAAGATCAATTTCAATCAACGGTCAAGATTAAAGGTGAAGTTCAGTCATAAATGGACATTTCAAAATTAAAGGGAGTTAACAGATTTAATTTTGAGTAAAACAAGTAGTTAACTGATTCAATTTGAGTAGAAAAAGGAGTTAACTGATTTAACTTATTTTGAATGTGGTTAAGGAAGGGAGTCGTAGTCAGCTGCTTAGTCAGTATCTACACGATGTACGACTTCCTACCATTGTCTGTTTAGCTTAGCATTATATATATATTGTATGTACATGCATGGTTTTTTTTTTGTAGGTTGCAAGTACCGGGTATCGACTTCCTTGAATTGCCAAGATGAGCGTACCCTGTTATACTATCTCAATGATAAGAGACGAGAGATAAATTCTCAATTCCAAATCCCAAACCTTTAAACCAATTGTCCTAATGAGGTAGGACAAGTATCTGAATATTTTACCCACCGAATGTGTCGAATGACATGATTCGTGATTTTTAACCCTTTAGAT
Source organism: Cupressus sempervirens (assembly GCA_028749045.1). Classification (NCBI taxonomy): domain Eukaryota; kingdom Viridiplantae; phylum Streptophyta; class Pinopsida; order Cupressales; family Cupressaceae; genus Cupressus; species Cupressus sempervirens. Next base: position 115,575,140 of record CM053783.1, read on the forward strand.
TGATTTTGAGTGATTTGCTCTATGATGGGTTTTCATATTTTATCTTGGAGGTCTATGGTGAATTTTCTATTAATTAAGTCTTAATAAATAGATTTAATTAATAAATTAATTATTTTGGAGAAAATTAATAAAATATCATGATCTTTGATATTTTGAGTATAATTAATTAAATGAGAATTAATTGAGAGAAAAGAATTCAATAAAAGAAAATTAGAAATTAAAAATTAATAATAATAATAATAAAATAATAATAATAAAGTAATAAATTAATAAAATAATAAAAGTTACAAAAATTAAAATGAAATTTATAAATATTTAAATGGAAATTATATTAAAAAGTGAATTGGAGTTATAAGCTTGCATGGGAATTAACACACTTTTCTATTTCTCATGTGTCAACAACACGAGGGTTAGTGCATTAATTAAGCACATGGTGTCTACAACCCTAAGACTCATCTTAAAGGTTGGAAAAAGACCCATGCTTAGTCGGTGACACCTTCTAGCTATTTCTAGAAGCATTCTAGATGTTTCCTGAAAGCTCTTTATATTCGGGCATTACATTTGGTATCAGAGCCCGAGTTTCTACATTGGGAGCTCTAAGTATTTTGGAACAACTAGAACTTTGAATTGTCAAGTGTATCTATTCAATTTGAAACTAGGTGAACTGAAACAGAACTTGAACTATTGCTTGTATATTTTTCATACTTCAACACTTAGTTTTCAAAACTGGAAATTTTACTTAAACCTAAATATAGAACTAAACATAGTCTATGGAAACATGTGATTTTAATAGTACTTTGTACTATTGTAGGATGGTATGTAAGACTAGGTCTTCTGTTAGAGGCCATGGTAGAGGCCGTGGAAGAGGGTGTGGTCATGGCCGAGCTGTCAGTGCCCATGAGTCTGCCCATGAGTGATCGGCTTGTGTAGAGAGTAGGGAAGAGAACTCTAGTAGGTAGCAGTAAGAGAGCCGTAGAGAGGACCAAGCTGAGTCGGAAGAGGTTGATTTGAGAAAGATGATGTGGACTATTCTAAAATGTCTACCTCCTGTTCAAGAACAGCCTAAAGTGCATCAGGCAAAACAAGAGCATAGACCCAGATCTAGAAGTCCTCGAAAGGAACATCAGAGGTCCATTGTGTCCACTCAGATGAAGGATCTTTCAAGATCCAAGGTTAAGCCTTTCAATGGGCAAGGTTCTGGTTATGTGGCCAAGCAGTGGCTTATTTCTCTCGATAGGATTTTTTCCATGCAGGAGTTCGACAGCAATGTTAAGGCAAGGTTTGCAATCACTAATCTAGAGAATTTTGGGGTTACTTGGTGGATGATAGAGGAGAAGAAGTTGGGAATCGATATGAGCAAGTGTCACATGTGAATTATTCCTAGAGAGCTTTTGTGAATGATTCCTACCAGAGGAATCAAAATAGCAAAGGGCTAATGAATTTCATAATCTTAGACAGTACACTTTGTCAATGACCGAGTATAAGCGTAAGTTTTATGAGCTTATGCCTTTTTTAGGGTTCAGTGAAAATTTAGCTCAGTTGACACAACATTTTATTAGGGGTTTGAATAACTGTATTATTCGGAGAGTTAAGGTATTTGAACAAAAACCGTCAAGGATGTGGTGCATCAAGCTATCATTGTTGAGCAAAGTGTCAACCTTGGTCAAGGTGGTTTTGTAGGAGCGCTAGCAGCATTAGGATCTAAAAGCAACTACAATTCAGGTGGTAACAAGAAGCTTTCTTTCTCTAAGGAGAAACAGTATCAGCAGCAGTCTTAGCAGACACAGCAATAGAAGGGATCAAATTCTCAAGCTCAAGGCAGTGGCAAAGGTTCTAACACCAAGAACAACTGCAATGCTCAATGCAATAGACAGAATCAGTCCAATCAGCCAGCTCAGAGTAGCCAGTCTTTTCTGAGCAGGAACAGTCGCCAGCAATCTAATGTACCACCTATGGGAAGAGGTTTTGGCAAAAATACGAATTTTTTTTCATGTGGTCAGATTGGACATTATGCAGCTTAGTGTCCTCAGCGAGCACCTCAGTTTTCAGGACCTAGAGCTACCGTTTCAGAGCCTACAGTTGGTGATGCAGGTAGAGCTCATAGAGTTTTTGCAGTAGTTGATCAGCGTCAGGTAGATCATCACGGAACAGTGGTTGAGACCACAGGAGCTATTAGAGGTATATCTCTTTTATTATTGTTTGACTCAGGAGCTACAGATTCATTTATTTCACCATCTATAGTTTTTAAGTGTAATTTGGATGCGGTGAAGCAAGATCATGGTTGGCAAGTGGAACTAGCCTCAGGCATTAAGGTCCCCACAGACTTTGTAGTTCATAAGTGTGGGCTTAGCTTAGGAAGCTTTGATACAGTAGTGGATCTTCGAGTCATACCCCTTGGTTCCTATGTTGTGGTTTTAGGCATGGACTGGCTTGGATCTCATAAAGCCAGTATAGATTGCAGGAAGAAGATTATTATGTGCCAAGATGACCAAGGGAATGATGTGCAGATAGTTGGGATACCGAGGCCTATAACTCTGCGGATGATTTTTGCTATGCAATTTAAGCGAAGTTTTCATAAGGAATGTCATATATTTGTTGTTATGGTAAATGATCTTGATGAGGAAGATCCTATGAGGAAGACTTTGGATCACCTGATTTTGCAGGAGTACGCGGATGTTTTTCCAAGTGAGATTCCAGGCATGCCTCCTAAGAGGGACATTGATTTTAGTATTGATCTGATTCCTGGAGCGGAGCCTATCTCTAAAGCTCCTTATCACATGACTACTTAGGAATTGGGTGAGCTACGTCTTCAGCTAGAGGAACTTCTGGCCAAAGGGAGCATTCGACCTAGTGTATCACCATGGGGAGCTCCAGTGCTCTTTGTAAAGAAGAAAGATAATTCTTTGCACGTTTGTATCGACTATAGACAGTTGAATAAGGTGACTATTAAGAACAGGTATCCTTTGCCTAGGATTGATGACTTATTTGATCAGATCAAGGGAGCTACAGTATTCTCCAAGATTGACCATAACTCAGGATACCACCGGCTTCGTATTAAGGAAGCAGATATTCACAAGACTGCTTTTCGAAATCGCTATGGGCATTATGAGTTCACAGTGGTACCTTTTGGATTGACTAATGCTCCATCGGTTTTCATGAGTTTGATGAATGGTGTTTTTTGATCTTATCTTGACAGGTTTGTACTTGTGTTTCTTGATGACATATTGATATATTCTAAGACTCAGAAGGAGCATGAGGAACACCTGTGGTTGGTTTTGCAGTGTTTAAGGGACAATCAGCTTTATGCTAATGTAGCTAAGTGTGAATTTTTCAAATTGGAGATTCAGTATTTAGGCCATGTTATTTTAGGTGATGGTATTTCAGTGGATCCTGCAAATATTTTGGCGATAATAGATTGGCCGACATCGACTAATGTGTCAAAGATTCATAGTTTCATAGGTTTAGCTGGTTATTATGGTAGATTTGTCCAAAACTTCTCTAGGATAGCACATCCTATCACTTCTCTTCAGAGGAAAGGAAAGAAGTTTTTATGGATAGAGAAATGTAAGGAGGCTTTCCAGAAGCTCAAGGACCTTTTGACTAGTGCACCGATTCTAGTTGTACCAGATCCAGAAGGTGATTTCATGGTATGTACAGATGCTTCTCTTGAAGGGATTGGGGCAGTGTTGATGCAGAATGGACGGGTGATTGTATATGAATCACATAAGCTCAAGGATCATGAGTTAAATTATCCTACACATGACCTTGGGTTAGTAGTAGTAGTTAATTCTTTGACAAGATGGAGACATTTCTTGTTGGGGCACAGATTTGAGCTACACAATGATCATCGTAGTCTTCAGTATATTTTTACTCAGCCTAATTTGAATACTCGCCAGAGGCGATGGATGGAGTTCCTATTCGAGTATGATTTTGAAGTTAAGTACATTCAGGGTAAGGAGAATGTGGTGGCGGATGCTTTGAGTCGTAGGAGACATGTGTTATCATTGATGACTCTTAGTGTGGATTTGAGGAGTCAGATTCTTCAGGCACTTCCTACCGATTCCTAGTATCAGGAAGTGTGTAGAGAGATTGATTCAGGAAGATCTTTGGAAGGTAAGTTTGTAGGCTACGTTTAAGAGTTAGATGGTCTTTTGAGACATTTGGGGAGGATTTATGTGCCATTTTCAGATGAGCTTCACACCTTGATACTGGCAGAAGCCCGTCGTACACCTTACTCAGCACATCCAGGTGTCAAGAAGATGCATGCTGATTTGAGAGGTTTGTTCTTTTGGTCTGGGATGAAGCGAGATATTGCTAATTTTGTGGCTAGATGTCTTGAGTGTTAGAGAGTTAAGGCAGAACATCAGCACCCGGCTGGACTTTTGCAGCCTAATCTCATTCCTTCTTGGAAGTGGGATATCATCTCCATGGATTTTATTGTAGGATTACCTATGACAGTTCGGCGTCATGATGCTATCATGGTCACCATTGATCGGTTGACTAAGGTGGAGCATTTTTCACCGATTAGGTCTTCCTACACAACAGCTTCTGTAGCTAATGTCTTTATGCGTGATATTGTGAGATTACATGGTATTCCTAGAAAGATCATTTTTGACAGGGATCCTATATTTACATATGCATTCTGGACATCACTGCAGGATGAGCTTGGAGCGCAGTTAAACTTCAGTTCGGCATATCATCCAGAGACTGATGGTCAGACAGAGAGGGTGAATCAGGTTTTGGAGGATATGTTATGGATGTATGTGATGGATAGGCAGATACATTGGGAGGATTACTTAATTAAATATCTCTAATTAATTAAAGATTACTTAATTAAATAGAAAAAGTAATTATGAGAGCATATCTCATTTTATTAAATTAAATATCTCAACAAAATCTCTCTTCAATTCAAAAAGGAAAATTTCCAGTTCACTATTGATAAATAATGAGTTAAATCGGTCAACTCCTTTTTCTATTCAAATTCAATTAGTTAACTCCTTATTTTACTCAAATTAAATCTGTTAACTCCCTTTAATTTGGAAATCTCCCTTTATGACTGAACTTCACCTTTAATCCTGACCGTTGATTGAAATCGATCTCAACCGTTGATCAATTCCACAAAAGTCTATTTAAGAGACCCTCATCTCTTCGTTTTGAAAGGTTGAATGAGAATTTGCATCAAATTGTTGCTAGAATTCATACTAACATTTGCTCATATTCACATACGCAAAGATTAAGTTTGACCAAAAGTTGATTAGATTTAACCACGGTTGACTTGAGTTGACTAGTTTCAAAAAGAGCTTTGAAATAATTAAACAAAATTATTTAATTAAATGGAGTACTTACTTCCGATTAATTGAACAAAGTTATTTAATTAAATGAGAAGCCATTCCTAATTAATTAAATGAAATTATTTAATTAAATAAGAAAAGTGTCTCTAATTAATTAAAGATTACTTAATTAAATAGAAAAAGTAATTATGAGAGCATATCTCATTTTATTAAATTAAATATCTCACCAAAATCTCTCTTCAGTTCAAAAAGGGAAATTTCCAATTCACTATTGATAAAAAATGAGTTAAATCAGTTAACTCATTTTTCTACTCAAATTGAATCAGCTAACTCCTTATTTTACTCAAATTAAATCTGTTAACTCCCTTTAATTTGGAAATCTCTCTTTATGACTGAACTTCACCTTTAATCCTGACCGTTGATTGAAATCAATCTCAACCGTTGATGAATTTCAGGAAAGTCTATTTAAGAGACCCTCATCTCTTCATTTTGAAAGGTTGAATGAGAATTTGCATCGAATTGTTGCTAGAATTCATACTCACATTTGCTAATATTCACATATGCAAAGATCAAGTTTCACCAAAAGTTGACCAGATTTAACCATGGTTGACTTGAGTTGACTAGTTTTGAAAGGAATTTTGAAATAATTAAACGAAATTATTTAATTAAATGGAATACTTACTTCTAATTAATTGAATAAAGTTATTTAATTAAATGAGAAGCCGTTCCTAATTAATTAAATGAAGTTATTTAATTAAATAAGAAACATGTCTCTAATTAATTAAAGATTACTTAATTAAATAGAAAAAGTAATTATGAGAGCATATCTCATTTTATTAAATTAAATATCTCAACAAAATCTCTCTTTGGTTCAAAAACGGAAATTTTCATTTAACTATTGATCAAAAATGAGTTAAATGAGTTAACTCCTTTTTCTACTCAAATTGAATCAATTAACTCCTTATTTTACTCAAATTAAAATTGTTAACTCCCTTTAATTTGGAAATCTCCCTTTATGACTGAATTTCATATTTAATCTTAATCATTGATTGAAATCGATCTCAACCGTTGATGAATTTCAGGAAAGCCTATTTAAGAGACCCTCATCTCTTCATTTTGAAAGTTTGAATGAGAATTTGCATCAAATTGTTGCTTGAATTCATACTCACATTTTCTCATATTCACAATCACAAAGATGAAGTTTGACCAAAAGTTGACCAGATTTAACCACGGTTGACTTGAGTTGACTAGTTTCAAAAAAAATTAAAATAATTAAATAAAATTATTTAATTAAATGGAGTACTTACTTCTAATTAATTAAACAAAATTATATAATTAAATGAGAAGCCATTCCTAATTAATTAAATGAAGTTATTTAATTAAATAAGAAAAGTGTCTCTAATTAATTAAAGATTACTTAATTAAATAGAAAAAGTAATTATGAGAGCATTTCTCATTTTATTAAATTAAATATCTCAACAAAATCTCTCTTCACTTTAAAAAGGAAAATTTTAAGTTCACTATTGATCAAAAATGAGTTAAATCAGTTAACTCCTTTTCCTACTCAAATTGAATCAGTTAACTCCTTATTTTACTCAAATTAAATATGTTAACTCCCTTTTATTTGGAAATCTCCCTTTATGACTGAACTTTACCTTTAATCCTGACCGTTGATTGAAATCGATCTCAACCGTTGATGAATTCCAGGAAAGTCTATTTAAGATACCCTCATCTCTTCATTTTGAAAGGTTGAATGAGAATTTGCGTCGAATTGTTGCTAGAATTCATACTCACATTTGCTCATATTTACATACGCAAAGATCAAGTTTGACCAAAAGTTCACCAGATTTAACCACTATTGACTTGAGTTGACTAGTTTCAAAAAGAATTTTGAAATAATTAAACGAAATTATTTAATTAAATGGAGTACTTACTTCTAATTAATTAAACAAAGTTATTTAATTAAATGAGAAGCCATTCCTAATTAATTAAATGAAGTTATTTAATTAAATAAGAAAAGTGTCTTTAATTAATTAAAGATTATTTAATTAAATAGAAAAAGTAATTATGAGAGCATATCTCATTTTATTAAATTAAATATCTCAACAAAATCTCTCTTCAGTTCAAAAATGGAAATTTCCAATTCACTATTGATCAAAAATGAGTTAAATCAGTTAACTCCTTTTTCTAATCAAATTGAATCAGTTAACTCCTTATTTTGGTCAAATTAAATCTATTAACTCACTTTAATTTGGAAATCTCCCTTTATGACTTAACTTCACCTTTAATCCTGACCATTGATTGAAATTGATCTCAACCATTGATGAATTTTAGAAAAGTCTATTTAAGAGACCCTCATCTCTTCATTTTGAAAGGTTGAATGAGAATTTGCATCGAATTGTTGCTGGAATTGATACTCACATTTGCTCATATTCACATACGCAAAGATCAAGTTTGACCAAAAGTTGACCAGATTTAACCACAGTTGACTTGAGTTGACTAGTTTCGAAAGGAATTTTGAAATAATTAAACAAAATTATTTAATTAAATGGAGTACTTACTTGTAATTAATTAAACAAAGTTATTTAATTAAATGAGAAGCCATTTCTAATTAATTAAATGAAGTTATTTAATTAAATAAGAAAAGTGTCTCTAATTAATTAAAGATTACTTAATTAAATAGAAAAAGATTTTATGAGAGCATATCTCATTTTATTAAATTAAATATCTCGACAAAATCTCTCTTCAGTTCAAAAAGGGAAATTTCAAGTTCACTATTGATAAAAAATGAGTTAAATCGGTTAACTCCTTTTTCTGCTCAAATTGAATCAGTTAACTCCTTATTTTACTCAAATTAAATTTGTTAACTCCCTTTAATTTGGAAATCTCCCTTTATGACTGAACTTCACCTCTAATCTTGAGCGTTGATTGAAATCGATCTCAACCATTGATGAATTTCAGGAAATTCTATTTAAGAAACCCTCATCTCTTCATTTTGAAAGGTTGAATGAGAATTTGCATTGAATTACTGCTAGAATTCATACTCACATTTTCTCATATTCACATACGCAAAGATCAAGTTTGACCAAAAGTTGACCAGGTTTAACAACGATTGACTTGAGTTGACTAGTTTCAAAAAGAAAATTAAAATAATTAAACGAAATTATTTAATTAAATAGAGTACTTACTTCTTGTCATGCCCAGACTACGAGGGCTAAAACACGCAGACATTTTTTTATTTTTATTTTTATAATTATTATAATGCTCAAGCTAATAAGTTTGTGATCACATTACAAGAAAAGATTCACTTTATTACATCGTAAGGTTATAAATTCTTGTGGAGGAATACATTGTTTAAACTGAAGCGCTCAATATAACAATAATATCAACGTTTCCTTAGTTCCATATTAATCTTAAAACAATAAATTTAAACTTTACTCTATAACATTATAATTAAGATAGATTTAACAGTTATTACATAACATCTTTTATCTCATATAAAGTTAACATTATAAGAAAGAAATTTTAATCAAGTTCAACTAGATCAAGTTTAATTACAAATCTCATAGACAATTATCGATTTACATTTTAATCGATATTGAAAAGTCGCTAAGAAAAACAATTAACTAGAATTAAAACATATTATATACATATAATTTATTAGCTTTAGATATTTTGAATACTTTAACATAATAAAAATTAACTATCAAACTCTTACCAATTTTAAAATTTAAACAACTAACGATTAACTCAATTCTAATTTATCATGAAAGTAAAATTTTCTAAAATAAGTAACCAACTAAGTTAATTAAAACTAAACTAGCAAACCAATATCTACCAACTAAAAACTTTTATGAAATTAAAACTAATGTTACAAAAATTTAACATAAATATATAATCTAAATAAAATTAACTCCTAATACTATAAATCGAAAACTAACTTATATTTAAAACTATCTTAAACTAATTACAAATAATAAGAATAAATAATTAAATAAATAAAAACAAAGTAAACTATTCAATAACTAACCTAAACTACCCCACGTATCCCTAAAAATACCCGTGCCCCTCTTATTCTACCCATGCCTAAGCCTTTCTCCTCACACTCTCCCAACCTCAATCTCACGCAAGACAAGGCTACATGTGGGCCAAGGCAAGTAAATATGTTTGCTGGCCAAAACAAAACATAGGCTAAGGAAAGAGAAAAGTTTTATTGGCCATACTTCAAACTAACTTACCCACTTTACCTTGCATTGTGTTTACCATGTTCTAATGCGCTGACCAAAGAAACAAAATAGTAATAAAGGATAAGGTAAAACTACTGACAACTCTCTTTTCACAGCTACCAACCCAAGCCTGTCCAAATCAAGGATTTTCTAAGGCTGCTTAACCTATGAAGGGGTACAAGTGACATCACTTGCCACAATAAAGAAATTGAATTTGTTTAAAAAGCTTTACAACCTCCTTCAAAGAACTGACGCCAAAAGAGAGGGTTAAATACATAAAGTTGATTTGTTTATATTTTAAAATATAAGTCTTGTCAAACCTCAAGGGTATAAGGGAAAGCATTGAAGACAAAAAGTAATATAGGTAAGAATAGATATTGTTTTATTTTATTTCTATAAATATATATCTTTAGTATTTTATTTATTTTTGAAATAAAATAGAACATATTTTAGATATTAAAGATATTTTAAAGAATCTTTTAAAGATTCTCTGTTTCAAGAGGATGATTTAAATTTGCATCCCATATAAAAACCAGAGAGTTTTTGCTCTCTTGGAACATCTTTTTTCTTTTGAAAATTTTCTAAGTAAAGATATATATGGCAATGTATTTATATATATATATTTTATAGTTTTGAATAGAATAAAATATGGATACAATAGTTTAAGGTATATTAACACCCTATTTAATATGAACTCCTATGTAACTTGCATTGCAATAAAACAACCATAGACATTAATTCCTTTATTGAACATAGTTATCATTTGAACATATAAGGAACATAGAAAGAACTTGAAAATTTATTCAATCCAACTAAATCTACATCCGTGATATAATTTTCGTTTCCAACATAGAAGTAAACTTGAAATTTTCCTAATTAAATTAGCACCATTTCCATCTTATTTTGATGTGCATCCATATTAAATTTAATACACAATTAAATCACATGATGACCAAACATGCTCAAAACACCAATTTTATTTGCACACCTAATTAAAAGGCTTAGCCGGGAAAGAATCAAGAAGAAAACCCGGCTTCGTTGCCAAATACAACAAGGTTTAAAATACAATTTACAATAGGATCTCAATCCCAAATTTCAACAATTAAATCAAATTTTATTCATGACCCAAATCAAGGGATTTATAATATTTTCTGCAACTCATTTCTAGAACCATGGAGGGAATAGAATCTAATCAGGTGACAAAAAAAAAACATAACCAAGAACAATTCAAAATATGCATATTTATAAAAGTTTTCTTCACAATGAGATCCACAATGAATCAACACTAGGGAAAGGTGGATTCTTCCAACTAGGAGAAGTCAAGCACAACACCAAATCAGATGCCCAATCGGGGCTATTAACCAAGAACTTTCGTTCTGTCATTTAAACATGCCATACTCATACCAGGTTTGTGCTGATGGGTAGGGGCCCATAACACCCTACCCTTTCTCCCTCTTCTCATCCTGAGAAGAGACTCTACACTGGTTGGAGTCCAACTAAACAGACCTTTCCCAAAATTGGTCACTTCTGCCCTCTCCAAAGGTGAGTAATACCAAAACACCCATGCAAGGAAAATCTCAAAAATTGCAAACATAAACATGAAAGGAAAACAACCAAAATAACATGGTTTTCAAATCTTCCCATCATACCCACAAACATACAAACATTGAAATAACAACAAGGTAGCATGAGCATGAAACAACCATGAAAATTGAATAAGGGAGATGAGAATTTCCTACCTTCACAAAGAGGTAATGGCAAAGAACAAGTTTGAGTAGAGTTTCCACTTTCTTCCTTCAATCTTCAAAACTCCTCTCTAAATGTAGAGATTGGGTAACCACCTCCACAAGTCCAAGAAGGGCCTCTAAATAAGCCTCCAACTCAACCACCCAAAAGGAGCAATAACTACTTCCACCCACTAGCAATTCTAGAAACTCTTAACTCAACCTACACTATGGTTATACCCTAAGTGGAGGTGAGGTGAGGTAACTCAAGATAACCATGGTCAATTTTTGCACAAAGGAAAAAATAGACTTTTTGAGTGACCTCAAAAGTCAAAAAAAGGGGCTTAGGGGTTGGAAAAGACCCCTAACCCATACCCATACCCTTTGGGTATAATAATATCATGTTTTAAGCTTTAGAAAAGAGGTTTAGAGCCAACCAAAAATCTAGGAATAAAATAGGACCATCTAACTATTCTAACACAGCGGATTAAGCGCTAATCCAGATTAGGGATGACTGACCTCAATTAAGAACCAAATAGAAAACTGACACTAACTTAAACCAACTTGGTCCAAAGGTTAAACAATTAACCCTAAGCAACATGCTGAAGAACATAACCAGTTTACGAGTGTCAAGCGACACTAAAAGAACATAATTACGAACATTAACATTTACTAAACAAAGAAGATACATACATATATCTCACAATACAACACGTGAATTACGAACAACAAGGTTTCCAAAATTAGCACAAAGAGATCAGTTATGTTCCTCTGTAGGGTTTCTTTGCTAAACATCTGCACACTCATTGCACACATCAGTAGTCCCATAAAATCACATGTACATATATGTATACGTATCAGAAATTCACATAAATTAAAACATACATCAATAAGGGTTTCTTCATCGTGCTTAATTCTTAATCGTTTAAAATCTCTTAAATCAAAGTCTCAATCCTACATTTACTGGTTTCATCAACATACATATACATGAAATATTAAATGACAATCATCAAATATATCTGAAAGTAACATCACACAACATAAAATAATAAAGTATGTTCTAAGCATCAGATAATGTCTCGACATCTTGAGTCATGAATATCAAAATAATAGTAATGTATCACTATGCTACGATGGGTCGGGGTGAGGCCTCACATCCTCCCCCACTAGGCATGAACTTCCTCCTGGAGTTCATAAAAAAGATACGGGTACTAAGATCACATCTGCGCTGCATCCTCCCATGAAGCCGTGACCTCATCGTAACAATCTCATTGGACCCTAACCTGGTCCAGCTCTTGGCCTCAAAGTGCTAGGGTCCGACGGGCCATAATGTGGATAGGCTCTAGTGCTAGTTGTTTGTCTGACTCCACCTGTAAAGCATCCCAATCTATAATATGAGACTCATCATAAATGTATCCTCTAAGTACTAAAATATGAAACACATCGTGGATGCGTGATAGGCTAGGTGGCAAGGCTAAATAGTATGCAACAGGTCCTATCCTCTCTAGAATCTTGAACGGCCCAACAAACCGAGGTGCCAACTTAGAGCTCTTTCCAAATTGAATTAGACTCTTGTGTGGTCGCACCCTCAAGAACACTCTATCACCAACCTGATACTCTCGATCCATCCTCTTTGCATCAACATACCTCTTCTGCCTATCCTGTGCCTCCCTCAGGCATTGTCTAATCGGGGTCACCTACTGCTCCATCTCCTTTACTAATTAGGGACCAATAGATACTCGATCCTCGATCCTGTCCCAACTCAAGGGTGTCCTGCACGGTCTCCCATACAAAGCCTCATAAGGTGGCATACCTATATAAGAATGATGCCCATTGTTATAGGAAAACTCAACAAGATGTAGGTATTCCTCCCATTTGACCTGATGGTCCATCACGTACATACATAGCATGTCCTCCAAAACCTGATTCACTCACTCGGTCTGGCCATCAGTCTGAGGATGGTATGCTGTACTAAAATTGAGCCTAGTGCTCAAAGCCGACTACAACTCTCTCCAAAATGAAGAAGTGAACAAAGAGTCTCTGTCAGAGATGATCTTATGGGGAACACCATGAAGTCTAACAAAGTCCCATAAGAAAACCTAAGTTTTGTGTCGTGTCGTGAATGTAGTATGAACTAGTGAGAAATGGGCAACCTTGGTCAATGTGTCAACTATCACCAAAATGGCATCATGGCGACGAGATGACATAGGAAGACCAACAATAAAATCCATAGATATAGTGTCCCATTTCCATACTGCAAGCTCATGCGGCTGGAGAAGCCCACCAGGACGACGGTGCTCCACCTTCACCCTCTGGCACTTAAGGCATCTCGCAACTAAGCTAGCAATCTGCACTCTCATGCCTGGCTAATAATACAACTACCTCAAATCTGCATGTAACTTCTTAACATCAGGGTGCGCTGCATAAGGTGCTCTATGAGCCTCAAGTACAATGAGCTCGTGCAAACCCCCAATGGAAGGTATATACATACGTCCTCTATGATGCAAAAGTCCATCAGACTCCAAGGAATACTCTGCAAAATTCCCTTGCAAGGGTCTCTGAGAATGTACTAACTGACTAACTTCTGCATAAAGCTCATCAGCTGGTAAGTGCTGCAAGATCCGCTCTCTCAAGTCAGTGCAAGTAGTCACAGATGAAAGCTCATGGCGCCTTCTACATAAGGCATCTACAACCACATTCTCCTTTCCCTTGATGTAATGAACATCAAAATCATACTCACATAGAAACTCCATCCACCTTCTTTGCCTAGCATTAAGGTTTGGCTGAGAAAATATGTACTGCAAGCTCTGGTGATCGGAATGAAGCTCGAATCTATGATCCAGAAGGAAAGTTTGCCATCTCACCAAGGCATGAACCACTTCCGCTAGTTCTAGGTCATGAGTAGGATAATTGAGTTCATGAGTCTTCAACTTCCTAGACTCAAAGGAAATAGGTCATCCTTCCTACATAAGGACTGCCCCTAAACCATCTAAAGATGCATCAGTGCATACCACAAAATCTGTAACAGGATCTGGTACTACAAGAATCAGTGCACTCATGAGGGCTCTCTTGAGCTCTTGAAAAGCTCTACCACACTTCTTTGTCCACCCATACTTATTCCCCTTTTTTTGAAGAGAAGTGATGGGGTGTGCCAATCTAGAGAATCCTGAAATGAAGCGTCGGTAATATCCTACTAGTCCCATAAAGCTCCTCACTTCAGTAACACTGGTGGGTGTTGGCCAATCCATGATGGCCCTAATCTTTGATGGGTCTACTGAGACTCCATCACTTGATATGACATGACCCAAATAATGTATCTCGAGTCTGAAGAATGCACACTTTGAAAAGTTGCCAAACAACTGATTCTCTCTCAGCTTCTGCTATACCTATCTCAAGTGCTCGTCATGCTCTCTCTCATCATGAGAATAAATCAGAATTTCATCAAGAAACACAACCACAAACTTATCCAAAAAGGTATGGAATACTCCATTCATGAGGCTCATGAATACAGCTGGAGCATTCGTAAGGCCAAAAGGTACCACGGTGAACTCGTAATGGCCATACCTAGTACAAAAAGTTGTCTTGGGGATATCACTATCCACAATCCTCAACTGATGGTAACTCGACTTTAGGTCAATCTTTGAAAATACTCGGGCACCCTGCAACTGATCAAAGAGATCATTGATTCTGGGAAGAGGATATCAGTTCTTGATGGTCACTTTGTTCAATTGCCGATAATCAATACACAACCTAAGTGATC
Organism: Cupressus sempervirens; assembly: GCA_028749045.1. Lineage (NCBI taxonomy): Eukaryota > Viridiplantae > Streptophyta > Pinopsida > Cupressales > Cupressaceae > Cupressus > Cupressus sempervirens. Next base: position 115,590,141 of record CM053783.1, read on the forward strand.
CATCCTTCTTCTTGACGAAAATCACCGGTGCACCCCAAGGTGACACACTAGGTCAAATATGCCCCTTTTCTAAGAGTTCCTCCAATTGAGACTTTAGCTCACTAAGCTTATCAGTAGTCATCTTGTATGGTGCTCTCAAAACTAGCTCGACTTCTGGCACTAGGTCAATGTGAAAATCCATTGCTCGAGGTGGAGGCATACCAGGAAGCTTTGAAGGAAACACATCTGCAAACTCCTGAAGGATTGGAAAATCATCAAGGGATGGCTCCCTCTCTGAATCTTCCTCTCTGTCACTAATAGTGATAGCAAACAACTGACAACCCCTTCGCATGCACCATCTAAGCTGCATAGTGCAAATCATACGAAGGGACACTGGCTTCTTCACTCCAAAGATCTCCCTAGAGATACCATCATCATTCACACATTCCACCCTCTTCTGTCGATAATCCATCTTAGTACTGTGGTCATAAAGCTAATCCATGCCAAGAACAACATCATAAGAGCCTAGAGGGGTAATGCGTAGATCAGTCCTAGTGGACATGTCTACAATCTGCATCTGACAACTCCAGACCAAGGAATTAACTTACACTCTGGCTCTTGAGGCTAACTCTACTTCCCAACTAACATCGTGTCTAACTACCACTAGCCCACAATGCTCCACCACAAATGGAGATATAAAAGAGTTAGTAGCCCCAGAATCAAATAAAACTGCAACCATACAGTCCTGTATAATACCTGTAGCCTCGATAACTGTGGCCTGATGCTCAGCCTGACGATTGTCAACCACTGCAAAAACTCTATGGGATCTACCCAGGTCACCAACTGTCAGCTCTGAAAAAGCCCTACTCTGACCACTGGATGCCTGTCCCTGTGGACACTCCCTAGCTATATGACCCATGCCACCATAAGTGTAACATGGTTCACGAGTATAAGATTGTGCACCTTGTGACCCAGACTACTGTGGGCCTCCTATCTTGCTAGATCCACTGAATCCACCCCTGGAAGACTGCCGAGTCTTCACTGACTGAGACTGTGGGGCCTGTACTTTTTGATCTTGCCTAGGACCTTGTGACTACCACTACTTGGTCTTGGAGCCCTGATAACCCTGAGAAGGTTTCTGCTGCTGCTACTGCTGGGGTTTTGGCTGTTGAGACTGCTGGCCCTTAGAGGACCCTGCTGTATAGTTCTTATTCCCTTTCCAAGGGGGTTTCTACTGGGAGGAGGTTCGGTTCTGAGACCGATCCCGTGACTCCTACCTACCTCTAGTATCCTCAGCAACTAGTGCTATCTCCACTGCCTATCTAAAGGTGGTAGCGAATGCCATCCTAATTGGGCCCTAAAGTGAGAAATTTAGACCCATGATAAAGCAATGCACCCAAAGTTTCTCGTCCTTCATGTATTCCACATAAGGAAGGAGCTCAAGAAACTTGATCTCATACTGTGCCACTATAAGGCCTCTCTGATAAAGAGAATGGAACTCCTCAATCTTTTTCTGTCGAAAATGCTCTGACAAGTACCTCTCTCAGAATCTTTCTAAGAAAGATTCCTATGTGAGGGTGTCCATCCTCACTCCACCAATGATCTCCTCCTGATGCCACCAGTTGGAGGCATCTCCTCTCAACTGATGAACTGCTAGGCGTGCTTTTAGATTACTCTCATAAGGGCATAACCCAAAGCACTGTTGTAGGCTCTGCAACCATGCCTCTGCTACTGAAACCTCAGTGGAATCGATAAATAGTGGTGGCCCAAGTCGAATCAATTTCCTGATATCATCTCCTATATGTCTAGGAGGTTTGTCAAATGGGGGTCCTCTCTGGTGTATGGACTCTTCCTCGTGTTCACCCTGACTCTCTAACTGCCCCGGTGGGGGACTCCTAGTCCTCTCTCTGACTCTAGGCCTGCCTCCTCCAGGTCCCTTGGCTTCCACTATTAGAATTTGATGAACTGGCTGAACTACAGGTACTACTCTCTGCTGAACTACACTGATCAAGGTTTGAAGTGCATCTATAATGTCCTGGTTCAGGTTCGGTGGTGGTGGAGGTGGAGGTGGTGGAGGTGGTCCATCCTCCTGTCCCGCTCTACCACCCCTAGCCCTATGACCTCTGCCTCACCGACTATGACTCACAGGCGGCATCTACACAATTAAAAGTTTGAGTTAAGTTTAGGAAGCACAATGGTTTAAGGTTCCTAGTGTTGAAATACGGGCTCTGATACCAAAATGTCATGCCCAAACTAAGAGGGCTAAAACACACACATTTTTTTATTTATTTTTTATAATTATTATAATGCTTGAGTTGATAAGTTTGTGATCACATTACAAGAAAAGATTCACTTTATTACATCGTAAGTTTATAAATTCTTATGGAGGAATAGATTGTTTAAACTGAAGCTCTCAATATAACAATAATATCGACATTTCCTTAGTTCCATATTAATCTTAAAACAATAAATTTAAAATTTACTCTATAACATTATAATTAAGATAGATTTAACAGTTATTACATAGCATCTTTTATCTCATATAAAGTTAACATTATAAGAAAGAAATTTTAATCAAGTTCAACTAGATCAAGTTCAATTACAAATCTCATAGACAATTATCAATTTACATTTTAATCGATATTGAAAAGTCACTAAGAAAAATAATTAACTAGAATTAAAACATATTATATACATATAATTTATTAGCTTTAGATATTTTGACTACTTTAACATAATAAAAATTAACTATCAAACTCTTACCAATTTTAAAATTTAAACAACTAACGACTAACTCAATTCTAATTAATCATGAAATTAAAATTTTCTAAAATAAGTAGCCAACTAAGTTAATTAAAACTAAACTAGCAAACCAATATCTACCAACTAAAAACTTTTATGAAATTAAAACTAATGTTACAAAAATTTAACATAAATATATAATCTAACTAAAATTAACTCCTAATACTATAAATCAAAAACTAACTTATATTTAAAACTATCTTAAACTAATCACAAATAATAACAATAAATAATTAAATATAAAAAAAAAACTAAACTATTCAATAACTAACCTAAACTACCCCACGTATCCCTAAAAAAACTTGTGCCCCTCTTATTCTACCCATGCCTAAGCCTTTCTCCTCACACTCCCCCAGCCTCAATCTCACGCAAGACAAGGCTACACGTGGGCCAAGGCAAGTAAATATGTTTGTTGGACAAAACAAAATGTACTCTAAGGAAAGAGGAAAGTCTTATTGGCCATACTTCAAACTAACTTACCCACTTTACCATGCATTGCATTTCCCATGTTCTCATGCGCTGACCAAAGAAACAAAACAGTAATAAAGGATAAGGTAAAACTACTGACAACTCTCTTTTCACAGCTACCAACCCAAGCCTGTCCAAGTCAAGGATTTTCTAAGGCTACGTAACCTATGAAGGGGTACAAGTGACGTCACTTGCCACAATAAAGAAATTGAATTTGTTTAAAAAGCTTTACAACCTCCTTCAAAGAACTGACGCCAAAAGAGAGGGTTAAATGCATAAAGTTGATTTGTTTATATTTTAAAATATAAGTCTTGTCAAACCTCAAGGGGATAAGGGAAAACATTGAAGACAAAAAGTAATATAGGTAAGAATAGATATTGTTTTATTTTAGATATTAAAGATATTTTAAAGAATCTTTTAAAGATTCTTTGTTTCAAGAGGATGATTTAAATTTGCTTCCCATATAAAAACCAAAGAGTTTTTGCTCTCTTGGAACATCTTTTTAAAAAAAAAAAAACAATTCTAAGTAAAGATATATATGGCAATGTATTTATATATAAATGTTTAATAGTTTTGAATAGAATAAAACATGGATACAATAGTTTAAGGTATATTAACACCATATTTAATATGAACTCCTATGTAACTTGCATTGCAATAAAACAGCCATAGACGTTAATTCCTTTCCTGAACATAGTTATCATTTGAACATATAAGGAACATATAAAGAACTTGAAAATTTACTCAATCCAACTAAATCTACATCCATGATATAATTTTCATTTCCAACATAGAAGTAAACTTGAAATTTTCCTAATTAAATCAGCACCATTTCCATCTTATTTTGATGTGCATCCATATTAAATTTAATACACAATTCAATCACATGATGACCAAACATGCTCAAAACACCAATTTTATTTGCACACCTGATTCAAAGGCTCGGCTGGGAAAGAATCAGGAAGAAAACACGGCTTCGTTTCCAAATACAACAAGGTTTAAAATACAATTTACAATAGGATCTCAATCCCAAATTTCAACAATTAAATCAAATTTTCTTCATGACCCAAATCAAGGGATTTATAATATTTTTTGCAACTCATTTCTAGAACCATGGAGGGAATAGAATCTGATCAGGTGACAAAAAAAAAAACATAGCCAAGAACAATTCAAAACATGCATATTCATACAAGTTTTCTTCACAATGAGATCCGCAATGAATCAACACTAGGGAAAGGTGGATTCTTCCAACTAGGAGAAGTCAAGCACAACACCAAATTAATGTCCAATCAGGGCTATTAACCAAGAACTTCCGTTCTGTCATTTAAACATGTCATACTCATACTAGGTTTGTGCTGACGGGTAGGGACCTATAACACCCTACCCTTTCTCCCTCTTCTCATCCTAAGAAGAGACTCTACGCTGGTTGGAGTCCAACTAAACAGATCTTTCCCAAAATTGTTCACTTCTACCCTCTCCAAGGGTGAGTAATACCAATACACCCATGCAAGAAAAATCTCAAAAATTGCAAACATAAACATGAAAGAAAAACAACCAAAATAACATGGTTTTCAAATCTTCCCAACATACCTGCAAACATACAAACATTGAAACAACAAAAAGGTAGCATGAGCATGAAACAACCATGAAAATTGAATAAGGGAGATGAGAATTTCCTACCTTCACAAAGAGGTAATGGCAAAGAACAATTTTGAGTAGAGTTTCCACTTCCTCCCTTCAATCTTCAAAACTCCTCTCTAAATGTAGAGATTGGGTAACCACCTCCACAAGACCAAGAAGGGACTTAAAAAAGCCTCCAACTCAACCACCCAAATGGAGCAATAACTACTTCCACCCACTAGAAATTCTAGAAACTCCTAACTCAACCTACACTATGGTTATACCCTAAGTGGAGTTGAGGTGAGGTAACTCAAGATAACCATGGTCAATTTTCGCACAAAGGCAAAAAGAGACATTTTGAGTGACCTCAAAAGTCAAAAAAAGGGGCTTAAGGGTTGGAAAAGACCCCTAACCCATACCCATACCCTTTGGGTATAATAATATCATGTTTTAAGCCTTAGGAAAGAGGTTTAGAGCCAACCAAAAATCTAGGAATAAAATAGGACCATCTAACTATTCTAACACAACAGATTAAGCACTAATCCAGATTAGGGATGACTAACCTCAATTAAGAACCAAATAGAAAATTGACACTAACTTAAACCAACTTGGTCCAAAGGTTAAACAGTTAACCCTAAGCAACATGCTGAAGAACATAACCAGTTTACGAGTGTCAAGCGACACTAAAAGAACATAATTACGAACATTAACATTTACTAAACAAAGAAGATACATACATATATCTCACAATACAACACGTGAATTACAAACAACAAGGTTTCAAAAATTAGCACAAAGAGATCAGTTCTGCTCCTCCGTAGGGTTTCTTGGCTAAACATCTACACACTCATTGCACACATCAGTAGTCCCATAAAATCACATGTACATATATGTATACGTATAAGAAATTCACATAAATTAAAACATACATCAATAAAGGTTTCTTCATCGTGCTTGATTCTTAATCATTTAAAATCTCTTAAATCAAAGTCTCAATCCTACATTCACTAGTTTCATCAACATACATATACATGAAACATTAAATGAAAATCATCATATATATCTAAAAGTAACATCAAAAAACATAAACTAATAAAGTATGTTCTAAGCATCAGATAATGTCTCGACATCTCGAGTCGTGAATATCAAAATAATAGTAATGTATCACTATGCTACGATGGGTCAGGGCGAGGCCTCACACTTCTAATTAATTAAACAAAGTTATTTAATTAAATAAGAAGCCATTCCTAATCAATTAAATGAAGTTATTTAATTAAATAAGAAAAGTGTCTCTAATTAATTAAAGATTACTTGATTAAATAGAAAAAGTAATTATGAGAGCATATCCCATTTTATTAAATTAAATATCTCAACAAAATTACTCCTTAGTTCAAAAAGGGAAATTTCCAATTCACTATTGATAAAAAATGAGTTCAATTAGTTAACTCATTTTTCTACTCAAATTGAATCAGTTAACTCCTTATTTTACTCAAATTAAATCTGTTAACTCCATTTAATTTGGAAATCACCCTTTATGGCTAAACTTCACCTTTAATCCTGACCACTGATTGAAATCGATCTCAACCGTTGATGAATTTCAAGAAAGTCTATTTAAGAGACCCTCATCTCTTCATTTTGAAAGGTTGAATGAGAATTCCCATCGAATTGTTGCTGGAATTCATACTCACATTTGCTCATATTCACATATGCAAAGATCAAGTTTGACCAGATTTAACCACGGTAGACATGAGTTGACTAGTTTTGAAAAGAATTTTGAAATAATTAAACAAAATTATTTAATTAAATGGAGTACTTACTTCTAATTAATTAAAAAATGTTATTTAATTAAATGAGAAGCCATTCCTAATTAATTAAATGAAGTTATTTAATTAAATAAGAAAAGTGTCTCTAATTAATTAAAGATTATTTAATTAAATAGAAAAAGTAATTATGAGAGCATATCTCATTTTATTAAATTAAATATCTCAACAAAATCTCTCTTCAGTTCAAAAAGAGAAATTTCCAGTTCACTATTGATGAAAAATGAGTTAAATCAGCTAACTCCTTTATCTACTCAAATTGAATCAGTTAACTCCTTGTTTTACTCAAATTAAATCTGTTAACTCCCTTTAATTTGGAAATGTCCCGTTATGATTGAACTTCACCTTTAATCCTGACCGTTGATTGAAATCATTCTCAACCGTTGATGAATTTCAAGAAAGTCTATTTAAGAGACCCTCATCTCTTCCTTTTGAAAGGTTGAATGAGAATTTGCATCGAATTGTTGCTGGAATTCATACGCACATTTGCTCATATTCACATACACAAAGATCAAGTTTGACCAAAAGTTGACCAGATTTAACCACAGTTGACTTGACTTGACTAGTTTCGAAAAGCATTTTGAAATAATTAAATGAAATTATTTAATTAAATGGAGTACTTACTTCTAATTAATTAAACAAAGTTATTTAATTAAATGAGAAGCCATTCCTAATTAATTAAATGAAATTATTTAATTAAATAAGAAAAGTGTCTCTAATTAATTAAAGATTACTTAATTAAATAGAAAAAGTAATTATGAGAGCATATCTCATTTTGTTAAATTAAATATCTCAACAAAATCTCAGTTCAGTTCAAAAAGGGAAATTTCCAATACACTATTGATCAAAAATCAGTTAAATAAGTTAACTTATTTTTCTACTCAAATTGAATCAGTTAACTCCTTATTTTACTCAAATTAAATCTGTTAACTCCCTTTAATTTGGAAATCTCCATTAATGACTGAACTTCACCTTTAATCCTGACCGTTGATGAATTCTAGGAAAGTCTATTTAAGAGACAGTCATCTCTTCATTTTGAAAGGTTTGAATAAAAATTTGCATCGAATTGTTGCTAGAATTCATACTCACATTTGCTCATATTCACATATGAAAAGATCAAGTTTGACAAAAAGTTGACCAGATTTAGCCACAGTTGACTTGACTTGACTAGTTTCGAAAATAATTTTGAAATAATTAAACGAAATTATTTAATTATATGGATTACTTACATCTAATTAATTAAACAAAGTTATTTAATTAATTGAGAAGCCATTCCAAATTAATTAAATGAAGTTATTTAATTAAATAAGAAAAGTGTCTCTAATTAATTAAAGATTATTTAATAAAATAGAAAAAGTAATTATGAGAGCATATCTCATTTTATTAAATTAAATATCTCAACAAAATCTCTCTTCAGTTCAAAAAGGGAAATTTCCAGTTCACTATTAATCAAAATTGAGTTAAATCAGTTAACTCCTTTTTCTACTCAAATTAAATCAGTTAACTCCTTATTTTACTCAAAGTAATTCCGTTAACTTTCTTTAATTTGAAAATCTCCCTTTATGAAGGAACTTCACCTTTAATCCTGACCGTTGATTGAAATCGATCTCAATCGTTGATGAATTCCAGGAAAGTCTATTTAAGAGACCCTCATCTATTCCTTTTGAAAGGTTGAATGAGAATTTGCATCGAATTGTTGCTGGAATTCATACTCACATTTGCTCATATTCACATACGGAAAGATCAAGTTTGACCAAAAGTTGACTAGATTTAACCACGGTTGACTTGAGTTGACTAGTTTCAAAAAGAATTTTGAAATAATTAAATGAAATTATTTAATTAAATGGAGTACTTACTTCTAATTAATTAAATAAAGTTATTTAATTAAATAAGAAGCCATTCCTAATTAATTAAATGAAGTTATTTAATTAAATAAGAAAAGTGTCTCTAATTAATTAAAGATTATTTAATTAAATAGAAAAAGTAATTATGAGAGCATATCTCATTTTAGTAAATTAAATATCTCAATAAAATCTCTCTTCAGTTCAAAAAGAGAAATTTTCAGTTCACTATTGATAAAAAATGAGTTAAATCATTTAACTCCTTTTTCTGCTCAAATTGAATCAGTTAAATCCTTATTTTACTCAAATTACATCTGTTAAGTCCCTTTAATTTGAAAATCTCCCTTTATGACTGAACTTCACCTTTAATCCTAACCGTTGATTGAAATCGATCTCAATCGTTGATGAATTCCAGGAAAGTCTATTTAAGAGACCCTCATCTCGTCATTTTGAAAAGTTGAATGAGAATTTGCATCGAATTGTTGCTAGAATTCATACTCACATTTGCTCATATTCACACATGCAAAGATCAAGTTTGACCAAAAGTTGACCAGATTTAACCACGGTTGACTTGAGTTGGCTAGTTTCGAAAAGAATTTTGAAATAATTAAACGAAATTATTTAATTAAATGGAGTACTTACTTCTAATTAATTAAAAAAAGTTATTTAATTAAATGATAAGCCATTCCTAATTAATTAGATGAAGTTATTTAATTAAATAAGAAAAGTGTCTCTAATTAATTAAAGATTATTTAATTAAATAGAAAAAGTAATTATGACAACATATCTCATTTTATTAAATTAAATATCTCAATAAAATCTCTCTTCAGTTCGAAAAGGGAAATTTTCAGTTCACTATTTATCAAAAATGAGTTAAATCAGTTAACTCCTTTTTCTACTCAAATTGAATTAGTTAACTCCTTATTTTACTCAAATTAAATCCGTTAACTCCCTTTAATTTGAAAATCTCTCTTTTTGATTGAACTTCACTTTTAAACCTTACCGTTGATTGAAATCGATCTCAACCATTGATGAATTCCAAAAAAATCTATTTAATAGACTCTTATCTCTTCATTTTGAAAGGTTGAATGAGAATTTGCATCGAATTGTTGAAGAAATTCATACTCACATTTGCTCACATTCACATACACAAAGATCAAGTTTGACCAAAAGTTGAACAGATTTAACCATGATTGACTTGAGTTGACTATTTTCGAAAAGAATTTTGAAATAATTAAATGAAATTATTTAGTTAAATGGACTAGTTACTTCTAATTAATTAAACAAAGTTATTTAATTAAATGAGAAGCCATTCCTAATTAATTAAATGAAGTTATTTAATTAAATAAGAAAAGTGTCTCTAATTAATTAAAGATTATTTAATTAAATAGAAAAATTAATTATGAGAGTATATCTCATTTTATTAAATTAAATATCTCAATAAAATCTCTCTTTAGTTCAAAAAGGGAAATTTCCAGTTCACTATTGATCAAAAATGAGTTAAATCAGTTAACTCCTTTTTCTAATCAAATTGAATTAGTTAACTCCTTATTTTACTCAAAATAAATCCGTTAACTCCCTTTAATTTGGAAATCTCCCTTTATGACTGAACCTGACCTTTAATCCTGGCCGTTGATTGAAATCGATCTCAACCGTTGATGAATTTCAAGAAAGTCTATTTAAGAGACCCTCATGTCTTCATTTTGAAAGGTTGAATGAGAATTTGCATCGAATTGTTGCAAGAATTCATACTCACATTTGCTCATATTCACATACGCAAAGATCAAGTTTGACCAAAAGTTGACCAGATTTAACCACGGTTGACTTGAGTTGACTAGTTTTGAAAAGAATTTTAAAATAATTAAATAAAATTATTTAATTAAATGGAGTGCTTACTTTTAATTAATTAAACAAAGTTATTTAATTAACTCAGAAGCCATTCCTAATTAATTAAATGAAGTTATTTAATTAAATAAGAAAAGTGTCTCTATTTAATTAAAGATTATTTAATAAAAAAATAAAGTAATTATGAGAGCATATCTCATTTTATTAAATTAGATATCTCTACAAAATCTCTCTTAAGTTCAAAAAGAGAAATTTTCTGTTCACTATTGATCAAAAATGAGTTAAATTATTTAACTCCTTTTTCTACTCAAATTGAATCAGCTAACTCCTTATTTTACTCAAATTAAATCTGTTAACTCCGTTTAATTTGGAAATCTCCCTTTATGACTGAACTTCGCCTTTAATCCTGACTGTTGATTGAAATCGATCTCAACCATTGATGAATTCCAAGAAAGTCTATTTAAGAGACCCTCATGTCTTCTTTTTGAAAGGTTGAATGAGAATTTGCATCGAATTGTTGCTGAAATTCATACTAACATTTGCTCATATTCATATACGCAAAGATCAAGTTTGACCAAAAGTTGACTAGATTTAACCACGGTTGACTTGAGTTGACTAGTTTTGAAAAGAATTTTGAAATAGTTAAACAAATTTTTTTAATTAAATGGAGTACTTACATCTAATTAATTAAACAAAGTTATTTAATTAAATGAGAACCCATTCCTAATTAATTAAATGAAGCTATTTAATTAAACAAGAAAAGTGTGCCTAATTAATTAAAAATTATTCGATAAAATAGAAAAAGTAATTATGAGAGCATATCTCATTTTATTAAATTAAATATCTCAACAAAATCTCTCTTCAGTTCAAAAAAAGAAATTTTCAGTTGACTATTTATTAGAAATGAGTTAAATTAGTTAACTCCTTTTTTTACTCAAATTGAATCAGTTAACTCCTTATTTTACTCAAATTAAATCCGTTAACTTCCTTTAATTTGAAAATCTCCCTTCATAACTGAACTTCACCTTTAATCCTTACCGTTGAATCAAATCGATCTCAACCATTGATGAATTCCAGGAAAGTCTATTTAAGAGACCCTCATCTCTTCATTTTGAAAAGTTGAATGAGAATTTGCATCGAATTGTTGTTGTAATTCATACTCACATTTGCTCATATTCACATACGCAAAGATCAATTTTGACCAAAAGTTAACCAGATTTAACTACGGTTGACTTGAGTAGACTAGTTTCGAAAAGAATTTTGAAATAATTATTCAAAATTATTTAATTAAATAGAGTACTTACTTCTAGTTAATTAAACAAAGTTATTTAATTAAATGAGAAGCCATTCTTAATTAATTAAATGAAGTTACTTAATTAAATAAGAAAAGTGTCTCTAATTAATTAAAGATTATTTAGTTAAATAGAAAAAGTAATTATGAGAGCATATCTCATTTTATTAAATTAAATATCTCAAAAAAATCTCTTTTCAGTTCAAAAAAGGAAATTTTCAGTTCACTATTGATAAAACATGAGTTAAATCAGTCAACTCTTTTTTCTACTCAAATTGAATCAGTTAACTCATTATTTTACTCAAATTAAATCCGTTAAATTCATTTAATTTGGAAATCTCCCTTTAAGACTGAACTTCACCTTTAATCTTGACCGTTGATTGAAATCGATCTCAACCGTTGATGAATTCAGAAAAAGTCTATTTAATAGACCCTTATCTTTTCATTTTGAAAGGTTGAATGAGATTTTGCATCGAATTGTTGCTTTAATTTCTACTCACATTTGCTCATATTCACATACGCAAAGATCAAGTTTGACCAAAAGTTGACCAGATTTAACTACGGTTGACTTGAGTAGACTAGTTTCGAAATTTTTTTTAAAATAATTAAACGAAATTATTTAATTAAATGGAGTACTTGCTTCTAATTAATTAAACAAAGTTATTTAATTAAATGAGAAGCCATTCCTAATTAATTAAATGAAGTTATTTAACTAAATAAGAAAAGTGTTTCTAATTAATTAAAGATTATTTAATTAAATAGAAAGTTTAATTATGAGAGTATATCTCATTTTATTAAATTAAATATCTCAACAAAATCTCTCTTTAGTTCAAAAAGAGAAATTTCTAGTTCACTATTGATCAAAAATCAGTTAAATGAGTTAACTCCTTTTTCTACTCAAATTGAATTAGTTAACTCCGTATTGTACTCAAATTAAATCCGTTAACACCCTTTAATTTCAAAATCTTCTTTTATGACTGAACTTCACCTTTAATCCTGACTGTTGATTGAAATCGATCTCAACTGTTGATCAATTCCAAGAAAGTCTATTTAAGAGACCCTCATCTTTTCATTTTGAAAGGTTGAATGAGAATTTGCATCGAATTAATGCTAGAATTCATGCTCACATTTGCTCATATTCACATACGCAAATATCAAGTTTGACCAAAAGTTGACTATATTTAACCACGGTTGACTTGAGTTGACTAGTTTCAATTTTTTTTTGAAATAATTAAAAGAAATTATTTAATTAAATGGAGTACTTACTTCTAATTAATTAAACAATTTTATTTAATTAAATGAGAAGCCGTTCCTAATTAATTAAATGAAGTTATTTAATTAAATAAGAAAAGTGTCTCTAATTAATTAAAGATTATTTAATTAAATAAAAAAAGTAATTATGAGAGCATATCTCATTTTATTAAATTAAATATCTCAACAAAATCTCTCTTCAGTTCAAAAAGGGAAATTTCCAGTTCACTATTGATCAAAAATGATCTAAATCAGTTAAATCCTTTTTCTACTCAAATTGAATCAATTAAATCCCTTAACTCCCTTTAATTTGAAAGTCTCCCTTTGTGACTAAACTTCACCTTTAATCCTGGCCATTGATTGAAATTGATCTCAACCGTTGAGGAGTTCCAAAAAAGTCTTTTTAAGAGACCCTCATCTCTTCATTTTGAAAGGTTGAATGAGAATTTGCATCGAATTGTTGTTGGAATTCATACTCACATTTGCTCATATTCACATATGCAACGATCAAGTTTGACCAAAAGTTGATAGAATTTAACCACGGTTGACTTGAGTTGACTAGTTTTGAAAAAAAATTTGAAACAATTAAATGAAATTATTTAATTAAATGGAGTACTTACTTCTAATTAATTAAACAAAGCTATTTAATTAAATGAGAAGCCATTCCTAATTAATTAAATGAAGTTATTTATTTAAATAAGAAAAGTGTCTCTAATTAATTAAAGATTATTTAATTAGATAAAAAAAGTAATTATGAGGTCATCTCTTATTTTATTAGATTAAATATCTCAAGAAAATCTCTCTTCAGTTCAAAAAGTGAAATTTCCAGTTCGCTATTGATCAAAAATGAGTTAAATCAGTTAACTCCTTTTTCTACTCAAATTGAATCAATTAACTCCTTATTTTACTCAAATTAAATTCGTTAACTCCTTTTAATTTGGAAATCTTCCTTTACGACTGAACTTCACCTTTAATCCCGACCGTTGATTGAAATCAATCTCAATTGTTGATGAATTCCAAGAAAGTCTATTTAAGAGACCCTCATGTCTTCATTTTGAAAGGTTGAATGAGAATTTGCATCAAATTGTTGCTGGAATTCATAGTCACATTTGCTCATATTCACATACGCAAAGATCAAGTTTGAACAAAAGTTGACCAGATTTAACCACGGTTGACTTGAGTTGACTAGTTTCGAAAAGAATTTTGAAATAGTTAAACAAAATTATTTAATTAAATGGAGTACTTACTTCTAATTAATTAAACAAAGTTATTTAATTAAATGAGAAGCCATTGCTAATTAATTAAATGAAGTTATTTAATTAAATAAGAAAAGTGTCTCTAATTAATTAAAGATTATTTAATTAAATAGAAAAAGTAATTATGAGAGCATATCTCATTTTATTAAATTAAATATCTCAACAAAATCTCTCTTCAGTTCAAAAAGAGAAATTTCTAGTTCACTATTGATAAAAAATGAGTTAAATGAGTTAACTCCTTTCTCTACTCAAATTGAATCAGTTAACTTCTTATTTTGATCAAATTAAATCTATTAACTCCCTTTAATTTGGAAATCTCCTTTTATGACTGATCTTCACCTTTATTCCTGACCGTTGCTTGAAATTGATCTCAACCATTGATGAATTTTAGGAAAGTCTATTTAACAGACCCTCATCTCTTCATTTTGAAAGGTTGAATAAGAATTTGCATCAAATTGTTGCTAGAATTCATACTAACATTTGCTCATATTCACATACGCAAAGATCAAGTTTGACCAAAAGTTGAACAGATTTAACCACGGTTGACTTGAGTTGACTAGTTTCGAAATTTTTTTTAAAATAATTAAAAGAAATTATTTAATTAAATGGAGTACTTACTTCTAATTAATTAAACAAAGTTATTTAATTAAATCAGAAGCCATTCCTAATTAATTAAATGAATTTATTTAATTAAATAAGAAAAGTGTCTTTATTTAATTAAAGATTATTTAAATAAATAGAAAAAGTAATTACGAGAGCATATCTCATTTTATTAAATTAAATATCTCAACAAAATCTATCTTCAGTTTATAAAGAGAAATTTCCAGTTCACTATTGATTAAAAATGAGTTAAATCAGTTAACACCTTTTTCTACTCAAATTGAATTATTTAACTCCTTATTTTATTCAAATTAAATTTGTGAACTCCCTTTAATTTGGAAATCTTCCATTATGACTGAACTTCACCTTTAATCCTGACCGTTGATTGAAATCGATGTCAACTGTTGATGAATTCCAAGAATGTCTATTTAAGAGACCCTCATCCCTTCATTTTGAAAGGTTGAATGAGAATTTGCATCGAATTGTTGCTGGAATTCATACTCACATTTGCTCATATTCACATACGCAAAGATCAAGTTTGACTAAAAGTTGACCAAATTTAACCACGGTTGACTTGAGTTGACAAGTTTCGAAAAGAATTTTGAAATAATTAAATAAAATTATTTAATTAAATAGAGTATATACTTCTAATTAATTAAACAAAGTTATTTAATTAAATGAGAAGCCATTCTTAATTAATTAAATGAAGTTATTTAATTAAATAAGAAAAGTGTCTCTAATTAATTAAAAATTATTTAATTAAATAGAAAAAGTAATTATGAGAACATATCTCATTTTATTAAATTAAATATCTCAATAAAATCTATCTTTAGTTCAAAAAGAGAAATATCCAGTTCACTATTGATCAAAAATGAGTTAAATCAGTTAACTTCTTTTTCTACTCAAATTGAATCAGTTAACTCCTTATTTTATTCAAATGAAATCTGTTAACTAACTTTAATTTGGAAATCTCCCTGTAATGCCCCGCCAAAGAATCCAAAGAATTAACTTAGAATTTCACTAAGTTTGGTAATTTTTTTTTTTTTTATAAAAATAACATGAAAGTAAATACCACATATAACTTGTACTTAATAACGGAAGCAATAGCAAAGTCTATCTGAAAGTAAACATAACATACATAACCGATTACATTCTTTAAAGATCTCTTAATGTTGAATTACATACATAAATCCATCTAGTACAACATCCACATGAAATAATAATGATAAGTCCAATGTTTAAATATTACATTTCAAATTCTCATTCATCCTCTGTACATGTCACAAGGTATGACAAGCTCAAAGAATATACATATGTAGAATAAGGTACATCATCCTATTCTAATCCATGATACATCAAAGTAAAGATAAACACATGATACATCATTATAGAAGACATATACATCCATCATAAAGATCAAACAAAATAAACTAAGTACACGGTTCCGCCCAACCGTTAATAGCATCATTAAACCATCGTGGGCCCTAGCCATCCCTCCGTGCATAACATCCCAAATCACCGAAGAGATTATCGGTATTAACATAATAGGAATGTCACTCCTAAAATATACAACATCATATGTAGGAAGTAATCTAACATGCAAATATAAGCATAAGATAACATCATCTAACATCTGTTAATCATCAATGAAAGGATACATATCCACCATCACGAAGGACGCATCAGCCACGATGTCTCAATGAATCTAAAATGATAAGAGTGGAAAATACACTACCACCCGACCGCGTGGTACCTAAGTGGTCCACTCCCACTGTGCTGAGGAGATAATCTCAAGTCTCAAAAAGGCTATCCATAACACATAGCACAAATCTCTATAGTCCAGAAATCCTAAAAGTATACTAACTCAAAGGTTTCAACACACACAAAATCGACATCTAATTCCCAGAGGCACACAATGACATGTAGGAAACCTACTCTGCAAGCGAGAAAGTGTCATTGCATTTATCTCGTACAATTTACCCTGACAGTTAGCTAAACTCCACGGGTCCATACAGATCTCATGCGGCCACTAGGATCCTCTCATATTGACAAGGCACACTATGAAATGCAAGGTCGCAACCATGTGTTCTCACTACTCCCATCCTAGTCTATACAAGCACTCAAGGCATGGGCGAGAACAAAAACTCTTATCTTTTTAGGTTCATTCAGTTAGTATTAGGTGTGAATGTTATCACTTATTAATCCAACTTACAATGAGTTACCTTGGCAGCCTCTTAGGGCCCGACCCCCATTGCAAGCCACTTCTTGACACTATAAGTAGATTACCTAGCCTAGGCTCATGGAATCATAAATCACCACAGTCCTATACAAGCGACTGTAAAAAAAATTCAAAAGATAATTCATAAAAAGAATCATCAAATAAGCATCAAATATCCATAATAAGAATCATCAAATCTCCAATATAAGAATCATCAAATCTCCATGAGCATCCGAAAAGCATCCATAGAAAATTATGACAATAACAATTCTCTATTGGCAACTGAAGGCATCACTCATAATCATAACTATACATTGGTTCTCAATAACCAAAATATATCTCAAAATAAATCACCATAATCATTGGTTCTCAACAAGCAACCAAGAATATCTCAATATCATATTGATCAAAGACTCCAAAATGGTTGAGTCAAACATGTCACAACATGACATCATCAAGAATAAATTCACATTTTAGTCGTATCATGGTGACTAAAAAGTAATCCAAGGATAACTGATCAATGACTCAAAAATGATTAGCTCAAGTGTCTCATACGAATACATCTCAGCTTCGCACATGAAGACTGATGAACAATAACAATCAGTAAATACAAACATTTCATAAAGCATACGATCACATTATCATGGTTGGGCTTATAAAGATCGAGACCAAATAAGATCAATATGCCAACACATCTCATAACCCCCGAGCCTCTGGTAACAACCTAAGACTGGTCAACACTAGTCAACCCAAAAACTCAAAACAAGAAGCATAAAGAATACACGATGCAAATACATGTTTTGGTTTTGCTATCTTACATAGTTGAAGCAAGTGTAGAGGTTTCTGGTTTTACGTTTACAAGCATATTTTCAAGTGCATTAAGTTTCATCATTTGACCCACAAGTCAACCCGTTTGTTCTCCGATAACATTATCCTTCCATTAATAAGAATTACATTTAAAGAATAACTTAAGGATAAATATTCACTAAACTGATCATCATTGACTTTTAATTAAATTGTTCTCTTATTTAACCATGATCTATATTCTAATTGATTAACCTTTCAACTTTTCTAAAATCATTATTTTATATATTATAAGAGGACCAATTATCATTCTTCGAATAAGAGATTATAACTTTATTTATCTCAATCTATTAACATAGGTACACCGTCCATGACCTCCTAACATCTTTTTAGTTTTCAATTAGAAACTTAATTAAGTATTACTAAAGTTTGAGTCTTTGAATTTAATCGTCACCATCGTTGACAACCATACAATATCTAAAGTCATAATTCAAGACATAAGAATAAGACCTATCAACTTCAATATAGATATTCTACAATCTCGTTAAAAGAATTATATCAAAATTACATAACTTAATTATTAATTAAATCTAATTAACTCTCATTAATTGATTTAATTAATAATTGTATAACCATAGGAACGTTCTAATTAACATCAGTTGACTAATAACTAAGTAGAATTCTGTAAGTTAAAAGTCAACTATAATTCAATACTCAAATGATCATATTAATAATTCAATAATAATAACTTGTTAATATTTAATGACAAGCTATATTGGGAATTTTATTATTAAATCTTTAATGATCACATACATCACTCTGCAACAATGTTCTCATTTATATTTTAATAATAACAAGTTATAATAAATCTTCAATACCAGGTATTATTATCTCAAATAAATTTTTTCTATGTACGTTGATTCAGTTAACTGATAATCCTCCAAATTATTAACCAATTCAATTTAATTAATATCTTTTACAGTACTTCGATCATTAACTAATCTCCTTTAGAGTAACTCTGTTCGTATTAGTTGATAACTATTAAAACTATTATTTATTAATAGTTTTTTAGACCCAACAAACATTAATAAATAATAAACTTATCACAACTATAAATAATCAATCTAGAGAACTTTTACATAGAACTTCATTAGCTAACTCTTAATACCATTAAGGTATTCAAACGTATTAACCAATAACATAATAATTCAATCTTAATCCAATATCATTTAGAATTTCTAAATTTAAATCAACATAATATAACTTATCATCTTACAATTATTTGTTCAATATTAAAATCAACCATTAGACTCCATTTTCTAATTGTTCTAATAATATTTTGTCTATACAAAAGTTGTTTGAAAAAAATCCCTATCACAAACCAATAAGACTCATTATAGATTTTAACATGAATAATTTTCAAATTCTTAGCATTATCATCTTCATTAAACAACTCTAAAATTGTTTAATAGTATTCAATATATATTATAAAAAGTCCACTATATAAACTATATTAAATTTTTTTTTCTTTTAATCCATTTACTTAGATTGACTAATAATTAACTACACTTTTTTTACTATTAACTAATCTTAATTAAATTTGATTTAATTAGATTAGATAATAGACCATATAAAACTAATGCATATTAATAAGATTTTAATAAAGAAAAATTGCAAGAATATCTTTAATTCATTAAATAATCTTTAATAGATTATATATAATCAAATTTGTTGATAACTATTTAAACCAGTATTTATTAATAGTTTGTTAGACCTAACAAACATTAATAAATAATAAACACATCAAACTATATTTTCATAAGTCTCATTAGTTATTATTTAACTAACCTTTAAGGCATATCAATAATTCAAATCATAGCTATGTTATAACAATGCTATAATGTAACTATGACTCCTTTTCAATATAATAATTCTTATTTAAATCTAAATCCAATATCATTAAAATTTTAGTCTCTTAATAATCATCATTAAACACTTTTACCACCTCTTAACTATATATTAAATAGTATTTAATATGCATTAAATAATTAATATTAAAAGTCATCCATTCTGTATTGAATTCAATATCTCTATACATCAGCTCCATCCACAAAATTTTTATTAAAAATCTCCATTAATTCATTTAGAACATTCTTATTAGTCTTTAGACTAATTAAATAATCATTAAATTCTAATTATATTACTTTGATATATTATTTTTGTGAAGTTTAAGCATAAAGAACTCTTGATTATGGAAAATAAAGAGACATTTGTTCTTGAATAAAATAGTATCAGTATGACGGCCATATCTCCCTAATGAACCGTTGAATCAGGCTGAATTTTAAATATGTGTGAGAGGGCCAAGTTGCGCCAATTCTGACCAGAGCGATTGAATAAATTTGATCCTGATAAAAAGTTATGAATGACTGAATTCAGATCTATCCAAGAGGCAACAACAGGACAATTTTTGATGAATTAAGAATTTCCTCTTAAAATAATTGTTTTCTAAATTTAACCATAAAAGGGTTTGTTCATATGCATTTAAAAATATAATTGATAGAAAGATTACATCTAATTATTCGAATTTTCACCATAAAATTTCTATTTTAATTTCAAATCTTGTCTATCTAATTTCACAATATAAATTCGAACCCAAACCTGATTAAGATCTAATTATTTCTCCTTAATTGGATATAAGATTTTTCTATTATTTTCTTCTCAACTAAATAAAATATCTTGATTCCAATTTCAAATAGTAGATTTAATCATAGAGTATTCAAACACATAAAATAGATATGATGAAGACAGAAAGAGAAAGCGTGCAAAGGAAAATATGAGAATATCACAAGTGCACCTGGACACTGATGCTAATTTGACATGCCTCAAAAGTCTATAAAAAATCCCTTCCTTCTCCATCATTCACAATTCTTTCAAGAATCCAAGCCGATCGAATCCTCCAAGTGATTAGAAGTGCTAGAAGGAGCATAGAAGCAAGTAGAAAATATATGAGCATATGAATCTTCTCCCATGCATGTAAGTTTTGAAGCTTCTTTTTTTGCTTGTAACTCGTGGCTTTCATTAAGCTTGTAGCTTCCATTAAACTTGTAGCTTTCATTCAGCTTTTTTTTTAAGCTTCTATGAATGCCTGAATATCAAGAGCTCTCAAGAAACTTTTGGAATGCTTCTTGAAACCGCTGAAAGGTGTCACCAACTAAGCATGGGTCTTTTCCAATTCTTTTTTTGATGAGTCATAAAATTGTAGACACCTTGTGCTTAATTGATGCACTAACCCCCGTGTTGTTGACGCATGTTAATTCCCATGCAAGCTTATAACTCTAATTACTTTACTCTTTTCAATTTAATTTATTTATTTATTAAGTCTCATGCACTAACTTTAATATCTCCACTTTTCAATCTTAATATATTTATATTTTAATCATTTGAGATTTAGAATCTTTTAATAATTTAAGATATATTTTCCACTTTTAAATGTCATTTTTCAAAATTTTATTGCTAAAATATTTATTAACTTTAATAATAATATTATTTAAAAATGAGCTCCAAATATATTATTATTAAAATAAATATTGTCACATTCTAAATTTAATATTATAACTTTTATCTTTCAATTTAATTATTTAATTTAATTAATTTTTCAATTAATTAAATAAAATAAATATCAAAATACCATATTAATTTTTTATTAAATTAAACCATTAACTAAATCTTTTAATTGGGCTTAATTAATAGAAAATACTCCATAGACTCACAAAGGTAAAAATACAAAAAACCCATCATAGCCAATATACATACAAATCAAACCAAGGGGTTTATATCACGAATTACATCATCTAACGCATTCGGAGGGTACTCAACTCAGATACTTGTCCTAATTTTTCAATTAAAACAAATGGCTTAAAAAGTTGGCATTTGGATTTGAGAATTTATCTCCCCTCTCTTACCATTGAGATAATGTGATAGGGTACGCTCATCCTGGCAATTCAGAGAAATCGATACCCGGTACCTACAACTTGCATAAAAATTATGCATGTACAAGCACAATATATACTAAACTAAACAGGCAATGGCAGGAAGTGATGCATCGTGTAGATCCCGACTAGCAGGTGACTACGACTCCCTTCTTTAACCACATCAAACAGACCATACAAAAGCAAATACACAAAGCAAACACGCACACCATACACATGCAAGTATGAGGTAAGTATCCATAAGAAAACACGTATGATAATAAATCATCTTACTAATCATTATTAATAACTACAACACTGAAAATAATCATCATACATACATGAAATGTAGAGTCTAAGTAATCTCATCACATATCAACTGAATCCATAGTACAATATTTGATAATCTCATAATAATGTTACTAACCATCAAAATGAAACTAGTTCTTAAATATTTCAGCAATGATAACAAAATGCAAACCAGGGGCAGGCACTACATCCACCCCCCTTGGGATTAGGCTTACTCCTAGAAGCCTACAAGAATGAAAAGCTTAGATACTCACTATGTGGGTCCCATTGAACCCTTTTCCTCCTTACATGGGAATATGATTCCACTAAAAATTTTACAACACACTTAGAGTAATATGATTCTGGTTTAATAGTAAACTGAAAATTATATCGATCCAACATCATTCCTTTAACAACTACTGAAATATATCCCTTAATACATTCTAAACAAGAGCAACTTAATACTTGCAAAGATAAACAAAGGTATACTACCTTGAAACTTAGATAAAAGATACATGTTTTGCAACTAGAATAAGTTTCAATTTTTAGTTTTGCCCTCATTTAAGTTTTCAGTAGAATTTTTAATTTTGAAAGCTAAGTGTTGAAGTATGAAAAATATGCAAGTAACAATTTTAAGTTTTGTTTCAGTTCACCTAGTTTTCAAATTTTCAGGTACACATGATAGTTCAAAGTTTTCATTTTGTTTAACTAGTTAATTACTAGTGACATTTCAATATACCCAAAGCTCCCAATGTTGAAACTCAGGCTCTGATACCAAATGTAATGTCCCACCAAGAAATTCAAAGAATTAACTTAGAATTTCATTAAGTTTGGTAACATTTTTTATTATTTTTAAAAATAACATGAAAGTAAATACCACATATAACTTGTACTTAATAACGAAAGCAATAGCAAAGTCCATCTGAAAGTAAACATAACATATATAACCGATTACATTATTTAAAGATCTCTTAACATTGAATTACATACATAAATCCATCTAGTACAACATCCATATGAAATAATAATGATAAATCCAATGTTTAAATATTATATTTCAAATGCCCATTCATCCTCTGCATATGTCACAAGGTATGACAAGCTCAAAGAATATACATATGTAGAATAAGGTGCATCATCCTCTTCTAATCCATGATATATCAAAGTAAAGATAATCACATGATACATCATCATAGAAGACATATACATCCATCATAAAGATTAAACAAAATAAACTAGGTGCACAGTTCCTCTCAACTGTTAATAGCATCATTAGACCATCGTGGGCCCTAGCCATCCCTTTGTGCATAACATCCCAAATCATCGAAGAGATCATCAGTATTAACATAATAGGAATGTCACTCCTAACATATACAACATCATATGTAGGAAGTAATCTAACATCCAAATATAAGCATAAGATAACATCATCTAACATATGTTAATCATCAATGAAAGGATACGTATCCACCATCACGAAGGACGCATCAGCCACGATGTCTCAATGAATCTCAAATGATAAGAGTGAAAAATACAGTACCACTCGATCGTGTGGTATCTAAGTGGTTCACTCCCACCATGCTGAGGAGATAATCTCAAGTCCCAAACAGGCTATCCATAACACATAACAAAAATCTCTATAGTCCAAGAATCCTAAAAGTATACTAACTCAAAAGTTCCAACACACACAAAATCAACATCTAATTCCTAGAGGCACACAATGACATGTAGAAAACTTACTCTGCAAGCGAGAAAGTGTCATCGCATTTATCTCGTACAAGTTACCTTGGCAGTTAGCTAAACTCCACGGGTCCATACAGATCTCATGTGGCCACTAGTATCCTCTCATATTGACAAAGCATACTATGGAATGCAAGGTCGCAACCATGCATTCTCACTACTCCCATTCTAGCCTATACAAGCACTCAAGGCATGGGCGAGAACCAAAACTCTTATCTTTTTAGGTTCATTTAGTTAGTATTAGGTGTGAATGTTATCACTTATTATTTCAACTTACAATGAGTTACCCTGGCAGCCTCTTAGGGCCCCGGCCCCCATTGCAAGCCACTTCCCAACACTACAAGTAGATTACCTACCCTAGGCTCATGGAATCATAAATCACCATAGTCCTGTACAAGCAATTGTAAAGAAAATCCAAAAGATAATCCATAAAAATAATCATCAAATAAGCATCAAATATCCATAATAAGAATCATCAAATCTCCATGAGCATTCGCAAAGCATCCATAGAAAATCATGACCACAACAGTTCTCTATTAGCAACTGAAGGCATCACTGATAATCATAAGCATCCACTGATTCTCAATAACCAAAATATATCTCAAAATAAATCACCATAATCATTGGTTCTCAACAAGCAACCCAGAATATCTCAATATCATACTGATCGAAGACTCCAAAATGGTTGAGTCAAACATGACATCATTAAGAATAAATCCACATTTTAGTCTCATCATGGTGACTAGAAAGTAATCCAAAGATAACTGATCGATGACTCAAAAATGATTAGCTCAAGTGTCTCATACGCATACATCTCAGCTTCACACATGAAGACTGATGAATAATAACAATCAGTAAATACAAACATTTCATAGAGCATACGATCACATTACCATGGTTGGGCTTATAAAGATCGAGACCAAATAAGATCAACATGCCAACACATCTCATAACCCCCGAGCCTCTGGTAACAACCTAAGACTGGTCAACACTAGTCAACCCAAAAATCCAAAACAAGAAGCATAAAGAATACACGATGCAAACACATGTTTTGGTTTTGCTATCTTACATAGTTGAATTAAGTGTAGAAGTTTTCAGTTTTCTGTTTGCAAGTATATTTTCAAGTGTCTTAAGTTTCATCATTTGACCTACAAGTCAACTCGTTTGTTCTCCGATAACATTATCCTTCCATTAATAAGAATTACATTTAAAGAATAACTTAAGGATAAATATTCACTAAACTGATCATTATTGATTTTTAATTAAATTATTCTCTTATTTAACCATGATCCATATTCTAATTGATTAACCTTTCAAATTTTCTAAAATCATTATTCGTTATATTATAAGAGGACCAATTGTCATTCTTCGAATAAGAGATTATAACTTTATTTATCTCAATCCATTAACATAGGTACACCATCCATGATCTCCTAACATATTTTTAGTTTTCAATTAGAAACTTAATTAAGAATTACTAAAGTTTGAGTCTTTGAATTTAATTGTCACCATCATTGACAACCATACAATATCTAAAGTCATAATTCAAGACATAAGAATAAGACCTATCAACTTCAATATAGATATTCTACAATCTCGTTAAAAGAATTATATCAAAATTACATAACTTAATTATTAATTAAATCTAATTAACTCTCATTAATTGATTTAATTAATAATTGTATAACCATAGGAACGTTCTAATTAACATCAGTTGACTAATAACTAAGTAGAATTCTGTAAGTTAAAAGTCAACTATAATTCAATACTCAAATGATCATATTAATAATTCAATAATAATAACTTGTTAATATTTAATGACAAGCTATATTGAGAATCTTATTATTAAATCTTCAATGATCACATACATCACTCTGCAATAATGTTCTCATTTATATTTTAATAATAACAAGTTATAATAAATCCTCAATACTAGGTATTATTATCTCAAATAAGTTTTTTCTATGTACGTTGATTTAGTTAACTGATAATCCTCCAAATTATTAACCAATTCAATTTGATTAATATCTTTTACAGTACTTCGATCATTAACTAATCTCCTTTAGAATAACTCTGTTCGTATTAGTTGATAACTATTTAAACTATTTATACTATTATTTATTAATAGTTTGTTAGACCCAAAAAATATTAATAAATAATAAACTTATACATCAATCTAGAGAACTTTTACATAGAACTTCATTAGCTAACTCTTAATACCATTAAGGTATTCAAACGTATTAACCAATAACATAATAATTCAATCTTAATCCAATATCATTTAGAATTTCTAAATTTAAATCAACATAATATAACTTATCATCTTACAATTATTTATTCAATATTAAAATCAACCATTATATTTCATTTTCTAATTGTTCTAATAATATTTTGTCTATACAAAAGTTGTTTGAAAAAGATCCCTATCACAAACCAATAAGACTCATTGTAGATTTTAACATAAATAATTTTCAAATTTTTAGCATTATCATCTTCATTAAACAACTCTAAAATTGTTTAATAGTATTCAATATACATTATAAAAAGTCCACTATATAAACTATATTAAAATCTCTTTTCTTTTAATCTGTTTACTTAGATTGACTAATAATTAACTACACTTATTCTACTATTCCTTAATCTTAATTAAATTTGATTTAATTAGATTAAATAATAGACCATATAAAACTAATGCATATTAATAAGATTCTAATAAGGGAAGATTGCAATAATATCTTTAATTCATTAAATAATCTTCAATAGATTATCTCTAATCAAATTTGTTGATAACCATTTAAACCATTATTTATTAATAGTTTGTTAGACCTAAAAAATATTAATAAATAATAAACTCATCAAACTATATTTTCATAAGTCCCATTAGTTATTATTTAACTAACCTTTAAAGCATATCAATAATTCAAATCGTAGCTATGTTATAACAATGTTATAATGTAACTATGACTCCTTGACAATATAATAATTTTTATTTAAATCTAAATCTAATATCATTAAAATTTGAGTCTCTTAATAATCATCATTAAACACTTTTACCACCTCTTAACTATATATTAAATAGTATTTAATATACATTAAATAATTAATATTAAAAGTCATCCACTCTCTATTGAATTCAATATCTCTATCTATCAACTCCATCCACAAACTTTTCATTAAAAATTTTCATTAATTCATTTAGAACATTCTTATTAGTCTTTAGACTAATTAAATAATTATTAAATTCTAATTATAATACTTTGATATATTATTTTTGTGAAGTTTAAGCATAAAGAACTCTTGGTTATGGGAAATGAAGAGACATCTATTTTTGAATAAAATAGTCCCAGTACGACGGTCATATCTCCCTAATGAACCGTTGGATCGGGCTGAAATTTAAATATGTTGGAGAGGGCCAAGTTGTGCCAATTTTGACTAGAGTGATCGAATAAATTCGATCCCGATAAAAAGTTATGAATGACTAAATTCGGGTCTATCCAAGAGGCAGTGACAGGACAATTTATGATGAATTAAGAATTTCTTCTTAAAATAATTGTTCTTTAAATTTAACCATAAAAGGGTTCGTTCATATGCATCTAAAAATATAATTGATAGAAAGATTACATATAATCATTCGAATTTTCACCATAAAATTTTTATTTTAATTCCAAATCTTGTCTATCTAATTTCACAATATAAATTCGAACCCAAACCTGATTAAGATCTAATTATTTCTCCTTAATTAGATCTAAGATTTTTCTATTGTTTTCTTCTCATCCAAATAAAATATCTTGATTCCAATTTCAAATAGTAGATTTAATCATAGAGAGTATTCAAACACATAAAATAGATATGATGAAGACAGGAAGAGAAAGAGTGCAAAGGAAACTATGAAAATATCACGAGTGCACTTGGACACTGATGCTAATTTTCCATGCCTCAGAAGTCCATAGAAAATTTCTTCCTTCTCCATCATTTGCAATTCTTCAAAGAATCCAAATCGATCGAATCTTCTAAGTGATTAGAAGTGCTAGAAGGAGTATAGAAGCAAGTAGAAAATATATGAGCTTATGAATCTTCTCTCATGCATGTAAGCTTTGAAGCTTCTCTTTTTGCTTGTAACTCATGGCTTTCATTAAGCTTGTAACTTCCATTAAATTTGTAGCTTCCATTAAGCTTTTCTTTTAAGATTCTATGAATGCCTGAATATCAAGAGCTCTCAAGAAACCTTTGAAATGCTTCAAGAAATCGCTGAAAGATGTCACCAACTAAGCATGGGTCTTTTTCAATTTTTTTTTGATGAGT
The DNA here is from genome assembly GCA_028749045.1 of Cupressus sempervirens. NCBI lineage: Eukaryota > Viridiplantae > Streptophyta > Pinopsida > Cupressales > Cupressaceae > Cupressus > Cupressus sempervirens. Next base: position 115,618,234 of record CM053783.1, read on the forward strand.
CATAGAATTGTAGACACCTTGTGCTTAATTGATGCACTAACCCCCGTGTTGTTAACACATGTTAATTCCCATGCAAGCTTATAACTCCAATTTACTTTACTCTTTTCAATTTAATTTATTTATTTATTAAGTCTCATGCACTAACTTTAATATCTCCACTTTTCAATCTTAATATATTTATATTTTAATCATATGAGATTTAGAATTTTTTAATAATTTAAGATATATTTTCCACTTTTAAATTTTATTTTTCAAAACTTTATTGCTAAAATATTTATTAGCTTTAATAATAATATTATTTAAAAATGAGCTCCAAATATATTATTATTAAAATAAATATTGTCACATTTTAAATTTAATATTATAACTTTTATCTTCCAATTTAATTATTTTATTTAATTAATTTTTTATTTAATTAAATAAAATAAATATCAAAATACCATATTAATTTTCTATTAAATTAAACCATTAACTAAACTTTTTAATTAGGCTTAATTAATAGAAAATACTCCAAAGACTCACAAAGGTAAAAATAAGAAAAATCCATCATAGCCAATATACATACAAATCAAACCAAGGGGTTTATATCACGAATTATATCATCTGACGCATTCGGAGGGTACTCAACTCAGATACTTGTCCTAATTTTTAATTAGAACAAATGACTTAAAGGGTTGGGATTTAGACTTGAGAATTTATCTCCCCTCTCTTATCATTGAGATAATGTGATAGGGTATGCTCATCTTGGCAATTCAGGGAAGTCGATATTCGGTACCTGCAACTTGCATAAAAATCATACATGTACAAGCACAATATATAGTAAACTAAACAGGCAATGGCAGGACGTGGTGCATCGTGCAGATCCCGACTAGCAGGTGACTATGACTCCCTTCTTTAACCACATCAGATACACCATATAAAAGCAAACACACAAAGCAAACACGCACACCGCACACATGCAAGTATGGGGTAAGTATCCATAAGAAAACACATATGATAATAAATCATCTTACTAATCATCATTAATAACTGCAACATTGAAAATAATCATCATACATACATAAAATGTAGAGTCTAAGTAATCTCATCACATATCAACTGAATCCATAGCACAATATCTGATAATCTCATAATAATGTTACTAACCATCAACATGAAACTAGCTCTAAAAGAGTTCAGCAATGATAACAAAATGCAAACTAGGGGCAGGCACTACACTTCCTTTATGACTGAACTTCACTTTTAATCCTGACCGTTGATTGAAATCGATCTCAACCGTTGATTAATTTTATGAAAGTCTATTTAAGAGACCCTCATCTCTTCATTTTGAAAGGTTGAATGAGAATTTGCATCGAATTGTTTCTAGAATTCATACTCATATTTACTCATATTCACAGACACAAAGATTAAGTTTGACCAAAAGTTGACTAGATTTAACCACGGTTGACTTGAGTTTACTAGTTTTGAAAAGAATTTTGAAATAATTAAACAAAATTATTTAATTAAATGCAGTACTTCTAATTAATTAAAGAAAGTTATTTAATTAAATGAGAAGCCATTCCTTATTAATTAAATGAAGTTATTTAATTAAATAAGAAAAGTGTCTCTAATTAATTAAAAATTATTTAATTAAATAGAAAAAGTAATTATGAGAGCATATCTTATTTTATTAAATTAAATATCTTGACAAAATCTCTCTTCAGTTCAAAAAGGGAAATTTCCAGTTCACTATTGATAAAAAATGAGTTAAATCAGTTAACTCCTTTTTCTACTCAAATTCAATCAGTTAACTCCTTATTTTACTCAAATTAAATCTGTTAACTCCCTTTAATTTGAAAATCTCCCTTTATGACTGAACTTCACCTTTAATCCTGACCGTTGATTGAAATCGATCTCAACCGTTGATGAATTCTAGGAAAGTCTATTTCAGAGACCCTCATCTCTTCATTTTGAAAGGTTGAATGAGAATTTGCATCGAATTTTTGCTGGAATTCATACTCACATTTTCTCATATTCACTTACGCAAAGATAAGGTTTGACCAAAAGTTGACCAAATTTAACCACAGTTGACTTGAGTTGACTAGTTTCGAAAAGAATTTTAAAATAATTAAACAAAATTATTTAATTAAATGGAGTACTTACTTCTAATTATTTAAACAGTCATTTAATTAAATGAGAAGCCATTGCTAATTAATTAAATGAAGTTATTTAATTAAATAAGAAAAATGTCTCTATTTAATTAAAGATTATTTAATTAAATAGAAAAAGTAATTATGATAGCATATCTTATTTTATTAAATTAAATATCTCAACAAAATCTCTCTTCAGTTCAAAAAGGGAAATTTCCAGTTTACTACTGATAAAAAAAGAGTTAAATTAGTTAATTTCTTTTTCGACTCAAATTGAATTAGTTAACTCCTTATTTTACTCAAATTAAATATGTTAAGTCCCTTTAATTTAGAAATCTCCCTTAGTGACTAAAATTCACTTTTAATCCTGACCGTTGATTGAAATTGATCTCAACCGTTGATGAATTTCAGGAAAGTCTATTTAAGAGACGCTCATCTCTTCATTTTGAAAGTTTGAATGAGAATTTCCATCGAATTGTTGCTAGAATTCATACTCACATTAGCTCATATTCACATACGCAAAGATCAAGTTTGACCAAAAGTTGACTAGACTTAACCACGGTTGACTTGAGTTGATTAGTTTCAAATTTTTTTTTAAATAATTAAATGAAATTATTTAATTAAATGGATTACTTGCTTCTAATTAATTAAACAAGGTTCTTTAATTAAATGAGAAGACATTCCTAATAAGTTAAATTAAGTTATTTAATTAAATAAGAAAAGTGTATCTAATTAATTAAAGATTATTTAATTAAATATAAAAAGTAATTATGAGAGCATATCTCATTTTATTAAATTAAATATCTCAACAAAATCTCTCTTCAGTTCAAAAAGAGAAATTTTTAGTTCACTATTGATAAAAAATGAGTTAAATCAGTTAACTCCTTTTTCTACTCAAATTGAATAAGCTAACTCCTTATTTTACTCAAATTAAATCTGTTAACTTTCTTTAATTTGAAAATCTCCCTTTATGACTGATCTTCAGCTTTAATCCTAACCATTGATTGAAATCGATCTCAACCATTGATAAATTTCAGAAAAGTCTATTTAAGAGACCCTCATCTCTTCATTTTGGAAGGTTGAATGATAATTTGCATCAAATTGTTGCTAAAATTCATACTCACATTTGCTCATATTCATAGACGCAAAGATCAAATTTGACCAAAATTTGACCAGATTTAACCACGGTTGAGCTGAGTTAACTCGTTTCGAAAAGAATTTTGTAATAATTAAACAAAATTATTTAATTAAATGGAGTACTTCTAAATAATTAAAAAAAGTTATTTAATTAAATGAGAAGTCATTCCTAATTAATTAAATGAAGTTATTTAATTAAATAAGAAAACTATCTCTAATTAATTAAAGATTATTTAATTAAATAGAAAAAGTAATTATGAGAGCATATCTAATTTTATTAAATTAAATATCTCACCAAAATCTCTCTTCAATTCAAAAAGGGAAATTTCCAGTTCCCTATTGATAAAAATTGAGTTAAATCAGATAACTCCTTTTTCTACTCAAAATTAATCAGTTAACTCCTTATTTTACTCAAATTAAATCTGTTAGGTCCCTTTAATTTGGAAATCTCTCTTTATGACTGAACTTCATCTTTAATCCTAACTATTGATTGAAATCAGTCTCAACTGTTGATGAATTCCAAGAAAGTCTATTTAAGAGACCCTCATCTCTTCATTTTGAAAGGTTGAATGAGAATTTGCATCGAATTGTTGCTGGAATTCATAGTCACATTTGCTCATATTGACATATGCAAAATTCAAGTTTGACAAAAAAGTGACTAGATTTAACCACGGTTGACTTGAGTTGACTAGTTTCGAAAAGAATTTTGAAATAATTAAACGAAATTATTTAATTAAATGGAGTACTTGCTTATAATTAATTAAACAAAGTTCTTTAATTAAATGAGAAGCCATTCCTAATAAATTAAATAAGAAAATTGTCTTTAATTAATTAAAGATTATTTAATTAAATAGAAAAAGTAATTATGAGAGCATATCTCATTTTATTAAATTAAATATCTCAACAAAATCTCTCTTCAGTTCAAAAAGGGAAATTTTCAGTTCACTATTGATAAAAAATGAGTTAAATCAGTTAACTCCTTTTTCTACTCAAATTGAATCAGTTAACTCCTTATTTTACTCAAATTAAATCTGTTAACTCACTTTAATTTGGAAATCTCTCTTTATGACTGAACTTCACCTTTAATACTGGCCGTTGATTGAAATCGATCTCAACCATTGATGAATTTTAGGAAATTCTATTTAAGAGACCCTCATCTCTTCATTTTGAAAGGTTGAATGAGAATTTGCATCGAATTGTTGCTAGAATTCATACTCACATTTGCTCATATTTACAAACGCAAAGATGAAGTTTGACCAAAAGTTGACTAGATTTAACCGTAGTTGACTTGAGTTTACTAGTTTTCAAAAGAATTTTGAAATAATTAAACGAAATTATTTAGTTAAATAGATTACTTACTTCTAATTAATTAAAGAAAGTTATTTAATTAAATGAGAAAGTTATTTAATTAATTGATAGATTAGTGGTATTGTTTTGACACTATCATACATTATGTTATGGGTTTAGTGGTAGTCACCTGCTTAGTCGGGATCTACACGATGCACCACTTCCTGCCATTGTTTGTTTAGCTTAGCATATATATATATATATATATATATATATATATATATATATATATATATATATATATATATATATATATATATATATATATATATATATATATATATATATATATATATATATATATATATATATATATATATTGTATGTACATGCATGATTTTTCTGTAGGTTGCAGGTACCAGGTATTGACTTCGCTGAATTGCCAAGATGAGCGTACCTTATTATACTATCTCAATGATAAGAGAAGGGAGATAAATTCTCAAGTCCAAATCTCAAACCCTTAAACCAATTGTCCTAGTGAGGTAGGACAAGTATCTGGATATTTTACCCACCGAATGTGTCGGATGACATAATTCATTTTAACCCTTTAGATTGATTTTGAGTGATTTGCTCTATGATGGGTTTGCATATTTTATCTTGGAAGTCCATAGTGAATTTTCTATTAATTAAGTCTTAATAAATAGATTTAATTAATCAATTAATTATTTGAGAAAATTAATATAAAATATCATGTTATTTGATATTTTGATTATAATTAATTGAGGAAAAAGAATTAAATAAAAGAAAATTAAAAATTAAAATTAATAATAATAATAAAATAATAATAAAGTAATAAATAAATAATAATAATAAAAGTTATAAAAATTAAAATAAAAGTTATAAATATTTAAATAGAAATTATATAAAAGTGAATTGGATTGTAATGTGGATTTATTTTTTATGATATCATGTTGTGACATGTTTGACTCAACCATTTTTGGAGTCTTCGATCAGTATGATTGAGATATATATTTTGGTTATTGAGAACCATTGGATATTTGATTATCAGTGATACTTCAGTTGACAATAGAGAGCTGTTGTGTTCATGATTTTCTATGGATGATAGCTCATTAAGATTTGATGCTTTTTATGCATATTTGATGATTTTATTATGAATTATATTTTGTGATTTTGAGATTTATGATTCCATGAGCATTAGGGTAGGATATATGCATGTAGTGATGGGAAGTGGCTTGCAATGGGGGCCGAGACCCTAAGAGGTTGCCAGGGTAACTCATTGTAAGTTGGATTAATAAGTGATAACATTCACACCTAATACTAACTGAATGAACCTAAAAAGATAAGTGTTTTGTTTTCGCCCATGCCCTTAGTGCTTGTACAGGCTAGGATGGGAGTAGTGAGATGCATAGTTGTGACCTTGCATTCCGTAGTATGCCTCTTCAGTGTGAGAGGATACTAGTGGCCACATAAAATTAGTATGGACCCATGGATTTTAGCTAACTGCCAGGGTAACTTGTATGTGATAATTGCGATGACACTTTCCCACTTGCATAGTAGGTTCCTACATGTCATTGTGTGCCTCTAGGATTAGATGTCAGATTTTGTGTTGGAACCTTTGAGTTAGTATACTTTTAAGATTCATGGACTTATAAAGATATGTGCTATGTGAAATTGATAGCCTGTTTGGGACTTGAGGTTATCTCCTGAGCATGGTGGGAGTGGACCACTTAGGTACCATGCGGTCAGGTGGTAGTGTATTTTCCACTCTTATCATTTTGAGATTCATTGAGATATTGTGGCTGATGTGTCCTTCATGATGGTGGATATGTATCCTTTTTCATTGATGATGAGCATATGTTAGATGATGTTATCTTATGCTTGTATTTGCATGTTAGATTACTTCTACATATGATGTTGTATTTATTAGGAGTGACATTCCTACTATGTAATACCGATGATCTCTTCGATGATTTGGAATGTTACGCATAGAGGGATGGCTAGGATCCACAATGGTCTAATGATGGTATTAACGGTTAGAAAGAACCGTGCACTTAGTTTATTATGTTTGATCTTTATGATGGATGTATATGACTTCTATGATGATGTATCATGTGATTATCTCTACTTTGATGTATCATGGATTAGAATAGGATGATGTACCTTATTCTATGTATGTATATTCTTTTGAGCTTGTCATACCCTATGACATGTACAGTGGATGATTGAATATTTGAAATATAATGTATAAACATTGGACTTATCATTATTATTTCATGTGGATGTTGTACTAAATGGATTCATGTATGTAATTCAATGTTAAGGGATCTTAAAGAATGTAATCTTTTATTTATGTTATGTTTATTTTTAGATGGACATTACTATTGCTTTCGTTATTGTGCATTAGTTATATGTGGTATTTGCCTTCAAAAAAAAAATGCTAATAAACTTAGTGAAATTCTAGGTTAATTCTTTGGATCCCTTGGCGGGGCATTACATTTGGTGTCAGAGTCCAAGTTTCTACATTGGGAACTTTGGGTACTTTGGAATAACTAGAACTTTGAACTATTAAGTGCAACTTTCCAAACTTGATCTAGGTGAATTGTTACTTGAATATTTTTCATATTTCAACACTTAGTTTCAAAATTAGAAATTTTACTTAAACCTAGACTTAGAACTAAACTTAGTGCCTTGTACTATTGTAGGATGGTATCTGGGACTAGGTCTTCTATTAGAGGCCATGGTCGTGGCAGAACTATCAGTGTCCATGAGTCTGTCCATGAGGGATCGACTCATGTAGAGAGCAGGGAAGAGCACTCTAGTAGGCAGTAGGAAGAGAGCCGTAGAGAGGATCAAGCTGAGTCTGAAGAGGTCGATTTGAGACATATGATGTAGACTATTTTAGATTGTCTACCTCCTATTGAAGAACAACCTAAAGTGCATCAGACAGAACAAGAGCATAGACCCAGATCTAGAAGTCCTCAGAAGGATAGTTAGAGGTCCATTGTGTCCACTCAGATGAAGGAACTTTCAAGATCCAAGGTTAAGCCTTTCAATGGGCCAGGTTCTGGTTATGTGGCCTAGCAGTGGCTTATTTCCCTCGACAGAATTTTTGCCATGCAGGAGTTTGACAACAATGTTAACGCAAGATTTGCGATCACTAATTTAGAAAATTTTGGGGCCACTTGGTGGATGATAGAGGAGAAGAAGTTGGGAATCGATATGAGCAGTGTTACATGGGAGTTATTCCTGGAGAGTTTTTGTAAACGATTCCTACCAAAGGAATGGAAATATCAAAAGGTTGATGAATTTCATAATCTTAGATAGTACACTTTGTTAATGATTGAGTATGAGCGTAAGTTTTATAAGCTTATGCTTTTTTCAAGGTTCAGTGAAAATTTAGCTCAGTTGACACAACATTTTATTAGGGGATTGAATAACCGTATTATTGGGGGAGTTAAGGTATTTGAGCCAAAAACCGTCAAGGATGCGGTGCAATGAGCTATCCTTGTTGAGCAAAGTGTCAACCTTGGTCAAGGTGGTTTTGTAGGAGCACCAACGGTATCAGGATCTAAAAGCAACTACAATTCAGTTGGTAACAAGAAGTTTTCTTTCTCTAAGGGGAAACAGTATCAACAGTAGTCTCAACAGACACAGCAATAGAAGGGCTCAAATTCTCAAGCTCAAGGTGGTGGAAAAGGTTCTAACACCAAGAACAACTGCAATGCTCAACGCAATAAATAGAATCAGACCAATCAGCCAGCTCAGAGTAGCTAGTCTTTTGTGAGCAGGAACAGTCGTCAGCAATCTAAGGTACCACCTATGGGAAGAGGTTCTGGAAGAAATATGGAATGTTTTTCATGTGGTCAGATTTGACATTATGCAGCTCAGTGTCCTCAATGAGCACCTTAGTTCTTAGGACCTAGACCTACAGTTTCAGAGCCTATAGTGGGTGATGCAGGTAGAGCTCATAGAGTTTTTGCAGCAGTTGATCAGCGTCAGGCAGATCATCAAGGAATAGTGGTTGAGACCACATGTGCTATTAGAGGTATATCTCTTTCAGTATTGTTTGATTCAGGATGTACATATTCATTTATTTCACCATCTATAGTTTCTAAGTGTAAGCTTGATGTGGTGAAGCAAGATCATGGTTGGCAAGTGGAACTAGCCTCAGGCATTAAGGTTTCCATAGACTCTGTAGTTCATAAGTGCGGGCTTAGCTTAGGAAGCTTTGATATGGTAGTGGATCTTTGAGTCATACCCCTTGGTTCCTATGATGTGGTTCTAGGCATGGACTAGCTTGGATCTCATAGAGCCAGTATAGATTATAGGAAGAAGATTATTATGTGTCAAGATGACCAAGGGAATGATGTGCAGATAGTTGGGATACCGAGGCCTATATCTTTGCGGATGATTTCTGCTATGCAATTGAAGCAAATTTTTCGTAGGGGATGTCAGATATTTGCTGTTATGGTAAATGATCTTGATGAAGAAGATCCCATGAGGGAGACTTTGGATCACCCAATTTTGTAGAAGTACGCAGATGTCTTTCCAAGTGAGATTCCAAGCATGCCTCCAAAGAGGGACATTGACTTTAGTATTGATCTAATTCCTAGAGCGGAGCCTATCTCTAAAGCTCCTTATCACATGACTACTCAGGAATTGGGTGAGCTACGTCTTCAGCTAGAGGAACTTCTGGCCAAAGGGAGCATTCGACCTAGTGTATCACCATGGGGAGCTCTAGTGCTCTTTGTGAAGAAGAAAGATGATTCTTTGCGCCTTTGTATTGACTATAGACAGTTGAATAAGGTGACTATTAAGAACAAGAAATCTTTACCTAGGATTGATGACTTATTCGATCAGATCAAGGGAGCTACAATATTCTCCAAGATTGACCTTAAGTCAAGATACCACCAGCTTCGCATGAAGGAAGCGGATATTCACAAGATTGCTTTTCAAACTCGTTATGGGCATTATGAGTTCATAGTGGTACCTTTCGGATTGACTAATACTCCATCGGTTTTCATGAGTTTGATGAATGGTGTGTTCCGATCTTATCTAGACAGGTTTGTACTCATGTTTCTTGATGACATATTGGTATATTCTAGGACTCAGAAGGAGCATGAGGAACACCTGCTGTCGGTATTGTAGTGTTTGAGAGACAATAAGCTTTATGCTAATGCAACTAAGTGTGAATTCTTCAAAATCAATATTCAGTATTTAGGGCATGTTATTTTAGGTGATGGTATTTCAATGGATCCTACAAAGATTCAGGCGATAATAGATTGGCCTACACCGACTAATGTGTCAAAAATTCGTAGCTTCATCGGTTTAGCCGGTTATTATCGCAGATTTGTCCAGAACTTGTCTAGGATAGCACATCCTATCACTTCTCTTCAAAGGAAAGGAAAGAAGTTCGTATCGACAGAAAAATGTGAGGAAGCTTTTCAGAAGCTCAAAGAGCTTTTGACCAGTGCACCGATTCTAGCTGTACTTGATCTAGAAGGTCATTTCATGGTATGTATAGATGCTTCTCTTGAAGGGATTGGGGTAGTGTTGATGCATAATGGATGGGTGATTTCGTATGAATCACGCAAGCTCAAAGATCATGAGTTAAATTATCCTACACATGATCTTGAGTTAGCAGCAGTAGTTCATGCTTTGACAAGGTGGAGACATTTCTTGTTGGGGCACATATTTGAGCTACATAGCGATCATCATAGTATTTAGTACATTTTTACTCAGTCTAATTTGAATGCCCGCCAGAGGTGATGGATGGAGTTTCTATGCGAGTATGATTTTAAAGTTAAGTACATTTAGGATAAGGAGAATGTGGTGGTGGATGCTTTGAGTCACAGGAGACATGTGTTATCATTGATGACTCTTGGTGTGGGTTTGAGGAGTCAGATTCTTTAGGCACTTCCTCCGGATTCCTAGTATCAGGAATTGTGTAGAGAGATTGATTTAGGAAGATCTCTGGAAGGTAACTTTGCAGGTTATGTTTGAGAGTCAGATGGTCTTTTGAGACATTTGGGGAGGATTTATGTGCCATTTTTGGATGAGCTTCACACCTTGATACTAGCAAAAGCCCATCGTACACCTTACTCAGCACATCCAGGTGTCAAGAAGATGCATGCTGATTTGAGAGGTTTGTTCTTTTGGTCTGGGATGAAGCGAGATATTGCTGATTTTGTGGCTAGGTGCCTTGAGTGTCAGAGAGTTAAAGTAGAACATCAGCACCCGGCTGGACTTTTGCAGCCTAATCTTATTCCTTCTTGGAAGTGGGATATCATCTCCATGGATTTCATTGTGGGATTACCTATGAAAGTCTGACGTCATGATGCTATCATGGTCACCGTTGATCGATTAACTAAGGTGGCACATTTTTCACTGATTAGGTCTTCCTACATAGTAGCTTCTGTAGCTCATGTCTTTATGCATGATATTATGAGGTTACATGGTATTCCAAGAAAGATCATTTCTGATAGGGATCCTGTATTCACATTTGCATTCTGGACATCACTGCAACATGAGCTTGGAGCGCAGTTAAACTTCAGTTTGACATATCATCTAGAGACTGATGGTCAAATAGAGAGGGTGAATTAGGTTTTGGAGGATATGTTATGGATGTATGTGATGGATAGGAAGACACATTGGGAGGATTATCTCTACCTAGTGGAGTTTCTTACAACAACAGGTATCATAGTTCTATTGAAATGGCACCACTTTAGGCATTATATGGACATCCTTGTCATACACCATTGAGTTGGGATAGTCTTGAGGATTGCATCCTATTGGGTCTTAAGATGCTTCGTGATATGGAGCAACAGGTAGTGTGTATCCTCGAGCACTTGACTACAACACAAGTTAGGCAGAAGAAGTATGCCGATGCTCATAGAATTTATAAGCAGTTTGTTGTGGGTGATAAGGTTTTCTTAAGAGTGCAATCGCGAAAGAGTCCAATCTGATATGGAAAGGGTTCTAAGCTAGCACCTCACTTTGTGAGACCATTCAAGATTTTGGAAAGGATTGGCCCGGTTGCTTACCGCCTTGCTCTACCACCCAGCCTAGCTTGCATTCATGATGTTTTCCATGTTTTAGTACTTCGGCAGTATATTCCTAATATTTTACATGTTCTTGATTGGAATGCATTGCAGGTAGAGGATGGGCAGCTGGCTTTGGAGCCGATTTGTATTCTGGAGAAGCGGGAGTTGACCCTCAGGGGTCGAACCATCAAGCAGGTAAGGGTCCAATAGGACCCTACTAATGATTCTTCAGCTACTTGGGAGGATGCAGCTAGATTGAGGGAGTTATATACCTACTTATTTGTAGGCTTTCAAGAGTAAGCCTAACCCAAGGGGGGGTGGATGTAGTGCCTACCCTTGTTCACATCTTTTTTGGACATTGTTGTTATTATCAGACTATGATGGACTAGTTTTATGTTGATGGATTAGTGGGATTTTTTTGACACTATCAGACATTATGTTATGGATTCAGAGGTTATGAGATGAGATCATTTAGACTTTACATTTCATGCATACATGATGATCATTATACTGTTTTCAGTTATTATTGATGATTAGTTGATGATTATTATCTCATGTGTTTTATTATAGATACATAACCCATACTTGCATGTGTATGGTGTGTGTATTTTCTTATTGTATGGCATTTCTGATGTGGTTAAGGAAGGGAGTTGTAGTCACCTGCTTAGTTGGGATCTACATGATGTACCACTTCCTGTCATTGTCTGTTTAGCTTAGCATATATATATATATATATATATATATATATATATATATATATATATATATATTGTATGTACATGCATGGTTTTTCTGCAGGTTGCAGGTACCGAGTATCGACTTTCCTGAATTGCCAGGATGAGCGTACCCTATTATACTATCTCAATAATAAGAGAAGGGAGATAAATTCTCAAGTCCAAATCTCAAACCCTTAAACCAATTGTCCTAGTGAGGTAGGACAAGTATCTGGATATTTTACCCACCGAATGTGTCGGATGACATAATTCATGATTTTTAACCCTTTAGACTGATTTTGAGTGATTTGCTCTATGATGGGTTTTCATATTTTATCTTGGAAGTCTATGGTGAATTTTCTATTAATTAAGTCTTAATAAATAGATTTAATTAATAAATTAATTATTTGAGAAAATTATTATAAAATATCATGTTATTTGATAGTTTGATTATAATTAATTGAATGGGAATTAATTGAGGAAAAAGAATTTTAAAAAAAAATAGAAATTAAAATTAATAATAATAAAGTAATAAATAAATAATAATAATAAAAGTTATAAAAATTAAAATAAAAGTTATAAATATTTAAATAGAAATTATATTAAAGTGAAATGGAGTTAGAAGCTTACATTAGAATTAACTCACTTCTCTATTTCTCATGTGTCAACAACACGGGGGTTAGTGCATCAATTAAGCACATGGTGTCTACAACCCTATGGCTCATCTTGAAGGTTGGAAAAGACCCATGCTTAGTTGGTGACACCTTCCAGCTGTTTCTAGAAGCATTCTAGATGTTTCCTAAAAGCTCTTTATATTCAGGCATTCATAGAAGCTTAGACATAGCGTTGGGAGAGCAATTGGAGCATTGGAGGACTCGAGAATTCTGAAGAAGGGAGGAGCTTGCTCTGCGGATTTTATGAGAAAGAGAAATTTAGTATCACAATCCAGGTAGATTCTTGTGATTTTAATTATGCTATTTTTGCATCACACATTCCCTATCTTCATTGTGTCTTCCATATGTCTTCTAAGAAGTTTCATATTTATATGCATTCTCAATATGGGTAGATTAATTTATTGGAGAATTTTATATGTCATACCGTATGACATGAACGGTGGATGATTGAGTATTTGAAATGTAATGTATAAACATTGGACTTATTATTATTATTTCATGTGGATGTTGTACTAGATGGATTCATGTATGTAATTCAACATTAAGGGATCTTAAAGAATGTAATCTGTTATGTATGTTGTGATGGACAATGCTATTGCTTCCATTATTGTGCATGAGTTATATATATGGTATTTATTTTCAAAAAAAAAAATGCTACTAAACTTAGTGAAATTCTAGGTTAATTCTTTGGAACCCTTGGCGGGGCATTACATTTGGTATTAGAGCCCGCGTTTCTACATTGGGAGCTCTGGGTATTTTGGAACAACTAGAACTTTGAAATATTAAGTGTAACTTTCCAAACTTGATCTAGGTGAATTGAAATAGGACTCAAACTATTACTTGAATATTTTTCATACTTCAACACTTAGTTTCAAAACTTGAAATTTTACTTAATCCTAAACATAGAACTGAACTTAGTACCTTGTACTATTGTAGGATGGTATCTGGGACTAGGTCTTCTATTAGAGGCCGTGGTCATGACAGAGCTATCAGTGTCCATGAGTCTGCCCATGAGGGATCGGCTCATGTAGAGAGCAGAGAAGAGCACTCTAGTAGGCAGCAGGAAGAGAGCCGTAGAGAGGACCAAGATGAGTCTGAGGAGGTTGGTTTGAGGCAAATAATACAAACTATTCTAGAACGTCTACCTCTTGTTCAAGAATAGCCTAAAGTGCATTACATAGAACAAGAGCATAGACCCAGATCTAGAAGTCCTCGGAAGGAACGTCAAAGGTCCATTGTGTCCACTCAGATGAAGGATCTTTCAAGATCCAAGGTTAAGCCTTTAAATGGGAAAGGTTTTGGTTATGTGGCCGAGCAGTGGCTTATTTCCCTCGACAGGATTTTTTCCATGCAAGAGTTTGACAACAATGTTAAGGCAAGATTTGCGATCACTAATTTAGAGAATTTTTGAGCCACTCGGTGAATGATTGAGGAGAAGAAGTTGGGAATTGATATGAGCAGTGTTACATGGGAGTTATTCCTAAAAAATTTTCATGAACAATTCCTACTAGAGGAATGGAAACAACAAAGGGATGATGAATTTCATAATCTTAGACAGTGCACTTTTTCAATGATTGAGTGTGAGCGTAAGTTTTATGAGCTTATGCCTTTTTCAGGGTTCAATGAAAATTCCACTCAGTTGACACAACATTTTATTAGGGGTTTGAATAACCGTATTATTGGAGGAGTTAAGGCATTTGAGCCAAAAACCTCAAGGATGCGGTGCATCGAGCTATCCTTGTTGAGAAAAGTGTCAACCTTGGTCAAGGTGGTTTTGTAGGAGCGCTAGCGGCATTAGGATCTAAAAGAAACTACAATTTAGGTGGTAAAAAAAAGTTTTCTTTCTCTAAGGGGAAACAGTATCAGCAGCAGTCTCAATAGACACAGCAACAAAAGGGATTGAATTCTCAAGCTCAAGGCAGTGGCAAAGGTGCTAACACCAAGAACAACCACAATGCTCAACGCAATAAATAGAATCAGTCCAATCAGCCATCTCAGAGTAGCTAGTCTTTTGTGAGCAGGAACAGTTGCCAGCAATCAAATGTACCACCTATGGGAAGAGGTTCTGGCAGAAATACAGAATGCTTTTCATGTGGTCAGATTGGACATTATGCAGCTTAGTGTCCTCAGCGAGCACCTCAATTTTTAGGACCTAGACCTACCATTTTAGAGCCTACAGTTGGTGATGCAGGTAGAGCTCATAGAGTTTTTGCAGCAGTTGATCAGCATCAGGCAGATCATTAGGGAATAGTGGTTGAGACCACAGGTGCTATTAGAGGTATATCTCTTTCAATATTGTTTGATTCAGGAGCTACAGATTCATTTATTTCACCATCTATAGTTTCTAAGTGTAAGCTAGATGCGGTGAAGCAAGATCGTGGTTGGCAAGTGGAACTAGCCTTAGGCATTAAGGTCTCCACAAATTTTGTAGTTCATAAGTGTGGGCTTAGCTTAGGAAGCTTTGATACTGCAATGGATCTTCGAATCATACCCCTTGGTTCCTATGATGTGGTTTTAGGCATGGAATGGCTTGGATCTCATAGAGCCAGTATAGATTGTAGGAAGAAGATTATTATGTACCAAGATGATCGAGGGAATGATGTGCAAATAGTTGGGATACCGAGGCCTATATCTCTGCGGATGATTTTTGCTATGAAATTGAAGTGAAGTTTTCGAAAGGGATGTCAGATATTTGTTGTTATGGTAAATGATCTTGATGAAGAAGATCCCATGAGGGAGACTTTAGATCACCTAATTGTGCAGGAGTATGCAGATGTTTTTCCAAGTGAGATTCCAGGCATCCCTCCAAAGAGGGACATTGACTGTAGTATTGATCTGATTCCTGGAGCAGAGCCTATCTCTAACGCTCCTTATCGCATGACGACACAAGAATTCAGTGAGCTACGTCTTCAGCTAGAGGAACTTCTTTCCAAAGGGAGCATTCGACCTACTGTATCACCATGGGGAGCTCCAGTGCTCTTTGTGAAGAAGAAAGACGGTTCTTTGCACCTTTGTATTGATTATAGACAGTTGAATAAGGTGACTATTAAGAACATGTATCCCTTACCTAGGATTGATGACTTATTCGATCAGATCAAGGGAGCTACAATATTCTCCAAGATTGATCTTAAGTCAGGATACCACCAGCTTCACATTAAGGAAGCAGATATTCACAAGACTTCTTTTCGAACTCGTTACGGGCATTATGAGTTCACAGTGGTACCTTTTTGATTGACTAATGCTGCATCGATTTTTATGAGTTTGATGAATGGTGTATTTTGATCTTATCTGGACAAGTCTATACTCGTGTTTCTTGATGACATATTGATATATTCTAAAACTCAGAAGGAGCATGAGGAACACTTGCGGTTGGTTTTGTAGTGTTTAAGGGACAATCAGCTTTATGCCAATGCAGCTAAGTGTGAATTCCTTAAAATGGAGATTTAGTATTTAGGGCATGTTATTTCAGGTGACGGTATTTTAGTGGATACTGCAAAGATTCAGGCGATAATAGATTGGCCAACACCGACTAATGTGTCAGAGATTCACAGTTTCATGGGATTAGCTGGTTATTATCATAGATTTATCCAGAACTTCTCTCGGATAACACATCCTATCACTTCTCTTCAAAGGAATGGAAAGAAGTTCATATGGACAGAGAAATGTGAGGAAGCTTTCTAGAAGCTCAAGGAGCTTTTGACCAGTGCACCGATTCTAGTTGTACCTGATCCAGAAGATGATTTCATGGTATGTACAGATGCTTCTCTTGAAGGGATTGGGGCAATGTTGATGCAAAATGGACGGGTGATTGTGTATGAATCACGCAAGCTCAAGGATCATGAGTTAAATTATCCTACACATGATCTTGAGTTAGCGGTAGTAGTTCATGCTTTGACAAGGTGGAGACATTTCTTGTTGGGGCATAGATTTGAGCTACATAGCGATCATCGTAGTCTTTAGTACATTTTTACTCAGCCTAATTTGAATGCTCGCTAGAGGCGATGGATGGAGTTTCTATGCGAATATGATTTTGAGGTTAAGTACATTCAGGGTAAGGAGAATGTGGTGGCGGATGCTTTGAGTCGTAGGAGACATGTGTTATCATCAATGACTCTTAGTGTGGATTTGAGGAGTCAGATTCTTTGGGCACTTCCTACAGATTCATGGTATCCGGAAGTGTGTAGAGAGATTGATTCAAGAAGATCTTTTGAAGGTAAATTTACAGGTTACGTTCGAGAATCAGATGGTCTTTTAAGACATTTGGGGAGGATTTATGTGCCATTTTCGGATGAGCTTCACACCTTGATTCTAGAAGAAGCCCATCGTACACCTTACTCAGTAGATCCAGGTGTCAAGAAGATGCATGCTGATTTGAGACGTTTGTTCTTTTGGTCCAAGATGAAGCAATATATTGCTAATTTTGTGGCTAGGTGCCTTGAGTGTCAGAGACTTAAGGCAGAACATCAGCACCCAGCTAGACTTTTGTAGCCTAATCTTATTCCTTCTTGGATGTGGGATATCATCTCCATGGATTTCATAATAGGATTACCTATGACAGTTCGACGTCATGATGCTATCATGGTCATTGTTCATCGGTTGACTAAGGTGGCACATTTTTCACTGATTAGGTCTTCCTACACAGCAGCTTTTGTAGCTAATGTCTTTATGCATGATATTGTGAGATTACATGGTATTCTTAGAAAGATCATTTCTGACAGGGATCCTGCATTCACATCCGAATTCTGGACATCACTGCAGCATGAGCTTGGAGTGCGGTTAAACTTCAGTTTGGCATATCATCTAGAGACTGATGGTCAGACAGTGAGGGTAAATCAGGTTTTGGACGATATGCTACAGATGTATGTGATGGATAGGCAGACGTATTGGGAGGATTACCTCTACTTAGTGGAGTTTACTTACAACAACGGATATCATAGTTCTATTGGTATGGCACCATTTTAGGCATTATATGGGTGTCCTTGTCATACACCATTGGGGTGGGACAGTCTTGAGGATCGCATCCTTTTGGGACCTGAGATGCTTCGTGATATGGAGCAATAGGTAGTGTGTATCTATGAGCATTTGACTACGGCACATGATAGGCAGAAGAAATATGCCGATGCTCATAGGATTGATAAGCAGTTTGTTGTGGGTGATAAGGTTTTCTTGAGAGTTTGACTGCGAAAGAGTCGAATCCGATATGGAAAGGGTTCTAAGCTAGCACCTCGCTTTGTGGGACCGTTCAAGATTTTGGAGAGGATTGGCCCGGTTGCTTACCGCCTTGCTCTACCACCCAGCCTAGCTCGCATTCATGATGTTTTCCATGTTTCAGTGCTTCGGTAGTATATTCCTGATATTGTACATGTTCTTGATTGGAATGCATTGCAGGTAGAGGATGGGCAGCTGGCTTTGGAGCCAGTTCATATTCTGGAGCAGTGGAGGTTAACCCTCAGGGGTCGAACCATCAAGCAGGTAAGGGTCCAATGGGACCCTACTGATGATTCTTCAGCTACTTGGGAGGATGTAGCTAGATTGAGGGAGTTATATCCCTACTTGTTTGTAGGCTTCCAGGAGTAAGCCTAACCCAAGGGGGGGTGGATGTAGTGCCTACCCTCATTCACATCTTTTTGGACATTGTTAATATTATTAGACTATGATAGACTAGTTTTATGTTGATAGATTAGTGGTATTGTTTTGACATTATCAGACATTATGTTATGGATTCAGTGGTTATATGATGAGATCATTTAGACTTTACATTTCATGCATACATGATGATCATTATATTGTTTTCAGTTATTATTGATGATTAGATGGATGGTTTATTATCTTATGTGTTTTATTATGGATACTTACTCCATACTTGCATGTGTATGGTGTGCATGTTTTCTTATTGTATGACGTTTCTTATGTGGTTAAGGAAGGGAGTTGTAGTCACCTGCTTAGTCAAGATCTACATGATGCACCACTTCTTGCCATTGTCTGTTTAGCTTAGCATTATATATATTATATGTACATGCATGGTTTTTCTGTAAGTTGTAGGTACTGGGTATCGACTTTCTTGAATTGCCAGGATGAACGTACCCTATTATACTATCTCAATGATAAGAGAAGGGAGATAAATTCTCAAGTCCAAATTCCAAACCCTTAAACCAATTGTCCTAGTGAGGTAGGACAAGTATCTGGATATTTTACCCACCGAATGTGTCAGATGACATAATTTGTGATTTTTAACCCTTTAGACTGATTTTGAGTGATTTTCTCTATGATGGGTTTTCATATTCTATCTTGGAGGTCTATGGTGAATTATCTATTAATTAAGTCTTAATAAATAGATTTAATTAATAAATTAATGATTTGAGGAAATTAATATAAAATATCATGTTATTTGATATTTTGATTATAATGAATTAAATGTGAATTATTGAGGAAAAATGAATTAAATAAAAGAAAATTAGAAATTAAAATTAATAATAATTATAAAATAATAATAAAGTAACAAATAAATAATAATAATAAAAGTTATAAAGTTAAAATGAAAGTTATAAATATTTAAATAGAAATTACATAAAAAGTAAATTGGAGTTATAAGCTTGCATGAGAATTAACGCACTTCTCTATTTCTCATGTGTCAACAACACGGGGGTTAGTGCATCAATTAAACACATGGTGTCTACAACTCTATGGCTCATCTTGATGGTTGGATAAGACCCATGCTTTGTTGGTGACACCTTCTAGCTATTTCTAGAAGCATTCTAGATGTTTCCTGGAAGCTCTTTATATTTAGGCATTCATAGAAGCTTAGACACAGCATTGGGAGAGCAATTGGAGCATTGGAGGACTCGAGAATTCTGAAGAAGGGAGGAGCTTGCTCTGCGAATTTTTTGAGGAAGAGCGATTTAGCATCAAAATTCGGATAGATTCTTGTGATTTTAATTATGCTATTTTCACATCTCACATTCCCTATCTTTTTCGTGTCTTCCATATGTCTTCTGAGAAGTTTCATATTTATATGCATTCATAATTGTAGATATAATCTTTGGAAAAAAAAAAAAAAAACATACATGGTTATATATTCAGATCTGCATATATATATATATATATATATATATTTATATATATGCATATGTATAAATTTATTATGGATCTATTATAAAATTTGATTATATATATACATACATACATACATATATATATACTGATATATATATATATACACCTATGTATATTTATATATAATGCATCGAATTGAGTGATTGATAAATCGCAGTGAGAAATTTAATAAATCGCATCATGATTCATATCGCATGAAACAAGTGTATATTATAATGCCATGGGCACGATTCGTACCACGCGCCTGCAGAAGGTAGAGACCTGTCGTCGCAGGTCTGCGGTGATAGGGGTAATACGTACCCGTTGTTGGCACAGTGCCTGCGACCGCAGGTACTGCGTACCGCAGCAAGAGTTTGTGGGGGGGGGGGGGGGGGGTTTAATTGATGTTAATGTTATGCAAGAAAAACGTTATGTTAAAATATTTGTAAACAATCAATTCACATTGCTATATAATATGGTGTGAATCAAAATTGTTAAATCGATTTTATGAAAACATATTAATATATTTACATATATATATATATATATATATATATATATATATATATATATATATATATATATATATATATATATATATATATATATATATATATATATATATATATATATATATATATATATGTAATATGTAAATAAGTTATTTATAAATTTAAGTTATTATTATTTGATCAATGATTTATATTGAAGATTTATTTTCATTAAGGTGACTCTTTAATAACTTTCAACTATTTAATAATTTAATTGTTTTAAATTATTAAATAAGGAATTTATAGTTTAGTGGGGGATGTATCAAAAAAATATTATAAATTGAAAAATGGATTTTTTTTAGTTCTATTAAGGAAAACTTATATCCAAAAACAATATGAGTGTTTCTCCATTCATTCTTCAAAATTGGGAACTTAAACTAAGATCTCTACAATTCAAGTTGTAAAACCAAAACATGTGTTTACATTGTGTATTTTTTATGCTATTGTTTTGAGTTTTGGGTTGACTAGTGTTGACCAGTATAGGACATCTACCAGAGGCTTGGGGGTTATGTGATTGTGGTGACATGATGATGTTTTAATCTCGATCTTTATAAATCCAACCATGGTTATGTGATGGAATACTCTATGTATTGGTTGTAATTACTGATTGTTATAGTTGAGATTCTTATGTATGAGACACTTGACTTAACCATTATTTTGGTCATCGGTCAGTTATCTTTGGTTATTTTTTAGTCGCCATGATGGGACTCAAATGTGGATTTATTCTTGGTGATGTCATGATGTGACATGTTTGACTCAATCATTTTTGGAGTCTTCGATCAGTATGATTGAGATATATATTTTGGTTATTGAGAACCATTGGATATTTGATTATCAGTGATACTTCAGTTGCCAATAGAGAGCTGTTGTGTTCATGATTTTTTATGGATGTTAGCTCATGGAGATTTGATGCTTTTATGCATATTTGATTATTTTATGCTTTATCTTTTGTGATTTTGAGATTTATGAGACCATGAGCATTAGGGTAGGATATCTACATGTAGTGATGGGAAGTGGCTTGCAATGAGGGCTGGGGCCCTAAGAGGCTGCCAGGGTAACTCATTGTAAGTTGAATTAATAAGTGATAACATTCACACCTAATACTAAATGAATGAACCTAAAAAGATAAGTATTTTTTTCTCACTCATGCCTTGAGTGCTTGTACAGGCTAGGATGAGAGTAGTGAGATGCATGGTTGTGACCTTGCATTTCGTAGTATGCCTCATCAGTATGAGAGGATACTAGTGGCCACATGAAATCAGTATGGACCCATGGAGTTTAACTAACTGGGCCAGGTTAACTTGTATGTGATAATTGCGATGACACTTTCCCCCTTGCATAGTAGGTTCCTACATGTCATTGTGTGCCTCTGGGATTAGATGTCAGATTTTGTGTTTGGAACCTTGAGTTAGTATACTTTTAGGATTCTTGGACTTATAGAGATATGTGTTATGTAATTTTGATAGCCTGTTTGGGACTTGAGATTATCTCCTTAGCATGGTGGGAGTGAACCACTTAGGTACCATGTGGTTGGGTGGTAGTGTATATTTCACTCTTATAATTTTGAAATTCATTGAGACATCATGGCTTATGCGTCCTTCATGATGGTGGATATGTATCCTTTTTCATTGATGATTAGCATATGTTAGATGATGTTATCTTATGCTTAAATTTGCATGTTAGATTACTTTCTACATATGATGTTGTATATATTAGGAGTGACATTCCTACTATGTAATATCGATGATCTCTTCGGTGATTTGGAATGTTACGCACGGAGGGATGGCTAGGATCCACGATGGTCTAATGATGCTATTGACGGTTGGGAGGAACCGTGCACTTAGTTTATTATGTTTGATCTTTATGATGGATGTATATGTTTTTGTATCATGTGATTATCTCTACTTTGATGTATCATGGATTAGAATAGGATGATGTACCTTATTCTATGTATGTATTTTTTTTGAGGTTGTCATACCCTGTGACATGAACGGTGGATGATTGAGTGTTTGAAATGTAATGTATAAACATTGGACTTATCATTATTATTTCATGTGGATGTTCTACTAGATGGATTCATGTATGTAATTCAATGTTAATGGATCTTAAAGAATGTAATCTGTTATGTATGTTATGATGGACAATGCTATTGCTTCCGTTATTGTGCATGAGCTATATATATGGTATTTATTTTCAAAAAAAAAAAATGCTACTAAACTTAGTGAAATTCTATTTTAATTCTTTGGAACCCTTGGCAGGGCATTACATCTCTTAAGTTCAAAAAGGGAAATTTCCAGTTCACTATTGATAAAAAATGAGTTAAATGAGTTAACTCATTTTTCTACTCAAATTGAATCAGTTAACTCCTTATTTTACTCAAATTAAATCTATTAACTCCCTTTAATTTTAAAATCTCCCTTTATGACTAAACTTCACCTTTAATCCTGACCGTTGATTGAAATCGATCTCAACCATTGATGAATTCTAGGAAAGTCTATTTAAGAGACCCTCGTCTCTTCATTTTGAAAGGTTGAATGAGAATTTGCATCGAATTGTTGCTAGAATTCATACTCACATTTGCTCATATTCACATACGCAAAGATCAAGTTTGACCAAAAGTTGACCAAATTTAACCACGGTTGACTTGAGTTGACTAGTTTCGAAAAGAATTTTAAAATAATTAAACAAAATTATTTAATTATAAGGAGTAATTACTTCTAATTAATTAAACAAAGTAATTATTTAATTAAATAGAAAAAGTAATTATGAGAGCATATCTCATTTTATTAAATTAAATATCTCAACAAAATCTCTCTTCAGTTCAGAAAGGGAAATTTCCAGTTCAGTATTGATAAAAAATGGGTTAAATCAGTTAACTCCTTTTTCTACTCAAATTGAATCAGTTAACTCCTTATTTTACTCAAATTAAATCTGTTAACTCCCTTTAATTTGAAAACTTGCCTTTATGACTGAATTTCACCTTTAATACTGACTGTTGATTGAAATCCATCTCAACCTTTGATGAATTCTAGGAAAATCTATTTAAGAGACCCTCATCTCTTCATTTTGAAAGGTTGAATGAGAATTTGCATCGAATTGTTGCTAGAATTCATACTCACATTTGCTCATATTCACATACACAAAGATCATGTTTGACCAAAAGTTGACTAGATTTAACCACGGTTGACTTGAGTTGATTAGTTTCGAAAAGAATTTTTAAATAATTAAACGAAATTATTTAATTAAATGGAGTACTTACTTCTAATTAATTAAACAAAGTTATTTAATTAAATGAGAAGCCATTCCTAACTAATTAAATGAATTTATTTAATTAAATAAGAAAAGTGTCTCTAATTAATTAAAGATTATTTAATTAAATAGAAAAAGTAATTATGAGAGCATAGCTCATTTTATTAAATTAAATATCTCAACAAAATATCTCTTCAGTTCAAAAAGGGAAATTTTCAGTTCACTATTGATCAAAAATGAGTTAAATCGGTTAACTCTTTTTTTTACTCGAATTGAATCAGTTAACTCCTTATTTTACTCAAATTAAATCTGTTAACTCCTTTTAATTTAAAAATCTCCCTTTATGACTGAACTTCACCTTTAATCCTAACCGTTGATTGAAATCGATCTCAACCATTGATGAATTCTAGGAAAGTCTATTTAAGTGACCCTCATCTCTTCATTTTGAAAGGTTGAATGAGAATTTGCATCGAATTGTTGCTAGAATTCATACTCACATTTGCTCATATTCACATACGCAAAGATCAAGTTTGACAAAAAGTTGACTAGATTTAACTACGATTGACTTGAGTAGACTAGTTTCGAAAATAATTTTGAAATAATTAAACGAAATTATTTAATTAAATGGAGTACTTACTTCTAATTAATTAAACAAAGTTATTTAATTAAATGAGAAGTCATTCCTAATTAGTTAAATGAAGTTATTTAATTAAATAAAAAAAAGTGTCTCTAATTAATTAAAGATTATTTAATTAAATAGAAAAAGTAATTATGAGAGCATATCTTATTTTATTAAATTAAATATCTCAACAAAATCTCTCTTCAATTCAAAAAGGGACATTTCCAGTTCACTATTGATCAAAAATGAGTTAAATCAGTTAGCTCCTTTTTCTACTCAAATTGAATTAGTTAACTCCTTATTTTACTCAAATTAAATCTGTTAACTCCCTTTAATTTGGGAATCTCCCTTTATGACTGAAATTCACCTTTAATCCTAACCGTTGATTAAAATTGACCTCAATCGTTGATGAATTCCAGGAAAGTCTATTTAAGAGACCCTCATCTCTTCATTTTGAAAGGTTGAATGAGAATTTGCATCGAATTGTTGCTCAAATTTATACTTACATTTGCTTATATTCACATACGCAAAGATCAAGTTTGACCAAAAGTTCACTAGATTTGACCATGATTGACTTGAGTTGATTAGTTTCAAACAGAACTTTGAAATAATTAAACGATATTATTTAATTAAATGGAGTACTTACTTCTAATTAACTAAACAAAGTTATTTAAATAAATGAGAAGCCATTCCTAACTAATTAAATGAAGTTATTTAATTAAATAAGAAAAGTGTCTCTAATTAATTAAAGATTATTTAATTAAATAGAAAAAGTAATTATGAGAGCATATCTCATTTTATTAAATTAAATATCTCAACAAAATCTCTCTTCAGTTCAAAAAGAGAAATTTTCAGTTCACTATTGATCAAAAATGAGTTAAATCACTTAACTCCTTTTTCTACTCAAATTGAATCAATTAACTCCTTATTTTACTAAAATTAAATCTATCAACTCTCATTAATTTGGAAATCCCCCTTTATGACTGAACTTCACCTTTAATCCTGACCGTTGATTGAAATCGATCTCAACCGTTGATGAATTCCAGGAAAGTCTATTTAAGAGACCCTCATCTCTTCATTTTGAAAGGTTGAATGACAATTTGCGTCGAATTGTTGCTGGAATTGATACTCACATTTGCTCATATTCACATACGCAAAGATCAAATTTGACAAAAAATTGATCAGATTTAACGATGGTTGACTTGAGTTGACTAGTTTCGAAAACAATTTTGAAATAATTAAACAAAATTATTTAATTAAATGGAGTACATACGTTTAATTAATTAAACAAAGTTATTTAATTAAATGAGAAGTCATTCCTAATTAGTTAAACGAAGTTATTTTATTAAATCTGTTAACTCTCTTTAATTTGGAAATCTCCCTTTACGACTGAACTTCACCTTTAATCCTGACCGTTGATTGAAATCGATCTCAACCATTGATGAATTCCAGGAAAGTCTATTTAAGAGACCCTCATCTCTTACTTTTGAAAGGTTAAATGAAAATTTTCATGGAATTGTTGCTAGAATTCATACTCACATTTGCTCATATTCACATATGCAAAGATCAAGTTTGACCAAAAGTTGACCAGATTTAACCACGATTGACTTGAGTTGACTAGTTTCGAAAAGAATTTTGAACTAATTAAACAAAATTATTTAATTAAATGGAGTACTTACTTCTAATTAATTAAACAAAATTATTTAATTAAATGAGAAGCCATTCCTAACTAATTAAATGAAGTTATTTAATTAAATTAGAAAAGTGTCTCTCATTAATTAAAGATTATTTAATTAAATAGACAAAGTAATTATGAGAGCATATCTCATTTTATTAAATTAAATATCTCAAAAAAATCTCTCTTCAATTCAAAAAGAGAAATTTCCAATTCACTATTAATCAAAAATGAGTTAAATCAGTTAACTCCTTTTTCTACTCAAATTGAATCAGTTAGCTGCTTATTTTACTCAAATTAAATTTGTTAACTCCCTTTAATTTGAAAATCTCTCTTTATGACTGAACTTCATCTTTAATCCTGACCATTGATTGAAATCGATCTCAACCGTCGATGAATTACAAGAAAGTCTATTTAAGAGACCCTCATCTCTTTATTTTGAAAGGTTGAATGAAAATTTGCATCGAATTGTTGCTGGAATTCATACTCACATTTGCTCATATTGACATACGCAAAGATCAAGTTTGACTAAAATTGACCAGATTTAACTACGTTTGACTTGAGTTGACTAGTTTCGAAAAGAATTTTGAAATAATTAAACGAAATTATTTAATTAAATGGAGTACTTACTTCTAATTAATTAAACAAAGTTATTTAATTAAATGAGAAGCCATTCCTAACTAATTAAATGAAGTTATTTAATTAAATAAAAAAAGTGTTTCTAATTAATTAAAGATTATTTAATTAAATAGAAAAAGTAATTATGAGAGCATATCTCATTTTATTAAATTAAATATCTCAACAAAATGTCTCTTCAGTTCCAATAAGGGAAATTTCCAGTTCACTATTGATAAAAAATGTGTTAAATCAGTTAACTCCTTTTTCTACTCAAATTCAATCAGTTAACTCTTTGTTTTACTCAAATTAAATCTGTTAACTCCGTTTAATTTGGAAATCTCCCTTTATGATTGAACTTCACCTTTAATCCTGACCGTTGATTGAAATCGATCTCAACCGTTGATGAATTCCAGGAAAGTCTATTTTAGAGACCCTCATCTCTTCATTTTGAAAGGTTGAATGAGAATTTGCATCAAATTTTTTTTGGAATTCATACTCACGTTTGGTCATATTCACATACGCAAAGATCAAGTTTGACCAAAAGTTAACCAGATTTAAACACGGTTGACTTGAGTTGACTAGTTTCAATTTTTTTTAAAAAATAATTAAACGAAATTAATTAAATAAATGGAGTAGTTACTTTTAATTAATTAAATAAAATTATTTTATTAAATGAAGTACTTACTTCTAATTAGTTAAACAAAATTATTTAATTAAATAAGAATCCATTCCTAATTAATTAAAAGAAGTTATTTAGTTAAATAAGAAAAGTGTCTCTAATTAATTAGAGATTATTTAATTAAATAGAAAAATTAATTATGAGAGCATATCTCATTTTATTACATTAAATATCTCAACAAAATCTCTTTTCAGTTCAAAAATAGAAATTTTCAGTTTCCTATTGATCAAAAATGAGTTAAATCAGTTAACTCGTTTTTCTACTCAAATTGAATCAGTTAACTCCATATTTTAATCAAATTAAATTAGTTAACTCCCTTTAATTTGGAAATATGCCTTTATGACTGAACTTCAACTTTAATCTTGACCGTTCATTGAAATAGATCTCAACCATTGATGAATTTCAGGAAAGTCTATTTGAGAGACCCTCATCTATTAATTTTGAAAGGTTGAATGAGAATTTGCATCGAATTGTTGCTAGAATTCATACTCACATTAGCTCATATTCACATACGCAAAGATCAAGTTTGACCAAAAGTTGACCAGATTTAACCACAGTTGACTTGAGTTGACTAGTTTAAAAAAAAAATTTGAAATAATTAAATGAAATTATTTAATTAAATGGAGTGCTTACTTCTAATTAATTAAAAAAAAGTTACTTAATTAAATGAGAAGCCATTCCTATTTAATTAAATAAAAAAAGTGTTTCTAACTGCCTTTAATTTGGAAATCTCCCTTTATGACTAAACTTCACCTTTAATCCTAACCGTTGATTGAAATCGATTTCAACCGTTGATGAATTCCAGGAAAGTCTATTTAAGAGACCCTCATCTCTTCATTTTGAAAGGTTGAATGAGAATTTGCATCGAATTGTTGCTTGGATTCATATCACATTTGCTCATATTCATATACGTAAAGATCAAGTTTGACCAAAAGTTGACTAAATTAAATGACGGTTGACTTGAGTTGACTAGTTTCAAAAAAAAAATTGAAATAATTAAAAGAAATTGTTTAACTAAATGGAGAATTTACATCTAATTAATTAAACAAAGTTATTTAGTTAAATGAGAAGCCATTACTAATTAATTAAATGAAGTTATTTAATTAAATAAGAAAAGTGTCTCTAATTAATTAAAGTTTATTTAATTAAATAGAAAAAGTAATTATGAGAGCATATCTCATTTTGTTAAATTAAATATCTCAACAAAATCTCTCCTTAGTTCAAAAAGGAAACTTTACAGTTCACTATTGATAAAAATTGAGTTAAATCAGTTGACTGCTTTTTCTACTCAAATTGAATCAGTTAACTCCTTATTTTACTCAAATTAAATCTGTTAACTCCCTTTAATTTGGAAATCTCCCTTTATGACTGAACTTCATCTTTAATCCTGACCGTTGATTGAAATCGATCTCAACTATTGATAAATTTTAAAAAAGTCTATTTAAGAGACCCTCATCTCTTCATTTTAAAAGTTTGAATGAAAATTTGCATCGAATTGTTGCTGGAATTCATACTCACATTTGCTCATATTCACATACGCAAAGATTAGGTTTGACCAAAAGTTGACCAAATTTAACTACAGTTGACTTGAGTTGACTAGTTTCGAAATGAATTTTAAAATAATTAAACAAAATTATTTAATTAAATAGAGTACTTACTTCTAATTAATTAAATAAAGTTATTTAATTAAATGAGAAGCCATTCCTAATTAATTAAATGAAGTTATTTAATTAAATAAGAAAAGTGTCTCGAATTAATTAAAGATTATTTAATTAAATTTTACTCAAATTAAATTTATTAACTCCATTTAATTTGGAAATCTCTCTTTATGACTAAACTTCACCTTTAATCCTGACTGTTGATTGAAATCTATCTCAACCGTTGATGAATTCCAGGAAAGTCTATTTAAGAGACCCTCATCTCTTCGTTTTGAAAGGTTGAATGAGAATTTGCATCGAATTGTTGCTGGAATTCATACTCACATTTGCTCATATTCACATATGCGAAGATCAAGTTTGAGAAAAAGTTGACCAGTTTCGAAAAGAATTTTGAAATTATTAAACAAAATTATTTAATTAAATGGAGTACATATTTCTAATTAATTAAACAAAGTTATTTAAATAAATGAGAAGCCATTCCTAACTAATTAAATGAAGTTATTTAATTAAATAAGAAAACTGTCTCTAATTAATTAAAGATTATTTAATTAAATAGAAAAAGTAATTATGAGAGCATATCTCATTTTATTAAATTAAATATGTCAACAAAATCTCTCTTCAGTTGAAAAAAGGAAATTTTCAGTTCACTATTGATAAAAAATGAGTTAAATCACTTAACTCCTTTTTCTACTCAAATTGAATAAGTTAACTCCTTATTTTACTCAAATTAAATCTATTAACTCTCTTTAATTTGGAAATCTCGCTTTATGACTGAACTTCACCTTTAATCCTGACCGTTGATTAAAATCGATCTCAACCGTTGATGATATTCAAGAAATTCTATTTAACAGACTCTCATCTCTTCATTTTGAAAGGTTGAATGAAAATTTGCATCGAATTGTTGTTGGAATTCATACTCAGATTTGCTCATATTCACATACGCAAAGACCAAGTTTGACCAAAAGTTGACCAGATTAAACTACAATTGACTTGAGTTAACTAGTTTCAAATTTTTTTTTGAAATAATTAAACGAAATTATTTAATTAAATGGAGTACTTCCTTCTGATTAATTAAACAAAGTTATTTAATTAAATGAGAAGCCATTCCTAATTAATTAAATGAAGTTATTTAATTAAATAAGAAAAGTGTCTCTAATTAATTAAAGATTATTTAATTAAATAGAAAAAGTAATTATGAGAGCATAGCTCATTTTATTAAATTAAATATCTCAACAAAATCTCTCTTCACATCAAAAAACTAAATTTCCAGTTCACTATTGATAAAAAATGAGTTAAATCAGTTTACTCTTTTTTTTACTCAAACTGAATTAGTTAACTCCTTATTTTACTCAAATTAAATCTCTTATCTCCCTTTAATTTTAAAATCTCCCTTTATGACTGAGCTTCATCTTTAATCCTGACCGTTGATTGAAATCGATCTCAACCGTTGATGATATTCAAGAAATTCTATTTAAGAGACCCTCATCTCTTCATTTTGAAAGGTTGAATGAAAATTTGCATCGAATTGTTGCTGGAATTCATACTCACATTTGCTCATATTCACATACGCAAAGATCAAGTTTAACCAAATGTTGACCAGATTAAACTACGGTTGACTTGAGTTGACTAGTTTTGAAAATAATTTTGAAATAATTAAACAAAATTATTTAATTAAATGGAGTACTTAGTTCTAATTAATTAAAAAAAGTTATTTAATTAAATGAGAAGCCATTCCTAATTAATTAAATGAAGTTATTTAATGAAATAAGAAAAGTGTCACTAATTAATTAAAGATTATTTAATTAAATAGAAAAAGTAATTATGAGAGCATATCTCATTTTATTAAATTAAATATCTCAACAAAATCTCTCTTTGGTTCAAAAAGAGAAATTTTCGGTTCGCTATTGATCAAAAATAAGTTAAATGAGTTAACTCTTTTTTTTACTCAAATTGAATCAGTTAACTCCTTATTTTACTCAAATTAAATCTATTAACTTCCTTTAATTTGGAAATCTCCCTTTATGACTGAACTTCACCTTTAACCCTGACCATTTATTGAAATCAAACTCAACCGTTTATGAATTCTAGGAAAGTCTATTTAAGAGACCCTCATCTCTTCATTTTGAAAGGTTGAATGAGAATTTGCATCGAATTTTTGTTGGAATTCATATTCACATTTTCTCATAGTCACATACGCAAAGATCAAGTTTGACCAAAAGTTGACCGGATTTAACCACGATTGACTTGAGTTGATTAGTTTCGAAAAGAATTTTGAAATAATTAAACAAAATTATTTAATTAAATGGAGTACTTACTTAAATAAAGTTATTTAATTAAATAAGAAGCCATTCCTAATTAATTAAATGATGTTATTTATTTAAATAAGAAAAGTGTCTCTAATTAATTAAAGATTATTTAATTAAATAGAAAAAGTAATTATGAGAGCATATCTCATTTTATTAAATTAAATATCTCAACAAAATCTCTCTTCAGTTCAAAAAGGGAAATTTTCAGTTCACTATTTATCAAAAATGAGTTAAATCAGTTAACTCCTTTTTCTACTCAAATTGAATCAGTTAACTCCTTATTTTATGCAAATTAAATCTATTAACTCTTTTTAATACGAAAATCTTCCTTTATGACTGAACTTCACCTTAAATCCTGACCGTTGATTGAAATCGATCTCAACCATTGATGAATTTCAGGAAAGTCTATTTAAGAGACCCTAATCTATTCATTTTGAAAGGTTGAATGAGAATTTGCATCGAATTGTTGCTGGAATTCATACTCACATTTGATCATATTCACATACGCAAAGATCAAGTTTGACCAAAAGTTGACTAGATTTAACCACGATTGACTTGAGTTGACTAGTTTGGAAAAGAATTTTGAAATAATTAATTTAAATTATTTAATTAAATGGAGTACTTACATCTAATTAATTAAACAAAGTTAGACATTTAAATGAGAAGCCATTCTTAATTAATTAAATGAATTTATTTAATTAAATAAGAAAAGTGTCTCTAATTAATTAAAGATTATTTAATTAAATACAAGAAGTAATCATGAGAGCATATCTCATTTTATTAAATTAAATATCTCAACAAAATCTCTCTTCAGTTCAAAAAGGAAAATTTCCAGTTCAATATTGATAAAAAATGAGTTAAATCAGTTAACTCGTTCCTCTACTCAAATTGAATCAGTTAACTCCTTATTTTACTCAAATTAAATCTATTAACTCCCTTTAATTTATAAATCTCGCTTTATGATTGAACTTCACGTTTATTCCTAACCGTTGATTGAAATTGATCTCAACCGTTGATGAATTCCAGGAAAGTCTATTTAAGAGAAGCTCATCTGTTTATTTTGAAAGGTTGAATGAGAATTTGCATCGAATTGTTGCTGGAATTCATACTGACATTTGCTCATATTCACATACGCAAATATCAAGTTTGACCAAAAGTTGACAAGATTTAACCACGGTTCACTTGAGTTCACTAGTTTCGAAATGAATTTTGAAATAATTAAACAAAATTATTTAATTAAATGGAGTACTTACTTCTAATTAATTAAACAAAGTTATTTAATTAAATCAGAAGCCATTCCTTATTAATTAAATGAAGTTATTTAATTAAATAAGAAAAGTGTCTCTAATTAATTAAAGATTATT
Organism: Cupressus sempervirens; assembly: GCA_028749045.1. Taxonomy (NCBI): domain Eukaryota; kingdom Viridiplantae; phylum Streptophyta; class Pinopsida; order Cupressales; family Cupressaceae; genus Cupressus; species Cupressus sempervirens. Next base: position 115,651,049 of record CM053783.1, read on the forward strand.
TAATTAAATAGAAAAAGTAATTATGAGAACATATCTCATTTTATTAAATTAAATATCTCAACAAAATCTCTTTTCAATTCAAAAAGGGAAATTTCTAATTCACCATTGATCAAAAATGAGTTAAATCAGTTAACTCCTTTTTCTACTCAAATTGAATCAGTTAACTCCTTATTTTACTCAAATTAAATCTGTAAACTCCCTTTTATTTAGAAATCTCCCTTTATGACTGAACTTCACCTTTAATCTTGACCGTTGATTGAAATCGATCTTAACCGTTGATGAATTCCAAGAGAGTCTATTTAAGAGACCCTCATCTCTTCATTTTGAAAGGTTGAATGAGAATTTGCATCAAATTGTTGCTGGAATTCACAGTCACATTTGCTCATATTCACATACGCAAACATCAAGTTTGACCAAAAGTTGACCAGATTTAACCACGATTGACTTGAGTTGACTAGTTTCGAAAAGAATTTTGAAATAGTTAAACGAAATTATTTAATTAAATGGAGTATTTACTTATAATTAATTAAACAAAGTTATTTAATTAAATGAGAAGCCATTCCTAATTAATTAAATGAAGTTATTTAAATAAATAAGAAAAGTGTCTCTAATTAATTAAAGATTATTTAATTAGATAGAAGAAGTAATTATAAGATCATATCTCAGTTTATTAAATTAAATATCTCAAAAAAATCTCTCTTCATTTCAAAAAGGGAAATTTCTAGTTCACTATTGATAAAAAATGAGTTAAATCAGTTAACTCCTTTTTCTAGTCAAATCGAATCAGTTAACTCCTTATTTTACTCAAATTAAATTTGTTAACTCCCTTTAATTTGGAAATCTCCCATTATGAGTGAACTTCACCTTTAATCCTGACCGTTGATTGAAATCGATCTCAGCCGTTGATGAATTCCAAGAAAGTCTATTTAAGAGACCCTCATCTCTTCATTTTGAAAGGTTGAATGAGAATTTGCATCGAATTGTTGCTGGAATTCATACTCACATTTGCTCATATTCACATACGCAAAGATCAAGTTTCACCAAAAGTTGACCAGATTTAACCATGGTTGACTTGAGTTGACTAGTTTCGAAAAGAATTTTGAAATAATTAAATGAAATTATTTAATTAAATGGAGTACTTACTTCTAATTAATTAAACAAAGTTATTTAATTAAATGAGAAGCCATTCCTAATTAATTAAATGCAGTTATTTAATTAAATAAGAAAAGTGTCTTTAATTAATTAAAGATTACTTAATTAAATAGAGAAAGTAGTTATGAGAGCATATCTCATTTTATTAAATTAAATATCTCAACAAAATCTCTCTTCAGTTCAAAAAGGGAAATTTCTAGTAAATTATTGATAAAAAATGAGTTAATTCAGTTAACTCTTTTTTTTACTCAAATTCAATTAGTTAACTCCTTATTTTACTCAAATTAAATCTATTAACTCCCTTTAATTTGAAAATATCTCTTTATGACTAAACTTCACCTTTAATCTTAACCGTTGATTGAAATTGATCTCAACCGCTGATGAATTTCAGGAAAGTCTACTTAAGAGACCCTCATCTCTTCATTTTGAAAGGTTGAATGAGAATTTGCATTGAATTGTTGTTGGAATTCATACTCACATTTGCTCATATTCACATAAGCAAAGATCAAGTTTGACCAAAAGTTGACCTGATTTAACCACGGTTGACATGAATTGACTTGTTTAGAAAAGAATTTTGAAATAATTAAATGAAATTATTTAATTAAATGGAGTACTTACTTCTAATTAATTAAACAGAGTTATTTAATTAAATGAGAAGCCATTCCTAATTAATTAAATGAAGTTATTTAATTAAATAAGAAAAGTGTATCTAATTAATTAAAGATTACTTAATTAACTAGAAAAAGTAATTATGAGAGCATATCTCATTTTATTAAATTAAATATCTCGACAAAATCTCTCTTCAGTTGAAAAAGCAAAATTTTCAGTTCACTATTGATAAAAAATGAGTTAAATCAGTTAACTCATTTTTCTACTCAAATTGAATCAGTTAACTCCTTATTTTACTCAAATTAAATCTGTTAACTCCCTTTAATTTGAAAATCTCCCTTTATGACTGAACTTCACCTTTAATCCTGACCGTTCATTGAAATCGATCTCAACCATTGATGAATTCGAAGAAAGTCTATTTAAGAGACCGTCATGTCTTCATTTTGAAAGGTTGAGTGAGAATTTGCATCGAATTGTTGTTGGAATTCATACTCACATTTGCTCATATTCACATACGCAAAGATCAAGTTTGACCAAAAGTTGACCAGATTTAACCACAGTTGACTTGAGTTGACTAGTTTTGAAAATAATTTTGAAATAATTAAACGAAATTATTTAATTAAATGGAGTACTTACTTCTAATTAATTAAAAAAAGTTATTTAATTAAATGAGAAGCCATTCCTAATTAATTAAATGAAGTTATTTAATTAAATAAAAAAAGTGTCTCTAATTTATTAAAGATTACTTAATTAAATAGAAATAGTAATTATTAGAGCATATCTCATTTTACTAAATTAAATATCTCGACAAAATCTCTGTTTAGTTCAGAAAGGGAAATTTCCAGTTCACTATTGATCAAAAATGAGTTAAATCAGTTAACTCCTTTTTCTACTCAAATTGAATCAGTTAACTCCTTATTTTACTCAGATTAAATCTGTTAACTCCCTTTTAATTTGGAAATCTCCCTTTTTAACTGAACTTCACTTTTAATTCTGACCATTGATTGAAATCGATCTCAGCCATTGATGAATTCCAGAAAAGTCTATTTAAGAGACCCTCATCTCTTCATTTTGAAAGGTTGAATGAGAATTTGCATCGAATTGTTGCTGGAATTCATACTCACATTTGCTCATATTCACATATGAAAAGATCAAGTTTGACCAAATGTTGACCAGATTTAACCACGGTTGACTTGAGTTGACTAGTGTCAAATTTTTTTTTGAAATAATTAAACAAAATTATTTAATTAAATGGTGTACCTACTTCTAATTAATTAAACAAAGTTATGTAATTAAATAAGAAGTCATTCCTAATTAATTAAATGAAGTTATTTAATTAAATATGAAAAGTGTCTCTAATTAATGAAAGATTATTTAATTAAATAGAAAAAGTAATTATCAGAGTATATCTCATTTTATTAAATTAAATATCTCAATAAAATTTCTCTTCGGTTTAAAAATGAAAATTTCCAGTGCACTATTGATAAAAAATGAGTTAAATCAGTTAACTCCTTGTTCTACTCAAATTGAATCAGTTAGCTCCTTATTTTACTTAAATTAAATCTATTAACTCCTCTAATGCCCTGCCAAGGGATCCAAAGAATTATACTAAGTTTACCAAACAATTTGAAAAAAAAAAAAATATGAAAGTAAAACTATACACAACACTTGCGAAAGTATTAGTAACATCCAACTGAAAATAACATAACATAACAGATTACATTCTTTAAAGATCCCTTAACTTTGAATTACTTCTAATCATAACTTATTCATCTAACATTACATCCTTAACAATGAAATAACAAGGATACATCCAATGTTCTTAAACCATATACAAGTGTACATTTTAGATTGCTCAATCATCCACTATACATGTTACAAGGAATGAAAAGCTTAAAAGAATAAACATCCATGTAAATAAAGTACATCATCATCCAATATTAATCCATGATGTAATAACATAATGAAACCATAACCATACATGATACATCATCATCATAAAGATATAAACATCCATCATAAAAGATAACCATACATCACAAACATAACTAACTAAGTGCACGGTTCCTCCCAACCGTTAATAGCATCATTAGACCATCGTGGATCTTAGCCATCCCTCCGTGTGTAACATTCCAAAGCACCGAAGAGATCATCGGCTATAAACATAGTAAGAATGTCACTCCTAAAACATCCTACTAACATGCAAAGTAAAGCATAGGATACCATCATCTAACATATGCAAACCATCAATATAAGAAACATACCAATAAATACATCCATCCTAAGGTATATCATCTATCATATTGATCCAAGAACATAATGAAGAGAAATACCAACCAAGAATACTCCAGCCACGGTGTTTCAATGGATCTCAAATGATAAGAGTGATAAAACACTACCACCCGACCGCGTGGAACCTAAATGGTCCAGTCCCACTATGCTGAGGAGATAATCTCAAATCCCAAATAGGCTATCCAAATCACAAAGCATAAATCTCTATGAGTCCAGGAATCCTTAAAGTATACTAACTCAAAGGTTCCAATCACAAAACAGACATCTACTTCCCAGAGGCACACAATGACATGTAGGAAACCTACTCTGCAAGCGGGAAAGTGTCATCGCATTTATCACGTACAAATTACCCTGGCAGTTAGCTAAACTCTATGGGTCCATATTGATCTCATGTGGCCACTAGTATCCTCTCATACTGACAAGGCATACTACGGAATGCAAGGTCGCAACCATGCGTTCTCACTACTCCCATCCTAGCCTATACAAGCACTCAAGGCATGGGCGAGAACCAAAACAATTATCTTTTTAGGTTCATTTAATCCCCATTTAGTGTGTAAATGTTATCACTTATTAACCAAACTTGTAATGAGTTACCCTAGCAGCTACTTAGGGCCCCAGCCCCCATTGCAAGCCACTTCCCGACACTACAAGTAGATTACCTACCCTAATGCTCATCGAATCATAAATCACCATAGTCCTGTGCAAGCGACTGTAAAGAAAATCCAAAAGATAATCCATAAAATGAATCATCAAATATCCATGATAAAAGCATCAAATATCCATAATAAGAATCATCAAATCTCCAAAATAAGAATCATCAAAATCTCCATGAGCATCTGGAAAAACATCCATAGAAAATCATGACCACAATAGTTCTCTATTTACAACTGAAGGCATCATTGATAATCACAAGTATCAATTGGTTCTCAATAACCAAAATAAATTATCACATCCATTGATTTTTAACAAGCAACCAAGAATATCTCAAAATCATACTGATCGAAGACTCCAAAATGGTTGAGTCAAAACATGTCAAAACATGACATCATCAAGAAATAAATCCACATTTTAGTCTCATCATAGCGACTAGAAAGTAATCCAAGGATAACTGATCGATGACTCAAAAATGATTAGCTCAAGTGTCTCAGATACATATACATCTCAGCTTCACACATGAAGACTGATGAACAATAACAAACATTTCATAGAGCATACAATCACATAACAATGGTTGGGCTTATAAAGATCGAGACCAAATAAGATCAACATTCCATCACATCTCATAACCCTCGAGCCTCTAGTAACAACCTAGGACTGGTCAACACTAGTCAACCCAAAAACCCAAAACAAGAAGCATATAGAATACACGATGCATACACATGTTTTGGTTTTGCTATTATCTCATAGTTGAATCAAGTGTAGAGCGTTGGTTTTCATTTCAAGTATACTTCAAGTGTCTAAGTTTCATCATTTGACCTACAAGTCAACCCATTTGTTCCCTCGATAACATTATCCTTCCATTATTAAGAATTACATTCTAAGAATAACTTAAGGATAAATATTCACTAAACTGATCATCATTGACCTTAATTAAATTGTTCACTTTATTTGACCAAGATCCATATTCTAATCGATTAACTCTTTTTTAATGTTACTTCAACTTCCAACATAAATCAAGGATCATTATTCGTTAAAATGTAAGAAAGCCAATTATCAATCTTCGAATAAAAGATCATAATTTTATTAGAATAATTAATTAATATCGGTTCACAATCCTTGACCTTTTATCATTCTAATAATTCTCAATTATATATTACTAAGTCTTCACCATTAAAATATCTAAAGTTGTTATTCAAGTTATTAGGATAAGACTTATCAACTTTGATATCAGTATTTCTACAATCTTATTAAAAGAATTATATCAATTAAATCTCCAGTACATAACTTAATTATTAATTAAGTCCAATTAACTCTAGTTAATTGATTTAATTAATAATTTCACAACCAAACCATCAACCCAATGAATATTAGTTGACTAATAACTAAAAGTTAGCCATACACAAATATTCATGTTCATAGTTCAATAATAATAATAATAACAAGTTATTTTGGAAAACTTATCCATAATGACCACATTCGTTATTCTTTAATGAACACTAATATTTCCTTAACAAATCCGTATTATTGATAATCTTTTCAATTAAGACTCTATCACATAACTTAATAATTTAAAATATACAATTGATATTTAATAAAAAGTTATGTTAATGATCTTCTTACTAAATCTACATATCCAGATTCCTCCTCATTTTAAATAGATACTAATATCTCTTTTCAACTTAATAATAATTAACAAGTTATTATTAATAAACTATACTTAACATTAATTATTAACATCTATATATATTACAATAATTTTCAAACTTAAGGTATCAACCTCTTTATTAATTAATCTTGATCAATTCATAATTAATTAAATTAATCAATGAAACATATAATTCGCCAAACCAAATTATGATAATAATAACTCAATTAAAACTTGACTAAATATTACCATAATCTGAATCACTTAATTGAATTATTCGTAATAATAGTAACTCATTGATATCAGTCATTAATAACTAATAAAATTACAATAATTTTATTAATTAAAAATTGACTAAACATTAGCACACTAATGTTAAGTTAACAAATGGTAAATCATGTTTAACAAATATATATATATATATATATATATATATATATATATATATATATATATATATATATATATATATATAATATCATATAATGCTAAATCTTATTATAATAACATTAAAATAACACTAAAACTAGTTAACGCATATATATAATAACACATTGACATTTAATAAATTACCACTTATTAATACATAGCACTTTATGTACTAATATTTTAATAAATATAATCTATTGGTAAAACTTAATAACATCAAACTTTATAAAAACAACAAATAAACTTTAAAAAAGGAATTTGAATATCGCTGCAGGCCACTTATATCTGCATAGCCCATTGATCGCAGGTACCATGCAAGTACTCTGCGATCACGTAGGTACCATGCGGGTACCTGCGATCACGCAAGTACCTTGCATCCACGCGGACCAAAGCAAGCATGCTGCCACTACCGAAAATGAGGTAAGTGGTACATAGGTAAGGTAAGTTGTTTTTATTTTTATTTTTATTTAATTTGTTTTATGTATGATATAAGAAAAAACTTGCTTATATCAAACTTTATATAAATAAATTTCTTCCTCAATAAATAAAATTACATCATTGCATTGAATCCATAACTCCAATTATGGTTTTTTGTATAATTAAAACAAACTTCCTCCATAATAATAGTAGAACTCTAATATATATATATATATTTGCAATTATGCAATTTCTCAATTCAAAGTTTTTTTAAATTTTAAAATCCTATTATATTTTTAATTCTCAGTTCTACTCTAGTTTTAACCAAACCTCGAGTTAGAACTAATTTCCTCCTTAATTAGATCTAGGGTTTTCTATTGTTTTCTTTGCAACCATACATATCTAGATTCCAATTTCAAATTGCAGATTCAATCACAAAGAGTATTCAGACACATATAACAGATACAATGAAAATAGGAAGAGAAAGAGTGCAAAGGGAATATGAGAATATCACGAGTGCACCTTGACACTGATGCTAATTTTTCATGCCTCAGAAGTCCATAGAAAATTCTTTCCTTCTCCATCATTCGCAATTCTTCCAAGAATCCAAGCCAATCGAATCCTCCAAGTGATTAGAAGTGCTAGAAGAAGCATAGAAACATGTAAAAAATATATGAGCATATGAACTTCTCCAATGCATGTAAGATTTGAAGCTTCCATTAAGCTTTCATTTAAGCTTGTCCAAACACACTAAGAGAGCCTCTATTTAAAGGCCTCTAAGATGCATTTAGAGTGTCTCTGGAAACAACTAGAAGATAAGCATGATAACCAAGCATGAGCCTTCTCCAACCTTCTAGATGAGTCTTAAGGTTGTAGACACCATGTGCTCAAATAAAAATGCTAACTCCTAAGTGTAGACAACTTATGGATTCTTAGAGTGCAAACTCCAATGTTGTCTATATGACAACTCTCGAGAATTTGCCACCTCTTATGTGAGCAAACATAAAAATAATGCACATTAATTAATATAATATTTAATTTACTCTTCCCAATTTAATTAATTTATTTATTAAATCTCATGTACTAACTTTTATAATTCCACTTTTCAATCTTAATATATTTATATTTTAATCACATGAGATTTAGAATCTTTTAATAATTTTAATATATTTTCCACTTTTAAATTTTATTTTCCAAAACTTAATTGCTAAAATATTTATTAGCCTTAATAATAATATTATTTAGTCATTTATTTAAAAATGAACTCCAAATATATTATTACTAAAATAAATATTGTCACATTCCAAATTTAAAATTTAAACTTTTTATTTTCAAATCTAATTATTTTATTTAATTAATTTCCCAATTAATTAAATAAAATAAATATTAAAATACCATATTAATTTTTCATTAAATTAAACCATTAATTAAATCTTTTAATTAGACTTAATTAATAGAAAATACATCAAAGACTCACAAGGTAAAAATATGAAAATCCATCATAACCAAAATACATACAAAATCAAACCAAAGGTTTAAATCATGAATTACGTTATCCAACGTATTCGAAAGGTACTCAACTCAGATACTTGTCCTAATTTTCCAATTAAAACAAATGGCTTAAAGGGTTGGGACTTGGACTTGAGAATTTATCTCCCCTCTCTTATCATTGAAATAATATGATAGGGTACGCTCATCTTAGCAATTCAGAGAAGTCGATACCCGGTACCTGCAACCTGCATAAAAACCATGCATGTACAAGCACAATATATACTAAACTAAATAAGAAATGGCAGGAAGTGGTGCATCGTGTAGATCTTGACTAGTAGGTGACTATGACTCCCTTCCTTAACCACATCAGACACGCCATACAAAAGCAAACACTCAAAGAAAACACGCACACCATACACATGCAAGTATGAGGTAAGTATCCATAATAAAACACATATGATAATAAATAATCTTACTAATCATCATTAATAACTAAAAGCAATGTAATAATCACCATCAATAATTGTGAACACTAAAAATAATCATCATACATACATGAAATGCAAAATTTAAGTAATCTCATCACATCATAAACTGAATCCATACCACAATATCTGTTAATCTCATAACAATGCTGCTAACCATCAACATAAAACTAGCTCCAAAAGGGTTTGAAAATGATAACAAAATGCGAACTAGGGGTAGGCACTACAACTCTCTTTAATTTGAAAATCTCATTTTATGATTGAACCTCACCTTTAATCCTGACCATTGATTGAAATCGATCTCAACCATTGATGAATTCCAGGAAAGTCTATTTAAGAGACCCTCATCTCTTCATTTTGAAAGGTTGAATGAGAACTTGCATCGAATTGTTGCTGAAATTCATGCTCACATTTGCTCATATTCACATACGCAAAGATCAAGTTTGACCAAAAGTTGACCAGATTTAACCACAGTTGACTTGAGTTGACTAGTTTCAAATTTTTTTTTGAAACAATTAAACATAATTATTTAATTAAATGGAGTACTTACTTCTAATTAACTGAACAAAGTTATTTAATTAAATGAGAAGCCATTCCTAATTAATTAAATGAAGTTATTTAATTAAATAAGAAAAGTGTCTCTAATTAATTAAAGATTACTTAAATAAATAGAAAAAGTAATTATGAGAGCATATCTCATTTTATTAAACTAAATATCTCAACAAAATCTCTCTTCAGTTCAAAAAGGAAAATTTCCAGTTCACTATTGATAAAAAATGAGTTAAATCAGTTAACTCCTTTTTCTACTCAAATTGAATCAGTTAACTCTTTATTTTACTCAAATTAAATCTGTTAACTCCCTTTAATTTGCAAATCTCCCTTTATGACTGAACTTCACCTTTAATCCTGACCGTTGATTGAAATTGATCTCAACCGTTGATGAATTCCAGGAAAGCCTATTTAAGAGACCCTCATCTCTTCATTTTGAAAGGTTGAATGAGAATTTGCATCGAATTGTTGCTGGAATTCATACTCACATTTTCTCATATTTACAAATGCAAAGATCACTTGTTCGACAAAAAGTTGACCAGATTTAACCACGGTTAACTTGAGTTGACTAATTTTGAAAAGAATTTTGAAATAATTAATTGAATTTATTTAATTAAATTGAGTACTTCTAATTAATTAAACAAAGTTATTTAATTAAATTAGAAGCCATTCCTAATTAATTAAACGAAGTTATTTAATTAAATAAGAAGTGTCTCTAATTAATTAAAGATTACTTAATTAAATAGAAAAAGTAATTATGAGACCATATCTCATTTTATTAAATTAAATATCTCAACAAAATCTCTCTTCAGTTCAAAAAGGGAAATTTCAAGTTCACTATTGATCAAAATGAGTTAAATGAGTTAACTCCTTTTTCTACTCAAATTGAATCAGTTAACTCCTTATTTTACTCAAATTAAATCTATTAACTCCTTTTAATTTGAAAATCTCCATTTATGACTGAACTTCACGTTGAATCCTGACCGTTGATTGAAATCGATCTCAACCGTTGATGAATTCCAGGAATGTCTATTTAAGAGACCATCATCTCTTCATTTTGAAAGGTTGAATGAGAATTTGCATCGAGTCGTTGCTGGAATTCATACTCGCATTTGCTCATATTCGCATACGCAAAGATCAAGTTTGACCAAAAGTTGAGCAGATTTAACGACGGTTGACTTGAATTGACTAGTTTCAAAAAAAATTCAAAATAATTAAAAAAAATTATTTAATTAAATGGAGTTCTTACTTCTAATTAATTAAACAAAGTTATTTAATTAAATGAGAAGCCATTCCTAATTAATTAAATGAAATTATTTAATTAAATAAGAAAAGTGTATGTAATTAATTAACGATTACTTAATTAACTAGAAAAAGTAATTATGAGAGCATATCACATTTTATTAAAATAAATATCTGAAAAAAATTTCTCTTCAGTTCAAAAAGGAAAATTTCCAGTTCACTATTGATCAAAAATGAGTTAAATCAGTTAACTCCTTTTTCTACTCAAATTGAATTAGTTAACTTCTTATTTTACTCAAATTAAATTTGTTAACTCCCTTTAATTTGGAAATCTCCCTTTATGACTAAACTTCACCTTTAATCTTGACCGTTGATTGAAATCAATCTCAACCGTTGATGAATTCCAAGAAAGTCTATTTAAGAGACCCTCATCTCTTCATTTTGAAAGGTTGAATGAGAATTTGCATCGAATTGTTGCTAGAATTCAAACTCACATTTGCTCATATTCACATACGCAAAGATCAAGTTTGACCAAAAGTTGACCAGATTTAACCACGGTTGACTTGAGTTGACTAGTTTCAATTTTTTTTTGAAATAGTTAAACGAAATTATTTAATTAAATGGTGTACTTAATTCTAATTAATTAAACAAAGTTATTTAATTAAATGAGAAGCCATTCCTAATTAATTAAATGAAGTTATTTAATTAAATAAGAAAAGTGTCTCTAATTAATTAAAGATTACTTAATTAAACAGAAAAGGTAATTATGAGAGCATATCTCATTTTATTAAATTAAATATCTCAACAAAATCTCTCTTCAGGTCAAAAAGGGAAATTTTCAACTCACTATTGATAAAAAATGAGTTAAATCAGTTAACTACTTTTTCTACTCAAATTGAATCAGTTAACTCCTTATTTTACTCAAATTAAATCTACTAACTCCCTTTAATTTGGAAATCTTCTTTTATGACTAAACTTCACCTTTAATCCTGACCGTTGATTGAAATCGATCTCAACCGTTGATGAATTCAAAAAAAGTCTATTTAAGAGACCCTCATCTCTTCATTTTGAAAGGTTGAATAAGAATTTGCATTGAGTTGTTGCTGGAATTCATACTTACATTTGCTCATATTCACATACGCAAAGATCAAGTTTGACCAAAAGTTGACCAGATTTAACCACAATTGACTTGAGTTGACTAGTTTCGAAAAGAATTTTGAAATAATTAAACAAAATTATTTAATTAAATGGATTACTTACTTCTAATTAATTAAACAAAATTATTTAATTAAATGAGAAGCCATTCCTAATTAATTAAATGAAGTTATTTAATTAAATAAGAAAAGTGTCTCTAATTAATTAAAGATTATTTAATTAAATAGAAAAAGTAATTATGAGACCATATTTCATTTTATTAAATTAAATATCTCAACAAAATCTCTTTTCAATTCAAAAATGGAAATTGTCAGTTCACTATTCATAAAAAATGAGTTAAATCAGTTAAGTGCTTTTCTACTCAAATTGAATCAGTTAACTCCTTATTTTACTCAAATCGATCTCAACCGTTGATGAATTTTAGGAAAGTCTATTTAAGAGACCCTCATCTCTTCATTTTGAAAAGTTGAATGAGAATTTGCATCGAGTTGTTGCTGGAATTCATACTCACATTTTATCATATTCACATACGCAAAGATCAAGTTTGACCAGAAGTTGACCAGATTTAACTACGGTTGACTTGAGTTGACTAGTTCCAAAAGAATTTTAAAATAATTAAACGAAATTATTTAATTAAATGGAGTACCTACTTCTAATTAATTAAAAAAAGTTATTTAATTAAATGACAAGCCATTCCTAACTAATTAAATGAAGTTATTTGTAACGCCCCGCTCGGGAACCCAAGAGAAATAAACCTAACATGTTACAATGTTTACTGAACTATTTTTTTTTTTGAAGTTTTAACAACATCAAGATAAAATTAATGCGGAAGCAATGTGAACATACACAACAAATACACATTTGCAATTACGGATATAGTTTCAATTCCTCAAAGGTTCCTTTACGTTGAGTCACATTTAATAATTTTAAATTAATTAGTTTAAGTTTCCAAGTACAATGTCTCATGATCATAAAGAAATAACAGATACATAATCACATAAGCAAAGCATAAGTATAACTAATACAATGAAAGTACATCCACTAATAACATCCACTGCACATGTCGCAGGGTATGTGAGAATAGATACAATACACCAGGATATATGATAACATATATACATCATCTGAAAAGAAGTCTCTGAGATAAGAAATAAGAATGATAAAGGTACATCTTCTGCAACAAACATCCAACATCTGGCAATGTGAAGGGGAACCCAAATGGTAAGAAGGCACTACCTTCCGACCGCGTCATTACCTAGTCAGGCTTCCACTCCCACCGTGCAGGGAAGATAATGAACGATCCACAAACGGCTATCAAACATAAAACATTTCTAGGCAAGGTACCCCTAATAACCAAAACTACCTCAAAGGTAACACATGCTACTCAAGAAGATAAAATAATCTAGAAAGAAAGAACACTCAATCCAATACTAACACCACATAACCAAACATCATACACGAACCAAGTATAAACCAAATACCAAGATCATAAGATAAAGTCAACAAAAGATATCCACCTCAAGTAAAAAACCACATATCAAGAGTACATCATTCATGAATCACCAATCATCATCAATGAAAGTAAATAACCATAATAAACACATTCGACAATAGATACACCACCAGAGGTACACAAAATCTACAGAGAAGACTCAGGCTACATACTAGGGAGTGTCATCACATGGCTGCTTGAGTTACCCTGGACTGGTTACTCTAAACCCTGGACCCTCAACATCACACATATGGAAACTAGAAAGCCCTCTCAAGAAGATGAGGCACTCATCTCATTCCCATCCTTAGTCTATACAAGCACTCAAGGCATGAGTAGATCAAAAATCTCTAACTTATCTTTTTAATGCGTTTCCCCCCATAAATTTTAATTACTAGATTATCACTTATTACATAACTTACATTAGGTTACCTTGGTACTGACCACTTTGGGTCCTAGACCCCTATGCAAGCCACTCCCAAGTCATGTACCTAGACAACCTCTCCTAAGCACATACAAATATATTTGTGTCCCATACCACAACACCCATAAAGATCAAACTCGGTTTCTTAACAGGCAACCTGATAATAAGATGGTTCTCGCACCCAAGTACACATAAATGCTCCACAAGTAAATCTCACAAATATAATCTCAATTTGAATCACATAACACATCATTAGATCTAGTCCCATAAATAGTATACAAGAAATCTCACAAAACCTCTGGTGTACATCCTAGACTGGTCAACACCTAATCAACACCAAAATCCCAAAGCATAGACAGTATAAGCAAAACAATATAGTTTCATAGTTTGCGTTTGATTTACAATAATACACAATAAGGTAAAAAGTAAAGTTTCAGTTTTGTGTTCAATGTATGTTTCAAGTGAATGAATTCTCAGTTTAATCCACAAGTCAACTCTATAAAATTACCCCCATTTATTTATTTGACTTAAATATGTAAAATTACCTTCATAATAATAGTCATTTTCCCAAAAGCATTATTTGAAGATAATCGATTATTTATTTAGTTTATAATAATTACAATTGCTAAATTTAATAACATCATTGCAATCTTATTAAATTTACACATTTAATAAAATTATACATTGTTATATAATTTTCATATTAATCATTCCTAATTAAATCAAAATTTAATTAGCTTAATTAATAATCATTTACTATGTCCGACTCATTAATAATTCTTAATTAGATCCAATTTAATTAAGTCAATTATTAATCATTTTTTCTAAATATCTTTCAGTTATTAATAATTAATTTAGTTATTAATACAAATTAATGATAATATAATTTTAAAATTTAATAATCAAAGTTTTATATAATTTAAATTTAATAACTTAAAAAAAAATCTAACACAATTTAAATTTATTAAATTATAATTAAATTACAATAAAAAAAATGCATAAATTAAAAGAGGACGTTTAAAGCTCGTCGGCTTTTGGCTGCAGCCTTTGCTGGGCCGGTGACAGCTCTGCCGTAGCAGGCTGCTGCCGCAGCAGCCTATGCTGCCTACCAAACGGTAAGGGGGGTAGGGGCTGGGGTAAAACCCGCCCCTCCCCAATTTTAATTTTTTTTTTAATATGCAAAGTAAATAAATAAAAACATTTCCCATAAATTATATATATATATATATATATTTTAACATATCTTGCAAATATGGTCTGATAGAAGAGTTTTCTATTAACCATATATATAAATATATGATGTACAAAGTCCTATTTCAATTTTTTTAAACTCTTCCCAAACCATCCGATAAAATGGTTTATCTAACATTTGAATTTCTCAATTAAATTTACTTTTAAACCTCAAACCCTATTTCAATTATCCAATAGATTCTCGTAGTGTTTGATTTCTTATTCAATCTTATGTAATCCTCTAAAATAAATTCAATGAAGTATCCATCTAAGCCATGTACAGATATTTCCCATACAAGAACAATATTGCATACCCGAAAAACAACACATGCAAAAGACACGGAGTAGACAGAAACTTGAAAAGTGAAAACTACTATACAATTAAACCATGAGATCCTACCTGGATCTGATCCTAAACAGTGGCAGCTAGATAAAGATTCCTACTGCAAGTGAAACCCTTCAAGCTACGAAAAACTTCCCTTCTTTTCCAAACCCTCTGATTTTCTCTTCAAACTTTTGTGTGTCCTGAAATCTGTGTCTGAAAAACTCTCCCCTAAATAATGACCCCAAAAACCTCTAATATAGACTCTAATTACCATTTAGGGTCTCTATCACCACCAGTCTAAAATTATAATAATTTTATTTAATTAATTCATTCATGCACAATTAATTTTCTTTTTTAATTAAGATATTCTTTTATTAATCCTTCATGCACTTTAAGTGAATTGTTGAATTACTTTATTTAACTTTCCACTTTACTTTTCTTTAAATTATTTTATTAACTTCAATCTCATGTGCACATTATTAAAATATCTTTATTCAAGTTCACATGTTTAATCTTTTAATTAATTTCTTATATTTAAAACTCATTCATAAATCATGCGAACTATAATCTTTATGATAATTAAATATCTTTTCACTTTTAATTTCATTTTTTTAGAAACTTAATTGATACAATATTTATTAACTTAAATAACAATAATATTTAGCATTTATTTTAAAATGAACTCTAAATATATTATTATTAAATTAAATAAATATTATCATGTTCTAAATATAATCTTAAAACTTTTATCTTCAATTTAATTCTTTATATTTAATTAATTTCTCAATTAATTAAATATAATTAAATATTCAAAATATCATAATAATTTTCCATTAAATTAAATTATTAATTTAATCTATTAATTAGACTTAATTAATAGAAATTCATCAAAGACTCACAAAACAACATACACACAAAATACTCACGGGTTTAAAAAGGGTAGACAGTCTGTCACGAGTCCTCCTTGCAGGACAAGTATTATAGGCTTATGGCTAGGATTGGACCTGATCATTATCTTCCCATTCTAACCACTTGAGTATTTGTAATAGGGCACGCTCATCCTGGCAATTCAGGGAAGTCGATGCCCGGTACCTACATCCTGCATAAAAGATGAGCATGTACATGTATATAATATATCTAAACTAAACAGACAATGGCAGGGAGTGGTTCATCCTGTAGATCCCGACTAGTAGGTGACTACGACTCCTTCCCCTAACCACATCAAACACGTCAGACAGAAAGATAAAATAAACACACACACCATACACATGCAAGTATGGGGTAAGTATAATAATCACAAATCTAAGATCAAATGCGTACATATAATAATGCATCTCTATCAATACAACATAATCATCATTAAAGACATCATGTTAACATTTTTATAAAAGAAACCACATTTACTAACTAGGAATCATTAAAATATCATTAACAACACATGAATGAAATCAACTAAGCAACAATAACTGATACATTTGTGATCAAAGTCATGAAATAATATCATAATATTACAAATCTAGTATCTCTAAAACTAATCAATGCATAAAATCAACCTAAAAGAATTTGACAATGATAACAGAAATGCGAACTAGGGGCAGGCACTACATCCACCCCCCCTAGAATTAGGCTTACTCCTGGAAGCCCATTACTAAGAAACATGAATCAAACTCAAAAAACTCAAAACTAAGGTCCACGATCGGGGCAATTGGTCGCTCTATGACCATATTGTCCACAAAAGTAGAAATCTCGACTAAAGCCTCCCTAAGCTCTAGGTGTACGCAACTGATCACAACTACCAACACTAGCATCTTCACTGAGAGCTCAAGGAACTCGATCCAACCTATTGCGCATACTATGCTTCTAGTTGCGATAGTTCCTTGATTGTGAACCACCACTGTTACCATGGAAGAACTTTCTTCCTGGCTTCTCCTGATTACCTTTAGAGAAGTTAGGAGAATCTCTAGAACTTCCAGCCCCTTGAGATTGGTTATCACTCAATGCTCCTGAATAAAGTGCCCCACTAGCCTGAACACTTGGTAGGCCACCTTGGCCTGAAGTCACACTCACCTCAACCAAAGTAGCTCGCAAAATAGCATCCTTAAGGGTTTTAGGTTGGAAAACCTTAACACCCCCAATGATGTTAGCATTAAGTCCTCTAATGAAATGTTGGATCATCAATGGTGAACTATCACTAACTCCTACATAAGACATAAGCTCGAAGAACTTACGCTCATACTCTGCCATAGTCTTGGTACCCTGTCTCAAATCATGAAACTCATCTGCCCTCTGCAGTTGCCACTGCTCTGATAGAAATTGCTCATGGAAGTGTTCAAGGAACAACTCCCATGTAACAGTCTGCATATTTATCCCAAGTTTCTTCTCCTCCATATTCCACCAAATCGCTACAAAGTGCTCTAAATGGGTAGTGGCATATCTTTCTTTGACATTAGAGTCAAAGTCTTGCATGGAAAAACATCTATCTAGAGCAATCAACCAATTCTCAGCATCATATCCAGTACCTTCTCCATTAAAAGGTTTGATCTTGACCCGTAATAGGTCCTTCATCTGGATGGACTGGCTAGACCGCCTTATGCTCTCTAGGTTCCTCCCTCTAGGACTCATGGACCTATCTCTATCTCCATGCTCTGAATTATGAACTCTATCTTGCAAAGGTAGGCGTGCTAGGATCTCCTTGACCAAGTCTCTAGTGACCGATCCTTTTGTCTCAGCATGATGCTTAACACTATCATCCTCTCTAACCTCTTCCTGAATAGGGTCCCCTGAATGGACCAAGGAAGGAATACGGTGACTAACTCTCCCATGACTTCTACCACGTCCTGAGCTACGACCCCTAGCAATGGATCTAGAACCAGAAGTCATCTCTCCTACAACACCCAAACATAACAACGATATCTAAGAATCCAATATAACCATAAGGTTGCAACTTACTGACATAAAGCAATAATCCAAAAAGTTTATAAGTTTTCTAGTTCCATGTTTAGAAAATGTATCATTTCAAAGTTTGTTGTTCAATAGTTTGGTTTCAAGTTTGATGTCAATATAAGTTTGTCATTTAAATACGTTGTAAGATTACTAATTGCTCAAGTGATGGTGCACATAATGCCCAGAGTTACCAATGTTGAAACTCAAGCTCTGATACCATATGTAATGCCCCGCTCGAGAACCCAAGAGAAAAATTCCTAACATGTTACAATGTTTACTGAACTATTTTTTTTTTTTGAAGTATTAACAACATCAAGATAAAATTAATGCAGAAGCAATATGAGCATACACAACAAATACACATTTGCAATTATAGATATAGTTTCAATTCCTCAAAGGTTCCTTTACGTTGAGTCACATTTAATAATTTTAAATTATTTAGTTTAAGTTTCCAAGTACAATGTCTCATGATCATAGAAAAATAACAGATACATAATCGCATAAGCAAAGCATAAGTATAACTAATAAAATGAAAGTACATCCACTAATAACATCCACTGCACATGTCGTAGGGTATGTGAGAATAGATACAATACACCAGGATATATGATAACATATATACATCATTTGAAAAGAAGTCTCTGAGATAAGAAATAAGAATGATAAAGGTACATCTTCTGCAACAAACATCCAACAGCTAGTAATGTGAAGGGGAACCCAAATGGTAAGAAGGCACTACCTCCCGACCGCATGGTTACCTAGTCAGGCTTCCACTCCCACCGTGCAGGGAAGATAATGAACAATCCACAAACGGATATCAAACATAAAATATTTCTAGGCAAGGTACCCCTAATAACCAAAACTACCTCAAAGGTAACACATGCTACTCAAGAAGATAAAATAATTCAGAAAGAAAGAACACTCAATCCAATACTGACATCACATAACCAAACATCATACATGAACCAAGTATAAACCAAATACCAAGATCATAAGATAAAGTCAACAAAAGATATCCACCTTAAGTGAAAAACCACATATCAAGAGTATATCATTCATGAATCACCAATCATCATCAATGAAAGTAAATAACCATAATAAACACATCCAACAATAGATACACCACCAGAGGTACACAAAATCTACAGAGAAGACTCAGGCTACATACTAGGGAGTGTCATCACATGGCTGCTTGAGTTACCCTGGACTGGTTACTCTGAACCTCGGACCCTCAACATCACACATATGGAAACTAGAAAGCCCTCTCAAGAAGACGAGGCACTCATCTCATTCCCATCCTTAGTCTATACAAGCACTCAAGACATGGGTAGATCAAAAATCTCTAACTTATCTTTTTAGTGCGTTTCCCCCCATAAATTTTAATTACTAGATTATCACTTATTACATAACTTGCATTAGGTTACCCTGGTACTGACCACTTTGGGTCCCGGACCCCTATGCAAGCCACTCCCAAGTCATGTACCTAGATAACCTCTCCTAAGCACATAAAAACACAGTTGTGTCCCATACCACAACACCCATAAAGATCAAACTTAGTTCCTTAACAGGAAACCTGATAATAAGATGGTTCTCGCACCCAAGTACACATAAATGCTCCACAAGTAAATCTCACAAATATAATCTAAATTTGAATCACATAACACATCATGACATCTAGTCCCATAAATAGTATACAAGAAATCTCATAAAACCTCTGGTGTACATCCTAGACTGGTCAACACCTAATTAACACCAAAATCCCAAAGCATAGACAGTATAAGCAAAACAGTATAGTTTCATAGTTTGCGTTTGATTTACAATAATACACAATAAGGTAAAAAGTAAAGTTTCAGTTTTGTGTTCAATGTATGTTTCAAGTGAATGAATTCTTAGTTTAATCCACAAGTCAACTCTATAAAATTACCCCCATTTATTTATTTGACTTAAATATGTAAAATTACCTTCATAATAATAGTCATTTTCCCAAAAGCATTATCTGAAGATAATCGATTATTTATTTAAGTTATAAAAATAAAAATTGCTAAATTTAATAACATCATTACAATCTTATTAAATTTACACATTTAATAAAATTATACATTGTTATATAATTTTCGTATTAATCATTCCTAATTAAATCAAAATTTAATTAGCTTAATTAATAATCATTTACTATGTCCGACTTATTAATAATCCTTAATTAGATCCAATTTAATTAAGTCAATTATTAATCATTTTTTTTAAATATCTTTCAGTTATTAATAATTAATTTAGTTATTGATACAAATTAATGATAATATAATTTTAAAATTTAATATTTAAAGTTTTATATAATTTAAATTGAATAACTTAAAAAAAAAAATAGTTCAGTAAACATTGTAAGATGTTAGGTTTATTTCTCTTGGGTTCCTGAGCGGGGCGTTACATTATTTAATTAAATAAGAAAAGTGTCTCTAATTAATTAAAGATTACTTAATTAAATAGAAAAAGTAATTATGAGAGCATATCTCATTTTATTAAATTAAATATCTAAACAAAATCTCTCTTCAGTTCAAAAAGGAAAATTTTCAGTTCACTATTGATAAAAAATGAGTTAAATTAGTTAACTCCTTTTTCTACTCAAATTGAATCAGTTAACTCCTTATTTACTCAAATTGAATCTGTTAACTCCCTTTAATTTGGAAATCTCCCTTTATGACTGAAGTTCACCTTTAATCTTGACAGTTGATTGAAATCGATCTCAACCGTTGAAGAATTACAGGAAAGTCTATTGAAGAGACCCTCATCTCTCCATTTTGAAAGGTTGAATGAGAATTTGCATCGAGTTGTTGCTGGAATTCATACTCACATTTGCTCATATTCACATACGCAAAGATCAAGTTTGACCAAATTTAACCACGGTTGACTAATTTCGAAAAGAATTTTGAAATAATTAAACGAAATTATTTAATTAAATTGGGTACTTACTTCTAATTAATTAAACAAAGTTATTTAATTAAATAAGAAGTCATTCCTAATTAATTAAATGAAGTTATTTAATTAAATAAGAAAAGTGTCTCTAATTAATTAAAGATTATTTAATTAAATAGAAAAAGTAATTATGAGAGCATATCTCATTTTATTAAATTAAATATCTCAACAAAATCTCTCTTCAATTCAAAAAGAGAAATTTCCAGTTCACTATTGATCAAAAATGAGTTAGATCAGTTAACTCATTTTTCTACTCAAATAGAATCAGTTAACTCCTTATTTTACTCAAATTAAATTTGTTAACTCTCTTTAATTTGGAAATCTAACTTTATGACTGAACTTCACTTTTAATCTTGGTCGTTGATTGAAATTGATTTCAACCATTGATGAATTCAGGGAAAGTCTATTTAAGAGACCCTCATCTCTTCATTTTGAAAGGTTGAATTAGAATTTGCATCGAGTTGTTGCTAGAATTCATACTCACATTTTCTCATATTGACATACACAAAGATCAAGTTTGACCAAAAGTTGACAAGATTTAACCATGGTTGATTTGAGTTGACTACTTTTGAAAAAAAAATTGAAATAATTAAACGAAATTATTTAATTAAATGGAGTACTTACTTCTAATTAATTAAACAAAGTTATTTAATTAAATAAGAAGCCATTCCTAATTAATTAAATGAAGTTATTTAGTTAAATAAGAAAAGTGTCTCTAATTAATTAAAGATTATTTAATTAAATAGAAAAAGTAGTTATGAGAGCATATCTCATTTTATTAAATTAAATATCTCAACAAAATCTCTCTTCAGTTCAAAAATGGAAATTTCCAGTTCACTATTGATAAAAAATGAGTTAAATGAGTTGACTCCTTTTTCTACTCAAATTGAATCACTTAACTCCTTATTTTACTCAAATTAAATTTGTTAACTCCCTTTAATTTGGAAATCTCCCTTTCTGACTTAACTTCAGCTTTAATCCTGACTGTTGATTGAAATCGATCTCAACCGTTGATGAATTTCAAGAAAGTCTATTTAAGAGACCCTCATCTCTTCATTTTGAAAGGTTGAATTAGAATTTGCATCGAGTTGTTGCTGGAATTCATACTCGCATTTGCTCATATTCACATATGCAAAGATTAAGTTTGACCAAAAGTTGACCAAATTTAACCACGGTTGACTTGAGTTGAGTAGTTTCGAAAAGAATTTTGAAATAATTAAATGAAATTATTTAATTAAATGGAGTACTTACTTCTAATTAATTAAACAAATTTATTTAATTAAATGAGAAGCCATTTCTAATTAATTAAATGAAGTTATTTAGTTAAATAAGAAAAGTGTCTCTAATTAATTAAAGATTATTTAATTAAATAGAAAAAGTAATTATGAGAGCATATCTTATTTTATTAAATTAAATATCTCAACAAAATCTCTCTTCAGTTGAAAAATGGAAATTTCCAGTTCACTATTCATAAAAAATGAGTTAAATGAGTTAACTCCTTTTTCTACTCAAATTGAATCAGTTAACTCTTTATTTTACTCAAATTAAATCTGTTAACTCCCTTTAACTTGGACAACTCCCTTTATGACTGAACTTCACCTTTAATCCTGACTGTTTATTGAAAGCGATTTAAACCGTTGATGAATTTCAAGAAAGTCTATTTAAGAGACCTAGATCTTTTCATTTTGAAAGGTTGAATTAGAATTTGCATCGAGTTGTTGCTGGAATTCATACTCACATTTGCCAATATTCACATATGCAAAGATAAAGTTTGACCAAAGGTTGACAAGATTTAACAACGGTTGGCTTGAGTTGAGTAGTTTCGAAAAGAATTTTAAAATAATTAAATGAAATTATTTAATTAAATGGAGTACTTACTTCTAATTAATTAAACAAAGTTATTTAATTAAATGAGAAGCCATTCCTAATTAATTAAATGAAGTTATTTAGTTAAATAAGAAAAGTTTCTCTAATTAATTAAAGATTATTTAATTAAATAGAAAAAGTAATTATGAGATCATATCTCATTTTATTAAATTAAATATCTCAACAAAATCTCTCTTCAGTTCAAAAATGGAAATTTCCAGTTCACTATTCATCAAAAATGAGTTAACTCCTTTTTCTACTCAAATTGAATCAGCTAACTCCTTATTTTACTCAAATTAAATCTGTTAACTCATTTAATTTGAAAATCTCCCTTTATGACTGCACTTCAACTTTAATCCTAACTGTTGATTGAAATCGATCTCAGCCATTGATGAATTCTAAGAAAGTCTATTTAAGAGACCCTCATCTCTTCATTTTGAAAGGTTGAATGAGAATTTGCATTGAGTTGTTGTTGGAATTCATACTCACATTTGCTCATATTCACATACGCAAAGATCAAGTTTGACTAAAAGTTGACCATATTTAGCCACGGTTGACATGAGTTGAGTAGTTTCAAAAAAAAAAATTATAATTAAACGAAATTATTGAATTAAATGGAGTACTTACTACTAATTAATTAAACAAAGTTATTTAATTAAATGAGAAGCCATTCCTAATTAATTAAATGAAGTTATTTAATTAAATAAGAAAAGTGTCTCTAATTAATTAAAGATTATTTAATTAAATAGAAAAAATAATTATGAGAGCATGTCTCATTTTATTAAATTAACTATCTTAACAAAATCTCTCTTTAGTTCAAAAAGAGAAATTTCAAGTTCACTATTGATCAAAAATGAGGTAAATCAATTAACTACTTTTTCTGCTCAAATTGAATCAGTTAACTCCTTATTTTACAAAAATGAAATCTGTTAACTCCCTTTAATATGGAAATCTCCCTTTATGACTGAACTTCACATTTAATCCTGACCATTGATTGAAATCGATCTCAACCGTTGATGAATTCCTGGAAAGTCTATTTAAGAGACCCTCATCTCTTCATTTTGAAAGGTTGAATGAAAATTTGCATCAAATTATTGCTGGAATTCATACTCACATTTGCTCATATTCACATACGTAAAGATCAAGTTTGACCAAAAGTTGACTAGATTTAACCACGGTTGACTTGAGTTGACTAGTTTTGAAAAGAATTTTAAAATATTTAAACGAAATTATTTAATTAAATGGAGTACTTACTTCTAATTAATTAAACAAAGTTATTTAATTAAATGAGAAGCCATTCCTAATTAATTAAATGAAGTTATTTAATTAAATAAGAAAAGTGTCTCTAATTAATTAAAGATTATTTAATTAAATAGAAAAAATAATTAGGAGAGCATATCTCATTTTATTAAATTAAATATCTCAAAAAAATATCTCTTCAGTTCAGAAAGGGAAATTTTCAGTTCACTATTGATAAAAAATGAGCTAAATCAGTTAACTCCTCTTTCTACTCAAATTGAATCAGTTAAGTCTTTATTTTACTCAACTTAAATCTGTTAACTCCCTTTAATTTGGAAATCTTCCTTTATGACTGAACTTCACCTTTAATCCCGATCGTTGATTGCAATCGATCTCAACCGTTGATGAATTCCAGAAAAGTCTATTTAAGAGACCCTCATCTCTTCATTTTGAAAGGTTGAATGAGAATTTTCATCAAATTGTTGCTGAAATTCATACTCACATTTGCTCATATTCACATACGCAAAGATCAAGTTTGATAAAAGTTGACCAGATTTAATCATGGTTGACTTGAGTTGACTAGTTTCGAAAAGAATTTTAAAATAATTAAATGAAATTATTTAATTAAATGGAGTACTTACTTCTAATTAATTAAATAAAGTTATTTAATTAAATGAGAGGCCATTCCTAATTAATTAAATGAAGTTATTTAATTAAATAAGAAAAGTGTCTTTAATGAATTAAAGATTATTTAATTAAATAGAAAAAGTAATTATGAGGGCATATCTCATTTTATTAAATTAAACATCTCAACAAAATCTCTCTTCAGTTCAAAAAGGGAAATTTCGAGTTCACTATTGATCAAAAATGAGTTAAATTAGTTAACTCTTTTTTCTACTCAAATTGAATCAGTTAACTCCTTATTTTATTAAAATTAAATTTGTTAACTCCCTTTAATTTGAAAATCTCCCTTTATGACTAAACTTCACCTTTAATCCTTACCGTTGATTGAAATCGATCTCAACTGTTGATGAATTCTAGAAAAGTCTATTTAAGAGACCCTCATCTCTTGATTTTGAAAGGTTGAATGGGAATTTGCATCGAATTGTTGCTAGAATTCATACTCACATTTGCTCATATTGACATACGCAAAGATCAAGTTTGACCAAAAGTTGACCAAATTTAACCACGGTTGACTTGAGTTGACTAGTTTCGAAAAGAATTTTGAAATAATGAAATGAAATTATTTGATTAAATGCAGTAAGTACTTCTAATTAATTAAACAAAGTTATTTAATTAAATGAGAAGCCATTCCTAATTAATTAAATGAAGTTATTTAATTAAATAAGAAAAGTGTCTCTAATTAATTAAAGAATATTTAATTAAATAGAAAAAGTAATTATGAGAGCATATCTCATTTTATTAAATTAAATCTCTCAACAAAATCTCTTTTCAGTTCAAAAAGGAAAATTTCCAGTTCACTATTGATCAAAAATGAGTTAAATGAGTTAAATCCATTTTCTACTCAAATTGAATCAGTTAACTCCTTATTTTACTC
Source organism: Cupressus sempervirens (assembly GCA_028749045.1). Taxonomy (NCBI): domain Eukaryota; kingdom Viridiplantae; phylum Streptophyta; class Pinopsida; order Cupressales; family Cupressaceae; genus Cupressus; species Cupressus sempervirens. The sequence goes on from CM053783.1 coordinate 115,677,219, forward strand.
AAATTAAATCAATTAACTCCCTTTAATTTGGAAATCTCCCTTTATGACTGAACTTCAACTTTAATCTTGACCATTGATTGAAATCGATCTCAACCATTGATGAATTTCAAGAAAGTCTATTTAAGAGACCCTCATCTCTTGATTTTGAAAGGTTGACTGAGAATTTACATCGATTTGTTGGTGGAATTTATACTCACATTTGCTCATATTCACATACGCAAAGATCAAGTTTGACCAAAAGTTGACCAGATTTAACCAAGGTTGACTTGAGTTAACTAGTTTCAAAAATAATTTTGAAATAGTTAAACGAAATTATTTAATTAAATGGAGTACTTACTTCTAATTAATTAAACAAAGTTATTTAGGTAAATGAGAAGCCGTTCCTAATTAATTAAATGAAGTTATTTAATTAAATAAGAAAAGTGTCTCTAATTAATTAAAGATTATTTAATTAAATAGAAAAAGTAATTATGAGAGCATGTCTCATTTTATTAAATTAAATATCTCAACAAAATCTCTGTTCAGTTAAAAAAGGAAAATTCCCAGTTCACTATTGATAAAAAATGAGCTAAATCAGTTGACTCATTTTTCTACTCAAATTGAATCAGTTAACTCCTTATTTTACTCAAATTAAATCTGCTAACTCCCTTTAATTTGGAAATCTCCCTTTATGACTGAACTTCAGCTTTAATCCTGACCGTTGATTGAAATCGATCTCAACCGTTGATGATTTTCAGGAAAGCCTATTTAAGAGACCCTCATCTCTTCATTTTGAAAGGTTGAATGAGAATTTGCATCAAATTGTTGCTAGAATTCATACTCACATTTCCTCATATTCACATACGCAAAGATCAAGTTTGACCAAAAGTTGACCAAATTTAACCACAGTTGACTTGAGTTGACTAGTTTCAATTTTTTTTAAAAATAATTAAACGAAATTATTTAATTAGATGGAGTACTTACTTCTAATTAATTAAACAAAGTTATTTAATTAAATGAGAAGCCATTCCTAATTAATTAAATGAAGTTATTTAATTAAATAAGAAAAGTGTCTCTAATTAATTAAAAATTATTTAATTAAATAGAAAAAGTAATTATGAGAGCATATCTCATTTTATTAAATTAAATATCTCAACAAAATCTCTCTTCTGTTGAAAAAGGGAAATTTTCAATTCACTATTGATAAAAAATGAGTTAAATCAGTTAACTCTTTTTTCTACTCAAATTGAATCAGTTAACTGGTTATTTTACTCAAATTAAATCTGTTAACTCCCTTTAATTTTAAAATCTCCCTTTATGACTAAACTTCACCTTTAATCTTGACCGTTCATTGAAATTGATCTCAACCGTTGATGAATTCAAGGAAAGTCCATTTAAGAGACCCTCATCTCTTCATTTTGAAAGGTTGAATGAGAATTTGCATCGAATTGTTGCAAGAATTCATACTCACATTTTCTCATATTCACATATGCAAAGATCAAGTTTGACCAAAAGTTGAGCAGATTTAATGACGGTTGACTTGAGTTGACTAGTTTCAAAAAGAATTTTGAAATAATTAAACGAAATTATTTAATTAAATGGAGTACTTACTTCTAATTAATTAAACAAAGTTATTTAATTAAATGAGAAGCCATTCCTAATTAATTAAATGAAGTTATTTAATTAAATAAGAAAAGTGTCTCTAATTAATTAAAGATTATTTAATTAAACAGAAAAAGTAATTATGAGAGCATTTCTCATTTTATTAAATATCTCAACAAAATCTCTCTTCAGTTCAAAAAGGGAAATTTTCAGTTCACTATTGATCAAAAATGAGTTAAATCAGTTAACTCCTTTTTCTACTCAAATTGAATCAGTTAACTCCTTTTTTTCTCAAGGTAAATCTGTTAACTCTCTTTAATTTGGAAATCTCCCTTTATGATTGAACTTTACTTTTAGTCCTGATCGTTGATTGAAATCGATCTCAACCGTTGATAAATTTCAAAAAAGTCTATTTAAGAGACCCTCATCTCTTCATTTTGAAAGGTTGAATGAGAATTTGCATCAAATTGTTTTTGGAATTCATACACACATTTGCTCATATTCACATATGCAAAGATCAAGTTTGACGAAAAGTTGAGCAGATTTAACTACGGTTGACTTGAGTTGACTAGTTTCGAAAAGAATTTTGAAATAATTAAATGAAATTATTTTATTAAATGGAGTACTTACTTCTAATTAATTAAACAAATTTATTTAATTAAATGAGAAGCCATTCATAATTAATTAAATGAAGTTAATTAAATAAGAAAAGTGTCTCTAATTAATTAAAGATTATTTAATTAAATAGATAAAGTAATTATAAGAGCTTATCTCATTTTATTAAATTAAATATCTCAACAAAATCTCTCTTCAGTTCAAAAAGGGAAATTTCCAGTTCACTATTAATCAAAAATGAGTTAAATCAGTTAACTCCTTTTTCTACTCAAATTGAATCAGTTAACTCCTTATTTTACTCAAATTAAATCTTTTAACTCCCTTTAATTTGGAAATTTCCCTTTATGATTGAACTTCACCTTTAATCCTGACCGTTGATTGAAATCGATCTCAACTGTTGATGAATTCCAGGAGAGTCTATTTAAGTGACCCTCATCTCTTCATTTTGAAAGGTTGAATGAGAATTTGCATCGAATTGTTGCTGAAATTCATACTCACATTTGCTCATATTTGCATACGCAAAGATCAATTTTGACCAAAAGTTGACCAAATTTAACCACGGTTGACTTTAGTTGACTAGTTTCAAAAAAAATTTTGAAATAATGAAATGAAATTATTTAATTAAATGCAGTACTTACTTCTAATTAATTAAAAAAAGTTATTTAATTAAATGAGAAGCCATTCCTAAATAATTAAATGAAGTTATTTAATTAAATAAGAAAAGTGTCTCTGATTAATTAAAGAATATTTAATTAAATAGAAAAAGTAATTATGAGAGCATATCTCATTTTATTAAATTAAATCTCTCATAAAAATCTCTCTTCAGTTCAAAAAGGAAAATTTTCAGTTCACTATTGATCAAAAATGAGTTAAATCAGTTAAATCTATTTTCTACTCAAATTGAATCAGTTAACTCCTTATTTTACTCAAATTAAATCAGTTAACTCCCTTTAATTTGGAAATCTCCCTTTATGACTGAACTTCACCTTTAATCCTGAAGTAGAAGCAAACCATAGGGGTGTTTTTCTAGTCAGCTCTTTAAGAGTTTATTTGAAATTATGTTCATATTTAGGCCATTAGGGTTTATCCAATTATGTCCATATTAGTCCTTAGGGTGAATATTACATTATGAATAAATTTAAATTATGAATTTATTTAGCATGGGAATTACCTTGTTTATTCAATTATGTTAATAATTTATAGTCCATTAAGGTTTATTAGATTATGATTAAAATTAAATAAATGAATTTATTTAGGACGTAGTCAACCAGGATAACCTATCGACATTGGAGAAGGTTCATCCCAAGTTCAAACAGGTACATGTGCATCTCTTGCAAGTATATAATATAGATCTTTATAGAATTCTAGGTCTCTATCAAACTTTATATCTTTAATTTTTAAATTTAGTGAGCGATATTTCCCCTTATAAACTTACTTGATTTTATTTGTTATATCGTGCACGTGCAATTCTAGTAGATGATGAAAATGTTGGACATGAGGAAATTGAAGATGAAGCAATGGATATTGAAGAAGGACCATCTGAAGGTTAGATAATTTAATCAAGTACATAATATTTCACTCTTGAGTTAAACATGTATATATGTATAAATATATGTCCCCTAAATCTAGATTGTATCTTAAGACTTTGTTTCATTTTTTCTTGTGTAGCCCAAGATCAAACAACAAATGAGAATGTTAATTTAGCTAAAAGATTGAAGAGAAAAATTAATCATAGAAACATAGATCATTTAATTGAAATGGATGTGGAAACATTGAGAGAATATGCTAATCAACCTACACATACTATGAAGAGGAAATTGAATAAAAAGTCTAAAGACATAATTGCACAATTTGAGAATCTATCAACAGTGGAGAAAACTCAACTATTATCAATTTCACTTCTCAAAGATGAATTAAAAGAGCCACTGAGACTATTGGGTATAGATACAAGTATAAAAAAGATGAGGACTTCTAAACTAGTAAAAGATATTGTTGAAAGTGTTAAGGAAGGGTTACATTCCATTGGGAAAAAAACTAGATCTACAGATAAATCCATTGGTGAACCCACAATAGTGGGTTACACTTTTTTGCCTAAACTGACACTGAACTCTGAATTTTTAAGAAAATGTTCACTTTCAAATGCAAATTCATGTTTAACGGTTAGGAATTTGAAGATGAAGTAAACTAGAGTCTTTTAGGATTTTGTGTCTAGATTCTAAATCTGTTTTTTTTTTCAAATTTTTTTTTATTTTATTGAATTATTTTTTCTCCTACGAAAATTGGTATGATATCAAAAACCTGATTTTTAAAGAGTGACACTGTTTTTGACACACAACTTTTTTTCTACAATAGATATCAATGTGATTCTTTTGAACTTAGTTTGTTAACATCCATACCTAAACCGTAGAGTTGGTCTTATATCTTTATCATTAGTATTTCATATTTTATTGTAGTTTAAAGTTGGCATAACAATAATTTAGACATACGTGGCTTTTGACACATGTAACTTATTATATATTTACCCAATTTTTAAAAAGTAAAATTTGATTGAAAGGTGACTCAAATACAGAGATCATACTTATTTTTTAAAAAATTTATTTTTATATTTACTATTTTTCCATGAGCGTTGAATATCTTAGTTTATTTTTTACAATAAACCTATATTTAATTCATGTTAAAAAATATATACCTAAAAAATTTGGAAAGCACCAAATTCATAGTCATTAGAAAGCTAGTTCAGAGTACTTCAATCATGTACAATTTCAGGTCTTTAGTGCTCCATTTGAACCTGGTAATTCAGCTCCGAAGAAAAGAAATCATTGAAAAAACTTCAAAATATTCATGGGGGCTTCTAACTAGCCAGTTTCGATAGAAACTTAGTTTCTATCAAAATTATTTTACAAACTTTCGATAGAAACAAAATTTCTTAGTTTCTATCAAAACTATTGGGAGCTTAACCACGGGGCTAGCAAATCGCTTTCCTAGTTCCAATCGAAACTAGGAAAGCGGGTTAACCCCCATTGCACGAAGAGTGATACTAACATCTATTTTAAATATGAAAACATCCCAAAATAGACAGATCTCTTTATTATCATCTCATTTCGGGTATAGTTGGAAGATAGTACTACATTATCTAAAAAGGAGAAACAATTTGAATGATAGTACATTAGAAGGCAATTGGGCACTAATGTGTAGAGCTCCTCGATCTGACATGATTGGGGAAACAGTTAAGAACTTAGTTATTCAATTTTGGATTGATAATACTCGTCCTTCACCAAATAGAAGAGATATCATCAAGTAGAGGATTGGGCCCAAGGAATATATTCAACACGCAAAACATTGGTTGGATGTCACTCAACATGAATTGTATCTCTCATTTTGTAATTTAAATCCTAACATAAATATTGGACAAACAATGTTTGAAAGATTGAAGCCCTATTTTGTGAAGATAAATAAATCTTTTGAAACATGTTGTTGTCGATATCATGTTGAATTTGATCTGTACTATGAAGGGTTTCAAAAGATGATAGAAGAAAGTGGTGAAACTTCTCAAAATACTTTTCCTAAATGACCGAGTCAATTCATATCATCAATCTTATGTGAGAAACCAAATGATTGTGTCCGTGAAATAGATTGCATAAGAGGAACTTGTGAAACATGTGGTAACTTGACTAAATTTCCTTTGAGAGAAGAAGATACTAATACGACAAGGATGGTAAAATGTAAGAGATATAAGTACATAAAGTCAGAAACAAAAGTTGGAAAAGAATCAACAAGGTTAGAATATGTAGAGGATGAGATATCGGCTGGAGAATTTATGTCAAATTTTCGTAAATTGATTCAACCATATATATGTCATGCATTTTTTGCTAAGTGGCAAGCAGAACAATTTCAAACACTAAGAGAAACTTTCCCACTTGGAACAATTCTATCTGTTGTTGACTTTGCAGAGAATTACTCTTTCATATCTCAAAAACAACTTCAAGCAGAATACTACTATATAGAGCAGGTTACTATTATGGTTCAAGTGTCTTATCGACATGCACAAATTGATCTGGATGGTGTGGAAAGTACAAATCAAGCACGAGTCATTAAAAAAGAGTATCACTTTTATATTAGTGATGACAAAGAACATGACACACATTTTGTGGAACATTGTTTTAAGACATTTTTTGAATATTTGAAAAACAAAAACATTAAAATAGAAAAACATTTGGTATGGTCAGATGGATGTGCAGCACAATTTAAATCAGCTAGACCATTTTATGCATTATGTAGATATCATCGATACCTTAATATACCACACATTTGGAGATTTTTTGAGAGTGGACATGGAAAGGGTGAGCATGATGGTGCAGGAGCTTGTATCAAATGTGCTTTAAGAAAGTATCAAATGGACTATAAAGGATATCACATTAATAATGCTCATGATGTGGTTGAGTGGTGCAAAACACATTTTTTGATGCCAACAAATATAGATAACACATCATCAGAAGAAGATTGAGTCATACCATTAAGAGTGTTTTGGGAGGTATCAAGTATATATAAATTAATTTGTTCATGTTTTTAAATTGAATCTTAAATTTATATTTAATATGTTACCTTATATGATCTCTAACTAAATTATGGACCTTGTGTACACATTCAAGTGTTGATAGAAGATCAATGCATGCATGCAAGAGGGTAGAGAAGACACGATCTTTGCATTCAGTCATGAGTACAAATAGTAATGTGTGGTCATTGTATACAAGAGAATACTCATGTTTTTGTCCTAATCGTATTGATGAAGACTATGGTGGTTGCATTAATCAAGAACGTGGATATGTGGGTGAATGGACTTTGGTGCCACTAGATGTTATTAATACGAATGAGTTTGAGGACGAAAACTATGATGATATTCCATTGATTTCTAGTAATTATAACCATATTTCAGGATTGATCAGAGTTGGTATGTATGAACTATATATATACCTGGATCATGTACATGTATACATTTTTCATAATTTTGGTTAATTTTTATTATATATATGTACTTATGTAAATGACGTGTATCCAGAATTTTGATATATATAAGTTTGTGTAGGAAATGTTTTTGCAGTCATAGCAGAATCGAAAAATTTAGAAGGTGCTAGCTATTATTTATTATGTTGCACCATGGAAAGAGAGAAGCTAACAAAGACTGAAATAAGTGATGAAATTTTTTTTCCCACAGGTTAGTATATAGTTGAATTATGTATATATGTATGTCAAGTATCTATATTTTTAATGAATTCAAATTCTTTGACTTAAATTCAAGATTGATGTATTTTTTAAATGTGTACATGTGCAGGTTCTATTGTTGTACAAGGAACATATTTGAAGCAAATAAAAGTACTTAAAAGTGGGATTCATTTCACTAATTATCAACCTAACAATAAGGTATATCAATATAGTAACCATGTTATTGCCACTGGTCTAACTCTTTATCCAATCAAAGGACCTGGAATACGTAAGTGGAGGCTCCATATTGATGATCATGAGAAAATATTAAATAATATCCAAGAATGAGTTGATCCACTTGATATGAGATAGAAACAACTCCTAATTTGAAATGTAACTCAAGAACAATTTGAAATTTGGTTCAAACTATTTGAAATTTGGTTGAACAATCATTTGATCAATTTGAAATTTTGTGGAATAACTAATTTTCTAAATTGAACTTTTACTCTTTCATTTTGAATTTTCTAAAGTAACTAATTATAGAAATTATGAACTTATATGTACATGTGTGTACACTAATTACTTGACATGTGCACCTTGAGGGAAAGAAATTCGAACACCACTTGTCTTAAGAGGATGAAATTAGGAGTTTGTAAAATTAATTATATTGAACTTTCTATTTCACTTAACTTGTCAATTTTTGGACACATGTACGCTTTCAATTTAACTAATTAGGACATGTGCTTTCAATTTCAAGACATGTGAGCTTTCAATTTTAGGACATGTGAGCTTTCAAGTTCAAATTGCGATTTTTTTAACTAAATTTTGAACATGTACATGTTTTAAGTTGGACTTGAATTAGAACATTGGGCTTAAGGGGATAAAATCCTAGGATACATGTGTGCACTTGAATTAAAATTTCACTATGATTAAAATTTGAAATGTAACTCAAGAACAATTTGAAATTTGGTTCAAACTATTTCAAATTGTGTTGAACAATTTGAAATTTGGTGTCCAATAACTAATTTTCTAAATTGAACATTTACTCTTTCATTTTTAACTCAATGCAAGAATTCATTTAACTTTCTATTATACTGAACTTTCTATTTCATTTAACTTGTCAATTTTAGAACACATGTACACTTTCAATTTAACTAATTAGGACATGTGCTTTCAATTTCAGGACATGTGAGCTTTCGATTTAACTAATTACTTGACATGTGAGCTTTCAAGTTCAAATTGCAATTTGTTTAAACTAAATTTTGAACATGTACATGTTTTAAGTTGGACTTGAATTTTACAACATTGGGCTTAAGGGGATAAAATTCTACGATATGTGTATGAATAAAAGGGATGAGTTCTATAGATTTACTCGAGTTAGGAATTATGTACAACTAATTACCTGATACTTTAACATTTAATACATGTTCAATATATTACCAAACATTTAAATTACATGAACTATATATATATATATATATATATATATACATATATATACATATACATAGATATATATACATATACATACATATACATACATATACATACATATATATACATATATGTATATATATACATATATGTATATATATATACATATATGTATATATATACATATATGTATATATATACATATATGTATATATATGTATGTATATGTATATATATATATATATATATATCTAAATTTAATCAATATATTAAACATGCACGTACATATCTAAAGAAATTACTTACATATCTTAGATAGAAACAATTTATAATATACTAGATCTAGATCTAGTATGTACATTAGATTCCACAACATAATGCAACATGTATCAATCATCTCGAGAACAAATAACAAAAACATGTATCTATCTAGAGATCTATCAGAAGATAATATCAAATATAAATATAGTGTGCACACATGTAGACATGTAAATCCAGGTACATCTATATCAAATCAAATATAAATATAACATGCATCATGTGTGTATATAAAGTGTCTATCTAACATATATGAATGTCTCTCTGGATGAAAGTCTACAACAAATCATCTAGATAAAAAAAACTATAGATCATCACGTGCAGGACTATCATCGCCACGCCTCCTCACAACGCGCTTTGAAGACTGACTAGTATCAAAGTGCTCACTAGGATGTGCTGACCCCTATATATAAATTCAAGAGAAAGTGATATCAATACATACATACATTTAATCAAGAGAAAGTGATATTGAAATACATGTACATGTATTTAATCAAAACATAAATAAACATTACCTGTCCACTACTAACATCATCCAATGAGTCTCGACAACGTACACGATCTGGCATCAAAGCTAGAGTAAAAATAGGCATGTCCCCCTACATTGTACACGTGCACAGGCAACACATCAAATTAAAATTTCTCTACATGATTACATTTGAATCTACATACATGATATACATGTACATGTGCACACATGCACATGTCTAAATTAAATTAGTTTGAAATGATTGAAATTTTAACATGAACTTGAAATTCTTTTTACCTGTGTAGATGGTGGCATCTGATAATACTCAGACTTCCTAGCATCGATCGTGTCCACTAATGCATCCAGATTTCATTGCATCGCATCAAGCTCAATCTCTGCATCTACGCAGGCCCCATGGCTAGTGAGTGGCACATGTCCTAATAATGACAAGCCAAGTGGACTATGTACATGAGATGGCATAGAAGTAGAATCATCACGTGTCAACAAGTCCATCCACCCTGTGGTCGACAAGCTCAAATCAACATCATCAAGGCCCACATCTAAACTCTGAACCTGCACTGTAACACTGGCTGAAGGGTCTGTGGTATGTATATGTCTCTGTGGAGCAAAAGAGTGGTCAGTAGATGGATCATCATGTGCACTACCACCATGAACACTACCTGATCGATGAGAGGAATATGGCTGAGGATGTGTCCTAGTACTACCATGGACATGACCTCGAACATCTGATATGGGTATGCCAAGATGCTCTGATACTAATCTATATGTATCTAATAAATCCTCAGCCAAACCAATCATAGTATCTCGTGCCAACACTCTAGTGAGACCCTCTAAGCTAGCCACTGAAGGGATGCCTGCTGCACTATACAAGTCTCCTGAAGATGAAGCATAGGATGATGATCTGGAACATCAACGAGACATCAAATACTGACCAACCTCATCACTCGAAATAGATCTGATAGCTACTGCAATCTCTCCAACTCCCTGAAGGACCCCACGTAACTGAGTGGTATGCATGGCCTCATCAGTTGATGGACCTAACACAGGGGAAATAGCAGGTGCCCTCTCTCTGACAATCGATCTATGTGCCAGTGGGGGATGACCTGGCTACCTATCAGCCAATCTACCATGCCCCTATCCTAAATGTCCTTGTAAATCTGTGTAGTTCACCGCCCTGCGTAAGCGAACCTCTGCATAAAGCTATCGGGCAAAATAGAGTGGAATTTGGTTGTTATTTGGATAACGACCATGGGCAGCAAGGAAGCGTGGGTATATCAATGCAGCCATCTGTGGATCTGTACACTTAAGGGGAGAATACCCCTTCACATACTTTTGTGAAAGATAATGAGGGAAACATTCCCTCTTCAGGACATCTTTGGGCACCAAGCCTTACACCTCCTGGAGTGATAGACCAGAGGAGACCTCTCGTCTCTTACTGTCAAGGATAGCCTATATAGTATGTGCAGAATATGGGGCAGCGCCATGAATCTCATCTCGAATAAATGTCAAGCTATGTAAGATAGTCTGGCATGTACCACTATAAACACTGGAGCATGTGCCACTAGTCAGGGATTCCTGGAGTCTATAAATCTCCTGGTTAGTGCGATCATAGAGCTCTTGAGGTTGGATAGGTAGCTGATCACAGGGGACATGATGCTGCTAAGGGGGGATAGGCTGCTAAGGGGGGATAGGCTGCTGCTCAGGGCCTGGGATAGGTTTCTCGGGCTCGGGTATAGGCTGCTGCTTAGGGCCCAAGATAGGCTACTCGGGCCCGAGTATAGGCTGCTCCAGGGGGACAGGCTACTCGAGGGGGACAAGCTGCTCGGGGGGGATAGAAGGTTGTTGATCAGCCATGTCAATGTATGTAGGTGCGTGTATAATGTGTAAACCTGAAAATTAAAATTAAAATGTATGACATTTAATAAACTTGATATTTATATTAACATATATGTATGTAGAATTTGACAAAATTAAAAAACTTGTATCTAAATTGTTTTAATAAAATTAAACATGCACGTACATGTCTACATATATATAAAAGTCCTAAAACTTAAATGAACATATACCTTAAAAGAAAACTAAATTTTAAAACACATATGTTGTTATATATATAATGTTTGTAACACAGGGACCTTTTAAGAACTACATGTGTGCAAGTTATATATCTATCTAAGTTAGATTGAATGTTCAAAGGTTTTAGACATATGTGTGCACATAAACTTGTCATATGTAATTTAGGTCCACGAAGTTTAAATATGTGCATATATATGTATATATAGATATATGTGTATATACATGTACATGATATGTATATTTGCACATATAGATCTATCATGCACATGTGTATATATACATGCATACGTGTGCATATATATATACACGTGCACATGATATGTGCAAATATATATATATATATATATATATATCATGACACATATGCATATATAGATCTATTTGTGTACATATATATAACATTGATGTATCATTTTGAGACCTTGATATCAATGTTTAATTAGTTTTAGGATTAGGGTTCAATTTGGTTTGTACTATATGATTAGGTTTACATGCTTAGGTTTCAATTAGGACAAGAGTTAATAAATTGAATTAACATTTCAATTCAATCTTAAGGTAACAACTCAATTTTGTTAATTGTTGGGGAAAGGATTTAAGGTTAAATTCAAGGTTTCTACTATTAACTTGGGATATATAATTACATGTTTATGATCATGGTTTAATTCAATTTGGTTTATAAGTATAATATTAATTAGTTAAGGGCCAGGGTTAGCTTTCAATCTAGTTTGATATATTTAGTTTGGTTTAAGGTCAAGACCCAAGGGTTAGTTTATTTTAGTGTTAAATATTAAGATATAATGCTAAATTATGATATCACTCATTTTTTGATATTTTGATATGATGGACATGTCATAAATGACATTTCTATATGATTCTTTTGATATGATATGCATGGATTATATATATATATATATATATATATATAATCTTATGATTTAGCCCGTAAATTATCATTTATAATATAAGGGTTTAGAAATTAAATTTTAAGATCTTGAGGTTAGGGTTAGGGTTTGGATAATTAAATTTTAGTTTTAGGTTTAGGGTTAGAGTTAGAATTATGGTTAGGGCTATGATTTAGGATTGAGACCACGATTAAAGGGTTAGGATCATGTGGTCGGAGGTCCCAAGTACCTGAGTAGAAACTATAGTCTAGATCAATTAGGGTTATTAAAGTAGGCAAGTTAGCATTTAGGATTTAGGGTTATAGTTATGATTCTAGGGTTAGGGTACATTGGGTTTACATTTCTATTAGTACTATTTATAGGGTTAGGATATGGGTTGACATTGGTATTAGTATTATTTTTAGGGTTATGGTTTGTACATCAGGGTTTAAATTTATGGATCTAAGATTATGATTAGGGCTTATAATTTAGGATAAGGGTTGGGGCTTATCATCTAGTATAAGGGAACTTACCATTATAATTTATGATTAGGGTTAGAATAATGGTTTAGTACTTAAATTAGTTTATATCTAGCTAGCTTTTAAAATTAGAGTTTAGCATTTAAATTTAACAAATTTTAGGATCTTAGTGTACATACATCTTGATTCTAGGGTTTAGTATAATTTAGGGTCATGGTTTAACATTTATTCAATTATAGCTTATAGGTTTGTACATGATCATTGCTAGAAGTATGGTTAGAGGGTTAGGGTATGGGTTTACATCATGTTGAACTAGAAGTATGATTCTGAGGGTTAGTATTTGTATTAGCAATAAAAATTTTGATTATGGTTTTAACACATAGTTTAAATAAATTTGTATAATTAAAGTTAGGATCAAGTATTAATATGATTTACTATTTAATGTTGGGGTTTATCATTTAGACCTCTACGGTTCAAATTGAGATTTAGAAAAGTTTTATGGTTTCAAGTGTGCATCTAAGATTAGGGGTTATAATTTATGATTAAAGGGTTTTGCAGTTAGGATTATGACCAGGTTTAGTATAATTTAGGGCTACTGTTTAGCATTAAGGAACTTAAGACTTAAAATTTAAGTTAAATATATTTAATCTTTACATGAACATTAGATTATATGATGTACATTTTTTTATGTAACTTGTATATTATTTAATCAAGTTATGTTCTTATAATTAACTTTTATTAATTAAAGGTTGTAACATGTATTCTTTAGGTCATACACATTCTAAGTTATATATGTTTCAAGTATGTATGTATATGTATGTTATATTCTTACCTAGATGTAAATTAATCTCTGACATTCTTATATATGTATTTAATTTAGGATCTGGACCCAAGTTAAGACATGTGATTGAATTATAATATAGTTAATTATATACTTAGATTATTTTTAAATTCAATTTACAAACTGACATTATAGTTAATTCTAAATGAGGCCTAGCCAAGGGATCCAAAGAACTAATCAAAAGTTTTACTAAGCAAACAATAACATACATACAATAATTTACAATTATAAAAAACATAAGAGATTGCAAATTCCTTAATGAGCACATTTACATTTTATTTTTAAATAATTATAAGTACTAAAAGTAAAATAAATAACACATCCACATGAAATAATATTAACTAGACTTCAGTTCAATCCATTTAAATAATTTATATACATTTGTTCTGAATGCCACTTGGCAAATTAATTCGGAATGCACAATCATCCACTGTACATGTCACAGGGTATGAAAGGCTGAAAGAATATACATTTATAAAATAGTTTACATCATCCATTTTCAATCCATGAAACAAAGTACAATACATTTTAAGTAAAATTATTTTAAATAGTATTAGAAGTTTTTTGTTTGGATCCCTTGGCGAGTTGTTATGTGATTAAGTACTTACTTATATATGTTTAGGGTTTTATTGTACATAACTATATGGTTAGGTCATGATTATAGTTTAAAAAATGAATTTAGGTCGAGGTTATATGGTTTTAGGTCAAGGTTATATGGTTCTAGGTCAAGGTTATATGGTTCTAAGTCAAAATTATATTTATTTGTAAAATTACATGTAACTTAAACAATAAATTTACATCTAATCTAATCATTCAACATTGTAATAAATACATAAATTAAATACATTTCAAAACATCTAAAATAATAAATTTTTAAATAAACTTTAAATTAAAAGATAATATTATATACTTAGATCTAATATAGATGAAAATTATCTTTAAAAAAATCTTATTTGTGCATTTAGAGATTCATAATAACATTAAAGGCTTAAGCATGAATACTAAAATAAAATATACACAGAAACATATGTAAAAAACAATAAAATATACAAAAAAAATATAAATTTTAACTAAAACAATAGCAAAAAGGAAAAAACAAATGTTTCATACCTTTTTCAGATGGTCGATAAAGCGGATGCCAGTCTCTCTCCAACTTTCGATCGAAATAATGAGGAGAGAATCCGACTGTGCCGCTATTTATGCTAGCGGATTTCATAGTTTCGATCAAAACTTAAGTAAAGTTTCGATCGAAACTTTAAAACTGCTGGGAAACCCGCGTTCCAAGTTTCGATCGAAACTTTACTTAAGTTTCGATCGAAACTATCTGGCGTGGTTAGTTTCGATCGAAACTATGAAAAAGAGCTTCTATCAAAACTATACGAGTAATTTTTCGGACCCGCGCTTGTTTGGACGAATTTCTTCCTCCGAAAAAGTGTAACCCACTATTGTGGGTTCACCCGACCATTAATTGAAATCGATCTCAACCGTTGATAAATTTCAAAAAAGTCTATTTAAGAGACCCTCATCTCTTCATTTTGAAAGGTTGAATGAGAATTTGCATCGAATTGTTGTTGGAATTCATACTCACATTTGCTCATATTCACATATGCAAAGATCAAGTTTGACCAAAAGTTGAGCAGATTTAACCATGGTTGACTTGAGTTGACTAGTTTCGAAAAGAATTTTGAAATAATTATAAGAAATTATTTAATTAAATGGAGTACTTACTTCTAATTAATTAAACAAATTTATTTAATTAAATGAGAAGCCATTCCTAATTAATTATATGAAGTTACTTAATTAAATAAGAAAAGTGTCTCTAATTAATTAAAGATTATTTAACTAAATAGAAAAAGTAATTATGAGAGCATATCTCATTTTATTAAATTAAATATCTCAACAAAATCTCTCTTCAGTTCAAAAAGGGAAATTTCCAGTTCACTATTGATCAAAAGTGAGTTAAATCAGTTAACTCCTTTTTCTACTCAAATTGAATCAGTTAACTCCTTATTTTACTCAAATTAAATCTGTTAACTCCCTTTAATTTGGAAATCTCCCTTTATGACTGAACTTCACCTTTAATCCTGACTGTTGATTGAAATCGATCTCAACTGTTGATGAATTCTAGGAGAGTCTATTTAAGTGACCCTCATCTCTTCATTTTCAAAGGTTGAATGAGAATTTGCATTGAAGTGTTGTTGAAATTCATACTCACATTTGCTCATATTCACATACGCAAAGATCAAGTTTGACCAAAAGTTGATCAGATTTAACCACGGTTGACTTGAGTTGACTAGTTTCGAAAAGAATTTTGAAATAATTAAATGAAATTATTTAATTAAATGGAGTACTTACTTCTAATTAATTAAACAAAGTTATTTAATTAAATGAGAAGCCATTCCTAATTAATCAAATGAAGTGATTTAATTAAATAAGAAAAGTGTCTCTAATTAATTAAAGATTATTTAATTAAATAGAAAATGTAATTATGAGAGCATATCTCATTTTATTAAATTAAATATCTCAACAAAATCTCTCTTCAGTTCAAAAAGGGAAATTTCCAGTTCACTATTGATAAAAAATGAGTTAAATCATTTAGCACCTTTTTCTACTGAAATTGAATCAGTGAACTCCTTATTTTACACAAATTAAATCTGTTAACTCCCTTTAATTTGGAAATCTACCTTTATGACTGAACTTCAACTTTAGTCCTGACCGTTGATTGAAATCTATCTCAACCATTGATGAATTCCAGGAAAGTCTATTTAAGAGACCCTCATCTCTTGATTTTGAAAGGTTGAATGAGAATTTGCATCGAATTGTTGTTGGAATTCATACTCACATTTGCTCATATTCACATACGCAAAGATCAAGTTTGACCAAAAGTTGACCAGAATTAACCACGATTGACTTGAGTTGACTAGTTTCAATTTTTTTTTTGAAATAATTAAATAAAATTATTTAATTAAATAGAGTACTTACTTCTAATTAATTAAACAAGGTTATTTAATTAAATGAGAAGCCATTCCTAATTAATTAAATGAAGTTATTTAATTAAATAAGAAAAGTGTCTCTAATTAGTTAAAGATTATTTAATTAAATAGAAAAAGTAATTATGAGAGCATATCTCATTTTGTTAAATTAAATATCTCAACAAAATCTCTTTTTAGTTCAAAAAGGGAAATTTCCAGTTCACTATTGATAAAAATGAGTTAAATCAGTTAACTCATTTTTCTACTCAAATTGAATCAGTTAACTCCTTATTTTACTCAAATTAAATCTGTTAACTGTCTTTAATTTGGAAATCTCCCTTTATGACTGAACTTCACCTTTAAAGATTATTTAATTAAATAGAAAAAGTAATTATGAAAGCATATCTCATTTTATCAAATTAAATATCTCAACAAAATCTCTCTTCAGTTCAAAAAGGGAAATTTTTAGTTCACTATTGATAAAAAATGAGTTAAATCACATGATACATCATCATAGAAGACATATACATCCATCATAAAGATCAAACAAAATAAACTAAGTGCACGGTTCCTCCCAACCGTTAATAGCATCATTAGACCATCGTGGGCCCTAGCCATCCCTCCATGCGTAACATCCCAAATTACCGAAGAGATCATCGGTATTAACATAGTAGGAATGTCACTCCTAACATATACAACATCATATGTAGAAAGTAATCTAACACGCAAATATAAGCATAAGATAACATCATCTAACATATGCTAATCATCAATGAAAGGATACATACCCACCATCATGAAGGACGCATCAACCACGATGTCTCAATGACTCTCAAATGACAAGAGTGGAAAATACACTACTACCCGACCGCGTGGTACCTAAGTGGTCCACTCCCACCGTGTTGAGAAGATAATCTCAAGTCCCAAATAAGTTGTCAAAATCTCATAGCATAAATCTCTATAGTTCAGGAATCCTAAAAGTATACTAACTCAAAGGTTCCAATCACAAACTGACATCTAATCCCAGAGGCACACAATGACATGTAGGAACCTACTATGCAAGCGGTAAAGTGTCATCGCATTTATCACATACAAGTTACCCTGGCAGTTAGCTAAATTCCACGGGTCCATACTGGTCTCATGCGGCCACTAGTATCCTCTCATACTGACAAGGAATATTATGGAATGCAAGGTCGCAACCATGCATCTCATTACTCCCATCCTAGCCTGTACAAGCGCTCAAGGCATGGGCGAGAACAAAACACTTATCTTTTTAGGTTCATTCAGTTAGTATTAGGTGTAAATGTTATTACTTATTAATCCAACTTACAATGAGTTACCCTGGCAGCCTCTTAGGGCCCCGGCCTCCATTGCAAGCCACTTCCCAACACTAAATTATAAAATTATAAAATTATTCATCATTATAAAAGATGAATTCTTAAATCTTTTATCAAATAATTTTAAATCTTTTAATAACATATTTACGTATTACATATATACATATATATATATTTATATTTAAATATATATATATATATACATATATATATATAATATTAATATTTATTATTTCATAAAATTGAATTAATAAAATTTGATTCATACCATATGAAAATTTATAACAATGAAATTTCGATTTTAAGGAATTCATATAAACTTCTTTTTCTTTTTTCATATAATATAACGTTTTAACATAAACATTTTTTTTTCAAAAAAAAAAATGCATATTAAAGTTTTCCCCCCACCTTACTGCAGTACGCAGTACTTGCGGTCGCAGGCACTGCACTGACAGTGGGTATGTAGTACCCCTGTCGTCGCAGACCTGCGACAGCAGGCCTCTGCCTTCTGCAGGGATGAGGTACGAATCCGTGCCAAGGGAAATTTATATATATATATATATTTAATGCAATTTTCAATAACATTTTTTTATAAAAATGTTCCCATGCAATAACAAATTCATTAATATGAATTTTCTACTGCGATTTTATATTCAAAATCGTCAATATATATACATACATATATTCATATATATATATATATATATATATATATATATATATATATAAATTTTGTGTCACAAATAATGCATATATATATATATATATATATATATATATATATGTATGTATAATATATATATGTATGCAGATTTAAAGATATAAACATATATATTCACAATATATATGAATTCTAATTTTCAGAGTTTTCCTATAAACTTTTAAATCTCAAATTTATTCAATAAATAATCTAATGGTTTGGCTACCATTTAAACCCTAGTCCCGTTTTCCTTTTATATCTATGCATATAAACTTCTCAAATAAATTTAATTGCCCATATTGAGAATGCATACAATAAAAATATGAAATTTCTCATAAGACATATGGAAGACACGAAGAAGACAGGGAATACATGATGCGGAAATAGCATAAGTAAAATCACAAGAATCTACCCGAATTTTAATGCTAATTCGCTCTTCCTCAAAAAACCCGCAGAGCAAGCTCCCTTCTGCAGAACTCTCGAATCCTCCAATGCTCCAATTGCACTCCAAACGCTCTCTCTAAGCTTCTATAAATGCCTAAATATAAAGAGCTCTCAAGAAACCTTTGGAATGCTTCTTGAAACCGCTGAAAGGTGTCACCAACTAAGCATGGGTCTTTTCCAACCTTTTTGATGAGTCATAGAATTGTAGACACTTTGTGCTTAATTGATGCACTAACCCCCGTGTTGTTGACACATGTTAATTCTCATGAAAGCTTATAACTCTAATTTTCTTTTAAAATAATTTCTATTTAAATTTTATAACTTTCATTTTAATTTTTATTACTTTTATTATTATTATTTTATTTATTACTTTATTATTATTTTATAATTATTATTAATTTTAATTTCTAGTTTTCTTTTATTTAATTCCTTTCCTCAATAATTCACATTTAATTAATTACAATCAAAATATCAAAGATCATGATATTTTATTAATTTTCTCAAATAAATAATTTATTAATTAAATCTATTTGTTAAGACTTAATTAATGGAAAATTCACCATAGACCTCCAAGATAAAATATGAAAACTCATCATAGAACAAATCATAAAAAATAAATCTAAAGGGTTAAAAATCATGAAATATGTCATCCGACACATTCGGTGGGTATTCAACTTTGATACTTGTCCTAACTCACTAGGACAAATGGTTTTTAGGTTTGGGATTTGGACTTGAGAATTTATCTCCCTTCTCTTATCATTGAGATAGTATAATAGGGTACGCTCATCCTAGCAATTCAGGGAAGTTGATACCCAGTACCTGTAACCTGCAGAAAAACCATGCATGTACATACCATATATAATGCTAAGCTAAACAGACAATGGCAAGAAGTGGTGCATCATGTAGATCCCAACTAAGCAAGTGACTACGACTCCTTTCCTTAACCACATCAGAAACGCCATACAATAAGAAAACACGCACACCATACACATGCAAGTATGGGGTAAGTAACCATAATAAAACACATGAGATAATAAACCATCTAACTAATCATCATTAATAACTGAAAATAATGTAATGATCATCATACATACATGAAATGTAAAGTCTAAATGATCTCATCATATATCAATTGAATCCCTATCATAATATCTGATAGTGTCAAAAAAACACCACTAAACCATCAACATAAAACTAGTCTACATAGTCTGATAACAATAAGTCTAGAAAAGATGGTAATGAGGGTAGGCACTACATCCACCCCCTCTTGGAATAGGCTTACTCTTGGAAGCCTACAAACAAATAGGGATATAACTCCCTCAATCTAGCTGCATCCTCCCAAGTAGCTAAAGAATCATCAGTAGGGTCCCATTGGACCCTTGCCTGCTCGATGGTTCGACCCCTAAGGGTCAAGTCCCTCTGCTCCAGAATATGAACTAGCTCCAAAGCCAGCTACCTGTCCTCTACCTGCAATGCATTCCAATCAAGAACATGCACAATATCAGGAATATACTGCCTAAGCACTGAAACATAGAAAACATCATGAATGCGAGCTAGGTTGGGTGGTAGAGCAAGGTGGTAAGCAACTGGGCCAATCCTCTCCAAAATCCCAAATGGTCCCACAAAGTGAGGTACTAGCTTAGAACCCTTTCCATACCAAATTAGACTCTTTCGTGGTCGCACTCTCAAGAAAACCTTATCACCCACAAAAAACTCCTTATCTGTCCTTTGAGCATCGACATACTTTTTTTGCCTATCCTGTGTCGTAGTCAAATGCTCACAGATATGCACTACCTGTTGCTCCATATCACGAAGCATCTCAGGTCCCAATAGAATGTGATCCTCAAGGTTGTTCCAACTCAATGGTGTACGACAAGGACGTCCATATAATTCCTAAAAAGGTGCCATGCCAATAGAACTATGATATCCATTGTTGTAAGCAAACTCCACTAGGTAGAGATAGTCCTCCCAATGTGTCTGCCTATCCATCACATACATCTGTAACATATACTCCAAAACCTTGTTCACCCTCTCTGTCTAACCATCAGTCTCTGGATGATATGCCGAACTGATGTTTAGCTGTGCTCCAAGCTCATGCTGCAACGATGTCCAAAATGCAGATGTGAATACAGGATCCCTGTCAGAAATGATCTTTCTAGGAATACCATGTAATCTCACAATGTCAGGCATGAAGATATTTGCTACAGAAGCTGCAGTGTAGGAAGACCTGATCGGTGAAAAATGCACCACCTTAGTCAACCAATCAATGGTAACCATGATAGCATCATGACGTCGAACTATCATAGATAATCCTACTATAAAATCCATGGAGATGATATCCTGCCGGGTGCAATAGTCCTGTCGGGTGCTGGTTTTCTGCCTTGACTCTTTGACACTCAAGACACCTAGCCACAAAATCAGCAATATCTTGCTTCATCCCGGACCAAAAGAACAAATGTCTCAAATCAGCATGCATCTTCTTGACACCTGGATGTGTTGAGTAAGGTGTACGATGGGCTTCTACCAAAATCAAGGTGCAAAGCTCATCCAGTAATGGCACATAAATCTTCCCCAAATGTCTCAAAAGACCATCTGATTCTCCAATGTAACCTGCAAACTTACCTTCCAAGGGTCTTCCTGAATCTATCTCTCTGCACACTTCCTAATACCAGGAATCCATAGGAAGTGCCTGAAGAATCCGACTCCTCAAATCCACACTAAGAGTCATCGATGTTACCACATGTCTCCTGCGACTCAAAGCATCTGCCACCACATTCTCCTTACCCTGAATGTACTTTACCTCAAAATCATACTCACATAAAAATTCCATCCATCATCTCTGGCAAGCATTCAAATTAGGCAGAGTAAAAACTTACTGAAGACTATGATGATCACTATGTAGCTCAAATCTGTGCCCCAACAAGAAATGTCTCCCCCTTGTCAAAGCATGAACTACTGTTGCTAACTCAAGATCGTGTGTAGGGTAATTTAACTCATGATCCTTGAGCTTGCGTGATTCATACGCAATCACCCGTCCATTCTGCATCAACACTGCTCCAATTCCTTCAAGAGAAGCATCTGTACACACCATGAAATCACCTTCTAGATCAGGTACAGCTAAAGTTGGTGCACTAGTCAAAAGCTCCTTGAGCCTCTGAAATGCTTCCTCACATTTCTCTGTCCACACAAACTTCTTACCTTTCCTCTGAAGAGAAGTGATAGGATGTGCTATTCTAGAGAAGTTTTGGACAAATCTGTGATAATAACCAGCTAAACCTATGAAACTATGAATCTCTGACACATTAGTCGGGGTAGGCCAATCTATTATCACCTAAATCTTTGCAAGATCCACTAAAATACCATCACTTGAGATAACATGCCCTAAATACTGAATCTATGATTTGAAGAATTCACACTTTAGCGGCATTGGCATAAAGCTGATTGCCTCTCAAACACTGCAATACCAACCGTAGGTGTTCCTCATGCTCCTTCTGAGTCTTAGAAAATATCAATATGTCATCAAGAAACATGAGAACAAACCTATCAAGATATGATTGAAAAAAACTATTCATCAAGCTCATGAACACCGATGGAGCGTTAGTCAATCCAAAAGGTACCACTGTGAACTCATAATGCCCATAGCGAGTTCGAAAAGCGATTTTGTGAATTTTTGCTTCCTTAATACGAAGCTGGTGGTATCCTGACTTAAAGTCAATCTTGGAGAATACTATAGCTCCCTTAATCTGATCAAATAAGTCATCAATCCTAGGCATAGGATACCTGTTCTTAATAGTCACCTTGTTCAACTGTCTGTAGTCAATAAGAACTGTCTTTCTTCTTCACAAAGAGCACTGGAGCTCCCCATGGTGATACACTAAGTCAAATGCTCCCTTTGGCCAGAAGTTCCTCTAGCTGAAGATGTAGCTCACCCAGTTCCTAAGTAGTCATACGATAAGGATCTTTAGAGATAGGCTCCGCTCCAAGAATTAGATCAATGCTAAAATCAATGTCCCTCTTTGGAGGCATGCCTGGAATCTCACTTGGAAAGACATCTGCGTACTCCTGTAAAATTGGGTGATCTAAAGTCTTCTTCATAGGATCTTCCTCATCAAGATCATTTACCATAATAGCAAATATCTGACATCCCTTAAGGAAACTTCGCTTCATTTGCATAGCAGAAATCATTTGCAGAGATATAGGCCTCGGTATCCCAACTATCTTCACATCATTCCCTTGGTCATCTTGGCACAAAATAATATTCTTCCTACAATCTATACTAGCTCTATGAGATCCAAGCCAATCCATGCCTAGAACCACATCATAGGAACCAAGGGGTATGACTCAAAGATCCACTGCCATATCAAAGTTCCCTAAGCTAAGCCCACACTTAAGAACTACAAAATCCGTGGAGGCCTTAATCCTTGAGTCTAGTTCCACTTGCCAACCATGATCTTGCTTCACCACATCCAGCTTACACTTAGAAACTATAGATGGTGAAATAAATGAATCTGTAGCTCCTGAATCAAACAATACTGGAAGAGATATACTTTGAATAGCACCTATGGTCTCAACCACTATTTCCTGATGATCTGCTTGTCGCTAATCAACTACTGCAAAAACCCTATAAGCTCTCCCTGCATCACCAACTGTGGGTTCTGAAGCTGTAGGCCTAGGTCCTAAAAACTGAGGTGCTCATTGTGGACATTGAGCTACATAATGTCTAATCTGACCACATGAAAAAAATTATGTATTCCTGCCAGATCCTCTTCCCATAGGTGGTACATTAGATTGTTGGCAACTATTCTTGCTTACAAAAGACTGGCTACTCTGAGCGGGCTGATTGGACTGATTTTGTTTATTGCATTGAGCATTTCGGTTGTTCTTAAAGTTAGAACCTTTGCCACCACCTTGAGCCTGAGAATTTGATCCCTTCTGCTGCTACGTCTGCTGAGACTGCTGCTGATACTATTTTCCCTTAGAAAAGAAAGGCTTCTTGTTACCACCTGAATTGAAGTTGCCTTTAGATCTTGATGCTGCTGGTGCTCCTACAAAACCACCTTGACCAAGGTTGACACTTTGCTCAACAAGGATTGCTCGATGTATTGCATCCTTGAGAGTTTTTGTCTCAAATACTTTGACACCCCCAATTATACAGTTATTCAAACCCCTAATAAAGTGTTGTGTCAACTGAGCTAAATTTTCACTAAACCCTAAAAAAGGCATAAGCTCATAAAAATTACGCTCATACTCGGTCACTGACATAGTGTATTGCTTGAGATTATGAAACTCATTTGCCCTTTGTAGTTTCCATTCCTCTGGTAGGAATCGTTTACGAAAACTCTCTAAGAATAGTTCCCACGTGACACTGCTCATATCGATTCCTAGCTTCTTCTCCTCAATCATCCACCAAGTTGCCCCAAAATTCTCTAAATTAGTGATCACAAATCTTGCCTTAACATTGTTGTCAAAATCCTGCATGGCAAAAATCCTATTGAGTGAAATCAGCCACTGCTTGGCCACATAACAAAAATCTATATTGGCTCTATGAGATCCAAGCCAGTTCAATTCTATGTTTATGTTTAAGTAAAATCTCCATTTTTGAAAACTAAGTGTTGAAGTATGAAAAATATTCAAGTAATAGTTTAGGTTCTATTTCAGTTCACCTAGTTTCAAGTTGAAGAGATACACTTAATAGTTCACAGTTCTAGTTGTTCCAAAATACCCAGAGCTCCCAATGTAGAAACTCAGGCTCTGATACCAAATGTAACGCCCCACCAAGTGATCCAAAGAATTAACCTAGAGTTTCACTAAGTTTGGTAATATTTTTTTTTTTTAACATGAAAGTAAATACCATACATAACTTATTCACAATAACAGAAGCAATAGCAATGTCCATCTGAAAAGTAAACATAACATACATAATAGATTACATTCTTTAAGATCCCTTAACGTTGAATTACATACATGAATCCATCTAGTACAAAAACCTTAAGAAATAATAATGATAAGTCCAATGTTTAAACATTACATTTCCAAATGCTCAATCATCCTCTGTACATGTCACAGGGTATGACAAGCTCAAAGAATATACATATGTAGAATAAGGTACATCTTCCTATTCCAATCCATGATACATCAAAGTAGAGATAATCACATGATACATCATCATAGAAGACATATACATCCATCATAAAGATCAAACAAAATAAACTAAATGCACGGTTCCTCCCAACCATTAATAGCATCATTAGACCATCGTGGGCACTAGCCATCCCTCCGTGCGTAACATCCCAAATTACCGAAGAGATCATCAGTATTAACATAGTAGGAATGTCACTCCTAACATATACAACATAATATTTAGAAAGTAATCTAACATGCAAATATAAGCATAAGATAACATCATCTAACATATGCTAATCATCAATGAAATGATACATACCCACCATCATGAAGGATGCATCAGCCACGATGTATCAATGAATCTCAAATGATAAGAGTGGAAATACACTACCACCCAACCACGTGGTACCTAAGTGGTCCACTCCCACTATGTTGAGGAGATAATCTCAAGTCCCAAACAAGTTGTCAAAATCTCATAGCATAAATCTCTATAGTTCAGGAATCCTAAAAGTATACTAACTCAAAGGTTCCAATCACAAATTGACATCTAATCCTAGAGGCACACAATGACATGTAGGAACCTACTATGCAAGCAGAAAAGTGTCATCACATTATCACATACAAGTTACCATGGTAGTTAGTTAAACTCCATGAGTCCATACTGATCTCATGCGGCCACTAGTATCCTCTCATACTAACAAGGCATACTATGGAATGCAAGGTCGCAACCTTGCGTCTCACTACTCCCATCCTAGCCTGTACAAGCACTCAAGGCATGGGCGAGAACAAAACACTTATCTTTTTAGGTTCATTAAGTTAGTATTAGGTGTGAATGTTATCACTTATTAATCCAACTTACAATGAGTTACCCTGGCAGCCTCTTAGGGCCCCGGCCTCCATTGCAAGCCACTTCCCGACACTACATGCAGATATCCTACCCTAATGCTCATGGAATCATAAATCTCAAAATTACAAAAGATAATTCATACATCAAATATGCATAAAAGCATCAAATCTGCATGAGCAAACATACATAGAAAATCATGAACACAATAGCTCTCTATTGACAACTGAAGTATCACTGATAATCAAAAGTATCCAATTTTTCTCAATAACCAAAATATATCTCAAACACACTGATCGAAGACTCTAAAAATGGTTGAGTCAAACATGTCACAACATGACATCATCAAGAATAAATCCACATTTCAGTCCCATCATGGCGACTAGAAAATAACCAAGGATAATTGATTGATGAACAAAAATAATGGTTATGTCTCATAAATAAGAATCTCAACTATAACAATCAGTATTCACATCCAATACACAGAGCATTCCATCACATAACCATTGTTGGGATATAAAGATCAAGATTAAAACATCATCATGGCATCATAGTCACATAACCCCCAAGCCTCTGGTAGACGTCCTATACTGGTCAACACTAGTCAACCCAAAACCCAAAACAATAGCATAAGGAATAAACAATGTAAACACATGTTTTGGTTTTGCTAAGTTTTTGAATTTTAAAAGTCTTAGTTTATGTTTCCAAGTTTAGAGAAAGAATTAGAGGAACATTTTGTACATTTTTCCATGTATTGTTTTTGGATGGATAAAAAGTTTTCCTTTATAAATCCAATTTCCAATTACAATATTTTATTGAAATCGTTCCCCACCAATATTTTAATTAAATTTCATATACTTTATATATTCTATAATTTAAAACTATTAATTAAATCTTAATAGTTAAATTATAAAATTATAAAATTATTCATCATTATAAAAGATGAATTCTTAAATCTTTTATCAAATAATTTTAAATCTTTTAATAACATATTTACATATTACATATATACATATATATATATTTACATTTAAATATATATATATACATATATATAATATATAAATATTTATTATTTCATAAAATCGAATTAATAAAATTCGATTCATACCATATGAAAATTTATAACAATGAAATTTTGATTTCAAAGAATTCGTATAAACATTTTTTTTTTTTTCATATAACATAACGTTTTAACATAAACATTTTTTTTTTTATAAAAAAATGCATATTAAAATTTCCCCCCACCTTACTGCGGTACGCAGTACCCTTGGCGTCACAGACCTGCGACGGCAGGCCTCTGCCTTTCACAGGGATGAGGTACGAATCCATGCCAAGGGCAAATTATATATATATATATATATATATATATATATATATACATATATATATATATATGTATACATATATATATATATGTATACATATATATATATATGTATACATATATATATATATATGTATACATATATATATATATATGTATACATATATATATATATATATGTATACATATATATATATATGTATACATATATATATATATATATGTATACATATATATATATATATGTATACATATATATATATATACATGTATATATATATATATACATGTATATATATATATATACATGTATGTATATATATATACATGTATATATATATATATACATGTATGTATATATATATATATATACATGTATATATATATATATACATGTATGTATATATATATATATATACATGTATACATATATATATATATGTATATATATATATTTTTAATGTGTTTTCAATAACGTTTTTAAATAAAAATGTTCCCATGCGATAACAAATTCATTAATATGAATATTCTACTGCGATTTGATATTCGAAATCCTCAATATATATATATATATATGTATGCAGATTTAAAAATATAAACATATATATTCACAATATATATGAATTCTAATTTTTGGAGTTTTCCTATAAACTTTTAAATCTCAAATTTATTCAATAAATAATCTAATGGTTTGGCTACTGTTTAAACCCTAGCCTCGTTTTCCTTTTAGATCTATGCATATAAAATTCTCAAATAAATTTAATTGCCCATATTGAGAATGCATACAATAAAAATATGAAATTCCTCAGAAGACATATGGAAGACACGAAGAAGACAGGGAATACATGATGCGGAAATAGCATAAGTAAAATCACAAGAATCTACCCGGATTCTGATGCTAATTCGCTCTTCCTCAGAAAACCCGCAGAGCAAGCTCCCTTCTTTAGAACTCTTGAATCCTCCAATGCTCCAATTGCACTCCAAACGCTCTCTCTAAGCTTCTATGAATGCCTGAATATAAAGAGCTCTCAAGAAACCTTTGGAATGCTTCTTGAAACCACTAAAAGGTGTCACCAACTAAGCATGGGTCTTTTCCAACCTTTTTGATGAGTCATAAAATTGTAGACACCTTGTGCTTAATTGATGCACTAACCCCCGTGTTGTTGACACATGTTAATTCCCATGCAAGCTTATAACTCCAATTTACTTTTTAAATAATTTATATTTAAGTTTTATAACTTTCATTTTAATTTTTATAACTTTTATTATTATTATTTTATTTATTACTTTATTATTATTTTATAATTATTATTAATTTTAATTTCTAGTTTTCTTTTATTTAATTCCTTTCCTCAATAATTCACATTTAATTAATTACAATCAAAATATCAAAGATCATGATATTTTATTAATTTTCTCAAATAAATAATTTATTAATTAAATCTATTTGTTAAAACTTAATTAATGGAAAATTCACCATAGACCTCCAAGATAAAATATGAAAACCCATCATAGAACAAATCATACAAAATAAATCTAAAGGGTTATAAATCACAAAATATGTCATCTGACACATTCGGTGGGTATTCAACTTTGATACTTGTCCTAACTCATTAGGACAAATGGTTTTTAGGTTTGGGATTTGGACTTGAGAATTTATCTCCCTTCTCTTATCATTGAGATAGTATAATAGGGTACGCTCATCCTAGCAATTCAGGGAAGTTGATACCCACTACCTGCAACCTGTAGAAAAACCATGCATGTACATACTATATATAATGCTAAGCTAAACAGACAATGGTAGGAAGTGGTGCATCATGTAGATCTCGACTAAGCAGGTGACTATGACTCCCTTCCTTAACCATATCAGAAATGCCATACAATAAGAAAATACGAACACCATACACATGCAAGTATGGGGTAAGTAACCATAATAAAACATATGAGATAATAAACCATCTAACTAATCATCATTAATAACTGAAAACAATGTAATGATCATCATACATACATGAAATGTAAAGTCTAAATGATCTCATCATATATCAATTGAATCCCTATCATAATATCTGATAGTGTCAAAACAACACCACTAAACTATCATAATAAAACTAGTCTACATAATCTGATAAGAATAAGTGTAGAAAAGATGTGAATGAGGGTAGACACTACATACGCAAATATCAAGTTTGACCAAAAGTTGACCAGATTTAACCACAGTTGACTTGAGTTGACTAGTTTTGAAAAGAATTTTGAAATAATTATACGAAATTATTTAATTATATGGAGTACTTACTTCTAATTAATTAAATAAAGTTATGTAATTAAATGAGAAGCCATTCTTAATTAATTAAATGATGTTATTTAATTAAATAAGAAAAGTGCCTCTAATTAATTAAAAATTATTTAATTAAATAGAAAAAGTAATTATGAGAGCATATCTCATTTTATTAAATTAAATATCTCAACAAAATCTCTCTTCAGTTTGAAAAGGGAAATTTCTAGTTCACTATTGATAAAAAATGAGTTAAATCAGTTAACTGCTTTTTCTACTCAAATCGAATCAGTTAACTCCTTATTTTACTCAAATTAAATCTATTAACTCCCTTTAATTTGAAAATCTTCCTTTATGACTAAACTTCACCTTTAATCCTGATCGTTGATTGAAATTGATCTCAACCATTGATGAATTCTAGGAAAGTCTATTTAAGAGACCCTCATCTCTTCATTTTGAAAGGTTGAATGAGAATTTGCATCGAATTGTTGTTGAAATTCATACTCACATTTTCTCATATTCACCTATGTAAAGATCAAGTTTGACCAAAAGTTGACCAGACTTAACCACGGTTGACTTGAGTTGACTAGTTTCAAATTTTTTTAAAAATAATTAAACAAAATTATTTAATTAAATGGGGTACTTACTTTTAATTAATTAAACAAAGTTATTTAATTAAATGAGAAGCCATTCTTAATTAATTAAATGAAGTTATTTAATTAAATAAGAAAAGTGTCTCTAATTAATTAAAGATTATTTAATTAAATAGAAAAAGTAATTATGACAGCATATCTTATTTTATTAAATTAAATATCTCAACAAAATCTCTCTTCAGCTCAAAGAGGAAAATTTCCAGTTCACTATTGATAAAAAAATGAGTTAAATTAGTTAACTCCTTTTTCTACTCAAATTGAATCAGTTAACTCCTTATTTTACACAAATTAAATCTGTTAACTCACTTTAATTTGGAAATCTCCCTTTATGACTGAACTTCACCTTTAATCATGACCGTTGATTGAAATCAATCTCAACCGTTGATGAATTCGAGGAAAGTCTATTTAAGAAACCCTCATCTCTTAATTTTGAAAGGCTGAATGAGAATTTGCATCGAATTGTTGCTCGAATTCATACTCACATTTGCTCATATTCACATACGCAAAGATCAAGTTTGACCAAAAGTTGACCAAATTTAACTAGGGTTGAATTGAGTTGACTAGTTTTTAAAAGAATTTTTAAATAATTAAACAAAATTATTTAATTAAATGGAGTACTTACTTCTAATTAATTAAACAAAGTTATTTAATTAAATGAGAAGTCATTCCTAAATAATTAAATGAAGTTATTTAATTAAATAAGAAAAGTGTCTCTAATTAATTAAAGATTATTTAATTAAATAGAAAAAGTAATTATGAGAGCATATCTCATTTTATTAAATTAAATATCTCAACAAAATCTCTCTTCAGTTGAAAAAGGGAAATTTTCAGTTCACTATTGATCAAAAATGAGTTAAATGAGTTAAATCCTTTTTCTACTCAAATTGAATCAGTTAACTCCTTATTTTACTCAAATTAAATCTGTTAACTCCCTTTAATTTGGAAATCTCCCTTTATGACTGAACTTCGCCTTTAATCCTGACCGTTGATTGAAATCGATCTCAACCATTGATGAATTCCAGGAAAGTCTATTTAAGAGACCCTCATCTCTTCATTTTGAAAGGTTGAATGAGAATTTGCATCAAATTGTTGCTGGAATTCATACTCACATTTGCTCATATTCACATACGCAAAGATCAAATTTGACCAAAAGTTGACCAAATTTAACCACGGTTGACTTGAGTTGACTAGTTCTGAAATTTTTTTTGAAATAATTAAACGAATTTTTTTTCGAAATAATTTAAAAAAATTATTTAATTAAATGGAGTACTTACTTCTAATTAATTAAAGAAAGTTATTTAATTAAATGAGAAGTCATTCCTAATTAATTAAATGAATTTATTTAATTTGTGAGGCCTCATCCGATTCGTCATAGTACCAATGAGATAATTGCCTTACAGTGATTTTAATCCTATGTTTGATACACTTTTAAGGCTATAGGGTTATGTCATTTTAATATCTGCATTTTGATGATGTGCAATTACCTCTGCATATTATGACCTAATTGATGCATTTAATGATTCTATTTCATGTTGTAAGCTATTGACATTGCTTTAATAGAAATTGAATGGTAGAAATGCTTGTAATATAAGAAGGTAATGTTGAAGTAGAAATTAGAGTTAAAAGATAAATTTTGTTATGCATTGAGACCTAACCTGCATACCTAGGGATTCAATAGTTATGGATTCAACATTTTATCGTAGAATATGAAGTTATTAAGAATCCATGTTATGTTGATAACTAAAGTTTAGTTTTATAGTATTTTGAACATTTTACATGGAAATTGTTAGAAGAAGTAATGTAATTATAAGGAATGAAGTATGGAACTCAAATGTCGAATGTGATATGTAAGTTTTGATATTTTAATATTTTGAAGGTTATATTTGAAATGATTAAGAAAGGGAAATTTAATTTGAGATGATGAAATATATGCAAGTCTAATGTTGAATGAGATAATGATTTATTTTACATATGCTTAAATGATTTTCTTGGACTACTGACGCTCGAGTTTAGGGTGCAAGAATTTTACCATGGGTTAAAGGGGAATTAAGGCTCAAACTACTACAAACATGACATAAGCAAGGTTGAATCAGTGGAAAATATTCAAACCTAATTTTAAGGTGTTTTATTTTGTATATGTGAATTGTATGTGTGCGTAGTAGCCTAGTTCATGTATTATTGTAAAACAAGTCATTTTTTTAAATATAATGTGATATTTTGTGTGTGTCACTTGATACTTGTGCTTGTTATGTGATATGACATGTTATTCGTCAATGGATCATGTGGCCACCTTATTCCGTGATAAATGCCTCAATTGAGGAATTTGATTATTGCCTTCGTCAGTAAAAGGACAAAGTCATCACCTTGGAGAATTTGAAATTTGAATCACCTAGCTTTGGGAGGGTCATAAAGTAACTTTAAGGTAAGTTGGGATTAAAATTAACCCCACCCATGTTAGTACTATAGGCTAGGGAGCTATTAATGACCTCTAGGGTGTCTAGTGGACCTAGGAGACCCCATGAAAATGACATTCTTTATGGAATCCGAAAATGAGAAGGATATATATATATATATATATATATATATATATATATAGAGAGAGAGAGAGAGAGAGGTATGGCTAAATGAGAAACCACTTGGCCACTCTCTAATTTTAGAGACAGTTAGTTTTTGGAGGGAGAGGAGGGGAGCTCTACTGCAACTATCCTTACCCTAGCTTGGACCAAGGTTGGTATCTCAAGCTTGCTTCCTTTCCTTTTTCTTTCTTTTAGCATGGTTAAGCCAATCTGCAAGTGTGGATTTTATCAATGGAGTATGCATTGCATTGCATTGTGGAGTAGCATTCATGTGAGTGTTTGAATGGTGTTCATTCCATGTAGATTAGTGTGACACCATTGTGCATCTTGTTGTATTGTGTGGAGTATTGTGAGTATGAGGTTTGGATTTCCTCTATTTCCTTGTTGCATTATGGGTGTTGATATTGTGTTGTGATAATGTGATGTGCTCTTGAAAATTTTTTGTTTTATTTCTACTTGGTTTTGTTTTCTTGTTGTGCTTGAGTGTTCTTATGGGTGTGGGACTTACACTCACCCTTGTGGGAAGGGAAGAGAAGTCCAGGGTGAATGGGCAGCAGTTGGATTGCATAGTTGAGGACCTTGGAGTATGGGCTCCATTGTATGCCATTGTCATATTCATCTTTTGCCTTAGGGGAGGATAAGAAAAAAAAAAAAAATGGTGAGGAAGGAAGTAACTGAAGTATGGGTTTGTAGGAAGCTAAACCTGTTGGTTGTGTGTGGCGGAGGATGTTTTGTTGGTAGTGTGTATGGTGGAAGATGTTTATGAAGCCCTGAAAGGGCATTATATTATGAAGCCCCAAAAGGGCATGAGTTTTATGGCAAATATGATATAAAATGGTAAACCTCCTTGTGTTTCCACCTTCACCCTATGTTCAAGGTTCCAATGGTGAGCCTTTGTGAAATATCCTTGGGATGGGATTTGTTGCAGTTTTGTTATGCGGTGTATATGTTTCTTACAAGTGTTTATGTGGATTTTGTTTGAGCCTTGTTCCCCTAGCATAGGGGTGGTCTCTTTGAGGCCTATGGTTGGGTGGAAAGCACCCATTGTCCTTATTGTTTTGTTGTGATGCATTTGAAAGTTCTTAGAGAAAAATCTTGGAAACTTGGAGTCCTTGTTATCTTCCATGTGCATAGGAGGAGAAGAAAATATTGTATTGACATGAGATAGAGAGAAAAACTCAATTTTTTTATGTGAGACTAAATGTATTGTAAGAGAAAGCTACTGTCTTGGTTTGATTGTCAATGGAAAGGTTGTGAGTGCTTATGTGTAGTAAAAGTATTTTCCATTGTGTATATTATGATATGTTGACTTCACCACCTTTTTGTGTATCATGAGGGTATCACTAAAGATAATTCATTGTAATAATATTGTTGTTTTATTGGATGGTAACACCAATCAGAGTCCAAATTACTTGATATCATAAAATAGATAATATTCATAGGAAGGATTATCCTGGTGGATTGCTATTATCATTTTAGTTCCATTGTTTACCAATTGTGAATGTACATTCAAATCTAGATCTGCATAAGAAGATAATGTTGAGAAAATGGTTTCTAAATTTCATAATTCATAGATAGGGATAATCCAGATAACTTCATATAAAGTCTTGTCATGAAATGTTGAGTTATTGGATTTAGTTAATATTTTGAATGTTAAATGAATCGCAATTTTAAAACTATACTTAGTTTATAATTATCTCCTAATTATCCTTGCAATAACTTACCTTGAATATCCTAGATTACAGAAGAAGAAAATCAAGTGATGATATAAAATATACAAGACTTAAGACATAAGCTTGCTGTAGGTGCACATTTTATCCTCTGGAAAATGTATGAGAAAGAAAAATAAATCTCTTCTCTTAATACAGACATTAAAATATTCAAGAGTATTCCTTAGACTCCTAGGACCCTATAACCTATAAAGCATATTTTAACATAATAAACTAACCACCATATTAATTGCATTAGAAGGGACCTCATATGAGACACATAACTCGAGTCAACACCCTATCAAATCAAAAGAAACTTTTTTTTAAAAAAATATACAATTCTCATGTTAAACAAACCTAAACTAGCACCAAGTAATATTTTAAACAAGACATAGTGTGACAAACAACCTACTATATTATCTACCCTAGGCTAGCATGGGTTGGTGAATGAGAAAAAAATTTAATATGCTATGGAGACCAAGGTATTTAATTTCTCTAACATGACCAAGACTTATTTCATCCACCTATTCCCTAGGCGCTTTGTGCCTTCAAATATTATATTGGAATACCGTGCAAGTTTATGAAATAATTCTGACAAGAGGGAATGGCTTCCATTTTGTCCTTGACGCCTTGATTTGCCTTGGAAGAAGTTATGGAATTTTATATGTCTTTCTTCACCCACCTAATTAAGACTAGGATAAACTCCACGCTGCCAACAATATGGGACCAAGTAGCAAGTCGATTTAACATGGGAATTCAAAATGCATATCTTCTAGCTCAAAATTAATAGGATTTGACTCATGGAAAAGGCACCTATGCTTGTCTTGGCCAAAACTTTGGTAAGTGATTCCACCATGGAGAGAAACCCAAGGAATTCACTTGGTCTATGGGTAAGTGAAGAAGATTATGGGGTAGTAGCACGTGGGTAGTAGGGTGATTTGGAACTTTGCTAGAGAAAAAGTATTTCATCTTCTTAAAAGAAATGTGAGTGGGGTCAAGTTAATGGACTATGACTAATAGGGTATTTTAGATAGATGGATAGTTAATATATTCATATGCATTCATTTTGTTACCTTAGTATTAGTAAGGATAGATTATCTTTTAAAATCATTCTTTTATGATATATGTTTATATAAATTAATTGATCATTCTTTTCACTACAATTTCAATTGTAGTAGGTATTGACCCTAATATTAAAATGTGATGTCGCTTGCATTAGAGATATAATATGAATAATAAATAGATAATTCAATCTTAATAACTATGTCAATGAAAGATGTAAGTTGGGATATGAAAAAAATAAAAATATACACCCATTGATTTTGGGAACATTTTAAATACTCTAGAAAAGTGTTAATTATGTATATATTGTTATTTGAATCGATTTCCTAGAGTAGCATAGTTGGAATCAAAGTTGATGATAGTTCTAATAGATGGTTAATCGAGGATTACATGCATTGAAGAAATGTTAACTCATGAAAAATTAGTAAAGATGACATTGAAATGTGGAGTACAGATTGAAGTAGTAGGTATGAGTATTCTCTTTCCAAACCCTAGGTCAGTAGATGTCAAAGGGATGTCCAACTCAGTGATGATATAGTTGTAACACACATATGTCTTTTGGAGGTTATCTAGGCTTATGAAATTAATTAATTAATAATAATAATAATAATAATTTAAAAAATAAATTTGTGCTTAATGTACATTTAGGGTAAATTTAGGGCATGACATAATTAAACAA
The DNA here is from genome assembly GCA_028749045.1 of Cupressus sempervirens. NCBI lineage: Eukaryota > Viridiplantae > Streptophyta > Pinopsida > Cupressales > Cupressaceae > Cupressus > Cupressus sempervirens. Next base: position 115,713,831 of record CM053783.1, read on the forward strand.
GAAAAGTATCTCTAATTAATTAAAGTTTATTTAATTAAATAGAAAAAGTAATTATGTGAGCATATCTCATATTATTAAATTAAATATCTCAACAAAATCTCTCTTCAGTTCAAAAAGGGAAATTTCCAGTTCACTATTGATAAAAAATGAGTTAAATCAGTTAACTCCTTTTTCTACTCAAATTGAATCAATTAACTCCTTATTTTACTCAACTTAAATCTGTTGACTCCCTTTCATTTGGAAATCTCCCTTTATGACTGAACTTCACCATTAATCCTGATCATTGTTTGAAATCGATATCAACCGTTGATGAATTCCAGGAAAGTCTATTTAAGAGACCCTCATCTCTTCATTTTGAAAGGTTGAATGAGAATTTGCATCGAATTGTTCCTGGAATTCATACTCACATTTTCTCATATTCATATATTCAAAGATCAAGTTTGACTAAAAGTTGACCAGATTTAACCATGGTTGACTTGAGTTGACTAGTTTCGAAAAGAATTTTGAAATAATTAAACGAAATTATTTAATTAAATGGAGTACTTACTTCTAATTAATTATACAAAGTTATTTAATTAAATGAGAAGCCATTCCTAATTAATTAAATGAAGTTATTTAATTAAATAAGAAAAGTGTCTCTAATTAATTAAAGATTATTTAATTAAATAGAAAAAGTAATCATGAGAGCATATCTCATTTTATTAAATTAAATATGTCAACCAAATCTCTCTTTAGTTCAAAAAGGGAAATTTTCAGTTCACTATTGATCAAAAATGAGTTAAATCAGTTAACTCCTTTTTCTACTCAAATTGAATCCCATGAAGTTCAGTTAACTCCTTATTTTACTCAAATTAAATCTGTTAACTCCCTTTAATTTGGAAATCTCCCTTTATGACTGAACTTCACCTTTAATCCTGACCGTTGATTGAAATTGATCTCAACCATTGATGAATTCCAAGAAAGTATATTTAAGAGACCCTCATCTCTTCATTTTGAAAGGGTTAATGAGAATTTGCAACAAATTGTTGCTAGAATTCATACTGACATTTTCTCACATTCACATATGCAAAGATCAAGTTTGACCAAAAGTTGACCAGATTTAACCACAGCTAACTTGAGTTGAGTAGTTTCGAAAAGAATTTTAAAATAATTAAATAAAATTATTTAATTAAATGGATTACTTACTTCTAATTAATTAAAAAAAGTTATTTAATTAAATGAGAAGCTATTCTTAATTAATTAAATGAAGTCGTTTAACTAAACAAGAAAAGTGTCTCTAATTAATTAAAGATTATTTAATTAAATAAAAAAACTAATTATGAGAGCATATCTCATTTTATTAAATTAAATATTTGAACAAAATCTCTCTTCAGTTCAAAAAGTAAAATTTCCTGTTCATTATTGATCAAAAATGAGTTAAATCAGTTGACTCCTTTCTCTACTCAAATTGAATCAGTTAACTCCTTATTTTACTCAAATTAAATCTGTTAACTCCCTTTAATTTGGAAATCTCCCTTTATGATTGAACTTCACCTTTAATCCTGAGCGTTGATTGAAATCGATCTCAACCGTTGATAAATTTCATGAAATTCTTTTTAAGAGACCCTCATCTCTTCATTTTGAAAGGTTGAATGAGAATTTGCATCGAATTGTTGCTGGTATTCATACTCACATTTGCTCATATTCACATACGCAAAAATCAAGTTTGACCAAAAGTTGACCAAATTTAACTGCGGTTGACTTGAGTTGACTAGTTTCGAAAATTGTTTTTTAAATAATTAAATGAAATTATTTAATTAAATGGACTACTTACTTTTAATTAATTAAAAAAATGTATTTAATTAAATGAGAAGCCATTCCTAATTAATTAAATGAAGTTATTTAATTAAATAAGAAAAGTGTGTCTAATTAATGAAAGATTATTTAATTAAATAGAAAAAGTAAGTATGAGAGCATATCTCATTTTATTAAATTAAATATCTCAACAAAATCTCTCTTCAGTTGAAAAAGGGAAATTTCCAGTTCACTATTGATCAAAAATGAGTTAAATCAGTTAACTCCTTTCTCTACTCAAATTGAATAAGTTAACTCCTTATTTTACTCAAATTAAATCTGTTAACTCTCTTTAATTTGGAAATCTTCCTTTATGACTGAACTTCACCTTTAATCCTGTCCGTTGATTGAAATCGATCTCAACCGTTGATGAATTTCAGGAAAGTCTATTTAAGTGACCCTCATCTCTTCATTTTGAAAGATTGAATGAGAATTTGCATTGAATTGTTGCTGGAATTCATACTCACATTTTCTCATATTCACATACGCAAAGATCAAGTATCAGAGCCTGTGTTTCTACATTGGGAGCTCTGGGTATTTTGGAACAACTAGAACTATGAACTATTAAGTGTAACTTTTCAAACTTGATCTAGGTGAATTGAAACAGGACTCAAACTATTACTTGAATATTTTTCATACTTCAACACTTAGTTTCAAAACATGAAATTTTACTTAAACCTAGACATAGAACTTAACTTAGTACCTTCTAGTGTTGTAGGATTGTATCTAGGACTAGGTCTTCTATTAGAGGACATGGTAGAGGCCGTGGTAGAGGCCGTGTTTGTGGTAGAGCTATCAGTGTCCATGAGTCTGCCCTTGAGAGATCAGCTCATGTAGAGAGCAAGGAAGAGCACTCTAGTAGGTAGCAGGAAGAGAGCCATAGAGAGGACCAAGCTGAGTCTGAGGAGGTCGGTTTGAGGTAGATGATGCAGACTATTCTAGAACGTCTGCCTCCTGTTCAAGAATAGCCTAAAGTGCATTAGACATAACAAGAGCATTGACCCAAATTTAGAAGTCCTCAGAAGGAATGTTAGAGGTCCATTGTGTCCACTCAGATGAAGGATCTTTCAAGATCCAAGGTTAAGCCTTTCAATGGGCAAGGTTCTGGTTATGTGGCCGAGCAGTGGCTTATTTCCCTCGACGAGATTTTTGCCATGCACGAGTTTGACAACAATGTTAAGGCAAGATTTGCGATCACTAATTTAGAGTATTTTGGGGCCACTTGGTGGATGATAGAGGAGAAGAAGTTTGGAATTGATAAGAGCAGTGTTACATGGGAGTTATTCCTAGAGAGTTTTCGTAAACGATTCCTACCAAAGGAATGGAAACAATAAAGGACTGATGAATTTCATAATCCTAGACAGTACACTTTGTTAGTGACTGAGTATGAGCATAAGTTTTATGAGCTTATGTCTTTTTTAGGGTTTAGTGAAAATTTTGCTTAGTTGACACAACATTTTATTAGGGGTTTGAATAACCGTATTATTGGGGGAGTTAAGGTATTTGAGCCAAAAACCCTCAAGGATGCGGTGCATTGAGCTATCATTATTGAGAAAAGTGTCAACCTTGGTCAAGGTGGTTTTGTAGGAGCGCCAACGGCATCAGGATCTAAAAGCAACTACAATTCAGGTGGTAACAAGAAGTTTACTTTCTCTAAGGGGAAACAGTATCAGCAGCAGTCTCAATAGAGACAACAATAGAAGGGATCAAATTCTCAAGCTCAAGGTGGTCACAAAGGTGCTAACACCAAGAACAATCTCAATTCTCAATGCAATAAATAGAATTAGTCCAATTAGCCAGCTCAGAGTAGCCAATCTTTTGTAAGCAGGAACAATCGCTAGCAATCAAATGTACCACCTATGAGAAGAGGTTCTGGCAAAAATACAGAATGCTTTTTATGTGGTCAGATTGGACATTATGCAGCATAGTGTCCTCAACAAGCACCTCAGTTTTCAGGACCTAGACCTACCGTTTTAGAGCCTATAGTTGGTGATGCAGGTAGAGCTCATAGAGTTTTTGTAGCAGTTGATCAGCGTTAGGAAGATCATCAAGGAACAGTGGTTGAGACCATAGGAGCTATTAGAGGTATATCTGTTTTAGTATTGTTTGATTCAGGAGCTACAGATTCATTTATTTCACCATCTATAGTTTTTAAGTGTAAGTTGGATGCGGTGAAGCAAGATCATGGTTGGCAAGTGGAACTAGCCTCAGGCATTAAGGTCTCCACAGATTCTATAGTTCATATGTGTGGGCTTAGCTTAGGAAGCTTTGATACTGTAGTGGATCTTCGAATCATACCCCTTGGTTCCTATGATGTGGTTTTAGGCATGGACTAGCTTGGATCTCATAGAGCCAGTATAGATTGCAGGAAGAAGATTATTATGTGCCAAGATGACCAAGGGAATGATGTGCAGATAGTTGGGATACCGAGGCCTATATCTCTGCGGATGATTTTTGCTATGCAATTGAAGCAAAGTTTCCATGAAGAAGATCCCATGAGGGAGACTTTAGATCAACCAATTTTGCAAGAGTACGCAGATGTTTTTTCCAAGTGAGATTCTAGGCATGATTCCAAAGAGGGACTTTGACTTTAGTATTGATCTAATTCCTGGAGTAGAGCCTATCTCTAAAGCTCCTTATCGCATTACGACACAGGAATTGGGTGAGCTACGTCTTCATCTAAAGGAACTTCTGGCCAAAGGGAGCATTCGACCTAGTGTATCACCATGGGGAGCTCTAGTGCTCTTTGTGAAGAAGAAAGACAGTTCTTTGTGCCTTTGTATTGACTATAGATAGTTGAATAAGGTGACTATAAAGAACAGGTATCCTTTACCTAGGATTGATGACTTATTCGATCAGATCAAGGGAGCTACAGTATTCTTCAAGATTGATCTTAAGTCAAGATACCACCAGCTTCGCATTAAGGAAGCAGATATTCACAAGACTGCTTTTCGAACTCGTTATGGGCATTATGAGTTCATAGTGGTACCCTTTTGGATTGACTAATGCTCCATCAGTATTTATGATTTTGATGAATGGTGTGTTTCGATCTTATCTAGACAGGTTTGTACTCGTGTTTCTTGATGAAATATTGATATATTCTAAGACTCAGAAGGAACATGAGGAACACCTACAGTTGGTTTTGCAGTGTTTGAGGGACAATCAACTTTATGCCAATGCAGCTAAGTATGAATTCTTCAAAATGGAGATTCAGTATTTAGGGCATGTTATTTTAGGTGATGGTATTTCAGTGGATCCTACAAAGATTTAGGTGATAATAGATTGACCAACACCGACTAATATGTCAGAGATTCGTAGTTTCATGGGTTTAGCTGGTTATTATCGTAGATTTGTCAAGAACTTCTCTCGAATAGCACATCCTATCACTTCTCTTCAAAGGGAAGGAAGGAAGTTCATATGGACAGAGAAATGTGAGGAAGCTTTCCAGAAGCTCAATGAGCTTTTGACCAGTGCACCGATTCTAGTTGTACCTGATCCAGAAGGTGATTTCATGGTATGTACAGATGCTTCTCTTGAAGGGATTGGGGCAGTGTTGATTCCAAATGGACGAGTGATTGCGTATGAATCACGCAAGCTCAAGGATCATGAGTTAAATTATCCTACACATGATCTTGAGTTAGCGGCAGTAGTTCATGCTTTGACACCTTGATTCGCCTTACACCTTACTCAGCACATCCAGGTGTCAAGAAGATGCATGTTGATTTAAGATGTTTGTTCATTTGGTCTGGGATGAAGTGAGATATTGTTGATTTTGTTGCTAGGTGCCTTGAGTGTCAGAGAGTAAAGGCAGAACATCAGCACCCGGCTGGACTTTTGCAGCCTAATCTTATTCCTTCTTGGAAGTGGGATATCATCTCCATGGATTTCATAGTAGGATTACCTATGACAGTTCGACGTCATGATGCTATCATGGTCACCGTTGATCGATTGACTAAGGTGGCACATTTTTCACCAATTAGGTCTTCCTACACAACAACTTTTGTAGCTAATGTCTTTATGCGTCATATTGTGAGATTACATGGTATTCCTAGAAAGATCATTTCTGACAGGGATCTTGTATTCACATTTGCTTTTTGGACATCACTGCAGCATGAGCTTGGAGCGCAGTTAAACTTCAGTTCGACATATCATCCAGAGACTGATGGTCAGATAGAGAGGGTGAATCAAGTTTTGGAGGATATGTTATGGATGTATGTGATGGATAGGAAGACACATTGGGAAGATTACCTCTACTTAGTGGAGTTTGCTTACAACAATGGATATCATAGTTCTATTGGTATGACACCATTTTAGGCATTATATGGGCATCTTTGTCATACACCATTGAGTTGGGATAGTCTTGAGGATCGCATCCTATTGAGACCTGAGATGCTTCATGATATGGAGCAATAGGTAGTGCATATCCGTGAGCATTTGCCTACGGCACAGGATAGGCAGAAAAAGTATGCCGATGCTCATAGGATTGATAAGAAATTTCTTGTGGGTGATAAGGTTTTCTTGAGAGTGCGACCGCGAAAAAGTTTGATATGATATGGAAAGGGTTCTAAGCTAGCACCTCACTTTGTGGGAACATTCAATATTTTGGAGAGGATTGGCCCGGTTGCTTACCGCCTTGCTCTACTACCCAACCTAGCTCACATTCATGATGTTTTCCATGTTTCAGTGCTTCGGTAGTATATTCCTAATATTGTACATGTTCTTGATTGGAATGCGTTGCAAGTAGAGGACGGGCAGATGACTTTGGAGCCAGTTCATATTCTGGAGCAGCGGAGGTTGACCCTCAGGGGTTGAACCATCGAGTAGGTAAGGGTCCAATGGGACCCTACTGATGATTCTTCAACTACTTAGGGGGATGCAGCTAGATTGAGGGAGTTATATCCCTACTTGTTTGTAGGCTTCCAGGAGTAAGCCTAACCCAAGCGGGGGTGGATGTAGTGCCTACCCTTGTTCACATCTTTTCATGACATTGTTAATAATATCAGACTATGATAGACTAGTTTTATGTTGATTGATTAGTGGTATTGTTTTGACATTATCAGACATTATGTTATGGATTCAGTGGTTATAAGATGAGATCATTTAGACTTTACATTTCATGCATACATGATGATCATTATATTGTTTTCAGTTATTATTGATGATTAGATGGATGGTTTATTATCTTATGTGTTTTATTATGGATACTTACCCCATACTTGCATGTGTATGGTGTGCGTGTTTTCTTATTGTATGGCATTTTTGATGCTGTTAAGGAAGGGAGTCGTAGTCACTTGCTTAGTCGAGATCTACATGATGCACCACTTCCTACCATTGTCTATTTAGCTTAGCATTATAAATATTGTATGTACATGCATAGTTTTTCTACAGGTTGCAGGTACTGGGTATCGACTTTTTTAAATTGCTAGGATGAGTGTACCCTATTATACTATCTCAATGATAAGAGAAGGGAGATAAATTCTCAAGTCCAAATCCCAAATGCTTAAACTAATTTTCCTAGTGAGGTAGGACAACTATCTGGATATTATACCCACCGAATGTGTCAGATGACATAATTCATGATTTTTAACCCTTTAGACTGATTTTGAGTGATTTTATCTATGATGAGTTTTCATATTCTATCTTGGAGGTCTATGGTGAATTATCTATTTATTAAGTCTTAATAAATAGATTTAATTAATAAATTAATGATTTGAGGAAATTAATATTAAATATCATGTTATTTGATATTTTGATTATAATTAATTGAATGGGAATTAATTGAGGGAAAAGAATTAAAAGAAAATTAGAAATTAAAATTAAAAATAATAAAATAGTAATAATAAAGTAACAAATAAATAATAATAAAAGTTATAAAGTTAAAATGAAAGTTATAAATATTTAAATAAAAATTATATAAAAAGTAAATTGGAGTTATAAGCTTGCATGGGAATTAACACACTTCTCTATTTTTCATATGTCAACAACGCGGAGGTTAGTGCATCAATTAAGCACATGGTGTCTACAACCCTATGGCTCATCTTGAAGGTTGGAAAACACCCATGCTTAGTTGGTGACACCTTCCAGCTATTTCTAGAAGCATTCTAGATGTTTTCTAAAAGCTCTTTATATTTAGGCATTCATAGAAGCTTAGACACAGCGTTGGGAGAGAAATTGGAGCATTGGAGGACTCAAGAATTCTGAAGAAGGGAGGAGCTTGCTCTGCGAATTTTCTGAGGAAGAGCGATTTAGCATTAGAATCCGGGTTGATTCTTGTGATTTTACTTATGCTACTTTCGCATTACGCATTCCCTGTCTTCTTCGTGTCTTCCATATGTCTTTTGAGAAGTTTCATATTTATATGCATTCTTAATATGGGTAGATCAATTTTATTGGAGAATTTTATATGCATTCATAATTGTAGATATAATCTTTGTGAAAAAAAAAAAAAAACATACATGGTTATAGATTTAGATTTGCATACATATACATATATATATGTATATTTATATATATGCATATGTATATATTTATTATGGATCTATTATAAAATTTGATTATATATATATATATATATATATATATATATACCTATGTATATTTATATATAATGCACCGAATTAAGCGATTGATAAATCGCAATGGAAAATTTAATAAATCGCATCACAATTCATATCGCATGAAACAAGTGTATATTATAATGCCATGGGCACGATTCGTACCTTGCGCCTATGGAAGGCAGAGACCTACTGTCGCAGGTCTATGGTGACAGGGGTACTATGTACCCGTGCCTGTGATCGCAGGTACTATGTACTACAGCAAGAGTTTTGGGGGGGCTTAATTGATGTTAATGTTATGCAAGAAAAAATGTTATGTTAAAACGTTTATAAACAATCAATTCACATTGCTATATAATATGGTGTCAATCAAAATTATTAAATCGATTTTATGAAAATGTATTAATATATTTACATATGTATGTATATATATATATATATATATACGTAATATGTAAATAAGTTATTTATAAATTTAAGTTATTATTATTTAATCAATGATTTATATTGAAGATTTATTTTCATAAAGGTGACTCTTTAATAACTTTCAACTATTTAATAATTTAATTGTTTTAAATTATTAAATAAGGAATTTATAGTTTGGTGGGGGATGTATCAAACAAATATTATAAATTGGAAAATGGATTTTTAATTCTAATAAGGAAAACTTTTATTTATCCAAAACAATATGAGTGTTTCCCCATTCATTCTTCAAACTTTTATTTATCTCGATCTTTATAAACCCAACCATGGTTATGTGATGGAATGCTCTATGTATTGGTTGTGATTACTGATTGTTATAGTTGAGATTCTTATGTATGAGACACTTGACTTAACCATTATTTTGGTCACCAATCAGTTATCCTTGGTTTATTTTTTTAGTCGCCATGATGGGACTGAAATGTGAATTTATTCTTGGTGATGTCATGTTGTGACATGTTTGACACAACCATTTTTTGAGTCTTTGATCAGTATGATTGAGATATATATTTTGGTTATTGAGAACTATTGGATATTTGATTATCAGTGATACTTCAGTTGCCAATAGAGAGTTGTTGTGTTCATGAATTTTTATGGATGTTAGCTCATGGAGATTTGATGCTTTTATGCATATTTGATGATTTTATGGTTTATCTTTTGTGATTTTGAGATTTATGAGTCCATGAGCATTAGGGTAGGATATCTGCATGTAGTGACGGGAAGTGGCTTGTAATGGGGGCCGGGGTCCTAAGAGGCTGCCAGGGTAACTCATTGTAAGTTGGATTAATAAGTGATAACATTCACACCTAATACTAACTAAATGAACCTAAAAAGATAAGTGTTTTGTTCTCGCCCATGCCTTGAGTGCTTGTACAGGCTAGGATGGGAGTAGTGAGATGCATGGTTGTGAACTTGCATTCCGTAGTATGCCTCGTTAGTATGAGAGAATACTAGTGGCCGCATGAAATCAATATGGACCCATGGAGTTTAGCTAACTGCCAAGGTAACTTGTACATGATAATTGCGATGACACTTTCCCACTTGCATGGTAGGTTCCTACATGTCATTGTGTGCCTTTGGGATTAGATGTCAGATTTTGTGTTTGGAACCTTTGAGTTAGTATACTTTTAAGATTCCTAGACTTATATAGATATGTGTTATGTGATTTTGATATCCTGTTTGGGACTTGAGATTATCTCCTTAGCACGGTGGGAGTGGACCACTTAGGTACCACGCGGTCGGGTGGTAGTGTATTTTCCACTCTTATCATTTTGAGATTCATTGAGACATCGTGGCTGATGCATCCCTCATGATGGTGGATATGTATCCTTTTTCATTGATGATTAGCATATGTTAGATGATGTTATCTTATGCTTTTATTTGCATGTTAGATTACTTTCTACATATGATGTTGTATATATTAGGAGTGACATTCCTACTATGTAACACCGATAATTTCTTCGGTGATTTGGAATGTTAGGCACGGAGGGATGGCCAGGATCCACGATAGTCTAATGATGCTATTGACGGTTGGGAGGAACCGTGCACTTAGTTTATTATGTTTGATCTTTATGATGGATGTATATGTTTTTGTATCATGTGATTATCTCTACTTTGATGTATCATGGATTAGAATAGGATGATGTACCTTATTTTATGTATGTATATTTTTCTGAGCTTGTCATACCCTGTGACATGTACAGTCGATGATTGAGTATTTTAAATGTAATGTATAAACATTGGACTTATCATTATTATTTCATGTGGATGTTTTACTAAATGGATTCATGTATGTAATTCAATGTTAAGGGATCTTAAAGAATGTAATCTGTTATGTATGTTATGATGGACAATGCTATTGCTTCCGTTATTGTGCATGAGTTATATATATGTTATTTATTTTCAAAAAAAAAAATGCTACCAAACTTAGTGAAATTTTAGGTTAATTCTTTGGAACCCTTGGCGGGGAATTACATCAAGCTTGACCAAAACTTGACCAGATTTAACCACGGTTGACTTGAGTTGACTAGTTTCAAATTTTTTTTTCAAATAATTAAACGAAATTATTTAATTAAATGAAGCACTTACCTCTAATTAATTAAACAAAGTTATTTAATTAAATGAGAAGCCATTCCTAATTAATTAAATGAAGTTATTTAATTAAATAAGAAAAGTGTCTCTAATTAATTAAAGATTATTTAATTAAATAGAAAAAGTAATTATGAGAGCATATCTCATTTTATTAAATTAAATATCTCAACAAACTCTCTCTTCAGTTCAAAAAGGGAAATTTCCAGTTCACTATTGATCAAAAATGAGTTAAATTAGTTAACTCCTTTCTCTACTCAAATTGAATCAGTTAACTCCTTATTTTACTCAAATTAAATCTGTTAACTCCCTTTAATTTGGAAATCTCCCTTTATGACTGAACTTCACCTTTAATCCTGATCGTTGATTGAAATCGATCTCAACCGTTGATCAATTCTAGGAAAGTCTATTTAAGAGACCCTCATCTGTTCATTTTGAAAGGTTGAATGAGAATTTTCATCGAATTGTTGCTGAAATTCATACTCACATTTGCTCATATTCACATACGCAAAGATCAAGTTTGACCAAAAGTTGACCAGATTTAACCACGGTTGACTTGAGTTGACTAGTTTCAAAAAGAATTTTGAAATAATTAAACGAAACTATTTAATTAAATGAAGTACTTACTTCTAATTAATTAAAGAAAGTTATTTAATTAAATGAGAAGCCATTAGTAATTAAGTAAATGAAGTTATTTAATTAAATAAGAAAAGTGTCTTTAATTAATTATAGATTATTTAATTAAATAGAAAAAGTAATTATGAGAGAATATCTCATTTTATTAAATTAAATATCTCAACAAAATCTCTCTTCAGTTCAAAATGGGAAATTTCTAGTTCACTATTGATCAAAAATGAGTTAAATCAGTTAACTCCTTTTTCTACTCAAACTGAATCAGTTAACTCCTTATTTTACTCAAATTAAATCCGTTAACTCCCTTTAATTTGGAAATCTCCTTTTATGACTGAACTTCACCTTTAATCCTGACCGCTGATTGAAATCGATCTCAACCGTTGATGAATTCCAGGAAAGTCTATTGAAGAGACCCTCATCTCTTCATTTTGAAAGGTTGAATGAGAATTTGCATCAAATTGTTGCTGGAATTCATACTCACATTTGCTCATATTCACATACGCAAAGATCAAGTTTGACTAAAAGTTGACCAGATTTAACCATGGTTGACTTGAGTTGACTAGTTTCGAAAAGAATTTTAAAATAATTAAATGAAATTATTTAATTAAATGGATTAATTCCTTTTAATTAATTAAACAAAGTTATTTAATTAAATGAGAAGCTATTCGTAATTAATTAAATGAATTTATTTAATTAAATAAGAAAAGTGTCTTTAATTAATTAAAAATTATTTAATTAAATAGAAAAAGTAATTATGAGAGCATATCTCATTTTATTAAATTAAATATCTCAAAAAAATCTCTCTTCAGTTCAAAAAGGGAAATTTTCAATTTACTATTGATCAAAAATGAGTTAAATCAGTTAACTCCTTTTTGTCATGCCCAAACTATGAGGGCAAGAACACAACAAATTTTTTTTGATTTAAAATTCAACATGCTCTAAGTTTGATATGATTGAGATAGAAGCTTTAGTACAGGTTCTTTACATTTCAATCCTAAGGTTTTAAACATGAGGATGATAACATCATAATACTTATACACCATAATTGAAACTCACTATATACATTCAACTCTTCATTATCGTAATGAAAACTTGAACATTCATAAATCAAGACATTATCTATGATTCTATTCTCCCATCTATATATATGCAAATTTATTTATTCTATTTTGATGAGCACTCATATAACTGAACATTATGATCAAATATTATGAGAACCAAATACACTCAACCATTACTTTATTGGCTAACCTGATTCAAAGGCTCAGCCGGGAAAGAATCAGGAAGAAAACCCAGCTTCGTTGCCATATACAATAAGGTTTAAAAATACAATTTACAATAGGATCTCAATCCCAATTTTCAATAATTTTATCAAATTTTCTTCATGATCATAATCAAGGAGTTTGTAATGTTTTCTGAATCTCATTTCAAGAACCATGGAGGAAACCAATATCTGATCGGATGACAACGAAGCAGAACCAAAAGAACATCAAGCATGCATAATCATACATGGTTTACACAATAAGATTCACAATGAATCAAGAATAGGGAAAGGTGGATTCTTCCAACAGGAGAAGTCAAGCACAACACCCATTCAGATGCCCAATCAAGGCTAATAACCAAGAACTTCCGTTCTTCCATTTAAACTTGCCATACTCATACCAGGTTTGTGCTGACGGGTAAGGGCCCATAACACCCTACCCTTTATCCCTCTTCTCATCCTGAGAAGAGACTCTACACAGGTTGGAGTCCAACTAAAAAAACCTTTCCCAAAATTGGTCACTTCTTCCCTCTCCAAGGGTGAGTAATACCAAAACACCCATGTAAGGAAAACTCAAAAAAAAATGCAAACATAAACTAGGAAGGAAAACAACCAAAAAGACATGGTTTTCAAATCTTCCACATACCCACAACCATACAACAGTGAAACAACAACAAGATAACATGAACATGAAACCAAACATAAATTCTGAATAAGGAAGATGAGAATTTCCTACCTTCACAAAGAGGTAATGGCAATGAACAAGTTTTGGTAGAGTATCCCTTTCCTTATTCAAGCTTCAAGAAAATCCTCTCTAAAAGTAGAGATTGGGTAACAACCCACTAGTCCAAGGAAGGCCTCCAAATAAACTTCCAACTCAACCACCCAAAAGGAGCAATAACTATTTCCACCCACTAGCCACCCTAGAAACTCCTAACTCAACCTACACTATGGTTAAACCCCAAGTGGAGATGAGGTGAGGTAACTCAAGATACCCATGATCAATTTTTGCGCAAAGGCAAAAAGGGACTTTTTGAGTGACCTCAAAAGTCAAAGCAAGGGGCTTAGGGGTTGGAAAAGACCCCTAACCCATACCCATACCCATTGGTTAGGAAAAAAACAAGTTTTAAAGCCTTAAGAAGAGGTTTAGAGTCAAATAAAATCTAGGAATAAAATAGGTCCAAAGGTTAAACAATTAACCCTAAACAGCCACTAAAGCACATAACCATCTTACGAGTGTCAAGCGACACTGAAAGAGCATAATTATGAACATTTAACATTCACTGAGCAAGGAAGATGCATACATACATCTCATAATAAAAATATGTGAATTACGAATAACAAGGTTTTTAAATTTAGCACATGGAGATTAGTTCTGTTCCTCTATAGGGTTTCTTGGCTAAATATCTGCACACTCATTGCACACATCAATAGTCCCATAAAATCATATGTACATAGATGTATATGTATTCAAAAATTCACATAAATTAAAACATACATCAATAAGGGTTTTTTCTATCCTACTTAATTCTTAACCATTTAAAATATCTTAAATCAAAGCCTCGATCCTACCTTTACTGATTTCATCAACATACATATACATGAAACATTATATGACAATAACCAAATATATCTGAAAATAACATCACACAACATGAAATAATAAAATATGTTCTAAGCATCAGATAATGTCTCAACATCTCAAGTCGTGAATAACAAAATAAGGTTAATGTATCACTATGCTACGATGGGTAAGGCCAAGGCCTCACACTTTTTCTACTTAAATTGGATCAGTTAATTCCTTATTTTACTCAAATTAAATTGGTTAACTCTATTTAATTTAGAAATCTCCCTTTATGACTGAACTTCACCTTTAATCCTGACTACTAATTGAAATCGATCTCAACCATTAACGACTTCAAAGAAAGTCTATTTAAGAGACCCTCATCTCTTCATTTGGAAAGGTTGAATGAGAATTTGCATCAAATTGTTGCTGGAATTCATACTCACATTTGCTCATATTCACATACGCAAAGATCAATTTTGACCAAAAGTTGACCAGATTTAACTACGGTTGACTTAAGTTGACTAGTTTCGAAAAGAATTTTGAAATAATTAAACAAAATTATTTAATTAAATGGAGTACTTACTACTAATTAATTAAACAAAGTTATTTAATTAAATGAGAAGCCATTCCTAATTAATTAAATGAAGTTATTTAATTAAATAAAAAAAGTGTCTCTAGTTAATTAAATATTATTTAATTAAATAGCAAAAGTAATTATGAGAGCATATCTTATTTTATTAAATTAAATATCTCAACAAAATCTCTCTTCAGTTCAAAAAGGAAAATTTTCAGTTTACTATTGATCAAAAATGAGTTAAATCGGTTAACTCTTTTTTCTACTCAAATTGAATCAGTTAACTCCTTATTTTATTCAAATTAAATCTGTTAACTTCTTTTAGTTTGGAAATCTCCGTTTATGACTGAACTTCACCTTTAATCCTGACCAATGATTGAAATCGATCTCAACCATTGATGAATTCCAAGAAAGTCTATTTAAGACACACTCATCTCTTCATTTTGAAAGGTTGAATGAGAATTTGCATCGAATTGTTGTTGGAATTCATACTCACATTTGCTCATATTCACATATGCAAAGTTCAAGTTTGACCAAAAGTTGACGAGATTTAACCATGGTTGACTTGAGTTGACTAGTTTCGAAGAGAATTTTGAAATAATTAAACGAAATTATTTAATTAAATGGAGTACTTACTTCTAATAAATTAAACAAAGTTATTTAATTAAATGAGAAGCCATTCCTAATTAATTAAATGAAGTTATTTAATTAAATAAGAAAAGTGTCTCTAATTAATTAAAGATTATTTAATTAAATAGAAAAGGTAATTATGAGAGAATATCTCATTTTATTAAATTAAATATCTCAACAAAATCTCTCTTTAGTTCAAAAAAGAAAATTTCCAGTTCATTATTGATAAAAAATGAGTTAAATCGGTTAACTCCTTTTTCTATTCAAATTGAATCAGTTAACTCTTTATTTACTCAAATTAAATCCGTTAACTCCCTTTAATTTGGAAAGCTCCCTTTCTGACTGAACTTCACCTTTAATGCTGACCGTTGATTGAAATTGATCTCAACCATTGATGAATTCCAGGAAAGCCTATTTAAGACACTCTCATCTCTTCATTTTGAAAGGTTGAATGAGAATTTGCATCAAATTGTTCATAAAATTCATACTCACATTTGCTCATATTGACATATGCAAAGATCAAGTTTGACCAAAAGTTGACTAGATTTAACCACGGTTGACTTGAGTTGACTAGTTCGAATTTTTTTTAAAATAATTAAATGAAATTATTTATTTAAATGGAGTACTTACTTCTAATTAATTAAACAAAATTATTTAATTAAATGAGAAGTCATTCCTAATTAATTAAATGAAGTTATTTAATTAAATAAGAAAAGTGTCTCTAATTAATTAAAGATTATTTAATTAAATAGAAAAATTAATTATGAGAGCATATCTCATTTTATTAAATTAAATATCTCAACAAAATCACTCTTCAGTTCAAAAAGGAAAATTTCTAGTTCACTACTGATCAAAAATGAGTTAAATCGGTTAACTTCTTTTTCTACTCAAATTGAATCAGTTAACTCTTTATTTTACTCAAATTAAATCCGATAACTCCCTTTAATTTGGAAATCTCCCTTTATGATTGAACTTCAACTTTAATCCTGATCGTTGATTAAAATCGATCTCAACCATTGATGAATTCCAGGAAAGTCTATTTAAGAGACCCTCAACTCTTCATTTTGAAAGATTGAATGAGAATTTGCATCAAATTGTTGCTGGAATTCATACTCGCATTTGCTCATATTCACATATGCAAAGATCAAGTTTGACCAAAAGTTGACCAGATTTAACTACGGTTGACTTGAGTTGACTAGTTTTGAAAAGAATTTTGAAATACTTAAACGAAATTATTTAATTAAATGAAGTACTTACTTCTAATTAATTAAACAAAGTTATTTAATTAAATGAGAAGCCATTCCTAATTAATTAAATGAAGTTATTTAATTAAATAAGAAAATTGTCTCTAATTAATTAAAAATTATTTAATTAAATAGAAAAATTAATTATGATAGCAAATCTTATTTTATTAAATTAAATATCTCAACAAAATCTCTCTTTAGTTCAAAAAGGGAAATTTCCGGTTCACTATTGATAAAAAATGAGTTAAATGAGTTAACTCCTTTTTCCACTCAAATTGAATTAGTTAACTCGATATTTTACTCAAATTAAATCCGTTAACTCCCTTTAATTTGGAAATCTCCCTTTATGACTGAACTTCACCTTTAATCCTGACCGTTGATTGAAATCGATCTCAACCATTGATGAATTTCAAGATAGACTATTTAAGAGACCCTCATCTCTTCATTTTGAAACGTTGAATGAGAATTTTCATCGAATTGTTGCTGGAATTCATACTCACATTTGCTAATATTCACATACGCAAAGATCAAGTTTCACCAAAAGTTGACCAGATTTAACTATGGTTGACTTGAGTTGATTAGTTTCGAATAGAGTTTTGAAATAATTAAACAAAATTATTTATTTAAATGGAGTACTTACTTCTAATTAATTAAAGAAAGTTATTTAATTAAATGAAGTTATTTAATTAAATAAGAAAAGTGTCTCTAATTAATTAAAGATTATTTAATTAAATAGAAAAAGTAATTATGAGAGCATATCTAATTTTATTAAATTAAATATCTCAACAAAATCTCTCTTCAGTTCAAAAAGGGAAATTTCTAGTTCACTATTCATCAAAAATGAGTTAAATCGGTTACCTCCTTTTTCTACTCAAATTGAATCAGTTAACTCTTTATTTTACTCAAATTAAATCCATTAACTCCCTTTAATTTGGAAATCTCCCTTTATGACTGAACTTCACCTTTAATGCTGACCGTTGATTGAAATCGATCTCAACCGTTGATGAATTCCAATAAAGACTATTTAAGAGACCCTCATCTCTTCATTTTGAAAGGTTGAATGAGAATTTGCATCGAATTATTCCTGAAATTCATACTGACATTTGCTCATATTCACATACGCAAAGATCAAAGTTTACCAAAAGTTGACCAGATTTAACCATGGTTGACTTGAGTTGACTAGTTTCGAATATTTTTTTGAAATAATTAAACAAAATTATTTAATTAAATGGAGTACTTACTTCTAATTATTTAAACAAAGTTATTTAATTAAATGAGAAGTCATTTCTAATTAATTAAATGAAGTTATTTAATTAAATAAGAAAAGTGTCTCTAATTAATTAAATATTATTTAATTAAATAGAAAAAGTAATTATGAGAGCATATCTCATTTTATTAACTTAAATATCTCAACAAAATCTCTCTTCAGTTCAAAAAGGGAGATTTTCAGTTCACTATTGATAAAAAATGAGTTAAATTGGTTAACTCCTTTTTTCTACACAAATTGAATACATTAACTCCTTATTTTACTCAAATTAAATCTGTTAACTCCCTTTAATTTGAAAATCTCCCTTTATGACTGAACTTCACCTTTAATCCTGACCATTGATTGAAATAGATCTCAACCGTTGATGAATTCAAGGAAAGTCTATTTAAGAGACCCTCATTTCTTCATTTTGAAAGGTTGAACGGGAATTTGCATCGAATTATTGCTAGAATTCATACTCACATTTGCTCATATTCACATACGCAAAAATCAAGTTTGACCAAAAGTTGACTAGATTTAATCACGGTTGAATTCAGTTGACTAGTTTCAAATTTTTTTTTGAAATAATTAATCAAAATTATTTAATTAAATGGAGTACTTACTTTTAATTAATTAAACAAAGTTATTTAATTAAATGAGAAGCCATTCCTAATTAATTAAATGAAGTTATTTAATTAAATAAGAAAAGTGTCTCTAATTAATTAAAGATTATTTAATTAAATAGAAAAAATAATTATGAGAGCATATCTCATTTTATTAAATTAAATATCTCAACAAAATCTCTCTTCAGTTCAAAAAGGGAAATTTCCAGCTCACTATTGAGCAAAAACGAGTTAAATCGGTTAACTCCTTTTTCTACTCAAATTGAATCAGTTAACTCTTTATTTTACTCAAATTAAATCCATTAACTCCTTTTAATTTGGAAATCTCCCTTTATGACTGAACTTCACTTTTAATCCTGACCGTTGATTGAAATCGATCTCAACCGTTCATGAATTACAGGAAAGTCTATTTAAGAGACCATCATCTCTTCATTTTGAAAGGTTGAATGAGAATTTGCATCGAATTGTTGCTGGAATTCATACTCACATTTGATCATATTCACATATGCAAAAATCAAGTTTGATCAAAAGTTGATCAGATTTAACCACAGTTGACTTGAGTTGACTAGTTTCGAAAAGAATTTTGAAGTTATTTAATTAAATAAGAAAAGTGTCACTAATTAATTAAAGATTATTTAATTAAATAGAAAAAGTAATTATGAGAGCATATCTTATTTAATTTAATTAAATATCTAAACAAAATCTCTCTTTAGTTCAAAAAAGAAAATTTCCAGATTTAACCACAATTTACTTGAGTTGACTAGTTTCGAAAACAATTTTGAAATAATTAAACGAAATTATTTAATTAAATGGAGTACTTACTTCTAATTAATTAAACAAATTTATTTAATTAAATGAGAAGCCATTCCTAATTAATTAAATAAAGTTATTTAATAAAATAAGAAAAGTGTCTCTAATTATCTAAAGATTATTTAACTAAATAGAAAAAGTAATTATGAGAGCATATCACATTTTATTAAATTAAATATCTCAACAAAATCTCTCTTCAGTTCAAAAAGTGAAATTTTTAGTTCACTATTGATATAAAATGAGTTAAATCAGTTAACTCCTTTTTCTACTCAAATTGAATCAGTTAACTCCTTATTTTACTCAAATTAAATCCGTTAACTCCCTTTAATTTTGAAAATCTCCCTTTATGACTGAACTTCACCTTTAATCCTGATCGTTGATTGAAATCGATCTCAACTGTTGATGAATTCTAAGAAAGTCTATTTAAGAGACCCTCATCTCTTCATTTTGAAAGGTTGAATGAGAATTTGCATCGAATTGTTAATGGAATTCATACTCACATTTCCTCATATTCACATACGCAAAGATCAAGTTTGACCAAAAGTTGATCAGATTTAACCACGATTGACTTGAGTTGACTAGTTTCAAATTTTTTTTTGAAATAATTAAATGAAATTATTTAATTAAATGGAGTACTTACTACTAATTAATTAAACAAAATTATTTAATTAAATAAGAAGCCATTTCTTATTACTTAAATAAAGTTATTTAATTAAATAATAAAAGTGTCTCTAATTAATTAAAGATTATTTAAATAAATAGAAAAAGTAATTATGAGAGCATATCTCATTTTATTAAATTAAATATCTCAACAAAATATCTCTTCAATTCAAAAAGAAAAATTTCCTGTTCACTATTGATAAACAAATAAGTTGAATCAGTTAACTCCTTTTTCTACTCAAATTGAATCAGTTAACTTTTTATTTTACTCAAATTAACTCCCTTTAATTTGGAAATCTCCCTTTATGATTGAACTTCACGTATAATCTTGACCGTTGATTGAAATCGATCTCAATCATTGATGAATTCAAGGAAAGTCTATTTAAGAGACCCTCATCTCTTCATTTTGAAAGGTTGAATGAGAATTTGCATCAAATTGTTGCTGGAATTCATACTCACATTTGCTCACATTCACATATGCAAAGATCAAATTTGACCAAAAGTTGACCAGATTTAACCACGGTTGACTTGAGTTCATTAGTTTCAAATTTTTTTTTGAAATAATTAAATGAAATTATTTAATTAAATGGAGTACTTCTAATTAATTAAACAAAGTTATTTAATTAAATGAGAAGTCATTCCTAATTAATTAAATGAAATTATTTAATTAAATAAGAAAAGTGTCTCTAATTAATTAAAGATTATTTAATTAAATAGAAAAAGTAATTATGAGAGCATATCTCATTTTATTAAATTAAATATCTCAACAAAATCTTTCTTCAATTCAAAACGGGAAATTTTCAGTTCACTATTGATAAAAAATGAGTTAAATTGGTTAACTCCTTTTTCTACTCAAATTGAATCTGTTAAATCCTTATTTTACTCAAATTAAATCCGTTAACTCCCTTTAATTTGAAAATCTCCCTTTATGACTAAACTTCACCTTTAATCCTGACCGTTGATTGAAATCGATCTCAACCGTTGCTGAATTCCAGGAAAGTCTATTGAAGAGACTCTCATCTCTTCATTTTGAAAGGTTGAATGAGAATTTGCATCAAATTGTTGCTGGAATTCATACTCACATTTGCTCATATTCACATATGCAAAAATCAAGTTTGACAAAAAGTTGACCAAATTTTACCACGGTTGACTTGAGTTGAGTAGTTTTGAAAAGAATTTTTAAATAATTAAGCAAAATTATTTAATTAAATGGAGTACTTATTTGTAATTAATTAAACAAAGTTATTTAATTAAATGAGAAGCCATTCTGAATTAATTAAATGAAGTTATTTAATTAAATAAGAAAATTGTCTCTAATTAATTAAAGATTATTTAATTAAATAGAAAAAATAATTACGAGAACGTATCTCATTTTATTAAATTAAATATCTCAACAAAATCTCTCTTCAGTTCAAAAAGGGCAATTTCTAGTTCACTATTGATAAAAAATGAGTTAAATCGGTTAACTCCTTTTTTTACTCAAATTGAATCAGTTAACTCCTTATTTTACTCAAATTAAATTCGTTAACTCGCTTTAATTTGGAAATCTACCTTTATGACTGAACTTCACTTTTATTCCTGACCATTGATTGAAATCGATCTCAAAGTTTGATGAATTCTAGGAAAGTCTATTTAAGAGACCCTCATCTCTTCATTTTAAAAGGTTGAATGAGAATTTGCATCGAATTGTTGCTGGAATTCATACTCACATTTGCTCATATTCACATACGCAAATATGAAGTTTGACCAAAAGTTGACCAGATTTAACCAGGGTTGACTTGAGTTGACTAGTTTGAAAAAGAATTTTGAAATAATTTAAAAAAATTATTTAATTAAATGGAGTAGTTACTTCTAATTAATTAAACAAAGTTATTTAATTAAATGAGAAGCCATTCCTAATTAATTAAATGAAGTTATTTAATTAAATAAGAAAAGTGTCTCTAATTAATTATAGATTATTTAATTAAATAGAAAAATTAATTATGAGAGCATATCTCATTTTATTAAATTAAATATCTCAAAAAAATCACTCTTCAGTTCATAAAGGAAAATTTCTAGTTCACTATTGATAAAAAATGAGTTAAATCGGTTAACTCCTTTTTCTACTCAAATTGAATCAGTTAACTCTTTATTTTACTAAAATTAAATCCGTTAACTCCCTTTAATTTGGAAATCTCCCTTTATGATTGAACTTCACCTTTAATCCTGACCGTTGATTGAAATCGATCTCAACCGTTGATGAATTCCAGGAAAGTTTATTTAAGAGACCCTCATCTCTTCATTTTGAAAGGTTGAATGAGAATTTGCATCAAATTGTTGCTGGAATTCATACTCACATTTGCTCATATTCACATACGCAAAGATCAAGTTTGACCAAAAGTTGACCAGATTTAACCACAGTTGACTTGAGTTGACTAGTTTCGAAAAGAATTTTGAAATAATTAAGAGAAATTATTTAATTAAATGGAGTACTTACTTCTAATTAATTAAACAAAGTTATTTTATTAAATGAGAAGCCATTCCTAATTAATTAAATGAAGTTATTTAATTAAATAAGAAAAGTGTCTCTAATTAATTAAAGATTATTTAATTAAATAGAAAAAGTAATTATGAGAGCATATCTCATTTTATTAAATTAAATATCTCAACAAAATTTCTCTTCAGTTGAAAAAGTGAAATTTTTAGTTCACTATTGATAAAAAATGAGTTAAATCTGTTAACTCCCTTTAATTTGGAAATCTGCCTTTATGACTGTACTTCACCTTTAATCCTAACCGTTGATTAAAATCGATGTCAACCGTTGATGAATTTCAGGAAAGTCTATTTAAGAGATCCTCATCTCTTCATTTTGAAAGGTTGAATGAGAATTTGCATCGAGTTGTTGCTTGAATTCATACTCACATTTGCTCATATTCGCATACACAAAGATCAAGTTTGACGAAAAGTTGACCAGATTTAACCACGGTTGACTCTAGTTGACTAGTTTCGAAAAAAATTTTGAAATAATTAAACGAAATTCTTCAATTAAATGATGTACTTACTTCTAATTAATTAAACAAAGTTAATTAATTAAATGATGTTATTTAATTAAATAAGAAAAGTGTCTCTAATTAATTAAAGATTATTTAATTAAATAGAAAAAGTAATTATGAGAGCATATCTCATTTTATTAAATTAAATATCTCAACAAAATCTCTCTTTAGTTCAAAAGGGGAAATTTTCAGTTCACTAATGATAAAAAATGAGTTAAATCAGTTAACTCCTTTCTGTACTCAAATTGAATCAGTTAACTCCTTATTTTACTCAAATTAAATCTGTTAACTCCTTTTAATTTGAAAATCTCCCATTATGACTGAACTTCACCTTTAATCCTGACCGTTGATTGAAATCTATCTCAACTATTAATGAATTCTAGGAAAGTCTATTTTAGAGACCCTCATCTCTTCATTTTGAAAGGTTGAATGAGAATTTGAATCGAATTGTTGCTGGAATTTATACTCACATTTGCTCATATTCACATACGCAAAGATCAAGTTTGACCAAAAGTTGACCAAATTTAACCATGGTTGACTTGAGTTGACTAGTTTCATATTTTTTTTTGAAATAATTAAATAAAATTATTTAATTAAATGAAGTACTTACTTCTAATTAATTAAACAAAGTTATTTAATTAAATGAGAAGCCATTCCTAATTAATTAAGTGAAGTTATTTAATTAAATAAGAAAAGTGTCTTTAATTAATTAAATCTTATTTAATTAAATAGAAAACATAATTATGAGAGCATATCTCATTTTATTAAATTAAATATCTGAACAAAATGTCTCTTCAATTCAAAAAGGGAAATTTCCAGTTCGCTATTGATAAAAAATGAGTTAAATCAGTTAACTCCTTTTTCTACTCAAATTGAATCAGTTAACTCCTTATTTTACTCAAATTAAATCTATTAACTCCCTTTAATTTGGAAATCTCCCTTTATGACTGAACTTCACTTTTAATCCTGACCATTGATTGAAATCGATCTCAACCGTTGATGAATTTCAGGAAAGTCTATTTAAGAGACCCTCATCTCTTCATTTTGAAAGGTTGAATGAGAATTTGCATCAAATTGTTGCTAGAATTCACACTCACATTCGCTCATATTCACATACGCAAAGATCAAGTTTGAGCAAAAGTTGACCAGATTTAACCATGGTTGACTTGAGTTGACTAGTTTTGAAAAGAATTTTGAAATAATTAAACGAAATTATTTAATTAAATTAAGTACTTTCTTCTAATTAATTAAACAAATTTATTTAATTAAATAACAAAAGTGTCTCTATTTTATTAAAGATTACTTAATTAAATAGAAAAAGTAATTATGAGAGCATATCTGTAATGCCCCACCAAGAGATCTAAAGAATTTTACTAAGTTTACCAAACAATTTTTTTTTTAAAAACATGAAAGTAAAACCATTCATAACATTTGCGGAAGCAATATTAACATCTAACTAAAAGTATACATAACAAGTTACATTCTTTAAGAATCCCTTAACGTTGAATCAAATCTAATCATTACTATTCATCTAACATGACATCCTTATGAATAAAAATGATACATCCAATGTTCCTAAACAATATACAAGTGTCCTTTTAGAATTTACATTTTAGTTTAGCTCAATCATCCACTATACATGTTACAAGGTATGAAAGCTTAAAAGAATATACATCTGTGAGAATAAACTACATCATCATCCAATATTAATCTATAATACAATAACATAAATGAAACCACATATCATACATCTTTCATCATCACAAAAGAAATAAACATCCATGATAAAAGATAACCATAAATCACAAACATAAATAACTAAGTGCATGGTTCCTCCCAACCATTAATAGCATCATTAGACCATCATGGATCCTAGCCATCGCTCCGTGCAAAACTTTCCAAAGCATCGAAGAGATCATCGGTATTATCATAGTAGGAATGTCACTCCTAAAACATCCTGCTAACATGAAAAGTAAAGCATAAGATATCATCATCTAACATATGCAAACCATTAATGTAAGAAACATACCAGTAAATACATCCATCATAAGGTATATCATCTATCATAATGCTCCAAGAACAGAATGAAGATAAATATCAATAAAAAATATTCCATCTACGGTGTCTCAGACGGATCTCAAATGATAAGAGTGGAAAATACACTACCACCTGACCATGTGGAACCTAAGTGGTCCATTCCCACTGTGTTGAGGAGATAATCTCAACTCCCAAACAGGCTATCAAAATCACAAAGTATAAATCTCTATAAGTATAGGAATCCTAAAAGTATACTAACTCAAGGGTTCCATCACACACAAAATTGACATCTAATTCCCAGAAGCACAACAATGACATGTAGGAAACCTACTCTACAAGCTGGAAAGTGTCATCGCATTTATCACGTACAAGTTACCCTGGCAGTTAGCTAAACTCCACGGGTCCATACTGATCTCATGCGACCACTAGTATCCTCTCATACTAACGAGGCATACTATGGAATGCACGGTCGTAACCACGCATTCTCACTACTCCCATCCTAGCCTGTACAAGCGCTCAAGGCATGGGCGAGAACCAAAACAATTATCTTTTTAGGTTCATTTAATTCTCAATTAGTGTGTAAATGTTATCACTTATTAAAAAAACTTATAATGAGTTACCCTGGCAGCCACTTAGGGCCCCAACCCCCATTGCAAGCCACTTTCTGACACTACAAGTAGATTGCCTACCCTAAGCTCATGGAACCATAAAATCACCACAATCCTGTACAAGCGACTGTAAAAAAAATCCAAAAGATAATCCATAAAAATAATCATCAAATATCCACAATAAGAATCATCAAATCTTCAAGATAAGAATCAGCAAATCTCCATGAGCATCCAAAAAGCATCCATAGAAAATCATGACTACAATAGTTCTCTATTGGCAACTGAAGGCATCACTGATAATCATAAATATCCATTGGTTCTCAATAACCAAAATATATCACAATATCCATTGGTTCTCAACAAGCAACCAAGAATATCTCAAAATCATACTGATCGAAGACTCCAAAATGGTTGAGTCAAACATGTCACAACATGACTTCATCAAGAAAATAAATCCACATTTCAGTCCCATCATGGAAACTAGAAAATAATCCAATGATAACTGATCGATGACTCAAAAATGATTAGCTCAAGTGTCTCATACATATATGTAACGCCCTGCCAAGGGATCCAAAGAAATAACCTAGAGTTTCACTAAGTTTGGTAACATTTTTTCTTTTTTTACATGAAAGTAAATACCATACATAGCTTACTCACAATAAAGAAAGCAATAGCAATGTCCATCTGAAAGTAAACATAACATACATAACAGATTACATTCTTTAAAGATCCTTTAACGTTGAATTACATACAAGAATCCATCTAGTACAACATCCACATGATATAATAATGATAAGTCCAATATTTAAACATTACATTTCCAAATGCTCAATCATCCTCTGTACATGTCACAGGGTATAACAAGCTCAAAGATTATACATAAGTAGAATAAGGTACATCATCCTATTCCAATCCATGATACATCAAAGTAGAGATAATCACATGATACATCATCATAGAAGACATATACATCCATCATAAAGATAAAAAAAAAAACTAAGTGCATGGTTCCTCCCAACCGTTAATAGCATCATTAGACCATCGTGGGCCCTAGCCATCCCTCCGTGCGTAACATCCCAAATCATCGAAGAGATCATCGGTATTAACATAGTAAGAATGTCGCTCCTAACATATACAACATCATATGTAGAAAGTAATCTAACATGTAAATATAAGCATAAGATAACATCATCTAACATATGCTAATCATCAATGAAAGGATACATATCCACCATCATGGAGGATGCATCAGCCACGATGTCTCAATGAGTCTCAAATGATAAGAGTGGAAAATACACTACCACCCAATCGTGTGGAACCTAAGTGGTCCACTCCCACTGTGCTAAGGAGATAATCTCAAGTCCCAAACAAGTTGTCAAAATCTCATAGCATAAATCTCTATAGTTCAGAAATCCTAAAAGTATACTAACTCAAAAGTTCCAATCACAAACTGACATCTAATCCCAGAGGCACATAATGATATGTAAGAACCTACTATGCAAGCGGGAAAGTGTCATCGCATTTATCATGTACAAGTTATCCTGGTAGTTAGCTAAACTCCACAGGTCCATACTAATCTCATATGGCCACTAGTATCCTCTCATACTAACAAGGCATACTATGGAATGAAAGGTCGCAACCATGCATCTCACTACTCCCATTATAGCCTATACAAGCGCTCAAGGCACGGGCGAGAAAAAAACACTTATCTTTTTAGTTTCATTCAGTTAGTAATAGGTGTGAATGTTATCACTTATTAATCCAACTTACAATGAGTTACCCTGGTAGCCTCTTAGGGGCTCGACCCCCATTACAAGCCACTTCCCGTCATTACATGCAGATATCCTACCCTAATTCTTATGGAATCATAAATCTCAAATTTACAAAAGATAATCTATAAAATCATCAAATATGCATAAAACCATCAAATCTCCATGAGCAAGCATCCATAGAAAATCATGACCACAACAACTCTCTATTGGCAACTGAAGTATCACTGATAATCAAAAGTATCCAATGGTTCTCAATAACCAAAATATATCTCAATCATACTGATCGAAGACTCCAAAAATGGTTGAGTCAAACATGTCACAACATGAAATCATCAAAAATAAATCCACATTTTAGTCCCATCATAGCGACTAGAAAATAACCAAGGATAACTCATCGATGACCAAAAATAATGGTTAAGTCAAGTGTCTCATAAATAAAAAATCTCAATTATAACAATCAGTATTCACATCCAATACATAGAGCATTCCATCACATAACCATGGTTGCGTTTATATAGATCGAGATTAAAACATCATCATGACATCACAATCACATAACCCCCAAGCCTCTGGTAGACGTCCTATACTGGTCAACACTAGTCAACCCAAAACCCAAAACAATAGCATAAAGAATACACAATGTAAACACATGTTTTGGTTTTGCTAAGTTTTCAGTTTTGAATTCAAATACAAAAGTCTTGGTTTACGTTTCCCAAACTATATCAAGTGGAGAAATTTCACGTTTTACCTAAGCCATGTATTTGTTTGATAGATAAAAATTTTCTCCATTAGACTCAATTTTCTAATTGATCTAATAATATTTTATTTATATAAACTCTGTTTGAAGACAGACATTTCCTATGAACAAAACTTTGATTATTTATTCTAATAATTAATCTTAATTAAAACTAAGTTTAATTAAATTGATTATTAATATCTGTTCATAATTGACAAGCTTAATAACAATATTTTAAATCATTAAAAAGAGTGACCCATTAATTGAGAACTTTATCATTAATTATATATACATATATACTTGTATATATATATATATATATATATATATATATATATAATAGCATTTAATAATTAATAACATTTCAGCATTTAAAATAAAATCGAAACTCAAATCGCATATGAAATAACGTTACGGATTAAATCTTATATAATCTGAAACCCACATATGACTCAAAAATTGCATGGCTATTTAAAGTACCGCACCGCAGGTACACTGCGGTCGTAGGTACCCTGCGATCTTGCAGGCCTACAGTGGGTGGGGTATATGATACCCGCCCAACATTTACATATATATATATAGTTTTAAACGTTTTCAATGTAACATTTTTTATAACATTTTTCCAAAACGAAATTGAAATCGCAAATGCGTTTTAATGAGTATTACTGCGATAACTCACTCAGCTTTCCAATTAATTAAATATATATATATGCATATGTATATATATATATATATAGATATATATATATATATATATATATATATATATATATATATATATATATATATATATATATATATATATATATATATATATATATATATATATCTATATATATATATATATAGATATATATATATATATATACATATACAAATATACGCAAGGGTTTATACAATATAAATTTATATACGAAAATACAGATCTGAACTATATATATATTTTTTCACAAAGAATATATAAATATATATATATATATATATAAGTTTCCTACAATTATTTACTCTCTAAATTTTCTCTATAATTTTTTTTCAATGAATTTGGCTACAATTCAACCCTAGCCCTGTATTTTTTCAGATCTATAATATTCTCAAATAAATTCACTACCCATAGAGAATGCATACAATAACAATAGAAAATTTCTCAGAAGACATATGGAAGACACGAAGAAGACAGGGAAATGAAAGATGCGGAAATAGCATAAATAAAATCACAAGAATCTAATCGAATTCTGATGCTAAATCACTTTTCCTCAGAAAACTCGCAGAGCAAGCTCCCTTCTTAAGAACTCTCGAATCCTCCAATGCTCCAATTGCACTCCAAACGCTATGTCTGAGCTTCTAGGAATGCCTGAATATAAAGAGCTCTTAGGAAACCTCTAGAATGCTTCTAGAAATAGTTGGAAGATGTCACCAATTAAGCATGGGCCTTTTCCAACTTTTTTGATGAGTCATAGGGTTGTAGATGCCATGTGCTTAATTAATGCACTAACCCCCGTGTTGTTGACACATGAGAAATAGAAAAGTGCGTTAATTCCTATGCAAGCTTATAACTCAAATTTACTTTTAAAATAATTTCTATTTAAATTTTATAACTTTCATTTTAATTTTTATAACTTTTATTATCATTATTTTATTTATTACTTTATTATTATTTTATAATTATTATTAATTTTTATTTACTAATTTTCTTTTATTTAATTCTTTTTCCTCAATTAATTCTCATTTAATTAATTATAATCAAAATATCAAAGATCATGATATTTAATTTTTTTCAAATAATTAATTTATTAATTGAATCTATTTATTAAGACTTAATTAATAGAAAATTCACCATAGACATCCAAGATAAAATATGAAAATTCATCATTGAACAAATCATACAAAATCAGTCTAAAGGGTTAAAAATCACAAAATATGTCATCCGACACATTCAGTGGGTATTCAACTCTGATACTTGTCCTAACTCACTAGGACAAATGGTTTTAGGGTTTGGGATTTGGACTTGAGAATTTATCTCCCTTCTCTTATCATTGAGATAGTATAATAGGGTATGCTCATCCTGGAAATTCAGAAAATTTGATACCCGGTACCTGCAACCTGTAGAAAAACCATGCATGTACATACAATATATAATGCTAAGCTAAACAGACAATGGCAAGAAGTGGTGCATCGTGTAGATCCCGACTAAGCAGGTGACTACGACTCCCTTCCTTAACCACATTAGAAACGCCATACAATAAGAAAACACACACACCATACACATGCAAGTATGGGGTAAGTATCCATAATAAAACACATGAGCTAATAAACCATCTAACAAATCATTATTAATAACTGAAAACAATATAATGATCATCATGCATACATGAAATGTAAAGTCTAAATGATCTCATCACATATCAACTGAATCCATATAATAATATCTGATAGTGTCAAAACAATACCACTAAACCATCAACATAAAACTAGTCCATCAAAGTCTGATAATAGTAGTAACAATAAGTCTAGAAAAGATGTGAACGAGGGTAGGCACTACAACATACATCTCAGCTTCACACATGAAGACTGATAACAATCAATAAATACAACCATTTCATAGAGCACACGATCACATAACCATGGTTGGGCTTATAAAGATTGAGACCAAATATAATCAACATGCCATCACATCTCATAACCCCCAAGCCTTTGGTAACAACCTAGGACGGGTCAACACTAGTCAACCCAAAACCCCAAATACACAATGCAAACACATATTTTGGTTTACTAAAATCATTAAGAGTAGAAGTTTCCAGTTTCCATTTTCAAGTATACTTCAAGTGTATAAAGTTATCATTTGACCTACAAGTCAACCAATTTGTTCCCTGATAGCATTATCCTAAGAATAATTTAAGGATAAACATTTACTCATTAAACTGATCATCATTGACCTTTAATTAAATTGTCCTCTATATTTAACCATGATCCATATTCTAATTGATTAACCTTCCTTTAATGTTACTTCAACTTTTCAACATAATCAAGGATCATCATTCATTTATAAAAGAACCAATTATCAATCTTCGATTAAGAAGATTATAACTTAATTAAAATGATCAATTAATATTGGTTCACAATCCTTGACCTATTAACATCTAATAGTTTCCAATTCAATATTACTAAGTCTCACCATTAAAACATCTAAGGTTATTAATCAAGTCATGAGAGTATGACTTATCAACTTCGATGTAAATACTTCACAACTTTGCTAGAGGAATCGATATTAGCATATCAATTAAAACTCTATTACATAACTTGATTATTAATTAAATCTAATTAACTCTAATTAATTTAATAAATAATTACATATCCAAGGCAACGTTCCAATTAATATAAGTTGACTAATAACTAACTATAATTTTGTAAGTCAAAAGTCAACTATAATTTAGTACACAAATAATCATATTAATAGTTCAATAATAACTTGTTCATATTTAATAACAAGCTATATTGAGAATCTTATTAATAAATCTATAATGATCACATTCGTCATTCTTTTAATGAATACTAATATTCCCTTGATAAATTCGTATTATCATTAATCTTTTCAAATAAGACTCTATCGCACAACTTAATTATTAATATCATAGTTATAATATCAACTCAATGAATATCAATTGATCAATTATACTTCAAATCCAAAATCAATATCTTTTACAAAACTTTATTCATAAAATAATCTTCACTAGATTAGCTCTAATCGAATTAATCATTTATAGTATTATTTATTAATAGTTTGTTAGATCCAACAAACATTAATAAATAATAACTCATAAAACTATAGATAATCGATCTTAAAAGAACCTTACAAAGCTTCATTGGTTAATATTTAACTAAGTCTTAGCACAATTAAGGGGTACCAATAATCGTATTATAACTCACTCCTTGACAATTTAAATCTTAGTCCACTTTCATTAAAGTCTATAAATTACCATCTCAAAAATAGATATTAAAAGTCAACTATATTATCAGCTCAATAAGTTATTTCAAGCGAGAAGACTTTATTCTGAGGCACTAATATTCCAAATGATCACTCAATATCATTATCCAATATCCAAGGTTGATTGATCCAATTAATTAATTTGATATATATCAACCCTTAACCTTCATCTATTGATTAACCTTAATTTTAATTATTCTAATTATTAGATTCTTAAGATAGTGTCTCTCCTTTAACAAATCATTTTATTTTAGACATTCTTAACATTATGATATAACATTTAATATTCGATACTTATTAATATTAGCATATATATATATATATATATATGTATGTATGTATGTATGTATGTATGTATGTATGTATGTATGTATATATATATATATATATATATAAATAATATAAAGTTATTATTTAAACTTTTAACAATAATCATTGTTCATGCCATCGTCTACAAAGTCATAGAGCGTACCATATTAACTGCGAATTAAAATTGCGCGATATATATAAAAGGAACGGAAACATTTTTAAAAAAAGTTTAAATTGATATTCATATCACTATCGTTCCCCTTTGTTAAGGGTTGTGCGGCGATTTAAAAAAAATCGTCGCGAGTGCCTTGCAAAATGCAGGTACCCTACGACCCATGTACTTGCTATCACATAACAGTGTGGGGTACGGGGTGGGTAATCTCACCCCCCCCCTCAATTAAATGATTTTATTATTATTTAATAACGTGTTTAAGAGAATTCATTTCTCGCAATTGTGAATTGCAATTCAGATTTTAATAAATAAAGTTTCTCATTTTGACTTACACAAATATATACATATATGTATATATGTATATATATATGTATATAAGTATATGTATGTATATATACATACATATGTATATATATATATGTATATAAGTATATGTATGTATATATACATACATATATATATACATATGTATGTATATATACATACATATACTTATATACATATATATATATATATACATATATATGTATATACATATATATGTATATATACATACATATACTTATATATATATATATATATATATATATATATATATATATATATATATATATATATATATATATATATATATATATATACAAATTTACAAAAGAGAATACATACTCAGATTTAAAGAGCTTTTCTAAACAAGAAATTTCCTTTTTAAATAATTGTTTTCTAAACATATCTAATAATCCATCCAATAGGTTTAACTATAAATTTGAAAACATCATTCTCAATTTGATTCTAATTTGAACCCAAACCCGTTTCAAATCTAATTTCCTCCTTAATTGGATCTAGGGTTTTCTAATGTTTTCTTCTCAACCAAATAGCATAACTAGATTCTGATTCAAATTGAAAATTCATTCATGGAATATAATCAGACA
This sequence comes from Cupressus sempervirens, assembly GCA_028749045.1. NCBI lineage: Eukaryota > Viridiplantae > Streptophyta > Pinopsida > Cupressales > Cupressaceae > Cupressus > Cupressus sempervirens. The sequence continues at coordinate 115,747,611 of CM053783.1, forward strand.
CATATAACAAACATGATGAAGACAGGAAGAGAAATAGTGCAAAGAGAATATGCGAATATCATGAGTGCACCTGGACATTGATGCTAATCCGTCATGCCTTAGAAGTCTATAGAAAATCCCTTCCTTCTCCATCATTCACAACTCCTCCAAGATCCAAGTCAATCGAATCCTCCAAGTGACTAGAAGAGCTAAAAGGAGCATAGAAGCATGTAGAACATATGAGCATATGAGCCTCTCCAATGCATGTAAGCTTGAAGCTTCCCTTTTAGCTTGAAGCTTGTAGCTTGTAGCTTCCATTAAGCTTTCATTTAAGCTTGTCCAAACACACTAGGAGAGCCTCTATTTAAAGGCCTCTAAGATGCATCTAGAGTGTCTCTAGAAACAACTAGAAGATAAGCATGACAACCAAGCATGGGTCTTCTCCAACCTTCTAGATAAGTCTTAAGGTTGTAGGCACCATGTGCTCAAATAAAATGCTAACTTCTAAGTGTAGACAACTTGTGCATTCTTAGAGTGCAAACCCCTCTATTCTCTACATGACAACTCTCAAAAATTTGCCAACTCCTATGTGAGCAAATATTAAAATAATGCACAATAATTAATATAATATTTACTTTTACTCTTTCCAATTTAATTTATTTATTTATTAAATTTCATGCACTAACTTTAATATCTCCACTTTTCAATCTTAATATATTTATATTTTAAGCACCTGAAATCTAGAATCTTTTAATAATTTAAAATATATTTTCCACTTTTAAATTTCATTTTCCAAAACTTAATTGCTAAAATATTTATTAGCTTTAATAATAATATTATTTAGTCATTTATTTAAAAATAAGCTCCAAATATATTATTAAAATAAATATTGTCACATTCCAAATTTAATATTATAAATTTTATTTCAAATTTAAATATTTTATTTAATTAATTTTTCAATTAATTAAATTAAATAAATATTAAAATACCATATTAATTCTTCATTTAATTAAACCATTAATTAAATCTTCTAATCAAGCTTAATTAATAGAAAATACATCAAAGACTCACAAGGTAAAATATGAAAACCCATCATAGCCAAAATACATACAAAATCAAACCAAGGGTTAATATCACGAATTATGTCATTCGACATAATGACATATTCGAAGGGTACTCAACTCAGATACTTGTCCTAATTTCCAATTAGAGAAAATGGCTTAAAGGGTTGGGTTTGGACTTGAGAATTTATCTCCCTTCTCTTATCATTGATATGATATGATAGGGTATGCTCATCCTGGCAATTTAGGGAAGTCGATACCCGGTACGTGCAACCTACATAAAAACCATGCATGTACAAACATAATATATACTAAACTAAATAGGCAATGGCAGGAAGTGGTGCATCGTGTAGATCCCGACTAGCAGGTGACTATGACTCCCTTCTTTAACCACATCAGACACGCCATACAAAAGCAAACACGCAGAGCAAACACACACACCATACACATGCAAGTATGGGATAAGTATCCATAATAAAACACTTATGATAATAAATCATCTTATTAATCATCATTAATAACTATAAACATTAAAAATAATCATCATGCATACATGAAATGTAAAGTCTAAGTAATCTCATCTCATATCAACTGAATCTATAGCACAATATATGATAATCTCAAAAGAATGCTGCTAACCAACAACGTAAAACTAGCTCTAAAAGAGTTCAGCAATGATAACTAAATGCAAACTAGGGGTAGGCACTACATCCACCCTCCCTAGGATTAGGCTTACTCCTGGAAGCCTACAAGAAAGAAAAACTAAGATACTCACTTTGCAAGTCCCATTGAACCCTTTTCCCTCTGTAGGGAAACATGATTCCACTGAGGATATTACAACACACTTAGAGAAATATGGTTCTGGTTTAATGATAAATCGAAAACCATATCAATCAAACATTCATTTGTTTAACAACTTCTAAAATAGATCCCCTAATACATTCTAAACAAGAGCAACTTAATGCTTGCAAAAATAAACAAAGGTTTACTACCTTGCAACATAGATACAAAATACATGTTTGCAACTAGAATGAGTTTCAATTTTCAATTTTGCTCACATTTAGGTTTAAGTAGAATTTTCAGTTTTGAAAGCTAAGTGTTGAAGTATGAAAAATATGCAAGTGGCAGTTTAGGTTCTGTTTCGGTTCACCTAGTTTCAAGTTTTTAGTTTGAAAGATATACACATGATAGTTCAAAGTTTTCATTTTGTTCAACTAGTTGACACTAATGGCATTCCAATATACCCGAAGCTCCCAATGTTAAAACTTGCACTCTAATACCAAATGTAATGCCCCACCAAGGGATCCAAAGAATTTTACTAAGTTTACCAAACTATTTTTTTTTTAAAAACATGAAAGTAAAACCATTCATAACATTCGCGGAAGCAATAGTAACATCTAACTGAAAGTATACATAACAATTTACATTCTTTAAGAATCCCTTAACGTTGAATCACATCTAATCATAACTATTCATCTAACATCACATCCTTATGAATAACAATGATACATCCAATGTTCCTAAACAATATACAAGTGTCCTTTTAGAATTTACATTTTAGTTTAGCTCAATCATCCACTGTACATGTTACAAGGTATGAAAGCTTAAAAGAATATACATCCGTGAAAATAAACTACATCATCATCCAATATTAATCCATTATGCAATAACATAAATGAAACCACATATCATACATGTTACATCATCACAAAAGAAATAAACATCCATGATAAAAGATAACCATAAATCAAAAACATAAATAACTAAGTGCACGGTTCCTCCCAACCGTTAATAGCATCATTAGACCATTGTGGATCCTAGCCATCCCTCCGTGCAAAACATTCCAAAGCACCAAAGAGATTATCGGTATTATCATAGTAGGAATGTCACTCCTAAAACATCCTACTAACATGCAAAGTAAAGCATAAGATATCATCATCTAACATATGCAAACCATCAATGTAAGAAACATACCAGTAAATACATCCATCATAAGTTATATCATCTATCATAATGCTCCAAGAATAGAATGAAAATAAATACCAATAAAAAATACTCCAGCCACGGTGTCTCAGACAGATTTCAAATGATAAGAGTGAAAAATACACTACCACCCGACCGCTTGGAACCTAAGTGGTCCACTCCCACTGTGCTGAGGAGATAATCTCAAGTCACAAATAGGCTATCAAAACCACAAAGTATAAATCTCTATAAGTCTAGGAATCCTAAAATTATACTAACTCAAGGGTTCTATCACACACAAAATCGATATCTAATTCCCAGAGGCACAACAATGACATGTAGCAAACCTACTCTGCAAGTGGGAAAGTTTCATCGCATTTATCATGTACAAGTTACCCTGGCAGTTAGCTAAACTATATAGGTCCATACTAATCTCATGCAGCCACTAGTATCCTCTCATACTGACGAGGCATACTATGGAATGCATAGTCGCAACCATGCGTTCTCACTACTCCCATCCTAGCCTGTACAAGCGCTCAAGGCATGGGCGAGAACCAAAACAATTATCTTTTTAGGTTCATTTAATTCTCAATTAGTGTGTAAATGTTATCACTTATTAAAAAAACTTACAATGAGTTACCCTGGCAGTCACTTAGGGCCCCGACCCCCATTGCAAGCCACTTCCCGACACTACAAGTAGATTACCTACCCTAAGCTCATGGAACCATAAAATCACCACAATCCTATACAAGCGACTGTAAAAAAAATCTAAAAGATAATCCATAAAAAGAATCATCAAATATCCACAATATAAGCATCAAATATCCACAATAAGAATCATCAAATCTCCAAGATAAGAATCATCAAATCTTCATGAGCATCCGAAAAGCATCCATAGAAAATCATGACCACAATAGTTCTTTATTGGCAACTAAAGGCATCACTAATAATCATAAATATCCATTGGTTCTCAATAACCAAAATATATCACAATATCCATTGGTTCTCAACAAGCAACCAAGAATATCTCAAAATCATACTGATCGAAGACTCCAAAATGGTTGATTCAAACATGTCACAACATGACTTCATCAAGAAATAAATCCACATTTCAGTCCCATCATGGTGACTAGAAAATAATCCAAAGATAACTGATCAATGACTCAAAAATGATTAGCTCAAGTGTCTCATACACATGTAACGCCTTGCCAAGGGATCCAAAGAATTAACCTAGAGTTTCACTAAGTTTGGTAACATTTTTTTTTTTTTTACATGAAAGTAAATACCATACATAGCTTACTCACAATAATAGAAGCAATAGCAATGTCCATCTGAAAGTAAACATAACATACATAACAGATTACATTCTTTAAAGATCCCTTAACATTGAATTACATACAAGAATTCATCTAGTACAACATCCACATGATATAATAATGATAAGTCCAATGTTTAAACATTACATTTCCAAATGCTCAATCATCCTCTGTACATGTCACAAGGTATGACAAGCTCAAAGAATATACATAAGTACAATAAGGTACATCATCCTATTCAAATCCATGATATATCAAAGTAGAGATAATCACATGATACATCATCATAGAAGACATATACACCCATCATAAAGATCAAACAAAATAAACTAAGTGCATGATTTCTCCCAACCGTTAATAACATCATTAGACCATCGTGGGCCCTAGCCATCCCTCCGTGCATAAGATCCCAAATCATCGAAGAGATCATCGGTATTAACATAGTAGGAATGTCACTCCTAACATATACAACATCATATGTAGAAATTAATCTAACATGCAATTATAAGCAAAAGATAACATCATCTAACATATGCTAATCATCAATGAAAGAATACATGTCCACCATCACGAAGGATGCATCAGCCATGATGTCTCAATGAGTCTCAAATGATAAGAGTGGAAAATACACTACCACCCGATATCATGGTACCTAAGTGGTCCACTCCCAGCGTGCTAAGGAGATAATGTCAAGTCCCAAACAAGTTGTCAAAATCTCATAACATAAATCTCTATAGTCCAGGAATCCTAAAATTTTACTAACTCAAAGGTTCCAATCACAAACTGACATCTAATCCTAGAGGCACACAATGACATGTAGGAACCTACTATGCAAGCGAAAAAGTGTCATCGCATTTATCACGTACAAGTTACCCTGGCAGTTAGCTAAAATCCACAGGTCCATACTGATCTCATGTGGCCACTAGTATCCTCTCATACTGACAAGGCATACTATGGAATGCAAGGTCGCAACCATGCGTCTCACTACTCCCATCCTAGCCTGTACAAGCGCTCAAGGCATGGGTGAGAACAAAACACTTATCTTTTTAGGTTCATTCAGTTAGTATTAGGTGTGAATGTTATCACTTATTAATCCAACTTACAATGAGTTACCCTGGCAACCTCTTAGGGCCCCGACCTCCATTGCAAGCCACTTCCTATCTCTACATATAGATATACTACCTTAATGCTCATGGAATCATAAATCTCAAAATTACAAAAGATAATCCATAAAATCATCAAATATGCATAAAACCATCAAATCTCCATGAGCAAGCATCCATAGAAAATCATGACCACAACAGCTCTCTATTGGCAACTGAAGTATCACTGATAATCAAAAGTATCCAATGGTTCTCAACAACGAAAATATATCTCAATCATACTGATCGAAGACTCCAAAAATGGTTGAGTCAAACATGTCACAACATGACATCATCAAGAATAAATCCACATTTTAGTCCCATCATGGCGACTAGAAAACCAAAAATAATGGTTAAGTCAAGTGTCTCATAAATCTCAATTATAACAATCAGTATTCACATCCAATACATAAAGCATTCCATCACATAACCATGGTTGGGTTTATAAAGATCGAGATTAAAACATCATCATGACATCACAATCACATAACCCCCAAGCCTCTGGTAGACGTCCTATACTGGTCAACACTAGTCAACCCAAAACTCAAAACAATAGCATAAAGAATACACAATGTAAACACATGTTTTGGTTTTCCTAAGTTTTCAGTTTTGAATTCAAATGCAAAAGTCTTGGTTTACATTTTCCAAACTATATCAAGTGGAGAAATTTCATGTTTTACCTAACCCATGTATTTGTTTGATAGATAAAAAGTTTCTCTATTAGACTCAATTTTCTAATTGATCTAATAATATTTTATTTATATAAACTCTATTTGAAGATAGACATTTCCTATGAACAAAAATTCGATTATTTATTCTAATAATTAATCTTAATTAAAACTAAGTTTAATTAAATTAATTATTAATATCTCTTCATAATTGACAAGCTTAATAACAATATTTTAAATCATTAAAAAGAGTGACCCATTAATTGAGAACTTTATCATTAATTATATATACATATATATTTATATACATATATATATATAAATAAATATATATATATACATATATATATATATATATATACATATATATATATATATACATCAATAAATATATATATTTAATAGCATTTAATAATTAATAACATTTCAGCATTTAAAACAAAATCAAAACTCAAATTGCATATGAAATAATGTTGCAGATTAAACCTTATATAATTTGAAACCCATATATGACTCAAAAATCATGCGGCTATTTAAAGTACCGCACCGCAGGTACATTGTGGATCGCAGGTACACTACGGTCGCAGGTACCCTACGATCTCACAGGCCTGTGGTGGGTGGGGTATATGATACCCACCCAACATTTACATATATATATATATATATTTTAAAATGTTTTCAATGTAACATTTTTTATAACGTTTTTCCGAAACGAAATTGAAATCGCAAATGCGTTTTAATGAGTATTACTGCGATAACTCGCTTGACTTTCCAATTAATTAATTTTATATATATATATATATATATATATACAAATATACGCAGGGTTTTATATAGTATAAATTTATATACAAAAATACAGATTTGAACTATATATATATTTTTCACAAAGAATATATATATATAAGTTTCCTACAATTATTTACTCTCTAAATTTTCTCTATAATTTTTTTTTTCAATGAATTTGGCTACAATTCAACCCTAGGCCCATATTTTTTCAGATCTATAATATTTTCAAATAAATTAACTACCCATAGAGAATGCATACAATAACAATAGGAAATTCCTCAGAAGACATATGGAAGACACGAAGAAGACAGGGAAATGAAAGATGCGGAAATAGCATAAATAAAATCACAAGAATCTACTCGAATTCTGATGCTAAATCGCTCTTTCTCAGAAAACCTGCAGAGCAAGATCCCTTCTTCAGAACTCTTGAATCCTCCAATGCTCCAATTGCACTCCAAATGCTATGTCTGAGCTTTTAGGAATGCCTGAATATAAAGAGCTCTCAGGAAACCTCTAGAATGCTTCTAGAAACATCTAGAAGATGTCACCAACTAAGCATGGGTCTTTTCCAACCTTTTTGATGAGTCATAGGGTTGTAGACACCATGTTCTTAATTAATGCACTAACCCCCGTGTTGTTGACACATGAAAAATAGAAAAGTGTGTTAATTCCCATGCAAGCTTATAACTCAAATTTACTTTTAAAATAATTTCTATTTAAATTTTATAACTTTCATTTTAATTTTTATAACTTTTATTATCATTATTTTATTTATTACTTTATTATTATTTTATAATTATTATTAATTTTAATTTACTAATTTTTTTTATTTAATTCTTTTTTCTCAATTAATTCTCATTTAATTAATTATAATCAAAATATCAAAGATCATGATATTTAATTTTCTCAAATAATTAATTTATTAATTGAATCTATTTATTAAGACTTAATTAATAGAAAATCCACCATAGACCTCCAAGATAAAATATGAAAATCCATCATTGAACAAATCATACAAAATCAGTCTAAAGGGTTAAAAATCATGAAATATGTCATTCGACACATTCGGTGGGTATTCAACTCTGATACTTGTCCTAACTCACTAGGAAAAATGGTTTTAGGGTTTGGGATTTAGACTTGAGAATTTATCTCCCTTCTCTTATCATTGAGATAGTATAATAGGGTATACTCATCCTGGCAATTCAGAAAAGTCGATACCCGGTACCTGCAACCTATAGAAAAACAATGCATGTACATACAATATGTAATGCTAAGCTAAACAAACAATGGCAAGAAGTGGTGTGTCGTGTAGATCCCAACTAAGCAGGTGACTACGACTCCCTTCCTTAACCACATTAGAAATGCCATACAATAAGAAAATACGCACACCATACACATGCAAGTATGGAGTAAGTATCCATAATAAAACACATGAGATAATAAACCATCTAACTAATCATTATTAATAATTGAAAACAATATAATGATCATCATACATACATGAAATGTAAAGTCTAAATGATCTCATCATATATCAACTGAATCCATATCATAATATCTGATAGTGTCAAAACAATACCACTAAACCATCAACATAAAACTAGTCCATCAAAGTTTGATAATAATAGCAACAATAAGTCTAGAAAATATGTGAACGAGGGTAGGCACTGCAACATACATCTCAGCTTCACACATGAAGACTGATAACAATCAATAAATACAACCATTTCATAGAGCACATGATCACATAACCATGGTTGGGCTTATAAAGATCGAGACCAAATAAAATCAACATGCCATCACATCTCATAACCTTCGAGCCTTTGGTAACAACCTAGGACTGGTCAACACTAGTCAACCCAAAACCCCAAAACAAGAAGCATTTAGAATACACAATGCAAACACATGTTTTAGTTTACAAAAATCATTAAGTGTAGAAATTTCTAGTTTCCATTTTCAAATATACTTCAAGTGTATAAAGTTATCATTTGACCTACAAGTCAACCCATTTGTTCTTCGATAGCATTATCCTAAGAATAATTTAAGGATAAACATTTACTCATTAAACTGATCATCATTGACCTTTAATTAAATTGTCCTCTATATTTAACCATGATCCATATTCTAATTGATTAACCTTCCTTTAATGTTACTTCAACTTTTCAACATAATCAAGGATCATTATTTATTTATAAAAGAACCAATTATCAATTTTTGATTAAGAAGATTATAACTTAATTAAAATGATCAATTAATATCGGTTCACAATCCTTGACCTATTAACATCTAATAGTTTCCAATTCAATATTACTAAGTCTCACCATTAAAACATATAAGGTTATTAATCAAGTCATGAGAGTACGACTTATCAACTTTGATGTAAATACTTCACAACTTTGCTAGAGGAATCAATATTAGCATATCAATTAAAACTCTATTACATAACTTGATTATTAATTAAATCTAATTAACTCTAATTAATTTAATTAATAATTACATATCCAAGGCAACGTTCCAATTAATATAAGTTGACTAATAACTAACTATAATTTTGTAAGCCAAAAGTCAACTATAATTCAGTACACAAATAATCATATTAATAGTTCAGTAATAACTTGTTAATATTTAATAACAAGCTATATTGAGAATCTTATTAATAAATCTATAATGACCACATTCATTATTCTTTCAATGAATACTAATATTCCCTTGATAAATTTGTATTATCATTAATCTTTTCAAATAAGACTCTCTCATACAACGTAATTATTAATATCATAGTTATAATATCAACTCAATGAATATCAATTGATCAATTATACTTCAAATCCAAAATCAATATCTTTTACAAAACTTCGTTCATAAAATAATCTTCACTAGATTAGCTCTAATTGAATTAATCATTTATAGTATTATTTATTAATAGTTTGTTAGATCCAACAAACATTAATAAATAATAACTCATAAAACTATAGATAATCGATCTTAAAAGAACCTTACAAAGCTTCATTGGTTAATATTTAACTAACTCTTAGCACAATTAAGGGGTACTAATAATCGTATTATAACTCACTCCTTGACAATTTAAATCTTAGTCCACTTTCATTAAAGTCTATAAATTACCATCTCAAAAATAGATATTAAAAGTCAACTATATTATCAGCTCAATATGTTATTTCAAGCGAGAAGACTTTATTCTAAGGCACTAATATTCCAAATGATCACTCAATATCATTATCCAATATCCAAGGTTGATTGATCCAATTAATTAATTTGATATATATCAACCATTAATCTTCATCTATTGATTAACCTTACTTTTAATTATGCTAATTATTAGATTCTTAATATAGTGTCTCTCCTCCTTTAACAAATCATTTTATTTTAGACATTCTTAACATTATTATATAACATTTAATATTCGATACTTATTAATATTAGAAAATATATGTATATATATATTATATACATACACACACATATATAATATAAAGCTATTATTTAAACTTTTAACAATAATCATTGTTCGTGCCACCGTCTGCGAAGTCATAGAGCGTACCACATTAACTGTGCATTAAAATTGCGTGATATATATAAAAGGAATGGAAACATTTTTTAAAAAAAAGTTTAAATTGATATTCATATCACTATCGTTCCCCTTTGTTAAGGGTCATGCGACGATTTAAAAAAAAATGTCGCAGGTGCCCTGCAAAACGCAGGTACCCTGTGACCCACGTACTTGCTGTCACATAACAGTGTGGGGTACGTGGTGGGTAATCTCACCCCCCCTCAATTAAATGATTTTATTATTATTTAATAACATGTTTAAGAGAATTCATTTCTCGCAATTGTGAATTGCAATTCGGATTTTAATAAATAAAGTTTCTCATTTCGACTTACACAAATATATACATATATGTATATATGTATATATATATATATATATATATATATATATATATATATATAAGTATATGTATGTATATATACATATATATGTATATATATATACACAATTAGTTATCAATTATTACTGTATTTATATATACATATATATGTATATATATATATATACACAATTAGTTATCAATTATTACTGTATTTATATATATATATATATATATATATATATACAGATTTACAAAAGAGAATACATACTCAGATTTAAAGAGCTTTTCTAAACAAGAATTTTTCTTTTTAAATAATTGTTTTCTAAACATATCCAATAATCCATCCAATAGGTTTAACTATAAATTTGAAAACAGCATTCTCAATTTGATTCTAATTTGAACCCAAACCCGTTTCAGATCTAATTTCCTCCTTAATTGGATCTAGGGTTTTCTAATGTTTTCTTCTCAATCAAATAGCATAACTAGATTCCGATTCAAATTGCAAATTCATTCATGGAATATAATCAGACACATATAACAAACATGATGGAGACAGGAAGAGAAATAGTGCAAAGAGAATATGCGAACATCACGAGTGCACGTGGACACTGATGCTAATCTTTCATGCCTCAGAAGTCTATAGAAAATTTCTTCCTTCTCCATCATTCGCAACTCCTCCAAGATCCAAGCCAATCGAATCCTCCAAGTGACTAGAAGAGCTAAAAGGAGCATAGAAGCATGTAGAACATATGAGCATATGAGCCTCTCCAATGCATGTAAGCTTGAAGCTTCCCTTTTAGCTTGAAGCTTGTAGCTTCCATTAAGCTTTCATTTAAGCTTGTCCAAACACACTATGAGAGCCTGTATTTAAAGGCCTCCAAGATGCATCTAGAGTGTCTCTAGAAACAACTAGAAGATAAGCATGACAACCAAGCATGAGTCTTCTCCAACCTTCTAGATAAGTCTTAAGGTTGTAGACAACATGTGCTCAAATAAAATGCTAACTTCTACGTGTAGACAACTTGTGCATTCTTAGAGTGCAAATGCCTCTGTTGTTTACATGACAACTCTCAAAAATTTTCCAACTCCTATGTGAGCAAATATTAAAATAATGCACAATAATTAATATAATATTTACTTTTACTCTTTCCAATTTAATTTATTTATTTATTAAATCTCATGCACTAACTTTAATATCTCCACTTTTCAATCTTAATATATTTATATTTTAAGCACCTAAAATCTTGAATCTTTTAATAATTTAAAATATATTTTTCACTTTTAAATTTTATTTTCCAAAACTTAATTCCTAAAATATTTATTAGCTTTAATAATATTATTATTTATTTATTTGTCTAAAAATGAGCTTCAAATATATTATTAAAATAAATATTGTCACATTCCAAATTTAATATTATAACTTTTATTTCAAATTTAATTATTTTATTTAGTTAATTTTGTAATTAATTAAATAAAATAAATATTAAAATACCATATTAATTTTTCATTTAATTAAACCATTAATTAAATCTTTTATTTAGGCTTAATTAATAGAAAATACATCAAAGACTCACAAGGTAAAATATGAAAACTCATCATAGCCAAAATACATACAAAATCAAACTAAGGGTTAATATCACGAATTATGTCATTCGACATATTCGAAGGGTACTCAACTCAGATACTTGTCCTAATTTTCAATTAGAACAAATGGCTTAAAGGGTTGGGTTTGGACTTGAGAATTTATCTCCCCTCTCTTATCATTGAGATGATGTGATAAGGTATGCTCATCTTGGAAATTCAGAGAAGTCGATACTCGGTACCTGCAACCTGCATAAAAACCATGCTTGTACAAATATAATGTATACTAAACTAAACAGGCAATGGCAGAAAGTGGTGCATCGTGTAGATCCCGACTAGCAGGTGACTACAACTCTCTTCCTTAACCACATCATACACGCCATACAAAAGCAAACACACAGAGCAAACACACACACCATACACATGCAAGTATAGGGTAAGTATCCATAATCAAACACATATGATAATAAATCATCTTATTAATCATCATTAATAACTGCAAACATTGAAAATAATCATCATGCATACATCAAATGTAAAGTCTAAGTAATCTAATCTCATATCAACTGAATCCATAGCACAATATCTGATAATCTCAAAAGAATGTTGCTAACCAACAATGTAAAATTATCTCTAAAAGAGTTCAAAAATAATAGCAAAATGCGAACTAGGGGCAGACACTACAATATCTCATTTTATTAAACTAAATATCTCAACACAATCTCTCTTCAGTTCAAAAAGGGAAATTTTCAGTTCACTATTGATAAAAATGAGTTGAATCAATTAACTCCTTTTTCTACTCAAATTGAATTAGTTAACTCTTTATTTTACTCAAATTAAATCTGTTAACTTCTTTTAATTTGAAAATCTCCCTTTATGACTGAATACCACCTTTAATCTTGACCGTTGATTGAAATCGATCTCAACCGTTGATGAATTCCAGGAAACTCTATTTAAGAGACCCTCATCTCTTCATTTTGAAAGGTTGAATGAGAATTTGCATCGAATTGTTGCTGGAATTCATACTCACATTTGCTCATATTCACATACGCAAAGATCAAGTTTGACCAAAAGTTGACTAGATTTAACCACGGTTGACTTGAGTTGACTAGTTTCGAAAAGAATTTTGAAATAATTAAACAAAATTATTTAATTAAATGGAGTACTTACTTTACTTCTAATTAATTAAACAAAGTTATTTAATTAAATGAGAAGCCATTCCTAACTAATTGATTCACTATTTAATTTGAGTAAAATAAGGAGTTAACTGATTCAATTTGAGTAGAAAAAGAAGTTAACTGATTTAGCTCATTTTTGATCAATAGTGAACTGAAAATTTCCCTTTTTGAACTTAAGAGAGATTTTGTTGACATATTTAATTTAATAAAATGAGATATGCTCTCTTAATTACTTTTTTTATTTAATATAACAATCCTTAATTAATTAGAGACACTTTTCTTATTTAATTAAATAACTTCATTTAATTAATTAAGAATGGCTTCTCATTTAATTAAATAACTTTGTTTAATTAATTAGAAGTAAGTACTCCATTTAATTAAATAATTTCTTTTAATTATTTCAAAATTCTTTTCTAACCTGGTGAACTCAAGTCAACCGTGGTTAAATCTGGTCAACTTTTGGTCAAACTTGATCTTTGCGTATGTGAATATGAGAAAATGTGAGTATGAATTAGAATAAAAATTTGATGCAAATTCTCATTCAACCTTTCAAAATGAAGAGATGAGGGTCTCTTAAATAGACTTTCTTGGAATTCATCAATGGTTGAGATCGATTTCAATCAATGGTCAGGATTAATGGTGAAGTTCAGTCACAAAGGGAGATTTCCAAATTAAAAGGAGTTAACAGATTTAATTTGAGTAAAATAAGGAGTTAACTGATTCAGTTTGAGTAGAAAAAGGAGTTAAATGATTTGACTCATTTTTTATCAATAGTGAACTAGAAATTTCCCTTTTTAAACTGAAGAGAGATTTTGATGAGATATTTAATTTAATAAAATGAGATATGCTCTCATAATTACTTTTTCTATTTAATTAAATAATCTTTAATTAATTAGAGACACTTTTCTTATTTAATTAAATAACTTCATTTAATTAATTAGGAATCACTTCTCATATTATTAAATAACTTTGTTTAATTTATTAGAAGTAAGTACTCCATTTAATTAAATAATTTCGTTTAATTATTTCAAAAAAAATTTCGAAACTGGTCAACTCAAGTCAACCGTGGTTAAATCTGGTCGACTTTTGGTCACACTTCATCGTTGCATATGTGAATATGAGCAAATGTGAGTCTGAATTCCAGCAACAATTCGATGCAAATTCTCATTCAACCTTTCAAAATGAAGAGATGAGGGTCTCTTAAATAGACTTTCTTGGAATTCATCAACAGTCAGCATTAAAGGTGAATTTCAGTCATAAAGGGAGATTCCCAAATTAAAGGGAGTTAACAGATTTAATTTGAGTAAAATAAGGAGTTAACTGATTCAATTTGAGTAGAAAAAGGAGTTAACTGATTGAACTAATTTTTGATCAATAGTGAATAGAAAATTTCCCTTTTTGAACTGAAGAGAGATTTTGTTAAGATATTTAATTTAATAAAATGAGCTATGCTCTCATAATTACTTTTTCTATTTAATTAAATAATCTTTAGTTAATTAGAGACACTTTTCTTATTTAATTAAATAACTTCATTTAATTAATCAGGAATGGCTTCTCATTTAATTAAATAACTTTGTTTAATTATTTAGAAGTAAGTACTCCATTTAATTAAATAATTTTGCTTAATTATTTCAAAATTCTTTTCAAAACTTGTCAACACAAGTCAAGCGTGGTTAAATCTGGTCAACTTTTGCTTAAATTTATTCTTTGCGTATGTGAATATGAGAAAATAAGAGTATGAACTCGAGCAACAATTCGATGAAAATTCTCATTCAACCTTTGAAAATGAATAGATGAGGGTCTCTTAAATATACTTTCTTGGAATTCATCAACGGTTGAGATTGATTTCAATCAACGGTCAGCATTAAAGGTGAAGTTCAGTCATAAAGGGAGATTTCCAAATTAAAGAGAGTTAACAGATTTAATTTGAGTAAAATAAGGAGTTAACTAATTCAATTTGAGTAGAAAAAGGAGTTAACTGATTTAACTCATTTTTTATCAATAGGGAACTGGAAATTTTTCTTTTTTGAACTGAAGAGAGATTTTGTTGAGATATTTAATTTAATAAAATGAGATATGCTCTCATAATTACTTTTTCTATTTAATTAAATAATCTTTAATTAATTAGAGACAGTTTTCTTATTTAATTAAATAACTTCAATTAATTAATTAGGAATGGCTTCTTATTTAATTTAATAAATTTGTTTAATTAATTAGAAGTAAGTACTCAATTTAATTAAATAATTTCGTTTAATTATTTCAAAATTCTTTTTGAAACTAATCAACTCAAGTAAACCATGGTTAAATTTGGTCAACTTTTGGTCAAACTTGATCTTTGCGTATGTGAATATGAGCAAATGTGAGTATGAATTCCAGCAACAATTCGATGCAAATTCTCATTCAACCTTTCAAAATGAAGAGATGAGGTTCTCTTAAATAGACTTTCATAGAATTCATCAACGGTTGAGATCGATTTCAATCAACGGTCAGGATTAAAGGTTAAGTTTAGTCATAAAGGGAGATTTTCAAATTAAAAGGAGTTAACATATTTAATTTGAGTTAAATAAGGAGTTAACTGATTCAATTTGAGTAGAAAAAGGAGTTAACTGATTTAAATAATTTTTTATCAATAGTGAACTAGAAATTTTCCTTTTTGAACTGAAGAGAGATTTTGTTGAGATATTTAATTCAATAAAATGAGATATGCTCTCATAATTACTTTTTCTATTTAATTAAATAATCTTTAATTAATTAGAGGCACTTTTCTTATTTATTTAAATAACTTGATTTAATTAATTAGGAATAGCTTCTCATTTAATTAAATAACTTTGTTTAATTAATTAGATGTAAGTACTCCGTTTAATTTAATAATTTCATTTAATTATTTCAAAATTCTTTTCGAAACTAGTGAACTCAAGTCAACCGTGGTTAAATCTGGTCAACTTTTGGTCAAACTTGATCTTTGCGTATGTGAATATGAGAAAATGTGAGTATGAATTCTAGGAACAATTTGATACAAATTTTCATTCAACCTTTCAAAATGAAGAGATGAGAGTCTCTTAAATAGACTTTCCTGGAATTCATCAACGGTTGAGATCGATTTTAAGCAATTGTCATGATTAAAGGTGAAGTTCAGTCATAAAGGGAGATTTCAAAATTAAAGGAAGTTAACAGATTTAATTTGAGTAAAATAAGGAGTTAACTTATTCAATTTGAGTAGAAAAAGGAGTTAACTGATTTAAATCATTTTTTATCAAAAGTGAACTGAAAATTTCCCTTTTTGAATTTAAGAGAGATTTTGTTGAGATATTTAATTTAATAAAATGAGATATGCTCTCATAATTACTTTTTCTTTTTAATTAAATAATCTTGAATTAATTAGAGACACTTTTCTTATTTAATTAAATAACTTCATTTAGTTAATTAGGAATGGCTTCTTATTTAATTAAATAACTTTGTTTTATTAATAAGAAGTAAGTACTCCATTTAATTAAATAATTTCATTTAATTATTTCAAATTTCTTTTCGAAACTAGTCAACTCAAGTCAACCATGGTTAAATCTGTTCAACTTTTCGTCAAACTTGATCTTTGCGTATGTGAATATGAGGAAATGTGAGTATGAATTCCAGCAACAATTCGATCCAAATTCTCATTCAACATTTCAAAATGAAGAGATGAGGGTCTCTTAAATAGACTTTCTTGGAATTCATCAACGGTCAGCATTAAAGGTGAAGTTAAGTCATAAAGGGAGATTTTCAAATTAAAGGAAGTTAACAGATTTAATTTGAGTAAAATAAGGAGTTAACTGATTCAATTTGAGTAGAAAAAGGAGTTAAATGATTTAACTAATTTTTGATCAATAGTGAATTGAAAATTTCCCTATTTGAACTGAGGAGAGATTTTGTTGAGATATTTAATTTAATAAAATGAGATATGCTCTCATAATTACTTTTTATATTTAATTAAATAATCTTTAATTAATTAGAGACACTTTTCTTATTTAATTAATTAACTTCATTTAATTAATTAGGAATGGCTTCTCATTTAATTAAATAACTTTGTTTAATTAATTTGAAGTAAGTCATCCATTTAATTAAATAATTTTATTTAATTATTTCAAAATTCTTTTCGGAACTAGTCAACTCAAGTCAACCGAGGTTAAATCTGGTCAACTTTTTGTCAAACTTGATCTTTGCGTATGTGAATATGAGAAAACGTGAGTATGAATTCCAGCAACAATTCGATGCAAATTTTCATTCAACCTTTCAAAATGAAGAGATGAGGGTCTCTTAAATAGACTTTCCTGAAATTCATCAACGGTTGAGATCGATTTCAATCAACGGTCAGGATTAAAGGTGAAGATCAGTCATAAAGGGAGATTTCCAAGTTAAAGGGAGTTAACAGATTTAATTTGAGTAAAATAAGGAGTTAACTGATTCAATTTGAGTAGAAAAATGAGTTAACTGATTTAACTCATTTTTGATCAATAGTGAACTGGAAATTTTCCTTTTTGAACTGAAGAGAGATTTTGTTGAGATATTTAATTTAATAAAATGAGATATGCTCTCATAATTACTTTTTCTATTTAATTAAAAAATCTTTAATTAATTAGAGACACTTTTCTTATTTAATTAAATAACTTCATTTAATTAATTAGGAATGGCTTCTCGTTTAATTAAATAACTTTGTTTAATTAATTAGAAGTACGTACTACATTTAATTAAATAATTTCGTTTAATTATTTTGAAATTCTTTTCAAAACTAGTAAACTCAAGTCAACCGTGGTTAAATCTGAACAACTTTTGGTCAAACTTGATCTTTGCGTATGTGAATATGAGCAAATGTGAGTATGAATTCCAGTAGCAATTCGATGCAATTTCTCATTCAACTTTTCAAAATGAAGAGATAAGGATCTCTTAAAGAGCCTTTCCTGGAATTCATCAACGGTTGAGATCGATTTCAATCAACGATTAGGATTAAAGGCGAAGTTCAGTCATAAAGGGAGATTTCCTAATTAAAGTGAGTTCACAGATTTAATTTGAGTAATATATAGAGTTAATTGATTCAATTTGAGTAGAAAAAGGAGTTAACTGATTTAACTCATTTTTGATCAATAGTGAACTAGAAATTTCCCTTTTTGAACTGAAGATAGATTTTGTTGAGATATTTAATTTAATAAAATGAGATATGCTCTCATAATTACTTTTTCTATTTAATTAAATAATCTTTAATTAATTAGAGACACTTTTCTTATTTAATTAAATAACTTCATTTAATTAATTAGGAATGGCTTCTCATTTAATTAAATAACTTTGTTTAAATAATTAGAACTAAGTTCTCCATTTAATTAAATTATTTCTTTTAATTATTTCAAAATTCTTTTTGAAACTAGTCAACTCAAGTCAACTGTGGTTAAATATGGTCAACTTTTGGTCAAACTTGATCTCTGCGTATGTGAATATGATCAAATATGAGAATGAATTCCAACAACAATTCGATGCAAATTCTTATTCAACCCTTCAAAAAGAAGAGATGAGGGTCTCTTAAATAGACTTTCCTAATTCATCAATGGTTGAGATCGATTTCAATCAACGGTTAGGATTAAAGCCGAAGTTCGGTCATAAAGGGAGATTTTCAAATTAAAGGTAGTTAACAGATTTCATTTGAGTAAAATAATGAGTAAACTGATTCACTTTTAGTAGAAAAAGGAGTTAACTGATTTAACTCATTTTTTATCAATAGTGAACTGTAAATTTCCCTTTTTGAACTGAAGAGAGATTTTTTGATATATTTAATATAATAAAATGAGATATGCTCTCATAATTACTTTTTCTATTTAATTAAATAATATTTAATTAATTAGAGACAATTTTCTTATTTAAATAAATAACTTCATTTAATTAATTAGGAATGGCTTCTCATTTAATTAAATAACTTTGTTTAATTAATTAGAAGTACGTACTCAATTTAATTAAATAATTTCATTTAATTATTTCAAAAAAAATTTCGAAACTAGTCAACTGAAGTCAACCGTGGCTAAATATGTTCAACTTTTGGTCAAACTTGATCTTTGCGTATGTGAATATGAGCAAATGTGAGTATGAATTCCAATAACAATTCGATGCAAATTCTCATTCAACCTTTCAAAATGAAGAGATGAGGGTCTCTTAAATAGACTTTCTTAGAATTCATCAACTGTTGAAATCGATTTCAATCAACGGTCAGGATTAAAGGTGAAGTTTAGTCATAAAGGGATATTTCCAAATTAAAGGGAGTTAACAGATTTAATTTGAGTAAAATAAGGAGTTAACTGATTCAATTTGAGTAGAAAAAGGAGTTAACTGATTTAACTCATTTTTGAAAAATAGTGAACTTAAAATTTCCCTTTTTGAACTGAAGAGAGATTTTCTTGACATATTTTAGTTAATAAAATGAGATATGTTCTCATAATTACTTTCTTTATTTAATTAAGTAATCTTTAATTAATTAGAGACACTTTTCTTATTTAATTAAATAACTTCATTTAATTAATTAGGAATGGCTTCTCATTTAGTTAAATAACTTTGTTTAATTAATTAGAAGTAAGTACTCCATTTAATTAAATAATTTTGTTTAATTATTTCAATTTTTTTTGAAAACTAGTCAACTCAAGTCAACCGTGGTTAAATCTGGTCAAGTTTTGGTCAAACTTGGTGATTGCGTATGTGAATATGAGAAAATGTAAGTATGAATTCCAGCAACAATTAGATGCAAATTCTCATAGAACCTTTCAAGATGAAGAGACGAGGGTCTAATAAATAGACTTTCTTAGAATTCATCAACCGTTGAGATCGATTTCAATCAATGGTCAGAATTAAAAGTGAAGTTCGGTCATAAAGGGAGATTTCCAAATTAGAGGAAGTTAACAAATTTAATTTGAGTAAAATAAGGAGTTAACTGATTCAATTAGAGTAGAAAAAGGAGTTAACTGATTTAACTCATTTTTCATCAATAGTGAACAGAAAATTTCCCTTTTTTAACTAAAGAGAGATTTTGTTGAGATATTTAATTTAATAATATGAGATATGCTCCCATAATTACTTTTTCTATTTAATTAAATAATCTTTAATTAATTAGAGAAACTTTTCTTATTTAATTAAATAACTTCATTTAATTAATTAGGAATGGCTTCTCATTTAATTAAATAATTTTGTTTAATTAATTAGAAGTAAGTACTCCATTTAATTAAATAATTTCATTTAATTATTTCAAAATTCTTTTCGAAACTAGTCAACTCAAGTCAACCGTGGTTAAATATGGTCAACTTTTGGTCAAACTTGATCTTTGCGTATGTGAATATGAGCAAATGTGAGTATGAATTCCAGAAACAATTCGATGCAAATTCTCATTCAACCTTTCAAAATGAAGAGATGAGGTTATCTTAAATAGACTTTCCTTGAATTCATCAACGGTTGAGATCGATTTCAATCAACAGTCAGGATTAATGGTGAAGTTCAATCATAAAGGAAGATTTCTAAATTAAAGGGAGTTAACAGATTTAATTTGTGTAAAATAAGGAGTTAACTGATTCAATTTGAGTAGAAAAAGGAGTGAACTGATTTAACTCTTTTTTTATCAATAGCGAACCAGAAATTTCCGTTTTTGAACTAAAGAGAGACTTTGTTGAGATATTTAATTTAATAAAATCTGATATGCTCTTATAATTATTTTTTCTATTTAATTAAATAATGTTTAATTAATTTGAGACACTTTTCTTATTTAATTAAATAACTTCATTTAATTAATTAGGAACGGGTTCTCATTTAATTAAATAACTTTTTTTAATTAATTAAAAGTAGGTACTCCATTTAATTAAATAATTTTGTTTAATTATTTCAAAATTCCTTTCAAAACTAGTCAACCGTGGTTAAATATGGTCAACTTTTGGTCAAACTTGATCTTTGCGTATGTGAATATGAGCAAATGTGAGTATGAATTCCAACAACAATTCGATGCAAATTCTCATTCAACCTTTCAAAATGAAGAGATGAGGTTCTCTTAAATAGACTTTCCTAAAATTCATCAACGGTTGAAATCGATTTAATTCAACGGTCAGGATTAAAGGTGAAGTTCAGTCATAAAGGGAGATTTTCAAATTAAAGGGAGTTAACAGATTTAATTTGTGTAAAATAAGGAGTTAACTTATTCAATTTGAGTAGAAAAAGGAGTGAACTGATTTAACTCATTTTTGATCAATAGCGAACCGTAAATTTTCCTTTTTGAACTAAAGAGAGACTTTGTTGAGATATTTAATTTAATAAAATCTGATATGCTCTTATAATTATTTTTTCTATTTAATTAAATAATGTTTAATTAATTTGAGACACTTTTCTTATTTAATTAAATAACTTCATTTAATTAATTAGGAACGGGTTCTCATTTAATTAACTAACTTTGTTTAATTAATTAGAAGTAGGTACTCCATTTAATTAAATAATTTTGTTTAATTATTTCAAAATTCCTTTCAAAACTAGTCAACCGTGGTTAAATATGGTCAACTTTTGGTCAAACTTGATCTTTCCGTATGTGAATATGAGCAAATGTGAGTATGAATTCCAACAACAATTCGATGCAAATTCTCATTCAACCTTTCAAAATGAAGAGATGAGATTCTCTTAAATAGACTTTCCTAAAATTCATCAACGGTTGAGATTGATTTAATTCAATGGTCAGGATTAAAGGTGAAGTTCAGTCATAAAGGGAGATTTTCAAATTAAAGAGAGTTAACAGATTTAATTTGTGTAAAATAAGGAGTTAACTGATTCAATTTGAGTAGAAAAAGGAGTGAACTGATTTAACTCATTTTTGATGAATAGCGAACCGTAAATTTTCCTTTTTGAACTAAAGAGAGACTTTGTTGAGATATTCAATTTAATAAAATCTGATATGCTCTTATAATTATTTTTTCTATTTAATTAAATAATGTTTAATTAATTTGAGACAATTTTCTTATTTAATTAAATAACTTCATTTAATTAATTAGGAATGACTTCTCATTTAATTAAATAACTTTGTTTAATTAATTAGAAGTAAGTACTCCATTTAATTAAATAATTTCGTTTAATTATTTCAAAATTCTTTTCAAAATTAGTCAACTGAAGTCAACCATGGTTAAATCTGGTCAACTTTTGGTCAAACTTAATCTTTGCGTATGTGAATATGAGCAAATGTGAGTATGAATTCCAGCAACAATTTGATGCAAATTCTTATTCAACCTTTCAAAATGAAGAGATGAGAGTGTCTTAAATAGACTTTCCTGGAATTCATCAATGGTTGAGATCGATTTAGTTCAACGGTCAGGATTAAAGGTGAAGTTCAGTCATAAACAAAGATTTCCAAATTAAAAGGAGTTAACAGATTTAATTTGAGTAAAATAAGGAGTTAACTGATTCAATTTGAGTAGAAAATAACTTTTCTTATCTAATTAAATAACTTCATTTAATTAATTAGGAATGGCTGCTCATTTAACTAAATAACTTTGTTTAATTAATTAGAAGTAAGTACTCCATTTAATTAAATATATTTGTTTAGTTATTTCAAAAAAAATTTGAAAGTAGTCAACTCAAGTCAACTGTGGTTAAATCTGGTCAACTTTTGGTCAAACTTGATCTTTGCGTTTGTGAATATGAGTAAATGTGAGTATGAATTCCAGCAACAATTCGATGCAAATTCTCATTCAACCTTTCAAAATGAAGAGATGAGAGTCTCTTAAATAGACTTTCCTGGAATTCATCAACGGTTGAGATCAATTTCATTCAACGGTCATGATTAAAGGTAAAGTTCAGTCATAAAGTGAGATTTCCAATTCAAAGTGAGTTAACAGATTTAATTTGAGTAAAATAAGGAGTTAACTTATTCAATTTGAGTAGAAATAGGAGTTAACTGATTTAACTCATTTTTGATCAATAGAGAACTAGAAATTTCCCTTTTTGAACTGAAGAGAGATTTTGTTGAGATATTTAATTTAATAAGATGAGATATGATCTCATAATTACTTTTTATTTATTTAATTAAGTAATCTTTAATTAATTATAGACACTTTGCTTATTTAATTAAATAACTTTATTTAATTAATTAGGAATAGCTTCTCATTTAATTAAATAACTTTTTTTAATTAATTAGAAGTACTCCATTTAATTAAATAATTTCGTTTAATTATTTCAAAATTCTTTTTGAAACTAGTCAACTCAAGTCAACCGTGGTGAAATCTGGTCAACTTTTGGTCAAACTTGATTTTTGCATATGTTAATATGAGCAAATGTGAGTATGAATTTCAACAACAATTGGATGCATATTCTCATTCAACCTTTCAAAATAAAGAGATGAGGGTCTCTTAAATAGACTTTTCTGGAATTCATCAATAGTTGAGATCGATTTCAATCAACGGTCAGGATTAAAAGTGAAGTTCAGTCATAAAGGGAGATTTCCAAATTAAAGGGAGTTAACAGATTTAATTTGAGTAAAATAAGGAGTTAACTAATTCAATTTGAGTAGAAAAAAGAGTTAACTTATTTAACTCATTTTTGATCAATAGTGAACTGGAAATTTCCTTGTTTGAACTGAAGAGAGATTTTGTTGAGATATTTAATTT
Source organism: Cupressus sempervirens (assembly GCA_028749045.1). NCBI lineage: Eukaryota > Viridiplantae > Streptophyta > Pinopsida > Cupressales > Cupressaceae > Cupressus > Cupressus sempervirens. The sequence continues at coordinate 115,771,808 of CM053783.1, forward strand.
AATAAAATGAGATATGCTCTCATAATTACTTTTTGTCTTTAATTAAATAATATTTAATAAATTTGAGACACTTTTCTTATTTAATTAAATAACTTCATTTAATTAATTAGGAATGGCTTCTCATTTAATTAAATAACTTTGTTTAATTAATTAGAAGTAAGTACTCCATTTAATTAAATAATTTCATTTAATTATTTCAAAAAAAAATTTGAAACTAGTCAACTCAAGTCAACCATGGTTAAATCTAGTCAACTTTTGGTCAAACTTGATCTTTGCGTATGTGAATATGAAATAATGTGAGTATGAATTCCACCAACAATTCAATGCAAATTCTCATTCAACCTTTCAAAACGAAGAGATGAGGGTCTCTTAAATAGACTTTCCTAGAATTCATCAAAGGTTGAGATCGATTTCAATCAATGGTTAGGATTAAAGGTGAAGTTCAGTCATAAAGGGAGATTTCCAAATTAAAGGGAGTTAACAGATTTAATTTGAGTAAAATAAGGAGTTAACTGATTCAATTTGAATAGAAAAAGGAGTTAACTGATTTAACTCATTTTTAATAAATAGTGAACTGAAAATTTTCCTTTTTGAACTGAAGAGAGGTTTTCTTAAGATATTCAATTTAATAAAATGAGATATGCTCTCATAATTATTTTTTCTATTTAATTAAGTAATTTTTAATTAATTAGAGACACTTTTCTTATTTAATTAAATAACATCATTTAATTAATTAGGAATGGCTTCTCATTTAATTAAATAACTTTGTTTAATTAATTAGAAGTAAGTACTCCATTTAATTAAATAATTTCATTTAATTATTTCAAATTTCTTTTCGAAACTAGTCAACTCAAGTCAACCGTGGTTAAATCTGGTCAACTTTTGGTCAAACTTGATCTTTGCGTATGTGAATATGAGCAAATGTGAGTATGAATTCTAGCAACAATTTGATGCCAATTCTTATTCAACCTTTCAAAATGAAGAGATGAGAGTGTCTTAAATAGACTTTCCTGGAATTCATCAATGGTTGAGATCGATTTAGTTCTACGGTCAGGATTAAAGGTGAAGTTCAATCATAAAGGGAGATTTCCAAATTAAAGGGAGTTAACAAATTTAATTTGAGTAAAATAAGGAGTTAACTGATTCAATTTGAGTAGAAAAAGGAGTTAACTAATTTAACTCATTTTTTTATCAATAGTGAACTGAAAATTTCCCTTTTTGAGCTGAAGAGAAATTTTGTTGAGATATTTAATTTAATAAAATGAGATATGCTCTCATAATTACTTTTTCTACTTAATTAAGTAATCTATAATTAATTAGAGACACTTTTTTTATTTAATTAAATAACTTCATTTAATTAATTAGGAATGGCTGCTCATTTAACTAAATAACTTTGTTTAATTAATTAGAAGTAAGTACTCCATTTAATTAAATATATTTGTTTAGTTATTTCAAAAAAAAATTGAGAGTAGTCAACTCAAGTCAACCGTGGTTAAATCTGGTCAAACTTGATCTTTGCGTATGTGAATATGAGTAAATGTGAGTATGAAATCCAGCAACAATTCGATGCAAATTCTCATTCAACCTTTCAAAATGAAGAGATGAGAGTCTCTTAAATAGACTTTCCTAGAATTCATCAACGGTTGAGATCGATTTCAATCAACAGTCATGAGTAAAGTTAAAGTTCAGTCATAAAGGGAGATTTCCAACTTAATGTGAGTTAACAGATTAAATTTGAGTAAAATAAGGAGTTAACTTATTCAATTTGAGTAGAAAAAGGAGTTAACTGATTTAACTCATTTTTGATCAATAGTAAACTAAAAATTTCCCTTTTTGAACTGAAGAGAGATTTTGGTGAGATATTTAATTTAATAAGATGAGATATGATCTCATAATTACTTTTTTTATTTAATTAAGTAATCTTTAATTAATTATAGACACTTTGCTTATTTAATTAAATAACTTCATTTAATTAATTAGGAATAGATTCTCATTTAATTAAATAACTTTTTTTAATTAATTAGAAGTACTCCATTTAATTAAATAATTTTGTTTAATTATTTCAAAATTCTTTTCGAAACTAGTCAACTCAAGTCAACCGTGGTGAAATCTGGTCAACTTTTGGTCAAACTTGATCTTTGCGTATGTTAATATGAGAAAATGTGAGTATGAATTTCAGCAACAATTGGATGCATATTCTCATTCAACCTTTCAAAATAAAGAGATGAGGGTCTCTTAAATAGACTTTCCTGAAATTCATCAACTGTTGAGATCGATTTCAATCAACGGTCAGGATTAAAGGTGAAGTTTAGTCATAAAGGGAGATTTCCAAATTAAAGAGAGTTAACAGATTTAATTTGAGTAAAATAAGGAGTTAACTAATTCAATTTGAGTAGAAAAAAGAGTTAACTTATTTAACTCATTTTTGATCAATAGTGAACTGGAAATTTCCTTGTTTGAACTAAAGAGAGATTTTGTTGAGATATTTAATTTAATAAAATGAGATATGCTCTCATAATTACTTTTTGTCTTTAATTAAATAATCTTTAATAAATTTGAGACACTTTTCTTATTTAATTAAATAACTTCATTTAATTAATTAGGAATGGCTTCTCATTTAATTAAATAACTTTGGTTAATTAATTAGAAGTAAGTACTCCATTTAATTAAATAATTTCGTTTAATTATTTCAAAAAAAATTTCGAAACTAGTCAACTCAAGTCAACCATGGTTAAATCTAGTCAACTTTTGGTCAAACTTGATCTTTGTGTATGTGAATATGAAATAATGTGAGTATGAATTCCAGCAACAATTCAATGCAAATTCTCATTCAACATTTCAAAACGAAGAGATGAGGGTCTCTTAAATAGACTTTCCTAGAATTCTTCAAAGGTTGAGATTGATTTCAATCAATGGTTAGGATTAAAGGTGAAGTTCAGTCATAAAGGGAGATTTCCAAATTAAAGGGAGTTAACAGATTTAATTTGAGTAAAATAAGGAGTTAACTGATTCAATTTGAGTAGAAAAAGGAGTTAACTGATTTAACTCATTTTTAATAAATAGTGAACTGGAAATTTTCCTTTTTGAACTGAAGAGAGATTTTTTTAAGATATTTAATTTAATAAAATGAGATATGCTCTCATAATTATTTTTTCTATTTAATTAAGGAATCTGTAATTAATTAGAGACACTTTTCTTATTTAATTAAATCACTTCATTTAATTAATTAGAAATGGCTTCTCATTTAATTAAATAAATTTGTTTAATTAATTAGAAGTAAGTACTCCATTTAATTAAATAATTTTTTAAAATTATTTCATAATTCTTTTCCAAACTAGTCAACTCAAGTCAACCATGGTTAAATCTAGTCAACTTTTGGTCAAACTTGATCTTTGCGTATGTGAATATGAGCAAATTGAGTATGAATTCCAGCAACAATTTGATGCAAATTCTTATTTAACCTTTCAAAATGAAGAGATGAGAGTCTCTTAAATAGACTTTCGTAGAATTCATCAACGGTTGAGATCGATTTAGTTCAACGGTCAGGATTGAAGGTGAAGTTCAGTCATAAAGGGAGATTTCCAAATTAAAGGGAGTTAACAGATTTAATTTGAGTAAAATAAAGAGTTAACTGATTCAATTTGAGTAGAAAAAGGAGTTAACTAATTTAACTCATTTTTTATCAATAGTGAACTGAAAATTTCTCTTTTTGAACTGAAGAGAGATTTTGTTGAGATATTTAATTTAATAAGATGATATATGTTCTCATAATTACTTTTTCTATTTAATTAAATAATCTTCAATTAATTTGAGACACTTTTCTTATTTAATTAAATAACTTCATTTAATTAATTAGGAATGGCTTCTCATTTAATTAAATAACTTTGTTTAATTAATTAGAAGTAAGTACTCCATTTAATTAAATATTTTTTTTTAATTATTTCAAAATTCTTTTTGAAACTAGTCAACTCAATTCAACCTTGGTTAAATCTGGTCAACTTTTGATCAAACTTGATCTTTGCGAATGTGAATATGAGCAAATGTGAGTATGAATTCCAGCAACAATTCGATGCAAATTCTCATTCAACCTTTCAAAATGAAGAGATGAGAGTCTCTTAAATAGACTTTTCTAGAATTCATCAATGGTTGAGATCGATTTCAATCAACGATCAAGATTAAAGGTGAGGTTCAGTCATAAAGGACGATTTCCAAATTAAAAGGAGTTAACAGATCTAATTTGAGTAAAATAAGGAGTTAATCGATTCAATTTTAGTAAAAAAGGAGTTAACGCATTTAACTCATTTTTTATCAATAGTGAATTGAACATTTTCCTTTTTGAACTGAAGAGATATTTTGTTGAGATATTTAATTTAATATAATGAGATATGTTCTCATAATTACATTTTCTATTTAATTAAATAACTCTATTTAATTAATTAGAAGTAAGTACTCCATTTAATTAAATAATTTCGTTTAATTATTTCAAAAAAAAAAATTTAAGCACTCAACTCAAGTCAATCGTGGTTAAATCTGGTCAACTTTTGGTCAAACTTGATTTTTTAGTATGTGAATATGAACAAATGCGAGTATGAATTTCAGCAACAATTCGATGCAAATTCTCAGTCAACCTTTCAAAATGAAGAGATGAGGGTCTCTTAAATAGACTTTCCTGGAATTCATCAACTGTTGAGATCGATTTCAATCAACGGTCAGGATTAAAAGTGAAGTTCAGTCATAAAGAAAGATTTCCAAATTAAAGGGAGTTAACAGATTTGATTTGAGTAAAATAAGGAGTTAACTGATTCAATTTGAGTGGAAAAAGGAGTTAACTGATTTATCCCAATTTTGATCAATAGTGAACTGAAAATTTCCCTTTTTGAATTGAAGAGAGATTTTGTTGAGATATTTAATTTAATAAAATGAGATATGCTCTCATAATTACTTTTTCTGCAAAAAGAGGGGTAAAAATTTATTAAGACAAAAAGGAATACAACAAGGAGAGCTCAACAAGGAGCTCGATCCTGAGCAACAAGATCATCAAATTCTTGCACCATCTCAAAGGACAGTTGCCTCCTATCCCTAATATTCCAACTCGGATCATGACTAGATGCGCATTTGGCTAAACAATCAACAGTTCTATTCCATTCACGAGGAATATACGTGAACCTAATGAATTGAAAAGAGGAAGAGAATAAAAGAATCTGCTTAACAACAGTGGCTAGCTGCCAACTAACATCTTCAAGCTCTTGCGAAGAAAGCATGTTCACCACCACTTGGGAATCAGACTCACAGATAATCTTACTCCATCCCCACAAGCAAAACTATTCCACAACATATAAAATAGCTTGAGCTTCCATGAGATTGTTAGTATAATTACCCTTATGAACTGAGAAGAAAAATTTAACATCCCCATAACTACAACGAGCCACTTCGCCAATACCAGCCGGACCAAGATTCCCACGGGAACAACCATCAGTGTTAATTTTCAGAACTCCACAGGGAGGAGGAATCCAGTGCCCATCCCGGTTAACCTAACCCTTCCTCTGATGGTGAAGCTGCCTGGACATAGAAGGAAACCTATGAGCTGCAGCCGCATCCTACAGATGAAAATTGAGGTGATTACAGATAGCAAGATCAACTGGATCCATACCCCCATCAAGCTCACACTTCACAAGAATAGTTTCCTGAAGAGAATGTGATATTTTTCACCAAAGATGCAAAACACCAAGCCAAACATCTTGGAATATGCAATGATTCCTCTCCAACTAGATATGCCAAAGCATGAAAGATGGGCCAGCAATCCAAGTAACATGGAGAAAAGAAGACTTGAGGGAGCAGTACCCAAGCAGGCCCAGAACTCAGGCAAAGAGGAAGCATGTCGACAAGAGCAACCCCAAGTGCTCCAACAAAGGTGCCATATCTTAGTAGAATAGGAGCAATGGAAGAACAGATGGGAGACAGACTCCTCTCCATTACCACACAAAACACAATAAGGGAGGCCCTGAAATCCATGTTTACAAAGATTATCCCAAGTAAGACAACGGTTGTGAGCCACTAGCCACATGAAAAAATTCCACTTGGACCAAGAAACTTTATTCTAAACTTGCTTCCACCAAGGGACCTCAGCATCCCCAAATAATTGTCCAGTTATCTCCTGATACCCAACAGAGACATGATATTTACCAGACAAGGTACCGCCCCAAGCCAAAACATCTGAACCAAGCAAAGAAGAACACTCTCTAGAGGCCAGAATTTGAGAAAGCTCCTGATGATCAATGTTTGTACCTTCAAGAGGCCAATCAGAAGAATTCTTCCATCTGTAACCAACAATAGGTCCCAATTGATAAGGAGTCTTGTAATGAGCCACTTTATCCCATCTAGAGGCAAGAAAAGAGTCACAAAGAGGTTGAAGATGAGGGTATATGGATAAAATGGAAGGGAATCCATCCCAAGCATCAGACCAAAACAAAGCCTGAGAACCTCCTTTACATATCCAAAACAGACCCCTCTTTACCAACATCACACCTGTCTTCAAAGTATGCCAAACCATTGAGCCATGACCTTCAAGAGGAAGTGCAGAAACAGAGCAAGGATCAGCACCATGAAAATATTTATGAGTGATAATACGAGCCCAAAGTTGATGTTGTCCAGAGCACCATCACCAATAAAGTTTAGCAGCCAAAGCTTGACTACTCAATAGAGCATATCGAAGACCAAGACCACCCTCCTTTTTAGGCCTACAAATAGTTGCCCAATTAACCAAGCTCCATTTAGTACTATGCAAATTACCACTCCAAAGGAATTGTCAAGAAAGAGCATCAAACTCCTTGAGAAAGTAAATAGGTACAGCGTGAACCATGCTTCGATAAGTAGGAAGAGCTTGGATAATAGCTTGAAGAAGAGTAACCCGGGTAGCAGTAGAAAGCCATCTATGAGTCCAATGATTTACCTTATCCTTAAGCTTGGTAATAAAAAATTTCCAGAAGAGATGTGGCTGCCTGGAAACAGCAATAGGGATGCCAAGATAAGTCAAAGGAAGTGATCCTATCTGAAACTGTAGGATACCAACAATCCTTTGTTGAATAGAATTAGGAGTGTTAAAAAAGTAAATGGAAGATTTGTGCTCATTAACTTTCTGGCCTGAAGCTACCAAATAAATGTCCAAAGCATGTCGAAAGGCTTTAGCTTCCTTGATCCTAGAAAGACCAATAGGAGCAGAATCATCAACAAATTGAAGATGGGAAAGAGAAGGTAAGCCATTACCCCACCGCCAACCTTGAATAGAATTTTGGGACACCTGATGCTTAATGAATCTGCCCAAGCCTTTAGCCATGATGATGAATAGATATGGGGAGAGAGGGTCACCCTGGCAGAGGCCTCTAGAAGCACCAAATAGTTGAGAAGGTTGACCATTAATAAGAACAGAAAAAGAGGCAGAAGTAACACAACTCATAATCCAACTCACCTAGTCAGAGCTAAATCCAAAAGAAAGAAGAATACTCCTTAGGAAGCTCCATTTAACTCTATCATAGGCCTTAACCATATCCAGCTTAACAAACATGGCTCTCTCCCTTGAAGTAGCCATAGAGTGAACAACCTCAGTAGCAATAACCACCCCATCCAAAATTTGTCTCCCAGCAACAAAACCACCTTGTTCTTCTGAGATAATAATGGGAAGCCATCTTTTCAGTCTCTCAGCAATCAACTTAGTAATAACTTTGTAAACCACATTACATAAGGCAATTGGTCTAAAAAACTCCAATTGATTAGCACCCTCTCTCTTAGGAATAAGAGTCAAGAATGTAGAGTTCAAAGCTCGAAGCATCTGCTTGCTAGCATAGGATTCTTTAACCACCTCCAACAAATCATGATTAATGATGTCCCAAAAGTCCTGAAATAATTCAACTGGAAATCCATCTGGACCAGGAGCCTTCCCCTTAGGCATGCCAAAGACCACCTCCTCCAGCTCTTCCAAAGAAATAGGATGCATGAGATAATCATTCATTTCCTGAGTGATAAGGGAAGGAATACAGGACAAAATAAGATTTTCTTCATTATCAGCGGGAGGAGAGTCCTTAGAGAAGAGGGTAGAGAAGTACCAAATAGCCTCCTGGAACAAAGCTAGCAAGGAATTCAATTGGATACCTTGAGAATTAACCAAAGAAGAGATAGTGCTCTGATTTCGGTGAGATTGCACTATTTTATAGAAAAAGGTAGTGTTACAATCATCTTCCTGGAGCCAATCAACTCTAGCCTTTTGCTTTCAAAAAAATTTCTCTCGAAGTTCCCATTCTTCTAGAGCTCTAGAAGCAAGGGATTCAACCTTGCCAAGATCCTCTGAGAAACCTTGATCTCTAATCTCCCTTGTGATGACATCAAGATCTTCTTGAGCAAGCCTCTTCATAAAGTGAAGGTTCCCAAAGCATTCCCTATTCCATATCTTGAGATGCCTTTTAACATATTGAAGCCTTTTAGAAAATGAGAACATTGTAGTACCATATGCAGAAGCACCATCTTTCCACCAAAAGAAAACAAAATCATGAAGAGAGGAGTCTCGAAGCCACATCAACTGGAACTTAAAAGGAGGATGCTTTGGAACATAAGCCCCTATAGCGGAAAATTTGATTGGCCAATGATTTGAACCCCTCCAATCAAAGATTTTTGAAGAGATAGTAAGGGTGCCACTAACCTAGAAGCAAGAAACAAGAAATCTATCCAGACGTTCTGAGATAGCAGCAACACCAGTCCTACAATTATTCCAGGTATAGAGACCATTAGAAGGCTTAACATCAGAGAGATGCAAAAGAGATATATGTTGCCGAAGAAGAGCAAAAGAAGGCCCCAATCTAGCCAAACCACCATGCTTCTCCTCCAGACTTAAAATTGAATTGAAGTCCCTTGCTAACACCCAAGGATGATAAGGATGACAATTTCTAACATATTGAATATGTTCCCAAAGTTCCTCCTTTGCCACAAGATCAACAGGTGCATACACATTAGTAACCATGATTGCCTCTCCTGAGTCTAGAGCAGAAGGTACCATAGAGAGAGCTGAGTGAGAAGACATCCAGCCAAGAGGAGAAATTTTTTGAGGATCCCAAAATATAGCTAAACCACCTGCACTGCCTATTGCCCCAACACACTGGCATTGGCCATGAGACCAAATACTAGAGGCATGTTGGACCATAGACTCCATGGAGAGCTTAGTCTCTTGGATACAAAAAACATCAAGGCTATGATCAACCACCAAGTTATGAATAGCCTTTTTTTTCTAGGGATGCCATTCAACCCCCTTACATTCCATGAGAGAATAATCATCATTGGGTAGAATTGAGAAAATGAGAATCCAAAGGTTTCACTGAACCAGACTCAATCAATATATCTCCTGTGAGTTTAATCTTCTCTTGGTCTGTTTTGCACCCACTCCTTAGAGGGGGAGTAGAAGAAGCTCACTTAAAGGGTCAAGGCATCAACCCCAAGGGGAGAGGAGAACCCTTGCCCTTACCTGATGGTAGCACATCCTTAACCAAGTCAGCTAAAACAACATCATTATCCTCCAACACTACAGGAGTCACTAGAGCCTCTGTCACAAGAGCTACAGGGACCTCACAGTTCTGATATAATACAACTTGGGATGCCCCACAAGCATCATTAGGAACAGATCTCTCATCTAGGCAAACTGGATCAGAAGAGATAGGAGAAGGAATACCCTCCTCTAGAACCATACTATCCAGCACCTCAAAGCGGTTAAAACTTGAATCAAATAATCTTTCTTTCAAAGGCCTCTTTTGACCATGTCCCTTAGCTCGAGGGTGAACAGGGGTAAATCCATCCTTATCCTGCATTTGAGCCTTACCCTTACTTTTAGCATCTTGCAGATTCATCCCCTTGGTAGTATTAGCCATTTGAGATTGTCCTTTCCCTGTAGTATCTACCAAACCACTAGTATTGCCAGCTGTAGAACCATCCACTCCTTTGAAACTTGAGTTACGGGGGCACTGACGCTGTAAATGACCATACTCATGACAAATTCGACAACAGAAAGGGAGAGATTCATAATCTAACTGCTACACCCAAGAAAAATCCCCCATACAAATTTCCAAAGAATCTGGTAATGGGTTATTCAAATTAATTTCAACACAAATTCTAGCATAAGAAATAACCTTTTTATCGAGGGATTGATGTGCGATTGCAGCCGGCTTCCCCAACAAAGCAGCAATTTGTCAAAAGATGTCTTCACGCCAAAATTCCAAGGGAAGACGAGGCAAGCGAACCCAAACTGGCACTGTTGAAGGGAAATCCTCAGCAGAATTAAAACCTGAATGCCAAGGTTTGACAAATAACCCCACATGGTTGTAGAAATAAGGGCCTCCTTCAAAAACATGATCCCAATCAGACATGCAAGAGAATACAACAAAAGAAAACTATTCCCTGCCAACATAATCTCCATATCGCCTTCCACCTGCCATGAGTAGTGGATCCATGCCTCAAGAGCAGATAGGGAAATTCGGATTCCAAGAAATTTGCATATGAAAGCATGCTTGGTCCAATAATCAATGTCCTCCATTACAGCCATTGGAGGAATAACCAGACCAGGGTGATCATGGCTATGCAAAAAACAACCATTAACTTTTTTTTAGCTTGGAGCTCTCCCCTGAATAAAACGATTCAGATCGCATTGCATGCATAGTTGGAGAAGAACCATCTGTTCTCACCAACAGAGAAGAAATCCTAGGCCCTGCCATGCAAAAAATAAAACCCCAATTCAAAATTGACTACAGAAGATTTCCAAAAACACCAACGCAAATTATGTCTAGTAGCTAGCAATCCAAACAGAACAGAAAAATAGTAAAGATCAAACACAAGGAATGGGCAAGGGGAAAAACCCTAGCCCAGCCGGCAGCCAACGCTTCTCCACATTCTCCCAACAATCCACAAAAGAATTTTTCAATTACTTTTTCTATTTAATTAAGTAATCTTTAATTAATTAGAGACACTTTTCTTATTTAATTAAATAACTTCATTTAATTAATTATGAATGGCTTCTCATTTAATTAAATAACTTTCTTTAATTAATTAGAACTAGGTACTCCATTTAATTAAATAATTTTGTTTAATTATTCAAAAATTCTTTTCCAAACTAGTCAACTCAAGTCAATCGTGGTTAAATCTGGTCAACTTTTGGTCAAACTTGATCTTTCCATATCTGAATATGTGCAAATGTGAGTATGAATTTCAGTAACAATTCGATGCAAATTCTCAATCAACCTTTAAAAATGAAGAGATGAGAGTCTCTTAAATAGACTTTCTTGGAATTCATCAACGGGTGAGATCGATTTCAATTAACGGTCAGGATTAAAGGTGAAGTTCAGTCAGAAAGGGAGATTTCCAAATTAAATGGAGTTAATAGATTTAATTTGAGTAAAATAAGGAGTTAACTGATTCAATTTGAGTAGAAAAAGGAGTTAACTAATTTAACTCATTTTTGATCAATAGTGAACTAGAAATTTCCCTTTTTGAACTGAAGAGAGATTTTTTTGAGATATTTATTTTAATAAAATAAGATATGCTCTTATAATTACTTCTTCTATTTAATTAAATAATCGTTAATCAATTTGAGACACTTTTCTTATTTAATTAAATAACCTCATTTAATTAATTAGGAATGGCTTCTCATTTAATTAAATAACTTTGTTTAATTAATTAGAAGTAAGTACTCCATTTAATTAAATAATTTTGTTTAATTATTTAAAAATTCTTTTCGAAACTAGTCACCTCAACTCAACCGTTATTAGATCTGGTCAAGTTTTGGTCAAACTTGATCTTTGCGTATTTGAATATGAGAAAATGTAAGTATGAATTCCAGCAACAATTCAATTCAAATTTTAATTAAACCTTTCAAAATGAAGAGATGAGGGTCTCTTAAATAGACTTTCTTGAAATTCATCAATAGTTAAGATCGATTTCAATCAGCGGTCACAATTAAAGGTGAAGTTCAGTCATAAAGGGAGATTTCCAAATTAAAGGGAGTTAACAGATTTAATTTGAGTAAAATAAGGAGTTAACTGATTCAATTTGAGTAGAAAAAGGAGTTAACTGATTTAACTCATTTTATATCAATAGTGAACTGGAAATTTCCCTTTTTGAACTGAAGAGAGATTTTGTTGAGATATTTAATTGAATAAAATGAGGTATGCTCTCATAATTACTTTTTCTATTTAATTAAATAATCTTTAATTAAATAGAGACACTTTTCTTATTTAATTAAATAAATTCATTTAATTAATTAGGAATGGCTTCTTATTTAATTAAATAACTTTGTTTAATTAATTAGAAGTAAGTACTCCATTTAATTAAATAATTTTGTTTAATTATTTTAAATTTTTTTCGAAACTAGTCAACTCAAGTCAACTGTGGTTAAATCTAGTCAACTTTTGGTCAAATTTGATCTTTGCACATGTGAATATGAGCAAATGTGAGTATGAATTTCAGCAACAATTTGATGCAAATTCTCATTCAACATTTCAAAATGAAGAGATGAGGGTCTCTTAAGTAGACTTTCTTGGAATTCATCAACAGTTGAGATCAATTTCAATCAACGGTCAGGATTAAAGGTGAAGTTCAGTCATAAAAGAAGATTTCAAAATTAAATGGAGTTAACAGATTTAATTTGAGTAAAATAAGGAGTTAACTGATTCAATTTGAGTAGAGAAAGGAGTTAACTGATTTAACTCATTTTTGATCAATAATGAACTGGAAATTTCCCTGTTTGAACTGAAGCGAGATTTTGTTGAGATATTTAATTTAATAAAATGAGATATGCTCTCATAATTACTTTTTCTATTTAATTAAATAATCTTTAATTAATTAGAGACACTTTTCTTATTTAATTAAATAACTTCATTTAATTAATTGGGAATGGCTTCTCATTTAATTAAATAACTATGTTTAATTAATTAGAAGTAGTTACTCCATTTAATTAAATAATTTCATTTAATTATTTCAAAATTATTTTCGAAACTAGTCAACTCAAGTCAATCGTGGTTAAATTTGGTCAACTTTTGGTCAAACTTGATCTTTGCGTATGTGAATATGAGCAAATGTGAGTATGAATTCCAGCAACAATTCGATGCAAATTCTCATTCAACCTTTCAAAATGAAGAGATGAGGGTCTCTTAAATAGACTTTTCTAGAATTCATCAACGGTTGAGATCGATTTCAATCAACAGTCAGGATTAAAGGTGAAGTTCAATCATAAAGGGAGATTTTTAAATTAAATGGAGTTAACAGATTTAATTTGAGTAAAATAAGGTGTTAACTAATTCTATTTGAGTAGAGAAAGGAGTTAACTGATTTAACTCATTTTTTATCAATAGTGAACTGGAAATTTCCCTTTTTGAACTGAAGAGAGATTTTGTTGAGATATTTAATTTAATAAAATGAGATATGCTCTCATAATTACTTTTTCTATTTAATTAAATAATCTTTAATTAATTAGAGACACTTTTCTGATTTAATTAAATAACTTCATTTAATTAATTAGGAATGTCTTCTCATTTAATTAAATAAAATTTTTTAATTAATTAGAAGTATGTACTCCATTTAATTAAATAATTTCATTTAATTATTTTAAATTTTTTTTTGAAACTAGTCAACTCAAGTCAACCGTGGTTAAATCTGGTCAACTTTTGGTCAAGCTTGATGTAATGCCTTGCCAAGGGTTCCAAAGAATTAACATAGAATTTCACTAAGTTTAGTAGCTTTTTTTTTTTTTTGAAAATAAATACCATATATATAACTCATGCACAATAACGGAAGCAATAGCATTGTCCATCATAACATACATAACAGATTACATTCTTTAAGATCCCTTAACGTTGAATTACATACATGAATCCATCTAGTACAACATCTATATTAAATAATAATGATAAGTCCAATGTTTATACATTACATTTCAAATACTCAATCATCCACCGTACATGTCACAGGGTATGACAAGCTCAAAAAAATATACATACATAGAATAAGTTACATCATCCTATTCTAATCCATGATACATCAAAGTAGAGATAATCACATGATACAAAAACATATACATCCATCATAAAGATCAAACATAATAAACTAAGTGCATGGTTCCTCCCAACCGTCAATAGCATCATTAGACCATCGTGGATCCTAGCCATCCCTCCGTGCGTAACATTTTGAATCACCGAAGAGATCATCGGTGTTACATAGTAGGAATGTCACTCGTAATATATACAACATCATATGTAGAAAGTAATCTAACATGAAAATAAAAGCATAAGATAACATCATCTAACATATGCTAATCATCAATGAAAAAGGATACATATCCACCATCATGAGGGATGCATCAGCCATGATGTCTTAATGAATCTCAAAATGATAAGAGTGGAAAATACACTATCACCCGACCGCGTGGTACCTAAGTGGTGTTCTCCCATCGTGCTAAGGAGATAATATCAAGTCTCAAACATGCTATCAAAATCACATAACACATATCTCTATAAGTCCAGGAATCCTAAAAGTATAATAACTCAAAGGTTCCAAACACAAAATCTGACATCTACTCCTAGAGGCACACAATGACATGTAGGAACCTACCATGCAAGTGGGAAAGTTTCATCGCAATTATCACGTACAAGTTACCTTGGTAGTTAGCTAAACTCCACGGGTCCATACTGATTTCATGCGGCCACTAGTATCCTCTCATACTGACGAGGCATACTATGGAATGCAAGGTCACAACCATGTGTCTCACTACTCCCATCCTAGCATATACAAGCACTCAAGGCATGGGCGAGAACAAAACACTTATCTTTTTAGGTTCATTCAGTTAGTATTAGGTGTGAATGTTATCACTTATTAATCCAACTTACTACATGCATATTTCCTACCCTAATGCTCATGGACTCATAAATCTGAAAATCACAAAAGATAAACCATAAAATTATCAAATATGCATAAAAGTATCAAATCTCCATGAGCTAACATCCATAGAAAATCATGAACACAACAGCTCTCTATTGGCAACTAAAGTATCACTGATAATCAAATATCCAATGGTTCTCAATAACCAAAATATATATCTCAATCATACTGATCGAAGACTCCAAAAATGGTTGAGCCAAACATGTCACAACATGACATCACTAAGAATAAATCCACATTTTAGTCCCATCATGGCGACTAAAAAAATAAACCAAGGATAACTGATCGATGACCAAAATAATGGTTAAGTCAAGTGTCTCATACATAAGAATCTGAACTATAACAATCAGTAATCACAACCAATAAATAGAGCATTCCATCACATAACCATGGTTGGGTTTATAAAGATCGAGATTAAAACATCATCATGTTACCACAATCACATAACCACCCAAGCCTCTGGTAGACGTCCTATACTGGTCAACCTTAGTCAACCCAAAACTCAAAGCAATAGCATAAAGAATACACAATGTAAACACATGTTTTGGTTTTACAACTTGAATTTAAATGTAGAGATCTCAGTTTAAGTTTCCAAGTTTGAAGAATGAATGAGAAAAAACTCATATTGTTTTGGATAAATAAAAGTTTTCCTTATTAGAATTAAAAATCCATTTTCCAATTTATAATATTTGTTTGATACATCCCCCACCAAACTATAAATTCCTTATTTAATAATTTAAAACAATTAAATTATTAAATAGTTGAAAGTTATTAAAGAGTCACCTTTATGAAAATAAATCTTCAATATAAATCATTGATCAAATAATAATAACTTAAATTTATAAATAACTTATTTACATATTACATATATATATATATATATATATATACACACACACACACACACACACACACACACACACACACACACACACACACATACATACATATGTAAATATATTAATACGTTTTCATAAAATCGATTTAACAATTTCGATTGGCACCATATTATATAGCAATGTGAATTGATTATTTATAAATGTTTTAACATAACATTTTTTTTGCATAACATTAACATCAATTAAACCCCCCCAAAACTCTTGCTGCGGTACGTATTACCTACAGTCGCAGGCACTGTGCTGACAGCGAGTACATATTAGCCCTGTCACCACAGACCTACGACAGCAGGTCTCTACCTTCCACAGGCGCAGGGTACGAATCATGCCTCCGACATTATAATATACACTTGTTTCATGCGATATGAATCGCGATGCAATTTATTAAATTTCCCACTGCAATTTATCAATTGCTCAATTCAGTACATTATATATATATATATATATATTAGTATATATATGTATATATATATATGTATGTATATATATATATATAATCAAATTTTATAATAGATCCATAATAAATATATACATGTGCATATATATTAATATACATATATATATGTATATGTATGCAGATCTGAATATATAACCATGTATATTTTTTCTTTTTTTCTACAATTATGAATGCATATAAAAATCTCTAATAAAATTAATCTATCCATATTGAGAATGCATATAAATATGAAACTTTTCAGAAGACATATGGAAGACACAAAGAAGATAGGGAATGTGTGATGCGAAAATAACATAAGTAAAATCACAAGAATCTACCCGGATTCTGATGCTAAATCGCTCTTCTTCAAAAAATCCGCAGAGCAAGCTCCTCCCTTCTTCAGAATTCTTGAGTCCTCCAATGCTCCAATTGCTCTCCCAACGCTGTGTCTAAGCTTCTATGAATGCCTAAATATAAAGAGCTTTCAGGAAACATCTAGAAGGTGTCACCAACTAAGCATGAGTCTTTTCCAACCTTCAAGATGAGCCATAGGGTTGTAGACACCATGTGCTTAATTGATGCAGTAACCCCCGTGTTGTTGACACATGAGAAATAGAGAAGTGTGTTAATTCCCATGCAAGCTTTTAACTCCAATTTACTTTTTATATAATTTCTATTTAAATATTTATAACTTTCATTTTAACTTTATAAATTTTATTATTATTATTTATTTGTTACGTTATTATTATTTTATTATTATTTTTAATTTTAATTTCTAATTTTCTTTTAATTCTTTTCCCTCAATTAATTGCCATTCAATTAATTATAATCAAAATATCAAATAACATGATATTTTATATTAATTTCCTCAAATCATTAATTTATTAATTAAATATATTTATTAAGACTTAATTAATAGATAATTCACCATAGACCTCCAAGATAGAATATGAAAACTCATCATAGAGAAAATCACTCAAAATCAGTCTAAAGGGTTAAAAATCACGAATTATGTCATCCGATAGATTCGGTGGGTAAAATATCCAAATACTTGTCCTACCTCATTAGGACAATTGGTTTAAGGGTTTGGGATTTGGACTTGAGAATTTATCTCCCTTCTCTTATCATTGAGATAGTATAATAGGGTACACTCATTCTTGCAATTCAGAGAAGTCGATACCCGATACCTGCAACCTACAGAAAAACCATGCATGTACATACAATATTTATAATGCTAAGCTAAACAGACAATGGGGTAAGTATGGGGTAAGTATCCATAATACAACATATAAGATAATAAACCATCCATCTAATCATCAATAATAACTGAAAACAATATAATGATCATCATGTATGTAAAGTCTAAATGATCTCATCTTATAACCACTAAATCCATAACATAATGTCTGATAATGTCAAAACAATACCACTAATCTATCAACATAAAACTAGTCTATCATAGTCTGATAATATTAACAATGTCCAGAAAAGATGTGAATGAGGGTGGGCACTACATCCACCCCCCCTTGGGTTAGGCTTACTCCTGGAAGCCTACAAACAAGTAGGAATATAACTCCCTCAATCTAGCTGCATCCTCCCAAGTAGCTGAAGAATCATCAGTAGGGTCCCATTGGACCCTTACCTGCTCGATGGTTCGACCCTTGAGGGTCAACCTCCGCTGCTCCAGAATATGAATTGGCTCCAAAGCTAGTTTCCCGTCCTCTACCTGCAATGCATTCCAATCAAGAACATGTACAATATTAGGAATATACTGCCAAAGCACTGAAACATGGAAAACATCATGAATGCGAGCTAGGCTAGGCGGTAGAGCAAGGTGGTAAGTAACTGGATCAATCCTCTCCAAAATCTCGAACGGTCCCACAAAGCGAGGTGCTAGATTACAACCCTTTCCATATCGGATCAAACTCTTTCACGGTTGCACTCTCAAGAAAACCTTATCACCCACAGCAAACTGCTTATCAATTCTATGAGCATCGGCATACTTCTTCTGCCTATCCAGTGTCGTAGTCAAATTCTCACGGATATGCACTACCTATTGCTCCATATCACGAAGCATCTCAGGTCCCAATAGGATGCGATCCTCAAGACTATCCCAACTCAATGGTGTACGACAAGGATGCCCATATAATGCCTAAAATGGTGCCATACCAATAGAACTATGATATTCGTTGTTGTAAGAAAACTCCACTAAGTAGAGGTAATCCTCCCAATGTGTCTGCCTATCCATCACATACATCCGTAACATATCCTCCAAAACCTGATCCATCCTCTCTGTCTGACCATCAGTCTCTGGATGATATGTCAAACTAAAGTTTATCTATGCTCCAAGCTCATGCTATAACGATGTCCAGAATGCAGATGTGAATACAGGATCCCTATCAAAAATAATCTTTCTAAGAATACCATGTAATCTCACAATATCACGCATAAAGACATTAGCTACAGAAGCTGATGTGTAGGAAAACCTAATCGGTGAAAAATGCACCACCTTAGTCAACTGATCAACGGTGACCATGATAGCATCATGACGTCAAACTGTCATAGGTAATCCTACTATGAAATCCATGGAGATGATATGCCACTTCAAAGAAGGAATAAGATTAGGCTGCAAAAGTCCAGCCGGGTGCTGATGTTCTGCCTGAACTCTCTGACACTCAAGGCACCTAGCCATGAAATCAGCAATATCTTGCTTCATCCTAGACCAAAAGAACAAACGTCTCAAATCAACATGCATGTTCTTGACACCTAAATGTGCTGAGTAAGGTGTATGATGGGCTTCTGCCAGAATCAAGGTGTGAAGCTCATCTCAAAATGGCACAAAAATCCTCCCCAAATGTCTGAAAAGACCATCTAATTCTCGAATGTAACCTGCAAATTTACCTTCCAAAGATCTTCTTGAATCAATCTCTCTACACACTTCCTGATACCATGAATCCGTAGGAAGTACCTGAAGAATCCGACTCCTCAAATCCACACTAAGAGTCATCAATGATGCCACATGTCTCTTGCGACTCAAAGCATCCACCACCACATTCTCCTTACCCTGAATGTACTTAACTTAAAAATCATATTCAAATAGAAACTCCATCCATCACCTCTAGTGAGCATTCAAATTAGGCTAAGTAAAAATGTACTGAAGACTACGATGATCACTATGTAGCTCAAATCGTCTCCCCAACAAGAAATGTCTCCACCTTGTCAAAGCATGAATTACTGCCGCTAACTCAAGATCATGTGTAGGATAATTTAACTCATGATCCTTGAGCTTGCGTCTTTCATACGCAATCACCCATCCATTCTACATCAACACTGCCCCAATCCCTTCAAGAGAAGCATCTATACATACCATGAAATCACCTTCTAGATCAGGTACAGCTAGAATCGGTGCACTGGTCAAAAGCTCCTTGAGCTTTTGGAAAGATTCCTCACATTTCTCTATTCATACAAACTTCTTTCCTTTCCTTTGAAGAGAAGTGATAAGATGTGCTATTCGAGAGAAGTTCTGGACAAATCTACGATAATAACCAACTAAACCCATGAAACTATGAATCTCTGACACATTAGTCGGTGTTGGCCAATCTATTATCACCTGAATCTTTGTAGGATCCACTGAAATACCATCACCTAAAATAACATGCCCTAAATACTGAATCTGCATTTTGAATAATTCACAATTAGCTGCATTGGCATAAAGCTGATTGTCCCTCAAACACTGCAAAACCAACCGCAGGTGTTCCTCATGCTCCTTCTGAGTCTTGGAATATATTAATATGTCATCAAGAAACATGAGTACAAACCTATCCACATAAGATCGGAACACACCATTCATCAAACTCATAAAAACTGATGGAGCATTAGTCAATCCAAAAGGGCACCACTGTGAACTCATAATGCCCATAACAAGTTCAAAAAGCAGTCTTGTGAATATCTGCTTCCTTAATGCGAAGCTGGTACTATCTTGACTTAAGATCAATCTTGGAGAATACTATAGCTTCCTTGATCTGATCGAATAAGTCATTAATCCTAGGTAAAGGATACATGTTCTTAATAGTCACCTTATTCAACTGTCTATAGTCAATATAAAGGTGCAAAGAACTGTCTTTCTTCTTCAGAAAGAGCACTGGAGCTCCCCATGGTGATACACTAGGTCAAATGCTCCCTTTGGCTAGAAGTTCCTCTAGCTGAAGACATAGGTCACCCAATTCCTATGTCATCATGCGATAAGGAGCTTTAGAGATAGGCTCTGCTCCAGGAATCAGATCAATACTAAAGTCAAAGTCCCTCTTCGGAGGCATGGCTGGAATCTCACTTGGAAAAAAAATCTGCATACTCCTGCAAAATTAGGTGATCTAAAGTCTCCCTCATGGGATCTTCTTCATCAAGATCATTTACCATAACAACAAGTATCTGACATCCCTTCCAGAAACTTCGCTTCAATTGTATAGCAAAAATCATTCGCAAAGATCCAAGCCAGTCCATGCCTAAAACCACATCATAGGATGCAAGGGGTATGATTCGAAGATCCACTATAGTATCAAAGATTCCTAAGCTAAGCCTACACTTATGAACTATAGAATCTATGGAGACCTTAATGCCTGAGGCTAGTTCCACTTGCCAACCACGATCTTGCTTCACCGCATCTAGCTTACACTTAGAAACTATAGATGGTGAAATAAATGAATCTGTATCTCCTGAATCAAACAATACTGAAAGAGATATACCTCTAATAGCACCTGTGGTCTCAACCATTGTTCCCTAATGATCTTCCTGATGCTGATCAACTGCTGCAAAAACTCTATGAGCTCTACCTGCATCACCAACTGTAGGCTCTGAAACGGTAGGTCTAGGTCCTAAAAATTGAGGTGCTCACTGAGGACACTAAGCTAAATAATGTCCAATCTAACCACATGAAAAGCATTCCGTATTTTTGCCAGAACCTCTTCCCATAGGTGGTACATTTGATTTTTGGTGACTGTTCCTACTCACAAAAGACTGGTTACTCTGAGCTGGCTGATTGGACTGATTATGTTTATTGCGTTGAGCATTGCGGTTGTTCTTGGTGTTAGCACCTTTGCCACCGCCTTGAGCTTGAGAATTTGATCCCTTCTATTGCTGTGTCTATTGAAACTGCTGCTGATACTGTTTCCCCTTAGAGAAAGAAAACTTCTTGTTACCACCTGAATTGTAGTTGCTTTTAGATCCTGATGCCGCTGGCGCTCCTACAAAACCACCTTGACCAAGGTTGACACTTTGCTCAACAAGGATAGCTCGATGCACCGCATCCTTGAGGGTTTTTGGCTCAAATACCTTGACTTCCCATATAATACAGTTATTCAAACCCCTAATAAAATGTTGTGTCAACTGAGCAAAATTTTCATTGAACCCTAAAAAAGGCATAAGCTCATAAAAATTATGCTCATACTCGGTCACTGACAAAGTGTACTGTCTAAGATTATGAAATTCATCAGCCCTTTGTTGTTTCCATTCCTCTGGTAGCAATCATTCACGGAAACTCTCAAGGAATAACACCCATGTAACACTGCTCATATCAATTCCCAACTTCTTCTCCTCTATCGTCCACCAAGTGGCCCAAAAATTCTCTAAATTAGTGATCGCAAATCTTGCCTTAACATTGCTGTCAAACTCCTGCATGGCAAAAATTCTGTTGAGGGAAATAAGCCACTGCTCGGCCACATAACCAAAACCTTGCCCATTGAAAGGCTTAACCTTGGATCTTGAAAGATCCTTTATTTGAGTGGACACAATGGACCTCTGACGTTCCTTCTGAGGACTTCTAGATCTGGGTCAATGCTCTTGTTCAGTCTGATGCACTTTAGGCTATTCTTGAATAGGAGGTAGACATTCTAGAATAGTTTGCATCATCTACCTCAAACCGACCTCCTCAGACTCAGCTTGGTCTTCTCTACGACTCTCTTTCTACTGCCTACTAGAGTGCTCTTCCCTGCTCTCTACATGAGCCGATCCCTCATGGGCAAACTCATGGACACTAATAGCTCTACCATGACCACGGCCTCTATCACAGCCTCTAACAAAAGACCTAGTCCCAAATACCATCCTACAATAGTACAAGGTACTAAGTTCAGTTCTATGTCTAGGTTTAAGTAAAATTTTCAGTTTTGAAACTAAGTGTTGAAGTATGAAAAATATTCAAGTACCAATTTGAGTCCTGTTTCAATTCACCTAGATCAAGTTTGGAAAGTTACACTTAATAGTTCATAGTTCTAGTTTTTCAAAAATACCCGGATCTCCCAATGTAGAAACGCGGGCTCTAATACTTGATCTTTGGGTATGTGAATATGAGCAATTGTGAGTATGAGTTCTAGCAACAATTTGATGAAAATTCTCATTCAACCTTTCAAAATAAAGAGATGAGGGTCTCTTAAATAGACTTTCCTAGAATTCATCAACGGTTGAGATCGATTTCAATCAACGGTCAGGATTAACGATGAAGTTTAGTAATAAAGGGAGATTTCCAAATTAAAGGGAGTTAACAGATTTAATTTGAGTAAAATAAGGAGTTAACTGATTCAATTTGAGTAGAGAAAGGAGTTAACTGATTTAACTCATTTTTGATCAATAGTGAACTGGAAATTTCCCTTTTTGAACTGAAGAGAGATTTTGTTGAGATATTTAATTTAATAAAATGAGATATGCTCTCATAATTACTTTTTCTATTTAATTAAATAATCTTTAATTAATTAGAGACATTTTCTTATTTAATTAAATAACTTCATTTAATTAATTAGGAATGGCTTCTCTTTAATTAAATAATTTTGTTTAATTAATTAGAAGTAAGTACTCCATTTAATTAAATAATTTCATTTAATTATTTTAAAATTCTTTTCTAAACTAGTCAACTCAAGTCAACCGTGGTTAAATCTGGTCAACTTTTGGTCAAACATGATCTTTGCGTATGTGAATATGAGCAAATGTGAGTATGAATTCTAGCAACAATTCGATGCAAATTCTCATTTAACCTTTCAAAATGAAGAGATGAGGGTCTCTTAAATAGACTTTCCTGGAATTCATCAATGGTTGAGATCGATTTCAATCAACGGTTAGGATTAAAGGTGAAGTTCAGTCATAAAGGGAGATTTCCAAATTAAAGGGAGTTAACAGATTTAATTTGAGTAAAATAAGGAGTTAACTGATTCAATTTCAGTAGAGAAAGCAGTCAACTGATTTAACTCATTTTTTATCAATAGTGAACTGGAAATTTCTCTTTTTGAACTGAACAGAGATTTTGTTGAGATATTTAATTTAATAAAATGAGATATGCTCTCATAATTATTTTTTCAATTTAATTAAATAATCTTTAATTAACTAGAGACACTTTTCTTATTTAATTAAATAACTTCATTTAATTAATTAGGAATGGCTTCTCATTCAAATAAACACCTTTGTTTAATTAATTAGAAGTAAGTACTCCATTTAGTTAAATAATTTTATTTAATTATTTCAAAAAAAATTCAAAACTAGTCAACTGAAGTCAACTGTGGTTAAATCTGGTCAACTTTTGGTCAAACTTGATCTTTGCGTATGTGAATATGAGCAAATGCAAGTATGAATTCTAGCAACAATTCGGTGCAAATTCTCATTCAACCTTTCAAAATGATGAGATGAGGGTCTCTTAAATAGACTTTTCTAGAATTCATCAATGGTTGAGATCGATTTCAATCAACGGTCAGGATTACAAGTGAAGTTCAGTCATAAAGGGAGATTTCCAAATTAAAGGGAGTTAACAGATTTAGTTTGAGTAAAATAAGGAGTTAACTGATTCAATTTGAGTAAAAAAAAGAGTTAACTCATTTAACTCATTTTTGATCAATAGTGAACTGGAAATTTCCGTTTTTGAACTGAAGAGAGATTTTGTTGAGATATTTAATTTAATAAAATGAGATATGCTCTCATAATTACTTTTTCTATTTAATTAAATAATCTTTAATTAATTAGAGACAATTTTCTTATTTAATTAAATAACTTCATTTAATTAATTAGGAATGACTTCTCATTTAATTAAATAACTTTTTTTAATTAATTAAAAGTGAGCACTCCATTTAATTAAATAATTTCATTTAATTATTTCAAAATTCTTTTCGAAACTAGTCAACTGATGTCAAACGTGGTTAAATCTGGTCAATTTTTGGTCAAACTTGATCTTTGCGTATGTGAATATGAGCAAATCCGAGTATGAATTCCAGCAACAATTCGATGCAAATTCTCATTCACCCTTTCAAAATGAAGATACGAGGGTCTCTTAAATAGACTTTCTTGGAATTCATTAATGGTTCTGATCAATTTCAATCAAGGGTCAGGATTAAACGTGAAGTTCAGTCATAAAGGGAGATTTCTAAATTAAAGAGAGTTAACAGATTTAATTTGAGTAAAATAAGGAGTTAACTGATTAAATTTGAGTAGAAAAAAGAGTTAATTGATTTAACTCATTTTTGATCAATAGTGAACTGAAAATTTCCCTTTTTGAACTAAAGAGAGATTTTGTTGAGATATTTAATTTAATAAAATGAGATATGCTCTCATAATTACTTTTTCTATTTAATTAAATAATTTTTAATTAATTAGAGACACTTTTCATATTTAATTAAATAACTTCATTTAATTAAATAAGAATGGCTTCTCGTTTAATTAAATAACTTTGTTTAATTAATTAGAAGTAAGTACTCCATTTAATTAAATAATTTTGTTTAATTACTTCAAAAAAAAATTTGAACCTAGTCAACTCAAGTCAACTGTGGTTAAATCTGGTCAACTTTTGGTCAAACTTGATCTTTGCGTATGTGAATATGAGCAAATGCGAGTATGAATTTCAGCAACAATTCGATGCAAATTTTCATTCAACCTTTCAAAATGAAGAGATGAGGGTCTCTTAAATAGACATTCCTAGAATTTATCAACGGTTGAGATCGATTTCAATCAACGGTCAGGATTAAAAGTGAAGTTTAGTCATAAAGGGAGATTTTCAAATTAAAGGGAGTTAACAGATTTAATTTGAGTAAAATAAGGAGTTAACTGATTCAATTTGAGTAGAGAAAGGAGTTAACTGATTTAAGTCATTTTTAATCAATAGTGAACTGGAAATTTCCCTTTTTGAACCGAAGAAAGATTTTGTTGAGATATTTAATTTAATAAAATGAGATATGCTCTCATAATTACTTTTTCTATTTAATTAGATAATCTTTAATTAATTAGAGACACTTTTCATATTTAATTAAATAACTTCATTTAATTAAATAAGAATGGCTTCTCATTTAATTAAATAACTTTGTTTAATTAATTAGAAGTACTCCATTTAATTAAATAATTTTGTGTAATTATGTCAAAATTCTTTTTGAACCTAGTCAACTGTGGTTAAATCTCGTCAACTTTTGGTCAAATTTGATCTTTACATATGTGAATATGAGCAAATGCGAGTATGAATTTCAACAACAATTCGATGCAAATTCTCATTCAACCTTTCAAAATGAAGAAATTAGGGTCTCTTAAATAGACTTTCCTAGAATTTATCAACGGTTGAGATCGATTTCAATCAACGGTTAGGATTAAAGGTGAAGTTTAGTCATAAAGGGAGATTCCCAAATTAAAGGAAGTTAACAGATTTAATTTGAGTAAAATAAGAAGTTAACTGATTCAATTTGAGTAGAGAAAAGAGATAACTGATTTAACTCATTTTTAATCAATAGTGAACTGAAAATTTTCCTTTTTGAACTGAAGAGAGATTTTGTTGAGATATTTAATTTAATAAAATGAGATATGCTCTCATAATTATTTTTTCTATTTAACTAAATAATCTTTAATTAATTAAGACACTTTTCTTATTTAATTAAATAACTTCATTTAATTAATTAGGAATGGCTTCTCATTTAGTTAAATAAGTTACTTTAATTAATTAGAAGTAAGTACTCCATTTAATTAAATAATTTGTTTTTAATTATTTCAAAATTCTTTTCTAAACTAGTCAACTCAAGTCAACCATGGTTAAATCTGGTCAACTTTTGGCCAAACATGATCTTTGCGTATGTGAATATGAGCAAATGTGAGTATGAATTCTAGCAACAATTCGTGCAAATTATCATTCAACCTTTCAAAATGAAGAGATGAGGGTCTCTTAAATAGACTTTCCTGGAATTCATCAATGGTTGAGATCGATTTCAATCAATGGTTAGGATTAAAGGTGAAGTTTAATCATAAAGGGAGATTTCCAAATTAAAGGGAGTTAACAGATTTAATTTGAGTAAAATAAGGAGTTAAATGATTCAATTTGAGTAGAAAAAGTAGTCAACTGATTTAACTTATTTTTGATCAATAGTGAACTGGAAATTTCGCTTTTTGAACTGAAGAGAGATTTTGTTGAGATATTTAATTTAATAAAATGAGATATGCTCTCATAATTACTTTGTCTATTTAATTAAATAATCTTTAATTAATTACACAAAATTTTCTTATTTAATTAAATAACTTCATTTAATTAATTAGGAACGGCTTCTCATTTAATTAAATACCTTTGTTTAATTAATTAGAAGTAAGTACTCCATTTAATTAAATAATTTCATTTAGTTATTTCAAATTTTTTTTCGAAACTATTCAACTGAAGTCAACTATGGTTAAATCTGGTCAACTTTTGGTCAAACATGATCTTTGCGTATGTGAATATGAGCAAATGTGAAGATGAATTTCAGCAATAATTCAATAGAAATTCTCATTCAACCTTTCAAAATGATGAGATGAGGGTCTCTTAAATAGACTTTTTTAGAATTCATGAACGGTTGAAATCGATTTCAATCAATGGTCAGGATTACAAGTGAAGTTCAGTCATAAAGGGAGATTTGCAAATTAGAGAGAGTTAACAGATTTAATTTAAGTAAAATAAGGAGTTAACTGATTAAATTTGATTAGAAAAAGGAGTTAATTCATTTAACTTATTTTTGATCAATAGTGAACTGAAAATTTCACTTTTTGAACTGAAGAGAGATTTGGTTGAGATATTTAATTTAATAAAATGAGATATGATCTCATAATTACTTTTTCTATTTCATTAAATAATCTTTAATTAATTAGAGACATTTTCTTATTTAATTAAATAACTTCATTTAATTAATTAGGAATGGCTTCTCATTTAATTAAATAATTTTGTTTAATTAATTAGAAGTAAGTACTCCATTTAATTAAATAATTTCATTTAATTATTTCAAAATTCTTTTCTAAACTAGTCAACTCAAGTGAACTGTGGTTAAATCTGGTCAACTTTTGGTCAAACTTGATCTTTGCGTATGTGAATATGAGCAAATGTGAGTATAAATTCTAGCAACAATTCGATGCAAATTCTCATTCAACCTTTCAAAATGAAGAGATGAGGGTCTCTTAAATAGACTTTGTTGGAATTCATCAATGGTTGAGATCGATTTCAATCAACGGTTAGGATTAAAGGTGAAGTTCAGTCATAAAGGGAGATTTCCAAATTAAAGGGAGTTAACAGATTTAATTTGAGTAAAATAAGGAGTTAACTGATTCAATTTGAGTAGAAAAAGGAGTTAACTGATTTAACTCATTTTTGATCAATAGTGAACTAAAAATTTCCCTTTTTGAACTGCAGAGAGATTTTGTTGAGATATTTAATTTAATAAAATGAGATATGCTCTCATAATTTTTTTAAATTTAATTAAATAATGTTTAATTAATAAGAGACACTTTTCTTATTTAATTAAATAACGTCATTTAATTAATTAAGAATGGCTTCTCCTTTAATGAAATAATTTTATTTAATTAATTAGAAGTAAGTACTCCATTTAATTAAATAATTTCGTTTAATTATTTCAAATTTTTTTTGAAACTAGTCAACTCAAGTCAACCGTGGTTAAATCTGGTCAGGTTTTGGTCAAACTTGATCTTTGCATATGTGAATATGAGAAAATATGAGTATGAATTCAGCAACAATTCGATGCAAATTTTCATTCAACCTTTCAACATGAAGAGATGACGGTCTCTTAAATAGACTTTCTTCGAATTCATCAACGGTTGAGATCGATTTCGATCAACGGTCAGGATTAAAGGTGAAGTTCAGTCATAAAGGAAGATTTCCAAATTAAAAGGAGTTAACAGATTTAATTTGAGTAAAATAAAGAGTTAACTAATTCAATTTGAGTAGAAAAATGAGTTAACTCATTTAACTCATTTTTGATCAATAGCGAACTGGAAAATTCCCTTTTTGAGCTAAAGAGAGATTTTGTTGAGATATTTAATTTAATAAAATTAGATATGCTCTCATAATTACTTTTTCTATTTAATTAAATAATCTTTAATTAATTAAAGACATTTTTCATATTTAATTAAATAACTTCATTTAACTAATTAGGAATGGCTTCTTATTTAATTAAATAACTTTGTTTAATTAATTAGAAGTAAGTACTCCATTTAATTAAATAATTTTGTTTAATTATTTCAAAATTCTATTAGAAACTAGTCAACTCAAGTTTATCGTGGTTAAATCTGGTCAACTTTTCGTCAAACTTGATCTTTGCATATGTGAATATGAGCAAATGTGAGTACGAATTCCAACAAGAATTCGATGCAAATTCTCATTCAACCTTTCAAAATGAAGAGATGAGGGTCTCTTAAATAGACTTTCTTGGAATTCATCAACGGTTGAGATTGATTTCAATCAATGGCCAGGATTAAAGGTGAGGTTCAATCATAAAAGGAGATTTCCAAATTAAAGGGAGTTAACAGATTTAATTTGAGTAAAATAAGGAATTAACTGATTCAATTTGAGTAAAAAAAGGAGTTAACTAATTTAACTCATTTTTTATCAATAATGAACTGGAAATTTCTCTTTTTGAAATGAAGAGAGATTTTGTTGAGATATTTACTTTAATAAAATGAGATATGCTCTCATAATTTCTTTTTCTATTTAATTAAATAATCTTTAATTAATTAGAGACACTTTTCTTATTTAATTAAATAACTTCATTTAATTAATTAGGAATGGCTTCTCATTTAATTAAATAAATTTTTTAAATTAATTAAAAGTAAGTACTCCATTTAATTAAACAATTTCATTTAATTATTTCAAAATTCTATTCGAAACTGGTTAACTCAAGTCAATCGTGGTTAAATTTGGTCAACTTTTGGTAAAACTTAATCTTTGCATATGTGAATATGAGTAAATGTGAGTACGAATTTCAACAAGAATTCGATGCAAATTTTCATTCAACCTTTCAAAATGAAGAGATGAGGGTCTCTTAAATAGACTTTCCTGGAATTCATCAACGGTTGAGATCAATTTCAATCAACAGTTAGGATTAAAGGTGAAGTTCAGTCATAAAGGGAGATTTCCAAATTTAAGGGAGTTAGCAGATTTAATTTGAGTAAAATAAGAAATTAATTGATTTAATTTGAGTTGAAAAAGGAGTTAACTGATTTAACTCATTTTTTATCAATAATGAACTGGAAATTTCTCTTTTTGAAATGAAGAGAGATTTTGTTGAGATTATTACTTTAATAAAATGAGATATGCTCTCATAATTTCTTTTTCTATTTAATTAAATAATCTTTAACTAATTAGAGACACTTTTCTTATTTAATTAAATAACTTCATTTAATTAATTAGGAATGGCTTCTCATTTAATTAAATAACTTTTTAAAATTAATTAGAAGTAAGTACTCTATTTAATTAAAAAATTTTGTTTAATTATTTCAAAATTCTTTTCAAAACTAGTCAACTCAAGTCAACCGTGGTTAAATTTGGTCAACTTTATGTCAAAATTGATCTTTGCGTATGTGAATATGAGCAAATGTGAGTACGAATTCCAACAAGACTTCAATGCAAATTCTCATTCAACCTTTCAAAATGAAGAGATGAGGGTCTCTTAACTAGACTTTCCTAGAATTCATCAATGGTTGAGATCGATTTCAATCAACGGTCAAGATTAAACGTGAAGTTCAGTCATAAAGGGAGATTTCTAAATTAAAGGAAGTTAACAGATTTAATTTGAGTAAAATAAGGAGTTAACTGATTCAATTTGAGTAAAAAAAGGAGTTAAATGATTTAATTAAATAGAAACACTTTTCTTATTTAATTAAATAACTTCATTTAATTAATTAGGAATGGCTTCTCATTTAATTAAATAACTTTTTTTAATTAATTAGAAGTGAGTACTCAATTTAATTAAATAATTTTGTTTAATTATTTCAAAATTCTTTTCGAAACTAGTCAACTCAAGTCAACCGTGGCTAAATCTGGTCAAATTTTGGTAAAACTTGATCATTGCATATGTGAATATGGGAAAATGTGAGTATGAATTCTAGTAACAATTCAATACAAATTTTCATTAAACCTTTCAAAATGAAGAGATGAGGGTCTCTTAAATAGACTTTCCTGGAATTTATTATCGGTTGAGATCGATTTCAATCAGTGGTCAGGATTAAAGGTGAAGTTCAGTCATAAAGGGAGATTTTCAAATTAAAGGGAGTTAACATATTTAATTTGAGTAAAATAAGGAGTTAACTGATTCAATTTGAGTAGAAAAAGGAGTTAACTGATTTAACTCATTTTTTATAAATAGTGAACTGGAAATTTCCCTTTTTGAACTGAAGAGAGATTTTGTTGAGATATTTAATTTAATAAAATGAGATATGCTCTCATAATTACTTTTTCAATTTAATTAAATGTCAGGTATTAAAACCTCTTATATTAAAATCATAAGTCATCCGTCATATCTAGATAAAGTAATGTTGATACCAAAAACACACTCAACAAAAGTTTTATGTTCTTCCTAAAAAGAATATAACAAAATTCGTACTGAACAATCTACGTATCAAACTAAAACAAATTAGATCACAGCTAAGTCATAAAAGCAGAATAACCAAAAGAAGGAGTCACGCATGAAATACTCAAATTAAATCTATTAACTCCCTTTAATTTGGAAATCTTCCTTTATGACTGAACTTCACCTTTAATCCTGACCGCTGATTGAAATCGATCTCAACCGTTGATGAATTCCAGGAAAGTCTATTTAAGAGACCCTCATCTCTTCATTTTGAAAGGTTGAATGAGAATTTGCATCAAATTGTTGCTAGAATTCATACTCACATTTGCTCATATTCACATATGCAAAGATCAAGTTTGACCAAAAGTTGACCAGATTTAACCACGATTGACTTGAGTTGACTAGTTTCGAAAAGAATTTTGAAATAATTAAACAAAATTATTTAATTAAATGGAGTACTTACTTCTAATTAATTAAACAAAGTTATTTAATTAAATGAGAAGCCATTCCTAATTAATTAAATGAAGTTATTTAATTAAATAAGAAAAGTGTCTCTAATTAATTTAAGATTACTTAATTAAATAGAAAAAGTAATTATGAGAGCATATCTCATTTATTAAATTAAATATCTCAAAAAAATCTCTCTTCAGTTCAAAAAGGGAAATTTCTAGTTCACCATTGATCAAAAATGAGTTAAATCAATTAACTCCTTTTTCTACTCAAATTGAATCAGTTAACTCCTTATTTTACTCAAATTAAATCTGTTAACTCCCTTTAATTTGGAAATCTACCTTTATGACTAAACTTCACCTTTAATTCTGACCGCTGATTGAAATCGATCTCAACCGTTGATGAATTCCAGGAAAGTCTATTTAAGAGACCCTCATCTCTTCATTTTGAAAGGTTCAATGAGAATTTGCATCGAATTGTTGCTGGAATTCATACTCACATTTGCTCATATTCACATACGCAAAGATCAAGTTTGACCAAAAGTTGACCAGATTTAACCACGGTTGACTTTAGTTGACTAGTTTCGAAAAGAATTTTTAAATAATTAAACAAAATTATTTAATTAAATGGAGTACTTACTTCTAATTAATTAAACAAAGTTATTTAATTAAATGAGAAGCCATTCATAATTAATTAAATGAAGTTATTTAATTAAATAAGAAAAGTGTCTCTAATTAATTAAAGATTACTTAATTAAATAGAAAAAGTAATTATGAGTGCATATCTCATTTTATTAAATTAAATATCCCAACAAAATTTCTCTTCTATTCAAAAAGGGAAATTTCCAGTTCACTATTGATAAAAAATGAGTTAAATGAGTTAAGTCCTTTTTCTACTCAAATTGAATCAGTTAACTCCTTATTTTACTCAAATTAAATCTGTTAACTCTCTTTAATTTGGAAATCTCCCTTTATGACTAAACTTCACCTTTAATCCTGACCACTGAATGAAATCGATCTCAACCATTGATGAATTCCAGGAAAGTCTGTTTAAGAGACCCTCATCTCTTCATTTTGAAAGGTTGAATGAGAATTTACATCAAATTGTTGCTGGAATTCATACTCACATTTGCTCATATTCACATATGCAAAGATCAAGTTTGACCAAAAGTTGACCAGATTTAACCACGGTTGACTTGAGTTGACTAGTTTCGGAAAGAATTTTGAAATAATTAAATGAAATTATTTAATTAAATGGAGTACTTACTTCTAATTAATTAAATAAAGTTAGTTAATTAAATTAGAAGCCATTCCTAATTAATTAAATGAAGTTATTTAATTAAATAAGAAAAGTGTCTCTAATTAATTAAAGATTACTTAATTAAATAGAAAAATTAATTATGAGAGCATATCTCATTTTATTAAATTAAATATCTCAACAAAATTACTCTTCAGTTCAAAAAGGGAAATTTCCAGTTCACTATTGATAAAAAATGAGTTAAATTAGTTAACTCCTTTTTCTACTCAAATTGAATGAGTTAACTCCTTATTTTACCCAAATTAAATCTATCAACTCTGTTTAATTTGGAAATCTCCCTTTATGACTTAACTTCGCCTTTAATCCTGACCGCTGATTGAAATCGATCTCGACTAGTGATGAATTCCAAGAAAGTCTATTTAAGAGAACTTCATCTCTTCATTTTGAAAGGTTGAATGAGAATTTGCATCGAATTGTTGCTGGAATTTGTCATGCCCAAACCATGAGGGCAAAAACACACAATTTTTTTTTTGAAAATGATTAATAATTAAACATGCTCTAAGTTTGAAATGAAAGTGATAGTAGTTTTAGTAAAGGTTCTCTCCATTATGTCTTAAGATTATAAACATGAGGGCGATTACATCGTTAAGATATTGAAGCTTTTGTTATAAGATTGATATCGATAAACTTATGTTCTTACATTTCTTATACAACATTATAGTAAAAGTTATATATATAAAAAAATGAAGTAGATGACTACAAAATTAGTTTAACGAAACAACTAAGAAAATCACATCGACATTAAAACTTAATTTAAATAGACAATAACATGAAGTCTAAAGCTAATTAGTACTCAAAAATTCAAACTTAATTCAATACCAAAACTAAATATATTTAAAAATTAATTAAAAGAAATCAAATCTAAATTAACGATTATATCCATAATACCTAACAATTGAATGAATCGAAATTGATACTAACTTACATCTATAATTTTTAAATTAAGACTAATAGATTTCTTATTATAACCATTACTTAATTAACATTAGATCTACTGTAGATTTTAAATTACTAAAAGAAACTTTCTAAATTTAATACTTTTTATAAGCAACCAAACTAATCTACTAACTAACACTAACAAAATACAAGCAACTAAACTAAACTAATTTTAAACTAAATTTTTTTGAGTTAACATATATCTTTAAAACAATTAACATTAAAACAACATATTAATCAATTAACTAAAATTATTAATATTTAACAAATAACAAACAATAACAAACATAAAACTTTAATAAATTAACTAACTTAAATACTAACATGCTAAAAACTAAAACAATTATTAACTTAACTACTTACTAACAAAAAAAATAGTAATTTAACTTAACATATACTAACTACCCTATCTAACTCTACTTCTAACTAATCAAAAATTTTAACCACTAACTTATTTAAAGCATTAAATAAAACACAAATTAAAAATTAACAATATACAACTAACATACTAACAACTAAGCTTATTAACCACTAACCTAACCACTAACTCTATCCTATACTACCTATACTCTACCCCTCCCTACACCCCTACTCTACTCCCCAAATGGGCGCTTCCCAAAGGTTGGGCGCACTACCCAACCTCACTGACCCTGCGTCAGTGGTACCCCACTTTCCATCCATGCAAGGACAAGCCCCAAGTTTGTCATGCTTGACCATTTTTTTTTAGTGTTACTGCATTTTAGACTTTGTGACTATAAGTTCTTTTCGGATGATTATGTTTCTGTTTCAGAAATTCCTCAATTTTATTTTTTATAAAAGACTTATATGAATCTGATAAACTCATGAAATTTCTAGTTTTAAAAGTTTTTGTTCTATATTGTTTTCGATAAGATTATGATTGGAAAACAATTCTGAGAAAACTTTAAAGGTAGTTCAGACTTTATGGTTTTCATTTTCATCTTCTTTGGTACATCAGCATAATGTAAGTTTATCATGTTTTCTTTTAATTCATCAAAATTAGGATAATTCACTGTTAGTGGATATTCATTGATCATCAATATTTCCCTAATACTTTTTCTTTTCTTGTCATATTTAAATATGTGTGGCATATTAAAGTTTATGTTGTAATAAATTGTTAATATGTTGAATGTTTCAATGTTCATTTATTGAAAATTAAACACGTTTATATATAGTTTCATATTTAAGGTTTCATGCCTATCTAAAAAAAAAAAATTGTATATTTATTTTGGCTATGTTATTATTAAGTTGGGGTTTAAAACCTGCTGTAGTTATTAGCATTGTGCATAGCATATCATATTTTCTAAGTATCTAAGGGTACTAACCTAAAACCCTAATTGGAACTTGATGCTTTGAATGAGTTTCATTGTTGAAGTTTTTTTTTTAAAAAAGCCATATATGGTGGTGGCAAATTAACTGATTGAGTAATTGGTAGTGAAATGTCTCAGTTTTATTTAATGTTTATTTATGAGGAATTATTTCATTGTAGTAGTCAGCCATTTTTGTGTTCGAAAGTTTGAGTTTCAGTTGGGTTTGGGCTGGGAATTTGGCCATATTGATCTGTATGTTATGCATCTGTTGAGCATATTGCTAAGATTCAACATCATGGAGAATTTGGTGGATAAGGCATTCATGTTTATGAAGCTGTGTATTGTTGGATTCCGTATTATCAATTGTTATCAGCGTTTCTAGTTTGGAAGATTGGTTTTGTTTGGTATCTAGGGTTTTGGTAGCGAGTGGTAATTGCAGAGCATTTTTGGGCATCAACTCTTCATTTTAGGTTAGGGGCAGTTCCTAACCTTTACCCTTTTACTATTATGGGTGTTAATTTTGTTTTAAGGAAATTGGGAAGTTCAGTTTGAGTTACACTTGTCGATTCCCAAGTATGGGTATTTGTAGGGTTGGACATTTGGAGTCGAGCTCTGTATATATCCATATTTGGATATCGAGAAATATGAGTTTTCAAACATTGTGTTGTTGGAATTTAGATTTTATGTTATCCATGAATGAATACGATGTTCACCGTATGTATTTAGGATGTCAAAATCTTAGTGCATAGCAGTTATAATTCATTCGTAGACAGTGAGGTTTTGTTTCTGAAGTATTGTTAGTAGGAATTGAAGGAAATGACATTTTTTCAAGCATTTGTCTTGTGTCACAAATGAAATTTGATTTAGAAATTCTATTATTAAATTGAGGTTCGTGATGACTGAGGTCATCTGTGTGTCTCGATTTCTTGTGTTATATAGACATTTTGTCATATAAATGGCTTGAGAGAAAAAGCATAGTTACTCTGTGATACGGGTTGTATGTTTTGAATTTTGTTATTTGGAAAAAATAGTATCTATGCGGTATCACCCAGAATTAAATTTGTGGACAACATGTGTTTACGATTTCATAGATGCATGGTTTAAGAGTTTTGTGGTAACAACAATTAACTCGTTTGATGTTAGAGTCGAATCATTGTTTGAATTTGTAAGCGGACATTTTGTCGAATAGTTGCATGGTATGAGGGTTAACATTTGGTCTTATATTTAGTTCAAAGCATAAAGAATATTGTATCAGCATTTCTTGGTGTAGTAATACTATGTCATAAAAAGGTTATTTAATAGCCGATACTCTATGTGAGTGGGCATTATGTTTCAATTACTATTTGGAATTGTATGCTGTCGAGTTTTAGATGTATTGCTATAATGAGACTTGGAAACTATGCAATGTCATTATTTCATTAGCTAGATAAAACTTGAAGCAGGTAGATGCATCGATTCAATAGTATAATCTGTTCAATACTGGTTTGAACTTTGTTTTAATTAGAAGATAGGTATATATACATATAAAAAAATATACTTGTATTATGATTGTGAGATGACAGTTTTGTGTTGTGTTTTGGGTCATCGAGGGTAGTATTGTCTAATGTTTTTATTTGGTACTCGGGTTTAACAGTGGTGAATAGAGATAGATTATTATGTTCAGTAAATTATGATGGTTTTTGAGTCATCACTCATTGTTTTTTTGAGAAGTTACTCACAACTAAGTATGACAGTATTGATAAATGAAAACATTGGTTAACTTTCTATTTCATTATCAAAATAGTTATTTTATGGATAGCTAGCGTACATTTTAGATTAGGAACTTTAGTATCCTAAATTGCTATTGGATGTCTGAATGCTGAAAACCACATTGCATTTGTGAATCACATTTTAAGTTGATTTTTAACAATAGATCTTTAAATGTTGTGGTAGTTATATTGTGTAATGACTTATTGTCAAATCAGGGTTGTTATTTCTATAGACACTTGTTTACCTTTAATAACATGGTAATAGTCACTTGATAAATTTGGATTATATTTAGTTTTATTTGGATTATGAAAGTCTTTTTAGTATGGTTGAAATTGTTTAAAACATAATTATTTCATTACAAAGATGTTTTCAGATCTTAATTAAAATAAAAGTAGTATAAGATGTGTTACTGATGGATTTAAGGATGTAGGATCATGTTGAAGAACAATTTTATATTTGCCACATGTACATTTTTAGTATATCTGTTTGATGTGTATTTTTAAGAATAGCTATGATGAATGTATATCGAGGTGGCTGAATTTGGTTTATCCTATTTAGTTAATTAAATTCAATGATAACTTTAAAATAAATTGGGTGGGTTAATTTCACATAAAAGTTAATTGGCCTTACCTATGACTTAAACCTATATGGTTAAGTATGGAGAAAAGGCATGTCTCTATTCTGTCTATGACAAGTAAAATAGAGAATTCTGTTATATGATGACTATGAGCATACCATATTTGGATGCAGAAACTTAGTGCCATAACGATGACACCTCAGAATATATATGTTTCATTTATGAGTTATTCTTAGTGTGAGTTTAATTTTGCAATGAAAAGTAATTGTTTACTTCTTGCATATTATTATCAGATTTGCACTATATTAGATGGATTAGAAATCTGTTTTTGGATATCTATATGTTGGTACTAACATGTATGCAGATGGATTTCGCTTTTAAACTTAGTGTGTATTGAGCCCCTGTTTGTGTTATGTTGCATTATGTGTGGTTTTCAGGTGCTTTGAGATTGAAGTAGCTAAGGATGTTTATTGAAGTTACTTCTGAATCAGCATTTAGTGTTCCTATGTTGGCCATAGGTGTCAAGAAATGATATTGTATTTCATTATAGTTTTGAACTCTTTATGTATTCTTTTTGTGATGAAAATGTATTTGGACGATATTCTCTTTCATTAGGAATTTTTTTGTATAAGAGTTGATTCAATCCTTGTATTAGAACTTGTGTTGAGATGATTTTTTAAAAAAATTATTGTGTTTATGGTATTGTATATATATTTTATATTCTTTCGGTTTTGTCTTGTGTGGCATTCCAAAGTTGGGCACTCAGCAAGATACAGAGGAGATTTCCAAAAGTTTAAAAAAACAACTTGATTGCCATGTCTTTTTAAAAACTTTAATACATCAACCTCCATCCAAAGCAATGAGGTGAGCGCTGAGCTAAGGAAAGGAGATGGGACATGGGGGGGTAGGGTGATGTCACCCCCCCCTCCCCTGCCCCCCATGTACACTTCGACTTGCTAAACCATTCAAAACAAAAAAAACATTTTTAAAGCATTATTTTTAAAAAAGACACCCATGGGAAGATGGAAAGGTATTTAAGACAAAAGATTATTAGGTAGCTTAGGATATTTAGTTTATTTTCTTTGTTTTTTTTTTTTTTTTTAACATAAAGAAGTTATAAGGAAATTATATCATTAAAGAAAGATATATATAAATATAAATTTGGAGAATCTTTAAGAATATTCTTTGTTGTCCAAAACCATTAAAATGAGTCTCCCATACAAAAGACAGAGAGTTTTTACTCTCTTAAACATTTTTTTTTTCTAAGTATGGATTAACAAAGAAAATGAATATATATTTTTTTCTTAAGGTGTATAATTTTTTTTTTTAAAGATGTATATATTTATGGAATGGATTTAAACCATGGATTTATTGATTTCTCTAACAACTTGAATTGAACTATAAATCATAATTATTATTATTATTTTTTCCTCAGTATAGTTTTCATTTTGAACATATAAGAAACTTGAAACATTTGCTAAATTTAAACCAACATCTTTACATCTTATTTTGATATGAATCCATCTAATTTAAAATTATGATTAAATCACAAGACAAGCAATTATATTCAACACCAATTTTATTGGCAAACCTGATTCAAGGGCTCAACCGGGAAAGAATCAGGAAGAAAACCCGGCTTCGTTGCCAATCTAACAAAGTTTGAAATACCAATTTACATAGGATATCAATCCAAAATTTCAAAAATATAATTGAATTTTCATCATGACCCTCATCAAGGGATTTATAATGTTTTCGGCAACACATTACTAGAACCATGGATGGAACAGAATCTGATTAGGTGACAACAAGCATGTCCAAGAAACAATTCAAACATGCATATTCCTACAAGTTTTTCACAAAGGGATTCACAATGAATCAAAACTAGGAAGAGGTGGATTCTTCCAACCAGGAGAAGTCAAGCACAACACCAAACAGATGCCCAATCAGGGCTATATACCAAGAACTTTCGTTCTTCCATTTCAACATACTATAATCATACAAGGTTTGTGCTGACAGGTAGGGGCCCATAATACCCTACCCTTTCTCCCTCTTCTCATCCTGAGAAGAGACTCTACACTGGTTGGAGTCCAACTAAATAGACCTTTCCCAAAATTGGTCACTTCTGCCCTCTCCAAGGGTGAGTAATACCAAAACACCCATGCAAGAAAAATCTCAAAATTGCAAACATAAACATGAAAGGAAATTATCCAAAAATAACATGGTTCTCAAAGCTTCCCAACATACCCACAAACATACAAACATTGAAACAACAACAAGGTAGCATAAGCATGAAACAAGAATGAAATCTGAACAAGGGAGATAAGAATTCCAACCTTCACAAAGAGGTAATGGCAATGAACAAGTTTGAGTAGAGCTTCCCTTTCCTTGCTTCAATCTTCAAGAACTCCTCTCTAAATGTAGAGATTGGGTAACAACCTAAACTAGTCCAATGAAGGCCTCT
The DNA here is from genome assembly GCA_028749045.1 of Cupressus sempervirens. NCBI lineage: Eukaryota > Viridiplantae > Streptophyta > Pinopsida > Cupressales > Cupressaceae > Cupressus > Cupressus sempervirens. The sequence goes on from CM053783.1 coordinate 115,811,738, forward strand.
AAATAAGCCTCCAACTCAACCACCCAAAAGGAGTAATAACTACTTCCACCCTGTTAGAAATGGAAAAAGAAATCTGTAAATAAACAATACCAGGAAAGAATCTAAGTGAGTAAATGCATGAAAAGATATTACCATAAAATAGGAGAGAGAAAGCTTCAAGCTCCAACACCATGAGGCAAGATATTTGGAAAGGGGAAAGCAAAGAAAACCCCTTGTGACATTATGAATGAGGCATGAAAAGCCTAAGAAGAGAGAGAGAGAGAGCAAGAGAGAAATGCTCATACAATAATTGAGAAGAGGAAGAAACCTCATTGTTGAATGAGAGAAGAAGGTCATCTCTTAAATAGAGATGAGAGAGAGGAGTTAGAATGTAACTCCCATGCCTATGAATGCCACCATTCATAAGTGTGTGAGGCCAAGTGTGAGATTCCTCTTAAGGAGGAATAATCTAAAATTGGAAATTATAATATATATTTGTCCTCACATATTCCACTAGATGACAAAATAAGATGTAGTGGAAAAAGGACAAAAAAAAAATATATATTAGGATACCTTGGCTTATATCCTAATATATTACAACAATAAATAAAGGAGTTCTAACCTTGGTTTATAAATACACCAAGGAAAGATTAAAACTTCTAACACACCCACTAGCAATTCTACAAACTCCTAACTCAACCTACACTATGATTAAACCCTAAGTGGAGATGAGGTGAGGTAACCCAAGATAACCACTTGCAATTTTCGTACAAAGGTAAAATGAGACCTTTTGAGCGATCTCCAAAGTCAACAAAAGGAGCTTAGGGGTTGGAAAAGACCCCCAACCCATACCCATAACCCTTGGATATAATTATTTCATGTTTTAAAGCTTTAGGAATAGGTTTAGAGCCACACAAAGGCTAAGAAATAATTAGGACCAACTAATAACTCTAAAAAAAATAGATAAGTACTAATCTGGATTAAGGGTGACTAAACTCGATTAAGAACTCAATTAGCAAACTGACACTAACTTAAACTGACTTAGGTCCATGAGTTACACAACTAACCCTAAACATCATACAGAAGAACATAACCAATTTACGAGTGTTAAGTGACACTAACAGAACATAATTATGAAGACTAACATTTACTGAACACAGAAAGATACATACATACATCTCACAATACAATACGCGAATTACGAACAACAAGATTTCAAAAATTAGCACATAGAGATCAGTTATGTTCCTTCGTCAGTTTCCTCGACTAAAATATCTGCACACTCATTGCACACATCATTAGTCCTGAAAATCACATGTACATATATACATATAAGAAATTCACATAAATTGAACCATTGATCAATCAGGGTTTCTTCCATCCTACTTAATTTTTAACCATTAAAAATCTCTTAAATCAAAGTATCAATCGTACATTTACTGATTTCATCAACATACATATACATAAAACATTAAATGACAAATATCAATATATCTAAAAGTAACATCACATAACATGAAATAATATAATATGTTCTAAGTATCAGATAATGTCTCGAAATCTCGAGTCATGAATGTCAAAATGATAAAATAACAACTGAGGCTACAAAGGGTCGGGGCGAGGCCTCACAGAATTCATACTCACATTTTCTCATATTCACATACGCACAGATCAAGTTTGACCAAAAGCTTACTAGATTTAACCACGGTTGACTTGAGTTGACTAGATTCGAAAAGAATTTTGAAATAATTAAATGAAATTATTTAATTAAATGGAGTACTTACTTCTAATTAATTAAACAAAGTTATTTAATTAAATGAGAAGCCATTCCTAATTAATTAAATGAAGTTATTTAATTAAATAAGAAAAGTGTCTCTAATTAATTAAAGATTATTTAATTAAATACAAAAGTAATTATTGGAGCATATCTCATTTTATTAAATTAAATATCTCAACAAAATCTTTGTTCAGTTCAAAAAGGGAAATTTCCAGTTCACTATTGATCAAAAATGAGTTAAATCAGTTAACTCCTTTTTCTAATCAAATTGAATTAGTTAACTCCTTATTTTACTCAAATTAAATCTCCCTTTAATTTGTAAATCTCCCTTTATGACTGAACTTCACCTTTAATCCTGACCGCTGATTGAAACTGATCTCAACCGTTGATGAATTCCACGAAAGTCTATTTAAAAGACCCTAATCTCTTCATTTTGAAAGGTTGAATGAGAATTTGCATCAAATTGTTGCAGGAATTCAGACTCACATTTGCTCATATTCACATACGCAAAGATCAAGTTTGACCAAAAGTTGACCAGATTTAACCATGGTTGACTTGAGTTGACTAATTTTGAAAAAAAATTTGAAATAATTAAATGAAATTATTTAATTAAATGGAGTACTTACTTCTAATTAATTAAACAAAGTTATTTAATTAAATGAGAAGCCATTCCTAATTAATTAAATAAGAAAAGTGTCTCTAATTAATTAAAGATTATTTAATTAAATAGAAAAAGTAATTATGAGAGCATATCTCATTTTATTAAATTAAATATCTTAATAAAATCTCTCTTCAGTTCAAAAAGGGAAATTTCCAGTTCACTATTGATCAAAAATGAGTTAAATCAGTTAACTCCTTTTTCTATTCAAATTGAATCAATTAACTCCTTATTTTACTCAAATTAAATCTGTTAACTCCCTTTAATTTGGAAATCTCCCTTTATGACTGAACTTCACGTTTAATCCCGACCGTTGATTGAAATCGATCTCAACCGTTGATGAATTCCAAGAAAATCTATTTAAGAGACCCTCGTCTCTTCATTTTGAAAGGTTGAATGAGAATTTGCATCAAATTGTTGCTGGAATTCATACTCACATTTGCTTATATTCACATACGCAAAGATCAAGTTTGACCAAAAGTTGACCAGATTTAACCACGGTTGAATTGAGTTGACTAGTTTCAAAAAAAATTGAAATAATTAAATAAAATTATTTAATTAAATGGAGTACTTACTTCTAATTAATTAAACAAAGTTATTTAATTAAATGAGAAGCCATTCCTAATTAATTAAATGAAGTTATTTAATTAAATAAGAAAAGCGTCTCTAATTAATTAAAGATTACTTAATCAAATAGAAAAAGTAATTATGAGAGCATATCTCATTTTATTAAATTAAATATCACAACAAAATCTCTCTTCAGTTCAAAAAGGAAAATTTCAAGTTCACTATTGATCAAAAATGAGTTAACTAAGTTAACTCCTTTTTCTACTCAAATTGAATCTGTTAACTCCTTATTTTACTCAAATTAAATCTGTTAACTCCCTTTAATTTGAAAATCTCCCTTTGTGACTGAACTTCAACTTTAATCCTGACCGTTGATTGAAATTGATCTCAACCGTTGATAAATTCCAAGAAAGTTTATTTAAGAGACCCTCATCTCTTAATTTTTAAAGGTTGAATGAGAATTTGCATCGAATTGTTGTTGGAATTCATACTCACATTTGCAAATATTCACATATGCAAAGATCAAGTTTGACCAAAAGTTGACCAGATTTAACCACGGTTGACTTGAGTTGACTAGTTTCAAAAAAAAATTGAAATAATTAAACGAAATTATTTAATTAAATAGAGTACTTACTTCTAATTAATTAAACAAATTTATTTAATTAAATGAAAAGCCATTCCTAATTAATTAAATGAAGTTATTTAATTAAATAAGAAAAGTGTCTCTAATTAATTAAAGATTATTTAATTAAATAGAAAAAATAATTATGAGAGCATATCTCATTTTATTAAATTAAATATCTCAACAAAATCTCTCTTCAGTTCAAAAAGGGAAATTTCTAATTCACTGTTGATCAAAAATGAGTTAAATAAGTTAACTCCTTTTTCTAATCAAATTGAATCAGTTAACTCCTTATTTTACTCAAAATTAATCTGTTAACTCCCTTTAATTTGAAAATCTCCTTTTGTGAGTGAACTTCACCTTTAATCCTAACCACTGATTGAAATCAATCTCAACTGTTGGTGAATTCCAAGAAAGTCTATTTAAGAGACCCTCATCTCTTCATTTTGAAAGGTTGAATGAGAATTTGCATCGAATTGTTTCTGGAATTCATACTCACGTTTGCTCATATTCACATATGCAAAGTTCAAGTTTGACCAAAAGTTGACCAGATTTAACCACGGTTGACTTCAGTTCATTAGTTTCGATTTTTTTTTTGAAATAATTAAGAAAAAATTATTTAATTAAATGGAGTACTTACTTCTAATTAATTAAACAAAGTTATTTAATTAAATGAGAAGCCATTCCTAATTAATTAAATGAAGTTATTTAATTAAATAAGAAAAGTGTCTCTAATTAATTAAAGATTATTTAATCAAATAGAAAAAGTAATTATGAGAGCATATCTCATTTTATTAAATTAAATATCTCAACAAAAATTTTCTTCAATTCAAAAAGGGAAATTTCCAGTTCACTATTGATAAAAAATGAGTTAAATTAGTTAACTCTTTTTTCTACTCAAATTGAATCAGTTAACTCTTTATTTTACTCAAATTAAATCTGTTAACTCCCTTTAATTTGGAAATCTTCCTTCATGTTTGAACTTCACCTTTAATCCTGACCGCTGATTGAAATCGATATTTACCGTTGATGAATTCTAGGAAAGTCTATTTAAGAGACCCTCATCTCTTCATTTTGAAAGGTTGAATGAGAATTTGCATCGAATTGTAGCTGGAATTCATACTCACATTTGCTCATATTCACACGCAAATATCAAGTTTGACCAAAACTTGACCAGATTTAACCACGGTTGACTTGAGTTGACTAATTTTGAAAAGAATTTTGAAATAATTAAATAAAATTATTTAATTAAATAGAGTACTTACTTCTAATTAATTAAACAATGTTATTTAATTAAATGAGAAGCCATTCCTAATTAATTAAATAAAGTTATTTAATTAAATAAGAAAAGTGCTTTTAATTAATTAAAGATTATTTAATTAAATAGAAAAAGTAGTTATGAGAGCATATCTCATTTTATTAAATTAAATATCTCAACAAAATCTCTTTTCAGTTCAAAAAAGGAAATTCCTAGTTGACTATTGATCAAAAATGAGTTAAATCAGTTAACTCCTTTTTCTACTCAAATTGAATCATTTAACTCCTTATTTTACTCAAATTAAATATGTTAACTCACTTTAATTTGGAAATCTCCTTTTACGACTAAACTTCACCTTTTATCCTGACCGCTGATTGAAATCGATTTCAACTGTTGATAAATTTCATGAAAGTCTATTTAAGAGACCCTCATCTCTTCATTCTGAAAGGTTGAATGAGAATTTGCATTGAATTGTTGCTAGAATTCATACTCACATTTGCTCATATTCACATACGCAAAGATAAAGTTTGACCAAAATTTGACCAGATTTAACCACGGTTGACTTGGGTTGACTAGTTTCGAAAAGAATTTTGAAATAATTAAACAAAATTATTTAAGTAAATAGAGTACTTCTAATTAATTAAACAAAGTTATTTAATTAAATGAGAAGCCATTCCAATTTAATTAAATGAAGTTATTTAATTAAATAAGAAAAGTGTCTCTAATTAATTAAATATTACTTATTTAAATAGAAATAGAAATTATGAGAGCAAATCTCATTTTATTAAATTAAATATCTCAACAAAATCTCTCTTTAGTTCAAAAAGGGAAATTTCCATCACTATTGATCAAAAATGAGTTAAATCAGTTAAATCTTTTTTCTACTCAAATTGAATCTATTAACTCCTTATTTTACTCAAATTAAATCTGTTAACTCCCTTTAATTTGGAAATCTCCCTTTATGACTGAACTTCACCTTTAATCTTGACCGTTGATTGAAATCGATCTCAACCATTGATGAATTCCAACAAAGTCTATTTAAGAGAATCTCATCTGTTCATTTTGAAAGGTTGAATGAGAATTTGCATCGAATTGTTGCTGGAATTCATTCTCACATTTGCTCATATTCACATACGCAAAGATCAAGTTTTAACCAAAGTTGACCAGATTTAACTACAATTCACTTGAGTTGACTAGTTTTGAAAAGAATTTTGAAATAATTAAATGAAATTATTTAATTAAATGGTGTACTTACTTTAATTAATTAAACAAAGTGATGTAATTAAATCAGAAGCCATTCTTAATTAAATAAATGAAGTTATTTAATTAAATAAGAAAAGTGTCTCTAATTAATTAAAGATTATTTAATTAAATAGAAAAAGTAATTATGAGAGCATATCTCATTTTATTGAATTAAATATCTCAACAAAATCTCTCTTCAGTTCAAAAAGAGAAATTTCCAGTTCACTATCGATCAAAAATGAGTTAAATCAGTTAACTCCTTTTTCTACTCAAATTGAATCTGTTAACTCTTTATTTTACTCAAATTAAATATGTTAACTCCCTTTAATTTGGAAATCTCATTTTATTACTGAACTTCACCTTTAATCTTGACCACTGATTGAAATTGATATCAACCGTTGATGAATTCCAAGAAAGTCTATTGAAGAGACCCTCATCTCTTCATTTTGAAAGGTTGAATGAAAATTTGCATCGAATTGTTGCTGGAATTTATACTCACATTTACTCATATTCACATACGCAAAGATGAAGTTTGACCAAAAGTTGACCAAATTTAACCATGGTTGACTTGAGTTGACTAGTTTCGCAAAGAATTTTGAAATAATTAAATGAAATTATTTAATTAAATAGAGTACTTACTTCTAATTAATTAAATAAAGTTATTTAAATAAATGAGAATCCATTGCGAATTAATTCAATGAAGTTATTTAATTAAATAAGAATAGTGTCTCTAATTAATTAAAGATTATTTAATCAAATAGAAAAATTAATTATGAGAGCATATCTCATTTTATTAAATTAAATATCTCAACAAAATCTCTCTTTAGTTCAAAAAAGGAAATTTTCAGTTCACTATTGATCAAAAATGAGTTAAATCAGTTAACTCCTATTTCTACTCAAATTGAATTAGTTAACTCCTTATTTTACTCCTTATTTCTACTCAAATTGAATTAGTTAACTCCTGACCGTTGATTGAAATCGATCTCTACCGTTGATGAATTTTAGGAAAGTCTATTTAAGAGACCCTTATCACTTAATTTTGAAAGGTTGAATGAGAATTTGCATCGAATTGTTGCTGGAATTCATACTCACATTTGCTCATATTCACATACGCAAAGATCAAGTTTGACTAAAAGTTCACCAGATTTAACCACGATTGACTTAAATATCTCAACAAAATCTCTCTTCAGTTCAAAAAGAGAAATTTTCAGTTCACTATTGATAAAATATGAGTAAAATCACTTAACTCCTTATTTTACTCAAATTAAATCTATTAACTCCCTCTTCTCTTCATTTTGAAAGGTTGGATGAGAATTTGCATCGAATTGTTAATGAAATTCATACTCACATTTGCTCATATTCACATACACAAAGATCAAGTTTGACCAAAATTTGACCAGATTTAACCATGGTTTACTTGAGTTGAAAATAATTTTAAAATAATTAAACGAAATTATTTAATTAAATGGAGTGCTCACTTCTAATTAATTAAACAAAGTTATTTAATTAAATGAGAAGCCATTCCTAATTAATTAAATGAAGTTATTTAACTAAATAAGGAAAGTGTCTCTAATTAATTAAATATTACTTATTTAAATAAAAAAAGTAATTATGAGAGCATATCTCATTTTATTAAATTAAATATCTCAACAAAATCTCTCTTCAGTTCAAAAAGGAAAATTTCTAGTTCACTATTGATCAAAAATGAGTTAAATGAGTTAACTCCTTTTTCTACTAAAATTGAATCAGTTAACTGCTTATTTTTCTCAAATTAAATCTGTTAACTTCATTTAATTTAGAAATTTCCCTTTATGACTGAACTTCACCTTTAATCCTGACAACTGATTGAAATCGATCTCAACCATTGATGAATTCCAAGAAAGTCTATTTAAGAGACCCTCATCTGTTCATTTTCAAAGGTTGAATGAGAATTTGCGTCGAATTGTTGCTGGAATTCATACTCACACTTGCTCATATTCACATACGCAAAGATCAAGTTTGACCCAAAGTTGACCAATTTTAACTACGGTTGACTTGAGTTGACTAGTTTCAAAAAGAATTCTAAAATAATTAAATGAAATTATTTAATTAAATGGAGTACTTACTTCTAATTAATTAAACAAAGTTGTTTAATTAAATCATAAGCCATTCCTAATAAATTAAATGAAGTTATTTAATTAAATAAGAAAAGTGTCTCTAATTAATTAAAGATTATTTAATTAAATAGAAAAAGTAATTATGAGAGCATATCTAATTTTATTAAATCAAATATCTCAACAAAATCTCTCCTTAGTTCAAAAAGGGAAATTTTCATTTCACTATTGATCAAAAATGAGTTAAATCAGTTAACTCCTTTTTCTACTCAAATTGAATCAGTTAACTACTTATTTTACTCAAATGAAATTTGTTAACTCCTTTTAATTTGGAAATCTCCCTGTATGACAGAACTTCACCTTTAATCCTGACCGTTGATTGAAATCGATCTCAACCGTTGATGAATTTCAAGAAAGTCTATTTAAGAGACCCTGATCTCTTCATTTTGAAATGTTGAATGAGAATTTGCATCGAATTGTTGCTGGAATTCATACTCACATTTGCTCATATTCACATACGCAAAGATCAAGTTTGACCAAAAATTCACCAGATTTAACCACGGTTGACTTGAGTTGACTAGTTTCGAAAAGAATTTTGAAATAATTAAATGAAATTATTTAATTAAATGGAATACTTACTTCTAATTAATTAAACAAATTTATTTAATTAAATGAGAAGCCATTCCTAATTAATTAAATGAAGTTATTTAATTAAATAAGAAAAGTGTCTCTAATTAATTAAAGATTATTTAATTAAATAGAAAAAGTAATTATGAGAGCATATCTCATTTTATTAAATTAAATATCTCAACAAAATCTCTCTTCAGTTCAAAAAGAGAAATTTCCACTTCACTATTGATAAAAAATGAGTTAAATCAGTTAACTCCTTTTTCTACACAAATTGAATCAGTTAACTCCTTATTTTACTGAAATTAAATCTGTTAACTCAGTTTAATTTGGAAATCTCCCTTTATTACTGAACTTCACCTTTAATCCTGACCATTGATTGAAATCGATCTCAACCGTTGATGAATTCCAGTAAAGTCTATTTAAGAGACCCTCATCTCTTCATTTTGAAAGATTGAATGAGAATTTGCATCAAATTGTTGCTAGAATTCATACTCACATTTGCTCATATTCACCTACGCAAAGATAGAGTTTGACCAAAAGTTGACCAGATTTAACCACGATTGACTTGAGTTGACTAGTTTCGAAAAGAATTTTGAAATAATTAAATGAAATTATTTAATTGAATGGAGTACTTACTTCTAATTAATTTAAAAAAATTATTTAATTAAGTGAGTAGCCATTCCTAATTATTTAAATAAAGTTATTTAATTAAATAAGAAAAGTGTCCCTAATTAATTAAAGATTATTTAATTAAATAGAAAAAGTAATTATAAGAGCATATCTCATTTTATTGAATTAAATATCTCAACAAAATCCCTCTTCAGTTCAAAAAGAGAAATTTTCAGTTCACTATTGATAAAAAATGAGTTAAATCAGTTAACTCCTTATTTTACTCAAATTAAATCTATTAACTCTATTTTTTCTTCATTTTGAAAGGTTGGATGAGAATTTGCATTGAATTGTTGTTGAAATTCATACTCACATTTGCTCATATTCACATACGCAAAGATCAAGTTTGACCAAAAATTGACCATATTTAACCATGATTGACTTGAGTTGAATTTTGTTTTGAAATAATTAAACAAAATTATTTAATTAATTGAAGTACTCACTTCTAATTAATTAACCAAACTTATTTAATTAAATGAGAAGCCATTCTTAATAAATTAAATGAAGTTATTTAATTAAATAAGAAAAGTGTCTCTAATTAATTAAAGATTATTTAATTAAATAGAAAAAGTAATTTTGAGAGCATATCTCATTTTATTAAATTAAATATCTCAACAAAATCTCTCTTCAGTTCAAAAAGGGAAATTTCCATTTCACTATTGATAAAATATGAGTTAAATCAGTTAACTCGTTATTTTATTGAAATTAAATTTGTTAACTCACTTTTCTCTTCATTTTAAAATGTTGAATGAGAATTTGCATTGAATTGTTGCTGGAATTCATACTCACATTTGCTTATATTCACATACGCAAAGATCAAGTTTGACCAAAAGTTGACTAGATTTAACCATGGTTGACTTGCGTTGACTAATTTCGAAAAAAAATTTAAATAATTAAACGAAATTATTTAATTAAATGGAGTACTTACTTCTAATTAATTAAACAAAGTTATTTAATTAAATGAGAAGCCATTCCTAATTAATTAAATGAAGTTATTTAATTAAATAATAAAAGTGTTTCTAATTAATTAAAGAATATTTAATTAAATATAAAAAGTAATTATGAGAGCATATCTCATTTTATTAAATTAAATATGTCAACAAAATCTCTCTTTAGTTCAAAAAGCGAAATATCCAGTTCACTATTTATTAAAAATGTGTTAAATCAATTTACTCCTTTTTCTACTCAAATTGAATCAGTTAACTCTTTATTTTTCTCAAATTAAATCTGTTAACTCCCTTTAATTTGGAAATCTCCCTTTATGACTGAACTTCACCTTTAATCCTAACCGTTGATTGAAATCAATCTCAACAGTTGATGAATTTTAGGAAAGTCTATTTAAGAGACCCTCATCTCTTCATTTTGAAAGGTTGAATAAAAATTTGCATCGAATTGTTGCTATAATTCATACTCACATTTGCTCATATTCACACACACAAAGATAGTGTCTGACCAAATGTTGACCAAATTTAACTACGCTTGACTTGACTTGACTAGTTTCAATTTTTTTTTTAAAAATAATTAAATAAAATTATTTAACTAAATCAAGTACTTACTTCTAATTAATTAAACAAAGTAATTTAATTAAACGAGAAGTCATTCCTAATTAATTAAATGAAGTTATTTAATTAAATAAGAATAGTGTCTCTAATTAATTAAAGATTATTTAATTAAATAGAAAAAGTAATTATGACAGCATATCTCATTTTATTAAATTAAATATCTCAACAAAATCTATCTCCAGTTCAGAAAGGAAAATTTCAAGTTCACTATTGATCAAAAATGAGTTAAATGAGTTAACTCCTTTTTCTACTCAAATTGAATCAGTTAACTCCTTATTTTACTCAAATTAAATCTGTTAACTCTCTTTAATTTGGAAATCTCCCTTTATGACTAAACTTCACCTTTAATCCTGACCATTGATTGAAATTGGTCTCAACCGTTGATGAATTCCAAGAAAGTAAGAGACCTTGATCTCATCATTTTGAAAGGTTGAATGAAAATTTGCATCGAATTGTTGTTGGAATTCATACTCACATTTTCTCATATTCACATATGCAAAGATCAAGTTTGACCAAAAGTTGACCAGATTTAACCATAGTTGACTTGAGTTGACTAGTTTCGAATAAAATTTTGAAATAATTAAACGAAATTATTTAATTAAATGGAGTACTTACTTTTAATTAATTAAACAAAGTTATTTAATTAAATGAGAAATCATTCCTAATTAATTAAATGAAGTTATTTAATTAAATAAGAAAAGTGTCTCTAATTAATTAAAGATTATTTAATTAAATAAAAAAAGTAATTATGAGATCATATCTTATTTTATTAAATTAAATATCTCAACAAAATCTCTCTTCTGTTCAAAAAGGGAAATTTCAAGTTCACTATTGATCAAAAATGAGTTAAATCAGTTAACTTCTTTTTCTACTCAAATCAAATCACATAACTCCTTATTTTACTCAAATTAAATCGGTTAACTCCCTTTAATTTTGAAATCTCCCTTTATGACTGAACTTCACCTTTAATCCTAACCATTGATTAAAATTGATCTCAACCGTTGATGAATTCCAAGAAAGTCTATTTAAGAGACCCTCATCTCTTCATTTTTAAAGGTTGAATGAGAAATTGCATCTAATTGTTGCTAGAATTCATACTCACATTTTTTCATATTCACATACGCAAACATGAAGTTTGACCAAAAGTTGATCAGATTTAACCATAGTTGACTTGAGTTGACTAGTTTCGAAAAGAATTTAGAAATAATTAAACAAAATTATTTAATTAAATGGAGTACTTACTTCTAATTAATTAAACAAAGTAATTTAATTAAATGAGAAGCCATTCCTAATTAATTAAATGAAGTTATTTAATTAAATAAGAAAAGTGTCTCTAATTAATTAAATAGAAAAAGTAATTATGAGAGCATATCTCAGTTTACTAAATTAAATATCTCAACAAAATCTATCTTCAGTTCAAAAAGAGAAATTTCCAGTTCACTATTGATAAAAAATGAGTTAAACCACTTAACTTCTTTTTCTACTCAAATCAAATCAGTTAACTCCTTATTTTACTCAAATTAAATCTATTAACTCCCTTTAATTTGAGAATCTACCTTTATGACTGAACTTCACCTTTAATTCTGACCGTTGATTGAAATCGATCTCAACCATTCATGAATTCAAAGAAAGTCTATTTAAGAGACCATCATCTCGTCATTTTGAAAGGTTGAATGAGAAATTGCATCAAATTGTTGCTGGAATTCATACTCACATTTGCTCATATTCACATACGAAAAAATTAAGTTTGACAAAAAGTTGACCAAATTTTTCAATGGTTGACTTGAGTTGACTAGTTTCAAATTTTTTTATGAAATAATTGAACGAAATTATTTAATTAACTTGAATACTTACCTCTAATTAACTAAACAAAGTTATTTAATTAAATGAGAAGTCATTCCTAATTAATTAAATGAAGTTATTTAATTAAATAAGAAAAGTGTCTCTAATTAATAAAAGATTATTTAATTAAATAAAAAAATTAATTATGAGAGCATATCTCATTTTATTAAATTAAATATCTCAACAAAATCTCTCTTCAATTCAAAAAGAGAAATTTTCAGTTCACTATTGATCAAAAATGAGTTCAATTAGTTAACTTATTTTTTTACTCAAATTGAATCAGTTAACACCTTATTTTACTTAAATTAAATTTGTTAACTCCCTTTAATTTGGAAATCTCCCTTTATGATTGAACTTCACTTTTAATCCTAACCGTTGATTGAAATCGATCTCAACCATTGATGAATTCCAAGAAAGTCTATTTAAGAGACCCTTATCTCTTCATTTTTAAAGGTTAAATGAGAATTTGAATCGAATTGTTGCTAGAATTCATACTCACATTTGCTCATATTCACATACACAAAGATCAAGTTTGACCAAAAGTTGACCAGATTTAACCACGATTGAGTTGAGTTGACTAGTTTCAAAAAGAGTTTTGAAATAATTAAACGAAATTATTTAATTAAATGGAGTACTTACTTCTAATTAATTAGACAAAGTTATTTAATTAAATGAGAAGCCATTCCTAATTAATTAAATGAAGTTATTTAATTAAATAAGAAAATTGTCTCTAATTAATTAAAGATTATTTAATCAAATAGAAAAAGTAATTATGAGAGCATATCTCATTTTATTAAATTAAATATCTCAACAAAATCTCTCTTCAGTTCAAAAAGAGAAATTTCCAGTTCACTATTGATAAAAAATGAGTTAAATTAGTTAACTCCTCTTTCTACTCAAATTGAATCAGTTAACTCCTTATTTTACTCAAATTAAATATGTTAACTTGCTTTAATTTGAAAATCTCCCTTTATGACTGAACTTCACCTTTAATCTTGACCGTTGATTGAAATCGATCTCAACTGTTGATGAATTCTAGTAAAGTCTATTTAAGAGACCCTGATCTCTTCATTTTGAAAGGTTGAATGAAAATTTGCATCGAATTGTTTCTGGTACTCATACTCACATTTGTTCATATTCACATACGCAAAGATAGAGTTTGACCAAAACTTGACCAGATTTAACCACAGTTGAGTTGAGTTGACTAGTTTCGAAAAGAATTTTAAAATAATTAAATTAAATTATTTAATTAAATGGAGTACTTACTTCTAATTAATTAAACAAAGTTATTTAATTAAATGAGAAGCCATTCCTAATTAATTAACTGAAGTTATTTAATTAACTAAGAAAAGTGTCTCTAATTAATTAAAAATTATTTAATTAAATAGAAAAATTAATTATGAAAGCATATCTCATTTTATTAAATTAAATATCTCAACAAAATCTCTCTTCAGTTCAAAAAGAGAAATTTTCAGTTCACTATTGATAAAAAATGAGTTAAATCAGTTAACTCCTTATTTCACTCAAATTAAATCTATTAACTCCCTTTTCTCTTCATTTTGAAAGGTTAAATGACAATTTGCATCGATATGTTGCAAAAATTCATACTCACATTTGCTCATATTCACATACGCAAAGATCAAGTTTGACCAAAAGTTGACCAAATTTAACCACGGTTGAATTGAGTTGAAAAGAATTTTGAAATAATTAAATGAAATTAATTAATTAAATGGAGTACTTACTTCTAATTAATTAAACAAAGTTATTTAATTAAATGAGAAGCCATTCCTAATTAATTAAATGAAGTTATTTAATTAAATAAGAAAAGTGACTCTAATTAATTAAAAATTATTTAATTAAATAGAAAAAGTAATTATGAGAGCATGTCTCATTTTATTAAATTAAATATCTCAACAAAATCTCTCTTCAGTTCAAAAAGGGAAATTTCCAGTTCACTATTGATCAAAAATGAGCTAAATCAGTTAACTCCTTTTTCTACTCAAATTGAATAAGTCAACTCCTTATCTTAGTCAAATTAAATCTGTTAACTCCCTTTAATTTGGAAATCTCCCTTTATTACTGAACTTCACCTTTAATCCTGACCGTTGATTGAAATCGATCTCAACTGTTGATGAATTTCAGGAAAGTCTATTTAAGAGACCCTCATCTTTTCATTTTGAAAGGTTGAATGAGAATTTGCATCGAATTGTTGCTGGAATTCATACTCACATTTGCTCATATTCACATACAGAAAGATCAAGTTTGACCAAAAGTTGACCAGCTTTAACCATGGTTGACTTGAGTTGACTAGTTTCGAAAAGAACTTTGAAATAATTAAACGAAATTATTTAATTAAATGGTGTACTTACTTCTATTTAATTAAACAAAGTAATTTAATTAAATTAGAAGCCATTCCTAATTAATTAAATGAAGTTATTTAAAAAGTGTCTCTAATTAAATAAATATTATTTAATCAAATAGAAAAAGTAATTATGAGAGCATATCTCATTTTATTAAATTAAATATCTCAACAAAATCTCTCTTCAGTTCAAAAAGGGAAATTTCCAGTTCACTATTGATCAAAAATGAGTTAAATCAATTAACTCCTTTTTCTACTCAAATTGAATTAGTTAACTCCTTATTTTACTCAAATTAAATCTGTTAACTCTCTTTAATTTGGAAATCTCCCTTTATGACTGAACTTCACATTTAATCCTGACCGTTGATTGAAATCGATCTCAACCGTTGATGAATTCAAGGAAAATCTATTTAAGAGACCCTCATCTCTTCATTTTGAAAGGTTGAATGAGAATTTGCATCGAATAGTTGCTTTAATTCATACTCACATTTGCTCATATTCACATACGGAAAGATTAAGTTTGACCAAAAGTTGACCAAATTTATGTCATGCCCAAACTACGAGGGCAAAAACACACACACACACTTTTTTTTTTCTTTTTTTTCACTAATAATTAAAATGCTCTAAGTTCAATATGGTCATCTACACCTTAAGGTAAAGGTTCTCTACACCTTATTTAAGTTTAAAAACTTGAGAAGAAAAGCATCGTTAGATTTGAACTCTGGTTATAAATCTGATAGCAACATTTATTTTGTTATTACATAATTTTACTTAATTTAAATTTCTCTAATTAGAATCTAACTAAAACAATTGCTAACCAAGTCTCGATTAAACTAACACAATTACATATAAACATTAAGTGAAAATCTCAAAAAAATAAATAAGACTACTTACTATCTAGTACTACTAAATAACATTATCTAAATCTAATTTAATCTAAATTTAATTACATTAAACTAACTTAAATGACTTCTTCTAATCATGCAAAAAAAATTACTACCACAAAACAAATATATATACAAATTGAAATTTTAACAAGCAAAATAACCAACTAAATAATTAAATTTAACAATAACTAATCTAAACTTAAACTAAATCTAACAAACATTAAAAATTAAACAAACTAACTCTTATGAAAAATAATCTTAATATAAACTAAAATAATCTATACTACTCTAAACCCCTACTAACACCTACTACCCTAGCCCACTTGACAAGTGGATTATCTTACATCCTAACCTATCAAATCCACTCACCCCCTAAACACTCCTTCCAAGCTTGGGCAGATTTCTAGACTTCCTACAAGTCAAAACGACTTTCCCCACATATGACACATATACTTCCCCAAAGGAAGCACTTACCTAAGCACAAGGGAAAAATTAACAAAGGAAAAAAATGAACATCATAACCTTCAAAACAAATACTTCCTATCAACCCAACTGACACCCACCCTCTATCTTAAACGTTCTGGTAAAAAAAAAGGACGTCAGCGCTTCAAGTGCTTTCCAAGGGCCCAACACCAAAGCATGCGCTGACAAAGTTGAATGGACAAGGCAAAAGAATTACATCACGCAATCTCCATCAAGGAAAACTTAGCGCATTTGGAGTTAAAGAAGATTTGCAATGAAGAGGGGGATGGTACACAGTGACATCACCCTCATCACCATCTGCTGACCTAAATAAAAACTGCCACATAATGTCTTTTCAAACCCCATGAAAGAGCTGCGACCACAAGGAAGATATGGGGAAGCATTAATCCCATAAATTTTTATAGGTAAGGTTATAGATTTTTAGGATATTAGTTATATTTTCTTGTATTAATTTATTCAAATGCAATATATATATCATTTTGTTTAATTTTAAATTTTAAATAAAAGAATCATTTTGGAATATTCTTTGTTGTTAAATTCCTTTAATCTCTACTCCCATACAAAGGGCAGATAGTTTCTATTACTCTTCTTGGAACACATTTTTTTTTTTTGAAAAATTCTTAAGTATAGAATTACAAGGCAAGCATGTATATATGTATTTTTTTTTATTATTTTTTTCGAAAAGGATTAAAACATGGGTACAATAGTTTGAAGTTTATTAACACCATAATAAATATGATCTCCTATATAACTTGGATTTGCAAAATAACGATCATAGAAGTTATTTCCTTTCCTTAACATAAATGTCATTTTGAACATAAAAGAAGCATAAAAAGGAACTTGGTTATTTGCTCAATTAAACCAAATCCACATCCGTGATATAATTTTTGTTTCCAACATAGAAGTAAACTTGAAATTTACCTAATTAAGTCAACACCATTTCCATCATATTTTGATGTGCATCCATCCAAAATAAAGTTTACAAAATTTAATCACATGATAAACAATTATGCTCAAAACACCAATTTTATTGGCAAACCTGATTCAAGGCTTAGTTGGGAAAGAATCAGGAAGAAAACTTGGCCTCGCTGCCATTTACAATAAGGTTTAAAATACAGTTTACAATAGGATTTCAATCCCAAATTTCAACAATTAAATCAAATTTTTTTTTTCTCATAATCAAAATCAAGAAATTTGTAATGTTTTCTGAATCTCATTTCAAGAACCATGGAGGAAACCAATATCTGATCGGGTGACAACCAAGCAGAACTAAAAGAACATCAAGCATGCATAATCATACATGGTTTACACAATAGGATTCAAAATGAATCAAGACTAGGGAAAGGTGGATTCTTCCAACAGGAGAAGTCAAGCACAACACCAATTCAGATGCCCAATCGGAGCTATATACCAAGAACTTTTGTTCTTCCATTTAATCATGCCATACTCATACCAGATTTGTGCTGACGGGTAGGGGCCCATAACACCCTACCATTTCTCCCTCTTCTCATCCTGAGAAGAGACTCTACACTAGTTGGAGTCCAACTAAACAGACCTTTCCCAAAATTGGTCACTTCTGCCCTCTCCAAGGGTGAGTAATACCAAAACATCCATATAAAGAAAACTCAAAATTGTAAACATAATCAAGAAAGGAAAACAACCAAAAAGACATGGTTTTCAAATCTTCCCACATACCCACAACCATACAACAGTGAAACAACAACAAGGTAACAAGAACATGAAACAAAACATAAAAACTGAATAAGAGAGATGGGAGTTTCCTACCTTCACAAAGAGGTAATGGCAATGAACCAGTTTGAGTAGAGTATCCCTCCTTCCTTCAAGCTTCAAAAAAATCTTCTCTAAATATAGAGATTGGGTAACCCCCACAACTAGTCCAAGTAAGGCCTCTAAATAAGCCTCCACTTCAACCACCCATAAGGAGCAATAACTATCTCCACCCACTAGCAACTCTAGAAACTCCCAACTCAACCTACACCATGGTTACACCCTAAATGGAGATGAGGTGAGGTAACTCAAGATAACCATGATCAATTTTCGCACAAAGGAAAAAATGGACTTTTTGGGTGACCTCAAAAGTCCAAAAAAGGGGCTTAGGGGTTGGAAAAGAACCCTAACCCATACCCATACCCAATAGTTAGAATAATAACATGTTTTAAAGCCTTAGGAAAGAGGTTTAGAGTCAAATAAAATCTAGGAATAAAATAGGTCCATCTAACTACTCTATCTTAAAATTTAAGCACTAATCCGAATTAGGGATGACTAACCCTAACTAAGAACCTAATAGAAAAACTGACACTAACTTAAACCAACCTGGTCCAAAGGTTAAACACTTAACCCTACACAGCACACCGAAGCACATAAACATTTTACGAGTGTCAAGCGACACTGAAAAAACATAATTATGAACATTAACATTCACTGAACAAGGAAGATGGATACATACATCACACAATACAAATACGTGATTTACGAACAACAAGGTTTCCAAAATTTAGCACATGGAGATCAGTTTTGTTCCTCCGTAGGGTTTCTCGGCTAACTATCTGCACACTCATTGCACAAATCAGTAGTCCCATAAAATCACATGTACATAAATGTATACGTATTCAAAATTCACATAAATTAAAACATTCATCAGTAAGGGTTCCGTCATCCTACATAATTCTTAACCGTTTAAAATATCTTAAATCAAAATCTCAATCCTACATTTACTGATTTCATCAACATACATATACATGAACATTAAATGAAAATCATCAAATATATCTGAAAATAACATCACACAACATGAAATAACAAAATATGTTCTAAGCATCAGATAATGTCTCGACATCTCGAGTTGTGTATAACAAAATAAGGGTAATGTATCACTATGCTACGATGGATCGGGGGCGAGGCCTCACAATTTAACCACTGTTTACTTGGGTTGACTAGTTTCGAAAAAAAATTTAAAAAAATTTAACGAAATTATTTAATTAAATGGAGTACTTACTTCCAATTAATTAAACAAAGTTATTTAATTAAATCAGAAGCCATTCCTAATTAATTAAATGAAGTTTTTTAATTAAATAAGAAAAGTGTCTCCAATTAAATAAAGAATATTTAATTAAATAGAAAAAGTAATTATGAGAGCATATCTCATTTTATTAAATTAAATATCTCAACAAAATCTCTCTTCAGTTCAAAAAAAGAAATTTTCAGTTCACTATTGATAAAAAATGAGTTAAATCAGTTAACTTCTTTTTCTACTCAAATTAAATCAGTTAACTCCTTAATTTATTGAAACTAAAATCTATTAACTCCCTTTTCTCTTCATTTTGAAAGGTTGAATGAGAATTTGCATCAAATTGTTTCTGAAATTCATACTCACATTTGCTCATATTCACATACGCAAAAATCAAGTTTGACCAAAAGTTGACGAGATTTAACCACGGTTGACTTGAGTTCATTAGTTTCGAAAAGAACTTTGAAATAATTAAACGAAATTATTTAATTAAATGGAGTACTTACTTCTAATTAACTAAATAAAGTTATTTAATTAAATGAGAAGTCATTCCTAATTAATTAAATGAAGTTATTTAATTAAATAAGAAAAGTGTCTGTAATTAATTAAATATTATTTAATTAAATAGAAAAAGTAATTATGAGAGCATATCTCATTTTATTAAATTAAATATCTCACCAAAATCTCTCTTTAGTTCAAAAAGGAAAATTTCTAGTTCACTATTGATCAAAAAAGTGTTAAATCAATTAACTCCTTTTTCTAATCAAATTGAATCAGTTAACTCTTTATTTTACTCAAATTAAATCTGTTAACTCTCTTTTCTCTTCATTTTGAAAGGTTGAATGAGAATTTGCATTGAATTGTTGCTGAAATTCATACTCACATTTGCTTCTATTCACATACGCAAAGATCAAGTTTGACCAAATTTGACCAGATTTAACCATAGATGACTTCACTTGACTAATTTCGAAAAGAATTTTTACATAATTAAATGAAATTATTTAATTAAATAGAGTACTTACTTCTAATTAATTAAAGAAAGTTATTTAATTAAATGAAAAGCCATTCCTAATTAATTAAATAATAAAAGTGTTTCTAATTAATTAAAGATTATTTAATTAAACAAAAAATATAATTATGAGAGCATATCTCATTTTATTGAATTAAATATCTCAACAAAATCTCTCTTCAGTTCAAAAAGGGAAATTTCCAGTTCACTATTGATCAAAAATGAGTTAAATGAGTTAACTCATTTTTCTACTCAAATTGAATCAGTTAACTCCTTATTATACTCAAATTAACTCTGTCAACTACCTTTAATTTGGAAATCTCCCTTTATGACTGAACTTCACCTTTAATCCTGACCGTTGATTAAAATTGATCTCAACCGTTGATGAATTCCAAAAAATTCTATTTAAGAGACTCTTATCTCTTCATTATGAAAGGTTGAATGAGAATTTGGATCGAATTGTTGCTGAAATTCATACTCACATTTGCTTATATTCACATACGCAAAGATTAAGTTTGACCAAAAGTTGACCAAATTTAACCATGATTGACTTGAGTTGACTAGTTTCAAAATTATTTTTGAAGTAATTAAACGAAATTATTTAATTAAATGAAGTACTTACTTCTAATTAATTAAACAAAATAATTTAATTAAATGAGAAGCCATTCCTATTTAATTAAATGAAGTTATTTAATTAAATAAGAAAAGTGTCTCTAATTAATTAAAGATTATTTAATTAAATAGAAAATGTAATTATGAGAGCATATCTCATTTTATTAAATTAAATATCACAACAAAATCTCTCTTCAGTTCAAAAAGGAAATTTTTTAGTTCACTATTGATCAAAAATGAGTTAAATCAGTTAACTCCTTTTTCTACTCAAATTGAATCAGTTAACTCCTTATTTTACTCAAATTAAATCTGTTAACTCCCTTTAATTTGGAAATCTCCCTTTATGACCGAACTTCACCTTTAATCCTGACCATTGATTGAAATCGATCTCAACCATTGATGAATTCCAAGAAAGTCTATTAAGAGACCCTCATCTCTTCATTTTGAAAGGTTAAATGAGAATTTGCATCAAATTGTTGCTGCAATTAATACTCACATTTGCTCATATTCACATACGCAAAGATCATGTTTGACCAAAAGTTGACGAGATTTAACCACGGTTGACTTGAGTTGATTAGTTTTGAAAAGACTTTTGAAATAATTAAACGAAATTATTTAATTAAATGGAGTACTTACTTCTAACTAATTAAACAAAGTTATTTAAGTAAATGAGAAGATGTTCCTAATTAATTAAATAAAGTTATTTAATTAAATAAGAAAAGTGTCTCTAATTCATTAAAGATTATTTAATTAAATAGAAAAAGTAATTATTAGAGCATATCTCATTTTATTAAATTAAATATATCAACAAAATCTCTCTTCAGTTTAAAAAGGGAAATTTCCAGTTCACTATTGATAAAAAATTAGTTAAATTAGTTAACTCTTTTTTCTACTCAAATTGAATCAGTTAACTCCTTATTTTACTAAAATTAAATCTGTTAACTTCCTTTAATTTGGAAATCTCCCTTTATTACTGAACTTCACCTTTAATCCTGACCGTTGATTGAAATCGATCTCAACCGTTGATGAATTCCGAAAAAGTCTATTTAGGAGACCCGCATCTCATCATTTTGAAAGGTTGAATGAGAATTTATATCGAATTGTTGCTAGAATTCATACTCACATTTGCTCATATTCACATATGCAAAGATCAAGTTTGACCAAAATTTTACCAAATTTAACCATGATTGACTTGAGTTGACTAGTTTCAAAAATTTTTTTTGAAATAATTAAACAAAATTATTTAATTAAATGGAATACTTACTTCTAATTAATTAAACAAAGTTTTTTAATTAAATGAAAAGCCATTCCTAATTAATTAAATGAAGTTATTTAATTAAATAAGAAAAGTGTCTTTAATTAATTAAAGATTACTTAATTAAATAGAAAAAGTAATTATGAGAGCATATCTCATTTTATTAAATTAAATTTCTTAACAAAATATCTCTTCAGTTCAAAAAGGGAAATTTTCAGTTCACTATTGATAAAAAATGAGTTAAATCGGTTAACTCCTTTTTCTACTCAAATTGAATCAGTTAACTCCTTATTTTACTCAAATTAAATCTCTTAACTCCCTTTAATTTGGAAATCTCCCTTTATGTCATGCCCAAAATGTAAGGCCAAAAACACTCACAATTTTTTTTTTTTAAAACTAATTAAGATTAAATAAGATATGATGACCGAAGAAGTTTTGACGGTTTAACTATAATGGAACTAATTGTGATCAATTGTTACAACCTTGAGGATGGTTTAATAACTAACCCTTTTTTTATTTAATCGATAACTTGAAACGTCATTATGGTTTTTAATCGTTTACTTTAGGTTTAGTATCATTAATTAACTTAAAATTTATCTCCAACGTAGTAATAACAATTTAATTTATATTAATCTATCATTACAATTAAAATTGAAGACTAAGCTTAATTCTATAGATCTATAAGTCAAACTACACTTTATTTAAAACTATTATAAATTCAGGTCCAACATTTAAATGCCAATACAAAGTTTAATCTAACTATTCTCACAATCTACAGAACTAAATAATAACATAAAATAAAATACAACTTATAACAAATGATACTAAATTAAGAACCAACTAATTAAGAACTATCTTAATTAGTACTAACTTAGAACACTAACTACTGTCTAATGAGATAAAACAACTACTGATCTAACCATTAACTAATATCAAAAAATGTATTAATAACTACTTTAAAATGGAACTAACTTAAATCCTATCTACCTAACCATTACATTAACAAGTTCTAACTTTAAATACTACTAAGCATTTTAAGACAAACAATGAACTATCTAAATTCTAATATTTAGCTTAAAACTTTTACTAATCAAATTTTAAATAAAAATTAAATAAATAATTAAACATTAAACATTCCTAACTTATATAGCAATTTATAACTATTAACATTACTAAAAAAATTACTAACATTTACATTACAATAAGGTACTAGCATTACATTAAACTATACTATCCTAAATCTTCCTCTAAACCAGATATTACCTTCAAACTAATAGTAAACCATACTACCAAATAAATAATTTAATATCAATAAACATTAACCCAACTATACATCACCCTAAGCTAATCCACATCAAACAATAATTAAAACAAAATGCTAAAACAACTATCCCAAACCCCCAAGGCAAGTGGCCTATCCTGCCACGCGTGGGCCCCATTTCCCCAAAGGTTTGCGTGTTGCTCAAGGTCTATGCACTGCAGACCTGGTTCCCCCATTCACGTCCACCTTGCGTGCCTCCAGATTCAATAGGGATAGTGCTAGAGAGAAGAAGGAAATTGGGGGTGGATGGAAGAGTAAAGAGAGTTGACAATTAACATTTGCAATTTCCCAAGTGCCATTGCTCAGTCAGTACTGCACAGTACCCGCCCTACATACATACTTGTCTAGCTAACAAAAAGTGCGCTAAGGATGGGGGAGAATAGAGTTAAGATGTTTATGAAGAAAGCCAATATAATTGCATGAGATTCGATTGCCCATTTCACCCACTTCTCTGCCCACCCACGGGGTTCGTGCCCAAGTCGATGGAGTATGAAATTTATTTTGTGATGATTTCTTTGGCCATCATCCCCATTAACTCCCCGCTACCACCTTCGTTTGGGAGGAGGATAGAGTTAATACCAAAAGTTATATAGTTGAATAATACAAAGAAGAATATATCAAGGAATATTCTCTATGGCATGGGAGAATTAAAAACTTTCCCATACATTTTCCAGAGAAGGTTTTAACTCCTGGAGGTGTTTTTTTGAACAACCAATTTTGACTAAGTCATGGAATGTTTTATACTTTCTAGTTATACTAGGAATGAATACTAATCTATTTACAACATTGTTTTTTTTTTTTAAATGAACAAGCATACAAACAAGGATGTGTAAAAGGTTATATTTTCTCCCTCTCTCCTATAATTTATGTTTTATTAATCATTAAACATCAAGTTGTATGTTCTTGTTTTGAATTAAAGAAAGTAGATAATCTCTTGATCAAATTGATTTTGTTCATAATGAAACTTACAATGCAAGTGATAACTTTGTGATCGCAATGTAGGATTTTGATTACATTTAAAACTTAGACATCAATTTGGAAACTTCAACATAACAAATTGCCTTCCATTAACATAATTGAAAACTTGGGAATTCATAATTCAAAGAAATTATCCAAAGAGCTATTTTCTCACATACATATGCAAAAATCTAAAATCACATAAGAGCAATACAAGGTGATTTTCATAATCTTTTTCTTTCTTATATTATTCATCCTGGTTCAAGGCTCCATTGGGAAAGAACCAATAAGAAAACTTGATATCTTTGCCACTACATCAAATTCAATTACAATTTACATGATATTACAATTCATTGAGTTTTTTTCAAGGCTTCCACAAGAGAATTTTATCAAATGTCTTCATTGCATCAAGGGTAAACATGAAAGATACAAGAAACAACATGGAGATAACAACACAAGGAGGTAAGAAAAATGAACATACATTCCCACCCGGTTGCACAATAGGTCCAACAATGAACCAATATAGGAGAAAGGTGGATTTTCTCAATAGGAGAAGTCTATCACCATACCTTCACTTAGCCCTTTCGAAGCTAAAACTTCAAGAATTTCCATTCTTTCACAAGGCCCTTTCGAGGCTATATCCACAAGGATTTTCATTCTTTACCACTTTCAAGAATTCTCAATAACAACAAGGTATGGGATGGCAAGTAGGGGCCCATACACCCTACCCTTTCTCCCTCCTCTCTCCATGAGAGGAGACTCTACATTATTGAGGTCCAACTAATGCCCTTTCCCCAAGCATGGCCACTTCTTCCCTATCCAAGGGTGAGTGTTGCCAAAAACATCCCCATGAAAACCTCTCAAAAAAAATCAACACACCAAGAAGGCATATGAATAACATAAAAAAAAACAAGATAAAATCCCTCCCAAATCCATCCCCAACACACAAACAAGAAATGCATATCTACACAATGTCTCCAACATGATTGAAGCAAGATTTAAAACATGAACACACATTAAGAACCATTCATGGAGTGAAGAACTCCTACCTTCATAAAAGAGTTATGGCAATGGTGGTTTCAGAAGAGCTTTCCTTTTTCTTTCTTCAATCTTCAAGACTTTTTCCAAAACTAGAAGATTGGGTGACCCAAAACTAAAATCCCCCAAAAATGCCTATAAGTATGAGCCTTAACTCCACTAAGCTTCAAGTAACTCAAGATGGAGGTTTGGTTTCACTAACCCAAGTAAAGAGCAACCCATTTTCGAAATCAGCCTATAATAGGGTTTTTAAGAGACCCTAAGAGTTAACCTAGGAGGCTAAAGGGTTGGAAAGTACCCCCACCCATACCCTTACCCATAGGGGTACT
Organism: Cupressus sempervirens; assembly: GCA_028749045.1. NCBI lineage: Eukaryota > Viridiplantae > Streptophyta > Pinopsida > Cupressales > Cupressaceae > Cupressus > Cupressus sempervirens. The sequence continues at coordinate 115,837,915 of CM053783.1, forward strand.
TAAATTTTGTGTTTCTAAGCCTTTAAAGACTTATTAGGAACATGTAAATTTTTTTTAGAAGAATAGTAAGATCAAATTACAACCTTTAAAGAATCACAATATAAGGTTAGCACAAAATTAACAAGTAGTTTAGCTCCACTTTTTCGTTGAGTTGTCTCGGCTAATTTTCCTGCACACTCATTGCACACATCAGTAGGTCCAAAACCACATGCATAATGTGAATTACATAGTAGAGGAATTATATAAATTAAAGCATCCATTTCTCAATAAATAATTGTTTATCTAATTTTACTCATATTTCTAACCTTTCGACTTGCATAACCAAATGTGTTAGTGTTGCATACATTTTCTTCATCGTTATGCATATTTATAAGCATTAAATGACAAAATCAAATAACTGAAGCAAACATCACAAATCATAAAAATAGCTTAACAATGTTCAATGTATCCAATAATGTACTGACATGTCAGCATGAGTATCAAAATAACAATGTATCATCGGTGCTAGGATGGGTCGGGGTGAGGCCTCACACTTTATAACTGAACTTCACCTTTAATCCTGACTGTTGATTGAAATCGATCTCAACCGTTGATGAATACTAGGAAATTCTATTGAAGAGACCCTCATCTCTTCATTTTGAAAGGTTGAACGAAAATATGCATCGAATTGTTGCTAAAATTCATACTCACATTTGCTCATATTCACATATGCAAATATCAAGTTTGACCAAAAGTTGACCAGATTTAACCATGGTTGACTTAAGTTGACTAGGTTTGAAATTTTTTTTTTAAATAATTAAACTAAATTATTTAATTAAATGGAGTACTTACTTCTAATTAATTAAACAAAGTTATTTAATTAAATGAGAAGCAATTCCTAATTAATTAAATGAAGTTATTTAATTAAATAAGAAAAGTGTCTCTAATTAATTAAAGATTACTTAATTAAATAGAAAAAGTAATTATGAGAGCATATCTCATTTTATTAAATTAAATATCTCAACAAAATCTCTATTCAGTTCAAAAAGGAAAATTTTAAATTCACTATTGATCAAAAATGAGTTAACTCCTTTTTCTACTCAAATTGACTCAGTTAAATCCTTATTTTACTCAAATTAAATCTGTTAACTCCCTTCAATTTGGAAAACTCTCTTTATGACTGAACTTCATCTTTAATATTGACCGTTGATGAATTCCAGGAAAGTCTATTTAAGAGACCTTCATCTCTTCATTTTGAAAGGTTGAATGAGAATTTGCATTGAATTATTGCTGGAATTCATACTCACATTTGCTCATATTCACATACGCAAAGATCAAGTTTGACCAAAAGTTGACCAGATTTAACCATAGTTGACTTGAGTTGACTAGTTTCGAAAAGAATTTTGAAATAATTAAACAAAATTATTTAATTAAATAGAGTACTTACTTCTAATTAATTAAACAAAGTTATTTAATTAAATCAGAAGCCATTCCTAATTAGTTAAATGAAGTTATTTAATTAAATAAGAAAAGTGTCTCTAATTAATTAAAGGTTACTTAATTAAATAGAAAAAGTAATTATGAGAGCATATCTCATTTTATTAAATTAAATTTCTCAACAAAATCTCTCTTCAATGCAAAAAGGGAAATTTTCAGTTCACTATGGATAAAAAATGAGTTAAATCAGTTAACACTTTTTTCTACTCAAATTGAATCAGTTAACTCCTTATTTTACTCAAATTATATCTATTAACTCCCTTTAATTTGGAAATCTCCCTTTATGACTGAACTTCACCTTTAATCCTAACCGTTGATTGAAATCAATCTCAACAGTTCATGAATTCCAAGAAAGTCTATTTAAGAGACCCTCATCTCTTCATTTTGAAAAGTTGAATGAGAATTTACAACGAATTGTTGCTAGAATTCATACTCACATTTACTCATATTCACATATGCAAAGATCAAGTTTGACCAAATGTTGACCAGATTTAACCACGGTTGAATTGAGTTGACCAGTTTTGAAAAGAATTTAAAAATATTTAAATGAAATTATTTAATTAAATGGAGTAATTATTTCTAATTAATTAAACAAAGTTATTTAATTAAATGAGAAGCCATTCCTAATTAATTAAATGAAGTTATTTAATTAAATAAGAAAAGTGTCTCTAATTAATTAAAGATTACTTAATAAAATAGATAAAGTAATTATGAGGGCATATCTCATTTTATTAAATTAAATATCTCAACAAAATCTCTCTTTAGTTCAAAAAGGGAAATTTCTAATTCACTATTGATAAAAAATGAGTTAAATCAGTTAACTCCTTTTTCTACTCAAATTTAATCAGTTAACTCCTTATTTTACTCAAATTAAATCTGTTAACTCCCTTTAATTTGGAAATCTCCCTTTGTGACTGAACTTCACCTTAAATCTTGATCGTTGATTGAAATCAATCTCAACTGTTGATGAATTTCAAGAAACTCTATTTAAGAGACCCTCATCTCTTCATTTTGAAAGGTTGAACGAGAATTTGCATCGAATTGTTGCTGGAATTCATACTCACATTTTCTCATATTAACATACGCAAAGATCAACTTTGACCAAAAGTTGACCAGATTTAACCACGGTTGACTTGAGTTGACTAGTTTTGAAAAGAATTTTGAAATAATTAAACGAAATTATTTAATTAAATGGAGTACTTACTTCTAATTAATTAAACAAAGTTATATAAGTAAATGAGAAGCCATTCCTAATTAATTAAATGAAGTTACTTAATTAAATAAGAAAAGTGTCTCTAATTAATTAAAGATTATTTAATTAAATAGAAAAAGTAATTATGAGAGCATATCTTATTTTATCAAATTAAATATCTCAACTAAATCTCTCTTCAATTCAAAAAGGGAAATTTTGAGTTCACTATTGATAAAAAATGAGTTAAATCAGTTAACTCCTTTTTCTACTCAAATTGAATCAATTAACTCCTTATTTTACTCAAATTAAATCTGTTAACTTGCTTTAATTTGAAAATCTCCCTTTATGACTGAACTTCAACTTTAATCCTGACCATTGATTGAAATCGATCTAAATCGTTGCTGAATTTTAGGAAAGTCTATTTAAGAGACCCTCATCTCTTCATTTTGAATGGTTGAATGAGAATTTGCATCGAATTGTTGCTGAAATTTATACTCACATTTGCTCATATTCACATACGCCAAGATCAAGTTTGACCAAAAGTTCACCAGATTTAACCACAGTTGACTTGAGTTGACTAGTTTTGAAAAAAATTTTGAAATAATTAAACGAAATTATTTAATTAAATGGAGTACTTACTGTTAATTAATTAACCAAAGTTATTTAATCAAATGAGAAGCCATTCCTAATTAATTAAATGAAGTTATTTAATTAAATAAAAAAAGTGTCTCTAATTAATTAAAGATTATTTAATTAAATGGAAAAAGTAATTATGAGAGCATATCTCATTTTATTAAATTAAATATCTCAACAAAATCTCTCTTCAGTTCAAAAAGGGAAATTTTTAGCTCACCATTGATAAAAAATGAGTTAAATCAGTTAACTCCTTTTTCTACTTAAATTGAATCTGTTAACTCCTTATTTTACTCAAATTAAATATGCTAACTCACTTTAATTTAGAAATCTCCCTTTATGACTGAACTTCACCTTTTATCCTGACCGTTGATTGAAATCGATCTGAACCGTTGATGAATTTCAGGAAAGTTTATTTAAGAGACACTAATCTCTTCATTCTGAAAGGTTGAATGAGAATTTGCATTGAATTGTTGTTGGAATTGATACTCACATTTTCTCATATTCACATACGCAAAGATCAAGTTTGACCAAAAGTTGACCAGATTTAACCACGGTTAACTTGATTTGACTAGTTTCGAAAGGAATTTTGAAATAATTAAACAAAATTATTTAATTAAATGGAGTACTTACTTCTAATTAATTAAAAAAAGTTATTTAATTAAATGAGAAGCCATTCCTAATTAATTAAATGAAGCTATTTAATTAAATAAGAAAAGTGTCACTAATTAATTAAAGATTATTTAATTAAATAGAAAAAGTAATTATGAGAGCATATCTCATTTTATTAAATTAAATCTCAACAAAATCTCTCTTTAGTTCAAAAAGGAAAATTTCCAGTTCACTATTGATAAAAAATGAGTGAAATCACTTAACTACTTTTTCTACTCAAATTGAATTAGTTAACTCTTTATTTTACTCAAATTAAATCTGTTAACTCAATTTAATTTTGAAATCTACCTTTATGAGTGAACTTCACCTTTAATCCTGACTGTTGATTGAAATCAATCTCAACCGTTGATGAATTCTAGGAAAGTCTATTTAAGAGACCCTCATCCCTTCATTTTGAAAGGTTGAATGAGAATTTGCATCGAATTGTTGCTGGAATTCATACTCACATTTGCTCATATTCACATACGCAAAGATCAAATTTGACCAAAAGTTGACCAGATTTAACTACGATTCACTTGAGTTGACTAGTTTCGAAAAGAATTATGAAATAATTAAACGAAATTATTTAATTAAATAGAGTACTTACTTCTAATTAATTAAACAAAGTTATTTAATTAAACGAGAAGCCATTCCTAATTAATTAAATGAAGTTATTTAATTAAATAAGAAAGGTGTCTCTAATTAATTAAAGATTATTTAATTAAATAGAAAAGGTAATTATGAGAGCATATCTCATTTTATTAAATTAAATATCTCAATAAAATCTCTCTTCAATTCAAAAAGGGAAATTTCTAGTTCACTATTGATAAAAAATGAGTTAAATCAGTTAAGTCCTTTTTCTACTCGAATTGATTCAGTTAACTCCTTATTTTACTCAAATTAAATCTGTTAACTCCATTTAATTTTAAAATCTCCCTTTATTACTGAACTTCACCTTTAATCCTGATCGTTGATTGAAATCGATCTCAACCGTTGATGAATCTCAAGAAAGTCTATTTAAGAGACCCTCATCTCTTCATTTTGAAAGGTTGAATGAGAATTTGAATCGAATTGTTGTTGGAATTCATATTCACATTTTTTCATTTTCACATACGGAAAGATCAACTTTGACCAACAGTTGACCAAATTTAACCACGGTTGACTTGAGTTGACTAGTTTCAAAAAAAATTTGAAATAATTAAACAAAATTATTTATTTGAATGGAGTACTTACTTCTAATTAATTAAACAAAGTTATTTAATTAAATGAGAAGCCATTCCTAATTAATTAAATGAAGTTATTTAATTAAATAAGAAAAGTGTCTCTATTTAATTAAAGATTATTTAACTAAATAGAAAAAGTAATTATGAGAGCATATGTCATTTTATTAAATTAAATATATCAACAAAATCTTTCTTCAGTTCAAAAAGGAAAATTTTTAGTTCACTATGGATAAAAAATGAGTTAAATTAGTTAACTCCTTATTTTACTCAAATTAAATCTGTTAATTCCTTTTAATTTAGAAATCTCTCTTTATGACTGAACTTCACCTTTAATCCTGATTGTTGATTTAAATCGATCTCAACCATTGATGAATTTCAAGAAAGTCTATTTAAGAGACCCTCACCTCTTCATTTTGAAAGGTTGAATGAGAATTTGAATCGAATTGTTGCTGGAATTCATACTCACATTTGCTCATATTCACATACGCAAATATCAAGTTTGACCAAAAGTTGATGAAATTTAACCACAGTTGACTTGAGTTGACTAGTTTCAAAAAGAATTTTGAAATAATTAAACGAAATTATTTAATTAAATGGAGTGCTTACTTCTAATTAATTAAACAAAGTTATTTAATTAAATGAGAAGCCATTCCTAACTAATTAAATCAAGTTATTCAATTAAATAAGAAAAGTCTCTCTAATTAATTAAAAATTATTTAATTAAATAGAAAAAGTAATTATGAGAGCATATCTCATTTTATTAAATTAAATATCTCAACAAAATCTCTCTTTAGTTTAAAAAGGGAAATTTTAAGTTCACTATTGATCAAAAATGAATTAAATCAGTTAACTCTTTTTTCTACTCAAATTGAATCAGTTAATTCCTTATTTTACTCAAATTAAATCTATTAACTCCCTTTAATTTGAAAATCCCCCTTTATGACTAAACTTCACCTTTAATCCTGACCGTTTATTGAAATCGATCTCAACTGTTGATGAATTCCAAGAAACTCTATTTAAGAGACCCTCATCTCTTCATTTTGAAAGGTTGAATGAGAATTTGCATCGAATTGTTGCTAGAATTCATACTCACATTTGCTCATATTCACATACGCAAAGATCAATTTTTACCAAAAGTTGACCAAATTTAACCACGGTAGACTTGAGTTGACTAGTTTCAAAAAGAATTTTTAAATAATTAAAAAAAATTATTTAATTAAATGGAGCACTTAATTCTAATTAATTAAACAACGTTATTTAATTAAATGAGAAGCCATTCCTAACTATTTCAATGAAGTTATTTAATTAAATAAGAAAAGTGTCTCTAATTAATTAAAGATTATTTAATTAAATAGAAAAAGTAATTATGAGAGCATATCTCATTTTATTAAATTAAATATCTCAACAAAATCTCTCTTCAGTTCAAAAAGAGAAATTTCAGTTCATTATTGATCAAAAATGAGTTAAATCAATAAACTCTTTTTTCTACTCAAATTGAATCAGTAAACTCCTTATTTTAGTCAAATTAAATCTGTTAACTCCCTTTAATTTGAAAATCTCCCTTTATGACTGAACTTCACGTTTAATCCTGACCGTTGATTGAAATCGATCTCAACCGTTGACGAATTTCAGGAAAGTCTATTTAAGAGACCCTCATCTCTTCATTTTGAAAGGTTGAATGAGAATTTGCATCGAATTGTTGCTGGAATTCATACTCACATTTGCTCATATTCACATACGCAAAGATAAGGTTTGACCAAAGGTTGACCAGATTTAACCACGATTGACTTGAGTTGACTAGTTTCAATTTTTTTTAAAAATAATTAAACAAAATTATTTAATTAAATAGAGTACTTACTTCTAATTAATTAAACAAAGTTATTTAGTTAAATTAGAAGCCATTCCTAATTAATTAAATGAAGTTATTTAAGTAAATAAGAAAAGTGTCTCTATTTAATTAAAGATTATTTAATTAAATAGAAAAAGTAATTATGAGAGCATATCTCATTTTATTAAATTAAATATCTCAACAAAATCTCTCTTTATTTCAAAAAGGGAAATTTCTAGTTGACTATTGATCAAAAATGAGTTAAATCAGTTAACTCCTTATTTTACTCAAATTAAATCTATTAACTCCCTTTAATTTGGGAATCTCCCTTTATGATTGAACTTCACCTTTAATCCTGACCGTTGATTGAAGTCGATCTCAACCATTGATGAATTCGAGAAAAGTCTATTTAAGAGACCCTCATCTCTTCATTTTGAAAGGTTGAATGAAAATTTGCATCAAATTGTTGTCGAAATTCATACTCACATTTGCTCATATTCACATATGCAAAGATCAAGTTTGACCAAAAGTTGACCAGATGTAACCACGGTTGACTTGTGTTGGCTAGTTTTGAAAAGAATTTTGAAATAATTAAACAAAATTATTTAATTAAATGGAGTACTTACTTCTAATTATGTAGTGCCTACCCTCGTTCACATCTTTTCTAGACTTATTGTTGCTATTATTATCAGACTTTGATGGACTAATTTTATGTTGATGGTTTAGTGGTGTTGTTTTGACACTATCAGATATTATGATAGGTATTCAGTTGATATATGATGAGATCATTTAGACTTTACATCTCATGTATGTATGATAATCATTACATTTTTTTCAGTTATTAATGATGATTAGTTATATGGTTTATTATCTCATGTATTTTATTATGGTTACTTACCCCATACTTGCATGTGTATGGTGTGTGTGTTTTCTTATTGTATGGTATTTCTGATGTGGTTAAGGAAGGGAGTCGTAGTCACCTGCTTAGTCAGGATCTACACAATGCACCACTTCATGCCATTATCTGTTTAGCTTAGCATTATATATTGTATGTACATGCATAGTTTTTCTGCAGGTTGCAGGTACCGGGTATCGACTTCCCTAAATTGCCAAGATGAGCATACCCTATTATACTATCTCAATGATAAGAGAAGAGAGATAAATTCTCAAATCCAAATCTCAAACTTAAAAACCATTTGTCCTAGTGAGTTAGGACAAGTATCAAAGTTGAATACCCACTGAATGTGTCGGATGACATATTTCGTGATTTTTAACGCTTTAGATTTATTTTGTATGATTTATTCTATGATGGGTTTTCATATTTTATCTTGGAGGTCTATGGTGAATTTTCCATTAATTAAGTCTTAATAAATAGATTTAATTAATAAATTATTTATTTCAAAAAATTAATAAAATATCATGATATTTGATATTTTGATTATGATTAATTAAATGTGAATTATTGAGGAAAGGAATTAAATAAAATAAAAATAGAAATTAAAATTAATAATAATTATAAAATAATAATAAAGTAATAAATAAAATAATAATAATAAAAGTTATAAAAATTAAAATTAAAATTATAAAATTTAAATAGAAATAATTGGAGTTATAAGCTTGCATGGGAATTAACATGTGTCAACAACACAGGAGTTAGTGCATCAATTAAGCACAAGGTGTCTACAATTCTATGACTCATCAAAAAGGTTGGAAAAGACCCATGCTTAGTTGGTGACACCTTCCAGCTATTTCAAAAAGCATTCCAAAAGTTTCTTGAGAGCTCTTTATATTCAGGCATTCGTAGAAGCTTAAGGAGAGAGCATAGAGTGCAATTGGAGCATTGGAGGACTCAAGAACTTTGAAGAAGGGAGCTTGCTCTGCGGGTTTTCGGAAGAAAAGCGAATTAGCATCAGAATCCGGGTAGATTCTTGTGATTTTTCTTATGTTATTTCCGCATCATGCATTCCTGTGTGAATTTCATATTTTTATTGTATGCATTTTCAATTTGGGCAATTAAATTGATTTGAGAATTTTATATGCATGGATTTAAAAAAAAGAGAAAATGGGGCTAGGGTAAATTCATAGCCAAATCCATTAGATTATTTATTGGATAAATTTGAGATCAAAGTTTATAGGAAATTGCTGAAAATTAGAATTTCTAAATAAATCGTGTATATACATGTTTATATTTTTTAATCTGCATACACGCACACACGCACACACACACACACACACACACACACACACACACATATATATGCAATTATATATATAAATATGTATACATGATTATATGCTATGATGTTTTTTTTTAAATTTTGCAAGTATATATATATACACACACACATATATATATATATATACATATATATATATATACATACATATGTATATATAATATATATATTTAATTAAAAAAAATGAATATCATTAATCGAAAACATTTTTTGAAAAACGTTGAACTTTATTTAAAAATCGAATCGCATACTCGCGAATGGAAATCGCATAAGCGATTTTTATTTTTATTTTTTAAAGTTTAATGCAAATTGAGGCGGGCAGGGAGGGTCGAGTCCGTACCCCCACCCCACTACGTATATGTGGCAGAGGCCGGACTACCGCAGGCTCTGCGATAGCAAGCCCGCACGGTACCTCCTCTGTGCAGTGATATAGATATATATGAATTGACTTCCAAAGTTGTGACGCAATTTTGCAATTTTTGATTTGCAATTTGCGAATTGCGGTTTGATTATTATATTTTGTTTTATAAAATGTTTTTTTTTTATATGTATAGATGTATATTTATGATATATATATATATATATATACAAGTATGTATATATATATATATATATAAGTATATATGTATATATATATTATTAACTATAAATGATTATTATAAAGTTCTCAATTAATGGATCACTCTTTTAATGATTAAAATATTGCTATTAAGTTTGTCATTTATGAAGAGATATTAACAATTAATTTAATTAAACTTAATTTTTTTTTAATGTCATGCCCAAAAAGTAAGGGCAAAACACACACAATTTTTTTTTTTAAAACTTACTAGGTTCACTAGGGTTTAAGAGTTGATTCGCAAAAATTAGATTTACTACACTCATCCTGAATTTATACTCACGTGAAGAAATGCATCGATAAGGTAAATTGTCATTATTAAATTTGTAACAACATTTAGTTCGTTGTCACATTAAGATCTCAACAATAATTTTAAATCATTTGAAGAACAATATAAATTAGTCTTAAATTTAACTACGTAGAACGAATCACATTATCTTGGTAGTCTAACATAACTTGTTATGTTTACAAACATAATGATTAACTTTCATAACATCTAAACTACCTTTTTACTAATCAAATCAAAACTAATTAATATTTACAACTAAAACTAAACTAAGTGACTAATCTCTACAATCAACTTTAATACAACTGAGATTCAACTTAGTAATTACTAGTTACTAGCAAAATAATACTAAATTACTTCATTAAACAAATCGAATCAAACAACATTACTTAAATGACATATTATACTAATAATGGAAACTAACTTTCTAATTACTATCCAATATTTAATCGATTGAACACTAGAAGATCAATTAGATTTAACTATTCAACTCATGCTAACTGCGTATAAAAACTTTAATCCAAAATCTAATTCACCATGGATAAACACATAGAATTAGAGGTAAACGTTATCATCCATTATACTGCATATTATAATCATTATAATACTCACGTTAGATAAGTTTTGCGATCATAATTTAAGTATAGGTTCTCTACATTACGTTTTAGGATTATAAACACGAAGACGATTACATCGTTAAGATTTTGAAACTTTCGTTATTAGATTTATATTGATAAATTTATGGTAAAATTTATTTAAATAATGATGCAGATGACTACAAAATTAGTTTAAAGAAACAACTTAGCCAAATAACATCAACATTAAAACTTATTTTAAATAGACAATAACCTCAATCTAAAACTAATTAGTACTCAAAAATTCAGACTTACTTCAATACCAAAACTAAATACATTTAAAAATTAATTCAAAGGAATCAAATCCAAATTAACGACTATATCCATAATATCTAACAATTGAATGAATCAAAATCGAACTAACTTACATCTATAATTTTAAATTAAGACTAATTGATTTCTGATTATAACTATTACTAATTTAACATTATATTTACTATTGATTTTAAATTATTAAAAGAAACTTTCTAAATTTAATACTCTTTTTGAATTAACATATATCTTTAAAAAAATTATCAAATAACAAACATAATATAACTTCTAACCAATAACAATTAAGCAACAAAATTAAAACTTTAAAACTTAAATAAAATTAAAACTATCTCCTAATACTATAATCCAAACTAAATTTCACTTTATACTAACTTAAATTTATAACTACATGTTAGATTTTTAAAATAACTTATAATTTTAAATCAATTAAACTAACTTACTAAGACTATAATTCCAAAACCTAATTTATAAATCTACAAATTATACTAACAAAATAATTTACAGTTAAAACTTAACTAATAAAAGGTATAACAATTTACAAAAGTAACTATCTATGAAACATATTCTGACTTAAAAAAATTATGCAACACATACTAACCCCTATTACAAACTAACACTAACTTAACACTAACTTTACTAACAACAAACTAATAAAGTAAAATCTAAAACTACTAACCTACACTCCCTTCCTAATTGAACAAAATTAGCTAATAATCTAAATAATTAAATTAATGTTATACTTATTAAAACTATTAATAATCCTAACTACTAACTAACAACTTATACTAACCTAGTCTACTAACTACCTAAACTAACCTATGACACTTACTAGCCAAGTGGCCTAGCCACCACTTGGCTTCCTTCCACCATAACCCACACTGCCCAATGAGTATGTGCACTGATAGGGCCTATCAGGGAAGACCTGGCCACATCCTCACCTTGCATGTGCGCTGGTCAATTTAAGGTAAGAGGCGATGAACCAAAAAAAAATTAAGGGATTAGCATACAAAATCCCATCTTCCAAAGCAACCAAGACCCTTAAATGTGTAAGGATCTACGTACCCTTCCTAGGTCCTTCACGTGATCCAAGGCCTGTGTGGGGTCTTGTCTTCCTCCCAAGAAGAGGGTGCACCTAGGAAGGCTAGGGTGAATAGGAGTTGGAAAAAGTGTGCTGACCTCAGCATTAATCTAGTCCCCCTTTTGTTGTTAAAACATACTCAACCTCCTCCAAGTTTTCCTACACCTGCTCTCTAGGTAGTAATGATTTAAGCAAGTGGGTACCCTTAGGGTTTAGGAGATACAAAGGGAGTTAAGATATAAAGTAAAGTAGTTGGAATTTTAGGATATTTGCATATATATACCCTCTTGTTAGAATTTTAAAATTTATAATAAAAATCCACAGAGAATATTCTCTGTCACAACATGGGCATAAACAATTTTCCCCATACAAACTCCAGAGAGTGTTTTTGCTCCTGGGAGTTACACATTTGTATTTGGAAGTCAATAACTTTGACTAAGTATTGCCATGATATGAATTTATTGAAAAGGAACAACATAGAAATTTATCAATTCTATTGTCACATTGATTTCCTATCAACAAGCATATTAACAAAACGCACATAAGGATATCATTTCTTTTGACTTTCATCTCATAATTTATGTTGCTATCTATTTATCATACATCAAGATGTATGTTCTATTTATTTTGAATTCAATGAAATACCAAAATTTCTTAGTCAAATTGATTTTTGATCTTAATGAACTTAAAAAGGAATATGATTCTATATTCAGAATTTCAAAAGGTGATGGGTAATTCTTAATCAAATTTAATTGTGTTTCTAATGGAACTTAACAATGAAAGAGATAACTTGGTGATCTCAAGAAGGATTATTATTTCATGAAAATACTCCAAACATCGAATTGAAAACCCAACACATCAATTGCCTTTCATTACCATGATTGAAAAACTTGCAAATTTTATAATTCAAGACATCATCTATCATCCTATTTTCTCAATTACATAACCCAAATTTGAAATCACAAGAAGACATTGCAAGGAAGATTTCATAATCTCTTTTATTTTCTTTTCTATTATGCATCCTGGTTCAAGGCTCCATTGGGAAAGAACCAGTAAGAAAACCCGATGTCGTTGCCAAACATTCACAATATAAATTTACATATGATTACATAAAATTTACAATTTAATGATAACCCCATCAAGCTTCTTCACAAGACTTTCTTCTTTTAACTTCAAATCTTCATGGGAACACAAGGAGAACAAGGTTGACCCAAGGTAATTCAACACAACACAAAGACACATTTCAACACACACCCATCCCGGTTTAACACAATAGATCCATCCATAGGACCTTATTAGGGGGGAGGTGGATTTTCCCAATGAGAGATGTCAATCACCATATCTTAACATAGCCCTTTCGGGGCTAAAATCTCAAAAACTTTCTTTGTTCCACAAATGCCCTTTCGGGGCCAATCCCACAAGGATTTTCTCTCCTTTCCATACTCAAGATTTCACAATATCAACAAGGTATGTGATGACTGGTAGGGGCCCATACACCCTACCCTTTTTTCCCTCCTCTCACCATGAAAGGAGACTCTGCACTATTGAGGTCCAACTAAAGCCTTACCCCCATATGGCCACTTCTTCCCTATCCAAGGGTGAGTAATGCCAAATACACCCCACGAAAACCCCTCAATACAATACATTAATAAAAAAATCAAGGAAGCATCCAAGAACAACACAAAATAAAACCCTCCAAATAAACCCAACATACAAGAAAGCAACAAATAACCATACAACACTCTATATGCAAGAACAAGCATGATCAAACATGGAGAAAACAAAATACAAAGACAAGAATCCTACCTTCAACAATGAGTGATGGTAACAATGGAGGTTTGAGAAGAGCTTATCCTTTTCTTTCTTCCATCCCCAACTATCTTCCAAAACTTTCTCTAAGAGTAGAGATTGGGTGACAACCCCAAAACTTTCTCCAAAAATCCACTAAATAGGGATCCCTTAACTCAACAAGACTTCATGAAACCTTATGATGGAGTTTGAGTTCCACTCAAGTGGATGACAATCCATTTTCGCAATCAACCATAAATGGGATTTTTGAGTGACCCTAAAAGTCAACTAGGGTGGAAAAAGTGGGTGGAAAGTACCCTCAACCCATACCGTTACCCATGGGTGCTTAAATTTAACATTTTTAAGCCTTAGAGACTTGGTAGGAACACATAAAAGTTAGGAAAAAAAATAAAAATCAAATAACAACCTTTAAAGATGGACAATACAAAGATAACACAATTTAAAACAAGGGGTTCAACTTGTCTCTCCATTGGATTTCCTGACTAGATTACCTGCACACTCATTGCACCTGTCAGTAGTTCAAGAAACATATGTTCATAAAATACGCATCAAGATAAAAGCATTCATTTCCACAATTCAATTATCCATCTTATTCTATTCATTAAACTTGGAAAAATTCAAAGTGTTAGTTCGCATTCATTCACTTCATCATACATGTCTATAAGCATTAATTTAGATTGAATTACTAGAATAATCATTGTTAGGTATGCATATCATAAGCTTCATTAATAAGATAAAGTGAACTATCTGAAAGCATACCAATTAATCATTGAGGTACCAAAATTGGCAAACCTCATTATCAGGTGAAAGCACTTAGCATCATTGTTAGTAACAATTAATGTTTGAAATAGTCGAAGTGATGAAATAGTTCTTGAATCATTAAGCATAAACATGGTTGAGCCAACTGATCTCAGTTTCATTAGGGCATTCACAATATAAAACATAACTTCATATCTATCCAATTCTCATACAACAGATTTTTACAGAGGAATTCACAGTTAATAAGTACGTGAGAAGAGGAACCTTACATTTAATTAAGATTAATGATTAGAATATATAATCAAAGCTTTTGATTCATTGAGAATGTCAATTTTCAAAAAATGTCATATAAATCAATTAGAAAATTGAGTCAGATGGAGAAACTTTTATCTATCAAACAAATACTTGGGTTAGGAAAAATGTGAAATTTTTCCACTTGACATAATTTGGAAAAATTCAAAAAAAACTTAGCAAAACCAAAATATGTGTTTACATTGTGTATTCCTTATGCTATTGTTTTGGGTTTTGGGTTGACTAGTGTTGACGAATATAGGATGTCTACTAGAGGCTTGGGGGTTATGTGACTGTGATGCCATGATGATGTTTTAATCTCGATCTTTATATCCCAACCATGGTTATGTGATGGAATGCTCTGTGTATTGGATGTGAATACTGATTGTTATAGTTGAGATTCTTATTTATGAGACTTAACCATTATTTTTGGTCATCGATCAGTTATCCTTGGTTATTTTCTAGTCGCCATGATGGGACTGAAATGTGGATTTATTCTTGATGATGTCATGTTGTGACATGTTTGACTCAACCATTTTTGGAGTCTTCGATCAATGTGTTTGAGATATATTGTTGGTAATTGAGAACCATTGGATACTTTTGATTATCAGTCATGCTTCAGTTGCCAATAGAGAGCTGTTGTGGTCATGATTTTCTATGGATGCTTGCTCATGGAGATTTGATGCTTCTATGCATATTTGATGATTTTATGGATTATCTTTTGTAATTTTGAGATTTATGAGTCCATGAGCATTAGCGTAGGATATCTCCATGTAGTGTTGGGAAGTGGCTTGCAATGGGGGTCGGGGCCCTAAGAGGCTGCCAGGGTAACTAATTATAAGTTGGATTAATAAGTGATAACATTCACACC
This sequence comes from Cupressus sempervirens, assembly GCA_028749045.1. Taxonomy (NCBI): domain Eukaryota; kingdom Viridiplantae; phylum Streptophyta; class Pinopsida; order Cupressales; family Cupressaceae; genus Cupressus; species Cupressus sempervirens. The sequence continues at coordinate 115,853,773 of CM053783.1, forward strand.
TAATACTAACTTAATGAACCTAAAAAGATAAGTGTTTTGTTCTTGCCCATGCCTTGAGTGCTTGTATAGGCTAGGATGGGAGTAGTGGGAACGCATGGTTGCGACCTTGCATTCCATAGTATGCCTTATCAGTATGAGAGGATACTAGTGGCCGCATGAGATCAGTATGGACTCATGGAGTTTAGCTAACTGCTAGGGTAACTTGTACGTGGTAAATGTGATGACACTTTCCCGCTTGCATAGTAGGTTCCTACATGTCATTGTGTGCCTCTGGGAAGTAGATGTCAGTTTCATGATTGGAACCTTTGAGTCAGTATACTTTTAGGATTCCTAGATTATAGAGATTTATGCTATGTAATTTTGATAACCTGTTTGGGACTTGAGATTATCTCCTCAGCATGGTGGGAGTGGACCACTTAGGTACCATGCGGTTGGGTGGTAGTGTATTTTCCACTCTTATCATTTGAGATTCATTGAGACATCGTGGCTGATGCGTCCTTCACGATGGTGGATATGTATCCTTTCATTGATGATTAGCATATGTTAGATGATGTTATCTTATGCTTATATTTGCATGTTAGATTACTTTCTACATATGATGTTGTATATGATAGGAGTGACATTCCTACTATGTTAATACCGATGATCTCTTCGGTGATTTGAGATGTTACGCATGGAGGGATGGCTAGGGCCCATGATGGTCTAATGATGCTATTAACAGTTGGGAGGAACCGTGCACTTAGTTAGTTATGTTTGATCTTACGATGGATGTATATGTATTCTATAATGATGTATCATGTGTATCATGTGATTGTCTTTGATGTATCATGGATTAGAATAGGATGATGTACCTTATTTCACATATGTATATTATTTTAAGCCTTCATACCTTGTGACATGTATAGTGGATGATTGAGCATTTGGAAATGTAATGTATGAACATTGGAGTTATCATTATTATTTCATGTGGATGTTGTAATACTCATGTATGTTAGTTAATTTAGATGTAACTCAACGTTAAGGGATTCTTAAAGAATGAAATCGGTTATGTATGTTATGTTTACTTTTAGATGGACATTGCTATTGCTTCTGTTATTATGTACAAGTTCTATGTGGTATTTAGTTTCATGTTATTTAAAAATATATATATATATATTACCAAACTTAGTGAAATTCTAGGTTAATTCTTTGGATCCCTTGGCGGGGCATTACAAATTAATTAAACAAAGTTATTTAATTAAATGAGAAGCCATTCCTAATTAATTAAATAAAGTTATTTAATTAAATAAGAAAATTGTCTCTAATTAATTAAAAATTATTTAATTAAATAGAAAATGCAATTATGAGAGCATATCTCATTTTATTAAATTAAATATCTCAACAAAATCTTGCTTCAGTTCAAAAAGGGAAATTTCCAGTTCACTACTGATCAAAAATGAGTTAAATCAGTTAACTCCTTTTTCTACTCAAATTGAACTAGTTAACTCCTTATTTTACTCAAATTAAATTTGTTAACTCCCTTTAACTTGGAAATCTCCCTTTATGACTGAACTTCACCTTTAATCCTGACCGATGATTGAAATCGATCTCAACCGTTGATGAATTCCAGGAAAGTCTATTTAACAGACCCTCATCGCTTCATTTTGAAAGGTTGAATGAGAATTTGCATCAAATTGTTGCTAGAATTCATACTCACATTTTCTCATATTCACATACAAAAAGATCAAGCTTGACTAAAAGTTGACCAGATGTAGCCACGGTTGACTTGAGGTGACTAGTTTCAAAAAGAATTTTCTAATAATTAAATGAAATTATTTAATTAAATAGAGTACTTACTTCTAATTAATTAAACAAAGTTATTTAATTATATGAGGAGCCATTCCTAATTAATTAAATGAAGTTATTTAATTAAATAAGAAAAGTGTCTCTAATTAATTAAAGATTATTTAATTAAATAGAAAAAGTAATTATGAGAGCATATCTAATTTTATTAAATTAAATATCTCAACAAAATCTATCTTCATTTGAAAAAGGGAAATTTCCAGTTCACTATTGATCAAAAATGACTTAAATCACTTAAATCCTTTTTCTACTCAAATTGAATCTGTTAACTCCTCATTTTACTCAAATTAAATCTGTTAACTCCATTTCATTTGGAAATCTCCCTTTATGACTGAACTTCACCTTTAATACTGACCATTGATTGAAATCGATCTAAACTGTTGATGAATTCTAGGAAAGTCTATTTAAGAGACCCTCATCTCTTCATTTTGAAAGGTTGAATGAGAATTTGCATTGAATTGTTGCTGGAATTCATACTCACATTTCCTCATTTTCACATACGCAAAGATCAATTTTGACCAAAAGTTGACCAGATTTAACCATGGTTGACTTGAGTTGAATAGTTTCAAAAAGAATTTTGAAATAATTAATTGAAATTATTTAATTAAATGGAGTACTTACTTCTAATTAATTAAACAAAGTTATTTAATTAAATGAGAAGCCATTCCTAATAAATTAAATGAAGTTATTTAATTAAATAAGAAAAGTGTCACTAATTAATTAAATATTATTTAATTAAATGGAAAAAGTAATTATGAGAGCATATCTCATTTTATTAAAAAAAAATATCTCAACAAAATCTCTCTTCAGTTCAAAAAGGAAAATTTTCAGTTCACTATTGATCAAAAATGAGTTAAATCAGTTAACTCCTTTTTCTACTCAAATTGAATCAGTTAACTCCTTATTTTACTCATATTAAATCTGTTAACTCCCTTTAAGTTGGAAATCTCTCTTTATGACAAAACTTAACCTTTAATCCTCACCGTTGATTGAAATCGATCTCAACCATTGATGAATCCTAGGAAAGTCTATTTAAAAGATCCTCATCTCTTCATGTTGAAAGGTTGAATGAGAATTTGCATCGAATTGTTGCTAGAATTCATACTCACATTTGCTCATATTCACATACACAAAGATCAAGTTTGACTAAAAGTTGATCAGATTTAACCACGGTTGACTTGAGTTGACTAATTTTGAAAAGAATTTTTAAATAATTAAACGAAATTATTTAATTAAATGGAGTACTTACTTCTAATTAATTAAATGAGAAGCCATTCCTAATAAATGAAATGAAGTTATTTAATTAAATAAGAAAAGTGTCACTAATTAATTAAAGATTATTTAATTAAATAGAAAAAGTAATTATGAGAGCATATCTCATTTTATTAAACTAAATATCTCAACAAAATCTCTCTTCAATTCAAAAAGAGAAATTTCCAGTTCACTATTGATCAAAAATGAGTTAAATCAGTTAACTCTTTTTTCTACTCAAATTGAATCTATTAACTCCTTATTTTACTCAAATTAAATCTGTTAACTTCCTTTAATTTCAAAATGTCCCTTTATGACTGAACTTCACCTTTAATCCTGACCGTTGATTGAAATCGATCTCAATCATTCATGAATTTAAGGAAAGTCTATTTAAGAGACCCTCATCTCTTCATTTTGAAAGGTTGAATGAGAATTTGCATCGATTTGTTGCCGGAATTCATACTCACATTTGCTCATATTCACATATGCAAAGATCAAGTTTGACCAAAAGTTGATCAGATTTAACCACGGTTGACTTAAGTTGACTAGTTTCAAAAATAATTTTGAAATAATTTTAAAAAATTATTTAATTAAATGGAGTACTTACTTCTAATTAATTAAACAAAGTTATTTAATTAAATGAGAAGCCATTCCTAATTAATTAAATGAAGTTATTTAATTAAATAAGAAAAGTGTCTCTAATTAATTAAAGATTATTTAATTAAATAGAAAAAGTAATTATGAGAGCATATCTCATTTTATTAAATTAAATATCTGAACAAAATCTCTCTTCAGTTCAAAAAGGGAAATTTCCAGTTCACTATTGATCAAAAATGAGTTAAATTTGTTAACTCATTTTTCTACTCAAATTGAATCAGTTAACTCCTTATTTTACTCAAATTAAATTTGTTAACTCCCTTTAATTTGGAAATCTTCCTTTATGACTGAACTTCACCTTTAATCCTGACCGTTTATTGAAATCAATCTCAACCGTTGATGAATTCCAAGAAAGTCTATTTAAGAGACCCTCATCTCTTCATTTTGAAAGGTTGAATGAGAATTTGCATCGAATTGTTGCTGGAATTCATACTCACATTTGCTCATATTCACATACGCAAAGATCAAGTTTGACCAAAAGTTGACAAGATTTAACCATGGTAGACTTGAGTTGACTAGTTTCAAAAAGAATTTTTAAATAATTAAATAAAATTATTTAATTAAATGGAGTATTTACTTCTAATTAATTAAACAAAGTTATTTAATTAAATGAGAAGCCATTTCTAATTAATTAAATGAAGTTATTTAATTAAATAAGAAAAGTGTCTCTAATTAATTAAAGATTGTTTAATTAAATAGAAAAAGTAATTATCAGAGAATATCTCATTTTATTAAATTAAATATCTCAATAAAATCTCTCTTCAGTTCAAAAAGGGAAATTTCTAGTTCACTATTGATCAAAAATGGGTTAAATCAGTTAACTCCTTTTTCTACTCAAATTGAATTAGTTAACTCCTTATTTTACTCAAATTAAATCTGTAAACTCCTTTTAATTTGGAAATCTGCCTTTATGACAGAACTTCACCTTTAATCCTGACCATTGATTCAAATCGATCTCAACCGTTGATGAATTTTAGGAAAGTCTATTTAAGAGACCCTCATCTCTTCATTTTGAAAGGTTGTATGAGAATTTTCATCGAATTGTTGTTGGAACTCATACTCACATTTGCTCATATTCACATATGCAAAGATCAAGTTTGACAAAAAGTTGATTAGATTTAACCACGGTTGAATTGAGTTGACTAGTTTCAAAAATAATTTTGAAATAATTAAGCAAAATTATTTAATTAAATGGAGTACTTGCTTCTAATTAATTAAACAAAGTTATTTAATTAAATTGGAAGCCATTCCTAATTAATTAAATGAAGTTATTTAATTAAATAAGAAAATTTTTTGTAATTAATTAAAAATTATTTAATTAAATAGAAAAAATAATTATGAGACCATATCTCATTTTATTAAATTAAATATTTCAACAAAATATTTTTTTAGTTCAAAAAGGGAAATTTCTAATTCACTATTGATCAAAAATGAGTTAAATGAGTTAACTCCTTTTTCTACTAAAAATTAATCAGTTAACTCCTTATTTTACTCAAATTAAATCTGTTAACTCCCTTTAATTTGGAAATCTCCCATTATGACTGAACTTCACCTTTAATCCTGACCGTTGATTAAAATCGATCTCAATAGTTGATGAATTTCACGAAAGTCTATTTAAGGGACCTTGATCTCTTCATTTTGAAAGGTTGAATGAGAATTTGCATCGAATTGTTGCTGGAATTCATACTCACATTTGCTCATATTCAAATACGCAAAGATCAAGTTTGACCAAAAATTGACCAGATTTAACCACGGTTGACTTGAGTTGACTAGTTTCAAATTTTTTTTTGAAATAATTAAACAAAATTATTTAATTAAATTGTCATGCCTTAAAGTGACAACAAGTTTGAGTAGAGTATCCCTTTTCCTTCCTTCAACCTTCAAGAATTCCTCTCTAAATGTAGAGATTGGGTAACCCCTCAACTAGTCCAAAGAAGGCCTCTAAATAAGCCTCCAACTCAACCACCCCAAGGGCTCAATAAATTCTCCCACCCACTTACAAATCTAGAAGCTCCTAACTCAACCCACACCATGGTTAAACACTAAGTGGAGGTGAGGTGAGGAAACTCAAGATAACCACTTGCAATTTTTGCACAAAGGCAAAACGAGACTTTTTGAGTGATCTCCAAAGTCAACAAAAGGGGCTTAGTGGTTGGAAAAGACCCCCAACCCATACCCATACCCCTTGGGTATAAATATTTCAAGATTTAAAACTTTAGGAATAGGTTTAGAGCCAAACAAAGGCTAGAAAAAAAATTAGGACCACTAACAATTCCAACAAAGCAGATTAAGCACTAATCTAGATTAGGGTGACTAAACTCGATTAAGAACCAGATTAGAAAAAGATACTAACTTAAACCAACATAGGTTCAAAGGTTACACAACTGACCCTACTCAGCACACTGAACATCATAAACAAATTTACGAGTGTCAAGCGACACTAAAAGAACATAGTTACGAGACATTCACATTTACTGAACATAGAAAGATACATACATACATCTCACAATACAATATGTGAATTATGAACAACAAGGTTTCAAAAATTAGTACATAGAGATCAGTTTTGTTCCTCTGTCAGTTTCCTCAGCTAAAAATATCTGCACACTCATTGCACACATCAGTAGTCCCGAAAATCACATGTACATATATATGTGTCAAAAATTCTCATAAATTGAAACATACATCAATCAGGGTTTCTTGCATCCTACTAATATCCTTTATCATAAAGATTTCAAAATTAATGTGTTAATCCTTCATTTAACTTAATTCATCAACATACATATACCTAAAACCTTAAATGATGAACATTAAATATCTGAAAATAATCATCACGCAACATGAAATAATATGATATGTTCAAGAATCTGATGATGTCTCGACATCTCGAGTCGTGAGTAACAAAAAGATAAAGTAACAACTAAGGTTATGAAGGGTCGGGGCGAACTCAGAACATAATGCTTCAATTACTTAACTATTTAATCCATTTCTACTCACATTTAATCATAAGAAATGACATAATCTATATAGCATAACTTATTTATTAATTCATATTAAAATGCAAGAAAAAAAATCGTCGTTAGACATGCTTCTACCTAAACATCATAACATCACCAATAGGGCTTACTATACCATCTGAATTGCATATATCTTAATCATCATAGTATCATAATCAACATCCTCATTATCAGGTGAAAATACTTTGTACCATCATTAGTAAAAATTAATGTTTTAAGCAGTCGGGGTGATGTAGTAGTTCTTGAATCACTAAGTATCTAAAACATGAGTGAATCTGCTAACCTTAGTTTCTTTTAAAGCATGCACAACTTAACATATTACTTCATTTTTGATACAATCTCCTATCACCGTTTTAACAGAGGATTCATATTTGATAAGTACATACGAGGAGGGTTCTACATCCTCCCCCACTAGCTTTTGACTTCCTCCTGGAAGTCGCATAACTAAGATTGTCATCTTATGCTAGACCTTGTCTGGACTTGCTCCAACATTTACTCTTATAAAAATAATGATTAATAATTCACATATAAACAATTTTCTAATCTAAGATAAATATACCTATAGAGTTTCTATCAATAAAATACAATAAAATGTTTTGAATCCCACATACCCTAATGTTAAACATCCACTTAATCATCAGGAATCCCTTTTTTAACGCTATACTATATTAATCCCTATATTCTTCCTAAAAATAAATTAAAATTAAAATTAAAAAAATAAAAATAAATAAATAAAATTTACAAGGTAACATATCTATCTACTAAGTAACAATCAATTTTATAAATAAAGCTTCCTTTCATTATTTGGTTAAAAACTATTTAATATAACTTGAAACAATAATAATTAAATCTAGTTATTGTTTAATTACTTTAAACTTTAATTAAATCCTAACACTAAAGCATACTTAATACAATATAAAATAAAACTTACCCCAATATTTCTATCTCAACCAATTTGACATTCATATATAAAAAAAAATCATTTTTATTTAAAATCGAACTATTATTTTCAAAAATAATAATAATCATTATTCACTAACATTAAAATTTAACAGCTAATTAAAATCTAATAATATTTACTCTAATGCAAAACCTCATGCAATCCTTACTAATACTTAACTCAAAAATAACTTTAACATTTTAACAATAAATCTTAACTTAAACTTTAACATAATCTAAATAGATTAAATAACAAACTAATTTTTAATATCCAATTCTAACACCTTCTAATTAAAAAAATTTACTAACCACTAAAATATTGATACAAAATAGAACTAGCAACCAAATCCTAAAATTTCTTACTATCCACAGTAACAAACTAAAATACACTTAACCAAAACTTAAACTAAATTACCAATATTAACATATACTAATATTAAAACATACTAGTTACTATTAACATAAAACAATTAAAAACTAAAACTACAAATAAAACTTACATAACTAACCCACCCCCTAACACTATGCAACTGATCCACACACCCCCCCCTCCTCCTACGTGGCGCACTATCTCACATAGGCCCGCATCAAACTAGGCAGGCGTGAGTGGTGGGTGGCCCATAGTCCACGGCCTGTGCATTTTAAAAGTGCTTGCGCACATTCCAACTGCCAAGTGGGAATCCCTCCCCCCAACACCTATGCGCTTCCCAAGCCATTCAAGGCGCCTGCCAGAATACGTGTGAGGGTGATGTCGTTTCACATGAGGTGGTCGAGTTTAGCAGTAAAAACATTTATCTGCCCCTTCAATCAAAACGTTACTCCAAACTAGCTCATATCCCAACTTGCATAGGGGTTACGTTAAAAGAAAACAGTCAACATATAATTCGCTAGCCATCTTGTCAAGCATGTATCGATAAAATGCACTCATGATTTTGACCAAAGAAAATCCCAACAATTAAGAATGCAAATATACTCATATGTCTAAGCAAATCACAACCGCTACATTATCTTTCTTGAATTAACCCATATTTTTCAAAAATGTCATATTTTGCACCCATGAAATGTAATTTACATAAATCTTTTTTTTTTTACTGACACGTCACTTCACGTGGCCCAAGGAGGATGCTGGAGTTGATTTTTTTTCTTTAAAGTACATTTAAATTTGTTTTGCTTAATCCTTACCTCCCTTTTATGTGGATGTTGTTCCTTCCCATACTACCCAAGGCGTTCGATGAGAGCTCATGCCAGCGGTTGGGGGTGGAATTTCCACCAGTCAAAACATGTCGTCCCCTCAATTAATATGCTAGTTTCGAACAAAATTTTATGCATTGGACCAAATCTGCATGGGGTATGTTGGGTGTAAATTCTACACGTTTAATTAGCCATTGGTCAGATATGGCTGCACGCTATCCTATGACAGTCCTCTCCCATACGGTATGCCTGACAAGGAATTAGTTGAATGGAACAAAGGAGGTGATTTCAAAATTTCCACTCCATTCCTAGCCGCCTATCTTTACCCAGTAGAAAAGGAAATTTTCAAGGAGGCCCTCACATGGTCCAAGGTCTGTCCCATGTCAGAGTAAGCCAGGGCAAGGACACATGCATAAGAAAATTGGAAGGAGAGTAAGGTAAATATTCAACTATAATTGCGCCTACTTCTTGACTTTCGATGGAGATTCTTATCCCTCTTTAAATATTTTCAAAACAAAATTGCAATCAAATCAATTCCTTCCCACAGCCCAAGGAACTGGCAATGCAACAAGGAAATCTTACCAAGAAAGGATACGCCTAGGCCAAGGTGAAGTTATGCTCAATTAAAACTCAAACAAATCTGCCTCCTTTTAGTCATCCTCCAATCCCATTGGTCAATGATAGAAAGACATGGGGGTACGTGAGAGCACTTTTCCTAGCCCAAGGATGTTGCACGTGGTTCTAAGTTAAACCAAAAAGATTGTCAAAATTCACATGGGGAAAAAAAACAAAGGATTAAAAGCCCTTGTCAAAAAAATTTTAAACTTGTACACCCCCCTTTCGTCATATCAAAAATTTAATGCAAACCCAGATCCAATATGTCTGCGCCAGATATGGAAGGGAGGTGGTAATAATAAAGTTCAGTGGGTTAGGCTAGGATAGTACTTAGGAATGGTTACGAATTAAAGTATAGTAGATGAGTTAGGATATTTTAGAACTTAATATATCTCTTCTTCCTTTTCTTTTCTTTTTTAACAATAAATTTAAAAGAATATTTATTATGTTTAAATAGGATATTTAAAAGTATCTTTAAGATGCTCTGTTGAAAAGGTGAAATTAACTTCTTTTCCATACAAAATCCAAAGAGTATTTTTTCTCTAGGGATGGATTTTATATATATATATATTTATATATATATATATTTTTTTTCAAGCCCCAAAATATTTCTGAGTTGTGTAAATTTGCCAAAGGGGAATTTTTTTTTTTTTGTGTCTTATATATATATATATATATATTTTCTCATTGGATTTAAACATAGCATTTAAAATGTATTGTGGGTACTATAACATAGGTTTGATTCCCCATTCAATCAAATAGGAAAGTGTGAGAGGAGATTTAAGTCATGTATTTTTAAACGTCCACACTTTACATGGACCCATTGTTGCCCAAGTGTCATGAAACCGGGCTCTGATACCAAAATGTCATGCCCAAAAGTGCCAACAAGTTTGAGTAGAGTATCCCTTTTCCTTCCTTCAACCTTCAAGAATTCCTCTCTAAATGTAGAGATTGGGTAACCCCTCAACTAGTCCAAGGAAGGCCTCTAAATAAGCCTCCAACTCAACCACCCCAAGGGCTCAATAACTTCTCCCACCCACTTACAAATCTAGAAGCTCCTAACTCAACCCACACCATGGTTAAACACTAAGTGGAGGTGAGGTGAGGAAACTCAAGATAACCACTTGCAATTTTCGCACAAAGGCAAAATGAGACTTTTTGAGTGATCTCCAAAGTCAACAAAAGGGGCTTAGGGGTTGGAAAAGACCCCCAACCCATACCCATACCCCTTGGGTATAAATATTTCAAGATTTAAAACCTTAGGAATAGGTTTAGAGCCAAACAAAGGCTAGAAAAAAAATTAGGACCACTAACAATTCCAACAAAGTAGATTAAGTACTAATCTAGATTAGGGTGACTAAACTCGATTAAGAACCAGATTAGCAAAATATACTAACTTAAACCAACATAGGTTCAAAGGTTACACAACTGACCCTACTCAGCACACTGAAGATCATAAAAAAATTTACAAGTGTCAAGCGGCACTAAAAGAACATAGTTACGAGACATTCACATTTACTGAACATAAAAAAATACATACATACATCTCACAATACAATACATGAATTACGAACAACAAGGTTTCAAAAATTAGCACATAGAGATCAGTTTTGTTCATCTGTCGGTTTCCTCAGCTAAAAATATCTGCACACTCATTGCACACATCAGTAGTCCCGAAAATCACATGTACATATATATGTATCAGAAATTCTCATAAATTGAAACATACATCAATCAGGGTTTCTTGCATCCTACTAATATCCTTTATCATAAAGATTTCAAAATTAATGTGTTAATCCTTCATTTAACTTAATTCATCAACATACATATACCTAAAACCTTAAATGACGAACATTAAATATCTGAAAATAATCATCACGCAACATGAAATAATATGATATGTTCAAGAATCTAATGATGTCTCGACATCTCGAGTCGTGAGTAACAAAAAGATAAAGTAACAACTAAGGTTATGAAGGGTCGGGGCGAACTCAGAACATAATGCTTCAATTAATTAACTATTTAATCCATTTCTACTCACATTTAATCATAAGAAATGACATAATCTATATAGCATAACTTATTTATTAATTCATATTAAAATGCAAGAAAAAAAATCATCGTTAGACATGCATCTACCTAAACATCATAACATCACCAATAGGGCATACTGTACCATCTGAATTGCATATATGTTAATCATCATAGTATCATAATCAACATCCTCATTATCAGGTGAAAACACTTTGTACCATCATTAGTAAAAATTAATGTTTTAAGCAGTCAGGGTGATGTAGTAGTTCTTGAATCACTAAGTATCTAAAACATGAGTGAATCTGCCAACCTTAGTTTCTTTTAAAACATGCACAACTTAACATATTACTTCATTTTTGATACAATCTCCTATCACCATTTTAACAGAGGATTCATATTTGATAAGTAGATATGAGGAGGGTCCTACATAAATGGAGTACTTACTTCTAATTAATTAAACAAAGTTATTTAATTAAATGAGAAGCCATTCCTAATTAATTAAACAAAATTATTTAATTAAATAAGAAAAGTGTTTCTAATTAATTAAAGATTATTTAATTAAATAGAAAAAGTAATTATGAGAGCATATCTCATTTTACTAAATTAAATATATCAACAAAATCTCTCTTCAGTTCAAAAAGGGAAATTTCCAGTTCACTATTGATCAAAAATGAGTTAAATCAATTAACTCTTTTTTCTACTCAAATTGAATCAGTTAACTCCTTATTTTACTAAAATTAAATTTGTTAACTCCCTTTAATTTGGAAATCTCCCTTTATGACTGAACTCCATCTTTAATCTTGACCGTTGATTGAAATCGATCTCAACCGTTGATGAATTTCAGGAAAGTCTATTTAAGAGAACCTCATCTCTTCATTTTGAAAGGTTGAATGAGAATTTGCATCTAATTGTTGCTGAAATTCATACTCACATTTGCTAATATTCACATATGCAAAGATCAAGTTTGACCAAAAGTTGACTAGATTTAACCACGATTGACTTGAGTTGACTAGTTTCGAAAAGAATTTTCAAGTAATTAAACGAAATTATTTAATTAAATAGAGTACTTACTTCTAAATAATTAAACAAAGTTATTTAATTAAATGAGAAGCCATTCCTAATTAATTAAATGAAGTTATTTAATTAAATAAGAAAAGTGTCTCTAATTAATTAAAGATTATTTAATTAAATAGAAAAAGTAATTATGAGAGCATATCTCATTTTATTAAATTAAATATCTCAACAAAATCTCTCTTCAGTTCAAAAAGAGAAATTTTCAGTTCACTATTGATAAAAAATGAGTTAAATCAGTTAACTCCTTCTTCTACTCAAATTGAATCAGTTAACTCCTTATTTTACTCAAATTAAATCTATTAACTCCCTTTTCTCTTCATTTTGAAAGGTTGAATGAGAATTTGCATCAAATTGTTGTTGGAATTCATACTCACATTTGCTCATATTCACATACGCAAAGATCAAGTTTGACCAAAAGTTGACCAAATTTAACCAGGGTTGACTTGAGTTGACTAGTTTCGAAAAGAATTTTGAAATAATTAAACGAAATTATTTAATTAAATGGAGTACTTACTTCTAATTAATTAAATAAAGTTATTTAATTAAATGAGAAGCCATTCCTAATTAATTAAATGAAGTTATTTAATTAAATAAGAAAAGTGTCTCTAATTAATTAAAGATTATTTAATGAAATAGAAAAAGTAATTATGAGAGCATATCTCATTTTATTAAATTAAATATCTCAACAAAATTTCTCTTCAGTTCAAAAAGAGAAATTTTCAGTTCACTATTGATAAAAACTGAGTTAAATCAGTTAACTCTTTTTTCTACTCAAATTGAATCAGTTAACTCCTTTATTTTTTCAAATTACGTCTGTTAATTTGAAAATCTGCCTTTATGACTGAACTTCAACTTTGATCTCGATCGTTGATTGAAATCGATCTCAACCATTGATGAATTCTAGGAAAGTCTATTTAAGAGACCCTCATCTCTTCATTTTGAAAGGTTGAATGAGAATTTGCATCGAATTGTTGCTGGAATTCATACTCACATTTGCTCATATTCACATATGCAAAGATCAAGTTTGACCAAAAGTTGACCAAATTTAACCACAGTTGACTTGAGTTGACTAGTTTCAAAAAGAATTTTGAAATAATTAAATGAAATTATTTAATTAAATGGAGTACTTAATTCTAAGTAACTAAACAAAGTTATTTAATTAAATGAGAGGCCTTTCCTAATTAATTAAATGAAGTTATTTAATTAAATAAGAAAATTGTCTATAATTAATTAAAGATTATTTAATTAAATAGAAAAAGTAATTATGACAACATATCTTATTTTATTAAATTAAATATCTCAACAAAATCTCTCTTCAGTTCAAAAAGGGAAATTTCCAGTTCACTATTTTTAAAAAATGAGTTAAATCAGTTAACACCTTTTCCTACTCAAATTGAATCAGTTAACTTCTTATTTTACTCAAATTAAATCTGTTAACTCCCTTTAATTTGGAAATCTCCCTTTATCACTGAACTTCATGATGCAGAGCCACACCTTGGAAAGCTCAGGAGGAATAATCACTCAACTGAGTTACTTCAAGGGGCACGTACATCACCCAAGATCGAACTGCCGCCAAACTCAATAGTCGATTATCTATATCCTTTCTAATCATTTGATTGCATGAATTGATAGATCCAGGATTTAACACTAGACATTCATAAAAAAATGATTCTTCAAGAAATGCCATGTTGACACCAGGATATATATAAAAATTTGAATCTTCGTATTCTCTGCTGCAAAACACAGAAGAACACCACAAGAAAACTGAAATTTGATTCCAATGAAAATCTGCACCAACCCTCAAACCACTGAAACTTGTACAATAAAACCAAAATGCATTCTTTTCTCTCCAAAGTCGAATCTTCCAAAACTGAAAAACCACACTAAAACTGCAACTTTCTATCTTACTCAAATTCAAATGAATCTCTTACATAGCCGAATCGCTTATTTAAAACTGACTCTCCTTTTCTAATAAAAGGATGAGAAACATTTTTTTGTCTTCTACCCAAAGAAAAGGATAAGAATCCGAAAACTACGTACTACCTATTATTGGAATCTGACAATCATGAAGTAGGCCACATGTTTGTTTTTTTCGTCTTCTATCCAAGAAAAGGATAAGAATCCAAAACTGCCTACTACCTATTATTGGAATCTGACAATCATTAAAACTATTCTAATTTAAAGAATCTACACTCGGTCCTAGGTGGCTATATCTGGAGAGCTCATCAAACTGCTACTCTAGGTATGCCACCACATGTAGGACGTTTATAGAAAACATTAAATTTAAAATACACAAAACATAAACATTTCTTATTCTATTTTCTGTTTTGCTACTGCAGCACTTCACCTTTAATCCTGATCGTTGATTGAAATCGATATCAACCATTGATGAATTCCAGGAAAGTCTATTTAAGAGACCCTCATCTCTTCATTTTGAAAGGTTCAATGAGAATTTGCATCGAATTGTTGCTGGAATTCATACTAACATTTGCTCATATTCACATACGCAAAGATCAAGTTTCACCAAAAGTTGACCAGATTTAACCATGGTTGACTTGAGTTGACTAGTTTTGAAATTTTTTTTGAAATAATTAAATGAAATTATTTAATTAAATGGAGTACTTACTTCTAATTAATTAAACAAAGTTATTTAATTAAATGAGAAGCCATTCCTAATTAATTAAATGAAGTTATTTAATTAAATAAGAAAAGTGTCTCTAATTAATTAAAGATTATTTAATTAAATAAAAAAAGTAATTATGAGAGCATATCTCGTTTTATTAAATTAAATATCTCAAAAAAATCTCTCTTCAGTTCAAAGAGGGAAATTTCCAGTTCACTATTGATAAAAAATGAGTTAAATCAGTTAACTCCTTTTTCTACTCAAATTGAATCAGTCAACTCCTTATTTTACTCAAATTAAATCTGTTAACTCCCTTTAATTTGGAAATCTTCCTTTATGACTGAACTCCACCTTTAATCCTGACCATTGATTGAAATCAATCTCAACCGTTGATGAATTCCAAGAAAGTCTATTTAAGAGACCCTCATCTCTTCATTTTGAAAGGCTGAATGAGAATTTGCATCGAATTGTTGCTGGAATTCATACTCACATTTGCTCATATTCACATACGCAAAGATCAAGTTTGACCAAAAGTTGACCATATTTAACAATGTTTGACTTGAGTTGACTACTTTAGAAAAGAATTTTAAAATAATTAAACGAAATTATTTAATTAAATGCAGTACTTACTCCTAATTAATTAAACAAAGTTATTTAATTAAATGAGAAGCCATTCCTAATTAATTAAATGAAGTTATTTAATTAAATAAGAAAAGTGTCTAATTAATTGAAGATTATTTAATTAAATAGAAAAAGTAATTATGAGAGCAAATCTCATTTTATTAAATTAGATATCTCAACAAAATCTCTCTTTAGTTCAAAAAGGGAAATTTTCAGTTCACTATTGATCAGAAATGAGTTAAATCAGTTAACTCCTTTTTCTACTCAAATTGAATTAGTTAACTCCTTATTTTACTCAAATTAAATCTGTTAACTCCCTTTAATTTTGAAATCTCCCTTTATGACTGAACTTCACCTTTAATCCTGACCGTTGATTGAAATCGATCTTAGTTGTTGATGAATTCCAGGAAAGTCTATTTAAGAGACCCTCATCTCTTCGTTTTGAAAGGTTGAATGAGAATTTGCATCGAATTGGTGCTGCAATTCATACTCACATTTGTTCATATTCACATACGCAAAGATCAACTTTGACCAAAAGTTGACCAGATTTAACCACGGTTGACTTGAGTTGACTAGTTTCGAAAAGAATTTAGAAATAATTAAAAGAAATTATTTAATTAAATGGAGTACTTACTTCTAATTGATTAAACAAAGTTATTTAATTAAATGAGAAGCCATTCCTAATTAATTAAATGAAGTTATTTAATTAAATAAGAAAAGTGTCTCTAATTAATTAAAGATTATTTAATTAAATTGAAAAAGTAATTATGAGAGCATATCTAATTTTATTAAATTAAATATCTCAACAAAATCTCTCTTCACTTCAAAAAGGGAAATTTCCAGTTCACTATTGATCAAAAATGAGTTAAATCAGTTAAGTCCTTTTTCTACTCAAATTGAATCAGTTAACTCCCTATTTTACTCAAATTAAATCTGTTAACTCCCTTTAATTTGGAAATCTCGCTTTTTTACTGAACTTCATCTTTAATCCTGACCGTTGATTGAAATCGATCTCAATCGTTGATGAATTCCAGGAAAGTCTATTTAAGAGACCCTCATCTCTTCATTTTCAAAGGTTGAATGAGAGTTTCCATCGAATCGTTGCTAAAATTCATACTCACATTTGCTCATATTCACATACGCAAAGATCAATTTTGACCAAAAGTTGATCCGATTTAATGACGATTGACTTGAGTTGACTAGTTTCAAAATTTTTTTTGAAATAATTAAATGAAATTATTTAATTAAATGGAGTACTTACTTCTAATTAATTAAACAAAGTTATTTAATTAAATGAGAAGTCATTCCTAATTAATTAAATGAAGTTATTTAATTAAATAAGAAAAATTGTCTCTAATTAATTAAAGCTTATTTAATTAAATAAAAAAAGTAATTATGAGAGCATATCTCATTTTATCAAATTAAATATCTCAACAAAATCTCTCTTCAGTTCAAAAAGGGAAATTTCCAGTTCACTATTGATCAAAAATGAGTTAAATCGGTTAACTCCTTTTTCTAGTCAAATTGAATCAGTTAACTCCTTATTTTACTCAAATTAAATCTGTCAACTCCCTTTAATTTGGAAATCTCTCTTTATGACTGAACTTCACCTTTAATCCTAACCGTTGATTGAAATCAATCTCAACCGTTGATGAATTCCAGAAAAGTCTATTTAACAGACCCTCATCTCTTCGTTTTGAAAGGTTGAATGAGAATTTGCATCGAATTGTTGGTGGAATTCATACTCACATTTTCTCATGTTCACATACACAAAGATCAAGTTTGACCAAAAGTTCATCGGATTTAACCACGGTTGACTCTAGTTGACTAGTTTCAAAATTTTTTTTGAAATAATTAAATGAAATTATTTAATTAGATGGAGTACTTACTTCTAAATAATTAAACAAAGTTATTTAATTAAATGAGAAGCCATTCCTAATTAATTAAATGAAGTTATTTAATTAAATAAGAAAATTGTCTCTAATTAATAAAAGATTATTTAATTAAATAGAAAAAGTGATTATGAGAGCATAACTCATTTTATTAAATTAAATATCTCAACAAAATCTCTCTTCAGTTCAAAAAGGAAAATTTTCAGTTCACTATTCATCAAAAATGAGTTAAATGAGTTAAATTCTTTTTCTACTCAAATTGAATCAGTAAACTCCTTATTTTACTCAAATTAAATCTATTAACTCCTTTTTGTTTGGAAATCTCCCTTTATGACTGAACTTACCACTATTTGAAATCGATCTCAACCGTTGATGAATTCAAAGAAAGTCTATTTAAGAGACCCTCATCTGTTCATATTGAAAGGTTGAATGAGAATTTGCATCGAATTGTTGCTAAAATTCATACTCACATTTGGTCATATTTCCATACGCAAAGATCAAGTTTGACCAAAAGTTGACCAGATTTAACCACGGTTGACTTGAGTTAACTAGTTTCGAAAAGAATTTTTAAATAATTAAACGAAATTATTTAATTAAATGGAGTACTTACTTCTAGTTAATTAAACAAAGTTATTTAGTTAAATGAGAAGTCATTCCTGATTAATTAAATGAAGTTATTTAATTAAATAAGAAAACTGTCTCTAATTAATTAAAGATTATTTAATTTAATAGAAAAAGTAATTATAAGAGCATATCTCATTTTATTAAATTAAATATCTCAACGAAATCTCTCTTCAGTTCAAAAAGGAAAATTTTCAGTTCACTATTGATCAATAACGAGTTAAATCAGTTAACTCCTTTTTCTACTCAAATTGAATCAGTTAACTCTTTATTTTACTCAAATTAAATCTGTTAACTCCCTTTAATTTGGAAATCTCCCTTTATGACTGAACTTCACCTTTAATCCTGACCGTTGATTGAAATTGATCTCAACCGTTGATGAATTCCAGGAAAGTCTATTTAAGAGACCCTCATGTCTTCGTTTTGAAAGGTTGAATAAAAATTTGCATCAAATTGTTGTTGGAAAAACTCACATTTGCTCATATTCACATACGCAAAGATCAAGTTTGACCAAAAGTTAACCAGATTTAACCATGGTTGACTTGAGTTGACTAGTTTCAAAAATAATTTTGAAATAGTTAAATGAAATTATTTAATTAAATGGAGTACTTACTTCTAATTAGTTAAACAAAGTTATTTAATTAAATGAGAAGCCATTCCTAATTAATTAAATGAAGGTATTTAATGAAATAAGAAAAGTGTTTCTAATTAATTAAAGATTATTTAATTAAATAGAAAAAGTAATTATCAGAGCATATTTCATTTTATTAAATTAAATATTTCAACAAAATCTCTTTTCAGTTCAAAAAGGGAAATTTTCAGTTCACTATTGATAAAAAAATGAGTTGAATCAATTAACTCCTTTTTCTACTCAAATTGAATCAATAAACTCCTTATTTTACTCAAATTAAATCGGTTAACTCTCTTTAATTTGAAAATTTTCCTTTCTTACTAAACTTCACCTTTAATCCTGACCGTTGATTGAAATCGATCTCAACCGTTAATGAAATCCAAAATTTTTTTTTTAAGAGACCCTCATCTCTGCATTTTGAAAGGTTGAATGAGAATTTGCATCGAATTGTTGCTAGAATTGATACTCACATTTGCTCATATTCACATACGCAAAGATCAAGTTTGACCAAAAGTTGACCAGATTTATCCACAGTTGACTTGAGTTGACTAGTTTCAATTTTTTTTTGAAATAATTAAAAGAAATCATTTAATTAAATGGAGTACTTCCTTCTAATTCAATAAACAAAGTTATTTACTTAAATGAGAAGCCATTCCTAATTAATTAAATGAAGTTATTTAATTAAATAAGAAAAGTGTCTCTAATTAATTAAAAATTATTTAATTAAATAGAAAAAGTAATTATGAGAGCATATCTCATTTTATTAAATTAAATATCTCAATAAAATCTCTCTTCAGTTCAAAAAGAGAAATTTTCAGTTCACTATTGATCAAAAATGAGTTAAATCAGTTAAATCCTTATTTTACTCAAATTGAATCAGTTAACTCCATATTTTACTCAAATTAAATCTGTTAACTCTCTTTAATTTGGAAATCTCCCTTTATGACTGAACTTCACTTTTAATCCTGACCGTTGATTGAAATCGATCTCAACCGTTGATGAATTCCAGCAAAGTCTATATAAAAGACCCTCATCTCTTCGTATTCAAAGGTTGAATGAGAATTTGCATCAAATTGTTGCTGGAATTCATACTCACATTTTCTCATATTCACATACGCAAAGATCAAGTTTGACTAAAAGTTGACCAGATTTAACCACGGTTGGCTTGAGTTGACTAGTTTCGAAAAAAAAAATTGAAATAATTAAACGAAATTATTTAATTTAATGGAGTACTTGCTTCTAATTAATTAAACAAAGTTATTTAGTTAAATGAAAAGCCATTCCTAATTAATTAAAAGAAGTTATTTAATTAAATAAGAAAAGTGTCTCTAATTAATTTAAGATTATTTAACTAAATAGAAAAAGTAATTATGAGAGCATATCTCATTTCATTAAATTAAATATCTGAATAAAATTTCTCTTCAGTTCAAAAAGGAAAATTTTCAGTTCACTATTGAAAAAAAATGAGTTAAATGAGTTAACTCCTTTTTCTACTCAAATTGAATCAGTTAACTCCTTATTTTACTCATATTAAATCTGTTAACTCTCTTTAATTTGGAAATCTCCCTTTATGACTGAACTTCACCTTTAATCCTAATTGTTGATTGAAATCGATCTCAACCGTTGATGAATTCCAGGAAAGTCTATTTAAGAGACCCTCATCTTTTCATTTTCAAAGGTTGAATGAGAATTTGCATTGAATTGTTGCTGGAATTCGTACTTACATTTGTTCATATTCACATATGAAAACATCATGTTTGACAAAAAATTGACCAGATTTAACCACGGTTGACTTGAGTTGACTAGTTTCAAAAAGAATTTTAAAATAATTAAACGAAATTATTTAATTAAATGAAGTACTTCTAATTAGTTAAACAAAATTATTTAATTAAATGAGAAGCCAGTCCTAATTAATTAAATGAAGTTATTTAATTAAATAAGAAAAGTGTCTCTAATTAATTAAATATTATTTAATTAAATAGAAAAAGTAATTATGAGAGCATAACTCATTTTATTAAATTAAATATCTTAACAAAATCTCTCTTCAGTTCAAAAAGAGAAATTTTCAGTTCACTATTGATAAAAAATGAGTTAAATGAGTTAACTCTTTCTTCTACTCAAATTGAATTAGTTAACTCCTTATTTTTCTCAAATTAAATCTGTTAACTCCTTTTAATTAGCAAATCTCTCTTTATGACTGAACTTCACCTTTAATCCTGACCGTTGATTGAAATCGATCTCAACCGTTGATGAATTCAAGGAAAGTCTATTTAAGAGACCCTCATCTTTTCATTTTTAAAGGTTGAATGAGAATTTGCATCGAATTGTTGCTAAAATTCGTACTTACATTTGCTCATATTCACATACGAAAAGATCAAATTTGACCAAAAGCTGATCTGATTTAACCACGGTTCACTTGAGTTGACTAGTTTCAAAAAGAATTTTGAAATAATTAAACAAAGTTATTTAATTAAATGGAGTACTTGCTTCTAATTAATTAAACAAAGTTGTTTAATCAAATGAGAAGCCATTCCTAATTAATTAAATGAAGTTATTTAATTAAATCTAAAAAGTGTCTCTAATTAACTAAAGATTATTTAATTAAATAAGAAAATTAATTATGAGAGCATATCTCATTTTATTAAATTAAATATCACAACAAAATTTCTCTTCAGTTCAAAAAGAGATTTTTTCAGTTCACTATTGATAAAAAATGAGTTAAATAACTAAACTCCTTTTTCTACTTAAATTGAATCAGTTAACTCCTTATTTTTCTCAAATTAAATCTATTAACTCCTTTTAATTTGGAAATCTCCCTTTATGATTGAAATTCACCTTTAATCTTGACCGTTGATTGAAATCAATCTCAACCATTGATGAATTCTAAGAAAGTCTATTTAAGAGACCCTCATCTGTTCGTTTTGAAAGGTTGAATGAAAATTTGCATCGAATTGTTGCTGGAATTCATACTCACATTTGCTCATATTCACATACGCAAAGATCAAGTTTGACCAAAAGTTGACTAGATTTAAGCACGGTTGAATTGAGTTGACTAGTTTCGAAAAGAATTTAGAAATAATTAAATGAAATTATTTAATTAAATGGAGTACTTACTTCTAATTATTTAAAAAGGAGTTAACTCATTTAACTTATTAAAAAATGAGTTAACTTATTTCACTGATTATTTAACTTACTTCTGATTATTTAAAAAGGAGTTAACTAATTTAACTTAAATTAAATATCTCAACAAGATCTCTCTTCAGTTCAAAAAGGGAAATTTCTAGTTCACTATTGATCAAAAATGAGTTAAATCAGTTAACTCATTTTTCTACTCAAATTGAAAGGTTAATTTTGATAGGTTAAATTAGAATTTGCATCGAATTGATGCTGGATTTCACACTCACATTTGCTCATATTCACATACGCAAAGATCATGTTTGACCAAAAGTTGACCAGATTTAACTACGGCTGACTTGAGTTGACTAGTTTCGAAAAGAATTTTAAAATAATTAAACGAAATTATTTAATTAAATAGAGTACTTACTTCTAATTAGTTAAACAAAGTTATTTAATTAAATGAGATGCCATTCCTAACTAATTAAATGAAGTTATTTAATTAAATAAGAAAAGTGTGTCTAATTAATTAAAGATTACTATATTAAATAGAAAAAATAATTATGAGAGCATATCTCATTTTATTAAATTAAATATCTCAACAAAATCTCTCTTTAGTTGAAAAAGGAAAATTTTCAGTTCACTATTGATAAAAATTTAGTTAAACTAGTTAACTCATTTTTCTACTCAAATTGAATCAGTTAACTCCTTATTTTACTCAAATTAAATCTGTTAACTCCCTTTAATTTAAAAATCTCCCTTTATGACTGAACTTCACCTTTAATTCTGACCGTTGATTGAAATCGATCTCAACCGTTGATGAATTCCAGGAAAGTCTATTTTAGAGACCCTCATCTCTTTATTTTGAAAGGTTGAATGAGAATTTGCATTGAATTGTTGCTGGAATTCATACTTACATTTGCTCATATTCACATACGCAACGATCATGTTTGACCAAAAGTTGACAAGATTTAACCACGGTTGACTTGAGTTGACTAGTTTAAATTTTTTTTTAAAATAATTAAACGAAATTATTTAATTAAATGGCATACTTACTTCTAATTAATTAAACAAAGTTATTTAATTAAATGAGAAGCCATTCCTAACTAATTAAATGAAGTTATTTAATTAAATAAGAAAACTGTCTTTAATTAATTAAAGATTGTTTAATTAAATAGAAAAAGTAATTATGAGAGCATATCTTTTTTTATTAAATTAAATATCTCAACAAAATCTCTCTTTATTTGAAAAAAAAAATTTCCAGTTCACTATTGATCAAAAATGAGTTAAATCAGTGAACTCCTTTTTCTACTCAAATTGAATTAGTTAACTCCTTATTTTACTCAAATTAAATCTGTTAACTCCCTTTAATTTGGAAATCTCCCTTTATGACTGAACTTCACCTTTAATTGAAATCGATCTCAACCGTTGATGAATTCCAAGAAAGTCTATTTAAGAGAGCCTCATCTTTTCATTTTGAAAGGTTGAATGAGAATTTGCATCGATTTGTTGCTAGAATTCATACTCACATTTGCTCATATTCACATACACAAAGATCAATTTTGACCAAAAGTTGACCAGCTCTAACCACAGTTGACTTGAGTTGACTAGTTTTGAAAAGAATTTTGAAATAATTAAACTAAATTATTTAATTAAATGCAGTACTTACTTCTAATTAATTAAACAAAATTATTTAATTAAATGAGAAGCCAATCTTAATTAATTAAATGAAGTTATTTAATTAAATAAGAAAAGTGTCATAGTAGATTTTTACATGTCATTGTTTGCCTCTGGGAAGTAGATGTCATTTTTGTGATTGGAACCTTTGAGTTAGTATACTTTTAAGATTCCTGGACTATAAAGATTTGTGCTATGTGTAGAAAAAGGAGTTAACTGATTTAACTCATTTTTTATCAATATTGAACTGGAAATTTCCCTTTTTGAACTAAACAGAGCTTTTGTTGAGATATTTAATTTAATAAAATGAGATATGCTCTCATAATTACTTTTTCTATTTAATTCAATAATCTTTAATCAATTAGAGAGACTTTTCTTATTTAATTAAATAACTTCATTTAATTAATTAGGAATGGCTTCTCATTTAATTAAATAACTTTGTTTAATTAATTAGAAGTAAGTACTCCATTTAATTAAATAATTTCGTTTAATTATTTCAAAATTCTTTTCGAAACTAGTCAACTCAAGTCAACCGTGGTTAAATCTAGTCAACTTTTGGTCAAACTTGATCTTTACGTATGTGAATATGAGCAAATGTGAGTGTGAAATCCAGCATCAATTCGATGCAAATTCAAATTTAATCTTTCAAAATAAATAGATGAGGGTCTCTTAAATAGACTTTCCTGGAATTCATCAACGGTTGAGATCGATTTCAAACAATGGTCAGGATTAAAGGTGAAATTCAGTCATAAAGGGAGATTTTCAAATTAAAGGGAGTTAATAGATTTAATTTGAGTAAAATAAGGAGTTAACATATTCAATTTGAGTAGAAAAAGGAGTTAACTGATTTAACTCATTTTTGATCAATAGTGAACTGAAATTTTTCCTTTTTGAACTGAAGAGAGATTTTGTTGAGATATTTAATTTAATAAAATGAGATATGCTCTCATAATTATTTTTTCTATTTAATTAAATAATCTTTAATTAATTAGACACACTTTTCTTATTTAATTAAATAACTTCATTTAATTAGTTAGGAATGTCATCTCATTTAATTAAATAACTTTGTTTAACTAATTAGAAGTAAGTACTCCATTTAATTAAATAATTTTGTTTAATTATTTCAAAAAAATTTTTGAAACTAGTCAACTCAAGTCAGTCGTAGTTAAATCTGGTCAACTTTTGGTCAAACATGATCTTTGCGTATGTGAATATGAGCAAATGTAAGTATGAATTCCAGCAATAATTCGATGCAAATTCTCATTCAACCTTTCAAAATGAAGAGATGAGGGTCTCTTAAATAGACTTTCATGGAATTCATCAATGATTGAGATCAATTTCAATCAACGGTCAGGATTAAAGGTGAAGTTCAGTCATAAAAGGAGATTTCCAAATTAAAGGAAGTTAACAGATTTAATCTGAGTAAAATAAGGAGTTAACTGATTAAGTTTGAGTAGAAAAAGGAGTGAACTGATTTAACTCATTTTTTATCAATAGTGAATTTGAAATTTCTCTTTTTGAATGGAAGAGAGATTTTGTTGAGATAGTTAATTTAATAAAATGAGATATGCTCTCATAATTACTTTTTCTATTTAATTAAATAATCTTTAATTAATTAGAGACACTTTTCTTATTTAATTAAATAACTTTATTTGTTTAGTTAGTAATGGCTTCTCATTTAATTAAATAACTTTGTTTAATTAATTAGAAGTAAGTACTCCATTTAATTAAATAATTTTCTTTAATTATTTCAAAAAAAAATTCAAAACTAGTCAACTCACTTTAACAGTGGTTAAATCTGGTCAACTTTTGGTCAAACATGATCTTTGCGTATATGAATATGAGCAAATATGAGTATGAATTTCAACAACAATTCGTCGCAAATTCTCAATAAACCTTTCAAAACGAAGAGATGAGGGTCTTTTAAATAGACTTTCCTTGAATTTAGAAATAGTTGAGATCGATTTCAATCATCGGTCAGGATTAAAGGTGAAGTTAAGTCATAAAGGAAAATTTCCAAATTAAAGGGAGTTAACAGATTTAATTTGAGTAAAATAAGGAGTTAACTGATTCAATTTGAGTAGAAAAAGGAGTTAACTTATTTAACTCATTTTTGATTAATAGTGAACTGGAAATTTCCCTTTTTGAATTGAAGAGAGATTTTGTTGAGATATTTAATTTAATAAAATGAGATATGCTCTCATAATTTATTTTTCTATTTAATTAAATAATTTCGTTTAATTATTTCAAAATTCTTTTCGAAAGTAGTCAACTCAAGTCAACCGTAGTTAAATCTGGTCAACTTTTGGTCAAACATGATCTTTTCGTATGTGAATATGAGCAAATGTGAGTGTGAAATCCAGCATCAATTCGATGCAAATTCTAATTTAACCTTTCAAAATTAACCTTTCAATTTGAGTAGAAAAATGAGTTAACTGATTTAACTCATTTTTTATCAATAGTGAACTAGAAATTTCCCTTTTTGAACTGAAGAGAGATCTTGTTGAGATATTTAATTTAAGTTAAATCAGTTAACTCCTTTTTAAATAATCAGAAGTAAGTTAACTAATCAGTGAAATAAGTTAACTCATTTTTTAATAAGTTAAATCAGTTAACTCCTTTTTAAATAATTAGAATTAAGTACTCCATTTAATTAAATAATTTCATTTAATTATTTCTAAATTCTTTTCGAAACTAGTCAACTCAATTCAACCGTGCTTAAATCTAATCAACTTTTGGTCAAACTTGATCTTTGCGTATGTGAATATGAGCAAATGTGAGTATGAATTCCAGCAACAATTCGATGCAAATTCTCATTCAACCTTTCAAAACGAACAGATGAGGGTCTCTTAAATAGACTTTCTTAGAATTCATCAACGGTTGAGATCGATTTCAATCAACAGTCAAGATTAAAGGTGAATTTCAATCATAAAGGGAGATTTCCAAATTAAAAGGAGTTAATAAATTTAATTTGAGTAAAATAAAGAGTTAACTGATTCAATTTGAGTAGAAAAAGGAGTTTAGTGATTTAACTCATTTTTTATCAATAGTGAATTTGAAATTTCTCTTTTTGAATGGAAGAGAGATTTTGTTGAGATAGTTAATTTAATAAAATGACATATGCTCTGATAATTACTTTTTCTATTTAATTAAATAATCTTTAATTAATTAGAGACACATTTCTTATTTAATTAAGTAACTTCATTTAATTAGTTAGTAATGGCTTGTCATTTAATTAAATAACTTTGTTTAATTAATTAGAAGTAAGTACTCCATTTAATTAAATAATATTCTTTAATTATTTCAAAAAAAAATTCAAAACTAGTCAACTCACTTTAACCGTGGTTAAATCTGGTCAACTTTTGGTCAAACATGATCTTTGCGTATGTGAATATGAGCAAATGTGAGTATGAATTCCAACAACAATTCGTCGCAAATTCTCAATAAACCTTTCAAAACGAAGAGATGAGGGTCTCTTAAATAGACTTTCCTAGAATTTAGAAATAGTTGAGATCGATTTCAATCATCGGTCAGGATTAAAGGTGAAGTTAAGTCATAAAGGAAAATTTCCAAATTAAAGGGAGTTAACAGATTTAATTTGAGTAAAATAAGGAGTTAAATGATTCAATTTGAGTAGAAAAAAGAGTTAACTTATTTAACTCATTTTTGATAAATAGTGAACTGGAAATTTCCCTTTTTGAATTGAAGAGAGATTTTGTTGAGATATTTAATTTAATAAAATGAGATATGCTCTCATAATTACTTTTTCTATTTAATTAAATATTTTTTAATTAATTGGAGACACTTTTCTTATTTAATTAAATAACTTCATTTAATTAGTTAGGAATGGCTTCTCATTTAATTAAATAACTTTTTAAAAATATTTAGAAGTAAGTAGTCCATTTAACTAAATAATTTCATTTAATTATTTCAAAATTATTTTTGAAACTAGTCAACTCAAGTCAACCGTGGTTAAATCTGGTCAACTTTTGGTCAAAATTGATCTTTGCGTATGTGAATATGAGCAAATGTGAGTATGAATTCTAGCAACAATTCGATGCAAATTCTCATTCAACCTTTCAAAACGAAGAGATGAGGGTCTCTTAAATAGACTTTCCTAGAATTTATCAACGGTTGAGATCGATTTCAATCAACGGTCAGGATTAAAGGTGAAGTTCAGTCATAAAGGGAGATTTCCAAATAAAGGGAGTTAACATATTTAATTTGAGTAAAATAAGGAGTTAACTGATTCAATTTGAGTCAGAAAAGGATTTAACTGATTTTACTCATTTTTGATCAATAGTAAACTGAAAATTTCTCTGTTTGAACTGAAGAGAGATTTTGTTGAGATATTTAATTTAATAAAATGAGATATGCTCTCATAATTACTTTTTCTATTTAATTAAATAATATTTAATTAATTAGAGACACTTTTCTTATTTAATTAAATAACTTCATTTAATTAGTTAGGAATGGCATCTCATTTAATTAAATAACTTTGTTTAACTAATTAGAAGTAAGTACTCCATTTAATTAAATAATTTTGTTTAATTATTTCAAAATTCCTTTCAAAACTAGTCAACTCAAGTCAGCCGTAGTTAAATCTGGTCAATTTTTGGTCAAACATGATCTTTGCGTATGTGAATATGAGCAAATGTGAGTGTGAAATCCAGCATCAATTCGATGCAAATTCTAATTTAATCTTTCAAAATTAACCTTTCAATTTGAGTAGAAAAATGAGTTAACTGATTTAACTCATTTTTGATCAATAGTGAACTAAAAATTTCCCTTTTTGAACTGAAGAGAGATCTTGTTGAGATATTTAATTTAAGTTAAATCAGTTAACTCCTTTTTAAATAATCAGAAGTAAGTTAAATAATCAGTGAAATAAGTTAACTCATTTTTTAATAAGTTAAATCAATTAACTCCTTTTTAAATAATTAGAAGTAAGTACTCCATTTAATTAAATAAATTCATTTAATTATTTCTAAATTTTTTTCGAAACTAGTCAACTCAATTCAACCGTGCTTAAATCTAGTCAACTTTTGGTCAAACTTGATCTTTGCGTATGTGAATTTGAGAAAATGTGAGTATGAATTCTAGCAACAATTCGATGCAAATTCTCATTCAACCTTTCAAAACGAACAGATGAGGGTCTCTTAAATAGACTTTCTTAGAATTTATCAACGGTTGAGATCGATTTTAATCAACGGTCAAGATTAAAGGTGAATTTCAATCATAAAGGGAGATTTTCAAATTAAAAGGAGTTAATAGATTTAATTTGAGTAAAATAAAGAGTTAACTGATTCAATTTGAGTAGAAAAAGGAGTTTAGTGATTTAACTCATTTTTTATCAAAAGTGAATTTGAAATTTCTCTTTTTGAACGAAAGAGAGATTTTGTTTAGATAGTTAATTTAATAAAATTAGATATGCTCTGATAATTACTTTTTCTATTTAATTAAATAATCTTTAATTAATTAAAGACACTTTTCTTATTTAATTAAATAACTTCATTTAATTAGTTAGTAATGGCTTGTCATTTAATTAAATAACTTTGTTTAATTAATTAGAAGTAAGTACTCCATTTAATTAAATAATTTTCTTTAATTATTTTTTAAAAAATTTCAAAACTAGTCAACTCACTTTAACCGTGGTTAAATCTGGTCAACTTTTGGTCAAACATGATCTTTGCGTATGTGAATATGAGCAAATGTGAGTATGAATTCAAACAACAATTCGTCGCAAATTCTCAATAAACCTTTCAAAATGAAGAGATGAGGGTCTCTTAAATAGACTTTCCTAGAATTTAGAAATAGTTGAGATCGATTTCAATCATCGGTCAGGATTAAAGGTGAAGTTAAGTCATAAAGGAAAATTTCCAAATTAAAGGGAGTTAACAGATTTAATTTGAGTAAAATAAGGAGTTAACTGATACAATTTGAGTAGAAAAAGGAGTTAACTTATTTAACTCATTTTTGATTAATAGTGAACTAGAAATTTCCCTTTTTGAATTGAAGAGAGATTTTGTTGAGATATTTAATTTAATAAAATGAGATATGCTCTCATAATTACTTTTTCTGTTTAATTAAATAACTTCATTTAATTAGTTAGGAATGGCTTCTCATTTAATTAAATAACTTTGTTTAATTAATTAGAAGTAAGTACTGCATTTAATTAAATAATTTAGTTTAATTATTTCAAAATTCTTTCCAAAACTAGTCAACTCAAGTCAACCGTGGTTAAAGCTGGTCAACTTTTGGTCAAAATTGATCTTTGCGTATGTGAATATGAGCAAATGTGAGTATGAATTCCAGCAACAAATCGATGCAAATTCTCATTCAACCTTTCAAAATGAAGAGATGAGGCTCTCTTAAATAGACTTTCCTGGAATTCATCAACGGTTGAGATCAATTTCAATTAAAGGTGAAGTTCAGTCATAAAGGGAGATTTCCAAATTAAAGGGAGTTAACAGATTTAATTTGAGTAAAATAAGGAGTTAACTAATTCAATTTGAGTAGAAAAAGGAGTTCACTGATTTAACTCATTTTTCATCAATAGTGAACTGAAATTTTTTTTTTTCAACTAAAGAGAGATTTTGTTGAGATATTTAATTTAATAAAAAAAGATATGCTCTCATAATTACTTTTTCTATTTAATTAAACAATCTTTAATTAATTAAAGACAGTTTTCTTATTTAATTAAATAACTTCATTTAATTAGTTAGGAATGGCTTCTCATTTAATTAAATAACTTTGTTTAATTAATTAGAAGTAAGTATGCCATTTAATTAAATAATTGCATTTAATTATTTTTTAAAAAAATTTAAACTAGTCAACTCAAGTCAACCTTGGTTAAATCTTGTCAACTTTTGGTCAAACATGATCATTGCGTATGTGAATATGAGCAAATGTAAGTATGAATTTCAGCAACAATTCAATGCAAATTCTCATTCAACCTTTCAAAATAAAGAGATGAGGGTCTCTAAAATAGACTTTCCTGGAATTCATCAACGGTTGAGATCGATTTCAATCAACGGTCAGAATTAAAGGTGAAGTTCAGTCATAAAGGGAGATTTTCAAATTAAAGGGAGTTAACAGATTTAATTTGAGTAAAATAAGGAGTTAACTGATTCAATTTGAGTAGAAAAATGAGTTAACTGGTTTAACTAAATTTTTATCAATAGTGAACTGGAAATTTTCCTTTTTCAACTAAAGAGAGATTTTGTTGAGATATTTAATTTAATAAAATGAGATATGCTCTCATAATTATTTTTTCTATTTAATATAGTAATCTTTAATTAATTAGACACACTTTTCTTATTTAATTAAATAACTTCATTTAATTAGTTAGGAATGGCATCTCATTTAATTAAATAACTTTGTTTAACTAATTAGAAGTAAGTACTCCATTTAATTAAATAATTTTGTTTAATTATTTCAAAATTCTTTTCGAAACTAGTCAAATCAAGTAAGTCGTAGTTAAATCTGGTCAACTTTTGGTCAAACATGATCTTTGCGTATGTGAATATGAGCAAATGTGAGTGTGAAATCCAGCATCAATTCGATGCAAATTCTAATTTAACCTTTCAAAATTAACCTTTGAATTTGAGTAGAAAAATGAGTTAACTGATTTAACTCATTTTTTATCAATAGTGAACTAGAAATTTCCCTTTTTGAACTGAAGAGAGATCTTGTTGAGATATTTAATTTAAGTTAAATCAGTTAACTCCTTTTTAAATAATCAGAAGTAAGTTAAATAATTAGTGAAATAAGTTAACTCATTTTTTAATAAGTTAAATCAGTTAACTCCTTTTTAAATAATTAGAAGTAAGTACTCCATTTAATTAAATAATTTCATTTAATTATTTCTAAATTCTTTTCGAAACTAGTCAACTCAATTCAACCGTGCTTAAATCTAGTCAACTTTTGGTCAAACTTGATCTTTGCATATGTGAATATGAGAAAATGTGAGTATGAATTCCAGCAAAAATTCGATGCAAATTCTCATTCAACCTTTCAAAACGAACAGATGAGGGTCTCTTAAATAGACTTTCTTAGAATTCATCAACGGTTGAGATCGATTTCAATCAACGATCAAGATTAAAGGTGAATTTCAATCATAAAGGGAGATTTCCAAATTAAAAGGAGTTAATAGATTTAATTTGAGTAAAATAAGGAGTTAACTGATTCAATTTTAGTGCTTAGGCAGTATATTCCTAATATTTTACATGTTCTTGATTTGAATGCATTGCAGGTAGAGGACGGGCTGCTGGCTTTGGAGCTAGTTCATATTCTAGAGCAGCGGGAGTTGACCCTCAGGGGTTGAACCATCGAGCAGATAAGGGTCCAATGGGACCCTACTAATGATTCTTCAACTACTTGGGAGGATGCAGCTAAATTGAGGGAGTTCTATCCCTATTTGTTTGTAGGCTTCCAAGAGTAAACCTAACCCAAGGGGGGGTGGATGTAGTGCCTACCCTCGTTCACATCTTTTCTAGACTTATTGTTGCTATTATTATCAGACTATGTAGACTAGTTTTATATTGATGGTTTAGTGGTGTTGTTTTGACACTATCAGATATTATGATAAGGATTCAGTTGATATATGATGAGATCATTTATACTTTACATTTCATGTATGTATGATAATCATTACATTATTTTCAGTTATTAATGATGATTAGTTAGATGGTTTATTATCTCATGTGTTTTATTATGGTTACTTACCCCATACTTGCATGTGTATGGTGTGTGTGTTTTCTTATTGTATGGCATTTTTGATGTGGTTAAGGAAGGGAGTCGTAGTCACCTGCTTAGTTAGGATCTACACAATGCACCACTTCCTACCACTGTCTGTTTAGCTTAGCATTATATATTGTATGTACATGTATGATTTTTCTGCACGTTGCAAGTGCCAAGTATCGACTTCTCTGAATTGCTAGGATGAGCGTACCTTATTATACTATCTCAATGATAAGAGAAGGGAGATAAATTTTCAAGTCCAAATTCCAAACCTAAAAACCATTTGTCCTAGTGAGTTAGGACAAGTATCAAAGTTGAATACCCACCAAATATGTCGGATGACATATTTTGTGATTTTTAACCCTTTAGATTTATTTTGTATGATTTGTTCTATGATGGGTTTTCATATTTTATCTTGGAGGTCTATGGTGAATTTTCCATTAATTAAGTCTTAATAAATAGATTTAATTAATAAATTATTTATTTGAAAAAATTAATAAAATATCAAGATCTTTGATATTTTGATTGTGATTAATTAAATGTGAATTATTGAGGAAAGGAATTAAATAAAAAAAAATCCAGAAATTAAAATAAATAATAATTATAAAATAATAATAAAGTAATAAATAAAATAATAATAATAAAAGTTATAAAAATTAAAATGAAAGTTAAAAAATCTAAATAGAAATTATTTAAAAAGTAAATTGGAGTTATAAGCTTGCATGGGAATTAACATGTGTCAACAACACGGGGGTTAGTGCATCAATTAAGCACAAGGTGTCTACAACTCTATGACTCATCAAAAGGTTGGAAAACACCCATGCTTAGTTGGTGACACCTTCCAACTATTTCAAGAAGCATTCCAAAGGTTTCTTGAAAGCTCTTTATATTCAGGCATTTCTAGAAGCTTAGGGATAGCGTTCGGAACGCAATTGGAGCATTGGAGGACTCAAGAACTCTGAAGAAGGGAGCTTGCTCTACAGATTTTCTGAGGAAGAGCGAATTAGCATCAGAATCCGGGTAGATTCTTGTGATTTTACTTATGTTATTTCTACATCATGTATTCTCTGTCTTCTTCATGTCTTCCATATGTCTTTTGAGAAATTTCATATTTTAATTGTATGCATTCTCAATATGGGTAGTTAAAATTGATTATATGCATAGATCTGGAAAAAAAAATAATGGGGCTAGGGTTTAAATTCATAGCCAAACCCATTATATTATTTATTGGATAAATTTGAGATTAAAAGTTTATAAGAAAATTCTGAGAATTAGAATTTATATATATAGTGTATATGTATGTTTATATCTGCATACATATATATATATATATATGTATATGTATATATATATATATATATATATACATATATATATATATATGTATATATATATATATATATATACATATATTATATACATATACATATATATATATATATGTATATATATATATACATATACATATATATATATATGTATATATATATATATACATATATATATATATATATGTATATATATATATATATATATGCATTATTTATATACTGTGACACAAAATTTATATATACATACATATATATATATACATATGTATATATATTTAATTGAGGAATCAAATTTAATAATCGCAGTGAAAATATATATATGCAAAATCGCATTGCAATTTGTATTTGTGTTTTTGAAAAATGCTATAAAACTAAACATTATATGTATTGATCATAGGTTGGGCGGATGTACCAACCCGTCTGTCCATCGTATGCAGACCCGTGTGCACGACACCTGCACTTGGCAGAGTGTCGGCGCTGCAGGCCACACGGCTTATGTGTGGCGACAGTGTATTAACCATTGAGTATGGTCACCGCCGGTTGTAATATGTGAAGCGCTTAACTTATAATATGTGTCATCCATCGAATTTGTATAATTCAATTTTTATATTTCATTTTTTAAAAAAATGCGATAATAATTATTATTTATATATGTACATATGTATATATATATATATATATATATATATATATATATATATATATATATATATATATATATATATATATATATATAAATAAATATATATATGTATATATGTAATATGTAAATATGTAATTAATAAATTTGAATTATTATTATTTGATAAAAGATTTAAGAATTCATCTTTTATAATGATGAATAATTTTATAATTTTATAATTAAGATTTAATTAATAGTTTTAAATTATAAAATATATAAATTATATGAAATTTAATTAAAATTTGGTGGGGAATGATTTCAACAAAATATTATAATTGGAAATTGGATTTTAAACTTATAAACAAAAACTTTTATCCATCCAAAAATAATACATGGAAAAACGTACAAAATGTTCCTTCAAATTCTTTCTCTAAATTTGGGAAACATAAACCGAGAATTTTACATTCAAATTTGGAAACTTAGCAAAATCAAAACATGTGTTTACATTGTGTATTCTTTATGCTATTGTTTTGGGTTTTGGGTTGACTAGTGTTGACCAATATAGGACGGCTACCAGAGGCTTGGGGGTTATGTGATTGTGATGTCATGATGATGTTTTAATCTCGATCTTTATAAACTCAACCATGGTTATGTGATGGAATGCTCTATGTATTGGATGAGATTATTGATTGTTATAGTTGAGATTCTTATGTATGAGACACTTGACTTAACCATTATTTTTGGTCATCGATCAGTTATCCTTGGTTATTTTGTAGTCGCCATGATGGGATTGAAATGTGATTTATGATGTCATGTTGACATGCTTGGACTCAACCATTTTTGGAGTCTTCGATCAGTGTGTTTGAGATATATTTTGGTTATTGAGAACCATTGGATACTTTAGATTATCATTGATACTTCAGTTGTCAATAAAGAGCTGTTGTGGTCATGATTTTCTATGGATGTTTTCTCATGGAGATTTGATGCTTTTATGCATATTTGATGATTTTATTTTGGATTATCTTTTGTGATTTTGAGATTTATGATACTATGAGCATTAGGGTAGGATATCTGCATGTATTGTCGGGAAGTGGCTTGCAATGGGGGCCAGGGCCCTAAGAGGCTACCAGGGTAACCCATTGTAAGTTGGATTAATAAGTGATAACATTCACACCTAATATTAACTGAATGAACCTAAAAAGATAAGAGTTTTGATTCTAGCCCATGCCTTGAGTGCTTGTATAGGCTAAGATGGGAGTAGTGAGAACGCATGGTTGCGACCTTGCATTTCATAGTAGGCCTTGTCAGTATGAGAGGATACTAGTGGCCGCATGAGATCAGTATGGACCCCTAGAGTTTAGCTCACTACCATGGTAACTTGTACGTGATAAATGTGATGACACTTTCCCGCTTGCATAGTAGGTTCTTACATGTCATTATGTGCCTCTGAGAAGTAGATGTCAGTTTCGTGATTGGAACCTTTGAGTTAGTATACTTTTAGGATTTCTGGACTATAGAGATTTGTGCTATGTGTTATGGATAGCCTATTTGGGACTTGAAATTATCTCCTCAGCACAGTGGGAGTGGGCCACTTAGGTACCAGGTAGTTGGGTGGTAGTGTATTTTCCACTCTTATTATTTGAGATTCACTGAGACATCGTGGCTGATGCATCCTTTCTGATGGTGGATATGTATCCTTTCATTGATGATTTGCATATGTTAGATGATGTTATCCTATGCTTATATTTGCATGTTAGATTACTTTCTACATATGATGTTGTATATGTTAGGAGTGGCATTCCTACTGTGTTAATGTCAATGATCTCTTCGATGATTTGAGATGTTACGCATGGAGGGACGTCTAGGGCCCATGATGGTCTAATGATGCTATTAACGGTTGGGAGGAACCGTGCACTTAGTTTATTATGTTTGATCTTATAATGGATGTATATGTATTCTATGATGATGTATCATGTGTATCATGTGATTATCTTTACTTTGATGTATCATGGATTAGAAAATGATGATGTACCTTATTTCACATATGTATATTCTTTTAAGCCTTCATACCCTGTGACATGTACAGTGGATGATTGAGCATTTGAAAATGTAATGTATGAACATTGGACTTATCATTATTATTTCATGTGGATGTTGTACTAGATGGATTCATGTATGTTAGTTAATTTAGATGTAACTCAACGTTAAGGGATTATTAAAGAATGAAATCGGTTATGTATGTTATGTTTACTTTTACATGGACATTGCTATTGCTTTCGTTATTATGTACAAGTTATATGTGATATTTACTTTCGTGTCATTTTAAAAAAAAAAAATGTTACCAAACTTAGTGAAACTCTAGGTTAATTCTTTGGATCCCTTGCCAAATGTGAGTATGAATTTCAGTAACAATTCAATGCAAATTCTCATTCAACCTTTCAAAATGAAGATATGAGGGTATCTAGAATAGACTTTCCTGAAATTCATCAACGGTAGAGATCGATTTCAATCAACGGTCAGGATTAAAAGTGAAGTTCAGTCATAAAGGGAGAGTTCCAATTTAAAGGGAGTTAACAGATTTAATTTGAGTAAAATAAGGAGTTAACTGATTCAATTTGAGTAGAAAAAGGAGTTAACTGATTTAACTCATTTTTTATCAATAGTGAACTGAAAATTTCCTTTTTTGAACTGAAGAGAGATTTTATTGAGACATTTATTTTAATAAAATGAGATATACTCTCATAATTACTTTTTCTATATAATTAAATAATCTTTAATTAATTAGAGACACTTTTCTTATTTAATTAAATAACTTCATTTAATTAATTAGGAATGGCTTCTCATTTAATTAAATAACTTCGTTTAATTAATTAGAAGTAAGTACTCCATTTAATTAAATAATTTCATTTAATTATTTCAAAATTCTTTTCAAAACTAGTCAACCGTGGTTAAAGATAGTCAACTTTTGGTCAAACTCCATCTTTGCGAATGTGAATATGAGCAAATCTGAGTATGAATTCCAGCAACAATTCGATGCAAATTCCCATTCAACCTTTCAAAATGAAGAGATGAGGGTCTCTTAAATAGACTTTCCTGGAATTCATCAATGATTGAGATCGATTTCAATCAACAGTCAAGATAAAAGGTGAAGTTCAGTCATAAAGGGAGATTTCCAAATTAAAGGGAGTTAACAGATTTAATTTGAGTAAAATAAGGAGTTAACTGATTCAATTTGAGTAGAAAAAGGAGTCAACTGATTTAAATCATTTTTTATAAATAGTGAACTGAAAATTTCCTTTTTTGAACTGAAGAGAGATTTTGTTCAGATATTTAATTTAATAAAATGAGATGTGCTCTCATAATTACTTTTTCTATTTAATTAAATAATCTTTAATTAATTAGAGGCACTTTTCTTATTTAATTAAATAACTTTATTTAATTAATTAGGAATGGCTTCTTATTTAATTAAATAACTTTGTTTAATTAATTAGAAGCAAGTACTCTATTTAATTAAATAATTTTGTTTAATTATTTCAAAATCCTTTTTGAAACTAGTCAACTCAAGTCAACCGTGGTTAAATCTGGTCAACTTTTTGTCAAACTTAATCTTTACGTATGTGAATATGAGCAAATGTGAGTATGAATTCTGGCAACAATTCGATGTAAATTTTCATTCAACCTTTCAAAATGAAGAGACGAGGGTCTCTTAAATAGACTTTCTTGGAATTCATCAACGGTTGAGATCAATTTCAATCAACGGTCAGGATTTAAGGTGAAGTTCAGTCATAAAGGGAGATTTCCAATTTAAAAGAAGTTAACAAATTTAATTTGAGTAAAATAAGGAGTTAACTGATTCAATTTGAGTAGAAAAAGGAGTCAACTGATTTAACTCATTTTTCATCAATAGTGAACTGGAAATTTTCCTTTTTGAACTGAAGAGAGATTTTGTTGAGATATTTAATTTACTCAAATGAGATATGCTCTCATAATTACTTTTTCTATTTAATTAAATAATCTTTAATTAATTTGAGGAACTTTTCTTATTTATTAAATAACTTCATTTAATTAATTATGAATGGCTTCTCATTTAATTAAATAATTTTGTTTAATTAATTAGAAGTAAGTACTCCATTTCATTAAATAATTTCATTTAATTATTTCAAAATTCTTTTCGAAACTAGTCAACTCAGGTCAATCGTTGTTTAATCTGGTCAACTTTTGGTCAAACTTGATCTTCGTATATGTAAATATGAGCAAATGCGAGTATGAATTCCAGCAACAATTCGATGTAAATTCTCATTCAACCTTTCAAAATGAAGAGATGAGGGTCTCTTAAATAGACTTTCTTGGAATTCATCAACGGTTTAGATCGATTTCAATCAACGGTCAAGATTAAAGGTGAAGTTCAGTCATAAAGGGAGATTTTCAAATTACAGAGAGTTAACAGATTTAATTTGAGTAAAATAAGGAGTTAACTGATTCAATTTGAGTAGAAAAAGGAGTTAACTGATTTAACTCATTTTTGATCAATAGTGAACTAGATATTTCCCTTTTTGAACTGAAGAGAGATTTTGTTGAGATATTTAATTTAATAAAATGAGATATGCTCTCATAATTACTTTTTCCATTTAATTAAATAATCTTTAATTAATTAGAGACACTTTTCCTATTTAATTGAATAACTTCATTTAATTAATTAGGAATGGCTTCTCATTTGATTAAATAACTTTGTTTAATTAATTAGAAGTAAGTACTCCATTTAATTAAATAATTTCGTTTAATTATTTCAAAATTCTTTTTGAAACTAGTCAACTCAAGTCAACCGTAGTTAAATCTGGTGAACTTTTGGTCAAACTTGATATTTGCATATGTGAATATGAGCAAATGTGAGTATGAAGTCCAGCAACAATTCGATGCAAATTCTCATTCAACCTTTCAAAATGAAGAGATGAGGTTCTCTTAAATAGACTCTCCTAGAATTCATCAACAGTTGAGATCGATTTCAATCAACAGTCAGGATTAAAGGTGAAGTTCCGTCATAAAAGGAGATTTTCAAATTGAAGGGAGTTAACAGATTTAATTTGAGTAAAATAAGGAGTTAACTGATTCAATTTGAGTAGAAAAAGGAGTTAACTGATTTAACTCATTTTTTATCAATAGTGAACTAGAAATTTACTTTTTTGAACTAAAGAGAGATTTTGTTGAGATATCTAATTTAATAAAATGAGATATGCTTTCATAATTACTTTTTCTATTTAATTAAATAATCTTTAATTAATTAGAGACACTTTTCTTATTTAATTAAATAACTTCATTTAATTAATTAGGAATGGCTTCTCATTTAATTAAATAATTTTGTTTAATTAATTAGAAGTAAGTACTCCATTTAATTAAATAATTTTGTTTAATTATTTTAAAATTATTTTCGAAACTAATAAACTCAAGTCAACCGTGGTTAAATCTAGTCAACTTTTCGTCAAACTTAATCTTTGCGTATGTGAATATGAGCAAATGTGAGTATGAATTCCAGCAACAATTCGATGCGAATTCTCATTCAACCTTTCAAAATGAAGAGATGAGGGTCTCTTAAATAGATTTTCCTGGAAGTCATTAACAGTCGAGATCGATTTCAATCAATGGTCAGGATTAAAGGTGAAGTTCGGTCATAAAGGGAGATTTCCAAATTAAAGGGAGTTAATAAATTTAATTTGAGTAAAATAAGGAGTTAATTAATTCAATTTGAGTAGAAAAAGGAATTAACTGATTAAACTCATTTTTTATCAATAGTGAACTAGAAATTTCTCTTTTTCAACTGAAGAGATATTTTGTTGAGATATTTAATTTAATAAAATGAGATATGCTATCATAATTACATTTTTCTATTTAATTAAGTAATTTTTAATTTATTAGCGGCACTTTTGTTATTTAATTAAATAACTTCATTTAATTAATTAGGAATGGCTTCTCATTTAATTAAACAACTTTGTTTAATTAATTAGAGCTAAGTACCCTATTTAATTAAATAATTTCATTTAATTATTTCAAAATTCTTTTCAAAACTAGTCAACTCAAGTCAACCGTAGGTAAATCTGATCAACTTTTGGTCAAACTTGATCTTTGCGTATGTGAATATGAGCAAATGTGAGTATGAATTCTAGCAACAATTCGATGCAAATTCTCATTCAACCTTTCAAAATGAAGAGATGAGGGTCTCTTAAATAGACTTTCCTAGAATTCATCAACAGTTGAGATTGATTTCAATCAACGGTCAGGATTAAAGGTGAAGTTCAGTCATAAAGGGAGATTTTTGAAATTAAAGGGAGTTGACAGATTTAATTTGAGTAAAATATGGAGTTAACTAATTCAATTTGAGTAGAAAACGGAGTTAACTAATTTAACTCATTTTTTATCAATAGTGAACTAGAAATTTCCCTTTTTAAACTAAAGAGAGATTTTGCTGTGATATTTAATTTAATAAAATGAGATATGCTCTCATAAGTACTTTTTCTATTTAATTAAATAATCTTTAATTAATTAGAGGCACTTTTCTTATTTAATTAAATAACTTCATTTAATTAATTAGGAATAGCTTCTCATTTAATTAAATAACTTTATTTAATTAATTAGAAGTAAGTACTCCGTTTAATTTTAAAAATTTATTTAATTATTTCAAAAAGAATTTCAAAACTAGTCAACTGAATTCAACTGTGCTTAAATCTGGTCAACTTTTGGTCAAACTTGATATTTGCGTATGTGAACATGAGAAAATGTGAGTATGAATTTCAGCAACAATTCGATGCAAATTCTCATTCAACCTTTCAAAATGAAGAGACGAGCGTCTCTTAAATAGACTTTCATAGAATTCATCAACGGTTAAGATCGATTTCAATCAATGGTCAGGATTAAAGGTGAACTTCAGTCATAAAGCGAGATTTCTAAATTAAACGGAGTTAACATATTTAATTTGAGTAAAATAAAGAGTTAAATGAATCAATTTGAGTAGAAAAAGGAGTTAACTGATTTAATTCATTTTTGATCAATAGTGAACTGGAAATTTTCTTTTTCGAACTGAAGAGAGATTTTTTTGAGATGTTTAATTTAGTAAAATGAGATATGCTCTCATAATTACTTTTTCTATTTAATTAAATATTCTTTAATTAATTAGAGGCACTTTTCTTATTTAATTAAATAACTTCAATTAATTAATTAGGAATGGCTTCTCATTTAATTAAATAACTTTGTTTAATTAAATACAAGTAAGTACTCCATTTAATTAAATAATTTCGTTTAATTATTTCAAAATTCTCTTCGAAACTAGTCAACTCAAGTCAACCGTGGTTAAATCTGGTCAAATTTTGGTCAAACTTTATCTTTGCGTATGTGAATATGAGCAAATGTGAGTATGAATTCCAGCAACAATTCGATGCAAATTCTCATTCAACCTTTCAAAATGAAGAGATGAGGGTCTCTTAAATAGACTTTTCTGGAGTTCATCAATGGTTGAGATTGATTTCAATCAACAGTCAGGATTAAAGGTGAAGTTCAGTCATAAATGAAGATTTATAAATTAAACGGAGTTAACAGATTTAATTTGAGTAAAATAAGGAGTTAACTGATTCAATTTGAGTAGAAAAAGGAGTTAACTGATTTAACTCATTGTTTATCAATAGTGAACTGGAAATTTTCCTTTTTGACCTAAAGAGAGATTTTGGTGAGATATTTATTTTAATAAAATGAGATATGCTCTCATAATTACTTTTTCCATTTAATTAAATAATCTTTAATTAATTAGACACACTTTTCTTATTTAATTAAATAACTTCATTTAATTAATTAGGAATGGCTTTTCATTTAATTAAATAACTTTTTTTAATTAATTAGAAATAAGTACTCCTTTTAATTAAATAATTTCATTTAATTATTTAAAAAAAAATTCAAAACTAGTCAACTCAAGTCAACCGTGGTTAAATCTGGTCAATTTTTTGTCAAACTTGATCTTTGCGTATGTGAATATGAGCAAATGTGAGTATGAATTCCACTAACAATTCGATGCAATTTCTAATTCAACCTTTCAAAATGAAGAGATGAGGGTCTCTTAGATAGACTTTCCTGGAATTCATCCACGGTTGAGATCGATTTCAATCAACGATCAGGATTAAAGGTAAAGTTCAGTCCTAAAGGCAGATTTTCAAATTAAAGGGATTTAGCAGATTTAATTTGTGTAAAATAAGGAGTTAACTGGTTCAATTTGAGTAAAAAAATGAGTTAACTCATTTAACTCATTTTTTATCAATAGTGAACTGGAAATTTCCCTTTTTGAACTGAAGAGAGATTTTGTTGAGATATTTAATTTAATAAAATGAGATATGCTCTCATAATTACTTTTTCTATTTAATTAAATAATTTGTAATTAATTAGAGACACTTTTCTTATTTAATTAAATAACTTCATTTAATTAATTAGGAATGGCTTCTCATTTAATTAAATAACTTTGTTTAATTATTTAGAAGTAAGTACTCCATTTAATTAAATAATTTCGTTTAATTATTTCAAAATTCTTTTTGAAACTAGTCAACTCAAGTCAACCGTGGTTAAATCTAGTCAACTTTTGGTCAAACTTGATCTTTGTGTATGTGAATTTGAGCAAATGTGAGTATGAATTCTAGCAACAATTTAATGAAAATTCTCATTCAACCTTTCAAAATGAAGAGATGAGGGTCTCTTAAATAGACTTTCCTTGAATTCATTAACGATTGAGATCGATTTCAATCAACGGTCAAGATTAAAGTTGAAGTTCAGTCATAAAAGAAG
The DNA here is from genome assembly GCA_028749045.1 of Cupressus sempervirens. NCBI lineage: Eukaryota > Viridiplantae > Streptophyta > Pinopsida > Cupressales > Cupressaceae > Cupressus > Cupressus sempervirens. The sequence continues at coordinate 115,897,078 of CM053783.1, forward strand.
ATTTCAAAATTAAATGGATTTAACAGATTTAATTTGAGTAAAATAAGGAGTTAACTGATTCAATTTGAGTAGAAAAAGGAGTTAACTCATTTAACTCATTTTTTATCAATAGTGAACTGGAAATTTCCCTTTTTGAATTGAAGAGAGATTTTGTTGAGATATTTAATTTAATAAAATGAGATATGCTCTCATAATTAGTTTTTCCATTTGATTAAATAATCTTTAATTAATTAGAGACACTTTTCTTATTTAATTAAATAACTTCATTTAATTAATTAAGAAAGGCTTCTCATTTAGGTAAATAAGTTTGTTTAATTAATTAGAATTAAGTATTCCATTTAATTAAATAATTTCATTTAATTATTTTGAAATTCTTTTCGAAATTAGTCAACTCAAGTAAACCGTGGTTAAATTTGGTCAACTTTTGGTCAAACTTGATCTTTGCATATGTGAATATGAGCAAATGTGAGTATGAATTCCAGCAACAATTCGATGCAAATTCTCATTCAACCTATCAAAATGAAGAGATGAGGGTCTCTTAAATAGACTTTTCTGGAATTCATCAATGGTTGAGATCGATTTCAATCAACGGTCAGGATTAAAGGTGAAGTTCAGTCATAAAGGAAGATTTTCAAATTAAAAGGAGTTAACAGATTTAACTCATTTTTGATCAATAATGAACTGAAAATTACCATTTTTGAACTGAAGATAGATTTTGTTCATATATTTAATTTAATAAAATGAGATATGCTCTCATAAGTCCTTTTTCTATTTAATTAAATAACCTTTAATTAATTAGAGACACTTTTCTTATTTAAGTAAATAACTTCATTTAATTAATTAGGAATGGCTTCTCATTTAATTAAATAACTTTGTTCAATTAATTAGAAGTAAGTACTTCATTTAATGATATAATTTCGTTTAATTATTTGAGATTTTTTTCGAAACTAGTCAACTCAAGTCAACCGTAGTTAAATCTAGTCAACTTTTGGTCAAGCTTGATCTTTGCGTATGTGAATATGAGAAAATGTGAGTATGAATTCCAGCAACAATTCGATGCAAATTCTCATTCAACCTTTCAAAAAGAAGAGATGAGGGTCTCTTAAATAGACTTTTCTGGAATTCATCAACGGTTGAGATCGATTTGAATCAATGGTCACAATTAAAGGTGAAGTTCAGTCATAAAGGGAGATTTCTAAATTAAAGGGAGTTAACAGATTTAATTTGAGTAAAATAAGGAGTTAACTGATTCAATTTGAGGAGAAAAAGGAGTTAGCTGATTTAACTCATTTTTTATCAATAGTGAACTGGAAATTTCCCTTTTTGGACTGAAGAGAGATTTTGTTGAGATATTTAATTTAATAAAATGAGATATGCTCTCATAATTACTTTTTCCATTTAATTAAATAAACTTTTATTAATTAGAGACACTTTTCTTATTTAATTAAATAACTTCATTTAATTAATTAGGAATGGCTTCTCATTTAATTAAATAACTTTGTTTAATTAATTAGAAGTAAGTACTGAATTTAATTAAATAATTTCATTTAATTATTTCAAAATGCTTTTCGAAACTAGTCAACTCAAGTCAACCATGGTTAAATCTGGTCAACTTTTGGTCAAACTTGATCTTTGCGTATGTGAATATGAGCAAATATGAGTATGAATTCCAGCAACAATTTGATGCAAATTCTCATTCAACCTTTCAAAATGAAGAGATGAGGGTCTCTTAAATACACTTTCTTGAAATTCATCAATAGTTGAGATCGATTTCAATCAACGGTCAGGATTAAAGGTAAAGTTCATACATAAAGGGATATTTTCAAATTAAACGGACTTAACAGATTTCATTTGAGTAAAATAAGGAGTTAACTGATTCAATTTGAGTAGATAAAGGAGTTAACTGATTTAACTCATTTTTTATCAATAGTGAACTGGAAATTTCCCTTTTTGAACTGAAGAGATATTTTGTTGAGATATTTAATTTAATAAAATGAGATATGCTCTCATAATTACTTTTTCCATTTAATTAAATAATCTTTAATTAATGTCATCTTTACTAATTTTTCATATGAGTTAACATTTCTTCAATGCATGTAACCCACGATTAACCATCCATTAGAACTATCATCAACTTTGATGCCAACTATGCTACTCTAGGAAATCAATTCAAATAATAATATATACATAATTAACACTTTTCTAGAGTATTTAAAATGTTCCCAAATCAATGGGTGTATATTTTTATTTTTTCATATCCCAACTTACATCTTTCATTGACATAGTTATTAAGATTGAATTATCTATTTATTATTCATATTATATCTCTAATGCAAGCGACATCACATTTTAATATTAGGGTCAATACCTACTACAATTGAAATTCTAGTGAAAAGAATGATCAATTCATTTATATAAACGTATATCATAAAAGAATGATTTTAAAAGATAATCTATCCTTACTAATACTAAGGTAACAAAATGAATGCATATGAACATATTAACTATCCATCTATCTAAAATACCATATTAGTCATAGTCCATTAACTTAACCCCACTCACATTTCTTTTAACAAGATGAAATACTTTTTCTCTAGCAAAGTTCCAAATCACCCTACTACCCACGTGCTACTACCCCATAATCTTCTTCACTTACCCATAGACCAAGAGAATTCCTTGGGTTTCTCTCCATGGTGGACTCACTTACCAAAGTTTTGGCCAAGACAAACATAGGTGCCTTTTCCATGAGTCAAATCCTATTAATTTTGAGCTAGAAGATATGCATTTCGAATTCCCATGTTAAATCGACTTGCTACTTGGTCCCATATTGTTGGTAGCGTGGAGCTTATCCTAGTCTTAATTATGTGGGTGAAGAAAGACATATAAAAGGCCATAACTTCTTCCAAGGCAAATCAAGCCGTCAAGGACAAAATGGAAGCCATTCCCTCTTGTCAGAATTATGTCATAAACTTGCACGGTATTCCAATATAATATTTGAAGGCACAAAGTTCCTAGGGAATAGGTGGATGAAATAAGTCTTGGTCATGTCAGAGAAATTAAATACCTTGGTCTCCATAGCATATTAAATTGTTTTCTCATTCACCAACCCATGCTAGCCTAGGGTAGATAATATAGTAGGTTGTTTGTCACGCTATGTCTTGTTTAAAATATTACTTGGTGCTAGTTTAGGTTTGTTTAACATGAGCATTGTATATATTTTTTTAAAAAAGTTTCTTTTGATTTGATAGGGTGTTGACTCAAGTTATGTGTCTCATATGAGGTCCCTTCTAATGCAATTAATATGATGGTTAGTTTATTATGTTAAAATATGGTTTATAGGTTATAGGGTTCTAGGAGTCTAAGGAATACTCTTTAATATTTTAATGTATGTATTAAGAGAAGAGATTTATTTTACTTTCTCATACATTTTCCAGAGGATAAAATGTGCACCTACAAAAAGCTTATGTCTTAAGTCTTGTATATTTTATATCATCACTTGATTTTCTTCTTTTGTAATCTAGGATATTCAAGGTAAGTCATTGCAAGGATAATTAGGAGATAATTATAAATTAAGTATAGTTTTAAAATTGTGATTCATTTAGCATTCAAAACATTAACTTAATCCAATAACTCAACATTTCATGACAAGGCTTTATATGAAGTTATTTGGATTATCCCTATCTATGAATTATAAAATTTAGAAACCATTTTATCAACATTATCTTCTTATGCAGATCTAGATTTGAATGTACATTCACAATTGGTAAACAATGGAACTAAAATGATAATACCAATCCACCAGGGTAATCCTTCCTATGAATATTATCTCTTCTATGATATCAAATTTATTTTGCATTCCACACAAGAGCATCAAGTAATTTGGATCTCTGATTGGTGTTACCATCCAATAAAACAACAATATTATAAAAATGAATTATCTTCAGTGATACCCTCATGATAAACAAAAAGGTGGTGAAGTCAACATATCATAATATACACAATGGAAAATACTTTTACTACACATGACCACTCACAACCTTTCCATTGACAATCAAACCAAGACAATAGCTTTCTCTTACAATACATTTAGGCTCACATAACAAAATGGCATTTTTCTATCTATCTCATCTCAATGCAATATTGTCTCCTCCTCTTATGCACATGGAAGATAACAAGGACTCCAAGTTTCCAAGATTTTTCTCTAAGAACTTGCAAATGCATCACAACAAAACAACAAGGACCATGGGTACTTTCCACCCAACCATACGCCTCAAAGAGACCACCCCCACGCTAGGGGAACAAGGCTCAAATAAAATCCACATACACACTTGTAAGAAACATATACACCACATAACAAAACTGCAACAAATCCCATCCCAAGGATATTTCACAAAGGCTCACCATTGGAACCTTGAACATAGGGTGAAGGTGGAAACACAAGGAGGTTTACCATTTCATATCATATTTGCCATAAAACTCATGCCCTTTCGGGGCTAAATCAACAAAATACAAGGCCCTTTCGGGGCTTCATAATATCATGCCCTTTCGGGGCTTCATAAACATCTTCCACCACACACACTACCAACACAACATCCTCCACCACACACAACCAACAGCTTTAGCTTCCTACAAACCCATACTTCAGTTACTTCCTTCCTCACCATTTCTTGTTTACTTTTTTTTCTTATCCTCCCCTAAGGAAAAATATGAATATGACAATGGCATACAATGGAGCCCATACTCCAAGGTCCTCAACTATGCAATTCAACTGCTGCCCGTTCACCCTGGACTTCTCTTCCCTTCCCACAAGGGTGAGTGTAAGTCCCACACCCATAAGAACACTCAAGCACAACAAGAAAACAAAACCAAGTAGCAATAAAACAACAGATTTTCAATAGCACATCACATTATCACAACACAATATCAACACCCATAATGCAACAAAGAAATAGAGGAAATTCAAACCTCATACTCACAATACTCCACACAATACAACAAGATGCACAATGGTGTCACACTAATCTTCATAGAATGAACACCATTCAAACACTCACATGAATGCTACTCCACAATGCAATGCAATGCATACTCCATTGATAAACTCCACACTTGCAGATTGGCTTAACCATGCTAAAAGAAAGAAAAAGAAAAGGAAGCAAGCTTGAGATACCAACCTTGGTCCAAGCTAGGGTAAGGATAGTTGCAGTAGAGCTCCCCTCCTCTCCCTCCAAATCCTAACTATCTCTAAAATTAGAGAGTGGCCAAGTGGATTCTCATTTAGCCATACCTCTATAGATATATCCTTCTCATTTTCGGATTCCATAAAGAATGCCACTTTCATGGGGTCTCCTAGGTCCACTAGACACCCTAGACTTCATTAATAGCTCCCTCACCTATAGTACTAACATGGGTGGGGTTAATTTTAATCTCAACTTACCTTAAAGTTACTTTATGACCCTCCCAAATCTAGGTGATTCAAATTTCAAATTCCCCAAGGTGATGACCTTGTCCTTTTAGTGACTAAGGCAATAATCAAATTCCTCAATTGAGGCATTTATCACAGAATAAGGTGGGCACATGATACATTGACCAATAATATTTCTTATCACATAACAAGCACAAGTGTCAAGTGACACACACAAAAATCACATTATATTAAAAAAAATGACTTGTTTTATAATAATACATGAACTAGGCTACTACGCACACATACAATTAACATATACGAAATAAAACACATTACAATTAGGTTTGAATATTTGACACTGATTCAACCTTGGTTATGTCATGTTTGTAGTAGTTTGAGCCTTAATTTTCCTTTAACCCATGGTCAAATTCCTGCACACTAAACTCGAGCGTCAGTAGTCCAAGAAAATCATATAAGCATATGTAAAATAAATCATTATCTCATTCAACATTAGACTTGAATATATTTCATCATCTCAAATCAACTTTCCCTTTCTTAATCATTTCAAATATAACATTCAAAATATTAAAATATCAAAACTTACATATCACATTCGACATTTGAGTTCCATACTTCATTCCTTATAATTACATTACTTCTTCTAACAATTTCCATGTAAAATGTTCAAAATACTATAAAACTAAACTTTACTTATCAACATAACATGGTCAATTTAATATTCTGAATAACTTCATATTCTACGACAAGATGCTGAATCCATAACTATTGAATCCCTAGGTATGCGGGTTAGGTCTCAATGCATAACAAAATTTATCTTTTAACTCTAATTTTCACTTCAACATTACCTTCTTATATTACAAGCATTTCTACCATTCAATTTCAATTAAAGCAATGTCAATAGCTTAGAACATGAAATAGAATAATTAAATGCATCAATTAGGTCACAATATGCAGAGGTAATTGCGGATCATCAAAATGCAGATATTAAAATGACATAACCCTAAAGTCTTAAAAGTGTATCAAACATAAGATTAAAATCACCGTAATGCAATTATCTCATTGGTACTACGAGGAATTGGGTGAGGCCTCACAAATTAAATAACTTCATTTAATTAATTACAAATGGCTTCTCACTTAATTAAATAACTTTGTTTAATTAATTAGAAGTAAGTACTCCATTTAATTAAATAATTTCATTTAATAATTTCAAAATTGTTTTCAAAACTAGTCAACTCAAGTCAACCGTGGTTAAATCTGGTCAACTTTTGGTCAAACTTGATCTTTGCGTATGTGAATATGAGAAAAATGTGAGTATGAATTCCAACAACAATTCGATGCAAATTCTCATTCTACCTTTCAAAATGAAGAGATGAGAGTCTCTTAAATAGACTTTCTCGGAATTCATCAACGGTTGAGATCGATCTCAATCAACGGTCAGGATTAAAGGTGAAGTTCAGTCATAAAGGTAGATTTCCAAATTAAAGGGAGTTAACAGATTTAATTTGAGCGAAATAAGGAGTTAACTGATTCAATTTGAGTAGAAAAAGGAGTTAACTGATTTAAATCAGTTTTGATCAATAGTGAACTGGAAATTTCTCTTTTTCAACTGAAGAGAGATTTTGTTGAGATATTTAATTTAATAAAATGAGATATGCTCTCATAATTACTTTTTCTATTTAAATAAATAATCTTTAATTAATTAGAGACACTTTTCTTATTTAATTAAATAACTTCATTTAATTAATTAGGAATGGCTTCTCATTTAATTAAATAACTTTCTTTAATTAATAAGAAGTAAATACTCCATTTAATTAAATAATTTTATTTAATTATTTCAAAATTCTTTTCGAAACTAGTCAACTCAAGTCAACCGTGGTTAAATCTAGTCAACTTTTGATCAAACTTGATCTTTGCGTATGTGAATATGAGCAAATGTGAGTATGAATTCCAGCAACAATTCGATGCAAATTCTCATTCAACCTTTCAAAATGAAGAGATGAGGGTCTCTTAAATAAACTCTTCTGGAATTCATCAAAGGTTGAGATCGATTTCAATCAGCGTACAAGATTAAAGGTGAAGTTCAGTCATAAAGGGAGATTTCCAAATTAAAGGGAGTAAACAAATTTAAATTGGGTAAAATAAGGAGTTAACTGATTCAATTTGAGTAGAAAAAGGAGTTAACTCATTTAACTCATTTTTGATATATACCGAACTAAAAATTTCCCTATTTTAATTGAAGAGAGATTTTGATGAGCTATTTAATTTAATAAAATAAGATATGCTCTCATAATTTCTTTTTTTATTTAATTAAATAATCTTTAATTAATTAGAGACAATCTTCTTATTTAATTAAATAACTTCATTTAATTAATTAGGAATGGCTTCTCATTTAATCAAATAACTTTGTTTAATTAATTAGAAGTAAGTACTCCATTTAATTAAATAATTTGGTTTAATTATTTCAAAATTCTTTTCGAAACTAGTCAACTCAAGTCAACCATGGTTAAATCTGGTCAACTTTTGGTCAAACTTGATCTTTGCGTATGTGAATATGAGCAAATGTGAGTATGAATTTTAGCAACAATTCGATGCAAATTCTCATTCAACCTTTCAAAATGAAGAGACGTGGGTCTCTTAAATAGACTTTCTTGAAATTCATCAACAGTTGAGATCGATTTCAATCAATGCTCAGGATTAAAGGTGAAGTTCAGTCATAAAGGGAGATTTCCAAATTAAAGGGAGTTAACAGATTTAATTTGAGTAAAATAAGGAGTTAACTGATTCAATTTGAGTAGAAAAAGGAGTTAACTAATTTAACTTATTTTTGATCAATAGTGAATTGGAAATTTCCCTTTTTGGATTGAAGAGAGATTTTGTTGAGATATTTAATTTAATAAAATGAGATATGCTCTCATAACTGCTTTTTCTATTTAATTAAATAATCTTTAATTAATTAGAGACACTCTTCTTATTTAATTAAAAAACTTCATTTAATTAATTAGGAATGGCTTCTCTTTTAATTAAATAAATTTATTTAATTAATTAGAAGTAAGTATTCCATTTAATTAAATAATTTCGTTTAATTATTTCAAAATTCTTTTCGAAACTAGTCAACTTTTGGTCAAACTTGATCTTTGCATATGTGAATATGAGCAAATGTGAGTATGAATTCTAGCAACAATTCGATGTAAATTCTGATTCAACCTTTGAAAATGAAGAGATGAGGGTCTCTTAAATAGACTTTTCTGGAATTCATCAACGGTTGAGATCGATTTCAATCAACGGTCAGGATTAAAGGTGAAGTTCAGTCATAAAGGGAGATTTCCAAATTAAAGGGAGTTAACAAATTTAATTTGAGTAAAATAAGGAGTTAACTGATTCAATTTGAGTAGAAAAATGAGTTAACAAATTTAACTCATTTTTGATCAATAGTGAACTGGAAATTTCCCTTTTTGAACTGAAGAGAGATTTTGTTCAGATATTTAATTTAATAAAATGAGATATGCTCTCATAATTAATTTTTCTATTTAATTAAATAATCTTTAATTAATTAGAGACACTTTTCTTATTTAATTAAATAATTTATTTTAATTAATTAGGAATGGCTTCTCATTTAATTAAATAACTTTGTTTAAATAATTAGAAGTAAGTACTCTGTTTAATTAAATAATTTCATTTAATTATTTCAACATTCTTTCTGATACTAGTCAACTCATGTCAACCATGGTTAAATCTGGTCAACTTTTGGTCGAACTTGATCTTTACGTATGTGAATATGAGCAAATGTGAGTATGAATTCCAGCAACAATTCGATGCAAATTCTCATTCAACATTTAAAAATGAAGAGATGAGGGTCTCTTAAATAGACTTTCCTAGAATTCTTCAACGGTTGAGATCGATTTCAATCAACGGTCAGGATTAAAGTTGAAGCTCAATCATAAAGGGAGATTTCCAAATTAAAGGAAGTTAACAGATTTAATTTGAGTAAAATAAGAAGTTAACTAATTCAATTTGAGTATGAAAAGGAGTTAACTGATTTAACTCATTTTTTATCAATAGTAAACTAAAAATTTTCCTTTTTGAAGTGAAGAGAGATTTTGTTGAGATATTTAATTCACTAAAATGAGATATGCTCTCATAATTACTTTATCTATTTAATTAAATAATCTTTTATTAATTAGAGACACTTTTCTTATTTAATTAAATAACTTCATTTAATTAATTAGGAATGGCTTCTCATTTAATTAAATGATTTTGTTTAATTAATTAGAAGTAAGTACTCCATTTAATTAAATAATTTTGTTTAATTATTTCAAAATTCTTTCTGAAACTAGTCAACTCAAGTCAACCGTGGTTAAATCTGGTCAACTTTTTGTCAAACTTGATCTTTGCATATGTGAATATGAGCAAATGTGAGTATTAATTCTAGCAACAATTTGATGCAAATTCTCATTCAACCTTTCAAAATGAAGAGATGAGGGTCTCTTAAATAGACTTTCCTGGAATTCATCAACGGTTGAGATCGATTTCAATCAATGGTCAGGAATAAATGTGAAGTTCAGTCATAAAGGGATATTTGCAAATTAAAGGGAGTTAACAGATTTAATTTAAGTAAAATAAGGAGTTAACTGATTCAATTTGAGTAGAAAAAGGAGTTAACTGATTTAACTCATTTTTTATCAATAGTGAATTAAAAATTTTCCTTTTTGAAATGAAGAGAGATTTTGTTGAGATATTTAATTTAATGAAATGAGATATGCTCTGATAATTACCTTTTCTATTTAATTAAATAATCTTTAATTAATTAGAGACACTTTTCTTATTTAATTAAATAACTTCATTTAATTAATTAGGAATGGTTTCTCATTTAATTAAATAGATTTGTTTAATTAATTAGAAGTAGGTACTCCATCTAATTAAATAATTTCATTTAATTATTTCAAAATTCTTTTCAAAATTAGTCAACTCAAGTCAATTGTGGTCAAATCTGGTCAACTTTTGGACAAACTTGATCTTTGCGTATGTGAATATGAGCAAATGTGAGTATGAATTCCAACAACAATTCGATGCAAATTCTCAGTCAACCTTTCAAAATGAAGAAATGAGGGTCTCTTAAATAGACTTTTCTAGAATTCATCAATGGTTGAGATCGATTTCAATCAACGATCAAGATTAAAGCTGAAGTTCAGTCATAAAGGGAGATTTTCAAATTAAAGTGAGTTAACAGATTTTATTTGAGTAAAATACGGAGTTAACTGATTCAATTTGAGTAGAAAAAGGAGTTAACTAATTTATTTCATTTTTGATCAATAGTGAACTAGAAATTTCTCTTTTTGAACTGAAGAGAGATTTTCTTGAGATATTTAATTTAATAAAATGAGATACGCTCTCATAATTAGTTTTTCTATTTAATTAAATAATCATTAATTAATTAGAGACACTTTTCTTATTTAATTAAATAACTTCATTTAATTAGTTAGGAATAGCTTCTCATTTAATTAAATAACTTTGTTTAATTAATTAGAAGTAAGTACTCCATTTAATTAAATAATTTCATTTGATTATTTTAAAATTCTTTTCGAAACTAGTCAACTCAAGTCAATCATGGTTAAATTTGGTCAACTTTTGGTCAAACTTGATTTTTGCGTTTGTGAATATGAGCAAATGTGAGTATGAATTCTAGCAACAATTCGATGCAAATTCTCATTCAACCTTTCAAAATGAAGAGATGAGGGTCTCTTAAATAGACTTTCCTTGAATTCATCAATGGTTGAGATCGATTTCAATCAACGGTTAGGATTAAGGGTGAAGTTCAGTCATAAAAGGAGATTTCTAAATTAAAGGGAGCTAACAGATTTAGTTTGAGTAAAATAAGGAGTTAACTGATTCAATTTGATTAAAAAATGGAGTTAACTGATTTAACTCATTTTTTATCAATAGTGAACTAGAAATTTCCCTTTTTGAACTGAAGAGAGATTTTGTTGAGATAATTAATTTAATAAAATGAGATATGCTCTCATAATTGCTTTTTCTATTTAATTAAATAATCTTTAATTAATTAGAGACACTTTTCTTATTTAATTAAATAACTTCATTTAATTTGGTAAGTAGGAGATGTTTTCCACAGCTAGTCAAATTGTGATGTGAATATCAGGATTTAACTGTGTGATTTTTGAGTCAAACTCGATGACCCGTGTTTCATGAGTAGTGGTTCAACATGAATCCATCTCTCATGAGAATAAATGGAACACTTAGCACCCATTGGATCTAGGTGATGCTCACAGGGGTGAAGCACCGGGACTTCCCGGGAGGTCACCCATCCTAGTACTACTCCAGCCTGAGCGCGCTTAACTACGGAGTTTCATTTAATTTGTTAGGAATGGCTTCTCATTTAATTAAATAACTTTTTTTAATTAATTAGACGTAAGTACTGCATTTAATTAAATAATTTTGTTGAATTAATTCAAAATTCTTTTCGAAACTAGTCAACTCAAGTCAACCGTGGTTAAATCTGGTCAACTTTTGGTCAAACTTGATCTTTGCATATGTGAATATGAGCAAATGTGAGCATGAATTCTAGCAACAATTCGATGCAAATTCTCATTCAACCTTTCAAAATGAAGAGATGAGGGTCTCTTAAATAGACTTTCCCGAAATTCATCAACGGTTGAGATCGATTTCAATCAACGGTCCGGATTAAAGGTGAAGTTCAGTCATAAAGGGAGATTTCTAAATTAAAGGGAGTTAACAGATTTAATTTGAGTAAAATAAGGAGTTAGCTGATTCAATTTGAGTAGAAAAAGGAGTTAACTAATTTAACTCATTTTTGATCAATAGTGAACTTGAAATTTCCCTTTTTGAACTGAAGAGAGATTTTGTTGAGATATTTAATTTAATAAAATGAGATATGCGCTCATAATTACTTTTTCTATTTAATTAAATAATTGTTTAGTTAATTAGAATTAAGTACTCCATTTAATTAAATAATTTCATTTAATTATCTCAAAATTCTTTTTGAAACTAGTCAACTCAAGTCAACCGTGGTTAAATCTGGTCAACTTTTTTATCAAACTTGATCTTTGCGTATGTGAATATGAGCAAATGTGACTATGAATTCCAGCAACAATTCGATGCAAATTCTCATTCAACCTTTCAAAATGAAGAGATGAGGGTCTCTTAAATAGACTTTCCTAGAATTCATCAACGGTTGAGATCGATTTCAATCAACGGTCAGAATTAAAGGTGAAGTTCAGTCATAAATTGAGATTTCCAAATTAAAGGGAGTTAACAGATTTAATTTGAGTAAAATAAGGAGTTAACTGATTCAATTTGAGTAGAGAAAGGAGTTAACTAATTTAACTCATTTTTGATCAATAGTGAACTGGAAATTTCCCTTTTTGAACTGAAGAGAGATTTTGTTGAGATATTTAATTTAATAAAATGAGATATGCTCTCATAATTACTTTTTCTATTTAATTAAATAATCTTTAATTAATTAGAAGTAAGTACTCCGTTTAATTAAATAATTTTTTTTAATTATTTCAAAATTCTTTTCGATACTAGTCAACTCAAGTCAACCGTGGTTAAATCTGGTCAACTTTTGGTCAAACTTGATCTTTGCGTATGTGAATATGAGCAAATGTGAGTATGAATTCTAGCAACAATTCGATACAAATTCTCATTCAGCCTTTCAAAATGAAGAGATGAGGGTCTCTTAAATAGACTTTCCTAGAATTCATCAACGGTTGAGATCGATTTCAATCAACAGTCAGAATTAAAAGTGAAGTTCAATCATAAAGGGAGATTTCCAAATTAAATGAAGTTAATAGATTTAATTTGAGTAAAATAAGGTCTTAACTTATTCAATTTGTGTAGAAAAAGGAGTTAACTGATTTAACTCATTTTGTATCAATAGTAAACTGGAAATTTTCCTTTTTGAAGTGAAGAGAGATTTTGTTGAGATATTTAATTTACTAAAATGAGATATGCTCTCATAATTACTTTTTCTATTTAATTAAATAATCTTTAATTAATTAGAGACACTTTTCTTATTTATTTAAATAACTCTGTTTAATTAATTAGGAATGGCTTCTCATTTAATTAAATGACTTTGTTTAATTAATTAGAAGTAAGCACTCCATTTAATTAAATAATTTCGTTTAATTATTTCAAAATTCTTTTGGAAACTAGTCAACTCAAGTCAACCGTGGTTAAATCTAGTCAACTTTTGGTCAAACTTGTGTGAGGCCTCGCCTCGACCCCTCATGGCCTTAGTTTTTACTTTATCTTTTTGATACTCACGACTCAAGATGTCGAGACATTATCGGATACTCGAACATATCATATTATTTCATGTTGTGTGACGTTATTTTCAAATAGTTGATGTCTGTCATTTAATGCTTTACATATATGTATGTTGATGAATTAAGTAAAATGTATGATTAACACATTGATTTTGGAATGTTTATGATTAAGAATTTTTCAGGATGAAAGAAACCCTGATTTATGTATGTTTCAATTTATGTGAATTTTTGATACGTATATATGTACATGTGATTTTCGGGACTACTGATGTGTGCAATGAGTGTGCAGATATTTTAGTCATGGAAACAGATGGAGGAATAAAACTGATCTCTATGTGTTAATTTATGAAACCTTGTTGTTCGTAATTCAAGTATTGTATTGTGAGATGTATGTATGTATCCTTATGTGATCAGTAAATGTTAATGTTCATAACTATGTTCTTTTAGTGTCGCTTGACACTCATAAATTATTTATGTTCTTCAGTGCACTGTTTAGGGTTAGTTGTTTAACCTTTGGACCCAAGTTAGTTTAGTTGGTGTCAGTTTGCTATTGGGTTCTTAATCGAGGTTAGTCATCCCTTAATTCAGATTAGTGCTTAATTTGCAATGTTAGAGTAGTTCGTAGGTCCTATTTTATTCTTAGATTTTTTTTGGCTCTAAACTTTTTTCCTAAGGCTTAAATCATGAAATTATTATACCCAAAGGGTATGGGTATGGGTTAGGGGTCTTTTCCAACCCCTAAGCCCCTTTTATTGACTTTTGAGGTCACTCAAAAAGTCTCTTTTTGCCTTTGTGCGAAAATTGACCATGGCTATCTTGAGTTACCTCACCTCGTCTCCACTTAGGGTTTAACCATAGTGTAGGTGGAGTTAGGAGTTTTTAGAATTGCTAGTGGGTGGAAATAGTTATTGCTCCTTTTGGTGGTTGAGTTTGAGGCTTATTTAGAGGCCCTTCTTAGACTTGTGGAGGGGGTTACCCAATCTCTACATTTAGAGAGGAGTTCTTGAAGATTGAAGCAAGGAGAAGGAAACTCTACTCAAACTTGTTCATTGCCATTACCTCTTTGTGAAGGTTGGATTTCTCTTCTCCCTTGTTCAGATTTTATTCTTGTTTCATGCCTATGCTACCTTGTTGTTGTTTCAATGTTTGTGTGTTTGTGGGTATATTGGGAAGCTTTGAAAATCATGTTATTTTTGGATGATTTCCTTTCATGTTTATGTTTTCAATTTTGAGATTTTTCTTGCATGGGTGTTTTGGTATTACTCACCCTTGGAGAGGGCAGAAGTGACCAATTTTGGGAAAAGAGTATTTAGTCGGACTCCAACCAGTGTAGAGTCTCTTCTCAGGATGAGAAGAAGGAGAAAAGGGTAGGTTGTTATGGGCCCCTACCTATTAGCACAAGCCTTGTATGATTTTGGTATGTTGAAATGGAAGAATGAAAGTTCTTGGTTTGTAGCCCCGATTGGGCATCTGTCGGTGTTGTGCTTGACTTCTCCTGGTTGGAAGAATCCACATTTCCCTAGTTTTGATTCATTGTGAATCCTATTGTGTAAACCATGTATGAATATGTATGTTTGATTGTCTCTTGGTTATGCTTGGTTGTCACCCGATCAGATTATGTTCCATCTATGGTTCAAATAATGAGTTGCAGAAAACATTATAAATCCCTTGATGAGGGTCATGAAGAAAATCCAATTTCATTGTTGAAATTTGGGATTGATATCCTATTGTAAATTGTATTATAAGCTTGTTGTAAATGGCAACGAAGCCAGGTTTTCTTCCTGGTTCTTTCTCGGCTGAGCCTTTGAATCAGGTTGGCCAATAAAATTGGTGTTTGAGTATAATTGGTTATCATGTGACTTAATCGTGATTTAAATTTAGATGGATGTGCATCAAAAATAGGATGGAAATAATGATGTTGATTTAATTTCGCAAAAATTCAAGTTTTCTTATATGATGGAAATGAAAATTCTATTATGAATGAAAGATTAGTTTTTGTGATTAATGGGGTTAAAACAATTATTGCACTGTGGTTAAAATGGATAATTCAAATTCAATGGAATGGTAATGTTGTTTGCAATGTTTTGAATATAATTGTATAGAGGTGAAGAGTTAATTTTTTTTATCATAGAGAATGAATTTCTGAGATAATGAATTTGCAATTTGGCTCATAGTCATGTTATGAATATTATTCTAAATGATAAGATACTTGAAAATTTGTGAGCTATATACATTAGGTATCTCCATTTTTCTAAATCCATGGATGAGCATAGTTAGATCTCTTTCATTTAACTCCTTATGTGTTGTTAGTATTGAGGCTATTAGCCAAATGGAGAAAAGAAAAAGATCATGAATTTAGATTATCAAATAATAGTTAGGATTCTCTAATGTATCATTGCAATAGATATCGTGATGCCTTAGACTTTGGTAGTAGAAAGAACAAATAGAGGATATATAAGTTAGAAGATATAAAACATATAGCTTGCTGTAGACACACAATTTACTCTCTAGATTTTATATGGAAGAAGTGGAAATAATATCTACTAATACAGACCAATATAATAATCAAGGAATATATTGTAGTATCTTCTAAACAAAGTAAGAGAATACCTAATTTTCAAGTAAGACATATCCTAATAAAATAATCTAAAGTAAGAACCTAAGGTAAAAATCTCTTTTATTCAAATCTAGAGTCAAAAAGAACTAATGATAAATTCCCTAAGTGAGGGTTGACCCAGCTTATGGATGGGACATTTAACAATTAAATAATTAACAAAAAAAAATACAACGTTGAACAATTGCTGCCTATTAAAGGATAGGCAACCAAGTTGATGGAGTTTTTTTTTATTTAATACCTTGTATGGAAGAGGGAGGATGGGGGACCCACCTCCCCATCATCCCCTCCCATGCCTCCCAAGTTTGTTATGCGCATTTAGCATTGTCTAAGCCTAACAAAGGTCAGGGAATATCTTGTCACCCCTGCCTCCTTGGTCGCCAACTTGGGTGAAGGTCCCATCTTGAATGGGGCATGAGCTTAGAGGTAACAAGAAACTTTAAACACAAAAATGTTTAAATAAACCTTGGTTGAGATTTATTTCGCATGGGAGAAAGTCAAGGAGGGGGGTCGATTTGACAAGGAGGATGTTGGGGATCGCACCAAGCTTGGTTGGGAGGAGAGTTTTGTGGGGCGGTTAGGTATGTTGTTGGGTTAGAAGTAAGTTAAGGGAGTAGGTTAGTTTTTGTTAGGATTTAGTATATGTTAGTTTAATTTAGTTTCTTTTGATTTTGTTTTTATTAATAAGTATTAGTTGTTAGTTTTATTGTGTTTAGTTAGGATATGTTTGTTAGTATTAGTTTTAAGTTTAGATTTAGTTAGTTTTAGTATTAATTAGTTAGTTGTTTAATTATGTTTGTTTAAGTTTTAATATATAATTAATTTAGTAATATTCATTTTAGTGTTAGTCATTAAAGTTTGTTGTTATTTTAATCAAGTTTTGTTTATCTTTGTGAAGGTAAATTTAGTTATTTTATATTAAATTAAGTTAGTTTTGTATCAGATCTATATTAAATGTAATATAGTTTGTGTTTTAATTAGTTAGTATTTTTAAATAGATATATATTTTAATATAGTATAGTAGCAATTATAGTTTTAATTTGGCATTAATTGAATGGTGAGCTCATTAGAATTTAAAGGATAAGTTTAATTTTGTTACAAATTATGTATCGTGCTAGATTACAGGTTCTATCATCATTTAACTTGTGGAACTATAGTTCTATTTCAATATGTTTTTAAAAAAACACTAGTTTTAATGTATTATTGATTTATATATAGTTAGTACGTATTAGATTTAGTTAGTTGTTAGTAAATGAAATTTAAATTTAGTAAGATTAGATAGTTGAAATGTTTAAAGTTAATAAATTTTAGATATATATATTCAGTTTTAATTTTAGTTAATTGTTTTCTTAAAAGTGACTTTACAATATCAATTATATTGTCAATCAATATTTGTCAAAGTGATCTATAGTTGCTTTTAAATTCAGATATCTTTCAATTAATCTAAATTTCAAATACATTTACATTATTATTTAAATAATTGTTTTCTATAGTTCAGATCTGTATTTTTGTATATAAATTTATACTGTATAAAACCCTGCGTATATTTGTACACACACACACGCACATATATATATATATATATATACATATATATATATACATACACATACATATGCATATATATATATATATATATATATATATATATATATATATATATATATAAAATTAATTGGAAAGCCAAGTGAGTTATCTTAGTAATACTCATTAAAACGTATTTGCGATTTCAATTTCATTTTGGAAAAACGTTATAAAAAAAATGTTACATTGAAAACGTTTTTAAAAATATATATGTAAATGTTGGGCGGGTATCATATACCCCACCCACTGCAGGCCTGCGAGATCGTAGGGTACCTATGATCCGCAGTGTAACTGCGGTGTGATACTTTAAATAGTCACGCAATTTTAAATCGCATTGAGTCATATGTGGTTTTCAGATTATATAAGGTTTAATCCACAACGTTATTTCATATGCGATTTGAGTTTCGATTTTGTTTTAAATGCTGAAATGTTATTAATTATTAAATGCTATTAAATATATATATTTATGTATGTATATATATATATATTTATATATATATGTATATAAGTATATATGTATATATAATTAATGATAAAGTTCTCAATTAATGGGTCACTCTTTTTAATGATTTAAAATATTGTTATTAAGCTTGTAAATTATGAAGAGATATTAATAATGAATTGAACTAAACTTAGTTTTAATTAAGATTAATTATTAGAATAAATAATCGAAGTTTTGTTCATAGGAAATGTCTATCTTCAAATAGAGTTTATATAAATAAAATATTATTAGATCAATTAGAAAATTGAGTCTAATGGAGAAACTTTTTATCTATCAAACAAATACATGGGTTAGGTAAAATGTGAAATTTCTCCACTTGATATAGTTTGGGAAATGTAAACCGAGACTTTTGCATTTGAATTCAAAACTAAAAATTTAGCAAAACCAAAACATGTGTTTACATTGTGTATTCTTTATGCTATTTTTTTGGGTTTTGGGTTGACTAGTATTGACTAGTATAGGACGTCTACCAGAGGCTTGGGGGTTATGTGATTGTGATGTCATGATGATGTTTTAATCTCGATCTTTATAAACCCAACCATGGTTATGTGATGGAATGCTCTATGTATTGGATGTGAATACTGATTGTTATAATTGAGATTTTTTTATTCATGAGACACTTGACTTAACCATTATTTTTGGTCATCGATCAGTTATCCTTAGTTATTTTCTAGTCGCCATGATAGGACTAAAATGTGGATTTATTCTTGATGATGTCATGTTGTGACATGTTTGACTCAACCATTTTTGGAGTTTTTGATTAGTATGATTGAGATATATTTTGGTTATTGAGAACTATTGGATACTTTTGATTATCAGTGATACTTCAGTTGCCAATAGAGAGCTGTTGTGGTCATGATTTTCTATGCATGCTTTCTCATGGAGATTTGATGCTTTTATGCATATTTGATGATTTTATGGATTATCTTTTTTAATTTTGAGATTTATGATTCCATGAGCATTAGGGTAGGATATCTGCATGTAGTGACGGGAAGTGGCTTGCAATGGGGGCCGGGGGCCTAAGAAGCTGCCAGGGTAACTCATTGTAAGTTGGATTAATAAGGAATAACATTCACACCTAATATTAACTGAATGAACCTAAAAAGATAAGTGTTTTGTTCTCACCCATGCCTTGAGCACTTGTACAGGCTAGGATGGGAGTAGTGAGATGCATGGTTGCGACCTTGCATTCCATAGTATGCCTTGTCAGTATGAGAGAAAACCAGTGGCTGCATGAGATCAGTATGGACCCGTGGAGTTTAGCTAACTGCTAGGGTAACTTGTACGTGATAAATGCGATGACACTTTCCCACTTGCATAGTAGGTTCCCACATGTCATTGTGTGCCTCTGGGATTAGATGTCAGTTTGTGATTGAAACCTTTGAGTTAGTATACTTTTAGGATTCCTGGACTATAGAGATTTATGCTATGAGATTTTGACAACTTGTTTGAGACTTGAAATTATCTCCTTAGCACGGTGGGAGTGGACCACTTAGGTACCACACGGTCGGGTGGTAGTGTATTTTCCACTCTTATCATTTGAGACTCATTGAGACATCGTGATTGATGCGTCCTTCATGATGGTGGATATGTATCTTTTCATTGATGATTAACATATGTTAGATGATGTTATCTTATGCTTATATTTGCATGTTAGATTACTTTCTACATATGATGTTGTATATGTTAGAAGTGACATTCCTACTATGTTAATACCAATGATCTCTTCGGTGATTTGGGATGTTACGCACGGAGGGATGGCTAGGGCCCATGATTGTCTAATGATGCTATTAACAGTTGGAAGGAACCATGCACTTACTTTATTTTGTTTGATCTTTATGATGGATGTATATGTCTTCTATGATGATGTATCATATGATTATCTCTACTTTGATGTATCATGGATTGGAATAGGATGATGTACCTTATTCTACTTATGTATATTCTTTGAACTTGTCATACCCTGTGACATGTACAGAGGATGATTGAGCATTTGGAAATGTAATGTTTACACATTGGACTTATCATTATTATATCATGTGGATGTTGTACTAGATTGATTCTTATATGTAATTCAACGTTAAGGGATTTTTAAAGAATGTAATCTGTTATGTATGTTATGTTTACTTTCAGATGGACATTGCTATTGCTTCCGTTATTGTGAATAAGTTATGTATGGTATTTACTTTCATGTATAAAAAACAAATGTTACCAAACTTAGTGAAACTCTAGGTTAATTCTTTGGATCCCTTGGCAGGGTGTTACAGGAAAGGCTTTTCATTTATTTAAATAACTTTGTTTAATTAATTAGAAGTAAGTACTACATTTAATTAAATATTTTCGTTTAATTATTTCAAAATTCTTTTCAAAACTAGTCAACTCAAGCCAACTGTGGTTAAATTTGGTCAACTTTTGGTCAAACTTGATCTTTGCATATGTGAATATGAGAAAATGTGAGTATGAATTTCAGCAACAATTTGATGCAAATTCTCATTCAACCTTTCAAAATGAAGAGATGAGGGTCTCTTAAATAGACTTTCCTCGAATTCATCAATGGTTGAGATCAATTTAAATCAACGGTCAGGATTAAAGGTGAAGTTCAATCATAAAGGGAGATTTCCAAATTAAAAGGAGTTAATAGATTTAATTTGAGTAAAATAAGGAGTTAAATAATTCAATTTGATTAGAAAAAGGAGTTAAACTCATTTTTGATCAATAGTGAACTGCAAATTTTGCTTTTTGAACTGAAGAGAGATTTTGTTGAGATATTTAATTTAATAAAATTTCATTTAATTATTTGAAAATTCTTTTCGAAACTAGTCAACTCAAGCCAACCGTTGTTATATTTGGTCAACTTTTCTTCAAACTTGATCTTTGCATATGTGAATTTGAGCAAATGTTAGTATGAATTCTAGCAACAATTCGATGCAAATTCTCATTCAACCTTTCAAAATGAAGAGATGAGGGTCTCTTAAATAGACTTTCCTAGAATTCATCAACGGTTGAGATCGATTTCAATCAACGGTCAGGATTAAAGGTGAAGTTCAGTCATAAAGGGAGATTTCCAGATTAAAGGGAGTTAATAGATTTAATTTGAGTAAAATAAGGAGTTAACTAGTTGAATTTGAGTAGAAAAAGGAGTTAACTGATTTAACTCATTTTTTATCAATAGTGAACTGGAAATTTCCCTTTTTGAAATGAAGAGAGATTTTGTTGAGATATATAATTTAATAAAATGAGATATGCTCTCATAATTACTTTTTCTATTTAATTAAATAATCTTTAATTCATTAGAGACACTTTTCTTATTTAATTAAATAATTTCATTTAATTAATTAGGAATGGCTTCTCATTTAATTAAATAACTTTGTTTAATTAATTAAAGGTAAGTACTCCATTTAATTAAATAATTTTGTTTAGTCATTTCAAAATTATTTTCGAAACTAGTCAACTCAAGTCAACCGTGGTTAAATCTGGTCAACTTTTGGTCAAACTTGATGTTTGAGTATGTGAATATGAGCAAATGTGAGTATGAATTCTAGCAACTATTCGATGCAAATTCAAATTCAACCTTTCATAATGAAGAGATGAGGGTCTCTTAAATAGACTTTCTTGGAATTCATCAACGGTTGAGATCGATTTCAATCAATGGTCAAGATTAAAGCTGAAGCTCAGTCATAAAGGGAGATTTCCAAATTAAAGGGAGTTAACAGATTTAATTTGAGTAAAATATGGAGTTAACTGATTCAATTTGAGTAGAAAAAGGAGTTAACTGATTTAACTCATTTTTTTTATCAATAGTGAACTGCAAATTTCCCTTTTTCAACTGAAGAGAGATTTTGTTGAGATATTTAATTTAATAAAATGATATATGCTCTCATATTTACTTTTTCTATTTAATTAAATAATCTTTAATTAATTAGAGACACTTTTCATATTTAATTAAATAACATCATTTAATTAATTAGGAATGGCTTCTCATTTAATTAAATAGGTTTGTTTAATTAAGTAGAAGTAAGTACTTCATTTAATTAAATAATTTCGTTTAATTATTTCAAAAAAAAAAATTCGAAACTAGTCAACTCAAGTGAATTGTGGTTAAATCTGGTGAACTTTTGGCCAAAATTGATCTTTGCATATGTGAATATGAGCAAATGTGAGTATGAATTTCAACAACAATTCGATGCAAATTCTCATTCCACCTTTCAAAATGAAGAGATTAGGGTCTCTTAAATAGATTTTCTTGGAATTCATCAACGGTTGAGTTCGATTTCAATCAACGGTCAAGATTAAAGGTGAATTTCATTTATAAACGAAGATTTCTAAACTAAAGGGAGTTAACAGATTTAATTTGAGTAAAATAAGGAGTTAACTGATTCAATTTGAGTAGAAAAATGAGTTAACTGATTTAACTCATTTTTGATCAATAGTGAACTGGAAATTTCTCTTTTTGAACTGAAGAGAGATTTTGTTGAGATATTTAATTTAATAAAATGAGATATGCTCTTATAATTATTTTTTCTATTTAATTAAATAATTTTTAATTAATTAGAGACACTTTTCTTATTTAATTAAATAACTTTATTTAATTAATTAGGAATAGCTTCAAATTTAATTAAATAACTTTTGCTTAATTATTTAGAAGTAAGTATTCCATTTAATTAAATAATTTCATTTAATTACTTTAAAATTCTTTTCGAAACTAGTCAACTCAAGTCAACCGTGGTTAAATGTGATCAATTTTTGGTCAAACTTGATCTTTGCGTATGTGAATATGAGCAAATGTGAGTATGAATTCCAGCAACAATTCGATGCAAATTCTCATTCAACCTTTTAAAATGAAGAGATGAGGGTCTCTTAAATAGACTTTCTTGGAATTCATCAACGGTTGAGATCGATTTCAATCAACGGTCAGGATTAAATGTGAAGTTCATTCGTAAAAGAAGATTTTCAAATTAAAGGGAGTTAACGGATTTAATTTAAGTAAAATAAAAAGTTAATAGATTCAATTTGAGTAGAAAAAGGAGTTAACTAATTTAACTCATTTTTTATTAATAGTGAACTGGAAATTTTCCTTTTTGAACTAAAGAGAGATTTTGTTGAGATATTTAATTTAAAAAAGTGAGATATGCTCTGATAATTACTTTTTCTATTTAATTAAATAATCTTTAATTAATTATTGACACTTTTCTTATTTAATCAGATAACTTCATTTAATTAATTACGAATGGCTTCTCATTTAATTAAATGAGTTTGTTTAATTAATTAGAAGTAAATACTCCATTTAATTAAATAATTTCGTTTAATTATTTCAAAATTCTTTTCAAAACTAGTCATCTTAAGTCAACCGTGGTAAAATTTGGTCAACTTTTAGTCAAACTTGATATTTGCGTATCTGAATATGAGCAAATGTGAGTATGAATTCTACGAACAATTCGATGCAAATTCTCATTCAACCTTTCAAATGAAGAGATGAGGGTCTCTTAAATAGACTTTCCTACAATTCATCAACGGTTGAGATAAATTTCAATCAACGGTCAAGATTAAAGGTTAAATTCAATCTTAAAGGGAGATTTCCAAATTAAAGGAAGTTAACATATTTAATTTGAGTAAAATAAGGAGTTAATTGATTCAATTTGAGTAGAAAAAAGAGTTAACTCATTTAACTCATTTTTGATCTATAGTAAACAGAAAATTTTTCTTTTTGAACTGAAGAGAGATTTTGTTGAGATATTTAATTTACTAAAATGAGATATGCTCTCATAATTAATTTTTCTATTTAATTAAATATTTTTTAATTAATTAGAGACACTTTTCTTATTTAATTAAATAACTTCATTTAATTAATTAGGAATGGCTTCTCATTTAATTAAATGACTTTGTTAAATTAATCAGAAGTAAGTACTCCATTTAATTAAATAATTTAATTTAATTATTTCAAAATTCTTTTCAAAACTAGTCAACTCAAGTCAACTATTTTTAAATCTGGTCAACTTTTGGTCAAACTTGATCTTTGCGTATGTGAATATGAGCAAATGTGAGTATGAATTCCAGCAACAATTTGATGCAAATTCTCATTCAACCTTTCAAAATGAAGAGATTAGGGTCCCTTAAATAGACTTTTCCTGAATTCATCAACGGTTGAGATCGATTTCAGTCAACGGTCAGGATTAAAGTTGAAGTTAAGTCATAAAGGGAGATTTTCAAATTAAAGGGAGTTAACAGATTTAATTTGAGTAAAATAAGGAGTTAACTGATTCAATATGAGTAAAAAAAGAAGTTAACTGATTAAACTAATTTTTGATCAATAGTGAACTGGAAATTTCCCTTTTTGAACTGAAGAGAGATTTTGTTGAGATATTTAATTTAATAAAATGAGATATGCTCTCATAATTACTTTTTCCATTTAATTAAATAATCTTGAATTATTTACAGACACTTTTCTTATTTAATTAAATAACTTCATTTAATTAATTAGGAATGGATTCTCATTTAATTAAATAACTTTGTTTAATTAATTAGTTGTAAGTACTCCATTTAATTAAATAATTTCGTTTAATTATTTCAAAATTGTTTTTGAAACTAGTCAACTCAAGTCAACCGTGGTTAAATCTGGTCAACTTTTAGTCAAACTTGATCTTTGCGTATGTGACTATGAGCAAATGTGAGTATAAATTTCAGCAACAATTCGATGCAAATTCTCATTCAACTTTTCAAAATGAAGAGATGAGGGTCTCTTAAATAGAATTTCTTGGAATTCATCAACGGTTGAGACCGATTTCAATCAACGGTCAAGATTAAAGGTGAAGTTCGGTCATAAAGGGAGATTTTCAAATTAAAAAGAGTTAACAGATTTAATTTGAGTAAAACAAGGAGTTAACTGATTCAATTTGATTAGGAAAAGGAGTTAAATAATTTAACTCATTTTTCATCAATAGTGAACTAGAAATTTTCGTTTTTGAACTGAAGAGGGATTTTATTGAGATATTTAATTTAATAAAATGAGATATGCTCTCATAATTACTTTTTTCATTAAATTAAATAATATTTAATTAATTAGAGACACCTTTCTTATTTAATTAAATAACTTCATTTAATTAATTTGGAATGGCTTCCCATTTAATTAAATAACTTTGTTTAATTAATTAGAAGTAATTACTCTATTTAATTAAATAATTTCATTTAATTTTTTCAAAATTCTTTTCGAAACTAGTCAAATCAAGTCAACCGTTGTTAAATCTGGTCCACTTTTGGTCAAACTTGATCTTTGCGTATGTGAATATGAGCAAATGTGAGTATGAATTCCAGTAACAATTTGATGCAAATTCTCATTCAACCTTTCAAAATGAAGAGATGAGGATCTCTTAAATAGACCTTTCTGAAATTCATCAACGGTTGAGATCGATTTCAATCAACGATCAGGATTAAAGGTGAAGCTCTGTCATAAAGGAAGATTTCTAAATTAATGGAAGTTAACAAATTTAATTTGAGCAAAATAAAAAGTTAACTACTTCAATTAGAATAGAAAAAGGAGTTAACTGATTTAACTCATTTTTTATCAATAGTGAACTGAAAATTTTGCTTTTTGAACTGAAGAGAGATTTTTTTAAGATATTTAATTTAATAAAATGAGATATGCGCTGATAATTACTTTTTCCATTTAATTAAATAATCTTTAATTAATTAGAGACACTTAAGTTATTTAATTAAATAACTTCATTTAATTAATTAGGAATGGCTTCTCATTTAATTAACTAACTTTGTTTAATTAATTAGAAGTAAGTTCTCCATTTAATTAAATAATTTTGTTTAATTATTTTAAAATTCTTTTCGAAACTAATCAACTCAAGTCAACCGTGGTTAAATCTTGTCAACTTTTGGTCAAACTAGATCTTTGCGTATGTGAATATGATTAAATGTGTGTATGAATTCCAGCAACAATTCGATGCAAATTCTTATTCAACTTTTCAAAATCAAGAGATGAGAGTCTCTTAAATAGACTTTCTTGGAATTCATCAATAGTTGAGATTGATTTCAATCAACGGTCAGGATTAAAAGTGAAGTTTAGTCATAAAGGGAGATTTCTAAATCAAAGGGAGTTAACAGATTTAATTTCAGTAAAATAAGGAGTTAACTGATTCATTTTAATTAGAAAAAGGAGTTAACTCATTTTTTTATCAATAGTGAACTGGAAATTTCCCTTTTTGAACTGAAGAGAGATTTTGTAGAGATATTTAATTTAATAAAATGAGATATGCTCTCATAATTACTTTTTCTATTTAATTAAATAATCTTTTATTAATTAGAGACACTTTTCTTATTTAATTAAATAACTTTATTTCGCTAATTAGGAATGGCTTCTCATTTAGTTAAATAACTTTGTTTAATTAACTAGAAGTAAGTACTCCATTTAATTAAATAATTTCGTTTAATTATTTCAAAATTTGTTTTGAAACTAGTCAACTCAAGTCAACCGTGGTTACATCTGGTCAACTTTTGGTCAAACATGATCTTTGCATATGTGAATATGAGCAAATGTGAGTATGAATTTCAGTAACAATTCGATGCAAATTCTCATTCAACCTTTCAAAATGAAGAGATGAGGGTCTCTTAAATAGATTTTCTTTGAATTCATCCACGGTTGAGATCGATTTCAATCAACGGTCAAGATTAAAGGTGAAATTCAGTCATAAAGGGAGATTTCCAATTTAAAGGGAGTTAAAAAATTTAATTTGAGTAAAATAAGGACTTAACTGATTCAATTTGAGTAGAAAAAGGAGTTAACTGATTTAACTCATTTTTATCTATACTGAACTAGAAATTTCTCTTTTTGAACTGAAGAGAGCTTTTGTTGAGACATTTAATTTAATAAAATGAGATATGCTCTCATAATTACTTTTTCTATTTAAATAAATAATCTTTAATTAATTAGAGACACTTTTCTTATTTAATTAAATAACTTCATTTAATTAATTAGTAATGGCTTCTCATTTAATTAAATAACTTTGTTTAATTAATTAGAAGTAAGTACTCGATTTCATTAAATAATTTCGTTTAATTATTTCAAAATTCTTTTCGAAACTAGTCAACTCAAGTCAACCACGGTTAACTCTTATCAACTTTTAGTCAAACTTGATCTTTGCGTATGTGAATATGAGCAAATGTGAGTATGAATTCTAGCAACAATTCGATGCAAATTCTCATTCAACTTTTCAAAATGAAGACATGAGGGTCTCTTAAATAGACTTTCCTCAAATTCATCAATGGTTGAGATCGATTTCAATCAACGGTTAGTATTAAAGGTGAAGTTCAGTCATAAAGGGAGATTTTCAAATTAAAGAGAGTTAACAGATTTAATTTGAGTAAAATAAGGAGTTAACTGATTCAATTTGATTAGAAAAAAGAGTTAATTGATTTAACTCATTTTTTATCAATAGTGAACTAAAAATTTCCCTTTTTGAATTGAAGAGAGATTTTGTTGAGATATTTAATTTAATAAAACGAGATATGCTTTCATAATTATATTTTTCATTTAATTAAAAAGTCTTTAATTAATTAGAGACACTTTTTTTATTTAATTAAATAACTTCATTTAATTAATTAGGAATGACTTCTTATTTAATTAAATAACTTTGTCTAATAGATTAGAAGTAAGTACTCTATTTAATTAAATAATTTCGTTTAATTATTTCAAAATTCTTTTTGAAACTAGTCAACTCAAGTCTACCGTGTTTAAATCTGGTCAACTTTTGGTCAAACTTAATCTTTGCGTATGTGAATATGAGCATATGTGAGTATGAATTCTAGCAATAATTCAATGCAAATTCTCATTCAACCTTTCAAAATGAAGAGATGAGGTTCTCTTAAATAGACTTTTCTGGAACTCATCAAAGGTTGAGATCGATTTCAATCAACGGTCAGGATCAAAGTTGAAGTTCAATCATAAAGGGAGATTTCCAAATTAAATGGAGTTAACAAATTTAATTTGAGTAAAATAAAAAGTTAACTAATTCAATTTGACTAAAAAAAGGAGTTAACTGATTTAACTCATTTTTTATCAATAGTGAACTGAAAATTAATCTTTTTGAACTGAAGAGAGATTTTGTTGAGATATTTAATTTAATAAAATGAGATATTCTCTCATAATTACATTTTCCATTTAATTAAATAGTCTTTAATTAATTAGAGACACATTTTTTATTTAATTAAATAACTTCATTTAATTTATTAGGAATGGGTTCTCATTTAATTAAATAATTTTGTTTAATTAATTAGAAATAAGTACTCCATTTAATTAAATAATTTCATTTAATTATTTCAAAATTTTTTTTGAAACTAGTCAACTCATGTTAACTGTGTTTAAATCTGGTCAACTTTTGGTCAAATTTTATCTTTGCGTATGTGAATATGAGCAAATGTGAGTATGAATTCCAGCAACAATTCAATGCAAATTCTCATTCAACCTTTCAAAATGAAGAGATGAGGGTCTCTTAAATAGAATTTACTAAAATTCATCAACGGTTGAGAACGATTTCAATCAACGGTCAGGATTAAAGGTGAAGTTCAGTCATAAAGGGAGATTTCCAAATCAAAAGGAGTTAACAGATTTAATTTGAGTAAAATAAGGATTTAACTAATTCAATTTGAGCAGAAAAAGGAGTTAACTGATTGAACTCATTTTTGGTCAATAGTGAACTAGAAATTTTCCTATTTGAACTGAAGAGAGATTTTTTGAGATATTTAAATTAATAAAATGAGATATATTCTCACAATTACTTTTTTCATTCAATTAAATAATCTTTAATTAATTATAGACACTTTTCTTATTTCATTAAATAATTTCATTTAATTAATCAAGAATGGCTTCTCATTTATTTAAATAACTTTGTTTAATTAATTAGAAGTAAGTACTCCATTTAATAAAATAATTTTGTTTAATTATTTTAAAAAAAAAATCGAAACTTGTCAACTCAAATCAACCGTGGTTAAAACTGGTCAACTTTTAATCAAACTAATTTAACTCATTTTTGATCAATAGTGAACTGAAAATTTCCCTTTTTGAACTGAAGAGAGATTTTGTTGAGATATTTAATTTAATAAAATAAGATATGCTATCATAATTACTCTTTCCATTTAATTAAATAATCTTTAATTAATTAGAGACACTTTCTTATTTAATTAAATAACTTCATTTAATTATTTAGGAATGGCTTCTCATTTAATTAAATAACTTTGTTTAAATAATTAGAAGTAAGTACTCTATTTAATTAAATAATATTTTTTTAATTATTTCAAAATTCTTTTCAAAACTAGTCAACTCAAGTCAATCGTGGTTAAATCTGGTCAACTTTTGGTGAAACTTGATCTTTGCGTATGTGAATATGAGCAAATGTGAGTATGAATTCCAGCAACAATTCGATGCAAATTCTTATTCTACCTTTCAAAATGAAGAGATGAGGGTCTCTTAAATACACTTTATTGAAATTCATGAACGGTTGAGATCGATTTCAATCAACGGTCAGGATTACAGGTAAAGTTCAGTCATAAAGGGAGATTTCCAAATTAAAGGGACTTAACAGATTTAATTTGAGTAAAATAAGGAGTTAACTTATTCAATTTGGGTAGAAAAAGGAGTTAACTGATTTAACTCATTTTTTATCAATAGTGAACTGAAAATTACCCTTTTTGAACTGAAGAGAGATTTTGTTGAGAGATTTAATTTAATAAAATGAGATATGCTCTCATAATTACTTTTTCTATTTAATTAAATAATCTTAAATTAATTACAAATACTTTTCTTATTTAATTAAATAACTTCATTTAATTAATTAGGAATGGCTTCTCATTTAATTAAAAAACTTTGTTTAAGTAATTTGAAGTAAGTACTCCATTTATTTAAATAATTTTGTTTAATTATTTCAAAAAAAATTTCGAAACTAGTCAACTCAAGTAAATCGTGGTTAAATCTGGTCAACTTTTTGTCAAACTTGATCTTTACGTATGTGAATATGAGCAAATGTGAGAATGAATTCCAGCAACAATTCGATGCAAATTCTCATTCAACCTTTCAAAATGAAGAGATGAGGATCTCTTAAATACGCTTTCTTGAAATTCATCAACGGTTGAGATCGATTTCAATGAATGGTCAGGATTAAAGGTAAAGTTCAGTCATAAAAGGAGATTTCCAAATTAAAGGGACTTAACAGATTTAATTTGAGTGAAATAAGGTGTTAACTGATTCAATTTGGGTAGAAAAAGGAGATAACTCATTTAACTCATTTTTTATCAATAGTGAACTGGAAATTTTCTTTTTTGAACTGAAGAGAGATTTTGTTGAGATATTTAATTTAATAAAATTAGATATGCTCTCATAATTACTTGTTCCATTTAATTAAATAATCTTTAATTAATTAGAGACACTTTTCTTATTTAATTAAATAACTTTATTTAATTAATTAGGAATGGCTTCTCATTTAGTTAAATAACTTGGTTTAATTAATTAGAAGTAAGTACTCCATTTAATTAAATAATTTTGTTTAATTATTTCAAAATTCATTTCGAAACTAGTCAACTCAAATCAACCGTAGTTAATTCTTGTCAACTTTTGGTCAAACTTAATCTTTGCGTATGTGAATATGAGCAAATGTGAGTATGAATTCTAGCAACAATTCGATGCAAATTCTCATTCAACCTTTCAAAATGAAGAGATGACATACTCTTAAATAGACTCTTCTAGAATTCATCAACGGTTGAGATCGATTTTAATAAACGGTTAGGATTAAAAATGAAGTTTAGTCATAAAGGGAGATTTCCAAATTAAAGTGAGTTAACAGGTTTAATTTGAGTAAGATAAGGAGTTAACTGATTCAATTTGAGTAGAAAAAGGACTAAACTAATTTAACTCATTTTTGATCAATAATGAATTGGAAATTTCCCTTTTTGAACTGAAGAGAGATTTTGTTGAGATATTTAATTTAATAAAATGAGATATGCTCTCATAATTACTTTTTCTATTTAATTAAATAATCTTTAATTAATTAGAGACAATTTTTTTATTTAATTAAATAACTTCATTGAATTAATTAGGCATGACTTCTCATTTAATAAAAATAACTTTGTTTAATTAGTTATAAGTAAGTACTCCATTTAATTAAATAATTTTGTTTAATTATTTCAAAATTCTTTTCGAAACTAGTCAACTGTGGTTAAAACTAGTCAACTTTTGGTCAAACTTGATCTTTATGTATGTGAATATGAGCAAATGTGAGTATGAATTTCAGCAACAATTCGATGCCAATTCTCATTCAACCTTTCAAAATGAAGAGATGAGGGTCTCTTAAATAGACTTTCTTGGAATTCATCAATGGTTGAGATCAATTTCAATCAACGATCAGGATTACAGGTGAATTTCAGTCATAAAGGGAGATTTCCAATTAAAGGGAGTTAACAGATTTAATTTGAGTAAAATAAGGAGTTAACATATTCAATTTGAGTACAAAAAGGAGTTAAGTAATTTAACTCATTTTTTATCAATAGTGAACTATCTAAAGAGAGATTTTGTTGAGATATTTAATTTAATAAAATGAGATATGCTCTCATAATTACTTTTTCTATTTAATTAAATAATCTTTAATTAATTAGAGACACTTTTCTTATTTAATTAAATAACATCATTTAATTAATTAGGAATGGCTTCTCATTTAGTTAAATAACTTTGTTTAATTAATTAGAAGTAAGTACTCCATTTAATTAAATAATTGCGTTTAATTATTTCAAAATTCTTTTAAAAACTAGTCAACTCAAGTCAACTGTGGTTAAATCTGGTCAACTTTTGGTCAAACTTGATTTTTGCGTATGTGAATATGAGCAAATGTGAGTATGAATTCCAACAACAATTCGATGCAAATTCTCATTCAACCTTTGAAAATGAAGAGATGAGGGTCTCTTAAATAGACCTTCCTAAAATTTATCAACGGTTGAGATCGATTTCAATCAATGGTCTGGATTAAAGGTGAAGTTTAGTCATAAAGGGAGATTTCCAAATTAAAGGGTGTTAACAAATTTAATTTGAGTAAAATAAGGAGTTAAATGACTCAATTTGAGTAGAAAAAGGAGTTAATTTATTTAACTTATTTTTTATCAATAGTGAATTGGAAATTTCACTTTTTTAACTGAAGAGAGATTTTGTTGAAATATTTAATTTAATTAAATGAGATGTGCTCTCATAATTACTTTTTCTATTTAATTAAATAATCTTTAATTAATTAGAGACAATTTTCTTATTTAATTAAATAACTTCATTTAATTAGTTAGGAATTGCTTCTCATTTTATTAAATGACTTTGTTTAATTAATTATAAGTAAGTACTCTATTTAAATAAATAATTTTTTAAAATTATTTCAAAATTCTTTTCAAAACTAGTCAACTCAAGTCAACCGTGGTTAAATTTGGTCAAGTTTTGGTCAAACTTGATCTTTGCGTATGTGAATACGAGCAAATGTGAGTATAAATTTCAGCAACAATTCGATGCAAATTCTGATTCAACCTTTCAAAATGAAGAGATGAGGGTCTCTTAAATAGACTTTACTGGAATTCATCAACAATTGAGATTGATTTCAATCAATGGTCAAGATTAAAGGTGAAGTTCAGTCGTAAAGGGAGTTACCATATTTAATTTGAGTAAAATAAGGAGTTAACTGATTCAATTTGAGTAGAAAAAGGAGTTAATTGATTTAACTCATTTTTTATCAATAGTGAACTGGAAATTTCCCTTTTTGAACTAAAGAGAGATTTTGTTAAGATATTTAATTTAATAAAATGAGATATGCTCTCATAATTACTTTTTCTATTTAATTAAATAATCTTTAATTAATTAGAGACACTTTTCTTATTTAATTAAATAACTTCATTTAATTAGTTAGGAATGCCTTCTCATTTAATTAAATAACTTTGTTTAATTAATTCGAAGTAAGTTCTCCATTTAATTAAATAATTTTATTGAATTATCTCAAAATTCTTTTCGAAACTAGTCAACTCAAGTCAATTGTGCTTAAATTTGGTCAACTTTTGGTCAAACTTGACCCCACTCACATTTCTTTTAACAAGATGAAATACTTTTTCTCTAGCAAAGTTCCTAATCACCCTACTACCCACGTGCTACTACTCGATAATCTTCTTCACTTACCCATAGGCCAAGCGAATTCCTTGGGTTTCTCTCCATGGTGGACTCACTTACCAAAGTTTTGGCCAAGACAAGCATAGGCACCTTTTCCATGAGTCAAATCCTATTAATTTTGAGCTAGAAGATATGCATTTCGAATTCCCATGTTAAATCGACTTGCTACTTGGTCCCATATTGTTGGTAGCGTGGAGTTTATCCTAGTCTTAATTAGGTGGGTGAAGAAAGACATATAAAATGCCATAACTTCTTCCAAGGCAAATCAAGGCGTCAAGGACAAAATGGAAGCCATTCCCTCTTGTCAGAATCATGTCATAAACTTGCATGGTATTCCAATATAATACTTGAAGGCACAAAGTGTCTAGGGTATAGGTGGATGAAATAAGTCTTGGTCATGTCAGAGAAATTAAATACCTTGGTCTCCATAGCATATTAAATTGTTTTCTCATTCACCAACCCATGCTAGCCTAGGGTAGATAATATAGTAGGTTGTTTGTCACGCTATGTCTTGTTTAAAATATTACCTTGTGCTAGTTTAGGTTTGTTTAACA
Source organism: Cupressus sempervirens (assembly GCA_028749045.1). Lineage (NCBI taxonomy): Eukaryota > Viridiplantae > Streptophyta > Pinopsida > Cupressales > Cupressaceae > Cupressus > Cupressus sempervirens. The sequence goes on from CM053783.1 coordinate 115,931,238, forward strand.
TGAGCATTGTATATATTTTTTAAAAAAAAGTTTCTTTTGATTTGATAGGGTGTTGACTCAAGTTATGTGTCTCATATGAGGTCCCTTCTAATGCAATTAATATTATGGTTAGTTTATTACGTTAAAATATGGTTTATAGGTTATAGGGTCCTAGGAGTCTAAGGAATACTCTTGAATATTTTAATGTCTATATTAAGAGAAGAGATTTATTTTACTTTCTCATACATTTTCCAGAGGATAAAATGTACACCTATCGCAAGCTTATGTCTTAAGTCTTGTATATTTTATATCATCACTTGATTTTCTTTTTCTGTAATCTAGGATATTCAAGGTAAGTTATTGCAAGGATAATTAGGAGATAATTATAAAATAATTATAGTTTTAAAATTGTGATTCATTTAGCATTCAAAACATTAACTTAATCCAATAACTCAACATTTCATGACAAGACTTTATATGAAGTTATCTAGATTATCCCTATCTATGAATTATGAAATTTAGAAACCATTTTTGCAACATTATCTTCTTATGCAGATCTAGATTTGAATGTACATTCACAATTGGTAAATAATGGAACTAAAATGATAATAGCAATCCACCAGGATAATCCTTCCTATGAATATTATCTCTTCTATGATATCAAATTTCTTTTCCATTCCACTCAAGAGCATCAAGTAATTTGGATCTCTAATTGGTGTTACCATCCAATAAAACAACAATATTATTACAATGAATTATCTTCAGTGATACCCTCATGATACACCAAAAAGGTGGTGAAGTCAACATATCATAATATACACAATGGAAAATAATTTTACTACACATGACCACTCACAACCTTTCCATTGACAATCAAACCAAGACAATAGCTTTCTCTTACAATACATTTAGGCTCACATAACAAAATGGAGTTTTTCTATCTATCTCATCTCAATGCAATATTGTCTTCTCCTCCTATGCACATGGAAGATAACAAGGACTCCAAGTTTCCAAGATTTTTCTCTAAGAACTTGCAAATGCATCACAACAAAACAACAAGGACCATGGGTGCTTTCCACCCAACCATAGGCCTCAAAGAGACCACCCCCGCGCTAGGGGAACAAGGCTCAAACAAAATCCACATACACACTTGTAAGAAACATATACACCACATAACAAAATTGCAACAAATCCCATCCCAAGGATATTTCACAAAGGCTCACCATTGGAACCTTGAACATAGGGTGAAGGTGGAAACACAAGGAGGTTTACCATTTCATATCATATTTTCCATAAAAATCATGCCCTTTCTGGGCTAAATCAACAAAATACAAGGCCCTTTCGGGACTTAATAATATCATGCCTTTTTGGGGCTTCATAAACATCTTCCACCACACACACTACCAACACAACATGCTCCACCACACACAACCAACAGCTTTAGCTTCCTACAAACCCATACTTCAGTTACTTCCTTTCTCACCATTTTTTTTTTTTTTCTTATCCTCCCCCAATGCAAAATATGAATATGACAATGGCATACAATGGAGCCCATACTCCAAGGTCCTCAACTATGCAATCAAATTGGAGCCCGTTCGCCCTGGACTTCTCTTACCTTCCCACAAGGGTGAGTGTAAGTCCCACACCCATAAGAACACTCAAGCACAACAAGAAAACAAAACCAAGTAGCAATAAAACAACAGATTTTCAAGAGCACATCACATTATCACAACACAATATCAACACCCATAATGCAACAAGGAAATAGAGGAAATCCAAACCTCATACTCACAATACTCCACACAATACAACAAGATGCATAATGGTGTCACACTAATCTACATGGAATGAAGACCATTCAAACACTCACATGAATGCTACTCCACAATGCAATGCAATGCATACTCCATTGATAAACTCCACACTTGCAAATTGGCTTAACCATGCTAAAAGAAAGAAAAAGGAAAGCAAGAAAGCTTGAGATACCAACCTTGGTTAAAGCTAGGGCGAGGATAGTTGCAATAGAGCTCCCCTCCTCTCCCTCAAAAACCTAACTGTCTCTAAAATTACCTTCTTATATTACAAGCATTTCTACCATTCAATTTCTATTAAAGCAATGTCAATAGCTTAGAACATGAAATAGAATCATTCAATGCATCAATCAGGTCATAATATGCAGAGGTAATTGCAGATCATCAAAATGCAGATATTAAAATGACATAACTCTACAGTCTTAAAAGTGTATCAAACATAGGATTAAAATCACCATAACACAATTATCTAATTGGTACTATGACGAATTGGGTGAGGCCTCACTAATTAAATAACTTCATTTAATTAATTAGGAATGGCTTCTCATTTAATTAAATAACTTTTATTTATTTATTAGAAGTAAGTACTCCATTGAATTAAATAATTTCGTTTAATTATTTCAAAATTCTTTTCGAAACTAGTCAACTCAAGTCAACCGTGGTTAAATCTAGTCAACTTTTGGTCAAACTTGATCTTTGCGTATGTGAATATGAGCAAATGTGAGTATGAATTCCAGCAAAAATTTGATGCAAATTCTCATTCAACCTTTCAAAATGAAGAGATGAGGGTCTCTTACATAGACTTTCCCGGAATTCATCAATGGTTGAGATTGATTTCAATCAACGGTCAGGATTAAAGGTGAAGTTCAGTCATAAAGGGAGATTTCCAAATTAAAGGGAGTTAAGAGATTTAATTTGAGCAAAATAAGGAGTTAACTGATTCAATTTGAGTAGAAAAAGGAGTTAACTGATTTAACTCATTTTTTATCAATAGTGAACTGGAAATTTCCCTTTTTGAACTGAAGAGAGATTTTGTTGAGATATTTAATTTAATAAAATGAGATATACTCTCATAATTACTTTTTCTATTTAATTAAATAATCTTTAATTAATTAGAGACACTTTTCTTATTTAATTAAATAACTTCGTTTAATTAATTAGGAATGGCTTCTCATTTAATTAAATAACTTTGTTTAATTAATTAGAAGTAAGTACTCCATTTAATTAAATAATTTCGTTTAATTATTTCAAAAAAAAATTCAAAATTAGTCAACTCAAGTCAACCATGGTCAAATCTAGTCATCTTTTGGTCAAACTTGATCTTTGGGTATGTGAATATGAGCAAATGTGAGTATGAATTCTAGCAACAATTCGATGCAAATTCTCATTCAACCTTTGAAAATGAAGAGATGAGGGTCTCTTCAATAGACTTTCTTGAAATTCATCAACGGTTGAGATCGATTTCAATCAACGATCAGGATTAAAGGTGAAGTTCAGTCATAAAGGGACATTTCCAAATTAAAGGGGGTTAACATATTTTATTTGAGTAAAATAAGGAGTTAATTGATTCAATTTTAGTAGAAAAAGGAGTTAACTAGTTTAACTCATTTTTTATCAATAATGAACTGGAAATTTCCCTTTTTCAACTGAAGAGAGATTTTGTTGAGATATTTAATTTAATAAAATGAGATATGCTCTCATAATTGCTTTTTCTATTTCATTAAATAATCTTTAATTAATTAAAGACACTCTTCTTATTTAATTAAATAACTTCATTTAATTAATTAGGAATGGCTTCTCATTTAATTAAATAACTTTTTTAAATTAATTAGCAGTAAGTACTCCATTTAATTAAATAATTTCGTTTAATTATTTCAAAAAAAAATTTAAAACTAGTCAACTCAAGTCAACCGTGGTTAAATCTGATCAACTTTTGGTCAAACTTTATGTTTGCGTATGTCAATATGAGAAAATGTGAGTATGAATTCCAGGAACAATTCGATACAAATTCTCATTCAACCTTTCAAAATGAAGAGATGAGGGTCTTTTAAATAGACTTTTCTGGAATTCATCAATGGTTGAGATCGATTTCAATCAATGGTAACGATTAAAGATGAAGTTTAGTCATAAAGGAAGATTTCCAAACTAAAGGGAGTTACCAAATTTAATTTGAGTAAAATAAGGAGTTAACTGATTCAATTTGAGTAGAAAAAGGAGTTAACTGATTTAACTCATTTTTGATCAATAGTGAACTGGAAATTTCCCTTTTTCAACTGAAGAGAGATTTTGTTGAGATATTTAATTTAATAAAATGAGACATGCTCTCATAATTACTTTTTCTATTTAATTAAATAATCTTTAATTAATTATAGAAACTTTTCTTATTTAATTAAATAACTTCATTTAATTAATTAGGAGTGGCTTCTCATTTAATTAAATAATTTTGTTTAATTAATTAAAAGTAAGTACTCCATTTAAACCGAGGTTAAATTTTGTCAACTTTTGGTTAAACTTGATCTTTGCGTATATTAATATGAGCAAATGTGGGTATAAATTCTAGCAACAATTCGATGCAAATTCTCATTCAACCTTTCAAAATGAAGAGATGAGGGTCTCTTAAATAGACCTTCCTAGAATTAATCAATGGTTGAAATCGATTTCAATCAACGGTCAATATTAAAGGTGAAGTTCAGTCATAAAAGGGAGATTTCCAAATTAAAGGGAGTTAACAGATTTAATTTGAGTAAAATAAGGAGTTAAATGATTCAATTTGAGTAGAAAAAGGAGTTAACTGATTTAACTCAATAGTGAACTAGAAATTTCCATTTTTGAACTGAAGAGAGATTTTGTTGAGATATTTAATTTAATAAAATGAGATATGCTCTCATAATTACTTTTCCTATTTAATTAAATAATCTTTAATTAATTCGAGACACTTTTCTTATTTAATTAAATAACTTCATTTAATTAGTTAGGAATAGCTTCTCATTTAATTAAATAACTTTGTTTAATTAATTACAAGTAAGTACTCCATTTAATTAAATAATTTCGTTTAGTTATTTCAAAATTCTTTTCGAAACTAGTCAACTCAAGTCAGCCGTGGTTAAATTTGGTCAACTTTTGGTCAAACTTGATCTTTGCGTATGTGAATATGAGCAAATGTGAGTATGAATTCTAGCAACAATTCGATGCAAATTCTCATTCAACCTTTCAAAATGAAGAGATGAGGGTCTCTTAAATAGACTTTCTTGGAATTCATCAACGGTTGAGATCGATTTCAATCAACAGTCAGGATTAAAGCTGAAGTTCAGTCATAAAGGGAGATTTCTAAATTAAAGGGAGTTAACATATTTAATTTGAGTAAAATAAGGAGTTAACTGATTCAATTTGAGTAGGAAAAGGAGTTAACTGATTTAACTCATTTTTGATCAATAGTGAATTGGAAATTTTCCTTTTTGAACTCAAGAGAGATTTTTTTGAGATATTTAATTTAATAAAATGAGATATGCTCTCATAATTACTTTTTCTGTTTAATTAAATAATTTTTAATTAATTAGACACTCGTTTTTTATTTAATTAAATAACTTCATTTAATTAGTTAGGAATGGCTTCTCATTTAGTTAAATAACTTTGTTTAATTAATTACAAGTACTTCATTTAATTAAATAATTTTATTTAATTATTTCAAAATTCTTTTCGATACCAGTCAACTCAAGTCAACCGTGGTTAAATCTGGTCAACTTTTGGTCAAACTTGATCTTTGCGTATGTGAATATGAGCAAATGTGAGTATGAATTCCAGCAACAATTCGATGCAAATTCTCATTCAACCTTTCAAAATGAAGAGATGATGGTCTCTTAAATAGACTTTTCTAGAATTCATCAACGGTTGAGATCGATTTCAATCAATGGTCAGGATTAAAGGTGAAGTTCAATTATAAAGTGAAATTTTCAAATTAAAAGAAGTTAACAGATTTAATTTGAGTAAAATAAGGAGTTAACTAATTCAATTTGAGTAGAAAAAGGAGTTAACTGATTTAACTCATTTTTGATCAATAGTAAACTAGAAATTTTCCTTTTTGAATTGAAGAGAGATTTTGTTGAGATATTTAATTTACTAAAATGAGATATGCTCGCATAATTAATTTTTCTATTTAATTAAATAATCTCTAATTAATTAGAGACACTTTTTTTATTTAATTAAATATCTTCATTTAATTAATTAGGAATGGCTTCTCATTTAATTAAATGACTTTGTTTGATTAATTAGAAGTAAGTACTCCATTTAATGAAATAATTTTATTTAATTATTTCAAAAAAAAATTTGAAACTAGTCAACTCAAGTCAACCATGGTTAAATTTGGTCAACTTTTGGTCAAACTTGATCTTTGCGTATGTGAATATTAAAAAATGTGAGTATGAATTCCAGCAACAATTTGATGCAAATTCTCATTCAACATTTCAAAATGAAGAGATGAGGGTCTCTTAAATAGACTTTCCTAGAATTCATCAATGGTTGAGATCGATTTCAATCAACGATCAGGATTAAAGGTGAAGTTCAGTCATAAAGGGAGATTTCCAAATTACAAGGATTTAACAGATTTAATTTGGGTAAAATACGGAGTTAACTAATTCAATTTGAGTAGAAAAAGGAGTTAACTGATTTAACTCATTCTTGATCAATAGTGAACTGAAAATTTCCCTTTTTGAACTGTAAAGAGATTTTTTTGAGATATTTAATTTAATAAAATGAGATATGCTCTCATAATTACTTTTTCTATTTAATTAAATAATCTTTAATTAATTAGACACTTTTCTTATTTAATTAAATAACTTCATTTAATTAATTAGGAATGGCTTCTCATTTAATTAAATAACTTTGTTTAATTAATTAGAAGTAAGTACTCCATTTAATTAAATAATTTCGTTTAATTATTTCAAAATTCTTTTCGAAACTAGTCAACTCAAGTGAACCTTTGTTAAATTTGGTCAACTCTTGGTCAAATTTGATCTTTGCGTATGTGAATATAAGAAAATGTGATTATGAATTTCAACAACAATTCGATGCAAATTCTCATTCAACCTTTCAAAATGAAGAGATGAGGGTCTCTTAAATAGACTTTCTTGGAATTCATCAACGGTTGAGATTGATTTCAATCAACGGTCAGGATTAAAGGTGAAGTTTAGTCCTAAAGGCAGATTTCCAAATTAAAGGGAGTTAACAAATTTAATTTGTTTAAAATAAGGAGTTAACTGATTCAATTTGAGTAGAAAAAGGAGTTAACTCATTTAACTCATTTTTTATCAATAGTGAACTGGAAATTTCCCTTTTTGAACTGAAGAGAGATTTTGTTGAAATATTTAATTTAATAAAATGAGATATGCTCTCATAATTACTTTTTCTACTTAGTTAAATAATCTTTTATTAATTAGAGATATTTTTCTTATTTAATTAAATAGCTTCATTTAATTGATTAGGAATTGTAGTGCCTACCCTCATTCACATCTTTTCTAGACTTATTGTTGGTATTATTATTAGAGTTTGATGGACTAGTTTTATGTTGATGGTTTAGTGGTATTGTTTTGACACTATCAGATATTATGATATGGATTCAGTTGATATGTGATGAGATCATTTAGACTTTACATTTCATGTATGTATGATGATTATTATATTTTTTTCGGTTATTAATGATGATTAGATAGATGGTTTATTATCTCATGTGTTTTATTATGGATACTTATCCCATACTTGCATGTGTATGGTGTGCTTATTTTCTTATTGTATGGCATTTTTGATGTGGTTAAGGAAGGTAGTCGTAGTCACCTGCTTAGTCGGGATCTACACAATGCGCCACTTCCTGCCATTGTCTGTTTAGCTTAGCATTATATATTGTATATACATGCATGGTTTTTCTGCAGGTTACAGTTACCAGGTATCGACTTCCCTGTCTTCTTTGTGTCTTCCATATGTCTTCTGAGGAATTTCCTATTGTTATTGTATGCATTCTCTATGGGTAGTTAATTTATTTGAGAATATTATAGATCTGAAAAAAATACAGGGCTAGGGTTGAATTGTAGCCAAATTCATTGAAAATAAAATTATAGAGAAAATTTAGAGAGTAAATAATTGTAGGAAACTTATATATATATATATATATATATATATATATATATATATGTATATATATATGTATATATATATATATGTATATATATATATATGTATATATATATATATATGTATATATATATATATATGTATATATATATATATATATGTATATATATATATTCTTTATGAAAAAATATATATATATAGTTCAGATCTGTATTTTCGTATATAAATTTATACTGTATAAAACTCTGCGTATATTTGTGTATACACACACACACACACACACACAGATATATATATATACATATATATATATACATACATATGCATATATATATATACATACATATGCATATATATATATATATAATTAATTGGAAAGCCGAGCGAGTTATCACAATAATACTCATTAAAATGCATTTGTCATTTCAATTTCGTTTCGAAAAAATGTTATAAAAAAAATGTTACATTGAAAATGTTTTAAAATATATATATATGTAAATGTTGGGCGGGTATCATATACCCCACACACCGCAGGCCTGCGAGATCACAGGGTACCTGCAGTGCAGTACTTTAAATAGTCGCGCAATTTTAAATTACGTTGAGTCATATGTGGATTTCAAATTATATAAGGTTTAATCAGTGATACTTCAGTTTCCAATAGAGAGTTGTTGTGGTCATGATTTTCTATGGATGCTTGCTCATGGAGATTTGATGCTTTTATGCATATTTGATGATTTTATGGATTATCTTTTGTAATTTTGAGATTTATGATTCCATGAGCATTAGGGTAGGATATCTGCATGTAGTGATGGGAAGTGGCTTGCAATGGGAGTCAGGGCTCTAAGAGGCTGCCAGGGTAACTCATTGTAAGTCAGATTAATAAGTGATAACATTCACACCTAATACTAATTGAATGAACCTAAAAAGATAAGTGTTTTGTTCTCGCCCATGCCTTGAGTGCTTGTACAGGCTAGGATGGGAGTAGTGAGACACATGGTTGTGACCTTGCATTCCATAGTATGCCTTGTCAGTATGAGAGGATACTAGTGGCCACATGAGATCAGTATGGACCCGTGGAGTTTAGCTAACTGTTAGGGTAACTTGTACGTGATAAATGCGATGACACTTTCTTGCTTGCATAGTAGGTTCCTACATGTCATTGTGTGCCTCTGGGATTAGATGTCAGTTTGTGATTGGAACCTTTGAGTTAGTATACTTTTAGGATTCCTGGACTATAGAGATTTATGCTATGAGATTTTGACAACTTGTTTGGGACTTGAGATTATATCCTTAGCACAGTGGGAGTGGACCACTTAGGTACCACGCAGTCGGGTGGTAGTGTATTTTCCACTCTTATCATTTGAGACTCATTGAGACATCATGGCTAATGTGTCCTTCGTGATGGTGGATATGTATCCTTTCATTGATGATTAGCATATGTTAGATGATGTTATCTTATGCTTATATTTGCATGTTAGATTACTTTCTACATATGATGTTGTATATGTTAGGAGTGACATTCCAACTATGTTAATACCGATGATCTCTTCGGTGATTTGGGATGTTATGCACGGAGGGATGGCTAGGGCCCACGATGGTCTAATGGTGCTATTAACGGTTGGGAGGAACATTGCACATAGTTTATTTTGTTTGATCTTTATGATGGATGTATATGTCTTCTATGATGATGTATCATGTGATTATATATACTTTGATGTATCATGGATTGGAATAGGATGATGTACCTTATTCTACTTATGTATATTCTTTGAGCTTGTCATACCCTGTGACATGTACAGAGGATGATTGAGCATTTGGAAATGTAATGTTTAAACAATGGACTTATCATTATTATATCATGTGGATGGTGTACTAGATGGATTCTTGTATGTAATTCAACGTTAAGGGATCTTTCAAGAATGTAGTCTATTATGTATGTTATGCTTACTTTCAGATGGACATTGCTATTGCTTCTGTTATAACGAATAAGCTATGCATGGTATTTACTTTCATGTAAAAAAAATAAAATGTTACCAAACTTAGTGAAACTCTAGGTTAATTCTTTGGATCCCTTCGCGGGGCGTTACAAGAATGGCTTCTCATTTAATTAAATAAATTTGTTAAATTAATTAGAAGTAATTACTCTATTTAATTAAATATTTTTTTTAATTATTTCAAAATTCTTTTCGAAACTAGTCAACTCAAGTCAACTGTGGTTAAATCTGGTTAACTTTTGGTCAAACTTGATCTTTGTGTATGTGAATATGAGCAAATCTGAGTATGAATTCCAGCAACAATTCGATGCAAATTCTCATTCAACCTTTCAAAGTTAAGAGATGAGGGTCTCTTAAATAGACTTTCTTTGAATTCATCAACGGTTGAGATCGATTTCAATCAATGGTCAGGATTAAAGGTGAAGTTCAGTCATAAAGGGAGATTTTCAAATTAATGGGAGTTAAGAGATTTAATTTGAGTAAAATAAGGAGTTAACTGATTCAATTTGAGTAGAAAAAGGAGTTAACTAATTTAACTCATTTTTTATCAATAGTGAACTGAAAATTTCTCTTTTTGAGCTGAAGAGAGATTTTGTTGAGATATTTACTTTAATAAAATGAGATATGCTCTCATAATTACTTTTTCTATTTAATTAAATAATCTTTAATTAATTAGAGACACTTTTCTTATTTAATTAAATAACATCATTTCATTAATTAGGTATGGCTTCTCATTTAATTAAATAACTTTGTTTAATTAATTAGAAGTAAGTACTCCATTTAATTAAATAATTTCATTTAATTATTTCAAAATTCTTTTTGAAACTAGTCAACTCAAGTCAACCGTGGTTAAATCTGGTCAACTTTTCATCCAACTTGATCATTGCGTATGTGAATATGAGCAAATTTGAGTATGAATTCCAGCAAAAATTTGATGCAAATTCTCATTTAACCTTTCAAAATGAAGAGATGAGGGTCTCTTAAATAGACTTTTCTGGAATTCATCAATGGTTGAGATCGATTTCAATCAACAGTCAGGATTAAAGGTGAAGTTCAGTCATAAATGGAGATTTCCCAATTAAAGGGAGTTAACAGATTTAATTTGAGTAAAATAAGGAGTTAACTGACTCAATTTGAGTAGAAAAATGAGTTAACTCATTTAACTTATTTTTTATCAATAGTGAACTGAAAATTTCCCTTTTTGAATTGAAGAGAGATTTTGTTGAGATATTTAATTTAATAAAATGAAACATGCTCTCATAACTACTTTTTCCATTTAATTAAATAATCTTTAATTAATTAGAGACACTTTTCTTATTTAATTATATAACTTTATTTAATTAATCAGGAATGGCTTCTCATTCAATTAAATAACTTTTTTAAAGTAATTAGAAGTAAGTACTCCATTTAAATAAATAGCTTTATTTAATTAATTAGAAGTAAGTACTCCATTTAATTAAATAATTTCATTTAATTATTTCAAAATTCTTTTCGAAACTAGTCAATCAAGGTTAAATCTGGTAAACTTTTGGTCAAACTTGATCTTTACGTATGTGGATATGAGCAAATGTGAGTATGAATTCCAGGAACAATTCGATGCAAATTCTCACTCAACCTTTCAAAATGAATAGATGAGGGTCTCTTAAATAGACTTTCCTGGAATTCATCAATGATTGAGGTCGATTTCAATCAACGGTCAGGATTAAAGATAAAGTTCAGTCATAAACGGAGATTTCCAAATTAAAAGGTCTTAATAGATTTAATTTGAGTAAAGTAAGGAGTTAACTGATTCAATTTGAGTAGAAAAAGAAGTTAACCGATTTAACTCATTTTTGATCAATAGTGAACCGAAAATTTCTTTTTTTGAACTGAAGAGAGATTTTGTTGAGATATTTAATTTAATAAAATGAGATATGCTCTCATAATTAATCTTTCTATTTAATTAAATAATCTTTAATTAATTAGAGACACTTTACTTATTTAATTAAATAACTTCATTTAATTAATTAGGAATGGCTTCTCATTTAATTAAATAACTTTATTTAATTAATTAGAAGTAAGTACTCCATTTAATTAAATAATTTCATTTAATTATTTCAAAATTCTTTTTGAAACTAGTCAATTCAAGTTAATCGTGGTTAAATCTAGTCAACTTTTGGTCAAAATTGATCTTTGCGTATGTGAATATGAGCAAATGTGAGACTGAATTCCAACAACAATTCGAGGCAAATTCTCATTCAACCTTTCAAAATGAAGAGACGAGGGTCTATTAAATAGACTTACTTAGAATTCATCAACAAATTAGATTGATTTCAATCAACGGTCAGGATTAAAGGTGAAGTTATGTCATAAAGAGAGATTTCCAAATTAAAGGGAGTTAAGAGGTTTAATTTGAGTAAAATAAGGAGTTAACTGATTCAATTTGAGTAGAAAAAGGGGTTAACTGATTTAACTCATTTTTTATCAATAGTGAACTAGAAATTTCTCTTTTTGAACTGAGGAGAGATTTTATTAACATATTTAATTTAATAAAATGAAATATGCTCTCATAATTACTTTTTCTATTTCATTAAATAATCTTTAATTAATTAGAGACACTTTTCTTATTTAATTAACCTACTTCATTTAATTAATTAGGAATGGCTTATCATTTAATTAAATCACTTTGTTTAATTAATTAGAAGTAAGTACTCTATTTAATTAAATAATTTCGTTTAATTATTTCAAAATTCTTTTTGAAACTAGTCAACCGTGGTTAAATCTGGTCAACTTTTGGTCAAACTAGATCTTTACGTATGTGAATATGAGCAAATGTGAGTATGAATTCTAGCAACAATTCGATGCAAATTCTCATTCAACCTTTCAAAATGAAGAGATGAGGGTCTCTTAAATAGACTTTCCTAAAATTCATCAACGGTTGAGATCGATTTCAATCAACAGTCAGGATTAAAGGTGAAGTTCAGTCATAAAGGAAGATTTTCAAATTAAAAGGAGTTAACAAATTTAGTTTCAGTAAAATAAGGAGTTAATTGATTCAATTTGAGTAGAAAAAGGAGTTAACTGATTTAACTCATTTTTTATCAGTAGTGAACTTAAAATTTTCCTTTTTGAACTGAAGAGAGATTTTGTTGAGATATTTAATTTAATAAAATGAGATATGCTGTCATAATTTATTTTTCTATTTAATTAAATAATCTTTAATTAATTAGAGACACTTTTCTTATTTAATTAAATAATTTCATTTAATTAATTAGGAATGGCTTCTCATTTAATTAAATAACTTTGTTTAAATAATTAGAATTAAGTACTCCATTTAATTAAATAATTTCAATTAATTATTTCAAAAAAAAATTCGAAACTAGTCAACTCAACTCAACCATGGTTAAATCTGATCAACTTTTGGTCAAACTTGATCTTTGCGTATGTGAATATGAGAAAATGTGAGTATGAATTCTAGCAACAATTCGATGCAAATTCTCATTCAAACTTTCAAAATGAAGAGATGAGGGTCTCTTAAATAGACTTTCCTGGAATTCATCAAGAGTTGAGATAGATTTGAATCACTGCTCAGGATTAAAGGTGAAGTTCAGTCATAAAAGAAGATTTCCAAATTAAAGGGAGTTAACCGATTTTATTTGAGTAAAATAAGGAGTTAACTGATTCAATTTAAGTAGAAAAAAGAGTTAACTCATTTAACTCATTTTTAATCAATAGTGAAATAAAAATTTCATTTTTTGAACTAAAAAGAAGTTTTGTTGAGATATTTAATTTAATAAAATGTGATATGCTCTCAAAATTACTTTTTCTATTTAATTAAATAATCTTTAATTAATTAGAGACACTTTTCATATTTAATTAAATAACATCATTTAATTAATTAGGAATGGCTTCTCATTTAATTAAATAATTTCGTCTAATTGATTAGAAGTAAGTACTCTATTTAATTAAATAATTTTGTTTAATTATTTCAAAATTCTTTTAGAAACTAGTCAACTCAAGTCAACCGTGGTTAAATTTGGTCAAATTTTGGTCAAACTTGATCTTTCCATATGTGAATATGAGCAAATGTGAGTATGAATTTCAGACAAAATTCGATGCAAATTCTCATTCAACCTATCAAAATGAATAGATGAGGGTCTCTTAAATAGACTTTCCTAGAATTCATCAATGGTCGAGATCGATTTCAATCAACGGTTAGGATTAAAGGTGAAGTTCAGTCAAAAAGGGAGATTTCCAAATTAAAAGAAGTTAACAGATTTAATTTGAGTAAAATAAGGAGTTAACTGATTGAATTTGAGTAGAAAAAGGACTTAACTAATTTAACTCATTTTTTATCAATAGTGAACTAGAAATTTCTCTTTTTGAACTGAAGAGAGATTTTGTTGAGATATTTAATTTAATAAATTGAGATATGCTCTCATAATTACTTTTTTAGTTTAATTAAATAATCTTCAATTAATTAGAGACACTTTTCTTATTTAATTAACTAACTTCATTTAATTAATTAAGAATGGCTTCTCATTTAATTAAATAACTTTGTGTAATTAATTAGAAGTAAGTACACCATTTAATTAAATAATTTCGTTTAATTATTTTAAAAAAAAAATTCAAAACTAGTCAACTCAAGTCAACCGTGTTTAAATCTGGTCAAATTTAGGTCAAACTTGATCTTTGTGTATGTGAATATGAGCAAATGTGAGTATGAATTCGAGCAACAATTCGATACAAATTCTCATTCAACCTTTCAAAATGAAGAGATGAGGGTCTCTTAAATAGTCTTTCCTGTAATTCATCAACAGCTGAGATCGATTTCAATCAACGGTCAGGATTAAAGGTGAAGTTCAATCATAAAGGGAGATTTCCAAATTAAAGGGAGTTAACAGATTTAACTTGAGTAAAATAAGGAGTTGACTGATTCAATTTGAATAAAAAAAGGAGTTAACTGATTTAACTCATTTTTTATCAATAGTGAACTGGAAATTTCCTTTTTTGAACTGAAGCGAGATTTTGTTGAGATATTTAATTTAATAAAATGAGATATGCTCTCATAATTACATTTTCTATATAATTAAATAATATTTAATTAATTAGAGACACTTTTCTTATTTAATTAAATAACTTCATTTAATTAATTAGGAATGGCTTCTCATTTAATTAAATAACTTTGTTTAATTAATAAAAGTAAGTACTCTATTTAATTAAATAATTTCGTTTTATAATTTCAAAATTCTTTTCAAAACTAGTCAACTCAAGTCAACCGTGGTTAAATCTGGTCAACTTTTGGTCAAACTTGATCTTTGCGTATGTGAATATGAGCAAATGTGAGTATGAAATCTAGCAACAATTCAATGCGAATTCTCATTCAACCTTTCAAAATGAAGAGATGAGGGTCTCTTAAATAGACTATCCTCAAATTCATCAATAGTTGAGATCGATTTCAATCAACGGTCAAGAATAAGGGTGAAGTTCAGTCATAGAGGGACATTTCCAAATTAAAAGGAGTTAACAGATTTAATTTGAGTAAAATAAAGAGTTAACTGATTCAATTTGAGTAGAAAAAGGAGTTAACTAATTTAACTCATTTTTGATCAATAGTGACCTGAAAATTTTCTTTTTTAAACTGAAGAGATATTTTGTTAAGATATTTAATTTAATAAAATGAGATATGCTCTCATAATTACTTTTTCTATTTAATTAAATAATCTTTAATTAATTAGAGACACTTTTCTTATTTAATTAAATAGCTTCATTTAATTAATTAGGAATGGCTTCTCATTTAATTAAATAACTTTGATTAATTAATTAGAAGTAAGTACTCCATTTAATGAAATAATTTCATTTAGTTATTTCAAATTTTTTTCAGAACTAGTCAACTCAAGTCAACCGTAGTTAAATCTAGTCAAATTTTGGTCAAACTTGATCTTTGCGTATGTGAATATGAGCAAATGTGAGTATGAATTCCAACAACAATTCGATGCAAATTCTAATTTAACCTTTCAAAATGAAGAAATGAGGGTCTCTTAAATAGGCTTTCTTGGAATTCATCAACGGTTGAGATCGATTTCAATCAACGGCCAGGATTAAAGGTGAAGTTCAGTCATAAGGGTAGATTTCCAAATTAAAGGGAGTTAACAGATTTAATTTGAGTAAAATAAGGAGTTAACTGATTCAATATCAGTAGAAAAAGGAGTTAACTGATTTAACTCATTTTCGATCAATAGAGAATTGAAAATTTCACTTTTTGAATTGAAGAGAGATTTTGTTGAGATATTTAATTTAATAAAATGAGATATGATCTCATAGTTATTTTTTCTATTTAATTAAATAATCTTTAATTAATTAGAGATACTTTTCTTATTTAATTAAATAACTTCATTTAATTAATTAGAAATGGCTTTTCATTTAATTAAATAACTTTGTTTAGTTACTTAGAAGTAAGTACTCCACTTAAATAAATAATTTCGTTTAATTATTTCAAAATTCATTTCGGAACTAGTCAACTCAAGTCAACCATGGTTAAATCTTGTCAACTTTTGGTCAAACTTGATCTTTACATATGTGAATATGAGCAAATGTGAGTATGAATTCCAACAAGAATTCAATGCAAATTCTCATTCAAATTTTCAAAATGAAGAGATGAGGTTCTCTTAAATAGAATTTCCTGGAATACATCAACGGTTGAGATCTATTTCAATCAACGGTCAGGATTAAAGGTCAAGTTCAGTCATAAAGGGAGATTTCAAATTAAAGGGAGTTAACAGATTTAATTTGATTAAAATAAGGAGTTAACTGATTCAATTTGAGTCGAAAAAGGAGTTAACTGATTTAACAAATTTTTGGTCAATAGTGAACTGAAAATTTTCCTTTTTGAACTAAGGAGAGATTTTGTTGAGATATTTAATTTAATAAAATTAGATATGCTCTCATAATTACTTTTTCTATTTAATTAAATAATCTTTAATTAATTAGAGACACTTTTCTTATTTAATTAAATAACTTCATTTAATTAATTAGGAATGGCTTCTCATTTAATTAAATGACTTTGTTTAATTAATTAGAAGTAAGTACTCCATTTAATTAAATAATTTCATTTAATTATTTCAAAATTCATTTCGAAACTAGTCAACTCAAGTCAACCGTGGTTAAATCTGGTCAAATTTTGCTCAAATTTGATCTTGGCATATGTGCATATGAGCAAATGTGAGTATGAATTCCAGTAACAATTCGATGCATATTCTCATTCAACCTTTCTGAATGAAGAGATGAGGGTCTCTTAAATAGACTTTCCTAGAATTCATCAACGGTTGAGATCGATTTCAATCAACGGTCAGGATTAAAAGTGAAGTTCAGTCATAAAGGGAGATTTCCAAATTAAAGGGAGTTAACAGATTTAATTTGAGTAAAATAAAGAGTTAACTGATTCAATTTGAGTAGAAAAAGGAGTTAACTGATTTAACTAATTTTTGATCAATAGTGAACTGAAAATTTTCCTTTTTGAACTGAAGAGAAATTTTGTTGAGATATTTAATTTAATAAAATGAGATATGCTTTCATAATTTCTTTTGCTATTTAATTAAATAATCTTTAATTAATTAGAGACACTTTTGTTATTTAATTAAGTAACTTCATTTAATTAATTAGGAATGGCTTCTCATTTAATTAAGTAACTTTGTTTAGTTAATTAGAAGTAAGTACTCCATTTAATTACATAATTTCGTTTAATTATTTCAAATTTTTTTATGAAACTAGTGAACTGTGGTTAAATCTGGTCAACTTTTGGTGAAATTTGATCTTTGCATATGTGACTATGAGCACATGTGAGTATGAATTCTAGCAACAATTCGATGCAAATTCTCATTCAACCTTTCAAAATGAAAAGATGAGGGTCTCTTAAATAGACTCTCCTGGAATTCAACAACGGTTGAGATCAATTTCAATCAATGGTCAGGATTAAAGGTGAAGTTCAGTCATAAAGGGAGATTTTCAAATTAAAGGGAGTTAACAGATTTAATTTGAGTAAAATAAGGAGTTAACTGTTTGAATTTGTGTAGAAAAAGAAATTAACATATTTTTTTTTTTAACTCATTTCTGATTAATAGTGAACTGGAAATTTCCATTTTGAACTGAAGAGAGATTTTGTTGAGATATTTAATTTAATAAAATGAGATATGCTCTCATAATTACTTTTTCTATTTAATTAAATAATCTTTAATTAATTAGAGAAACTTTTCTTATTTAATTAAATAACTTCATTTAATTAATCAGGAATGGCTTCTCATTTAATTAAATAACTTTTTTTAATTAATTAGAAGTAAATACTCCATTTAATTAAATAATTTCGTTTAATTATTTCACAATTCTTTTCGAAACTAGTCAACTCAACTCAACTATGGTTAAATCTGATCAACTTTTGGTCAAATTTGATCTTTGCATATGTGACTATGAGCACATGTGAGTATAAATTCCAGCAACAATTCGATGCAAATTCTCATTCAACCTTTCAAAAGAAAAGATGAGGGTCTCTTAAATAGACTTTCTAGAATTCATCAACGGTTGAGATCGATTTCAATCAACGGTCAGGATTAAAGGTGAAGTTCAGTCATAAAGGGAGATTTTCAAATTAAAGAGAGTTAACAGATTTAATTTGAGTAAAATAAGGAGTTAACTGATTCACTTTGAGTAGAAAAAGGAGTTAACTGATTTAACTCATTTTTTATCAATAGTAAACTGGAAATTTCCCTTTTTGAACTGAAGAGAGATTTATTTGAGATATTTAATTTAATAAAATGAGATATGCTCTCGTAATTACTTTTTCTATTTAATTAAACAATCATTAATTAATTAGAGACACTTTTCTTATTTAATTAAATAACTTCATTTAATTAATTAGGAATGGCTTCTCATGTAATTAAATAACTTTTTTTAATTAATTAAAACTAAGTACTCCATTAATTAAATAATGTCATTTAATTATTGCAAAATTCTTTTTGAAACTAGTTAACCGTGGTTAAATCTGGTAAACTTTTGGTCAAACTTGATCTTTGTGTATGTGAATATGAGCAAATGTGAGTATGAATTCCATCAACAACTTGATGCAAATTCTCATTGAACTTTTCAAAATAAAGAGATGAGGGTCTCTTAAAAAGACTCTCCTGGAATTCATCAACGGTTGAGATCAATTTCAATCAATGGTCAGGATTAAAGGTAAAGTTCAGTCATAAAGGGAGATTTCCAAATTAAAGGGAGTTAACAGATTTAATTTGAGTAAAATAAGGAGTTAACTGTTTCAATTTGTGTAGAAGAAGGAGTAAACTAATTTAACTCATTTCTGATTAATAGTGAACTATAAATTTCCCTTTTTGAACTGAAGAGCGATTTTGTTGAGATATTTAATTAATAAAATGAGATATGCTCTCATAATTTTTTTTTTTTATTTAATTAAATAATCTTTAATTAATTAGAGACACTCTTCTTATTTAATTAAATAACTTCATTTAATTAATTAGGAATGACTTCTCATTTAATTAAATAACTTTGTTTAGTTAATTAGAAGTAAGTACTCCATTTAATTAAATAATTTCATTAATTATTTCAATTTTTTTTTAAAAACTAGTGAACTCAAGTTGATCGTGGTTAAATCTGGTCAACTTTTGGTCAAACTTGATTTTCGCATATGTGAATATGAACAAATGAAAGTATGAATTCCAGCAACAATTCGATCCAAATTCTCATTGAACCTTTCAAAATGAAGAGATGAGGGTCTCTTCAATAGACTTTTCTGAAATTCATCAACGGTTGAGCTCGATTTCAATTAGCGATCAGGATTAAAGGTGAAGTTCAGTCATAAAGAGAGATTTCGAAATTACAGTGAGATAATTGGTTTAATTTGAGTAAAATAAGGAGTTAACTAATTCAATTTAGAAAAAGGAGTAAACTGATTTAACTCATTTTTGATTAATAGTGAACTGGAAATTTCCCTTTTTGAACTGAAGAGAGATTTTGTTGAGATATTTAATTTAGTAAAATGAGATATGCTCTCATAATTACTTTTTCTATTTAATTAAATAATCTTTAATTAGTTGGAGACACTTTTCTTATTTAATTAAATAACTTCATTTAATTAATTAGGAATGGCTTCTCATTTAATTAAATAACTTTGTTTAATTAATTAGAAGTAAGTACTCCATTTAATTAAATAATTTTGTTTAATTATTTCTATTTTTTTCGAAACTAGTCAAATCAAGTCGACCGTGGTTAAATCTGGTCAACTTTTTGTCAAACTTGATCTTTGCGTATGTGAATATGAACAAATGTGAGTATGAATTACAACAACAATTGGATGCAAATTCTCATTCAATCTTTCAAAATGAAGAGATGAGATTCTCTTAAATAGACTTTCCTAGAATTCATCAACGGTTAAGATCGATTTCAATCAGCGGTCAAGATTAAAGGTGAAGTTCAGTCATAAAATAAGATTTCCAAATTAAAGGGAGTTAACAGATTTAACTTGAGTAAAATAAGGAGTTAACTGATTCAATTTGAGTAGAAAAAAGAGTTAATTGATTTAACTTATGTTTTATCAATAGTGAACTGCAAATTTTTCTTTTTGACCTGAAGAGAGATTTTGTTGAGATATTTAATTTAATAAAATGAGATATGCTCTCATAATTACTTTTTCTATTTAATTAAGTAATTTTTAATTAATTAGAGACACTTTTCTTATTTAATTAAATAACTTCATTTAATTAATTAGGAATGGCTTCTCATTTAATTAAATAACTTTGTTTAATTAATTGGAAGTAAGTACTCCATTTAATTAAATAATTTTGTTTAATTATTTCAAAATTCTTTTTGAAACTAGGCAACTCAAGTCAACTGTAGTTAAATCTTGTCAACTTTTGGTCAAATTTGATCTTTGCATATGTGAATATGAACAAATGTGAGTATGAATTCCAGCAACAATTCGATGCAAATTCTCATTCAATTTTTCAAAATGAAGAGATGAGGGTCTCTTAAATAGACTTTCTTGGAATTAATCAACGGTTTAGATCGATTTCAATCAGTGGTCAAGATTAAAAGTGAAGTTCAATCATAAAGGGAGATTTCCAAATTTAAGGGAGTTAACAAATTTAATTTGAGTAAAATAAGGAATTAAATGATTCAATTTGAGTAGAAAAAGGAGTTAACTGATTTGACTCATTTTTTATCAATAGTGAACTAGAAATTTTCCTTTTTGAACTGAAGAGAGATTTTGTTGAGATATTTAATTTAATAAAATGAGATATGCTCTCATAATTACTTTTTCTATTTAATTAAATAATCTTTAATTAATTAGAGACACTTTTCTTATTTAATTAAATAACTTCATTTAATTAATTAGGAATGGCTTCTTAGTTTATTAAATAATTTAATAAACACTTTACGAGTGTCAAGCGACACTAAAAGAACATAATTACGAACATTAACATTCACTGAACAAAGAAGATACATTCATATATCTCACAAGACAATACGTGAATTACGAACAACAAGGTCTCCAAAATTAGCACAAGGAGATCAGTTATGTTCCTCCGTAGGGTTTCTCGGCTAAATATCTGCACACTCATTGCACACATCAGTAGTCCTGTAAAATCACATGTACATAAATGTATATGTATCAGAAATTTTCATAAATTAAAACATACATCAATAAGGGTTTCTTCATCCTGCTTAATTCTTAATCATTTAAAATCTCTTAAAATCAAAGTCTCAATCCTACATTTACTAATTTCATCAAGATACATATACATGAAACATTAAATAACAATCATCAAATGTATCTGAAAGTAACATCACACAACATGAAATAATAAAGTATGTTTTAAGCATCAGATAATGTCTTGACATCTCGAGTCGTGAGTATCAAAATGATAAAGTAATAACTAAGGCTATGCAGGGTCAGGGCGAGGCCTCACATCCTCCCCCACTAGGCATGAACTTCCTCTTGGAGTTCATCAAAAGACAAGGGTATTGAGATTGCATCCGTACTACATCTTCCCAAGAAATCATGACCTCATCACAACATTTCCACTAGACCCTAACTTGGTCCAGCTCTCGACCTCGAGGAGTTAGGGTCTGTTGGGCAATAATATGGATAGTCTCTAGAGCTAACTGGCTGACCATCTCCACCTGTAGCCCCACTATATGTAGCCTAATGCTCAGCTTGGTGGTTATCAATCGCTGTAAAAACTCTATGGGACCTACCCATGTCTCCAACTATTGGCTCTGAAAAAGCCCCTCTCTGACCACTAGATGACTATCCCTGCGGACACTCTCTAACTATATGACCCATGCCACCACAAGCATAGCATGGCCCTTGGGTATAAGATCATGTGTCCTGTGATCTTGACTACTGTGGGCCCCTTGACCTACTAGACCCACTGTATCCACCCCTGGAAGACTGTTGAGTCTGCACTGACTGTGGCTATGGGGTATGTACTTTCTGATCTTGTTGTGACTGCCACTGCTTGGGCTCAGAGCCCTGGTAACCCTGTGAGAGTACCTGCTGCTATTGAGACTATTGGCCTTTAGAGGACTCTGGTGTATAGTTATGATTCCCTTTCCAAGGGGGTTTCTGTCGAGTAGAGTTTCGGTTCTGAGACCGATCCCGTGATTCTTCTCTATGCCGAGTATCCTCTACCACTAGTGCTATCTCCACTACATGTCTGAAGGTGGTAGGGAAGGCCATCCGAATAGGACCCTGAAGTGAGAAATTCAAACCCATGATAAAATGATGTATCCGTAGTTTCTCATCCTTCATGTATTCCACATAAGGAAGGAGCTAGAGAAACCCGCTCTCATACTATGCCACTGTAAGACCTCTCTGATAAAGAGAATGGAACTCCTCTATCTGTTTCTATCGAAAATGCTCTGACAAGTACCTCTCTCGAAATATTTCTAGGAAAGACTCCCGTGTGAGGGTATCCATCCTCACTCCACCTATGATCTCTTCCTGATGCCACCAATTGGAGGCATCCCCTCTCAATTGATGAACTGCTAGGCATGCCTTTATATTACTCCCATAAGAGCGTAACCCAAAGCACCGCTGTAGGCTCTACAACCATGCCTCTACTACTGTCCCCTTAGTGGAACACGTAAATAATGGTGGTCCAAGTCGAATCAATTCTTTGATATCATCTCCTATATGTCTAGGAGGTCTGAATAGTGGGGGTCCTCTCTGGTGTATTGACTCACCTTCATGCTCATCCTGCCCCTCTAACTATCTCGGTGGTGCACTCCTAGTCCTCTCTCTGCCTTTGGGCCTGCCTCCTCCGGGTCCCTCTGCTTCCACTACTGGAATCTGCTGAACTGGCTGAACTATAGGTACTACTCTCTGTTGAACTACACCGATCAAAGTCTGGAGTGCATCAATAATGTCCTAGTTCGGGTTCGGTGGTGGTGGAGGTGGAGGAGGTGGTGGTGGAGGTGGTCCATCCCCCTATCCCGCTCTACCACCTCTCGCCCTACGACCTCTGCCTCGTGGGTTGCTTCGAGTAACAGGAGGCATCCTACATAATTTAATGTTTAGTTTTAAGTTTCAAAAGCGTAAGGTTTTAAGGTTCCTAGTGCTAAAACACAGGCTCTGATACCAAAATGTCATACCCAAACTACGAGGGCAAAACACACAATTTTTTTTTTTTGAATAATAATTAATAATTAAACATGCTCTAAGTTGAAATGATTGATAATAGTTTTAGTACAGGTTCTCTACATTATGTCTTAAGATTATGATATGAGGACGATTACATTATTAAGATTTGAAACTTTTGTTATAAGATTGATATCGATAAACTTATGTTCTTACATTAACTTTCAACAATAAGAAAAAATTATTTAAATGACAATGTAAATGTATTCGAGTTTAGATTCATTGAAAGTATATAATCAAAATCAACTATAAAACTCTTAGACAATTATCAATTTACAAATTAATCGATATTAAAAAGTCACTTTTAAGGAAAAACAATTTAACTAGAATAAAAACTGAATATATATATATATATATATATATATATATATATATATATATATATATATATATATATATATATATATATATATATATATATATATATATATATATATATATATATATATATATATATATAAAATTTATTAATTGAAACATCCCAACTATTTTAACATAATAATCAACTATCATAAACTTACTAATTTTAAATTTAATCCACTAACAACTAAATAAATTCTAACTAATTATGAAATTAAAGCTTCCTAAAAATAATTAAACAATTAAAACAAATCTAAAAACTTAAACTATCTAAATCTAATATCTATACTTAAATAAATTAAAACTGATTTCTCTTAAATTCATTTGAATTATCAAAACAAGAACTCATTAAAAGACATATCACATCTACCCATACACCTATATAAATTATATTTAATTTTATTCCAATCATAATTTTATATAAATCAAATAAAACATTTCTAATATAATGACCATATGAATTTAAATTAAGATAATAAGAATATTTCATGAAATGTTATCTACAAATTTTAACAATACTTTAACAAAACTAAAACATTATTAGCTATAATTTTAATGCAATCATACTGATTATCATTTTAATAAAATCCATTAATTAACCAATCATTAATTTAAAACTTTATAAAATAGTAAAACAACTAAATTGAATTAAAACTAAACTAACTCCAATTTAATTCTATCTTAATTTCTTTTTTTGATACAAAACTAAACTAACTATATATTAAAACACTAGCTAAATTAAATCTAGACTAAGCTAATTTAACTAATATAAAACAATCTAACTAACTTTCCCTAACACTACTAAATTAAAACATTTTTAAAACAAACACAAACTAACACTAAAACTACTACTAACATCTACTAACAACTAAATATAACTAAAACAATTTGATAAACTTAAATTAATATAAAATTTAACACACACCTAAACTAACCATGCATAAAATAAATACCCAAACTCCTAAACTCTAACCCTCCACCTAAACTCCCCCCTCCCCCCAACACCCTACCATCCCACCTACCTAGCCTAAAACCCACATGCTTGGGCGACTTCCCAAGAGTGGTGCATTGCCCCAAGTCTGCAACCGCAGACCTGCCACCCTTCTCCTCCACTTGCATGCCAAACAGACCTGACGTGAGCACAGGGTGTGGTTGGAGCAAGGTGGGGTAGGGGAAAAATAATAATTTAAATGCTATCAAGACTATGAGCAAGGTTTAAACCCCGTTTTAAAAAAAAAAAAATTAAAACTTAACTTGCTTTCCATGGTGTGACGTGCCATAAGTGGCATAAAGGTGACAACACCCTTGCCCACACCTAGGAGAATGTAAGAGTAGATAAGGACTAGGGTGGGGTAAAACATTAAGTGATAAAGATTATTAGGTAAGATTTAGGATATTTAGAATGCTTAGATTTTATTTCTTTAAATGGTAATAGTTATTTTATTGATTATTATTATAGTTTAATTTTTAAAAAAAGAAATTTGAAATAAAGGATCCCTTAGAGAATATTCTCTGTTCAAGGGAATAAGTAATCTCTTTCCCATACAAAATCCAGAGACTTATTTGCTCTTGGATACAATTTTTTTTAAAGTGGATTTACAAAGCAAATGTAATATTTTTCTTGGACTAAATTTTCTAAGTATAACATTTTTAGTTGATTGATAACCAAAGGGGAATAAAATTTTTATTTTCAAAGCAAATCTGCAAGGACTTATTACAACTTAATAGACCAAGAGTATGGATCATCCGTTTGAAATCGATAATGCAAGAATTGTTTGATTCAAATAATCATGCAACTTGAATCTACATCCATGATTATAATTTTCATTTTCAACATAAGGGAAAACTTTAAATTTTACCAACTTGAACATCATAATTTCCATCCTATTTTTGAGATTCATCTATCTAAATTTAAATAACGAATAAATCACATGATAACCAATTATACTCAAAACACTAATTTTATTGGCAAACCTGATTCAAAGGCTCAGCCGGAAAAGAATCAGGAAGTAAACTCGGCTTCGTTACCAATCCAACAAAGTTTTGAGATACAATTTACATAGGATTTCAATCCTAAATTACAACAATTAAATGAAATTTCCTTCATGACACTCAACAAGGGTTCCATATCCAATTCTGCAACACATTTCTAGAACCATGGAGGGAACAAAATCTGATCGGGTGACAACCATGCATAACCAAGAGACAATCAAACATGCATAATCATACATGGTTTACACAATAGGATTCACAATGAATCAAAACTAGAGAAAGGTGGATTATTCCAACTAGGAGAAGTCAAGCACAACACCAAACAGATGCCCAATCGGGGCTATATACCAAGAACTTTCGTTCTTCTATTTCAACATACCAGAATCATACAAGGTTTGTGCTGACAGGTAGGGGCCCATAACACCCTACCCTTTCTCCCTCTTCTCATCCTGAGAAGAGACTCTACACTAGTTGGAGTCTGACTAAATAGACTTTTCCCAAAATTGGTCACTTCTGCCCTCTCCAAGGGTGAGTAATACCAAAACACCCATGCAAGAAAGACTCAAAATTGCAAACATAAACATGAAAGGAAATCATACAAAAATAACATAGTTTTCAAAGCTTCCCAACATAACCACAAACATACAAACATTGAAACAACAACAAGGTAGCATAAGCATGAAACAAGAATAAAATCTGAACAAGGGAGATGAGAAATCCAACCTTCACAAAGAGGTAATGGCAATGAACCAGTTTGAGTAGAGTTTCTCTTTCTTTGCTTCAATCTTTATGAACTTCTCTCTAAATGAAGAGATTTGGTAACAACCTCAACTAGACCAAGAAGGGCCTCTAAATAAGCCTCAAGCTCAACCACCCAAAAAGATCAATAACTACACCCACCCACTAACAAGTCTAGAAACTCCTAACTCAACCCGCACTATGGTTAAACCCTAAGTGGAGGTGGGGTAAAGAAACTCATGGTAACCACTTGCAATTTTCGCACAAAGGTAAAATGAGACTTTTTGAGTGATCTCCAAAGTCAACAAAAGGGGCTTAGGGGTTGGAAAAGACCCCCAACCCATACCCATACCCCTTGGGTATAATTATTTCATGTTTTAAAGCCTTAGGAATAGGTTTAGAGCCACACAAAGGCTAGGAAATAATTAGGACCCACTAACAACTCTAAAAAAAATAGATTAAGCACTAATCTGGATTAGGGATGACTAACTTTGATTAAGAATCCAATAAGCAAACTGACACTAACTTAACCCAACTTGGGTCCAAAGTTTACACAACTAACCCTAATCAGCACACTAAAGCACATAAACACTTTACGAGTGTCAAGCGACACTAAAAGAACATAATTACGAATATTAACATTCACTAAACAAAGAAGATACATACATATATCTCACAAGACAATACGTGAATTACGAACAATAAGGTCTCCAAAATTAACACAAGGAGATCAGTTATGTTCCTCTGTAGGGTTTCTTGGCTAAATATCTGCTCACTCATTGCACACATATGTAGTCCCGTAAAATCACATGTACATAAATGTATACGTATCAGAAATTCTCATAAATTAAAACATACATCAATAAGGGTTTCTTCATCCTGCTTAATTCTTAATCAATTAAAATCTCTTAAATCAAAGTCTCAATCCTACATTTACTGATTTCATCACAAACATATACATGAAACATTAAATGACAATCATCAAATATATCTGAAAGTAACATCACACAACATGAAATAATAAAGTATGTTCTAAGCATCAGATAATGTCTTGACATCTCAACTCGTGAGTATCAAAATGATAAAGTAATAACTAAGGCTATGCAGGGTCGGGGCGAGGCCTCACATCCATTTAATTAATTAGGAATGGCTTCTCATTTAATTAAATAACTTTGTTTAATTAATTAGAAGTAAGTACTCCATTTAATTAAATAATTTCATTTAATTATTTCAAAATTCTTTTCGAAACTAGTCAACTCAAGTCAACCGTGGTTAAATCTGGTCAACTTTTGGTCAAACTTGATCTTTGCGTATGTGAATATGAGAAAATGTGAGTATAAATTCCAGCAAGAATTTGATGCGAATTCTCATTCAACCTTTCAAAATGAAGAGATGAGGGTCTCTTAAATAGACTTTCCTGGAATTCATCAATGGTTGAGATCGATTTCAATCAACGGTCAGGATTAAAGGTGAAGTTCAGTCATAAAGGGAGATTTCCAAATTAAAGGGAGTTAACAGATTTAATTTGAGTAAAATAAGGAGTTAACTGATTCAATTTGAGTAGAAAAAGGAGTTAACTGATTTAACTCATTTTTTATCAATAGTGAACTGGAAATTTCTCTTATTGAACTGAAGAATAATTTTGTTGAGATATTTAATTTAATAAAATGAGATATGCTCTCATAATTACTTTTTCTATTTAATTAAATAATCTTTAATTAATTAGAGACACTTTTCTTATTTAATTAAATAACTTCATTTAATTAGTTAGGAATGGATTCTCATTTAATTAAATAACTTTGTTTAATTAATTAGAAGTAAGTACTCTATTTAATTAAATAATTTTGTTTAATTATTTCAAAATTATTTTCGAAACTAGTCAACTCAAGTCAACCGTGGTTAAATCTGGTCAACTTTTTGTCAAACTTGACCTTTGCATATATGAATATGAGCAAATCTGAGTATGAATTCCAACAACAATTCGATGCAAATTCTCATTCAACCTTTCAAAATGAAGAGATGAGGGTCACTTAAATAGACTTTCCTGGAATTCATCAATGGTTGAGATCGATTTCAATCAACGGTCAGGATTAAAGGTGAAGCTCAGTCATAAAGAGAGATTTCCAAATTAAAGGGAGTTAAAAGATTTGATTAGAGTAAAATAAGGAGTTAACTGATTCAATTTGAGTAGAAAAAGGAGTTAACTGATTTAACTCATTTTTGATCAATAGTGAACTGGAAATTTCCCTTTTTGAATTGAAGAGAGATTTTGTTGCGATATTTAATTTAATAAAATGAGATATGCTCTCACAATTACTTTTTCTATTTAATTAAATAATCTTTGATTAATTAGAGACACTTTTCTTATTTAATTAAATATCTTCATTTAATTAGTTAGGAATGGCTTCTCATTTAATTAAATAACTTTTTTTAATTAATTAGAACTAAGTACTCCATTTACATAAATAATTTCGTTTAATTATTTCAAAATTATTTTCGAAACTAGTCAAATCAAGTCAACCGTGGTTAAATCTGGTCAACTTTTCATCAAACTTGATCTTTGCGTATGTGAATATCAACAAATGTCAGTATGTATTCCAGCAACAATTCGATGGAAATTCTCATTCAACCTTTCAAAATGAAGAGATGAGGGTCTCTTAAATAGACTTTCCTGGAATTCATCAACGGTTGAGATCGATTTCAATCAACGGTCAGAATTAAAGGTGAAGTTCAGTCATAAAGGGAGATTTCCAAATTAAAGGGAGTTAACAGATTTAATTTGAGTAAAATAAGGAGTTAACTTATTCAATTTGAGTAAAAAAAGGATTTAACTGATTTAACTCATTTTTTATCAATAGTGAACTGGAAATTACCCTTTTTGAACTGAAGAGAGATTTTGTTGAGATATTTAATTTAATAAAATGAGATATGCTCTCATAATTACTTTTTTTATTTAATTAAATAATCTTTAATTAATTAGAGACACTTTTCTTCTTTAATTAAATAACTTCATTTAATTTGTTAGGAATGGCTTCTCATTTAATTAAATAACTTTGTTTAATTAATTAGAAGGAAGTACTCCTTTTAATTAAATAATTTCGTTTAATTATTTTAAAATTCTTTTTGAAACTAGTCAACTCAAGTCAACCATGGTTAAATTTGGTCAACTTATGGTCAAACTTGATCTTTGCGTATGTGAATATGAGCAAATGTGAGTATGAATTCCAGCAACAATTCGATGCAAATTCTCATTCAACCTTTCAAAATGAAGAGATGAGAGTCTCTTAAATAGACTTTCCTGCAATTCATCAACGGTTGAGATCGATTTCAATCAACGGTCAGGATTATAGGTGAAGTTCAGTCATAAAGGGAGTTAACAGATTTAATTTGAGTAATATAAGGAGTTTACTAATTTTACACATTTTTGATCAATAGTGAACTGGGAATTTCCCTTTTTGAACTGAAGAGAGATTTTGTTGAGATATTTAATTTAATAAAATGAGATATGCTCTCTTAATTACTTTTTCTATTTAATTAAATAATCTTTAATTAATTAGAGACACTTTTTTTATTTAATTAAATAACCTCATTTAATTAGTCAGGAATGGCTTCTCATTTAATTAAATAACTTTGTTTAATTAATTAGAAGTAAGTAATCCATTTAATTAAATAATTTCACTTAATTATTTCAAAATTCTTTTCGAAACTAGTCAACTCAACTCAACCGTGGTTAAATCTAGTCAACTTTTGGTCAAACTTGATCTTTGCGTATGTGAATATGAGCAAATGTGAGTATGAATTCCAGCAACAATTCGATGCAAATTCTCATTCAACCTTTCAAAATGAAGAGATGAGGGTCTTTTAAATACACTTTTTTGGAATTCATTAATGGTTGAGATCGATTTCAATCAACGGTCAGGATTAAAGGTGAAGTTTAGTCAGAAAGGGAGATTTCCAAATCAAAGGAAGTTAACAGATTTAATTTGAGTAAAATAAGGAATTAACTGATTCAATTTGAGTAGAAAAAGGAGTTAACTCATTTAACTCATTTTTTATCAATAGCGAACTGGAAATTTCCGTTTTTGAACTGAAGAAAAAATTTGTTGAGATATTTAATTTAATAAAATGATATATGCTCTCATAATTACTTTTTCTATTTAACTAAATAATCTTTAATTAATTAGAGACACTTTTCTTATTTAGTTAAATAACTTCATTTAATTAGTCAGGAATGGCTTCTCATTTAATTAAATAAATTTGTTTAATTAATTAGAAGTAAGTACTCCATTTAATTTAATAATTTCGTTTAATTATTTCAACATTCTTTTCAAAACTAGTCAACTCAACTCAACCGTGGTTAAATCTGGTCAACTTTTTGTCAAACTTGATATTTGCGTATGTGAATATGAGCAAATGTGAGTATGAATTCCAGCAACAATTCGATGCAAATTCTCATTCAACCTTTCAAAATGAAGAGATGAGGGTCTCTTAAATAGACTTTCCTGGATTTCATCAACAGTTGAGATCGATTTCAATCAACGGTCAGGATTAAAGGTGAAGCTCGGTCATAAAGAGAGATTTCCAAATTAAAAAGAGTTAACATATTTAATTTGAGTAAAATAAGGAGTTAGCTGATTCAATTTGAGTAGAAAAAGGAGTTAACTCATTTAACTCATTTTTGATCAATAGTGAATTAGAAATTTCCCTTTTTGAACTAAAGAGAGATTTTGTTGCGATATTTAATTTAATAAAATGAGATATGCTCTCACAATTACTTTTTCTATTTAATTAAATAATATTTAATTAATTAGAGACACTTTTCTTATTTAATTAAATAACTTCATTTTATTAGTTAGGAATGGCTTCTCATTTAACTAAATAACTTTCTTTGATTAATTAGAAGTAAGTACTCCATTTAACTAAATAATTTCATTTAATTATTTCAAAATTTTTTTCGAAACTAGTCAACTCAAGTTAACCGTGATTAAATCTGGTCAACTTTTTGTCAAACTTGATCTTTGCGTATGTGAATATGAGCAAATGTGAGTATGAATTCCAGCAACAATTCGATGCAAATTCTCATTCAACCTTTCAAAATGAAGAGATGGGGGTCTCTTAAATAGACTTTCCTAAAATTCATCAATGGTTGAGATCGATTTCAATCAACGGTCAGGATTAAAGGTGAAGTTCAGTCATAAAGGGAGATTTCTAAATTAAAGGGAGTTAACAGATTTAATTTGAGTAAAATAAGGAGTTAACTGATTCAATATGCGTAGAAAAAGGAGTTAATTGATTTAACTCATTTTTTATCAATAGTGAACTGGAAATTTCCCTTTTCGAACTGAAGAGAGATTTTGTTGATATATTTAATTTAATAAAATGAGATATGCTCTCATAATTACTTTTTCTATTTAATTAAATAATCTTTAATTAATTAGAGACATTGTTCTTATTTAATTAAATAACTTCATTTAATTTGTTGCTTCTCATTCAATTAAATAACTTTGTTTAATTAATAAGAAGTAAGTACTCCATTTAATTAAATAATTTTGTTTAATTATTTTAAAATTCTTTTCGAAACAAGTCAACTCAAGTCAACCATGGTTAAATCTAGTCAACTTTTGGTCAAACTTGATCTTTGCTTATGTGAATATGAGCAAATGTGAGTATGAATTCTAGCAACAATTCGATGCAAATTCTCATTCAACTTTTCAAAATGGAGAGATGAGGGTCTCTTAAATAGACTTTTCTGGAATTCATCAACCGTCAAGATTAAAGGTGAAGTTCAATCACAAAGGGAGATTTCCAAATTAAAATGAGTTAACAGATTTAATTGTAGTAAAATAATGAGTTAACTGATTCAATTTGAGTAGAAAAAGGAGTTAACTCATTTAACTCATTTTTGATCAATAGTTTATCATGCCCAAAAATGCCAACAAGTTATGTTTTAATATGTATTCAAGTAAATTCACTTAACTTCCTCACACACATGTATAATTATAATTTTTTTAACACAATTCGAATGAAATTTTTTTAAACATATTGTTAACTTAAAATTGCATAGCTAAGTATATATATCAACATATTATCCGATTAATCCAATTTAGATGAATGTGATTACCAATCACAAAAAAAATATATACAGTAAGGTAACACCATCACATTTGATTTTTAAATTACATATGCAAAAATGAAAACAAAGCTATAAGACTTAATGCAAGCATATTTACTCAAGTCTCATTTTTCTATTAAACTACCTGGTTCAAAGGCTCCGTCGGGAAAGAACCAGTAAGAAAACCCGGCTTTGTTGCCACTTCAACAGAAGTTTAAAATACATTTCTATACAGGATTCTAATCCCGAACGTACTTGAATTTCAATAATCAATATACATTTCCATCATGGCCCTTAACAAGGGTTCCATATCAATTTATGCAACACATTTCTAAGAACCGTGGAGAGAACAAAATCTGATCAAGTATTCACAATCATGACTAAGAGGCAAATCAAACATGCATATTCATACAAGGTTATCACAATAGGATTCACAGTGAATCAAAACTAGGAGAAAGGTGGATTCTTCCAACCAGGAGAAGTCAAGCACAACACCAACCAGATGCCCAATGGGGGCTATAAACCAAGAACTTTCGTTCTTCCATTTCAACATACCATAATCATACAAGGTTTGTGCTGGCAGGTAGCAGCCCATAACACCCTACCCTTTCTCCCTCTCCTCATCTTGAGAAGAGACTCTACACTGGTTGGAGTCCAACTAAACAAACCTTTCCCAAAATTGGTCACTTCTACCCTATCTAAGGGTGAGTAATACCAAAACACCCATGCAAGAAAATCTCAAAATTTCAAACATAAACATGAAAAGAAATCATCCAAAATAACGTGGTTTTCAAAGCATCCCAACGTACCCACAACCATACAAGCATTCAAACAACAACAAGGTATCATAAGCATGAATCAAACATGAAATCTGAACAAGGGAGATGAGAATTCCTACCTACACAAAGAGGTAATGGCAATGAACAAGTTTGAGTAGAGCTTTTCCCTTCCTTGCTCCAGTCTTCCCAGACTCCTCTCTAAATGTAGAGATTGGGTAACAACCTCTACTAGACCTAGAAGGGCCTCTAAAAAAAACCTCAAATTCAACCACCCCAAAGGATCAATAACTTCTCCCACCCACTTACAATTATAGGAACTCCTAACTCAACCCATACTATGGTTAAACACTAAGTGGAGGTGAGGTAAGGCAACTCATGGTAACCACTTGCAATTTTCGCACAAAGGTAAAATGAGACTTTTTGAGTGATCTCAAAAGTCAACAAAAGGGGCTTAGGGGTTGGAAAAGAACCCCAACCCATACCCATACCCCTTGGGCATAATTATTTCATGTTTTAAAGCCTTAGGAATAGGTTTGGAATGAAACAAAAGCTAGGAAATAATTAGGATCAACTAACAACTCTAAAAAATAGATTAAGCACTAATCCGAATTAAGGGTGTCTAAACTCGATTAAGAACCCAATTAGCAAAAAGACACTAACTGAATCTGACTTAGGTCCAAAGGTTACACAGCTAACCCTAACTAGCGTGCTGAAAAAGATAAGAAAATTCATGAGTGTCAAGTGACACTATAAGAACACAATTATGAACATTAACATTTACCGATCACAGAAAGATACATACATACATCTCACAATTAATTTAATTAAGAACAACAAGGTTTCCAAAATTAGAACATAGAGATTAGTTATGTTCCTCCATCGAGTTTCCCAGCTAAAATATCTGCACACTCATTGCACACATCAGTAGTCCTATAAAATCACATGCACATATGTATATATACATATCATAAATTCACATAAATTGAAACATACATCAATCAGGGTTTCTTTCATCCTACTTATATCCTTAATCATAAAGATTCCAAAATCAATGTGTTAATCCTACAGTTTACTTAATTCATCAACATACATATACATAAAACCTTAAATGACCAATATCAAATATCTAAAAGTAACATCACACACCATGAAATAATCCAATATGTTCAAGCATCAGATAATGTCTTGACATCTCGATTCATGAGTATCAAAATAATAGTAATGTATCACTATCCTACGATGGATCGGGGTGAACTCAAAACATAATGCTTCAATTACTTAACAATTTAATTCATTTCTACTCATATTTAATCATTAGTAATTACACAATCAATATGACATATAACTTATTCATTAATTCAGATTAAATACAAGAAGAATCATTGGGGTAACAAAATTAATAACATCATCATTAAGTGAAACACCTTGTATTATTGTTAGTGCAAATTAATGTTTAAATAGTCGAGACAACATAGTCATTCTCTAATCTTTAAGTATTAAAGCATGGATGTATTTGTTGTTCTCAATTTCCATTATGACATCTAAAAACCTACAACATTACTTCATATCCATTCAAATCTCCTACAATAGATTTGACAGAGAAATTCATATTTAATAGGTACATGTGAGGAGGGACCTTACATCCTCCCCCACTAGCCTTTGACTTCCTCCTGGAAGTCACACAACTAAATTGTTCATTCTATGCTAGCCCTTATCTAGACTTATTCCACGATTTACTCTTATTAAAAGAATGATTACTAATTAACATACATATTTAGGGAGGTAACATATTTGTCTGATGACCATGTTAAAAGAGAAGTTCAATCCAAAATTCTGACGTGGTTACATTTTCCAGGGTCAATTATTCCTTAAAACATATCGGTCATATATAAACAACATTTTAATCACTTATAAAATACTTATGAAGTCTCTAATAATAATAACAAAAACAAGGTATTTCGAATTCCACATACCCACTCATAGAGTAACAGTTGTATGAGATTCCCTCAAACGAGGTTTCATAATAAGAAACTTGTCCCTTTATTCAAGGTTAAACACTTTTACTTTAGGGTCTCCACAACATACTAATTTCTTGATATAATACTAATCAATCCATTGCTACACATGCACCTTTCCATCTAGAAGTCCATTTGGATAGTTTCGTAACCTTATCTAGTTGTATCCTTGGGTGCAATTCCATCACTCATAACAATCAACAAATATCCACGACCATATACACAAAGTCTTGGGAGAGGGTGGGGCACGAATAAAATCACTAAAAACCCCAAACCCTAAAGTTAAACACCCACTTAATCATCAGGAATCCCTTTTTGGGTAGGCCCATCATATGTCACTTTTCCAACAAAATTCAAAAGAAAGTGCCTCACAATTTAAATCAGCAACAAGGATGAAAGATCCAATGCAAAAGTCTGAAATTAAAGAAACAAAGAGTGGCCACAATAGTAAAATTTTAATCAAGAAATAAAGACATAACCAAGAGGCAAAATAGAATCATCAATAATACAGTTGGCTAAACAACCCCACATCACACTATTTGGAAAATGGAAAGAACGTTGAAATACCAAAATTTGAAATTAAACATATAAATAAATAAATCCAATTACTTACACAATTTACATTACTAACATAATGCGGCTATACTAGGGTCTCTGAGGAAAAAGAGGAATCTTAGGTCTTCCAATTAAATATTAAGGCACATACCCATAATCTTTCTTAGGTCAAATTCACCACAATATACCGACTGGAGTTGTGTTATCAATCTCACCAAATGTGTTATGATCTAGTATTCATAACTTTATCACTATCTGTGTTCTTCCACTGTTTACACAAGTTGTAATTATCATCCAAGAATTTACTACATATTATTGTTCTTATCAATAATTTCATATTCCATGTTTCCTAGTCATAAATGACTTATGAAATTCATCCTTAGGTTGCAGGGTTGTAACTAGTTAGGTATAAAACCATTTGTCAAAGTTTACTTAGTCATTCTTACAACTATCTCCTTGTTGTTGATATAGCTCAACATTAAATTAATCATGACATTGACTCATCTTCTAATAAAAAACCAACCCATTCTATCCAGCTATTTAGACAACTCTAAATCCATTACACTTTTGAATCCTACTATAGCCACTTGAACTAATTTACAATTAAATACATAATATTACTTCTAAAGCATTTCTAGAATACTCAAAATGGAAAAATAAAAATAAAAATAGATAATTCAATTAATAATATTCTTATAAGAAGATATTATAACTAAACACCTAGTAATTTAACCACTCAACTTCACCAACAAATACAATTGTTTCTAACGAAAAATCTCAATCTTATAACAAATAATTTAATTAATCACTAACATTCAGTAGTTTTACTAATTCATAACAAGTTCCTAACATCCTAATCACTTGCTAAAACTTTCTAATTCTAACCTCTAGCACATTAATAACTAACTTCAACTTACTAATTAAAACCTAATACTAATACTAACATTGAAACTTTTTTTTTTTTAAAATACTAACTTCTAACATCTTCTAAACATTAACTATACCTGCTAACAAAATTTATTAAAACCTAATTTCAAAAGCATTAACTACTAACATCAAATATTACATATATATTCTAATTATTATTTTATTTTATTTTTAAAAACAAAATAATTATCTTAATAATAAATCTATAAATTGACCAAACTTTATCTAAACTAAAACAACAATCAACTTTAATTTAATCTTATTTTCTTTTACTTTATACTTACTAACATTATTAATTAATATAACTCAATACTAACTAATTTTCTAACATATAACATTACTTAGTATACACTACTAAACCCTTTAACTTTCCCCTTTAACTTGCAATCTAACTAACTTTATCAAAAAAAAAAAAAGAATAACTAAAATCTTACCATTAAATAAATACAATCATGATGAGGTAATAATGATCATCAAAAACTACAAGCAGTGACTAGAGGAAGGAAAGACCAATAAAAAGCCTATCATTTGAAATTTAATCTTCTTTGTAATAGTATCATTTGGATTGGGACTAATGCATTGGGTAAATCAATATGAAGTGAATGAGGTACGTAGATGTCGAATCTGCATTAGATGCCAACAACTCAAAACTCTTTTCTTATAGAAAGATATACCTACGTGTTGGTCTTGTACTTGAAGTAGGCCATCGAAAACGCTGTAGTTAACTATTTGAAAAAGTATTAATGTGAAATGACGAGCTTCTCTTACTTGCGCCTACCAACTTGGACTTCGGTGCTTCCCAAGCAAGCTCACGTGGTCAAAGTGGGCTTGGGCGAATTTAACTATAGATTTGTTTGTTTTCAAAATTATGTTATTACCTTTCCTAGCTGCCACCATTCACCACCATGTCTCATTCTCACCAAGCTCAACCAATTCAGCTTTAATGCAGCTTTAATGGTGTGGGAAGGAAGGAGGTGCAAAGATGCCAAGGTGGGTTGGGTCTAAATACGATTACCCCCCCTTTTTCATTTAATGACGCCAACCCCCACCCAATTTTGCAAGCTTGCGTACTGATTAAATAATGATCAGGTTTCTCATTATATGTATGGTGCTGCAGAAAATAGATCGCCTGACGACAAAATCTACCTTGTTGACACTATTGTTCAATGTCCTATTATGTTTTAAGCTTACAAATATTATATTCCCATCATACATGTAATTTTTTGGTTATCTACAGCTATGCAAACATCTTTACTATATAAGGTGTGACTGTATCTATGTCTCACTGCTCTTATATCTATACTTGCTCATTCACATATTAGTAACAGTAGTGTGTGATTCTAATTTGAAGATGATTTTTGATCAACTTTAGATGACACATACATCAATTCTATTTAGAAGTCTTATGTTAAACACGGTGTTTGGAAAGTGTTTTACGAGAAGCAAGTCCTAAATTTATCGCAACTTCTGTTTGTTGTAACAATTCCATCGTTCTTTGTCTTGTATGCAAGTCATTGACATATTCATCCCAATTTTTGAAGATAATACTTTTGACAATTTTCTTGGTGTGTTGTCTTCTCTTATATATTGATTTAAAATTATTGTTGTGTAATTTTTATATTATTGGAAGTCTCTTGGAAACTGTTCTTCTAGGCATTCTTCTAGGCATCATGTCTATTCCCATTGATTTCCTAGGAACTCATTATCATACAACACTTTCAAGTACGGTGCAAAGTTGATGAGATTCTATTTTGTTTGACAGAATAAAAAAAAAGAGCGTTGTTGATTTGGGGAATAGCGTCTAGTGATGATGATGGTCTACTGTCTGTCTTGATACTTATGGTCGATAACTCAGAGGAATTGCAGGGCAAATACCACAAGATAAAATAAACAGCATAGCGAACAATTGGAACATTGATATGGATTATTTCCTTTGCTGAAGACCTAGCACAGGAATCATCAGCGAATACAGAGATAAAGAGAAGACTAAAATTTCAAAAGAAATAATTATGACCTTAATAGTGAGTGGGCATTAGTCTATTTATAGCCAATATTGATGAAGTTGACAAAAAGGAAAGAAAGACATTCAGACACGACATAATTAGTGGAGGGCATTAACAAATGTGTAAGTTTACCATGAAGTCATCTATGACTCCAACCACCAAATCAAATCATGGAGCTACTTCCAAATCAGATTCTTTCAAACATTATCAAACCAAAATCTCATCCTTATGATATTTTTGATGTTATCCTTGGGGGGGGTAGATCAAGGGGGAATCAGACTCCTTCCCCAACAGTATTGGTCGAGCGCATCCACCCAACACATTTGATCATTATGTCTTAGAATTTCTCAAGTTGGATGGTGCAGAATCAGTCTCCAGCATAGGTGAGATAGATAGTGTGGATCATTCAATCGCCGTGTAGGCTTGCGGCCATAACAACACAAAAAGGCAGGTAGGAAGGGTGTCCTACAATGCAATGATGATGAGTTCGACATTTTTTGGCTAGCAGTGAGGGAGATGTGAGTTGCATTTATAAGGCATTCAAGGCAACTTTAAAACATGCTTAGACTTAAATCTTTATACTTACCCAACATGTAGTGACACCAGTGAAAACACAAGAGAGTGGCATCAACTACGATGTATAAGAAGGCATTAAAGTCTATGAAGTTTAGTGCGTCATACAATTGTAAGGATAGACATAGAGTACTTTAGATATTTTATATATATTATTATATATTTTTCTCTTATTGTATTTATTTATAATAATAAAAAAATTATAAAAAAAATATGCTCTGTCTTAAGGGGATTAAAACTTTCCCCATACATAATACATCATCCTATAGATGCATATTTTGAATACACTTTTTTTTTTTTGTGTGTGTGTGTGAGATAACTTATAAAGATGGATCTATTTTATCTATTTACTATTATTTATGCTTTCATATTAATTTACAATTTCTATCTAATTATTTCAATGTTGAAGATTTTCTTGAAAGTGAACCTTGTGGAATATAATCTATTCCAAATAAATAAATAAAACCTTCTTATCCAAGGATGTAAAATTTTCACAACCCTTATGTTTTTCCTCTAAGGGTGGGATTTTTTAGTTTATTTATATAGCTAAGGGGGATTTTTTTTTAAAAAATTTGGATTATAACATAGAGTTTAAATGTCTTATTACTACAATAAGATGAGATTATTTCTCTTTCCAATCAAATACGAAAATGCCAAAGGAGATTTAATTCATGTAATTTTAAATGTCCACACTTTACATGGACCCATTTTTGCCCAAGTGTTACGAAACCTGGCTCTGATACCAAAATGTCATGCCCAAAAATGCCAACAAGTTATGTTTTAATATGTATTCAAGTAAATTCACTTAACTTCCTCACGCACATGTATAATTATAATTTTTTTAACACAATTCGAATGCAAATTTTCTTAACATATTTTAAACTTAAAATTGCATAGCTAAGTATATATATCAACATATTATCCGATTAATCCAATTTAAACGAATGTGATTACCAATCACAAAAAAAAAATATACAGTAAGGTAACACCATCACATTTGATTTTTAAATTACATATGCAAAACTGAAAACAAATCTATAAGACTTAATGCAAGCATATTTACTCAAGTCTCATTTTTCTATTAAACTACCTGGTTCAAAGGCTCCGCCGGGAAAGAACCAGTAAGAAAACCCGACTTTGTTGCCACTTCAACAGAAGTTTAAAATACATTTCTACACAAGCTTCTAATCTCGAACATACTTGAATTTCAACAATTAATATACATTTCCATCATGGCCCTTAACAAGGGTTCCATATCAATTTCTGCAACACATTTCTCAGAACCGTGGAGAGAACAAAATCTGATCAAGTATCCACAATCATGACTAAGAGGCAAATCAAACATGCATATTCATACAAGGTTATCACAATAGGATTCACAATGAATCAAAACTAGGAGAAAGGTGGATTCTTCCAACCAAGAGAAGTCAAGCACAACACCAACCAGATGCCCAATCGGGGCTATAAACCAAGAACTTTCGCTCTTCCATTTTAACATACCATAATCATACAAGGTTTGTGCTGACAGGTAGGGGCCCATAACACCCTACCCTTTCTCCCTCTTCACATCCTGAGAAGAGACTCTACACTGGTTCGAGTCCAACTAAACAGACCTTTCCCAAAATTGGTCACTTCTACCCTATCTAAGGGTGAGTAATACCAAAACACCCATGCAAGAAAATCTCAAAATTTCAAACATAAACATGAAAAGAAATCATCCAAAATAACATGGTTTTCAAAGCATCCCAACATACCCACAACCATACAAGCATTCAAACAACAACAAGGTAGCATAAGCATGAAACAAACATGAAATCTAAACAAGGGAGATGAGAATTCCTACCTACACAAAGACGTAATGGCAATGAACAAGATTGAGTAGAGCTTTTCCCTTCCTTGCTCCAATCTTCGCAGACTCCTCTCTAAATGTAGAGATTGGGTAACAACCTCTACTAGACGTAGAAGGGCCTCTAAAAAAAATCTCGAACTCAACCACCCAAAAGGATCAATAACTTCTCCCACCCACTTACAATTCTAGGAACTCCTAACTCAACCCAAACTATGGTTAAACACTAAGTGGAGGTGAGGTAAGGCAACTCATGGTAACCACTTGCAATTTTCGCACAAAGGTAAAATGAGACTTTTTGAGTGATCTCAAAAGTCAACAAAAGGGGCTTAGGGGTTGGAAAAGACCCCCAACCCATACCCATACCCCTTGGGCATAATTATTTCATGTTTTAAAGCCTTAAGAAGAGGTTTGGAACGAAACAAAAGCTAGGAAATAATTAGGACCAACTAACAACTCTAAAAAGCAGATTAAGCACTAATCCGAATTAAGGGTGTCTAAACTCGATTAAGAACCCAATTAGCAAAAAGACACTAATTGAATCTGACTTAGGTCCAAAGGTTACACAGCTAACCCTAACTAGCACGCTGAAAAAGATAAGCAAATTCATGAGTGTCAAGTGACACTATAAGAACACAATTATGAACATTAACATTTACCGTTCACAGAAAGATACATACATACATCTCACAATTAATTTAATTACGAACAACAAGGTTTCCAAAATTAGAGCATAGAGATCAGTTATATTCCTCCATCGAGTTTCTCGACTAAAATATCTGCACACTCATTGCACACATCAGTAGTCCCGTAAAATCACATGTACATATGTATATATACATATCATAAATTCACATAAATTGAAACATACATCAATCAGGGTTTCTTTCATCCTACTTATATCCTTAATCATAAAGATTCCAAAATCAATGTGTTAATCCTACAGTTTACTTAATTCATCAACATACATATACATAAAACCTTAAATGACGAATATCAAATATCTAAAATTAATATCACACACCATGAAATAATCCAATATGTTCAAGCATCAGATAATGTCTTAACATCTCGATTTGTGAGTATCAAAATAATAGTAATGTATCACTATGCTAAGATGGATCGGGGCGAACTCAAAACATAATGCTTCAATTACTTAACAATTTAATTCATTTCTACTCACATTTAATCATCATTAATTACACAATCAATATGACATATAACTTATTCATTAATTCAGATTAAATACAAGAAGAATCATTGGGGTAACAAAATCAATAACATCATCATTAAGTGAAACACCTTGTATTATTGTTAGTGCAAATTAATGTTTAAACAGTCGAGAAAACATAGTCGTTCTCTAATCTCTAAGTATTAAAGCATGGATGTATCTGTTGTTCTCAATTTCCATTAGGACATCTAAAAACCTACAACATTACTTCATATCCATTCAAATCTCCTACAACAGATTTGACAGAGAAAGTCATATTTAATAGGTACATGTGAGGAGGGACCTTACATAGTGAACTGGAAATTTTCCTTTTTGAACTGAAGAGATATTTTGTTGAGATATTTAATTTAATAAAATGAGATATGCTCTCATAATTACTTTTTTAATTTAATTAAATAATCTTTAATTAATTAGAGACATTTTTTTTATTTAAATAAATAACTTCATTTAATTAATTAGAAATGGCTTCTCATTTAATTAAATAACTTTGTTTAATTAATTAGAAGTAAGTACTCCATTTAATTAAATAATTTCATTTAATTATTTCAAAAAAAATTTTGATACTAGTCAACTCAAGTCAACCGTGGTTAAATCTCGTCAACTTTTTGTCAAACTTGATCTTTGCGTATCTGAATATGAGGAAATGTGAGTATGAATTCTAGCAACAATTCGATGCAAATTCTCATTCAACCTTTCAAAATGAAGAGATGAGGGTCTCTTAAATAGACTTTCCTGAAATTTATCAACGGTTGAGATCGATTTCAATCAACGGTCAGAATTAAGGGTGAAGTTTAGTCATAAAGGGAGATTTCCAAATTAAAGGGAGTTAATAGATTTAATTTGAGTAAAATAAGGAGTTAACTGATTCAATTTGAGTAGAAAAAGGAGTTAACTGATTTCACTCATTTTTTATCAATACTGAACTATAAATTTCCCTTTTTGAACTGAAGAGAGATTTTGTTGAGATATTTAATTTAATAAAATGAGATATTCTCTCATAATTACCTTTTCTATTTAATTAAATAATCTTTAATTAATTAGAGACACTTTTCTTATTTAATTAAATAACTTCATTTAATTAATTAAAAATGGCTTCTCATTGAATTAAATAACTTTGTTTAATTAATTAGAAGTAAGTACTCCATTTAATTAAATAATTTCATTTAATTATTTCAAAATTCTTTTCGAAACTAGTCAACTCATGTCAACCGTGGTTAAATCTAGTCAACTTTTAGTCAAACTTGATATTTGCGTATGTGAAT
Organism: Cupressus sempervirens; assembly: GCA_028749045.1. Classification (NCBI taxonomy): domain Eukaryota; kingdom Viridiplantae; phylum Streptophyta; class Pinopsida; order Cupressales; family Cupressaceae; genus Cupressus; species Cupressus sempervirens. The sequence continues at coordinate 115,975,222 of CM053783.1, forward strand.
ATGAACAAATGTGAGTATGAATTCCAGCAATAATTCGATGCAAATTCTCATTCAACCTTTCAAAATGAAGAGATGAGGGTCTCTTAAGTAGACTTTCCTGGAATTCATCAACGGTTGAGATCGATTTCAATCAATGGTTAGGATTAAAGGTGAAGTTTAGTCATAAAGGGAGATTTTCAAATTAAAGGGAGTTAACACATTTAATTTGAGTAAAATAAGGAGTTAACTTATTCAATTTGAGTAGAAAAAGGAGTTAACTGATTTAACTCATTTTTTATCAATAGTGAACTGGAAATTTCTCTTTTTGAACTGAAAAGAGATTTTATTAAAATATTTAATTTCATAAAATCAGATATGCTCTCATAATTACTTTTTCTATTTAACTAAATAATCTTTAATTAATTAGAGACACTTTTCTTATTTAATTAAATAACTTCATTTAATTAATTAGGAATGGCTTCTCATTTAAATAAATAACTTTGTTTAAATAATTAGAAGTAAGTACTCTATTTAATTAAATAATTTGTTTAAATTATTTCAAAATTCTTTTCAAAACTAGTCAACTCAAGTCAACCATGGTTAAATTTGGTCAACTATTGGTCAAACTAGATATTTGCGTATGTGAATATGAGCAAATGCGAGTATGAATTCCAGCAACAATTCGATGCAAATTCTCATTCAACTTTTCAAAATGAAGAGATGAGGGTCTCTTAAATAAACTTTCTTAGAATTCATCAATGGTTGAGATTGATTTTAATCAACGGTTAGGATTAAAGGTGAAGTTCAGTAATAAGGGGAGATTTTCAAATTAAAGGGAGTTAACAGATTTAATTTGAGTAAAATGAGGAGTTAACTGATTCAACTTGAGTAAAAAAAGGAGTTAACTAATTTAACTCATTTTTTATCAATAGTGAACTAGAAATTTCCCTTTTTGAACTGAAGAGAGATTTTGTTGAGATGTTTAATTTAACAAAATGAGATATGCTCTCATAATTACTTTTTCTATTTAATTAAATAATCTTTAATTAATTAGAGACACTTTTCTTATTTAATTAATTAACTTCATTTAATTAATTAGGAATGGCTTCTCATTTAATTAAATAACTTTGTTTAATTAATTAGAAGTAAGTACTCCATTTAATTAAATAATTTTGTTTAATTATTTTAAAATTGTTTTCGAAACTAGTCAACTCAAGTCAACCATGGTTAAATTTGGTCAACTTTTGGTTAAACTTGATCTTTGTGTATGTGAATATGACCAAATGTGAGTATGAATTCCAGCAACAATTCGATGCAAATTCTCATTCAACCTTTCAAAATGAAGAGATAAGAGTCTCTTAAATAGACTTTCCTGCAATTCATCAACGGTTGAGATCGATTTCAATCAACGATCAGCATTAAAGGTGAAGTTCAGTCATAAAGGGAGTTAACAGATTTAATTTGAGTAATATAAGGCGTTTACTGATTTTACTCATTTTTGATCAATAGTGAACTGGAAATTTCCCTTTTTGAACTGAAGAGAGATTTTGTTGAGACATTTAATTTAATAAAATGAGATATGCTCTCTTAATTACTTTTTCTATTTAATTAAATAATCTTTAATTAATTAGAGACACTTTTTTTATTTAATAAAATAACTTCATTTAATTAGTCAAGAATGGCTTCTCATTTAATTAAATAACTTTGTTTAATTAAATAGAAGTGAGTACTCCATTTAATTAAATAATTTCACTTAATTATTTCAAAATTCTTTTTGAAACTAGTCAACTCAACTCAACCATTGTTAAATCTAGTCAACTTTTGGTCAAACTTGATCTTTGCGTATGTGAATATGAGCAAATGTGAGTATGAATTCCAAGAACAATTCAATGCAAATTCTCATTCAACCTTTCAAAATGAAGAGATCAGGGTCTTTTAAATAGACTTTCTTGAAATTCATTAATGGTTGAGATCGATTTCAATCAACGGTCAGGATTAAAGGTGAAGTTCAGTCAGAAAGGGAGATTTCCAAATTAAAGGGAGTTAACAAATTTAATTTGAGTAAAATAAGGAGTTAACTGATTCAATTTGAGTAGAAAAAAGAGTTAACTGATTTAACACATTTTTGATCAATAACGAACTCAAAATTTCCCTTTTTGAACTGAAGAGAGATTTTGTTGAGATATTTAATTTAATAAAATGAGATATGCTCTCATAATAACTTTTTCTATTTAATTAAATAATCTTTAATTAATTAGAGACACTTTTTTTATTTAATTAAATAACTTTATTTAAATAATTAAGAATGGATTCTCAGTTAATTAAATAACTTTGTTTAATTAATTAGAAGTAAGTACTCCATTTAATTAAATAATTTCATTTAATTATTTAAAAATTCTTTTCGAAACTAGTCAACTCAGGTCAACCGTTGTTAAATTTGGTCAACTTTTGGTCAAACTTGATCTTTGCGCATGTGAATATGAGCAAATGTGAGTATGAATTCCAGCAACAATTCGATGCAAATTCTCATTCAATCTTTCAAAATGAAGAGATGAGAATCTCTTAAATTGACTTTCCTGGAATTAATCAACGACTGAGATCAATTTCAATCAACGGTCAGGATTAAAGGTGAAGCTCAGTCATAAAGAAAGATTTCCAAATTAAAGGGAGTTAACAGATTTAATTTGAGTAAAGTAAGGAGTTAAGTTATTCAATTTGAGTAGAAAAAGGAGTTAACTGATTTAACTCATTTTTGATCAATAGTCAACTGAAAATTTTCCTTTTTGAACTGAAGAGAGATTTTGTTGAGATATTTAATTTAATAAAATGAGATATGCTCTCATAATTACTTTTTCTATTTAATTAAATAATCTTTAATTAATTAGAGACACTTTTATTATTTAATTAAATTACTTCATTTAATTAATTAGGAATGGCTTCTCAGTTAATTAAATAACTTTTTTTAATTAATTAGAAGTAAGTACTATATTTAATTAAGTAATTTCATTCAATTATTTAAAAATTTTTTTTGAAACTAGTCAACTCAAGTCAACTGTGGTTAAATCTGGTCAACTTTTCGTCAAACTTGATCTTTGTGTATGTGAATATGAGCAAATATAAGTATGAATTCCAGCAACAATTCGATGCAACTTCTCATTCAATCTTTCAAAATGAAGAGATGAGAGTCTCTTAAGTAGACTTTTCTGGAACTCATCAACGGTTGAAATCGATTTCAATCAAGGGTCAGGGTTAAAGGTAAAGTTCAGTCATAAAGGGAGATTTCCAAATTAATGGGAGTTAACATATTTAATTTGATTTAAATAAGGAGTTAACTGATTCAATTTGAGTAGAAAAAGGAGTTAACTGATTTAACTCATTTTTTATCAATAAGAAACTGGAAATTTCTCTTTTTGAACTGAAGAGAGATTTTGTTGAGATATATAATTTAATAAAATCAGATATGCTCTCATAATTACTTTTTCTATTTAATTAAATAATCTTTAATTAATTAGAGATACTTTTCTTATTTAATTAAATAACTTCATTTAATTAATTAGGAATGGCTTCTCATTTAATTAAATAACCTTGTTTAAATAATTAGAAGTAAGTACTATATTTAATTAAATAATTTCATTTAATTATTTCAAATTTTTTTTCAAAACTAGTCAACTCAAGTCAACCGTGGTTAAATCTGTTCAACTATTGGTTAAACTTGATCTTTGCGTATGTGAATATGAGCATATGTGAGTATGAATTCTAGCAATAATTTGATGCAAATTCTCATTCAACCTTTCAAAATGAAGAGATGAGGGTCTCTTAAATAGACTTTTCTAGAATTCATCAACGGTTGAGATCGATTTCAATCAACGGTTAGGATTAAAGGTAAAGCTCAGTCATAAAGAGAGATTTCCAAATTAAAGGGAGTTAACAGATTTAATTTGAGTAAAATAAGGAGTTAAGTGATTCAATTTGAGTGGAAAAAGGAGTTAACTGATTTAACTCATTTTTTATCAATAGTGAACTGGAAATTTCCCTTTTTGAACTGAAGAGAGATTTTGTTGAGATATTTAATTTAATAAAATAAGATATACACTCATAATTACTTTTTCTATTTAATTAAATAATCTCTAATTAATTAGAGACACTTTTCTTATTTAATTAAATAACTTCATTTAATTAATTAGGAATGGCTTCTCATTTAATTAAATAACTTTGTTTAATTAATTAGAAGTAAGTACTCCATTTAATTAAATAATTTCGTTTAATTATTCCAAAATTCTTTTCGAAACTAGTCAACTCAAGTCAACCGTGGTTAAATCTAGTCAACTTTTGGTCAAACTTGATCTTTGCGTATGTGAATATGAGCAAATGTGAGTATGAATTCTAAAAACAATTCGATGCAAATTCTCATTCAACCTTTCAAAATGAAGAGATGAGGGTCTCTTAAATAGACTTTCTTGAAATTCATCAACGGTTGAAATCAATTTCAATCTTCGGTCAGGATTAAAGGTGAAGTTCAGTGATAAAGGGAGATTTCCAAATTAAAGGGAGTTAACAAATTTAATTTGAGTAAAATAAGGAGTTAGCTGATTCAATTTGAGTAGAAAAAAGAGTTAACTGATTTAACTCATTTTTGATCAATAGTGAACTAAAAATTTCCCTTTTTGAACTGAAGAGAGATTTTGTTCAGATATTTAATTTAATAAAATGAGATATGCTCTCATAATTACTTTTTCTTTTTAATTAAATATTCTTTAATTAATTAGAGACACTTTTCTTATTTAATTAAATAACATCATTTAATTAATTAGAAATGACTTCTCATTTAATTAAATAACTTTGTTTAATTAATTAGAAGTAAGTACTCAATTTAATTAAATAATTTCCTTTAATTATTTCAAAATTCTTTTCGAAACTTCTCAATTCAAGTCAACTGTGGTTAAATCTGGTCAAATTTTGGTCAAACTTAATTTTTACATATGTGAATATGAGCAAATGTGAGTATGAATTCTAGCAACAATTCGATGCAAATTCTCATTCAACCTTTCAAAATAAAGAGATGAGGGTCTCTTAAGTAGACTTTCCTAGAATTCATCGATGGTTGAGATCGATTTCAATCAACGGTTAGGATTAAATTTGAAGTTCAATCATAAAGTGAGATTTCCAAATTAAAGAGAGTTAAAAAATTTAATATGAGTAAATAAGGAGTTAATTGATTCAGTTTGAGTAGAAAAAGGTGTTAACTGATTTAACTCATTTTTGATCAATAGTGAACTGAAAATTTTCCTTTTTGAACTGAAGAGAGATTTTGTTGAGATATTTAATTCAATAAAATGAGATATGCTCTCATAACTACTTTTTCTATTTAATTAAATAATCTTTAATTAATTAGAGACACTTTTCTTATTTAATTAAATAACTTTATTTAATTAATTAGGAATGGCTTCTCAGTTAATTAAATAATTTTGTTTAATTAATTAGAAGTAAGTACTCTATTTAATTAAATAATTTTGTTTAATTATTTCAAAAAAAAATTTGAAACTAGTCAACTCAACTCAATCGTGGTTAAATCTGGTCAACTTTTGGTCAAACTTGATCTTTGCGTATGTGAATATGACCAAATGTGAGTATGAATTCCAGCAATAATTCGATGGAAATTCACATTCAACCTTTCAAAATGAAGAGATGAGGGTCTCTTAAATAGACTTTTCTAAAATTCATCAATGGTTAAGATCGATTTCAATCAACGGTCAAGATTAAAGGTGAAGTTCAGTCATAAAGGAAAATTTCCAAATTAAACGGAGTTAAAAGATTTAATTTGAGTAAAATAAGGAGTTAACTGATTTAATTTGAGTAGAAAAAGGAGTTAACTGATTTAACTCATTTTTTATCAATAGTGAAGTGGAAATTTTCCTTTTTGAACTGAAGAGAGATTTTGTTGACATATTTAATTTAATAAAATGAGATATGCTCCCATAATTACTTTTTCTATTTAATTAAATAATCTTTAATTAATTAGAGACACTTTTCTTATTTAATTAATTAGGAATGGCTTTTCATTTAATCAAATAACTTTTTTTAATTAGTAAGAAGTAAGTACTGCATTTAATTAAATAATTTCGTTTAATTATTTCAAATTTTTTTTCAAAACTAGTCAACTCAAGCCAATCGTGGTTAAATCTGGTCAACTTTTGGTCAAACTTAATTTTTGCGTATGTGAATATGAGAAAATGTGAGTATGAATTCCAACAATAATTCGATGCAAATTCTCATTCAACCTTTCAAAATAAAGAGATGAGGGTCTGTTAAGTAGACTTTCCTGGAATTCATCAAAGGTTGAGATCGATTTCAATCAACGGTCAGGATTAAAGGTGAAGTTCAGTCATAAAGGGAGATTTCCAAATTAAAGGGAGTTAACAGATTTAATATGAGTAAATAAGGAGTTAACTGATTCAGTTTGAGTAGAAAAAGGAGTTAACTAATTTAATTCATTTTTGATCAATAGTGAACTGGAAATTTCTCTTTTTGAACTGAAGAGAGATTTTGTTGAGATATTTAATTTAATAAAATGAGATATGCTCAAATAATTACTGTTTCTATTGAATTAAATAATCTTTAATTAATTAGAGATACTTTTTTTATTTAATTAAATAACTTCATTTAATTAATTAGGAATGGCTTCTCATTTAATTAAATAATTTTGTTTAATTAGTTAGAAGTAAGTACTCAATTTAATTAAATAATTTTATTAAATTATTTCAAAATTCTTTTTGAAACTAGTCAACTCAAGTCAACCATGGTTAAATCTGGTCAACTTTTGGTCAAACTTGATCTTTGCGTATGTGAATATGAGAAAATGTGAGTATGAATTCGAGCAACAATTCGATGCAAATTCTCATTCAACTTTTCAAAATGAAGAGATGAGGGTCTCTTAAATAGACTATCCTGGAATTCATCAACGGTTGAGATCGATTTCAATCAACGGTCAGGATTAATGGTGAAGTTCAGTCATAAAGGGAGATTTTCAAATTAAAGGGAGTTAACAAATTTAATTTGAGTAAAATAAGGAGTTAACTTATTCAATTTGAGTAGAAAAAGGAGTTAACTGATTTAAGTCATTTTTGACCAATAGTGAACTGAAAATTTCCCTTTTTGAACTGAAGAGAGATTTTGTTGAGATATTTAATTTAATAAAATGAGATTTGTGCTCATAATTACTTTTTCCATTTAATTAAATAATCTTTAATGAATTAGAGACACTTTTCTTATTTAATTAAATAAGTTCATTTAATTAATTAGGAATGGCTTCTCATTTAATTAAATAATTTCGTTTAATTATTTCAAAAAAAAATTTGAAACTAGTGAACTCAATTCAACCATGGTTAAATCTGATCAACTTTTGGTCAAACTTGATCTTTGCATATATGAATATGAGCAAATGTGAGTATGAATTTCAGCAACAATTCGATGCAAATTCTCATTCAACCTTTCAAAATGAAGAGATGAGGGTCTTTTAAATAGACTTTCCTGGAATTTATCAATGGGTGAGATTGATTTCAATCTATGGTCAAGATTAAAGGTGAAGTTCAGTCATAAAGGGAGATTTCCAAATTAAAGGGAGTTAACAAATTTAATTTGAGTAAAATAAGGAGTTAACTGATTCAATTTGAGTAGAAAAAGGAGTTAACTGATTTAACTCATTTTTTATCAATAGTGAACTGCAAATTTCCCTTTTTGAATTGAAGAGAGATTTTGTTGAGATATTTAATTTAATAAAATGAGATATGCGCTCATTATCACTTTTTCCATTTAATTAAACAATCTTTAATTAATTAGAGACACTTTTCTTATTTAATTAAATAACTTCATTTAATTAATTAGGAATGGCTTCTCATTTAATTAAATAACTTTTTTTAATTAATTAGAAGTAAGTGCTCCATTTAATTAAATAATTTTGTTTAATTATTTCAAAATTCTTTTTGAAACTAATCAACTCAAGTCAACCATGGTTAAATCTGGTCAACTTTTGGTCAAAGTTGATCTTTGCGTATGTGAATATGAGCAAATGTGAGTATGAATTCCAGCAACAATTTGATGCAAATTCTCATTCAACCTTTCAAAATGAAGAGACGAAGAAAAAGTTGCAAAAGGATTTGATTTTTTTTTTTCATTTAAAAATGGAAGTTAGTTGAATATTGATTTTTTTAAAATTGATATTTAATTAATAAAACTAAAAAAAAATCAAAATAGAAGAGTACTTAGCTTCATCATGAAGCTAAGAGCATAAAAAATAGCAACTTTTTGAATCAAACAGCAAAAAGTGACATGTAGCACAAAAAATGGAAATCTTAATGGTTAATTAAAATAGCTGCCTAATTTTAGTCTGCAGCTTTAAAGGCATTGTTCTTTTGAAGGATGATTTATATAAGAAACCCTGTCATTCATTCAGACTCACACAGAAATTTGAAGAGCAAATCAAGAATAGGAGTAAGATTTTAGGAGTTCAAGGGAACAGATTTTATGAGAAATTTTCTGAAATTGTTGAGGAATTTTCTAGGAATTCACGACAGAAGATTTTGAATCCCATTAGAGAGGAATTTTCTTTGCAGTGAGTTGTGGGGAAGAGTTAAAAAAGTGAATCTTGAAAGGAGAATGGAAATTTTGGCAAAAATCTAAAATCTTTGTCTTATGGAGAAGTTGTATCCGTTGTTTTTAAATACTTTCTTTGCATAGTCTTAAGTATGTATGTTTTCCATTTTGCAGGAAAGGAAAATGGCAGAGCCTAGGGGAAAAGGAAAAACGTGAGGATAGTTGATAAAGAATGAAAGAAGAGGATTCTATCCTGAATCCAAAATTGTGTCAAAGTGGGCAGAAATCGGAGATACAAGACTCGGCGGCCATAATTTGAAAGATTTCAACCAGAGAATGCTCAAATACAATGACCATCAACCGGCACACCTAGCCACAAGAATTGTGAGAAGTGGAATTTTTGTTGCAGCTGCTTTCCCTCCTTCTTTTCAACATCCAGAATTGATTGTGGAATGTACTAAGCACTACAGTCCTAGAGACAGAACCATTTGGGATTTTGAACGAAATATTCTGGCAGATTTTTCTTTGGCATCCATTTCTGAAGCATTTGGAATTCCTTCAAATCCAAGGATGGTCACAAAAACACAAGAGCAAGCACTGAGAATCTATACATTTGGAATCAATTTTTGTTAAGAAATAATCAACAAAAAATGGTTGAAAAATAATAGACCGCATCATTCCAAGATTCCTAAAGAAATAGTATAGCTTGACTTGCAAAAGGAATATAGAGATATGGTCATGATGTTGAGTAGCATATTTGGCATGCCTTAATCTTATAGGTTTGAATCTTGGATGTGGTATTTTTTTGAGCAAGTAATGGAGGAAGGCGACAGACTAGATTGGGCTGGGCTCATAAGTGATAACCTAAATGAATAGTTGATGAATCTAGAACATACAAGGAAATTTTACATGATCTCCTATGTCATCTACATGCTAGCACGGAGGACAAATTATGATGGACTATGATGCAAAGGACCAATTGGAAGCGGAAGCCAACACCTCAAAGTCCATGAATGTTACCTGCAGTTGCATTTGTATTCAAAGGAGGATTACATGAAGGTTAATGATATATTTTCCATGCGAATAGTAAGAACACTGAAAAAGAGGCCACATATAAGAATTTCAATAGGTGCAATGAAATTGCTCGAGGAATATGGCGCTTGGTTCATTCAGTTTCCTACATTTTCATATATCCAAGTTCAAGGATTCTCCACAGAACCATACAAACTTCCTAGGTATCCAACAGAGAAGATGGTCTTGTTAGAGCTTACTCGACAACTTACAACCTATGACAAGATTCAGAAAGGGAAGAAGAAGTTGGGATTGCAGTTTCCAATCTCCATAGGAGAAGGGAAAACTGAAGTATGCCCATGTCTAAAAGCTGCAAAGAAATCATCAAATGAGCTCCACTTCTTCCGCCTTTTGCTTTATCCAAAGAGGAATGATTTTGATCCTTACAACAAGATCTCATTAGTAGGAGTATCAAAGTACCAACACAAAGTTCACCTTGAAGACTTTTGGGCAAATGCAGCAGATGAGAATGAGATTAGAAAAAGATTGCATTCAAGACTACCATTGAACATTATTAGAGCATGCAACATATTCAAGGTTCCTGATCAAATGGAGGAGGACCCAAACGTGATGCGAAAAGGATTCAATCCAAAAATAATAGCTCAACCATTTGATTGGAAGAAGAAAGAAATTATAGATCTTGAAGCCCTTTCAAAACCAGTCTTAGATTTTACAAAGTGGTGGATTGAGCGTAAGCTTGAAAAATTAGTCGCACAAGCAAATGGACTCACATATAGGTTGCTTGGCCATAGACCACTTAGGGATGAAAGATCAAGACAAATATGTGAAGGGACTATTGAAGAAAGGGGAACTCCATCTAAAGATGTAGGAACCAAGAAAGGGAAGGAGGTACCTCGAGAAAAGTGCCCTAGGATTGAGGAAGTCATCCGAGAACCTCAAAATAAGAAGCAGAAACATGGAGATGCCCCGTCTTCTCCGAGTCGAACTCCAAGTGTCCAAGAGATAGAAACTTTTGAAAGGTAGGATGTAGGGACAAATATAAGGAGATTCAAGCAAGAAGAGAATTTGGATAGGTCAACTCATGATAGGTTGAGTATAAATGCTTATAAAAAATCCATGCAAGAAAGAGGGAGAGATCAAGATATTGGTACGGAAGAAAGTCTTGCTAAGATCTTAGAGCGAGAAATGATTAATGATGGAGATGGTCCACTAGAGGAAGAAACTCCAAGAGTAGCAATACATCTTCCAAGTACTGAGGCCATAGTTCTTGAGGTTACAATGGATAGTCCAGGAGGTGAAGAGGAGATTGATGTTCAAGTAGTCCAAAGGAAAGAACAATTGGTAATTCCAGGGGACCAAAGTATACCCATTCTAGAATGGTTGAGGCAATGAATTCATTTGCGTCAACAAAGGGAGGTTGATCTAGCAATTGAATTACAGGAAATTTTGGACCAATCAAACCGATCAGAAGAACAAGGGAAAGCAAAAAGATATACTAAATTCATCAGAGGAGAATCAGGATCCAGAATCGTACTGATTGTTACTCCCACAGTTGACAAAGGGAAAAATCAGATTGCTCCAGATGAATACCATGTTACAGAAGTAAATCTTGGTCAGGCCTCTTGAGAGCAAATATTAGAAGAATTTGATGACTCCACATAGGCTTTGAAGGATAGGTTGAAGAAAGTAGAAGAAGGGTATGAAAAGCAGAAAAGAGAAATTCGGGCCTTATGTCAGTACATCAATAACTTGCCTCATCCAGTAAGAGAGGAAGGTCCATCATTTATCCCTCCAATAGGTGTTTCCAGTGAAGTGGTAGGTGATATTGATAGAATCAAGCAAATTTCCCAGGGTGCAAAGATTTGGATCGAAGGAATTCAGGAGGTAGCCTTCAAACATGCAGAAGAGTTAGTGCAAGTGCACAATAGGGCATTGACTACAATCTCTAGGATCCAGTGCATGCAGGAATCATGGGTGGGTGAGCATATTTACCAAGAAGAGGTGATTGCCAACATTCAGAGTCTAATGGAAACCCCAAAGCAAGAATTAATTGATGGTTGAGTTATTAGCGAGGGGAATGTCTATGATTTTATTCGATGGTACAGTGCAGTGATCATGGCTAAGGAAATTTTTGAAAGCTTTGCCAGGGAATCTAGTCAATGGAAGAAGATTGTTGATAACATCAAGCAAGGAATATCAAATGCGGTTGCATCTTTGTTATCACAGAGATTGTTGGAAGAAGAAATGACAACTGATAATCTAAACGTCAAGTTAGAGGAATTCTTTCAGCTAAATGTATATGGAAGAGATGATTTTGAGAACTTCTCCATCTTCTCAAATACAATGCACACTACTAACGACTTGATACCAGATTGGGATGAAAGCTTGGGAAAAGTAGAAAGAGGAATTGCAGTTCTAGAATTCAAGCAAGAATCTGCACCAAGCATCAGTACAGAGGAGTTGGAAATAGTATTAGATCGATTTCAATCTTTCAGGCGAAAGAATCAAGGATAGATGCATTAAATGCATAGTGGGTGTGCATAAGGATCATTTATTACACTCCACTCCTTCTTACATGAGCATGCATAGTGGGCATTTATTACCCACTATAGTAGTGGATTCCTTGTGGCATTAATGTAGATTCCTTTCCATTGACCTAACCCTAATTAGGGTTGATGTGGCAAGATCTTGGCCATCGGTTATTGTTATCATCCGGGCCACCCATTGTAATTGAGGACCTATATAAAGGCCTCATTTCTCATTTGTAAAAGAGGAGATTTTTATGAGATTGTTGCTATGAGTTACTGAGATAATAAAGTTTTTATTGGAGTTTGGTGAATACTTGACGTGTCTTAGTGCTTTCTTGTTCTCCTAAAATTTCTTCAAGTAGATTAAGTTTAGCATAGTCAATGTGTGGTGATTACAATGGAGAATATGATGGTGTATTGATGAATTCCTTTGGTTCATACTTTTGATGTTTTAGTGATTCTAATTCATTGTGTAAAGTTAGCCTGAACCTCTTTCATGCATATGCTCAACTTCTATCATTTGTATACATTGTTCTTTATGATGGTGTATGCAGTGATATGAAAATCTTTGGCATAACCCTTGAAGATTGCACTGGTTCATGCTTAGTTGTAGTATAACTTGGCGAAGCTGAATTCAGTAAATTGAGGAATTTGTCCACTAGAATACTATTTATTGTTATCACTACCCTTAGGATTAGAATAGAATTCCTGAACCCCATCCTATTTAATTTTTTCATATTTTGTGAAAAATCCAAAAAAAGTGCTTCATTGCAAAACCTTAAGATAGCTCCCACATCTAGTATTGCTTGAAATGAATATGAATAAACACGTAAGGCCCCTTGTGATCATCAGCAAATCACATCAACCACCGATCTTATCCATAGTCAAGACTTGTCATTAAAAGAACCTTGAAGTCATTGTATGATCTTCTAGCAATCTTAGCATACACAAGACTTTATTCAAGAGAGGATAAGATATTTCGGTATTTTTTGTTCTATTGTTTGGTGAGTCATAAAACACACATCAATAGAAACTGGCGCTAGAAGGAGGGCCTTAACTAAACGATTTCATAGCAGTTTCATATACTGGAGAACATTAATTCATCCTCGCCCAAGGTACATTGAAGATCCTTGAGATTCACCCTAGGAGTGCACGAATTACAAGAGTTGAGTTTTGATCCAAAGCCTAGGAGAGGAAATAAAGAAGCATCTACGAGTCAGAATTCACCAAGTGTAGCTGATCTCACAAGGATATTCCAAACTCCACCACCTCAACATCAAGCACAAGGATCAATCCAAGGATGAGTTCCACTAGGAGCTACACAAATTCAACAGTTATTTGTGCAAATACCTGTTTCACCTGCAACTATCCAACAAAAAGTTCTAGCAATGGCCTAGCAATGGCGTCCGCAGAATGCATCACCCCTTGCAACATTTGCTGCATACAATAATATGCCAAAGAATCCTGAACACTTTTGTTCTAAATTCTTTGTGAATGATGTGAATCGCACTGCTGATGAACACATTAAAATTTTTGAGGATGTCCTCTAGAATAGAAACGTGCAAGATGAGGATGTTGCATGTAGACTATTCCCTTATTCATTGGGTGAGGAAGCATTTTACTGGTATATCAACCTACCTTCAAATTCAATACAGATTTGGCAACAATTGAAGGATGCATTCCTCAGGAAGTTTAGATTGCCTATCACCCTTGCAAAATTGTATAGACAATTTATCGAGATAAGGAGACAAGAACGTGAATCAATTGGTGCTTTCAATAATTGATTTCAAAGGGCTTATTTGAGATTGCATGATCCATATCGCATAGGAGATGATGTAGCATGACCTATCTACTATGCAACCCTAGACTATTTCACATCTATGTTTGTTCAAAAAACTCATCCGGCTCCTGCAAGTTTGATCCAAGCATATGCTAAAGTAGAGAAAGTTAGTTTACAATCACCAACAACTACAAATGGAGCACCTTTCTATTTTGGAATTGCAAATGCATTGAATCAAGGAGTTTTGAATTATGCTCTGACTATCAATCCAGTTCCTGCCCCTCCGAGCCAGTTGGTGTTGCACCCTGGAGCACCTATGTCGCAGGCAATGCCCACACAACCAATTTATCTCTAGAACATGACAAATTCTACAAGGACCCAATAGGGAAAAGATGAGATGAGAGATTTGATTGAACAAGTGAAAAAGTTGTCCACTAAGGTCACTTGCCTTAGAAATCAAAATAATCAGTTGCAAAATGTACAAAGGAATTATCAGTCATATCAAGGTAACAGCCAAGGTTATCAAGGGAATACCCCTCCACATCATGATAGTAATCAAGGACACAACCAAGGATTCAATGAAGGTTATCAAGGATATCATAATAATAACCAAGGTCATCAAAGAAGATCATGGAACACTAATCCAAATAATGGAGGCGTACCATCACCATTGGATAATCCTCCATCTGAGAATCGCCCAGTTGATAAAGTTTTCTTAGCAGAAGCTGCACTATCTGGATGGTGTAGATTACATGAGACTAGTCAAAATTCTAAATTACAGTGTCACGAATTTCAAAGAGCAGCGGATATTTTCAAAGGAGAAGTGAGGAACACTACCACATCTGAGAATCCTCCTCCTATGGGATATGAGATAGTACCCTCACCAAGATATGACCAAGCATTGGTTTTTGATGATTTTAAGTTTCCTCCTCCTGATTCTCAAGATTACATGCCAATACAAGCTAATAAAAAATTCCCACTAGCTTTAGCAAGTGGTCCTATAGAGATGCCGCATTATCAAGTCCCACCAAAAAATCAACCTCCACTAGTATCCCCGAATGAATCACTACATAAGGATGGATTTTTATTCCCTCCTTTATATAATAATTTCTTGGTGGAAGGGACAAGTGAAGTGCAATCTTATCAACAAACACATGGTAATACTCCAATAAAGACATATCAGAGGAATTATAAGAACCATGAGCCATTAACATCATCATTTTCTCCAAATAACTTTTCAACTTCCCCGCATCCAAATGCGAACAATAATCCTGAGCCTCTCAGAGACTCCCCTGAATATCGACTACTCACAGGCTCTCAAGGAGATAGAGGCCAATCTCCCATGACAAATTCTTGACAAAATGATAAAGGAAAGAATAATCTTCAATCCTCTGCTCAACAAGGAGAACAAAGGAAATGTGAAAATCCAGGACAAACACAGAAAGGAAGTCTTTCTAGAGAGGAATTGAAAAGGTTGAGTTCTTATGTACTAGAGGAATTCAAGAAAATTAAAGTAAGTCTTCCACTATATGAATTGATAAAGATTTCAAAAATTAGAGATACATTATTGGAAAGCTTCAATGACGCCCCCACAAACATTGTTTCTCAAAACATATCACATCCTCCAAGAGGGGTATCCAATGTCCAACAATACAATTTTGCACAAAACACCAATGTTGCAGATGATGTATCACCATATGCATCTAAGCTTGCTCAGAATCCTTCAAGTTTCATTGGAATGGTGCAAAACTCTCAGGATGATCAAAAGGTTACATGAAATGGACAAGTATCTTCAAAGGATCCATCACTAGAAATGATCAAAGATAATTCTCCTATAGTGGAAAGTTCCATGACAACTCAAAATGGGAGAAATTCTATACATAACAATAAGACATTTGATTCAAAAGGGCAGAAGCCAGTGGTTTTTTATCAAGGGAAGGAGGAACCTGCACCTTTCCTAGTATCTGTTAGAATTTTTGGAAAAATGTTACATAAGTGTTTAATTGACTCTGGTGCATCAAGTAATGTAATGCCATTGGACATATGTAGAAAGTTGGGATTGATTCCACTTCAGACTGACAAGAAAGTCACACAATTGGATAAAACTGAAGTCCCAGTCGTGGGAGAGTTGAATAATATTCACATGCAATTGGCCTCTGATCCACATGTTCAAAGTTGTATTGACATATCTGTTGTGGATATTCTTGAAGGGTATGGCATGCTTCTTAGTAGAGATTGGGCAAGGAAATTGAATGGTTATATTGCAACGGACTTTTCACACATGTGGCTCCCATGGAAGGGAATTCCCAATCAGATAAGGATAAAGAGCACTCCAAGGCTCCGGTTGTTGATCATTGAGTATGGTGAACACAATGAGATCTTGTTTATGGAAACCACTTTGGGATCATATATTCCCAAAACTGGAGAGTTTTTAATGTTGCAAGGTTACAATCAAGGGGGATGTCTTGATGTGACTCCAATTTTCGCTAAGGTACTAGTTATGGATAATTCAGAACCATCACTGAATGAAGGAATGTTTGAGAATTTTAGGAATTTTGTCCTAAAAAGCATTAAGCAAGAAGTTGAACTAGGAAAAGATGCATCCATTCAAAATCTGTTGTTACCCAACTGGTGTAGAATACATGATGCTTTTCATTATGAGATATCATGCACCATGTGCAAAGAAGCAATTGCACAATTTTCTAAAATGGTTCCACAAGCATGGATAGCAGAAAATGTGCTCAGAATGAACTCATCCTATATGAAAATTTTAGACCCACAGCAAGAAAGAATTTGAGAAGGTAAAATAGGACAAGAAGAACATCAAAAAGAATCCAAGGATTCAAAGGTAAGATCACCCATGGAATATGAAAATGATCAAGTATGGACTCTATCCTTTGATGGATCGAAATCAAAGAAAGGTAGTGGAGCTGGTGTTGAACTCATCAGCTCAACTGGAGAAACATATTTGGCAGCACATAGGTTGCAATTCCCTTGTACTAATAATGTGGCTGAGTATGAATCATTGGTCATTGGATTGCTCTTCGCTATCTAAAAGGGTGCCAAAATCCTACATGTACGTAGAGATTCAGACATAGTCATTGGACAGGTACACAAGAAATATACATGACATGATAAAAGATTGGGTTGGTATCACAATAGAGTTTGGGACCTAATCAAAAGCTTTGATGCTTTCAATATTAAAAGGATAAGTCGAACAAGCAATCCAGTAGAAAACTCTTTGGCTCAATCGGCAAGTTCATTAGAACCATTAGCCATGGATTGTGTGAAGAAATTTATAGTTGAGCTGACTTTAGTACCATCATTCCCTGACAACATCACAAATTTTCAAGTGTTTGAAGATGACAAGCATATTCTTGATTTTTTGACAAGCTCAAGGGTATTTGAAGCACAAGTCATAGATGAAGGAGAACAACAACAAGCTCAATTTGAAATCGATGAGATTATGAATTTAAGGACAAATACCATTCCAAAAGGAATGATTGAACTAGAAAGAATTTTTGATGCCGACAAACTAAGTTCCCTCAAGTACTAAAGTACTAAAGGAGGGGAATGTGAAAAGGTGAACTTGGGAACAAAAGAAAATGTCAAGAATGTATTTATCGGGAAAGTTTGTACCCCCATAGAAAAGGAGGAAATATTGAAGCTTATGAAGGAGTTCCTTGGTGTGATTGCTTAGGGATATGAAGATCTGAAGACATATGATACGTCTCTCATTACACATACTATTCCATTAAAGACAAATAGTAAACCATTTAGACAAAGGCAAAGACCAATGAATCCATTGTTAGAACCACTAATACATCAAGAAGTGGAGAAGTTATTGTCAGCAAGGATTATATTCCCAGTTCGACACTAACCGCGGGTCGCCAACCTTGTACCTGTTAGAAAGAAGAATGGAGAGATAAGGTTGTGTGTGGATTTTAGAAATCTCAATAAAGCTTCAAAGAAGGATAATTATCCAGTGTCGTCATTAGATGAAGCGATACAAGTTGTTAATGGTTCTGAAATGATGTCATTTTTAGATGGTTATTCTAGATATAACCAACTGATGGTAGAAGAAGAAGATAGACTAAAGATGACATTCACAACTAAATGGGGTACATTTTCTTATAGAAGAATGCCTTTTGGTTTGATCAATGCAAGAGCTACTTTTCAAAGGGCCATGGATTATACTTTCAGGGACTTGGTAAAGAAGTGCATCATCATATACATGGATGATCTCACTGTATTCTCTTGATATAGGGAAGATCACATCAATGATTTGAGGAGAATCTTCAAAAGATGTAGAAGATATGGGATTTCCTTGAATCCAAAGAAATGCATGTTTGTTGTCACCAAAGGGAAATTGTTAGGACATGTAATATCAGAACGAGGAATCTCAATTGATCCTGAGTGCATTGAGGCAATATCAAAGATAGGATTGCCAGCTAGTCAGAAAGAATTAAAGTTATTCTTTGGGAAAATTAACTTTGTAAGGAAGTTCATAACTGGATTTGCAGAGATAGTAAGGCCATTAAATGACATGCTAAAGAAAGAAGCAAGGATAGATTGGACCCCTATAGCAAAAAAGGAATTCAAAGAAATCAAGCAATTGATTGTGGATGCTCCTGTTTTGTTGAGTCTTGACTATACCAAGCCTTTTTATATATATTCTTTTGCCTCAGAACATACTTGAACAACTATCCTCACCCAAAAGGTAGATGATCAGGATGAACATCCTATTGCATTCATGAGTTCACCCATGAAAGAAGCAGAATTGAGATATTCGAATGTTGAAAAACAAGCTTATGCTTTGGTGAAAGCAATAAAGAAATTTTGACATTACATCCTAAGAAGCAAGGTTTATGCAATAGTTCCTGATGCAGCAGTAAAGACTTTGCTAATGTAGAATGAATTGGGAGAAAGAAGAGGAAAGTGGATGGCAATTATTCAAGAATATGACATGGAGATACAAACAATGAAGTTGGTACGAGGAAAAGCTCTAGCTCAAACCTTGTCTACAACTGGTCCAGGATTAGTACAACAAGTATATGTGTTAGAAGAAGTATCCCCAGATGAATGGTATGATGATATTGTTCATTATCTGCTAAACCATAAGTCTCCATCACACTTGAACTCTGTTCAAAAGTGTTCATTGAGAACGAAGAGTCAAAATTTTATGCTTCAAGGATCTGTGCTATATAGAAAGAATCATGATGGGGTTTATTTGAGATGTGTTGGAAAGGAAGAGGCTGGACACATCATTGAGCATTTTCATAGTAAATATGGAACTAGTCATGGAAGTGGTCTGGCTATGGCTCACCAAATATCAAGAGTAGGGTATTATTGGCCAACCTTGTTTAAAGACACTTATGAACACTTGGAGACTTGTCACACATGTTAGATAGCTGCGACATGTGAAAGAAATCCTATTATGCCATTACAACCTGTTATTGAAGTAAAACTATTCGCAAAATGGGGGTTAGATTTCATTGGTCCCATCAATCCACCATCATCAGGACACCACCAGTATATCCTGACTGCTACAGACTATTGCACCATATGGAAGGAGGCTCAATTACTAAAAATTGTACAATAGAGGTTGTTATCAAATTTCTTGAAGTAAATATCATTACCAGGTTTGGATGTCCCCATACATTTATATGTGATAATGGGCCCGCATTTAGATCATTGAAGTTCTCAAATTGGGCTTTTGACTATGGGATCACACTAAACTTTTCATCAAACCATTATCCACAAGGGAATGGATTGGCAGAATCAACAAACAAAAATCTATTGAGTGCAATGAAGAAGTTATTAGACAATAACCCTAGAGATTGGCATACACAGCTGAGATTCGCACTTTGGGCAGATAGGATCAAAATAAAGAGTTCTTTGGGGACATCTCCATATCATTTGGTCTACGAACAAGATCCAGTTTTTCCTATCCAATTAAGAATTCCAACACTATGATTCATGCAAGATTTTATGGAAGGAGAAGATAGAGTGCAGACACGTTTGACCCAATTATTGCACTTGGAAGAGAAGAGGGACGAAGCATTGCAAAAGTTTGCTAAACATCAAGGAGTTGTTAAGAGATGGTTTGACAAAATGGAAAAGGTTAAAGAATTTTGAATTTCAGATCTGGTACTTCGCTGGGATAAGGCACATGATAAGAAAGGTGGACATGACAAGTTTGATAATCTGTGGAAAGGTCCTTATTAGATTTCTAAAATTTTGGGAGATAATGCATTCAAGCTTAAGACTCTAACAGGAAAGGAAGTTCAGTTGCCCATCAATGGGCAATTCCTTAAGCATTATTTCTGCCCTTAGGTTTTCTTTGAGAAAACTAACATGTACATAGTTAGTTTAGGTTTTCCTTTGTGGCGTGTTTTTGTTTTTGTTTTTTCTTTTTTTTAGTTAGGTGGGGTTTGAGTTAGTCTCCCCTCTCCTGGGTAGGAGTTTTGGCTTTGCGTAAGTTAGGTTTCTTTCCCTTGTTTGTTTTGTTTTATTTTTTCCTAGGTTGTCTTCCTTGGGTGGTTCGGTTTTCTCTCTTCTTTTGGTTTGGCTTCGGTTTTGGCTTTTGCTAGGTGGCTCATAGTTGTGAGAAAATTTTTTTCTTTTTGCAAGTGGAGTTATGTGATGATTTGGTTACTTCATCTGAAGATTTCACTAAGTTTGTTTATTTCATTTCTTGGATAATTGTTATGAAGAACATTAGAATCATGGCTATCCTTCATATATTTTCAATGGGTTAGAAAACATACTTGACTCAGAAGGTTAATCATACATTGTGTCTTGATGCATGAACTCTGAGGTTGCCACATATTTCACACTCTTAACTATTGCTCTAAATCCATTTATGTGTCTTTGGAAAGGTCATGACTTGTGAAAATTTTAAAATCTTGCTTCAGCGCCACTATAACTCCTAAACCCATGGTAAGCTTCATTGCTTATGAGCCAAAAAAAAAAGAAAAAAAAGTGAAATACCAATTCAAAAGGAATAAAAAATAAAATGATGAAATAATAAGATTGGCTTTGGGGGTACACGGAAATCTCCATAGGTGTTCAAAAGAATAATCCACTGAAAGTGGAGCAATCTCCGTTGGTTTTACAGCGACAACTCCGTCGGGGCTATGGACGCCTGACTAGTAGCGGGGCAATGTCCAAGATGCTTTTGAAGTCAAGAGGAACCAATAACTTGCCATGATTAACCCTAGGATTTCTGAATGGTCTTGTCGAGCTGGAATTAATACATTTGCACACACTTAGGTTGTCACAGAGTACATGTGTTTTGATCCAATATATGATTATTCTCCCTTTTTTAGCTTGTTTTCTCTCTTATTGGTAACGTAAGATTGAGAAACCAGAGATTCTGAGTTCAGATTAAGTTTTATCCTTGAAATTTTTATAACATTTCACCCGTGAAGTCACCAGATGTTGTGACCAATAGTCACATCATCGCCCAAGCCTGGGGCCCCTTTCTATTTTCGCCAGTTGTTTCCTTATTCTGTAAAGTGCATAAAATCTCCCACTTCAGAAAAATCCCGCTTTTCATGGGTCGCAGTTTTCAGGAAATGAAGAAATATTGTGATCAAGGAAAAATCCCTCATTCCTTGAAAATCCTGACGTGAAAATTGTGAAGCGCAAATCCAAGGAAGTCAAGGAAAAAATGAAATCCCTCATTCCTTCAAAATCTCGATCTGCAAATCATGGAAAAGATCGCTTTGGACTATGGAATGCAGTTGTGGAAGAGAAATATTATCATTGAAGCAATAGAAATCCAATAAAAAGCCACAATATTGAAAATTTTGAGGAAAAATCCAAACTTTAAAGCAATAGAGTGAAATTTCTTATGAAGTGAAAATTGGATTCAGAGGAAAAAAGGGAAAAAATAATTTTCCTTCAGAAAAAGTTTTTTGGATTTACATTTAAAAAATTAAATATTAGTTTTACTAATATTTAATTTGATTTCTTTTGAATAATAATCCAAAAAAAAAAAAAAATGGAGAAAAAGTTGCAAAAGAATTTGATTTTTTTTTTCATTTAAAAATGGAAGTTAATTGAATATTGTTTTTTTTAAAATTGATATTTAATTAATAAAACTAAAAAAAAATCAAAATAGAAGAGTACTTAGCTTCATCATGAAGCTAAGAGCATAAAAAATAGCAACTTTTTGAATCAAATAGCAAAAAGCGACAAGTGGCACAAAAAATGGAAACTTTAATGGTTAAGTAAAACAACTGCCTAATTTTAGTCTGCAACTTTAAAGGCATTTTTTTTTTGAAGGATGATTTATATAAGAAACCCTCTCATTCATTCAAACTCACACATAAATTTGAAGAGCAAATCAAGAATAGGAGTAAGATTGGAGGAGTTCAAGGGAACAGATTTTTTGAGAAATTTTCTAAAATTGTTGAGGAATTTTCTAGGAATTCACAATAGAAGATTTTGAATCCCATCAGAAAGGAATTTTCTTTGCACTGAGCTGTGCGGAAGAGTTAAAAAAGTGAATCTTGAAAGGAGTATGGAAATTTTGGCAAAAATCCAAAATCTTTGTCTTATGGACAAGTTGTATCTATTGTTTTTAAATACTTTCCTTGCATAGTCTTATGTATGTACGTTTTCTATTTTGCAGGAAAGGAAAATGGCAGAGCCCAAGGGAACAGGAGAAATGTGAGGACAACTGATAAAGAATGAAAGGAGAGGATTCTATCCTGAATCCAAAATTGTGTCAAAGTGGGCAGAAATTGGAGATACAAGCCTCGGCAGCCTTGCTTTGAAAGATTAACCGGAGAACGCTCAGATACAATGACCATCAACCGACACACCTAGGCACAAGAATTGTGAGAAGTGGAACTTTTGCTGTAGCTACTTTCCCTCCTTTTCAACATCCAGAATTGATCGTGGAATGTACTAAGCACTACAGTCCTAGAGACAGAACCATCCGAGATTCTAAACGAAATATTTTGGCAGATTTTTCTCCGGCATCCATTTCTGAAGCATTTGGAATTCCTTCAAATCCAAGGATGGTCACAAAAACACAAGAGCAAGCATTGAGAATCTATACATCTGGAATCAATTTTTGTGAAGAAATAATCAAGAAAAAATGGTTGAAAAAGAATAGACCGCATCATTCCAAGATTCCTAAAGAAATAGTATGGCTTAACTTGCAAAAGGAATATAGTGATATGGTTATGATGTTGAGTCACATATTTGGAATGCCTTATTCTTATAGGTTTGAATCTTGGATGTGATATTTTGTTGAGCAAGTAATGGAGGAAGGCAATAGACTAGATTGGGCTGGGCTCATAAGTGATAACATAAATGAACAGTTGATGAATCTAGAACATAAAAGGAAATTTTACATGAGCTCCTATGTCATCTACATGCTAGCAAAAAGGACAAATTATGATGGACTACGATGCAAACGACCAACTGGAAGCGGAAGCCAACACCTCAAAGTCCATGAATGTTACCTGCAGTTGCATTTGTATTCAAAGGAGGATTACATGAAGGTTAATGATATATTTTCCATGCGAATCATAAGAATACTGCAAAAGAGGCCACATATAAGAATGTCAATAGGTGCAATGAAATTGGTCGAGGAATATGGCGCTTGGTTCATTCAGTTTCCTACCTTTTCATATATTTGAGTTCAAGGATTCTCCACAAAACCATACAAACTTCCTAGGTATCCAATGGACAAGATGGTCTTATTAGAGCTTACTCGAAAACTTACAACCTATGACAAGATTCAAAAAGGGAAGAAGAAGTTGGGATTGCAGTTTCCAATCTCCATAGGAGAAGGGAAAACTGAAGTATGCCCATGTCTAAAAGCTGCAAAGAAATCATCAAATGAGGTCCACTTCTTCCGCCTTTCGCTTTATCCAAAGAGGAATGATTTTGATCCTTACAACAAGATCTCATTAGTAGGAGGATCAAAGTACCAACACAAAGTTCACCTTGAAGACTTTTGGGCAAATGCAGCAGATGAGAACGAGATTAGAAAAAGATTGCATTCAAGACTAACATTGAACATTATTAGAACATGCAACATATTGAAGGTTCTTGATCAAATGGAGGAGGACCCAAAAGTGATGCGAAAAGGATTCAATCCATAAATGATAGCTCAACAATTTGATTGGAAGAAGAAAGAAATTACAGATCTTGAAGCCCTTTCAAAACCAGTCTTAGATTTTACAAAGTCGTGGATCGAGCGTAAGCTTGAAAAATTAGTCACACCAGCGAATGGATTCACATATAGGTTGTTTGGCCATAGACCACTTAGGGATGAAAGATCAAGATAAATATCTAAAGGGACTATTGAAGAAAGGGGAACTCCATCCGAAAGATGTAGGAACTAAGAAAGGGAAGGAGGTACCTTGAGAAAAGCACCCTAGGATTGAGGAAGTCATCCAAGAACCTCAAAATAAGAAGTAGAAACATGGAGATGTCCCCTCTTCTCCGAGTCAAACTCCAAGTGTCCAAGAGATAGAAAATTTTGAAAGGCAGGATGTAGGAAAAAATATAAGGAGATTCAAGCAAGAAGAGAATTTGGATAGGCCAACTCATGATAGGTTGAGTATAAATGCTTATGAAAAATCCATGCAAGAAAGAGGGAGAGATCAAGATGTTGCTACGGAAGAAAGTCTTGCTATGATCTTAGAGCGAGAAACGATTAATGATGGAGATGGTCCACTAGAAGAAGAAACTCCAAGAGTAGCAATACATCTTCCAAGTATTGAGGCCATAGTTCCTAAGGTTACGATGGATAGTCCAGGAGGTGAAGATGAGATTGATGTTCGAGCAGTCCAAAGGAAAGAACAATTGGTAATTCTAGGGGACCAAAGTATACCCATTCCAAAATGGTTGAGGCAACGAATTCATTTGCATCAACAAAGGGAGGTTGATCCAGCAATTGAATTACAGGAAATTTTGGACTGATCAAACCGATCAGAAGAACAAGGGAAAGCAGAAAGATATACTAAATTCATCAGAGGAGAATTAGGATCCAGAATCTTACAAATTGCGACTCCTACAGTTGACAAAGGGAAAAATCAGATTGCTCCAGATGAATACCATGTTATAGAAGTATATCTTGGTCGGGCCTCCTGAGAGAAAATATTAGAAGAATTTGATGACTCCAAACAGGCTTTGAAGGATAGGTTGAAGAAAGTAGAAGAAGGGTATGAAAAGAAAAAAAGAGAAATTCGGGCCTTATGTCAGTACATCAATAAGTTGCCCCATCCAGTAAGAGAGGAAGGTCCATCATTTGTCCCTCCAACAGGTGTTTCCAGCGAAGTGGTAGATGATATTGACAGAATCAAGAGGATTGCCCAGGGTGCAAAGATTTGGTTCGAAGGAATTTAGGAGGTAGCCTTAAAACATGCAGAAGAGTTAGTACAAGTGCACAATAGGGCATTAGCTGCAATCTCTAGGATCTAGTGCATGGAGGAATCATGGGTGGATGAGCATATTTACCAAGAAGAGGTGATTGCCGACATTCAGAGTTTGATGGAAACCCCAAAGCAAGAATTAATTAATGGTCGAGTTATCAGCGAGGGGTATGTCTATGATTTTATTCGATGGTACAATGCAGTGATCATGGCTAAGGAAATGTTTGAAAGGTTTGCCAGGGAATCTAGTCGATGGAAGAAGATTGTTGATAACATCAAGCAAGGAATATCAAATGCGGTTGCATCTTTGTTATCACAAAGATTGTTGGAAGAAGAAATGACAACTGATAATCTGAAAGTCAAGTTAGAGGAATTCTTTCAGCTAAACGTATATGGAAGAGATGATTTTGAGAACTTCTCCATCTTTTCAAATACAATGCACACTACTAAGGACTTGATACCAAATTAGGATGAAAGCTTGGGAAAAGCAGAAAGAGCAATTGCAGTTCTGGAATTCAAGCAAGAATCTGCACCAAGCATCAGTACAGAGGAGTTGGAAACAGTATTAGATTGATTTCTATCTTTCAATCAAAAGAATCAAGGATAGATGCATTAAATGCATAGTGGGTGTGTATAAGGATCATTTATTACACTCCACTCCTTACATGAGCATGCATAGTGGGCATTTATTACCCACTATAGTAGTGGTTTCCTTGTGGCATTAATGTAGATTCCTTTCCATTTCCCTAACCCTAATTAGGGTTGATGTGGCAAGATCTTGGCCATCGGTTATTGTGATCATCCGGGCCACTTGTTGTAATCGAGGAACTATATAAAGGCCTAATTTCTCATTTGTAAAAGAGGAGATTTTTATGAGATTATTGCTATGAGTTACTGAGATAATAAAGTTTTCATTGGATTTTGGTGAATACTTGACGTGTCTTAGTGCTTGCTTGTTCTCCTAAAATTTCTTCAACTAGATTAAGTATAGCATAGTCAATGTGTGGTGATTACAATGGAGAATATGATGGTGTATTGATGAATTCCTTTGGTTCATACTTTTGACATTTTAGTGATTCTAATTCATTGTGTAAAGTTAGCCTGAACCTCTTTCATGCATATGCTCAACTTCTATCATTTGTATACATTGTTCTTTATGATGGTGTATGTTGTGATATGAAAATCTTTCGCATAACCCTTGAAGATTGCACTGGTTCATGCTTAGTTGTAGTATAATTTGGCAAAGCTAAATTCAATAAATTGAGGAATTTGTCCACTAGAATACTATTTGTTATTATCACTACCTTTAGGATTAGAATAGAATTCCTGAACCCCATCCTATTTAATTTTTGCATATTCTGTGAAAAATCCAAAAAAAGTGCTTCATTGCAAAACTTTAAGATAGCTCCCACATCTAGTATGGCTTGAAATGAATATGAATAAACATGTAAGGCCCGTTGGGATCATCAGAAAATGACATCAACCACCGATCTTATCCACAGTCAGGACCTGGCATTAAAAGAACCTTGAAGTCATTATATGATCTTCTAGCAATCTTAGCATACACAAGACTTTATTCAAGAGAGGATAAGATATTTCAGTATTTTGTTCTACTGTTTGGTGAGTCATAAAACACACATCAACAAGTACTCCATTTAATTAACTAATTTCATTTAATTATTTCAAAATTCTTTTCGAAACTAGTCAACTCAAGTCAACTGTGGTTAAATCTGGTCAACTTTTGGGTAAACTTGATCTTTGCGTATGTGAATATGAGAAAATGTGAGTATGAATTTCAGCAACAATTCGATGCAAATTGTCATTCAAACTTTCAAAATGAAGAGATGAGGGTCTCTTAAAAAGACTTTCCTGGAATTCATCAACGGTTGAGATCAATTTCAATCAACGGTCAGGATTAAAGGTGAAGCTCAGTCATAAAGGGAGATTCCCGAATTAAAGGGAGTTAACAGATTTAATTTGAGTAAAATAAGGAGTTAACTGATTCAATTTGAGTAAAAAAATTAGTTAACTAATTTAACTCATTTTTGATCAATACTGAACTGAAAATTTCCCTTTTTGAACTGAAGAGAGATTTTGTTGAGATATTTAATTTACTAAAATGAGATATGCTCTCATAATTACTTTTTCCATTTCATTAAATAATCTTTAATTAATTAGACACTTTTCTTATTTAATTGAATAACTTAATTTAATTAATTAGAAATGGCTTCTCATTTAATTAAATAACTTTCTTTAATTAATTAGAACTAAGTACTCCATTTACTTAAATAATTTCATTTAATTATTTCAAATTTCTTTTCAAAACTAGTCAGCTCAATTCAACCGTGGTTAAATTTGGTCAATTTTTGGTCAAACTTGATCTTTGCGTATGTGAATATCAGCAAATGTGAGTATGAATTCCAGCAACAATTCGATGCAAATTCTCATTCAAACTTTCAAAATGAATAGATAAGGGTCTCTTAAATAGACTTTTTTGGAATTCATCAACGGTTGAGATCGATTTCAATCAACGGTCAGGATTAAAGGTGAAGTTCAGTCATAAAGGGAGATTTCTAAATTAAAGGGAGTTAACAAATTTAATTTGAGTAAAATAAAGAGTTAACTGATTCAATTTGAGTAGGAAAAGGAGTTAACTCATTTAACTCATTTTTGATCAATAGTGAACTGAAAATTTCTCTTTTTGAACTGAAGAGAGATTTTGTTGAGATATTTAATTTAGTAAAATGAGATATGCTCTCATAATTACTTTTTCTATTTAATTAAATAATCTTTAATTAATTAGAGACACTATTCTTATTTAATTAAATAACTTCATTTAATTAATTAGGAATGGCTTCTCATTTAATTAAATAACTTTGTTTATTTAATTAGAACTAAGTACTCCATTTAATTCAATAATTTCATTTAATTATTTCAAAATTCTTTTCAAAACTAGTCAGCTCAAGTCAACCATGGTTAAATTTGGTCAACTTTTGGTCAAACTTGATCTATGCGTATGTGAATATGAGCAAATGTGAGTATGAATTCCAGCAACAATTCGATGCAAATTCTCATTCAAACTTTCAAAATGAAGAGATAAGGGTCTCTTAAATAGACTTTCTTGGAATTCATCAATGGTTGAGATCGATTTCAATCAACTGTCAGGATTAAAGGTGAAGTTAAGTCATAAAGGGAGATTTCCAAATTAAAGGGAGTTAACAGATTTAATTTGAGTGAAATAAAGAGTTAACTAATTCAATTTGAGTAGGAAAAAGAGTTATCTTATTTAACTCATTTTTTATCAATAGTGAACTGGAAATTTCTCTTTTTCAACGAAGAGAGATTTTGTTGAGATATTTAACATAATAAAATGAGATATGCTCTCATAATTACTTTTTCTATTTAATTAGGTAATCTTTAATTAATTAGAGACACTTTTCTTATTTAATTAAATAACTTTATTTAATTAATTAGGAATGGCTTCTCATTTAACTAAATAACCTTGTTTAATTAATTAGAAGTAAGTACTCCATTTAATTAAATAATTTCGTTTAATTATTTCAAAATTCTTTTCGAAACTAATCAACTCAAGTCAACTGTGGTTAAGTCTGGTCAACTTTTGATCAAACATTATCTTTGTGTATGTGAATATGAGCAAATGTAAATATAAATTCCAGCAACAATTCGATGCAAATTCTCATTCAACCTTTCAAAATGAAGAGATGAGGGTCTCTTAAATAGACTTTCTTGAAATTCATCAACAGTTGAGATCAATTTCAATCAATGGTCAGGATTAAAGGTGAAGTTCAGTCATAAAGGGAGATTTCCAAATTAAAGAGTTAACAGATATAATTTGAGTAAAATAAGGAGTTAACTAATTCTATTTGAGTAGAAAAAGGAGTTAACTGATTTAACTCATTTTTGATCAATACTAAACTGGAAAATTCCCTTTTTGAACTGAAGAGAGATTTTGTTGAGATATTTAATTTAATAAAATGAGATATGCTCTCATAATTACTTTTTCTATTTAATTAAATAATCTTTAATTAATTAGAGACATTTTTCTTATTTAATTAAATAACTTCATTTAATTAATTAGGAATGGCTTCTCATTTAATTAAATAACTTTGTTTAATTAATTAGAAGTAAGTACTCTATTTAATTAAATAATTTCATTTAATTATTTCAAAAAAGTTTCAAAACTAGTCAACACAAGTTAACCGCGGTTAAATTTGGTCAACTTTTGGTCAAAATTGATCTTTGCGTATGTAAATATGAGCAAATGTGAATATGAATTTCAGCAACAATTCAATGCAAATTCTCATTCAACCTTTCAAAATGAAGATATGAGGGTCTCTTAAATAGACTTTCCTAGAATTCATCAACGGTTGAGATCGATTTCAATCAACGGTCAGGATTAAAGGTGAAGTTCAGTCATAAAGGGAGATTTCCAAATTAAAGGGAGTTAATAGATTTTATTTGAGTAAAATAAGGAGTTAACTGATTCAATTTGAGTAGAAAAAGAAGTCAATTGATTTGACTCATTTTTGATCAATAGTGAACTGGAAATTTCCCTTTTTGAACTGAAGCAAGATTTTGTTGAGATATTTAATTTAATAAAATGAGATATGCTCTCATAATTGCTTTTTCTATTTAATTAAATAATTTTTTATTAATTAGAGACACCTTTCTTATTTAATTAAATAACTTCATTTAATTAATTAGGAATGGCTTCTCATTTAATTAAATAACTTTGTTTAATTAATTAGAAGTACTCCATTTAATTAAATAATTTCGTTTAATTATATCAAAATTCTTTTCAAAACTAGTAAACTCAAGTCAACCGTAGTTAAATCTGGTCAACTTTTGGTCAAACTTGATCTCTGGGTATATAAATATGAGCAAATGTGAGTATGAATTCCAGCAACAATTCGATGCAAATTCTCATTCAACCTTTTAAAATAAAGAGATGAGGGTCTCTTAAATAGACTTTCCCGGAATTCATCAACAGTTGAGATCGATTTCAATCAACGATCAAGATTAAAGGTGAAGTTCAGTCATAAAGAGAGATTTCCAAATTAAAGGGAGTTAACAGATTTAATTTGAGTAAAATAAGGAGTTAACAGATTCAATTTGAGTAAAGTAAGGAGTTAACTGATTTAACTCATTTTTTATCAATAGTGAAATGGAAATTTTCCTTTTTGAACTGAAGAGAGATTTTGTGGAGATATTTAATTCAATAAAATGAGATATGCTCTCATAATTACTTTTTTTTTAAATTAAATAATCTTTAATTAATTAGAGACGATTTTCTTATTTAATTAAATAACTTCATTTAATTAATTACGAATGGCTTCTCATTTAATTAAATAAATTTTCTTAATTAATTAGAAGTAAGTACTCCATTTAATTAAATAATTTTGTTTAATTATTTCAAAATTATTTTCGAAACTAGTCAACTCAAGTCAACCGTGGTTAAATCTGGTCAACTTTCGGTCAAAATTGATCTTTGCATATGTGAATATGAGCAAATGTGAGTATGAATTTCAGCAACAATTCGATGCAAATTCTCATTCAACCTTTCAAAATGAAGAGATGAGGGTCTCTTAAATAGACTTTCCTAGAATTCATCCATGGTTGAGATCGATTTCAATCAACAGTCAGGATTAAAGGTGAAGTTCAGTCATAAAGGGAGATTTCCAAATTAAAGGGAGTTAATAGATTTAATTTGAGTAAAATAAGGAGTTAACTGATTCAATTTGAGTAGAAAATGGAGTTAATTGATTTAACTCATTTTGTATCAATAGTGAACTGAAAATTTCTCTTTTTGAACTGAAGAGAGATTTTGTTGAGATATTTAATTTAATAAAATGAGATATGCTCTCATAATTACTTTTTCTATTTAATTAAATAATCTTTAATTAATTAGAGACATTTTTCTTATTTAATTAAATAACTTCATTTAATTAATTAGGAATGGCTTCTCATTTAATTAAATAACTTTGTTTAATTAATTAGAAGTAAGTACTCCATTTAATTAAATAATTTCATTTAATTATTTCAAAAAGGTTTCGAAACTAGTCAACACAAGTTAACCGCGATTAAATTTGGTCAACTTTTGGTCAAAATTGATCTTTGCGTATGTAAATATGAGCAAATGTGAGTATGAATTTCAGCAACAATTCGATGCAAATTCTCATTCAACCTTTCAAAATGAAGAGATGAGGGTCTCTTAAATAGACTTTACTAGAATTCATCAACGGTTGAGATCGATTTCAATCAACGGTCAGGATTAAAGGTGAAGTTCAGTCATAAAGGGAGATTTCCAAATTAAAGGGAGTTAACAGATTTTATTTGAGTAAAATAAGGAGTTAACTGATTCAATTTGAGTAGAAAAAGAAGTTGATTGATTTGACTCATTTTTTATCAATAGTGAACTGGAAATTTCCCTTTTTGAACTGAAGCGAAATTTTGTTGAGATATTTAATTTAATAAAATGAGATATGCTCTCATAATTTCTTTTTCTATTTAATTAAATAATTTTTTATTAATTAGAGACACTTTTCTTATTTAATTAAATAACTTCATTTAATTAATTACGAATGGCTTCTCATTTAATTAAATAACTTTGTTTAATTAATTAGAAGTAAGTACTCCATTTAATTAAATAATTTTGTTTAATTATTTCAAAATTATTTTCAAAACTAGTAAACTCAAGTCAACCGTAGTTAAATCTGGTCAACTTTTGGTCAAACTTGATCTCTGGGTATGTAAATATGAGCAAATGTGAGTATGAATTCCAGCAACAAATTGATGCAAATTCTCATTCAACCTTTCAAAATGAAGAGATGAGGGTCTCTTAAATAGACTTTCCTGGAATTCATCAACGGTTGAGATCGATTTCAATCAACGATCAAGATTAAAGGTGAAGTTCAGTCATAAAGGGAGATTTCCAAATTAAAGGGAGTTAACAGATTTAATTTGAGTAAAATAAGGAGTTAACAGATTCAATTTGAGTAAAGTAAGGAGTTAACTGATTTAACTCATTTTTTATCAATAGTGAAATGGAAATTTCCATTTTTGAACTGAAGAGAGATTTTGTGGAGATATTTAATTCAATCAAATGAGATATGCTCTCATAATTACTTTTTTTTTAAAATTAAATAATTTTTAATTAATTAGAGACGATTTTCTTATTTAATTAAATAACTTCATTTAATTAATTACGAATGGCTTCTCATTTAATTAAAGAAATTTTCTTAATTAATTAGAAGTACTCCATTTAATTAAATAATTTTGTTTAATTAATTCAAAATTATTTTCGAAACTAGTCAATTCAAGTCAACCGTGGTTAAATCTGGTCAACTTTTGGTCAAACTTGATCTTTGCGTATGTGAATATGAGCAAATGTGAGTATGAATTCCAGCAACAATTCGATGCAAATTCTCATTCAACCTTTCAAAATGAAGAGATGAGGGTCTCTTAAATAGACTTTCCTGGAATTCATCCATGGTTGAGATCGATTTCAATCAACAGTCAGGATTAAAAGTGAAGTTCATTCATAAAGGGAGATTTTCAAATTAAAGGGAGTTAATAGATTTAATTTGAGTAAAATAAGGAGTTAACTGATTCAATTTGAGTAGAAAATGGAGTTAACTGATTTAACTCATATTTTATCAATAGTGAACTGAAAATTTCTCTTTTTGAACTGAAGAGAGATTTTGTTGAGATATTTAATTTAATAAAATGAGATATGCTCTCATAATTACTTTTTCTATTTAATTAAATAATCTTTAATTAATTAGAGACACTCTTCTTATTTAATTTAATAACTTCATTTAATTAATTAGGAATGGCTTCTCATTTAATTAAATAACTTTGTTTAATTAATTAGAAGTACTCCATTTAATTAAATAATTTCATTTAATTATTTCAAAATTCTTTTCGAAACTAGTTAACTCAAGTCAACCATGGTTAAATCTAGTCAACTTTTAGATAAATTGATCTTTGCATATGTGAATATGAGCAAATGTGAGTATGAATTCCAACAACAAGTCGATTCAAATTCTCATTCAACATTTCAAAATGAAGAGATGAGGGTCTCTTAAATAGACTTTCTTGGAATTCATCAACGGTTGAGATTGATTTCAGTCAACGGTTGGGATTAAATGTGAAGTTCAGTCATAACGGGAGATTTTCAAATTAAAGGGAGTTAACATGTTTAATTTGAGTAAAATAAGGAGTTAATTGATTCAATTTGAGTAGAAAAAGGAGCTAACTGATTTAACTCATTTTTGATCAATAGTGAACTGAAAATTTCCCTTTTTGAACTGAAGAGAGATTTTGTTGAGGTATTTAATTTAATAAAATGAGATATGCTCTCATATTTACTTTTTCTATTTAATTAAATAATCTTTAATTAATTAGAGACACCTTTCTTATTTAATTAAATAACTTCATTTAATTAATTAGGAATGGCGTCACATTTAATTAAATAACTTTTTTTAATTAATCAGAAGTAAGTACTCCATTTAATTAAATAATTTCGTTTAATTATTTCAAAATTCTTTTCGAAACTAGTTAACTCAAGTCAACCATGGTTAAATCTAGTCAACTTTTGGATAAAGTTGATCTTTGTGTATGTGAATATGAGCAAATGTGAGTATGAATTCCAGTGACAATTCGATGCAAATTCTCATTCAACCTTTCAAAATGAAGAGATGAGGGTCTCTTAAATAGACTTTTCTGAAATTCATCAACGGTTGAGATCGATTACAATCAACATTCAGGATTAAAAGTGAAGTTTAGTCATAAAGGGAGATTTCAAAATTAAAGGTAGTTAACAGATTTAATTTGAGTAAAATAAGGAGATAACTGATTCAATTTGAGTAGAAAAAGGAGTTAACTGATTTAACTCATTTTTTATCAATAGTGAACTGGAAATTTCCCTTTTTGAACTGAAGAGAGATTTTGTTGAGATTTTTAATTTAATAAAATGAGATATGCTCTAATAATTATTTTTTCTATTTAATTAAATAATCTTTAACTAATTAGAGACACTTTTCTTATTTAATTAAATAACTTCATTTAATAAATTAGGAATGACTACTCATTTAATTAAATAACTTTGTTGAATTATTTAGAAGTAAGTTCTCCATTTAATTAAATAATTTCGTTTAATTATTTCAAAATTCTTTTCGAAACTAGTAAACTCAAGTCAACCGTGGTTAAATCTGGTCAACTTTTTGTCAAACTTGATATTTGCGTATGTGAATATGATCAAATGTGAGTATAAATTCTAGCAACAATTCGATGCAAATTCTCATTCAACCTTTCAAAATGAAGAGATGAGGGTCTCTTAAATAGACTTTTCTGAAATTCATCAATGGTTGAGATCGATTTCAATCAACGGTCATGATTAAAGGTGAAATTCAGTCATAAAGAGAGATTTTCAAATTAAACGGAGTTAACAGATTTAATTTGAGTAAAATAAGGAGTTAACTGATTCTATTTGAGTAGAAAGAAGAGTTAACTAATTTAACTCATTTTTGATCAATAGTGAACTGAAAATTTTCCTTTTTGAACTGAAGAGAGATTTTGTTGAGATATTTAATTTAATAAAATGAGATATGCTCTCATAATTACTTTTTCTATTTAATTAAGTAATCTTTAATTAATTAGAGACTCTTTTCTTATTTAGTTAAATAACTTCATTTAATTAATTAGGAATGGCTTCTCATTTAATTAAATAATTTTGTTTAATTAAATAGAAGTAGTTAGTCTATTTAATTAATTAATTTTGTTTAATTATTTTTAAATTCTTTTCAAAACTAGTCAACTCAAGTCAACCGTGGTTAAAGCTGGTCAACTTTTGGTCAAACTTGACCTTTGCATATGTGAATATGAGCAAATGTGAGTATGAATTCCAGCAAAAATTCTATGCAAATTCTCATCCAACCTTTCAAAATGAACAGATGAGGGTCTCTTAAATAGACTTTCCTAGAATTCATTAACGATTGAGATCGATTTCAATCAACGGTCAGGATTAAAGGTGAAGTTCAGTCATAAAGGGAGATTTCTAAATTAAATGGAATTAAAAGATTTAATTTGAGTAAAACAAGGAGTTAACTGATTCAATTTGAGTAGAAAAAGGAGTTAACTGATTTAACTCATTTTTTATCAATAGTGAACTCGAAATTTCCCTTTTTGAACTAAATAGAGATTTTGTTGAGATATTTAATTTAATAAAATGAGATATGCTCTCATAATTACTTTTTCTATTTAATTAAATAATCTTTAATTAATTAGAGGCACTTTTCTTATTTAATTAAATAACTTCATTTAATTAATTAGGAATGGCTTCTCATTTAATTAAATAACTTTATTAAATTAATTAGAAGTACTCCATTTAATTAAATAATTTCTTTTAATTATTTCAAAAAAAAATTCCAAACTAGTTAGCTCACGTCAACCATGGTTAAATCTGGTCAACTTTTTGGCAAACTTGATCTTTACGTATGTGAATATGAGCAAATGTGAGAATGAATTCCAACAACAATTCGATGCAAATTCTCATTCAAAATTTCAAAATGAAGAGATGAGGGTCTCTTAAATAGACTTTCTTGGAATTCATCAACGGTTGAGATCAATTTTAGTCAACGGTCAGGATTAAATGTGAAGTTTAGTCATAAAGGGAGATTTTCAAATTAAAGGGAGTTAACAGGTTTAATTTGAGTAAAATAAGGAGTTAACTGATTCAATTTGAGTAGAAAAAGGAGTTAACTGATTTAACTCTTTTTTGATCAATAGTGAACTGGAAATTTCTCTTTTTGAACTGAAGAGAGATTTTGTTGAGATATATAATTTAATAAAATGAGATATGCTCTCATAATTACTTTTTCTATTTAATTAAATAATCTTTAATTAATTAGAGACACTCTTCTTATTTAATTTAATAAATTCATTTAATTAATTAGGAATGGCTTCACATTTAATTAAATAACTTTGTTTAATTAATTAGAAGTAAGTATTCCATTTAATTAAATAATTTCGTTTAATTATTTCACAATTCTTTTCGAAACTAGTTAACTCAAGTCAACCATGGTTAAATCTGGTCAACTTTTGGATAAACTTGATCTTTGCATATGTGAATATGAGCAAATGTGAGTATGAATTCCAATAACAATTCGATGCAAATTCTCATTCAACATTTCAAAATGAAGAGATGAGGGTCTCTTAAATAGAATTTTTTGGAATTCATCAACGGTTGAGATTGATTTCAGTCAACGGTCAGGATTAAACGTGAAGTTCAGTCATAAAGGGAGATTTTCAACTTAAAGAGAGTTAACAGGTTTAATTTGAGTAAAATAAGGAGTTAACTGATTCAATTTGAGTAGAAAAAGGAGTTATTTGATTTAACTCATTTTTGATCAATAGTGAACTGAAAATTTCCCTTTTTGAACTGAAGAGAGATTTTGATGAGTTATTTAATTTAATAAAATGAGATATGCTCTCATAATTACTTTTTCTATTTAATTAAATAATCTTTAATTAATTAGAGACACTTTTCTTATTTAATTAAATAACTTTATTTAATTAATTAGGAATGGCGTCAGATTTAATTAAATAACTTTGTTTAATTAATTAGAAGTAAGTACTCCATTTAATTAAATAATTTCGTTTAATTATTTCAAAATTCTTTTCGAAACTAGTTAACTCTAGTCAACCATGGTTAAATCTGGTCATCTTTTGGATAAACTTGGTCTTTGTGTATGTGAATATAAGCAAATGTGAGTATGAATTCCAGTGACAATTCGATGCAAATTCTCATTCAACCTTTCAAAATGAAGAGATGAGGGTCTCTTAAATAAACTTTTCTGAACTTCATCAACGGTTGAGATCGATTACAATCAACGTTCAGGATTAAAGGTGAAGTTCAGTCATAAAGGCAGATTTCCAAATTAAAGGTAGTTAACAGATTTAATTTGAGTAAAATAAGGAGATAACTGATTCAATTTGAGTAGAAAAAGGAGTTAACTATTTTAACTCATTTTTTTATCAATAGTGAACTGAAAATTTCCCTTTTTGAATTGAAGAGAGATTTTGTTGAGATATTTAATTTAATAAAATGAGATATGCTCTCATAATTACTTTTTCTATTTTATTAAATAATCTTTAATTAATTAGAGACACCTTTCTTATTTAGTTAAATAACTCCATTTAATTAATTAGAAATGGCTTCTCATTTAATTAAATAACTTTGTGTAATTATTTAGAAGTAAGTGCTCTATTTAATTAAATAATTTCATTTAATTATTTCAAAATTGTTTTCGAAACTAGTCAACTCAAGTCAACTGTGGTTAAATCTGGTCAACTTTTGGTCAAACTTGATCTTTGCATATGTGAATATGAGCAACTGTGATTATGAATTCTAGCAACAACTTGATGCAAATTCTCATTCTACTTTTCAAAATGAAGAGATGATGGTCTTTTAAATAGACTTTCTTGGAATTCATCAATGGTTGAGATTGATTTCAATCAACGGTCAAGATTAAAGGAGAAATTCAATCATAAAGGGAGATTTCCAAATTAAAGGGAGTTAACAGATTTAATTTGAGTAAAATAAGGAGTTAACTGATTCAATTTGAGTAGAAAAAGGAGTCCACTCATTTAACTCATTTTTTATCAATAGTGAACTGGAAATTTCCCTTTTTGAACTGAAGAGAGATTTTTTTGAGCTTTTTAATTTAATAAAATGAGATATGCTCTTATAATTATTTTTTCTATTTAATTAAATAATCTTTAACTAATTAGAGACAATTTTCCTATTTAATTAAATAACTTCATTTAATAAATTAGGAATGGCTTCTCATTTAATTAAATAACTTTGTTGAATTATTTAGAAGTAAGTTCTCCATTTAATTAAATAATTTCGTTTAATTATTTCAAAATTCTTTTTGAAACTAGTAAACTCAAGTCAACCGTGGTTAAATATGGTCAACTTTTTGTCAAACTTGATATTTGAGTATGTGAATATGATCAAATCTGAGTATGAATTCTAGCAACAATTTGATGCAAATTCTCATTCAACCTTTCAAAATGAAGAGATGAGGGTCTCTTAAATAGCCTTTTCTGGAATTCATCAACGGTTGAGATCGATTTCAATCAACGGTCAGGATTAAAGGTGAAATTTAGTCATAAAGGGAGATTTTCAAATTAAAGGGAGTTAACAGATTTAATTTGAGTAAAATAAGGAGTTAACTGATTCAATTTGAGTAGAAAGAAGAGTTAACTGATTTAACTCATTTTTGATCAATAGTGAACTGGAAATTTCCCTTTCTGAACTGAAGAGAGATTTTGTTGAGATATTTAATTTAATAAAATGAGATATGCTCTCATAATTACTTTTTCTATTTAATTAAGTAAGCTTTAATTAATTAGAGACTCTTTAATTATTTAGTTAAATAACTTCATTTAATTAGTTAGGAATGGCTTCTCATTTAATTAAATAACTTTGTTTAATTAAATAGAAGTAGGTACTCTATTTAATTAAATAATTTCGTTTAATTATTTTAAATTTTTTTCGAAATTAGTCAACTCAAGTCAACCATGGTTAAATCTGGTCAAACTTTGGTCAAACTTGATCTTTGCGTATATGAATATGCGCAAATGTGAGTATGAATTCCTGCAAAAATTCGATGCAAATTCTCATCCAACCTTTCAAAATGAACAGATGAGGGTCTCTTAAATAGACTTTCCTAGAATTCATCAACGATTGAGATCGATTTCAATCAACGGTCAGGATTAAAGGTGAAGTTCAGTCATAAAGGGAGATTTCCAAATTAAAGGGAGTTAACAGATTTAATTTGAGTAAAACAAAGAGTTAACTGATTCAATTTGAGTAGAAAAAGGAGTTAACTCATTTAACTCATTTTTTATCAATAGTGAACTCGAAATTTCCCTTTTTGAACTGAAGAGAGATTTTGTTGAGATATTTAATTTAATAAAATGAGATATGCTCTCATAATTACTTTTTCTATTTAATTAAATAGTCTTTAATTAATTAGAGGCACTTTTCTTATTTAATTAAATAACTTCATTTAATTAATTAGGAATGGCTTCTCATTTAATTAAATAACTTTGTGAAATTAATTAGAAGTAAGTACTCCATTTAATTAAATAATTTCCTTTAATTATTTCAAAAAAAAATTTGAAACTAGTTAGCTCACGTCAACCGTGGTTAAATCTGGTCAACTTTTTGTCAAACTTGATCTTTGTGTATGTGAATATGAGCAAATGTGAGTATGAATTTCAACAACAATTCGATGCAAATTCTCATTCAACCTTTCAGAATGAAGAGATGAGGGTCTCTTAAATAGCCTTTCTTGGAATTCATCAACTGTTGAGATTGATTTCAATCAACGGTCAGGATTAAAGGTGAAGTTCAATCATAAAGGGAGATTTCCAAATATAAGGGAGTTAACAGATTTAATTTGAGTAAAATAAGGAGTTAACTGATTCAATTTGAGTAGAAAACAGAGTTAACTGATTTAAGTCATTTTTGATCAATAGTGAACTGGAAATTTTCCTTTTTGAACTGAAGAGAGATTTTGTTGAGATATTTAATTTAATAAAATGAGATATGCTCTTATAATTGCTTTTTCTATTTTATTAAATAATATTTAAATAATTAGAGACACTCTTCTTATTTAATTAAATAACTTTATTTAATTAATTAGGAATGGCTTGTCATTTAATTAAATAACTTTTTTTAATTAAATAGAAGTAAGTATAGAACAAGATCTAGTATGCAAAGAACATTAACAATAAGAAAAATATTCAGAGACTAAAACTAAATTCACATATATGCTTAGACAAAGAAATTGAACAAGAAATGCAAACTTCAAAAGAGAAAACACTCCATGCTTCATTGATTTTGTATATGTGTCTTTTGATGTGGATGTATGCTCAATTGCTTGCCCAATTGCTTCAATGGTGGAGATGGGTAATGGCAAATTGGTAGCTTTGTGAGCTCTCAATTTGGCATTATAGGGGTAAGATTGATGACTTTGGTTCTGAAAATAGCATGGTAACTTTAGCTCAAAGATTATTGATGAAATGGCTTGAGATGGGATTCAATTTATAGGCCAAGGGGTAGAGGGATGGAGGGCTTAGATGCAAGGATGGGGAGATGGTTAAAGAGGGCTAAGATGCACTCAAAGGGGAGCACATGGATTGTGCTTGTTTAGCACCAATGGGAAGGTGACACTTGTCACAAGGAGGATGAGTGTGAGAGGGTAGGGTAAAGGGTTGGTTAAAGACATGATGAGTGGGGTTGAGTATGTAAGAGAGATGTAAGAGGAATGAGTGGGCTTGTAAGAGTCTTTTATAGTTTGTAAGAGCACTCATGACTTGGTGGTTGGGATTTTTGAGGGGGGACTTTGGTTTGGTTTAGGAAACTCTTAAACTTTTTTAGAGAATGTGACAACATTAAGAGGTGGATTAGGCTTGGGTTTAGGATTAGATTAGGAATGTTAGAGACGTGCAAGTGGATGGCATTAATGAGGGTGGGTGAGTTAGTGGCTAAGCTTGGTTAGTATGGGTGGATGGGGTGGATTAGGCTAAATGGAGGTTTAGGGATAGGTTAGGGGTTTTTAGATTTGAGAATTTTATTTATCAAATAGATTTATTTAATAAATGGAGATTTTTGGAATTAGATAGAAGAATAGGATTTAATTGATAAATAATAAGATATTTAATTTATCAATTAGGACTATAGATGATTAATTAAATTAATCGGTTAGGGGATGGCAAAGGATTAATTAAATAAGAATTTAATTAATGATGCCTTTAGAGATGGCTAAATTAGATTACCAAAGTGGTGTAATCAAATTTAGGTGTCTACATTTTGCCCCTCTTTGACATAGTGTTGAGACAACACTATTTCAAAAAGGTTTGAATGAAGACGACATGAGGAAGATGTTTTAGCAACAAGGTTGCCCCAGTCTTGGATAAGAAGAGGAGAGACTAGACTTAGATGATGCCCCCTCAAGAAGGTGGCAGAGAAAGAAATGAGGCTTGACGGCTTCTTGAAAAGCACAAGAAATTGAGACAAGAAAAGACATAGATTGGCCAAGAGGAGGGGTTGAATTAGCTCAAACTCTCACTACGGGATAATGATAAAGAGAAATTAGATGCACAAGCTTAAGACTTTCCAGGATTGGGGGGGGATGAAGGAGCAAAGCGCTAAAAAAAAAAAGAATCCAAGATAGGGGGATGGATGATGGGGATGATAAAGCTGATGCAACAGGATTCAAAGAGTCGGATTGGAGGAAGATGGGTTTCAAAGATCCCTAGGACTAGGATTGTGGATCTCAAAAGATGAGGCTTGGTGGATTGATTTGATTGGTGGATCCCTAAGACTAAGATTGTGGATCCCTAAAGCTAAGCGTGAGGATTGATCCAAAGAGATATTGATGCATAAGCTGGGATAGGTACTGGATATGGATGGGGAATAATGGAGATGAAGGGAATCCATTGAAGCTTTTTGAGCAGGGGGATACTTCAAAGAGAAGTACCACCATGTAGTTGAGCACTAGATTTTCTATAGGATTGTTGGTTAATTGCCAAGGTTACCAAGAACATCATGGCCTTTTCACCAATCATCCAGAGGACTGACAGACTGACTCGAAACAAAAACGCAAGGATTGCCCCAGTATCACACATGAATCCCAGAGGAAGCAGAATGGAATTGACACTAGGTAACCCACAAGCAAAAAAAAGAAGAAGAAGCAAAAGACCTGATCAAGACCTTACGCTCTAATTGCCCCATTCGCAGCATACCATGATATGGAAGATCATGGCAACCTTGAGGAGGGAACAAGGAGATTGCTTGGAAAAGATATTTCAAGACCCAAAACAAAAGATTCCAAATCAAAAGAAAGTGAAAATCCAAAAGAGAACTGTTTGCCAACAAGATGGGTAGGACGAGGTACTAACGGACCAAGATCAGACATGAGGAAAGCTATATCCGACAAAGACCTATCGGAGAGCACCTAAGCTGGTGGATTTGGTTGAGTGATGCATCTAGCAAGCTGAACTAAGAAGGATAACACTTTGGTGACAGGAAATCTAGCTAAAGGATGCATTGGAATAGCTAACCAAGGGTTGTGCGATGTGTGCAAGATGATGATCAAGGAGGAACTGACACAAAAGCTGGATAGATACAATGGTACTAAGCTAAAGAGGATGTACAAGCTGACGAACCAAGATATGTTACAAATGTACAAGGTTGTTCATGTTTGGGGTTTGTGAGATGGAAATGTTTGTGAAGGGTGGGATGTCTATAATAGTTGATAGGTGGATAGGTAGATGGTTGGTGAAAAGCTTTAAGTGAAAATGGGGTTCTTTGTGTGCATGTGATGGGATACAAGCTAGGATACAAGATTATTTACAAGCTAGAATATGGTACAAGCTTTGGACAAGATTCGAATATAAAAGCTATGATACAAGGGATATACAAGGTATAATACAAGATTTGGTACAAGATTTACAAGATGAGGTTCAAGATTTACAAGCTGAGGTACAAGATTTACAAGCTGTACAGGAGGTATTTACAAGCTCCATCAGATTTTGGATATTTGGTTGGAACACCAAGAGAACAAGCAGGTTGCTTATGGGATGGTGGGTGGATAGATGAGGGATAGGATAGTGATAGATAATGGATTTAGTCTTTAGTACACAAGGTGCCTGAATTACCAGGTTTTCACCAAGGTACCTATCCAAGGCGCTTGAATTGCCAAGTTTTCACCAT
Organism: Cupressus sempervirens; assembly: GCA_028749045.1. Classification (NCBI taxonomy): domain Eukaryota; kingdom Viridiplantae; phylum Streptophyta; class Pinopsida; order Cupressales; family Cupressaceae; genus Cupressus; species Cupressus sempervirens. The sequence continues at coordinate 116,018,344 of CM053783.1, forward strand.
TGGATGCTTATTTCTCTTTACTATTTTTTTTTTGTATTTTTCAAAAGCTGGGTATACCAAGGATCTTCAAGCATAGAACTTCTTGAGATGAATGATGTTAATGGGATCATTCAAGAGTTCTCCTTCTGGTGTAGATAACTGATAGGCTCCGAAGCCAAAGGAGGCGATAACCACATAGGGACCAAGCCATGTAGGTTCAAACTTGTCTTTCTTTTCTCGATCTGCTTGGACTTTCATATTTTCTTTGAGGACCATGTCACCTGGCTGAAAGTATCGTGGGAGCACCTTCTTGTTGAAATTCCTTTTGAGACGAGTTTGGTAGACTGTGAGATGGTCATAGGCTTGTTGTCTCTTCTCGTCTAAGAGATCTAGCTAGGTGATCTGAGCTACTCTGTATTCTTCATCTAAGATTTTCCCTCGCAAAGATATGCATAGTGAGGGAAGTTCAACTTCTATAGGTAATACCACTTCGGCACCATAGACTAAGGAGTATGGAGTTGTTCCTGTGGATGTATGGAAGGAAGTTCGATAGGCCCATAGAGCTAGATTTATTTGAAGGTGCCAATCACGGCTGGAATCATTGACAACTTTCTTTAGGATTTTGAGGAGGGTTTTATTAGTTGCCTCTACCTGGTCGTTACCTTGTGGGAAATATGGGCTAGAAAAGCGGTGATGGATGCGGAGGGAAGTGCATAATTTTTTCATGTTGAGATTTTCAAAGTTACCTCTATGGTCAGTGAAGATGGTGGATGGGATGCCGAAGCGGCAAACAATGTGGTACAAGATGAACTTGGAGACCTGAACTCTTGTAGCTGAGACTAGGGGGACTGCTTCCACCCACTTAGTGAAATAGTTTATAGTTGTTATTATCCATTTATGTCCATCAAATGAGAGAGGCGTGATAGTTCCAACTAGATCAAGGCCCCAACAAGCGAAAGGCCAAGGTGGTGCAATAGGCTGTAGATACTGTGCTGGAGCATGCACAAGATTTGCATGCTGCTAACATGGGAGACACTTTCTGACAAAGTCACAGGAGTCTTCTTCAATGGTAGGCCAATAGTAGCCTACTCTAAGGATTTTTCTTGCTAGGACAATACCACTCGTGTGGGCACCGCAAAGTTTGGAATGTACTGCTTTTAATGCCATCACATCCTCATTTTCATCTAAACATCGAGAGAGGGTATCATGATAACCCCGACGATATAGGGTATTGTCTACGATGACATAGCGGGATGATTTTCGAATAAGGTTCTGGCATTGGGTGCATGTGAGGTGAGGGGATATGATACCATCGTTAAGGTAAGCATGAATTTCATGGTACCAAGGGGATTGGGGCCAACCAAGATACAAACACAGTTTGAATCCTCATTCGCATAGGCGGGTGTGAGGAGCTTCTTGACTAAAAACTCATACTACATAGCTTCTTGGGGAATTTCCAAGAGCGAGCCGATAGTGGCCATGGCGTCTGCTACCTTGTTCTGCATTCGTAGCACTTATGTAAACTGGAGCTTTGTAAAATGCTGGGTCAATTGATCAACTAGCTCTTTGTAGGGTAATAGCTTTTCATCTTTGGTTTGATATTCATTTAAGACTTGTTTGATGATGAGCTAGGAATCGCAAAAGATTTTTAACTCAGTGATATTCCATTCTGCAGCTATCTTTAATCTTGCTACAAGAGCTTCATATTCTGCTATATTGTTGGTGCTAGGGAATTGTAGCTTGAAGGCTTTTGGAATATAATCTCCTTGAGGTGTAACTAATAATATTCCTACCCCTAATCCATGAGATGTGTATGAGCCATCAAAATAAAGCTTCCATGGGGGTTGTTCTTCAATTAGGCAGATATGCTCATCTGGGAATTTTGTGAGCAGAGGATATGCATCTACTAGAGGTGCATCAGCTAGGTGATCTGCTATAGCTTGCCCTTTGATTTCCTTTCTATCCACATACTGGATGTCAAACTCACTTAGTAGCATAACCCACTTTGCTAGCCGACCTATGAGTGATGTTCTAGAGAGCATATACTTGAGAGGATCAATCTTGGAGACTAGTTGGATGGTATGACTTAGCATGTAGTGGCAAAGCTTTTGAGTTGAGAAAACAACTGCCAAACAAGCTTTTTCCATAGGAGTATAATTGAGTTCATAACCAACTAGGGTTCTACTGATATAGTAGATGGCTCTTTCTCTACTATAATCATCATGCTGTGCTAGAAGTGCCCCTAGTGCAGTAGGTGTTGCTGATATGTACAAAATCAAGGGACAACCAGGAATTGGTGGAACCAAGATAGGGGGATTGGCTAGATACTGCTTGAGCTGATCAAAGCTGCGTTGACATAAAGGATCCCACTTGAAGTTCTCATTCTTCTTTAGCAAATGTGAAAATGGTGTACACTTATCTGCAAGCTGGGAGATGAAGCGCCGGACAGATTGAAGCTTTCCCTGAAGAGAGCGAAGCTGTTGCAGTGTCTGGGGAGGAGGCATGTCTAAGATAGCCTTGACCTTTTTGGGGTCGATCTCTATACCTTGTTTAGAAACTATGAAGCCTAGAAGCTTGCCAGATGTGACCCCAAAGACACACTTCTTGGGATTTAGCATGAGATGATATTGGGCTAACCTATCAAAGACTTTCTCCAAGTCAGCAAGATGATCCATGAAGGTGTGAGATTTGACTAGGATATCGTCCACATAATCTTCCAAAATGCTATGGATAAGATCATGGAAAATGGCTGTCATAGCTCTTTGATAGGTAGCCCCAGCATTCTTCAGACCAAAAGACATCATGGTGTAGCAAAAGGTTCCCTAGGGGGTAGTGAATGCTGTCTTATGTTGATCCTCTTCTGCAATCTTGATCTGATTATACTCGAAAAATCCATCCATAAGGGACAGAATTTCATTTCCAGCTGTAAGATCTACAATCATATCTATGTTGGGCAAGGGAAAATCATCCTTTGGACAAGCTTTGTTAAGATCTCTGAAATCAGTGTAGATTTTGATGTCACCGAAAGGCTTAGTGACAAGGACCATGTTGGAGATCCACTCTGAGTAGTCGATAGGTCGGATAACCTTAGCAGCTAACATTCTTTCTAATTTAGCTTTGACCAGTAATGCCACCTTGGGGTGCATTTTTCTAAGCTTTTGTTTGACGAGCTTGATCTTTGGGTCGACTGCAAGATGGTGAACTACAAGCTTTGGATCCAATCTCGGCATGTCCTGATATGACCATGCAAATCGACCAATATTCTGTCTTAAGACCTCAAAGAGGAGATCAACTTGGTCTTGTGATAGGGATGTAGCAATGTGAACAAGTCTAGTATCTCTAAAGAACCGATGTTGACTTCTCTAGTATCCTCTATTAGAATAGATGACACCTCTGGTCGATTATCTTGAGGAGGCAATACTAAATCCTCATGTTCTGCTTGTGGCTCTAGATTTTCTTGCTGAGGGGTTCTCTTCACTGCCTTAGCTAGTCCTGGTTTCACCTTAGTTCCAGTTTTGGGTGCATCGGAACTAGGTTGGGGGTTTTCTCCAAAATACCCCTTGGGATCTAGCTTATAGATATAGGCAGAATCTGGCTTTGTCTTCTTGTGAGGTGTTTTAGCTCCCATGAATCTTAGAAGTGCTTCCTCTGATATGAACTCATCAATGTGTATGATGCTTGGTTGGTCTCAATCTATGAGCTGTGGATGAGCAAGTGGTAGGTCAATGAGATGGATGGATAGTTCTCGGAGAACAGAGCCTCCTAGGAAGATTTGGTCTAGGATATCGTCGTAGGCCCTCTTTTCAACTTCCTCAGGAATGTCTTCGATTTTGACAAGGTCGCAGTGGATGTTCGAAAAAGTGTGATCATTCTTGTTGATGCCTCCAGTTGTGGGTATGCCAAAGCCAAGACCTGACTTCATTTTTGACTTATGTGTTTCGATGGGACATTGCATGCCTCTTTCTTCTAGTCCTAGTCCACCACCTTGATAGTTCCATTTTTCAGTGATGAGCTTATGTTCTTGGGGATACTTCTAGCTGAAGTGATCAAGGCGTGCTTGATTTCTTGGAGGTGCATCCTTATGTAACCAATTGTTGATATCTGAAGTGAGCTCCTCATGAAGAGGGGTTTTTGAGGATACAAAGATTTTTGGGCCAAACTCTCCTTAGCTTTGTGATATTTCGGCCATCCATGGGTATGTGGATCAAGTGGGATTGCTCCGACAGAAAATGCATCTGATAGACTATAATCTCTGCAGCCTTTGTTGTTGATCTTTATGGTAGATAGGGTGGAGGCGAGGATGGTTTCTGTGTCATTACAAGTGTGGGATGAGCTGGCGATGGCTGTGCCGATGTCTATTCTAGAGCAATGGTTTGTATATGAAGCTTCAACTGCATTGCAGTAAGCAAAGGGTTCTGGATCGACATGGATGGTCACCTTAGTGCCCTGATGCATAAATTTGATGCACTGATGGTATGTGGATGGAACAGCTTTCATGGCATGAATCCATGGGCGACTGAGGAGGATGTTAAATGGTAGGTTTAGATCAACAACATGGAAAACTATCTCTTGAATGACCGACCCAACCTTGATTGGTAGCAAAATAGTCCCTTCTGTGGTTCTTTCCAAGTTGTCATAAGCTTTGATGGTGATAACCTCACTGATCATATCTGCCTCGGTATACCCAGCATGTTTTATGAATTTTAGGGTGCAAATGTTCAAGGCTGATCCATTATCTATCATTACTCTTTTCACAAAAAAATTGGATACCATGATGGCTATGCGAAGCGGAAGGGTGTGATCTGGCTCAACCGTGGGTATGTCGGTGGGTTTGAAAGATAGCACACATGAGGATGAAAGGTGTCCAACAAGATTACGAAAATTAGTAGCATTGATATCAGAAGGGACATGAGATTCTATGAGAGCACTGTCAAGGATGTCTTTGTACACAAGACTAGTGCAGAGAAGGTCTAAAATGGAGATTTGGGCTGGCATGTTCCCAAGGTGTTCTAAGATATTGTACCAGCTTTTTGATGGAGCTGATGATGCTGATGAAATTGGTGGGCCTGCAATGTTAAATTGCGCTCTTTGAGTGGTGACTGCACACTCATTGTCTGGTCCTCAGATATTGATAACATTGACAAAAGGCTCTTTCTCAGATATACAACCTATAAGGCTACCATAGTCTATATAGGATGAATTGTGGTTATTGTTCTTCCCATGTTGTTGGTTTGGCTGGCGGTTGTTGGTGTTGTTTTGGATAGGTTCTTTTTTAAGATTTTGGTTGTTGTGTGGAGGAAAACATTTTGATAAATCTGTAAGCCTACATTGGGAGAGGTTTGGGCACCAACAGTGATTTCTTTCCGATCAAAGAGGTCCTGCACATAATCTTTTAGTTTCATGCATCTGAGGGTAGTGTGACCATTTACCTTATGGAACTTGCAATACTCATTGTCTTTGTACCATGCAGCTTTGGATTGGCTTGGATCAATTTGCTGGGTAGGAGGAAATTTGATGAGGTTTTCCTTAGCCAATTTCTCAAAAATGACATCCAATGGCTCACCAAGGGGTGTATAGTTTCTAGGTGTAGGTTGGAATCTGATTTTTTGCCCTACAACTACATTGATGGTGTTAGCTTGATTGTTAGACCATTGAAAGTTGGGTCTTGTATTGTGGTTTTGATAGCTTTGATTATTTCGTTGTTGGTAATTGATAGCTTGTTGGTTGTTTGTTTGATATGGTGGGTTAGACTAGTTTTGAGAAGGACCAACAATATTCACATGTCTGGTGTCAGTAACCCCATCTGTTGCAACATGCTTGTTTTTGTTCCAATACCTAGACTTGTCATTGGAATGTGATTGATTTTGGTTGGCCTCTTTGTAAATCTTGACCACACCATCTTTAATGAGTCCTTTCTCAAGGATCATTCCTTTCTCTTTGATATCCTTATAGGTCTGCAGACAGTTCAAGGTCATGTAGTGAGTCAAATTGGGATGGGCATTATCAATAAACATTTTCACCACATGGCATTCTGGCAAGGTGCAGGATATGCAGGTGGTAAGGGTTTGCCACTTTTGTAGGTATTCGGCAAGGCTTTCTCCACCTTTTTGATTGGTGTGGACAAGATCAACTATTGATAACTCTATTTCAACAAGATGGGCATATTGGGCTACGAATGCCTCAGATAATTCAGCAAAGTTTTTAATTGTGTCATAGGGGATTCTGTAAAACCATTCAAGAGCTGGTCCAGCCAAGCTTTTGGGAAAAAGGTGCAAGAGGAAGACATCATTGTATGCCACGTCCTGGTAGTGCATGTAAAATTCTTTGATATGTGTGATAGGGTCTCCTTTTCCTTCGAATTTGTCAAATTTGGGTACCTCAAAGTGTTTGGGAAATGGTGTCATGGTAATGGCTCTGTCAAAAGGGTAAGGATACACATTCTCAAACTTGAATGTCTTCGGATCATTCCCTTCTTGGATGGCTTTCAGAGCTGTCTTCATTTGCTCCCATTCTGAATTGATAGGTGATTGCTGGGGTGCCCCCAATATAGGAGTGCCTTGAGGTAGGTATGCGCTAGATGGGGCCATTGAATATGGATGGCTGTGAGGGATTTACTGATAGGGATTGTACATTGTTCGGGCAGCTGCATGGTGGATGACGGGTTGCTGAGGGGGAGGTGGCGCATATTGCTGCATGTGTTGCGAGGCTTGCTGTTGATATGGGATTTGAGGTTGGGATTGAGGAAGATAAGCTGGCTGTGGGAAAAATGGATTGCTTTGTGGGGGTAAGGTATAAGATGGTTGTGAGGCTTGGGGAAAGGATCGGGGGGCTTGTGGGGTTTGACCAATATATGTTTGTTGTACCCCCATTTGGGATGGTATCTGCAAATAATTGGTGGTTGGCTAGGGTGGTGGATTATCTCCTAGAAGTGGCATTGAAAAGTAGTTGGTAATAGGGAGTAATGGATTAGTTGGTGGTGGAGGTGGTGGGAATTGAAAGCTTGGGAATGGAACTGATGGGGTTTGATAGCTTTGTGGTTGGATTTGGAAGCTTGGTAGAGTGGTGGCGGGAGATAGGGTCACTTGCGAACTTGGCAGAAAATTGGCAGTAGCTTGTGTGATTTGATAGCTTTGTGGAGTGAGGGTAGTAGCTTGTGGATTTTTGGCTGATGGTATTGAGCTCCCAAGACCTAATGAAAATGATGGGATTGTGCTTTGGGCTGTGGTGAACAAGCTGGGGCTGATGAAAGGTTGATTACTTGGCCCCATGGGTGGCATCCCTGTTGTATGTTGGCCAAAGATGCTAGCACTGATTTGGGAGATGGGTGGATTTGGAAGGCTGGGTTGGCTTGCACCATGGAGATTTCAACTTGGGTGGATGATGGTATGTTTGGGTCTGTTGGATCATATGGATTGGCTAGAGGTTCTTCTTTTGGCATATATTGAGGATAATTTGGATCATAAGAGCCTATGGGTGGTGGCAGCTACCCAAACAACGGGTGAGATGGATTTGATAATGGAGGGGGTCTTCCAAAGTCAAAGGTTCCTACATTGTCCCTTCGAAAATTAGCCATGATTGTCTCTTTGTTCTTGTCTATAACGGTGTTTACCAATACTACATTTCCTGGTTGGTTCATGAAAGCTTCAATGTCAATAGGTGATGGCATAGCTTTCTTTGGGCTGAAGGATGGCTGAGTGCTTAAGGGGGGTGATTTTGTTCGATCCAAATGATAGGGCTCCATTGTTTCTTTCTTCTTGGCTAAGCGAGTGACGGGTGGCATGAAAAATGCTCCTAGGGATGAGATGCAACAAATGTTGGTGGATGCAAAAGGGGGGAAGGCTTTTCTATGCAAATGATTTCCTAGGTTGAGGCAAAGCTATATGAAAAAACCTAAGGAGGATTGGGTTGGGGATTCTAACTTCAAAGATATGTTGCCAAGGCACAAAAGGTATGCTTTCTTATGTGCAAGCTTGGTGGTGATTGTGTCAACTTAGGGATAGACTGATGATCCTTTAGGAAGAACACGAGATTGACCACTTGTGGATGCCAACCTTTAGCTCGAGGTGATGAGGGATAACAAGTGACAAAGCTAGATTACCCTAGACAAAGCTCTGTCAAAGGGATAACCTTGGTGAGATTGGTGGATTTGGAAGATTTTAGGAATGGCAAAACTTTTGGCAAGGTGACAACGAATTTTGAAGGCTTGGATGTGAAGATTTTGGATTGCTAGCTAGATGGTTTGATTCTAAATGAGATGGATGAGCTAATAATGCTTATGGGGATAACCTAAGATGGTTGGCTTTTCTACAAAGATGACTCTAAAGTGAATCTTATCCAAGAAGATGTGGAGAAACAAGGGTGTCTAATCATAGAAATCATGCCTAGTTGGTAAAGCATAAGCAAGATTAACTCCTGGATGTTGGCTAAATTTGATGGTGCGCTCTAACTAGGCCTCTTGAAGTGCTTCGTCTGTAGCTTTGTCTTCTACTTTGTGGAGTTTGGCAATTCATGGGCTTGGTGTTATTTCTTTTCTCTTGGCTGAAACTTCTTGGTATGCCAGAGATGGCTTGATTTTGACTTTGTGAAACTTCTATTTTGGTTTGGGTTGTTTCGACATAAATTCTTAAATTTACTTGGCTTTGGGAGATCTCAGTTGTTTTGCTTCGACTCGTTCAACTTCTAAAATAGGCAGTGACTATGCTAAGTGTGCCCTAAGCTAGGATTGACCAAGTTTGGCAAACATTCATTCAATAAATAAAATAAAATCAAGCAATAGATAGGAACACTCAGATAGAAGTTTGTGGTTCTCAGAATGTGATACTTGTGCCGAGGAGTGTGTATGTTCTACAAATGTTTTGATCAGTCACTTCAAACACATTAACATCCTAGATGGTTGTCTGCAAGGCTAATAGTTGGTTTAGCTAGGGAGCCCTCGATATACGCAAGGTACGTGAGGCCCAAATCCGTAGATGAGATCAAAAAGATGTCACATAGCCGAGAGGAGCGGTAACCCACTTCTCCTCTTTCACTTCTCAAGGGTATAAAGTTCCTTGAGGCTTAGCCTGAGTGACAAAATTTTGATCTCAAGAGAGGTGTCTTTCGATTCACCTCCCAATTCTTATACTCCACCAGAACGATGGAGTTGAGGTCATCCAAGGGGTGATGAAATCCCCAAGTAGGCCTCCTAAAAAGAAACAAGATTTTGGATCCTAATCTTATGCATCCAAGATGGCCTCGAAAGACGACAAGGGGAGAGAAGACTTGGATGACCTTGGCCTAAAAGACACGCTTGTTCTTTTACCAACTAACTCTTATGTGTGCTAATCTAGACTTTGCAAGCACTCATGTTTAAGAGACAATGTTCAATTCTAACTTGAGGCACCAACAAAAGTAAATTGATCGAAGAATGCAAACAATAAGAAGAGTTAGGGTCAACAAAAGAAAATTCGCGTGCCCGGAGGCCCTCCACGTCAAGTATCAATTAATTTTCTTTAAGTCATTCAAGATTGAGTGTGAGTTTGTTTTAAGCCCAAAAAAAAAGTGTGTGAGATTCGATTTCAAGCGCGCGCCCGGAGGCTCTCCACGTCAGTTGTTGTTCAATTTTAGTGCCCAAACTTGAAGTGTGATCGATTTAATCTAGAGTTTTGGTCATTTAAAATTTTTGATAAAGTTAAAGCAAACGTTCAAAGACCAAGTGAGTTAGTTAGATTGTGGAACGTTTAACACCTTTTTCAAGCAGACCCATCCCCATAAATGGCGCTGAGATTGCAACCAATGGTTGAATTGACAGGTGATTAGAAAAGAGGTGAGTCCAAGGAACTACTCAAATTGATTTTTGAAAATTTGCATTTAACTTAACAAAGTTTTTTAATTGTCCAAAAATCAAACTTTACCTAAGTTGCATGTGAAAAAGAGATTTGTTTTGTTCAATTTTAGAAGCTCCAAATGAAGTGTTTGATATTACAATGGTTAATTGATCCTTGGCATTCAAGATTGGATTTGTTGTTTTAAGCATGCATTCCAAGAAAAATTGATTTTAATCCATGGCATTCAAGAGTGTGTTTTGAGCAACATTCATTCAATGGAAAATGTGTTTAATCATTCAAGTTCATTTTTTAGCAACATGCATTCAAAGACAAATGGTTAAACATTCAAGTTCATTTTTTAGCAACATGAGAACCTGCAAGAAACATGGTTAGTGGTTTCATATGTGCTCCAACCTGCAATGAGACAAAAAAAAGCAATTTAGTTAGTTAGCCAAAATCTTCAAAAATGAGAGCTTAACTATGGAAAAAAAATTTAAAACATTTTTTGCTGTTTTTCCTATGCATAAAAATGCTTGAAATGGTCTAAATCCTATAGAACCACTAAAAGTCAAATTTTGATTTATGCTCTTTTTTTTTTAACTACAAAGTGTAGAAATAAAGATTTTAAAACAGAAGTGCAACAGAGACAGGCGAAGACGACAGTTCATCAGGTGCAGACACCAAATTGCAGAGATGCTGATCTGCGGAGACGCTAATCGGCCGAGATGATGGCAGCAGCAGAGATGATAGTTCAGGTTGTGGAGATGACAGAGTAGCCGACGGAGGCGTTGATCTATGGAGACGACAGTCTAGGATGCGTAGATGACAGTCAGAGATGCCAAACTGTGCAGACAACAATTTGGTTGCGGAGACGACAGAGTAGCTGGTGGAGACGACAGTTTGCAGGTGCAGACGCCAAACTGCGGAGACGACACAGCACGAAAAAAAGAGCTGAAAAATGCAAATTTTTTTCATAATTTTTAAAAAAAATTTTTTTGTTATTTTCAGATTTTTTGAGGGTATGTCTTCTTCCTAAGTGCGTTCTTTAACCTGCAAAAATAAGAAAAACACCCTACAACTCACTCAAACAACAAGAAACATTAGATTGTTAGAAAAACAACATATAGATAGAAATTGATGATTAAATGACCCATAGTGGGGTCCCACCAGGTGTGCCAAAATGTAAAACAAGATCTAGTATGCAAAGAACATTAACAATAAGAGAAACATTCACAAACTAAAACTAAATTCACATATATGCTTAGACAAAGAAAGCGAACAAGAAATACAAACCTCAAAAGAGAAAACAGTCCATGCTTCCTTGATTTTGTAAATGTGTCCTTTGATGTGGATGTATGCTCAATTTCTTGCCTAATTGCTTCAATGGTGGAGATGGGTAATGGAAAATTGGTAGCTTTGTGAGCTCTCAATTTGGCATTATAAGCGTAAGATTGATGACTTTGATTCTCAAAATAGCATGGTAACTTTAGCTCAAAGATTATTGATGAAATGGCTTGGGATGAGATTCAATTTATAGGACAAGGGGTAGAGGGATGGAGGGCTTAGATGCAAGGATGGGGAGGTAGTTAAGGAGGGCTAAGATGTACTCAAAAGGGGAGCACATGGATTGTGTTTGTTTAGCACCAATGAGAAGGTGACACTTGTCACAAGGAGGATGAGTGTGAGAGGGTAGGGTAAAGGGTTGGTTAAAAGCATGATGAGTGGGGTTGAGTATGTAAAAGAGATGTAAGAGGAATGAGTGGGCTTGTAAGAGTCTTTTATAGTTTGTAAGAGCACTCATGACTTGGTGGTTGGGATTTTTGAGGGGGGACTTTGGTTTGGTTTAGAAAAGTCTTAAACTTGTTTAGGGAATGTGACAAAATTAAGAGGTGGATTAGGTTTGGGTTTAGGATTAGATTAGAAATGTTAGAGATGTGCAAGTCAATGGCATTAATGAGGGTGGGTGAGTTAGTGGCTAAGCTTGGTTAGTATGGATGGATGGGGTGGATTAGGCTAAATAGAGGTTTAGGGATAGGTTAGGGGTTTTTAGATTTGAGGATTTTATTTATCAAATAGATTTATTTAATAAATGGGGATTTTTGGAATGAGATAGACGAATAGGATTTAATTGATAAATAATAGGATATTTGATTTATCAATTAGGACTATAGATGATTAATTAAATTAATCGGTTAGGGGATGGCAAAGGATTAATTAAATAAGAATTTAATTAATGATGCCTTTAGAGATGGCTAAATTAGATTACCAAAGTGGTCTAATAAAATTTAGGTGTCTACAGTAAGTACTCCATTTAGTTATAAAATTTCGTTTAATTATTTCAAAATTATTTTCGAAACTAGTCAACTCAAATAAACCGTGGTTAAATTTGGTCAACTTTTGGCCAAACTTGATGTTTGCGTATGTGAATATGAGCAAATGTGAGTATTAATTCCAGCAACAATTCGATGCAAATTCTCATTCAACCTTTCAAAATGAAGAGATGACGGTCTCTTAAATAGACTTTTTTGGAATTCATCAATGGTTGAGGTCGATTTCAATCAACGGTCAGGATTAAATGTGAAGTTCAGTCATAAAAGGAGATTTCCAAATTAAAGGGAGTTAACAGATTTAATTTAAGTAAAATAAGGAGTTAACTGATTCAATTTGAGAAGAAAAAGGTGTTAACTAATTTAACTCATTTTTTATCAATAGTGAACTGAAAATTTTCTTTTTTGAACTGAAGAGAGATTTTGTTGAGATATTTAATTTAATAAAATGAGATATGTTCTCATAATTACTTTTTCTATTTAATTAAATAATCTTTAATTAATTTGAAAATATTTTCTTATTTAATTAAATAACTTCATTTAATTAATTAGGAATGGCTTCTCATTTAATTAAATAACTTTGTTTAATTAATTAGAAGTAAGTACTCCATTTAATTAAATAATTTCATTTAATTATTTTAAAATTCTGTTCAAAACTAGTCAACTCAAGTCAACCGTGGTCAAATTTGGTGAACTTTTGGTCAAACTTGATCTTTGCGTATGTGAATATGAAAAAATGTGAGTATGAATTCTAGCAACAATTTGATGCAAATTCTCATTCAACCTTTCAAAATGAAGAGATGAGGGTCTCTTAAATAGACTTTCCTGAGATTCATCAATGGTTGAGATCGATTTCAATCAACGGTCAAGATTAAAGGTGAAGTTCAGTCATAAAAGGAGATTTCCAAATTAAAGGGCATGAACAGATTTAATTTGAGTAAAATAAGGAGTTAACTGATTCAATTTGAGTAGAAAAAGGAGTTAACTGATTTAACTCATTTTTTATCAATAGTGAACTAGAAATTTCCCTTTTTGAAATGAAGAGAGATTTTGTTGAGATATTTAATTTAATAAAATGAGATATGCTCTCATAATTGCTTTTTTTATTTAATTAAATAATCTTTAATTAATTAGAGACACTCTTCTTATTTAATTAAATAACTTCATTTAATTAATTAAGAATGGCTGCTCATTTAATTAAATAAATTTGTTTAATTAATTAGAAGTAAGTACTCTATTTAATTAAATAATTTCATTTAATTATTTTAAAATTCTTTTCGAAATTAGTCAGCTCAAGTCAACCGTGGTTAAATCTGGTCAACTTTTGCTCAAATTTTATCTTTGCGTATGTGAATATGAGCAAATGTGAGTATGAATTCCAGCAATAATTCGATGCAAATTCTCATTCAACCTTTCAAAATGAAGAGATGAGGGTCTCTTAAATAGATTTTCGTAGAATTCATCAACGGTTGAGATCAATTTCAATCAACGGTTAGGATTAAAGGTGAAGTTCAGTCATAAAGGGAGATTTCCAAATTAAATGGAGATAACAGATTTAATTTGAGTAAAATAGGGAGTTAACTTATTCAATTTGAGTAGAAAAATGAGTTAACTGATTCAACTTATTTGTGATCAATAGTGACCTGGAAATTATCCTTTTTGAACTGAAGAGAGATTTTGTTGAGATATTTAATTTAATAAGATGAGATATGCTCTAATAATTACTTTTCTATTTAATTAAATAATATTTAATTAATTAGAGACACTTTTCTTATTTAATTAAATAACTTCATTTAATTAATTAGGAATGGCTTCTCATTTAATTAAATAACTTTGTTTAATTAATTAGAAGTAAGTACTTCATTTAATTAAATAATTTCATTTAATTATTTCAATTTTTTTTTCAAAACTAGTCAACTCAAGTCAACTGTGGTCAAATCTGGTCAACTTTTGGTCAAACTTGATCTTTGCATATGTGAATATCAACAAATGTGAGTATGAATTTCAGCAACAATTCAATGCAAATTCTCATTCAACCTTTCAAAATGAAGAGATGAGGGTCTCTTAAATAGACTTTCATGGAATTCATCAATGGTTGAGATCAATTTCAATGAACGGTCAGGATTAAAGGTGAAGTTCAGTCATAAAGAGAGATTTTTAAATTAAAAGGAGTTAACAGATTTAATTTGAGTAAAATAAGAAAGTAACTGATTCGATTTGAGTAGAAAAATGAGTTAACTGATTTAACTCATTTTTTATCAATAGTGAACAGAAAATTTCTCTTTTTGAACTAAAGAGAGATTTTGTTGAGATATTTAATTTAATAAAATGAGATATGCTCTCACAATTACTTTTTCTATTTAATTAAGTAATCTTTAATTAATTAGAGACACTTTTCATATTTAATTAAAAAACTCCATTTAATTAATTAGGAATGGCTTCTCATTTAATTAAATAACTTTGTTTAATTAATTAGAAGTAAGTACTCCATTTAATTAAATAATTTCAATTAATTATTTCAAAATTCTTTTTGAAACTATTCAACTCAAGTCAATCGTGGTTAAATTTGGTCAACTTTTGGTCAAAATTGATCTTTGCATATGTGAATATGAGCAAATGTGAGTATGAATTCCAGCAACAATTTGATGCAAATTCTCATTCAACCTTTCAAAATGAAGAGATGAGGGTCTCTTAAATAGACTTTTTTTGAATTCATCAACAGTTGAGATCGATTTCAATCAACGGTCAAGATTAAAGGTGAAGTTCAGTCATAAAGGAAGATTTTCAAATTAAAGAGAGTTAACAGATTTAATTTGAGTAAAATAAGGAGTTAACTGATTCAATTTGAGTAGAAAAAAGGGTTAACTCATTTAACTCATTTTTGATCAATAATGAACTGTAAATTTTTGTTTTTGAACTGAATAGAGATTTTGTTGAGATATTTAATTTAATAAAATTAGATATCCTCTCATAATTGTTTTTTCTATTTAATTAAATAATCGTTAATTAATTAGAGACAATCTTCTTATTTAATTAAATAACTTCATTTAATCAATTAGGAATGGCTTCTCATTTAATTAAATAACTTTGTTTAATTAATTGACAGTAAGTACTCCATTTCATTAAATAATTTCATTTAATTATTTCAAAACTAGTCAACTCAAGTCAACCGTGGTCAAATCTAGTCAACTTTTGGTCAAAATTGATCTTTGCGTATGTAAATATGAGCAAATGTGATTATGAATTCTAGTAAACAATTCGATGCAAATTCTCATTCAACCTTTCAAAACGAATAGATGCGAGTCTCTTAAATAGGCTTTCTTGAAATTCATCAACGGTTGAGATCGATTTCAATCAAAGGTCAAGATTAAAAGTGAAGTTTCGTCATAAAAGGAGATTTCCAAATTAAATGGAGTTAACAGATTTAATTTGAGTAAAATAAGAAGTTAATTGATTCAATTCGAATAGAAAAAGGAGTCAACTGATTTAACTCATTTTTAATCAATAGTGAACTGGAAATTTCCCTTTTAGAATTGAAAAGAGATTTTTTTGAGATGTTTAATTTAATAAAATGAGATATGCTCTCATAATTACTTTTTCTATTTAATTATATAATCTTTAATTAATTAGAGACACTTTTCTTATTTAATTAAATAACTTTATTTAATTAATTAAGAATGGCTTCTCATTTAATCAAATTATTATTTTTAATTAATTAGAAGCAAGTACTCTATTTAATTAAATAATTTCATTTAATTATTTCAATTTTTTTTTCGAAACCAGTCAACTCAATTTAACCATGGTTAAGTGAAGAGATGAGGGTCTCTGAAATAATATTTCCTGGAATTCATTAACGGTTGAGATCGATTTCAATCAACGGTTAGGATTAAATGTGAAGTTTAGTCATAAAAGAAGATTTCCTAATTAAAGGGAGTTATTAGATTTAATTTGAGTAAAATAAGGAGTTAACTGATTCAATTTGAGTAGAAAAAGGAGCTAAATGATTTAACTCATTTTTGATCAATAGTGAACTAGAAATTTCCCTTTTTGAACTGAAGAGAGATTTTGTTGAGATATTTAATTTAATAAAATGAGATATGCTCTCATAATTACTTTTTCTATTTTATTAAATAATTTTTAATTAATTAAAGAAACTTTTCTTATTTAATTAAATAACTTCATTTAATTAATTAGGAATGGCTTCTCATTTAATTAAATAAGTTTGTTTAATTAATTAGAAGTAAGTACTCCATTTAGTTAAATAATTTCGTTTAATTATTTGAAAATTCTTTTTGAATCTAGTCAACTCAAGTCAACCATGATTAAATCTGGTCAACTTTTGGTCAAATTTGATCTTTGCGTATGTGAATATGAGCAAATGTGAGTATGAATTTCAGCAACAATTCATTGTAAATTCTCATTCAACATTTCAAAATGAAGAGATGAGGGGCTCTTAAATAGACTTTTTTTGAATTCATCAACGGTTGAGATCGATTTCAATCAACGATCATGATTAAAGGTGAAGTTAAGTCACAAAGGGAGATTTCTAAATTAAAGGGAGTTAACAGATTTAATTTGAGTAAAATAAGCAGTTAACTAATTCAATTTGAGTAGAAAAACGATTTAAATGATTTAACTCTTTTTTGGTCAATAGTGAACTGGAAATTTCCCTTCTTGAACTGAAGAGAGATTCTGTTGAGATATCTAATTTAATAAAATGAGATATGCTCTCATAATTACCTTTTCTATTTAATTAAATAATCTTTAATTAATTAGAGACACTCTTCTTATTTAATTAAATAACTTCATTTAATTAATTAGGAATGACTTCTCATTTACTTAAATAATTTTGTTTAATTAATTAGAAGTAAGTACTCCATTTAATTAAATATTTTTGTTTAATTGTTTCAAAATTCTTTTCAAAAGTAGTCAACTCAAGTTAACCGTAGTTAAATTTGGTCAACTTTTGGTCAAACTTGATATTTGTGTATATGAATATGAGCAAATGTGAGTATGAATTCCAACAACAATTTGATGCAAATTCTCATTCAACCTTTCAAAATAAAGAGATGAGGGTCTCTTAAATAGACTTTCTTGGAATTCGTCAACAGTTGAGATCGATTTCAATCAACGGTCAAGATTAAAGGTGAAGTTCAGTCATAAAGGGAGATTTCCAAATTAAAGAGATTTAACATATTTAATTTGACTAAAATAAGGAGTTAACTGATTCAATTTGAGTAGAAAAAAGAGTTATCTGATTTAACTCATTTTTGATCAATAGTGAATAGGAAATTTCCCTTTTTGAATTGAAGAGAGATTTTGTTGAGATATTTAATTTAATAAGATGAGATATGCTCTCATAATTACTTTTTTCATTTAATTAAATAATCTTTAATTAATTAGAGACACTTTTCTTATTTAATTAAATAACTTCATTTAATTAATTAGGAATGGCTTCTCATTTAATTAAATAACTTTGTTTATTTAATTAGAAGTAAGTACTCCATTTAATTAAATAATTTCATTTAATTATTTAAATTTCTTTTTCGAAACTAGTCAACTCAAGTCAACCATGGTTAAATTTTGTCAACTTTTGGTCAAACTCGATATTTGCGTATGTGAATATGAGCAAATGTGAGTGTGAATTACAGCAACAGTTCTATGCAAATTCTCATTCAACCTTTCAAAATGAAGAGATGAGGGTCTCTTAAATAGACTTTCCTGGAATTCATCAACGACTGAGATCGATTTCAATCAACGGTCAGTATTAAAGGCGAAGTTCAGTCATAAAGGGAGATTTCCAAATTAAAGAGAGGTAACAGATTTAATTTAAGTAAAATAAGGAGTTAACTAATTCAATTTGAGTAGAAAAAGGAGTTAACTGATTTAACTCAATTTTGAACAATAGTGAACTGGAAATTGCTCTTTTCGAACTGAAGAGAGATTTTGTTGAGATATTTAATTTAATAAAATGAGATATGCTCTCATAATTTCTTTTTCTATTTAATTAAATAATCTTTAATTAATTAGAGACACTCTTCTTATTTAATTAAATAACTTCATTTAATTAGTTAGGAATGGCTTCTCATTTAATTAAATAAATTTATTTTGTTAATTACAAATAAGTACTCCATTTAATTAAATAATTTTGTTTAATTATTTCAAAATTGTTTTCAAAACTAATCAACTCAAGTCAACCATGGTTAAATCTGGTCAAACTTGATCTTTGTGTATGTGAATAAGAGCAAATGTGAGTATGAATTCAAGCAAAAATTTGATGCAAATTCACATTCAACCTTTAAAATGAAGAGATGAGGGTCTCTGAAATAGACTTTCCTGGAATTCATCAATGGTTGAGATCGATTTCAGTCAATCGTTAGGATCAAATGTGAAGTTCAGTCATAAGAGAGATTTCCAAATTTAAGGGAGTTAACATATTTAATTTGAGTAAAATAAGGAGTTAACTAATTCAATTTGAGTAGAAAAAAGAGTTTACTAATTTAACTCATTTTTTATCAATAGTGAACTGAAAATTTCCCTTTTTGAGCTGAAGAGAGATTTTGTTTAGATATTTAATTTAATAAAATGAGATATGCTCTCATTATTGCTTTTTCTATTTAATTAAATAATCTTTAATTAATTAGAGATGCTCTTCTTATTTAATTAAATAACTTCATTTAATTAATTAGAAATGGCTTCTCATTTAATTAAATAACTTTGTTTAATTAATTAGAAGTAAATACTCCATTTAATTAAATAATTTCGTTTAATTATTTCAAAATTATTTTTGAAACTAGTCAACTCAAGTCAACCGTGGTCAAAGCTGGTCAAGTTTTGGTCAAACTTGATATTTGCGTATGTGAATATGAGCAAATGTGAGTATGAATTCCAGCAAAAATTTGATACAAATTCTCATTCAACCTTTCAAAATCAAGAGATTAGGGTCTCTTAAATAGACTTTCTTGGAATTCAACAACAGTTGAGATAGATTTCAATCAACGTTCAGGATTAAAGGTGAAGTTTAGTCATAAAGGAAGATTTTCAAATTAAAGGGAGTTAACAGATTTAATTTGAGTAAAATAAAGAGTTAACTGATTCAATTTTAGTAGAAAAAAGAGTTAACTCATTTAACTCATTTTTGATCAATAGTGAACTGTAAATTTCCCTTTTTGAACTGAAGAGAGATTTTGTTGAGATTTTTAATTTAATAAAATGAGATATCCTTTCATAATTGTTTTTTCTATTTAATTAAATAATCTTTAAGTAATTGGAGACACTCTTCTTATTTAATTAAATAACTTCATTTAATTAATTAGGAATGACTTCACATTTAATTAAATAACTTTGTTTAGTTAATTAGAAGTAAGTACTCCATTTAATTAAATAATTTTATTTAATTATTTCAAAATTCTTTTCAGAACTAGGCAACTCAAGTCAACTGTTGTCAAATCTGGTCAACTTTTGGTCAAACTTGATTTTTGCATATGTGAATATGAGCAAATGTGAGTATGAATTCCAACAACAATTCGATGCAAAATCTCATTCAACATTTCAAAATCAAGAGATGAGGGTCTCTTAAATAGACTTTCTTGGAATTCATCAACGGTTGAGATAGATTTCAATCAACGTTCAGGATTAAAGGTGAAGTTTAGTCATAAAGGAAGATTTTCAAATTAAAGGGAGTTAACAGATTTAATTTGAGTAAAATAAAGAGTTAACTGATTCAATTTTAGTAGAAAAAAGAGTTAACTCATTTAACTCATTTTTGATCAATAGTGAACTGTAAATTTCCCTTTTTGAACTGAAGAGATATTTTGTTGAGATATTTAATTTAATAAAATGAGATATGCTCTCATAATTGCTTTTTCTATTTATTTAAATAATCTTTAATTAATTAGAGAAAATCTTCTTATTTAATTAAATAACTTCATTTAATTAATTAGGAATGGCTTCTCATTTAATTAAATTACTTTGTTTAATTAATTAGAAGTAAGTACTCCATTTAATTAAATAATTTCGTTTAATTATTTCAAAATTATTTTCGAAACTAGGCAACTCAAGTCAACTGTGGTTAAATTTGGTCAACTTTTCGTCAAACTTGATCTTTGCGTTTTTGAATATGAGCAAATGTGAGTATGAATTCCAGCAACAATTTGATGCAAATTCTCATTCAACCTTTCAAAATGAAGAGATGAGGGTCCCTTAAATAGACTTTCCTAGAATTCATCAATGGTTGAGATCGATTTCAATCAACGGTCAGGAATAAAGGTGAAGTTCAGTCATAAAGGGAGATTTTAAAATTAAAGGGAGTTAACAGATTTAATTTGAGTAAAATAAGGAGATAATTGATTCAATTTGAGTAGAAAAAGAAGATAATTGATTTAACTCATTTTTTATCAATAGTGAACTGAAAATTTTCCTCTTTGAACTGAAGAGAGATTTTGTTGAGATATTTAATTTAATAAAATGAGATATGCTCTTATAATTACCTTTTCTATTTAATCAAATAATCTTTAATTAATTAGAGGCACTTTCCTTATTTAATGAAATAATTTCATTTAATTAATTAGGAATGGCTTTTCATTTAATTAAATAAATTTTTTTAATTAATTAGAAGTAAGTACTTCATTTAATTAAATAATTTTTTTAAATTATTTCTAAGTTCTTTTCGAAACTAGTCAACTCAAGTCAACCGTTGTTAAATTTGATCAACTTTTGGTCAAACTTGATCTTCGCGTATGTGAATATAAGCAAATGTGAGTATGAATTCCAGCAACAATTTGATGCAAATTCTCCTCCACCCTTTCAAAATGAAGAGATGAGGCTCTATTAAATAGACTTTCTCAGAATTCATCAACGGTTGAGATGGAGTTCAATCAACGGTCAGGATTAAAGCTGAAGTTTAGTCATAAAAAGAGATTTTCAAATTAAAGAGAGCTAACAGATTTAATTTGAGTAAAATAAGGAGTTAACTGATTCAATTTGAGTAGAAAAAGGAGTTAACTAATTTAACTCATTTTTGATCAATAGTGAATTGGAAATTTCCCTTTTTGAACTGAAGAGAGATTTTGTTGAGATATTTAATTTAATAAAATGAGATATGCTCTCATAATTACTTTTTCTATTTAATTAAATAATCTTTAATTAATTAGAGACACTTTTATTATTTAATTAAATAACTTCATTTAATTAATTAAGAATGGCTTCTCATTTAATTAAATAACTTTGTCTAATTAATTAGAAGTAAGTACTCCAGTTAATTAAATAATGTCGTTTAATTATTTCAAAATTCTTTTCGAAACTAGTCAACTCAGGTCAACCATGGTTAAATCTGGTCAACTTTTGGTCAAACTTGATCTTTGCATATGTAATTATGAGCAAATGTGAGTATGAATTCCAGCAACGATTTGATGCAAATTCTAATTCAACCTTTCAAAATGAAGGGATGAGGGTCTCTTAAATAGACTTTCCTAAAATTCATGAACTGTTGAGATCGAGTTCGATCAACGGTCAGGATTAAAGGTGTGGTTCAGTCATAAAGGGAGATTTTCAAATTAAAGGGAATTAACAAATTTAATTTGAGTAAAATAAGGAGTTAACTGATTCAATTTGAGTAGAGAAAAGAGTGAACTAATTTAACTCATTTTTGGTCAATAGTGAACTAGAAATTTCCCTTCTTGAACTGAAGAGAGATTCTGTTGAGATATCTAATTTAATAAAATGAGATATGCTCTCATAATTACCTTTTCTATTTAATTAAATAATCTTTAATTAATTAGAGACACTTTTCTTATTTAATTAAATAACATCATTTAATTAATTAGGAATGGCTTCTCATTTAATTAAATAACTTTGTTTAATTAATTAGAAGTAGGTACTCCATTTAATTAAATAATTTTATTTAAATATTTCAAATTTTTTTCGAAACTAGTCAACTCAAGTCAACCGTGGTTAAATCTGGTCAACTTTTTGTCAAACTTGATCTTGGAGTATGTGAATATGAGCAAATGTGAGTATGAATTCCAGCAACAATTCGACGCAAATTTTCATTCAACCTTTCAAAATGAAGAGATGAGGGTCTCTTAAATAGATTTTCTTGGAATTCACCAACGATTGAGATATATTTCAATCAACGGTCAAGATTAAAGGTGAAGTTCAGTCATAAGGGAGATTTCCAAATTAATGGGTGTTAACAGATTTAATTTGAGTAAAATAAGGAGTTAAGTGATTCAATTTGAGTAGAAAAAGGAGTTAACTCATTTAACTCATTTTTGATCAATAATGAACCGAAAATTTCTTTTTTTGAACTTAAGAGAGATTTTGTTGAGATATTTAATTTAATAAAATGAGATATGCTCTCATAATTACTTTTTCTATTTAATTAAATAATCTTTAATTAATTAGAGACAATTTTCTTGTTTAATTAAATAACTTCATTTAATTAATTAGGAATTGCTTCTCATTTAATTAAATAACTTTGTTTAATTAATTAGAAGTAAGTACTCCATTTAATTAAATAGTTTTATTTAATTATTTCAAAATTCTTTTCGAAACTAGGCAACTCAAGTCAACCGTGGTTAAATCTGGTCAACTTTTGGTCAAACTTGATCTTTGCGTATGTGAATATGAGCAAATGTGAGTATGAATTCTAGCAACAATTCGATGCAAATTCTCATTCAAATTTTCAAAATGAAGAGATTAGGGTCTCTTAAATAGACTTTTTTGGAATTCATCAACGATTTATATCGATTTCAATCAACGGTTAGGATTAAAGGTGAAGTTCATGTTGGAAATGAGAATGAAGTAACTAAGAGGGGGAGGGGGTGAATTAGTTACTACAAAAACATTTCACAGTCCCTTAGATGTCTAAAAGTTCGATCTATTTTATAGATTACTGAAACTTTGATATTGCAGCAAATAATAAAAATCATTAAGAACTGATATCAAAACAATTCAGCAAACTCCAACACTAGAGACACCAGATTTAACTTGGAAACCCAATATGGGAAAAACCACCAATGTAACTAGTTACTGTTTTTCACTCTTCTGAAGTGAGCCTTATTAGGAGCCAACCCTATTAAAGGTTACAAAAACACACTGTTAGGTGTGACCCTGTTAGAGGATTTAATCACCCTGTTAGCAGTGGCCTTGCTAGAGGTCTTTAGAACAATTCAACTGAACTGTCACCTTGTTAGAGGATTTACAATAGGGCTGTTAAACCCACTCTGTTAAGAGATTTTGAGTTCACTGTTACAATGGTTAGAAAGCAACAATGAAGTGACCTGATATAATGTGCAACTTATCTTTGCTAATTGTAGATCTCTATTATGCTTGACTGGATCCTTACTGATCATATACAACTTTGCAGCTCCTTCAATGCATCTGATCCTCCATCACACTTTTTCAACATTTGCTTATATGTTCAATATTCGCACTCTTATGCATCCAAATTCTTGCATATATCGAATTCAAAACTTGATCTTTCATCTATACCTTACAAATTATCTTAGTCGGCTCTAATCACTGATCAAACAAATACAATAGTCGGCTAAGAATTACAAGCCAACAAATCCCTTTACTGGCCGACACTGCTTAGTTAATACTGTTCAAAAAATAATTCCTATGTTAACCGACTGAGCTTGGTTAATACAACGAACTCTGTGACGTCCCTTCAATCGTCGGGAGAACTCGGTAAGTATAGATGACTGAGTGAGCTCAGTAGAAATTGTTTTTGCCAAATTCCCTTTGGACACTGAGTGAACTCGGTAAACACTGACTTTCCTTTGTTTACCTTCCCAGATCGGTAAACACTAACTTTTCTTCGGTTACTTTCCCAGCTCGGTAAACACTAAATTTTCTTTGCTTACCTTCCCAGCTTGGTAAACACTCTGTCATAGTTTCCTTCGATCACTGAGTGAGCTCGGTAAGTACTGAACTTCCTTCGTTTGACCAAGTTAGCTCGATAGAAGCTATCTTTACAGTGTAATATATAGCAATGCTTGGTAGACTCTGTAAATGACTATGCTTACCTTCTGAGCTCGGTAGACTCTGTCTGATGACTGATATGACATTTGTGTAACATCAAAGACAACATTCAATTAACCAATTGTATCCAACAATCTCCCTCTTTGGCATTGATGGCAACACAACATGTCATAGTAGAATGAAATTTGAAAACAAGTCCTTCTCTTAGTGCAACACTATATGATAACATAATACTTCTCCCTATTAGATAGAAACTTCTCCTTCTTTTAGTAATCTCCCTCTATGAAGGATTTTGTATAATAGAAAGATATGACAGTTTTATTCTTCCTTTACAAATGCTTACAAATTTCAGAATAGGTATTACAGTTTTACTCTCCCTCTTTGAAAACACATGCCAAAGACAATATAACATAGTAAAAGCTCTTTTCATATGCCAAAAGTACTTCTTAACTTGATTACAGTGTACCTCATGTACAGATTCATATGCAATGACTTCAATACTCTGTTGCATCAACTTGATTGATTTTCAACTTGTCATAGGTTGATGCATCACTTCAAACTTTATTTTAGTGAACTTCAGATAGGGGAGTGATCCCTAACTTACCTCTGAGATACAAGAATGTATCCTTAGGTAATTGCTTTGTGAATATGTTAGCAATTTGTTCCTTTGTATGCACTTATTCTAGTCTGATCTCCTTGTCCTGCACCAATTCTCTGACAAAATGATATTTCATTGCTATGTGCTTGGTCTTGGAATGCATTATTGGATTCTTGGATATGTTGATTGCACTAGTATTGTCATAGAACATAACAACTGGTTCTTTGATTTCCATCTTCATTCCTTGTAATAACTGTTTAAACCAAACAATGTTGGAACAGTTTACTGCTGCAGCAACATACTCTGCCTCTGCTATGGATTGGGATGTACAATTCTGTTTTTTGCTTGTCCAAGAAA
Source organism: Cupressus sempervirens (assembly GCA_028749045.1). Lineage (NCBI taxonomy): Eukaryota > Viridiplantae > Streptophyta > Pinopsida > Cupressales > Cupressaceae > Cupressus > Cupressus sempervirens. The sequence continues at coordinate 116,043,396 of CM053783.1, forward strand.
CCAATCTCTTTCCAAGAAAGAATGCTCCTCCACTTGTGCTTTTTTTGTCATCAAGATTCCCTGCCCAATCAGCATCAGTAAAAACTTTCAAATCCAAATTACCTCCAAATTTGTACCATAGCCCATAATCTTCAGTTCCTTTCAAATATCTCATTATTCTCTTGATTGCCATCAGGTGAGTTTCTCTTGATTTTGCTGAAAATCTTGCAACAATACCAACTGCGAGAGCAATATCTGGACTGGTATGAACTACATACTGCAATTTTCCAATCATAGATCTATACAATGTTTGATCTACCTTTTTGGATTCATCATCTTTTGTAAGTTTCAATCCAGTACACATGGGAGTACCAACAGGTTTACAGTCCTCCATACCAAACTTTTTCAATATCTCCTTGATGTATTTTGACTGAGTGATGAAGATGCCATTTTTATTCTGTTGGATTTGAAGACCAACAAAGAATTTTATCTCACCAAACATAGACATTTCAAACTCATTGTTCATTTGTTTTGAAAATTCTTTGCAAAGATCATCATGCCCTATGAAAACAGTATCATCTACAAATATTTCTGCCAAGACAACCTTATTATCTAGACCTTCCTTTATATACAAGCTACTATTATCATTAGCTCTTTGAAAACCAATCTGAATAAGATAATTATGCAATCTTTCATACCATGCTCTAGGAGCTTGTTTCAGACCATACAGTGCCTTGTGTAATTTGCAGACCATGTTCCTTTTATCTGGATCAACAAAACCTTCAGGTTGTTCAATGTAAACTTCTTCATCCAGTATTCCATTGAGGAATGCTGACTTGACATCCATTTGATAAACTTTGAATACCCACTTGGTTCCAATTATATTCTTGTCTTTGGGCCTGGGTACAAGAGTCCATGTCTTGTTTTTCTCTATCTGTTCTATTTCCTCATTCATTGCCTCAATCCAACTATCATTTGCCAGTGCATCCTTAATACTTCTAGGTTCAAAATTAGCAAGTAAACAAGTATTTTTCAACTTACTTCTTGTCAAGGTTCATTCAAATTTGTCTCCAATGATCTGATTTGGTGCATGATGTCTTCTGACATATTTTGCTAATACAGGTTCTTTGCCTCTTGAATGAATTTCGTTATTATCTTTATGTTCTTCAGATTCTTGTTGTTCTGGCTCTGTAGATATTGGCTTGGTTGATTCAAACTCGGTAGACACTTGCTCGGTACTGTCTAAAAATTGCTGAGGCTCGGTTTGAACTATTTGCAACTCGGTTACTGAAGATTCAGGAGTTGAGGATTCTTGAGTAAACGGTATACTTGGTATAGTATCTGGTTCAATGTAAACAAATCTCTTGTAGTCTTCAGGTGCCTTTTTGCTTTCTTCTTCTGATTTGTCTGCAAACTCGTCAATTTTTACATGTGCACTTTCTATGACCTTTTGAGTGGATAGATTTAAACATCTATATGCTTTGCTTTTGCAAGAATATCCCAAAAATATTCCTTCATCACTTTTTACATCAAATTCTCCTTTTCTAGATTCTTTCAAAATATAACATTTGCTTCCAAATACTTTCAGATAACTTACATTGGGTTTGTGGCCATACCATAATTCATAGGGAGTCTTGAATGAGTCCTTTTTCAGCTGTACTCGATTTAATGTATGAACTGCAGTGTTGATGGCTTCCTTCCAGTATTTGATAGCAATGTTCTTTTCTATCATCAGGGTTCTTGCACAATCCATAATGGATCTGTTTCTTCTTTCAGCTATTCCATTTTGTTCTGTAGTTCATGGTGCTGAAACCTGTCTTTTAATACCTCTTTCAATGCAGAAGTTATTGAATTCATGTGAAATGAATTCACCACCTCTGTCTGACCTTAAAATTTTAGTCTTTTCCCTGTTTCTTTTTCTACTCTTGCCAAATACCATTTAAATTTTTAAAATACATCTGATTTATTTCTTAGATACATGACAGTCATCATTCTTGAGTAATCATCAACAAAGAGAATGAAAAATTTCTCTCCAGTATAACTTTCTATTCCAATAGGTCCACATAAATCAGTATGCACATTTTCTAATATATCTTCAGATTGATAGTTTTTACTTTTAAAACTAGTCCTTCCCATTTTACCAATCTGACAGTTCTTGCATAGATCAACCTCAGGTTTCTTAATGTTAGGAATGCCTCTTACTTTTTTGAATTTGCTTATTTTTATCAAATTATCAAAATTGACATGACACAACCTTTTATGCCATAACCAACTCTCTTCAATTTGAGCAATAAAACATGAGCATTCACCAAGTTCTAGATAGAATAAGTTACCTTTAGTTTGGGTGCCAGATCCTATCAGTTTTTCTTGCTCATTCAACAGTCTTGCCTTTCCATGCATGAATTCCACCTTGAATCCAGTATTGAGTAACTATGCCACACTTAACAAATTATGTTTGAGACCTTCAACCCAATAGGCATTGTTACAAACAAGTTCTTTGGTTAGACAGATTCTTCCTCTTCCTTTTATGAAATGAGGTTCATTATTACCAAACCTTACACTGCCACCATCATAATCTTCATACTGATCAAACTTAGTTTTATCACCAGTCATATGATGTGAGCAACCACTGTCTATAATCCATGTATCATTCTTACTTATATGAGAGATAAGAGCAATTTTATCTTCCTCATCATTGTCAGAATCATCTTTAACAAAAATATAAACAATTTCATCCTCACTATTATCAGAATCTTCAGAATTTTCAGCCATGAAACATGATTTCTTACCTTTGTTCTTGAATGATTTGAAATCTTTCTTGCTATTCCATTTATGATCCTTCTTTTCATCATTGCTCTGCTTGTTCGAGCACCTAGCTGCAATATGACCAATTTCTTCACATGAAAAATATATTAGAGGAACTTTACCTTTATATTTTCCTCTGCCTCTTGAGTATTTTCTTGCTAGAAGAGCTTCAATTACTTCAAGATCACTGTCTGAGCTTAGATCTAATTCATCTTCACTTTCTGGCTGAAGTTTCTTTTTGTTTTTCTCCTTGAGTGAAAGTTTGGCCTCAAATGCTGATTCCATGTTCCTGGAAGCTGGAACATAGTTGTCAAAGTTATCTAGTTCAAATGCAGTTAATCTCCCAACTATGGAATCAAGATTTATCTGATGATTTTCTTCACATCTTCTTTCCAGAATTGCAGACACTCTGATTGCATAAGCGGGAAGCAAGGTTCTAAGAACTTTGCTTACAACTGTTTCTCCTTTGATGTCACCACCAGCTGCCCTGATTGCACTTACACATGCTTTAACTCTTTCAACATACTTTGCAATGTTTTCATCCTCTCTCATCTTCATTTGATCAAATTGTCCTCTTAGACTTTTTGCTTCAGCTCTTCTAACATTGTCATCCCCTCCATAGATTTCTTTTACATTGTTCCACATGTCAAAGGCAGTTTTGCAGTCCTTAATGTCATCAAATTCTTCATAGCTGAGAGCAGACGCTATGTCTATCATCATGTTGTTGTGAGTTTTTTTTTCAGCAATATCATTGACTGACAGTGTGCCAGAAGGTTCTTCATATTCTTCTTCAAGGTATTTCAGTCCAGTATCACCAACAGTAGCCAGATGAAGTTTCATCAGTCATTGCCATGCTGAGAAGTTATCTCTATTAAGTTTTGGAATTTCTCTTTTGTTAGACATCCTGATCTTTTGCTTAGATCCTTGAAATCTTCTCCTGCAAGTACCAAAAGATCTTATACCAATTGTTGGAAATGAGAATGAAGTAAGTGAGAGGGGGAGGGGGTGAATCAGTTACTACATAAACATTTCACAGTCCCTTAGATGTCTACAAGTTTGATCTATTTTACAGATTACTGAAACTTTGATATTGCAGCAAATAATAACAATCATTAAGAACTAATATCAAAACAATTTAGCAAACTCCAACACTAGAGACACCAGATTTAACGTGGAAACCCACTATGGGAAAAACCACCAATGTAACTAGTTACTGTTTTTCACTCTTCTGAAGTGAGCCCTGTTAGGAGCCAACCCTGTTAAAGGTTACAAAAACACACTGTTAGGTGTGACCCTGTTAGAGGATTTAATCACCCTGTTAGGAGTGGCCTTGCTAGAGGTCTCTAGAACAATTCAACTGAACTATCACCTTGTTAGAGGATTTACAATAGGGCTATTAAACCCACTCTGTTAAGAGATTTTGAGTTCACTGTTACAATGGTTAGAAAGCAACAATGAAGTGACCTGATATAATGTGCAACTTATCTTTGTTGATTGCAGATCTTTGTTATGCTTGACTGGATCCTTACTGATCATATACAACTTTGCAGCTCCTTCAACGCATCTAATCCTCCATCACACTTTTTCAAAATTTGCTTATATGTTCAATATTCGCACTCTTATGCATCCAAATTCTTGCATATATCGAATTCAAAACTTGATCTTTCATATATACCTTACAAATTATCTTAGTCGGCTCTAATCACTGATCAAACAAATACAATAGTCGACTAAAAATTACAAACCAACAAATCCTTTTACTGGCCGACACTGCTTAGTTAATACTGTTCAGAAAATAATTCCTGTGTTAACCGACTGAGCTTGGTTAATATAGCGAACTCCGTGACATCCCTTCAATCGTTGGGAGAACTCGGTAAGTATAGATGACTGAGTGAGCTCGGTAGAAACTATGTTTGCCAAATTCCCTTTGGACACCGAGTGAACTCGGTAAACACTGACTTTTCTTTGTTTACCTTCCCAGATCGGTAAACACTAACTTTTCTTCGGTTACCTTCCCAACTCGGTAAACACTAACTTTTCTTTGCTTACCTTCTTAGCTCGGTAAACACTCTGTCACAGTTTCCTTCGATCACCGAGTGAGCTCGGTAAGTACTGAACTTCCTTTGTTTGACCAAGTTAGCTCGGTAGAAGCTATCTTTACAGTGTAATATATAGCAATGCTTGGTAGACTCTATAAACGACTATGCTTACCTTCTGAGCTCGGTAGACTCTGTCTGATGACTGATATGACATTTTTGTAACATCAAAGACAACACTCAATTAATCAATTATATCCAACAGTTCAGTCATAAAGAGAGATTTTCAAATTAAAGGGAGTTAATAGATTTAATTTGAGTAAAAAATAAAGAGTTAACTGATTCAATTTGAGTAGAAAAAGGAGTTAACTCATTTAACTCATTTTTGATCAATAGTGAACTGAAAATTTCCCTTTTTGAACTGAAGAGAGATTTTGTGGAGATATTTAATTTAATAAAATGAGATATGTTCTCATAATTACTTTTTCTATTTAATTAAATAATCTTTAATTAATTAGAGACACTTTTCTTATTTAATTAAATAACTTCATTTAATTAATCAGGAATGGTTTCTCATTTAATTAAATAACTTTGTTTAATTAATTAGAAGTAAGTACTCCATTTAATTAAATAATTTCATTTAATTATTTCAAAATTCTTTTCGAAACTAGTCAACCGTAGTTAAATCTAGTCAACTTTTGGTCAAACTTGATCTTTGCATATGTGAATATGAGCAAATGTGAGTATGAATTTTCAACAACAATTTGATACAAATTTTCATTCAACCTTTCAAAATGAAGGGATGAGGGTCTCTTAAATAGACTTTCCTGAAATTCATCAATAGTTGAGATTGATTTCAATCAGCGGTTAGGATTAAAAGTGAAGTTCAGTTATAAAGGGAGATTTCCAAATTAAAAGGAGTTAACAGATTTAATTTGAGTAAAATAAGGAGTTAACTGATTCAATTTGAGTAAAAAAAAGAGTTAACTCATTTAACTCATTTTTGATCAATAGTGAACTGAAAATTTTCCTTTTTGAACTGAAGAGAGATTTTGTTGAGATATTTAATTTAATAAAATGAGATATGCTCTCATAATTACTTTTTCTATTTAATTAGATAATCTTTAATTAATTAGAGACACTTTTCTTATTTAATTAAATAACTTCGTTTAATTAATTAGGAATGACTTCTCATTTAATTATATAACTTTTTTTAATTAATAAGAAGTAAGAACTCCATTTAATTAAATAATTTTGTTTAATTATTTCAAATGTAGTGCCTGCCTCTAGTTCGCATTTTGTATTCATTGTGAACTCTTTTAGAGCTAGTTTTATGTTGTTGATTAGTAGCATTGTTTTGAGACTATCAGATATTGTGCTATGGATTCAGTTGTTATGTGATGAGATTACTTAAATTTTGCATTTCATGTAGACATGATGATTATTTTCAGTATTTACAGTTATTAATGATGATTAGTAAGATGATTTATTATCATATGTGTTTTCTTATGGATACTTACCTCATACTTGCATGTGTATGGTGTGTGTGTTTGCTTTTGTATGGCGTGTCTGATGTGGTTAAGGAAGGGAGTCGTAGTCACCTACTTGTCAAGATCTACACGATGCACCACTTCCTACCATTTTCTATTTAGTTAAGTATATTGTATTTGTACATGCATAGTTTTTATGTAGATTGCAAGTACTAGGTATCGACTTCCCTGAATTGCCAAGATGAGCGTACATCTCAATGATAAGAGATGGGAGATAAATTCTGAAGTCCAAATCCTAATCCTTTAAGCTATTTGTTCTAATTGGAAAATTAGGACAAGTATCTGAGTTGATTACCCTCCAAATATGTTGGATGACATAATTCATGATTTAAACCCTTGGTTTGATTTTGTATGTATTTTGGCTATGATGGGTTTTCATATTTTTACCTTATGAGTCTTTGATGTATTTTCTATTAATTTAGCCCAATTAAAAAGATTTAATTAATGGTTTAATTAAATGAAAAATTAATATGATATTTTAATATTTATTTTATTTAATTAATTGAAAATTTAATTAAATAAAATAATTAAATTTGAAAATAAAAAGTTTAAAGTTTAAATTTGGAATGTGACAATATTTATTTTAATAATAATATATTTGGAGTTCATTTTTAAATAAATGACTAAATAATAATATTATTAAAGCTAACAAATATTTTAGCAATTAAGTTTTGAAAATGAAATTTAAAAGTGAAAAATATATTTAAAATTATTAAAAGATTCTAGGTTTCATGTGATTAAAATATAAATATATTAAGATTGAAAAGTGGAATTATTAAAGTAAGTGCATGAGATTTAATATATAAATAAATTAAATTAGGAAGAGTAAAGGTAAATATTAAATTAATTAATGTGCATTATATTAATATTTGCTCACATAGGAGTTGGCAAATTCTTGAAAGATGTAATATAGATAACACAGGAGTTTGCACTCTAAGAATGCATAAGTTGTCTACACTTAGGAGTTAGCATTTTATTTGAGCACATGGTATCTACAACCTTATGACTTATTTAGAAGGTTGGAGAAGACTCATGCTTGGTTGTCATGCTTATCTTCTAATTGTTTCTAGAGACACTCTAGATGCATCTTAGAGGCCTTTAAATAGAGGCTCTCCTAGTGTGTTTGGACAAGCTGAATGGAAGCTACAAGCTACAAGCTTCAAGCTAAAATGGAAGCTTCAAAGCTTACATTCATTGAGAAGATCATATGCTTCTACATGCTCATATATTTTCTACATGCTTCTATGCTTCTTCTAGCACTTCTAGTCATTTGGAAAATTCGGTTGGCTTGGATCTTGCTGGAATTGCGAATGATGGAGAAGGAAGGGATTTTTTTTGGACTTCTGAGGCATGGCGGATTAGCATCAGTGTTTAGGTGCACTCGTGATATTCACATATTCTCTTTGCACTATTTCTCTTTCTGTCTTCATCATGTCTGTTATATGTATCTGTATACTCTTGTGAATAAATCTACAATTAAATTGGAATCTAGATATGTAGAGTTGCAAAGAAAATATTAGAAAACCCTAGATCTAATTAAGGAAGAAATTAGATCTAAATGGATTTGAGTTCGAATTAGAATTAAATTGATAAATAGATTTGAAATTTATTTTTCTTAATCTATAGTCAAACCTATTTAGAAATTAATGAACAATTATTTTAAGAGGAAATTCTTAATTCATTACAAATTGTCTTGTTGTTGCCCTTTCAATAGACCCAAACTCAGTCATTCATAATTTTTTATCGTGATCAAATTTATTCGATCGCTCCAGTCAGAAGTGGTGCAACTTGGCCCTCTCCAACATATTTCAATTTCAGCCCGATCCAACAGTTCATTAGAGAGATATGGCCGTCGTACTGAGACTATTTTATTCAAAGACAGATATTTTTCCATTTCTCATAACCAAGAGTTCTTTATGCTTAAACTTCACAAAAATAATATATCAAAGCATAGAATGAATTAAGATATTATTGCAATCTTTCCTTATTAGAATTTTATTAATATGCATTAGTTTTATATGGTTTATTATCTAATCTAATTAAACCAAATTTAATTAAGATTAGTTAATAGTAGAAGAAGTGTAATTAATTATTAGTCAATCTAAGTAAATAGATTTTTAAATGAGAGAAAATTAAAAGAAAAGATATTTTAATATAGTTTATATAGTGGACTTTTTATAATGTATATTGAATACTATTTAATATATATTAAACAATTTTTCATGTTAAAATCTACAATGAGTCTTATTGGTTTGTGATAGGGATCTTTTTCAAACAACGTTTATATAGACAAAATATTATTAGAACAATTAGAAAATGGAGTCTAATGGTTGATTTTAATATTGATTAAATAATTGTAAAATGATAATTTATATTATGTTGATTTAAATTCAAGAACTCTAAATGATATTGGATTAAGACTGAATTATTATGTTATTGGTTAATACGTTTGAATACCTTAATGAAGTTAACAGTTAGCCAAATATTAACTAATGAGTTTATGGAAGGATTCTATAGATCAAGTATTTATAGTTTGAAGAGTTTATTATTTATTAATGTTTGTAAGGACTAGAAAACTATTAATAAATAATAGTTTAAATAGATATCAACAAATTTAATTAGAATTAATCTAGTGGAGATTATTTATTGATTGTAGTTTTGTAAAAGATAATAATTTTTGGAGTTGGATTATAATTAATTTTAATCAATTGATATTCATTGAGTTGTCAATATAATTATATTATGCGATAGAGTTTTAACTTCAAATGATTATCATTAATATGAAATTATTAAGAAAGATGAATGTAGTCATTATGGATAAGATTTCCAAAATAACATATTAATATTATTATTATTAAAATATTAATATTTGTGTATTGGATTGAAGTTGACTTTGACGTACAAACTATTGTTAGTCAACTAAAACTCATTGGGTTGATGGTTTGGTTGTGAAATTATTAATTAAATCAATTAACTAGAGCTAATTGGATTTTAATTAATAATTAAGTTATGTAATAGAGGTTTAATTGATATAATTCTTTTAATAAGATTGTAGAAATACTGATATCAAAGTTGATAGGTCTTATTCTGATGACTTGAATAATGACTTTAGATATTTTAATTGTGTAGACTTAGTAATATATAATTGAGAATTATTAGGATGATAAAAGGTCAAAGATTGTGAACCAATATTAATTGATCATTCTAATAAATCTATAATCTCTTATTCAAAGAATGATAATTGATCCTCTTATAATATAACAAATAATGATCCTTCATTATATTGAAAAGTTGAAATAACATTAAAAAAGAGTTAATCAATTAGAATATGAATCATAGTTAAATATAGAGGGCAATTTAATTAAAAGTCAATGATGATCAGTTTAGTGAATATTTATCCTTAAGTTATTCTTACAATGTAATTCTTAATAATGGAAGGATAATGCTATCGGGGAACAATTGGGTTGACTTGTAGGTCAAATGATGAAACTTAAGACACTAGAAAGTATACTTGTAAATAGAAAATTGAAAACCCCTATACATTATTCAACTATGTGAATTTAGTAAACCAAAACATGTGTTTGCATCGTGTATTCTATATGCTTCTTGTTTTGGGTTTCGAGTTGACTAGTGTTGACTAGTCCTAGGTTGTGACCAGAGGCTCGGGGGTTATGAGATATGTTGGCATGTTGATCTTAATTGGTCTCGATCTTTATAAGCCCAACCATGGTAATGTGATCATATGCTCTATGAAATGTTTGTATTTATTGATTGTTATTGTTCATCAGTCTTCATGTGCGAAGCTAAGATGTATGTGTATGAGACACCTGAGCTAATTATTTTTGAGTCATCGATCAGTTATCCTTGGATTATTTTCTAGTCACCATGATGGGACTGAAATGTAGATTTATTTCTTGATGATGTCATGTTGTGAATGTTTTGACTCAACCATTTTGGAGTCTTGGATCAGTATGATTTTGAGATATTTTTGGTTGCTGATTGAGAACCAATGGATATTGTGATTTATCTTGAGATATATTTTGGTTATTGAGAACCAATGATTATTATGATTATTAGTGATGCCTTTAGTTGCCAATAGAGAACTGTTGTGGTCATGATTTTCTATGGATGCTTTCAGATGCTCATGGAGATTTGATGATTCTTATCTTGGAGATTTGATGATTCTTATTATGGATATTTGATGCTTCTTTTTATATTATCTTTTGGATTTTCTTTACAGTCGCTTGTACAGGACTGTGGTGATTTTATGATTCCATGAGCTTAGGGTAGGTAATCTACTTGTAGTGTTGGGAAGTGGCTTGCAATGGGGGCCGAGGCCCTAAGTGGCTGCCAGGGTAACTCATTGTAAGTTTTGTTAATAAGTGATAACATTTACACACTAAATGGGAATTAAATGAACTTAAAAATATAATTGTTTTGATGTTCTCGCTCATGCCTTAAGTGCTTGTATAGGCTAGGATGGGAGTAGTGAGAACACATGGTTGCGACCTTGCATTCCGTAGTATGCCTCGTCAGTATGAGAGGATACTAGTGGCCGCATGAGATCAGTATAGACCTGTGGAGTTTAGCTAATTGCCAAGGTAACTTGTACGTGATAATTGTGATGACACTTTCCCACTTGCATAGTGGGTTTCCTACATGTTTTTGTGTGCCTCTGGGATTAGATGTCAATTTTGTGCTTGGAACCTTTGAGTTAGTATACTTTTAAGATTTTTAGACTTATAGAGATTTATACTTTCTGGTTTTGATAGCCTGTTTGGGATTTGAGATTGTCTCCTCAGCACGGTGGGAGTGGACCACTTAGGTTCCACGCAGTCGGGTGGTAGTGTTTTATCACTCTTATCATTTGAGATCCGTCGGAGACACTGTGGCTAATGCTTTTTTGGTTGGTATTTATCTTCATTATATTCTTGGATCATTATGATAGATGATATACCTTATGATGGATGTATTTATTGGTATGTTTCTTATATTGATGATTTGCATATGTTAGATGATGTTATCTTATGCTTTACTTTGCATGTTAGTAGGATGTTTTTAGGAGTGACATTTCTACTATGTTAATATCGATGATCTCTTCGGTGCTTTGGAATGTTATGCATGGAGGGATGGCTAGGATCCACGATGGTCTAATGATGCTATTAATGGTTGGGAGGAACCGTGCACTTAGTTATTATATTTGTGATATATGGTTATCTTTTATGATGGGTGTTTATATCTTTTGTGATGATGTAACATGTATGATATGATGTTTCATTTACTTTAATTGCATCATAGATTAATATTGGATGATGATGTAGTTTACTTACATGGATGTTTATTCTTTTAAGCTTTTCATACCTTGTAATATCTACAGTGGATGATTGAGCAATCTAAAATGGGATTACTAAAAAAGACACTTGTAATATTGTTTAAGAAAATTGGATGTATCATTGTTATTTCATAAAGATGTGATGTTAGATGAATAGTTAATTTAGATGTGATTAAACGTTAAGAGATCTTTAAAGAATGTAATCTGTTATGTTATTTTCAGTTGAATGTTACTATTGCTTCCACAAATGTTATGAATGGTTTTGCTTTTATGTTTTTAAAAAAAATTGTTTAACAAACTTAGTCAAATTTTTTTTGGATCCCTTGGTGGGGAATTACATCAAAATTCTTTTTGAAACTAATAAACTCAAGTCAACCGTGGTTAAATCTGGTCAACTTTTGGTCAAACATGATCTTTGCATATGTGAATATGAGCAAATGTGAGTATGAATTCTAGCAACAATTCGATGCAAATTCTCATTCAACCTTTCAAAATGAAGAGATGAGGGTCTCTTAAATATACTTTCTTGGAATTCATCAATGGTTGAGATAGATTTCAATCAACGGTCAGCATTAAAGGTGAAGTTCAGTCATAAAAGGAGATTTCCAAATTAAAGGGAGTTAATAGATTTAATTTGAGTAAAATAAGGAGTTAACTGATTCAATTTGAGTAGAAAAAGGAGTTAACTCATTTAACTCATTTTTGATCAATAGTGAACTGAAAATTTCTCTTTTTGAACTGAAGAGAGATTTTGTTGAGATATTTAATTTAATAAAATGAGATATGCTCTCATAACTACTTTTTCTATTTAATTAAATAATCTTTAATTAATTAGAGACACTTTTCTTATTTAATTAAATAACTTCATTTAATTAATTAGGAATGGCTTCTCATTTAATTAAATAACTTTGTTTAATTAATTAGAAGTAAGTACTCCATTTAATTAAATAATTTCGTTTAATTATTTCAAAATTCTTTTCGAACCTAGTCAACTCAAGTCAACCGTGGTTAAATCTGATCAACTTTTGGTCAAACTTGATCTTTGCGTATGTGAATATGAGCAAATATGAGTATAAATTCCAGCAAAAATTTGATGCAAATTCTCATTCAACTTTTCAAAATGAAGAGATGAGGGTCTCTTAAATAGACTTTCCTGAAATTCATCAACGGTTAAGATCGATTTCAATCAATAGTCAAGATTAAAGCTAAAGTTCAGTCATAAAGAGAGATTTCCAAATTAAAGGGAGTTAACAGATTTAATTTGAGTAAAATAAGGAGATAACTGCTTCAATTTGAGTAGAAAAAGGAGTTAACTGATTTAACTCATTTTTAATCAATAGTGAAATGCAAATCTCCCTTTTTGAACTGAAGAGAGATTTTGTTGAGATATTTAATTTAATAAAATGAGATATGCTCTCATAATTACTTTTTCTATTTAATTAAATAATCTTTAATTAATTAAAGACGCTTTTCTTATTTAATTAAATAACTTCATTTATTTAATTAGGAATGGCTTCTAATTTAATTAAATAACTTTGTTTAATTAATTAGAAGTAAGTACTCCATTAAATTAAATAATTTCATTTAATTATTTCAAAATTCTTTTCGAAACTAGTCAACTCAAGTCAACCGTGGTTAACTCTGGTCAACTTTTGGTCAAACTTGATCTTTGCGTTTGTGAATATGAACAAATGTGAGTATGAATTCCAGCAACAATTCAATGCAAATTCTCATTCAACCTTTCAAAATGAAGAGATGAGGGTCTCTCAAATAGAGTTTCCTAGAACTCATCAACGGTTGAGATCGATTTCAATCAATGGTCAGGATTAAAGGTGAAGTTTAGTCATCAAAGGAGATTTCAAATTTAAAGGGAGTTAACAGATTTAAATTGAGTAAAATATGGAGTTACCTGATTCAATTTGAATAGAAAAATGAGTTAACTGATTTAACCCATTTTTGATCAATAGCGAACTAAAAATTTCCCTTTTTGAACTGAAGAGAGATATTGTTGAGATATTTAATTTAATAAAATAAGATATGCTCTCATAATTACTTTTTCTATTTAATTAAATAATCTTTAATTAATTAGAGACACTTTTCTTATTTAATTAAATAACTTCATTTAATTAATTATTAATGCCTTCTCATTTAATTAAATAACTTTGTTTAATTAATTAGAAGTAAGTACTCCATTTAATTAAATAATTTTGTTTAATTATTTAAAAATTCTTTTCGAAACTAGTCAACTCAAGTCAACCATGGTTAAATCTGGTCAACTTTTGGTGAAACTTGATCTTTGCGTTTGTGAATATGAGCAAATGTGAGTATGAATTCCAGCAACAATTCGATGCAAATTCTCATTCGACCTTTCAAAATGAAGAGATGAGGGTCTCTTAAATAGACTTTCCTCGAACTCATCAACTGTTGAGATCGATTTCAATCAATGGTCAGGATTAAAAGTGAAGTTCAGTCATAAAGGGAGATTTCCAAATTAAAGGGAGTTAACAGATTTAATTTGAGTAAAAAAAGGAGTTAATTGATTCAATTTGAGTAGAAAAAGGAGTTAACTTATTTAACTCATTTTTGATCAATAGTGAACTGAAAATTTCCCATTTTGAACTGAAGAGAGATTTTGTTGAGATATTTAATTTAATAAAATGAGATATGCTCTCATAATTACTTTTTCTATTTAATTTAATAATCTTTATTTAATTAGAGACACTTTTCTTATTTAATTAAATAACTTTATTTAAATAATTATGAATGGCTTCTCATTTAATTAAATAACTTTGTTTAATAAATTAGAAGTAAGTACTCCATTTAATTAAATAATTTCAAAAAAAAATTTGAAACTGGTCAACTCAAGTCAACTGTGGTTAAAGCTGGTCAAATTTTTGTCAAACTTGATCTTTGCATTTGTGAATATGAGCAAATGTTAGTATAAATTCCAGCAACAGTTCGATTCAAATTCTCATTCAACCATTCAAAATGAAGAGATGAGGGTCTCTTAAGTAGACTTTCCTAGAATTCATCAATGGTTGAGATCGATTTCAGTCAATGGTCAGGATTAAAGGCGAAGTTCAGTCATAAAGAGAGATTTCCAAATTAAAGGGAGTTAACAGATTTAATTTGAGTAAAATAAGGAGTTAATTGATTCAATTTGAGTAGAAAAAGGAGTTAACTGAGTTAACTCATTTTTTATCAATAATGAACTGGAAATTTCCCTTTTTGAACTGAAGAGAGATTTTGTTCAGATATTTCATTTAATAAAATGAAATATGCTCTCATAATTACTTTTTCTATTTAATTTAATAATCTTTAAATAATTAGAGACACTTTTCTTATTTAATTAAATAACTTCATTTAATTAATTACGAATGGGTTCTCATTTAATTAAATAATTTTGTTTAATTATTTCAAAATTATTTTCGTAACTAGTCAACTCAAGTCAACGGTGGTTAAATGTGGTCAACTTTTGGTCAAACTTGATCTTTGCGTATGTGAATATGAGCAAATGTGAGTATGAATTCGATCAACAATTCGATGCAAAATCTCATTCAACCTTTGCAAATGAAGAGATGAGGGTCTCTCAAATAGACTTTCCTAGAATTCATCAACGGTTGAGATCGATTTCAATCAATAGTCAAGATTAAAGGTGATGTTCAGTCATAAAGGGAGATTTCCAAATTAAAGCAAGTTAACAGATTTAATTTGAGTAAAATAAGGAGATAACTGATTCAATTTGAGTAGAAAAATGAGTTAACTGGTTTAACTCATTTTTTGTCAATAGTGAACTGAAAATTTCCCTTTTTAAACTGAAGAGAGATTTTGTTGAGATATTTAACTTAATAAAATGAAATATGCTCTCTTAATTACTTTTTCTATTTAATTGATAATCATTAATTAGAAACACTTTTCTTATTTAATTAAATAACTTTGTTTAATTAATTAAAAGTAAGTACTCCATCTAATTAAATTATTTTGTTTAATTATTTCAAAATTCTTTTCAAAACTAGTCAACTCAAGTCAACCGTGGCTAAATATGGTCAAGGTTTGGTAAAATTTGACGTTTGCGTACGTGAATATGAACAAATGTGATTATGAATTTCAGCAACAATTCGATGCAAATTCTAATTCAACCTCCCAAAATGAAGAGATGAGGGTCTCTTGAATATACTCTCCTAGAACTCATCAACTGTTGAAATCGATTTCAATTAATGGTCAGGATTAAAGGTGAAGTTCAGTCAAAAAGGAAGATTTTCAAATTAAAGGGAGTTAACAGTTTAATTTGAGTAAAATAAGGAATTAACTGATTCAGTTTGAGTAGAAAACGGATTTAACTCATTTAACTCATTTTTAATCAATAGTGAATTGGAAATTTCTCTTTTTGAATTGAAGAGAGATTTTGTTGAAATATTTGATTTAATAAAATGAGATATGCTCTCATAATTACTTTTTCTATTTAATTAAATAATCTTTAATTAATTAGAGACAATTTCCTTATTTAATTAAATAAATTCATTTAATTAATTAGGAATGGCTTCTCATTTAATTAAATAACTTTGTTTAATTAATTAGAAGTAAGTACTCCATTTACTTAAATAATTTCATTTAATTATTTCAAAAAAAAAATTCAAAACTGGTCAACTCAAGTCAACCGTGGTTAAATCTGGTCAAATTTTTGTCAAACTTGATCTTTGCGTATGTGAATATGAGCAAATGTGAGTATGAATTCCAGCAACAATTCGATTCAAATTCTCATTCAACCTTTCAAAATGAAGAGATGAGGGTCTTTTAAAAATACTTTTCTGGAACTCATCAACTATTGAGATCAATTTCAATCAACGGTTAGGATTAAAGGTGAAGTTTAGTCATAAAGGGAGATTTTCAAATTAAAGGGAGTTAACAGATTTAATTTGAGTAAAATAAGGAGTTAACTGATTCAATTTGAGTAGAAAAACAAATTAACTCATTTAACTCATTTTTTATCAATAGTGAATTGGAAATTTCCCTTTTTGAACTGAAGAGAGATTTTGTTGAGATATTTAATTTAATAAAATGAGATATGCTTTCATAATTACTTTTTCTATTTAATTAAATAATCTTTAATTAATTAGAGACACTTTTCTTATTTAATTAAATAACTTCATTAAATTAATTAGGAATGGCTTCTCATTTAACTAAATAACTTTGTTTAATTAATTAGAAGTAAGTACTCCATTTAATTAAATAATTTCGTTTAATTATTTTTAAAAAAAAATGAAACTGGTCAACTCAAGTCAACTGTGGTTAAATCTGGTCAAATTTTTATCAAACTTGATCTTTGCGTATCTGAATATGAGCAAATGTGAGTATGAATTCTAGCAACAGTTCGATTCAAATTCTTATTCAACCATTCAAAATGAAAAGATGAGGGTCTCTTAAGTAGACTTTCCTAGAATTCATCAATGGTTGAGATCGATTTCAATCAATGGTCAGGATTAAAGGTGAAGTTCAGTCATAAAGAGAGATTTCCAAATTAAAGGGAGTTAACAGATTTAATTTGAGTAAAAAAAGGAGTTCACTGATTCAATTTAAGTAGAAAAAGGAATTAACGCATTTAACCCATTTTTGCTCAATAGTGAATTGGAAATTTTCCTTTTTGAACTGAGAGAGATTTTGTTGAGATATTTAATTTAATAAAAGGAGATATGCTCTCATAATTACTTTTTCTATTTAATTAAATAATATTTAATTAATTAGAGACACTTTTCTTATTTAATTGATTAATTTCATTTAATTAATTAGGTATGGCTTGTCATTTAATTAAATAACTTTGTTTGATTAACTAGAAGTAAGTACTCCATTTAATTAAATGAGTTTGTTTAATTATTTCAAAATTCTTTTTGAAACTAGTCAACTCTAGTCAACCGTGGTTAAATCTGGCCAACTTTTGTTGAAACTTGATCTTTGCGTATGTGAATACGAGCAAATGTGAGTATGAGTTTCAGCAACAATTCGATGCAAATTGTCATTCAACCTTTCAAAATGAAGAGATGAGGGTCTCTTGAATATACTCTCCTAGAACTCATCAACTGTTGAAATAATTACTTTTTCTATTTAATTAAATAATTTTTAATTAATTAGAGACAGTTTTCTTATTTAATTAAATAACTTCATTTAATTAATTAGGAATGGCTTCTCATTTAATTAAATAACTTTGTTTAATTAATTAGAAGTAAGTACTCCATTTAACTAAATAATTTCGTTTAATTATTTCAAAATTCTTTTCGAAACTAGTTAACTCAAGTCAACTGTGGTTAAATTTGGTCAACTTTTGGTCAAACTTGATCTTTGCGTATGTGAATATGAGCAAATGTGAGTATAAATTCTAGCAACAATTCGATGCAAATTCTCATTCAACTTTTAAAAATGAAGAGATGAGGGTCTCTTAAATAGAATTTCTTGGAATTCATCAACGGTTGAGATCGATTTCAATCAACGGTCAAGATTAAAGGTGAAGTTCAGTCATAAAGGGAAATTTCCAAATTAAACAACGTTAACAAATTAAATTTGAGTAAAATAAAGAGTCAACTGATTAGATTTGGGTAGAAAGAGGAGCTAACTGATTTAACTCATTTTTGATCAATAGTGAACTGGAAATTTCTCTTTTTGAACTGAAGAGAGAATTTGTTGAGATATTTAATTTAATAAAATCAGATATGCTCTCATAATTAATTTTTCTACTTAATTAAATAATCTTTTATTAATTGGAGACACTTTTCTTATTTAATTAAATAAGTTCATATAATTAATTCGGAATGGCTTTTCATTTGATTAAATAACTTTATTTAATTAATTAGAAGTAAGTAGTCCATTTAATTAAATAATTTCATTTAATTATTTCAAAATTCATTTCAAAACTAGTCAACTCAAGTCAACCGTGGTTAAATCTGGTCAACTTTTGGTCAAACTTGATATTTGCGTATGTGAATATGAGCAAATGTGAGTATGAATTCCAGCAACAATTTGATACAAATTCTCATTCAACCTTTCAAAATGAAGAGATGATCTCTTAAATAGACTTTCTTGAAATTCATCAACGGTTGAGATCGATTTCAATCAACGGTCAAGATTAAAGGTGAAGTTTAGTCATAAAGGGAGATTTTCAAATCAAAGGAGGTTAACAGATTAAATTTGAGTAAAATAAGGAGTCAACTAATTCAATTTGGGTAGAAAAATGAGTTAACTGATTTAACTCATTTTTTATCAATAGTGAACTGAAAATTTTCCTTTTTAATCTGAAGAGGGATTTTGTCGATATATTTAATTTAATAAAACGAGATATGCTCTCATAATTACTCTTTCTATTTAATTTAATAATCTTTAAATAATTAGAGACACTTTTCTGATTTAATTAAATAACTTCATCTAATTAATTACGAATGGCTTCTCATTTAATTCAATAAAATTGTTTAATTAATTAGAAGTAAGTACTCCATTTAATTAAATATTTCCGTTTAATTATTTCAAAATTCTTTTTGAAACTAGTCAACTCAAGTCAACCGTGGTTAAATCTGGTCAACTTTTGGTCAAACTTGATCTTTGCATATGTGAATATGACCAAATATGAGTATGAATTCCAGCAACAATTCGATGCAAATTCTCATTCAACCTTTCAAAATGAAGAGATGAGGGTCTCTTAAATAGACTTTCCTAGAATTCATCAACGGTTAAGATTAAAGGTGAAGTTTAGTCATAAAGGGAGATTTCCAAATTAAACGGAGTTAACAGATTTAATTTGAGTAAAAGTAGGAGTCAACTGATTCAATTTGAGTAGAAAAAGGAGTTAACTGATTTAACTCATTTTTGATCAATAGTGAATTGGAAATTTCCCTTTTTGCACTGAAGAAAGATTTTGTTGAGATATTTAATTTAATAAAATGAGATATGCTCTCATAATTACTTTTTCTATTTAATTAAATAATTTTTAATTAATTAGAGACACCTTTCTTATTTAATTAAATAACTTCATTTAATTAATTAGGAATGGCTTTTCATTTAATTAAATAACTTTGTTTAATTAATTAGAAGTAAGTACTCTATTTAATTAAATAATTTTATTTAATTATTTAAAAAAAAAAATTGAAACTGGTCAACTCAAGTCAACCGTGGTTAAATCTGGTCAACTTTTGGTCAAACTTGATCCTTGCGTATGTGAATATGAGCAAATGTGAGTATGAATTCCAGCAACAATTCGATGCAAATTTTTAGTCAACGTTTCAAAATGAAGAGATGGGGGTCTCTTAAATAGACTTTCCTGAAATTCATCAACGGTTGAGATGGATTTCAATCAATGGTCAGGATTAAAGGTGAAGTTTAGTCATAAAGGGAGATGTCAAAATCAAAGAGAGTTAACAGATTTAATTTGAGTAAAATAAGGAGTTCACTGATTCAATTTTAATAGAAAAAGGAGTTAACTGATTTAACTCATTTTTGATCAATAGTGAACTGGAAATTTCCCTTTTTGAACTAAAGAGAGATTTTGTTGAGATATTTAATTTAATAAAATGAGATATGCTCTTAATTACTTTTTCTAATTAATTTAATAATCTTTAATTAATTAGAGACAATTTTTTTATTTAATTAAATAACTTCATTTAATTAATTAGGAATGGCTTCTCATTTAGTTAAATAACTTTGTTTAATTAATTAGAAGTACTCCATTTAATTAAATAATTTCGTTTAATTATTTCAATTTTTTTTTTAAAACTAGTCAACTCAAGTCAACCGTGGTTAAATTTGGTCAACTTTTGGTAAAACTTGATCTTTGCGTATGTGAATATGAGCAAATGTGAGTATGAATTTCAGCAATAATTCGGTGCAAATTCTCATTCAACCTTTCAAAATGAAGAGATGAAGGTCTCTTAAATAGACTTTCATGGAACTCGTCAACGGTTGAGATTGATTTCAATCAATGGTCAGGATTAAAGGTGAAGTTCAATCATAAAGGAAGATTTCCAAATTAAAAGGAGTTAGCAGATTTAATTTGAGTAAAATAAGGAGTTAACTGATTCAATTTGATTAGAAAAAAGAATTAACTCATTTGACTCATTTTTCATCAATTGTAGTGCCTACCCTCGTTCACATCTTTTCTGGACATTGTTATTATTATCAGAATATGATAGACTAGTCTTATGTTGATGGATTAGTGGTATTGTTTTTAAACTATCAGACATAATGTTATGGATTCAGTGGTTATATGATGAGATCATTTAAATTTTACATTTCATGCATATATGATGATCATTATATTGTTTTCAATTATTATTGATGATTAGATGGATGGTTTATTATCTTATGTGTTTTATTATGAATACTTACCCCATACTTGCATGTGTATGGTGTGCGTGTTTTCTTATTGTATGACATTTTTGATGTGGTTAAGGAAGGGAGTCGTAGTCACCTGCTTAGTCAAGATCTACATGATGCACCACGTCCTGTTATTGTCTGTTTAGCTTAGCATTATATATATTGTATGTACATGCATGGTTTTTTTGCAGGTTGCAGGTACCGGGTATCAACTTCCTTGAATTGCTAGGATGAGCATACCCTATTATACTATCTCAATGATAAGAGAAGGGAGATAAATTCTCAAGTCCAAATCCCAAACTTTTAAGCCAATTGTCCTAGTGAGGTAGGACAAGTATCTGGATATTTTACCTACCAAATGTGTCAAATGACATAATTCATGATTTTTAACCCTTTAGACTGATTTTGAGTGATTTGCTCTATGATGGGTTTTCATATTTTATCTTGGAGGTCTATGGTGAATTTTCTATTAATTAAGTCTTAATAAATGGATTTAATTAATAAATTCATTATTTGAGAAGATTAATATAAAATATCATGTTATTTGATATTTTCATTGTAATTAACTAAATGTGAATTATTGAGAAAAAATGAATTAAATAAAAAAAAATTAAAAATTAAAATTAATAATTATAAAATAATAATAAAGTAATAAATAAATAATAATAATAAAAGTTATAAAAGTTAAAATGAAAGTTATAAATACCTAAATAGAAATTATATAAAAAAGTGAATTGGAGTTATAAGCTTGCATGGGAGTTAGCACATATCTCTATTTTTCAAGTGTCAACAATACGAGGGTTAGTGCATCAATTAAGCACATGATGTCTACAACCCTAAGGCTCATCTGGAAGGTTGGAAAAGACCCATGCTTAGTTGGTGATACCTTTTAGCTATTTCTAGAAGTATTCTAGATGTTTCATGAAAGCTCTTTATATTCAGGCATTCATAGAAGCTTAAAGATAGCGTTTGGAGTGCAATTGGAGCATTGGAGGACTCGAGAATTCTAAAGAAGGAAGAAGCTTGCTCTGTGAATTTTCTGAGGAAGAACGATTTAGCATCAAAATTCGGATAGATTCTTGTGATTTTACTTATGCTATTTTCGCATCATGCATTCCCTGTCTTCTTCGTGTCTTTCATATGTCTTCTAAGAAGTTTCATATTTATATGCATTCTCAATGTGGGTAGATTAGTTTAATTGGAGAACTTTATATGCATTCTGTATTGCAAATATCTTATTCTTAATTGTAGATATAATCTTTGTGAAAAGCATACATGGTTATATATTCAGATCTGCATACATATACATATATATATAAATATATATTTATAAATATGCATATGTATACATTTATTATGAATCTATTATAAAATTTGAATACATACATACATACATACATACATATATATACTGATATATATATATATATATATATATATATATACTGATATATATATATATACATATATACCTATGTATATTTATATATAATGCACCGAAGTGAGCGATTAATAAAATTGCAGTGGAAAATTTATCAATTCGCATCACGATTTATATCGCATGGAACAAAGTTTATATATATTATATGTCGTGGGCACATTTTGTACCCCGCGCCAGCGGAAGGCAGAGGCCTGCCGTCGGAGATCTGTGGTGACAGGGGTACCATGTACTCATTGTTGGCGTAGTGCCTACGACCGCAGGTACTGAGTATTGCAGCATGAGTTGGGGGGGGCGGGGGGGGTTTAATTGATGTTAATGATATGCAAAAAAAAATAATAACGTTTATGTTAAAACATTTACATACAATTCAATTCTAATATGGTGTAAATCAAAATTGTTAATTCGATTTAATAAAAACGTAATACATATGTTTGTGTGTGTGTGTGTGTGTGTGTGTGTGTCTATATATATATATATATGTATGTATGTATGTATGTATGTATGTATGTATGTATGTATGTATGTATGTATTATTTAAATATGTTATTTATAAATTTAAGTTATTATTTGATCAATGGCTTATATTGAAAGTTTATTTTCATAAGGTGACTCTTTAATAATTTTCAACTATTTAATAATTTAAATGTTTTAAATTATTAAATAAGTAATTGATAGTTGGGTGGGGGTTGTATCAAACAAATGTTATTAATTCGAAAATGGATTTTTTAGTTCTAATAAGGAAAACTTTTATTCAAAACAATATATGTGTTCCTCCATTCATTCTTCAAATTTGGAAACATAAACTAAGATCTCTACATTTAAACTCAAGTTGTAAAACCAAAACATGTGTTTGCATTGTGTATTCTTTATGCTATTGTTTTGGGTTTTGGGTTGACTAGTGTTGACCAGTATAGGATGTCTACCAGAGGCTTGCGGGTTATGTGATTGTGGTGACATGATGATGTTTTAATCTTGATCTTTATAAACCCAACCATGGTTATGTGATGGAATGCTCTATGTATTGGTTGTGATTATTGATTGTTATAGTTGAGATTATTATGTATGAGACACTTGACTTAACCATTATTTTTGGTCATCGATCAGTTATCCTTGGTTATTTTTCTAGTCGCTATGATGGGACTGTTATGTGGATTTATTTTGATGATGTCATGATGTGACATGTTTGACAAAACCATTTTTGGAGTCTTCAATCAATTTGATTGAGATATATATTTTTTGGTTATTGAGAACCATTGGATATTTGATTATCAGTGATACTTCAGTTGCCAATAGAGAGCTGTTGTGTTCATGATTTTCCATGGATGTTGCTCATGGAGATTTGATGCTTTTATGCATATTTGATGCTTTTATGCATTCCGTAGTATGCGTCGTCAGTATGAGAGGATACTAGTGGCCGCATGAAATCAGTATGGACCCATGGAGTTTAGCTAACTGCCAAGGTAACTTGTACGTGATAATTGTGATGACACTTTCCCGCTTGCATAGTAGGTTCCTACATGTCATTGTGTGCCTCTGGAGATTAGATCTCAGATTTTATGTTTGGAACCTTTGAGTTAGTATACTTTTTAGGATTCTTGGACTTATAGAGATATGTGCTATGTGATTTTGATAGCCTGTTTGGGACTTGAGATTATCTCCTTAGCACGGTGGGAGTGGACCACTTAGGTACCATGTGGTTGGGTGGTAGTGTATTTTCCACTCTTATCATTTTGAGATTCATTGAGACATCGTGGTTGATGCGTCCTTCATGATGGTGGATATGTATCCTTTTTCATTGATGATTAGCATATGTTAGATGATGTTATCTTATGCTTTTATTAGCAAGTTGGATTACTTTCTACATATGATGTTGTATTTATTAGGAGTGACATTCCTACTATGTAATACCGATGATCTCTTCGGTGATTTGGAATGTTACGCACAGAGGGATGGCTAGGATCCACGATGGTCTAATGATGCTATTGATGGTTGGGAGGAACAGTGCAGTTAGTTTATTATGATTGATCTTTATGATGGATGTATATGTTCTCTATGATGTTGTATCATGTGATTATCTTTACTTTGATTAGAATAGGATAATGTACCTTATTCTATGTATGTATATTTTTTTGAGCTTGTCATACCCTGTGACATGTACAGTGGATGATTGAGTATTTGAAATATAATGTATATACATTAGACTTAACATTATTATTTCATGTGGATGTTGTACTAGATGGATTCAAGTATATAATTCAACGTTAAGGGATCTTAAAGAATGTAATTTGTTATTTATGTTATGTTTACTTTCAGATGAACATTGGTATTGCTTTCATTTTTGTGCATAAGTTATAAGTGATGTTTACTTCTATGAAAAAAAAAAGCTATTAAACTTAGTGAAATTCTAGGTTAAATTCTTTGGATTGCTTGGCAGGGCATTACATTTGGTATCAGAGCCTGAGTTTCTACATTGGGAGCTCTGGGTATTTTGGAACAACTAGGACTATGAACTATTAAGTGTAACTTTCCAACTTGATCTAGGTGAATTGAAACAAGACTCAAACTATTACTTGGATATTTTTCATACTTCAACACTTAGTTTCAAAACTGGGAATTTTTACTTAAAGTTAAACATAGAACAGAACTTAGTACCTTGTACTGTTGTAGGATGGTATCTGGGACTAGGTCTTCTATTAGAGGTCGTGGTAGAGGTCGTGGTAGAGGCTGTGGACGTGGAAGAACTATCAGTGTCCATGGGTCTTCTCATGATGGATCGTCTCATGTAGAGAGCAGGAAAGAACACTCTAGTAGGCAACAGGAAGAGAGCCGCAAAGAGGACCAAGATGAGTCTGAAGAGGTCGGTTTGAGGTAGATGATGAAGACTATTCTAGAACGTCTACCTCCTATTTAAGAATAGTCTAAAGTGCATCAAACAGAACAAGAGCATAGACCCAGATCTAGAAGTCCTCGAAAGGATCGTCAGAGGTCCATTGTGTCCACTTAGATGAAGGATCTTTCAAGATCCAAGATCAAGCCTTTCAATGGGCAAGGTTCTGGTTATGTGGCCGAACAGTGGCTTATCTCTCTTGACAGAATTTTTGCCATGCAGGAGTTCGACAACAATGTTAAGGCAAGGTTTTCAATCACTAATCTAGAGAATTTTTGGGCCACTTGGTGAATGATAGAGGAGAAGAAGTTGGGAATCGATATGAGCAGTGTTACATGGGAGTTATTCCTAGAGAGTTTCCATGAACGATTTCTACCAAAGGAATGGAAACAACAAAGGGCTGATGAATTTCATAATCTTAGATAGTACACTTTGTCAGTGACCGAGTATGAGAATAAGTTTTATGAGCTTATGCCTTTTTCAAGGTTCAGTAAAAATTCAGCTCAGTTGACACAACATTTTATTAGGGGTTTGAATAACCATATTATTGGGGGAGTTAAGGTATTTGACCCAAAAACCCTCAAGGATGCGGTGCATCGAGCTATCCTTGTTGAGCAAAGTGTCAACCTTGGTCATGGTGGTTTTGTAGGAGCGTCAGCAGCATCAGGATCTAAAAGCAACTACAATTCAGGTGGTAACAAGAAGTTTTCTTTTTCTAAGGGGAAACAGTATCAGCAGCAGTCTTAGCAGACACAGCAGCATAAGGGCTCAAATTCTCAAGCTCAAGGCGGTGGCAAAGGTTCTAACACCAAGAATAACCGCAATTCTCAATGCA
Organism: Cupressus sempervirens; assembly: GCA_028749045.1. Taxonomy (NCBI): domain Eukaryota; kingdom Viridiplantae; phylum Streptophyta; class Pinopsida; order Cupressales; family Cupressaceae; genus Cupressus; species Cupressus sempervirens. The sequence goes on from CM053783.1 coordinate 116,069,612, forward strand.
ATAAATAGAATTAGACCAATCAGCCAGCTCAGAGTAGCCAGTCTTTTGTGAGCAGGAATAGTCACCCACATTCAAATGTACCACCTATGGGAAGAGGTTCCAACAGAAATACAGAATGCTTTTCATGTGGTCAGATTGGACATTATGCAGCTCAATGTCCTCAGCGAGCACCTTAGTTTTTAGGACCTAGACCTACAGTTTCAGAGCCTACAGTTGGTGATGCAGGTAGAGCTCATAGAGTTTTTGGAGCAATTGATCAGCGTGAGGCAGATCATCAAGGAATAGTGGTTGAGACCATAGGTGCTATTAGAGGTATATCTCTTTCAGTATTGTTTGATTCAAGAGCTACAGATTCATTTATTTCACCATCTATAGTTTCTAAGTGTAAGCTGGATGCGGTGAAGCAAGATCATGGTTGGCAAGTGGAACTAGCCTCAGGCATTAAGGTCTCCACAGATTCTATAGTTCATAAGTGTGGGCTTAGCTTAGGAAGCTTTGTTATGGCAGTGGATCTTCGATTCATACCCCTTGGTTCCTATGATGTGGTTCTAGGCATGGACTGGCTTGTATCTCATAGAGCCAGTATAGATTGTAGGAAGAAGATTATTTTGTGCCAGGACGACCAAGGGAATGATGTGCAGATAATTGGGATACCAAGGCCTATATCTCTGCAGATGATTTCTGCTATGCAATTGAAGCAAAGTTTTTGTAAGGGATGTTAGATATTCACTATTATGGTAAATGATCTTGATGAGGAAGATTCCATGAGGAAGACTTTGGATCACCCAATTTTGCAAGAGTATGCAGATGTTTTTCCAAGTGAGATTCTAGGCATGCCTCCAAAGAGGGACATTGATTTTAGTATTGATCTAATTCGTGGAGCGAAGCCTATTTCTAAAGCTCTTTATCACATGACTACTCAGGAACTGGGTGAGCTACGTCTTCAGCTAGAGGAACTTCTGGCCAAGGGGAGCATTCGACTTAGTGTATCACCATGGGGAGCTCCAGTGCTCTTTGTGAAGAAGAAAGACAATTCTTTGTGCCTTTGTATTGACTATAGATAGTTGAATAAGGTGACTATTAAGAACAGGTATCCTTTTCCTAGGATTGATGACTTATTCGATCAGATCAAGGGAGCTACAGTATTCTCCAAGATTGATCTTAAGTTAGGATACCACCAGCTTCACATTAAGGAAGCAAATATTCACAAGACTGCTTTTCAAACTCGTTATGGGCATTATGAGTTCACAGTGGTACCTTTTGGATTGACTAATGCTCCATCGGTTTTCATGAGTTTGATGAATGGTGTGTTTCGATCTTATTTGGATAGGTTTGTACTCATGTTTTTTCATGACATATTGATATATTCTAAGACTCAAAAGGAGCATGAGGAACACCTGCGGTTGGTATTGCAGTGTTTAAGGGACAATCAGCTTTATGCTAATGTAGCTAAGTGTGAATTCTTCAAATCAAAGATTCAGTATTTAGGGCATCCTATTTCAGGTGATGGTATTTCAGTGGATCCTACAAAGATTTAGGCAATAATAGATTGACCAACACCGACTAATGTGTCAAAGATTCATAGTTTCATTGGTTTAGCTGGTTATTATCGTAGATTTGTCCAAAATTTCTCTAGTATCACTTCTCTTCAAAGGAAAGGAAAGAAGTTAGTATGGACAGAGAAATGTGAGGAAGCTTTCCAGAAGCTCAAGGAGCTTTTGACCAGTGCACTGATACTAGTTGTACCGGATCTAGAAGGTGATTTCATGGTATGTATAGATGCTTCTCTTGAAGGGATTGGGACAGTGTTGATGCAGAATGGACGGGTGATTGCGTATGAGTCACGTAAGCTCAAGGATCATGAGTTAAATTATCCTACACATGATCTTGAGTTAGCAGTAGTAGTTCATGCTTTGACAAGGTGGAGACATTTCTTGTTGGGGCACAGGTTTGAGCTACATAGCGATCATCATAGTCTTCAGTACATTTTTACTCAACCTAATTTGAATGCTCGCTAGAGGTGATGGATGGAGTTTCTATGCAAGTATGATTTTGAGGTTAAGTACATTCAGGGTAAGGAGATTATGGTGGCGGATGCTTTGAGTTGCAGGAGACATGTGGTATCATCGATGACTCTTAGTGTGGATTTGAGGAGTCGGATTCTTCGGGCACTTACTACGGATTCCTGGTATCAGGAAGTGTGCAGAGAGATTGATTTAGGAAGATCTTTGGAAGGTAAGTTTGCAGGTTACGTTTGAGAGTCAGATGGTCTTTTGAGACATTTGGGGAAGATTTATGTGCCATTTTCAGATGAGCTTTGCACCTCGATACTGGCAGAAGCCCATCATACACCTTACTCAACACATTCAGGTGTCAAGAAGATGCATGCTGATTTGAGATATTCATTCTTTTGGTCTAGGATGAGGCAGGATATTGTTGATTTTGTGGCTAGGTGCCTTGAGTGTCAGAGAGTTAAGGCAGAACATCAGCACCCGGCTGGACTTTTGCAGCCTAATCTCATTCCTTCTTGGAAGTGGGATATCATCTCCATGGATTTTATTGTGGGATTACCTATGATAGTTCAACGTCATGATGCTATCATGGTCACCATTGATCGGTTGATTAAGGTGGCACATTTTTCACCGATTAGGTCTTCCTACACAAAAAATTTTGTAGCTATTGTCTTTATGTGTGATATTGTGAGATTACATGGTATTCTTAGAAAGATCATTTTTGACAGGGATCCTGTATTCACATCTGCATTTTGGACATCGCTGCAACATGAGCTTGGAGTGCAGTTAAACTTCAGTTCGGCATATCATCCAAAGACTGATGGTCAGACAGAGATTGTGAATCAAGTTTTGGAGGATATGTTACAGATGTATGTGATGGATAGGCAGACACATTGGGAGGATTATCTCTACCTAGTGGAGTTTGCTTACAACAATGGATATCATAGTTCTATTGGTATGGCACCATTTCAGGCATTATATGGATGTCCTTGTCGTACACCATTGAGTTGAGACAGTCTTGAGGATCACATCCTATTGGGTCCTGAGATGCTTCGTGATATGGAGCAACAGGTAGTGCGTATCTATGAGCACTTGACTACAGCACAGGATAGGCAGAAAAAGTATGTTGATGCTCATAGGATTGATAAGCAGTTTGTTGTGGGTGATACAGTTTTCTTGAGAGTGCAACTGCGAAAGAGTCCGATCTGATATGGAAAGGGTTCTAAGCTAGCACCTCGCTTTATGGGACCATTCAAGATTCTAGAGAGGATTGGCTCGGTTGCTTACTGTCTTGCTCTACCGTCCAGCCTAGCTCGCATTCATGATGTTTTCCATGTTTTAGTGCTTCGACAGTATATTCCTAATATTGTACATGTTCTTTATTGGAATGCATTGCAGGTAGAGGAAGGGCAGCTGACTTTGGAGCCGGTTCGTATTCTGGAGCAGTGGGAGTTGACCCTTAGGGGTCGAACCATCGAACAGGTAAGGGTCCAATGGGACCATACTGATGATTCTTCAGCTACTTGGGAGGATGTAGCTAGATTCAGGGAGTTGTATCCTTACTTATTTGTAGGCTTCCAGGAGTGAGCCTAACCCAAGGGGGGGTGGATGTAGTGCTTACCCTCGTTCACATCTTTTCTGGACATTGTTATTATTATCAGACTATGATAGACTAGTCTTATGTTGATGGATTAGTGGTATTGTTTTGACACTATTAGACATTATGTTATGGATTCAGTGGTTATATGATGAGATCATTTAGATTTTACATTTCATGCATATATGATGACCATTATACTGTTTTCAGTTATTATTGATGATTAGATGGATGGTTTATTATCTTATGTGTTTTATTATGGATACATACCCCATACTTGCATGTGTATGGTGTGCATGTTTTCTTATTGTATGGCGTTTCTAATGTGGTTAAGAAAGAGAGTCGTAGTAACCTGCTTAGTCAAGATCTACACGATGCACCACTTTCTACCATTGTATGTTTAGCTTAGCATTATATATATTGTATGTACATGCATGGTTTTTCTGCAGGTTGCAGGTACCGGATATCGACTTCCCTGAATTGCCAGGATGAGTGTACCCTATTATACTATCTCAATGATAAGAGAAGGGAGATAAATTCTCAAGTCCAAATCCCAAACCTTTAAGCCAATTTTCCTAGTGAGGTAGGACAAGTATCTGGATATTTTACTCGCCGAATGTGTCGAATGACATAATTCATGATTTTTAACCCTTTAGACTGATTTTGAGTGATTTTCTCTATGATCGGTTTTCATATTTTATCTTGGAGGTCTATGGTGAATTTTCTATTAATTAAGTCTTAATAAATGGATTTAATTAATAAATTCATTATTTGAGAAAATTAATATAAAATATCATGTTATTTGATATTTTGATTGTAATTAATTAAATGTGAATTATTGAGAAAAAATGAATTAAATAAAAGAAAATTAGAAATTAAAATTAATAATAATAATAAAATAATAATAAAGTAATAAATAAATAATAATAATAAAAGTTATAAAAGTTAAAATGAAAGTTATAAATATTTAAATAGAAATTATATAAAAAAGTGAATTGGAGTTATAAGCTTGCATGGGAGTTAGCACACTTCTCTATTTCTCAAGTTTCAACAACATGGGGGTTAGTGCATCAATTAAACACATGGTGTCTACAACGCTAAGGCTCATCTGGAAGGTTGGAAAAGACCCATGCTTAGTTGGTGACACCTTCTAGCTGTTTCTAGAAGCATTCTAGATGTTTCTTGAAAGCTCTTTATATTCAAGCATTCATAGAAGCTTAGAGATAGCGTTTGGAGTGCAATTGGAGCATTGGAGGGCTCAAGAATTCTAGAGAAGGGAGAAGCTTGCTCTGCGAATTTTCTGAGGAAGAACGATTTAGCATCAGAATTCGGGTAGATTCTTATGATTTTACTTATGCTATTTTTCGCATCATGCATTCCCTGTCTTCTTCATGTCTTCCATATCTCTTCTGAGAAGTTTCATATTTATATGCATTCTCAATGTGGGTAGATTAGTTTAATTGAAAAACTTTATATGCATTCTGTATTGCAAATATCTTATTCTTAATTGTAGATATACTCTTTGTGAAAAACATACATGGTTATATATTCAGATTTTCATACATATACATATATATAAATATATATTTATATATATGCATATGTATACTTTTATTATGAATCTATTATAAAATTCAAACATATACATACATACATACATACATACATACATACATACATACATACATACATACATACATACATACATACATACATACATACATACATATATATATATATATATATACATACATATATACATACATATATACATATATATATATACCTATGTATATTTATATATAATGCACCAAATTGAGCGATTAATAAAATTGCAGTGAAAAATTTATCAATTCGCATCGCGATTTATATCGCATGGAACAAAGTTTATATATATTATATGTCATGGGAATATTTCGTACCCCGCATCGGCAGAAGGCAGAGGTCTGCCATCGCAAGTTTGCGACGATAGGGGTACCACGTACCCGCTATCGGTGCAGTGCCTGCGACCGTAGATACTGCGTACCATAGCATGAGTTGGGGGGGGAGGTTTAATTGATGTTAATGATATGCAAAAAAAAATAACAATAATGTTTATGTTAAAACATTTACATACAATTCGATTCTAATATGGTGTAAATCGAAATTGTTAATTCGATTTAATAAAAATGTAATACATATGTATGTGTATATATATATATATATGTATGTATGTATGTATGTATGTATGTATGTATGTATGTATTATTTAAATATGTTATTTATAAATTTAAGTTATTATTTGATCAATGGCTTATATTGAAGGTTTATTTTCATAAGGTGACTCTTTAATAATTTTCAACTATTTAATAATTTAAATGTTTTAAATTATTAAATAAGGAATTGATAGTTGGGTGGGCGTTGTATCAAAAAAATGTTATTAATTGGAAAATGGATTTTTTAGTTCTAATAAGGAAAACTTTTATTCAAAACAATATATGTGTTCCTCCATTCATTCTTCAAATTTGGAAACATAAACTGAGATCTCTACATTTAAACTCAAGTTGTAAAACCAAAACATGTGTTTGCATTGTGTATTCTTTATGCTATTATTTTGGGTTTGGGGTTGACTAGTGTTGACCAGTATAGGACGTCTACCAGAGGCTTGGGGGTTAGGTGATTGTGGTGACATAATAATGTTTTAATCTCGATCTTTATAAACCCAACTATGGTTATGTGATGGAATGGTCTATGTATTGGTTGTGATTACTGATTGTTATAGTTGAGATTCTTATGTATGAGACACTTGAATTAACCATTATTTTTGGTCATCGATCAATTATCCTTGGTTATTTTTCTAGTCGCTATGATGGGACTGTTATGTGGATTTATTTTGATGATGTCATGATGTGACATGTTTGACAAAACCATTTTTGGAGTCTTCGATCAATTTGATTGAGATATATATATTTTGGTTATTGAGAACCATTGGATATTTGATTATTAGTGATACTTTAGTTGCCAATAGAGAACTGTTGTGTTCATGATATTCTATGGATGTTACTCATGGAGATTTGATGCTTTTATGCATATTTGATAATTTGGTCATGAATTATCTTTTGTGATTTTGAGATTTATGAATCCATGAGCATTAGGGTAGCATATCTGCATGTAGTGATGGGAAGTGGCTTGCAATGGGGGTCCGGGGCCCTAAGAGGCTGTCAAGGTAACTCATTGTAAGTTGGATTAATAAGTGATAACATTCACACCTAATACTAACAGAATGAACCTAAAAAGATAAGTGTTTTGTTCTCGCCCATGCCTTGAGCGCTTGTATAGGCTAGGATGGGAGTGGTGAGACGCATGGTTGCGACCTTGCATTCCGTAGTATGCGTCGTCAGTATGAGAGGATACTAGTGGCTGCATAAAATCTGTATGGACCTGTGGAGTTTAGCTAATTGCCAGGGTAACTTGTACGTGATAATTGTGATGACACTTTCCCACTTGCATAGTAGGTTCCTACATGTCATTGTGTGCCTCTGGAGATTAGATGTCAGATTTTGTGTTTGGAACCTTTGAGTTAGTATACTTTTTAGGATTCTTAGACTTATAGAGATATGTGCTATGTGATTTTGATAGCCTCTTTGGGACTTGAGATTATCTCCTTAGCACGGTGGGAGTGGACCACTTAGGTACCACGCGGTCGGGTGGTAGTGTGTTTTCCACTCTTATCATTTTGAGATTCATTGAGACATTGTAGCTGATGCGTCTTTCATGATGGTGGATATGTATCCTTTTTCATTGATGATTAGCATATGTTAGATGATGTAATCTTATGCTTTTATTAACATGTTGGATTACTTTCTACATATGATGTTGTATTTACTATGAGTGACATTCCTACTATGTAATACAGATGATCTCTTCGGTGATTTGGAATGTTACGCACGGAGGGATGGCTAGGATCCACGATGGTCTAATGATGCTATTGACGGTTGGGAGGAACCCTGTAACATGTACAGTGGATGATTGAGTATTTGAAATGTAATGTATATACATTGGACTTAACATTATTATTTCATGTGGATGTTGTACTAGATGGATTTAGGTATGTAATTCAATGTTAAGGGATCAAAAAGAATGTAATCTATTATTTATGTTATGTTTACTTTCAGATGGACATTGCCATTGCTTCCATTTTTGTGCATAATTTATAAGAGATGTTTACTTCTATGAACAAAAAAAATGCAATTAAACTTACTGAAATTCTAGGTTAAATTTTTTAGATCCCTTAGCGGGTAATTACATCAATAGTGAACTGGAAATTTCCCTTTTTGAACTGAAGAGAGATTTCTTTGAGATGTTTAATTTAATAAAATGAGATATGCTCTCATATTTACTTTTCTATTTAATCAAATAATCTTTAATTAATTAGACACACTTATCTTATTTAATAAAATAAATTCATTTAATTAATTAGGAATGGCTTCTCATTTAATTAAATAATTTTGTTTAATTAATTAGAAGTAAGTACTCCATTTAATTAAATAATTTTGTTTAATTATTTCAAAATTCTTTTCGAAACTAGTCAACTCAAGTCAACCGTCGTTAAATCTGATCAACTTTTGGTCAAACTTTATCTTTGCATATGTGAATATGAGCAAATGTGAGTATGAATTCTAGAAACAATTCGATGCAAATTCTCATTCAACCTTTCAAAATGAAGAGATGAGGGTCTCTTAAATAGACTTTCTTGGAACTCATCAATGGTTGAGATCGATTTCAATCAATGGTCAGGATTAAAGGTGAAGTTCAGTCATAAAGGGAGATTTTCAAATTAAAGGTAGTTAACAGATTTAATTTGAGTAAAATAAAGAATTAACTGATTCAATTTGAGTAAAAAAATGAGTTAACTCATTTAACTCATTTTTGATCAATAGTGAACAAGAAATTTCTCTTTTTCAACTAAAGAGAGATTTTGTTGAGATATTTAATTTAATAAAATGAGATATGCTCTCATAATTAATTTTTCTACTTAATCAAATAATCTTTAATTAATTAGAGACACTTTTCTTATTTAATTAAATAACTTCATTTAATTAGTTAGGAATGGCTTCTCATTTAATTAAATAACTTTGTTTAATTAATTAGAATAAGTAATCCATTTAATTAAATAATTTCGTTTAATTATTTCAAAATTCTTTTCAAAACTAGTCAACTCAAGTCAACTGTGGTTAAATCTGATCAACTTTTGGTCAAACTTGATTTTTGCGTATGTGAATATGAGAAAATGTGAGTATGAACTCCAGCAACAATTCGATGCAAATTCTCATTCAACCTTCCAAAATGAAGAGATGACGGTCTCTTAAATAGACTTTTCTAAAATTCATCAATAGTTGAGATCGATTTCAATCAATGGTCAAGATTAAAGATGAAGTTCAGTCATAAAGGGAGATTTTTAAATTAAAGGGAGTTAACAAATTTAATTTGAGTAAAATAAGGAGTTAACTGATTCAATTTGAGTAGAAAAAGGAGTTAACTCATTTAACTCATTTTTGATCAATAGTGAACTAAAAATTTCCCTTTTTGAACTGAAAAGAGATTTTGTTGAGATATTTAATTTAATAAAAGGAGATATGCTCTCATAATTACTTTTTCTATTTAATTAAATAATCTTTAATTAATTAGAGACACTTTTCTTATTTAATTAAATAACTTCATTTAATTAATTAGGAATGACTTCTCATTTAATTAAATAACTTTGTTTAATTAATTAGAAGTAAGTCCTCCATTTAATTAAATAATTTCGTTTAATTATTTAAAAATTCTTTTCGAAACTAGTCAACTCAAGTCAATTGTGGTTACATCTGGTCAACTTTTGGTCAAACTTATTTTTGCATATGTGATGAGAGCAAATATGAGTATGAATTCCAGCAACAATTCAATGCAAATTCTCATTCAACCTTTCAAAATGAAGAGATGAGAGTCTCTTAAATAGACTTTCTTGGAACTCATCAACGGTTGAGATCGATTTCAATCAACGATCAGGATTAAAGGTGAAGTTCAGTCATAAAGAGAGATTTCCAAATTAAATAGAGTTAACAGATTTACTTTGAGTAAAATAAGGAGTTAACTGGTTCAATTTGAGTAGAAAAAGGAGTTAACTGATTTAACTCATTTTTGATCAATAGTGAACTGGAAATTTTCCTGTTTGAACTGAAGAGAGATTTCTTTGAAATATTTAATTTAATAAAATGAGATTTGCTCTCATAATTACTTTTTCTATTTAATTAAATAATCTTTAATTAATTAGAGACAATTTGTCTATTTAATTAAATAACTTCATTTAATTAATAAGGAATGGCTTCTCATTTATTTAAATAACTTTGTTTAATTAATTAGAAGTAAGTACTCCATTTAATTAAATGATTTCGTTTAATTATTTAAATTTTTTTTCGAAACTAGTCAACCGTGGTTAAATTTGGTCAACTTTTGGTCAAACTTGATCTTTGCGTATGTGAATATGAGCAAATGTGAGTATGAATTCCAGCAACAATTCGATGCAACTTCTCATTCAACCTTTCAAAATGAAGAGATGATAGTCTCTTAAATAGACTTTCCTAGAATTCATCAACGGTTGAGATCGATTTCAATCAACGGTCAGGATTAAAGGTGAAGTTCAGTCATAAAGGGAGATTTCCAAATTAAAGGGTGTTAATAAATTTAATTTGAGTAAAATAAGGAGTTAACTGATTCAATTTGAGTAGAAAAAAGAGTTAACTCATTTAACTCATTTTTTATCAATAGTGAACTAGAAATTTCCCTTTTTCAACTGAAGAGAGATTTTGTTGAGATATTTAATTTAATAAAATAAGATATGCTCTCATAATTAATTTTTTTATTTAATTAAATAATCTTTAATTAATTAGAGACACTTTTCTTATTTAATTAAATAACTTCATTTAATTAATTAGGAATGGCTTCTCATTTAATTAAATAACTTTGTTTAATTAATTATAAATAAGTGATCCATTTAATTAAATAATTTCGTTTAATTATTTCAAAAAAAAATTGAAACTGATCAACCCAAGTCAACCATGGTTAAATCTAGTCAACTTTTGGTCAAACTTGATCTTTCCGTATGTGAATATGAGCAAATGTGAGTATGAATTCCAGCAATAATTCGATGCATATTCTCATTCAACCTTTCAAAATGAAGAGATGAGGGTCTCTTAAATAGACTTTCCTGGAATTCATCAACGGTTGAGATCGATTTCAATCAACGATCTGGATTAAACATGAAGTTCAGTCATAAAGAGAGATTTCCAAATTAAAGGGAGTTAACAGATTTAATTTGAGTAAAATAAGGAGTTAATTGATTCAATTTGAGTAGAAAAAGGAGTTAACTGATTTAACTCATTTTTTAATCAATAGCGAACTGAAAATTTCCCTTTTTGAACTGAAGAGAGATTTTGTTGGGATATTTAATTTAATAAAATGAGATATGCTCTCATAATTACTTTTTCTATTTAATTAAATAATCTTTAATTAATCAGAGACACATTTCTTATTTAATTAAATAACTTCATTTAATTAATTAGGAATGGCTTCTCATTTAAATAAATAACTTTGTTTAATTAATTAGAAGTAAGTACTCTATTTAATTAAATAATTTCGTTTAATTATTTGAAAATTCTTTTCAAAACTAGTCAACTCAAGTCAACAGTGGTTAAATCTGATCAACTTTTGATCAAACTTGATCTTTGCGTATGTGAATATGAGCAAATGTGAGTATGAATTTCGGCAACAATTCGATGCAAATTCTCATTCAACCTTTCAAAATGAAGAGATGAGGGTCTCTTAAATAGAATTTCCTGGAATTCATCAATGGTTGAGATCGATTTCAATCAATGGTCAGGATTAAAGGTGACATTCAGTCATAAACGGAGATTTCCAAATTAAAGGGAGTTAATAGATTTAATTTGAGTAAAATAAGGAGTTAACTGATTCAATTTGAGTAGAAAAAGGAGTTAACTGATTTAACTCATTTTTGATCAATAGTGAATTGGAAATTTCCTTTTTTGAACTGAAGAGAGATTTTATTGAGATATTTAATTTAATCAAATGAGATATGCTCTCATAATTACTTTTTCTATTTAATTAAATGATCTTTAATTAATTAGAGACACTTTTCTTATTTAATTAAATAACTTCATTTAATTAATTATGAATGGCTTCTCATTTAATTAAATAACTTTGTTTAATTAGTTAGAAGTAAGTACTCCATTTAATTAAATAATTTTGTTTAATTATTTCAAAAAAATATTCGAAGTTAGTCAACTCAAGTCAACCGTGATTAAATCTGGTCAACTTTTGGTCAAACTTGATCTTTGCGTATCTGAATATGACCAAATGTGAGTATGAATTCTAGCAACAATTCGATGCAAATTCTCATTCAACCTTTCAAAATGAAGAGATGAGGGTCTCTTAAATAGACTTTCCTTGAATTCATCAACGATTGAGATCGATTTCAATCAACGGTCAGGATTAAAGGTGAAGTTCAGTCATAAAGGGAGATTTGCAAATTAAAGGGAGTTAACAGATTTAATTTGAGTAAAATAAGGAGTTAACTGGTTCAATTTGAGTAGAAAAAGGAGTTAACTGATTTAACTCATTTTTTATCAATAGTGAACTGAAAATTTCCCTTTTTGAAGTGAAGAGAGATTTTGTTTAGATATTTAATTTAATAAAATGAGATATGCTTTCATAATTACTTTTTCCATTTAATTAAAAAATCTTTAATTAGTTAGAGACACTTTTCTTATTTAATTAAATAAGTTCATTTAATTAATTAGGAATGGCTTCTCATTTAATTAAATAAATTTTTTTAATTAATAAGAAGTAAGTACTCCATTTAATTAAATAATTTTATTTAATTATTTCAAAAAAAAATTTGAAACTAGTCAACTCAAGTCAACTGTGGTTAAATCTGGTCAACTTTTGTTCAAACTTGATCTTTGCGTATGTGAATATGAGCAAATGTGATTACGAATTCCAACAACAATTCGATGCAAATTCTCATTCAGCCTTTCAAAATGAAGAGATGAGGGTCTCTTAAATAGACTTTCTTGGAATTCATCAATGGTTGAGATCGATTTCAATCAACAGTCAGGATTAGAGGTGAAGTTCAGTCATAAAGGGAGATTTCCAAATTAAAGGGAGCTAACAGATTTAATTTGAGTAAAATAAGGAGTTAACTGATTCAATTTGAGTAGAAAAAGGAGTTAACTCATTTAACCCATTTTTGATCAATAGTGAATTAATGAAGAGAGATTTTGTTGAGATATTTAATTTAATAAAATGAGATATGGTCTCATAATTACTTTTTCTATTTAATTAAATAATCTTTAATTAATTATAGACACTTTTCTTATTTAATTAAATAACTTCATTTAATTAATTAGGAATAGCTTCTTATTTAATTAAATAAATTTGTTTAATTAGTTAGAAGTAAGTACTTCATTTAATTAAATAATTTCATTTAATTATTTCAAAATTCTTTTCGAAAATAGTCAACTCAAGTCAACTGTGGTTAAATCTGGTCAACTTTTGGTGAAACTTGATCTTTGCGTATGTGAATATGAGCAAATGTGAGTGTGAATTTCAGCAACAATTCGATGCAAATTCTCATTCAGCCTTTCAAAATGAAGAGATGAGGGTCTCTTAAATAGACTTTTCTGAAATTCATCAACGGTTGAAATCGATTTCAATCAATGGTCAGGATTAAACGTGAAGTTCAGTCATAAAGGGAGATTTCCAAATTAAAGGGAGTTAACCGATTTAATTTGAGTAAAATAAGGAGTTAACTAATTCAATTTAAGTAGAAAAAGGAGTTAACTGATCTAACTCATTTTTGATCAATAGTGAACTGGAAATTTTCCTTTTTGAATTGAAGAGAGATTTTGTTGATATATTTAATTTAATAAAATTAGATATGCTCTCATAATTACTTTTTCTATTTAATTAAATAATCTTTAATTAATTAGGGACACTTTTCTTATTTAATTAAATAACTTCATTTAATTAATTAGGAATGGCTTCTCATTTAATTAAATATCTTTGTTTAATTAATTATAAGTACTCCATTTAATTAAATAATTTCATTTAATTATTTCAAAATTCTTTTCGAAACTAGTCAACTCTTGTCAACCATGGTTAAATATGGTCAACTTTTGGTCAAACTTGATCTTTCACGACGTTTTTTATATGAACCTCTTCAAACAGGTCTTATTGCTATTGATTCTATGATCCCTATAGGAGGTGGTCAGCGAGAATTGATTATTGGGGATAGACAAACCGGTAAGACAACAGTAGCTACAGATACGATTATAAATCAAAAAAATTAGAATTTAATATGTGTTTATGTCGCTATTGGTGAAAAAAAAATTTCGGTAGCTCAAGTAGTTAATATGTTCCAAGAACGTGGCACAATGGAGTATACCATTGTGGTAGCGAAAACTGCAGATTCTCCTGCTACATTACAATATCTTGCTCCTTATACAGGAGCAGCTTTAGCTGAATAATTTATGTATAAAGAACAACATACATTAATCATTTATGATGATCTTTCCAAACAAGCACACGCTTATCGACAAATGTCTCTTCTATTAAGAAGACCACCTGGTTGGGAAGCTTATCCAGGAGATATTTTCTATTTACATTCTCGCTTATTAGAAAGAGCAGCTAAATTAAATTCGCAGTTAGGTGGAGGTAGTTTGACTGCGTTACCAATAGTTGGGACTCAAGCTGGAGATGTCTCAGCTTATATCCCCACTAACTTTATTTCCATTATCGACGGATAAATCTTCTTGTCAGTTGATCTCTTCAATGTATGAATTCAACCTGCCATTAATGTGGGTCTTTCTGTATCTAGAGTAGGATCCGCAGCTCAGATGAAAGCTATGAAACAAGTAGCTGGGAAATTAAAATTAGAATTAGCTCAACTTGCAGAGTTAGAAGCTTTTGCACAATTCACTTCTGATCTTGATAAAGCTACGCAAGATCAATTGGCAAGAGGCCAACGATTACGCGAGTTGCTCAAGCAATCTCAATCAAATCCTTTGATAGTGGAAGAACAAATAGCTATGATTTATACCGGAATGAATGGATATCTAGATGTATTAGAGATCATACAAGTTAAAAAATGTATTCTTAAGTTGCACAAGTATTTACTAAAAAAGAAACCCCAATTTGGAGAAATTATATGTTCTACTGGGACATTCACACAACAAGCAGAAGATCTCTTAAAATAAGCTATTCAAGAAAATCTCCAACTTTTTATTATGCTTGAAATAGTATAAAAGAGCTAAATAATCATTTTGCAACATTTAACAAAGCATAATGATGAATTATTACGTCCAATAGGATTTTAACCTATACCTAAGGTTTAGAAGACCTTTTTCCTATCCATTAGATGATGGACGCTTTATTTTCATTATTCCTTTACTTTATCGATTGGGAATAAAAAAGTATGATTTTTTCTCTATTCACAACGAGATTCAGGAACGAATGAGAAAGAATAGGTAGGTAACATGGGCATGAAAAATGAAATAAGAATAAGAAATATGAATGAGCGGGTAGCAGGAATCAAACTCGCATCATTAGCTTGGAAGGCTAGGGGTTATAGTCGACGTTGATTAACGCCTCTAATTCAGAACTAAACATGAAAATTTCATTTCATTCAGCTCCTCCATGAGAGAGAGATAGAAAGGGAGGTCTGATAAAAAAAAAATGCTTTTTCACATAATACATAAATTATTTATGCTTTGCTCAATAACATCTATGTTAGTTGTATTTGTAGTTCTTTCCTCTTAACTTCAGGTGAAGAACCTTAAATATAAAATACCTATTCACTTGATAGATGATCCTTATAGAAAGATAAGATTGAAAAATTCTTAATATTGGGCTCAAAAATCTTTCTAATTACTTCGTTTTCTATTTCTACTGATTGCAATCCTAGAGGAAATCAAATTTCATCGAGCTCAAACAAAATCACGATGACTAAAGTAAACCAAAGTCACTATTACCTAGCTATTTGACTCCAACTTTTTTATTCTAGTAGTTGAACATTTAGTTTAGTTACGATGAAAAATAATATTTTGATATCCATGGATCTTTGATTGATCCAATTAGATAGATCAGTCTAATCTTTTAAAAAATTCTACATTCTATTTTGCCATCTTGAATGGAAAATATCGTCATTTTATCATTCATTCCAAATTCAAATTACGAGAATGCGCACAATTCTTTTCCTAACCCAGGGTATTCATAGGAGAGGTTTAGAACCTATATAGTAAATAGAGTTTTTTATATAAAAAAATATAAATGAGAGTTGAAAGATCCTTCAACTCTGTTGAATATAATGATAGAATGAATCACACTTTTACCACTAAACTATACCCACCACAATTTCATTGTATCATACAGATCAATTTTTTGTCCAATAGGAAAAAGTAATTTTTAGATTCTAATAAGAATCTAATGCAAGTTTCGATTATCATATTTTCCTATTCCTGAAAACTTAATAAGAGATAGTTTCTTTTCACTTCTTCCATCCCTTACCTTATTGTTTGGTTTTTACTCTTACAAGAAAAAAGAAAAACCCTCAATCAATATTGTAGGGAATACTCCATGACTAATAGTATGATTTTCTTTAGTAACTAGTCTATTTATAGATAGTTGTTATGATTATTAACACATTCTTTAGAATAATTCCAATAATTTGGAATTAGTTTTTCTTTATGACAGATATAGAAAATAAGAATGATCCACTCTTAGTCTTTGAAATCTCTTTTTTACCCTTCAATATGATCTATACATTTTCAATCCAATCTAGAACATCTCATCCAGATTATAATCTAAAATAGTTGGAATAAAAAAAATAGATTATATATATATATATAGCAAGTGCTTATCTATTAATCTTATAATAAGAGATAAAAATATAATACATAAAAGGAAATATAAGAAATGATATCACAAGGTCAAATTTTGATAGCCCTTTTTATTGCTGTTACTTTTATAATAATGATTTTAGCTTTCAGATTAGGTAGAGCACTGTATTCTTCATAATTTAGTCAATTAATTCCTTATCTAGGAAAGACAATGGCCTGGCCAGATACTAGCCGGGCTAGAAAAAGTGAAAAATTGTTTGAAATGGAATAAAAAAAGAAAATTGGATTCTCACAAATGTTGGTCTTTATTTAGTGAAATGCTATATTCATTTTAGATCTGCCATCTAGGAGAGATGGCTGAGCGGACTAAAGCCGTGGATTGCTAATCCGTTGTACAAACTATTTTGTATTGAGGATTCGAATCCCTCTCTCTCCATTCAGTCTGAGATTACTCCTCAAAACCTATAAGGGATTTTGATAAAATCTACTTTCTAATCTTTTTTTCTATTCTTTATGCCTAGGATTTCATCCTGGATCGTTTGATAGGAATCCAAAGATAAAGAGAGAAACAAAAAATATCACTACTGTGTAAACGAACAGCTTAAGAGTAAGCATTATGTAATCTTCGAAATTATTCTTATTAGAAAACGGAATAGATCATCAATTTTTGTATCATATATTGGCTATTGGCATTGGCTGAGCAAAGAAAAAAAGCAGATTCAAAATTGAATCTATTCTATTTCTCTTTTCTTCTTTGCTCGAAATTGAACAGGATAAATAGGAATTTGAATACTAATTAAACTATCCTAAACTTGTTTAAGATGATCACAATCAACAAGACAATAGAAACAAGTACAGTCTATGTCTAAAATAGAATAAAATTTGGAATAGATAAATTATCATCTTTACTCATTTTTTAAATAGAATATTGAAAGATATGTTATCTTCTAATAACATATTCTAATCACTAGCTAATCACCGAAACTGCAACTGTGATGCCATTGATATTGACTCAAGTTATTTTGATCTGTCGAGAATAGATGTATCACAAAATAAAAATTAGAGCGAGGAAAAAGAGTGTTACATCAATTTAGTGAATGGAAATGATCCAATTAGAAATAGTTAAATTGTAACAACTAACTAATCATAAAATGATAGAAAAAAAAAAGAGATGTTTTTTCCATATCAAGTGATACAAAAAAAAATGAATAAAAACTTAGATTATCATGATCGAAAACTTACGGTAGCTTGCCAAGCAAAGGCTAATAAAAAAAAGAACAGAGGGATAATGGGCATTACATTAACAATTGGATCAAAAATTGCATAAGCTTCAGGCAATTTGGACAAAAAGGGATTATTCAAATGAAAAGCGACATCGTCTAGACAAATATGGAAGTTGAGGATAACTGACATTTTGATTCTCTGATGAATAATGTAAAGATCAAAAAGTATTTGGCCAATCAATCGAATTGTTCGACAAGATTAGACTTTTAGTTTTCGAGTTGGAAGGGATCATTTATTTATACAATATTTTACCTCTTTTGATAGGGAATGACCGATGAATGTATATTCTTGTTTCTTTTTAGGTTCCCCTATAGTTAGATATCTGATTAATTCTAGAATCTACGCCCCTCCGGTTATGCATAATTGCATAACGAATCAAATTATAATAATGCAATTCAGATTCAAAACATTGCGTCAATTTATCTTAATGGATTATTATAAAACAATAATGGGGCATGGCCAAGCGGTAAGGCAGCAGGTTTTAGTCCTGTTATTTCGAAGGTTTGAATCCTTCCGTCCCAGGTGGAACAGTATTATTGAATTGAAAAAAAAAAGACTTATAGAAGGAAAAGATGATTTCGATAAGATTCTAAATAGAGAAAGGGATATTTTTGCTGTGTAGAATTGGAATACAGATCAAATTGAGATAGAGATAAAGTGAAATTAGCCTATTAGATGTATGCTTGTCCTGCTCATATTGGAACCCTACGAGTAGCTAGTTCTTTCAAAAATGTGCATGCAATTATGCACGCTCCTCTAGGAGATAATTATTTTAATGTCATGTGTTCTATGTTAGAACGTGAAAGAGATTTTACTACCGCAACTGCTAGCATAGTAGATCGTCACGTACTAGCACATGGATCTCAAGAAAGAGTTGTGGATAATATTCTTCGAAAAGATAAAAAGAAACACCCTGATCTTATTATATTGACACCTACATGTACCTCTAGTATTTTGCAGGAAGATTTATAGAACTTTGTGAATAGAGCATTCATAATTTCTGATTCCGACATCATTTTTGCAGATGTTGATCATTATCAAGTAAATGAAATTCAAGCAATAGATAGAACTTTAGAACAGGTGGTTCGATATTATTTAGATAGATGTCATAGACAAGAAAAATGGGATCAATTTCTCACATATAATTGGAATTTTTACATTGGGTTTTCATAATCAACATGATTGTCGTGAATTAAGATGTTTATTACGAGATATGGATATTGAAATTAATCAAATAATTCCTAAAAGAGGATCTGTAGAAGATCTTAAAAATTTACCAAAAGCTTGGTTCAATTTAATTCCTTATCGTGAAGTGGGATTAATGACAGCGGTATATTTAAATAAAGAATATGGGATGCCTTACATATCTATAGCTCCCATGGGAGCTATAGATATGACGGAGTGGATCCCTCAGATTCAAAAAAATGTGAATATGTTGACTCTTAGTTCATCAAATAAAAGAGTGGATTATGAACCTTATATCGACGGACAAACTCGATTTGTTTCCCAAGCTGCTTGGTTTTCAAGATCTATTGATTGTTAGAATTTGACGAGTAAAGAAATAGTTGTTTTTGGTGATACAACTCATGCTGCTTCAATCACTAAGATACTTGTTCAAGAAATGGGGATTCGTGTCAATTGTGCAGGTACTTATTGCAAACATGGTGCGAAATGGTTCAAAGAGAAAATTCAAGGTTTCTGCGATGAAATACTGATCACATATGATCATGCTAAGGTAGGAGATATGATCGCTCACATGGAACCATCTGCAATATTTGGTACTCAAATAGAACCTCATATTGGTAAACGTCTTGATATTCCATGTGGAGTTATTTTTGCACCAGTTCATATACAAAAATTTCCTTTGGGATACCGACCTTTTTTAGGTTATGAAGGTACTAATCAAATAGCTGATTTAATTTATAACTCATTTGCTCTGGGTATGGAGGACCATCTTCTAGATATTTTTGGTGGTCATGATAATAAAGAAATAATATCCAAATCTATATCTACGGATATAGGCCTAATTTGGAATCCTGAAAGTCGACTAGAATTAAGTAAAATTCCTCGTTTTGCCAGAGAAAAGGTGGAAAGAAATACTAAAAAATTTGCATGACAAAAGGGGATTGAAACCATTACTGTCAAAGTAATGTACGTAGCTAAAGAAGCATTGAATACCTAGCTAACTAAATCAATTAATTCTAAAAAATGTATTCTAGAAATTGAGTGAATGACTATTAATAATTACATATCTATTTTAGGATCGGATAAGAGATCTATCTGTATGATAAAAATTTGTCTTAAAACAATGTGGTAAAAAGGAACATGTGATTTAAATGACATGATTAGTTCTGTGGATTATGACATCTGCCATTTTGACGTGAAGTTACTCTTAGCTCAACATTTATTAAAAAAAAAAGATATAGGAGCTTGGTATCAACTTTTTTTTCAGCTAGGGGTAGAATCTAGGGTTAATTGAAGTGAAATCAATGAGCTACCTACCGAATTTGAGGTTAAGTATCGAAGAGCTCTTCAGGAATTTGGGTTCAATCATTAAGAATAAAATGAGTTTTATTTATTTATAGTGCTATTGTATAATTTATCAAATTAGTGACTCAATTTACAGAAATTGTGTCATGGTATTTTTCTGCAAAAAATTATCGTTTTAAATGCGTTTTCAATTTTTTTTATTTTATTAAAAAGGGGGTATTCTAAATAATGTGTCTATGTTTAGGTTTAGATCATATAAAATTTACTTATTATATAAGTTTTTTATCATGGTTGTCTTATTATTATCCATTTATATATTTTTTATTATATCTTCATTTCATGTATTTTATTCCTGTGCGATCTTTTATAGGGAAGCACATAAGGGTTTTTGTTAAGCGGTTCTTCAAGAGAAGGAGAAGAAATGAAAAAGATTAGAATTGTGAGAACGAACTAAATGAATGAAACAAAAAATGATAAACAATTGTTATCATTTTTTGTTCATGAAATAAAATAATAAATTTGTACTTTTTTTTTATTTTACTGCCATTTCTAACAAGCTTTGCTTTATAGTCCTAATCATTTTTCATCTTAATATAATGTCAATCCAAAAATCCTTCCCAACATTTCGAATTGACAATAGCATAT
This sequence comes from Cupressus sempervirens, assembly GCA_028749045.1. Lineage (NCBI taxonomy): Eukaryota > Viridiplantae > Streptophyta > Pinopsida > Cupressales > Cupressaceae > Cupressus > Cupressus sempervirens. The sequence goes on from CM053783.1 coordinate 116,090,572, forward strand.
TTTTTGGATATAATAAATCTGCTATTTCTTTTTTTTTATGGTGAATTCGTTCAATGGATCAGATTTTTTCTGATCCAAAAAGATCACTTGAATTGATTAAGAAATGGTAAAGTTCGATTCGATTATAAATATCCTTGATGATTTATTGTAAAGGTTCTATTTCTGATCGATTGAATCAAGTAACTGCTCTACTTCGGCTGTATCTATACAAATAAGGGTTGCTAACTCAATGGTAGAGTACTCGGCTTTTAAGTGCGACTATGGTCTTTTACATGTTCAGATGAACTATTCAATTCGTCTATACCATCGGTAAAATTAGTAAGACTATGACTGATCATGAAAAAACAAAAATGGAAAAAGCAGCATGTCGTTCTAAGAATCTCGACTTTCATTTTTTATCAGCAGAAGTGGCAGATCAAGGAATTCAATGCATATACAAATAATAATGTATAAAAATTATTGACATATGTATACAATTTAATTTAAACAAATGAATTTCTTTTGAAATAAGATCAAATAAATTCGAGAGTGCGAGTGATTAAGTCAAGTGAGTCAATGGATAAAGCTGGATGGCTTGAATCATAAGTAAAACTAGAAGAACAAGCTTCTGTTCCTCATTTCAACGAGGAATTTCCTTTACTAATTGGAAGTTAAAAGCCTTTTAGTAACCAATAAAGGAAGTTTTTCCCTATAGTAAATTAGGGTTTTCTACATTCACCATGAGACCTAAGTACTTGAAAACAAATGCGTAAGAAAAATAGTGTACTGACCATGTTAATTCTATTCCATGAGTCAGGAGAGCGATCAGACTGCCAAAATAAGAAATTTTCGTTCTTCCTCATGACGAATAAAGATCTATGTAAAGAAAAAGATCTATCTGATAGACATTTTCTATTATGTTCCAACTAGATCGCACCATGTATTATCTTGAATAATCCAACAGGTTATTCTTGGGTCTGGGGGTTTAAACAAATGGATGACTTCCAAATAAATTCAAACAAACATCGATCTTGGCAACAATTCTTTTTATATCCGCTTTTTTTTCGAGAAGATCTTTACGCAATTGCTCATGATCATCATTTAGATAGATCTGGTTCTGAGGAATCGACGAAAATTTTAGTTTCTCATTTTTTGAGTATGAATTCCAGCAACAATTCGATGCAAATTCTCATTCAACCTTTCAAAATGAAGAGATGAGGGTCTCTTAAATAGACTTTCCTAGAATTCATCAATGGTTGAGATCGATTTCAATCAATGGTCAGGATTAAAGGTGAAGTTCAGTCATAAAGTGAGATTTCCAAAGTAAAGGAAGTTAACATATCTAATTTGAGTAAAATAAGGAGTTAACTGATTCAATATGAGTAGAAAAAGGAGTTAACTGATTTAACTCATTTTTTATCAATAGTGAACTAGAAATTTCCCTTTTTGAACTGAAGAGAGATTTCGTTGAGATATTTAATTTAATAAAATGAGATATGCTCTCATAATTACTTTTACTATTTAATTAAATAATCTTTAATTAATTAGAGACACTTTTCTTATCTAATTAAATAACTTCATTTAATTAATTAGGAATGGCTTCTCATTTAATTAAATAACTTTCTTTAGTTAATTAGAAGTACTCCATTTAATTAAATAATTTCGTATAATTATTTCCAAAAAAAATTTGAAACTAGTCAACTCAAGTCAACCGTGGTTAAATTTGGTCAACTTTTGGTCAAACTTGAGCTTTGCGTATGTGAATATGAGTAAATGTGAGTATGAATTCCAGCAACAATTCGATGCAAATTCTCATTCAACCTTTCAAAAGGAAGAGATGACGGTCTCCTAAATAGACTTTCCTGGAATTCATCAACGGTTGAGATCGATTTTAATCAACGATCAGGATTAAAGGTGAAGTTCAGTCATAAAGCGAGATTTCCAAATTAAAGGGAGTTAACAGATTTCATTTGAGTAAAATAAAGAGTTAACTGATTCAATTTGATTAGAAAAAAGAGTTAACTAATTTAACTCATTTTTGATCAACAGTGAACTGAAAATTTCCCTTTTTGAACTGAAGAGAGATTTTGTTGAGATATTTAATTTAATACAATCAGATATGCTCTCATAATTAATTTTTCTCTTTAATTAAATAAACTTTAATTAATTAGAGACACTTTTCTTATTTAATGGCTTCTCATTTAATTAAATAACTTTTTTTAATTAGTTAGAAGTAAGCACTCCATTTAATTAAATAATTTCATTTAATTATTTCAAAATTCTTTTCGAAACTAGTCAACTCAAGTCAATCGTGGTTAAATATGGTCAACTTTTGGTCAAACTTGATCTTAGCGTATGTGAATATGAGCAAATGTGAGTATGAATTCCAGCAACAATTTGAAGCAAATTCTCATTCAACCTTTGAAAATGAACAGATGAGGGTCTCTTAAATAGACTTTCCTGGAATTCATCAACGGTTGAGATCGATTTCAATCAATGGTTAGGATTAAAGGTGAAGTTTAGTCATAAAGGGAGATTTCCAAATTAAAGGGAGTTAACAGATTTAATTTGAGTAAAATAAGGAGTTAACTGATTCAATTTGAGTAGAAAAAGGAGTTAACTCATTTAACTCATTTTTTATCAATAGTGAACTGAAAATTTCCCTTTTTGAACTGAAGAGAGATTTTGTTGAATTATTTAATTTAATAAAATGAGATATGCTCTCATAATTACTTTTTCTGTTTAATTAAATAATCTTTAATTAATTAGAGACAATTTTCTTATTTAATTAAATAACTTCATTTAATTAATTAGGAATGGATTCTCATTTAATTAAATAACTTTGTTTAATTAATTAGAAGTAAGCACTCTCTTTAATTAAATAATTTCATTTAATTATTTCAAAATTCTTTTCGAAACTAGTCAACTCAAGTCAACTGTGGTTAAATCTAGTCAACTTTTGGTCAAACTTAATCTTTGCGTATGTGAATATGAGCAAATGTGAGTATGAATTCCAACAACAATTCGATGCAAATTCTCTTTCAACCTTTCAAAATGAAGAGACGAGGGTCTCTTAAATAGACTTTCCCAAAATTCATCAACGGTTCAGCTCAATTTCAATCAACGGTCAGGATTAAAGGTGAAGTTTAGTCATAAAGGGAGATTTGCAAATTAAAGGGAGTTAACAGATTTAATTTGAGTAAAATAAGGAGTTAACTGATTCAATTTGAGTAGAAAAAGGAGTCAATTGATTTGACTCATTTTTTATCAATAGTGAACTGAAAACTTCTCTTTTTGAACTAAAGAGAGATTTTGTTGAGATATTTAATTTAATAAAATGAGATATGCTCTCATAATTACTTTTTCTATTTAATTAAACAACATCATTTAATTAATTAGGTAAGGCTTCCCATTTAATTAAATAAATTTGTTTAATTAATTAGAAGTAAGTACTCTATTTAATTAAATAATTTTGTTTAATTATTTCAAAATTCTATTCGAAACTAGTCAACTCAAGACAACCGTGGTTAAATCTGATCAACTTTTGGTCAAACTTGATCTTTGCGTATGTGAATATGAGAAAATGTGAGTATGAATTCTAGCAACAATTCGAGGCAAATTCTCTTTTAACCTTTCAAAATGAAGAGATGAGGGTCTCTTAAATAGACTTTCTTGGAATTCATCAACAGTTGAGATCGATTTCAATCAACGGTCAAGATTAAAGGTGAAGTTCGGTCATAAAAGTAGATTTTCAAATTAAAGGGTGTTAACAGATTTAATTTGAGTAAAATAAGGAGTTAATTGATTCAATTTGAGAAGAAAAAGGAGTTAACTCATTTAACTCATTTTTTATCATTAGCGAACTGGAAATTTCCGTTTTTGAATTGAAGAGAGATTTTGTTGAGATATTTAATTTAATAAAATGACATATGCTCTCATAATAACTTTTTCTATTTAATTAAATAATCTTTAATTAATTAGAGACACTTTTCCTTTTTAATTAAATAACTTCATTTAATTAATTAGGAATGGCTTCTCATTTAATTAAATAACTTTGTTTAATTAATTAGAAATAAGTACTCCATTTAATTAAATAATTTCGTTTAATTATTTCAAAATTCTTTTCGAAACTAGTCAACTCAAGTCAACCGTGGTTAAATCTGGTCAACTTTTGGTAAAACTTGATCTTTGCGTATGTGAATATGAGCAAATGTGAGTATGAAATTTAGCAACAATTCGATGCAAATTCTCATTCAACCTTTCAAAACGAAGAGATGATGGTCTCTTAAATAGACTTTCCTAGAATTCATCAATGGTTGAGATCGATTTCAGTCGACGGTCAGGATTAAAGGTGGAGTTCAGTCATAAAGGGAGATTTCCAAATTGAAGTGAGTTAACAGATTTAAATTAAGTAAAATAAAGAGTTAACTGATTCAATTTGAGTAGAAAAAGGAGTTAACTTATTTAACTCATTTTTGATCAATAGTGAACTGGAAATTTCTCTTTTTGAACTGAAGAGAGGTTTTTTTGAGATATTTAATTTAATAAAATGAGATATGCTCTCATAATTACTTTTTTAATTAAATTAAATTATCTTTAATTAATTAGAGACACTTATCTTATTTAATTAAATAACTTGATTTAATTAATTAGGAATGGCTTCTCATTTAATTAAATAACTTTGTTTAATTAATTAGAAAGTAAGTACTCCATTTAATTAAATAATTTTGTTTAATTATTTTAAAATTCTTTTCGAAACTAGTCAACTCAAGTCAATCGTAGTTAAATCTAGTTACCTTTCTGCCAAACTTGATCTTTACGTATGTGAATATGATCAAATGTGAGTATGAATTCCAGCAACAATTCGATGCAAATTCTCATTCAACCTTTCAAAATGAAGAGATGAGGGTCTCTTAAATAGACTTTCCTGGAATTCATCAACGGTTGAGATCGATTTCAATCAACAGTCAGGATTAAAGGTGAAGTTCAACCATAAAGGAAGATTTCTAAATTAAAGAGAGTTAACAGATTCAATTTGAGTAAAATAAGGAGTTAACTGATTCAATTTGAGTAGAAAAAGGAGTTGACTGATTTAATTCATTTTTGATCAATAGTTAACTGAAAATTTTCATTTTTGAACTGAAGAGAGATTTTGTTTAGATATTTAATTTAATAAAATGAGATATGATCTCGTAATTACTTTTTTATTTAATTAAATAATCTTTAATTAATTAGAGACACTTTTGTTATTTAATTAAATAACTTCATTTAATTAATTAGGAATGGCTTCTCATTTAATTAAATAATTTTGTTTAATTAAGTAGAAGTAAGTACTCCATTTAATTAAATAATTTCATTTAATTATTTCAAAAAAAAAATTGAAATTAGTCAACTCAAGTCAACTGTGGTTAAATCTGGTCAAATTTTGGTCAAACTTGATCTTTGCGTATGTGAATATGAGCAAATGTGAGTATGAATTCCAGCAACAATTCAATGCAAATTCTCATTCAACCTTTCAAAACGAAGAAATGATTGTCTCTTAAATAGACTTTCCTGAAATTCATCAATGGTTGAGATCGATTTCAGTCAACAGTCAGGATTAAAGGTGAAGTTCAGTCATAAAGGGAGATTTCCAAATTGAAGTGAGTTAACAGATTTAATTTGAGTAAAATAAAGAGTTAACTGATTCAACTTGAGTAGAAAATGGAGTTAACTTATTTAACTCATTTTTGATCAATAGTGAACTGGAAATTTCTCTTTTTGAACTGAAGAGAGGTTTTGTTGAGATATTTAATTTAATAAAATGAGATATGCTCTCATAATTACTTTTTTAATTCAATTAAATAATCTTTAATTAATTAGAGACACTTATCTTATTTAATTAAACAACTTGATTTAATTAATTAGGAATGGCTTCTCATTTAATTAAATAACTTTGTTTAGTTAATTAGAAAGTAAGTACTTCATTTAATAATATAATTTCGTTTAATTATTTCAAAATTCTTTTCGAAACCAGTCAACTCAAGGCAATCATGGTTAAATCTAGTTAACTTTTGGTCAAACTTGATCTTTGCGTATATGAATATGAGCAAATGTGAGTATGAATTCCTGCAACAATTCGATACAAATTCTCATTCAACCTTTCAAAATGAAGAGATGAGAGTCTCTTAAATAGACTTTCCTAAAATTCATAAACGGTTGAGATCGATTTCAATCAATGGTCAGGATTAAAGGTGAAGTTCTGTCATAAAGGGCGATTTCCAAATTAAAGGGAGTTAATAGATTTAATTTGAGTAAAATATGGAGTTAACTGATTCAATTTGAGCAGAAAAAGGAGTTAACTGATTTAACTCATTTTTTATCAATAGTGAACTGAAAATTTCCCTTTTTGAACTGAAGAGAGATTTTGTTGACATATTTAATTTAATAAAATGAGATATGCTCTCATAATTAGTTTTTCCATTTAATTAAATAATCTTTAATTAATTAGAAACTTTTCTTATTTAATTAAATAACTTCATTTAATTAATTAAGAATGGCTTCTTATTTAATTAAATAACTTTGTTTAATTAATTAGAATAAGTACTCCATTTAATTGAATAATTTTGTTTAATTATTTCAAAATTCTTTTTGAAACTAGTCAACTCAAGTCAACCGTGGTTAAATCTGATCAACTTTTGGTCAAACTTCATTTTGCGTATGTGAATATGAACAAATGTGAGTATGAATTCCGGTAACAACTCGATGCAAATTCTCATTCAAAATTTTAAAATGAAGAGATGAGGTTCTCTTAAATAGACTTTCCTGGAATTCATCAACGGTTGAGATCAATATCAATCAACGGTCAGGATTAAAGGTGAAGTTCAGTCATAAAGAGAGATTTCCAAATTAAAAGGAGTTAACAGATTTAATTTGAGTAAAATAAGGAGTTAACTGATTCAATTTGAGTAAAATAAGGAGTTAACTGATTCAATTTGAGAAGAAAAAGGAGTTAACTGATTTAACTCATTTTTGATCAATAGTGAACTGAAAATTTCCCTTTTTGAACTGAAGATAGAATTTGTTGAGATATTTAATTTAATAAAATGAGATATGCTCTCATAATTATATTTTCTATTTAATTAAATAATATTTAATTAATTAGAGACACTTTTCTTATTTAATTAAATAACTTCATTTAATTAATTAGGAATGACTTCTCATTTAATTAAATAAGTTTGTTTAATTAATTTAAATTAAGTACTCGCTTTAATTAAATAATTTTGTTTAATTGTTTCAAAATTCTTTTCGAGACTAGTCAACTCAAGTCAACCATGGTTAAATCTGGTCAACTTTTGGTCAAACTTGATTTTTGCGTATGTGAATATGAGCAAATGTGAGTATGAATTCCACCAACAATTCGATGCAAATTCTCATTCAAACTTTCAAAATGAAGAGATGACGGTCTCTTAAATAGACTTTCCTGAAATTCATCAACGATTGAGATCGATTTCAATCAACGATCAGGCTTAAAGGTGAAGTTCAGTCATAAATGGAGATTTCCAAATTAAAGGGAGTTAACAGATTTAATTTGACTAAAATAAAGAGTTAACTAATTCAATTTGAGTAGAAAAAGGAATTAATTGATTTAACTCATTTTTGATCAATAGTGAACTGAAAATTTCCCTTTTTGAATTGAAGAGAGATTTTGTTAAGATATTTAATTTAATAAAATGAGATATGCTCTCATTATTACTTTTTCTATTTAATTAAATAATCTTTAATTAATTAGAGATAGTTTTCTTATTTAATTAAATAACTTCATTTAATTAATTAGAAAAGACTTCCTATTTAATTAAATAACTTTGTTTAATTAATTAGAAGTAAGTACTCCATTTAATTAAATAATTTTATTTAATTATTTCGAAATTCTTTTTGAAACTAATCAACTCAAGTCAACCATGGTTAGATATGGTCAACTTTTGGTCAAACTTGATCTTTGCGTATGTGAATATGAGAAAATGTGAGTATGAATTCCAGCAACAATTCGAGGCAAATTCTCATTCAACCTTTCAAAATGAAGAGATGAGGGTCTTTTAAATAGACATTCTTGGAATTAATCAACGGTTTAGATCGATTTAAATCAACGGTCAAGATTAAAGGTGAAGTTCAGTCATAAATGAAGATTTTCAAAATAAAGGGAGTTAACAGATTTAATTTGAGTAAAATAAAGAGTTAACTGATTCAATTTTAGTAGAAAAAGGATTTAACTGTAGTGAACTGGAAATTTTCCTTTTTGAACTAAAGAGAGATTTTGTTGAGATATTTAATTTAATAAAATGAGATATGCTCTCATAATTAATTTTTCTATTTAATTAAATAATCTTTAATTAATTAGAGACACTTTTCTTATTTAATTAAATAACTTCATTTAATTAATTACGAATGGCTTCTAGTTTAATTAAATAACTTTATTTAATTAATTAGAAGTACTCCATTTAATTAAAATATTTTGTTTAATTATTTCAAAAAAAAATTTGAAACTACTCAACTGATGTCAACCGTGGTTAAATCTGGTCAACTTTTGGTCAAACTTGACCTTTGCGTATGTGAATATGAGCAAATGTGAGTATGAATTCCAACGACAATTCAATGCAAATTATCATTCAACCTTTCAAAATGAAGAGATGAGGTCTCTGAAATAGACTTTTCTAAAATTCATCAATGGTTGAGATCAATTTCAATCAACGGTCAGTATTAAAGGTGAAGTTCAGTCATAAAGCGAGATTTTCAAATTAAAGACAGTTAACAGATTTAATTTGAGTAAAATAACGAGTTAACTAATTTAATTTGAGTAGAAAAAGGAGTTAACTGATTTAACTCATTTTTGATCAATAGTGAACTAAAAATTTTCTTTTTTGAACTGAAGAGAGATTTTGTTGAGATATTGAATTCAATAAAATGAGATATGCTCTCATAATTACTTTTTCTATTTAATTAAATAATCTTTAATTAATTAGAGACACTTTTCTTATTTAATTAAATATTTTCATTTAATTAATTAGGAATGGCTTCTCATTTAATTAAATAACTTTGTTTTATTAATTAGAATTAAGTACTCCATTTAATTAAATAATTTTGTTTAATTATTTAAATTTTTTTTTTGAAATTAGTCAACTCAAGTAAACCGTGGTTAAATCTGGTCAAATTTTGGTCAAACTTGATCATTACGTATGTGAATATGAGCAAATGTGAGTATGAATTCCAGCAACAATTCGATGCAAATTCTCATTCAACCTTTCAAAACGAAGACATGATGGTCTCTTAAATAGACTTTTCTGAAATTCATCAATGGTTGAGATCGATTTCAGTCAACGGTCAGGATTAAAGGTGAAGTTCAGTCATAAAGGGAGATTTCCAAATTGAAGTGAGTTAATAGATTTAATTTGAGTAAAATAAAGAGTTAACTGATTCAATTTGAGTAGAAAAAGGAGTTAACTTAACTCATTTTTGATAAATAGTGAACTGAAAATTTCTCTTTTTGAGCTAAAGAGATGTTTTGTTGAGATATTTAATTTAATAAAATGAGATATATTGTCATAATTACTTTTTTAATTTAATTAAACAATCTTTAATTAATTAGAGACACTTATCTTATTTAATTAAATAACTTGATTTAATTAATTAGGAATGTCTTCTCATTTAAATAAATAACTTTGTTTAATTAATTAAAAAGTAACTACTCCATTTAATTAAATAATTTCGTTTAATTATTTCAAAATTCTTTTCGAAACCAGTCAACTCAAGTTAATCGTGTTAAATCTAGTTAACTTTTGGTCAAACTTTATCTTTGTGTATGTGAATATGAGAAAATGTGAGTATGAATTCCAACAACAATTCGATGCAAATTCTCATTCAACCTTTCAAAATGAAGAGATGAGGGTCTCTTAAATAGACTTTCCTAAAATTCATCAACCGTTGAGATCGATTTCAATCAACGATCAGGATTAAAGGTGAAGTTCAACCACAAAGGGAGATTTCTAAATTAAAGGGAGTTAACAGATTTAATTTGAGTAAAATAAGGAGTTAACTGATTCAATTTGAGTAGAAAAAGGAGTTGTCTAATTTAATTCATTTTTGATCAATAGTGAACTGAAAATTTCCATTTCTGAACTGAAGAGAGATTTTGTTGAGATATTTAATTTAATAAAATGAGATATGCTCTCATAATTACTTTTTCTATTTAATTAAATAATCTTTAATTAATGAGAGACACTTTTGTTATTTAATTAAATAACTTCATTCAATTAATTAGGAATGGCTTCTCATTTATTTAAATAATTTTGTTTAATTAATTAGAAGTAAGTACTCCATTTAATTAAATAATTTTATTTAATTATTTCAAAAAAAAATTTGAAATTAGTCAACTCAAGTCAACCGTGGTTAAATCTGGTCAAATTTTGGTCAAACTTGATCTTTGGGTATGTGAATATGAGCAAATGTGAGTATGAATTTTAGCAACAATTCGATGCAAATTCTCATTCAACCTTTCAAAACGAAAAGATGATGGTCTCTTAAATAGACTTTCCTGGAATTCATCAATGGTTGAGATCGATTTCAGTCAACGGTCAAGATTAAAGGTGAAGTTCAGTCATAAAGGGAGATTTCTAAATTGAAGTGAGTTAACAGATTTAATTTAAGTAAAATAAAGAGTTAACTGATTCAATTTGAGTAGAAAAAGGAGTTAACTTATTTAACTCATTTTTGATCAATAGTGAACTGAAAATTTTTCCTTTTGAACTGAAGAGAGGTTTTGTTGAGATATTTAATTTAATAAAATGAGATATGCTCTCATAATTACTTTTTTAATTTAATTAAATAATCTTTAATTAATTAGAGACACTTATCTTATTTAATTAAATAACTTGATTTAATTAATTAGGAATGGCTTCTTAATTAATTAAATAACTTTGTTTAATTAATTAGAAAGTAAGTACTCTATTTAATTAAATAATTTCGTTTAATTATTTTAAAATTCTTTTCGAAACCAATCAACTCAAGTCAATCGTTGTTAAATCTAGTTAACTTTCTGTAGAACTTGATCTTTACGTATGTGAATATGATCAAATGTGAGTATGAATTCAAGCAACAATTCGATGCAAATTCTCATTCAACCTTTCAAAATGAAGCGATGAGGGTCTCTTAAATAGACTTTCTTGGAATTCATCAACGGTTGAGATCGATTTCAATCAACGGTCAGGATTAAATCTGAAGTTCAACCATAAAGGAAGATTTCTAAATTAAAGGGAGTTAACTGATTTAATTTGAGTAAAATACGGAGTTAACTGATTCAATTTGAGTAGAAAAAAGAGTTGACTGATTTAATTCATTTTTGATCAATAGTGAACTGAAAATTTCCATTTTTGAACTGAAGAGACATTTTGTTAGATATTTAATTTAATAAAATGAGATATGCTCTCATAATTACTCTTTTAATTTAATTAAATAATCTTTAATTAATTAGAGACACTTATCTTATTTAATTAAATAACTTTGTTGAGTTAATTAGAAAGTAAGTACTCCATTTAATTAAATAATTTGGTTTAATTATTTCAAAATTCTTTTCGAAACTAGTCAACTCAAGTCAATCATGGTTAAATCTAGTTAACTTTTGGTCAAACTTGATCTTTGCGTATGTGAATATGAGCAAATGTGAGTATGAATTCCTGCAACAATTCGATACAAATTCTCATTCAACCTTTCAAAATGAAGAGATGAGAGTCTCTTAAATAGACTTTCCTGAAATTCATCAACGGTTGAGATCGATTTCAATCAACGGTCAGGATTAAAGGTGAAGTTCTGTCATAAAGCGCAATTTCCAAATTAAAGGGAGTTAATAGATTTAATTTGAGTAAAATAAGGAGTTAACTGATTCAATTTGAGCAGAAAAAGGAGTTAACTGATTTAACTCATTTTTTATCAATAATGAACTGAAAATTTCCCTTTTTGAACTAAAGAGAGGTTTTGTTGAGATATTTAATTTAATAAAATGAGATATGCTCTCATAATTACTTTTTCTATTTAATTAAATAATCCTTAATTAATTAGAGAATTTTCTTATTGAATTAAATAACTTTATTTAATTAATTAAGAATGGCCTCAGATTTAATTAAATAATTTTGTTTAATTAATTAGAAGTAAGTACTCCATTTAATTAAATAATTTTGATTAATTATTTCAAAATTCTTTTCGAAACTAGTCAACTGAAGTCAACCGTGGTTAAATCTTGTCAACTTTTGGTCAAACTTGATTTTGCCTATGTGAATATGAGAAAATGTGAGTATGAATTCCAGTAACAATTCGATGCAAATTCTCATTCAACATTTCAAAATGAAGAGATGAGGTTCTCTTAAAAATAGACTTTCCTGGAACTCATCAACGGTTGAGATCAATTTCAATCAACGGTCAGGATTAAAGGTGAATTTTAATCATAAAGAGAGATTTTCAAATTAAAGGGAGTTAACAGATTTAATTTGAGTAAAATAAGGAGTTAACTGATTCAATTTGAGTAAAATAAGGAGTTAACTGATTCAATTTGAGAAGAAAAAAGAGTTAACTCATTTAACTCATTTTTGATCAATAGTGAACTGAAAATTTTCCTTTTTGAACTGAAGAGAGATTTTGTTGAGATATTTAATTTAATAAAATGAGATATGCTCTCCTAATTTTTTTTCTATTTAATTAAATAATCTTTAATTAATTAGAGACACTTTTCTTATTTAATTAAATAACTTCATTTAATTAATTAGGAATGGCTTCTCATTTAATTAAATAACAATGTTTAATTAATTAGAAGTAACTACTCCCTTTAATTAAATAATTTCGTTTAATTATTTCAAAATTCTTTTTGAAACTAGTCAACTCAAGTCAACCATGGTTAAATCTGGTCAACTTTTGGTCAAACTTGATTTTTGTGTATGTGAATGTGAGCAAATGTGAGTATGAATTCCAGCAACAATTTGATGCAAATTCTCATTCAACCTTTCAAAATGAAGAGATGACGGTCTCTTAAATAGACTTTCCTAAAATTCATCAACGATTGAGATCGATTTCAATCTACGATCAGACTTAAAGGTGAAGTTCAGTCATAAATGGAGATTTCCAAATTAAAGGGAGTTAACAGATTTAATTTGAGTAAAATAAAGAGTTAACTGATTCAATTTGAGTAGAAAAAGGAATTAATTGATTTAACTCATTTTTGATCAATAGTGAACTGAAAATTTCCCTTTTTGAACTAAAGAGAGATTTTTTTAAGATATTTAATTTAATAAAATGAGATATGCTCTCATTATTACTTTTTCTATTTAATTAAATAATCTTTAATTAATTAGAGACAGTTTTCTTATTTAATTAAATAACTTCATTTAATTAATTAGGAAAGACTTCCTATTTAATTAAATAACTTTGATTAATTAATTAGAAGTAAGTACTCCGTTTAATTAAATAATTTTATTTAATTATTTCGAAATTCTTTTCGAAACTAATCAACTCAAGTCAACCGTGGTTAGATTTGGTCAACTTTTTGTCAAACTTGATCTTTGCGTATGTGAATATAAGAAAATGTGAGTATGATATCCAGCAACAATTCGATGCAAATTCTCATTCAACCTTTCCAAATGAAGAGATGAGGGTTTCTTAAATACACATTCTTGGAATTAATCAACGGTTGAGATCGATTTCAATCAACGGTAAGGATTAAAGGTGAAGTTCAGTCATAAATGGAGATTTCCAAAGTAAAGGGAGTTAACAGATTTAATTTGAGTAAAATAAAGAGTTAACTTATTCAATTTCAGTAGAAAAAGGATTTAACTGTAGTGAACTGAAAATTTTCCTTTTTGAACTAAAGAGAGATTTTGTTGAGATATTTAATTTAATAAAATGAGATATGCTCTCATAATTACTTTTTCTATTTAATTAAATAATCTTTAAATAATTAGAGACACTTTTCTTATTTAATTAAATAACTTCATTTAATTAATTACGAATGGCTTCTAGTTTAATTAAATAACTTTATTTAATTAATTAGAAGTACTCAATTTAATTAAACTATTTTGTTTAATTATTTCAAAAAAAAACTCGAAACTACTCAACTGAAGTCAACCGTGGTTAAATCTGGTCAACTTTTGGTCAATCTTGATCTTTGCGTATGTGAATAGGAGCAAATGTGAGTATGAATTCCAACAACAATTCGATGCAAATTATCATTCAACCTTTCAAAATGGAGAGATGAGGGTCCCTTAAATAGACTTTCCTGGAATCCATCAACGGTTGAGATCGATTTCAATCAACGGTCAGGATTAAAGGTGAAGTTCCGTCATAAAGGGAGATTTCCAAATTAAAGGGAGTCAACAGATTTAATTTGAGTAAAATAAGGAGTTAACTGATTCAATTTGAGTAGAAAAAGGAGTTAATTGATTTAACTCATTTTTGATCTATAGTGAACAGAAAATTTTCCTTTTTGAACTGAAGAGAGATTTTGTTGAGATATTTAATTTAATAAAATGAGATATGCTCTCATAATTACTTTTTCTATTTAATTAAATAATCTTTAATTAATTAGAGACACTTTTCTTATTTAATTAAATAACTTCATTTAATTAATTAGGAATGGCATCTCATTTAATTAAATAACTTTGTTTAATTAATTAGAAGTAAGTACTCCATTTAATTAAATAATTTCGTTTAATTATTTCAAAATTCTTTTGCAAACTAGTCAACTCAAGTCAACCGTGGTTAAATTTGGTCAACTTTTGGTCAAATTTCATCTTTGCGTATGTGAATATGAGCTAATGTGAGTATGAATTCCAGCAACAATTCGATGCAAATTCTAATTCAACCTTTCAAAACGAAGAGATGAGGGTCTCTTAGATAGACTTTCTTGGAATTCATCAACTGTTGAGATCATTTCAATCAACGGTCAGGATTAAGGGTGAAGTTCAGTCATAAAAGGAGATTTCCAAACTAAAGGGAGTTAACAGATTTAATTTGAGTAAAATAAGGAGTTAACTGATTCAATTTGAATTAAAAAAGGAGTTAACTTATTTAATTCATTTTTGATCAATAGAGAACTTGAAATTTCCCCTTTTTGAACTGAAAAGAAATTTTGTTGAGATATTTAATTTAATAAAATGAGATATGCTCCAATAGTTACTTTTTCCATTTAATTAAATAATCTTTAATTAATTCGAGACACTTTTCTTATTTAATTAAATAACTTCGTTTAATTAATTAGGAATGGCTTCCCATTTAATTAAATAACTTTGTTTATTTAATTAGAAGTAATTACTCCATTTAATTAAATAATTTCGTTTAATTATTTCAAAATTCTTTTCGAAAATAGTCAACTCAAGTCAACCGTCGTTAAATGTGGTCAACTTTTGGTCAAACTTGATCTTTGCGTATGTGAATATGAGCAAATGTGAGTATGAATTAGAGTAACAATTCGATGCAAATTCTCATTCAACCTTTCAAAATGAAGAGATGAGGGTCTCTTAAATAGACTTTTCTAGAATTCATCAACGATTGAGATCGATTTCAATCAACGGTCAGTATTAAAGGTGAAGTTAAGTCATAAAGCGAGATTTTCAAATTAAAGGGAGTTAACAGATTTAATTTGAGTAAAATAACGAGTTAACTAATTCAATTTGAGTAGAAAAAGGAGTTAACTGATTTATCTCATGTTTGATCAATAGTGAACTAAAAATTTCTTTTTTTAAACTGAAGAGAGATTTTTTTGAGATATTTTATTTAATAAAATGAGATATGCTCTCATAATTACTTTTTCTATTTAATTAAGTAATCTTTAATTATTTAGAGACACTTTTCTTATTTAATTAAATAACTTCATTTATTTAATTAGGAATGGCTTCTCATTTAATTAAATAACTTTGTTTAATTAATTAGAAATAATTACTTCATTTAATTAAATAATTTCTTTTAATTATTTTGAAATTCTTTTCGAAACTAGTCAACTCAAGTCAACCGTGGTTAAATCTGGTCAACTTTTGGTCAAACTTAATTTTTGCGTATGTGAATATGAGCAAATGTGAGTATGAATTCCAGCAACAAGTAGATGCAAATTCTCATTTATCCTTTCAAAATGAAGAGATGAGTGTCTCTTAAATAGACATTCTTGAAATTCATCAACGGTTGAGATCGATTTCAATCAACGGTCAGGATTAAAGGTGAAATTCAGTCATAAAGGAGATTTCCAAATTAAAGGGAGTTAACAGATTTAATTTGAGAGTAAAATAACGAGTTAACTGATTCAACTTGAGTAGTGTCATGTCCCCTTTTCAAATAATTAAAAAATAATAATCTTTGCTAAGGCAGGCATGCTCAAGAAAGTGAAGTTTCGGAAATAGGGGGTTAATCTTTGGAAACTGTTGGACTAATAAATGAAAATTATTATTAAAATATGTTTCATTAACCTCTCTTGGATGTGAGTTACAGTTATGCCCTCTTTTAATGGGTTTGGAGGCATTTTGGGCTGATGGGAGAACTTGATTTTGCTCATTCTTTGTTATTCTTCAGAGGCTGCCAAACCTGTGGAGAAGGAGACCCAAGAACGGGAGTTTGCAGGTTTCCAGGGAGACCCAAGAATGAGAGTTTGCAAGTTTCCAGGAAGGCTAAGGATGGGATTTTGAAGCCATTCCATGTGCATGCTCATACAGAGTTTGCCTTTGTGCTGAACAGTGCAGATTTGTGGGTTTTCGATTGTGTTTTTTGTATGAGTTTGGTGTTTTCAGTTGAGTATTTCATATCAATTTGGGTTGCTGCTATATTTTAGACTTTAAGAGGTTAAAATAGAGCTGAATATATGTATTGGGACGTGATTAAACTTCTGAGATAGATTATTAGTGTTTTTGTGGTGTTTCTGGGCATTTTTGTGTTAATTTCGGGAGCCTGATGAACATAGTTTTTGTCCTACATTTGAGAAATGTTGTGTAAAGGCTATACAGATCTAGAAATTTCATTTTGTAGGCTGTTATGCTACTGAAATTTCTATAAAAATTTTCACTTTTAGATTTATTAATAATAGGTGAAGCTGTGAAGCTTTTGGCACAATTTCTGGCATACCCGATTTGGGGTTTCTTGAGAAATTTAGTGGATCTTTGTGATATTAGTTGTTTGATCTTAAAAATCTGATTAGAGGTTGGAAATATCATACAAAATCAGAAAAGAGACATTATAGTGGTATCAGAGGCATGATCTTGCCAGCCTGAGGGTTTGTAGAAGTTGCATGTCAGTTTTGACAACTACCCAGATCTTGCATTTCAGTTTTTAGAACTACCCAAATCTTGCATGTCATAATTTATGGTTGCATGTTGCTTCTAATCAACTGCATGTCAAAATTTATGGTTGCATGCTACTTATAATCATTTGCATATTAGTTCTTGGCGAATTTGGTGGTTGTAGAAGTTTGCTTGTCAGTTTTGACAACTACCCAGATCTTGCATTTTTGACAACTACCCAGATCTTGCATGTCATAATTGATGATTGCATGTTGCTTCTAATCAGCTGCATGAAAAAATTTATGGTTGCATGCTACTTCTAATCATTTGCATGTTAGTTCTTGGTAAATTTGGTGGTTTCATGTTGCTTCTAATCAGTTGCATGTCAAAATCTATGGTTGCATGCTACTTCTAATCATTTGCATGTTATTTCTTGGTGTTTGAAGAAGTTATATCCTATTGGGGTTACACTCTACTTTATCTAGAATGGACAAGTATAGTATAGAGTCTCAGAGGACACGATCTTGGACAATTGATATCCAGAGTCAAAATAGTAAAAAGGATGGTTATTTAGACATTCGAGATAAACTTATGAAAATAAGCCATGACATGTCTGAACAGTTGGTTGAGCACCACCATATAATGAATGACATGTTGTCTGACCCAGCTAAGGTGGATAAGTTGACTGGATTTCTATTTGGCAGATTTTCTCACAAGACAGATGACACAATTCCCAAGAACTTACATGAGGAGTTTGAGAAACTAGTTGATAGCCAGGTAGAGGTCTCAGATTCTACTCTGCCACAGGAGGTGGTGGGAAAGGATATTACACAGATTGATAGTAAAAATCAACTTGATACTCAAATTAAGACAATTGTTTACAGGTCGTCAAAGGGTGATGCCATAGGTATTCAGGATGGTATAGTTACAACAAGCAATGACTACAATGTAGTGGGTTTAGATGATGATAATGAGGATGTTGTTGTGCAGGATGGTGAGATACTTGGTAGAGATGAGTAGACATTGAGCATTCATAACTTTGCTGAGAAAGAGTACCAGGCACAGTTAGATGGTTCATCACATGAGGTTGAGGCTGGTAGTACTTCACATGATTTGTTCAGCCAGCTGAAGGTGAACAAAGAGAGTATTGTGACTTCATTATCTCATCATGACAGGTATGTGGAGTTAGTTGGTATTGGTCATATTAGTCAGGTGAGGAGTTTTCTTGAGTTACCAGTTGATTCTAGTTTACGGATATCCACTCGAGATTGTTATATTGGCGTTTGGGATTCAGTTGACTGGAGATCTTTAACACTTTTTGGTAGCAGTGTTTGTTTGGGTGCTATCATGGATTTGATTAGCAGATTACACGGTGTTGTCTTTTCTTATGCCAGTATCTTGTTTGATGTTGGTATTAGTTTTTATACACCGATGTTGGGCTTTGTTCATATATCCAATCGACCATACTTGCTAGAATGTGTTGATGATATTTCATATTTGGCAGTGTGTATATATGAGTCCCAGGATCATATTGGCATTGATGACATTCAGGAGGATGCAGTGGGCAGTTTTGAAGACTTAGTTTCCTTGGGTATAGAGGAGTTGGACAGCAATGCTAATATTTTTGATACTCCGTATGTTGATATGAGCTTTAGATTTGATTCATAGGATATGGATGGTAATACTCTAGAGACTAGTAACTTTGAGGATACTCCTTTAGATAGTGCATCGGAGGAGGTTTGTAGGAGACAGTCAAGCTAGTGCCATCATGTGTCTAATCAGTTGAGAGTTAGTAACCGAGACATTGCTATCACTTGTCAGCATTTCGATGCTACTCGTCAGTTGTTAGCAGTTTATGGATGGGGTTCTCCTACTAGTGATGAGTAGGAAGGAAGTTATCTTTCTTTGATAGAGATCCACTCTTTATGGGAGGCTATTCAAATTTTGAGACAGAATTATATGCAGTTGGTAGCCGACAGAGATTATCTTATGGAGTGGGGTAGTATAGCATATGATGCATTGTTGGCCAAGGAAGATGAGGTGAGTGAGCTTACTAAGCAGCTTGAGGTGACTTCTGAGATTCTTGAGAGTACACAGTTGGCTTTCAAGGAGTCATAGTTTCATTTGGCTAAAGTGACCATGGAGTTAGAGAGACTACAGTCTTTACCTAATTCTATACAGTCACAAGCTGTGGTGTTTGGTGATCTGAGGATGTCCATGGCCGAGATTGTCAGAGACAATGGAGATGGGGATGCATCCATCCTTGATACTAACATTGGCATATCAGGTTCATTCCCACTAGAGTCAAGTTTAGTTGAGTTGGGTGTTGTAGCAGATTGTTGTATGCCTGACATGGTGGTGGCCTCTAGTACTGATGGCACGAAGACTACAGATGTATGATCATGTGTGACGTTGGTGAGTCGGCAGTTGGCATGGTTCCTGCTAGTAATACTACTCCCTTGGTGATATCTTCAGAGGTAGTAGTAAGTTCCAACATGGTTAATGATCAATTGTAGTTAGTTTTATCTAGATTACAGTCTGAGCCACTGACTAAGATTGGCAAATTCTATCGGCATTACACTATGAGGTACGCTCATCAATTTACCTTTGATGACCATGTTGATGAGATTATGATACAAAGATGTACTTTGGTTCCTAGTGCTTATCATTACTTATGGAATAGTTTGATGCCTCGAGATGAGAGTTGTGATGGGCACGACATGGCAATAGGTCCTGCAGTTAATAGCTTGATAATACATGACTTAGAGCAGGAGTTTTGGAGTGATGCTTCAGCAGGTGTTGTTATTGATTCTACTCCTTTGGCTATGACATCTCCTGACTTAGCTAGTGATCAGTCACAGTGGGTTATATCACTTGTTCATGGTGAGCTGTTGACTGAGGTTGGTTTTTTTAATCAACATTATATTTCAGGGTATGTACATCAGTTAGCATTTGATCCTTGTTTTGAGGAGTTGATGGCAGGCAAATTTGGTTTGGATTCCATTTCTTACTCTTTATCTTGTAATGTCTTTTCACCATCAGCAGTGCATGGGAGTTATGGTTATGAGATAGTGGCCGGTGATTTGCAGAGTTGTGTTGACTACAGGTGTTGTATAGTGTGTGGATTCTCCATACTTGGTATAGTTTCATTCGAGAGCGTGCACCATTGTTACAGAGTTAGATTGTACATTCAATATAGGCCAGTGGGATGCGTTGATGGTATTTACTGTGTTGGTAGTTTGATTTGTCCACTTTACTTGGGTTCTGATGCTCTAAGAGTTTGTGTCTCATGGGTTTTTGACTGTGGTAGTGGTGATTTTAGAGTTTGGTTGAGCTATAATTGTCAGTTTGATTATGGATTCCTCTTGGTCATATTGCAGAGGATATTGCAGGAGCCTGTGTTAATTGGTAGTAGTATAGTTAATGACTACATTTGGGATCTAGGTGGATTGATTGGTTTATTGTTCAGCCATTTCTTGAGGACAAGAAATTTTTGGGAGGGGAGGACTTGTCATGTCCCCTTTTCAAATAATTAAAAAATAATAATCTTTGCTAAGGCAGGCAGGCCCAAGAAAGTGAAGTTTCAGAAAAAGGGGGTTAATCTTTGGAAACTGTTGGACTAATAAATGAAAATTATTATTAAAATATGTTTCATTAACCTCTCTTGGACGTGAGTTACAGTTATGCCCTCTTTTAAGGGGTTTGGAGACATTTTGGGCTGATGGGAGAACTTGATTTTGTTCATTCTTTGTTATTCTTCAGAGGTTGCCAAACCTGTGGAGAAGGAGACCCAAGAACGGGAGTTTGCAGGTTTCCAAGGAGACCCAAGAATGGGAGTTTGCAAGTTTCTAGGAAGGCTAAGGATGGGAGTTTGAAGCCATTCCATGTGCATGCTCATTCAGAGTTTGCCTTTGTGCCGAACAGTGCAAATTTGTGGGTTTTCGGTTGTATTTTTTGTATGAGTTTGGTGTTTTCAGTTGAGTATTTCATATCAGTTTGGGTTGCTTCTGTATTTTAGACTTTAAGGTGTTAAAATAGAGCTGAATATATGTATTGGGACATGATTAAACTTCTGAGATAGATTATTAGTATTTTTGTGGTGATTCTGGGCATTTTTGTGTTAATTTCGACAGCCCGATGAGCATAGTTTTTGTCCTACATTTGAGAACTGTTGTGTAAAGGCTATATGGATATAGAAATGTCATTTTGTAGGCTGTTATGCTGCTGATATTTCTGTAAAAATTTTCACTTTTAAATTTATTAATAATAGGTGAAGCTGTGAAGCTTTTGGCACAATTTCTGGCATACCCGATTTGGGGTTTCTTGAGAAATTTGGTGGATCTTTGTGATATTAGTTGTTTGATCTTAAAAATCTGATTAGAGGTTGGAAATATCATACAAAATCAAAAACGGGACATTACAAGTAGAAAAAGGAGTTAACTGATTTAACTCATTTTTTATCAATAGTGAACTGAAAATTTCCCTTTTTGAACTGAAGAGAGATTTTGTTGAGATATTTAATTTAATAAAATGAGATATGCTCTCATAATTACTTTTTCTATTTAATTAAATAATCTTTAATTAATTAAAGACACTTTTCTTATTTAATTAAATAACTTCATTTAAATAATTAGGAATGGCTTCTCATTTAATTAAAGAACTTTGTTTAATTAATTAGAAGTACTCCATTTAATTAAATAATTTTGTTTAATTATTTCAAAATTCATTTCGAAACTAGTCAACTCAAGTCAACCGTGGTTAAATCTGGTCAGCTTTTGGTCAACCTTGATCTTTGCGTATGTGAATATGAACAAATGTGAGTATGAATTCTAGCAACAATTCGATGCAAATTCTCATTCAACGTTTCAAAATGAAGAGATGAGGGTCTCTTAAGTAGACTTTCTTGAAATTCATCAATGGTTGAGATCGATTTCAATCAACGGTTAGGATTAAAGGTGAAGTTCAGTCATAAAGGGAGAATTCCAAATTAAAGGGAGTTAATAGATTTAATTTGAGTAAAATAAGTAGTTAACTGATTCAATTTGAGTAGAAAAAGGAGTTAAATGATTTAACTCCTTTTTTATCAATAGTGAACTGGAAATTTCCATTTTTGAACTGAAGAGAGATTTTGTTGAGATATTTAATTTAATAAAATGAGATATGCTCTCATAATTACTTTTTCTATTTAATTAAATAATCTTTAATTAATTAGAGACAGTTTTCTAATTTAGTTAACTAACTTCATTTAATTAATTAGGAATGGCTTCTCATTTAAATAAATAAATTTTTAAATTAATTAGAAGTAAGTACTCCATTTAATTAAATAATTTATTTTAATTATTTCAAAAAAAAAATTGAAACTAGTCAACTCAAGTCAACCGTGGTTAAATCTGGTCAACTTTTGGTCAAACTTGATCTTTGTGTATGTGAATATGAGCAAATGTGAGTATGAATTTCAGCAATAATTGAATGCAAATTCTCATTCAACCTTTCAAAATGAAGAGATGAGGGTCTCTTAAATAGAGTTTTCTAGAATTCATCAACGGTTGAGATCGATTTCAATCAACAGTCAAGATTAAAGGTGAAGTTCAGTCATAAAGCCAGATTTTCAAATTAAAGTGAGTTAACAGATTTAATTTGAGTAAAATGACGAATTAACTGATTCAATTTGAATAGAAAAAGGAGTTAACTGATTTAAGTCATTTTTTATCAATAGTGAACTGAAAATTTTCTTTTTTGAACTGAAGATAGATTTTGTTGAGATATTTAATTTAATAAAATGAGATATGCTCTCATAATTACTTTTTCTATTTAATTAAGTAATCTTTAATTAATTACAGACACTTTTCTTATTTAATTAAATAACTTCATTTAATTAATTAGGAATGGCTTCTCATTTAATTAAATAACTTTGTTTAATTAATTAGAAATAAGTACTCTATTTAATTAAATAATTTCGTTTAATTATTATAAAATTCTTTTCGAAACTAATCAACTCAAGTCAACCATGGTTAAATCTAGTCAACTTCTGGACAAAATTAACTTTTGTGCATTTGAATATGAGCAAATGTGAGTATGAATTCCAGCAACAAGTCGATGCAAATTCTCCTTCATCATTTCAAAATGAAGAGATGAGAGTCTCTTAAATAAACTTTCTTGAAATTCATCAACGGTTGAGATCGATTTCAATCAACGGTCGGGATTAAAGGTGAAATTCAGTCATAAAGGGTGATTTCCAAATTAAAGATAGTTAACAGATTTAATTTGAGTAAAATAAGGAGTTAACTGATTCAATTTGAGTAGAAAAAGAAGTTAACTAATTTAACTCATTTTTGATCAATAGTGAACTGAAAATTTCCCTTTTTGAATTGAGGAGAGATTTTGTTGAGATATTGAATTTAATAAAATGATTTGACTCATTTTTGATCAATAGTGAACTAGAAATTTCCCTTTTGGAATTGAAGAGAGATTTTGTTGAGATATTTAATTTAATAAAATGAGATATGCTCTCATAATTACTTTTTCTATTTAAATAAATAATCTTTAATTAATTAGAGGCACTTTTCTTAATTAATTAAATAACTTCATTTATTTAATTACGAATGGCTTCTCATTTAAATAAATAATTTTTTTTAATTAATTAGAAGTAAGTATTCCATTTAATTAAATAATTTCATTTAATTATTTCAAAATTCTTTTCGAAACTAGTCAACTCAAGTCAACCGTGGTTAAATCTGGTAAACTTTTGGTCCAACTTGATCGTTGCGTATGTGAATATGAGCAAATGTGAGTGGGAATTCCAACAACAATTCGATGCAAATTCTCATTCAACCTTTCAAAATGAAGAGATGAGGGTCTCTTAAATAGACTTTTCTAGAATTCATCAACGGTTGAGATCGATTTCAATCAACGGTCAGGATTAAAGGTGAAGTTCAGTCATAAAGCGAGATTTTCAAATTAAAAGGAGTTAACATATTTAATTTGAGTAAAATATTGAGTTAACTGATTCAATTTGAGTAGAAAAAGGAGTTAACTGATTTAACTCATTTTTTATCAATAGTGAACTAAAAATTTTGCTTTTTGAACTGAAAAGAGATTTTATTGGGATATTTAATTTAATAAAATGAGATATGCTCTCAGAATTACTTTTTCTATTTAATTAAATAATCTCTAATTAATTAGAGGCAATTTTCTTGTTTAATCAAATAACTTCATTTAATTAATTAGGAATGACTACTCATTTAATTAAATAAATTTGTTTTATTAATTAGAAGTAAGTACTCCATTTAATTAAATAATTTCATTTAATTATTTCAAAATTCTTTTCGAAACTAGTCAACTCAAGTCAACTATGGTTAAATCTGGTCAACTTTTGGTCACACTTGATCTTTGCGTATGTGAATATGAGCAAATGTGAGTATGAATTCTAGCAACAATTCGATGCAAATTCTCATTCAAACTTTCAAAATGAAGAGATGAGGGTCTCTTAAGAAGACTTTCCTGGAATTCATCAACAGTTGAGATCGATTTCAATCAACGATCAGGATTAAAGGTGAAGTTCAGTCATAAAGGGAGATTTCCAAAATAAATGGAGTTAACATATTTAATTTGAGTAAAATAAGGAATTAACTAATTCAATTTGAGTAGAAAAAGGAGTTAAATGTTTTAACTCATTTTTGATCAATAGTGAACTGGAAATTTCACTTTTTCAACTGAAGAGAGATTTTGTTGAGATATTTAATTTAATAACATGAGATATGCTCTTATAATTACTTCTTCTATTTAATTAAATAATCATTAATTAATTAGAGGCACTTTTTTAATTTAATTAAATAAATTCATTTAATTAATTAGGAATGATTTCTCATTTAATTAAATAACTTTGTTTAATTAATTAGAAGTAAGTACTCCATTTAATTAAATAATTTTGTTTAATTATTTTTAAAATTCTTTTCAAAACTAGTCAACTAAAGTCAACCGTGGATAAATCTGTTCAAATTTTGGTCAAACTTGATCTTTGTGTATGTGAATATGAGAAAATGTGAGTATGAATTCCAGCAACAATTTGATGCAAATTCTCAATCAACCTTTCAAAATGAAGAGATGAGGGTCTCTTAAAAAGACTTTCTTGGAATTCATCACCGATTGAGATCGATTTCAATCAATGGTCAAGATTAAAGGTGAAGTTCAGTCATAAAGGGAGATTTTCAAATTAAAGGGAGTTAATAGATTTAATTTGAGTAAAATAAGGAGTTAACTGATTCAATTTGAGTAGAAAAAGGAGTTAACTGATTTAACTCATTTTTGATCAATAGTGAACTGAAAATTTCCCTTTTTGAACTGAAGAGAGATTTTGTTGAGATATTTAATTTAATAAAATGAGATATGCTCTCATAATTGCTTTTTCTATTTAATTAAATAATCTTTAATTAATTAGAGACACTCTTCTTATTTAATTAAATAACTTCATTTAATTAATTAGGAATGGCTTCTCACTTAATTAAATAACTTTGTTTAATTAATTAGAAGTAAGTACTCCATTTAATTAAATAATTTCATTTAAATAATTCAAAATTCTTTTCGAAACTAGTCAACTAAAGTCAACCGTGGTTAAATTTTGTCAACTTTTTATCAAACTTGATGTTTGCATATGTCAATATGAACAAATGTGAGTATGAATTTCAGCAACAATTCGATGCAAATTCTCTTTCAACCTTTCAAAATGAAGAGACGAGGGTCTCTTAAATAGACTTTCTTGGAATTCATCAACGGTTGACATCGATTTCGATCAATGGTCAGGATTAAAGGTGAAGTTCAATCATAAAGGGAGATTTTAAAATTAAATGGAGTTAACAGATTTAATTTGAGTACAATAAGGAGTTAATTGATTCAATTTGAGTAGAAAAAGGAGTTAACAGATTTAACTCATTTTTGATCAATCGTGAACTAGAAATTTACCTTTTTGAACTGAAAAGAGATTTTGTTGAGATATTTAATTTAATAAAATGAGATATGCTATCATAATTACTTTTTCCATTTAATTAAATAATCTTTTATTAATTAGAGACACTTTTCTTATTTAATTAATTAAGGATGGTTTCTCATTTAATTAAATAACTTTGTTTAGTTAATTAGAAGTAACTATTCCATTTAATTAAATAATTTTGCTTAATTATTTCAAAATTCTTTTCGAAACTAGTCACCTCAAGTCAGCAGTGGTTAAATATGATCAACTTTTGGTGAAACTTGATCTTTGCGTATGTGTATATGAGCAAATGTGAGTATGAATTCCAGCAACAATTCGATGCAAATTCTCATTCAACCTTTCAAAATGAAGAGATGATGGTCTCTTAAATAGACTTTTCTAGAATTCATCAACGGTTGAGATTGATTTCAATCAATGGCCAAGATTAAAGGTGAAGTTCAGTCATAAAGGAAAATTTCCAAATTAAAGGGAGTTAATAGATTTAATATGAGTAAAATAAGGAGTTAACTAATTCAATTTGAGTAGAAAAAGGAGTTAACTGATTTAACTCATTTTTGATCAATAGTGAGCTGAAAATTTCCCTTTTTGAACTGAAGAGAGATTTTGTTGAGATATTTAATTTAATAAAATGAGATATGCTCTCATAATTAATTTTTTTATTTAATTAAATAATCTTTAGTTAATTAGAGACACTTTTCTTATTTAATTAAATAACTTCATTTAAATAATTAGGAATGACTTTTCATTTAATTAAATAACTTTGTTTGATTAATTAGAAGTAAGTACTCCATTTAATTAAATAATTTCGTTTAATTATTTCAAAATTCTTTTCGAAACTAGTCAACTCAAGTCAACCGTGGTTAAATTTTGTCAACTTTTGGTCAAACTTGATATTTGTGTATGTGAATATGAGCAAATGTGAGTATGAATTCCAGCAACAATTTGATACAAATTCTCATTCAACCTTTCAAAAATGAAGAGATGAGGGTGTCTTAAATAGACTTTCCTAAAATTCATCAACGGTTGAGATCGATTTCAATCAACGGTCAGGATTAAAGGTGAAGTTCAGTCACAAAGGTGGATTTCCAAATTAAATGGAGTTAACAGATTTAATTTGAGTAAAATAAGGAGTTAACTGATTCAATTTGAGTAGAAAAAGGAGTTAACTGATTTAACTCATTTTTGATCAATAGTGAACTGAAAATTTCCCTTTTTGAACTGAAGAGAGATTTTGTTGAGATATTTAATTTAATAAAATGAGATATGCTCTCATAATTACTTTTTCTATTTAATTAAATAATCTTTAATTAACTAGAGACACTTTTCTTATTTAATTAAATAACTTGATTTAATTAATTAGGAATGGCTTCTCATTTAATTAAATAACTTTGTTTAATTAATTAGAAGTAAGTACTCCATTTAACTAGATAATTCTGTTTAATTATTTCAAAATTCTTTTCGAAACTAGTCAACTCAAGTCAACCGTGGTTAAATCTGGTCAACCTTTTGTCAAACTTGATCTTTGCATATGTGAATATGAGCAAATGTGAGTATGAATTCCAGCAAAAATTCGATGCAAATTCTCATTCAACCTTTCAAAATGAAGAGATGAGGGTCTCTTATATAGACTTTCCTAGAATTCATCAACAGTTGAGATCGATTTCAATCAACGGTCAGGATTAAAGGTGAAGTTCAGTCATAAAGGAAGATTTCCAAATTAAAGGGAGTTAACAGATTTAATTTGAGTAAAATAAGGAGTTAACTGATTCAATTTGAGTAGAAAAAAGAGTTAACTGATTTAACTCATTTTTGATCAATAGTGAACTGGACATTTCCCTTTTTAAACTGAAGAGAGATTTTGTTGAGATATTTCATTTAATAAAATGAGATATGCTCTCATAATTACTTTTTCTATTTAATTAAGTAATCTTTAATTAATTAGAGACGCTTTTCTTATTTAATTAAATAACTTCATTTAATTAATTAGGAATGACTTCTCATTTAATTAAATAAGTTTTTTTAATTAATTAGAAGTAAGTACTCCATTTTATTAAATAATTTTGTTTAATTATTTCAAAAAAAAATTCGAAACTAGTCAACTCAAGTCAACCGTGGTCAAATCTAGTCAACTTTTTGTAACGCCCTGCCAAGGGATCCAAAGAACTAACCCTCGTGTTGTTGACACATGAGAAATAGAAAAGTGCGTTAATTCCCATGCAAGCTTATAACTCCAATAATTTCTATTTAAATTTTATAACTTTCATTTTAATTTTTATAACTTTTATTATTATTTTATTTTTTACTTTATTATTATTTTACAATTATTATTAATTTTAATTTCTAGTTTTCTTTTATTTAATTCCTTTTGCCCAATAATTCACATTAATTAATTACAATCAAAATATCAAAGATCATGATATTTTATTAATTTTCTCAAATAAATAATTTATTAATTAAATCTATTTATTAAGACTTAATTAATGGAAAATTTACCATAGACCTCCAAGATAAAATATGATAATCCATCATAGAAAAAATCATACAAAATAAATCTAAAAGGTTAAAAATCACAAAATATGTCATCCGACACATTCGGTGGGTATTCAACTTTGATACTTTTCCTAACTCACTAGGAAAAATGGTTTTTAGGTTTGGGATTTGGACTTGAGAATTTATCTCCCTTCTCTTATCATTGAGATAGTATAATAGGGTACGCTCATCCTGGCAATTCAAAAAAGTCGATATCCGGTACTTGCAACCTGCAGAAAAACCATGCATGTACATACAATATATAATGCTAAGCTAAACAGACAATGGCAGGAAGTGGTGCATCATGTAGATCTCGACTAAGAAGGTGACTACGACTCCCTTCCTTAACCACATCAGAAATGCCATACAATAAGAAAACACGCACACCATACACATGCAAGTATGGGGTAAGTAACCATAATAAAACACATGAGATAATAAACCATCTAACTAATCATCATTAATAACTGAAAACAATGTAATGATCATCATACATACATGAAATGTAAAGTCTAAATGATCTCATCATATATCAACTAAATTCCTATCATAATCTTTGATAGTGTCAAAACAACACCACTAAACCATCAACATAAAACTAGTCTACATAGTCTCATAATAATAGCAACAATAAGTCTAGAAAAGATGTGAACGAGGATAGGCACTACATCCACCCCCCCTTGAATTAGTCTTACTCTTGGAAGCCTACAAACAAATAGGGATATAACTCCCTCAATCTAGTTGCATCCTCCCAAATAGTTGAAGAATCATCTATAGGGTCCCATTGGACCCTTACCTACTCGATGGTTCGACCCCTAAGGGTCAACTCCCACTGCTCCAAAATATGAACCGGCTCCAAAGCCAGCTGCCCATCCTCTACCTGCAATGCATTCCAATCAAGAACATGCACAATATCAAGAATATACTGCCTAAGCACTAAAACATGGAAAAGATCATGAATGTGAGCTAGGTTGGGTGGTAGAGAAAGACGGTAAGCAACTGGGCCAATCCTCTCCAAAATCTTGAATGGTCCCACAAAGCGAGGTGCTAGCTTAGAACCCTTTTCGTACCAGATCAGACTCTTTCATGGTCACACTCTCAAGAAAACCTTATCACCCACAGCAAACTGCTTATCAATCTTATGAGCATCGGCATACTTCTTCTGCCTATCCTATGTCGTAGTCAAATGCTCATGGATACACACTACCTATTTCTCCATATCACGAAGCATCTCAGGACCCAATAGAATGCAATCTTTGAGGCTGTCCCAACTCAATGGTGTACAACAAGGACGTCCATATAATGCCTAAAAAGGTGCCATGCCAATAGAACTATGATACCCATTGTTGTAAGAAAACTCCACTAGGTAGAGATAGTCCTCCCAATGTGCCTGCCTATCCATCACATACATCCATAACATATCCTCCAAAACCTGGTTCACAATCTCTATCTGACCATCAGTCTCTGGATGATATGCCAAACTGAAGTTTAGCTACGCTCTAAGCTCATGTTGCAACGATATCCAAAATGCAGATGTGAACACAGGATCCCTGTCAGAAATGATCTTTCTAGGAATACCATGTAATCTCACAATGTCACGCATGAAAACATTTGCTACAGAAGTTGTTGTATAGGAAGACCTGATCGGTGAAAAATGTGCCACCTTAGTCAACCGATTAACGATAACCATGATAGCATCATGACATCGAACTGTCATAGGTAATCCTACTATAAAATCTATGGAAATGATATCCCATTTCCAAGAAGGAATGAGATTAGGCTGCAATAGTCCTATCGGGTGCTGGTGTTCTGCCTTGACTCTTTGACACTCAAGACACCTAGCCACAAAATCAGCAATATCTCGCTTCATCTCGGACCAAAAGAAAAATGTCTCAAATTAGCATGCATCTTCTTGATACTTGGATGTGTTGAGTAAGGTGTACGATGGGCTTCTGCCAAAATCAAGGTGCGAAGCTCATCTAGTAATGGCACATAAATCCTCCGCAAATGTCTCAAAAGACCATCTGATTCTTGAACATAACCTGCAAACTTACCTTCCAAGGGTCTCCTTGAATCTATCTCTCTGCACACTTCCTGATACCAGGAATCCATAGGAAGTGCCTGAAGAATCCGACTCCTCAAATCCACACTAAGAGTCATCGATGTTACCACATGTCTCCTGCGACTCAAAGCATCTGCCACCACATTCTCCTTACCCTGAATGTACTTAACCTCAAAATCATACTCGCATAAAAATTCCATCCATCGTCTCTAGTGAGCATTCAAATTAGGCTGAGTAAAATTGTACTGAAGACTACGATGATCACTATGTAGCTCAAATCTGTGCCCCAACAAGAAATGTCTCCACCTTGTCAAAGCATGAACTACTGCTGCTAACTCAAGATCATGTGTAGGGTAATTTAACTCATGATCCTTGAGCTTGTATGATTCATATGCAATCACCCGTCCATTTTGCATCAACACTGCTCCAATTCCTTCAAGAGAAGCATCTGTACACATCATGAAATCACCTTCTAGATCAGGTACAGCTAAAATTGGTGCACTAGTCAAAAGCTCCTTGAGCCTTTGAAATGCTTCCTCACATTTCTCTGTCCACACAAACTTCTTACCTTTCCTCTGAACAGAAGTGATAGGATGTGCTATCCTAGAGAAGTTCTGGACAAATCTGTGATAATAACCAGCTAAACCCATGAAACTACGAATCTCTGACACATTAGTTGGGGTAGGCCAATCTATTATCGCCTGAATCTTTGTAGGATCCACTGAAATACCATCACCTGAGATAACATGCCCTAAATACTGAATCTTTGATTTGAAGAATTCACACTTAGCAGCATTGGCATAAAGTTGATTGCCTCTCAAACACTGCAATACCAACCGTAGGTGTTCCTCATGCTCCTTCTGAGTCTTAGAAAATATCAATATGTCATCAAGAAACACGAGAACAAACCTGTCAAGATATGGTCGAAAAACACCATTCATCAAACTCATGAACACTAATGGAGCATTAATCAACCAAAAAGGTACCACTATGAACTAATAATGCCCATAGCGTGTTCAAAAAGTGGTCTTGTGAATATCTGCTTCCTTAATAGGAAGCTAGTGGTATCCTAACTTAAGGTCAATCTTGGAGAATACTGTAGCTCCTTTGATATGATCAAATATGTCATCAATCCTCGAAAAAGGATATATGTTCTTAATAGTCACCTTGTTCAACTATCTGTAGTCAATACAAAGGCGCAAAGAACCGTCTTTCTTCTTCACAAAGAGCACTGGAGCTCCCCATGATGATACACTAGGTTGAATGCTCCCTTTGGCCAGAAGTTCCTCTAGCTGAAGACGTAGCTCACCCAGTTCCTGAGTAGTCATACGATAAGGAGCTTTAGAGATAGGCTTCGCTCCAGGAATTAGATCAATGCTAAAATCAATGTCCCTCTTTGGAGGCATGCCTGGAATCTCACTTGGAAATACATCTGCGTACTCCTGTAAAATTGGGTGATCTAAAGTCTTCCTCATAGGATCTTCCTCATCAAGATCATTTACCATAACAGCAAATATCTGACATCCCTTACAGAAACTTCGCTTTAATTGCATAGCAGAAATCATCTACAGAGATATAGGCCTCGGTATCCCAACTATCTTCACATCATTCCCTTGGTCATCTTGGCACAAAATAATCTTCTTCCTACAATCTATACTAGCTCTATGAGATCCAAGCTAGTCCATGCCTAGAACCACATCATAGGAACCAAGGGGTATGACTCGAAGATCCACTGCCATATCAAAGCTCCCTAAGCTAAGCCCACACTTATGAACTACAGAATCCATGGAGGCCTTAATCCTTGAGGCTAGTTCCACTTGCCAACCATGATCTTGCTTCAACGCATCCAACTTACACTTAGAAGCTATAAATGGTGAAATAAATGAATCTGTAGCTCCTGAATCAAACAATACTGAAAGAGATATACCTCAAATAGCACCTGTAGTCTTAACCACTGTTCCCTGATGATCCGCCTGACACTAATCAACTGCTGCAAAAACTCTATGAGCTCTCCCTGAATCACCAACTGTGGGTTCTGAAGTTGTAGGCCTAGGTCCTGAAAACCGAGGTGCTCGCTATGGACACTGAGCTGCATAATGTCCAATCTGACCACATGAAAAACATTCTGTATTCCTACCAGATCCTCTTCCCATAGGTGGTACATTAGATTGCTGGTGACTGTTCCTGCCTACAAAAGACTGGTTACTCTGAGCTGGCTAATTGGACTAATTCTATTTATTGCGTTGAGCATTGTGGTTGTTCTTAAAGTTAGAACCTTTGCCACCACCTTGAGCCTGAGAATATAATCCCTTCTGCTGCTGTGTCTGCTGAGACTGCTGCTGATACTGTTTTCCCTTAGAAAAGAAAGGCTTATTGTTACCACCTGAATTGAAGTTGCCTTTAGATCTTGATGTTGTTGGTGCTCCTACAAAACCACCTTGACCAAGGTTGACACTTTTCTCAACAAGGATTGCTCGATGTATTGCATCCTTGAGAGTTTTTGGCTCAAATACCTTGACACCCCCAATTATACGGTTATTCAAAATCCTAATAAAGTGTTGTGTCAACTGAGCTGAATTTTCACTGAACCTTGAAAAAGGCATAAGCTCATAAAACTTACACTCATACTCGGTCACTGACAAAGTGTACTGCTTGAGATTATGAAACTCATCTGCCCTTTGTAGTTTCCATTCCTTTGGTAGGAATCGTTCATGGAAACTCTCTAAGAATAGTTCCCACATGACACTGCTCATATCGATTCCTAGCTTCTTCTCCTCAATCGTCCACCAAGTGGCCCCAAAATTCTCTAAATTAGTGATCGCAAATCTTGCCTTAACATTGCTATCAAAATCCTGCATGGCAAAAATCCTGTCAAGGGAAATCAGCCACTTCTCGACCACATAACCAAAACCTTGCTCATTGAAAGGCTTGACCTTGGATCTTGAAAGATCCTTCATTTGAGTGGACACAATGGACCTTTGACGATCCTTCCGAGGACTTCTAGATCTGGGTCTATGCTCTTGTTCTGTCTGAGGCACTTTAGGCTATTCTTGAATAGGAGGTAGACATTCTAAAATAGTCTGCATCATCTGTCTCAAACCAACCTCTTCAGACTCAACTTGGTCCTCTCTACGGCTCTCTTCCTGCTACCTATTAGAGTGCTCTTCCCTACTCTCTACACGAGCTGATCCCTCATGGGCAGACTCATGGGCACTGATAGCTCTGCCATGACCACGGCCTCTTCCT
The DNA here is from genome assembly GCA_028749045.1 of Cupressus sempervirens. NCBI lineage: Eukaryota > Viridiplantae > Streptophyta > Pinopsida > Cupressales > Cupressaceae > Cupressus > Cupressus sempervirens. Next base: position 116,124,647 of record CM053783.1, read on the forward strand.
CAGCCTCTACCACGGCCTCTAACAGAAGACCTACTCTCAGAAACCATCCTAGTTCAAGATGAAGAGATACACTTAATAGTTCACAGTTCTAGTTGTTAAAAAATACCCAGAGCTCCCAATGTAGAAACTCGGGCTCTGATACCAAATGTAATGCCTCACCAAGGGATCCAAAGAAGTAACCTAGAGTTTCACTGAGTTTGGTATCATTTTTTTTTTTACATGAAAGTAAATACCATACATAACTTATTCACAATAACGGAAGCAATAGCAATGTCCATCTAAAAAGTAAACATAACATACATAACAGATTACATTCTTTAAGATCCCTTAACGTTGAATTACATACATGAATCCATCTAGTACAACATCCACATGAAATAATAATGATAAGTCCAATGTTTAAACATTAAATTTCCAAATGCTAAATCATCCTCTATACATGTCATAGGGTATGACAAGCTCAAAGAATATACATATGTAAAATAAGGTACATCATCCTATTCCAATCCATGATACATCAAAGTAGAGATAATCACATGATACATTATCATAGAAGACATATACATCCATCATAAAGATCAAACAAAATAAACTAAGTGTACGGTTCCTCCCAACCATTAATAGCATCATTAGACCATTGTGGGCCCTAGCCATCTCTCCGTGCGTAACATCCCAAATCACCGAAGAGATCATCGGTATTAACATAGTAGGAATGTTACTCCTAACATATACAACATCATATGTAGAAAGTAATCTAACATGCAAATATAAGCATAAGATAACATCATCTAACATATGCTAATCATCAATGAAAGGATACATAACCACCATCACGAAGGACGCATCAGCCATGATGTCTTAATGAATCTCAAATGATAAGAGTGGAAAATACACTACCACCTGACCGCATGGTACCTAAGTGGTCTACTCCCACTGTGCTGAGGAGATAATCTCAAGTCCCAAATAGGCTATCCATAACACATAGCACAAATCTCTATAGTCCAGGAATCCTAAAAGTATACTAACTCAAAGGTTCCAATCACGAAACTGACATTTACTTCCCAGAGGCACACAATGACATGTAGGAACCTACTATGCAAGCAGGAAAGTGTCATCGCATTTATCACGTACAAGTTACCCTAGCAGTTAGCTAAACTCCACGGGTCCATACTAATCTCATGCGGCCACTAGTATCCTCTCATACTGACAAGGCATACTATGAAATGCAAGGTCGCAACCATGCGTTCTCACTACTCCCATCCTAGCCTATACAAGCACTCAAGCCATGGGCGAGAACCAAAACTCTTATCTTTTTAGGTTCATTCAGTTAGTATTAGGTGTGAATGTTATCACTTATTAATCTAACTTACAATGAGTTACCCTGGCAGCCTCTTAGGGCCCCAGCCCCCATTGCAAGCCACTTCCTATCACTACATGCAGATATCCTACCCTAATGCTCATGGAATCATAAATCTCAAAATCACAAAAATAATCCATAATAAAATCATCAAATATTCATAAAAGCATCAAATCTCCATGAGCAAACATCCATAGGAAATCATGACCACAACAGCTCTCTATTGGCAACTGAAGCATCACTGATAATCAAAAGTATCCAATGGTTCTCAATAACCAAAATATATCTCAAACACACTGATCAAAGACTCCAAAAATGGTTGAGTCAAACATGTCACAACATGACATCATCAAGAATAAATCCACATTTCAGTCCCAGCATGGCGACTAGAAAATAACCAAAGATAACTAATCGATGACCAAAAATAATGGTTAAGTCAAGTGTCTCATAAATAAGAATCTCAACTATAACAATCAGTATTCACATCCAATACACAGAGCATTCCATCACATAACTATGGTTGGGTTATAAAGATCGAGATTAAAACATCATCATGGCATTTCTCAAGTCGAGGAATCCTCAGAATCCATCCAATCACAAAAGTCATCTTCTTCTTTCTCTTCTCCATAATCAAGTCTTCAGAAGACAAATCTTATCCAAAATAAGAACCTCATGCAAACTGCCTCACAGTCGGTGTTCTGTCTACACAATCAAGAACTTCTTCACAAACTTCACCCAACTCAAGGTCCTGGTGCAAACTGCCTCACGTTCGGCGATCTGTCTGCACGCTCAGGAACTCCTGCTCTGATACCACTGATGACGGGCCACACCACCCGTACCAACTCACAAAAAAATGCAATAATATGGAGACAAGAGAGATGACAAAATGCTTCATAAAACATCCATTAATACTTGAAATCTATTACAAGAGATTACATACAAAGAGCTAGTACTTGAAGAGCTTACACTTGAAAAGCTTCTATTTCTCCAACTTCCATTAGAAGAGCTTCCATTTCTCGAACTTGATTACAAACGATTATAAGCCTTGCTTAAATAGGCACTTCTAACTCAAGAAATTACAAACACAAGCAATGTGGGATAAAAGGTAAATACAACTACCTTTAAATAAATATTAAATTCCCACCCAAATACAACTAAGCACCCAACAAATATTAAATGCATGATTTAAGGAACTTTCCACAAACTTCTAAGATGCCACCTACACACCTCGATTAATGGAATGACAACTATTTTTATTATTTTCTATTTATGCCACCCATGCACCTTGAAAATAGAGATTCCTCTTTTCTCCACTTTTCCTATTTTCTATTTTAAATTATTTTCCTTCCATTTTCGTCACTTTCTCTCTCCTCTACAATTACTTTTTTTTTTTTTTTTTTTGTTTTTTTTTTTAATTTTAAATTTTTTTTTTTTTCTCTTTTTTTTTTTTCTAATAATTTAATTTTTCCATGTAAGATGCTCCTGCATTAGAATGCATCATGGTGGGTGGGGTACGAAGTACCCGCCCGCCCAACGTTTTATATATATATTTTTAACAATCGCTTACACGATTTCCATACAGACTTTGCGATTTGGTTTTAACGTTTCTTAAATGTTTTCGCCCATGGTATGTAATTGGTTTTTTTTTAACAAATATAAATATATACAGAATTAAAAATATCACAATATATGAACATATATACACACACACACATATATATATATAATTTCATATATATATATATATATATATATATGTATGTATGTATGTATGTATGTATGTATGTATGTATGTATGTATGTATGTATGTATGTATGTATGTATGTATGTATGTATGTATGTATGTATGTATGTATGTATGTATGTATGTATGTATGTATGTATGTATGTATGTATAAGCAAATTGACAATTTATGATTACAATTTCAATTTTTTAGAATTCCTCCATATATCTTTGATCTCCAAAATTTTCAATAATTAATCTAATGGGTTTGCTTATGAATCTCAACACTAGCCCCATTTTCTTTTTTTTAAAATCCATGCATATAAAATTCTCAAATAAATTTAATTGCCCAATTTGAAAATGCATACAATAAAAATATGAAATTCCTCAGAAGACATATGGAAGACACGAATAAGACAGGAATGCATGATGCGGAAATAGCATAAGAAAAATCACAAGAATCTACCCGGATTCTGATGCTAATTCGCTCTTCCTCAGAAAACCCGCAGAGCAAGCTCCCTTCTTCAGAGTTCTTGAGTCCTCCAATGCTCCAATTGCTCTCCACCCTCTCTCTAAGCTTCTATGAATGCCTGAATATAAAGAGCTCTCAAGAAACTTTTGGAATGCTTCTTGAAATCGCTAAAAGGTGTCACCAACTAAGCATGGGTCTTTTCCAACCATTTTGATGAGTCATAGAGTTGTAGACACCATGTGCTTAATTGATGCACTAACCCTCGTGTTGTTGACACATGAGAAATAGAAAAGTGCATTAATTCTCATGCAAGCTTATAACTCCAATAATTTCTATTTAAATTTTATAACTTTCATTTTAATTTTTATAACTTTTATTATTATTTTATTTTTTACTTTATTATTATTTTACAATTATTATTAATTTTAATTTCTAGTTTTCTTTTATTTAATTCCTTTTCCCTAATAATTCACATTAATTAATTACAATCAAAATATCAAAGATCATGATATTTTATTAATTTTCTCAAATAAATAATTTATTAATTAAATCTATTTATTAAGACTTAATTAATGGAAAATTTACTATAGACCTCCAAGATAAAATATGAAAACCCATCATAGAACAAATCATACAAAATAAATCTAAAGGGTTAAAAATCACGAAATATGTAATTCGACACATTCAGTGGGTATTCAACTTTGATATTTGTCCTAACTCACTAGGACAAATGGTTTTTAGGTTTGGGATTTGGACTTGAGAATTTATCTCCCTTCTCTTATCATTGAAATAGTATAATAGGGTACACTCATCCTGACAATTCAGCAATGTCGATACTTGGTACCTGGAACTTGCAAAAAAACATGCATGTATATACAATATATAATGCTAAGCTAAACAGACAATGGCAGGAAGTGATGCATTGTGTAGATCTCGACTAAGCAGGTGACTACGACTCCCTTCCTTAACCACATCAGAAACGTCATACAATAAGAAAATACGCACACCTTACACATGCAAGTATGGGGTAAGTAACCATAATAAAACACATGAGATAATAAACCATCTAACTAATCATCATTAATAACTGAAAACAATGTAATGATCATCATACATACATGAAATGTAAAGTCTAAATGATCTCATCATATATCAACTGAATCTCTATCATAATCTCTGATAGTGTCAAAACAACACCACTAAACCATTAACATAAAACTAGTATACATAGTTTGATAATAATAGCAACAATAAGTCTAGAAAAGATGTGAACAAGGGTAGGCACTACACTTTTGGTCAAACTTGATCTTTGTGTATGTGAATATGAGCAAATGTGAGTATGAATTCCAGCAATAATTCGATGCAAATTCTCATTTAACCTTTCAAAATGAAGAGATAAGGGTCTCTTAAGTAGACTTTCCTGGAATTCATCAACGGTTGAGATCGATTTCAATCAATGGTCAAGATTAAAGGTGAAGTTTAGTCACAAAAGGAGATTTCCAAATTAAAGGGAGTTAACAGATTTAATTTGAGTAAAATAAAGAGTTAACTAATTCAATTTGAGTAGAAAAAGGAGTTAACTGATTTAACTCATATTTTATCAATAATTTTGAGATATTTAATATAATAAAATGAGATATGCTCTCATAATTACTTTTTCTATTTAATTATGTAATCTTTAATTAATTAGAAATCCTTTTCTTATTTAATTAAATAACTTCATTTAATTAATTAGGAACGACTTCTCACTTAATTAAATAAATTTGTTTAATTAATTAGAAGTAAGTACTCTATTTAATTAAATAATTTCATTTAATTATTTAACAATTCTTTTTGAAACTAGTCAACTCAAGTCAATTGTGGTTAAATCTGGTCAACTTTTGGTCAAACTTGATCTTTGCGTATGTGAATATGAGAAAATGTGAGTATGAATTCAAGCAACAATTCGATGCAAATTCTCATTCAACCTTTCAAAATGAAGAGATGAGGGTCTCTTAAATAGACTTTCCTGGAATTCATCAATGGTTGAGATCGATTTCAATCAACGGTCAGGATTAAAGGTGAAGTTCAGTCATAAAGGGAGATTTCCAAATTAAAGGGAGTTAACAGATTTAATTTGAGTAAAATAAAGAGTTAACTGATTCAATTTGAGTAGAAAAAGGAGTTAATTGATTTAACTCATTTTTTATCAATAGTGAACTAAAAATTTTCCTTTTTGAACTGAAGAGAGATTTTGTTGAGATATTTAAATTAATAAAATGAGATATGCTCTCATAATTACATTTTCTATTTAATTAAGTAATCTTTAATTAATTAGAGACACTATTCTTATTTAATTTTAAATAACTTCATTTAATTAATTAGGAATGGCTTCTCATTTAATTAAATAACTTTGTTTAGTTAATTAGAAGTAAGTACTGCATTTAATTAAATAATTTTGTTTAATTATTTCAAAATTCTTTTCGAAACTAGTCAAATCAAATCAACTGTGGTCAAATTTGGTCAACTTTTGGTCAAACTTGATCTTTGCGTATGTGAATATGAGAAAATGTGAGTATGAATTTCAACAACAATTTGATGCAAATTCTCATTCAACCTTTCAAAATGAAGAGATGAGGGTCTCTTAAATAAACTTTCTTAGAATTCATCAATGGTTGAGATCAATTTCAAAAAATGGTCAGGATTAAAGGTGAAGTTCAATCATAAAGGAAGATTTCCAAATTAAAGTGAGTTAACAGATTTAATTTGAGTAAAATAACGAGTTAACTGATTCAATTTGAGTAGAAAAAGGAGTTAACTTATTTAACTCATTTTTTATCAATAGTGAACTGGAAATTTCCCTTTTTGAACTGAAGAGGGATTTTGTTGAGATATTTAATTTAATAAAATGAGATATGCTCTCATAATTACTTTTTCTATTTAATTAAGTAATCTTTAATTAATTTTAGACTCTTTTCTTATTTAATTAAATAAGTTTATTTAATTAATTAAGAATGGCTTCTCATTTAATTAAATAACTTTGTTTAATTAATTAGAAATAAGTATTCCATTTAATTAAATAATTTCATTTAATTATTTCAAAATTCTTTTAGAAATTAGTCAACTCAAGTCAACCGTGGTCAAATCTGGTCAATTTTTAGTCAAACTTGATCTTTGCGTATGTGAATATGAGCAAATGTGAGTATGAATTTCAACAACAATTCAATGCAAATTCTCATTCAACCTTTCAAAATGAAGAGATTAGGGTCTCTTAAATAGACTTTGCTGGAATTCATCAACGGTTGAGATCGATTTCAATCAACGGTTAGGATTAAAGGTGAAGTTCAATCATAAAGGGAGATTTCCAAATTAAAGGGAGTTAACAGATTTAATTTGAATAAAATAAGGGGTTAACTGATTCAATTTGTGTAGAAAAAGGAGTTAACTGATTTAACTCATTTTTTATCAATAGTGAATTGGAAATTTCCCTTTTTGAACTGAAGAAAGATTTTGTCGAGATATTTAATTTAATAAAATGAGATATGTTCTGATAATTACTTTTTCTATTTCATTAAATAATCTTTAATTAATTAGAGACATTTTTCTTATTTAATTAAATAACTTTATTTAATTAATGAGGAATGGCTTCTCATTTAATTAAGTAACTTTGTTTAATTAATTAGAAGTAAGTACTCCATTTAACTAAATAATTTCATTTAATTATTTTAAAATTCTTTTCGAAACTAGTGAACTCAAGTCAATCGTAGTTAAATCTGGTCAACTTTTGGTCAAACTTGATCTTTGCGAATGTGAATATGAGCAAATGTGAGTATGAATTCCAGCAACAATTTGATGCAAATTCTCATTCAACCTTTCAAAATGAAGAGATGAGAGTATCTTAAATAGACTTTCTAAAACTTCGTCAACGGTTGAGATCGATTTCAATCAACGATCAGGATTAAAGTTGAAGTTCAGTCATAAAGGGAGATTTCCAAATTAAAGGGAGTTAACAGATTTAATTTGAGTAAAATAAGGAGTTAACTGATTCAATTTGAGTAGAAAGAGGAGTTAACTGATTTAACTCATTTTTAATTAATAGTGAACTGGAAATTTTCCTTTTTGAACTGAAAACAGATTTTGTTTAGATATTTAATTTAATAAAATGAGATATGCTCTCATAATTACATTTTTCATTTAATTAAATAAACTTTAATTAATTAGAGACACTTTTCTTATTTAATTAAATAACTTCATTTAATTAATTAAGAATGGCTTCTCATTTAATTAAATAACTTTGTTTAATTAATTAGAAGTAAGTACTCCATTTAATTAAATAATTTTGTTTAATTATTTTAAAATTCTTTTCGAAACTAGTCAACTCAAGTCAACAGTGGTTAAATCTAGTCAACTTTTCGTCAAACTTGATCTTTGCGTATGTGAATATGAGCAAATGTGAGTATGAATTCCAACAACAATTTGATGCAAATTCTCATTCAACCTTTCAAAATGAAAACATGAGGGTCTCTTAAATAGACTTTCTTGGAATTCATCAATGGTTGAGATCAATTTCAATCAACGGTCAGGATTAAAGGTGAAGTTCAGTCATAAAGGAAGATTTCCAAATTAAAAGGAGTTAACAGATCTAATTTGAATAAAATAAACAGTTAACTGATTTAATTTGAGTAGAAAAAGTAGTTAACTGATTTAACTCATTTTTGATCAATAGTGAACTGGAAATTTCCCTTTTTGAACTGAAGAGAGATTTTGTTGAGATGTTTAATTTAAGAAAATTAGATATGCTCTCATAATTACTTTTTCTATTTCATCAAATAATCTTTAATTAATTTGAGACACTTTTCTTATTTAATCAAATAACTTTATTTAATTAATTAGGAATGGCTTCTCATTTAATTAAATAACTTTGTTGAATTAATTAGAAGTAAGTACTCCATTTAATTAAATAATTTCATTTAATTATTTTGAAATTAGTCAACTCCAATCAACCATGGTTAAATCTGGTCAAACTTGATCTTTGCGTATGTGAATATGATGAAATGTGAGTATGAATTCCGGGAACAATTCGATGCAAATTCTCATTCAACCTTTCAAAATGAAAAGATGAGAGTCTCTTAAATAGACTTTCCTAAAATTCATCAACGGTTGAGATCGATATCCATCAACGGTCAGGATTAAAGGTGAAGTTCAGTCATAAAGGAAGATTTCCAAATTAAAAGGAGTTAATAGATCTAATTTGAATAAAATAAAGAGTTAACTGATTCAATTTGAGTAGAAAAAGGAGTTAACTGATTTAACTCATTTTTGATCAATAGTGTACTAGAAATTTCCCTTTTTGAACTGAAGAGAGATTTTGTTGAGATGTTTAATTTAAGAAAATGAGATATGCTCTCATAATTACTTTTTCTATTTCATTAAATAATATTTAATTAATTTGAGACACTTTTCTTGTTTAATCAACTAACTTCATTTAATTAATTAGGAATGGCTTCTCATTTAATTAAATAACTTTGTTGAATTAATTAGAAGTAAGTACTCCATTTAATTAAATAATTTCGTTTAATTAGTTGAAAATTCTTTTCGAAACTAGTCAACTCAAGTCAACCGTGGTTAAATCTAGTCAACTTTTGGTCAAACTTGATCTTTGTGTATGTGAATATGAGAAAATGTGAGTATGAATTCCAACAACAATTCGATGCAAATTCTCATTCAACCTTTCAAAATGAAGATATGAGGGTCTCTTAAATAGACTTTCTTGGAATTCATCAACGATTGAGATCGATTTCAATCAACAGTCAGGATTAAAGGTGAAGTTCAGTCATAAAAGGAGATTTCCAAATTAAAGGGAGTTAACAGATTTAATTTGAGTAAAATAAGGAGTTAACTGATTAATTTTGAGTAGAAAAAGGAGTTAACTGATTTAACTCATTTTTTTATCAATAGTGAACTGGAAATTTATATTTTTGAACTGAAGAGAGATTTTGTTGAGATATTTAATTTAATAAAATGAGTTATGCTCTCATAATTACTTTTTCTATTTAATTAAATAATCTTTAATTAATTAGAGACACTTTTCTTATTTAATTAAATAACTTCATTTAAATAATTAGGAATGGCGTCTCATTTAATTAAATAACTTTGTTTAATTAATTAGAAGTAAGTACTCCATTTAATTAAATAATTTTGTTTAATTATTTCAAAATTCTTTTCGAAACTATTCAACTCAAGTCAACCATGGTTAAATTTGGTCAACTTTTGGTCAAACTTGATCTTTGCGTATGTGAATATGAGAGAATGAGAGTATGAATTCCAGCAACAATTCGATGCAAATTCTCATTCAACCTTTCAAAATGAAGAGATGAGGGTCTCTTAAATAGACTTTCCTGTAATTCATCAACGGTTGAGATCGATTTCAATCAACAGTCAGGATTAAAGGTGAAGTTCAATCATAAAGGGAGATTTCCAAATTAAAGAGAGATAACAGATTTATTTTGAGTAAAATAAGGAGTTAATTGGTTCAATTTGAGTAGAAAAAGGAGTTAACTCATTTAACTCATTTTTTATCAATAGCCAATTGCTAATTTCCATTTTTGAACTGAAGAGAGATTTTGTTGAGTGTGAGGCCTCACCCCGACCCATCCTAGTACCTATGATACATTGTTATTTTGATACCCATGCTGACATGTCAGAACATTATTGGATACACTGAACATTGTTATGCTATTTTGCGATGTGTGATGCTTAGTTCAGTTATTTGATTTTTTCATTTAATGCTTATAAATATGTATAATGATGAAAGAAAATGTATGCAATGCTAACACATTTGGTTATGCAAGTCAAAAGGTTAGAAATATGAGTAGAATTAGATAAACAACTATTTATTAAGAAATGGATGCTTTAAATTATATATAATTCCTCTAGCATGTAATTCACATTATGCACGTGATTTTTGGACCTACTGATGTGTGCAATGAGTGTGCAGAAAAATCAGCCAAGATAACTCAATGGAAGAAACGGAGTTAAATTTCTTGTTAGCAAAAAGAGGGCTAAAAATTTATTAAGACATAAAGGAATACAACAAGGAGAGCTCAACAAGGAGCTCGATCCTGAGCAACAAGATCATCAAATTCTTGCACCATCTCAAAGGAAAGATGCCCCCTATCCCTAAAATTTTGTGCTAATCTTATATTGTAATTCTTTAAAGGTTGTAATTTGATCGTACTATTCTCCTAACTTTTAATTGTTCCTAACAAGCCTTTAAAGGCTTAGAGACATTAAATTTAAGTACCCCTATGGGTAAGGGTATGGGTGGGGGTACTTTCCAACCCTTTAGCCTCCTAGGTTGACTCATAGGGTCACTCAAAAACCCTATTTAAGGTTGATTTCGAAAATAGGTTGTTCTTTACTTGGGTTAGTAAAATCAACCTCCATCTTGAGTTACTTGAATCTTAGTGGAGTTAAGGACCATACTTAGAGGCCTTTTTGGGGGGGAGTTTGGAGTTTTTGGTCAACCAATCCTCTAGTTTTGGAGGAAGCCTTGAAGATTGAAGAAAGAAAAAAAAAGGGAAGCTCTTCTCAAACCACCATTGTCATAACTCTTTTATGAAGGTAGGAGTTCTTCACTCCATGAATGGTTCATTGTGTGTGTTCATGTTTTGAATCTTGTTGAATCATGTTGGAGACATTGTGTAGATATGCATTCTTTGCTTGTGTGTTGAGGGTGGTATTGGGAGGGATTTTATCTTGTTTCCTTTTTGGATGTTATTCATATGCCTTCTTGGTGTGTTGATTGTTTTGAAAGATTATCATGGGGAATGTATTTGGCAACACTCACCCTTGGATAGGGAAGAAGTGGCCATGCTTGGGGAAAGGGCATTAGTTGGACCTCAATAGTGTAGAGTCTCCTGTCATGGAGAGAGGAGGGAGAAAGGGTAGGGTGTATGGGCCCCTACTTGTCATCCCATACCTTGTTGTTATTGAGAATTCTTAAATGTGGTAAAGAATGAAAATCCTTGTGGATATAGCCTCAAAAGGGCCTTGTGAAAGAATGGAAATTCTTGAAGTTTTAGCCCTGAAAGGGCTAAGTGAAGCTATTGTGCAACTGGGTGGGATTGTATGTTTTTCTTTTGCTTATCCCCTTGTGTTGTTATCTCCATGTTGTTTCTTGTATCTTCCATGTTTACTCTTGATGCAATGAAGACATTTGATAAAAGTCTCTTGTGGAAGCCTTGAAGAAAACTCAATGAATTGTAATATTATGTAAATTGTAATTGAATTTGATGTAGTGGCAAAGACATCGGGTTTTCTTACTGGTTCTTTCCTGATGGAGCCTTGAACCACGATGAATAATAGACGAAAGAAAAGAATAAGAAATTCTTCTTGCAATACTCTCATGTGGTTCCAAATTTTGGCATATGTATGTGAGAAATTAGAATGATAGCTATTGTCTTAAATTGGGGAATTCTGAGTTTTCAATTATGATTATGAAAGGCAAATGGATGTGTTGAAGTTTCATTTCAATGTTTTGAACAATAACATGTTATAATAATCCTACATTGTGATCACCAAGCTAGTACATTCATTGCTATGCTCCATTAGTAATACAATTGAAATTGATAGAATTATTCATCACCTTTTTGAATTCTGAATATAGAATCATAATTCCTTGTTAAGGTTCATAAAGAATAAAATTAATCTTGATTAGGGGGATTATAATCCTTTGCATTCTTGTGTGTCAAATTGATTTAGAGAAATGTAACTCCATTTTGCCTCTAGAAATGTTTAACTCATCTTTTTTATCAAATTTTTTTTTTTATCTCCAGGCTTAAAAGACCTCTCTAGAAAATGTATGGAGCAAAATTTAATTCTTTCCCCCTAGTTACAGAGAATATTCTTTGAGATATTCTTTGAAACTTTCAACAAAATAAATAAATAATTATTAAACCCCTATAAAAAAAGGGAGTATAAATGAAATGCATTTACAATTATAACATTTCAATGCATATCTTATTTGACATATTTCACCTATAAAACTTTTGCATTAACTCTTAGAGCTAAGGAGCCAAGTACTTACCTAGGTCATTATGCCTATTCACTAGATTGAAAAAGAAAATTTAAGTCCTAACCTTACTTAATTCCCCTTCCCATGGCTAGGCGTGGACTTTCCTCCCACCTGCCAGTAAGGGTACGCTCCTCTTTTGATGTGTCATGTCACTAAGGAGGGAAGGGGGGGCAATGAAGTTTAAATTTTAACAAATCCTTAATTTTTCCAACGGTCACCTCTACCCACTTACCTAGCGCTCACCCTCATTGCTGAAAAGTCACACAATGAGGAGAGGGAGGTGGGGGACCACGTCTGCACTGCACAGGCATGGGACAGCGCGCCATCTTGGAGGTGACCCACGCCTAGGCCTGGCCACGTGCGGCTTAGGTTAGTTGTTGTGTGGGGGGGAAAAAAAAAGTTAGGAGGATTTAGTTTATAAAATATGGTTAGTTTTAGGTAGTTGTGTCTTAAGTTAGATTACCATGTCTAAGTTAGTATAGGTGTTAATTATTCATTAGTAGTTAGTTTATGACTTTTTTAGATTAGATTATTAAGTTATTTAGTAATTAGGATAGTTTTAAATTTAAGACTCTAGTTTATTTTTAAGTAATGGTTGTTTTGTTAATTGTTTAAGAGTTAAGTAGCTTAAATTTAATTAAGTTTAGATTTACGCTAATTGATATAATGTTAGCTTAAATTGAGAGTCCTTACGTAAATTGTATATTGCAATTTGAGTTAAATTTAGTTGTTACATTGTTAGTGTAGTACTAAATCATGTTAATTCAGAACTTAATTTATGTTAATTTATATCATAGCCCAGGTTCGTTCAAGTTAGTGTTTATGCTTTGTTAGCGGAAATGCATGTTAGTTTTTGAATGAGGATTTGTGGTTACTAGATCATTAGTATTCAAGCTAGGGTATTAGATGTTTAGTTAAGTTATAGATTGTTATATTTTAAATTAAGTATGGCATTTATCTATAAGCTAGATTAGTAATTTTGATGGCATTAGGAATTAATGTATTAATTGTTAAGTAACAATGTAATTACTAATTAGGGATTTGAATGTTAAAATATTAAATTCATTTTAATTTAAAAGTTTTGAATGTGAAATTTGAATATTTCCATTAGAACAATTTTTACGTTTCATTAATTAGTTCTATACTCTTATGAGTTTTATAGATCAATTTTAATATGGGCTTAAATTTATGATAATTCAAATAAAGCTTAGATTAAAAATACAGAGTTATTGAAGTTACTCTTGTCATCAACTTTAATGGTAAACAATAAATTAATTATTAGATGGTTATAAGTATGTTGGAGAAAATTTAAGTTAAGTTAAATTTTGGATTGAAGTTTAACAAAGTTGAAAAAAGTTAATTCATGACATTAAGCCTAGGGCAATGGATTAAAGATGTATCGACAATCAAGTTATTCATTTAGTAGTATGGGCCTAGCTAATTAGATCATCCTTAAGGTCGTAACAATTGATCATGACTAGTTCCATTATAGTTAACCCTAAAAATTTTTCAACCATGTTGTCTTGCTTAATCTTAGTTAACCACAAGAACATTTGTCCCCCATTATCTTTGTTAGTTAAAAAAAAAATATCTGTGTGTTTTTGTCCTTTTTTTTTTTTTGGGGCATGACATTGAGATATTTAATTTAATAAAATGAGATATGCTCTCATAATTGCTTTTTCTATTTAATTTAATAGTCTTTAATTAATTAGAGACACTTTTCTTACTTACTTAAATAACTTCATTTAATTAATTAGGAATGGCTTCTCATTTAATTAAATAACTTTGTTTAATTAATTAGAAGTAAGTACTCTATTTAATTAAATAATTTCATTTAATTATTTCAAAATTCTTTTCAAAACTAGACAACTCAAGTCAACTGTGGTCAAATTTGGTCAACTTTTGGTCAAACTTGATCTTTGCGTATGTGAATATGAGCAAATGTGAGTATGAATTCTAGCAACAATTCGATGCAAATTCTCATTCAACCTTTCAAAATGAAGAGATGAGGGTCTCTTAAATAGACTTTCCTAGAATTCATCAACGGTTGAGATCGATTTCAATCAACGGTCAGGATTAAAGGTGAAGTTTAGTCATAAAGGGAGATTTCCAAATTAAAGGGAGTTAACAGATTTAATTTGAGTAAAATAACGAGTTAACTGATTCAATTTGAGTAGAAAAAGGAGTTAACTGATTTAACTCATTTTTGGTCAATAGTCAACTGGAAATTTCCCTTTTTGAACTAAAAAGAGATTTTGTTGAGATATTTAATTTAATAAAAAAAGATATGCTCTCATAATTACTTTTTTTATTTAATTAAATAATCTTTAATTAATCAGAGACACTTTTCTTATTTAATTAAATAACTTCATTTAATTAATTAGTAATGGCTTCTCATTTATTTAAATAACTTTGTTTAATTAATTAGAAGTAAGTACTCCATTTAATTAAATAATTTCGTTTAATTATTTCAAAATTCTTTTCGAAACTAGTCAACTCAAGTCAACCGTGGTTAAATCTGGTCAACTTTTGGTCAAACTTGATTTTTGTGTATGTGAATATGAGCAAATGTGAGTATGAATTCTAGCAACAATTTGATGCAAATTCTCATTCAACCTTTCAAAATGAAGAGATGAGGGTCTCTTAAATAGACTTTGCTAGAATTCATCAACGGTTAAGATCGATTTCAATCAACGGTCAGGATTAAAGGTGATATTCAATCATAAAGGGAGATTCCCAAATTAAAGGGACTTAACATATTCAATTTGAGTAAAATAAAGAGTTAATCAATTCAATTTGAGTAAAAAAAGGAGTTGACTGATTTAACTCATTTTTTATCAATAGTGAACTGGAAATTTCCCTTTTTGAACTGAAGAGAGATTTTTTTGAGATATTTAATTTAATAAAATGAGATATGCTCTCATAATTACTTTTTCTATTTAATTAAGTAATCTTTAATTAATTAGAGACACTTTTCTTATTTAATTAAATAACTTCATTTAATTAATTAGGAATGGCTTCTCATTTAAGTAGGTAACTTTGTTTAATTAATTCGAAGTATGTACTCCATTTAATTAAATAATTTCGTTTAATTATTTCAAAACTCTTTTCAAAACTAGTCAACTCAAGTCAACCATGGTCAAATCTGGTCAACTTTTGGTCAAACTTGATCTTTGCGTATGTGAATATGAGCAAATGTGAGTATGAATTCCAGCAACAATTCGATGCAAATTCTCATTCAACCTTTCAAAATGAAGAGATGAGGGTCTCTTAAATAGACTTTCCTGAAATTCATCAACAATTAAGATCGATTTCAATCAACGGTCAGGATTAAAGGTGAAGTTCAGTCATAAAGGGAGATTTCCAAATTAAAGAGAGTTAACAGATTTATTTTGAGTAAAATAGGGAGTTAATTGATTCAATTTGAGTAGAAAAATGAGTTAACTGATTTAACTCATTTTTTATCAATAACGAACTGGAAATTTCCATTTTTGAACTAAAGAAAGATTTTGTTGAGATATTTAATTTAATAAAATGAGATATGCGCTCATAATTGCTTTTTCTATTTAATTAAATAGTCTTTAATTAATTAGAGACAATTTTCTTATTTAATTAAATAACTTCATCTAATTAATTAGGAATGACTTCTCATTTAATTAAATAAATTTGTTTAATTAATTAGAAGTAAGTACTCCATTTAATTAAATAATTTTATTTAATTATTTAAAAACTCTTTTCGAAACTAGTCAACTCAAGTCAACTGTGGTGAAATCTGGTCAACTTTTGGTCAAACTTGATCTTTGTGTATGTGAATATGAGCAAATGTGAGTATGAATTCCAGCAACAATTCGATGCAAATTCTCATTCAACCTTTCAAAATGAAGAGATGAGGGTCTCTTAAATAGACTTTCATAAAATTCATCAACGGTTGAGATCGATTTCAAACAACGGTCAGGATTCAAGGTGAAGTTTAGTCATAAAGAGAGATTTGCAAATTAAAGGGAGTTAATAGATTTAATTTGAGCAAAATAAGGAGTTAACTGATTCAATTTGAGTAAAAAAAGGAGTTAACTGATTTAACTCATTTTTTATCAATAGTGAACTGAAAATTTCCCTTTTTGAACTTAAGAGAGATTTTGCTGAGATATTTAGTTTAATAAAATGTGATATGCTCTCATAATTACTTTTTCTATTTAATTAGGTAATCTTTAATTAATTAGAGACACTTTTCTTATTTAATTAAATAATTTCATTTAATTAATTAGGAATGGCTTCTCATTTAATTAAATAACTTTGTTTAATTAATTAGAAGTAAGTACTCCATTTAATTAAATAATTTCATTTAATTATTTCAAAATTCTTTTTGAAACTAGTCAACTAAAGTCAACCGTAGTTAAATTTGGTCAACTTTTGGTCAAATTTGATCTTTGCGTATGTGAATATGAGAAAATGTGAGTATGAATTCCAGCAACAATTCGATGCAAATTCTCATTCAACCTTTCAAAATGAAGACATGAGGGCCTCTTAAATAGACTTTTCTGGAATTCATCAACGGTTGAGATCGATTTCAATCAATGGTCAGGATTAAAGGTGAAGTTCAGTCATAAAGGGAGATTTCCAAATTAAAGGGAGTTAAGAGATTTAATTTGAGTAAAATAAGGAGTTAACTGATTCAATTTGAGTAGAAAAAGGAGTTAACTGATTTAACTCATTTTTTATCAATAGTGAACTAGAAATCTCCCTTTTTGAACTGAAGAGAGATTTTGTTGAGATATTTAATTTAATAAAATGAGATATGCTCTCATAATTACTTTTTCTATTTAATTAAGTATTCTTAAATTAATTAGAGACACTTTTCTTATTTAATTAAATAACTTCATCTAATTAATTAGGAATGGCTTCTCATTTAAGTAGGTAACTTTGTTTAATTAATTCGAAATAAGTACTCCATTTAATTAAATAATTTCATTTAATTATTTCAAAACTCTTTTTGAAACTAGTCAACTCAAGTCAACTGTGGTCAAATTTGGTCAACTTTTGGTCAAACTTGATCTTTGCGTATGTGAATATGAGCAAATGTGAGTATGAATTCCAGCAACAATTTGATGCAAATTCTCATTCAGCCTTTCAAAATGAAGAGATGATGGTCTCTTAAATAGACTTTCCTGGAATTCATCAACGATTGAGATCGATTTCAATCAACGGTCAGGATTAAAGGCGAACTTCAGTCATAAAGGGAGATTTCCAAATTAAATAGAGTTAACAGATTTATTTTGAGTATAGTAAGTAGTTAACTGGTTCAATTTGAGTAGAAAAAAGAGTTAACTGATTTAACTCATTTTTTATCAATAGCGAACTGGAAATTTCCATTTTTGAACTAAAGAGAGATTTTGTTGAGATATTTAATTTAATAAAATGAGATATGCTCTCATAATTGCTTTTTCTATTTAATTAAATAGTTTTTAATTAATTAGAGACACTTTTCTTATTTAATTAAATAACTTCATTTAACTAATTAGGAATGACTTCTCATTTAATTAAATAACTTTGTTTAATTAATTTGAAGTAAGTACTCCATTTAATTAAATAATTTCATTTAATTATTTCAAAACTCTTTTCAAAACTAGTCAACTCAAGTCAATCGTGGTCAAATCTGGTCAACTTTTGGTCAAACTTGATCTTTGTGTATGTGAATATGAGCAAATGTGAGTATGAATTCCAACAACAATTCGATGCAAATTCTCATTCAACCTTTCAAAATGAAGAGATGAGGGTCTCTTAAATAGACTTTCCTGAAATTCATCAACGGTTGAGATTGATTTCAAACAACGGTCATGATTAAAGGTGAAGTTCAGTCATAAAGAGAGATTTGCAAATTAAAGGGAGTTAACAGATTTAATTTGAGTAAAATATGGAGTTAACTGATTCAATTTGAGTGGAAAAAGGAGTTAACTAATTTAACTCATTTTTTATCAATAGTGAACTGAAAATTTTCCTTTTTGAACTGAAGAGAGGTTTTGTTGAGATATTTAATTTAATAAAATGCAATATGCTCTCATAATTACTTTTTCTATTTAATTAAGTAATCTTTAATTAATTAGAGACACGTTTCTTATTTAATTAAATATCTTCATTTCATTAATTAGGAATGGTTTCTCATTTAATTAAATAACTTTGTTTAATTAATTAGAAGTAAGTACTCCATTTAATTAAATAATTTTGTTTAATTATCTCAAAATTCTTTTTGAAATTAGTCAACTCAAGTCAAGCGTAGTTAAATTTGGTCAACTTTTGGTCAAATTTGATCTTTGCGTGTGTGAATATGAGAAAATGTGAGTATGAATTCCAACAACAATTCGATGCAAATTCTCATTCAACCTCTCAAAATGAAGAGACGAGGGTCTCTTAAATAGACATTCCTAGAATTCATCAACGGTTCTGATCAATTTCAATCAACGGTCAGGATTAAAGGTGAAGTTCAGTCATAAAGGGAAATTTCCAAATTAAAGGGAGTTAACAGATTTAATTTGTGTAAAATAAGGATTTAATTGATTCAATTTGAGTAGAAAAAGGAGTTAACTGATTTAACTCATTTTTGATCAATAGTGAACTAAAAATTTCCCTTTTTGATTTGAAGAGAGATTTTGTTGAGATATTTAATTTAATAAAATGAGATATGCTCTCATAATTACTTTTTTTATTTAATTAAGCAATCTTTAATTAATTAGAGACATTTTTCTTATTTAATTAAATAACTTCATTTACTTTATTAGGAATGGCTTCTGATTTAATTAAATAACTTTGTTTAATTAATTAGAAGTAAATACTCCATTTAATTAAATAATTTTATTTAATTATTTCAAAAAAAATTTCGAAACTTGTCAAGTCAAGTCAACCGTGGTTAAATCTAGTCAACTTTTGGTCAAACTTGATCTTTGCGTATGTGAATATGAGCAAATGTGAGTATGAATTGTAGCAACAATTTGATGCAAATTCTCATTCAACCTTTCAAAATGAAGAGCTGAGGGTCTCTTAAATAGACTTTCCTAGAATTCATCAACGGTTGAGATCGATTTCAATCAACGGTCAGGATTAAAGGTGAAGTTCAGTCATAAAAGGAGATTTCCAAATTAGAGGGAGTTAACAGATTTAATTTGAGTAAAATATGGAGTTAACTGATTTAATTCATTTTTTATCAATAGTGAACTGGAAATTTCCCTTTTTGAACTGAAGAGAGATTTTGTTGAGATATTTAATTTAATAAAATGAGATATTGTCTCGTAATTACTTTATCAATTTAATTAAATAATCTTTAATTAATTATAGACACTTTTCTTATTTATTTAAATAACTTCATTTAATTAATTAGGAATGGCTTCTCATTTAATTAAATAATTTTGTTTAATTTATTAGAAGTAGGTAATCCATTTAATTAAATAATTTTGTTTAATTATATAAAAATTCTTTTCAAAACTAGTCGACTCAAGCGAACCATGGTTAAATTTGGTCAACTTTTGGTCAAACCTGATCTTTGCATATGTGAATATGAGCAAATGTGAGTATGAATTCTAGCAACAATTCGATGCAAATTCTCGTTCAACCTTTCAAAATGAAGAGATGAGGGTCTCTTAAATAGACTTTCTTGGAATTCATCAACGGTTGAGATTGATTTCAATCAACGGTCAGGATTAAAGGTGAACTTTAGTCATAAAGGGAGATTTTCAAATTAAAAGGAGTTAACAGATTTAATTTGAGTAAAATAAGGAGTTAACTGATTCAATTTGAGTAGAAAAAGGAGTTAACTGATTTAACTCATTTTTTATTAATAGTGAATTGAAGAGAGATTTTGTTGAGATATTTAATTTAATAAAATGAGATATGCTCTCATAATTACTTTTTCTACTTAATTAAGTAATCTTTAATTAATTAGAGACACTTTTCTTTTTCAATTAAATAACTTCATTTAATTAATTAGGAATGGCTTCTCATTTAATTAAATAACTTTGTTTAATTAACTAGAAGTAAGCGCTCCATTTAATTAAATAATTTCATTTAATTATTTGAATTTTTTTTTCGAAACTAGTCAACTCAAATCAACCGTGGTTAAATCTGGTCAACTTTTGGTCAAACTTGATCTTTGTGTATGTGAATATGAGCAATTGTGAGTATGAATTCTAGCAACAATTCGATGCAAATTCTCATTCAACCTTTCAAAATGAAGAGATGAGGGTCTCTTAAATAGACTTTCCTGGAATTCATCAATGGTTGAGATTGATTTCAATCAACGGTCAGGATTAAAGGTGAAGTTTAATCATAAAGAGAGATTTCCAAATTAAAGGAAGTTAACAGATTTAATTTGAGTAAAACAAGGAGTTAACTTAATCAATTTGAGTAGAAAAAGGAGTTGACTGATTTAACTCATTTTTGATCAATAGTGAACTGAAAATTTCTCTTTTTGAACTGAAGAGAGATTTTGTTGAGATATTTAATTTAATAAAATGAGATATGCTCTCATAATTACTTTTTCTATTTAATTAAATAATCTTTAATTAATCAGAGACACTTTTCTTATTTAATTAAATAACTTCATTTAATTAATTAAGAATGGCTTCTCATTTAATTAATTAACTTTGTTTAATTAATTAGAAATAAGTACTCCATTTAATTAAATAATTTCATTTAATTATTTACAAATTCTTTTTGAAACCAGTCAACTCAAGTCAACCATGGTTAAATCTGTTCGACTTTTGGTCAAACTTGATTTTTGCGTATGTGAATATGAACAAATGTTAGTATGAATTTTAGCAACAATTCGATGCAAATTCTCATTCAACCTTTCAGAATGAAGAGATGAGGGTCTCTTAAATAGACTTTCCTGGAATTCATCAACGGTTTAGATCGATTTCAATCAATGGTTAGGATTAAAGTTGAACTTCAGTCATAAAGAGAGATTTTCAAATTAAAGGGGTTTAACAGATTTAATTTGAGTAAATTACGGACTTAACTGATTCAATTTGAGTAGAAAAAGGAGTTAACTGATTTAATTCATTTTTTATCAATAGTGAACTGGAAATTTCCCTTTTTGAACTGAAGAGAGATTTTGTTGAGATATTTAATTTAATAAAATGAGATATTGTCTCGTAATTACTTTTTCAATTTAATTAAATAATCTTTAATTAATTATAGACACTTTTCTTATTTAATTAAATAACTTCATTTAATTAATTAGGAATGGCTTCTCATTTAATTAAATAATTTTGTTTAATTTATTAAAAGTAGGTAATCCATTTAATTAAATAATTTTGTTTAATTATATAAAAAAAAATTTCAAAACTAGTCAACTCAAGCCAACCGTGGTTAAATTTGGTCAACTTTTGGTCAAACCTGATCTTTGCATATGTGAATATGAGCAAATGTGAGTATGAATTCTAGCAACAATTCGATGCAAATTCTCATTCAACCTTTCAAAATGAAGAGATGAGGGTCTCTTAAATAGACTTTCTTGGAATTCATCAACGATTGAGATCAATTTCAATCAACGGTCAGGATTAAACGTGAAGTTCAGTCATAAAGGGAGATTTCCAAATTAAAGGGAGTCAATAGATTTAATTTGAGTAAAATAAGGAGATATCTGATTCAATTTGAGTAAAAAAAGGAGTTAACTGATTTAACTCATTTTTTATCAATAGTGAACTGGAAATTTTCCTTTTTGAACTGAAGAGAGATTTTGTTGAGATATTTAATTTAATAAAATGAGATATGCTCTCATAATTACTTTTTCTATTTAATTAAATAATTTTTAATTAATTAGAGACACTTTTCTTATTTAATTAAATAACTTCATTTAATTAATTAGGAATGGCTTCTCATTTAATTAAATAACTTTTTTTAGTTAATTAGAAGTAAGTACTCCATTTAATTAAACAATTTCATTTAATTATTTCAAATTTTTTTTAGAAACTAGTTAACTCAAGTCAACCATGATTAAGTCTCGTCAACTTTTGGTCAAAATTGATCTTTGCGTATGTGAATATGAGCAAATGTAAGTATGAATTTTAGCAACAATTCAATGCAAATTCTCATTCAACCTTTCAAAATGAAGAGATGAGGGTCTCTTAAATAGACTTTCTTGAAATTCATCAATGATTGAGATCAATTTCAATCAACAGACAGGATTAAAGGTGAATTTCAGTCATAAAGGGAGATTTCCAAATGAAAAGGATTTAACATATTTAATCTGAGTAAAATAAGGAGTTAACTAATTCAATTTGAGTAGAGAAAGGAGTTAACTGACTTAACTCATTTTTTATCAATAGTTAATTAGAAATTTCCCTTTTTGAACTGAAGAGAGATTTTTTTGACATATTTAATTTAATAAAATGAGATATGCTCTCATAATTACTTTTTCTATTTAATTAAATAATCTTTAATTAATTAGAGTAACTTTTCTTATTTAATTAAATAACTTCATTTAATTAATTAGGAATGGCTTCTCATTTAATTAAATAACTTTGTTTACTTAATTAGAAGTAAGTACTCCGTTTAATTAAATAATTTCGTTTAATTATTTCAAAATTCTTTTCGAAACTAGTCAACTCAAGTCAACCGTGGTTAAATCTGGTCAACTTTTGGTCAAACTTGATCTTTGCGTATGTGAATATGAGCAAATGTGAGTATGAATTCCAGCAAAAATTCGATGCAAATTCTCATTCAAACTTTCAAAATGAAGAGATGAGGGTCTCTTAAATAGACTTTCCTGGAATTCATCAATGGTTGAGATCGATTTCAATCAACGGTCACGATTAAAGGTGAAGTTCAATCATAAAGGGAGATTTTCAAATTAAAGGGATTTAACATATTTAATTTGAGTAAAGTAAAGAGTTAACTAATTCAATTTGAGTAGAAAAAGGAGTTAACTGATTTAACTCACTTTTTATCAATAGTGAACTAGAAATTTCCCTTTTTGAACTGAAGAGAGATTTTGTTGAGATATTTAATTTAATACAATGAGATATGCTCTCATAATTACTTTTTCTATTTAATTAAATAATCTTTAATTAACTAGAGTAACTTTTCTTATTTAATTAAATAACTTCATTTAATTAATTAGGAATGGCTTCTCATTTAATTAAATAACTTTGTTTAGTTAATTAGAAGTAAGTACTAATTTAATTAAATAATTTCATTTAATTATTTCAAAATTCTTTTTGAAACTAGTGAACTCAAGTCAACCGTGGTTAGATCTGGTCAACTTTTGGTCAAACTTGATCGTTGCGTATGTGAATATGAGCAAATGTGAGTATGAATTCCAACAACAATTCGATGCAAATTATCATTCAACCTTTTAAAATGAAGAGATGAGGGTCTCTTAAATAGACTTTCTTGAAATTTGTCAATAGTTGAGATCGATTTCAATCAACGGTTAGGATTAAATGTGAAGTTTATTCATAAAGGAAGATTTCCAAATTAAAGGGATTTAACAGATTTAAGTTGAGTAAAATAAGGATTTAACTGATTTAACTCATTTTTGATCAATAGTGAACTGAAAAATTTCCCTTTTTGAACTAAAGAGAGATTTTGTTGAGATATTTAATTTAATAAAATGAGATATGCTCTCATAATTACTTTTTCTATTTAATTAAATAATCTTTAATTAATTAGAGACACTTTTCTTATTTAATTAATTAACATTGTTTAATTAATTAGAAGTAAGTACTCCATTTAATTAAATAATTTCATTTAATTATTTCAAAATTCTTTTCGAAACTAGTCAACTCAATTCAATCGTGGTTAAATCTGGTCAAGTTTTGGTCAAACTTGATCTTTGCGTATGTGAATATGAGCAAATGTGAGTATGAATTCTAGCAACAATTCGATCCAAATTCTCATTCAACTTTTCAAAATGAAGAGATGAGGGTCTCTTAAATAGACTCTCTTGGAATTCATCAACGTTTGAGATTGATTTCAATCAACGATCAAGATTAAAGGTGAAGTTTAGTGCTAAAGGGAGATTTTAAAATTAAAGGGAGTTAACAGATTTAATATAAGTAAAATAAGGAGTTAATTGATTCAATTTGAGTAGAAAAATGAGTTAACAGATTTAACTCATTTTTGATGAATAGTGAATTAGAAATTTCCGTTTTTAAACTTAAGAGAGAATTTTTGAAGATATTTAATTTAATAAAATGAGATATGCTCTGATAATTACTTTTTCTATTTAATTAAATAATCTTTAATTAATTAGAGACACTTTCCTTATTTAATTAAATAACTTCATTTAATTAATTAGGAATGGCTTCTCATTTAATTAAATAACTTTGTTTAATTAATTAGAAGTAAGTACTCCATTTAATTAAATAATTTTGTTTAATTATTTCAAAAAAAATTTGAAACTATTCAACTCAAGTCAACTGTGGTTAAATCTGGTCAACTTTTGGTCAAACTTGATCTTTGCGTATGTGAATATGAGAAAATGTGAGTATGAATTTCAGCAACAACTTGATGCAAATTCTCATTCAACCTTTCAAAATGAAGAGATGAGGGTCTCTTAAATAGACTTTCTTGAAATTCATCAACGGTTGAGATCGATTTCAATCAACGGTCAGGATTAAAGGTGAAGTTCAATCATAAAGGGAGATTTTAATTTGGAAATCTCCCTTTATGACTGAACTTCACCTTTAATCCTGACCGCTGATTGAAATCGATCTCAACCGTTGATGAATTTTGGGAAAGTCTATTTAAGAGACCCTCATCTCTTCATTTTGAAAGGTTGAATGAGAATTTAGATCAAATTGTTGCTGAAATTCATACTCACATTTGCTCATATTCACATTCGCAAAGATCAAGTTTAACCAAAAGTTGACCAGATTTGTCCACGCTTAACTTGAGTTGGCTAGTTTCGAAAAGAATTTTTAAATAGAAAAAGTAATTATGAGAGCATATCTCATTTTATTAAATTAAATATCTCAACAAAATCTCTATTCAGTTCAAACAGGGAAATTTTCAGTTCACTATTGATCAAAATGAGTTAAATCAGTTAACTCCTTTCCTACTCAAATTGAATCAATTAACACCTTATTTTACTCAAATTAAATCTATTAACTCCCTTTAATTTGAAAATCTCCCTTTATGATTGAACTTTACCTTTAATCTTGATCGTTGATTGAAATCGATCTCAACCGTTGATGAATTCCAAAAAAGTGTATTTAAGAGACCCTCATCTCTTCATTTCGAAAGGTTGAATGAGAATTTGCATTGAATTGTTGCTAGAATTCATACTCACATTTGCTCATATTCACATACGCAAAGATCAAGTTTGACAAAAAGTTGACTAGATTTAACCACGGTTGACTTTAGTTGACTAGTTTCAAATTTTTCTTTGAAATAATTAAAAGAAATTATTTAATTAAATGGAGTACTTACTTTTAATTAATTAAAAAAAGTTATTTAATTAAATGAGAAGCCATTCGTAATTAATTAAATGAAGTTATTTAATTAAATAAGAAAAGTGTCTCTAATTAATTAAAGATTATTTAATTAAATAGAAAACGTAATTATGAGAGCATATCTCATTTTATTAAGTTAAATATCTCAACTAAATCTCTCTTTAGTTCAAAAAGAGAAATTTCCAGTTTACTATTGATAAAAAATGAGTTAAATCAGTTAACTCCTTTTTCTACTCAAATTGAATCAGTTAAATCCTTAGTTTACTCAAATTAAATCTGTTAACACCCTTTAACTTGGAAATCACCCTTTATGACTGAACTTCACCTTTTATCCTGACTTCTGATTGAAATCGATCTCAACCATTAATGAATTCCAGGAAAGTATATTTAAGAGACCCTCATCTCTTCATTTTGAAAGGTTGAATTAGAATTTGCATCGAATTGTTGCTAGAATTCATCCTCACATTTGCTCATATTCACATACGCAAAGATCAAGTTTGAGCAAAACTTGACCAGATTTAACCACGGTTGACTTGAGTTGACTAGTTTCGAAAAGAATTTTGAAATAATTAAACAAAATTATTTAATTAAATGGAGTACTTACTTCTAATTAATTAAACAAAGTTATTTAATTAAATGAGAAGCCATTCCTAATTAATTAAATGTAGTTATTTAATTAAATAAGAAAAGTGTCTTTAATTAATTAAAGATTTATTTAATTAAATAGAAAAAGTAATTATGAGAGCATATCTCATTTTACTAAATTAAATATCTTAAAAAAATCACTCTTCAGTTCAGAAAGGGAAATTTCCAATTCACTATTGATAAAAAATGAGTTAAATCAGTTAACTCTTTTTTCTACTCAAATTGAATCAGTTAACTCCTTATTTTACTCAAACTAAATCTATTAACTTCTTTTAATTTGGAATTCTCCCTTTATGATTAAACTTCACCTTTAATCCTGACCGCTGGTTGAAATCTATCTCAACCGTTGATAAATTTCAGGAAAGTCTATTTGAGAAACCCTCATCTCTTCATTTTGAAAGGTTGAATGAGAATTTGCATCGAATTGTTGCTGAAATTCATACTCACATTTGCTCATATTCACATATTCAAAAATCAAGTTTGACCAAATGTTGACCAGATTTAACCACGGTTGACTTGAGTAGACTTGTTTCAAAAAGAATTTTGAAATAATTAAATGAAATTATTTAATTAAATGGAATACTTACTTATAATTAATTAAACAAAGTTATTTAATTAAATGAGAAGCCATTCCTAATTAATTAAATGAAGTTATTTAATTAAATAAGAAAAGTGTCTCTGATTAATTAAAGATTACTTAATTAAATAGAAAAAGTAATTATGAGAGCATATCTCATTTTATTAAATTAAATATCTCAACAAAATCACTGTTCAGTTCAAAAAGGGAAATTTTCAGTTCACTATTGATAAAAAATGAGTTAAATCAGTTAAGTCCTTTTTCTTCTCAAATTGAATCTATTAACTCCATATTTTACTCAAATTAAATCTATTAACTCTCTTTAATTTGGAAATCTCCCTTTATGACTAAAATTCACTTTTAATCTTGACCGCTGATTGAAATCGATCTCAATAGTTTATTAATTCTAGGAAAGTCTATTTAAGAGACCCTCATCTCTTCATTTTGAAAGGTTGAATGAGAATTTGCATCGAATTGTTGCTGGAATTCATACTCAAATTTGCTCATATTAACATACGCAAAGATCAAGTTTGACCAAAAGTTGACCAGATTTAACCACGGTTGACTAGTTTCGAAAAGAATTTTGAAATAATTAAAAGAAATTATTTAATTAAATGGAGTACTTACTTCTAATTAATTAAAAAAAGTTATTTAATTAAATGAGAAGCCATTCCTAATTAATTAAATGAAGTTATTTAATTAAATAAGAAAAGTGTCTCTAATTAATTAAATATTATTTAATTAAATAGAAAAAGTAATTACGTGAGCATATCTCATTTTATTAAATTAAATATCTCAACAAAATCTATCTTCAGTTCAAAAAGGGAAATTTTCAGTTCACTATTGATCAAAAATGACTTAAATGAGTTAACTCATTTTTCTACTCAAATTGATTCAGTTAACTCCTTATTTCACTCAAATTAAATCTGTTAACTCCTTTTAATTTGGAAATCTCCCTTTATGACCGAATTTCACCTTTAATCCTGACCGCTAATTGAAATCTATCTCAACCGTTGATGAATTTCAAGAAAGTCTATTTAAGAGACCGTCATCTCTTCATTTTGAAAGGTTGAATGAGAATTTGCATCAAATTGTTGCTAGAATTCATACTCACATTTGCTCATATTCACATATGCAAAGATCAAGTTTGACGAAAAGTTGACAAAATTTAACCACGGTTGACTTGAGTTGACTAATTTAGAAAAGAATTTTGAAATAATTAAATTAAATTATTTAATTAAATTGAGTACTTACTTCT
Source organism: Cupressus sempervirens (assembly GCA_028749045.1). Taxonomy (NCBI): domain Eukaryota; kingdom Viridiplantae; phylum Streptophyta; class Pinopsida; order Cupressales; family Cupressaceae; genus Cupressus; species Cupressus sempervirens. The sequence goes on from CM053783.1 coordinate 116,153,180, forward strand.
AAATAATTATACAAAGTTGTTTAATTAAATGAAAAGCCATTCCTAATTAATTAAATGAAGTTATTTAATTAAATAAGAAAAGTGTCTCTAATTATTTAAATATTACTTAATTAAAGAGAAAAAGTAATTATGAGAGCATATCTCATTTTACTAAATTGAATATCTCAAAAACATCACTCTTCAGTTCAAAAAGGAAAATTTCCAGTTCACTATTGATCAAAAATGAGTTAAATCAGTTAACTCCTTTTTCTACTCAAATTGAATCAGTTAACTCATGATTTTACTCAAATTAAATCTGTTAACTCCCTTTAATTTGGAATCCTCCCTTTATGACTAAACTTCACCTTTAATCCTGACCGCTTATTGAAATCGATCTCAACCGTTGATGAATTCCAAGAAAGTCTATTTGAGAAACCCTCATCTCTTCATTTTGAAAGGATGAATGAGAATTTGCATCGAATTGTTGCTGGAATTTGTCATGCCCAAACTAAGAGGGCAAAAACACACAATTTTTTTTTGAAAATGATTAATAATTAAACATGCTCTAAGTTTGAAATGAAAGTGATAGTAGTTTTAGTAAAGGTTCTCTCCATTATGTCTTAAGATTATAAACATGAGGGCGATTACATCATCAAGATATTGAAGCTTTTGTTATAAGATTGATATCGATAAACTTATGTTCTTACATTTCTTATACAACATTATAGTAAAAGTTATATATATAAAAAAATGATGTAGATGACTACAAAATTAGTTTAATGAAACAACTAAGCAAATAACATCGACATTAAATCTTAATTTAAATAGACAATAACTTGAAGTCTAAAGCTAATTAGTACTCAAAAATTCAAACTTACTTCAATACCAAAACTAAATACATTTAAAAATTAATTAAAAGAAATCAAATCTAAATTAACGATTATATCCATAATACCTAACAATTGAATGAATCGAAATCGAAACTAACTTACATCTATAATTTTTAAATTAAGACTAATAGATTTCTTATTATAACCATTACTTAATTAACATTAGATCTACTATATATTTTAAATTACTAAAAGAAACTTTCTAAATTTAATACTTTTTATAAGCAACCAAACTAATCTACTAACTAACACTAACAAAATACAAGCAACTAAACTAAACTAATTTTAAACTAAAACTTGTTGAGTTAACATATATCTTTAAAAACAATTAACATTAAAACAACATATTAATCAATTAACTAAAATTGTTAATATTTAACAAATAACAAACAATAACAAACATAAAACTTTAATAAATTAAGTAACTTAAATACTAACATGCTAAAAACTAAAATAAATATTAACTTAACTACTTACTAACAAAAGAAATAGTAATTTAACTTAACATATACTAACTACCCTATCTAACTCTACTTCTAACTAATCTAAAATTTTAACCACTAACTTATTTAAAGCATCAAATAAAACACAAATTAAAAATTAACAATGTACAACTAACATACTAACAACTAAGCTTATTAACCACTAACTCTATCCTATACTACCTATACTCTACCCCCCCCCCCCCCCCCACCCCAACCCTACACCCCTACTCTACTCCCCAAATGGGCGCTTCCCAAAGGTTGGGCATGGTTCCCAACCTCACTGATCCTGTATTAGTGGTACCCCACTTTCCATCCATGCAAGGACAAGCCCCAAGTTGGGCACTCAGCAAGATACAGAGGAGATTTCCAAAAGTTTAAAAAAACAACTTGATTGCCATGTCTTTTTAAAAACTTTAGTACATCAACCTCCATCCAAAGCAATGAGGTGAGCACTGAGCTAATGAAAGGAGATGGGACATGGGGGGGCAGGGTGATGTCACCCCCCCCCCCCCCCCCCCCCCATGTACACTTCAACTTGCTAAACCATTCAAAACAAAAAAAACATTTTTAAAGCATTATTTTTTAAAAAGACGCCCATGGGAAGATGGAAAGGTATTTAAGACAAAAGATTATTAGGTAGCTTAGGATATTTAGTTTATTTTCTTTCTTTTTTTCTTTTTTTTTAACATACAGAAGTTATAAGGAAATTATATCATTAAAGAAAGATATATATAAATATAAATTTGGAGAATCTTTGAGAATATTGTCTATTGTCCAAAACTATTAAAATGAGTCTCCCATACAAAAGACAGAGAGTTTTTACTCTCTTAAACATTTTTTTTTTTCTAAGTATGGATTAACAAAGCAAGTGAATATATATTTTTTTCTTAAGGTGTATAATTTTTTTTTTTAAAGATGTATATATTTATGGATTGGATTTAAACCATGGATTTATTGATTTCTCTAACAACTTGAATTGAACTATAAATCATAATTATTATTATTATTATTTCCTTAGCATAGTTTTCATTTTGAACATATAAGAAACTTGAAAATTTTGCTAAATTTAAACCAACATCATTACATCTTATTTTGATATGCATCCATCTAATTTAAAATTATGACTAAATCACAAGACAAGCAATTATATTCAACACCAATTTTATTGGCAAACCTGATTCAAGGGCTCAACCGGGAAAGAATCAGGAAGAAAACTCGGCTTCGTTTCCAATCTAACAAAGTTTGAAACACCAATTTACATAGGATATCAATCCCAAATTTCAACAACATAATTGAATTTTCTTCATGACCCTCATCAAGGGATTTATAATGTTTTCTGCAACACATTACGAGAACCATGGATGGAACATAATCTGATTAGGTGACAACAAGCATGTCCAAGAAACAATTCAAATGTGCATATTCCTACAAGTTTTTCACAAAGGGATTCGAAATGAATCAAAACTAGGAAAAGGTGGATTCTTCCAACCAGGAGAAGTCAAGCACAACACCAAACAGATGCCCAATCGGGGCTATATACCAAGAACTTTCGTTCTTCCATTTCAACATACCATAATCATAAAAGGTTTGTGCTGACAGGTAGGGGCCCATAACACCCTACCCTTTCTCCCTCTTCTCATCCTGAGAAGAGACTCTACACTGGTTGGAGTCCGACTAAACAGACCTTTCCCAAAATTGGTCACTTCTGCCCTCTCCAAGGGTGAGTAATACCAAAACACCGATGCAAGAAAAATCTCAAAATTGCAAACATAAACATGAAAGGAAATCATCCAAAAATAACATGGTTTTCAAAGCTTCCCAACATACTCACAAACATACAAACATTGAAACAACAACAAGGTAGCATCAACATGAAACAAGAATGAAATCTAAACAAGGGAGATAAGAATTCCAACCTTCACAAAGAGGTAATGGCAACGAACAAGTTTGAGTAGAGCTTCCCTTTCCTTGCTTCAATCTTCAAGAACTCCTCTCTAAATGTAGAGATTGGGCAACAACCTCAACTAGTCCAATGATGGCCTCTAAATAAGCCTCCAACTCAACCACCCAAAAGGAGTAATAACTACTTCCACCCACTAGCAATTCTAGAAACTCCTAACTCAACCTACACTATGATTAAACCCTAAGTGGAGATGAGGTGAGGTAACCCAAGATAACCACTTGCAATTTTCGCACAAAGGTAAAATGAGACTTTTTGAGTGATCTCAAAAGTCAACAAAAGGGGCTTAAGGGTTGGAAACGACCCCCAACCCATACCCATACCCCTTGGATATAATTATTTCATGTTCTAAAGCCTTAGGAATAGGTTTAGAGCCATACAAAGGCTAGGAAATAATTAAGACCAACTAATAACTCTAAAAAAAATAGATAAGTACTAATCTGGATTAAGGGTGACTAAACTCAATTAAAAACTCAATTAGTAAACTAATACTAACTTAAACTGACTTAGGTCCATGGGTTACACAACTAACCCTAAACAGCATACAGAAGAACATAACTAATTTACAAGTGTCAAGCGACACTAACAGAACATAATTACGAACACTGACATTTATTGAAAATAGAAAGATACATTCATACATCTCATAATACAATACATGAATTATGAACATCAAGGTTTCCAAAATTAGCACATAGAGATCAGTTCTGTTCCTCCGTCTGTTTCTTCGACTAAAATATCTCCACACTCATTGCACATATCAGTAGTCCCAAAAATCACATGTACATATATACGTATCAAAAATTCACATAAATTGAACCATACATCAATCAGTGTTTCTTCCATCCTACTTAATTCTTAACCATTCAAAATCTCTTAAATCAAAGTATCAATCGTACATTTACCGATTTCATCAACATACATATACATAAAACATTAAATGAAAAACATCAATATATATGAAAGTAAAATCACATAACATGAAATAATATAATATGTTCCAAGTATCAGATAATGTCTCGACATCTCAAGTCGTGAGTGTCAAAATGATAAAATAACAACTGAGGCTACGAAGGGTCAGGGCGAGGCCTCACAAAATTCATACTCACATTTGCTCATATTCACATATGCAAAGATTAAGTTTGACCAAAAGTTGATCGGATTTAACCATGGTTAACTTGAGTTGACTAGTTTCAAAAATAATTTTGAAATAATTAAACGAAATTATTTAATTAAATGGAGTACTTACATCTAATTAATTAAACAAAGTTATTTAATTAAATGAGAAGCCATTCCTAATTAATTAAATGAAGTTATTTAATTAAATAAGAAAAGTGTCTCTAATTAATTAAAATTTATTTAATTAAATAGAAAAAGTAATTATGAGAGCATATCTCATTTTATTAAATTAAATCTCAACAAAATCTCTCTTTAGTTAAAAAAGGGAAATTTCCAGTTCACTATTGATAAAAAATGAGTTAAATGAGTTAACTCCTTTTTCTAATCAAATTGAATCAGTTAACTCCTTATTTTACTCAAATTAAATCTGTTAACTCCCTTTAATCTGGAAATCTTCCTTTATGACTGAACTTCACCTTTAATCCTGACCGCTGATTGAAATCGATCTCAACCGTTGATAAATTCAAGGAAAGTCTATTTAAGAGACCCTCATCTCTTCATTTTGAAAGGTTGAATGAGAATTTGAATCGAATTGTTGTTGGAATTAATACTCACATTTGCTCATATTCACATACGCAAAGATCAAGTTTGACCAAAAGTTGACCAAATTTAACCACGATTGACTTGAGTTGACTAAATTCAGAAAAAATTTGAAATAATTAAATGAAATTATTTAATTAAATGGAGTACTTACTTCTAATTAATTAAACAAAATTCTTTAATTAAATGATAAGCCATTCCTAATTAATTAAATGAAGTTATTTAATTAAATAAGAAAAGTGTCTCTAATTAATTAAAGATTATTTAATGAAATAGAAAATGTAATTATGAGAGCATATCTCATTTTATTAAATTAAATATCTCAAGAAAATCTCTCTTCAGTCCAAAAACGAAAATTTCCAGTTCAATATTGATCAAAAATAAGCTAAATCAGTTAAATCCTTTTTCTACTCAAATTGAATCAGTTAACTCCTTATTTTACTCAAATTAAATCTGTTAACTCCCTTTAATTTGGAATTCTCCCTTTATGACTGAACGTCACCTTTAATCCTGACTGTTGATTGAAATCGATTGCAACCGTTGATGAATTCCAGGAATGTCTATTTAAGAGACCCTCATATCTTCATTTTGAAAGGTTGAATGAGAATTTGCATCGAATTGTTGCTAGAATTCATACTCACATTTGCTCATATTCACATACACAAAGATCAAGTTTGACCAAAAGTTGACCAGATTTAAGCATGGTTGAATTGAGTTGACTAGTTTCAAAAAGAATTTTGAAATAATTAAACAAAATTATTTAATTAAATGGAGTACTTACTTCTAAATAATTAAACAAAGTTATTTAATTAAATGAGAAGCCATTCCTAATTAATTAAATAAAGTTATTTAATTAAATAAGAAAAGTGTCTCTTGTTAATTAAAGATTACTTAATTAAATAGAAAAAGTAATTATAAGAGAATATCTCATTTTATTAAATTAAATATCTCAACAAAATCTCTCTTCAGTTCAAAAAGGGAAATTTCTAGTTTACTATTGATCAAAAATGAGTTAAATGAGTTAACTCTTTTTTCTACTCAAATTGAATTAGTTAAGTTCTTATTTTACTCAAATTAAATTTGTTAACTCCCTTTAATTTGGAAATCTCCCTTTATGACTGAACTTCACCTTTAATCCTAACCGATGATTGAAATCGATCTCAACCGTTGATGAATTCCAGGAAAGACTATTTAAGAGACCCTAAACTCTTCATTTTGAAAGGTTGAATGAGAATTTCCATCGAATTGTTGTTGGAATTCATACTCACATTTTCTCATATTCGCATACACAAAGATCAAGTTTGACCAAAAGTTGACCAAATTTAACCACGGTTGACTTGAGTTGACTAATTTTGAAAAGAATTTTGAAATAATTAAACAAAATTATTTAATTAAATGGAGTACTTCCTTCTAATTAATTAAACAAAGTTATTTAATTAAATGAGAAGCCATTCCTAATTAATTAAATGAAGTTATTCAATTAAAAAAGAAATGTGTCTCTAAGTAATTAAAGATTATTTAATTAAATAGAAAAAGTAATTATGAGAGCATACCTCATTTTATTGAATTAAATATCTCAATAAAATCTCTCTTCAGTTCAAAAAGGGAAATTTCCAGTTCACTATTGATAAAAGATGAGTTAAATCAGTTAGCTCTTTTTTCTACTCAAATTGAATCAGTTAACTCCTTATTTTGCTCAAATTAAATCTGTTAACTCCCTTTAATTTGGAAATCTCCCTTTATGACTGAACTTCACCTTTAATCCTGACCGTTGATTGAAATCGATCTCAACCGTTGATGAATTCCAGGAAAGTCTATTTAAGAGACCCTCATCTCTTCATTTTGAAAGGTTGAATGAGAATTTGCATCGAATTGTTGATGAAATTCATACTCACATTTGCTCATATTTACATACGCAAAGATCAAGTTTGACCAAAAGTTGACTAGATTTACCCACGGTTGACTTGAGTTGACTAGTTTTGAAAAGAATTTTGAAATAATTAAATAAAAATATTTAATTAAATGGAGTAGTTACTTCTAATTAATTAAACAAAGTTGTTTAATTAAATGAGAAGCCATTCCTAATTAATTAAATGAAGTTATTTAATTAAATAAGAAAAGTGTCTCTAATTAATTAAAGATTACTTAATTAAATGGAAAAAGTAATTATGAGAGCATATCTCATTTTATTAAATTAAATATCTCAACAAAATATCTCTTTAGTTCAAAAAGGGAAATTTCCAGTTCACGATTGATCAAAAATGAGTTAAACCAGTTAACTCCTTTTTCTACTCAAATTGAATCAATTAACTCCTTATTTTACTCAAATTAAATCTGTTAACTCCCTTTAATTTGGAAATCTCCCTTGATGACTGAACTTCACCTTTAATCCTAACCGCTGATTGAAATCGATCTCAACTGTTGATGAATTCCAGTAAAGTCTATTTAAGAGACCCTCATCTCTTCATTTTGAAAGGTGGAATGAGAATTTGCATTGAATTGTTGCTGGAATTCATACTCACATTTGCTCATATTCACATACGCAAAGATCAAGTTTGACGAAAAGTTGACCAGATTTAACCATGGTTGACTTGAGTTGACTAATTTTGAAAAGAATTTTGAAATAATTAAACAAAATTATTTAATTAACTGGAGTACTTACTTCTAATTAATTAAACAAAGTTATTTAATTAAATGAGAAGCCATTCCTAATTAGAGTGTTCCCCATTAATCAAGATTGAGAAAGATGTCAAATTCACACAACTCATAACCCACCAGATCCATTCCTCCTCAAAACAAAAGGCACCCAAAACCTTTTGGAGAAATGACCAAGAAACTCTGTCATATGCCTTAGCCATTTCCAACTTAATGAACATAGCCTTGTTTTTCGAATTGGTGATAGAATTAATAGTCTCAGTGCCCACAACCACCCCATCTAGGATCTGGCATCGCTTCACAAAGCCACTCTATTCTTCAGAAATTAACATTGGTAGCCACTTTTTTAACTTGTAAGCTATCAACTTAGATATGATTTTATAAATAACATTACAAAGAGAGATAGGGCGAAATTGACTTATCCGATCAGCCCCCTCCCCCTTGGGGATGAGAGCAAGGAAAGTAGAATTCAAAGCCCAAAGCATTTGTTTTTTCCTCTAGGATTCTTGAACAACTGCCAATAAATCTATCTTAATAATATCCCAAAATTCCTAGAAGAACTCAATCGGAAAGCCATCTAGACCTAGAGCTTTTCCTTTTTTCATCTAGAAAACAGTCCCCTCCAATTCCTCCAAAGAGATGGCCCTCATAAGATGCTCTTTCATTTCTAAAGAGACTAAAGAAGGAATACAAGAGAGGACTTGGGCCTCTTCAACCGAGTCCCCTTGTGAAACCTCCCTAAATAAAGATTCAAAATACTGTACAGCTTCGCTAAAAATATCCTAAGAAGAAGAGAGCGTCTCCCCCCTATCATTCACCAAGGTTGAAATGGAGTTACCATGTTGTTTGGCCTTAACTAAATTGAAGAAGAAAGCAGTATTCTTATCACCCTCTTGAAGCCATTCAATTCGAGCTTTTTGTTTCCAATAGATTTCCTCTCTCAATTCCCACTCCTCCAAATTTTTCAGAGCCCTAGCTTCCCCCCGCAACAAATATTCTGACACTCCATCTTTCCTTAACAACCTGGTAATATCATTCAACTCAGCCTGGACCGCATATTTTTCTTGGAAAATATTACCGAAGAAATACCTGTTCCATCTTTTAAGCTGATATTTAACATATTGCAGGAGTCTAGCAAAAGTATACATTGTTGTACCAAAGGCAGGTCTACCATCCTTCCACCACTCAGCAACGTAGCCATATAGATCTGGGTCCCTTAACCACATAAGATGGAATTTAAAAGGTGGCTTCTAACGCAGCCAGTTGGAGGAGATAACTAACTTAATGGGCCAGTGATTTGATCCTCTCCAGTCTAATATCTCAGACCTGGATGACCACAATCCACCCACCCAAAAACAGGAAACCATGAAGCGATCTAATTGTTCAGCAATGCAATTGTCTCCTATTCTTCTATTATCCTAGGTGAACTAGCCATTACTAGGCTTGATATCTACAAGATTGAGTGCCGAGTTGTTATCTCGAAGAAGCATAGAGGAGGGCTCAAGTCTTGCAATACCCCCTCATTTCTCAGAGAGATCTAAGATAGCATTAAAGTCTCTAGCAATAATCCATCGAAAATAAGGAAATAACCTACGAACAAAATGAATATTATTCCATGTAAGGATCTTACCTTGGAGCTCAACAGGGGCATAGATGTTGGAGAGAAGAATAGACTCTCTTGACTCATAGCATAGAGAGACCAGGGAAATAGATGATCTAAAGGAAATCCACCACATAGGCTGGATCTTTCGTGGGTTCCAGAGGCAAGCTACCCCCCCTGAAGACCCCTGAGCTCCAATGCACTGACATTGACCATTCTTCCAAAATTTAGGAGCTATAATCATCATACTCTCAACAGAAACTTTGGTTTCCTGAAGAAAAAGAACATCAGGAGAATGAATTCTAACCAATTCTTGAACAGCTTTTTGTCTAGGGCCGCTGTTCAAGCCCCTTGTATTCCATGAAATAATGATCATTTCTGGGGAGCCGGGAAATGAGAATCCAAGGTCTTGATAGCTCTTGACTCCACCAGATTCTCCCCAATCATCTTAATCTTCTCCATGTCCTTCTTACGCCCACTTTTACCACTTTTCTTAGAAACCCCCTTCTTACCATCCTTTTGAAGAATACCCAAGTGAGGAGAAGACTTGCCATGCTTATCTATATCCGAAACAACACTCCGTGCAGGAAGGGTAGTGCCCGCTGCTTCCTGTCCTCGATCAGCATTTAACCCCAGCGTCACCTGAGCCCCTGCCTGCCCATCAGTGACCATAGGCATAGTAGGTTCAACCTGTGGAGTAGGAGGAGGGTCGGAAGAGACAATCTCCTGATCTGGCTTTGCAACCAATTGATCCATGCTACTAAATCCTGGATTAACTTCTTGTTGCCCCAGTTCATCTAGGACTTCAAATCTGTTAAAGGTATCCTCCTCTTGTCTCTCCATCAAAGTCCTCTTTTGACCTCTATTACGATTACGAACCTTGACCTGTACAAAGCCCTCAGCATCCTTTTCCTCACCTGAATTTGGCTTCTTCCCTTTGTCAACACCAAGATTGTTACGAGTAGGGGGCAGAGGCTGTTGATCCACCGACTTGGCCTTCGGGCACCTACGCAACAGGTGGCCATATTCATGACAAAGTCGACATCGAAAGGGAAGGGTCTCATAATCGAGTTGCTGCACCCAAGAATGTGGCCCTGCGCACATTTCCACTTCATCTGGAAAAGGTCTACTCAAATCTAGCTCCACACAAATTCGAGCAAAAGTCGTAACCCTCTTAACAAGGGTTTGGGTTGAGGACCCTACCAGTTTCCCCAACATTGAAGCGAGCATATGGAAAACATCCTCCCGACAACACTCTATTGGAAATCTGGGTAGCCAAACCCACACTGGGACCTGATTCAGGAGCTCCTCAGAGGGGTTAAATCCTGCATGCCATGGCTTAACCAATAGCCCAACCTGGTTGTAAAAATAGGGCCCGCCCTCAAATACCCTATTACAATCTTCCATGCAGGTGAATGTAACCATGAAGAGGTTGTTTGCTAGCAACGTGACTTCCATTTCACCCTCTGGATCCCAAATTCTCTGAGCCCAGTTCTCTAGAAATTGAAGGGACACTCTTAAACCCAAAAATTTACAATACAGTGAATGCTTTGAATAGTATTCCACATCTTCAACAATCATCTCGTAAGGGATTACCAATTTAGGTCTTTCTTTGCATCACTCCAAGCACCTATTTATCTTTGTGATCTGAGAACTACTAGACGGATTTGATGCTTTAACTCCCGAGCTCTGAGAAAAAAGGGCATTATCAAACACCCTCCCCCCTTGATTTGGCAGATGCATGTCCTCCGCATCATGCAAGGTAATGTCAGGAGTAACCTCTGACGACTCACCCTTCGACATACTTCCACCAGCCTGAAGTGATCACCGCAGCGAACCACTTACCAGACACCGCACGACCCACCATCCCCCTTGCTCGCAGGCTGACCCAACAGAAAAGATCTGCCTGTGAAAAAATGCATTTAAGACTAGACGCCTTCCCCCAGGCAGGCTGAAATACCTCCCCCCTCTGGCGCACACACAGAAAGCACTGAAAGGAGCTAGGGCACGGTTGCCCTAGCTCGTCGACCGCATGCAGACACCCAGCGCAGACATTCTCGACTCCCTCTTTCTAAAAGCCTGTCACATCAGAAGCCATTCCTAATTAATTAAATGAAGTTATTTAATTAAATAAGAAAAGTGTCTCTAATTAATTAAAGATTATTTAATTAAATAGAAAAAGTAATTATGAGAGCATATCTCATTTTATTAAATTAAATATCTCAATAAAATCTCTCTTCAGTTCAAAAAGGGAAATTTCTAGTTCACTATTGATAAAAAATGAGTTAAATCAGTTAACACCTTTTTCTACTCAAATTGAATCAGTTAACTTCTTATTTTACTCAAATTAAATCTGTTAACTCCCTTTAATTTGGAAATCTCCCTTTATGACTGAACTTCACCTTTAATCCTGACCGTTGATTGAAATCAATCTCAACCGTTGATGAATTCTAGGAAAGTCTATTTAAGAGACCCTCGTCTCTTCATTTTGAAAGGTTGAATGAGAATTTGCATTGAATTGTTGCTGGAATTCATACTCACATTTGCTTATATTCACATATGCAAAGATCAAGTTTGACCAAAAGTTGACCAGATTTAACCACAGTTGACTTGAGTTGACTAGTTTCGAAAAGAATTTTGAAATAATTAAATGAAATTATTTAATTAAATAGAGTACTTACTTCTAGTTAATTAAAAAAAGTTATTTAATTAAATGAGAAGCCATTCCTAATTAATTAAATGAAGTTATTTAATTAAATAAGAAAAGTGTATCTAATTAATTAAAGATTACTTAATTAAATAGAAAAAGTAATTATGAGAGCATATCTTATTTTATTAAATTAAATATCTCAACAAAACCTCTCTTCAGTTCAAAAAGGAAAATTTCTAGTTCACTATTGATCTGTCATGCCCACACTAAAGCAAAAACACACAAATTTTTTTTTTAAGATAATAAAAAAAATGCACAAAGATGATAAGATTATGCTCACAGTTTCTTTCATCCTACTTAATTCTTAACCATTAAAAAAAAATCTCTTAAATCAAAATATCAATCATACATTTACCGATTTCATCAACATACATATACATAAAACATTAAATGACAAACATCAATATATCTGAAAGTAACATCACATAACATGAAATAATATAATATGTTCTAAGTATCAGATAATGTCTCGACATCTTGCGTCGTGAGTATCAAAATGATAAAGTAATAACTAAGGCTATGAAGGGTCAAGGTGAGGCCTCACATCCTCCCCCACTAGGCATGAACTTCCTCCCGGAGTTCATCAAAAGACAAGGGTAATGAGATCGCATCCGTGCTGCATCCTCCCAAGAAATTATGACCTCATCGTAACATTCCCACTAGACCCTAACTTGGTCCAGCTCTCGACCTCGAGGAGCTAGGGTCTGTCGGGCAATAATATGGATTGTCTTTAGCACTATCTGGATGACCAACTCCACCTGAAGCCTCAATAACTGTACCCTGATGCTCAATTTGGCAGTTGTCAACTGTTGTAAAAACTCTGTGGGACCTGCCCATGTCTCCAACTGTCGGCTCTAAAAAAGCCCCTCTCTGACCACTGGATGACTATCCTTGCGGACACTCTCTAGCTATATGACCCATGCCACCACAAGCATAGCATGGCCCTCGGGTGTACAATTGTGTATCCTTTGATCCTGACTGCTGTGGGCCCCCTAACCTGCTAGACCCACTGTATCCACCCTTGGAAGACTATTGAGTCTGCACTAACTGTGACTGTGGGGTATGTACTCTCTGATCCTGCTGTAATTGCCACTGCTTGGGCTTAGAGCCCTGATAACCCTGTGAGAGTTCATGTTGTTGCTGCTGAGATTGTTGGCCCTTAGAGGACCCTAGTGTATAGTTTTGATTCCCTTTCCAAGGGGGTTTCTGCCGAGTAGAGTTTCGGTTCTGAGACCGATCCCTTGATTCCTGTCTACCCCGAGTATCCTCTGCCACTAGTGCTATGTCCACTACCTGTTTGAAGGTGGTAGGGAAGGCCATCCGAACTGGACCCTAAAGTGAGAAATTCAGCCCCATGATAAAGCGATGTACCCATAGTTTCTCGTCCTTCATGTATTCCACATAAGGAAGGAGCTCAAGAAACCTACTCTCATACTGTGCCACTATAAGACCTCTCTGATAAAGAGAATGGAACTCCTCTATCTGTTTCTGTCGAAAATGCTCTGACAAGTACCTCTCTTAGAATCTTTCTAAGAATGATTCCCATGTGAGGGTATCCATCCTCACTCCACCTATGATCTCCTCCTGATGCCACCAATTGGAGGCATCCCCTCTCAATTGATGAACTGCTAGGTGTGCCTTTAGATTACTCCCATAGGGTCGTAATCCAAAGCACCACTGTAGGCTCTGCAACCATGCCTTTGCTACTATCCCCTCAGTGGAACTTGTAAATAATGGTGGCCCAAGTTGAATCAATTCCTCGATATCATCTCCTACATGTCTAGGAGGTCTGTCAAGTGGGGGCCTTCTTTGGTGTATTGACTCACCTTCATGCTCATCCTGCCCCTCTAACTATCTCGGTGGGGGACTCCTAGTCCTCTCTCTGACTCTAGGCCTACCTCCTCCGGGTCCCTCTGCTTCCACTACTGGAATCTGCTGAACTGGTTGAACCACAGGTACTACTCTTTGCTGAATTACACCAATCAAAGTCTAGAGTGCATCTATAATGTCCTAGTTCGGGTTCGATGGTGGTGGAGGTGGAGGTGGGGGTGGTGGAGGTGGTCCATCCCCCTATCCCGCTCTACCACCTCTCACCCTACGACCTATGCCTTGTGGGTTGCTTCGAGTAACAGGAGGCATCCTACACAATTTAATGTTTAGTTTTAAGTTTCAGAAGCATAAGGGTTTAAGGTTCCTAGTGTTGAAACACGAGCTCTGATACCAAAATTTCATGCCCAAACTAAAGTAAAAACACACAAATTTTTTTTTTAAGATAGTAAAAAAAATGCACAAAGATGATAAGATTATGCTCACAGTTCTTAGGTATAGGTTCTAGACATTGTTAAATTACTACTCTCGTTATTAAGTTGATATAGACAAAAGTTTATGATATTACAATAACTTATATTGATATGCAAAATTTAATTAAATAACAATGTATATGAAAAGAATATTACTTAAATAAATTCCCCATTAAACTTATTTCAAAAAGGCAATGCATCCTTCTATACTTTATTTAATTAGGACGAACTAAAATGATTATAACAATTACAACAAAGCACTACTATCTATGCTTAGATTAAATTAACATTAATGATAAAACTAACTAAATTACATTCAATTTAACTTATTCAAAAGTAATAACAATTTAATCAATAACATAATGTAACGATGTAACATAATATATACTACTAACTAAAATAATTTTAATAATTTAAAACAAAAAAAAACAAAACATTAATCCCAAACTTTAAATTAAAGATTATTAATGTGAAATATAAATTAGTCCTAAATTTAATTTACTGACAACTAACTAAAACTAAAATTGATCTAACCACATACAAAATGAGTGACTAATCTTTAAATAAAACTTGACTTAAAAAATTTAAGTAAAATTAGAACTAACTAATTAAAACATGAAATTTAAACTAATACTACTAAATAAATATATATATATAATTTAAACAAACATAATTAAACAACTAAATAATTAAAACTAAAACTAACTAAATCTAAACCTAATACTAATATTAACAAACATAACATATACTAAATTCTAATACTAACACATTAAATAACAATAATACTAACCTATACTAACTACCTACTAACTCCCCACATTCTAACCCTAGCCCCTCACATTCTTACCACACCCTTAACCCCACCTTAACTACCCACGTGGCCACCCTCCCCAAAACCCCAAACCTGACACAAACCTAAAATGCAGGTCAGAGAGATAGGAGGGTGGTACGTGGTTCCAAGGGCATCTCCCATTTGAGCAAAAGCCATGCTGACATGACCCTCCCCAAATCTCTCCTCCCAACCAAACTTGATGCATTTTCCCAACATTCTTCCTTGTCAAATCGACCCCCTCCTTCCCCCATCTGCACTTCCCAAGTGCTACCATCAAGGACAGCGCTCTGTCCAACATGTACCGACCTTTCCTAGGGTGGCGATCAACATAAAAATGAAGGAGGGAAAGCAATAAAAGGTGTTTGAAAACTTAATTGCAAAACCAAACATAAATACCATCACTTTCCAAGAAAGCTTCTCCTTGCACAAGGCTGAGATGGTGACAGGGTGATTTTACCAATATGATTACCATTGACATTTTTTTAAAAACATAAGTCTTATCACGCTTCACCCAAAAAAGGTAGAAGGAAAATAACATTAATTTCATAAAGTTATATAGGTAGATTTGGGATATTTAGCATTTAGGCTATATAGTATTTTATATAATGATTTAAATTATAAATGTATAATTTTTTTAAAAATGATATTTATTCTATGATGATATTTAAAATATAAAGGAATCTCAAAAGATTCTCTGTCACCCAAAAAGGATTTAAATTTGGTCTCTCATACAAAAGGCAAAGAGTTTTACTCTCTTGCAACTCCTTTTTTTTATGGAATTTTCTAAGTATAGAATTTCAAGGCAAGCATAAATTTATATAATTAAGGTGTATATATATATTTTTGAATAGCTTTTAAACATTACTACAATATTTTATGTCTTATAAAGACATGATTAAATTTTATCACCTAAACATTCTAAATGAAACTATTAACTATAATCATCTCTTTTCTTAACATAAATTTTTTTCATATTTATCATATAAGGAAAAACTTAATAGTTTGCTCAATCAAATTGAATCTACATCCATGACATAATTTTTGTTTCCAACATTGAAATAAACTTGAAATTTGCCTAACTAAAACAACACCATTTCCATCATGTTCTGATGTGCATCCATCCAATTTAAAATTTGCAATTAAATGACAAGATAAACAAGTTTACTCAAACACCAATTTTATTGGCAAACCTGATTCAAAGGCTCGGCTGGGAAAGAATCAGGAAGAAATCTCGGCTTCGTTGCCAATCCAAAAAAGTTTGCAATACAACTTACATAGGATTTCAATCCTGAATTACAACAATTTTAATTGGATTTTCTTCATGACCCTCATCAAGGGATTCATAACAATCTCTGCATCATATTTCTAGTACCTTGGAGGGAACAAAATCTGATCGAGTGATAACAAGCAAGACCAAGAACAATTCAACCATGCATAATCACACAAGGTTTTCACTATAAGATTCACAATGAATCAACACTAGGGAAAGGTGGATTCTTCCAACCAAGAGAAGTCAAGCGCAAGCTAAACAGATGCCCAATCGGGGCTATAACCAAGAACTCTCGTTCTTCCATTTCAACATACCATAATCATACCAAGTTTGTGCTGACAGGTAGGGGCCCATAACACCCTACCCTTTTTCGCTCTTATCATCCTGAGAAGAGACTCTACACTGGTTGGAGTCTGACTCAACAAACCTTTCCCAAAATTGGTCACTTCTGCCCTCTCCAAGGGTGAGTAATACCAAAACACCCATGCAAGAAAAGTCTTAAAATTGCAACATAACATGAAAGGGAATCATCCAAAAATAACATGGTTTTCAAGCTTCCCAACATACCCGCAACATACAACCATTGAAACAACAACAAGGTAGCATAATCATGAAACAAGGATAAAATCTAAACAAGGGAGATGAAAAATCCAACCTTCACAAAGAGGTAATGGAAATGAACAAGTTTTGAGTAGAGTTTCCTTCTCCTTGCTTCAATCTTCAAGAACTCCTCTCTAAATGTAGAGATTGGGTAACAACTTCCACTAGTATAAGAAAGGCCTCTAAATAAGCCTCCAACTCAACCACCCAAAAAGGATCCATAACTACACCCACCCACTTACAATTCTAGAAACTCCTAACTCAACCAATACCATGGTTAAACACTAAATGGAGGTGAGGTAAGGCAACTCATCTTAACCACCTATAATTTTCGCATAAAGGAAAAATGAGACTTTTTAAGTGATCTCCAAAGTCAACAAAAGGGGCTTAGGGGTTGGAAAAGACCCCCAACCCATACACATACCCCTTGGGTATAATTATTTCATGTTTTAAAGCCTTAGGAATAGGTTTAGAGCCACACAAAGGCTAGAAAATAATTAGGACCAACTAACAACTCTTAAAAAGAAGATTAAGCACTAAACTGGATTAGGGATGACTAACCTTGATTAAGAATCAAATTAGCAGACTGAAGAACATAAATGATTTATGAGTGTCAAGCGACACTAAAAGAACATAGTTACGAACACTAACATTCACTGAACACAGAAGGATACATACATACATCTCACAATACAATACGTGAATTACGAACAACAAGGTTTCAAAAATTAGCACATAGAGATCAGTTCTGTTCCTCCGTCGGTTTCCTCGACTAAAATATTTGCACCCTCATTGCACACATCAGTAGTCTCGAAAATCACATGTACATATATACGTATCAAAAATATCCATAATTTGAAACATACATCAATCAGGGTTTCTTTCATCCTACTTAATTCTTAACCATTAAAAAAAAATCTCTTAAATCAAAATATCAATCATACATTTATCAATTTAATCAACATACATATACATAAAACATTAAATGAAAAACATCAATATATCTGAAAGTAACATCACATAACATGAAATAATATAATATGTTCTAAGTATCAGATAATGTCTCAACATCTCGATTCGTGAGTATCAAAATGATCAAGTAATAACTAAGGCTACGAAAGGTCGGAGCGAGGCCTCACATGATCAAAAATGAGTTAAATATGTTAACTTTCTTTAATTTGGAAATATCCCTTTATGACTGAACTTCACCTTTAATCCTGACCGTTGATTGAAATCGATCTCAACTGTTGATGAATTCCAAGAAAGTCTAATTAAGAGACCCTCATCTCTTCATTTTGAAAGGTTGAATGAGAATTTGCATCGAATTGTTGCTGGAATTCATACTCACATTTGCTCATATTTACATACGCAAAGATCAAGTTTGACCAAAAGTTGACCAGATTTAACCATGGTTGACTTGAGTTGACTAGTTTCAAAAAGAATTTTGAACTAATTAAAATAAAATTATGTAATTAAATAGAGTACTTACTTCTAATTAATTGAACAAAGTTATTTAATTAAATGAGAAGCCATTCCTAATTAATTAAATGAAGTTATTTAATTAAATAAGAAAAGTGTCTCTAATTAATTAAAGATTACTTAATTGAATAGAAAAAGTAATTATGAGAGCATATCTCATTTTATTAAATTAAATATCTCGACAAAATCTCTCTTCAGTTCAAAAAGGGAAATTTCCAGTTCACTATACATCAAAAATGAGTTAAATCAGTTAACTCCTTTTTCTACTCAAATTGAATCAGTTAACTCCTCATTTTACTCAAATTAAATCTATTAACTCCCTTTAATTTGGAAATCTCCCTATATGACTAAACTTCACCTTTAATCCTGACCGTTGATTGAAATCGATCTCAACCGTTGATGATTTCTAAGAAAATCTATTTAAGAGACCCTCATCTCTTCATTTTGAAAGGTTGAATGAGAATTTGCATCAAATTGTTGTTAGAATTCATACTCACATTTGCTCATAATCGCATACGCAAAGATCAAGTTTGACTGAAAGTTGACCAAATTTAACCACGGATGACTTGAGTTAACTAGTTTCAAAAAGAATTTTTTAATAATTAAATGAAATTATTTAATTAAATGGAGTACTTACTTCTAACTAATTAAATAAAGTTATTTAATTAAATGAGAATCCATTCCTAATTAATTAAATGAAGTTATTTAATTAAATAAGAAAAGTGTCTCTAATTAATTAAAGATTACTTAATTAAATAGAAAAAGTAATTATGAGAGCATATCTCATTTTATTAAATTAAATATCTCAACACAATCTCTCTTTAGTTCAAAAAGGAAAATTTCCAGTTCACTATTGATCAAATATGAGTTAAATCAGTCAATTCCTTTTTCTACTCAAATTGAATCAGTTAACTCCTTATTTTACTCAAATTAAATCTGTTAACTCCCTTTAATTTGGAAATCTCCCTTTACGACTGAACTTCACCTTTAATCCTAATCGTTGATTGAAATCGATCTCAACCGTTGATGAATTCTAGGAAACTCTATTTAAGAGACCCTCATTTCTTCATTTTAAAAGGTTGAATGACAATTTGCATCGAACTACATTGTTGGAATTCATACTCACATTAGCTCATATTCACATATGCAAAGATCAAGTTTGACCAAAAGTTGACCAAATTTAACCACGGTTGACTTGAGTTAACTAGTTTCGAATTTTTTTTTGATATAATTAAACTAAATTATTTAATTAAATGGAGTACATACTTCTAATTAATTAAACAAAGTTATTTAATTAAATGAGAAGCCATTCCTAATTACTTAAATGAAATTATTTAATTAAATATGCAAAGTGTCTCTAATTAATTAAACATTACTTAATTAAATAGAAAAAGTAATTATGAGAGCATATCTCATTTTATTAAATTAAATATCTCAAAAAAATCTCTCTTCAGTTCAAAAAGAGAAATTTCCAGTTCACTATTGATCAAAAATGAGTTAAATTAGTTAACTCCTTTTTCTACTCAAATTGAATCAGTTAACTCCTTATTTTACTCAAATTAAATCTGTTAACTCCTGTTAATTTGGAAATCTCCCTTTATGACTGAACTTCACCTTTAATTCTGGTCGTTGATTAAAATTGATCTCAATTGTTGATGAATTGTAGGAAAGTCTATTTAAGAGACCCTCATCTCTTCAATTTGAAAGGTTGAATGAGAATCTGCATCGAATTGTTGCTGGAATTCATACTCATATTTGCTCATATTCACATACGCAAAGATCAAGTTTGACCAAAAGTTAACCAGATTTAACCACAGTTGACTTGAGTTGACTAGTTTCAAAAAGAATTTTGAAATAATTAAATGAAATTATTTAATTAAATGGAGTACTTACTTCTAATTAATTAAACAAAGTTATTTAATTAAATGAGAAGCCATTCCTAATTAATTAATTGAAATTATTTAATTAAATAAGAAAAAGTGTCTCCAATTAATTAAAGATTACTTAATTAAATAGAAAAAGTAATTATAAGAACATATCTCATTTTATTAAATTAAATATCTCAACAAAATCTCTCTTCAATTCAAAAAGAGAAATTTTCAGTTGACTATTGATCAAAAATGAGTTAAATCAGTTAACTCTTTTTTCTACTCAAATTGAATTAGTTAACTCCTTATTTTACTCAAATTAAATCTGTTAACTCCCTTTAATTTGGAAATCTCCCTTTATGACTGAAGTTCACCTTTAATCCTGACCGTTGATTGAAATCAATCTCAACTATTGATGATTTCAAGGAAAGTCTATTTAACAGACCCTCATCTCTTCATTTTGAAATGTTGAATGAGAATTTGCATTGAATTTTTGCTAAAATTCATACTCACATTTGCTAATATTCACATACGCAAACATCAAGTTTGACCAAAAGTTGACCAGATTTAACCACAGTTGACTTGAGTTGAGTAGTTTAAAAAATAATTTTGATATAATTAAACGAAATTATTTAATTGAATGGAGTACTTACTTCTAATTAACTAAACAAAGTTATTTAATTAAATGAGAAGCCATTCCTAATTAATTAAATAAAGTTATTTAATTAAAGAAGAAAAGTCTCTCTAATTAATTAAAGATTACTTAATTAAATAGAAAAAGTAATTATGAGAGTATATCTCATTTTATTAAATTAAATATCTCAACAAAATCACTCTTCAGTTCGAAAAGGGAAATTTTCAGTTCACTATTGATAAAAAATGAGTTAAATCAGTTAACTCCTTTTTTTACTCAAATTGAATCAGTTAACTCCTTATTTTAGTCAAATTAAATCTGTTAACTCCCTTTAATTTGGCAATCTCCCTTTATAACTGAACTTCACCTTTAATCCTGACCTCGGATTGAAATCGATCTCAACCGTTGATAAATTCCAGAAAGGTCTATTTAAGAGACCCTCATCTCTTCATTTTGAAAGGTTGAATGAGAATTTGCATCAAATTGTTGCTAGAATTTATACTCACATTTTCTCATATTCACATACTCAAAGGTAAAGTTTCACCAAAAGTTGATCAGATTTAACAACAGTTGACTTGAGTTGACTAGTTTCGAAAAGAATTTTCAAATAATTAAACAAAATTATTTAATTAAATGGGGTACTTACTTCTAATTAATTTTAAAAAGTTATTTGATTAAATGAGAAGCCATTCCTAATTAATTAAATGAAGTTATTTAATTTAATAAAAAAAGTGTCTCTAATTAATTAAAGATTACTTAATTAAATAGAAAATGTAAATACGAGAGCATATCTCATTTTATTAAATTAAATATCTCAACAAAATCTCTCTTCAGTTCAAGAAGGGAAACTTACAATTCACTATTGATCAAAAATGAGTTAAATTAGTTAACTCCTTTTTCTACTCAAATTGAATCAGTTAACTCCTTATTTTACTCAAATTAAATCTGTTAACTTCGTTTAATTTGGAAATCTCCCTTTATGACTGAACCTCACCTTTAATCCTGATCGCTGATTGAAATCGATTTCAACCATTGATGAATTCTAAAAAAGTCTATTTAAGAGACCCTCATCTCTTCATTTTGAAAGGTTGAATAAGAATTCACATCGAATTGTTGCTGGAATTCATACTCACATTTGCTCATATTCACATATGAAAAGATCAAGATTGACCAAAAGTTGACCAGATTTAACCACAGTTGACTGGAGTTGACTAGTTTCGAAAAGAACTTTGAAATAATTAAACGAAATTATTTAATTAAATGGAGTACTTTCTTCTAATTAATTAAACAAAGTTATTTAATTAAATAAGAATTTTTTTTAAAATAATTAAAGATTATTTAATTAAATAGAAAAAGTAATTATGAGAGCATATCTCATTTTATTAAATTAAATATCTCAACAAAATCTCTCTTCAGTTCAAAAAGGGAAATTTCTACTTCACTATTGATAAAAAAAAAGTTAAACCAGGTAACTCCTTTCTCTACTCAAATTGGATCAGTTAACTCCTTATTTTACTCAAATTAAATCTATTAACTCCCTTTGATTTGGAAATCTCCCTTTATGATTGAACTTCATCATTAATCTTGACCGCTGATTGAAATTGATCTCAACCGTTGATGAATTTCATGAAAGTCTATTTAAGAGACCCTCATCTCTTCATTTTGAAAGGTTGAATAAGAATTTGCATCGAAAAGAATTTTTAAATAATTAAAAAAAATTATTTAATTAAATGGAGTACTTACTTCTAATTAATTAAACAAAGTTATTTAATTAAATGAGAAGCCATTCCTAATTAATTAAACAAAGTTATTTAATTAACTAAACAACGTGTCTCTAATTAATTAAATATTACTTAATTAAATAGAAAAAGTAATTTTGAGAGCATATCTCATTTTATTAAATTAAATATCTCAACAAAATCACTCTTTAGTTCAAAAAGAGAAATTTCCAGTTCACTATAGATAAAAAATGAGTTAAATCAGTTAACTCCTTTTTCTACTCAAATTCAATCAGTTAACTCTTTAGTTTACTCAAATTAAATCTGTTAACTCTCTCTAATTTTGAAATCTTTCTTTATGACTGAACTTCACCTTTAATCCTGACCGCTGGTTGAAATCAATCTCAACTGTTGATGAATTCCAGGAAAGTCTATTTAAGAGACTCTCATATCTTCATTTTGAAAGGTTGAATGAGAATTTGCATTGAATTGTTGCTGGAATTCATACTCACATTTGCTCATATTCACATACTCAAAGATCAAGTTTGACCAAAAGTTGACCAAATTTAACCACGGTTGACTTTAGTTGACTAGATTCGAAAAGAATTTTTAAATAATTAAACGAAATTATTTAATTAAACAGAGTACTTACTTCTAATTAATTAAACAAAGTTATTTAATTAAATGAGAAGCCATTCCTAATTAATTAAATGAAGTTATTTAATTAAATAAGAAAAGTGTCTCCAATTATTTTAAGATTACTTAATTAAATAGAAAAAGTAATTGTGAGAGCATATCTCATTTTATTTAATTAAATATCTCGACAAAATCTCTCTTCAGTTCAAAAATGGAAATTTCCAATTCCCTATTGATAAAAAATGAGTTAAATGAGTTAACCCCTTTTTCTACACAAATTCAATCAGTTAACTCCTTATTTTACTCAAATTAAATCTGTTAACTCCCTTTAATTTGGAAATCTCCCTTTATGACTGAACTTCACCTTTAATCTTGACCGTTGATTGAAATCGATCTCAACCGTTGATGAATTACAACAAAGTCTATTTAAGAGACCCTCATCTCTTCATTTTGAAAGGTTGAATGAGAATTTGTATCGAATTGTTGCTGGAATCCATACTCACATTTGCTCATATTCACATACGCAAAGATCAAGTTTTACCAAAACTTGACCAGATTTAACCACGGTTGACTTGACTTGACTAGTTTCTAAAAGAATTTTAAAATAATTAAACAAAATTATTTAATTAAATGGAGTAATTACTTCTAATTAATTTAAAACAGTTATTTGATTAAATGAGAAGCCATTCCTAATTAATGAAATGAAGTTATTTAATTAAATAAGAAAAGTCTCTCTAATTAATTAAAGATTATTTAATTAAATAGAAAAAGTAAATATGAGAGCATATCTCATTTTATTAAATTAAATATCTCAGCAAAATATCTCTTTAGTTCAAAAAGGGAAATTTCCAGTTTAGTATTGATAAAAAATGAGTTAAATTAGTTAACTCCTTTTTCTACTCAAATTGGATCAGTTAACTCCTTATTTTACTCAAATTAAATCTATTAACTCCCTTTAATTTGGAAATCTCCCTTTATGACTGAACTTCACCATTAATCCTGACCGCTGATTGAAATCGATCTCAACTGTTGGTGAATTCTAGGAAAGTCTATTTAAGAGACCCTCATCTCTTCATTTTGAAAGGTTGAATGAGAATTTGCATCATATTGTTACTGGAATTCATACTCACATTTTCTCATATTCACATATGCAAAGATCAAGTTTGCCCAAAAGTTGACCAGATTTAACCACAGTTGAATTGAGTTGACTTATTTTGAAATTTTTTTAAAAATAATTAAACAAAATTATTTAATTAAATAGAATACTTACTTATAATTAATTAAACAAAGTTATTTAGTTAAATGAGAAGCCATTCCTAATTAATTAAATGAAGTTATTTAATTAAATAAGAAAAGTGTTTCTAATTAATTAAAGATTACTTAATTAAATAGAAAAAGTAACTATGAGAGCATATGTCATTTTATTAAATTATATATCTCAACAAAATCTCTCTTCAGTTCAAAAAGGGAAATTTTCAGTTCACTATTAATAAAAAATGAGTTAAATCAGTTAACTCCTTTTTCTACTCAAATTGAATCAGTTAACTCCTTATTTTACTCAAATTAAATTTGTTAACTTCCTTTAATTTGAAAATCTCCGTTTATAACTGAACTTCAACTTTAATCCTTACCGTTGATTGAAATCGATCTCAACAGTTGATGAATTCCAGGAAAGTCTATTCAAGAGACCCTCATCTCTTAATTTTGAAAGTTTGAATGAGAATTTGCATCGAATTTTTGCTGGAATTCATACTCACATTTGCTCATATTCACATCCATAAAGATGAAGTTTGAGCAAAAGTTGACTAGATTTAACCACGATTGACTTGGGTTGACTAGTTTCGAAAAGAATTTTGAAATAATTAAATGAAATTATTTAATTAAATGGACTACTTACTTCTAATTACTTAAACAAAGTTATTTAATTAAATGAGAAGCCATTCCTAATTAATTAAATGAAGTTATTTAATTAAATAAGAAAAGCATCTCTAATAAATTAAAGATTACTTAGTTAAATAGAAAAAGTATTTACGGGAGCATATCTCATTTTATTAAATTAAATATCTCAACAAAATCTCTCTTTAGTTCGAAAAGGAAAATTTCAAGTTCACTATTGATAAAAAATGAGTTAAATCAGTTAACTCCTTTTTGTACTCAAATTGAATCAGTTAACTCCTTATTTTACTCAAATTAAATCTGTTAATTCCCTTTAATTTGGAAATCTCACTTTATGACAGAACTTCACATTTAATCCTGACCGTTGATTGAAATCGATCTCAACAGTTGATGAATTCTAGGAAAGTCTATTTAAGAGACCCTCATCTCTTCATTTTGAAAGGTTGAATGAGAATTTGCATCGAATTGTTGCTGGAATTCATACTCACATTTGCTCATATTCACATACGCAAAGATCAAGTTTGACATAAAGTTGACCAGATTTAACCACGGTTGACTTGAGTTGACTAATTTTGAAAAGAATTTTGAAATAATTAAACAAAATTATTTAATTAAATGGAGTACTTACTTTTAAATAATTAAACAAAGTTATTTAGTTAAATAAGAAGCCATTCGTAATTAATTAAATGAAGTTATTTAATTAAATAATAAAAGTGTCTCTAATTAATTAAAGATTATTTAATTAAATAGAAAAAGTAATTATGAGAGCATATCTCTTTTTATTAAATTAAATATCTCAACAAAATCTCTCTTCATTTGAAAAAGGGAAATTTTCAATGTACTATTGATAAAAAATGAGTTAAATCAGTTAACTCATTTTTATACTAAAATTGAATTAGTTCACTTCTTATTTTACTCAAATTAAATATGTTAACTCCCTTGAATTTGGAAATCTCCCTTTGTGACTGAACTTCACCTTTAATCCTGACCGTTGATTGAAATCAATCTCAACCGTTGATGAATTCCAGGAAAGTCTATTTAAGAGACCCTCATCTCCTCATTTTGAAAGGTTGAATGAGAATTTGCATCGAATTGTTGCTGGAATTCATACTCACATTTCCTCATATTCACATACGCAAAAATCATGTTTGACAAAAAGTTGACCTGATTTCACCACGGTTGACTTGAGTTGACTAGTTTCGAAAAGAATTTTGAAATAATTAAACAAAATTATTTAATTAAATGGAGTACTTGCTTCTAATTAATTAAACAAAGTTGTTTCATTAAATGACAAGCCATTTCTAATTAATTAAATGAAGTTATTTAATTAAATAAGAAAAGTGTCTCTAATTAATTAAAGATTATTTAATTAAATAGAAAAAATAATTATGAGAGCATATCTCATTTTATTAAATTAAATATCTCAACAAAATCTCTCTTCAGTTCAAAAAGGTAAATTTTCAGTTCACTATTGATCCAAAATGAGTTAAATTAGTTAACTCCTTTTTCTACTCAAATTGAAACAGTTAACTCTTTATTTTACTAAAATTAAATCTATTAACTCCCTTTAAGTTGGAAATCTCCCTTTATGACTCAACTTCACCATTAATTCTGACTGTTGATTGAAATCGATCTCAATCGTTGATGAGTTCCAGGAAAGTCTATTTAAGAGACCCTCATCTCTTCATTTTGAAAGGTTGAATGAGAATTTGCTTCAAATTGTTGTTGGAATTCATACTCACATTTGCTCATATTCACAGACGCAAAGATCAAATTTGACAAAAAGTTGACCAGATTTAACCACGGTTGACTTGAGTTGACTAGTTTCGAAAATAATTTTGAAATAAATAAACAAAATTATTTAATTAAATGGAGTACTTGCTTCTAATTAATTAAACAAAGTTATTTAATTAAATGAGAAGCCATTCCTAATTAATTAAATGAAGTTATTTAATTAAATAAGAAAAGTGTCTCTAATTAATTAGAGATTATTTAATTAAATAGAAAAAGTAAATATGAGAGCATATCTCATTTTATTAAATTAAATATCTCAACAAAATATCTCTTCGGTTCACTATTGATCAAAAATGAGTTAAATCAGTTAACTCCTTTTTCTACTCAAATTGAATTGGTTTACTCCTTATTTTACTCAAATTAAATCTGTTAACTCCCTTTAATTTAGAAATCTCCCTTTGTGACTTAACTTCACCTTTAATCATGACTGTTGATTGAAATCGATCTCAATCGTTGATGAATTCAAAGAAAGTCTATTTAAGAGACTCTCATCTCTTCATTTTGAAAGGTTGAATGAGAATTTGCATCAAATTTTTGTTGGAATTCATACTCACATTTGCTCATATTCACAGACGCAAAGATCAAATTTGACAAAAAGTTGACCAGATTTAACCACGGTTGACTTGAGTTGACTAGTTTCGAAAAGAATTTTGAAATAAATAAACAAAATTATTTAATTAAATGGAGTACTTACTTCTAATTAATTAAACAAAGTTATTTAATTAAATGAGAAGCCATTCCTAATTAATTAAATGAAGTTATTTAATTAAATAAGAAAAGTGTCTCGAATTAATTAAAGATTATTTAATGAAATAGAAAAAGTAAATATGAGAGCATATCTCACTTTATTAAATTAAATATCTCAATAAAATCTCTCTTCAGTTGAAAAAGGGAAATTTGAAGTTCACTATTGATAAAAAATGATTTAAATATGTTAACTCCTTCTTCTACTCAAATTGAATCAGTTAACTCCTTATTTTACTCAAATTAAATTTGTTAACTCCCTTTAATTTGAGAATCTTCCTTTATGACTGAACTTCACCTTTAATCCTGACTGTTGATTTTAATCGATCTCAACCGTTGATGAATTCCAGGAAAGTCTATCTAAGAGACCCTCATCTTTTCATTTTGAAAGGTTGAATGAGAATTTTCATCGAATTGTTGCTAGAATTCATACTCACATTTGACCATATTCTCATAGGCAAAGATTAAGTTTGACCAAAAGTTGACCAGATTTAACCACCACTAACTTGATTTGACTACTTTCGAATTTTTTTTTGAAATAATTAAAAAAATTTATTTAATTAAATAGAGTACTTACTTCTAATTAGTTAAACAAAGTTATTTAATTAAATAAGAAGTCATTCTTAATTAATTAAATGAAGTTATTTAATTAAATAAGAAAAGTTTCTCTAATTAATTAAAGATTATTTAATTAAATATAAAAAGTAATTATGAGAGCATATCTCATTTTATTAAATTAAATATGTCAACAAAATCTCTCCTCAGTTGAAAAAGAGAAATTTCCAGTTCACTATTGATGAAAAATGAGTTAAATGAATTAACTCCTTTTTCTACTCAAATTGAATCAGTTAGCTCGTTATTTTATTCAAATCAAATCTATTAACTCCATTTAATTTGGAAATCTCCCTTTATGACTGAACTTCACCTTTAATCCTGACCGTTGATTGAAATCGTTCTCAACTGTTGATGAATTCAAAGAAAGTCTATTTAAGAGACCCTCATCTCTTCTTTTTGAAAGGTTGAATGAGAATTTGCATCGAATTGTTGCTAAAATTCATACTCACATTTACTCATATTGACATACACAAATATCAAGTTTGACCAAAAGTTGAGCAGATTTAACCACGGTTGACTTGAATCAGTTAACTCCTTATTTTCCTCAAATTAAATCTATTAACTCCCTTTAATTTGTAAATCTCCCTTTTATGACTAAACTTCACCTTTAATCCTAAACGTTGATTGAAATTGATCTCAACCATTGATGAATTCCAGGAAAGTCTATTTAAGAGACCCTCATCTCTTCATTTTGAAAGGTTGAATAAGAATTTGGATCAAATTGTTGCTGAAATTGATACTCACATTTGTTCATATTCACATAAGCAAACATCAAGTTTGACCAAAAGTTGACCAGATTTAACCATGGTTGACTTGAGTTGACTAGTTTCAAAAAGAATTTTTAAATAATTAAACGAAATTATTTAATTAAATAGAGTACTTACTTCTAATTAATTAAACAAAGTTATTTAATTAAATGAGAAGCCATCGCTAATTAATTAAATGAAGTTATTTAATTAAAAAAGAAAAGTGTCTCTAATTAATTAAAGATTATTTAATTCAATAGAAAAAGTAATTATGAGAGCATATCTCATTTTATTAAATTAAATATCTCGACAAAATCTTTCTTCAGTTCAAAAAGTGAAATTTCTAGTTCACTATTGATAAAAAATGAGTTAAATCAGTTAACTCTTGTTTCTACTCAAATTGAATAAGTTAACTCCTTATTTTACTCAAATTAAATTTGTTAACTCCCTTTAATTTGGAAATCTCCCTTTATGATTGAACTTTAGCTTTAATCCTAACCGTTGATTGAAATCGATTTCAACCGTTGATGAATTCCAGAAAAGTCTATTTAAGAGACCCTCATCTCTTCATTTTGAAAGGTTGAATGAGAATTTGCATCGAATTTTTTTTGGAATTCATACTCACATTTTCTCATATTCACATATGCAAAGATCAAGTTTGACCAAAAGTTGACCCGATTTAACCATAGTTGACTTGAGTTGACTAGTTTCGAATAGAATTTTTAATAATTAAATGAAATCATTTAATTAACTGGAGTACTTACTTCTAATTAATTAAACAAAGCTATTTAATTAAATTAGAAGCCATTCCTAATTAATTAAATGAAGTTATTTAATTAAATAAGAAAAGTGTCTCTAATTAATTAAAGATTATTTAATTAAATAGAAAACTAATTATGAGAGCATATCTCATTTTATTAAATTAAATATCTCGACAAAATCTTCCTTCAGTTCAAAAAGGTAAATTTCAAGTTCATTATTGATAAAATTTGAGTTAAATCAGTTAACTCCTTTTTCTACTCAAATTTAATCAATTAACTCCTTATTTTACTCAATTTAAATCTGTTAACTCCCTTTAATTTGGAAATCTCCCTTTATGACTGAACTTCATCTTTAATCCTGACCGTTGATTGAAATCGATCTCAACCGTTGATGAATTTCAGAAAAGTCTATTTAAGAGACCCTCATCTCTTCATTTTGAAAGGTTGAATGAGAATTTGCATCGAATTGTTGCTAGAATTCATAATCACATTTGTTCATATTCACATATGCAAAGATCAAGTTTGACCAAAAGTTGACTAGATTTAACCACGGTTGACTTGAGTTGACTAGTTTCGAAAAGAATTTTGAAATAATTAAACGAAATTATTTAATTAAATGGAGTAGTTACTTCTAATTAATTAAACAAAGTTATTTAATTAAATGAGAAGCCATTTATAATTAATTAAATGAAGTTATTTAATTAAATAAGAAAATTGTCTCTAATTAATTAAAGATTATTTAATTAAATAGAAAAAGTAATTATGAGAGCATATCTCATTTTATTAAATTAAATATCTCAACAAAATCTCTCTTCAGTTCAAAAAGGAAAATTTTCAGTTCACTATTGATTAAAAATGAGTTAAATCAGTTAACTCTTTTTTCTACTCAAATTGAATCAGTTAATTCCTTATTTTACTCAAGTTAAATCTGTTAACTCCCTTTAATTTGGAAATCACCCTTTTATGACTGAACTTCACCTTTTATACTGACCGTTGATTGAAATCGATCTCAACCGTTGGTGAATTCTAGGAATGTCTATTTAAGAGACCCTCATCTCTTCATTTTGAAAGGTTGAATGAGAATTTGCATCAAATTGTTACTGGAATTTATACTCACATTTGCTCATATTCACATATGGAAAGATCAAGTTTGACCAAAAGTTGAGCCGATTTAACCACGCTTGACTTGAGTTGACTAATTTCAAAAAGAATTTTGAAATAATTAAATGAAATTATTTAATTAAATGGAGTACTTACTTCTAATTAATTAAATAAAGTTATTTAATTAAATGAGAAGCCACTCCTAATTAATTAAATGAAGTTATTTAATTAAATGAGAAAAGTGTCTCTAATTAATTAAAGATTATTTAATTAAATAGAAAAAGGAATTATGAGAGCATATCTTATTTTATTAAATTAAATATCTCGACAAAATCTTTCTTCAGTTCAAAAAGGGAAATTTCCAGTTCACTATTGATCAAAAATGAGTTAAATCAGTTAACTCCTTTTTCTACTCAAATTGAATTAGTTAACTCCTTATTTTACTCAAATTAAAACTGTTAACTCCCTTTAATTTGGAAATCTCCCTTTATGACTGAACTTCACCTTTAATCCTGACCGTTGATTGAAATCGATTTCAATCATTGATGAATTCTAGGAAAGTTTATTTAAGAGACCCTCATCTGTTCATTTTGAAAGGTTGAATGAGAATTTTCATCAAATTGTTCTTGGAATTCATACTCACATTTGCTCATATTCACATACACAAAGATCAAGTTTGACCAAAAGTTGACCGAATTTAACCACGGTTGACTTGAGTTGACTAGTTTCGTAAAGAATTTTGAAATAATTAAATGAAATTATTTAATTAATTGAAGTACTTATAATTAATTAAACAAAGTTATTTAATTAAATGAGAAGCCATTCCTAATTAATTAAATGAAGTTATTTAATTAAATAAGAAAAGTGTCTCTAATTAATTAAAGATTATTTAATGAAATAGAAAAAGTAATTATCAAAGCATATCTCATTTTATTAAATTAAATATTTCGACAAAATCTTTCTTCGGTTCAAAAAGGAAAATTTCCAATTCACTATTGATCAAAAATGAGTTAAATCAGTTAACTCCTTTTTCTACTCAAATTGAATCAGTTAACTCCTTATTTTACTCAAATTAAATCTGTTAACTCCCTTTAAGTTTGAAATCTCCCTTTATGACTGAACATCACCTTTAATCCTGACCCTTGATTGAAATCAATCTCAACCATTGATGAATTCTAGGAAAGTCTATTTAAGAGACCCTCATCTCTTTATTTTGAAAGGTTGAATGAGAATTTGCAACAAATTGTTGCTGCAATTCATACTCACATTTGCTCATATTCACATACGCAAAGATCAAGTTTGACCAAAAGTTGACCAGATTTAACCATGATTGACTTAAGTTGACTAGTTTTGAAAAGAAATTTGAAATAATTAAATGAAATTATTTAATTAAATGGAGTACTTACTTCTAATTAATTAAACAAAGGTATTTAATCAAATGAGAAGCCATTCCTAATTAATTAAATAAATTACAGTACAGGATGACTACCCATGAGCTCAGTGAACTTAAGATTCAGTTGGAGGAACTCTTAGAGAAGGGGCATATTCAACCTAGTGTGTCACCTTGGGGCACACCAGTGATCTTCGTTAAGAAGAAGGATGGATCACTTAGGTTTTGTATTGATTATTGACAATTGAACAAAGGAACCATCAAGAACCGATACCCTCTTCCTAGGATTGATGACCTCTTTGATCAGTTGCAGGGCGCTCGAGTATTTTCGAATATTGATCTCAAGTCGGGCTATCATCATTTGAGGATTGTGGATAGTGATATTCCTAAGACTACATTTCGTACTACGTATGGCCACTACAAGTTCACTGTGGTACCATTTTGCCTTACGAATGCTCCAGCTGTATTCATGAGCCTCATGAATGGAGTATTTCGTACCTTTTTGGATAAGTTTGTGGTCATTTTTTTGGATGAAATCTTGATATATTCTCATAATGAGCAGGAGCACGAAGGGCACTTGAGACAGGTATTGCAGAAATTGAGGGAGAACCAATTGTTTGGCAGCTTGTCGAAGTGTGCATTCTTCAGAACTGAGATACATTATTTGAGTCATGTCATATCAGGCAATGGAGTCTTAGTAGACCCATTGAATATTAGGGCCATCATGGATTGGCCGGTGCCCACCAGTGTCACTAAGGTGAGGAGCTTTGTGGGATCAGCAGGGTATTATCGACGCTTCATTGCAGGATTCTCCAGATTGGCACATCCCATCACATCTCTTCAGAGGAAGGTAAAGAAGTATGAGTGGACATAGAAGTGTGATAGAGCTTTTCAAGAGCTTAAGGGAGCCCTCATGAGTGCACTGATTCTTGCAGTACCAGATCCATCCACAAACTTCGTAGTGTGCCCTGATGCATCCTTGGACAGCATAGGGTCAGTCCTTATGCAAGATGGTGGAACCATTTCCTTTGAGTCTAGGAAGTTGAAGACTCATGATCTCAACTAACCCACTCACGATCTAGAGCTTGCAGTAGTAGTTCATGCCTTAGTGAGGTGGTGACACTTTCTACTGGGTCATAGATTTGAGCTTCATTCCAACCACCAGAGCTTATAGTACATATTCACCCAACCGAACTTTAATGCTAGGCAGAGAAGGTGGATGGAGTTCCTTTGTGAGTAGGATTTTGATGTTCATTACATCAAGGGGAAAGAGAATGTAGTTGTGAATGCCTTAAGTAGGAGGCACCATGAGTTATCATCTATGACTACTTGTACTGATTTAAGGGAAAAGATTCATCAGCATTTGCCAGCGGATGAGCTTTATACAGAGGTTAGTCAGGTGGTGCATTCTTAGAGACCCTTAGAAGGGAAGTATTCAAAGTATTCCTTGGAGTCTGATGGACTCCTGTGCCATAGAGGACGTATGTATGTACCCCTCACTGGGGGATTGCGCGAGTTCATTATACTTGAGGCTCACAGAGCACCTTATGCAGCGCACCCTGGTGTTAAGAAGTTACATGCATATTTGAGGCAGTTATATCATTGGCCAGGCATGAGAGTGGAGATTGCTAACATAGTTGCAAGATGCCTTGAGTGTCAGAGGGTGAAGGTGGAGCATCGGCATCCCAGTGAGCTCCTTCAGCCTCATGAGATCGCAGAGTGGAAGTGGGATGTTATATCTATGGACTTTATTGTTGGTCTCCCCTTGTCATCTCATCGCCATGATTCCATTTTGGTGACAGTTGACACATTGACCAAAGTTTCCCACTTCTCTCCCATGTGTACTACATATACTGCACGAAACATAGTGTAGGTGTTTCTACAGGATATTGTTAGACTTCATGGCATTCCCCGTAAGATCATCTCCGATAGGGACTCGTTGTTCACCTCATCTTTTTGGAGAGTTGCAGTTGGCTTTGGGCACTAAGCTCAAATTTAGTATAGTGTACCATCCTCAGACTGATGGGAAGACCGAGCAAGTGAATCAAGTTTTGGAGGACATATTGCGTATGTACGTGATGGACCACCAGGTCAAGTGGGAGGAATACCTACACCTTGTCGAGTTTGCCTATAACAATGGGCACCATTCTTCCATAGGTATGCTACCTTATGAGGCCTTGTATGGAAGACCTTGGAGGATTTCATTGAGTTGGGATAGGATCAAGGACCGAGTATCTATTGGCCCTCAGTTGGTTAAGGAGATGGAACATCAGGTGACCTTGATTAGACAATGCCTGAGAGGCACAAGATCGACAGAAGAAGTATGAAGATGCGAAGAGGATAGATCAGGAATATCAGGTTGGCAATAGAGTTTTCTTGAGGGTGCGACCACATAAGAGTTTGATTTGATTCGGAAAGGGCTCTAAGTTGGCACCCCGGTTCGTTGGACCGTTCGAGATCCTAGAGAGGATAGGACCAGTTGCCTACCGTTTAGCCCTGCCACCTAGCCTGTCACGCATCCACGATGTGTTTCATATTTCTATACTCAGAGGATATATATATGATGAGTCTCATATTATATATTGGGATGCTTTGCAGGTGGAGTCAGACAGCCAGTTAGTGCTACAGCCCATCCGTATTATTGCCCGATGGACCCTAGCACTTCGAGGTCGAGAGCTGGACCAGGTTAGAGTCCAGTTGGATTGCTATGATGAGGTTATAGCTTCTTGGGAGGATTCAACACAGATGCGAGAATAGTACCCTTATCTTTTTGATGAACTCCAGGAGGAAGTTCATGCCTAGTGGGGGAGGATGTGAGGCCTCACCCTGACCCATCCTAGCACCGATGATACATTGTTATTTTGATACTCATGCTGACATGTCAAAACATTATTGGAAACACTGAATATTGTTATGCTATTTTGCGATGTGTGATGCTTACTTCAGTTATTTGATTTTTCCATTTAATGCTTATAAATATGTATAATGATGAAAGAAAATGTATGCAACGCTAACACATTTGGTTATGCAAGTCGACAGGTTAGAAATATGAGTAGAATTTGATAAACAACTGTTTATTGAGAAATGGATGCTTTAATTTATATTATTTCTCTAATATGTAATTTTCATTATGCATGTGGTTTTGGATCTACTGATGTGTGCAATGAGTGTGCAAGAAAATTAGCCTAGACGACAAAAAAATAAAATAAAAGCGGAGCTAAACTACTTGTTAATTTTGTGCTAGCCTTATATTGTAATTCTTTAAAGGATGTAATTTGATCTTTCTATTCTCCTAACTTTTAATTGTTCCTAATAAGCCTTTAAAGGCTTAGAAACATTAAATTTACGTACCCTTATGGCTAAGGGTATGGGTGGGGGTACTTTCCAACCCTTTAGCCTCCTAGGTTGACTCTTAGGGTCTCTTAAAAACCCTATTATAGGCTGATTTCGAAAATGGGTTGTTCTTTACTTGGGTTAGTAAAACCAACCTCCATCTTGGGTTACTTGAAGCTTAGTGGAGTTAAGGACCATACTTAGAGGCCTTTTGGGGGAGTTTTTGGTTTAGTCACCCAATCCTCTAGTTTTGGAGAAAGTCTTGAAGATTGAAGAAAGAAAAAGGGAAGCTCTTCTCAAACCACCATTGCCATAACTCTTTTATGAAGGTAGGAGTTCTTCACTCCATGAATGGTTCTTTATATGTGTTCATGTTTTGAATCTTATTTGAATAATGTTGGAGACATTGTGTAGTTATGCATTCCTTGCTTGTGTGTTGAGGGTGGTATTGGGAGGGATTTTATCTTGTTTTCCTTTGATTCCATTCATATGCCTTCTTGATGTTTTGTTTTTTTTGAGAGGTTTTCACGGGGATGTTTTTGACAACACTCACCCTTGGATAGGGAAGAAGTGGCCATTCTTGGGGAAAGGGCCTTAGTTGGACCTCAATAGTGTAGAGTCTCCTCTCATGGAGAGAGGAGGGAGAAAGGGTAGGGTGTATGGGCCCCTACTTGTCATCTCATACCTTGTTGTTATTGAGAATTCTTGAATGTGGTAAAGAATGAAAATCCTTGTGGATATAGCCTTGAAAGGGCCTTGTGAAATAATGGAAATTCTTGAAGTTATAGCCCCGAAAGGGCTAAGTGAAGGTATGGTGATAGACTTCTCCTATTGAGAAAATCCAACTTTCCCCTATATTGGTTCATTGTTGGACCTATTGTGCAACCGGGTGGGAATGTATGCTCTTCTTGCTTGCCTCCTTGTGTTGTTATTCCCATGTTGTTTCTTGTATCTTCCATGTTTACTCCTGATGCAATGCAGACATTTGATAAAAGTTCTCTTGTGAAAGCCTTGGAGAAAACTCAATGAAATGTAATATTATGTAAGTTGTAATTGAATTTGATGTAGTGGCAAAGACATCGGGTTTTCTTACTGGTTCTTTTCCGATGGAGCCTTGAACTAGGATGAATAATAGAGGAAAGAAAAGATTATGAAATTTCCCTTGCAATGCTCCCATGTGGTTTCAAATTTTGGCATAGGTATGTGAGAAATTAGAATGATAGTTAATGTCTTGAATTGGGAAATTCTAGGTTTCAATTATGAAAATGAAAGGCAAATGGATGTGTTGAAGTTCAATTCAATGTTTTGAGCATTATCATGATATAATATCAATCCTATATTGTGATCACCAAGCTAGCACTTTCATTGTTAAGTTACAATAGTGATACAATTAAATTTGATAAGGATTATTTCATCACCTTTTTGGATTTTGAATTTTGGTTCATAATTCCTTGATAAGATTTATAAGAACAAGAGCAATTGATTAAGAGGCTTGAATTTCTTGATTTTTTTTAAAATAATGAAGAAAGAACACACACCTTGCTAGGATGACTTTATATAAAACATACAACCTTGTTTTTAGATGATTGAATTCACATGAACTATTATAGAAGGATAATTATAATCCCTTGCATCCTCTTGGCATTAGTGTGCTTGTTCATAGGAACTCTATTAACTCTAGAAATATCTAAACTCATCTTGCATAACAATGAACTTAGCAAGAAAACATGCTAGAACTTGGCAAAGGAGAAATTGGCTTCCAAATTGTGCATCTCTAGGTCTAAAAACCCTCTCTGGAAAATGTATGGGAAAGCCTTAAAATTCCCCATGTCACAAAGAATATTCCATGAGATATTCCCCTTGAATTGCAAATCAAAAATCATTGTTAATCCATTAAATAAAATGACTTATATAAATTTGAATATATAACACCTAAAGATATATATACAATACTTTTAAATTCAACACCCCAACAATAAAAATTTTGGCATTTAATTCCTTAGGACTTATGATGCAAGTCGAATCATATAGGAAATTCAAAATATATATATATACTATACAACTTCCACCCAACTGTCAGTAAGTATTGCAAGTATAGAGGGTTGATCCTTCATAAGGGAGGGTAGTAATATGTTTTTTTTTTTAAAACTCCTTTATGCAACTCACGTCTTCTCCACACTTAACGCTGACCTTGCTTCTGTCAGAGGGGGGCCAAGTAAGGTTTTAAATTATGGGGAGCAACGTTCATACTCCCTGTCCCCCATGATCTTCTCCAATCGCAGAGTCTTTCCCTTGCGTGACGTTTCCCACGCGGACGGGGAACAGGCCTGCCACGCGCAGGCATTGGGTAGCACGTGGGGCAGGCCTAGGGTGGGGTAGCGTAGGTTATGAGTGGGGTAGTGTAGGTTATTATTGCCTCTCCTTTATGCATTTTTTGTTAGTAAGTTGTATTAGTAAGTTAGTTAGGTTAGGATAAGTTTTGCTTGAGTTAATAGATAATTTTATTAATAGATTTAAATGAGTTTAGAATTAGATTGTTAATTAGGTTAGTAGTTAGTTGTTATGTGTATCATTAGTAGGGAGCTAGTGTAAGATAAGATGGCACCAAATTAGATAGCTTAAATTTAGTTATTCTCTTTAGTTTTGGTTGTAATTTTGTTTATATTAATAAGTAGTTTTATATATATGTGGGATTCTTAGAACGTGGTATAATGTTTATTTTAGTAGTTGATTAGTGTAGTAATATTGTTTTAAACCTAAATACTTAAGTTAGGTTAGTTAAACTTTAAGTCTAATGTTTTAAATGATGTTAGTTTAGACTGGTAACTAGTTGTTAGATACTTTTAATTGTTCTAATTTGAAAGTCAGATTTGAAATTTGCATTATCTATAAATTAGTTTTAACTCAATAGCAATTCAAATTAGAGTATTCAAGATTCATGTATATTTGTGTTAGCATCATAATGTTTTTATAAAAAAATCAGTTAGGTGGACTTTAGTATTGGCATTATTAACGTGATCACAAATTTAATATAGTTCAAATTAAGTTTAGTCCTACTTATGGATTTAGTTGAAATAATTCCTGCCTCCAGTTCCTATAGTGAACAATAGATTGATATAAATTAGATTGATATGAGAACAAGGAAATAAATTTGATAATTAATATGTAGATTGTATAATCGATAATATTGTTATCCCTATGATGTGTACATTAAAGATTAGTTGGAATTTGGATTAAAATTTTATAACAAAAACGAGAATGAAGTTGAAAGAAGTTAATTAATTAATGTTAAGCCTAGAGAAAATGATTAAGTTGTAGTGATGTTCAAGTTGTCAATTTAGTGTCAAGGACCTAGTTAATTAGATCATCCTTAAGGTTGTAGCAATTGATCATGATTAATTCCATTAGTTAACCCTTTAAAACTTCTGCGACTTTGTTATCTTATTTAATCTTGGATGATCATATGAACATTGTCGACCCTATCATTTTAATTAGTTAAAAAAAAATTGTATGTGTTTTTGCCACTTACTTTCGGGCATGACAAATCAGTTAACTCCTTTTTCTACTCAAATTGAATCAATTAACTCCTTATTTTACTCAAATTAAATCTGTCAACTCCCTTTAATTTGGAAATCTCCCTTTATGACTGAACTTCACCTTTAATCCTGACCGTTGATTAAAATCGATCTCAACCATTGATAAATTCCAGGAAAGTCTATTTAAGAGACCCTCATCTCTTCATTTTGAAAGGTTGAATGAGAATTTGCATCAAATTGT
This sequence comes from Cupressus sempervirens, assembly GCA_028749045.1. Classification (NCBI taxonomy): domain Eukaryota; kingdom Viridiplantae; phylum Streptophyta; class Pinopsida; order Cupressales; family Cupressaceae; genus Cupressus; species Cupressus sempervirens. The sequence continues at coordinate 116,192,672 of CM053783.1, forward strand.
TGCTGAAATTCATACTCACATTTGCTCATATTCACATACGCAAAGATCAAGTTTGAGCAAAAGTTGACCAGATTTAACCACGGTTGCCTTGAGTTGATGAGTTTCGGAAAGAATTTTGAAATAATTAAACAAAATTATTTAATTAAATGCAGTAGTTACTTCTAATTAATTAAACAAAGTTATTTAATTAAATAAAAAGCCATTCCTAATTACTTAAATGAAGTTATTTCAATAAATAAGAAAAGTGTCTCTAATTAATTAAAGATTATTTAATTAAATAGAAAAAGTAATTATGAGAGCATATCTCATTTTATTAAATTAAATATCTTGACAAAATCTCTCTTCAGTTCAAAAAGGAAAATTTCCAGTTCACTATTGATAAAAAATGAGTTAAATCAGTTAACTCCTTTTTCTACTCAAATTGAATCAATTAACTCCTTATTTTACTCAAATTAAATCTGTTAACTCCCTTTAATTTGGAAATCTCCCTTTATGACTGAACTTCACCTTTAATCGTGACCATTGATGAATTCAAGGAAAGTCTATTTAAGAGACCCTCATCTCTTCATTTTGAAAGGTTGAATGAGAATTTGCATCGAATTGTTGCTGGAATTGATACTCACATTTGCTCATATTCACATAAGCAAAGATCAAGTTTGACCAAAACTTGACCAGATTTAACCACGGTTGACTTGAGTTAACTAGTTTCGAAAAGAATTTTGAAATAATTAAATGAAATTATTTAATTAAATGGAGTACATACTTCTAATTAATTAAACAAAGTTATTTAATTAAATGAGAAGTCATTCCTAATTAATTAAATAAAGTTATTTAATTAAATAAGAAAATTGTCTCTAATTAATTAAAAATTATTTAATTAAATAGAAAAAGTAATTATGAGAGCATATCTCATTTTACTAAATTAAATATCTCAACAAAATCTCTCTTCAGTTCAGAAAGGGAAATTTCCAGTTCATTATTGATAAAAAATGAGTTAAATCAATTAACTCTTTTTCTACTCAAATTGAATTAGTTAACTCCTTATTTTATTCAAATTAAATCTATTAACTCCCTTTAATTTGGAAATCTCCCTTTATGACTGAACTTCACCTTTAATCCTGACTGTTGATTGAAATCGATCTCAACCGTTGATGAATTCCAAGAAAGTCTATTTAAGAGACCCGCATCTCTTCATTTTGAAAGGTTGAATGAGAATTTGCATCAAATTTTTGCTAGAATTCATACTCACATTTGCTCATATTCACATATGGAAAGATCAAGTTTGACCAAAAGTTGATCAAATTTAACCACGGTTGACTTGAGTTGACTAGTTTCGAAAAGAATTTTGAAATAATTAAATTAAATTGTTTAATTAAATGAACTACTTACTTCTAATTAATTAAACAACGTTATTTAATTAAATGAGAAGCCATTCCTAATTAATTAAATAAAGTTATTTAATTAAATAAGAAATGTGTCTCTAATTAATTAAAGATTATTTAATTAAATAGAAAAAGTAATTATGAGAGCATATCTCATTTTCTTAAATTAAATATCTCAACAAAATATCTCTTCAGTTCAAAAAGGGAAATTTCCAGTTACCTATTGATCAAAAATGAGTTAAATCAGTTGACTCCTTTTTCTACTCGAATTGAATCAGTTAACTCCTTATTTTACTCAAATTAAATCTATTAACTCCCTTTAATTTGGAAATCTCCCTTTATGATTGAACTTCATCTTTAATCCTGACCATTGATTGAAATCGATCTCAACCATTGATGAATTTCAGGAAAGTCTATTTAAGAGACCCTCATCTCTTCATTTTGAAAGGTTGAATGAGAATTTGCATCGATTTGTTGCTGAAATTCACACTCACATTTGCTAATATTCACATACACAAAGATAAAGATTGACCAAAAGTTGACCAGATTTAACCGCGATTGACTTGAGTTGACTAGTTTCGAAAATAATTTTAAAATAATTAAATGAAATTATTTAATTAAATGGAGTACTTACTTCTAATTAATTAAAAAAAGTTATTTAATTAAATGAAAAGCCATTCCTAATTAATTAAATGAAGTTACTTAATTAAATTAGAAAAGTGTCTCTAATTAATTAAAAATTATTTAATAAAATAGAAAATGTAAATATGAGAGCATATCTAATTTTATTAAATTAAATATCTCAACAAAATCTCTCTTCAGTTCAAATAGAGAAAATTTTCAGTTCATTATTGATAAAAAATGAGTTAAATCAGTTAAATCCTTTTTCTACTCAAATTGAATCAGTTAACTCCTTATTTTACTCAAATTAAATATGTTAACTCCCTTTATTACTAAACTTCAACTTTAGTCCTGACCGTTGATTGAAATCAATCTCAAGCATTGATGAATTCCAGGAAAGTCTATTTAAGAGACCCTCATCTCTTCATTTTGAAAGGTTGAATGAGAATTTGCATCGAATTGTTGTTGGAATTCATACTCACATTTGCTCATATTCACATATGCAAAGATCAAGTTTGACCAAAAGTTGACCAGATTTAACCACGGTTGACTTGAGTTGACTAATTTTGAAAAGAATTTTGAAATAATTAAATGAAATTATTTAATTAAAGGGATTACTTACTTCTAATTAATTAAACAAAGATATTTAATTAAATGAGAAGCCATTTCTAATTAATTAAATGAAGTTATTTAATTAAATAAGAAAAGTATCACTAATTAATTAAAGATTATTTAATTAAATAGAAAAAGTAATAATGAGAGCATATCTCATTTTATTAAATTAAATATCTCAACAAAATCTCTCTTCAGTTCAAAAAGGGAAATTTCCAGTTCACTATTGATAAAAGAGGAGTTAAATCAGTTAACTATTTTTTCTACTCAAATTGAATCAGTTAACTCCTTATTTTACTCAAATTAAATCTATTAACTCACTTTAATTTAGAAATCTCCCTTTATGACTGAACCTCACCTTTAATCCTAACCGTTGATTGAAATCGATCTCAACCGTTGATGAATTCTAAGAAAGTCTATTTAAGAGACCCTTATCTCTTCATTTTGAAAGGTTGAATGAGAATTTGAATCGAATTGTTGTTGGAATTGATACTCACATTTGCTCATATTCACATACAGAAAGATCAAATTTTGACCAAAAGGTGATCGGATTTAACCACGATTGACTTGAGTTGACTAGTTTCGAAAAGAATTTTGAAATAATTAAACGAAATTATTTAATTAAATGGAGTACTTAATTCTAATTAATTAAACAAAGTTATTTAATTAAATGAGAAGCTATTCCTAATTAATTAAATAAAGTTATGTAATTAAATAAGAAAAGTGTCTCTAATTAATTAAAGATTATTCAATTAAATAAAAAAAGTAATTATGAGAGCATATCTCATTTTATTAAATTAAATATCTCAACAAAATCTCTCTTCAGTTCAAAAAGGAAAATTTCCAGTTCACTATTGATCAAAAATAAGTTAAATCAGTTTACTCCTTTTTCTAATCAAATTGAATCAGTTAACTAATTATTTTACTCAAATTAAATCTATTATTTCCCTTTAATTTGGAAGTCTCCCTTTATGACTGAACTTCACTTTTAATCCTAACTGTTGATTGAAATCGATCTCAACCGTTGATAAATTTCAAGAAAGTATATTTAAGAGACCGTTATCTCTTCATTTTGAAAGGCTGAATGAGAATTTGCATCGAATTGTTGCTGGAATTCATACTCACATTTTATCATATTCACATATGCAAAGATCAAGTTTGACCAAAAGTTGACCAGATTTAACCACGGTTGATTTGAGTTGACCAGTTTTGACAAGAATTTTGAAATAATTAAACTAAATTATTTAAATAAATGGAGTACTTACTTCTAATTAATTAAACAACGTTATTTAATTAAATGAGAAGCCATTCCTAACTAATTCAATGAAGTTATTTAATTAAATAAAAAAAATTCTCTAATTAATTAAAGATTATTTAATTAAATAGAAAAAGTAATTATGAGAGCATATCTCTTTTTATTAAATTAAATATCTGAACAAAATCTCTCTTCAATTCAAAAAAGAAAATTTTCAGTTCACTATTGATAAAAAATGAGTTAAATCAGTTAACTCCTTTTCCTACTCAAATTGAATAAGTTCACTCCTTATATTACTCAAATTAAATCTGTTAACTCCCTTTAATTTGGAAATCTCCCTTTATGAATGAACTTCACCTTTAATCCTGACGATTGATTGAAATCGATCTCAACCGTTGATGAATTACAAGAAAGTCTATTTAAGAGACCCTCATCTCTTCATTTTGAAAGGTTGAATGAGAATTTGCATCGAATTGTTGGTAGAATTCATACTCACATTTGCTCATATTCACATACGCAAAGATCAAATTTGACCAAAAGTTGACCAGATTTAACGACGATTGACTACTTTCGAAATTTTTTTTGAAATAATTAAACGAATTTATTTAATTAAATGGAGTACTTCTAATTAATTAAATAAAGTAATTTAATTAAATGAGAAGCCATTCCTAATTAATTGAATGAAGTTATTTAATTAAATAAGAAAACTGTCTCTAATTAATTAAACATTATTTAATTAAATAGAAAATGTAATTAAGAGAGCATATATAATTTTATTACATTAAATATCTCAACAAACTATCTCTTCAGTCCAAAAAAGGAAATTTCCAAGTCACTATTGATCAAAAATGAGTTAAATCAGTTAACTCATTTTTCTACTAAAATTGAATCAGTTAACTCCTTATTTTGCTCAAATTAATTCTGTTTACTCCCTTTAATTTGGAACTCTACCTTTATGACTGAACTTCACCTTTAATCTAGACCGTTTATTGAAATTGATCTCAACTATTGATAAATTCCAAGAAAGTCTATTTAAGAGACCCTCACCTCTTCATCTTCAAAGGTTGAACGAGAATTTGCATTGAATTGTTGCTGGAATTCATACTCACATTTGCTCATATTCACATACGCAAAGATCAAGTTTGACCAAAAGTTGACCAGATTTAACCACAGTTGACTTGAGTTGACTAGTTTCGAAAAGAATTTTGAAATAATTAAACAAAATTATTTAATTAAATGGAGTACTTACTTCCAATTAATTAAACAAAGTTATTTAATTAAATGAGAAGCCATTCCTAATTAATTGAAGTTATTTAATTAAATAAGAAAAGTGACTATAATTAATTTAAAATTATTTAATTAAATAGAAAAACTAATTACGAGAGCATATCTCATGTTATTAAATTAAATATCTCAACAAAATCTCTCTTCAGTGCAAAAAGGGAAATTTTCAGTTCACTATTAATAAAAAATTAGTTAAATCAGTTATCTCCTTTTTCTACTAAAATTGAATCAGTTAACTACTTATTTTTCTCAAATTAAATCTATTAACTCCCTTTAATTTGGAAATCTTCTTTTATGATTGAATTTCAACTTTAATCCTGACCGTTGATTGAAATCGATCTCAACCGTTGATGAATTCCAGGAAAGTCTATTTAAGAGACCCTCATCTCTTCATTTTGAAAGGTTTAATGAGAATTTGCATCGAATTGTTGATGGTATTCATACTCACATTTTCTCATATTCACATAAGCAAAGATCAAGTTTGACCAAAATTTGACCAAATTTAACCACGATTGACTTGAGTTGACTAGTCTCGAAAAGAATTTTAAAATAATTAAACGAAATTATTTAATTAAATGGAGTACTTACTTCTAATTATTTACACAAAGTTATTTAATTAAATGAGAAGCCATTCCTAATTAATTAAATGAAGTTATTTAATTAAATAAGAAAAGTGTCTCTAATTAATTTTAAGATTATACAATTAAATAGAAAAAGTAATTATGACAGCATATCTCATTTTATTAAATTAAATATCTCAACAAAATATCTCTTCAGTTCAAAAAGGAAACTTTCCAATTCACTATTGATCAAAAATTAGTTAAATCAGTTAACTCCTTTTTCTACTCAAATTGAATCAGTTAACTCCTTATTTTACTCAAATTAAATCTGTTAACTCCCTTTAATTTAGAAATCTCCCTTTATGACTGAACTTCACCTTTAATCTTGATCGTTTACTGAAATCGATCTCAACCGTTGATGAATTCCAGAAAAGTCTATTTAAGAGACCCTCATATGTTCATTTTGAAAGGTTGAATGAGAATTTTCATTGAATTGTTGCTAGAATTCATACTCACGTTTGCTCATATTCACATACGCAAAGATCAAGTTTGACCAAAAGTTGACCAGATTTAGCTATAGTTGACTTGAGTTGACTAATTTCGAAAATAATTTTGAAATAATTAAACAAAATTATTTAATTAAATGGAGTACTTACTTCTAATTAATTAAACAAAGTTATTTAATTAAATGAGAAGCCATTCCTAATTAATTAAATGAAGTTATTTAATTAAATAAGAAAAGTGTCTCTAATTAATTAAAGATTACTCAATTAAATAGAAAAATTAATTAAAGATTACTTAATTAAATAGAAAAAGTAATTATGAGAGCATATCTCATTTTATTAAATTAAATATCTCAACAAAATCTCTCTTCAGTTCAAAAAGGGAAATTTTCAGTTCACTAATGATCAAAAATGAGTTAAATGAGTTAACTCCTTTTTCTACTCAAAATGAATCAGTTAACTTCTTATTTTGCTCAAATTAAATCTGTTAACTCCCTTTAATTTGGAAATCTCCTTTTATGACTAAACTTCACTTTTAATCCTGACTGCTGACTGAAATCGATCTGAACCATTGATAAATTTCAAGAAAGTCTCTTTAAAAGACCGTCATCTCTTCATTTTGAAAGGTTGAATGACAATTTGCAACGAATTGTTGTTGGAATTCATACTTACATTTGCTCATATTGACATATGCAAAGATCAAGTTTGACCAAAAGTTGACCATATTTAACCACGGTTGACTTGAGTTGACTAGTTTCGAAAAGAATTTTGAAATAATTAAACGAAATTATTTAATTAAATGGAGTACTTACTTCTAATTAATTAAACAAAGTTATTTAATTAAATGAGAAGCCATTCCTAATTAATTAAATGAAGTTATTTAATTAAATAAGAAAAGTGTCTCTAACTAATTAAAGATTATTTAATTAAATAGAAAAAGTAATTATGAGAGCATATCTCATTTTATTAAATTAAATATCTCAACAAAATCTCTCTTCAGTTCAAAAAGGGAAATTTCCAGTTCACTATTGATAAAAAATGAGTTAAATGAGTTAACTCCTTTTTCTACTCAAATTGAATCAGTTAACGCCTTATTTTATTCAAATTAAATCTATTAACTCCCTATAATTTGCAAATCTTCCTTTATGACTGAACGTCACTTTTAATCTTGACCGTTGATTAAAATCGATCTCAACCGTTGATGAATTCCAAGAAAGTCTATTTAAGAGACCCTCATCTGTTCATTTTGAAAGGTTGAATGAGAATTTGCATCGAATTGTTGCTAGAATTCATACTCACATTTGCTCATATTCACATACGCAAAGATCAAGTTTGACCAAAAGTTGACCAAATTTAGCTACGGTTGAATTGAGTTGACTAGTTTCGAAAAGAATTTTGAAATAATTAAATGAAATTATTTAATTAAATGGAGTAGTTACTTCTAATTAATTAAACAAAGTTATTTAATTAAATGAGAAGCCATTCCTAATTAATTAAATGAAGTTATTTAATTAAATAAGAAAAGTGTCTCTAATTAATTAAAGATTACTTAATTAAATAGAAAAAGTAATTATGAGAGCATTTCTCATTTTTTTAAATTAAATATCTCAAAGAAAACTCTCTTCATTTCAAAAAGGGAAATTTTCAGTTCACTATTGATCGAAAATGAGTTAAATGAGTTAACTCCTTTTTCTACTGAAAATGAATCAGTTAGCTTCTTATTTTACTCAAATTAAATCTGTTAACTCCCTTTAATTTAGAAATCTCCGTTTATGACTGAATTTCACCTTTAATCCTGAACGTTGATTGAAATCGATCTCCATCGTTGATAAATTTTAGGAAAGTCTATTTAAGAGACCCTCATCTCTTCATTTTGAAAGGTTGAATGAGAATTTGCAATGAATTGTTGTTGGAATTCATACTCACATTTGCTCATATTCACATACGCAAAGATCAAGTTTGACCAAAAGTTGACCAGATTTAATCACGGTTGACTTGAGTTGACTACTTTCGAAAAGAATTTTGAAATAATTAAATGAAATTATTTAATTAAATGAAGTACTTACTTCTAATTAATCAAACAAAGTTATTTAATTAAATGAGAAGCCATTCCTAATTAATTAAACGAAGTTATTTAATTAAATAAGAAAAGTATCTCTAATTAATTAAAGATTATTTAATTAAATAGAAATAGTAATTATGAGAACATATCTCATTTTATTAAATTAAATATCTCAACAAAATCTCTCTTCAGTTCAAAAAGTGAAATTTCCAGTTCACTATTGATAAAAAATGAGTTAAATGAGTTAAATCATTTTTCTACTCAAATTGAATCAATTGACTTCTTATTTTACTCAAATTAAATCTGTCAACTCCCTTTAATTTGGAAATCTTCCTTTATGATTGAACTTCACCTCTAATCCTGACCGTTGATTGAAATCGATCTCAACCGTTGATGAATTCCACGAAAGTCTATTTAAGAGACCCTTATCACTTCGTTTTGAAAGATTGAATGAGAATTTGCATCAAATTGTTGCTGGAATTCAAACTCACATTTTCTCATGTTCACATACGCAAAGATCAAGTTTGACCAAAAGTTGACAAGATTTAACTACGGTTGACTTTGATCGACTACTTTCGAAAAGAATTTTGAAATAATTAAAGGAAATTATTTAGTTAAATGGAGTACTTACTTCTAATTAATTAAACAAAGTTATTTAATTAAATAAGAAGCCATTCCTAATTAATTAAATAAAGTTATTTTATTAAATAAGAAAAGTGTCTCTAATTAATTAAATATTATTTAATTAAATAGAAAAAGTAATTATGAGAGCATATCTCATTTTATTAAATTAAATATCTCAACAAAAGCTCTCTTCAGTACAAAAAGGGAAATTTCCAGGTCACTATTGATCAAAAATGAGTTCAATCAGTTAACTCCTTTTTCTACTCAAATTGAATCAGTTAACTCCTTATTTTACTCCAATTAAATCTGTTAACTCCTTTTAATTTGGAAATCTCCCTTTATGACTGAACTTCACCTTTAATCCAAACCGTTGATTGAAATCGATCTCAACCGTTGATGAATTCCATGAAAGTCTATTTAAGAGACCCTCATCTTTTCATTTTGAAAGGTTGAATGAGAATTCGCATCGAATTGTTGCTGGAATTCATACTCACATTTGCTCATATTCACATACGCAAAGATCAAGTTTAACCAAAAGTTGACTTGATTTAACCATGGTTGATTGAGTTGACTAGTTTTGAAAAGAAGTTTGAAATAATTAAACGAAATTATTTAATTAAATTGAGTACTTACTTTTAATTAATTAAACAAAGTTATTTAATTAAATTAGAAGCCATTCTTAATTAATTAAATGAAGTTATTTAATTAAATAAGAAAAGTGTCTCTAATTATTTAAAGATTATTTAATTAAATAGAAAAAGTAATTATCAGAGCATATCTCATTTTATTAAATTAAATATCTCAACAAAATCTCTCTTTAGTTCAAAAAGGGAAATTTCCAGTTCACTATTGATCAAAAATGAGTTAAATCAGTTCACTCCTTTTTCTACTCAAATTGAATCAGTTAACTCCTTATTTTACTCAAATTAATTCTGTTAACTCGCTTTAATTTGGAAATCTCCCTTTATTACTGAACTTCACCTTTAATCCTGACCGTTGATTGAAATCGATCTCAACCATTGATGAATTCCAGGAAAGTCTATTTAAGAGACCCCCATCTTTTCATTTTGAAAGGTTGAATGAGAGTTTGCATCGAATTGTTGCTGGAATTCATACTCACATTTGCTCATATTCACATACGCAAAGATCAAGTTTGACCAGAAGTTGACCAGATTTAAGCACGGTTGACTTGAGTTGACTAGTGACGAATTTTTTTTTGAAATAATTAAACAAAATTATTTAATTAAATGAAGTACCCACTTCTAATTTATTAAACATAAATATTTAATTAAATGAGAAGCCATCGCTAATTAATTAAATGAATTTATTTAATTAAATAAGGAAAATGTCTCTAATTAATTAAAGATTACTTAATTAAATAGAAAAAGTAATTATGAGAGCATATCTCATTTTATTAAATTAAATATCTCAACAAAATCTCTCTTCAGTTCAGAAAGGGAAATTTCCAGTTCACTGTTGATAAAAAATAAGTTAAATTAGTTAACTCTTTTTTCTACTCAAATTGAGTCAGTTAACTCCTTATTTTACTTAAATTAAATCTATTAACTCCTTTTAATTTTAAAATCTCCCTTTATGAATGAACTTCACCTTTAATCCTGATCGTTAATTGAAATCGATCTCAACCGTTGATGAATTCCAGGAAAGTCTATTTAAGAGACCCTCATCTCTTCATTTTGAAAAGTTGAATGAGAATTTGCATCGAATTATTGCTGGAATTCATACTCATATTTTCTCATATTCACATACGCAAAGATCAACTTTGACCAAAAGTTGACCAGATTTAACCGCAATTGACTTGAGTTGACTAGTTTCGAAAAGAATTTTGAAATAATTAAACGAAATTATTTAATTAAATGGAGTACTTACTTCTAATTAATTAAACAAAGTTATTTAATTAAATGAGAAGCCATTCCTAATTAATTAAATGAAATTATTTAATTAAATAAGAAAAGTGTCTCTAATTAATTAAAGATTACTTAATTAAATAGAAAAAGTAATTATGAGAGCATATCTCATTTTATTAAATTAAATATCTCAACAAAATCTCTCTTCAGTTCAAAAAGGGAAATTTCCAGTTCACTATTGATCAAAAATGAGTTAAATCAGTTAACTCCTTTTTCTACTGAAACTGAATCAGTTAACTTCTTATTTTACTTAAATTAAATATGTTGACTCCCTTTAATTTGGAAATCTCCCTTTATGACTGAACTTCACCTTTAATCCTGACCGCTGATTGAAATCGATCTCAACCGTTGATGAATTCCAGGAAAGTCTATTTAATAGACCCTCATCTCTTCATTTTGAAAAGTTGAATGAGAATTTGCGTCGAATTGTTGCTGAAATTCACACTCACATTTGCTCTTATTCACATACGCAAAGATCAAGTTTGACCAAAAGTTGACCAGATTTAACCACGGTTGACTTGAGTTGACTACTTTCGAAAAGAATTTTGAAATAATTAAACGAAATTATTTATTTAAATGGAGTACTTACTTCTAATTAATTAAACAAAATTATTTAATTAAATGAGAAGCCATTCCTAATTAATTAGATGAAGTTATTTAATTAAATAAGAAAAGTGTCTCTAATTAATTAAATATTATTTAATTAAATAGAGAAAGTAATTATGAGAGCATATCTCATTTTATTAAATTAAATATCTCAACAAAATCTCTCTTTAGTTCAAAAAGGGAAATTTTCAGTTCACTATTGATCAAAAATGAGTTAACTATTTTTTCTACTCAAATTGAATCAGTTAACTCCTTATTTTACTCAATGTAATGCCACACTAAGCATAACCAAAAGAAATGCAAACAAAGAACAAATACCATAATCACAATAAATTTTTTTATTTTTATTTTATATAAGTACAAATACACAGATTGAATCATTCTTAAACTGAAAACCTCAATAAGAAATAAAATATCATCTATCTATGTTTCCAAAATGATGCTAATACAAATCGAGTTTAGTACAATAATGTAGTACAACATCCTTTCTAAACACCTATGTCTAACATAGTAATCCCTAGATGCTGTTTCAAAAGTAACTTCAATAGTCATCTTTGGTTAATTGCTAAACATTCTCGAAACACTTGGAAAACATACAACAATGCAACACAACACAACAAGGGGGCTTAGTACACACTGAGTTAAAAAGCATAATCCACTTGCATACATGTTAGAATAAACATATACATAATTGTAATGCAAATATCTAAACCACGTTAACATAGTGCAGTTTCAAATTAATATGAAAGAAGTAAACATTTACTTAACAATGCAAAATTAAACTCGCACTAAGAATAACCCATAAATGAATCATATATATACTAAGGTGTCATTGTTATGGCACTAAGATTCTGCATCCATGTATGGTATGCTCATAGTCAACACATAACGGTAATCTCTATTATACTTGTCAATGACAAAATAGAGATATGCCTTATTCTCCGTACTTAACCATATAAGTTTAAGTCATAGGTAAGGCCAATTATCTTTTATATGTAATTAACCCACCCAATACCATTTTAAGTTATCACTAAATTAATTAACTGAATCAGATAACCAAATCCAGCCACCCCAATATATGTTCATCACTGCTATTCTTAAAATATACATCAAACAGATATACTAAGAATGTACATACAACAGATATTAATCAGTTTACAACATGATACTACAGAGCATATACTAACTATTCATAAAATATCCACATTAATATAGAAATAACAACAACTGTCAATGCCTCTCTTTTTCAAATGATGTCATATTCAATTGTGGATAATATCTCAAAACAACAGGTAGTTATAACTCAAACTTCCCCATATTATAATAACCAAATTAAGCCATCTCTATGTTTCCTCTATTTATATCGAGTTTCATATTAACATTCACATAAGATTGCTCTCAGTTTCTAGTCACGACAGTCATTATATTCCTTCAAACAACTTAATCACAACAAAAATATAAATCCTTCGCTCTTTATTGAAAATAACTTTTATATTTAAATAAGAAAACAAATTATAATGTTCATTAATGCTGTCACAGAGAATTTTCTACTTGCTTCAGGTTTTCTTTTTTCATCTATTTGACAGAATGTCCTTACTAACAGTAACCACACATGGATCACCATATTATTTTTTAAATACATAATGTCTGAGTTAAAGAATTTCAAGCATTTTGTATAACATAACAACTTAATCCTCGGTTCCAGTTATCTAACTCATGAAACAAAGTAATAGTGCCCTCAATTAGTCATGAGACTGCAACCTAATGCTAGTTCATGACTGTGGTTGAACCACACATATTAATAAACTCGAAACACGGTTTCTCCCAAAGCTCGGCCCTGTATAAAATGAATTCCCTAGTTTAACACAATAACTCAATAACATAATAACCTAATAACATAATGATATTACTTGCTGGTTCAAATTTATCTACGGTTCCTACTAACTGTTTGTCGAAGAGTCTGCCCATGATTTCATTTAGTGATTCGACTATTGTCTATGTTTTCCATTCCAACATCTCGATACCATATAACTTCTAATACCCATATTTCATAACATGCATAGTGGTTCGCTTCCTACATCGCACCCATGTTTGTATTCATAAAACAAGTTTAGTTTTACACCTCCCATTTGAAACATATTGTAACAATGATATCGCCTCCAACTACAAACAAATATACATTGGTACACATAACCCTTAGTCCATGCAACTACCCAAAATCGTAAGCATATATAGTTATTTGCTACAACTAGGTCATACCACATATAATCACAGCAAACACAAGCATGAAAATAACTGTTACAAAATAACTGAATCCAAACCAAACCCCATATCATAGTGAAGTTGTGATCTATGTGGCAAGCTATTTTCATAACAAAATGTCTACATATTAAATGAACTTGCAACACACAAACTACCTCAGGATCTATACACAGAGTTTAGAAACCATCTAAGCCCCAAAGAAAATAGCAAAACAGAAAACATAGATGTATATATGTAACCAATATCCAAATATGGATATAAACAGATCTCGGCACTCATGCCCAGCCCTGCTTATACCATACCTGGGTATCGACAAACATGTTTTTAGAAGAAAGTTGTAGTCTCTACAATTCCTTTAAACAACATTAACACCCAAAATAGTAAAGGAATAGGTAAGGAAATGCCCCCTACCTCCAAATTTCAAAAGATGGAAACTCAAAATGAAGCCCAGCAACCAAATTTGCTGCTAAAACCCCAAACCAAAACCAGACGTCCAACACTAAAAACTCTGATAATGAATGATACTGTGGATTCCAACAATGTTTGGATTGATAAACAGGAAAGCCCTGTTGACCAAATCCTCCATGATGCTGGATTTTAGCCATAAGCATCACAGATGCAAAACATACAAAAAAATGTGGCCAAATTCCTGGCCCAAACATAACTAGAACTGAAACGTACACATAGAAAAATGACCGAGCACTTCAATGAAATAATTCCTCTTTAAATGAGCATTAAAAGAAACTGAACCACCTCCACCATGCCGAGTATAGATGGAAATAAATCTGCCACTGCCATATATGTTTGGATAATAAACATTAACATAAACCTCATTCAAAGCATCGAGACCCATATAGGGTTTTAGGCTAGTAAACTTTGTCTTTTGAAAATATGATGTGCAAAACACATAGTTAATAACAACAGCAGGTTTAAATGCCATTTTAACTAATAGAAATTAATTACAACATAAACTTAATGCATATATACATATAGACCTTTTTAATATACAACACACCCACACACACACACACACACACACACAAACACACACACACATACATATATAAAAGACTAGATAAAAGAATATTAGGAAAATACTTAAGTTTAGCAAATATCCACTATACAGTGAATTATCCTTAAAACTAGAAATATTAGGACTTAATTCTAACCACAACATAAGTTTATCAGACTCATAAATGTCTCTATAAAGGCTTAAAAATAGAGTAATTCTGAAACAGAAACATAATCATCCAAAAAGAACTTATAGTCCCAAAGTCTTAAAATGCGGTAAAATTGAAATAGTTGTTAGGCATGACACTCAAATTAAATCTGTTAACTCCCTTTAATTTGAAAATCTCCCTTTATGACCGAACTTCACCTTTAATCTTGACCGTTGATTGAAATCGATCTCAACCATTGATGAATTCTAGGAAAGTCTATTTAAGAGACCCTCATCTCTTCATTTTGAAAGGTTGAATGAGAATTTGCATCGAATTGTTGCTGGAATTCATACTCACATTTGCTCATATTCACATACGCAAAGATCAAATTTGACCAAAAGTTGACCAGATTTAACCACAGTTGACTTGAGTTGACTAGTTTCAAAAAGAATTTAATAAATAATTAAACGAAATTATTCAATTAAATGGAGTACTTACTTCTAATTAATTAAAAAAAGTTATTTAATTAAATGAGAAGCCATTCCTAATTAATTAAATGAAGTTATTTAATAAAATAAGAAAAGTGTCTCTAATTAATTAAAGATTATTTAATTAAATAGAAAAAGTAATTATGAGAGCATATCTCATTTTATTAAATTAAATATCTCAACAAAATCTCTCTTCAGTTCAAAAAGGGAAATTTCCTGTTCACTATTGATAAAAAATGAGTTAAATCAGTTAACTCCTTTTTCTACTCAAATTGAAACAGTTAACTCTTTATTTTACTCAAATTAAATCTGTTAACTCCCTTTAATTTGGAAATCTCCCTTTATGACTGAACTTCACCTTTAATAATGACCGTTGATTGAAATCGATCTCAACCATTGATGAATTCTAGGAAAGTCTATTTAAGAGACCCTCATCTCTTCATTTTGAAAGGTTGAATGAGAATTCGCATTGGATTGTTGCTGGAATTCATACTCACATTTGCTCATATTCAAATACGCAAAGATCAAGTTTTACCTAAAGTTGACCACATTTAACCACGGTTGAATTGACTTGATTAGTTTCGAAAAGAATTTTGAAATAATTAAACAAAATTATTTAAATAAATGGAGTACTTACTTCTAATTAATTAAAAAAAATTATTTAATTAAATGAAAAGCCATTCCTAATTAATTAAATGAAGTTATTTAATTAAATAAAAAAAGTCTCTAATTAATTAAAGATTATTTAATTAAATAGAAAAAGTAATTATGAGAGCATATCTCATTTTATTAAATTAAATATCTCAACAAAATCTCTCTTCGGTTCAAAAAGGGAAATTTCCAATTCACTATTGATAGAAAATGAGTTAAATCAGTTAACTCCTTTTTCTACTCAAATTGAATCAGTTAACTCCTTAGTTTACTCAAATTAAATATGTTAACTTCCTTTCATTTGAAAATCCACCTTTATGACTGAACTTCACCTTTAATCCTGACCGTTGATTGAAATTGATCTTGACCGTTGATGAATTCAAGGAAAGTCTATTTAAGAGACCCTCATCTCTTCATTTTGAAAAGTTGAATGAGAATTTGCATCAGATTGTTGCTGGAATTCATACTCACATTTGCTCATATTGACATTTGCAAAGATCAAGTTTGACCAAAAGTTGACCAGATTTAACCACGATTGAATTGAGTTGACTAGTTTCGAAAAGAATTTTGAAATAATTAAACAAAATTATTTAATTAAATGGGGTACTTACTTCTAATTAATTAAACAAAGTTATTTAATTAAATGAGAAGTCATTCCTAATTAATTAAATGAAGTTATTTAATTAAATAGGAAAAGTAATTATGAGAGCATATCTCATTTTATTAAATTAAATATCTCAATAAAATCTCTTTTCAGTTCAAAAAGGGAAATTTTCAGTTCACTATTGATAAAAAATGAGTTAAATCAGTTAACTCCTTTTTCTACTCAAATTGAATCATTTAACTCCTTATTTTACTCAAATTAAATCTGTTAACTCCCTTTCATTTGGAAATCTCCCTTTATGACTGAACTTCACCTTTAATCCTGACCATTGATTGAAATCGATCTCAACCATTGATGAATTCCAAGAAAGTCTATTTAAGAGACCCTCATCTCTTCATTTTGAAAGGTTGAATGAGAATTTGCATCGGAATGTTGCTGGAATTCATACTCACATTTGCTCATATTCACATATGCAAAGATCAAATTTGACCAAAAGTTGACCAGATTTAACCACGGTTGAATTGAGTTGACTAGTTTCGAAAAGAATTTTAAAATAATTAAACAAAATTATTTAATTAAATGGAGTACTTACTTCTAATTAATTAAACAAAGCTATTTAATTAAATGAGAAGCCCTTCCTAATTAATTAAATGAAGTTATTTAATTAAATAAGAAAAGTGTCTCCAATTAATTATAGATTATTTAATTAAATAGAAAAAGTAATTAGGAGAGCATATCTCATTTTATTAAATTAAATATCTCAACAAAATCTCTCTTCAGTTCAAAAAGGGAAATTTCCAGTTCACTATTGATCAAAAATGAGTTAAATCAGTTAACTACTTTTTCTACTCAAATTGAATCAGTTAACTCCTTATTTTACTCAAATTAAAATATGTTAACTCGCTTTAATTTGGAAATCTCCCTTTATGACTGAACTTCACCTTTAATCCTGACCGTTGATTGAAATCGATCTCAACCATTGATGAATTCCAAAAAAGTCTATTTAAGAGACCCTTATCTCTTCATTTTGAAAGGTTGAATGAGAATTTGCATTGGATTGTTGCTGGAAATCATACTCACATTTGTTCATATTCACATAGGCAAAGATCAAGTTTGACAAAAAGTTGACCACATTTAACCACGGTTGACATGAGTTAACTAGTTTCGAAAAGAATTTTTGAAATAATTAAACAAAATTATTTAATTAAATGGAGTACTTACTTCTAATTAATTAAAAAAATTTATTTAATTAAATGAGAAGCCATTCCTAATTAATTAAATGATGTTATTGAATTAAATAAGAAAAATGTCTTTAATTAATTAAAGATTATTTAATTAAATAGAAAAAGTAATTATGAGAGCATATCTCATTTTATTAAATTAAATATCTCAACAAAATCTCTCTTTAGTTCAAAAAGGGAAATTTCCAATTCACTATTGATAAAAAATGAGTTAAATTAGTTAACTACTTTTTCTACTCAAATTGAATCAGTTAACTCCTTATTTTACTCAAATTAAATCTGTTAACTCCCTTTAATTTGGAAATCTCCATTTATGACTGAACTTCACCTTTAGTCCTGACCGTTGATTAAAATCAATCTAACCCGTTGATGAATTCCAAGAAAGTCTATTTAAGAGACCCTCATCTCTTCATTTTGAAAGGTTGAATGAGAATTTGCATCGAATTGTTGCTGGAATTCATACTCACATTTGCTCATATTCACATATGCGAAGATCAAGTTTGACCAAAAGTTGACCAGATTTAACCACGGTTGACTTGAGTTGACTAGTTTCGAAAAGAATTTTGAAATAATTAAATGAAATTATTTAATTAAATTGAGTACTTACTTCTAATTAATTAAAAAAAGTTATTTAATTAAATGAGAGGCCATTCCTAATTAATTAAATGAAGTTATTTAATTAAATAAGAAAAGTGTCTCTAATTAATTAAAGATTATTTAATTAAATAAAAAAAGTAATTATGAGAGCATATCTCATTTTATTAAATTAAATATCTCAACAAAATCTCTCTTCAGTTCAAAAAGGGAAATTTCTAGTTCACTATTGATAAAAAATGAGTTAAATCAGTTAAGTACTTTTTCTACTCAAATTGAATCAGTTAACTCCTTATTTTACTAAAATTAAATCTATTAACTCCTTTTAATTTGGAAATCTCCATTTATGACTGAACTTCACCTTTAATCCTGACCGTTGATTGAAATCCATCTAACCCGTTGATGAATTCCAAAAAAGTCTATTTAAGAGACCATCATCTCTTCATTTTGAAAGGTTGAATAAGAATTTGCATCGAATTATTGCTGGAATTCATACTCACATTTGCTCATATTCACATACGTAAAGTGTTGGAATAATGATATATTTGTCATTAGTTACAACACTTATTTGATTCTGAATGCTTACCGAGTTCATCACTCAGTTTACAGTTCATACCAAGCATTCGTTGGTTACCAAGTATGTTCAGTAGTGAAAGATAAAAGAAGTATTCAGTGCTTACCAAGTGAATCGAAGGAGTTAGTTTCTACCGAGTGACACAATGTTTACCGAGTCACCAGTGGTTACCAAGTTCCAAGCTACTCAGAGTGATTAGTATGGACCGAGCCCCTACCTCTACCGAGTGCATGACGATGCTGTGTAATGTAGTGGATGCCGAGTGTGAGAAGGTCACTGAGTGAGTTTGAGAAACCTGAGTTTTCTACTATCTGACTGACTCAGTAATATTTTGTCCACTTGTGTTTGGCCGACCTTGTTGCTATAAATATTGGAATGGTATATATGTAATGTATTGTGCCATTTGCAATATAGAAATGATGAAGAGAAGTAACAGTGAAGTAAGAGCGAATTGAAAGAGAATCAGCAGCGGAGTATTCAACAAGGTTATCAAAGAGCAGCAAAGATATATCCATCACATCAAGTGATCAGTACATAAGATCTAATCAGCAAACCAGTTGCAAGCAGATCCACTGCTTCATCCTAATAGGTGAATCAGTTTTGTAAATCCTTTAATAGGGTAGACTTAAAAGTCTTTTGTAAATCTCCTAAAAGAGTGCATACTTCATTGTATGTTTGTAAATCCTCTAACAAGGTGGATCTAGTAGTCCTACTTGCTCCTAATAGGGCAGATCACCAGAAGTGATCATTGTAAGCCTTAACCGGCCAACTTTATACTGCAGTATTGAGGTTTCGTGGGCATCATCCCCACCCCAGTTTTACTTTTAATTTGAAAGGTTTCTGGGTCACAAAATCAGTGTGTTAATCTTTTCATGCGTTCAGTAAATTAGATGAATGAATGGTGAATTTGTTATTATGCTGAATTGGTTTAAATTTTAAAGCTTACTGATTCACGCCTCCACTCTCAATAACATTGTTAGACCTGAATATTTCCAACAAATCAAGTTTGACCAAAAGTTGACTAGATTTAACCACGGTTGACTTGAGTTGACTAGTTTCGAAAAGAATTTTTAAATAATTAAATGAAATTATTTAATTAAATGGAGTACTTACTTCTAATTAATTAAACAAAGTTATTTAATTAAATGAGAAGCCATTCCTAATTAATTAAATGAAGTTATTTAATTAAATAAGAAAAGTGTCTCTAATTAATTAAAGATTATTTAATTAAATAGAAAGAGTAATTATGAGAGCATATCTCATTTTATTAAATTAAATATCTCAACAAAATCTCTCTTCAGTTCAAAAAGGAAAATTTCTAGTTCACTATTGATAAAAAATGAGTTAAATGAATTAACTCCTTTTTCTACTCAAATTGAATCATTTAACTCCTTATTTTACTCAAATTAAATCTGTTAACTCCTTTTAATTTGGAAACCTCCCTTTATTACTAAACTTCACCTTTAATCTTGACCGTTGATTCAAATCGATCTCAACCGTTGATGAATTCCAGAAAAGTCTATTTAAGATACCCTCATCTCTTCATTTTGAAAAGGTTGAATGAGAATTTGCATCGAATTGTTGCTGGAATTCATACTCAAATTTGCTCATATACACATACACAAAGATCAAGTTTGACCAAAAGTTGACCAAATTTAACCAAAATTGAGTTGAGTTTACTAGTTTCGAAAACAATTTTGAAATAATTAAACATAATTATTTAATTAAATGGAGTACTTACTTCTAATTAATTAAAAAAAGTTATTTAATTAAATGAGAAGCCATTCCTAATTAATTAAATGAAGTTATTTAATTAAATAAGAAAAGTGTCTCTAATTAATTAAAGATTCTTAAATTAAATAGAAAAAGTAATTATGAGAGCATATCCTATTTTATTAAATTAAATATCTCAAGAAAATCTCTCTTCAGTTCAAAAAGGGAAATTTCCAATTTACTATTGATGAAAAATGAGTTAAATCAGTTAACTCCTATTTTTACTCAAATTGAATCAGTTAACTCCTTATTTTACTCAAATTAAATTTGTTAACTCCCTTTAATTTGGAAATCTCCCTTTATGATTGAACTTCACCTTTAATCGTAACTGTTGATTGAAATCGATCTCAATCGTTGATAAATTCAAGAAAAGTCTTTTTAACAGACCCTCATCTCTTCATTTTGAAAGGTTGAATGAGAATTTGCATCGAATTGTTGCTAGAATTCATACTCACATTTTCTCATATTCACATACGCAAAGATCAAGTTTGATCAAAAGTTGACCAGATTTAACCACGGTTGACATGAATTGACTAGTTTCAAATTTTTTTTTGAAATATTTAATAGAAATTATTTAATTAAATGGAGTACTTACTTCTAATTAATTAAACAAATTTATTTAATTAAATGAGAAGCCATTCCTAACTAATTAAATTATGTTATTTAATTAAATAAGAAAAGTGTCTCTAATTAATTAAAAATTATTTAATTAAATAGAAAATGTAATTATGAGACCATATCTTATTTTATTAAATTAAATATCTCAACAAAATCTCTCTTTAGTTCAAAAAGGGAAATTTTCAGTTCACTACTGATTAAAAATGAGTTAAATGAGTTAACTCGTTTTTCTACTCAAATTGAATCAGCTAACTCCTTATTTTACTCAAATTAAATCTGTTAATTCCATTTAATTTGAAAATCTCCCTTTATGACTGAACTTCACTTTTAATCCTGACCGTTGACTCAAATCGATCTCAACCATTGATGAATTCCAAGAAAGTCTATTTAAGAGACCCTCATCTCTTCATTTAGAAAGGTCGAATGAGAATTTGCATTGAATTTTTGCTGGAATTCATACTCACATTTGCTCATATTCACATACGCAAAGATCATGTTTGACCAAAAGTTGACCAGGTTTAACCACGGCTAACTTGAGTTGACTAGTTTCGAAAAGAATTTTGAAATAATTAAATGAAATTATTTAATTAAATGGAGTACTTACTTCTAATTAATTAAATGAGAAGCCATTGCTAATTAATTAAATGAAGTTATTTAATTAAATAAGAAAAGTGTCTCTAATTAATTAAAGATTATTTAATTAAATAGAAAAAGTACTTATGAGAGCATATCTCATTTTATTAAATTAAATATCTCAACAAAATCTCTCTTCAGTTCAAAAAGGGAAATTTCCAGTTCACTATTGATAAAAAATGAGTTAAATCAGTTAACTCCTTTTTCTACTCAAACTGAATCAGTTAACTTCTTATTTTACTTAAATTAAATCTGTTGACTCCCTTTAATTTGGAAATCTCCCTTTATGACTGAACTTCACCTTTAATCCTGACCGTTGATTGAAATCGATCTCAACCGTTGATGAATTCCAGGAAAGTCTATTTAAGAGACCCTGAAATCTTCATTTTGAAAGGTTGAATGAGAATTTGCAACGAATTGTTGCTGGAATTCATACTCACATTTGCTCATATTCACATATGCAAAGATCGAGTTTGACCAATAGTTGACCAGATTTAAACATGGTTGACTTGAGTTGACTAGTTTTGAAAAGAATTTTGAAATAATTAAACAAAATTATTTAATTAAATGGAGTACTTACTTCTAATTAATTAAACAAAGTTATTTAATGAAATGAGAAGCCATTCCTAATTAAATAAATGAAGTTTTTTAATTAAATAAGAAAAGTGTCTCTAATTAATTAAAGATTATTTAATTAAATAGAAAAAGCAATTATGAGAGCATATCTCATTTGATTAAATTAAATATCTCAACAAAATCTCTCTTCAGTTCAAAAAGGGAAATTTCCAGTTCACTATTGATCAAAAATGAGTTATATCAGTTAACTCCTTTTTCTACTCAAATTGAATCATTTAACTCCTTATTTTACTCAAATTAAATCTGTTAACTCCCTTTAATTTGAAAATCTCCGTTTATGACTGAACTTCACTTTTAATCCTGACCGTTGATTGAAATCGATCTCAACCATTGATGAATTCCAGGAAAGTCTATTTAAGAGACCCTCATCTCTTCATTTTGAACGGTTGAATGAGAATTTGCATCGAATTGTTGCTAGAATTCATACTCACATTTGCTCATATTCACATATGCAAAGATCAAGTTTGACCAAAAGTCGATCAGATTTAACTACGGTTGACTTGAGTTGACTAGTTTCAAAAAAAATTAGAAATAATTAAACTAGATTATTTAATTAAATGGAGTACTTACTTCTAATTAATTACACAAAGTTATTTAATTAAATATGAAGCCATTCCTAATTAATTAAATGAAGTTATTTAATTAAATAAGAAAAGTGTCTTTAATTAATTAAAAATTATTTAATTAAATAGAAAAAGTAATTATGAGAGCATATCTCATTTTATTAAATTAAATATCTCAACAAAATCTCTCTTCAGTTCAAAAAGGGAAATTTTTAGTTCACTATTAATCAAAAATGAGTTAAATCAGTTAACTTCTTTTTCTACTCAAATTGAATCAGTTAACTCCTTATTTTACTCAAATTAAATTTGTTAACTCCCTTTAATTTAGAAATCTCCGTTTATGACTGAACTTCAGATTTAATCCTGACCGTTGATTGAAATCGATCTCAATCGTTGATGAATTCCAGGAAAGTCTATTTAAGAGACCCTCATCTCTTCAATTTGAAAGGTTGAATGAGAATTTGCATCGAATTGTTGTTGGAATTCATACTCACATTTGCTCATATTCACATACGCAAAGATCAAGTTTGACCAAAAGTTCTTCAGATTTAACCACGGTTGACTTGAGTTGACTAGTTTCGAAAAGAATTTTGAAATAATTAAACAAAATTATTTAATTAAATGGAGTACTTACATCTAATTAATTAAACAAACTTATTTAATTAAATGAGAAGCCATTCCTAATTAATTAAATGAAGTTATTTAATTAAAAAAGAAAAGTGTCTCTAATTAATTAAAGATTATTTAATTAAATAGAAAAAGTAATTATGATGGCATATCTCATTTGATTAAATTAAATATCTCAACAAAATCTCTCTTCAGTTCAAAAAGGGAAATTTCCAGTTCACTATTGATCAAAAATGAGTTAAATCAGTTAACTCTTTTTTCTACTCAAATTGAATCGGTTAACTCCTTATTTTACTCAAATTAAATCTGTTCACTCCCTTTAATTTGGAAATCTCCCTTAATGACTAAACTTCACTTTTAATCCTGACCGTTGATAGAAATCGATCTCAACCATTGATGAATTCTAGGAAAGTCTATTTAAGAGACCCTCATCTCTTCATTTTGAATGATTGAATGAGAATTTGCATCGAATTGTTGTTGGAATTCATACTCACATCTGCTCATATTCACATACACAAAGATCAAGTTTGACCAAAAGTTGATCAAATTTAACCACGGTTGATTTGAGTTGACTAGTTTCGAAATTTTTTTTGAAATAATTAAACGAAATTATTTAATTAAATGGAGTACTTATTATAATTATTTAAACAAAAATTATTTAATTAAATGAGAAGCCATTCCTAATTAATTAAATGAAGTTATTTAATTTGTGAGGCCTCACCCAATTTGTCATAGTACCAATGAGATAATTGCATAATGGTGATTTTAGTCTTATGTTTGATACACTTTTAAGACTGTAGGGTTATGTCATTTTAATATCTGCATTTTGATGATCCGCAATTACCTCTGCATATTATGACCTAATTGATGCATTTAATGATTCTATTTCATGTTGTAAGCTATTGACATTGCTTTAATAGAAATTGAATGGTAGAAATGCTTGTAATATAAGAAGGTAATGTTGAAGTGGAAATTAGAGTTAAAAGATAAATTTTGTTATGCATTGAAACCTAACCCACATACCTAGGGATTCAATAGTTATGGATTCAGCATCTTGTCGTAGAATATGAAGTTATTCAAAATATTAAATTGACCATGTTATGTTGATAAGTAAAGTTTAGTTTTATAGTATTTTGAACATTTTACATGAAAATTGTTAGAAGAAGTAATGTAATTATAAGGAATGAAGTATGGAACTCAAATATCGAATGTGATATGTAAGTTTTGATATTTTAATATTTTGAAGGTTATATTTGAAATGATTAAGAAAGGGAAAGTTAATTTGAGATGATGAAATATATGCAAGTCTAATGTTGAATGAGATAATGATTTATTTTACATATGCTTTTATGATTTTCTTGGACTACTGACGCTCGAGTTTAGTGTGCAGGAATTTGACCATGGGTTAAAGGGGAATTAAGGCTCAAACTACTACAAACATGACATAACCAAGTTTGAATTAGTGGAAAAGATTCAAACCTAATTGTAATGTGTTTTATTTCATATATGTGAATTGTATGTGTGCCTAGTAGCCTAGTTCATGTATTATTGTAAAACAAGTCATTTTTTTCAATATAATGTGATATTTTGTGTGTGTCACTTGACACTTGTGCTTGTTATGTGATATGACATGTTATTCATCAATGGATCATGTGGCCACCTTATTCTGTGATAAATGCCTCAATTGAGGAATTTGATTATTGCCTTAGTCAGTAAAAGGACAAGGTCATCACCTTGGGGAATTTGAAATTTGAATCACCTAGCTTTGGGAGGGTCATAAAGTAACTTTAAGGTAAGTTGGGATTAAAATTAACCCCACCCATGTTAGTACTATAGGCTAGGGAGCTATTAATGACCTCTAGGGTGTCTAGTGGACCTAGGAGACCCCATGAAAATGACATTCTTTAGAAAATGAGAAGGATATATATATAGAGGTATGGCTAAATGAGAAACCACTTGGCCACTCTCTAATTTGAGAGACAGTTAGGTTTTGGAGGGAGAGGAGGGGAGCTCTACTACAACTATCCTTACCCTAGCTTGGACCAAGGTTGGTATCTCAAGCTTGCTTCCTTTCCTTTTTCTTTCTTTTAGCATGGTTAAGCCAATTTGCAAGTGTGGAGTTTATCAATGGAGTATGCATTGCATTGCATTTTGGAGTAGCATTCATGTGAGTATTTGAATGGTGTTCATTCCATGTAGATTAGTGTGACACCATTGTGCATCTTGTTGTATTGTGTGGAGTATTGTGAGTATGAGGTTTGGATTTCCTCTATTTCCTTGTTGCATTATGGGTGTTGATATTGTGTTGTGATAATGTGATGTGCTCTTGAAAATATGTTGTTTTATTGCTACTTGGTTTTGTTTTCTTTTTGTGCTTGAGAGTTCTTATGGGTGTATGTGGATTTTGTTTGAGCCTTGTTCCCCTAGCGCGGGGGTGGTCTCTTTGAGGCCTATAGTTGGGTGGAAAGCACCCATGGTCCTTGTTGTTTTGTTGTGATGCATTTGCAAGTTCTTAGAGAAAAATATTGGAAACTTGGAGTCCTTGTTATCTTCCATGTGCATAGGAGGAGAAGACAATATTGCATTGAGATGAGATAGAGAGAAAAACTCCATTTTGTTATGTGAGCCTAAATGTATTGTAAGAGAAAGCTATTGTCTTGGTTTGATTGTCAATGGAAAGGTTGTGAGTGCTCATGTGTAGTAAAAGTATTTTCCATTGTGTATATTATGATATGTTGAATTCACCACCTTTCTATGTATCATGAGGATATCACTGAAGATTATTCATTGTAATAATATTGTTGTTTTATTGGATGGTAACACCAATCAGAGATCCAAATTACTTCATGCTCTTGAGTGGCATGCAAAATAAATTTGATATCATAAAAGAGATAATATTCATAGGAAGGATTATCCTGGTGGATTGCTATTATCATTTTAGTTCCATTGTTTACCAATTGTGAATGTACATTCAAATCTAGATCTGCATAAGAAGATAATGTTGAGAAAATGGTTTCTAAATTTCATAATTCATAGATAGGGATAATCCAGATAACTTCATACAAAGTCTTGTCATGAAATTTTGAGTTATTGGATTAAGTTAATGTTTTGAATGCTAAATGAATCACAATTTTAAAACTATACTTAGTTTATAATTATCTCCTAATTATCCTTGCAATAACTTACCTTGAATATCCTAGATTACAGAAGAAGAAAATCAAGTGATGATATAAAATATACAAGACTTAAGACATAAGCTTGTTGTAGGTGCACATTTTATCCTCTGGAAAATTTATGAGAAAGTAAAATAAATCTCTTCTCTTAATACAGACATTAAAATATTCAAGAGTATTCCTTAGACTCCTAGGACCCTATAACCTATAAAGCATATTTTAACATAATAAACTAACCATCATATTAATTGCATTAGAAGGGACCTCATATGAGACACATAGCTCGAGTCAACACCCTATCAAACCAAAAGAAACTTTTTAAAATATATATATACAATGCTCATGTTAAACAAACCTAAACTAGCACCAAGTAATATTTTAAACAAGACATAGTGTGAAAAACAACCTACTATATTATCTACCCTAGGCTAGCATGGGTTGGTGAATGAGAAAACAATTTAATATGCTATGGAGACCAAGGTATTTAATTTCTCTGACATGACAAAGACTTATTTCATCCACCTATTCCCTAGGCGCTTTGTGCCTTCAAATATTATATTGGAATACCGTGCAAGTTTATGACATAATTCTGACAAGAGGGAATGGCTTCAATTTTTTCCTTGATGCCTTGATTTGCCTTGGAAGAAGTTATGGCATTTTATATGTCTTTCTTCACCCACCTAATTAAGAATAGGATAAACTCCATGCTACCAACAATATGGGACCAAGTAGCAAGTCGATTTAACATGGGAATTTGAAATGCATTGCTTCTAGCTCAAAATTAATTGGATTTGACTCATGGAAAAGGCGCCTATGCTTGTCTTGGCCAAAACTTTGGTAAGTGAGTCCACCATGGAGAGAAACCCAAGGAATTCACTTGGTCTATGGGTAAGTGAAGAAGATTATGGGGTAGTAGCACATGGGTAGTAGGGTGATTTGGAACTTTGCTAGAGAAAAAGTATTTCATCTTCTTAAAAGAAATGTGGGTGGGGTCAAGTTAATGGACTATGCCTAATAGGGTATTTTAGATAGATGGATAGTTAATATGTTCATATGCATTCATTTTGTTACCTTAGTATTAGTAAGGATAGATTATCTTTTAAAATCATTCTTTTATGATATATGTTTATATAAATGAATTGATCATTCTTTTCACTACAATTTCAATTGTAGTAGGTATTGACCCTAATATTAAAATGTGATGTCGCTTGCATTAGAGATATAATATGAATAATAAATAGATAATTCAATCTTAATAACCATGTCAATGAAAGATGTAAGTTGGGATATGAAAAAAAAAATATACACCCATTGATTTTGGGAACATTTTAAATACTCTAGAAAAGTGTTAATTATGTATATATTGTTATTTGAATTGATTGCCTAGAGTAGCATAGTTAGAATCAAAGTTGACGATAGTTCTAATGGATGGTTAATCGAGGGTTATATGCATTGAAGAAATGTTAACTCATATGACAAATTAGTAAAGATGACATTGAAATGTGGAGTACAGATTGAAGTAGTAGGTATGAGTATTCTCTTCCCAAACCCTGGGACAGTAAATGTCAGAGGGATGTCCAACTCAGTGATGATATAGTTGTAACACACATATGTCTTTTGGAGGTTATTTAGGCTTATGAAATTAATTAATTAAGAATAATAATAATAATAATTTTTTTAAAAAAAATTGTGCTTAATGTACATTTAGGGTAAATGTAGGGCATGACATAATTAAATAAGAAAAGTGTCTAATTAATTAAAGCTTATTTAATAAAATAGAAAAATTAATTATGAGAGCATATCTCATTTTATTAAATTAAATATCAAAACAAAATCTCTCTTAAGTTCAAAAAGGGAAATTTCCAGCTCACTATTGATCAAAAATGAGTTAAATCAGTTAACTCCTTTTTCTACTCAAATTGAATTAGTTAACTCCTTATTTTACTCAAATTAAATCTGTAAACTCCTATTAATTTGGAAATCTCCCTTTATGACTGAACTTCACCTTTAATCCTGACCGTTGCTTGAAATCAATCTCAACCGTTGATGAATTCAAAGAAAGTCAATTTAAGAGAACCTCATCTCTTAATTTTGAAAGGTTGAATGAGAATTTGCATCGAATTGGTGCTCAAATTCATACTCACATTTGCTCATATTGACATACGCAAAGATCAAGTTTGACCAAAAGTTGACCAGATTTAACCATGGTTGACTTGAGTTGACTAGTTTCGAAAAGAATTTTAAAATAATTAAATGAAATTATTTAATTAAATGGAGTACTTACTTCTAATTAATTAAACAAAGTTATTTAATTAAATGAGAAGCCATTACTAATTAATTCAATGAAGTTATTTAATTCAATAAGAAAAGTGTCTCTAATTAATTAAAGATTATTTAATTAAATAGAAAAAGTAATTATGTGAGCATATCTCATTTTATTAAATTAAATATCTCAACAAAATATCTCTTCAGTTCAAAAAGGAAAATTTCCAGTTCACTATTGATAAAAAATGAGTTAAATCAGTTAACTCCTTTTTCTACTCAAATTGAATCAGTAAACTCCTTATTTTAATCAAATTAAATCTGTCAACTCCGTTTAATTTGGAAATCTCCCTTAATGACTGAACTTCACCTTTAACCCTAACCGTTGATTGAAATCGATCTCAACCATTGATGAATTCTAGGAAAGTCTATTTAAGAGACCCTCATCTCTCCATTTTGAAAGGTTGAATGAGAATTTTCATTGAATTGTTTCTAAAATTCATACTCACATTTGCTCATATTCACATACGCAAAGATCAAGTTTAACCAAAAGTTAACCAGATTTAACCACGGTTGACTTGAGTTGACTAGTTTCGAAAAGAATTTTAAAATAATTAAACAAAATTATGTAATTAAATGGAGTACTTACTTCTAATTAATTAAACAAAGTTATTTAATTAAATGAGAAGCCATTCCTAATTAATTAAATGAAGTTATTTAATTAAATAAGAAAAATTTCTCTAATTAATTAAAGATTATTTAATTAAATAGAAAAAGTAATTATGAGAGGATATCTCATTTTATTAAATTAAATATCTCAACAAAATCTCTCTTCAGTACAAAAAGGAAAATTTTCAATTCACTATTGATAAAAAATGAGTTAAATTAGTTAACTACTTTTTCTACTCAAATTGAATCATTTAACTCCTTATTTTACTCAAATTAAATCTGTTAACTCACTTTAATTTAGAAATCTCCCTTTATGACTGAACTTCACCTTTAATCCTAACCGTTGATTGAAATTGAACTCAATCGTTGATGAATTCAAAGAAATTCTATTTAAAAGACCCTCATCTCTTCATTTTGAAAGGTTGAATGAGAATTTGCATCAAATTGTTGCTGAAATTCATACTCACATTTGCTCATATTCACATACGCAAAGATCAAGTTTGACCAAAAGTTGACCAAATTTAAACACGATTGACATGAGTTGACTAGTTTTGAAAAGAATTTTGAAATAATTAAATGAAATTATTTAATTAAATGGAGTACATACTTCTAATTAATTAAACAAAGTTATTTAATTAAATGAGAAGCTATTCCTAACTAATTAAATGAATTTATTTAATTAAATAAGAAAAGTGTCTCTAATTAATTAAAGATTATTTAATTAAATAGGAAAAGTAATTATGAGAGCATATTTCATTTTATTAAATTAAATATCTCAACAAAATCTCTATTCAGTTCAAAAAGGGAAATTTCCAATTCACTATTGATAAAAAATGAGTTAAATTAGTTAACTACTTTTTCTACTCAAATTGAATCATTTAACTCCTTATTTTACTCAAATTAAATCTGTTAACTCACTTTAATTTAGAAATCTCCCTTTATGACTGAACTTCACCTTTAATCCTGACCGTTGATTGAAATTGAACTCTATCGTTGATGAATTCAAAAAAATTCTATTTAAAAGACCCTCATATCTTCATTTTGAAAGGTTGAATGAGAATTTGCATCGAATTGTTGCTAAAATTCATACTCACATTTGCTTATATTCACATACACAAATATCAAGTTTGACCAAAATTTGACTAGATTTAACCATAGTTGTCTTGTGTTGACTAGTTTCGAAAAGAATTTTGAAATAATTAAATGAAATTATTTAATTAAATGGATTACTTACTTCTAATTAATTAAACAAAGTTATTTAATTAAATGAGAAGCCATTCCTAATTAATTAAATGAAGTTATTTAGTTAAATAAGAAGTGTCTCTAATTAATTAAAGATTATTTAATTAAATAGGAAAAGTAATTATGAGAGCATATCTCATTTTATTAAATTAAATATCTCAACAAAATCTCTCTTCAGTTCAAAAAGGGAAATTTCTAGTTCACTATTGATAAAAAATGAGTTAAATGAGTTAACTCGTTTTTCTACTCAAATCGAATCAGTTAACACCTTATTTTACTCGAATTAAATCAATTAACTCCATTTAATTTGAAAATCTTCCTTTATGACTGAACTTCACCTTTAATCCTGACCGTTGATTGAAATCGATCTCAACCGTTGATGAATTCCAAGAAAGTCTATTTAAAAGACCCTTATCTTTTCATTTTGAAAGGTTGAATGAGAATTTGCATCGAATTGTTGTTTCGAAAAGAATTTTGAAATAATTAAACAAAATTATTTAATTAAATGGAGTACTTACTTCTAACTAATTAAATAAGGTTATTTAATTAAATGAGAAGCCATTCCTAATTAATTAAATGAAGTTATTTAATTAAATAAGAAAAGTGTCTCTAATTAATTAAAGATCATTTAATTAAATAGAAAAACTAATTATGAGAGCATATCTCATTTTATTAAATTAAATATCTCAACAAAATCTCTCTTTAGTTCAAAAATGGAAATTTTTAGTTCACTATTGATAAAAAATGAGTTAAATCAATTAACTCTTTTTTCTACTCATTGAATCAGTTAACTCCCTATTTTACTCAAATTAAATCTCTTAGCTCCCTTGGAAATCTCTCTTTATGACTGAACTTCACCTTTAATCATGATCGTTGATTAAAATCGATCTCAATCGTTGATGAATTCCAGGAAAGTCCATTTAAGAGACTCTCATCTCTTCATTTTGAAAGGTTGAATGAGAATTTGCATCAAATTGTTGCTAGAATTCATACTCACATTTGCTCATATTCACATACGCAAAGATCAAGTATGACCAAAAGTTGACCAAATTTAACCATGATTGACCTTAGTTGACTAGTTTCGAAAAGAATTTTGAAATAATTAAAAGAAATTATTTAATTAAATGGAGTAGTTACTTCTAATTAATTAAACAAAGTTATTTAATTAAATGAGAAGCTATTCCTAACTAATTAAATGAATTTATTTAATTAAATAAGAAAAGTGTCTCTAATTAATTAAAGACTATTTAATTAAATAGAAAAATTAATTATGAGAGCATATCTCATTTTATTAAATTAAATATCTCAACAAAATCTCTTTTCAGTTCAAAAAGGGAAATTTCTAATTCACTATTGATCAAAAATGAGTTAAATCAGTTAACTCCTTTTTTTACTCAAATTGAATCAGTTAACTCCTTATTTTATTCAAATTAAATCTATTAACTCCCTTTAATTTGGAAATCTCCCTATATGATTGAACTTCACCTTTAATCCTGACCGTTGATTGAAATTGATCTCAACCATTGATGAATTCTAGGAAAGTCTATTTAAGAGACCCTCATCTGTTCATTTTGAAAGGTTGAGTGAGAATTTGCATCGAATTGTTGCTGGAATTCATACTCACATTTGCTCATATTCACATACGCAAAGATCAAGTTTGACCAAAAGTTGACCAGATTTAACCACGGTTGACTTGAGTTGACTAGTTTTGAAAAGAATTTTGAAATAATTCAACGAAATTATTTAATTAAATGGAGTACTTACTTCAAATTAATTTAAAAAAGTTATTTAATTAAATGAGAAGCCATTTCTAATTAATTAAATGAAGTTATTTAATTAAATAAGAAAAGTGTCTCTAATTAATTAAAGATTATTTAATTAAATAGAAACTGTAATTATGAGAGGATATCTCATTTTAATAAATTAAATATCTCAACAAAATCTCTCTTCAGTTCAAAAAAGAAAATTTCCAATTCACTATTCATAAAAAATGAGTTAAATTAGTTAACTACTTTTTCTACTGAAATTGAATCATTTAACTCCTTATTTTACTCAAATTAAATCTGTTAACTCCCTTTAATTTGGAAATCTCCCTTTATGACTGAACTTCACCTTTAATCCTGACTGTTGATTGAAATCTATCTTAACCGTTCATGAATTCAAAGAAATTCTATTTAAGAGACCCTCATCTCTTCATTTTGAAAGGTTGAATGAGAATTTGCATCGAATTGTTGTTGGAATTCATACTCACATTTGCTCATATTCACATACGCAAAGATCAAGTTTGACCAAAAATTGACCAAATTTAAACACGATTGATTTGAGTTGACTAGTTTCGAAACAAAATTTGAAATAATTAAAAGAAATTATTTAATTAAATGGAGTACTTACTTCTAATTAATTAAATAAAGTTATTTAATTAAATGAGAAACGATTCCTTTCTAATTAAATGAAGTTATTTAATTAAATAAGAAAAGTGTCTCTAATTAATTAAAGATTATTTAATTAAATAGAAAAAGTAATTATGAGAGCATATCTCATTTTATTAAATTAAATATCTTAACAAAATCTCTCTTAAGTTGAAAAAGGGAAATTTCCATTTCACTATTGATCAAAAATGAATTAAATCAATTAACTCCCTTTTTTAGTCAAATTGAATCAGTTAACTCCTTATTTTACTCAAATTAAATCTGGTAAATCCTTTTAATTTGGAAATCTCCCTTTATGACTGAACTTCACCTTTAATCCTGACCGTTGATTGAAATCGATCTCAATCGTTGATGAATTTCAGGAAAGTCTATTTAAGAGACCCTAATCTCTTCATTTTGAAAGGTTGAATGAGAATTTGTGTCAAATTGTTGCTGGAATTCATACTCACATTTGCTCATATTCACATACACAAAGATCATGTTTGAACAAAAGTTGATCATATTTAACAACGGTTGAGCTGAGTTGACTAGTTTCGAAAAGAATTTTGAAATAATTAAACAAAATTATTTAATTAAATGGAGTACTTACTTCTACTTAATTAAACAAAGTTATTTAATTAAATGAGAAGCCATTCCTAATTAGTTAAATGAAGTTATTTAATTAAATAAGAAAAGTGTCTCTAGTTAATTAAAGATTATTTAATTAAATAGAAAAATTAATTATGAGAGCATGTCTCATTTTATTAAATTAATTATCTCAACAAGAAAAATTAATTATGGGAGCATGTCTCATTTTATTAAATTAATTATCTCAACAAAATCTCTCTTCAGTTCAAAAACGGAAATTTTCAGTTCACTATTGATCAAAAATGGGTTAAATCAGTTGACTCCTTTTTCTACTCAAATTGAATCAGTTAACTCCTTATTTTACTCAAATTAAATTTGTTAACTCCCTTTAATTTGGAAATCTCCCTTTATGACTGAACTTCACCTTTAATCCTGACTGTTGGTTGAAATCGATCTCAACCGTTGATGAATTCTAGGAAAGTCTATTTAAGAGACCCTCATCTCTTCATTTTGAAAGGTTGAATGAGAATTTGCATCGAATTGTTGCTGAAATTCATACTCACATTTGCTAATATTCACATACGCAAAGATCAAGTTTGACCAAAAGTTGACCAGATTTAACCATAATTGACTAGTTTCAAATATTTTTTTGAAATAATTAAACGAAATTATTTAATTAAATGGAGTACTTACTTCTAATTAATTAAAAAAAGTTATTTAATTAAATGAGAAGCCATTCCTAATTAATTAAATGAAGTTATTTAATTAAATAAGAAAAGTGTCTCTAATTAATTAAAGATTATTTAATTAAATAGAAAAAGTACTTATGAGAGCATATCTCATTTTATTAAATTAAATATCTGAACAAAATCTCTTTTCAATTCAAAAAGGGAAATTTTCAGTTCACTATTGTTCAAAAATGAGTTAAATCAGTTAACTCCTTTTTCTAATCAAATTGAATCAGTTAACTCCTTATTTTACTCAAATTGAATCTGTTAACTCCCTTTAAATTGGAAGTCTTCCTTTATGACTGAACATCACCTTTAATGCTGACCGGTTATTGAAATCAATCTCAACCGTTGATGAATTCTAGGAAAGTCTATTTAAGAGACCCTCATCTCTTCATTTTGAAAGGTTGAATGAGACTTTGCATCGAATTGTTGCTGGAATTCATACTCACATTTGCTCATATTCACATACGCAAAGATCAAGTTTGATCAAAAGCTAACTAGATTTAACCACGGCTGACTTGAGTTGACTAGTTTCGAAAAGAATTTTGAAATAATTAAAAGAAATTATTTAATTAAATCGAGTACTTACTTCTAATTAATTAAACAAAGTTGTTTAATTAAATGAGAAGCCATTCCTAATTAATTAAATGAAGTTATTTATTTAAATAAGAAAAGTGTCTCTAATTAATTAAAGTTTATTTAATTAAATAAAAAAAGTAATTATGAGAGCATATCTCATTTTATTAAATAAAAAATCTCAACAAAATCTCTTTTTGGTTTAAAAAGGGAAATTTCCAGTTCACTATTGATAAAAAATGAGTTAAATCAGTTAACTCTTTTTTCTACTCAAATTGAATCAGTTAACTCCTTATTTTACTCAAATTAAATCTGTTAACTCCCTTTAATTTGGAAATCTCCCTTTATGACTGAACTTCACCTTTAATCCTGACCGTTGATTGAAATCGATCTCAATCGTTGATGAATTATAGGAAAGTCTATTTAAGAGACCCTCATCTCTTCATTTTGAAAGGTTGAATGAGAATTTGCATCGAATTGTTGTTGGAATTCATACTCACATTTTCTCATATTCACATACGCAAAGATCAAGTTTGACCAAAAGTTGACCTGATTTAACCACGGTTGAATGGAGTTGAGTAGTTCCGAAAAGAATTTTGAAATAATTAAAAGAAATTATTTAATTAAATGGAGTACTTACTTCTAATTAATTAAACAAAGTTATTTAATTAAATGACAAGCCATTCATAATTAATTAAATAAAGTTATTTAATTAAATAAAAAAAGTGTCTCTAATTAATTAAAGATTACTTAATTAAATAGAAACAGTAATTATGAGAGCATATCTCATTTTATTAAATTAAATATTTCAACAAAATCTCTCTTTAGTTCAAAAAGGGAAATTTCCAGTTCACTATTGATCAAAAATGAGTTAAATCAGTTAACTCCTTTTTCTACTCAAATTGAATCAGTTAACTCCTTATTTTACTCAAATTAAATCTGTTAACTGCCTTTAATTTGAAAATAACCTTTTATGACTGAACTTCACCTTTAATCCTTACCGGTGATTGAAATCGATCTTAACCATTGATGAATTCTAGGAAAGTCTATTTAAGAGACCCCTATCTATTCATTTTTAAAGGTTGAATGAGAATTTGCATTGAATTGTTGCTAGAATTCATACTCACATTTGCTCATATTAACATATGCAAAGATAAAGTTTGACCAAAAGTTGATCAGATTTAACCATGGTAGACTTGAGTTGACTAGTTTCGGAAAGAATTTTGAAATAATTAAACGAAATTATTTAATTAAATGGAGTACTTACTTCTAATTAATTTAACAAAGTTATTTAATTAAATGAGAAGCCATTCCTAATTAATTAAATGAAGTTATTTAATTAAATAGGAAAAGTGTCTCTAATTAATTAACGATTATTTAATTAAATAGAAAAAGTAATTATGAGAGCATATTTCATTTTAATAAATTAAATATGTCAACAAAATCTCTCTTCAGTTCAAAAAGGGAAATTTCCAGTTCACTATTGATAAAAAATGAGTTAAATAAGTTAACTCCTTTTTCTACTCAAATTGAATCAATTAACTCCTCATTTTACTCAAATTAAATCTGTTAACTCCCTTTAGCTTGGAAATCTCCCTTTATGAGTGAACTTCACCTTGAATCCTGACCGTTGATTGAAATCGGTCTCAACCATTGATGAATTCTAGGAAAGTCTATTTAAGAGACCCTCATCTCTTCATTTTGAAAGGTTGAATGAGAATTTGCATCGAATTGTTGCCGAAATTCATACTCATATTTGCTCATATTCACATTTGCAAAGATCAAGTTTGACCAAAAGTTGACCAGGTTTAACCACGATTGACTTCAGTTGACTAGTTTCGAAAAGAATTTTGAAATAATTAAATGAAATTATTTAATTAAATGGAGTACTTACTTCTAATTAATTAAACAAAGTTATTTAATTAAATGAGAAGCCATTCCTAATTAATTAAATGAAGTTATTTAATTAAAAAAGAAAAATGTTTCTAATTAATTAAATTTTTTTTAATTCAATAGAAAAAGTAATTATGAGAGCATATCTCGTTTTATTAAATTAAATATCTCAACAAAATCTCTCTTCAGTTCAAAAAAGGGAAATTTCCAGTTCACTATTGATCAAAAATGAGTTAAATCAGCTAACTCCCTTTTCTACTCAAATTGAATCAGTTTAACTCCTTATTCTACTCAAATTAAATCTATTAACTCCCTTTAGCTTGGAAATCTCCCTTTATGAGTGAACTTCACCTTTAATCCTGACCGTTGATTGAAATCGATCTCAACTGTTGATGAATTCCAGGAAAGTATATTTAAGAGACCCTCATTTTTTCATTTTGAAAGGTTGAATGAGAATTTGCATCGAATTTTTGCAAGAATTCATACTCACGTTTGCTCATATTCACATACAGAAAGATCAAGTTTGATGAAAAGTTGACCAGATTGAACCACAGTTGACTTGAGTTGACTAGTTTCAAAAAGAATTTTGAAATAATTAAATGAAATTATTTAATTAAATGGAGTACTTACTTCTAATTAATTAAACAAAGTTATTTAATTAAATGAGAAGCCATTCCTAATTAATTAAATGAAGTTATTTAATTAAATAAGAAAATTGTCTCTAATTAATTAAAGATTATTTAATTAAATAGAAAAAGTAATTATGAGAGCATATCTCATTTTATTAACTTAAATATTTCAACAAAATCTCTCTTCAGTTCAAAAAGGCAAATTTTTAGTTCACTATTGATAAAAAATGAGTTAAATCAGTTAACTCCTTTTTCTACTCAAATTGAATCAGTTAACTCCTTATTTTACTCAAATTAAATCTGTTAACTCCCTTTAATTTGGAAATCTTCCTTTATGACTGAACTTAACCTTTAATCTTGACCGTTGATTGAAATCGATCTCAACCGTTGATGAATTCCAGGAAAGTCTATTTAAGAGACCCTCATCTCTTCATTTCTAAAGGTTGAATGAGAATTTGCATCGAATTGTTGCTGGAATTCATACTCACATTTGCTCATATTTACATACACAAAGATCAATTTTGACCAAAAGTTGACCAGATTTAACCATGGTTGACTTGAGTTGACTAGTTTCGAAAAGAAATTTTGAAATAATTAAACAAAATTATTTAATTAAATGGATTACTTACTTCTAATTAATTAAACAAAGTTATTTAATTAAATGAGAAACCATTCCTAATTAATTAAATGAAGTTATTTAATTAAATAAGAAAAGTCTTTCTAATTAATTAAAGATTATTTAATTAAATAGAAAAAGTAATTATGAGAGCATATCTCATTTTATTAAATTAAATATCTCACCAAAATCTCTCTTCAGTTCAAAAATGAAAATTTCTGGTTCACTATTGATCAAAAATGAGTTAAATCAGTTAACTCCTTTTTCTACTCAAATTGAATCAGTTAACTCCTTATTTTACTCAAATTAAATCTGTTAACTCCCTTTAATTTGGAAATCTCCCTTTATGACTAAACTTCACCTTTAATCATGAACGTTGATTGAAATCGATCTCAACCGTTGATGAATTCTAGGAAAGTCTATTGAAGAGACCCTTATCTCTTCATTTTGAAAGGTTGAATGAGAATTTGCATCAAATTTTTGTTGGAATTCATACTCACATTTTCTCATATTCACATATGCAAAGATCAACTTTGACCAAAAGTTGATCAAATTTAACCACGATTGACTTGAGTTGACTAGTTTCGAAAGGAATCTTGAAATAATTAAATGAAATTATTTAATTAAATGGAGTACTTATTCTAATTAATTAAAAAAAGTTATTTAATTAAATGAGAAGCCATTCCTAATTAATTAAATGAAGTTATTTAATTTGTGAGGCCTCACCCAATTTGTCATAGTACCAATGAGATAATTGCATTACGGTGATTTTAGTCTTATGTTTGATACACTTTTAAGACTATAGGGTTATGTCATTTTAATATCTGCATTTTGATGATCCGCAATTACCTCTGCATATTATGACCTAATTGATGCATTTAATGATTCTATTTCATGTTGTAAGCTATTGACATTGCTTTAATAGAAATTGAATGGTAGAAATTCTTGTAATATAAGAAGGTAATGTTGAAGTGGAAATTAGATTTAAAAGATAAATTTTGTTATGCATTGAGACCTAACTTGCATACCTAGGGATTCAATAGTTATGGATTCAGCATCTTGTCGTAGAATATGAAGTTATTCAGAATATTAAATTGACCATGTTTTGTTGATAAGTAAAGTTTAGTTTTATAGCATTTTGAACATTTTACATGAAAATTGTTAGAAGAAGTAATGTAATTATAAGGAATGAAGTATGGAACTCAAATATCGAATGTGATATGTAAGTTTTGATATTTTAATATTTTGAAGGTTATATTTGAAATGATTAAGAAAGGGAAAGTTAATTTGAGATGATGAAATATATTTATGTCTAATGTTGAATGAGATAATGATTTATTTTACATATGCTTATATGATTTTCTTGGACTACTGACGCTCGAGTTTAGTGTGCAGGAATTTGACCATGGGTTAAAGGGGAATTAAGGCTCAAACTACTACAAACATGACATAACCAAGGTTGAATTAGTGGAAAAGATTAAAACCTAATTGTAATGTGTTTTATTTCGTATATGTGAATTGTAGGTGTGCGTAGTAGCCTAGTTCATGTATTATTGTAAAACAAGTCATTTTTTTTAATATAATGTGATATTTTGTGTGTGTCACTTGACACTTGTGCTTGTTATGTGATATGACATGTTATTCGTCAATGGATCATGTGGCCACCTTATTCCATGATAAATGCCTCAATTGAGGAATTTGATTATTGCCTTAGTCAGTAAAAGGACAAGGTCATCACCTTGGGGAATTTTAAATTTGAATCACCTAACTTTGGGAGGGTCATAAAGTAACTTTAAGGTAAGTTGGGATTAAAATTAACCCCACCCATGTTAGTACTATAGGCTAGGGAGCTATTAATGACCTCTAGGGTGTCTAGTGGACCTAGGAGACCCCATGAAAATGACATTCTTTATGGAATCCGAAAATGACTATCAGTGTGCTAGAAAATCTAGAAAAAATAGGAGCATGCAATTTGGCCATTATTTTGGTGACCTAGAAGGTGTGAATTGGCCAGATGAATGTAATTGTAATTTAGAGCATTCCAGAAAAAGAATCAGGTCAAAAGGCCCCACGGTTTGAAAGTTATTACAGTTTTTTAGGTTTTGGAGACCTCCTAAGAATGCTTCAAAATTAGGTTAGGGCAATTAAATGACCTTAAAAAGGGCCAAGAAAGGGGAACGAGCAAAGCTAGTCCATAGGGCTATAGAGCGCTTCGAGATCTTTTCGAAAATGTAAATAGTTCGTCAATCGGAGCTATGGTTCAAAAGTTATGCCTCCCGAAAGTTTGATTACCATTTCTGGATTGTTCTAGATTTGCTCCAACTTCTAACATAGCTTTTGGAACCTTCTATTTGGTTGGTGGATGCTTACTAGCACTTTCTAGAATGTACTCCTAGTCCTTAACCCTCTGGGGTCTATTTAAAGAGATTTTTGGCATTGTAAAAGGCAATTCGGAGTGGAGTTTGAGAGGAGGTACTGAAAGGAGAAATTATCTCCAAATTTATGCTATTATAAGCCCTTAGGGCATGTTTTGAAATTTACTTTCCTGTATTGTTGGTACTAGCTTATTTTCTCAGTTAATATATTTTTCTCTTTTCTGTTGTGTCCATTCTGTGCGTGGGTTGTGTCCCCATCAAGTGGTACCAGAGCTAGTTTTCTTGAGTGTGTAGACAGAGCGCCGACTGTGAGGCAGTTTGCACTAGGACTATGTGGTTGTGGGATCAACTTAGAAGATGCCTCCATGAAGAGAGTGTGGTGAAAGGGCCAGAGCTATTAATCTTGAGAAGGTTAGAGCCCTCCAAAGGCAGGTGCAGGCATTGCAAGAGGAGCTCCGTAGAGGAGCAAATGTTGCCGCAGGTGATGACAGTGAGGATGAGAATGAAGAAGAAGTAATGGAACCAGAAGGGGAATTTGATAGAGAAGTTTTGAATCATGCAGAGGAAAGACTTTTTAGGGCCATTACTAAGTTTGGAAAAAGACCTACAATTGAAGTGGGTGTATTTTCAGGAAATCTGAAACCAGATGAGTTGATCGATTGGATCAATGAACTGGAAGAATACTTTTAGTATGAGGATATAAGGGACCTAGATAGGGTTAAGTTTGCAAAGGCCAAACTTAAAGGCCATGCCAAAATCTGGTGGCAAGAGGTTCAATTGGAAAGAAACAGAAGAGGAAAGGAGAAGATCACAAGATGGGATCGCATGGTGGACAAATTGAAGAAGCAGTTCATTCTTACGGACTACGAGCTTGATTTGTTTAAGAAGATACATGGGTTAAAGCAAGCAGGAAGATCAGTCCAAGAATATATAGAGGAATTTTACTGACTCTTGATTAGAGTGGGGCATGCAAAAGCAAATAGGGAGAAGGTTGCTCATTATATCAGTGGCTTGCGACCTAGCATCCAGGAGGAATTAAGTCTGGTATGAATGACCAGCATTGAAGAGGCATACCAGTTTGCCCTACGAGTTGAAGAGAAGCTAAATAAAAGGTTTGAAGGAAGAGAAAGAGGGCGCGGTCAAGGAGGAAGGGGAAGTGGTAGGTCATCTAGAGGCCGCAATGAAACCCAAAAGAAAAATGAAGATGAGGGTACTAGCAGGAACCAGAGGAATGAGGGTTTCAACCGCTCTCGTGACCAAGACTTTGGAAATCAAAGAGGAAGAGGTAGAGGATGTGGACAAGGAAGAGGAGGCTTTCGTGGTACCTATTTCCATTGCAATGAAGAAGGTCATCGTGCCTTTGAATGCTCTCAACGACAAGGAAGGACAGATAGGAGAGCTGAGGGCCAAGCTAGGGTTGCTCAAGTGGATGAAGATGCACAATCATCACATTCAGAGGATGCAGAAAGAGGAGAGACCTTGGTAAATGAAAGAGTCCTACTAAGTGGTGAGATTGAATCAAGACAACGGGGGAGTTTGTTCCATACCAGATGCAAGTGTAAGGATAAATGTTGTGATGTGATCATTGATGGTGGTAGCACTAATAACTCGGTATCAGAAGAGATGGTCTCTAAGCTGAAGCTCAAGAGGAAGAAACATCCCCAACCCTATCAGATTGCTTGGGTAAAAGATGATCATAAGGTCCTGGTAAGTGAACAATGTTTAGTAAAATTCAAAATTGGGAGTTACCATGATGAAGTTCTCTGTGATGTTATTTCGATGGATGTTTGCCATCTATTGTTGGATAGACCATGGAAGTTTGATAGACATGCAGGGCATGATGGACATGAAAACACATACTCTCTGACAAAAGATGGAGTTCGCCACAAATTGAAGCCCATGAAAAAGGAAGGTGAAAAGGTATGTAGCAGTGCTAGGATTTGTCTTGTTGATGGAAGGAAGTTTTTAGATGGCATGAAACATCGGCATATGTGCTATGCTTTGATTCCTAGGAAAGATAAAGAAGGTAGTAACGAAATGCCACTTGAAGTTTCAGATTTACAAGGGGAGTTTGGAAATATTATCTCTGATAATGTTCTAGATGGATTGCCACCAGTAAGGAAAATTAGTCATCAGATAGATCTGATTCCAGGAGCTAGTTTGGCTAACAAGGCTGCTCACAAGATGACTCCTACTGAAACAGAGGAGCTAAATAGATAGGTTCAGGAGCTGTTGAGGAAGGGCTTGATTTGAGAGAGCTTGAGTCCGTGTGCAGTACTTGCAATACTTGCACCAAAGAAGGATGGAGAGTGGATGATGTGTACAGATTCTCAAGCTATAAATAGGATAACCATCAAGTACCGGTTTCCTTTACCAAGGATGGATGATCTTATGCATGCTTGAGTGGAGCTCAATACTTCACAAAGATGGATTTGAAGAGTGGTTATCACCAGATACAGATTCAAGGAGATGAGTGGAAAACAGACTTCAAGACCAAGGAGGGTC
This sequence comes from Cupressus sempervirens, assembly GCA_028749045.1. NCBI lineage: Eukaryota > Viridiplantae > Streptophyta > Pinopsida > Cupressales > Cupressaceae > Cupressus > Cupressus sempervirens. The sequence continues at coordinate 116,236,197 of CM053783.1, forward strand.
TTTATGAGTGGTTAGTCATGCCCTTTGGATTGATGAACGCCCCAAGCACCTTCATGCGGCTCATGAATGAGGTACTTAAGAAGTTCTTGGGAAAATTTATTATTGTCTATTTGGATGATATTTTAATTTTCAACAAGATTTTGGAAGAATATTTATTGCATATTCGTAGTGTCCTTGAAAGGCTAAGGGAAGAGAAATTGTTAATTAATCTGAAGAAGTGTATCTTTGCAAAAAGGGAGTTAGTCTATTTGAGGTTTGTTATATCACCTGAAGGTCTCAAAATGGATCCAGAGAAGGTAAAATCCATCTTGGAATGGCCTACTCCAAGGTCTGCTACTGAGGTAAGATGATTTCATGGTCTGGTTAGTTTTTATAGGAAGTTTATTAAGAATTTCAGTGGCATATGTGCACCCCTAACTGATACAATAAGAGGGGATAGAAAAGAGTTCAAATGGACTGTAGCAGCTACGAGAAGTTTTGAATTGCTAAAGAAGAAGGTAATAGAACAGCCTGTGTTGGCACTTCCAAATTTTAGAAAGATTTTCTAGGTAGATTATGATGCCAGTGGCAGCGCTATTGGGGCTGTATTAAGCCAAGAAGGTAAGCCTATTGCATATTTTAGTGAAAAATTGAATGATGCAAAGAAGAAGTATTCTGTTTATGATCAAGAGTTCTATGCAATAGTTAAGGCCTTAAAGAAATGGAGGCATTATTTATTGCCAAAGGAATTTGTTTTGTATACTAATCATCAAGCATTACAATACCTAAATAGCCAAGGTAAATTGAATTAGAGGCATATGAAGTGGGTAGAGTTCTTGCAGAGTTATACATTTGTGTTGAAGCATAGAAGTGGAAAATCTAACAAGGTTGCAGATGCACTAAGTAGGAGATAGTTGTTGCTTACAGTAATGCAGGTTGAAGTAGTTGGGTTTGATGAACTCAAGAATTTGTATCCCGAGGATCTTGATTTTGCTAAAGCATGGAAAGCTTGTAAAGAACCTGTTGCTGTAGATAGAACCAAGTGGTTAGACTATTTGATTCAGGATGGCATGTTGTTCAAGGGTAGTCAATTGTGCATTCCAAGGAGTTCCATGAGGGAAAATCTAATTAAGGAGAAATATAGTGGAGGGATGGCAGGACATTTTGTTCGAGATAAGACCATTTCCATTCTTAGAGAACATTATTTTTGGCCTCAAATTTCACAGGATGTGAAGAAGTTTGTACAGAGTTGTCAAGTTTGTCAAGTTGCTAAGGGATTTAGCCACAATACTAGACTATATCAGCCATTGCTTGTTCCATCAAAGCCATGGGAGGACATAAGTATGGATTTTGTTCTTGGATTGCCGAGGACACAAAGGGGTAATGACTCAGTACTTGTGGTGGTTGATAGGTTCTCCAAAATGGCACATTTAATTCCATACCACAAAAATCATGATGCTGTCCATATTGCAGACTTGTTCTTCAGAGAGGTGGTGAGGCTACATGGTCTCCCAAGGAGTATAGTTTCTGATAGAGATACTAAATTTATGGGGTATTTTTGGAGGACATTGTGGAAGAAGTTGAGAACAGACCTAAAATTCAGTTCCACACATCACCCGCAAACTGATGGCCAAATAGAAGTGGTAAACGGAAGTCTGAGAAATTTTCTGAGATGTTTAGTTGGGGATAAGCCCAAGGGATGGGATTTGATTCTACCACAGGAAGAGTTTTCTTATAATAACTCTATAAATAGGAGTACTGAAAAATCACCATTCTAAATTGTATATGGGAGTAGCCCAAGGACTGCACCAGAGCTGAGGAAGATAGAACAAGGGGAGAGGACAAGTGCTAAAGAGGAGGAATTTGCTGAACATATCAAGCATCTACATGAGGAGGTTCAAGCGCACATTACCAAGATGAATCAAGAGTATAAAGCTAGGGCTGATCAAAGGAGAACGCATAAGGAATTCCAAGTAGGGGATCTAGCCATGGTGCACTTACGAAAAGAAAGATTTCCAGCCGATACTTACAACAAGCTGAAAATGAAAAAATTTGGCCCCCACAAAATTCTGAAGAAACATGACTCAGGAAATGCATATGAGGTGGAGTTGCCAGATGGTATTCACATTTCTCCCATTTTCAACATTGCAGATTTAACAGAGTATCATGATGATGGTGCAGATGAGGAGCTAGTGTTAGAGCCATGTCCAATTCCTGCTTCTAAGAAGGAGGAGATAGAAGACATTCTAGATCATCGTGTGGGTAGAAGTACCAGAAATAGGAAGTATGAAGAGTATTTGGTGAAGTGGAAAGGACGGTCGATTGAGGACTCAACTTGGATTTCAGCAGCTGAGGTTTCCCATTTGGGATTTCCTCTACCATTCATAAAACGACAAAGTCACTTTTCAATCTACCCTGGGTGTTTGATGCAGGAGCATCCAGAGGTATAAGGGCAATCCTGTGTCACCCAAAAAAAAATGTACTTAGACTTAGTTACTGTTTCATGTGTTTTCATTTTTGTACACCCATTTGGGTCAAATAAAGGTTCCAACTCTCACAGTTCAACCATCAATGTGCTAGAAAATTCAAAAAAAATAGGACCATGTAATTTGGCCATCATTTTGGTGACCTAGAAGGTGTGAATTGGCTAAATGAATGTAATTGTGATTTAGAGCATTCCAGAAAAAGAATCAGGTCAAAAGACCCCATGGTTTGAAAGTTATTGCAGTTTTTCGGGTTTTGGAGACCTCCTAAGAATGCTTCAAAGCTAGGTTAGGGGCATTAAATGACCTCAAAAGAGACAAAAAATGGGGGACGAGTGAAGCTAGTCCATAGGGCTATAGAGAACCTTGAGAGATTTTCAAAAATGTAAACGGTTCGTCAATCAGAGCTACAGTTCAAAAGTTATGCCTCCTAAAAGTTCGGTTACCATTTCTGGATTCTTCTAGATTTGCACCAACTTCTAACGCAGCTTCTAGAACCTTCTATTTGGTCGGTGGATGCCTACTAGCACTTTTTAGAATGTACTCCTAGTCCTTAACCCTCCAGGGTCTATTTAAGGAGATTTTTGGCATTGTAAAAGGTAATTCGGAGTGGAGTTTGAGAGGAGGTACTGAAAGGAGAAATTATCTCTAGATTTATGCTATTGTAAGCCCTTAGGGCATGTTTTGAAGTTTATTTTCCTCTATTGTTGGTACTAGCTAATTTTCTCAGTTAATATATTTTTTCCTTTTCTGTTGTGTCCATTCTGTGTGTGGGTTGTGTCCCCATCATTTAACCACGGTTGACTTGAGTTGACTAGTTTTGAAAAGAATTTTGAAATAATTAAATGAAATTATTTAATTAAATGGAGTACTTACTTCTAATTAATTAAAGCTTATTTAATTAAATAGAAAAAGTTATTATGAGAGCATATCTCATTTTATTAAATTAAATATCTCAACAAAATCTCTCTTTAGTTCAAAAAGGGAAATTTCCAATTCACTATTGATAAAAAATGAGTTAAATCAGTTAACTCCTTTTTCTACTTAAATTGAATCAGTTAACTCCTTATTTTACTCAAATTAAATCTGTTAATTGACCCTTAATTGAAATCGATCTCAACAGTCGATGAATTCCAGGAAAGTCTATTTTAGAGACCCTCATCTCTTCATTTTGAAAGGTTGAATGAAAATTTGCATCGAATTGTTGCTGGAAGTCATAAACACATTTGCTCATATTCACATACCCAAAGATCAAGTTTGACAAAAAGTTGACCAGATTTAACCACGGTTGACTTGAGTTGACTAATTTTGAAAAGAATTTTGAGATAATTAAACGAAATTATTTAATTAAATGGAGTACTTACTTCTAATTAATTTAAAAAAATTATTTAATTAAATGAGAAGTCATTCCTAATTAATTAAATGAAGTTATTTAATTAAATAAGAAAAGTGTCTCTAATTAATTAAGGATTGTTTAATTAAATAGAAAAAGTAATTATGAGAGCATATCTCATTTTATCAAATTAAATATCTCAACAAAATCTCTCTTCAGTTCAAAAAGGGAAATTTCGAGTTCACTATTGATCAAAAATGAGTTAAATCAGTTAACTCCTTTTTCATCTCAAATTGAATCACATAACACCTTATTTTACTCAAATTAAATCTGTTAACTCCCTTTAATTTGGAAATCTCCCTTTATGACTGAACTTCACCTTTAATCCTGATCGTTGATTGAAATCGATCTCAACTGTTGATGAATTTCAAGAAAGTCTAGTTAAGAGACCCTCATCTGTTCATTTTGAAAGGTTGAATGAGAATTTGAATCGAATTATTGCTGGAATTCATACTCACATTTGTTCATATTCACATACGCAAAGATCAAGTTTGACTAAAAGTTGACCATATTTGACCACAGTTGACTTGAGTTGACTAGTTTCAAATTTTTTATTAAATAATTAAATGAAATTATTTAATTAAATGGAGTACTTACTTCTAATTAATTAAACAAAGTTATTTAATTAAATGAGAAGCCATTCCTAATTAATTAAATGAAGTTATTTAATTAAATAAGAAAAGTGTCTCTAATTAATTAAGGATTATTTAGTTAAATAGAAAAATTAATTATGAGAGCATATCTCATTTTATTAAATTAAATATCTCAACAAAATCTCTCTTCAGTTCAAAAAGGGAAATTTCCAGTTCACTATTGATCAAAAATGACTTAAATTAGTTTACTCCTTTTTCTACTCAAATTAAATTAGTTAACTCCTTATTTTATTCAAATTAAATCTGTTAACACCCTTTAATTTGGAAATCTCCCTTTATGAATAACTTCACCTTTAATCCTGATCGTTGATTGAAATCGATCTCAACCGTTGATGAATTCCAAGAAAGTCTAGTTAAGAGATCCTCATCTCTTCATTTTGAAAGGTTGAATGAGAATTTGCATCGAATTGTTGCTAGAATTCATACTCACATTTGCTCATATTCACATACGCAAAGATAAAGTTTGACCAAAAGCTGACCAGATTTAACCATGATTGACTTGAGTTGACTAGTTTCAATTTTTTTTTTCAAATAATTAAACGAAATTATTTAATTAAATGGAGTACTTACTTCTAATTAATTAAACAAAGTTATTTAATTAAATGAGAAGCCATTCCTAATTAATTAGATAAAGTTATTTAATAAAATAAGAAAATTGTCTTTAATTAATTAAAGATTATTTAATTAAATAGAAAAAGTTATTATGAGAGCATATCTCATTTTATTAAATTAAATATCTCAAAAAAATCTCTCTTCAGTTGAAAAAGGGAAATTTCCAGTTCACAATTGATAAAAAATGAGTTAAATCAGTTTACTCCTATTTCTACTCAAATTGAATCAGGGAACTCCTTATTTTTCTCAAATTAAATCTATTAACTCCCTTTAATTTGAAAATCTCCCTTTATGACAAAACTTCACCTTTAATCTTGACCGTTGATTGAAATCGATCTCAACCATTGATGAATTCTATGAAAGTCTATTTAAGAGACCCTTGTCTCTTCATTTTGAAAGGTTGAATGAGAATTTGCATCCAATTATTACTAGAATTCATACTCACATTTATTTGCTCATATTCACATACGCAAAGATCAAGTTTGACCAAAAGTTGACCAGATTTAACCACGGTTGACTTGAGTTGACTAGTTTTGAAAAGAATTTTGAAATAATTAAATAAAATTATTTAATTAAATGGAGTACTTACTTCTAATTAATTAAACAATGTTATTTAATTAAATGAGAAGCCATTCCTAATTAATTAAATGAAGTTATTTAATTAAATAAGAAATGTTTCTCTAATTAATTAAAGATTATTTAATTAAATAGAAAAAGTAATTATGAGAGCATATCTCATTTTATTAAATTAAATATCTCAACAAAATCTCTGTTCAGTTCAAAAAGGGAAATTTTCAGTTCACTATTGTTCAAAAATCAGTTAAATCAATTAAGTCTTTTTTCTACTCAAATTGAATCAGTTAACTCCTTGTTTTACTGAAATTAAATCTGTTAACTCCTTTTAATTTAAAAATCTCTTTTTATGACTGAACTTCATTTTTAAACCTAACCGTTGATTGAGATCGATCTTAACCGTTGATGAATTTCAGGAAAATCTATTTAAGAGACCCTCATCTCTTCATTTTGAAAGGTTGAATGAGAATTTGCATCGAATTGTTGCTAAAATTCATACTCACATTTGCTCATATTCACATATGCAAAGACCAAGTTTGACCAAAAGTTGACCAGATTTAACTACGGTTGACATGAGTTGACTAGTTTCGAAAAGAATTTTGAAATAATTAAACGAAATTATTTAATTAAATGGAGTACTTAATTTTAATTAATTAAACCAAGTTATTTAATTAAATGAGAAGCCATTCCTAATTAATTAAATGAAGTTATTTAATTAAATAAGAAAAGTGTCTCTAATTAATTAAGGATTATTTAATTAAATAGAAAATGTAATTATGAGAGCATATGTCATTTTATTAAATTAAATATCTCAAAAAATCTCTCTTCAGTTCAAAAAGGGAAAATTTCAGTTCACTATTGATTTAAAATGAGTTAAATGAGTTAACTCCTTTTTCTACTCAAGTTGAATCAGTTAACTCCTTATTTTACTCAAATTAAATCTGTTAACTCCCTTTAATTTGGAAATCTGCCTTTATGACTGAACTTCAACTTTATTCCCGACCGTTGATTGAAATCGATCTCAATTGTTGATGAATTACAGGAAAGTCTAGTTAAGAGACCCTCGTCTCCTAATTTTGAAAGGTTGAATGAGAATTTGCATCGAATTGTTGCTGGAATTCATACTCACATTTGCTCATATTCACATACGCAAAGAACAAGTTTGACCAAAAGCTGACCAGATTTAACTACGGTTGACTTGAGTTGACCAATTTTGAAAAGAATTTTGAAATAATTAAACAAAATTATTTGATTAAATGGAGTACTTACTTCTAATTAATTAAATAATGTTATTTAATTAAATGAGAAGCCATTCCTAATTAAATAAATGAAGTTATTTAATTAAATAAGAAAAGTGTCTCTAATTAATTAAAGATTATTTAATTAAATAGAAAAAGTAATTATGAGAGCATATCTCATTTTATTAAATTAAATATCTCAACAAAATCTCTCTTCAGTTCAAAAAGGGAAATTTCCAGTTCACTATTGATCAAAAATGAGTTAAATCAGTTAACTCCTTTTCCTACTCAAATTGAATCAGTTAACTCCTTATTCTACTCAAATTAAATCTGTTAACTCCCTTTAATTTTGAAATATCCCTTTATAACTAAACTTCACCTTTAATCCTTACTGTTGATTGAAATCGATCTCAACCGTTGATGAATTCTAGGAAAGTCTATTTAAGAGACCCCTATCTATTCATTTTGAAAGGTTGAAGGACAAATTGCATTGCATTGTTGCTGGAATTCATACTCACATTTTCTCATATTCACATACGCAAATATCAAGTTTGACCAAAAGTTGACCAGATTTAACCACGGTTTACTTGAGTTGACTAGTTTCGAAAAGAATTTTGAAATAATTAAACGAAATTATTTAATTAAATGGAGTACTTACTTCTAATTAACTAAACAAAGTTATTTAATTAAATGAGAAGCCATTCCTGATTAATTAAATGAAGTTATTTAATTAAATAAGAAAAGTGTCTCTAATTAATTAAAGATTATTTAATTAAATAGAAAAAGTAATTATGAGAGCATATATCATTTTATTAAATTAAATATCTCAACAAAATCTCTCTTTATGACTGAACTTCACCTTTAATCCTAACCGTTGATTGAAATCTATCTCAACCGTTGATGAATTCTAGGAAAGTCTACTTAAGAGACTCTCATCTCTTAATTTTGAAAGGTTGAATGAGAATTTGCATCGAATTTTTGCTGGAATTCATACTCACATTTGCTCATATTCACATATGCAAAGATCAAGTTTGACCAAAAGTTGACCAGATTTAACAATGGTTGACTTGAGTTGACCAATTTCAAAAAGAATTTTTAAATAATTAAACAAAATTATTTAATTAAATGGGGTACTTACTTTGAATTAATTAAACAAAGTTATTTAAGTAAATGAGAAGCCATTCCTAATTAATTAAACGAAGTTATTTAATTAAATAAGAAAAGTGTCTCTAATTAATTAAAGATTATTTAATTAAATAGAAAAAGTAATCATGAGAGCATATCTCATTTTATTAAATTAAATATCTCAACAAAATCTCTCTTCAGTTCAGAAAGGGAAATTTCCAGTTCACTATTGATAAAAAATGAGTTAAATTAGTTAACTCTTTTTTCTACTCAAATTGAATCAGTTAACTCCTTATTTTACTCAAATTAAAGCTGTTAACTCCCTTTAATTTGGAAATCTACTTTTATGACTTAACTTCACCTTTAATCCTGACCGTTGATTGAAATCGATCTCAACCATTGTTGAATTTTAGAAAATTCTATTTAAGAGATGCTCATCTCTTCATTTTGAAAGGTTGAATGAGAATTTGCATCGAATTGTTGCTGGAATTCATACTCATATTTGCTCATATTCACATACACAAAGATCAAGTTTGACAAAAAGTTGAGCAAATTTAGCCACGATTGACTTGAATTGACTAGTTTCGAAAAGAATTTTGAAATAATTAAACGAAATTCCTTAATTAAATCGAGTACTTATTTCTAATTAATTAAACAAAGTTATTTAATTAAATGAGAAGCCATTCTTAATTAATTAAATGAAGTTATTTAATTAAATAAGAAAAGTATCTCTAATTAATTAAAGATTATTTTATTAAATAGAAAAAGTAATTATGAGAGCATATCTTTCATTTATTAAATTAAATATCTCAACAAAATCTCTCTTTAGTTCAAAAAGGGAAATTTTCAGTTCACTATTCATCAAAAATGAGTTAAATCAATTAACTCCTTTTTCTACTCAAATTGAATCAGTTAAGTCTTTATTTTACACAAATTAAGTTTGTTAACTCCCTTTAATTTGAAAATCTCTCTTTATGACTGAACTTCACCTTTAATCCTGACCGTTGATTGAGATTGATCTCAACCATTGATGAATTTTAGGAAAGTCTATTTAAGAGACCCTCATCTCTTCATTTTGAAAGGTTGAATGAGAATTTGCATCGAATTGTTGCTGAAATTCATACTCGCATTTGCTCATATTCACATACACAAAGATCAAGTTTGACAAAAAGTTGAACAGATTTAAACATGGTTGACTTGAGTTGACTAGTTTTTAAAAGAATTTTGAAATAATTAAATGAAATTATTTACTTAAATGGTGTACTTACTTTTAATTAATTAAACAAAGTTATTTAATTAAATGAGAAGCCATTCCTAATTAATTAAATGAAGTTATTTAATTAAATAAGAAAAGTGTCTATAATTAATTAAAGATTATTTAATTAAAGAGAAAAAGTAATTATGAGAGCATATCTCGTTTTATTAAATTAAATATCTCAACAAAATCTCTCTTCAGTTCAAAAAGAAAAATTTTCAGTTCACTATTGATAAAAAATGAGTTAAATCAATTAACTCCTTTTTCTACTCAAATTGAATTAGTTAACTCCTTATTTTACTCAAATTAAATATGTTAACTCCTTTTAATTTGAAAATCTCCCTTTATGACTGAACTTCACCTTTAATCCTGACTATTGATTGAAATCGATCTCAACCGTTGATGAATTCTAGGAAAGTCTATTTAAGAGACCCTCATCTCGTCATTTTGAAAGGTTGAATGAAAATTTTCATCGAATTGTTGCTGGAATTCATACTCACATTTGCTCATATTCACATATGCAAAGATCAAGTTTGACCAAAAGTTGACCAAATTTAACCACGGTTGACTAGTTTTGAAAATTAATTTTGAAATAATTAAACGAAATTATTTAATTAAATGGACTACTTACTCCTAATTAATTAAACAAAGTTATTTAATTAAATGAGAAGTCATTCCTAATTAATTAAATGAAGTTATTTAATTAAATAAGAAATGTCTCTCATTAATTAAAGATTATTTAATTAAATAGAAAAATTAATTATGAGAGCATATCTCATTTTAGTAAATTAAATATCTCAACAAAATCTCTCTTCAGTTAAAAAAGGGAAGTTTCCAGTTCACTATTGATAAAAAATGAGTTAAATCAGTTGACTCCTTTTTCTACTCAAATTGAATCATTTAACTCCTTATTTTACTCAAATTAAATTTGTTAACTCATTTTAATTTGGAAATCTCCCTTTATGACTGAACTTCACCTTTAATCCTGACCGTTGATTGAAATCGATCTCAACCGTTGATGAATTCCAGGAAAGTCTATTTAAGAGACCCTCATCTCTTCATTTTGAAAGGTTGAATGAGAATTTGCACCGAATTGTAGCTGGAATTCATACTCACATTTGGTCATATTCACATATGCAAAGATCAAGTTTGACCAAAAGTTGACTAGATTTAACCACGGTTGACTTGAGTTGACTAGTTTCAAAAAAAAAATTGAAATAATTAAATGAAATTATTTAATTAATAGTACTTATTTCTAATTAATTAAACAAAGTTATTTAATTAAATGAGAAGCCATTCCTAATTAATTAAATGAAGTTATTTAATTAAATAAGAAAAGTGTCTTTAATTAATTAAAGATTATTTAATTAAATAGAAAAAGTAATTATGAGAGCATATCTCATTTTATTAAATTAAATATCTCAACAAAATCTCTCTTCAGTTCAAAAAGGGAAATTTTCAGTTCACTATTTATCAAAAATGAGTTAAATCAGTTGACTCCTTTTTCTACTCAAATTGAATCAGTTAACTCTTTATTTTTCTCAAATTAAATCTGTTAACTCCCTTTAATTTGGAAATCTCCTTTTATTACTATACTTCACCTTTAATCCTGATCGTTGATTGAAATCGATCTCAAACGTTGATGAATTCTAGAAAAGTCTATTTAAGAGACCTTCGTCTCTTCATTTTGAAAGGTTGAATGAGAATTTGCATTGAATTGTTGCTAGAATTCATTCTCGCATTTGCTCATATTCACATACTCAAAGATTAAGTTTGACCAAAAGTTGACCAAATTTAACCACGGTTGACTTGAGTTGACTAGTTGCGAATTTTTTTTAAAAATAATTAAACGAAATTATTTAATTAAATGAAGTACTTACTTCTAATTAATTAAACAAAGTTATTTAATTAAATGAGAAGCCATTCCTAATTAATTAAATAAAATTATTTAATTAAATAAGAAAATTGTCTCTAATTAATTAAAGATTATTTAATTAAATAGAAAAAGTAATTATGAGAGCATATCTCATTTTATTAAATTAAATATCTCAACAAAATCTCTCTTTAGTTCAAAAAGGGAAATTTCTAGTTCACTATTGATCAAATATGAGTTAAATCAGTTGACTCATTTTTCTAGTCAAATTGAATCGGTTAACTCCTTATTTTACTCAAATTAAATCTGAATTTGGAAATCTCCCTTTATGACTGAACTTCACCTTTAATCCTTACTGTTGATTTAAATCGATCTCAACCATTGATGAATTCTAGGAAAGTCTATTTAAGAGACCCTCATGTCTTCATTTTGAAAGGTTGAATGAAAATTTGCATCGAAATGTTGCTAAAATTTGTAACGCCCCACCAAGGGATCTAAAAAATTAATCTAGAGTTTCACTGAGTTTGGTAAGATTTTTTTTTCTTTTTTACATGAAAGTAAATACCATACATAACTTATTCAAGATAACGGAAGCAATAGCAATGTCCATCTGAAAAGTAAACATAACATACATAACAGATTACATTCTTTAAGATCCCTTAATGTTGAATTACATACATGAATCCATCTAGTATAACATCCACATGAAATAATAATGATAAGTCCAATGTTTAAACATTACATTTTCAAATGCTTAATCATCCTCTGTGCATGTCACTGGGTATGACAAGCTCAAAGAATATACATATGTAGAATAAGGTACATCATCCTATTCCAATCCATGATACATCAAAGTAGAGATAATCACATGATACATCATCATAGAAGACATATACATCCATCATAAAGATTAAACAATATAAACTAAGTGCATGGTTCCTCCCGACTGTTAATAGCATCATTAGACCATCGTGAATCTTAGCCATCCCTCTGTGCATAACATTCCAAATCACCAAAGAGATCATCGGTATTACATAGTAGGAATGTCACTCCTAACATATACAACATCATATGTAGAAAGTAATCTAACATGCAAATATAAGCATAAGATAACATCATCTAACATATGCTAATTATCAATGAAAGGATACATATCCACCATCACGAAGGACACATCAACCACGATGTCTCAATGAATCTCAAATGATAAGAGTGGAAAATACACTACCACCTGACCGTGTGGTACCTAAGTGGTCGACTCCCACCGTGCTGAGGAGATAATCTCAAGTCCCAAATAGGCTATCCATAATACATAGCACAAATCTCTATAGTCCAGGAATCCTAAAAGTATACTAACTCAAAGGTTCCAATCACAAAACTGACATCTACTTCCCAGAGGCACACAATGACATGTAGGAACCTACTATGCAAGCAAGAAAGTGTCATCGCATTTATCACGTACAAGTTGCCCTGACAGTTAGCTAAACTCCACGGGTCCATACTGATCTCATGCGGCCACTAGTATCCTCTCATACTGACAAGGCATACTATGGAATGCAAGGAAGCAACCATGCGTTCTCACTACTCCCATCCTAGCCTATACAAGCACTCAAGGCATGGGCGAGAACCAAAACTCTTATCTTCTTAGGTTCATTCAGTTAGTATTAGGTGTGAATGTTATCACTTATTAATCCAACTTACAATGAGTTACCCTGGCAGCCTCTTAGGGCCCTGACCCCCATTGCAAGCCACTTCCCTTCACTACATGCAGATATCCTACCCTAATGCTCATGGAATCATAAATCTCAAAATCACAAAAATAATCCATAATAAAATCATCAAATATGCATAAAAGCATCAAATCGCCATGAGCAAACATCCATAGAAAATCATAACCACAACATCTCTCTATTGGCAACTGAAGCATCACTGATAATCAAAACTATCCAATGGTTCTCAATAACCAAAACATATCTCAAACACACTGATCGAAGACTCCAAAAATGGTTGAGTCAAACATGTCACAACATGACATCATCAAGAATAAATCCACATTTTAGTCTCATCATGGCGACTAGAAAATAACCAAGGATAACTGATCGATAACCAAAAATAATGGTTAAGTCAAGTGTCTCATAAATAAGAATCTCAACTATAACAATCAATATTCACATCCAATACACAGAGCATTCCATCACATAACCATGGTTGGGTTTATAAAGATCAAGAGTAAAACATTATCATGGCATCACAATCACATAAGCCCCAAGCCTCTGGTAGACGTCCTATACTGGTCAACACTAGTCATCCCAAAACCCAAAACAATAGCATAAAGAATATACAATGTAAACACATGTTTTGGTTTTGCTAAGTTTTCAAATTAAAAGTCTCAGTTTACGTATTCCTAAATTAACATCAAGTGGAGAAATTTCACATTTTATCTAACCCATGTATTCGTTTGATAGATAAAAGTTTCTCCATCAGACTCAATTTTCTAATTGATTTATATGACTTTGTTTGAAAATTGACATTCTCAATGAAAAAACGTTGATTATATATTCTAATAATTAATCTTAATTATAAACTAAGTTTAATTAAATCAATTGTTAATATCTCTTCATAATTGACAAGCTTAATAGCAATATTTTAATCATTAAAAGAGTGATCCATTAATTGAGAACTTTATAATAATCATTTATAATTAATAATATATACATATATACTTATATACATATATATATATATAAATACATAAATATATATATATATATATAATAACATTTAATAATTAATAACATTGCAACTTATAAAAAATGAAATCGAAATTCATATCCAAATCGTATATGAAATAATCGTTGCAAATATAATTTAAATTCAACACATATAACACAATGTGATTTAAAATCGTGCGGCTATTAAAGTGCCACACTGCAAGTACACTGCGGATCGCAGGTACACTACGGTCGCAGGTACCCTGTGATCACGTAGGCCTGCGGTCATTGGGGTACGAAGTACCTGCCCGCCCAAATTTTTATATATATATTTATATATATATATATTTTTAACAATTGCTTACGTGATTTCCATACATACTTTGCGACTTAGTTTTAACATTTCTTATAACGTTTTCACCCATGGAATGTAATTGATTTTTTTTTAACAAATATATATAAATATATATAGAATTAAAAATATCACAATATATGAACACACACACACACACACACACACACACACACACATATATGTATGTATGTATAAGCAAATTGAAAATTTATGGTTACAATTTCAATTTTTTAGAATTCCTCCATAGATCTTTGATCTCCAAAATTTCCAATAATTAATCTAATGGGTTTGGCTATGAATCTCAACCCTAGCCCCGTTTTCCCTTTTTTTAAATCCATGCATATAAAATTCTCAAATAAATTTAATTGCCCAAATTGAAAATGCATACAATAAAAATATGAAATTTCTCAGAAGACATATGGAAGACACGAAGAAGACAGGAATGCATGATGCAAAAATAGCATTAAAAAAACTACAAGAATCTACCCGAATTCTGATGCTAATTTGCTCTTCCTTAAAAAACTCGTAGAGCAAGCTCCCTTCTTCAGAGTTCTTGAGTCCTCCAATGCTCCAATTGCTCTCCACCCTCCCTCTAAGCTTCTATGAATGCCTGAATATAAAGAGCTCTCAAGAAATTTTTGGAATGCTTCTTGAAATCCCTGAAAGGTGTCACCAACTAAGCATGGGTCTTTTCCAACCTTTTTGATGAGTCATAGAGTTGTAGACACCATGTGCTTAATTGATGCACTAACCCCCATGTTGTTGACACATGAGAAATAGAAAAGTATGTTAATTCCCATGCAAGCTTATAACTCCAATAATTTCTATTTAAATTTTATAACTTTTATTTTTTTATATTTTTTTTTACTTTATTATTATTTTACAATTATTATTAATTTTAATTTCTAGTTTTCTTTTATTTAATTCCTTTTCCCCAATAATTCACATTAATTAATTACAATCAAAATATCAAAGATCATGATATTTTATTAATTTTTTCAAATAAATAATTTATTAATTAAATCTATTTATTAAGACTTAATTAATGGAAAATTCACCATAGACCTCCAAGATATAATATGAAAATCCATCATAGAACAAATCATACAAAATAAATCTAAAGGGTTAAAAATCATGAAATATGTCATCTGACACATTTAGTGGGTATTCAACTTTGATACTTGTCCTAACTCACTAGGACAAATGTTTTTTAAGGTTTGGGATTTGGACTTGAGAATTTATCTCCCTTCTTTTATCATTGAGATAGTCTAATAGGGTATGCTCATCCTGGCAATTCAGGGAAGTCGATACCCGATACTTGCAACCTACAGAAAAACTATGCATATACATACAATATATAATGCTAAGCTAAACAGACAATGGCAGGAAGTGGTGCATCGTGTAGATCTCGACTAAGCAGGTGACTACGACTCCCTTCCTTAACCACATCAAAAATGCCATACAATAAGAAAACACACACACCATACATATGCAAGTATGGCATAAGTAACCATAATAAAACACATGAGATAATAAACCATCTAACTAATCATCATTAATAACTGAAAATGATGTAATGATCATCATACATACATGAAATGTAAAGTCTAAATGATCTCATCATATATCAACTGAATCCCTATCATAATCTTTGATAGTGTCAAACCAACACCACTAAACCATTAACATAAAACTAGTCTACATAGTCTGATAATCATAGCAACAATAAGTCTAGAAAAGATGTGAACAAGGGTAGGCACTACATCCACCACCCTTTGAATTAGGCTTACTCCTGGAAGCCTACAAACAAATAGGGATATAACTCCCTCAATCTAGCTGCATCCTCCCAAGTAGCTGAAGAATGATCAGTAGGGTCCCATTGGACCCTTACCTGCTCGATGGTTTGACCCCTGAGGGTCAACCCTCATTGCTCCATAATATGAACCGGCTCCAAAGCCAGCTGCCCATCCTCTACCTAACTCGCATTCCAATCAAGAACATGCACAATATTAGGAATATACTGCCTAAGCACTGAAACATGGAAAACATCATGAATGCAAGCTAGGCTGGGCAGTAGAGCAAGATGGTAAGCAACCAAGCCAATCCTCTCCAAAATCTCGAATGGTCCCACAAAGCGAGGTGCTAGCTTAGAACCCTTTCCATACCAGATCGGACTCTTTCACGGTCGCACTCTCGAGAAAACCTTATCACCCACAGCAACTACTTATCAATCCTATGAGCATCGGCATACTTCTTCTGCCTATCCTGTGCCGTAGTCAAATGCTCACGGATACACACTACCTGTTGCTCCATATCATGAAGCATCTAAGAACCCAATAGAATGCAATCTTTGAGGCTGTCCCAACTTAATGGTGTACGACAAGGACGTCCATATAATGTCTGAAAAGGTTCCATGCCAATAGAACTATGATACCCATTGTTGTAAGCAAACTCCACTAGGTAGAGATAGTCCTCCCAATGTGTCTGCCTATCCATCACATACATCCGTAACATATCCTCCAAAACCTGGTTCACCCTCTCTGTCTGACCATTAGTCTCTAGATGATATGCCGAACTGAAGTTTAGCTGCGCTCCAAGCTCATGTTGCAACAATGTCCAAAATGCAGATGTGAATACAAGATCCCTATCAGAAATGATCTTTCTAGGAATACCATGTAATCTCACAATGTCACGCATGAAAACATTCACTACAGAAGCTGCTGTGTAGGAAGACCTGATCGGTGAAAAATGTGCCACCTTAGTCAACCGATCAACGGTAACCATGATAGCATCATGACATCAAACTGTCATAGGTAATCCTACTATAAAAAACATGGAGATGATATCCAATTTCCAAGAAGGAATGAGATTAGGCTGTAATAGTCTTGCCAGGTGCTGGTGTTCTGCCTTAACTCTTTCACACTCAAGACACCTAGCCACAAAATCAGCAATATCTCTCTTCATCCTAAACCAAAAGAATAAACGTCTCAAATCAGCATGCATCTTCTTGACACCTGAATGTGTTGAGTAAGGTGTACGATGGGCTTCTTCCAAAATCAAGGTGTGAAGCTCATCCAGTAATGGCACATAAATCCTCCCCAAATGTCTCAAAAGACCATCTGATTCTTGAACATAACCTGCAAACTTACCTTCCAAGGGTCTTCCTGAATCTATCTCTCTGCACACTTCCTGATACCATGAATCCGTAGGAAGTGCCTGAAGAATCTGACTCCTTAAATCCACACTAAGAGTCATCGATGTTACCACATGTCTCCTGCGACTCAAAGCATCTACCACCACATTCTCCGTACCCTGAATGTACTTAACCTCAAGATCATACTCGCATAAAAATATACTGAAGACTATGATTATCGCTATGTAGCTCAAACCTATGCGCCAACAAGAAATGTCTCCATCTTGTCAAAGCATGAACTACTACTGCTAACTCAAGATCATGCGTACGATAATTTAATTCATGATCCTTGAGCTTGCGTGACTCATACGCAATCAATTGTCCATTCTACACCAACACTACCCCAATCCCTTCAAGAGAAGCATCTGTACATACCATGAAATCACCTTTTGGATTAGGTATAGCTAAAATCGGTGCACTAGTCAAAAGCTCCTTGAGACTCTGAAATGCTTTCTCACATTTCTCTGTCCACACAAACTTCTTACCTTTCCTCTGAAGAGAAGTGATAGGATGTGCTATCCTAGAGAAGTTCTGGACAAATCTACGATAATAACCGGCTAAACCCATGAAACTATGAATCTCTGACACATTAGTCGAGGTAGGCCAATCTATTATCGCCTGAATCTTTACAGGATCCACTGAAATACCATCACCTGAGATAACATGCCCTAAATACTGAATCTTCGATTTGAAGAATTCACACTTAGCGACATTGGCATAAAGCTGATTGCCTCTCAAACACTGCAATAGCAACCGCAGGTGTTCCTCATGGTCTTTTTGAGTCTCAGAAAATATCAATATGTCATCAATAAACACGAGAAAAAACCTGTCAAGATATGATCAAAAAACACCATTCATCAAACTCATGAACACTGATGGAGCATTAGTCAACCCAAAAGGTACCACTGTGAATTCATAATGCCCATAGTGTGTTCGAAAAGCGGTCTTGTGAATATCTGCTTCCTTAATACGAAGCTGGTGGTATCCTGACTTAAGGTCAATCTTGGAGAATACTGTAGCTCCCTTGATCTAATCAAATAAGTCATGAATCTTAGGCAAAGGATACCTGTTCTTAATAGTCACCTTTTTCAACTATCTGTAGTCAATACAAAAGCGCAAAGAACCATCTTTCTTCTTCACAAAGAGCACTGCAGCTCCCCATGGTGATACACTAGGTTGAATGCTCCCTTTGGCCAGAAGTTCCTCTAGCTGAAGACGTAGCTCACCCAATTCCTGAGTAGTCATACAATAAGGAGCTTTAGAGATAGGCTCTGCTCTAGGAATTAGATCAATGCTAAAATCAATGTCCCTCTTTGGAGGCATGCTTGGAATCTCACTTGGAAAGACATCTGCGTACTCTTGTAAAATTGGGTGATCTAAAGTCTTCCTCACAGGATCTTCCTCATTAAGATTATTTACCATAACACCAAATATCTAACATCCATTACGAAAAATTCGCTTCAATTGCATAACAGAAATCATCTGCAGAGATATAGGCCTCAGTATCCCAACTATCTTCACATCATTCCCTTTGTCATCTTGGCACAAAATAATCTTCTTCCTACAATCTATACTGGCTCTATGAGATCCAAGCCAGTCCATGCCTAGAACCACATCATAGGAACCAAGGGATATGACTCGAAGATCCACTGCAGTATCAAAGCTTTCTAAACTAAGCCCACACTTATGAACTACAAAATCTATGGAGACCTTAATCCCTGAGGCTATCCACTTGCCAACCATGATCTTACTTCACTGCATCCAGCTTACACTTAGAAACTATAGATGGTGAAATAAATGAATCTATAGCTCCTGAATCAAACAATACTGAAAGAGATATACCTCGAATAGCACCTGTGGTCTCAACCACTATTCCTTGATGATCTGCCTGATGTTGATCAACTGCTGCAAAAACTCTATGAGCTCTCCCTGCATCACCAACTGTGGGTTCTGAAGTTGTAGGCCTAGGTCCTGAAAACTGAGGTGCTCGCTATGGACACTGAGTTGCATAATGTCCAATTTGACCACATGAAAAACATTTTGTATTCCTACCAGATCCTCTTCCCATAGGTGGTACATTAGATTTCTGGCGACTGTCCCTTCTTACAAAAGACTGACTACGTTGAGCTGGTTGATTGGACTGATTCTGTTTATTACATTGAGCATTGCGGTTGTTCTTAAAGTTAGAACCTTTGCCACCACCTTGAGCTTGAGAATTTGATCCCTTCTGCTGCTGCATCTGCTGAGACTGCTGCTGATATTGTTTTCCCTTAGAAAAGAAAGGCTTCTTGTTACCACTTGAATTGAAGTTGCCTTTAGATCCTGATGCTGTTGGTGCTCCTAAAAAACCACCTTAACCAAGGTTAACACTTTGCTCAACAAGGATTTCTCGATGTACCACATCCTTAAGGGTTTTTCGCTAAAATACCTTGATGCCCCCAATTATACAGTTGTTCAAACCCCTAATAAAGTGTTGTGTAAACTAAGCTAAATTTTCACTGAACCCTGAAAAAGGCATAAGCTCATAAAATTTACGCTCATACTCGATCACTGACAAAGTGTACTGCTTGAAATTATGAAACTCATCTTCCCTTTGTAGTTTCCATTCCTTTGGTAGGAATCGTTCATGAAAACTCTCTAAGAATAGTTCCCATGTGACACTACTCATATCAATTCCCAGCTTCTTCTCCTCAATCGTCCACCAAGTGGCCCCAAAATTCTGTAAATTAGTGATTGCAAGTCTTGCCTTAACATTGCTGTTAAAAGCTTGCATGGAAAAAATCCTGTCAAGGGAAATCAGCCACTACTTAGCCACATAACAAGAACCTTGCCCATTGAAAGGCTTGACCTTGGATCTTGGAAGATCCTTCATCTGAGTGTACACAATGGACCTTTGACAATCCTTTCGAGGACTTCTAGATCTCGGTCTATGCTCTTGTTCTGTCTGATGCACTTTAAGTTATTCTTGAATAGGAGGTAGACGTTCTAAAATAGTCTGCATCATCTATCTCAAACCAACCTCTTCAGACTCAGCTTGGTCCTCTCTATGACTCTTTTTCTATTGCCTATTAGAGTGCTCTTCCCTGCTCTCTACACGAGCCAATCCCTCATGGGTAGACTCATGGGCACTGACAGCTCTACCATGACTACGACCTCTTCTTCAGCCTCTACCATGACCTCTAACAGAAGACCTAGTCCCAGACACAATCCTAGTTTCAAGTTGAAGAGATACACTTAATAGTTCACAGTTCTAGTTGTTCCAAAATACCCAGAGCTCCCAATGTAGAAACTCGGGCTCTGATACCAAATGTAACGCCCCACCAAGGGATCGAAAGAATTAACTTAGAGTTTCACTGATGAAAGTAAATACCATACATAACTTATTCACAATAACAGAAGCAATAGCAATGTCCATCTGAAAAGTAAACATAACATACATGATAGATTACATTCTTTAAGATCCCCTAACGTTGAATTACATACATGAATCCATCTAGTACAACATCCACATGAAATAATAATGATAAGTCCAATGTTTAAACATTACATTTCCAAATGCTCAATCATCCTCTATACATGTCACAGGGTATGACAAGCTCAAAGAATATACATATGTAGAATAAGGTACATCATCCTATTCTAATCCATGATACATCAAAGTAGAGATAATCACATGATACATCATCATAGAAGACATATACATCCATCATAAAGATCAAACAAAATAAACTAAGTGCATGGTTCCTCCCGACTGTTAATAGCATCATTAGACCATCTTGGATCCTAGCCATCCCTCTATGCATAACATTCCAAATCACCGAAGAGATCATCGGTATTACATAGTAGGAATGTCACTCCTAACATATACAACATCATATGTAGAAAGTAATCTAAAATGCAAATATAAGCATAAGATAACATCATCTATCATATGCTAATAATCAATGAAAGGAAACATATCCACCATCACGAAGGATGCATCAGCCACGATATCTCAATGAATCTCAAATGATAAGAGTGGAAAATACACTACCACCCAACTGCGTGGTACCTAAGTGGTCCACTCCCACCGTGCTGAGGAGATAATCTCAAGTCCCAAACAGGCTATCCATAACAGATAGCACAAATCTCTATAGTCCAGGAATCCTAAAAGTATACTAACTCAAAGGTTCCAATTACGAAACTAACATCTACTTCTCAGAGGCACACAATGACATGTAGGAACCTACTATGCAAGCGGAAAAGTGTCATCACATTTATCACATACAAGTTATCCTAGCATTTAGCTAAACTCCACGGGTCCATACTGATCTCATGCGGCCACTAGTATCCTCTCATACTGACAAGGCATTCTATGGAATGCAAGGTCGCAACCATGCATTCTCACTACTCCCATCCTAGCCTATACAAGCACTCAAGGCATGGGCGAGAACCAAAACTCTTATCTTTTTAGGTTCATTCAGTTAGTATTAGGTGTGAATGTTATCATTTATTAATCCAACTTACAATGAGTTACCCTGGCAGCCTCTTAGGGCCCCAGCCCCCATTGCAAGCCACTTCCCGTCACTACATGCAGATATCCTACCCTAATGCTCATGGAATCATAAATCTCAAAATCACAAAAGTAATCCATAATAAAATCATCAAATATGCATAAAAGCATCAAATCTTCATGAGCAAACATCCATAGAAAATCATGACCACAACAGCCCAATGTTAGATATATATATATATATATATATATAACAATCGCTTATGCGATTTCCATACAGACTTTGCAATTTAGTTTTAACGTTTCTTAAAACATTTTCACCCATGGTATGTAATCAATTTTCTTTTAACAAATATATATAAATATATATAGAATTAAAAATATCACAATATATGAACACACACACACACACACACATAAGCAAATTGACAATTTATGGTTACAATTTCAATTTTTCAGAATTCCTCCATAGATCTTTGATCTCCAAAATTTTCAATAATTAATCTAATGGGTTTGGCTATGAATATCAACCCTAGCCCCATTTTTCCTTTTTTTAAATCCATGCATATAAAATTCTTAAATAAATTTAATTGCCCAAATCTAAAATGCATACAATAAAAATATGAAATTCCTCAGAAGACATATGGAAGACATGAAGAAGAAAAGAATGCATGATGCGGAAATAGCATAAAAAAATCATAAGAATTTACCTGGATTCTGATGCTAATTCACTCTTCCTCAAAAAACTCGTAGAGCAAGCTCCCTTCTTTAGAGTTCTTGAGTCCTCCAATGCTCCAATTGCTCTCCACCCTCCCTCTAAGGTTCTATGAATGTCTGAATATAAAGAGCTCTCAAGAAACCTTTGGAATGCTTCTTGAAACCGCTGAAAGCTATCACCAACTAAGCATGGGTCTTTTCCAACCTTTTTGACTAGTCATAGAGTTGTAGACACCATGTGTTTAATTGATGCACTAACCCCCATGTTGTTGACACATGAGAAATAAAAAAGTGCGTTAATTCCCATGCAAGCTTATAACTCCAATAATTTCTATTTAAATTTTATAACTTTCTTTTTAATTTTTATAACTTTTATTATTTTTTTATTTTTTTTACTTTATTATTATTTTACAATTATTATTAATTTTAATTTCTAGTTTTCTTTTATTTAATTTCTTTTCCCCAATAATTCACATTAATTAATTACAATCAAAATATCAAAGATCATGATATTTTATTAATTTTCTCAAATAATTAATTTATTAATTAAATCTATTTATTAAGACTTAATTAATGGAAAATTCACCATAGACCTCCAAGATAAAATATGAAAACCCGTCATAGAAAAAATCATACAAAATAAATCTAAAGGGTTAAAAATCATGAAATATGTCATCCGACACATTCAGTGGGTATTCAAGTTTGATACTTGTCCTAACTCACTAGGACAATTTTTTTTTAGGTTTGGGATTTGGACTTGAGAATTTATCTCCCTCCTCTTATCATTGAGATAGTATAATAGGGTACGCTCATCCTAGCAATTCAGGAAAGTCGATCCCCGGTACTTGCAAACTGCAGAAAAACTATGCATGTACATACAATATAGAATGCTAAGCCAAACAGACAATGGCAGGAAGTGGTGCATCGTCTAGATCTTGACTAAGCAGGTGACTACGACTCCCTTCCTCAACCACATCAAAAATGTCATACAATAAGAAAACACACACACCATACACATGCAAGTATGGGGTAAGTAACCATAATAAAGAACATGAGATAATAAACCATCTAACTAATCATCATTAATAACTAAAAATGATGTAATGATCATCATACATACATGAAATGTAAAGTCTAAATGATCTCATCATATATCAATTGAATCCCTATCATAATCTCTGATAGTGTCAAAACAACACCACTAAACCATCAACATAAAACTAGTCTACATAGTCTGATAATAATAGCAACAATACGTCTAGAAAACATCTGAACAAGGGTAGGCACTACAGAATTCATACTCACATTTGCTCATATTCACATACGCAAAAATCAAGTTTGACCAAAAGTTGACCAGATTTAACCACAGTTGACTTGAGTTGACTAGTTTCAAAAAGAATTATGAGATAATTAAACGAAATTATTTAATTAAATGGAGTACTTACTTCTAATTAATTAAACAAAGTTATTTAATTAAATTATAAGCCATTCCTAATTAATTAAATGAAGTTATTTAATTAAATAAGAAAAGTGTCTCTAATTAATTAAAAATTATTTAATTAAATAGAAAAAGTAATTATGAGAGCATATCTCATTTTATTAAATTAAATATCTCAAAAAAATCTCTCTTCAGTTCAAAAAGGGAAATTTTTAGTTCACTATTCATGAAAAATGAGTTAAATCAGTTGACTCCTTTTTCTACTCAAATTGAATCAGTTAACTCCTTATTTTACTCAAATTAAATTTGTTAACTCCCTTTAATTTGGAAATCTCCCTTTATGACTGAACTTCACTTTTAATCTTGACCATTGATTAAAATACATCTCAACTGTTGATGAATTCTAGGAAAGTTTATTTAAGAGACCCTCATCTCTTCATTTTGAAAGGTTCAATGAGAATTTGCATCGAATTGTTGCTGGAATTCATACGCACATTTTCTCATATTCACATACACAAACATCAACTTTGACCAAAAGTTGACCAGATTTAACCATGGTTGACTTGAGTTGACTAGTTTCGAAAAGAATTTTGAAATAATTAAACGAAATTATTTAATTAAATGGAGTACTTACTTCTAATTAATTAAACAAAGTTATTTAATTAAATAAGAAGCCATTCCTAATTAATTAAATGAAGTTATTTAATTAAATATGAAAAGTGTCTCTAATTAATTAAAGATTATTTAAGTAAATAGAAAAAGTAATTATCAGAACATATCTCATTTTATTAAATTAAATATCTCAACAAAATCTCTCTTCAGTTCAAAAAGAGAAATTTCCTGTTCACTATTGATAAAACATGAGTTAAATCAGTTGACTCCTTTTTCTACTCAAATTGAATTAGTTAACTCCTTATTTTACTCAAATTAAATCTGTTAACTTCCTTTAATTTGGAAATCTCCCTTTATGACTGAACTTCACCTTTAATCTTGACCGTTGATTGAAATCGATCTCAATCGTTGATGAATTCAAGGAAAGTCTATTTAAGAGACCCTCATCTCTTCATTTTGAAAGGTTGAATGAGAATTTGCATCGAATTGTTGCTGAAATTCATACTCACATTTGCTCATATTCACATATGCAAAGATCAAGTTTGACCAAAAGTTGACCAAATTTAACCACGATTGACTTGAGTTGACTAGTTTCAAAAAGAATTTTGAAATAATTAAATAAAATTATTTAATTAAATGGAGTACTTATTTCTAATTAATTAAACAAAGTTATTTAATTAAATGAGAAGCCATGTCTAATTAATTAAATGAAGTTATTTAATTAAATAAGAAAAGTGTCTCTAATAAATTAAAGATTATTTAATTAAATAGAAAATGTAATTATGAGAGCATATCTCATTTTATTAAATTAAATATCTCAACAAAATCTCCCTTTAGTTCAAAAAGGGAAATTTCCAGTTTACTATTGATCAAAAATTAGTTAAACTAGTTGACTCCTTTTTCTACTCAAATTGAATTAGTTAACTCCTTATTTTACTCAAAATAAATCTGTTAACTCCCTTTAATTTGGAAATCTCCCTTTTTGACTGAACTTCACCTTTAATCCTGACCGTTGATTGAAATCGATCTCAACCGTTGATAAATTCCAGGAAAGTCTATTTAAGAGACCCTCATCTCTTCATTTTCAAAGGTTGAATGAGAATTCGCATCGAATTGTTGCTGGAATTCATACTCACATTTGCTCATATTCACATACGCAAAGATCAAGTTTGACCAAAAGTTGACTAGATTTAACCACGATTGACTTGAGTTGACAAGTTTCGAAAAGAATTTTGAAATAATTAAATGAAATTATTTAATTAAATGGACTACTTACTTCTAATTAATTAAACAAAGTTATTTAATTAAATGTGAACCCATTCCTGATTAATTAAATGAAGTTATTTAATTAAATAAGAAAAGTGTCTCTAATGAAATAAAGATTATTTAATTAAATAGAAAAAGTAATTATGAGAACATATCTCATTTTATTAAATTAAACATCTCAACAAAATCTCTCTTCAATTCAAAAAGGGAAATTTCCAATTCACTATTGATAAAAAATGGGTTAAATCAGGTAACTCCTTTTTCTACTCAAATTGAATCAGTTAACTCCTTATTTTACTCAAATTAAATCTGTTAACTCCCTTTAATTTGGAAATATCCCTTTATGACTGAACTTCACCGTTAATCATGACCGTTGATTGAAATTGATCTCAACCGTTGATGAATTCCAAGAAAGTCTATTTAAGAGACACTCAGCTCTTCATTTTGAAAGGTTGAATGAGAATTTGCATCGAATTGTTGCTGGAATTCATACTCACATTTGCTCATATTCACATACGCAAAGATCAAGTTTGACAAAAAGTTGACCAAATCTAACGACGATTGACTTGAGGTTACTAGTTTCAAAAAGAATTTTGAAATAATTAAATGAAATTATTTAATTAAATGGAGTACTTACTTCTAATTAATTAAACAAAGTTATTTAATTAAACGAGAAGCCATTCCTAATTAATTAAATGAAGTTATTTAATTAAATACGAAAAGTGTCTCTAATTAATTAAAGATTATTTAATTAAATAGAAAAAGTAATTATGAGAGCATATCTCATTTTATTAAATTAAATATCTCAACAAAATCTCTCTTTAGTTCAAAAAGGAAAATTTCCAGTTCACTATTGATAAAAACTAAGTTAAATCAGTTGACTCCTTTTTTTACTCAAATTGAATCAGTTAACTCCTTATTTTACTCAAATTAAATCTGTTAACTCCCTTTAATTTGGAAATCTCCCTTTATGTCTGAACTTCACCTTTAATCCTGACCGTTGATCTGAATCAATCTCGATCGTTGATGAATTCCAAGAAAGTCTATTTAAGAGTCCCTCATCTCTTCATTTTGAAAGGTTGAGTGAGAATTTGCATCGAATTGTTGCTAAAATTCATACTCACATTTGCTCATATTCACATACGCAAAGATCAAGTTTGACCAAAAGTTGACCGGATTTAACCACAGTTGACTTGAGTTGACTAGTTTCAAAAACTATTTTGAAATAATACAACGAAATTATTTAATTAAATGGAGTACTTACTTATAATTAATTAAAGAAAGTTATTTAATTAAATAAGAAGCCATTCCTAATTAATTAAATGAAGTTATTTAATTAAATAAGAAAATTTTCTCTAATTAATTAAAGATTATTTAATTAAATAGAAAAAGTAGTTATGAGAGCATATCCCATTTTATTAAATTAAATATCTCAACAAAATATCTGTTTAGTTCAAAAAGGGAAATTTCTAATTCACTATTGATCAAAAATGAGTTAAGTGAGTTAACTATTTTTTCTACTCAAATTGAATCAGTTAACTCCTTATTTTACTCCAATTAAAGCTGTTAACTCCCTTTAATTTGGAAATCTCCCTTTATGACTGAGATTCACCTTTAATACTGACCATTGATTGAAATCGATCTCAACCATTGAAGAGTTAGAAATAAGTCTATTTAAGAGACCCTCATCTCTTCATTTTGAAAGGTTGAATGAGAATTTGCATCGAATTGTTGTTGGAATTCATACTCACATTTGCTCATATTGACATATGTAAAGATCAAGTTTGACCAAAAGTTGACCAGATTTAACCACAGTTGACTTGAATTGACTAGTTTCGAAAAGAATTTTGAAATAATTAAACAAAATTATTTAATTAAATGGAGTACTTACATCTAATTAATTAAACAAATTTATTTAATTAAATGAGAAGCCATTTCTAATTAATTAAATGAAGTTATTTAATTAAATAAGAAAAGTGTCTCTAACTAATTAAAGATTATTTAATTAAATAGAAAAAGTAATAATGAGAACATATTTCATTTTATTTAATTAAATATTTCAACAAAATCTCTCTTCAGTTCAAAAAGTGAAATTTTCCGTTCACTATTGATCAAAAATGAGTTAAATCAGTTGACTCCTTTTTGTACTCAAATTGAATCACTTAACTCCCTTTAATTTGGAAATCTCCATTTATGACTGAACTTCACTTTTAATCCTGACCGTTGATTTAAATTGATCTCATCTGTTGATGAATTCCAGGAAATTCTATTTAAGAGACCTCATCTCTTCATTTTGAAAGGTTGAATAAGAATTTGCATCAAATTGTTGCAGGAATTCATACTCACGTTTGCACATATTCACATATGCAAAGATCAAGTTTGACCAAAAGTTGACCAGATTTACCCATAGTTGACTTGAGTTGACTAGTTTCGAAAAGAATTTTGAAATAATTAAACGAAATTATTTAAATAAATGGAGTACTTCTAATTAATTAAAGAAAGTTATTTAATTAAATGAGAAGCCATTCCTAATTAATTAGATGAAATTATTTAATTAAATAAGAAAAGTGTCTCTAATTAATTAAAGATTATTTAATTAAATAGAAAAAGTAATTATGAGAGCATATCTCATTTTATTAAATTAAATATCTCAACAAAATCTCTCTTTAGTTCAAAAAGGGAAATTTTCAGTTCACTATTGATCAAAAATGAGTTAAATCAGTTGACTCCTTTTTCTACTCAAATTGAATCAGTTAACTCCTTATTTTACTCAACTTAAATCTGTTAACTCCCTTTAATTTGGAAATCTCCTTTTATGACTGAACTTCACCTTTAATCCTGACCATTGATTGAAATCAATCTCAGTCGTTGATGAATTCTAGGAAAGTCTATTTAAGAGACCCTCAACTCTTCATTTTGAAAGGTTGAATGAGAATTTGTATCAAATTTTTGCTGAAATTCATACTCACATTTGCTCATATTCACATAGACAAAGATCAAGTTTGACCAAAAGTTGACTAGATTTAACCAAAGTTGAATTGAGTTGACTAGTTTCGAAAAGAATTATGAAATAATTAAACGAAATTATTTAATTAAATGGAGTATTTACTTCTAATTAATTAAACAAAGTTATTTAATTAAATGAGAAGCCATTCCTAATTAATTAAATGAAGTTATTTAATTAAATAAGAATAGTGTCTCTAATTAATCGAAAATTATTTAATTAAATAGAAAAAGTAATTATGAGATTATATCTCATTTTATTAAATTAAATATCTCAACAAAATCTCTCTTCAGTTCAAAAAGGGAAATTTCCAGTTCACTATTGATCAAAAATGAGTTAAATCAGTTGACTCTTTTTTCTACTCAAATTGAATCAGTTAACTCGCTATTTTACTCAAATTAAATCTGTTATCTCCCTTTAATTTTTAAATCTCCCTTTATGACAGAACTTCACTTTTAATCCTGACCGTTGATTAAAATTGATCTCAACCGTTGATGAATTCCAAGAAAGTCTATTTAAGAGACCCTCATCTCTTCATTTTGAAAGGTTGAATGAGAATTTGCTTCGAATTGTTGCTGGAATTCATACTCACATTTTCTCATATTCACATACGCAAAGATCAAGTTTGACCAAAAGTTGACCACATTTAACCATGGTTGACTAGTTTCAAAAAGAATTTTTAAATAATTTAAACAAAATTATTTAATTAAATGGAGTATTTACTTCTAATTAATTAAAGATTATTTCAATAAATAGAAAAGTAATTATATGAGCATATCTCATTTTATTAAATTAAATATCTCAACAAAAAATCTCTTTAGTTCAAAAAGGGAAATTTCCAGTTAACTATTGATCAAAAATGAGTTAAATCAGTTGACTCCTTTTTCTACTCAAATTGAATCAGTTAACTCGTTATTTTACTCAAATTAAATTTGTTAGCTCCCTTTAATTTGGAAATCTCGCTTTATGACTGAAATTCACCTTTAATCCTGACCGTTGATTAAAATCGATCTCAACCGTTGATGAATTCCAAAAAAGTCTATTTAGGAGACCCTCATCTCTTCATTTTGAAAGGTTGAATGAGAATTTGCATTGAATTGTTGCTAGAATTCATACTCATATTTTCTCATATTCACATACGCAAAGAGCAAGTTTGACGAAAAGTTGACCAGATTTAACCACGGTTGACTTGAGTTGACTAGTTTCGAAAAGAATTATGAAATAATTAAACAAAATTATTTAATTAAATGGAGTACTTACTTCTAATTAAGTAAACAACGTTATTTAATCAAATGAGAAGCCATTCCTAATTAATTAAATGAAGTTATTTAATTAAATAAGAAAAGTTTTTTTAATTAATTAAAGATTATTTAATTAAATAGAAAAAGTAATTATTAGAGCATATCTCATTTTAGTAAATAAAATATCTCAAAAAAACCTCTCTTCAGTTCAAAAAAGAAAATTTCTTGTTCACTATTGATCAAAAATGAATTAAATCAGTTGACTCCTTTTTCTACTCAAGTTGAATCAATTAAGTCCTTATTTTAATAAAATTAAATCTGTTAACTCCATTTAATTTAGAAATCTCCCTTTATGACTGAACTTCACCTTTAATCCTGACCGTTGATTGAAATCAATCTCTACCGTTGATGAATTCTAGGAAAGTCTATTTAAGAGACCCTCATCTCTTCATTTTGAAAGGTTGAATGAGAATTTGCATCGAATTATTGCTAGAATTCATACTCACATTTCCTCATATTCACATACGTAAAGATCAAGTTTGACCAAAAGTTGACCAGATTAAACCACTGTTGACTTGAATTGACTAGTTTCAAAAAGTATTTTGAAATAATTAAACAAAATTATTTAATTAAATAGAGTACTTACTTCTAATTAATTAAACAAAGTTATTTAATTAGATGAGAAGCCATTCTTAATTAATTAAATGAAGTTATTTAATTAAATAAGAAAAGTGTCTCTAATTAATTAAAGATTATTTAATTAAGTAGAAAAAGTAATTATGAGAGCATATTTCATTTTATTAAATTAAATATCTCAACAAAATCTCTCTTCAGTTCAAAAAGGAAAATTTCTAGTTCACTATTGATAAAAAATGAGTTAAATCAGTTGACTCCTTTTTCTACTCAAATTGAATCAGTTAACTCGTTATTTTGCTCAAATTAAATCTGTTAACTCCCTTTAATTTGGAAATCTCCCTTTATGACTGAACTTCACCTTTAATCCCGACCGTTCATTAAAATCGATCTCAACTGTTGATGAATTCCAGAAAAGTCTATTTAAGAGACCCGCATCTCTTCATTTTGAAAGGTTGAATGAGAATTTGCATCGAATTCTTGCTGGAATTCATACTCACATTTGCTCATATTCACATACGCAAAGATAAAGTTTGACCAAAAGTTGACCAGATTTAACCACGGTTGACTTGAGTTGATTAGTTTCAAAAACAATTTTGAAATAATTTAAAAAAATTATTTAATTAAATAGAGTACTTACTTCTAATTAATTAAACAAAGTTATTTGATTAAATGAGAAACCATTCCTTATTAATTAAATGAAATTATTTAATTAAACAAAACAATTATCTCTAATTAATCAAAGATTATTTAATTAAATAGAAAAAGTAATTATGATAGAATATCTCATTTTATTAAATTAAATATCTTAACAAAATCTCTCTTTAGTTCAAAAAGGGAAATTTCCAGTTCAATATTGATAAAAAATGAGTTAAATCAGTTGACTCCTTTTTCTACTCAAATTGAATCAGTTAACGCCTTATTTTACTCAAATTAAATTTGTTAACTCCCTTTAATTTGGAAATCTCTCTTTATTACTGAACTTCACCTTTAATCCTGACCGTTGATTGAAATCGATCTCAACCGTTGATGAATTTCAGAAAAGTCTATTTAAGAGACCCTCATCTCTTTATTTTGAAAGCTTGAATGAGAATTTGCATCGAATTGTTGCTGGAATTCATACTCACATTTGCTCATATTCACATACAAATAGATCAAGTTTGACCAAAAGTTGACCACATTTAACCACGGTTGACTTGAGTTGACTAGTTTCGAAAATAATTTTGAAACAATTAAAAGAAATTATTTAATTAAATGGGGTACTTGCTTCTAATTAATTAAACAAAGTTATTTAATTAAATGAGAAGCCATTCCTAATTAATTAAATGAAGTTATTTAATTAAATAAGAAAAGTGTCTCTAATTTATTAACGATTATTTAATTAAACAGAAAAAGTAATTATGAGAGCATATCTCATTTTATTAAATTAAATATCTCAACAAAATCTCTCTTTAGTTCAAAAAGGGAAATTTTCAGTTCACTATTTATAAAAAATGAGTTAAATCAGTTAACTCTTTTATCTACTCAAATTGAATCAGTTAACTCCTTATTTTACTCAACTTAAATCTGTTAAATCCCTTTAATTTGGAAATCTCCTTTTATGACTGAACTTCACCTTTAATCTTGACCGTTGATTGAAATCGATCTCAACCGTTGATGAATTCCAAGAAAGTCTTTTTAAGAGACCCTCGTCTCTTCATTTTCAAAGGTTGAATGAGAATTTGCATGAAATCGTTGCTGGAATTCATGCTCACATTTGCTCATGTTCACATACGCAAAGATCAAGTTTGACCAAAAGTTGAACAGATTTAACTACGGTTGACTTGAGTTG
The DNA here is from genome assembly GCA_028749045.1 of Cupressus sempervirens. Taxonomy (NCBI): domain Eukaryota; kingdom Viridiplantae; phylum Streptophyta; class Pinopsida; order Cupressales; family Cupressaceae; genus Cupressus; species Cupressus sempervirens. The sequence continues at coordinate 116,268,874 of CM053783.1, forward strand.
ACTAATTTTGAAAACAATTTTGAAATAATTAAACGAAATTATTTAATTAAATGGAGTACTTGCTTCTAGTTAATTAAACAAAGTTATTTAATTAAATGAGAAGCCATTCCTAATTAATTAAATATAGTTATTTAATTAAATAAGAAAAGTGTCTCTAATTAATTAAAGATTATTTAATTAAATAGAAGGAGTAATTATGAGAGCATATCTCTTTTTATTGAATTAAATATCTCAACAAAATCTCTCTTCAGTTGAAAAAGGGAAATTTCCAGTTCACTAATGATCAAAAATGAGTTAAATCAGTTAACTCCTTTTTCTACTCAAATTGAATTAGTTAACTCCTTATTTTACTCAAATTAAATCTATTAACTCCCTTTAATTTGAAAATCTCCCTTTATGACTGAACTTCACCTTTAATCCTGACCGTTGATTGAAATCGATCTCAACCATTGATGAATTCCAAGAAAGTCTATTTAAGAGACCCTCATCTCTTCATTTTGAAAGGTTGAATGAGAATTTGCATCAAATTGTTGCTAGAATTCATACTCACATTTGCTCATATTCACATACGCAAAGATCAAGTTTGACCAAAAGTTGACCAGATTTAACCATGGTTGACTTGAGTTGACTAGTTTCAAAAAGAATTTTGAAATAATTAAACGAAATTATTTAATTAAAAGGAGTACTTAGTTCTAATTAATTAAACAAAATTATTTAATTAAATGAGAAGCCATACCTAATTAATTAAATGAAGTTATTTAATTTGTGAGGCCTCACCCAATTCGTCATAGTACTAATGAGATAATTTCATTACGGTGATTTTAATCCTATGTTTGATACACTTTTAAGATAGTAGGGTTATGTCATTTTAATATCTACATTTTGATGATCCGCAATTACCTTTGCATATTATGACCTAATTGATGCATTTAATGATTCTATTTCATGCTGTAAGCTATTGACATTGCTTTAATGGAAATTGAATTGTATAAATGCTTGTAATATAAGAGGGTAATGTTGAAGTGGAAATTAGAGTTTAAAAATAAATTTTGTTATGCATTGAGACTTAACCCGCATACCTAGGGATTTAATAGTTATGGATTCAGCATTTTGTCATAGAATATGAAGTTATTCAGAATATTAAATTGACCATGTTATGTTGATAAGTAAAGTTTAGTTTTATAGTATTTTGAACATTTTACATGGAAATTGTTAGAAGAAGTAATGTAATTATAAGGAATGAAGTATGGAACTCAAATGTCGAATGTGATATGTAAGTTTTGATATTTTAATATTTTGAAGGTTATATTTGAAATGATTAAGAAAGGGAAAGTTAATTTGAGATGATGAAATATATGCAAGTCTAATGTTGAATGAGATAATGATTTATTTTACATATGCTTATATGATTATCTTGGACTACTAACGTTGGAGTTTAGTGTGCAGGAATTCGACCATGGGTTAAAGGGGAATTAAGGCTCAAACTACTACAAAGATGACATAACCAAGGTTGAATCAGTGGAAAAGATTCAAACCTAATTGTAATGTGTTTTATTTCGTATATGTGAATTTTATGTGTGCATAGTAGCCTAGTTCATGTATTATTGTAAAAAAAGTCATTTTTTTAAATATAATGTGATATTTTGTGTGTGTCACTTGACACTTGTGCTTGTTGTGTGATATGACATGTTATTCGTTAATGGATCATGTGGCCATCTTATTTCGTGATAAATGCCTCAATTGAGAAATTTGATTATTGCCTTAGTCAGTAAAAGGACAAGGTCATCACCTTGGGGAATTTTAAATTTGAATCACCTAGCTTTGGGAGGGTCATAAAGTAACTTTAAGGTAAGTTGGGATTAAAATTAACCCCACTCATGTTAGTAGTATAGGCTAGGGAGCTATTAATGACCTCTAGGGTGTCTAGTGGACCTAGGAGACCCCATGAAAATGACATTCTTTATGGAATCCGAAAATGAGAAGGATATATATATATATATATATATATATATATATATATATATATATATATATATATAGGTATGGCTAAATGAGAAACCACTTGGCCACTCTCTAATTTTAGAGATAGTTAGATTTTGGAGGGAGAGGAGGGGAGCTCTACTATAACCATCCTTACCCTAGCTTGGACCAAGGTTGGTATCTCAAGCTTGCTTCCTTTCCTTTTTCTTTCTTTTAGCATGGTTAAGCCAATCTGCAAGTGTGGAGTTTATCAATGGAGTATGCATTGCATTGCATTGTGGAGTAGCATTCATGTGAGTGTTTGAATGGTGTTCATTCCATGTAGATTAGTGCGACACCATTGTGCATCTTGTTGTATTGTGTGGAGTATTGTGAGTATGAGGTTTGGATTTCCTCTATTTCCTTGTTGCATTATGGGTGTTGATATTGTGTTGTGATAATGTCATGTGCTCTTGAAAATCTGTTGTTTTTTTGCTACTTGGTTTTATTTTCTTGTTGTTCTTGAGTGTTCTTATGAGTGTGGGACTTACACTCACCCTTGTGGGAAGGGAAGAGAAGTCCAAGGTGAACGAGCAGCAGTTGGATTGCATAGTTGAGGACCTTGGATTATGGGCTCCATTGTATGCCATTTTCATATTCATATTTTGCCTTGGGGGAGGATAAAAAAAAAAAAAATGGTGAGGAAGGAATTAACTGAAGTATGGGTTTGTAGGGAGCTAAAGTTGTTGGTTGTGTGTGGTGGAGGATGTTGTGTTGGTAGTGTGTATGGTGGAAGATGTTTATGAAGCCCCGAAAGGGCATGATATTATGAAGACCCAAAAAAGGGCATGAGTTTTATGGAAAATATGATATGAAATGGTAAACCTCCTTGTGTTTCCACCTTCACCCTATGTTCAAGGTTTCAATGGTGAGCTTTTGTGAAATATCCTTGGGATGGGATTTGTTGCAGTTTTGTTATGTGGTGTATATGTTTCCTACAAGTGTGTATGTGGATTATGTTTGAGCCTTGTTCCCCTAGCGCGGGGGTGGTCTCTTTGAGGCCTATGGTTGGGTGGAAAGCACCCATGGTCCTTGTTGTTTTGTTGTGATGCATTTGCAAGTTCTTAAAAAAAAATCTTGGAAACTTGGAGTCCTTGTTATCTTCCATTTGCATAGGAGGAGAAGACAATATTGCATTGAGATGAGATAGAGAGAAAAACTCCATTTTGTTATGTGAGCGTAAATGTATTGTAAGAGAAAGCTACTATCTTGATTTGATTGTCAATGGAAAGGTTGTGAGTGCTGCTGTGTAGTAAAAGTATTTTCCATTGTGTATATTATGATATGTTGACTTCACCACCTTTTTGTGTATCATGAGGGTATCACTTAAGATAATTCATTGTAATAATATTGTTGTTTTATTGGATGGTAACACCAATCAGAGATCCAAATTACTTGATGCTCTTGAGTGGCATGCAAAAGAAATTTGATATCATAAAAGAGATAATATTCATAGGAAGGATTATCCTAGTGGATTCTTATTATCATTTTAGTTCCATTTTTTACCAATTGTGAATGTACATTCAAATCTAGATCTGCATAAGAAGATAATGTTGAGAAAATGGTTTCTAAATTTCATAATTCATAGATAGGGATAATCTAGATAACTTCATATAAAATCTTGTCATGAAATGTTGAGTTATTGGATTTAGTTAATTTTTTGAATGCTAAATGAATCACAATTTTAAAACTATACTTAGTTTATAATTATCTCCTAATTATCCTTGCAATAACTTACCTTGAATATCCTAGATTACAGAAGAAGAAAATCAAGTGATGATATAAAATATACAAGACTTAAGACATAAGCTTGTTGTAGGTGCACATTTTATCCTTTGGAAAATGTATGAGAAACTAAAATAAATCTCTTCTCTTAATACAAACATTAAAATATTCAAGAGTATGCCTTAGACTCCTAGGACCCTATAACCTATAAAGCATATTTTAACATAATAAACTAACCATCATATTAATTGCATTAGAAGGGACCTCATATGAGACACATAACTCGAGTCAACACCCTATCAAATCAAAAGAAACTTTTTTAAAAATATATATATAATGCTCATGTTAAACAAACCTAAACTAGCACCAAGTAATATTTTCAACAAGACATAGCGTGACAAACAACCTACTATATTATCTACCCTAGGCTAGCATGGGTTGGTGAATGAGAAAACAATTTAATATGCTATGGAGACCAAGGTATTTAATTTCTCTGACATGACCAAGACTTATTTCATCCACCTATTCCCTATGTGCTTTATGCCTTCAGATATTATATTGGAATACCGTGCAAGTTTATGACATAATTCTGACAAGAGGGAATGGCTTCCATTTTTTCCTTGACGCCTTGATTTGCCTTGGAAGAAGTTATGGCATTTTATATGTCTTTCTTTAACCACCTAATTAAGACTAGGATAAACTCCACACTGCCAACAATATGGGACCAAGTAGCGAGTCGATTTAACATGGGAATTCGAAATGCATATCTTCTAGCTCAAAATTAATAGATTTGACTCATGGAAAAGGCGCCTATGCTTGTCTTGGCCAAAACTTTGGTAAGTGAGTCCACCATGGAGAGAAACCCAAGGAATTCGCTTGGTCTCTGGGTAAGTGAAGAAGATTATGGGGTAGTAGCATGTGGGTAGTAGGGTGATTTGGAACTTTGCTAGAGAAAAAGTATTTCATCTTCTTAGAAGAAATGTGAGTGGGGTCAAGTTAATGGACTATGACTAATAGGGTATTTTAGATAGATGGATAGTTAATATGTTCATATGCATTCATTTTGTTACCTTAGTATTAGTAAGGATAGATTATCTTTTAAAATCATTCTTTTATGATATATGTTTATATAAATGAATTGATCATTCTTTTCACTACAATTTCAATTGTAGTAGGTATTGACCCTAATATTAAAATGTGATGTCGCTTGCATTAGAGATATAATATGAATAATAAATAGATAATTCAATCTTAATAACTATGTCAATGAAATATGTAAATTGGGATATGAAAAAAATAAAAATATACACCCATTGATTTTGGGAACATTTTAAATACTCTATAAAAGTGTTAATTATGTATATATTGTTATTTGAATCGATTGCCTAGAGTAGCATAGTTGGCATCAAAGTTGATGATAGTTCTAATGGATGGTTAATCGAGGGTTACATGCATTGAAGAAATGTTAACTCATATGAAAAATTAGTAAAGATGACATTGAAATGTGGAGTGCAGATTGAAGTAGTAGGTATGAGTATTCTCTTTCAAAACCCTGGGTCAATATATGTTAGAGGGATGTCCAACTCAGTGATGATATAGTTGTAACACACATGTCTTTTGGAGGTTATTTAGGCTTATCAAATTAATTAATTAAGAATAATAATAATGATAATAATAATAATAATAATAATAATTTTTTTTTAAAAAAAATTGTGCTTAATGTACATTTAGGGTAAATTTAGGGCATGGCATTTTGGTATCAGAGCCTAGTTGAAGCACTGGGCATTGATGGGTCCATAAACAAATGTAAAATTTAAATGTTACCTTTAAAAGAGAAAAACTTCAATTGACTCATCTTTTAAGCTAGTATCTGCTATGAGAGAGTCAACTAAAGCATAACACGCTTATTCTTCTTGACCTATTGATAAGATAACCTTTGACCAATTTTTTTTATAAATGACTTTTAATCATATTAAATAGATTATTCTAAATGATACTAACCAATATAATTCTCCTAGTACTAGGTAACTTTTTTCATCATCGTAATAATAATTTCATTAATACTAAAATAAAATAATTAACCCTAATAATACATTCACCAAACCCTTCTCTCACTACTTATAGATTTAGTACAAGCCATTGTCATAAAATTACTATAAATAAGGACTTACATATAGATCTAAAGAGTTATATAGATAGCATCAAGGAGCTAGCATTTTCCTTATCTCATAAGTGAACAATGATCTATCATTAGTGTCATTCTCAACTTCAAGATAAGACATATATAAAAACATTTACCTCTAACATTTCTAGATGAAAGATCTTTTTGAGGCATACTAATATCATTATAGTGAAAATAAGAAAAGAAAGAAATCAACAATAAACAAGAATTGAATTTCAATTAAAAGATTAAATTTATTTTATAAGATTTTACTCTTTTTTTAAAAATAAATAAATATAATCTATATAGTTTTTCTTTTAACTAACATTAGCTAAACTTGTATTTATTTACTCATTCCATTGATAAAGGAATACTAAGTTAATATTATGTGTCAAAAATGTTCTTATATGCCTTTCACATTTGTCACTGCATGTAAGAGAGCTTAGTGACCATAGATTGAACTAGAATGAAGGAATTGTAAAGAAAATAAATGCAAGATTTATCTAAGATTTTCTATGCAAGTAAATGAATATAAACTAGATGAAATACAAATTTAATCTAAGAGTTAGTAAGAAAACATTGAAGCTAGAACATGTAAAATTTAAGTATTGAATGAGAATGTAATAAACTATTTTAAAAAGCACAAAAATGGAGTATTCAAACTGATAGAGTTTATTCATTCACAAATTTCATCCTCTCAAATGAGAGACATAAGTTCCCAATTTATAGAGAAATCCAAAATAAATCAATGGTGTATATCAATTAGATGAATGGTGGAGATTGAATGAATGTTCACTTTGAAATGGAAGTTTCAATTTAAGAGAGAGTTAATTGATTTGTTTCCTTGTTCTTTTTAAAATCACTCAATGTTTCCATTTTTTTGTATAAAAACAAATCAAAAGAAGATTTTGGAGATTTTGTTAAAATTATGTCTCATATTTTGAATATTTAAATTCAAATAATATATATATGTAGATATTTAATTCAAATAAGTAATAAATTCATTTTGCATGTAATTTTGGAAAATATCAAAATAAATATAATCAAAGTATTAGGAAAATTAAATTAAATTAATTGATTTAGTGGGTTTAATAGCCAAGATGTCAATATTCATGAGCTTATTATTTTATTTATATTTATTTCTTTATTAATTCTTATAGTGATTTTTGTAGATTAATGATTTTCTACAATTGATATTTAAATCAAATAGAGTCAATTAGGACTAGAAATGCCTAATAAATTAGGATTTTGTTGATAATTAGAAAGATTAGGAGTAAGTTAGTTTTTGAGACCAATTTGAGGTATTACAAATATAAAAATACAAGGTATGCTATGCATTATATTATGATCCAATTTAATACTATTCCTATAACTAACAACATTAACTATTTATGATTAATTGTACATATATGACAAATATACTTGATTATCATTAATAATAGTGTTGAAGGGTCTAGGTGCCCTAAAAATATAGCATATAAATTAGGGCAGTGTACATGTTGGATAAACTGGATAATTACTTATTTAGGCACATCTATTTGGACACAATTCAAATTGGGAATCTGTAGTGCCTGCCCCTAGATTACATTTTGTTATCATTCCTGAACTCTTTTAGAGCTAGTTTTATGTTGTTGGTTAGCAGCATTCTTTTGAGATTATCAGATATTGTGTTATGGATTTAGTTGATATGAGATGAGATTACATAGACTTTACATTTCATGTATGCATGATGATTCTTTTCAATGTTTGCAGTTATTAATGATGATTAATAAGATGATTTATTATCATATGTGTTTTATTATGGATACTTACCCCATACTTGCATGTGTATGGTGTGTGTGTTTTCTCTGCATGTTTGCTTTTGTATGGCATGTCTGATGTGGTTAAGGAAGGGAGTCGTAGTAACCTGCTAGTCGGGATCTACATGATGCACCACTTCTTTCCATTGCTTATTTAGTTTAGTATATATTATGTTTGTACATGCATGATTTTTATGCAGGTTGCAGGTACCGAGTATTGACTTCCTTGAATTGCCAAGATGAGCGTACCCTATCACATCATCTCAATGATAAGAGAGGGGAGATAAATTCTCAAGTCCAAACCCAACCCTTTAAGCCATTTGTTCTAATTGGAAATTAGGACAAGTATCTGAGTTGAGTACCCTTCGAATATGTCGAATGACATAATTCATGATATTAACCCTTGGTTTGATTTTGTATGTATTTTGGCTATGATGGGTTTTCATATTTTACCTTGTGAATCTTTGATGTATTTTCTATTAATTAAGCCTAATTAAAAGATTTAATTAATGGTTTAATTAAATGAAGAATTAATATAGTATTTTAATATTTATTTTATTTAATTAATTGTAAAATTAATAAAATAAAATAATTAAATTTGAAATAAAAGTTATAATATTAAATTTGGAATGTGACAATATTTATTTTAATAATATATTTGGAGCTCATTTTTAAATAAATGACTAAATAATATTATTATTAAAGCTAATAAATATTTTAGCAATTAAGTTTTGGAAAATGAAATTTATAAGTAAAAAATATATTTTAAATTATTAAAAGATTCTAAATCAAATGTGATTAAAATATAAATATATTAAGTTTGAAAAGTAGAGATATTAAAGTTAGTGCATGAGATGGGTATGTGCAGGATCATGGTGTACCAAACTATGGCCTTAAGTGGTAGTGAAAAACTAACAAATTAGGGTTATGTCAAATTGACACATAATTTTAGAGTGGTTCTAGACTTTATATCAAAAAAATTTAAGGAAATAATTTGTAGGAAATTGAATCTAGTTTCTAAAATACAAGGCCTTATCTAGAGAAAAAATTATTTGATTGGTCAAAAGTTTGGATTTTTATGCAGTACTACAAAAATTTTAGGGCAAAAATAAAAAGTAGGTGTATGTCTGACCACCTTAATCATAATCAAATGATAATATTTTTAAATATAATTTTAGATATAAAAAGTAGACTCATGCCTAGATGTGACACATATTTTTGAGAATTTTTATTCTAAATAATTAATTAATTATGAATTTTCTACTATACTATTTTCAGAATTAAAAAACTCCCATGGCTAACCACCTTAACTAGTTCAAAAAAAATCAAAATTAAGTTTTTTTTTTTTTTTTCTTATACTAGTCGAAGCATAGAATGTGACGCATCTTTTGGATTTCACAAATCTTATACGGTTTGAAATTTATAGCTATTTTTCAACCAGTATGTCAATCAACACTTTGTAGTTAACTCCATTAGAAAATAAGTTATAATTACTTACTGAACTCGTAATTTGACAAACTTTACATTTATGAAAAGCTAAGAACATTCTTAAGAAACCCTTTTCATTATATCAAATTTTGGTTAAAAAAAGTCATCAGCTACATACTTGAAGTAAAAAACACATAAAAGCATGCCAAAAACACATTTTCGGGATGTTTTAAAGATGACCATATAAGGTTGGTATCGAAAGATATAGTAGGAATTATAAAGGTATTAATTATTTTCATTTAGTATCGAGATGGGTGAGAAAAAAGTTGGAATAGATTTTGAAATTCTTTGAGGCATTTCAGAACTACATATTTTTCAGATCGCCACTTTTTGGCACACCATGATCCTGCACATACCCAGATTTAATAAATAAATAAATTAAATTGGAAAGAGTAAAAGGAAATATTATATTAATTATTGTGCATTATTTTAATATTTTCTCACATAGGAGTTGGCAAATTCTCGAGAGTTGTCATGTAGACAACACAGGGGTTTACACTCTAAGAATGCACAAGTTGTCTACACTTAGAAGTTAGCATTTTATTTGAGCACATGGTGTCTACAACCTTAAGACTCATCTAGAAGGTTGGAGAAGACCCATGCTTGGTTGTCATGCTTATCTTCTAGTTGTTTCTAGAGACACTCTAGATGCATCTTAGAGGCCTTTAAATAGAGGCTCTCCTAGTGTGTTTGGACAAGCTTAATAGAAGCTACAAGCTTCAAGCTAAAAATGGAAGCTTCAAGCTTACATGCTCATATTCTTCTTCATGCTCATATGCTCCTTCATGCTCATATGTTTCTACATGCTCATATATTTTTACATGTTCATATGCTTCCATGCTTCTTCTAGCACTTCTAGTCACTTGGAGGATTCGGTTGGCTTGGATCTTGGAGGAATCACGAATGATGGAGAAGGAAGGGATTTTTTATAGACTTTTGAGGCATGGCAAATTTAGCATCAATGTCCAGGTGCACTCATGATATTCACATATTCTCTTTGCACTATTTCTCTTCCTATCTTCATCATGTCTATTATATGTGTCTGAATACTCTTGTGATTGAATCTACAATTAAATTGGAATCTAGATATTTTATTGGTTGAGTAGAAAACAATAGAAAAAAAAACCCGAGATCTAATTATGGAAGGAATTAGATCTAAATCGAGTTTGGGTTCAAATTTATATTGTGAAATTAGATAAACAAGATTTGAAATAAATTCTTCAAATGTATGCATTTTCAATCATGAATATTTAAACACCACATGCGTTTTGAGAAATTATTTGAATTAGGGTTAAATGAATTTTCTTAGAAGAAATACATTGCACTCATATTTTTAGATTTGATCTTTATATATGTAAATTCATATATGATTGTGCAACTTTCATAATTTAGAATAAATAAATATATATAAATATATATAAATATATATATATATATATATATATATATATATATATAATTTTGAAAACGTTATAATTAAAAAGGTTCATAAAAGAAATTTATTTGGAAAAATGATTGATGAGTTGATTTATATATCGCCAAAACGTTTTATAATAAATAAAATAAAGGAGAGGTGGGGAGGGACAAGCCCGTACCCCCACCCTCTCTCATGGCAAATGAGAGCCGACAGCTCTGCTGGCCTACGTCAGCAGGCTACTTCGACACTGCCACCCAATCCATGGATGGTCGTGGGTATTGAAATTGCAGGGGGGCAGTACAATTTGATTATGTTTGCAGGGTTATAAATAGGATATGGGACCCCCACCTGCATAGTTGATAATCGCAGGGTACGGTGGGAATTATAACTAGCATTTGTTTGTAGTATTATAATGTATAACATTACCACATGAATTCGGTGGTAATGTTATATGTTATAATATTATTATATGAATTCTATGATATGGTTATATGTTATATCATTTTATATATTGATATTAATTATTAATAAATTTTAAATGATAATTATTTTATATGATTTAAATATTAATGTTAAATAATATGTATATATATATATATATATATATATATATATATATATATATAATTCTGTTGATATCTAATGTTATAGATCTAATCTAAATGAACTTAGGGGGAATTATATTTGTTAATATTGAATTCACAATGAGTCTTTCTGAAACACAATAGGGATCTTTTCAAATATGGAATATACTTTTAGGAACATCTCAATATATTGATTTAATGGAGTTAATTTAATATAACTTATTATTAGTTGCTAACAAGTTAATATTAAACTATTAATTCAAATGTTAACGAAAGTTGATCTTGGATTCAACGAGGTTTTTCTTAAGCAACGCTAGTTACTGTAAACTATTGCGAGTGATATTATTAAAAGAAAAGGGATATTGAATTATTAATTTGAGTATTGAGGAATTAGAATATGAAGTCTAATGGTTGACTTTTAATGTTAATTTTTAATATATATTAAATAATTATGAGATGGTAATATATAAAGATGTTTAATGATGATTATTATAGTAATGTAAATCAAGAGACTTTAAATGATATTGGATTTAATTGACAAATGTCAAAATCATTGTTATAATATTTAATAACCTAGTCATGATCTGAATTTGTTAATATGTTATGTATTAGTTATTGATATATCTTAAAGGTTAGTTGAATATTAACTAATGAAGATTGTGGAAGGATCTCTAGAACGAGTAATAATAGTTTTTATGAGTTTATTTATTAATGTTTTTTGGGTCTAGCAAATTATTAATAAATAATAGTTTAATGATCTAAATGATTATTGATAATGTGGATTAATTAAGGAAACATTAGTATTCATATAGGAATGATGAATGTGGTCATACGGAATTATTATTAAGATTTCCTATATAGCTTGTTATTAAATAATAACAAGTTATTATTATTGATCTATGAATATGAATATTTGTGTATGACTTTTATCTTACAAAATTATAGTTAGTTATTAGTCAACTGATATTAATTGGAACATTGCTATGGTTATGCAATTATTAATTAAATCAATTAATGAGAGTTAATTAGATTTAATTAATAATTAAGTTATGTAATAGAGATTTAATTGATATAATTCTTTTAATGAGATTGTAGATTATCTATATCGAAGTTGATAAGTCTTATCCTAATAACTTGAATAAAGACTTTAGTTATTTTCATAGTTATTAGTGATGACTTTATTAAGAGGCTTAAATTTTAGTAATATTTAATTAAGCTTTAATTAAGTATTATTGGAATGATAAAAGTCATGGAATTGTGTATCTAGGTTAATTGATTGATTCAATTGATTATTTTAATAAAGTTATAATCTTCTTATTTGAAGACTAGTAACTAGCTTTCTTATAACCCAAACGAATAATGATCTTTGATTATGTTGAAAAGTTGAAGTAACATTAAGAAGATTTAATCAATTAGAATATGGATCATGGTTAAATATAGAGGGCAATTTAATTAAAGGTCAATGATGATCAGTTTAGTGAATATTTATCCTTAAGTTATTTCTTAATAATAGAAGGATAATGCTATCGGGGAACAAATGGGTTGACTTGTAGGTCAAATGATGAAACTTATACTCTTGAAGTATACTTGCAAATAGAAAACTGGAAACCCCTACACATTATTCAACTATGAGATTTTAGCAAAATCAAAACATGTGTTTGCATCATGTATTCTATATGCTTCTTATTTTGGGTTGACTAGTGTTGACCAGTCCTAGGTTGTTACCAGAGGCTCAGGGGTTATGAGATATGATGGCATGTTGATCTTATTTGGTCTCGATCTTTATAAGCCCAACCATGGTAATGTGATCGTATGCTCTATGAAATGTTTGTATTTACTGATTGTTATCAGTCTTCATGTGTGAAGCTGAGATGTATGTGTATGAGACACTTGAGCTAATCATTTTTGAGTCATCGATCAGTTATCCTTGGATTACTTTGTAGTCGCCATGATGGGACTAAAGTGTTGATTTATTTCTTGATGATGTCATGTTGTGACATGTTTTGACTCAACCATTTTGGAGTCTTCGATCAGTATGATTTTGAGATATTCTTGGTTGCTTGTTGAGAACCAATGGATATAGTGATTTATTTTGAGATATTTTTGGTTATTGAGAACCAATAGATACTTATGATTATTAGTGATGCCTTCAGTTGCAATTAGAGAATTGTTGTGGTCATGATTTTCTATGGATTCTTTTCGGATGCTCATGGAGATTTGATGATTCTTATCTTGGAGATTTGATGATTCTTATTATGGATATTTGATGCTTATTTGATGATTCTTTTTATGGATTATCTTTTGGATTTTCTTTACAGTCACTTGAACAGGACTGTGGTGATTTTATGATTCCATGAGCTTAGGGTAGGTTATCTACTTGTAGTGTTGGGAAATGGCTTGCAATGGGGATTAAATGAACCTAAAAAGATAATTGTTTTGATGTTCTCGCCCATGCCTTGAGTGCTTGTACAGGCTAGGATGGGAGTAGTGAGAACACAGGGTTGCAACCTTGCATTCCATAGTATGCCGTATGAGAGGATACTAGTGGCCGCATGAGATCAGTATGGACCCGTGGAGTTTAGCTAACTGCCAGGGTAACTTGTACATGATAAATGCGATGACACTTTTCCGCTTGCATAGTAGGTTTCCTACATGTTATTGTGTGCCTCTGGGAATTAGATATCAGTTTTGGGTGATGGAACCTTTGAGTTAGTATACTTTTAGGATTCCTAAGCTTATAGAGATTTATGCTTTGTGGATTGATAGCCTATTTGGGACTTGAGATTAGCTCCTCAGCACGGTGGGAGTGGACCACTTAGGTTCCACGCAGTCGGGTGGTAGTGTATTTTCCACTCTTATCATTTGAGATCTGTTCTGAGACACTGTGGCTGATGCTTTCTTGGTTGGTATTTATCTTCATTATGTTCTTTTAGCATTATGATAGATGATATACCTTATGATGGATGTATTTATTGGTATGTTTCTTATATTGATGATTTGCATATGTTAGATGATGTTACTTTATGCTTTACTTTGTATGTTAGTAGGATGTTTTAGGAGTGACATTCCTACTATGTTAATATCGGTGATCTCTTCGATGCTTTGGAATGTTACACATGGAGGGATGGCTAGGATCCATGATGGTCTAATGATGCTATTAATGGTTGGGAGGAACCGTGCACTTAGTTATTTATGTTTGTGATATATGGTTATCTCTTATGATGGATGTTTATATCTTTTGTGATGATGTATCATGTATGATATGTGGTTTCATTTACTTTAATTGCATCATGGATTAATATTGGATGATGATATATTGTATTTACGTGGATGCTTTATTCTTTTAAGCCTTTCATACTTGTGACACGTACAGTGGACGATTGAGCAATCTAAAATGTAATTACAAAGGACACTTGTATATGGTTTAAGAATGTTGGATGTATCATTGTTATTACATAAGAATGTGATGTTAGATGAATGGTTGATTTAGATGTAATTCAATGTTAAGGGATCTTTAAAGAATGTAATCTGTTATGTTATGTTATGTGTATTTTTATTCAATTTGTTTCTATTGCTTCCGCAAGTGTTATGAACGGTTTTACTTTCATGATGTTTTTAAAAAAAAATTGTTTGGTAAACTTAGTGAAATTCTTTGGATCCCTTGGCGGGGTATTATAGAATCTAGGTTTCAAAAAGAATTTACATGTTAATTTATAGATATCATGCTTACCCTCAAGGATAGGATGTTAAATTGAATCATTGATAAAGGATAATTCTATAGTAAGGTTGCGTAAGCTTATGTTTCCTTCTGAGATCAACTATTAGCAGAGTTTAGTTACAACACTAGGTGCCTAACCCATTATGTTTCAACATATGCAATAAATGAAAACTTGGTGTAAGATGTATTAGTACACCCAATTAAACCACGAGCTATGGATGAAGCACTTTGAGACATAGGGGGATATGAGACTTCTTACTAAGCCATTAGTTCCATAAAACAACAATGTATCCTCTTCTATGTTATTTCTGTGAGCTTCATATTTGATGTGAATTCTTGTTGGTCATTTGTTCAAACTTTACATTTATATCATCTTTATTTCTACCAATAATTTGACACTTCACATTTCATTAGATTTCTTGAAGTTGGTCCCATTGTGCCTCAAGGACATGTCTTGTGTTATTTGAAAATTTACTAATGTGGCCACATACGTATTATTTTCTTGTAAAATATTCCTTTTATTTGTGAGTTTCTTTTGAGGCATTTTCTTGGATTGTATTGAAATGGCCATACCAAGGAGAATCCTTGACAAACCATTTAGGGAATTAATGTACCTATAAACATTCTAGTTATCCATTGAAAAGTTGCTACACAAGATTTCTAAGACACTAACCCCTTTGTATGTCATAATTATGGAATAAGGACCAACCTCTTTTACCATAGGTATGTTATGTATATTAAACTAGTTAAGACCATAGATGCCTGTTATGTTGGGGACCCTAAGCAAGGATGTAAGCAATTTAGTAGTTAAACCTTAGTAAAGAAAGGATTGTATTACTTGGCACCAACAGTAGAATACTCAAGTAGGGTCAGCTCTAATAATTACAAAAAAGGCAATAACAAAACATTGATACCTAGTTGATGAACTCCAAGAGGAGGTTCATGCCTGGGGGGGAGGATGTGAGGCCTCACACAATTTTTCATAGTACCAATGAGATAATTGCATTACGGTGATTTTAATCCTATGTTTGATACACTTTTAAGACTGTAGGGTTATGTCATTTTAATATATGCATGTTGATGATCTGCAATTCCCTTTGCATATTATGACCTAATTGATGCATTTAATGATTCTATTTCATGTTGTAAGCTATTGACATTGCTTTAATAGAAATTGAATGGTAGAAATGCTTGTAATATAAGAAGGTAATGTTGAAGTGGAAATTAGAGTTAAAAGATAAATTTTGTTATGCATTGAGACCTAACCCACATACCTAGGGATTCAATAGTTTTGGATTCAGCATTTTGTCATAGAATATGAAGTTATTCAGAATATTAAATTGACCATGTTATGTTGATAAGTAAAGTTTAGTTTTATAGTATTTTGAACATTTTACATGGAAATTGTTAGAAGAAGTAATGTAATTATAAGGAATGAAGTATGTAACTCAAATGTCAAATGTGATATGTAAGTTTTGATATTTTAATATTTTGAAGGTTATATTTGAAATGATTAAGAAAGGGAAAGTTAATTTGAGATGATGAAATATATGCAAGTCTAATGTTGAATGAGATAATGATTTATTTTACATATGCTTATATGATTATCTTGGACTACTAAAGCTGGAGTTTAGTGTGCAGGAATTCGACCATGGGTTAAAGGGGAATTAAGGCTCAAACTATTACAAACATGACATAACCAAGGTTGAATCAGTGGAAAAGATTCAAACCTAATTGTAATGTGTTTTATTTCGTATATGTGAATTTTATGTGTGCGTAGTAGCCTAGTTCATGTATTATTGTAAAACAAGTCATTTTTTTTAATATACTGTGATATTTTGTGTGTGTCACTTGACACTTGTGCTTGTTGTGTGATATGACATGTTATTCATTAATGGATCATGTGGCCATCTTATTCCGTGATAAATGCCTCAATAGAGAAATTTGATTATTGCCTTAGTCAGTAAAAGGACAAGGTCATCACCTTGGGGAATTTTAAATTTGAATCACCTAGCTTTGGGAGGGTCATAAAGTAACTTTAAGGTAAGTTGGGATTAAAATTAACCCCACTCATGTTAGTACTATAGGCTAGGGAGCTATTAATGACCTCTAGGGTGTCTAGTGGACCTAGGAGACCCCATGAAAATAACATTCTTTATGGAATCCGAAAATGAGAAGGATATATATATATATAGAGGTATGGCTAAATGAGAAACCACTTGGCCACTCTCTAATTTTAGAGATAGTTAGATTTTGGAGGGAGAGGAGGGGAGCTCTACTATAACCATCCTTACCCTAGCTTGGACCAAGGTCGGTATCTCAAGCTTGCTTCCTTTCCTTTTTCTTTCTTTTAGCATGGTTAAGCTAATCTGCAGGTGTGGAGTTTATCAATGGAGTATGCATTGCATTGCATTGTGGAGTAGCATTCATGTGAGTGTTTGAATGGTGTTCATTTCATGTAGATTAGTGTGACACCATTGTGCATCTTGTTGTATTGTGTGGAGTATTTTGAGTATGAGGTTTGGATTTCCTCTATTTCCTTGTTGCATTATGGGTGTTGATATTGTGTTGTGATAATGTGATGTGCTCTTGAAAATCTATTGTTTTATTGCTACTTGGTTTTGTTTTCTTGTTGTGCTTGAGTGTTCTTATGGGTGTGGGAATTACACTCACCCTTGTGGGGAGGGAAGAGAAGTCTGGGGTGAACAGGCAGCAGTTGGATTGCATAGTTGAGGACCTTGGAGTATGGGCTCCATTGTATGCCATTGTCATATTCATATTTTTCCTTGGGGGAGGATAAGAAAAAAAAAAAAAAATGGTGAGGAAGGAAGTAAATGAAGTATGGGTTTGTACGAAGCTAAAGCTGTTGGTTGTGTGTGGTGGAGGATGTTGTGTTGGTAGTGTGTATGGTGGAAGATGTTTATGAAACCCCGAAAGGGCATGATATTATGAAGCCCCAAAAGGGCATGAGTTTTATGGAAAATATGATATGAAATGGTAAACCTCCTTGTGTTTCCACCTTTACCCTATGTTCAAGGTTTCAATGGTGAGCTTTTGTGAAATATCCTTGGGATGGGACTTGTTGCAGTTTTGTTATGTGGTTTATATGTTTCTTACAAGTGTGTATGTGGATTATGTTTGAACCTTGTTCCCCTAGCACGGGGGTGGTCTCGTTGAGGCCTATGGTTGGGTGGAAAGCACCCATGGTCCTTGTTTTTTTGTTGTGATGCATTTGCAAGTTCTTAGAAAAAAATCTTGGAAACTTGGAGTCCTTGTTATCTTCCATTTGCATAGGAGGAGAAGACAATATTGCATTGAGATGAGATAGAGAGAAAAACTCCATTTTGTTATGTGATCCTAAATGTATTGTAAGAGAAAGCTACTGTATTGGTTTGATTGTCAATCGAGAGGTTGTGAGTGCTGATGTGTAGTAAAAGTATTTTCCATTGTGTATATTATGATATGTTGACTTCACCACCTTTTTGTGTATCATGAGGGTATCACTGAAGATAATTCATTGTAATAATATTGTTGTTTTATTGGATGGTAACACCAATCAGAGATCCAAATTACTTGATGCTCTTGAGTGGCATGCAAAATAAATTTGATATCATAAAAGAGATAATATTCATAGGCAGGATTATCCTGGTGGATTGCTATTATCATTTTAGTTCCATTGTTTACCAATTGTGAATGTACATTCAAATCTAGACCTGCATAAGAAGATAATGTTGAGAAAATGGTTTCTAAATTTCATAATTCATAGATAGGGATAATCCAGATAACTTCATATAAAGTCTTGTCATGAAATGTTGAGTTATTGGATTAAGCTAATGTTTTGAATGCTAAATGAATCACAATTTTAAAACTATACTTAGTTTATAATTATCTCCTAATTAGCCTTGCAATAACTTACCTTGAATATCCTAGATTACAGAAGAAGAAAATCAAGTGATGATATAAAATATACAAGACTTAAGACATAAGCTTGCTATAGGTGCACATTTTATCCTCTGGAAAATGTATGAGAAACTAAAATAAATCTCTTCTCTTAATACAGACATTAAAATATTCAAGAGTATTCCTTAGACTCCTAGGACCCTATAACCTATAAAGCATATTTTAACATAATAAACTAACCATCATATTAATTGCATTAGAAGGGACCTCATATGAGACACATAACTCGAGTCAACACCCTATAAAATCAAAAGAAACCTTTAAAAAAAAAAAAATACAATGCTCATGTTAAACAAACCTAAACTAGCACCAAGTAATATTTTAAACAAGACATAGTGTGACAAACAACCTAATATATTATCTACCCTAGGCTAGCATGGGTTGGTGAATGAGAAAATAATTGAATACGCTATGGAGACCAAGGTATTTAATTTCTCTGACATGACCAAGACTTATTTCATCCACCTATTCCCTAGGCGCTTTGTGCCTTCAAATGTTATATTGGAATACCGTGCAAGTTTATGACATAATTTTGACAAGAGGGAATGGCTTCCATTTTGTCCTTGATGCCTTGATTTGCCTTGGAAGAAGTTATGGCATTTTATATGTCTTTCTTCACCCACCTAATTGAGACTAGGATAAACTCCATGCTACCAACAATATGGGACCAAGTAGCAAGTCAATTTAACATGGGAATTCGAAATGCATATCTTCTAGCTCAAAATTAATAGGACTTGACTCATGGAAAAGGCGCCTATGCTTGTCTTGGCCAAAACTCTGGTAAGTGAGTCCACCATGGAGATAAACCCAAGGAATTCTCTTGGCCTATGGGTAAGTGAAGAAGATTATGGGGTAGTAGCACGTGGGTAGTAGGGTGATTTGGAACTTTGCTAGAGAAAAATTATTTCATCTTCTTAAAAGAAATGTGAATTGGGTCAAGTTAATGGACTATGACTAATAGGGTATTTTAGATAGATGGATAGTTAATATGTTCATATGCATTCATTTTGTTACCTTCGTATTAGTAAGGATAGATTATCTTTTAAAATCATTCTTTTATGATATATGTTTATATAAATGAATTGATCATTCTTTTCACTACAATTTCAATTGTAGTAGGTATTGACCCTAATATTAAAATGTGATGTTGCTTGCATTAGAGATATAATATGAATAATAAATAGATAATTCAATCTTAATAACTATGTCAATGAAAGATGTAAGTTGGGATATGAAAAAAATAAAAATATACACACATTGATTTTGGGAACATTTTAAATACTCTAGAAAAGTGTTAATTATGTATATATTGTTATTTGAATCGATTGCCTAGAGTAGCATAGTTGGCATCAAAGTTGATGATAGTTCTAATGGATGGTTAATCGAGGGTTACATGCATTGAAGAAATGTTAACTCATATGAAAAATTAGTAAAGATGACATTGAAATGTGGAGTACAAATTGAAGAAGTAGGTATGAGTATTCTCTTTCCAAACCCCAGGTCAGTAGATGTCAGAGGGATGCCCAACTCAGTGATGATATAGTTGTAACACACATATGTCTTTTGGAGGTTATCTAGGCTTATGAAATTAATTAATTAAGAATAATAATAATAATAATAATAATAAGTTTAAAAAAAAAAAAAATTGTGCTTAATGTACATTTAGGGTAAATTAAGGGCATGACATAATTAAATAAGAAAAGAGTCTCTAATTAATTAAAGATTATTTAATTAAATAACAAAGTATTTATGGGAGCATATCTCATTTTATTAAATTAAATATCTCAACAAAATCTCTCTTTAGTTCAAAAAGGGAAATTTTCAGTTCACTATTGATCAAAAATGAGTTAAATCAGTTAACTCCTTTTTCTACTCAAATTGAATCAGTTAACTCCTTATTTTACTCAAATTAAATCTGTTAACTCCCTTTAATTTGGAAATCTCCCTTTATGACTGAACTTCACCTTTAATCCTGACCATTGATTGAAATCGATCTCAACCGTTGATGAATTACAAGAAAGTGTATTTAAGAGACCCTCATCTCTTAATTCTGAAAGGTTCAATAAGAATTTGCATCGAATTATTGCTGGAATTCATACTCACATTAGCTCATATTCACATACGCAAAGATCAAGTTTGACCAAAAGTTGACCAGATTTAACCACGGTTGACTAGTTTCGAAAAGAATTTTGAAATAATTAAATGAAATTATTTAATTAAATAGAGTATTTACTTCTAATTAATTAAGCAAAGTTATTTAATTAAATGAGAAGCCATTCCTAATTAATTAATTGAAGTTATTTAATTAAATAAGAAAAGTGTCTCTAATTAATTAAAGATTATTTAATTAAATAGAAAAAGTAATTATGAGAACATATCTCATTTTATTAAATTAAATATGTAAACAAAATCTCTCTTTAGTTCAAAAAGGGAAATTTTCAGTTTACTATTGATAAAAAATGAGTTACATCAGTTAACACCTTTTTCTACTCAAATTGAATCAGTTAACTCCTTTTTTACTCAAATTAAATCTGTTAACTCCCTTTAATTTGGAAATCTCCCTTTATGACTGAACTTCACCTTTAATCTTGACCGTTGATTGAAATCGATCTCAACCGTTGATGATTTCAAGGAAAGTCTATTTAAGAGACCCTCATCTCTTCATTTTGAAACGTTGAATGAGAATTTGCATCGAATTGTTGCTGGAATTGATACTCACATTTGCTCATATTCACATAGGCAAAGATCAAGTTTGACCAAAAGTTGACTAAATTTAACCACGGTTGACTTGAGTTGACTAGTTTCGAAAAGAATTTTGAAATAATTAAACGAAATTATTTAATTAAATGGAGTACTTACTTCTAATTAATTAAAAAAAGTTATTTAATTAAATGAGAAGCCATTCCTAATTAATTAATTGAAGTTATTTAATTAAATAAGAAATGTGTCTCTAATTAATTAAAGATTATTTAATTAAATAGGAAAAATAATTATGAGAGCATATCTCATTTTATTAAATTAAATATCTCAACAAAATCTCTCTTCAGTTCAAAAAGGGAAATTTCCAATTCACTATATATCAAAAATGAGTTAAATCAGTTAACTTATTTTTCTAATCAAATTGAATTAGTTAACTCCTTATTTTACTCAAACCAAATCAGTTAACTCCCTTTAATTAGGAAATCTCCCTTTATGACTGAACTTCACCTTTAATCCTGACCGTTGATTGAAATCGATCTCAACCATTGATAAATTCTAAGAAAGTCTATTTAAGAGACCCTCATCTCTTACTTTTGAAAGGTTGAATGAAAAGTTGCATCGAATTGTTGCTAGAATTCATACTCACATTGTCTCATATTCACATACATAAAGATCAAGTTTGACCAAAAGTTGACCATATTTAACCACGGTTGACTTGAGTTGACTAGTTTTGAATTTTTTTTTGAAATAATTAAATGAAATTATTTAATTAAATGGAGTACTTACTTCTAATTAATTAAACAAAGTTATTTAATTAAATGAGAAGCCATTCCTAATTAATTAAATGAAGTTATTTAATTAAATAACAAAAGTGTCTCTAATTAATTAAAGATTATTTAATTAAATAGAAAAAGTAATTATGAGAGCATATCTCATTTTATTAAATTAAATATCTCAACAAAATCTCTCTTCAGTTGAAAAAGGAAAATTTCCAATTCGCTATTGATAAAAAATAAGTTAAATCAGTTAACTCCTTTTTCTACTCAAATTGAATTAGTTAACTCCTTATTTTATTCAAATCAAATCTGTTAACTCCCTTTAATTTGGAAATCTCCCTTTATGATTAAACTTCACCTTTAATCTTGACTGTTGATTGAAATCGATCTCAACCGTTGATGAATTCCAGATAAGTCTATTTAAGAGACCCTCATCTCTTCATTTTGAAAGGTTGAATGAGAATTTGCATCGAATTTTTGCTGGAATTCATACTCACATTTGCTCATATTCACATACACAAAGATCAAGTTTCACCAAAAGTTGACCAGATTTAACTACGGTTGACTTGAGTTGACTAGTTTCGAAAAGAATTTTGAAATAATTAAATGAAATTATTTAATTAAATGCAGTACTTACTTCTAATTAATTAAACAAAGTTATTTAATTGAATGAGAAGCCATTCCTAATTAATTAAATGAAGTTATTTAATTAAATAAGAAAAGTGTCTCTAATTAATTAAAGATTGTTTAATTAAATAGAAAAAATAATTATGAGAGCATATCTCATTTTATCAAATTAAATATCTCAACAAAATCTCTCTTCAGTTTAAAAAGGAAAATTTAAAGTTCACTATTGATAAAAAATGAGTTAAATCAGTTAACTCTTTTTTCTACTCAAATTGAATAGGTTAACACTTTATTTTACTCAAATTAAATCTTTTAAGTCCCTTTAATTTGAAAATCTCCCTTTATGACTGAACTTCACCTTTAATCCTGACCATTGATGAATTCTAGGAAATTCTATTTAAGAGACACTTATCTCTTCATTTTGAAAGGTTGAATGAGAATTTGCATCGAATTGTTGCTGAAATTCATACTCACATTTCCTCATATTCACATATGCAAAGATCAAGTTTGACCAAAAGTTGACTAGATTTAACCACGATTGACTTGAGTTGACTAGTTTCGAAAAGAATTTTGAAATAATTAAACGAAGTTATTTAATTAAATGGAGTACCTACTTCTAATTAATTAAACAAAGTTATTTAATTAAATGAGAAGCCATTCCTAATTAATTAAATGAAGTTATTTAATTAAATAAGAAAAGTGTCTCTAATTAATTAAAGATTATTTAATTAAATAGAAAAAGTAATTACGAAAGCATATCTCATTTTATTAAACTAAATATGTCAACAAAATCTCTCTTTAGTTCAAAAAGGGAAATTTCTAGTTCACTATTGATAAAAAATGAGTTAAATCAGTTAACTCTTTTTTCTACTCAAATTGAATCAGTTAACTCCTTACTTTACTCAAATTGAATCTGTTAACTCCCTTTAATTTGAAAATCTCCCTTTATGACTGAACTTCACCTTTAATCCTGACCGTTGATTGAAATCGATCTCGACCATTAATGAATTTCAGGAAAGTCTATTTAAGAGACCCTCATCTCTTCATTTTGAAAGGTTGAATGAGAATTTGCATCGAATTGTTGCTCAAATTCATAGTCATATTTGCTCATATTCATATACACAAAGGTCAAGTTTGACCAAAAGTTGACCAAATTTTATGTAGTGCCTACCCTCGTTCACATCTTTTCTAGACTTATTGTTGTTATTATTATCATACTTTGATGGACTAGTTTTATGTTGATGGTTTAGTGGTATTGTTTTGACACTATCAGATATTATGATATGGATTCAGTTGATATATGATGAGATCATTTAGACTTTACATTTCATGTATGTATGATGA
Organism: Cupressus sempervirens; assembly: GCA_028749045.1. Taxonomy (NCBI): domain Eukaryota; kingdom Viridiplantae; phylum Streptophyta; class Pinopsida; order Cupressales; family Cupressaceae; genus Cupressus; species Cupressus sempervirens. Next base: position 116,293,192 of record CM053783.1, read on the forward strand.
TCATTATATTGTTTTCAGTTATTAATGATGATTAGTTAGATGGTTTATTATCTCATGTGTTTTATTATGGATACTTACCCCATACTTGCATGTGTATGGTGTGCATGTTTTCTTATTTTATGGCATTTCTGATGTGGTTAAGGAAGGGAGTCGTAGTCACCTGCTTAGTCAAGATCTACATGATGCACCACTTCCTACCATTGTCTGTTTAGCTTAGCATTATATATTGTATGTACATGCATGATTTTTTTGTAGGTTGCAGGTACCAAGTATCGACTTCCCTGAATTGCCAAGATGAGCATACCCTATTACACTATCTCAATGATAAGAGAAGAGAGATAAATTCTCAAGTCCAAATCCCAAACCCTAAAACCATTTGTCCTAGTGAGTTAGGACAAGTATCAGAGTTGAGTACCCACCGAATGTGTCGGATGACATATTTCATGATTTTTAACCCTTTAGACTGATTTTGAGTGATTTGCTCTATGATGGGTTTTCATATTTTATCTTGGAGGTCTATGGTGAATTGTTTATTAATTAAGTCTTAATAAATAGATTTAATTAATAAATTATTTATTTGAAAAAATTAATATTGTGATTATAATTAATCAAATGAGAATTAATTGAGGAAAAAGAATTAAATAAAAGAAAATTAGAAAATTAAAATTAATAATAATTATAAAATAATAATAAAGTAATAAATAAAATAATGATAATAAAAGTTACAAGAATTAAAATGAAAGTTATAAAATTTAAATAAAAATTAATTAAAAAGTAAATTGGAGTTATAATCTTGCATGGGAATTAACGTACTTTTCTATTTCTCATGTGTCAACAACACGGGGGTTAGTGCATTAATTAAGCACATGGTGTCTACAACCCTATGACTCATCAAAAAGGTTGGAAAAGACCCATGCTTAGTTGGTGACACATTCCAACTATTTCTAGAAGCATTCTAGAAGTTTCTTGAGAGCTCTTTATATTCAGGCATTCCTAGAAGTTCAGACATAGCGTTTGGAGTGCAATTGGAGCATTGGAGGATTTGAGAGTTCTGAAGAAGGGAGCTTGCTCTATGGGTTTTCTAAGGAAGAGTGATTTAGCATCAGAATCTGGGTAGATTCTTGTGATTTTATTTATGCTATTTTCGCATCTTTCATTTCCCTTTCTTTTTCGTGTCTTCCATATGTCTTCTGAGGAATTTCCTATTGTTATTGTATGCATTCTCTATGGGTAGTTAATTTATTTGAGAATATTATAGATCTAAAAAAATATGGGGCTAGGGTTGAATTGTAGCCAAATTCATTGAAAAAAAATTAGAGAGAAAATTTAGAGAGTAAATAATTGTAGGAAACTTATATATATATATATATATATATATATATATATATATAGTTCAGATCTGTATTTTCGTATATAAATTTATACTGTATAAAACCCTATATATATTTGTATATATATATATATACACACACACACACACACATATATATATATATATATACATATATATATATATATACATATATATATATACATATATATATATATACATACATAAATATGCATATATATATATATATATATATGTATATATGTATATATATATATATATATGTATATATATATATATATATATATATATATATGTATGTATATATATATAATTAATTGGAAAGCCAAGCGAGTTATCGCAGTAATACTTATTAAAACGCATTTGCGATTTCAATTTCATTTCAGAAATACATTATAAAAAAAATATTACATTGAAAACGTTTTTTTTTTTTAAATATGTAAATGTTGGGTGGGTATCATATACCCCACCCACCACAGGCCTGCGAGATCGTAGGGTACCTGCGACCGCAGTGTACCTGCGGTGTGGTACTTTAAATAGTCGCGCAATTGTAAATCACGTTGCGTCATATGTGGGTTTCAGATTATATAAGGTTTAATCTACAATGTTATTTCATATGCAATTTGAGTTTTGATTTTGTTTTAAATGCTGAAATGTTATTAATTATTAAATGCTATTAAATATATATATTTATGTATGTATATATATATATGTATATAAGTATATATGTATATATAATTAATGATAAAGTTCTCAATTAATGGGTCACTCTTTTTAATGAATTAAAATATTGTTATTAAGCTTGTCAATTATGAAGAGATATTAATAATTAATTTAATTAAAATTAGTTTTAATTAAGATTAATTATTAGAATAAATAATCGAAGTTTTGTTCATAGGAAATGTCTATCTTCAAACAAAGTTTATATAAATAAAATATTATTAGATCAATTAGAAAATTGAGTTTGATGGAGAAATTTTTTATCTATCAAAAAAATACATGGGTTAGGTAAAACGTGAAATTTCTCCACTTCATATAGTTTGGGAAACGTAAACTGAGACTTTTGCATTTGAATTCAAAACTGAAAACTTAGCAAAACCAAAACATGTGTTTACATTGTGTATTCTTTATTCTATTGTTTTGGGTTTTGGGTTGACTAGTGTTGACCAGTATAGGACGTCTACCAGAGGCTTGGGGGTTATGTTATTGTGATGTCATGATGATGTTTTAATCTCGATCTTTATAAACCCAACCATGGTTATGTGATGGAATGCTCTATGTATTGGATGTGAATACTGATTGTTATAATTGAGATTTATTTATTTATGAGACACTTGACTTCACCATTATATTTGGTCATCAATTAGTTATCCTTGGTTATTTTTTAGTCGCCATGATGGGACTAAAATGTGGATTTATTCTTGATGATTTCATGTTGTGACATGTTTGACTCAACCATTTTTGGAGTCTTCGATCAGTATGATTGAGATATATTTTGGTTATTGAGAACCATTGGATACTTTTGATTATCAGTGATACTTCAGTTGCCAATAGAGAGCTGTTGTGGTCATAATTTTCTATGGATGCTTGCTCATGGAGATTTGATGCTTTTATGCATATTTGATGATTTTATGGATTATCTTTTTTAATTTTGAGATTTATGATTCCATGAGCATTAGGGTAGGATATCTGCATGTAGTGACAGGAAGTGGCTTGCAATGGGGGCCGGGGCCCTAAGAGGCTGCTAGGTTAACTCATTGTAAGTTGGATTAATAAGTGATAACATTCACACCTAATACTAACTGAATGAACCTTAAAAGATAAGTTTTTTGTTCTTGCCCATGCCTTGAGCACTTGTATAGGCTAGGATGGGAGTAGTGAGATGCATGGTTGCGACCTTGCATTCCATAGTATGCCTTGTCAGTATGAGAGGATACTAGTAGCCGCATGAGATCAGTATGGACCCGTAGAGTTTAGCTAACTGCCAGGATAACTTGTACATGATAAATGCGATGACACTTTCCCGCTTGCATAGTAGGTTTCTACACGTCATTGTGTGCCTCTTGGATTAGATGTCAGTTTGTGATTGGAACTTTTGAGTTAGTATACTCTTAGGATTCCTAGACTATAGAGATTTATGCTATGAGATTTTGAGAACTTTTTTGGGACTTGAGATTATCTCGTTAGCACGGTGGGAGTGGACCACTTAGGTACCATGCGGTCAGGTGGTAGTGTATTTTTCACTCTTATCATTTGAGACTCATTGAGACATCGTGGTTGATGCGTCCTTTGTGATGGTGGATATGTATCCCTTCATTGATGATTAGCATATGTTAGATGATGTTATCTTATGCTTATATTTGCATGTTAGATTACTTTCTACATATGATGTTGTATATGTTAGGAGTGACATTCCTACTATGTTAATACCGATGATCTCTTCAGTGATTTGGCATGTTATGCACAGAGGGATGGCTAGGGCCCACAATGGTCTAATGATGCTATTAACGGTTGGGAGGAACCGTGCACTTAGTTTATTTTGTTTGATCTTTATGATGGATGTATATGTCTTCTAAGATGATGTATCATGTGATTATCTCTACTTTGATGTATCATGGATTGGAATAGGATGATGTACCTTATTCTACTTATGTATATTCTTTGAGCTTGTCATACCCTGTGACATGCACAGAGGATGATTGAGCATTTGGAAATGTAATGTTTAAACATTGGACTTATCATTATCATATCATGTGGATGTTGTACTAGATGGATTCTTGTATGTAATTCAACGTTAAGGGATCTTTAAAGAATGTAATCTGTTATGTATGTTATGTTTACTTTCATATGGTCATTGCTATTGCATCCGTTATTGTGAATAAGTTATGTATGGTATTTACTTTCATATAAAAAAAAAATGTTACCAAACTTAGTGAAACTCTAGGTTAATTCTTTGGATCCCTTGGCGGGGCATTACATTTGGTATCAGAGCTCGAGTTTCTACATTGGGAGCTCTGGGTATTTTGGAACAACTAGAACTTTGAACTATAAAGTGTATCTCTGCAACTTGAAACTAGGTGAACTGAAATAGAACTTGAACTATTACTTGAATATTTTTCATACTTCAACACTTAGATTTCAAAACTGGAAATTTTACTTAAACATAAACATAGAATTGAACTTATTCAATTGCAAACATGTGTCTTTTGATTTTAATAGTACTTTGTACTATTGTAGGATGGTATCTAGGACTAGATCTTCTGTTAGAGGCCATGGTAGAGGCCGTGGAAGAGGCCGTTGTTGTGGCAGAGCTGTCAGTGCCCATGAGGTATTAGCTCGTGTAGAAATCAGGGAAGAGCACTCTAGTAGGCAGCAGGAAGAGAGTCATAGAGAGGACCAAGATGAGTATGATGAGGTTAGTCTAAGACAGATGATGTGAACTATTCTAGAATGTTTACCTCCTATTCAAGAATAGCCTAAAGTGCATCAGACAGAACAAGAGCATAGACCCAGGTCTAGGAGTCCTCTAAAGGATCGTCAGAGTTCCATTGTGTCCACTCAGATGAAAGATCTTTCAAGATCCAAGGTCAAGCCTTTCAATGGGCAAGGTTCTGGTCATGTGGTCGAGCAGTGGCTTATTTCCCTCGACATGATTTTTTCTATGTAGGAGTTCGATAGCAATGTTAAGGCAAGATTTGCGATCACTAATTTGGAGAATTTTGGGGCCTCTTGGTGGACGATTGAGGAGAAGAAGCTGGGAATCGATATGAGCAGTATCATGTGGGAACTATTCTTAGAGAGTTTTCGTGAATGATTCCTACCAGAGAAATGGAAGCAGCAAAGGGCAGATGAGTTTCATAATCTCAAGCAATACACTATATCAGTGACCGAGTATGAGCATAAGTTTTATGAGCTCAAGTCTTTTTCAGGGTTCAGTGAAAATTTAGCTTAGTTGACACAACACTTTATTAGAGGTTTGAATAACCATATAATTGGGGGTGTCAAGGTATTTGAGCCAAAAACTCTCAAGGATGCGGTACATCGAGCAATCCTTGTTGAGCAAAGTGTCAACCTTGGTCAAGGTGGTTTTGTAGGAGCACCAACAGCATCAAGATCTAAAGGCAACTTCAATTTAGGTGGTAAAAAGAAGCCTTTCTTTTCTAAGGGAAAACAGTATCAACAACAGTCTCAGCAGACGCAGTAGCAGAAAGGATCAAATTCTTAGGCTCAAGGTGGTGGCAAAGGTTCTAACTTTAAGAACAACCACAATGCTCAACACAATAAACAGAATCAACCCAATCAGCCAGCTCAGAGTAGCCAGTCTTTTTTTAGCAGGAACAGTCGCCAACAATCTAATGTACCACCTATGGGAAGAGGATCTGGCAGGAATACATAATGTTTTTCATGTGGACAAATTGGACATTATGCAGCTCAGTGTCCACAGTGGGCACCTCAATTTTTAGGACCTAGGCCTACAATTTTAGAGCCTACAGTTGGTGATGCAGGTAGAGCTCATAGAATTTTTGCAGTAGTTGATTAGCATCGGGTAGATCATCAGGGAACAGTGGTTGAGACCACAAGTGCTATTCGAGGTATATCTCTTTTAGTATTGTTTGATTCAGGAGCTACAGATTCATTTATTTCACCATCTATAGTTTCTAAGTGTAAGCTGGATGTGGTGAAGCAAGATCATGGTTGGCAAGTGGAACTAGCCTCATTCATAAAGGTGTCCATAGACTCTATATTTCATAAGTGTGTGCTTAGCTTAGGAAGCTTTAATACAACAGTGGATCTTCGAGTCATACCCCTTGGTTCCTATGATGTGGTTTTAGGCATGGACTAGCTTGGATCTCATAGAGCCAGTATAGATTGTAGGAAGAAGATTATTTTGTGCCAAGATGATCAAGGGAATGATGTGAAGATAGTTGGGATACTAAGGCCTATATCTCTGCGGATGATTTTTGCTATGCAAATGAAGCAAAGTTTTCATAAGGGATGTCAGATATTTGCTATTATGGTAAATGATCTTGATGAGGAAGATCCTGTGAGGAAGACTTTAGATCACTCGATTTTGTAGGAGTACGCAGATGTCTTTCCAAGTGAGATTCCAGGTATGCCTCCAAAGAGGGACATTGATTTTAGTATTGATCTGATTCTTGGAGTGGAGCCTATCTCTAAATATCCTCATCATATGACTACTCAAGAATTGGGTGAGCTACATCTTCAGCTAGAGGAACTTCTGGCCAAAGGGAGCATTCAACCTAGCGTATCACCATGGGGAGCTCCAGTGCTCTTTTTGAAGAAGAAAGATGGTTCTTTGCGCCTTTGTATCGACTATAGATAGTTGAACAAGGTGACTATTAAGAACAGGTGTCCTTTTCCTAGGATGGATGACTTACTTGATCAGATCAAGGGAGCTATAGTATTCTCCAAGATTGACCTTAAGTCAGGATACCACCAGCTTCGTATTAAGGAAGCAGACATTCACAAGACAACTTTTCAAACACATTATGGGCATTATGAGTTCATAGTGGTACCGTTTGGGTTGACTAACACTCCATCAGTGTTCATGAGTTTGATGAATGGTGTTTTTTGATCATATCTTGACAGGTTTGTTCTCATGTTTCTTGATGACATATTGATATATTCTAAGACTCAAAAGGAGCATGAGGAACACCTGTAGTTGGTTTTACAGTGTTTGAGAGACAATCAACTTTATGCCAATGCAGCTAAGTGTGAATTCTTCAAATCAAAGATTTAGTATTTAGGGCATGTCATCTCAGGTGATGGTATTTCAGTGGATCCTACAAAGATTTAGCCAATAATAGAGTGGCCTATACTGACTAATGTGTCAGAGATTTGTAGTTTCATGGGCCTAGTTGGTTATTATGGCAGATTTGTCTAGAACTTCTCTAGGATAGCACATCCTATCACTTCTCTTCAGAAGAAAGGAAAGAATTTTGTGTGGACAGAGAAATGTGAGGAAGATTTTCAGAGGCTTAAGGAGCTTTTGACTAGTGCACCAATTTTAGCTGTACCTAATCCAGAAGGTGATTTCATGGTGTGTATAGATGCTTCTCTTGAAGGAATTGGGGCAGCGTTGATGCAGAATGGACGGGTGATTGCATATGAATCACACAAGCTTAAGGATCATGAGTTTAATTATCCTACGCATGATCTTGATTTAGCAGCAGTAGTTCATGCTTTGACAAGATGGAGACATTTCTTGTTGGGGCACATGTTTGAGCTACATAGCGATCATCATAGTCTTCAGTATATTTTTACTCAGCCTAATTTGAATGCTCACCAGAGATGATGGATGGAATTTCTATGCGAGTATGATTTTGAGGTTAAGTACATTCAGGGTAAGGAGAATGTGGTGGCAGATGCTTTGAGTCGTAGGAGACATGTGTTATCATCGATGACTCTTATTGTGGATTTGAGGAGTCAGATTCTTCAAGCACTTCCTACATATTCTTGGTATCAGGAAGTGTGCAGAGAGATTGATTCAAGAAGACCCTTGGAAGGTAAGTTTGCAGATTACATTCGAGAATTTGATGGTCTTCTGAGACATTTGGGGAGTATTTATTTCCCATTACTGGATGAGCTTCGCACCTTGATTCTGGCAGAAGCCCACTGTACACCTTACTCAGCACATCCAGGTGTCAAGAAGATGCATGCTGATTTGAGACGTTTGTTCTTTTGGTCTGGGATGAAGTGAGATATTGCTGATTTTGTGGATAGGCATCTTGAGTGTGAGAGAGTCAAGGCAGAACATCAACACCCGGCTAGACTATTGCAGCCAAATCTCATTCCTTCTTGGAAGTGGGATATTATCTCCATGGATTTTATAGTAGGATTACTATGACAGTTCGACGTCATGATGCTATCATGGTTACCATTGATCGGTTGACTAAGGTGGCACATTTTTCACCTATCAGGTCTTCCTACACAGCAGCTTCTGTAGCGAATGTCTTCATGCGTGACATTGTGAGATTACATGCTATTCCTAGAAAGATCATTTTTGACAGGGATCATGTATTCACATCCGCATTCTAGACATCATTGTAGCATGAGCTTGGAGCGCAGTTAAACTTCAGTTCGGCATATCATCCAGAGATGTAGATGGTCAGACAGAGAGGGTGAACCAAGTTTTGGAAGATATGTTACGGATGTATGTGATGGATAGGCAAACACATTGGGAGGACTATCTCGACCTAGTGGAGTTTGCTTACAACAATGGGTATCATAGTTATATTGGCATGGCACCTTTTCAGGCATTATATGGACATCCTTGTCATACACCATTGAGTTGGGACAACCTCGAGGATTGCATACTGTTGGATTCTGAGATGCTTCGTGATATGGAGCAACAGGTAGTGCGTATTCGTGAGCACTTGACTACGGCATAGGATAGGCAGAAGAAGTATGCTGATGCCCATAAGACAGATAAGTAGTTTGCAGTGGGAGATAAGGTTTTTTTGAGAGTGCATCCGTGAAAGAGTCCGATCCGATATGGAAAGGGTTCTAAGCTAGCACCTCGCTTTGTGGGACCATTCAAGATTCTAGAGAGGGTTGGCCTGGTTGCTTACCATCTTGCTCTACCGCCCAGCCTAGCTTGCATTCATGATGTGTTCCATGTTTCAGTGCTTAGGCAGTATATTCCTGATATTGTGCATGTTCTTGATTGGAATGCGTTGCAGGTAGAGGACGGGCAACTGGCTTTGGAGCCAGTTCATATTCTGGAGCAGTGGGGGTTGACCCTCAGGGGTCGAACCATCGAGCAGGTAAGGGTCCAATGGGACCCCATTGATGATTCTTCAGCTACATGGGACGATGCAGCAAGATTGAGGGAGTTATATCCCTACTTGTTTGTAGGCTTCCAAGAGTAAGCCTAATCCAAGGGGGGGTGGATGTAGTGCCTACCCTCATTCACATCTTTTCTAGACTTATTGTTGCTATTATTATCAAACTTTGATGGACTAGTTTTATGTTGATGGTTTAGTGGTATTGTTTTGACACTATCAGATATTATGATATGGATTCAGTTGATATATGATGAGATCATTTAGACTTTATATTTAATGTATGTATGATAATCATTATATTGTTTTCAGTTATTAATGATGATTAGTAAGATGGTTTATTATCTCATGTGTTTTATTATAGATACTTACCCCATACTTACATGTGTATGGTGTGCGTGTTTTCTTATTGTATGGCATTTCTGATGTGGTTAAGGAAGGGAGTCGTAGTCACCTGCTTAGTCGGGATCTACACGATGCACCACTTCCTACCATTGTCTGTTTAGCTTAGCATTATATATTGTATGTACATGCATGGTTTTTTTGTAGGTTGCAGGTACCGAGTATCGACTTCCCTGAATTGCCAAGATGAGCATACCCTATTATACTATCTCAATGATAAGAGAAGGGAGATAAATTCTCAAGTCCAAATCCCAAACCCTAAAACCATTTGTCCTAGTGAGTTAGGACAAGTATCAGAGTTGAGTACCCACCGAATGTGTCGGATGACATATTTCATGATTTTTAACCCTTTAGACTGATTTTGAGTGATTTGCTCTATGATGGGTTTTCATATTTTATCTTGGAGGTCTATGGTGAATTGTTTATTAATTAAGTCTTAATAAATAGATTTAATTAATAAATTATTTATTTGATAAAATTAATATTGTGATTATAATTAATCAAATGAGAATTAATTGAGGAAAAAGAATTAAATAAAAGAAAATTAGAAAATTAAAATTAATAATAATTATAAAATAATAATAAAGTAATAAATAAAATAATGATAATAAAAGTTACAAAAATTAAAATGAAAGTTATAAAATTTAAATAGAAATTATTTAAAAAGTAAATTGGAGTTATAAGCTTGCATGGGAATTAACGCACTTTTCTATTTCTCATGTATCAACAACACGGGGGTTAGTACATTAATTAAGTACATGGTATCTACAACCCTATCACTCATCAAAAAGGTTGGAAAAGACCCATGCTTAGTTGGTGACACCTTCCAACTATTTCTAGAAGCATTCTAGAGGTTCCCTGAGAGCACTTTATATTCAGGCATTCCTAGAAGTTCAGACATAGCGTTTGGAGTGCAATTGGAGCATTGGAGGATTCGAGAGTTCTAAAGAAGGGAGCTTCCTCTGCGGGTTTTCTGAGGAAGAGCGATTTAGCATCAGAATTCGGGTAGATTCTTGTGATTTTATTTATGCTATTTCTGCATCTTTCATTTCCCTGTCTTCTTCATGTCTTCCATATGTCTTCTAAGGAATTTCCTCTTGTTATTGTATGCATTCTCTATGGGTAGTTAATTTATTTGAGAATATTATAGATCTTAAAAAATATGGGGCTAGGGTTGAATTGTAGCCAAATTCATTGAAAAAAAAATTATAGAGAAAATTTAGAGAGTAAATAATTGTAGGAAACTCATATATATATATATATATTCTTTGTGAAAAATATATATATATATATAGTTCAGATCTGTATTTTCGTATATAAATTTATACTGTATAAAACCCTGCATATATTTGTATATATATATATACAGACACACATATATATAAATATATATATATACATACATATGCACACACACACACACACACACACATATATATATATATATATATATATATATATATATATATATATATATATATATATATATATATATATATATATAAATGTTGGGCGGGTATCATATACCCGACCCACCGCAGGCCTGCGAGATCGTAGGGTACCTATGACCGCAGTGTACCTACGGTGCAGTACTTTAAATAGTCGCACGATTTTAAATCACATTGAGTCATATGTGGGTTTCAGATTATATAAAGTTTAATCCGCAACATTATTTCATATGCGATTTGAGTTTCGATTTTGTTTTAAATGCTGAAATGTTATTAATTATTAAATGCTATTAAATATATATATTTATGTATGTGTATATATATATAAATATATATATATATATATATCTATGTATATAAGTATATATGTATATATAATTAATGATAAAGTTCTCAATTAATGGGTCAATCTTTTTAATGATTAAAAATATTGTTATTAAGCTTGTCAATTATGAAGAGATATTAATAATTAATTTACTAAAACTTAGTTTTAATTGAATCAGTTAACTCCTTTTTCTACTCAAATTGAATCAGTTAACTCCTTTTAATTTGGAAATCTCCCTTTATGACTGAACTTCACCTTTAATCCTAACCGTTGACTGAAATCGAAAAAGTAATTAATTAAAGATTATATAATTAAATAGAAAAGCATATATCATTTTATTAAATTAAATATCTCAACAAAATCTCTCTTCAGTTCAAAAAGGGAAATTTTCAGTTCACTATTGATCAAAAATGAGTTAAATAGGTTAACTCCTTTTTCTACTCAAATTGAATCAGTTAACTCCTTATTTTACTCAAGTTAAATCTGTTAACTCCCTTTAATTTGGAAATCTCTCTTTATGACTGAACTTCAACATTAATCCTGACTGTTGATTGAAATTGATCTCTACCATTGATGAATTCCAGGAAAGTCTATTTAAGAGACCCTCATCTCTTCATTTTGAAAGGTTGAATGAGAATTTGCATCAAATTGTTGCTGGAATTCATACTCACATTTGCTCATATTCAGATATGCAAAGATCAAGTTTGACCAAAAGTTGACCAGATTTAACCATGGTTGACTTGAGTTGACTAGTTTCAAAAAGAATTTTGAAATAATTAAACAAAATTATTTAATTAAATGGAGTACTTACTTCTAATTAATTAAACAAAGTTATTTAATTAAATGAGAAGCCATTCCTAATTAATTAAATGAAGTTATTTAATTAAATAAGAAAAGTGTCTCTATTTAATTAAAGATTATTTAATTAACTAGAAAAAGTAATTATGAGAGCATATCTCATTTTATTAAATTAAATTTCTCAACAAAATCTCTATTCAGTTCAAAAAAGAAATTTCCAATTCACTATTGATCAAAAATAAGTTAAATCAGTTAACTCCTTTTTCTACTCAAATTGAATCAGTTAACTCCTTATTTTACTCAAATTAAATCTGTTAACTCCCTTTAATTTGGAAATCTCTATTTATGACTGAACTTCACCTTTAATCTTGACCGTTGGTTGAAATCGATCTCAACCGTTGATGAATTCCAGGAAAGTCTATTTAAGAGACCCTCATCTCTTCATTTTGAAAGGTTGAATGAGAATTTGCATCGAATTGTTGCTGGAATTCATACTCACATTTGCTCATATTCACATACGTAAAGATCAAGATTGACCAAAAGTTGACCAGATTTGACTACGGTTGACTTGAGTTGACTAATTTTGAAAAGAATTTTGAAATAATTAAACAAAATTATTTAATTAAATGGAGTACTTACTTCTAACTAATTAAACAAAGTTATTTAATTAAATGAGAAGACATTCCTAATTAATTAAATGAAGTTATTTAATTAAATAAGAAAAGTGTCTCCAATTAATTAAAGATTATTTAATTAAATACAAAAAGTAATTATAAGAGCATATCTCATTTTATTAAATTAAATATCTCAACAAAATCTCTCTTCAATTCAAAAAGGGAAATTTTCAGTTCACTATTGATAAAAAATGAGCTAAATCAGTTAACTCTTTTTTTTAATCAAATTGAATCAGTTAACTCCTTATTTTACTCAAGTTAAATCTGTTAACTCCCTTTAATTTGGAAATCTCCTTTTATGACTCAATGTAACCTTTAATCCTGACCGTTGATGAATTCCAAGAAAGTCTATTTAAGAGACCTGGATCTCTTCATTTTGAAAGGTTGAATGAGAATTTGCATCGAATTGTTGCTGGAATTCATACTCACATTTGCTCATATTCACATACGCAAAGATCAAGTTTGACCAAAAGTTGACCAGATTTAAACACGGTTGACTTGAGTTGAATAGTTTTTAAAAAAAAATTTAAATAATTAAATAAAATTATTTAATTAAATGGAGTACTTACTTCTAATTAATTAAACAAAGTTATTTAATTAAATGAGAAGCCATTCCTAATTAATTAAATGAAGTTATTTAATTAAATAAGAAAAGTGTCTCTAATTAATTAAAGATTGTTTAATTAAATAGAAAAAGTAATTATGAGAGCATATCTCATTTTATTAAATTAAATATCTCAACAAAATCTCTCTTCAGTTCAAAGAGAGAAATTTCCAGTTCACTATTGATCAAAAATGAGTTAAATCAGTTAACTCCTTTTTCTACTCAAATTGAATCAGTTAACTCCTTATTTTACTCAAATTAAATATGTCAACTCCCTTTAATTTGGAAATCTCCCTTTATGACTGAACTTCACCTTTAATCCTGACATCAATGAAGTCGATCTCAACCGTTGATGAATTTCGGGAAAGCCTATTTAAGAGACCCTCATCTCTTCATTTTGAAAGGTTGAATGAGAATTTGCATCGAATTGTTGCTGGAATTCATACTCACATTTGCTCATATTCACATACGCAAATATCAAGTTTGACCAAAAGTTGACCAGATTTAACCACAGTTGACTTGAGTTGACTAGTTTCGAAAAGAATTTTGAAATAATTAAACAAAATTATTTAATTAAATGGAGTACTTACTTTTAATTTATTAAATAATGTTATTTAATTAAATGAGAAGCCATTCCTAATTTATTAAATTTAGTTATTTAATTAAATAAGAAAAGTGTCTCTAATTAATTAAAGATTATTTAATTAAATAGAAAAAGTAATTATGAGAGGATATCTTATTTTATTAACTTTAATATCTCAACAAAATCTCTCTCTTCAGTTCAAAAAGGGAAATTTTCAGTTCACTATTGATAAAAAATGAGTTAAATCAGTTAACTCCTTTTGTTACTCAAATTGAATCAGTTAACTCCTTATTTTACTCAAGTTAAATCTGTTAACTCCCTTTAATTTGGAAATATCCCTTTATGACTGAACTTCAGCTTTAATCCTGACCGTTGATTGAAATCGATCTCAACCGTTGATGAATTCCAGGAAAGTCTATGTAAGAGACCCTCATCTCTTCATTTTGAAAGGTTGAATGAGAATTTGCATCGAATTGTTGCTGGAATTCATACTCACATTTGCTCATATTCACATATGCAAAGATCAAGTTTGACCAAAAGTTGACCAGATTTAACCACGGTTGACTTGAGTTGAATAGTTTCAAAAAAAAAATTTGAAATAATTAAACAAAATTATTTAATTAAATGGAGTACTTACTTCTAATTAAATAAACAAAGTTATTTAATTAAACAAGAAGCCATTCCTAATTAATTAAATGAAGTTATTTAATTAAATAAGAAAAGTGTCTCTAATGCAGCTAAGTGTGAATTCTTCAAATCAGAGATTCAGTATTTAGGGCATGTCATTTTAGGTGATGGTATTTTCAGTGGATCTTGCAAAGATTCAGGTGATAATAGATTGGCTGACACCGACTAATGTGTCAGAGGTTCATAGTTTCATGGGTTTAGCTAGTTATTATCGCAGATTTGTCCAGAACTTCTCTAGGATAACACATCCTATCACTTATCTTCAAAGGAAAGGAAAGAAGTTTGTATGGATAGAGAAATGTGAGGAAACTTTTTAGAAGCTCAAGGAGCTTTTGACCAACGCACCGATACTAGCTGTACCGAATCTAGAAGGTGATTTCATGGTATGTATAGATGCTTCTCTTGAAGGGATTGGGGCTGTATTGATGCATAATGGACGGGTGATTGCGTATGAATCATGCAAGCTCAAGGATCATGAGTTAAATTACCATACGCATGATCTTGAGTTAACAACAGTAGTTCATGCTTTGACTAGATGGAGACATTTCTTGTTGGGGCACAGATTTGAGCTACATAGTGATCATCGTAGTCTTCAGTACATTTTTACTCAACCTAATTTGAATGCTCGCCAGAGGCGATGGATGGAGTTTCTATGCGAGTATGATTTTGAGGTCAAGTATATTTAGGGTAAGGAGAATGTGGTGGCAGATGCTTTGAGTCACAGGAGACATGTGTTATCATCGATGACTCTTAGTGTGGATTTGAGGAGTCAAATCCTTCAGGCACTTCCTATGGATTCATGGTATTAGGAAGTGTGTAGAGAGATTGATTCAAGAAGATCTTTGGAATGTAAGTTTGCAGGTTACGTTTGAAAATTAGATGGTCTTTTGAGGCATTTGGGGAGGATTTATGTGCCATTTTTGGATGAACTTCGCACCTTGATACTAGCAGAAGCCCATCATACACCTTACTCAGCACATCCAGGTGTCAAGAAGATGCATGCTGATTTGAGACGTTTGTTCTTTTGGTCTGGGATGAAGCGAGATATTGCTGATTTTGCGGCTAAGTGCCTTGAGTGTCAGAGAGTTAAGGCAGAACATCAGCACCCGGCTGGACCTTTGCAGCCTAATCTCATTCCTTCTTGGAAGTGGGATATCATCTCCATGGATTTTATTGTGGGATTACCTATGACAGTTTGATGTCATGATGCTATCATGGTCACCGTTGATTAGTTGACTAAGGTGGCACATTTTTCACCAATTAGGTCTTCCTACACAACAGCTTCTGTAGCTAATGTCTTTATGCATGATATTTTGAGGTTACATGGTATTCCTAGAAAGATCATTTCTGACAGGGATCTTCTATTCACATCTGCATTCTGGACATCGTTGCAGCATGAGCTTGGAGTGCAGTTAAACTTTAGCTTGGCATATCATCCAAAGATTGATGGTCAGACAGAGAGGGTGAATTAGGTTTTGGAGGATATGTTACGGATGTATGTGATGGATAGGTAGACACATTGGGAGGATTATCTCTACTTAGTGGAGTTTTCTTACAACAATAGGTATCATAGTTCTATTGGTATGGCACCATTTAAGGCGTTATATGGACATCCTTGTCGTACACCATTGAGTTGGGACAGTCTTGAGGATCGCATCCTATTGGGTCCTGAGATGCTTCATGATATGGAGCAATAGGTAGCGTGTATCCGTGAGCACTTGACTACGGCACAGGATAGGTAGAAGAAGTACGTCGATGCTCATAGGACTGATAAGCAGTTTTTTGTGGGTGATAAGGTTTTCTTGAGAGTGAGATCATGAAAGAGTCCAATCCAATATGGAAAGGGTTCTAAGCTAGCACGTCTCTTTGTGGGACCATTCAAGATTCTAGAGAGGATTGGCCCAATTGCTTACCATCTTGCTCTATCGCCCAGCCTAGCTCGCATTCATGATGTTTTCCATGTTTCAGTGCTTCGACAGTATATACTTGATATTGTACACATTCTTGATTGGAATGCATTGCAGGGTAGAGGACGGGTAGCTGGCTTTGGAGCCAGTTTGTATTCTGGAGCAGTGGGAGTTGACCCTCAGGGGTCGAACCATCGAGCAGGTAAGGGTCCAATGGGACCCTACTGATGATTCTTCAACTACTTGGGAGGATGTAGCTAGATTGAGGGAGTTATATCCCTACTTGTTTGTAGGCTTCCAGAAGTAAGCCTAACCCAAGGGGGGCTGGACGTAGTGCCTACCCTCGTTCACCTCTTTTGTAGACTTATTATTAGACTATGATAGACTAGTTTTATGTTGATGGATTAATGGTATTGCTTTGAGACTATTAGACATTATGTTATTGATTCAGTGGTTATATGATGAGATCATTTAGACTTTACATTTCATGCATACATAATAATCATTATATTGTTTTCAGTTATTATTGATGATTAGATGGATGGTTTATTATCTTATGTGTTGTATTATGGATACTTACCCCATACTTGCATGTGTATGGTGTGCGTGTTTTCTTATTGTATGGTGTTTCTGATGTGGTTAAGGAAGGGAGCCGTAGTCACCTACTTAGTCGGGATCTACATGATGTACCACTTCCTGCCATTGTTTGTTTAGCTTAGCATTATATATATTCTATTTACATGCATGGTTTTTCTGCAAGTTGTAGGTACTAGGTATCGACTTCCCTGAATTGTCAGGATGAGCATACCCTATTATACTATCTCAATGATAAGAGAAGGGAGATAAATTCTCAAGTCCAAATCCCAAACCTTTAAACCAATTGTCTTAGTGAGGTAGGACAACTATCTGGATATTTTACACACCGAATGTGTCGGATGACATGATTTGTGATTTTTAACCCTTTAGACTGATTTTGAGTGATTTGCTCTATGATGGGTTTTCATATTTTATCTTGGAGGTCTATGGTGAATTTTCTATTAATTAAGTCTTAATAAATGGATTTAATTAATAAATTAATTATTTAAGAAATTTAATATAAAATATCATGTTATTTGATATTTTGATTGTAATTAATTAAATGTGAATTATTAAGGAAAATGAATTAAATAAAATAAAATTAGAAATTAAAATTAATAATAATAATAAAATAATAATAAAAGTTATAAAGTTAAAATGAAAGTTAAAAATATTTAATATAGAAATTATATAAAAAGTGAATTGGAGTTATAAGCTTACATGGGAATTAACGCACTTCTCTATTTCTCAAGTGTCAACAACACGGGGGTTAGTGCATCAATTAAGCACATGGTGTCTACAACCCTAAAGCTCATCTTGAAGGTTGGAAAAGACCCATGCTTAGTTGGTGACACCTTCCAGCTATTTTTAGAAGCATTCTAGATGTTTCCTAAAAACTCTTTATATTCAGGCATTCATAGAAGCTTAGAGATAGCGTTTCGAGTGCAATTGGAGCATTGGAGGACTCAAGAATTTTGAAGAAGGAAGGAATTTGCTCTGTGGATTTTCTGAGGAAGAGCGATTTAGCATCAGAATCCGAGTCGATTCTTGTGATTTTACTTATGCTATTTTCGCATCACGCATTCCTTGTCTTCTTTGTGTCTTCCATATGTCTTCTAAGAAGTTTCATATTTATATGCATTCTCAATGTGAGTAGATTAATTTAATTAGAGAACTTTATATGCAAATATCTTATTCTTAATTATAGATATAATCTTTGTGAAAAACATACATGGTTATATATTCTGATCTGCATACATATAAATATATATAAATATATATATATATATATGCATATGTATACATTATGATGGATCTATTATAAAATTCAAATATATATATATATATGCCTATGTATATTTATATATAATGCATCGAATCAAGCGATTAATAAAATTGTAGTGGAAAATTTATTAATTCGCATCGCG
Organism: Cupressus sempervirens; assembly: GCA_028749045.1. NCBI lineage: Eukaryota > Viridiplantae > Streptophyta > Pinopsida > Cupressales > Cupressaceae > Cupressus > Cupressus sempervirens. The sequence continues at coordinate 116,311,779 of CM053783.1, forward strand.
ATTTATATCGCATGGAACAAAATTTATATATTATATGCCGTGGGCACATTTCGTACCCCGCACTAGCGGAAGACAGAAGCCTGTCGTCGCAGGTCTGCGGCAACAGAGGTACTACGTACCAGCTATCAGCGCAGTGCCTGCGACTGCAGGTACTACATACCGCAGCATGAGTTGGGGGGAGTTTTAATTGATGTTAATGATATGCAAAAAAAAAAAAAAACATTTATGTTAAACGTTTATATATAATCAATTCTCATATGAAGTCAATTGAAATTGTTAATTCGATTTAATGAAAACGTATTTACATATATGTGTGTGTGTGTGTGTGTGTGTGTGTGTGTGTGTGTGTGTGTGTGTGTGTGTGTGTGTGTGTGTGTGTGTGTGTGTGTGTGTGTGTGTGTGTGTGTAAATGTGTTATTTATAATTTAAGTTATTATTTCATCAATGGCTTATATTGATGGTTTATTTTCATAAGGTGACTCTTTAATAACTTTCAACTATTTAATAATTTAAATGTTTTAAATTATTAAATAAGGAATTTACAGTTGGGTGGGGAATGTATCAAACAAATGTTATTAATTGGAAAATAGATTTTTAGTTCTAATAAGTAAACTTATATCCAAAAACAATATATGTGTTCCTTTATTCATTCTTCAGACTTGAAAACTTAAACTGAGATCTCTACATTTAAATTCAAGTTGTAAAACCAAAATATGTGTTTACATTGTGTATTATTTATGCTATTATTTTGAGTTTTGGGTTGACTAGTGTTGACCAGTATAGGACGTCTACCAGAGGCTTGGGGGTTATGTGATTGTGGTGACATGATGATGTTTTAATTTCGATCTTTATAAACCCAACTATGGTTATGTGATAGAATGCTCTATGTGTTGATTGTGATTACTGATTGTTATAGTTGAGATTCTTATGTATGAGACACTTGACTTAACCATTATTTTGGTCATCGATTAGTTATCCTTGGTTATTTTTCTAGTAGCCATGATGGGACTGTTATGTGGATTTATTTTGATGATGTCATGATGTGACATGTTTGACTCAACCATTTTTGGAGTCTTCGACCAGTATGATTGAGATATATATATTTTGGTTATTGAGAACCATTGGATATTTGATTATCAGTGATACTTCAGTTGCCAATAGAGAGCTGTTGTATTCATGATTTTCTATGGATGTTAGCTCATGGAGATTTGATGCTTTTATGCATATTTGATGATTTTATGGATTATCTTTTGTAATTTTGAGATTTTTGATTCCATGAGCATTAGGGTAGGATATCTGCATGTAGTGACAGAAAGTGGCTTGCAATGGGGGTCGAGGCCCTAAGAGGGCACCAGGGTAACTCATTGTAAGTTGGATTAATAAGTGATAACATTCACACCTAATACTAATTGAATGAACCTAATAAGATAAGTGTTTTGTTCTCGCTCATGCCTTGAGTGCTTGTACAGGCTAGGATGAGAGTAGTGAGATGCATGGTTGCGATCAAAAGTTGACCAAATTTAACCACGGTTGACTTGAGTTGACTAGTTTTGAAAAAAATTTTAAAATAATTAAACGAAATTATTTAATTAAATGGAGTTCTTACTTCTAATTAATTTAACAAAGTTTTTTAATTAAATGAGAAGCCATTTCTAATTAATTAAATGAAGTTATTTAATTAAATAAGAAAAGTGTCTCTAATTGATTAAAGATTATTTTATTAAATAGAAAAAGAAATTATGAAAGTATATGTTATTTTATTAAATTAAATATCTCAACAAAATCTCTCTTCAGTTCAAAAAGGGAAATTTTCAGTTCACTATTGATCAAAAATGAGTTAAATCGGTTAACTACTTTTTCTACTCAAATTGAATCAGTTAACTCCGTATTTTATTCAAATTAAATTTGTTAACTCCCTTTAATTTGGAAATCTCCCTTTATGACTGAACTTCACCTTTAATCCTGACTGTCGATTGAAATCGATCTCAACCATTGATGAATTCCAAGAAAGTCTATTTAAGAGACCCTCACCTCTTCATTTTAAAAAGTTGAATGAGAATTTGCACCAAATTGTTGCTGAAATTCATACTCACATTTGCTCATATTCACATACGCAAAGATCAAGTTTGACCAAAAGTTGACCAGATTTAACCACGATTGACTTAAGTTGACTACTTTCAAATTCTTTTTTGAAATAATTAAATGAAATTATTTAATTAAATGGAGTACTTACTTCTAATTAATTAAACAAAGTTATTTAATTAAATGAGAAGCCATTCCTAACTAATTAAATGAAGTTATTTAATTAAATAAGAAAAGTGTCTCTAATTAATTAAAGATTATTTAATTAAATAGAAAAAGTAATTATGAGACCATATCTCATTTTATTAAATTAAATATCTCAACAAAATCTCTCTTTAGTTCAAAAAGGGAAATTTTTAGTTCATTATTGATCAAAAATGAGTTAAATTAGTTAACTCATTTTTCTACTCAAATTGAATCAGTTAACTCCTTATTTTACTCAAATTAAATCTGTTAACTCCTTTTAATTTGGAAATCTCCCTTTATGACTGAACTTCACCTTTGATCCTGACCGTTAATTGAAATCGATCTCAACCGTTGATGAATTTCAAGAAAGTCTATTTAAGAGACCCTCATCTCTTCATTTTGAAAGGTTGAATGAGAATTTGCATCGAATTATTGCTGAAATTCATACTCACATTTGCTCATATTCACATACAGAAAGATCAAGTTTGACCAAAAGTTGACCAGATTTAACTACGGTTGACTTGAGTTGACTATTTTCGAAAAGAATTTTGAAATAATTAAATGAAATTATTTAATTAAATTGAGTACTTACTTCTAATTAATTAAACAAAGTTATTTAATTAAATGAGAAGCCATTCCTAACTAATTAAATGAAGTTATTTAATTAAATAAGAAAATTGTCTCTAATTAATTAAAGATTATTTAATTAAATAGAAAAAGTAATTATGAGAGCATATCTCATTTTATTAAATTAAATATCTCACCAAAATCTCTCTTCAGTTCAAAAAGGGAAATTTTCAGTTAACTATTGACCAAAAATGAGTTAAATCAGTTAACTCCTTGTTCTACTCAAATTGAATCAAGTTAACTCCTTATTTTACTAAAATTAAATTTGTTAACTTCTTTTAATTTAGAAATCTCCCTTTATGACAGAACTTCACCTTTAATCCTGACCGTTGATTGAAATCGATCTCAACCGTTGCTGAATTCCAAGAATGTCTATTTAAGAGACCCTCATCTCTTCATATTGAAAGGTTGAATGAGAATTTGCATCGAATTGTTGCTGAAATTCATACTAACATTTGCTCATATTCACATACGCAAAGATCAAGTTTGACCAAAATTTGACCAGATTTAACTACGGTTGACTTGAGTTGACTAGTTTCGAAATTTTTTTGAAATAATTAAACAAAATTATTTAATTAAATTGAGTACTTACTTCTAATTAATTAAACAAAGTTATTTAATTAAATAAGAAAAGTGTCTCTAATTAATTAAATATTATTTAATTAAATAGAAAAAGTAATTATGAGAGCATATATCATTTTATTAAATTAAATATCTCACCAAAATCTCTCTTCAGTTCAAAAAGGAAAATTTCCAGTTCACTATTATTGACCAAAAATGAGTTAAATCAGTTACCTCCTTGTTCTACACAAATTGAATCAGTTAACTCCTTCTTTTACTCAAATTAAATCTGTTAACTTTTTTTAATTTGGAAATCTCCCTTTATGAGTGAATTTCACCTTTAATCCTGACCGTTGAATGAAATCGATATCAACCGTTGCTGAATTCCAAGAATGTTTATTTAAGAGACCCTCATCTATTCATATTGAAAGGTTCAATGAGAATTTGCATCGAATTGTTGCTAGAATTTATACTCACATTTGCTCATATTCACATACGCAAAGATCAAGTTTGACCAAAAGTTGACCAGATTTAACCATGGTTGACTTGAGTTGACTAGTTTCGAAAAGAATTTTGAAATAATTAAACAAAATTATTTAATTAAATGAAGTACTTACCACTAATTAATTAAACAAAGTTATTTAATTAAATGAGAAGCGATTCCTAACTAATTAAATTAAGTTATTTAATTAAATAAGAAAAGTGTCTCTAATTAATTAAAGATTATTTAGTTAAATAGAAAAAGTAATTATGAGAGCATATCTCATTTTATTAAATTAAATATCTCAACAAAATCTCTCTTCAGTTCAAAAAGAGAAATTTCCAGTTTACTATTGATAAAAAATGAGTTAAATCAGTTAACTCCTTTTTTTACTCAAATTGAATTAGTTAACTTCTTATTTTACTCAAATTAAATCTGTTAACTCCCCTTAATTTGTAAATCTCCCTTTATGACCTAACTTCACCTTTAATACTAACAATTGATTGAAATCGATCTCAACCATTGATGAATTCTAGGAAAGTCTATTTAAGAGACCCTCATCTCTTCATTTTGAAAGGTTGAATGAGAATTTGCGTCAAATTGTTGCTGGAATTCAATTTCACATTTGCTCATATTCACATACGAAAAGATCAAGTTTGACCAAAAGTTAACCAGATTTAACAATGGTTGACTTTAGTTGACTAGGTTCGAAAAGAATTTTGAAATAGTTAAACAAAATTATTGAATTAAATGGAGTAGTTACTTCTAATTAATTAAACAATGTTATTTAATTAAAAGAGAAGCCATTCCTAACTAATTAAGTGAAGTTATTTAATTAAATAGGAAAAGTGTCTCTAATTAATTAAAGATTATTTAATTAAATAGAAAAAGTAATTATGAGAGCATATGTCATTTTATTAAATTAAATATCTGAACAAGATCTATCTTTAGTTCAAAAAGGCAAATTTTCAGTTCACTATTGATAAAAAAATTAGTTAACTCAGCTAACTACTTTTTCTACTCAAGTTGAATCAGTTAACTCCTTATTTTACTCAAATTAAATTTGTTAACTCCCTTTAATTTGGAAATCTCCCTTTATGACTGAACTTCACCTTTAATCCTGACCGTTGATTGAAATCGATCTCAACCGTTGATGAATTCCAAGAAAGTCAATTTAAGAGACCCTCATCTCTTCATTTTGAAAGGTTGAATGAGAATTTGCATCGATTTGTTGATAGAATTCATAATCACATTTGCTCATATTCACATACGCAAAGATCATGTTTGACCAAAAGTTGACCATACTTAACAACGGTTGACTTGAGTTGACTAATTTCAAAAAAAAAATTTAAATAATTAAACAAAATTATTTAATTAAATGGAGTACTTACTTATAATTAATTAAACAAAGTTATTTAATTAAATTAGAAGTCATTCCTAAGTAATTAAATGTAGTTATTTGATTAAATAAGAAAAGTGTCTCTAATTAATTTATGATTACTTAATTAAATAGAACAAGTAATTATAAGAGCATATGTCATTTTATTAAATTAAATAACTCAACAAAATCTCACTTCAGTTCAAAAAGGAAAATTTCCAGTTCACTATTGATCAAAAATGAGTTAAATCAGTTAACTCCTTTTTCTACTCAAATTGAATTAGTTAACTCCTTATTTTACTCAAATTAAATCTATTAACTCCCTTTAATTTAGAAATCTCCCTTTATGACTGAACTTCACTTTTAATCTTGAGCATTGATTGAAATTGATCTCGACCGTTGATGAACTCCAGGAATGTCTATTTAAGAGACCCTCATCTCTTCATTTTGAAAGTATGAATGAGCATTTGCATCGAATTGTTGCTGGAATTCTTTTTCATATTTGCTCATATTCACATACGTAAAGATCAAGTTTGACCAAAAGTTGACTAGATTTAACCACGGTTGACTTGAGTTGACTAGTTTCGAAAAGAATTTTAAAATAATTAAACGAAATTATTTAATTAAATGGAGTACTTACTTCTAATTAATAAAACAATGTTATTTAATTAAATGAGAAGTCATTCCTATCTAATTAAATCAAGTTATTTAATTAAATAATAAAAGTGTCTCTAATTGATTAAAGATTATTTAATTAAATTGAAAAAGTAATTATGAGAGCATATCTCATTTTATTAAATTAAATATCTCAACAAAATCTCTCTTCAGTTCAAAATGGAAAATTTCCAGTTCACTATTGATAAAAAATGAGTTAAATCAGTTAACTCCCTTTTCTACTCAAATTGAATCAGTTAACTCCTTATTTTACTCAAATTAAATCTGTTAACTCCCTTTAATTTGTAAATCTCCATTTATGACTGATCTTTAACTTTAATCCTGACCGTTGATTGAAATCGATCTCAACCGTTGATGAATTCTAGAAAAGTCTATTTAAGAGACCCTCATCTGGTCATTTTGAAAGGTTGAATGAGAATTTACATTGAATTTTTGATGAAATTCATACTCACATTTGCTCATATTCACATATGCAAATATCAAGTTTGACCAAAAGTTGACCAGATTTAACCAAGGCTGACATGAGTTGACTAGTTTCGAAAATAATTTTGAAATAATTAAATAAAATTATTTAATTAAATGGAGTACTTACTTCTAATTAATTAAACAAAGTTATTTAATTAAATGAGAAGCCATTCCTAACTAATTAAATGAAGTTATTTAATTAGATAAGAAATGTGTCTCTAATTGATTAAAGATTATTTAATGAAATAGAAAAAGTAATAATGAGAGCATATCTCATTTTATTAAATTAAATATCTCAACAAAATCTCTCTTCAGTTCAAAAAGGGAAATTTCCAGTTCACTATTGATGAAAAATGAGTTAAATGAGTTAACTCTTTTTTCTACCCAAATTGAATCAGTTAACTACTTATTTTTTTCAAATTAAATCTGTTAACTCTCTTTAATTTGGAAATCTCTTTTACTGACTGAACTTAGCCTTTAATTCTGACCGTTGATTGAAATCGATCTCAACCATTGATGAATTCTAGGAAAGTCTATTTAAGAGACCCTCATCTGTTCATTTTGAAAGGTTGAATGAGAATTTGCATCGAATTGTTGTTGGAATTCATACTCACATTTGCTCATATTCACATACCCACAGATCAAGTTTGACAAAAAGTTGACCAGATTTAACCATGGTTGACTTGAGTTGACTAGTTTCGAAATGAATTTTTAAATAATTAAATTAAATTATTTAATTAAATGGAGTACTTACTTGTAATTAATTAAACAAAGTTATTTAATTAAATGAGAAGCCATTCCTAATTAATTAAATGAACTTATTTAATTAAATAAGAAAAGTGTCTCTAATTAATTAAAGATTATTTAATTAAATAGAAAAATTAATTATGAGAGCATATCTCATTTTATTAAATTAAATATCTCAACAAAATCTCTCTTCAGTTCAAAAAGAAAAATTTCCAGTTCACTATTGATCAAAAATGAGTTAAATGAGTTAACTCTTTTTTCTACTTAAATTGAATCAGTTAACTCTTTATTTTACTCAAGTTAAATCCGTTAACTCCATTTAATTTGGAAATCTTCTTTAATGAGTAAACTTCACCTTTAATCGTGACCGTTGATTAAATCGATCTCAACCGTTCATGAATTCTAGGAAAGTCTATTTAAGAGACCCTCATCTCTTCATTTTGAAACGTTGAATGAGAATTTGCATCGAATTGTTGCTGGAATTCATACTCACATTTGCTCACGTTCACATACATAGAGATCAAGTTTGACCAAAAGTTGACCAGATTTAACCACGGTTGACTTGAGTTGACTAGTTTCGAAAAGAATTTTGAAATAATTAAACAAAATTATTTAATTAAATGGGGTACTTACTTCTAATTAATTAAACAAAGTTATTTAATTAAATGAGAAACCATTCCTAATTAATTAAATGAAATTATTTAATTAAATAAAAAAAGTGTCTCTAATTAATTAAATATTACTTAATTAAATAGAAAAAGTAATTATGAGAGCATATCTCATTTTATTAAATTAAATATCTCAACAAAATCTCTCTTTAGTTCAAAAAGGGAAATTTCCAATTCACTATTAATAAAAAAATGAGTTAAATTAGTTAACTCCTTTTTCTAGTCAAACTGAATCAGTTAACCACTTTTTTTAGTCAAATTAAATTTGTTAACTCCCTTTAATTTGGAAATCTCCCGTTATGACTGAACTTCACGTTTAATCCTAACCGCTGATTGAAATCGATCTCAACCGTTGATGAATTCTAGGAAAGTCTATTTAAGAGACCGTCATCTCTTCATTTTGAAAGGTTGAATGAGTATTTACATCGAATTGCTTCTGGAATTCATACTCACATTTGCTCATATTCACATACGCAGAGATCAAGTTTGACCAAAAGTTGATCAGATTTAACCATAGTTGACTTGAGTTGACTAGTTTCGAAAAAAAAATTGAAATAATTAAACAAAATTATTTAATTAAATGGAGTACTTACTTCTAATTAATTAAAATAAGTTATTTAATTAAATGAGAAGCCACTCCTAATTAATTAAATGAAGTTATTTAATTAAATAAGAAAAGTGTATCTAATTAATTAAAGATTACTTAATTAAATAGAAAAAGTTATTATGAGAGCATATCTCATTTTATTAAATTAAATATCTCAAAAAAATCTCTCTTTAGTTCAAAAAGGGAAATTTCCAGTTCACTATTCATAAAAAATGAGTTAAATCAGTTAACTCCTTTTTCTAGTCAAACTGAATCAGTTAACCTCTTATTTTAGTCAAATTAAATCTGTCAACTCCCTTTAATTTGGAAATCTCCCTTTATGACTGAACTTCACCTTTAATCCTGACCGCTGATTGAAATCGATCTTAACCGTTGATGAATTCCAAAAAAGTTTATTTAAGAGACCTTTATCTCTTTATTTTGAAAGGTTGAATGAGAATTTGCATTGAATTGTTGCTGGAATTCATACTCACATTTGGTTATATTCACATATGCAAAGATCAAGTTTGACCAAAAGTTGACCAGATTTAACCATGCTTGACTTGAGTTGAGTAGTTTTGAAAAAAAATTTGAAATAATTAAATAAAATTATTTAATTAAATGGAGTATTTACTTCTAATTAATTGAACAAAGTTATTTAATTAAATAAGAAACCATTATTAATTAATTAAATGATTTTATTTAATTAAATAAGAAAAGTGTCTTTAATTAATTAAAAATTACTTAATTAAATAGGAAAAGTAATTATGGGAGCATATCTCATTTTATTAAATTAAATATCTCAACAAAATCTCTCTTCAGTTCAAAAAGGGAAATTTTCAGTTCACTATTGATAAAAAATGAGTTAAATCAGTTAACTCCTTTTTCTACTCAAATTGAATCAGTTAATTTCTTATTTTACTCAAATTAAATCTGTTAACTACCTTTAATTTAGAAATACTCCTTTATCACTGAACTTCACCTCTAATCCTGACCGCTGATTGAAATTGATCTCAATCGTTGATGAATTCTAGGAAAGTCTATTTAAGAGACCCTCATCTCTTCATTTTGAAAGGTTGAATGAGAATTTGCATCGAATTGTTGCTGGAATTCATACTCACATTTGCTCATATTCACATATGCAAAGATCAAGTTTCACCAAAAGTTGACCAGATTTAACCAAGGTTGAATTGAGTTGACTAGTTTCGAAAAGAATTTTGAAATAATTAAACGAAATTATTTAATTAAGTGGAGTACTCACTTCTAATTAATTAAACAAAGTTATTTAATTAAATGAGAAGCCATTCCTAATTAATTAAATGAAGTTATTTAATTAAATAAGAAAAGTGTCTCTAATTAATTAAAGATTACTTAATTAAATAGAAAAAGTAATCATGAGAGCATATCTCAATTTATTAAATTAAATATCTCAACAAAATCTCTCTTCAGTTCAGAAAGGGAAATTTCTAATTCACTATTGATAAAAAATGAGTGAAATCAGTTAACTCCTTTTTCTACTCAAACTTAATCAGTTAACTTCTTATTTTACTCAAAATAAATCTATTAACTCCCTTTAATTTAGAAATCTTCGTTCATGACTAAACGTCACCTTTAATCCTAATCGCTGATTGAAATCGATCTCAACCGTTGATGAATTCCAGTAAAGTCTTTTTAAGAGACCCTCATCTCTTCATTTTGAAAGGTTTAATGAGAATTTGCATCGAATTGTTGTTAGAATTCATACTCACATTTGCTCATATTCACATACGGAAAGATCAAGTTTGACCAAAAGTTTACCATATTTAACCATGGTTGACTCGAGTTGACTACTTTCAAATTATTTTTTGAAATAATTAAACGAAATTATTTAATTAAATGGAGTACTTACTTCTAATTAATTAAACAAAGTTATTTAATTAAATGAGAAGCCATTCCTAATTAATTAAATGAAGTTATTTGATTAAATAAGAAAAGTGTCTCTAATTAATTAAAGATTATTTAATTAAATAGAAAATGTAATTATGAGAGCATATCTCAATTTATTAAATTAAATATCTCAACAAAATCACTCTTCAGTTCAAGAAGGGAAATTTCCAGTTCACTATTGATCAAAAATGAGTTAAATGAGTTAACTCCTTTTTCTACACAAATTGAATCAGTTAATTCCTTCTTTTACTCAAATTAAATCCGTTAACTCTCTTTAATTTGGAAATCTCACTTTATGACTGAACTTCACCTTTAATCCTGACCGCTGATTGAAATCGATCTCAACCGTTGATGAATTTCAGAAAAGTCTATTTAAGAGCCCCTCATCTCTTCATTTTGAAAGGTTGAATGAGAATTTGCATCGAATTGTTGTTGGAATTCATACTCACATTTTCTTAGATTCACATACACAAAGATCAAGTTTGATCAAAAGTTGACCATATTTAACCACGGTTGACTTGAGTTGACTAGTTTCAAAAAGAATTTTGAAATAACTAAATAAAATTATTTAATTAAATGGAGTACTTACTTGTAATTAATTAAACAAAGTTATTTAATTAAATGAGAAGTCATTTTTAATTAATTAAATAAAGTTATTTAATTGAATAAGAAAAGTGTCTCTAATTAATTAAAGATTATTTAATTAAATCAAAATAGTAATTAGGAGAGCATATCTCATTTTATTAAATTAAATATCTCAACAAAATCTCTCTTTAGTTCAAAAAAGGAAATTTCAAGTTCACTATTGATAAAAAATGACTTAAATTAGTTAACTCCTTTTTCTACTAAAATTGAATTAGTTAACTCCTTATTTTACTCAAATTAAATCTATTAACTCTCTTTAATTTAGAAATCTCCCTTTATGACTGAACTTCACCTTTAATCCTGAACGTTGATTGAAATCGATCTCAACCGTTGATGAAATTTAGGAAAGTCTATTGAAGAGACCCTCATCTCTTCATTTTGAAAGGTTAAAGGAGAATTTGCATCGAATTGTTACTAGAATTCATACTCACATTTGCTCATATTCACATACGCAAAGATCAAGTTTGACCAAAAGTTGAACATATTTAACCACGATTGACTTGAGTTGACTAGTTTCGAAAAGAATTTTGAAATAAGTAAATAAAATTATTTAAATAAATGGAGTACTTACTTGTAATTAATTAAACAAAGTTATTTAATTAAATGAGAAGCCAATCCTAATTTTAAGTTCACTATTGATAAAAAATCTCTCTTCAGTTCAAAAAGGAAAATTTTAAGTTCACTATTGATAAAAAATGAGTTAAATGAGTTAACTCCATTTTCTACTCAAATTGAATTAGTTAACTGCTTATTTTACTCAAATTAAATCTGTTAACTCCCTTTAATTTGGAAATCTCCCTTTATGACTGAACTTCACCTTTAATCTTGACCATTGATTGAAATCGATCTCAACCGTTGATGAATTCCAGTAAAGTCTATTTAAGAGACCCTCATCTCTTAATTTTGAAAAGTTGAATGAGAATTTGCATTGAATTGTTGATGGAATTCATACTCACATTTGCTCATATTCACATAAGCATGATCAAGTTTGACCAAAAGTTCACCAAATTTAACTACGATTGACTTGAGTAGACTAGTTTCGAAATTTTTTTTGAAATAATTAAACGAAATTATTTAATTAAATGAGAAACCATTCCTAATTAATTAAATGAAGTTATTTAATTAAATAAGAAAAGTGTCTCTAATTAATTAAAAATTATTTAATTAAATAGAAAAAGCAATTATGAGAGCATATCTCATTTTATTAAATTAAATAACCCAACAAAATCTCTTTTGAGTTCAAAAAGGGAAATTTTCAGTTCACTATTGATAAAAAATGCGTTAAATCAATTAACTCTTTTTCCTACTCAAATTGAATTAGTTAACTCCTTATTTTACTCAAATTAAATCTGTTAACTCCCTTTAATTTGGAAATCTCCCTTTATGACTGAACTTCACCTTTAATCTTGACCGTTGATTGAAATCGATCTCAACCGTTGATGAATTCCGAAAAAGTTTATTTAAGAGACCCTCATCTCCTCAGTTTGAAATGTTGAATTAGAATTCGTATCAAATTCTTGCTAAAATTCATACTCACATTTGCTCATATTCACATACGCAAAAATCAAGTTTGACCAAAAGTTGACCAGATTTAACCACAATTCACTTGAGTTGACTAGTTTCGAAAAGAATTTTGAAATAATTAAATGAAATTATTTAATTAAATGGAGTACCTACTTCTAACTAATTAAACAAAGTTATTTAATTAAATGAGAAGCTATTCGTAATTAATTAAATCGAGTTATTTAATTAAATAAGAAAAGTGTCTCTAATTAATTAAAGATTATTTAATTAAATAGAAAAAGTAATTATGAGAGCATATCTCATTTTATTAAATTAAATATCTCAACAAAATCTCTCTTTAGTTCAAAAAGCAAAATTTTCAGTTCACTATTGATAAAAAATGAGTTAATTCAGTTAACTCCTTTTACTACTCAAATTGAATCAGTTAACTCCTTATTTTACTCGAATTAAATCTGTTAACTCCCTTTAATTTGGAAATCTCCATTTATGACTGAACGTCACCTTTAATCCTAACCGTTGATTGAAATCGATTTTGAGCAATAGTTGATGAATTTCAGGAAAGTCTATTTAAGAGACCCTCATCTCTGAATTTTATAATGTTTAATGAGAATTTGCATCGAATTGTTGCTGGAATTCATACTCACATTTGCTCATATTCACATATGCCAAGATCAAGTTTGACCAAAAGTTGACCAGATTTCACCACGGTTCACTTGAGTTGAGTAGTTTCGAAAAAAAATTTGAAATAATTAAACGAAATTATTTAATTAAATGGAGTACTTACATGTAACTAATTAAATAAAGTTATTTAATTAACTTAGAAGCCATTCTTAATTAATTAAATGAAGTTATTTAATTAAATAAGAAAAGTGTCTCTAATTAATTAGAGATTATTTAATTAAATAGAAAAAGTAATTATGAGAGCATATCTCATTTTATTAAATTAAATATCTCAACGAAATCTTTGTTCAATTCAAAAAGGGAAATTTTCAGTTCATTATTGATAAAAAATGAGTTAAATGAGTTAACTCCTTTTTCTAGTCAAATTGAATCACTTAACTCCTTATTTTACTCAAATTAAATCTGTTAACTCCCTTTAATTTAAAAATCTCCCTTTATGACTGAACTTCACATTTAATTCTGACCGTTGATTGAAATCGATCTCAACCGTTGATGAATTACAGAAAAGTCTATTTAAGAGACCCTCATCTCTTCATTTTGAAAGGTTGAATGAGAATTTGCATCGAATTGTTGCTAAAATTCATACTCACATTTGCTCATAATCACATACGCAAAGATCAAGTTTGACTAAAAGTTGACCAAATTTAACCATGATTGACTTGAGTTGACTAGTTTTGAAAAGAATTTTGAAATAATTAAATAAAATTATTTAATTAAATTGAGTACTTACTTCTAATTAATTAAACAAAGTTATCTAATTAAATGAGAAGTCATTCCTAATTAATTAAGTAAAGTTATTTAATTAAATAAGAAAAGGGTGTCTAATTAATTAAAGATTATTTAGTTAAATAGAAAAAGTAATTATAAGAGCATATCTCATTTTATTAAATTAAATATCGTAACAAAATCTCTTTTGAGTTCAAAAAGGGATATTTCCAGTTCACTATTGATAAAAAATGAGTTAAATCAGTTAACTCCTTTTTCTACTCAAATTGAATCAGTTAACTCCTTATTTTACTCGAATTAAATCTGTTGACTCCCTTTAATTTGAAAATCTCCTTTTATGACTGGACGTCACCTTTAATCCTGATCGTTGCTTTAAATCGATCTTGAGCAACCATTGATGAATTTTAGGAAAGTCTATTTAAGAGACCCTCATCTCTTCATTTTGTAAGGTTGACTGAGAATTTACATCGAATTGTTGCTGGAATTCATACTCACATTTGGTCATATTCACATACACAAAGATCAAATTTGAAGAAAAGTTGACCAGATTTAACCATGGTTGACTTGAGTTGACTAGTTTCGAAAAGAATTTTGAAATATTTAAACAAAATTATTTAATTAAATGAAGTACTTACTTCTAACTAATTAAACAAAGCTATTTAATTAAATGAGAAGCCATTCCTAATTAATTAAATGAAGTTATTTAATTAAATAAAAAAGTGTCTCTAATTAATTAAAGATTATTTAATTAAATAGAAAAGGTAATTATCAGGGCATATCTAATTTTATTAAATTAAATATCTCAACAAAATCTCTCTTAAGTTCAAAAAGGGAAATTCCAAGTTCACTATTGATCAAAAATGAGTTAAATCAGTTAACTCTTTTTTCTACTCAAATTGAATTAGTTAACTCTTTATTTTACTTAAATTAAATCTGTTAACTCTCTTTAATTTCGAAATCTCCCTTTATGACTAAACTTCACCTTTAATCCTGACCGTTGATTGAAATCGATGTCAACCATTGATGAATACAAGGAAAGTCTATTTAAGAGACCCTCATCTTTTCAGTTTGAAAGGTTGAATGAGAATTTGCATTGAATTGTTGCTGGAATTCATACTCACATTTGCTCATATTCACATACGCAAAGATCAAGTTTGACCAAAAGTTGACCATATTTAACCATGGTTGACTTGAGTTGACTAGTTTCGAAAAGAATTTTGAAATAATTAAACGAAATTATTTAATTAAATGGAGTGCTTACTTCTAGCTAATTAAAAAAAGTTATTTAATTAAATGAGAAGCCAATCCTAATTAATTAAATCAAGTTATTTAATTAAAAAAGAAAAGTGTCTCTAATTAATTAAAGAGTATTTATTTAAATAGAAAAAGTAATTATGAGAGCATATCTCATTTTATTAAATTAAATATCTTAGCAAAATCTCTCTTCAGTTCAAAAAAGAAAATTTTCTGTTCATTATTGATAAAAAATGAGTTAAATCAATTAACTCCTTTTTCTACTCAAATTGAATCAGTTAACTACTTATTTTACTCAAATTAAATCTATTAACTCCCTTTATGACTGAACTTCACCTTTAAACTTAACCGTTGATTGAAATCGATCTCAACCGTTGATGAATTCCACGAAAGTCTATTTAAGAGACTCTCATCTCTTCATTTTGAAAGGTTGAATGAGAATTTGCAACGAATTCTTGCTGGAATTCATACTCACATTTGCTCATATTCACATACGCAAAGATCAAGTTTGACCAAAAGTTGACCAGATTTAACCACGATAGACTTGAGTTGACTAGTTTCAAATTTTTTTTTGAAATAATTAAATGAATTTATTTAATTAAATGGAGTACTTACTTTTAATTAATTAAACAAAGTTATTTAATTAAATGAGAAGCCATTCTTAATTAATTAAATGAAGTTATTTAATTAAATAAGAAAAGTGTCTCTAATTAATTAAAGATTATTTTATTAAATATAAAAAGTAATTATGAGAGCATATCTCATTTTATTAAATTAAATATCTCAACAAAATCTTTCTTCATGTCAAAAAGGGAAATTTCCAGTTCACTATTGATCAAAAACGAGTTAAATGAGTTAACTCTTTTTTCTACTCAAATTGAATCAGGTAACTCCTTATTTTACTCAAATTAAATTTGTTAACTCCCTTTAATTTGGAAATCTCCCTTTATGACTGAACTTCACTTTTAATCTTGACTGTTGATTGAAATCGATCTCAACTGTTTATGAATTTTAAGATAGTCTATTTAAGAGACCCTCATCTCTTCATTTTGAAAGGTTGAATGAGAATTTGCATCGAACTGTTGCTGGAATTTATACTCACATTTCTTCATATTCACATACGCAAAGATCAAGTTAGACCAAAAGTTGATCAGATTTAACCACAATTGACTTGAGTTGACTAGTCTCGAAAAGAATTTTGAAATAATTAAACAAAATTATTTAATTAAATGGAGTACTTACTTATAATTAATTAAACAAAGTTTTTTAATTAAATGAGAAGGCATTCCTAATTAATTAAATGAAGTTATTTAATTAAATAAGAAAAGTGTCTCTAATTAATTAAAGATTATTTAATTAAATAGAAAAAGTAATTATGAGAGCATATCTCATTTTATTAAATTAAATATCTCAACAAAATCTCTCTTCAGTTCAAAAAGAGAAATTTTCAGTTCACTATTGATAAAAAATGAGTTAAATCAGTTAACACCTTTTTCTACTCAAATTGAATCAGTTAACTCCTTATTTTACACAAATTAAATCTGTTAATTTCCTTTAATTTGGTAATCTCCTTTTATGACTGAACTTCACCTTTAATTCTGACCATTGTTTGAAATCGATCTCAACCATTGATGAATTCCGAGAAAGTCTATTTAAGAGACCCTCATCACTTCATTTTGAAAGGTTGAATGAGAATTTGCATCGAATTGTTGCTGAAATTCATAATCACATTTGCTCATATTCACATTTGCAAAGATCATGTTTGACCAAAAGTTTACCATATTTAACCATAGTTGACTTGACTTTACTAGTTTCAAAAAGAATTTAAAAATAATTAAACAAAATTATTTAATTAAATGGAGTACTTACTTCTAACTAATTAAACAAATTTATTTAATTAAATGAGAAGCCATTCCTAATTAATTAAATGAAGTTATTTAATTAAATAAGAAAAGTGTCTCTAATTAACTAAAGATTATTTAATTAAATAGAAAAAGTAATTATGAGAGCATATCTCATTTTATTAAATTAAATATCTCAACAAAATCTCTCTTCAGTTCAGAAAGGGAAATTTTCAGTTCACTATTGATAAAAAATGATTTAAATCAGTTAACTCCTTTTTCTAATCAAATTGTCTCAGCTAACTCCTTATTTTACTCAAATTAAATCTGTTAACTCCTTTTAATTTGAAAATCTCCCTTTATAACTGAACTTCACCTTTAATCCTGACCGTTGATTGAAATCGATCTCAACCGTTGATGAATTCCAGGAAAGTCTATTTAAGAGACCCTCATCTCTTCATTTTGAAAAGTTGAATATGAATTTGCATCGAATTTTTTACTGGAATTTATACTCAGATTTGTTCATATTCACATACGCAAAGATCAGGTTTGACCAAAAGTTGACCAAATTTAACCACGATTGACTTGAGTTGACTAGTTTTGAAAAGAATTTTGAAATAATTAAATGAAATTATTTAATTAAATTGAGTACTTACTTTTAATTAATTAAACAAAGTTGTTTACTTAAATGAGAAGTCATTCCTAATTAATTAAATGAAGTTATTTAATTAAATAAGAAAAGTGTCTCTAATTAATTAAAGATTATTTAATTAAATAGAAAAAGTAATTATGAGAGCAGATCTCATTTTATTAAATTAAATATCTCAACAAAATCTCTCTTCAGTTCAAAAAAGGAAATTTTCAGTTCACTATTGATTAAAAATGAGTTAAATGAATTAACTCCATTTTCTACTCAAATTGAATCAATTAACTCCTTATTTTACTTAAATTAAATCTATTAACTCCCTTTAATTTGGAAACCTCCCTTGATGACTGAACTTCACATTTAATCCTCACAGTTGATTGAAATCAATCTCAACCATTGATGAATTTCACGAAAGTCTATTTAAGAGACCCTCATCTCTTCATTTTGAAAGGTTGAATGAGAATTTGCATCAAATTGTTGCTGGAATTGATACTCACATTTGCTCATATTCACATACACAAAGATCAAGTTTGACCAAAAGATGACCAGATTTAACCACGATTGACTTGAGTTGACTAGTTTCAAATTTTTTTTAAAAATAATTAAACGAAATTATTCAATTAAATGGAGTACTTACTTTTAATTAATTAAACAAAGTTATTTAATTAAATGAGAAGCCATTCCTAATTAATTAAATCAAGTTATTTAATTAACTAAGAAAAGTGTCTCTAATTAATTAAAGATTATTTAATTAAATAGAAAAAGTAATTATGAGAGCATATTTCATTTTATTAAATTAAATATCTCAACAAAATCTCTCTTCAGTTCAAAAAGGGAAATTTCTAGTTCACTATTGATAAAAAATGAGTTAAATGAGTTAACTCTTTTTTCTACTCAAATTGAATTAGTTGACTCCTTATTTTACTCAAATTAAATTTGTTAACTCCTTTTAATTTGGAAATCTCCCTTTATGACTAAACTTCACCTTTAATCCTGACTGTTGATTGAAATCGATCTCAACCGTTGATGAATTCCAAGAAAGTCTATTTAAGAGACCCTCATCTCTTCATTTTGAAAGGTTGAATGAGAATTTGTATCGAATTGTTGTTGGAATTCATACTCACATTTGCTCATATTCACATATGCAAAGATCATGTTTGACCAAAAGTTGACTAGATTTAACCATAGTTGACTTGAGTTGACTAGTTTCGAAAAAAAATTGATATAATTAAACGAAATTATTTAATTAAATGGAGTACTTACTTCTAATTAATTAAACAAAATTTTGTAATTAAATGAGAAGCCATTCCTAATTAATTAAATGAAGTTATTTAATTAAATAAAAAAATTGTCTCTAATTAATTAAAGATTATTTAATTAAATAGAAAAAGTAATTATGAGAGCATATCTCATTTTATTAAATTAAATATCTCAGTAAAATCTCTCTTCAGTTCAAAAAAGGAAATTTTCAGTTCACTATTGATCAAAAATGAGTTAAATCAATTAACTCCTTTTTCTACTCAAATTGAATCAGTTAACTCCTTATTTTAGTCAAATTAAATCTGTTAACTCCCTTTAATATGGAAATCTCCCTTTATGACTGAACTTCACCTTTAATCCTATCCGTTGATTGAAATCAATCTCAACCGTTGATGAATTCTAAGAAAGTATATTTAAGAAACCCTCATCTCTTCATTTTGAAAGGTTGAATGAGAATTTGCATCAAATTGTTTCTTGAATTCATACTCACATTTGCTCATATTCACATACCCAAAGATCAAGTTTGACCAAAAGTTGACCATATTTAACCACGGTTGACTTGAGTTGACTAGTTCCAAAAGAAATTTTGAAATAAGTAAAGAAAATTAATTAATTAAATGGAGTACTTACTTGTAATTAATTAAACAAAGTTATTTAATTAAATGAGAAGCCATTCCTAATTAATTAAATGAAGTTATTTAATTAAATAAGAAAAGTTTCTCTAATTAATTAAATATTATTTAATTAAATAGAAAAAGTAATAATGAGAGCATATCTCATTTTATTAAATTAAATATCTCAACAAAATCTCTCTTGAGTTCAAAAAGGAAAATTTTCAGTTGACTATTGATAAAAAATGAGTTAAATGAGTTAACTCCATTTTCTACTCAAATTGAATCAATTAACTCCTTATTTTATTCAAATTAAATCTGTTAACTCCCTTTAATTTGGAAATCTCCCTTTATGACTAAACTTCACTTTTAATCCTGACCGTTGATTGAAATCAATCTCAACCGTTGATGAATTCCGAGAAAGTCTATTTAAGAGACCCTCATCTCTTCATTTTGAAAGGTTAAATGAGAATTTGCATCGAATTGTTGCTGGAATTCATACTCACATTTGCTCATATTCACATACGCAAAAATCAAGTGTGACCAAAAGTTGACCAGATTTAACCATAGTTGACTTGAGTTGACTAGTTTTGTAAAAAATTTGAAAATAATTAAACGAAATTATTTAATTAAATGGAGTACTTACTTCTAACTAATTAAACAAAGTTATTTAATTAAATGAGAAGCCATTCCTAATTAATTATATGAAGTTATTTAATTAAATAAGAAAAGTGTCTCTAATTAATTGAAGATTATTTAATTAAATAGAAAAAGTAATTATGAGAGAATATCTCATTTTATTAAATTAAATATCTCAACAAAATCTCTCTTCAGTTCAAAAAGAGAAATTTTCAGTTCACTATTGATCAAAAATGAGTTAAATTAGTTAACTCCTTTTTCTACTCAAATTGAATCAATTTGTCATGCCCAAACTAAGAGGGCAAAAACACACAATTTATTTTTATTTTTATTTTTTATTTTAATAATATTTAAACATGCTCTACGTTTGATATGACTAAGATAGAATTTTTAGTACAGGTTCCCTACATTGCATCCTAAGATTTTAATCAAGAGGATGATATCATCGTTAAAATTTTGAAACTTTCGTTATTAGATTAATATCGATAACTTATGATATTACATTAATTTACAACGATATGCAATCAAAATTACTTAAATAACAATGTACTTGAATTCGAAATTAAAATTACTTGCTTTATTGAATCAATCAATCCTACATTAAATCTTATTTAAATAGCCAATTAATCGATAAACTTAATCTACTTAATGGTTAAACAATTAGATTATATTAAAATGAAAACCAACTAAATTACTATTTACAAAATTAAGCATAACTAAATAACTAAAATTATTAACAATTACAACAAATGTCCTTAATCTAAACATGATATGACCTTAAACTTTATTAAATCAACGAGCTATACTTTAATCAATTTAAAGTTTCTTTTTTTTTTAAACATAAAATACTAACTTAATTTAGAATTTTAACTATATTACATTGAATATTAAACTAACTTTAAACCAAATACTTTAAAATGATACAACTATTCTAACATGATCTTTTACTAATTTTATTAACAATTAAACAAACAAAAGTAAATAACATATACCTAAACTAACATACTAATTCAATACTAAATCTAAAACTTACTAAATTAATAAAATCTAACTATAAAGAATATACATTAACCACTAATTTATTTAAACATTTAACTAAAACCCAAAATAAATAATAAACTAACAAACATATTTTAACATTAACTTAACACTAAAACAATTTAAATCTATTAAACACTAAAACTAACCTCAAATTAATCTACCCTATCCTAAACTCCCTACTCCTCCTACTGCCTAGGCCTAGTCTTTCCCCCTCTGTGCGCGCTCTACCCGAGGTCTGCATCTGGCAGGTCAGGCCTATGCGGGTCGGGCCGATCTTTCTCCCGCGTGGGCAGCGGCTGCGCAGTCTAGAAAGGATGTGTGAGGTGGCATCCAGCGCAGAGACAGCGACAGGTCTCAAGCCCACGCATGAATGAGCCTCCCCAAGTGGGTTTGAGTGCTCAGCACATGAAGGAGGGAGGATGCGACGTGCACTGGCAAGAGGTCAGCTTTTAAAGGAAATACAAAAGCCTTACAACATTTAAACCAAATGATGCACGAATCAAGGAGGTGGATTTGGGGATGGGAGGTGGAGACAGGTGACGTCACCCTCCCATCCAATCTTTTTGAAAAGCCATTTTTTTTTGTTACAAACTATCTTTTGTAATAGGCCTTCCAAATCTGACGCCCAAAAAATATGGTGGTGATAAGATGGTGAACACCAACTCTTACAAATCGCACATTAACACCTGCCAACCTAAGCAAAGGTACAGGAGAGGTGGCGACCAAAGGAAATAGGGCCAAAGATTTGGTCAAATAACATTTTAATTGGCTCCCTCCAAAGTTTGCTCACGTGACCGAAGGTGGCTGCGAAATCCATGAGGGGGTGATGAGCATTTATCATATAAAGTTTTATAGGTGAAAGGAGGATATTTAATTTATATTTGTTTTCAATAAGGTTATACAGAATTTCAAATATCATTATTATTCTAGTTTATTTTTACAAGATTCAATATATAATTCAAAAGAGGATATTTTACAAGAATATTCTCTGTTGCTTCAAATTCATTAAGTCTTTTCTTCCATACATTTTCCAGAGATATAAATGAACACCTACAACAAGTTATTTCTTGCTCTTATTCATTTTATGTTATTCACTTGATTTTTTCTTTTATAATCTAGGATACTCAGATAAGTTAGTGCAAGGATAATTTGGAGATATTTATAAATTAAGTATAGTCTTTAAAATGGTGATTCACTTAACATTCAAACATTAAACTTAATACAATCGATATACATTCCATGACAAGGCTTGATATGAAACTATCTGAATTTTTCCTATCTATGCATTAAGAAGTTTTAAAAAAAACACTTTCTCAAAGATTGACATTATAATCTCATGCAGATTTACATTTGAATGTACATTCATAGCTACTATACACTAGATCCAAAATGATAATAATAATCAACAAGGATAATCATTTCTATGAATACTATCTCTGCTATGATATCAAATTTAGTTTGGAAAATACTTTTGTTTATCTCTCAAACATCAAGTATTCTAAATTCTTGAGAAATGTTTCTATCCAAGACAATGAGACAACCAAATTTTGGCAATGGACTTCTCTTCCTTGATGTTCTTATACTACACAAAGGTGGTGGTCACAATAATGCATGGTAAATTTGATCTCCTAAATAACTTGAATTGCAATAAATCAACCATAGCCATTGTTTTCTTTCCTCAATCATAATTTTCATTTTGAACATAAAAAGAACCAAAAAAATTTGCTTACTAAACTATCATCATTTCATCCTAATTTTTTGATGTGCATCCATCCAAAATAATGTGTTACGAAATTTAATCACATGCCCAACAATTATGCTCAAAACACCAATTTTTATTGGCAAACCTGATTCAAGACTCAGCCGGGAAAGAATCAAGAAGAAAACCTGGCTTCGTTGCCATATACAATGAGGTTTAAAAATTTACAATAGGATCTCAATCCCAAATTTCAACAATTTTACCAAATTTTCTTCATGATCAAATCAAGCAGTTTGTAATATTTTTTGAATCTCATTTCAAGAACCATGGAGGAAACTAATAACTGATCGGGTGACAACCAAGCAGATCCAAAAGAACATTGAGCATGCATAATCATACATGGTTTACACAATAGGATTCACAATGAATCAAGGCTAGGGAAAGGTGGATTCTTCCAACTAGAGAAGTCAAGCACAACACCAATTCAGATGTCCAATCGGGGCCAATAACCAAGAACTTCCGTTCTTTCATTTAAACTTGCCATACTCATACGAGGTTTGTGCTGACAGGTAGGGGCCCATAACACCCTACCCTTTATCCCTCTTCTCATCCTGAGAAGAGACTCTACACAGGTTGGAGTCCAACTAAACAGACCTTTCCCAAAATTGGTCACTTCTGCCCTCTCCAAGGGTGAGTAATACCAAAACACCCATGTAAGGAAAACTCAAAAAAAATGCAAACATAAACAAGGAAGGAAAACAACCAAAAAGACATGGTTTCCAAATCTTCCCACATACCCACAACCATACAATAGTGAAGCAACAACAAGATAACATGAACATGAAACCAAACATAAAATCTGAATAAGGGAGATGAGAATTTCCTACCTTCACAAAGAGGTAATGGAAATGAACAAGTTTGAGTAGAGTATCCCTTTCCTTCCTTCAACCTTCAAGCATTCCTCTCTAAATGTAGAGATTGGGTAACAACCCCACTAGTCCAAGGAAGTCCTCCAAATAAGCCTCCAACTCAACCACCCAAAAGGAGCAATAACTATTTTCACCCACTAGCCACCCTAGAAACTCCCAACTCAACCTACACTATGGTTAAACCCCAAGTGGAGATGAGGTGAGGTAACTCAAGATACCCATGATCAATTTTCGCACAAAGGAAAAAAAGGACTTTTTGAGTGCCCTCAAAAGTCAAAGCTAGGGGCTTAGGGGTTGGAAAAGACCCCTAACCCATACCCATACCCTTTGGTTAGAATAAAAACATGTTAAAAGCCTTAGGAAAGAGGTTTAGAGACAAAATAAAATCTAAGAATAAGATAGGTTCATCTAACTACTCTATCTTGTAATTTAAGCATGAATCCAAAATAAGGGATGACTAACCTAGATTAAGAACCTAATAGAAAATTGACACTAACTTAAACCAACTTGATCCCAAGGTTAAACACTTAACCCCACACAACACACTGAAGCACATAAACATTTTTACTAGTGTCAAGCGACACTGAAAGAACATAATTACGAACATTAACATTTACTGAACAAGGAAGATGCATACATACATCTCACAATACAAGTACGTGAATTACGAACAATACGGTTTCCAAAATTTATCACATGGAGATCAGTTCTGTTCCTCCGTAGGGTTTCTCGGCTAAATATCTGTACACTCATTGCACACATCAGTAGTCCTGTAAAATCACATGTTCATAAATGTATACGTATTTAGAATTCACATAAATTAAAACATACATCAATAATGGTTTCTTCATCCTACTTAATTCTTAACCATTTAAAATATCTTAAATCAAAGCCTCGATCCTACCTTTACTGATTTCATCAACATACATACACATGAAATGTTATATGACAATCATCAAATATATCTAAAAATAACATCACACAACATGAAATAATAAAATATGTTCTAAGCATCAGATAATGTCTCGAAATCTCGAGTCGTGAATAACAAAATAAGGGTAATGTATCACTATGCTACGATGGGTCAGGGCGAGGCCTCACATCCTCCCCCACTAGGCATGAACTTCCTCCTGGAGTTCATCAAAAAGGTACGGGTACTGAGATCGCATCTGCGCTGCATCCTCCCATGAAGCTGTGACCTCATCGTAACAATCCCATTGGACCCTAACCTGGTCCAGCTCTCGCCCTCGAAGTGCTAGGGTCAGTCGGGCAATAATGCGGATAGGCTCCAATGCTAGCTGTCCGTCTGACTCCACTTGTAAAGCATCCCAATCTATAATATGAGACTCATCATAAATGTATCCTCTAAGTACTAAAATATGAAATACATCATGGATGCATGACAGGCTAGGTGGCAAAGCTAAACGGTATGCAACAGGTCCTATCCTCTCAAGGATCTCGAACGACCCAACAAATCGGGGTGCCAACTTAGAGCCCTTTCCGAATTGAATCGGACTCCTGTGTGGTCGTACCCTTAGGAACACTCTATCACCAACCTGATACTCTCGATCTGTCCTCTTGGCATTTGCATACTTCTTCTGCCTATCCTGTGCCTCTTTCAGGCGCTGTCTAATCATGGTCACCTGTTGCTCCATCTCCTTTACTAACTGGGGCCCATTATTTAATTAAATGGAGTACTTGCTTCTAATTAATTAAACAAAGTTATTTAATTAAATGAGAAGTCATTCCTAATTAGTTAAATGAAGTTAATTAATTAAATAAAAAAAGTGTCTCTAATTAATTAAATATTATTTAATTAAATAGAAAAAGTAATTATGAGAGCACATCTCATTTTATTAAATTAAATATCTCAACAAAATCTCTCTTCAGTTCAAAAAGGGAAATTTCAAGTTCAGTATTGATAAAAAATGAGTTAAATTAGTTAACTCCTTTTTCTACTCAAATTAAATTAGTTAACACCTTATTTTACTAAAATTAAATATGTTAACTCCCTTTAATTTGGAAATCTCCCTTTATGACTGAAATTCACCTTTAATCCTGATCGTTGATTGAAATCGATCTCAACCGTTGATGAAATCCAGGAAAGTCTATTTCAGAGACCCTCATATATTCATTTTGAAAGGTTGAATGAGAATTTGCATCGAATTGTTGCTGAAATTCATATTCACATTTGCTCATATTCACATATGCAAAGATCAAGTTTGACCAAAAGTTGACTAGATTTAACCACGATTGACTTGTGTTGATTAGTTTCAAATTTTTTTTTGAAATAATTAAATGATATTATTTAATTAAATGGAGTACTTACTTCTAATTAATTAAACAAAGTTATTTAATTAAATGAGATGCCATTCCTCACTAATTAAATGAAGTTATTTAATTAAATAAGAAAAGTGTCTCTAATTAATTAAAAATTATTTAATTAAATAGAAAAATTAATTATGAGAGCATATATCATTTTATTAAATTAACTATCTCAACAAAATCTTTCTTATGTTGAAAAAGGGAAATTTTCAGTTCAGTATTGATCAAAAATGAGTTAAATCAGTTAACTCCTTTTTCTACTCAAATTGAATCAGTTAACTCCTTATTTTACTCAAATTAAATCTGTTAACTCCCTTTAATTTGGAAATCTCCCTTTATGACTGAACTTCACCTTTAACTCCTGACGGTTGATTGAAATCGATCTCAACCATTGATGAATTCTAGAAAAGTTTATTTAAGAGACCCTCATCTCTTCATTTTGAAAGGTTGAATGAGAATTTGCATTGAATTGTTGTTAGAATTGATACTCACATTTGCTCATATTCACATACACAAAGATCAAATTTGTCAAAAAATTGACCAGATTTAACTAAGGTTGACTTGAGTTCACTAGTTTCGAAAAGAATTTTGAAATAATTAAACAAAATTATTTAATTAAATGGAGTACTTACTTCTAAATAATTAAACCAAAATAATTTAATTAAATGAGATGTCATTCCTAATTAGTTAAATGAAGTTATTTAATTAAATAACAAAAGTATCTCTAATTAATTAAAGATTATTTAATTAAATAGAAAAAGTAATTATGAGAGCATATCTCATTTTATTAAATAAAATATTTCAACAAAATCTCTCTTCAGTTCAAAAAGGAAAATTTCCAGTTCACTATTAATCAAAAATGAGTTAAATCAGTTAACTCCTTTTTCTACTCAAATTGAATCAGTTAATGCCTTATTTTATTCAAATTAAATCTATTAACTCTCTTTAATTTGGAAATCTCCCTTTATGACTGAACTTCACCTTTAATCCTGACCGTTGATTGAAATCGATCTCAACCATTGATGAATTCCAAGAAAGTCTATTTAAGAGACCCTCATCTCTTCATTTTGAAAGGTTGAATGAGAATTATCATTGAATTGTTGCTGGAATTCATACTCACATTTGCTCATATTGACATATGCAAAGATCAAGTTTGACCAAAAGTTGACCAGATTTAACCACGATTGACTTGAGTTGACTAGTTTCAATTTTTTTTTGAAATAATTAAACAAAATTATTTAATTAAATGGAGTACTTACTTCTAATTAATTAAACAAAATTACTTAATTAAATGAGAAGCCATTCCAAACTAATTAAATGAAGTTATTTAATTAAATAAGAAAAGTGTCTCTAATTAATTAAAGATTATTTAATTAAAAGGAAAAAGTAATTATGAGAGCATATCTCATTTTATTAAATTAAATATTTCAAAAAAAGCTCTTTTCAGTTCAAAAAGAGAAATTTCCAGTTCACTATTGATCAAAAATGAGTTAAATCAGTTAACTCCTTTTTCTACTCAAATTGAATCAGTTAACAGCTTATCTTAATCAAATTAAATTTGTTAACTCCTTTTAATTTGGAAATCTCTCTTTATGACTGAACTTCATCTTTAATCCTGACCGCTGATTGAAATTGATATCAACCATTGATGAATTCCAGGAAAGTCTATATTAGAGACCCTCATCTCTTCATTTTGAAAATTTAAATGAGAATTAGCATCAAATTGTTGCTTGAATTCATATGACATTTGCTCATATTCACATTCGCAAACATCAAGTTTGACCAAAAGTTGACCAGATTAAACCACGGTTGACTTGAGTTGACTAGTTTCAAAATAAAATTTGAAATAATTAAACGAAATTATTTAATTAAATGGAGTACTTACATCTAATTAATTAAACAAAATTATTTAGTTAAATGAGAAGCCATTCCTAATTAATTAAATAAATTTATTTAATTAAATAAGAAAAGTGTCTCCAATTAATTAAAGATTATTTAATTAAATAGAAAAAGTAATTATGAGAGCATATCTCATTTTGTTAAATTAAATATCTCAACAAAATCTCTCTTTAGTTCAAAAAGGAAACTTTACAGTTCACTATTGATAAAAAATGAGTTAAATCAGTTGACTGCTTTTTCTACTGAAATTGAATCAGTTAACTCCATATTTTACTCAAATTAAATTTGTTTACTCCCTTTAATTTGCAAATCTCCCTCTATGACTGAACTTCGCCTTTAATCATGACTGTTGATTGAAATCGATCTCAACTATTGATGAATTTAAAGAAAATCTATTTAAGAGACCCTCGTCTCTTCATTTTGAAAGGTTGAATGAAAATTTGCATCGGATTATTGCTGCAATTCATACTCACATTCGCTTATATTCACATATGCAAAGATCAAGTTTGACCAAAAGTGGACCAGATTTAACTACGGTTGACTTGAGTTGACTAATTTTGAAAAGAATTTTGAAATAATTAAACAAAATTATTTAATTAAATAGAGTACTTACTTCAAATTAAATAAATAAAGTTATTTAATTAAATGAGAAGCCATTCCTAATTAATTAAATGAAGTTATTTAATTAAATAAGAAAAGTGCTTCGAATTAATTAAAGATTATTTAATTAAATAGAAAAAGTAATTATGAGAGGATATCTCATTTTATTAAATTAAATATCTCAACAAAATCTCTCTTCAGTTCAAAAAGAGAAATTTCCAGTTCACTATTGATCAAAAATGAGTTAAATCAGTTAACTCATTTTTCTACTCAAATTGAATCAGTTAACTCCTTATTTTACTCAAATTAAATTTGTTAACTTCTTTTAATTTGGAAATCTCCCTTTATGACTGAACTTCACCTTTAATCCTGACCGTTGATTGAAATCGATCTCAACCGTTGATGAATTCCAGGAAAGTCTATTTAAGAGAC
This sequence comes from Cupressus sempervirens, assembly GCA_028749045.1. Classification (NCBI taxonomy): domain Eukaryota; kingdom Viridiplantae; phylum Streptophyta; class Pinopsida; order Cupressales; family Cupressaceae; genus Cupressus; species Cupressus sempervirens. The sequence goes on from CM053783.1 coordinate 116,340,913, forward strand.
CCTCATCTCTTCATTTTGAAAGGTTGAATGAGAATTTGCATCGAATTGTTGCTGGAATTCATACTCACATTTTCTCATATTCACATACGCAAAGATCAAGTTTGACAAAAAGTTGACCATATTTAACCACGGTTTACTTGAGTTGACTAGTTTCGAAAAGAATTTTGAAATAATTAAATGAAATTATTTAATTAAATGGAGTACTTACTTCTAATTAATTAAATAAAGTTATTTAATTAAATAAAAAAAGTGTCTCTAATTATTTAAAGATTATTTAATTAAATAAAAAAAGTAATTATGAGAGCATATCTCATTTTATTAAATTAAATATCTCAACAAAATCTCTCTTTAGTTCAAAAAGGGAGATTTCCAGTTCACTATTGAACAAAAATTAGTTAAATCAGTTAACTCCTTTTTCTACTCAAATTGAATCAGTTAACTCCTTATTTTACTCAAATTAAATCTATCAACTCCCTTTAATTTGGAAATCTCCTTTTATGACTGAACTTCACCTTTAATCATGACCATTGATTAAAATCGATCTCAACCGTTGATGAATTCTAGGAAAGCCTATTTAAGAGACCCTAATCTCTTCATTTTGAAAGGTTGAATGAGAATTTCCATCGAATTGTTGCTGGTTTTCATACTCACATTTGCTCATATTCACATACACAAAGATCAAGTTTGACCAAAAGTTGACCAGATTTAACCACGGTTGACTTGAGTTGACTTGTTTCGAAAGGAATTTTGAAATAATTAAATGAAATTATTTAATTAAATGGAGTACTTACTTGTAATTAATTATACAAAATTATTTATTTAAATGAGAAGCCATTCCTAATTAATTAAATGAAGTTACTTATTTAAATATGAAAAGTGTCTCTAATTAATTAAAGATTATTTCATTAAATAGAAAAAGTAATTATGAGAGCATATCTCATTTTATTTAATTAAATATCTGAACAAAATCTCTCTTCATTTCAAAAAGGGAAATTTCGAGTTCACTATTGATAAAAAATGAGATAAATCAGTTAACTCCTTTTTCTACACAAATTGAATCAGTTAACTCCTTATTTTATGCAAGTTAAATCTGTTAACTGTCTTTAATTTGAAAATCTCCCTTTATGACTGAACTTCACCTTTAATCCTGACCATTGATTGAAATCGATCTCAACTGTTGATGAATTCTAGGAAAGTCTATTTAAGAGACCCTAATCTATTGATTTTGAAAAGTTGAATGAGAAATTGCATCAAATTCTTGCTGGAATTCATAATCACATTTGCTCATATTCACATACGCAAAGATCAAGTTTGACCAAAAGTTGACCAGATTTAACTACGGTTGACTTGAGTTGACTAGTTTCGAAAAGAATTTTGAAATAATGAAACAAAATTATTTAATTAAATGAAGTACTTACATCTAATTAATTAAACAAAGTTGTTTAATTAAATTAGAAGTCATTCTTAATTAATTAAATGAGGTTATTTAATTAAATAAGAAAAGTGTCTCTAATTAATTAAAGATTATTTAATTAAATAGAAAAAGTAATCATGAGAGCATATCTCATTTTATTAAATTAAATATCTCAACAAAATCTCTCTTCAGTTCAAAAAGGGAAATTTCCATTTCACTATTGATCAAAAATGAGTTAAATCAGTTAACTCCTTTTTCTACTAAAATTGAATCAGTTAACTCCTTATTTTACTCAAATTAAATCTGTTAACTCCTTTTAATTTGGAAATCTCCCTTTATGACTGAACTTCACCTTTAAGCCTGACTGTTCATTGAAATCGATCTCAACCATTGATGAATTCTAAGAAAGTCTATTTAAGAGACCCTCATCTCTTCATTTTGAAAGTTTGAATGAGAATTTGCATCGAATTGTTGCTAAAATTCATACTCACATTTGCTCATATTCACATACGCAAAGGTCAAGTTTGACCATTAGTTGACCAAATTTAACCACGGTTTAGTTGAGTTGACTAGTTTCGAAAAGAATTTTGAAATAATTAAACGAAATTATTTAATTAAATGGAGTACTTACATCTAATTAATTAAAAAAAGTTTTTTAATTAAATGAGAAGCCATTCCTAATTAATTAAATGAAGTTATTTAATTAAATAAGAAAAGTGTCTCTAATTAATTAAAGATTATTTAATTAAATAGAAAAAGTAATTATGAGAGCATATCTCATTTTATTAAATTAAATATATCAACAAAATCTCTCTTCAGTTCAAAAAGGAAAATTTCCAGTTCACTATTGATAAAAAATGAGTTAAATGAGTTAACTCCTTTTTCTACTCAAATTGAATCACTTAACTCCTTATTTTACTCAAATTAAATCTGTTAACTCCCTTTAATTTGGAAATCTCCCTTTATGACTGAACTTCACCTTTAATCCTGACCGTTGATTGAAATCGATCTCAACCGTTGATGAATTTCAAGAAAGTCTATTTAAGAGACCGTCATCTCTTCATTTTGAAAGGTTCAATGAGAATTTGCATCGAATTGTTGCTGGAATTTATAGTCACATTTGCTCATATTCACATATGCAAAGATCAAATTTGACCAAAAGTTGACCAGATTTAAGCATGGTTGACTTAAGTTGACTAGTTTCGGAAAGAATTTTGAAATAATTAAACAAAATTATTTAATTAAATGGAGTATATACTTCATATTAATTAAACAAAAATTTTTAATTAAATGAGAAGCCATTCCTAATTAATTAAATGAAGTTATTTAATTAAATAAGAAAAGTGTCTCTAATTAATTAAAGATTATTTAATTAAATAGAAAAAGTAATCATGAGAGCATCTCATTTTATTAAATTAAATATCTCAACAAAATCTCTCTTCAGTTCAAAAACAAAAATTTGTAGTTCACTATTGATCAAAAATGAGTTAAATGAGTTAACTCCTTTTTCTACTCAAATTGAATCAATTAAATCCTTTTTTTACTCATGTAATGCCACTCAAGACATACTGAAAGAATATAAAACAAAACACAATTCCATAAATGCAATAAATTTTTTTTAAAATTATCTCAACAAAAGTTCCATTACAATAAAAATACATAAAGAGTTCAGAACTATAATGAAATACAATTTCATTTCTTGACACCTATGTCCAACTTTGGAACCCTAAATGCTGATTCAGAAGTAACTTCAATAAACATCCTTGGCTACTTAAATCTCGAAGCACCTGAAAACCACGCAGAATGCAAGATAACACAAACAGGGGCTCAGTACACACTGAGTTAAAACGTGAAATCCATCTGCATACATGTTAGTACCAACATATAGATATCCAAAAACAGATTTCTAATCCATCTAATATAGTGCAAATCTAATAATAATATGCAAGAAGTAAACAATTACTTTTTATTGCAAAAATTAAACTCGCACTAAGAATAACTCATAAATGAAACATATATATTCTGAGGTGTCATCGTTATGGCACTAAGTTTCTGCATCCAAATATGGTATGCTCATAGTCATCATATAACGGTATTCTCTATTTTACTTGTCATTGACAGAATAGAGACATGCCTTTTCTCCATACTTAACCATATAGGTTTAAGTCATAGGTTAGGCCAATTTTCTTTTATGTGAAACTAACCCACCCAATTTATTTTTAAAGTTATCACTAAATTAATTAACTAAATAGGATAAACCAACTTCAGCCACCTCGATATACGTTCATCACAGATATTCTTAAAAATACACATCAAATAGATATACTAAGAATGAACATGCAGCAATTATAAAATGAGTTTACAATATGATACTACATCCTTAAATCCATCTGTAACACATCTTATACTACCAAGTTCAAAGGTAAATATGTATAATTACATCAACAGGATTAAAACCTATAATATCAAGATTGCATAGATACAATTGAACTGTTGCACAGCTCAATGATACTTACAAAATCTTCATACTATACTTTTAATTCCCTGCTGACCTAATCATCTATACTTAACATCGAATTGACCAAGATAATGAATCATAATGCACATGATATTCACATCATCAAACATGTATCAAAATCTGCCTCAATTCATCTACTACTTTCATTTTTATTAAGAACTGAAATTCATCTTACATAATAAAAGAATTCTGTCTTAAGCATCTAATCTCAAACAATTCAATAAAGCTAATCGATCACATTATAATCATAGTAAAAACTAAGTACAACCAAATCTTAACAAGTGATCATTAACTAAGATATTAAGATAAACCAGTGTCTATAAAAGTAACACCTCTGTTTTGACAATATGCCACCACCAAAATAATCACAACAACATATTAAGATGTGATGTTTAAAATCGATTTAGAATATAATTCACAATTTGCAAAGTGACTTTCAGCATTTTACACAACTATTTAACAATATGTCGATACCCTGATTATATATGTATGCTTGTTTTCAAAATTACAATTTATACGTTATGTCAAAAATGTCATTCCTGTCAGTGATAAAAAATGAATAGAATACAACATCCTTTGAAGGTATTTCACAAAGATCGACTAATGCTTTTAACATGTTTATTGCCGACTGTTCTCACTAAATTATCTACAACCTAAAGTTCCATATTGACATTAAAACCAACTAGTTACAATATGCGTCGAACCTCATTCCATAACAGAATTTCCGAATTCACCCAAAATTCATTCTATTTAGGCTTATTTGACTTAAACAATTTAAACCTCCCAAATACGAATTTAACATAACAATAGTTATGCTGTTACAATATAAACCAACTTCAATTATAATACAAGGTAAATGCTTGACAAAATGTCGATTCTCACATTTTCTACTATTGACACTTCAGAAACAAAAATCTCATAGTCTACGAATGGAATATAACCACTAAGCACTAAGATTGCGACATCCAATAAACTTATTGTGAACAACATAATCATCCGTTAAAACATAAGACCCTAAACTCTGCTAAGTACATTTCTAAACTAATATGCTTGTTTATAGCTGAACTGTTTGACAAAATGCCGATGACATTAATTTCATAAGAAATTTAACTCAACTGTGTTTTTTTTTTATTTTAAAAGACTAACAGTCCATCTAACAACATAACCAACCTAAATTTGAAAACCATTGTTTATGAATACACTATACTCTATTTTGAATAAGATATTGGGATAAACAACTATGCCCTAGCTCAAATGCAAAACCCAGTAAAAAGAAAACCCGATTCCATTTATCGAGCTGTTTAACTCTAGACGTATCACACCATACACAGTGGCCTCCTCTTTTTCCTCAACATAATAAACACCCAAAAATGTACAACATAACACAATGATAGTTTCACTCAAACTTCTAATTTAAAACTCAGAATTCGGCCAAATACAATTAACAGCTAAGAGCTATGTGATAACAAAGAATAAAGCTCAAACATATCCATGTTTCCCAAGTACACTTTCATAACCTCCCTTGAGTATGGGAACAAACATTACCCATAAAATATCTCTGAACCTTGCCTATTTCCAGGCTCGAAAGTAGTTTACGCAAATGTCCTTCAAAATATTTTAAAATCAAACTTATACCATTCCTAATTCAAACATTTAAATGCAGTAGCAAGAGAGAGAAGGATAGAAAATGCCCCTACCTGAGGTAAGAAGACACAACTTGTTCAACAAAGTCCTTGCTACACAACTTGATGTGAAGCCCAAAATGTCGAATCCGACCAAAGTTCAAGATGCAGAGATGGAAGAGCTTGATAAACAAACTGGCTGTGAATAATATCTCGAGGCTCAGCCTCATATGCATGAAAATAGTTCCAACAAACCCTTCCATGTTTCTGAAAATCACTGCAACTTAGTTCACAAATGTATGCCAAACAGAGTATGGCGGCCATGATTCTGGCCAAGCCTTAACAGTAAACCCTCTTGAAATTGAAATGATCAACAGAACACCGAGTGCCATAATGTCTCTTTAATATTGCTTTTAATGCTACAATGCAACATAACGATACGAGTACAATAAAAATAAACCCATTACCACCACCATTTTGGCATTTTGTAACAATGTGAAATTCACATCATTTAAACATTCAAGACTAATTTATAAAATAACTAGTATGCATGATCTATTAGCCGCGGGTAATAAAACCCTAACTTAAACAAGTGAAGCATTGACATGAAATCAAAACCATTATAGGGTAAGATGCAATTAAATATATTTAACCCTATTCACAACATTTGCAAATATACCAAGTCAAAAACCTCTAAGGTTGTGATTAATCTATTTACAATTTATATGCATAAACCTTGTAAAACTTAACCTCATGAACACTTGATACCCTATTTAATGAATTCTTATAATCAAGTTTACAATCCTTAAAACTCAAATTAAGTTAAGAACTCAAAACATTTTATTCCTTCAAAGCAATCTAATATAAGCAACCTAAAAATGTTAGGTATTAAAACCTCTTATATTAAAATCATAAGTCATCTGTCATATCTAGATAAAGTAATGCTGATATCGGAAACACACTCAACAAAAGTTTTATGTTCTTGCTAAATAGAATATAATCAAATTCTGACTGAACAATCAATGTATCAAACTGAAAGAAATTAGATCACAGCTAAATCATAAAAGTAGAATAACCAAAAGAAGGAGTCAGGCATGACAACTCAACTTAAATCTATTAACTCACTTTAATTTAGAAATCTCCCTTTATGACTGAACTTCACCTTTAATCCTGACCGTTGATTGAAATTGATCCCAATCGTTGATGAATTCCAGGAAAGTCTATTTAAGAGACCCTCATCTCTTCATTTTGAAAGGTTGAATGAGAATTTGCATCGAATTGTTGCTGGAATTCATACTCACATTTGCTCATATTCACATATGCAAAGATCAAGTTTGACCAAAAGTTGACCAGATTTAACCACGATTGACTTGAGTTGACTAGTTTCAAAAAGAATTTTGAAATAATTAAACGAAATTATTTAATTAAATAGAGTACTTACTTCTAATTAATTAAACAAAGTTATTTAATTAAATGAGAAGCCATTCCTAATTAATTAAATGAAATTATTTAATTAAATAAGAAAAGTGTCTCGAATTAATTAAAGATTATTTAATTAGATAGAAAAAGTAATTATGAGAGCGGATCTCATTTTATCAAATTAAATATCTCAACAAAATCTCTCTTCAGCTGAAAAAGGGAAATTTTCAGTTAACTATTTATCAAAAATGAGTTAAATCAGTTAACTCCTTTTTCTACTCAAATTGAATCATTTAACTTCTTATTTTACTCAAATTAAATCTGTTAACTCCTTTTAATTTGAAAATCTCTCTTTATGACTGAACTTCACCTTTAATCCTAATCATTGATTGAAATCGATCTCAATCGTTGATGAATTCCAGGAAAGTCTATTTAAGAGACCCTCATCTCTTCATTTTGAAAGGTTGAAAGAGAATTTGCATCGAATTGTTGCTGGAATTCATACTCACATTTGCTCATATTCACATGTGCAAAGATCAAGTTTGACCAAAAGTTGACCAGATTTAACCATGGTTGACTTGAGTTGACTAGTTTCGAAAAGAATTTTGAAATAATTAAACGAAATTATTTAATTAAATGGAGTACTTACTTCTAATTAATTAAACAAAGTTAGTCAATTAAATGAGAAGCCATTCCTAATTAATTAAATGAAGTTATTTAATTAAATAAGAAAAGTGTCTATAATTAACTAAAGATTATTAAATTAAATAGAAAAAATAATTATGAGAGCATATCTCATTTTATTAAATTAAATATCTCAACAAAATCTCTGTTCGGTTCAACAAGCGAAATTTCCAGTTCACTATTGATCAAAAATGAGTTAAATCGGTTAACTCCTTTTTCTACTCAAATTAAATCTGTTAACTCCGTATTTTACTTAAATTAAATCTGTTAACTCCCTTTAATTTGGAAATCTCCCTTTATGACTGAACTTGACCATTAATCATGACCGTTGATTGAAATCGATCTCAACTATTGATGAATTTCAAGAAAGTCTATTTAAGAGACCATCATCTCTTCATTTTGAAAGGTTGAATGAGAATTTGCATTGAATTATTTATGGAATTCATACTCACACTTGCTCATATTCACATACGCAAAGGTCAAGTTTGAAGAAAAGTTGACCAGATTTAACCACGGTTGACTTGAGTTGACTAGTTTCAAAAAGAATTTTGAAATAATTAAATGAAATTATTTAATTAAATAGAGTACTTACTTCTAATTAATTAAGCAAAGTTATTTAATTAAATTAGAAGCCATTCCTAATTAATTAAATGAAATTATTTAATTAAATAAGAAAAGTGTCTCAAATTAATTAAAGATTATTTAATTAGATAGAAAAAGTAATTATGAGAGCAGATCTCATTTTATCAAATTAAATATCTCAACAAAATTTCTCTTCAGTTGAAAAAGGGAAATTTTTAGTTCACTATTTATCAAAAATGAGTTTAATCTGTTAACTCCTTTTTCTCGTCAAATTGAATCATTTAACTTCTTATTTTGATCAAATTAATTCTGTTAACTCCTTTTAATTTGAAAATCTCTCTTTATGACTTAACTTCACATTTAATCCTGATCGTTGATTGAAATCTATCTCAACCGTTGATGAATTCCAAGAAAGTCTATTTAAGAGACCCTCATCTCTTCATTTTGAAAGGTTGAATGAGAATTTGCATCGAATTGTTGCTAGAATTCATACTCAGATTTGCTCATATTCACATACGCAAAGATCAAGTTTGACCAAAACTTGACAAGATTTAACCACAATTGACTTGAGTTGACTAGTTTCGAAAAGAATTTTGAAATAATTAAATGAAATTATTTAATTAAATGGAGTACTTACTTCTAATTAATTAAATGAAGTTATTTAATTAAATAAGAAAAGTGTCTCTAATTAATTAAAGATTATTTAATTAAATAGAAAAAGTAATTATGAGAGCATATCTCATTTTATTAAATTAAATATCTCAACAAAATCTCTCTTCAGTTCAAAAAGGAAAATTTTTAGTTCACTATTGCTCAAAAATGAGTTAAATCAGTTAACTCCTTTTTGTTGTAAAATTGAATCAGTTAACTCCTTATTTTACTCAAACTAAATCTGTTAACTCCCTTTAATTTGGAAATCTCTCTTTATGACTGAACTTCACCCTTAATCCTAACCGTTGATTGAAATCGATCTCAACCGTTGATGAATTCTAATAAAATCTATTTAAGAGACCCTCATCTATTCATTTTGAAAGGTTGAATGAGAATTCTCATCGAATTGTTGCTAGAATTCATACTCACATTTGCTCATATTCACATACGCAAATATCAAGTTTAACCAAAAGTTGACAGGATTTAACCACGGTTGACTTGAGTTGACTAATTTTGAAAAGAATTTTGAAATAATTAAATGAAATTATTTAATTAAATGGAGTACTTACTTCTAATTAATTAAACAAAGTTATTTAATTAAACGAGAAGCCATTCCTAATTAATTAAATGAAGTTATTTAATTAAATAAGAAAAGTGTCTCTAATTAATTAAATATTATTTAATTAAATAGAAAAAGTAATTATGAGAGCATATCTCATTTTATTAAATTAAATATCTCAACAAAAGCTCTCTTCAGTTCAAAAAGGGAAATTTCCAGTTCACTATTGATCAAAAATGTGTTAAATCAGTTGATTCCTTTTTCTACTCAAATTGAATCAGTTAACTCCTTATTTTGCTCAAATTAAATCTGTTAACTCCCTTTAATTTGGAAATCTCCCTTTATGACTGAACTTCACCTTTAATCCTAACTGTTGATTCAAATCGATCTCAACCGTTGATGAATTCCAGGAAAGTCTATTTAACAGACCCTCATCTCTTCATTTTGAAACGTTGAATGAGAATTTGCATCGAATTATTGTTGGAATTCATACTCACATTTTCTCATATTCACATACACAAAGATCAAGTTTGACCAAAAGTTGACCAGATTTAACCACGGTTGAGTTGAGTTGACTAGTTTCGAAAAAAAATTTAAATAATTAAATGAAATTATTTAATTAAATGAAGTACTTACATCTAACTAATTAAACAAAGTTATTTAATTAAATGAGAAGCCATTCCTAATTAATTAAATGAAGTTATTTAATTAAATAAGAAAAGTGTCTCGAATTAATTAAAGATCATTTAATTAAATAGAAAAGGTAATTATGAGAGCATATCTCATTTTATTAAATTAAATATCTCAACAAAATCTCTCTTCAGCTCAAAAAGAGAAATTTTCAATTCACTATTGATAAAAAATGAGTTAAATCAGTTAACTCATTTTTCTACTGAAATTGAATAAGTTAACTCCTTATTTTACTCAAATTAAATCTGTTAACTCACTTTAATTCAGAAATATCCCTTTATGATAGAACTTCACCTTCAATCCTGATAGTTGATTGAAATCGATCTCAACCGTTGATGAATTTCAGGAAACTCTATTTAAGATACCCTCATCTCTTCATTTTGAAAGGTTTAATGAGAATTTGCATCAAATTTTTGCTGGAATTCATACTCACATTTGCTCATTTTCACATATGCAAAGATCAAGTTTGACCAAAAGTTGACAAGATTTAACCACGGTTGACTTGAGTTGACTAGTTTCGAAAGGAATTTTGAAATAATTAAACGAAAGTTTTTAATTGAATTGACTACTTACTTCTAATTAATTAAACAAAGTTATTTAATTAAATGAGAAGCCATTCCTAACTAATTAAATGAAGTTATTTAATTAAATAAGAAAAGTGTCTCTAATTAATTAAAGATTATTTAATTAAATAAAAATCTTAATAATGAGAGCATATCTCATTTTATTAAATTAAATATCTCAACAAAATCTCTCTTCAGTTCAAAAAGGGAAATTTTCAGTTCACTATTGATAAAAAATGAGTTAAATCAGTTAACTCCTTTTTCTACTTATTGAATCAGATAACTCCTTATTTTACCCAAATTAAATATGTTAACTCCCTTTAATTTCAAAATCTCCCTTTATGACTGGACTTCACCTTTAATCCTTACTGTTGATTGAAATCGATCTCAACCGTTGATGAATTCTAGGAAAGTCTTTTTAAGAGACCCTCATCTCTTCATTTTGAAAGGTTGAATGAGAAGTTGCATTGAATTGTTGCTAGAATTCATACTCACATTTGCTTATATTCAAATACGCAAAGATCAAGTTTGACAAAAAGTTGACCAGATTTAACCACAATTGACTTGAGTTGACTAGTTTCGAAAAGAATTTTGAAATAATTAAATGAAATTATTTAATTAAATGGAGTACTTACTTCTAATTAATTAAACAAAGTTATTTAATTAAATGAGAAGCCATTCCTAACTAATTAAATGAAGTTATTTCATTAAATAAGAAAAGTGTCTCTAATTAATTAAAGATTATTTAATTAAATAGAAAAAGTAATTATGAGAGCATATCTCATTTTATTAAATTAAATATCTCAACAAAATCTCTCTTAAGTTCAAAAAGGAAAATTTCCAGTTCACTATTGATCAAAAATGAGTTAAATGAGTTAACTCTTTTTTCTACTCAAATTGAATCAGTTAACTCCTTATTTTATTCAAATTAAATCTGTTAACTCCCTTTAATTTGGAAGTCTCCCTTTCTGACTAAACTTCACCTTTAATCCTGACCTTTGATTGAAATCGATCTCAACCATTGATGAATTCTAGGAAAGTCTATTTAAGAGACCCTCATCTCTTCATTTTGAAAGGTTGAATGAGAATTTGCATCGAATTGTTACTAGAATTCATACTCACATTTGCTCATATTCACATACGCAAAACTCAAGTTTGACCAAAAGTTGTCCAAATTTAACCACTGTTGACTTGAGTTGACCAGTTTCAAAAAGAATTTTGAAATAATTAAACGAAATTATTTAATTAAATGCAGAACTTACTTCTAATTTATTAAAGAAAGTTATTTAATTAAATGAGAAGCCATTCCTAACTAATTAAATGAAGTTATTTAATTAAATAAGAAAAGTGTCTCTAATTAATTAAAGATTATTTAATTAAATAGAAAAACTAATTATGAGAGCATATCTCATTTTAATAAATTAAATATCTCAACAAAATCTATCTATAGTTTAAAAAGAGAAATTTCCAGATCACTATTGATAAAAAATGAGTTAAATACGTTAACTTCGTTTTCTACTCAAATTGAATCACTTAAACTCTTTATTTTACTCAAATTAAATCTGTTACCTCCCTTTAATTTGGAAATCTCCTTTTATGAATGAACTTCACCTTTAATCCTGACCATTGATTGAAATCGATCTCAACCGTTGATGAATTCCAGAAAAGTCTATTTAAGAGACCCTCATCTCTTCATTTTGAAAGGTTGAATGAGAATTTGTGTCGAATTGTTGTTGTAATTCATACTCACATTTGCTCATATTCACATACGCAAAGATCAAGTTTGAACAAAATTTGACCAGAATTAACCACGATTCACATGAGTTAACTAGATTTGAAAAGAATTTTGAAATAATTAAATGGAATTATTTCATTAAATGGAGTACTTACTTATAATTTATTAAACAAAGTTATTTAATTAAATGAGAAGCCATTCCAAACTAATTAAATGAAGTTATTTAATTAAATTAGAAAAGTGTCTCTAATTAATTAAATATTATTTAATTAAATAGAAAAACTAATTATAAGATGATATCTCATTTTATTAAATTAAATATCTCAACAAAATTTCTCTTTAGTTCAAAAAGAGAAATTTTGAATTCACTATTGATCAAAAATGAGTTAAATCAGTTAACTCATTTTTCTACACAAATTGAATCAGTTAACTCCTTATTTTACTCAAATTAAATCTTTTAACTCCCTTTAATTTGAAAATTTCCTTTTATGATTGAACTTCACCTTTAATCCTAACCGTTGATTGAAATCGATCTCAACCGTTGATGAATATCAGGAAAGTCTATTTAAGAGACCCTCATCTCTTCATTTCGAAAGGTTGAATGAGAATTTGTATAGAATTGTTACTGGAATTCAACTCACATTTGCTCATATTCACATACGCAAAGATCAAGTTTGACCAAAAGTTGACCAGATTTAACCACGGTTGACTTGAGTTGACTAGTTTCGAAAAAAAATTTGAAATAATTAAACAAAATTATTTAATTAACTAGAATACTTACTTCTAATTAATTAAACAAAGTTATTTAATTAAATGAGAAGCCATTCCTAATTAATTAAATGAAGTTATTTAATTAAATAAGAAAAGTGTCTCTAATTAATTAAAGATTATTTAATTAAATAGAAAAAGTAATTATGAGAGCATATCTCATTTTATTAAATTAAATATCTTAACAAAATCTTTCTTCAGTTTAAAAAGGGAAATTTTCAGTTCACTATTGATAAAAAATGAGTTAAATTAGTTGACTCCTTTTTCTACTCAAATTGAATCAGTTAACTCCTTATTTTACTAAAATTAACTCTGTTAACTCCCTTTAATTTGGAAATCTCCCTTTATGACTGAACTTCACCTTTAATCCTGATCGTTGATTGAAATCGATCTCAACCGTTGATGAATTCCAGAAAAGTCTATTTCAAAGACCCTCATCTCTTCATTTTGAAAGGTTTAATGAGAATCTGCATCAAATTGTTGCTGGAATTCATACTCACATTTGCTCATATTCACATACACAAAAATCAAGTTTGACGAAAAGTTGACCAGATTTAACCACGGTTGACTTGAGTTGACTAATTTCAAAAAGAATTTTGATATAATTAGACAAAATTATTTAAGTAAATGGATTACTTACTTCTAATTAATTAAACAAAGTTATTTAATAAAATGAGAAGCCATTCCTAATTAATTAAATGAAATTATTTAATTAAATAAGAAAAGTGTCTCTAATTAAGTAAAGATTATTTAATTAAACACAAAAATTAATTATAAGAGCATATCTCATTTTATTAAATTAAATATCTCAACAAAATCTCTCTTAAGTTCAAAAAGGGAAATTTTCATTTCAAACTTGATAAAAAATGAGTTAAATCAATTAACTCCCTTTTCTACTCAAATTGAATCAGTTAACTCCTTATTTTACTCAAATTAAATTTGTTAAATCCCTTTAATTTGAAAATCTCCCTTTATGACTGAACTTCACCTTTAATCCTGATCGTTGATTGAAATCGATCTCAACCGTTGATGAATTCCAAAAAATTCTATTTAAGAGACCCTCATCTCTTCATTTTGAAAGGTTGATTGAGAATTTGAATCGAATTATTGCTGGAATTCATACTAACATTTGCTCATATTCACATAAGCAAAGATCAAGTCTGACCAAAAGTTGATTAGATTTAACCACGGTTGACTTGAGTTGATTAGTTTCAAAAATAAATTTGAAATAACTAAAAGAAATTATTTAATTAAATGGAGTACTTACTTCTAATTATTTAAACAAAGTTATTTAATTAAATGAGAAGTTATTCCTAATTAATTAAATGAGGTTGTTTAATTAAATAAGAAAAGTGTCTCTAATTAATTAAAGATTATTTAATTAAATAGAAAAAGTAATTATGAGAGCATATCTCATTTTATTAAATTAAATATCTCAATAAAATCTCTCTTCAGTTCAAAAAGGGAAATTTCCAATTCACTATTGATCAAAAATGACTTAAATGAGTTAACTCCTTTTTCTAATCAAATTGAATCAGCTAACTCCTTATTTTACTCAATTTAAATCTGTTAACTCCCTTTAATTTGGAAATCTCCCTTTATGACTGAACTTCACCTTTAATCCTGACTGTTGATTGTAGTTGATCTCAACCGTTGATGAATTCCAGGAAAGTCTATTTAAGAGACCGTCATCTCTTCATTTTGAAAGGTTGAATGAGAATTTGCATCGAATTGTTGCTAGAATTCATACTCACATTTGTTCATATTCACATACGCAAAGATCAAGTTTGACAAAAAGTTGACTAGATTTAACCACAGTTGACTAGTTTCGAAAAGAATTTATAAATAATTAATTGAAATTATTGAATTAAATGGAGTACTTATTTCTAATTAATTAAACAAGGTTATTTAATTAAATGTGAAGCCATTCCTAATTAATTAAATGAAGTTATTTAATTAAATAAGAAAAATGTCTCTAATTAATTAAAGATTATTTAATTAAATAGAAAATGTAATTATGAGAGCATATCTTATTTTATAAAATTAAATATCTCAACAAAGTCTCTCTTCAGTTCAAAAAGGGAAATTTTTGGTTCACTATTGATAAAAAATGAGTTAAATCAATTAACTCCTTTTTCTACTCAAATTGAATCAGTTAACTCCTTATTTTACTCAAATTAAATCTGTCAACTCCCTTTAATTTGGAAATCTCCCTTTATGATTGAACTTCACCTTTAGTCCTGACCGTTGATTGAAATTGATCTCAACCATTAATGAATTCTAGGAAAGTCTATTTAAGAGACCCTCATCTCTTCATTTTGAAAGGTTGAATGAGAATTTGCATTGAATTGTTGCTAGAATTCATACTCACATTTGCTCATATTCACATACACAAAGATCAAGTTTGACCAAAACTTGAGAAGATTTAGCCACGATTGACTTGAGTCGACTAGTTTCAATTTTTTTTTTGAAATAATTAAAAGAAATTATTTAATTCAATGGAGTACTTACTTCTAATTAATTAAACAAAGTTACTTAATTAAATGAGAAGCCATTCTTAATTAATTAAATGAAGTTATTTAATTAAATAAGAAAAGTGTATCTAATTAATTAAAGATTATTTAATTAAATAGAAAAAGTAATTATGAGAGCATATCTCATTTTATTAAATTAAATATCTGAACAAAATCTCTCTTTGGTTTAAAAAGGGAAATTTCCAATTCACTATTGATAAAAAATGGGTTAAATCAGTTAACTCCTTTTTCTACTCAAATTGAATCAGTTAACTCCTTATTTTACTCAAATTAAATATGTTAACTCCCTTTAATTTGGAAATCTCCCTTTATGACTGAACTTCACCTTTAATCTTGACCGTTGATTGAAATCGATCTCAACTGTTGATGAATTCTGGGAAAGTCTATTTAAGAGACCCTCATCTCTTCATTTTGAAAGTTCGAATGAGAATTTGCATCGAATTGTTGCTAGAATTCATACTCACATTTTTTCATATTCACATACGCAAATATCAAGTTTGACCAAAGTTGACCAGATTTAACCACGGTTGACTTGAGTTGACTAGTTTTGAAAAGAATTTTGAAATAATTAAAAGAAATTATTTAATTAAATGGAGTACTTCTAATTAATTAAACAAAGTTATTTAATTAAATGAGAAGCTATTCATAATTAATTAAATGAAGTTATTTAATTAAATAACAAATGTGTTTCTAATTAATTAAAGATTATTTAATTAAATAGAAAAAGTAATTATGAGAGCATATCTCATTTTATTAAATTATATATCTCAACAAAATCTCTCTTCGATTTAAAAAGGGAAATTTCTCTTTCACTATTGATCAAAAATGAGTTAAATCAGTTAACTCCTTATTTTACTCAAATTAAATCTGTTAACTCCCTTTAATTTGGAAATCTCCCTTTATGACTAAACTTCACCTTTAATCCTGACCCTTGATTGAAATTGATCTCAATTGTTGATGAATTCGAAGAAAATCTATTTAAGAGACCCTCATCTCTTCATTTTGAAAGGTTGAATGAGAATTTGCATCAAATTTTTGTTGGAATTCATACTCACATTTGCTCATATTCACATACGCAAAGATCAAGTTTGACCAAAAGTTGACCAGATTTAACCACGGTTGACTTGAGTTAACTAGTTTTGTAATGCGCTACCAAGGGATCCAAAGAATTAACCTAGAATTTTACTAACATTTTTTTTTCCATAGAACTAAACATCACATATAAGTTTTGCATAATATCGGAAGCAATAGCAATGTCCATCTGAAAGTAAACATAACATAAATAATAGATTACATTCTTTAAGATCCCTTAACGTTGAATTACATACATGAATCCATCTAGTACAACATCCACATGAAATAATAATGATAAGGCTAATGTTTATATATTACATTTCAAATGCTCATTCATCCACTGTAAATGTCATAGGGTATGACAAGCTCAAAAAAATACATACATAGAACAAGGTACATCACCTATTCTAATCCATGATACATCAAAGTAGAGATAATCACATGATACAACATCATAGAGAACATATACATCCATCATAAAGATCAAACATAATAAACTAAGTGCACGGTTCCTCCCAACCATTAATAGCATCATTAGACTATCATGGATCTTAGCCATCCCTCCATGCATAACTTTCCAAATCACTAAAGAGATCATCGGTATTAACATAGTAGGAATGTCACTCCTAATATATACAACATCATACATATAAAGTAATCTAACATGCAAATAAAAGCATAAGATAACATCATCTGACATATGCTAAACAGCAATGAAAAAGGATACATATCCACCATCATGAAGGACGCATCAACCACGATGTCTCAATGAATCTCAAAATGATAAGAGTGGAAAATACATTACCACCTGAATGCGTGGTACCAAAGTGGTCCACTCCCACCATGCTGAGGAGATAATCTGAAGTCCCAAACAGGCTATCAAAATCACATAGCACAAATCTCCATAAGTCCAAAAATCCTAAAAGTATACTAACTCAAAGGTTCCAAACACAAAATTTGACATCTAATCCCAGAGGCACACAATGACATGTAGGAACCTACTATTCAAGCAGGAAAGTGTCATCGCAATTATCACGTACAAGTTACCCTGGCAGTTAGCTAAACTCTACAAGTCTATACTAATTTCATGCAGCCACTAGTATCCTCTCATACTGACGAGGTATACTACGGAATGCAAGGTCACAACCATGCATCTCACTACTCCCATCCTAGCTTGTACAAGCACTCAAGGTATGGGTGAGAACAAAACTCTTATCTTTTTAGGTTCATTTTGTTAGTATTAGGTGTGAATGTTATAACTTATTAATCCAACTTACAATGAGTTACTCTGGCAGCCTCTTAGGGCCCCGACCCCCATTGCAAGCCACTTCCCGTCACTACATGCAAATATCCTACCCTAATGCTCATGGACTCATAAATCTCAAAATCACAAAAGATAATCCATAATAAAATCATCAAATATGCATAAAAGCATCAAATCTCTATGAGCAAACATCCATAGAAAATAATGAACACAACAGCTCTCTATTGGCAACTGAAGTATCACTGATAATCAAATATCCAATGGTTCTCAATAACCAAAATATATATCTCAATCATACTGATCGAAGATTTCAAAAATGGTTGAGTCAAACATGTCACAACATGACATCATCAAGAATAAATCCACATCTCAATCTCATCATGGCGACTAGAAAATAATCAAGGATAACTGATCGATGACCAAAATAATGGTTAGGTCAAGAGTCTCATACACAAGAATCTCAACTATAACAATCAGTAATCGCATCCAATACATAGAGCATTCCATCACGAACCATGGTTGGGTTTATAAAGATCGAGATTAAATATCATCATGACATCTCAATCACATAACTCGCAAGCCTCTGGTAGACATCCTATAACTGGTCAACACTAGTCAACCCAAAACCCAAAACAATAGCATAAAGAATACACAACGTAAACACATGTTTTGGTTTTGCTAAGTTTTCAAATTTGAATTTAAAAGTCTTTGTTTACGTTTTTCCAAATTATATTAAGTAGAGAAATTTCACATTTTTCCTAACCCATGTATTTGTTTGATAGATAAAAGTTTCTCCCCAAAACTATTAGACTCAATTTTCTAATTGATCGAATAATATTTTTTTATATAACATTGTTTGAAAATTGACACTCTCAATGAATCAAAACTTCTATTATATACTCTAATAAGTAATCTTAATTAAACTGAATTTAATTAAATTAATTATTAATATCTCTTCATAACTAACAAGCTCAATATAAATATTTTAAATCATTAAAAGAGTGATCCATTAATTTAGAACTTTATAATACATATATACTTATATATATATATATATATATATATATATATATATATATATATATATATATATATATATATATATATATATATATACATACATAAATATATATATAATAACATTAAATAATTAATGACATTGCAACAAAATTGAGATTCATATCCAAATCTCATATGAAATAATGTTGCAAATAAAACTTTATATAATTTAAAACCAAACTCAAATCGCAATGCAATTTTAAAATCGCGCGGACTAATACATCCGCACCGCAAGTACATTGCAGATCGCAGGTACACTGCGGTCTCGCAGGCCTGCATTGGGTGGGGTATATAATACCCACCCAACATCATATATATATTTTTTAACGCGATTTTCAATAATTTTTTTTTATAAAAACGTTCCCATGCGATATGAAATACTATTAACATGAAACTCTATCGCAATTTGACATTCGATTATTATATAAATAAATATATATATCCATATATATACATATGTATGTATACATATTTATGGGTATATATATGTATATATATATATATGTGTGTATATATAGATATATGTATATATATATATATA
Organism: Cupressus sempervirens; assembly: GCA_028749045.1. Taxonomy (NCBI): domain Eukaryota; kingdom Viridiplantae; phylum Streptophyta; class Pinopsida; order Cupressales; family Cupressaceae; genus Cupressus; species Cupressus sempervirens. Next base: position 116,360,590 of record CM053783.1, read on the forward strand.
TGTATATATATATATATACATGCAGAGTTTATCACCGTCAAAGCACATACATATATATATATATGTATATAATGATATATACGTATATGTGTATGCGGATTCACAGTTTACTTAGAAATTCTAATTCTCAGAATTCTCCTTTAAATCTTTGATCTTCAAATTTATCCAATAAATAATCTAATGGATTTGGCTATGAATTTAAACCCTAGCCCCATTTTTTTTCAGATCTATGCATATAAAGATTTCCACATAAATTCAATTGCCATATTAAGAATGCATACAATAAAAATATGAAATTCCTCAGAAGACATATGGAAGACACAAAGAAGATAGAGAATATAAGATACGAAAATAGCATAAGTAAAATCACAAGAATCTACCTGAATTCTGATGCTAATTCGCTCTTCCTCAGAAAACCCACAGAGCAAGCTCCCTTCTTCAGAATTTTCGAATCCTCCAATGCTCCAATTGCAGTCCAAATGCTATGTCTAAGCTTCTAGAGATGCCTGAATATAAAGAGCTCTCAGGAAACCTCTAGAATGTTTCTAGAAATAGCTGGAAGGTGTCACCAACTAAGCATGGGTCTTTTCCAACTTTCAAGATGAGCCATGCACTAACCCCTGTGTTGTTGACACATGAGAAATAGAAAAGTTCGTTAACTCCCATGCAAGCTTATAACTCCAATTTACTTTTTATATAATTTCTATTTAAATATTTATAACTTTTATTTTAATTTTTGTAACTTTTATTATTTTATTTATTTATTACTTTATTATTATTTTATTATTATTAATTTTTAATTTTTAATTTTCTTTTATTTAATTATTTTCTCTCAATTAATTCTTATTTAATTAATTATACTCAAAATATCAAAGATCGTGATATTTTATTAATTTTCTCCAAAATAATTAATTTATTAATTAAATCTATTTATTAAGACTTAATTAATAGAAAATTCACCATAGACCTCCAAGATAAATTTTGCAAACCCATCATAGAACAAATCATACAAAATCAGTCTAAAGGGTTAAAAATCATGAAATATGTCATCCGACACATTCGATGGGTACTCAACTCTGATACTTGTCCTAACTCACTATGACAAATAGTTTAAGGTTTTGGGATTTGGACTTGAGAATTTATCTCCCTTCTCTTATCATTGAGATAGTATAATAGGGTATGCTCATCCTGGCAATTCAGGGAAGTCGATACCTGGTACCTGCAACCTGGAGAAAAACCATGCATGTACATACAATATATATAATGCTAAGCTAAACAGACAATGGCAGGAAGTAGTGCATGGTGTAGATCCCGACTAAGTAGGTGATTACAACTCCCTTCCTTAACCACATCAGAAATGCCATACTATAAGAAAACACGCACACCATACACATGCAAGTATGGGGTAAGTATCCATAATAAAACACATGAGATAATAACCATCCATCTAATCATCAATAATAACTGAAAATAGTATAATGATCATCATGTATGTATGAAATGTAAAATCTAAATGATCTCATCATATAACCAATGAATCCATAGCATAATGTCTGATAGTGTCAAAACAATAAGACTAATCCATCAATCATAAAACTAGTCTATCACAGTCTGATAATGATAACAATGTCCATAAAAGATGTGAATGAGGGTAGGCACTACATCCACCCCCCCTTGGGTTAGGCTTACTCCTAGAAGCCTACAAACAAGTAGGGATATAACTCCCTCAATCTAGCTACATCCTCCCAAGTTGTTGAAGAATCATCAGTAGGGTCCCATTGGACCCTTACCAGCTCGATGGTTCGACCCTTGAGGGTCAACCCCCGCTGCTCCAAAATACGAACCGGCTCAATAGCCAGCTGCCCATCCTCTTCTTGCAACACATTCCAATCAAGAACATGCACAATATCAGGAATATACTGCCTAAGCACTGAAACATGGAAAACATCATGAATGCGAGCTAGGTTGGGCAGTAGAGCAAGACGGTAAGCAATCGGGCCAATCCTCTCTAGAATCTTGAATGGTCCCACAAAATGAGGTGCTAGCTTAGAACCCTTTCCATATCGGATCGGACTCTTTTGTGGTCACCCTCTCAAGAAAACATTATCTCCCACAGCAAACTGCTTATCAATCCTATGAGCATCGACATACTTCTTTTGCCTATCCTGTGCCATAGTCAAATGCTGACGGATACACACTACCTGTTGCTCCATACCATGAAGCATCTCAGGACCCAACAGGATGCGATCCTCAAGACTATCCCAACTCAATGGTGTACGATAAGCACATCCATATAATGCCTTAAATGACACCATACCAATAGAACTATGATACCATGTTGTTGTAAGAAAACTCCACTACATAGAGATAATCATCCCAATGTGTCTGCCTATCCATCACATACATCCGTAACATATCCTCCAAAACTTGGTTCACCCTCTCTGTCTGACCATCAGTCTCTGGATGATATGTTGAACTGAAGTTTAACTGCGCTCCAAGCTCATGCTGCAGTGATGTCCAGAATGCAGATGTGAATACAAGATCCCTGTTAGAAATGATCTTTCTAGGAATACTATGTAATCTCACAATATCATGCATGAAGATATTAGCTATAGAAGCTACTGTGTAGGAAGACCTGATCGGTGAGAAATGTGCCACCTTAGTCAACCGATCAACAGTAACCATGATAGCATCATGACGTCGAACTATCATAAGTAATCCTACAATAAAATCCATGGAGATGATATCCCACTTCCAAGAAGGAATGGGATTAGGCTGTAAAAGTCCAACCGGGTGCTAATGTTCTACCTTAACTCTCTAGCACTCAAGGCACCTAGCCACAAAATCAACAATATCTCGATTCATCCCAGACCAAAAGAATAAATGTCTCAAATCAGCATGCATCTTCTTGACAGCTGGATGTGTTGAGTAAGGTGTACAATGGGCTTCTGCCAGTATCAAGGTGCAAAGCTCATCCAAAAATGGCACATACATCCTCCCCAAATGTCTCAAAAGACCATCTGATTCTCGAATGTAACCTGCAAACTTACCTTCCAAAGATCTTCCTGAATCTATCTCTCTGCACACTTCCTGATACCAGGAATCCGTAGGAAGTGCCTGAAGAATCTAACTCCTCAAATCCACACTAAGAGTCATCGATGATAACACATGTCTCCTGCAACTCAAAGCATCTACCACTAAATTATCCTTACCTTGAATGTACTTAGCCTCAAAATCATACTCGCATAGAAACTCCATCCATCGCCTTTGGTAAGCATTCAAATTAGGCTGAGTAAAAATGTAATGAAGACTACGATGATCGCTATGTAGCTCAAATCTGTGCCCTAACAACAAATGTCTCCACCTTGTCAAAGCATTAACTACTACTAACTCAAGATCATGTGTAGGATAATTTAACTCATGATCCTTGAGCTTGTGTGATTCATACGCAATCACCGATCCATTCTGCATCAATACTGCCCCAATCCCTTCAAGAGAAGCATCTGTACATACCATGAAATCACCTTCTGGATCCGGTACAGCTAGTATCGGTGCACTAGTCAAAAGCTCCTTGAGCTTTTGGAAAGCTTCCTCACATTTCTCTGTCCATACGAACTTCTTTCCTTTCCTTTGAAGAGAAGTGATAGGATGTGCTATCCTAGAGAAATTTTGGACAAATCTGCGATAATAACTGGCTAAACCCATGAAACTACAATTTTCTAACACATTAGTCGGTGTAGATCATTCTATTATCACCTGAATCTTTACAGGATCCACTAAAATACCATCACCTAAAATAACATGCCCTAAATACTGAATCTCTGATTTGAAGAATTTGCACTTAGCTGCATTAGCATAAAGCTGATTGTCTCTCAAACACTGCAATACCAACCGCAGGTGTTCCTCATGCTCCTTTTGAGTCTTAGAATATATCAATATGTCATCAAGAAACATGAGTACAAACTTGTCTAGATAAGATTAGAACACACCAATCATCAAACTCATGAAAAATGATGGAGCATTAGTCAACCCAAAAGGTACCACTGTGAACTCATAATGCCCATAGCGAGTTCGAAAAGCAGTCTTGTGAATATCTACTTCCTTAATGGGAAGTTGGTGGTATCCTGACTTAAAATCAATCTTGGAGAATACTGTAGCTCCCTTGATCTGATCGAATTAGTCATCAATCCTAGGTAAAGGATACCTGTTCTTAATAGTCACCTTATTTAACTTTTTGTAGTCAATGCAAAGGCGCAAAGAATCATCTTTCTTCTTCACAAAGAGCACTGGAGCTCCCCATGGTGATACACTAGGTCGAATGCTCCCTTTGGCCAGAAGTTCCTCTAGCTGAAGATGTAGCTCACCCAACTCCTGCGTAGTCATACGATAAAGAGCTTTAGAGATAGCCTCCACTCTAGGAATCAGATCAATACTAAAATCAATGTCCCTCTTAGGAGGCATGCCTAGAATCTCACTTGGAAAAGCATCCACCTACTCCTGAAAAATTGAGTGATCCAAAGTCTTCCTCACAGGATCTTCTTCATCAACATCATTTAACATAAAAACAAATATCTAACATCCCTTATGGAAACTTTGCTTCAATTGCATAGCAGAAATCATCTGCAAAGATATAGGCCTCGGTACCCCAATTATCTGCACATCATTCCCTTGGTCATCTTGGCACAAAATAATCTTCTTCCTACAATCTATACTGGCTCTATGAGATCCAAGCTAGTCCATGCCTAGAACCATATCATAGGAACCAAGGGGTTTGACTCGAAGATCCACTACCATATCAAAGCTTCCTAAGATAAGCCCACACCTATGAACTACAGAATCTGTGGAAACCTTAATGCTTGAGGCTAGTTCCACTTGCCAACCACGATCTTGCTTCATAACATCCAGCTTACACTTAGAAACTATAGATGGTTAAATAAATGAATATGTAGCTCCTGAGTCAAACAATACTGAAAGAGATATACCTCTAATAGCTCTTGTGGTCTCAGCCACTGTTCCCTGGTGATCTGCCTGACGCTGCTCAACTGCTGCAAATACTCTATGAGCTCTACTTGCATCACCAACTATAGGCTTTGAAACTATAGGCCTAGGTCCTAAAAATTGAGGTGCTCACTGAGGACACTAAGCTGCATAATGTCCAATTTGACCACATAAAAAAACATTCTGTATTTCTGTCGGAACCTCTTCCCATAGGTGGTACATTTGATTGCTGACGACTGTTCCTGCTAACAAAAGATTGGCTACTCTGAGCTGGCTGATTGTTCTAATTCTATCTATTACATTGAGCATTGCAGTTGTTCTTGGTTTTAGAACCTTTACCACCGCCTTGAGCTTGAGAATTTGAGCCCTTCTATTGCTATGTCTGTTGAGACTGCTGCTGATACTGTTTCCCCTTAGAGAAAGAGAACTTCTTGTTACCACCTGAATTAAAGTTGCCTTTAGATCCTGATGCTGCGGGCACTCCTAAAAAACCACCTTGACCAAGGTTGAAACTTTGCTCAACAAGGATAGCTCGATGCACTGCATCCTTGAGGGTTTTTGGCTCAAATACCTTAACTCCCCCAATAATACGGCTATTCAAACCCCTAATAAAGTGTTGTGTCAACTGAGCTGAATTTTCACTGAACCCTGAAAAAGGCATAAGCTCATAAAATTTACGCTCATACTCAGTCACTGACAAAGTGTACTGTCTAAGATTATGAAATTCATTAGCCCTTTGTTGTTTCCATTCCTCTAGTAGGAATCGTTCACGAAAACTCTCTAGGAATAACTCCCATGTAACACTGCTCATATCGATTCCCAACTTCTTCTCCCCAATTGTCCACCAAGTGGCCCTAAAATTCTCTAAATTAGTGATCGCAAACTTTGTCTTAACATTGTTGTCGAACTCCTGCATGAAAAAAATCCTATCAAGAGAAATAAGGCAGTGCTCAGCCACATAACCAGAACCTTACCCATTGAAAGGCTTAACCTTTGATCTTGAAAGATCCTTCATCTGAGTCGACACAATGGACCTCTGATGATCCTTCTGAGAACTTCTAGACCTAGGTCTATGCTCTTGTTCTGTCTGATGCACTTTAGGCTATTCTTGAATAGGAGGTCGACATTCTAGAATAGTCTGCATCATTTGTCTCAAACTGACCTCTTTAGATTCAGCTTGGTCCTCTCTATGGCTCTCTTCCTGATGTCTACTAGAGTGCTCTTCCCTGCTATCTACACGAGTAGATCCCTCATGGGCAGACTCATGGGCACTGACAACTCTGCCATGACCACAACCTCTTCCACGGCCTCTACCACGGCCTCTAACAGAAGAATTAGTCCCAGATACCATGCTACAATAGTACAAAGTACTATTAAAATCACATGTTGCCATAGACTATGTTCAATTCTATGTTTAAGTTTACGTAAAATTTCTAGTTTTGAAAACTAAGTGTTGAAGTATGAAAAATATACAACTAACAGTTCAAGTTCTATTTCAGTTCACCTTGTTTCAAATTGAATAGATACACTTGATAGTTAAAAGTTCTAGTTGTTCCAAAATACCTAGAGCTCCCAGTGTAGAAACTCGAGCTCTGATACCAAATGTAATGCCCCGCCAAGGGATCCAAAGAATTAACATAGAATTTCACTAACATTTTTTTTTCGATAGAAGCAAAAATCACATATAACTTTTGCACAATAACGGAAGCAATAGGAATGTCCATCTAAAAGTAAACATAACATAAATAATAGATTACATTCTTTAAGATCCCTTAACTATGAATTACATGCATGAATCCATCTAGTACAACATCCACATGAAATAATAATGATAAGGCCAATGTTTATACATTACATTTCAAATGCTCATTCATCCACTGTACATGTCACAGGTATGACAAGCTCAAAAATATACATACATAGAATAAGGTACATCACCTATTCTAATCCATGATACATCAAAGTAGAGATAATCACATGATACAAAATCATAGAGAACATATACATCCATCATAAAGATCAAACATAATAAACTAAGTGCACGGTTCCTCCCAACTGTTAATAGCATCATTAGACCATCATGGATCCTAGCCATCCCTCCGTGCGTAACATTCCAAATCATCAAAGAGATCATTGGTATTAACATAGTAGGAATGTCACTCCTAATATATACAACATCATATGTAGAAAGTAATCTAACATGCAAATAAAAGCATAAGATAACATCATCTAACATATGCTATACATCAATGAAAAAGGATACATATCCACCATCATCAAGGATGCATCAACCATGATGTCTCAATGAATCTCAAAATGATAAGAGTGGAAAATACACTACCACTCGACCGCGTGGTACCAAAGTGTTTCACTCCCATCGTACTGAGATAATCTCAAGTCCCAAACAGGCTATAAAAGTAACATAGCACAAATCTCCATAAGTCCAGGAATCCTAAAAGTATACTAACTCAAAGGTTCCAAACACCAAATTTGACATCTAATCCCAGAGGCACACAATGACATGTAGAAACCTACAATGCAAGCAAAAAAGTGTCATCGCAATTATCACGTGCAAGTTACCCTAGCAGTTAGCTAGACTCCATGGGTCCATACTGATTTCATGCAGCCACCAGTATCCTCTCATACTGACGAGGCATACTACAAAATGCAAGGTCGCGACCATGCATCTCACTACTCCCATCCTAGCCTGTACAAGCACTCAAGGCATGGGCGAGAACAAAACTCTTATCTTTTTAGGTTCATTTTGTTAGTATTAGGTGTAAATTAATTAAATAAAACTCTAATTAATTAAACAAAGTTATTTAATTAAATGAAGAGCCATTCCTAATTAATTAAATGAAGTTATTTAATTAAATAAGAAGAGTGTCTCTAATTAATTAAAGATTATTTAATTGAATAGGAAAAGTAATTACGAGAGAATATCTCATTTTATTAAATTAAATATCTCAACTAAATCTCTCTTCGGTTTAAAAAGGGAAATTTCCAGTTTACTATTGATAAAAAATGAGTTAAATCAGTTAACTCCTTTTTCTACTCAAATTGAATCAGTTAACTCCTTATTTTACTCAAATTAAATCTGTTAACTCCCTTTAATTTGGAAATCTCCTTTTATGACTAAACTTCACTTTTAATCTTGACCGTTGATCGAAATCGATCTCAACCATTTATGAATTCTAGGAAAGTCTATTTAAGAGACCCTCATCTCTTCATTTTCAAAGGTTGAATGAGAATTTGCATCGAATTGTTGCTGGAACTCATACTCAAATTTGCTCGTATTCACATACCCAAAGATAAAGTTTGACCAAAATTTGACCAGATTTAACTATAGTTGACTAGTTTCGAAAAAAATTTTGAAATAATTAAACGAAATTATTTAATTAAATGGAGCACTTACTTCTAATTAATTAAACACATTTATTTAAATAAATGAAAAGGCATTCCTAATTAATTAAATGAAGTTATTTAATTAAATAATAAAAGTGTCTCTAATTAATTAAAGATTATTTAATTAAATAGAAAAAGAAATTATGAGAGCATATCTCATTTTATTAAATTAAATATCTCAACAAAATCTCTCTTCAATTTAAAAAGGGAAATTTTTAGTTCACTATTGATCAAAAAAGAGTTAAATCAGTTAACTCCTTTTTCTACTCAAATTGAATCAGTTAACTCCTTATTCTACTCAAATTAAATTTGTTAACTCCCTTTAATTTGGAAATCTCCCTTTATGATATAACTTCACCTTTAATCCTGACCGTTGTTTGAAATCGATCTCAACCATTGATGAATTCTAGGAAAGTCTATTTAAGAGACCCTAATCTCTTCATTTTGAAAGGTTGAATGAGAATTTGCATCGAATTGTTGTTGGAATTCATACTCACATTTGCTCATATTCACATACGCAAAGATCAAGTTTGACCAAAAGTTGACCAGATTTAACCATGGTTGACTTGAGTTGACTAGTTTCGAAAAGAATTTTGAAATAATTAAACGAAATTATTTAATTAAACGGAAAACTTACTTCTAATTAATTAAACAAAGTTATTTAATTAAATGAGAAGCCATTCCTAATTAATTAAATGAAGTTATTTAATTAAATAAGAAAAGTGTCTCTAAGGAATGAAAGGTTATATAATTAAATAGAAAAAGTAATTATGAGAGCATATCTCATTTTATTAAATTAAATATCTCAACAAAATCTCTCTTCAATTCAAAAAAGGAAATTTCCAGTTCACTATTGATCAAAAATGAGTTAAATCAGTTCACACCTTTTTCTACTCAAATTGAATTAGTTAACTCCTTATTTTACTCAAATTAAATCTGTTAACTCCCTTTAATTTGGAAATCTCCCTTTATGATTGAACTTCACCTTTAATCCTGAACGTTAATTGAAATCAATCTCAACCGTTGATAAATTTCAAGAAAGTCTATTTAACAGACCCTCATCTCTTCTTTTTGAAAGGTTGAATGAGAATTTGCATTGAATTGTTGTTGGAATTCATAGTCACATTTTCTCATATTCACATACACGAAGATCAAGTTTGACCAAAACTTGACCAGATTTAACCATGGTTGACTTGAGTTGACTAGTTTCGAAAAAAAATTTGAAATAATTAAAAGAAATTATGTAATTAAATGGAGTACTTACTTCTAAATAATTAAACAAAGTTATTTAATGAAATGAGAAGCCATTCGTAATTAATTAAATGAAGTTATTTAATTAAATCTATTTAAGAGACCCTCATCTCTTCATTTTGGAAGGTTGAATGAGAATTTGCATCAAATTTTTGTTGGAATTCATACTCACATTTTCTCATATTCACATACGCAAAAATCAAGTTTGACCAAAAGTTGACCAGATTTAGCCACAGTTGACTTGAGTTGACTTATTTCGATTTTTTTTTTGAAATAATTAAACAAAATTATTTAATTAAATGAAGTACTTACTTCTAATTATTTAAACAAAGTTATTTAAGTAAATGAGAAGCCATTCATAATTAATTAAATGAAGTTATTTAATTAAATAAGAAAAGTGTCTCTAATTAATTGAAGATTATTTAATTAAATAGAAAAAGTAATTATGAGTGCATATCTCATTTTATTAAATTAAATATCTCAACAAAATCTCTCTTTAGTTCAAAAATCAAAATTTCCAGTTCACTATTGATCAAAAATGAGTTAAATCAGTTAGCTCCTCTTTCTACTCAAATTGAATCAGTTAACTCCTTATTTTACTCAAATTAAATCTATAAACTCCCTTTAATTTAGAAATCTCCCTTTATGACTGAACTTCACCTTTAATCCTGACCGTTGATTGAAATCGATCTCAACCGTTTATGAATTCTAGAAAAGTCTATTTAAGATACCCTCATCTCTTCATTTTGAAAGGTTGAATGAGAATTTGCATCGAATTGTTCCTGGAATTCATACTCACATTTGTTCATATTCACATACACAAAGATCAAGTTTGACCAAAAGTTGACCAGATTTAATTACGGTTGACTTGAGTTGACTAGTTTCGAAAAGAATTTTGAAATAATTAAACAAAATTATTTAATTAAATGGATTACTTAATTCTAATTAATTAAACAAAGTTATTTAATTAAATGAGAAGCCATTCCTAATTATTTAAATGAAGTTATTTAATTAAATAAGAAATGTGTCTCTAATTAATTAAAGGTTATATAATTAAATAGAAAAAGTCATTATGAGAGCATATCTCATTTTATTAAGTTAAATATCTCAACAAAATCTCTCTTCAATTCAAAAAGAGAAATCTCCAGTTCACTATTGATCAAAAATGAGTCAAATCAGTTCACATCTTTTTCTACTCAAATTAAATAAGTTAACTCCTTATTTTACTCAAATTAAATCTGTTAACTCCCTTTAATTTGGAAATCTCATTTTATGATTGAACTTCACCTTTAATCCTGACCGTTAATTGAAATCGATCTCAACCGTTGATGAATTCCAAGAAAGGCTATTTAAGAGACCGTCATCTCTTCATTTTGAAAGGTTGAATGAGAATTTGCATCGAATTGTTGTTGGAATTCATACTCACATTGATGGAGACACAACCCAACAACAGAATAGACACAATAGAAAGGGGAAATTATATTAACTGAGAAAATAAGCTAGTACAAATAGTGCAGAGAAAATAAACTTCAAAACATGCCCTACGGGCTTACAATAGCATAACTCTGGAGAATATTTCTCCTTTTAGCACCTCCTCTCAAGCTCCAATCCGAACTGCCTTTTACAATGCCAAAAATCTCCTTAAATAGACCCCGGAGGGTTAAGGACTAGGAGTACATTCTAGAAATTGCTAGTAGGCATCCACCGACAAAATAGAAGGTTCTAGAAGCCGCGTTAGAAGTCGGTGCAAATCTAGAAGAATCTAGAAATGGTAGCTGAACTTTCGGGAGGCATAACTTTTGAACCGTAGCTCCGATTGACGAACCGTTTACATTTTCGAAAAGCTCTCGAAGCGCTCTATAGCTCTATGGAGGATCTTTTCTCGTCCCCCATTTTTTGACCCTTTTTGAGGTCATTTAATGCCCCAAACCTGACTTTGAAGCATTCTTAGGAGGTCTCCAAAACCCAAAAAACTGTAATAACTTTCAAATCGTGGGGCATTTTGACCTGATTCTTTTTCTAGAATTCTCTAAATCTCAATTACATCCATCTGGCCAAGTCACACCTTCTAGGTCACCAAAATGATGGTCAAATTCCATGCTCCTATTTTTTTGGGATTTTCAAATGCACTGATAGTTGAACTATGAGAGTTGGAACCTTTATTTGAGCCAAATGGGTATCCAAAAATGTAAAGACATAAGACAGAAACTAAGTCTATGTACATTTTTTTGGGTGACACAGGATTGCCCTTATACCTCTGGATGCTCCTGCACCAGACACCCAGGGTAGATTGAAAAGTGATCCTGTCACTTTATGGATGGTAGAGGAAATCCCAAATGGGAAACCTCAGCTGCTGAAATCCAAGTTGAGTCCTCGATCGGTCGTCCTTTCCATTTGACCAAATACTCTTCATACTACTTGTTTCTGGTACTCCTACCCACACGATGATCTAGAATGTCTTTTATCTCCTCCTTCTTAGAAGCAGGAATTGGACATGGCTCTAAAACCAGCTCCTCATCTGCACCATCATCATGATACTCTGTTAAATCTGCAATGTTGAAAATGGGAGAAATGTGAATACCATCTGGCAGCTCCACCTCATATGCATTTCCTGAGTTATGCTTCTTCAAAACTTTGCAGGGGCCAAATTTTTTCATTTTCAGCTTGTTGTAAGTACCAACTGGAAATCTTTCTTTTCGTAAGTGCGCCATGACTAGATCCCCTACTTGGAATTCCTTATGTCTTCTCCTTTTCTCAGCCCTAGCTTTATACTCTTGATTCATCTTGATAATGTGTGCTTGAACCTCCTCATGTAGACGCTTGATGTGTTCAGAAAATTCCTCAGCTTCAGCACTTGTCCTCTCCCCTTGATCTATCTTCCTCAATTCTGGTGCAGTCCTTGGGCTATTCCCATATACAATTTGAAATGGTGATTTTCCAGTACTCCTATTTGTAGAGTTATTATAAGCAAACTTTGCTTGTGGTAGAATCAAATCCCATCCCTTGGGCTTATCTCCAACTAAACATCTCAGCAAATTGCCCAGACTTCTATTTACCACTTCTGTTTGGCCATCGGTCTGTGGGTGATGCGTGGACCTGAATTTCAAGTCTATTCTCAACTTCTTCCACAATGTCCTCCAGAAATACCCCACAAATTTAGTATCTCTGTCAGTAACTATACTCCTTGGAAGACCATGTAGTCTTACCACCTCTTTGAAAAACAAGTCTGCAATATGGACAGCATCATGAGTTTTGTGGCATGGAATGAAATGTGCCATTTTGGAGAACCTATCAACCACCAAGAATACTGAGTCATTACCCCTTTGCGTCCTTGGCAATCCAAGAACAAAATCCATACTTATGTCCTCCCATGGCCTTGATGGAATAGGCAATGGCTGATATAGGCCAGCATTTTGACTAAACCCCTTGGCAACTTGACAAACCTGGCAACTCTGTACAAACTTCTTCACATCCTATGTAATTTGAGGCCAAAAATAATGTTCTCTAAGAATGGCAATGGTCTTATCCTGACCAAAATGTCTTGCCATCCCTCCACTGTGTTTCTCCTTGATCAGATTTTCCCTCATGGAACTCCTTGGAATGCACAATTGACTACCTTTGAACAACATGCCATCCTGAATCAAATAGTCTAACCACTTGGTTCTATCTACAACAATAGGTTCTTTACAAGCTTTCCATGCTTCAGAAAAATTAGGATCCTCGGGGTACAAATTCTGGAGTTCATCAAACCCAACTACTTCAACCTGCATTGTTGTAAGCAACAATTGTCTCCTACTTAATGCATCTGCAACCCTGTTAGATTTTCCACTTCTATGCTTCAACACAAATGTATAACTCTACAAGAATTCTACCCACTTCATATGCCTCTGATTCAATTTACCTTGGCTATTTAGGTACTGTAATGCCTGATGATCAGTATACAAAACAAATTCCTTTGGCAATAAATAATGCCTCCATTTCTTTAAGGCCTGAACTATTGCATAGAACTCTTGATCATAAACAGAATACTTCCTCTTTGCATCATTCAATTTTTCACTAAAATATGCAATAGGCTTACCTTCTTGGCTTAATACAGCCCCAATAGCGCTACCACTAGCATCATAATCCACCTGGAACAATTTTCTAAAATCTGGAAGTGCCAACACAGGCTGTTCAGTCACCTTCTTTTTCAGCAATTCAAAAATTCTCGCAGCTATTGCAGTCCATTTGAACTCTTTTCTATCCCCTCTTATTGTATCAGTTAGAGGTGCACATATGCCACTGAAATTCTTAATAAACTTCCTGTAAAAACTAACCAGACCATGAAATGATCTTACCTCAGTAGCAGACCTTGGATTAGGCCATTCCAAGATGGCTTTTACCTTCTCTGGATCCATTTTGAGACCTTTAGTTGATATAACAAATCCCAAATAGACTAACTCCCTTTTTGCAAAGACACACTTCTTTAGATTAATTAACAGTTTCTCTTCCCTTAGCCTTTCAAGGACACTACGAATATGCAGTAAATGTTCTTCTAAAGTCTTGCTGAAAATTAAAATATCATCCAAATAGACAATAACAAATTTTCCCAAGAACTTCTTAAGTACCTCATTCATGAGCCGCATGAAGGTGCTTGGGGCGTTCGTCAATCCAAAGGGCATGACTAACCACTCATAAAGACCCTCCTTGGTCTTGAAGGCTGTTTTCCACTCATCTCCTTCTCGAATCTGTATCTGATGATAGCCACTCTTCAGATCTATCTTTGTGAAGTACTGAGCTCCACTCAAGCAGTCCATAAGATCATCCATCCTTGGCAAAGGAAATCGGTACTTGATGGTTATCCTATTTATAGCTCGAGAATCTGTACACATCCTCCACTCTCCATCCTTCTTTGGTGCGAGTACTGTAGGTACTGCACATGGACTCAGGCTCTCTCGAATCAAGCCCTTCCTCAACAGCTCCTGAACCTGTCTATTTAGCTCCTCTGTTTCAGTAGGAGTCATCCTGTGAGTAGCCTTGTTAGGAAAACTGGCTCTTGGAATCAGATCTATCTGATGACTGATTTGCCTTACTGGTGGCAATCCATCTGGAACATTATTAGAGATAATATCTCCAAATTCCCCTAGTAAATCTGAAACTTCAAATGGTATTTCACTACTACCTTCTTTATCTTTCCTAGGAATCAAAGCATAGCACATACGCTGATGTTTCATGCCATCTAAAAACTTCCTTCCATCAACAAGACAAATCCTAGCACTGCTACATACCTTTTCACCTTCCTTTTTCATGGGCTTCAATTTGTGGCGAACTCCATCCTTTGTCAGAGAGTATGTGTTTGCATGTCCATCATGTATTGCATGTCTATCAAACTGCCATGGTCTACCCAACAATAGATGGCAAACATCCATCGAAAAAACATCACAGAGAACTTCATCATGGTAACTCCCAATTTTGAATTTTACTAAACATTGTTCACTTACCAGGACCTTATGATCATCTTTTACCCAAGAAATTCGATAGGGCTGGGGATGTTTCTCCCTCTTGAGCTTCAGCTTAGAGATCATCTCTTCTGATACCAGGTTATCAGTGCTACCACCATCAATGATCACATCACAACATTTATCCTCACACTTGCATCTGGTACTGAACAAACTCCTCTGTTGTCCTGGTTCATTCTCACCACTTAGTAGGACTCTTTCATTTACCAAGGTCTCTCCTCTTTCTGCATCCTCTAAATGTGATGATTGTGCATCCTCATCCACATGAGCAACCCTAGCTTGGCCCTCAGCTCTCCTATCTGTCCTTCCTTGTCATTGAGGGCATTCAAAGGCACGATGACCTTCTTCATTGCAATGGAAACAGGTACCACAGAAGCCTCCTCTTCCTTGTCCACATCCTCTACCTCTTCCTCTTTGATTTCCAAAGTCTTGATCACGGGAGCGGTTGAAACCCTCATTCCTCTGGTTCCTGCTAGTACCCTCATCTTCATTTTTCTTTTGAGTTTCATTGCGGCCTCCAAATGATCTACCGCTTCCCCTTCCTCCTTGACCGCGCCCTCTTTGTCTTCCTTCAAACCTTTTACTCAACTTCTCTTCAACTTGTAGGGCAAACTGGTATGCTTCTTCAACGCTGGTCATTCTTACCAGACTTAATTCCTCCTGGATGCTAGGTCGCAACCCACTGATATAACGAGCAACCTTCTCCTTATTTGCTTCTACATGCCCCGCTCTAATCAGGAGTTGGTAAAACTCCTCTGTATATTCTTGGACTGATCTTCTTGCTTGCTTTAACCCATGCATCTTCTTAAACAGATCAAGCTCGTAGTCCACAGGAATGAACTGCTTCTTCAATTTGTCCACCATGTGATCCCATCTTGTGATCTTCTCCTTTCCTCTTCTAAGTCTTTCCAGTTGAACCTCTTGCCACCAAATTTTGGCATGGCCTTTCAGTTTGGCCTTTGCAAACTTAACCCTATCTGGGTCCCTTATATCCTCATACTCAAAGTATTCTTCCAGTTCATTGATCCAATCGATCAACTCATCTGGTTTCAAATTTCCCGAAAATATACCCACTTCAATTGTAGGTCTTTTTCCAAACCTAGTAATGGCCCTAAAAAGCCTTTCCTCTACAGGATTCAGAACTTCCCCGTCAACTTCCATTACTTCCTCTTCATTGTCATCCTCACTATTGTCATCTGCGGCAATATTTGCTCCTCTACGAAGCTCCTCTTGCAATTCTTGTACCTGTCTCTAGAGGGCTCTAACCTCCTCAGGATCAATGGCTCTAGCCCTTCCGCCACACTCTCTTTGTGGAGGCATCTTCTAACTTGAACCGACAACCACATAGTCCTGGTGCAAACTGCCTCACAGTCGACGCTCTGTCTACACACTCAGGAAAACCCACTCTGATACCACTTGATGGAGACACAACCCAAGAACAGAATAGACACAATAGAAAGGGGAAATTATATTAACTGAGAAAATAAGCTAGTACAAATAGTGCAGAGAAAATAAACTTCAAAACATGCCCTACAGGCTTACAATAGCATAACTCTGGAGAATATTTCTCCTTTTAGCACCTCCTCTCAAGCTCCAATCCGAACTGCCTTTTACAATGCCAAAAATCTCCTTAAATAGACCTCGGAGGGTTAAGGACTAGGAGTACATTCTAGAAATTGCTAGTAGGCATCCACCGACAAAATAGAAGGTTTCAGAAGCCGCGTTAGAAGTCAGTGCAAATCTAGAAGAATCTAGAAACGGTAGCCAAACTTTTGGGAGGCATAACTTTTGAACTATAGCTCTGATTGACAAACCATTTACATTTTTGGAAAGCTCTCAAAGTGCTCTATAGCCCTATGGATGAGCTTTGCTCATCCCCCATTTTTTGACACTTTTCGAGGTCATTTAATGCCCCAAACCTGACTTTGAAGCATTCTTAGGAGGTCTCCAAAACCTAAAAAACTGCAATAACTTTCAAACCGTGGGGCCTTTTGACCTGATTCTTTTTCTGGAATGCTCTAAATCTCAATTAGATCCATTTGGCCAAGTCACACCTTCTAGGTCACCAAAATGCTGGTCAAATTGCATGCTCCTATTTTTTTGAGATTTTCAAATGCACTGATAGTTGAACTATGAGAGTTGGAACCTTTATGTGAGCCAAATGGGTATCCAAAAATGTAAAGACATAAAATAGAAACTAAGTCTAAGTACATTTTTTAAGGTGACACAGGATTGCCCTTATATATCTGGATGCTCCTGCATCACACATTTTCTCATATTCACATATGCAAAGATCAAGTTTGACCAAAACTTGACCAGATTTAACCACGGTTGACTTGAGCTGACTAGTTTCGAAAATTGTTTTGAAATAATTAAATGCAATTATTTAATTAAATAGAGTACTTACTTCTAATTAATTAAACAAAGTTATTTAATGAAATGAGAAGTCATTCCTAATTAATTAAATGAAGTTATTTAATTAAATAAGAAAAGTGTCTCTAATTAATTAAAGATTATTTAATTAAATAGAAAAAGTAATTATGAGAGCATATCTCATTTTATTAAATTAAATATCTCAACAAAATCTCTCTTCTGTTTAAAAAGGGAAATTTCCAGTGTACTATTGATAAAAATTGAGTTAAATCAGCTAACTCCTTTTTCTACTCAAATTGAATCAGTTAACTCCTTATTTTACTCAAATTAAATCTGTTAACTCTCTTTAATTTGGAAATCTCCCTTTATGACTGAACTTCACCTTTAATCCTGACCATTGATTGAAATCGATCTCAACTGTTCATGAATTCGAAGAAAATCTATTTAAGAGACCCTCATCTCTTCATTTTGAAAGGTTGAATGAGAATTTGCATCGAATTGTTGTTGGAATTCATACTCACATTTGCTCATATTCACATACGCAAAGATCAAGTTTGACCAAAAGTTGACCAGATTTAACCATAGTTGACTTGAGTTAACTAGTTTTGTAATGCCCTGCCAAGGGATCCAAAGAATTAACCTAGAATTTTACTAACATTTTTTTTTTCCATAGAACTAAACATCACATATAAGTTTTGCACAATATTGGAAGCAATAGCAATGTCCATCTGAAAGTAAACATAACATAAATAATAGATTACATTCTTTAAGATCCCTTAACGTTGAATTACATACATGAATCCATCTAGTACAACATCCACATGAAATAATAATGATAAGGCTAATGTTTATATATTACATTTCAAATGCTCATTCATCCACTGTAAATGTCATAGGGTATGACAAGCTCAAAAAAATACATACATAGAATAAGGTACATCACCTATTCTAATCCATGATACATCAAAGTAGAGATAATCACATGATACAACATCATAGAGAACATATACATCCATCATAAACATCAAACATAATAAACTAAGTGCACGGTTCTCCCAACCATTAATAGTATCATTAGACTATCATGGATCTTAGCCATCCCTCCGTGCATAACTTTTCAAATCACCGAAGAGATCATCGGTATTAACATAGTAGGAATGTCACTCCTAATATATACAACATCATACGTATAAAGTAATCTAACATGCAAATAAAAGCATAAGATAACATCATCTGACATATGCTAAACATCAATGAAAAAGGATACATATCCACCATCATGAAGGACGCATCAACCACGATGTCTCAATGAATTTCAAAATGATAAGAGTGAAAAATACATTACCACCTGATTGTGTGGTACCAAAGTGGTCCACTCCCACCGTGCTGAGGAGATAATCTCAAGTCCCAAACAGGCTATCAAAATCACATAGCACAAATCTCCATAAGTTTAGGAATCCTAAAAGTATACTAACTCAAAGGTTCCAAATATAAAATTTGACATCTAATCCCAAAGGCACACAATGACATGTAGGAACCTACTATTCAAGCGGGAAAGTGTCATCACAATTATCACGTACAAGTTACCTTGGCAGTTAGCTAAACTCTACAAGTCCATACTAATTTCATGCAGCCACTAGTATCCTCTCATACTGGCGAGGTATACTACGGAATGCAAGGTCACAACCATGCATCTCACTACTCCCATCCTAGCTTGTACAAGCACTCAGGGCATGGGTGAGAACAAAACTCTTATCTTTTTAGGTTCATTTTGTTAGTATTAGGTGTGAATGTTATCACTTATTAATCCAACTTACAATGAGTTACCCTGGTAGCCTCTTAGGGCCCCGGCCCCCATTGCAAGCCACTTTCCGTCACTACATGGAAATATCCTACCCTAATGCTCATGGACTCATAAATCTCAAAATCACAAAAGATAATCCATAATAAAATCATCAAATATGCATAAAAGCATAAAATCTCTATGAGCAAGCATCCATAGAAAATCATGAACACAACAGCTCTCTATTGGCAACTGAAGTATCACTGATAATCAAATATCCAATGGTTCTCAATAACCAAAATATATATCTCAATCATACTGATCAAAGATTCCAAAAATGGTTGAGTCAAACATGTCACAACATGACATCATCAAGAATAAATCCACATCTCAATCTCATCATGGCGACTAGAAAATAATCAAGGATAACTGATCGATGACCAAAATAATGGTTAGGTCAAGAGTCTCATACACAAGAATCTCAACTATAACAATCAGTAATCACATCCAATACATAGAGCATTCCATCACAAACCATGGTTGGGTTTATAAAGATCGAGATTAAATATCATCATGACATCACAATCACATAACCCCCAAGCCTCTGGTAGACATCCTATAACTGGTCAACACTAGTCAACCCAAAACCCAAAACAATAGCATAAAGAATACACAATGTAAACACATGTTTTGATTTTGCTAAGTTTTCAAATTTGAATTTAAAAGACTCTGTTTACGTTTTTCCAAATTATATTAAGTGGAGAAATTTCACATTTTTCCTAACCCATGTATTTGTTTGATAGATAAAAGTTTCTCCCCAAAACTATTAGAGTCAATTTTCTAATTGATCAAATAATATTTTTTTATATAACATTGTTTGAAAATTGACACTCTCAATGAATCAAAACTTCGATTATATATTCTAATAACTAATCTTAATTAAACTAAGTTTAATTAAATTAATTATTAATATCTCTTCATAATTAACAAGCTCAATATCAATATTTTAAATCATTAAAAGAGTGATCCATTAATTTAGAACTCTATAATACATATATACTTTTATATATATATATATAAATATATATATATATATATATACATACATACATACATAAATATATATATATATATATAATAACATTTAATAATTAATGATATTGCAACAAAATTGAGATTCATATCCAAATCTCATATGAAATAACGTTGCAAATAAAACTTTATATAATTTAAAACCAAACTCAAATCGCAATGCGATTTTAAAATCGCGTGGCCCAATACATCCGCACCGCAGGTACATTGCAGATCGCAGGTACACTGCGATCTCGTAGGCCTGCGGTGGGTGGGGTATATAATACCCGTCCAACATCATATATATATTTTTTAATGCGATTTTCAATAATGTCTTTTTATAAAAACGTTCCCATGCGATATGAAATACTATTAACATGAAACTCTATCGCAATTTGACATTCGATTATTATATAAATAAATAAATATATCTATATATACATATGTATGTATATATATATATATATGGGTATATATATGTATATATATATGTGTGTGTGTGTATATAGATATATGTATATATATATATGTATATATATATACATGCAGAGTTTATCACCATCACAGCACATACATGCATATATATATATATATATATATATATATATGTATATAATGATATATATGTATATGTGTATGCGGATTCACAATTTACTTTGAAATTCCAATTCTCAAAATTCTCCTTTAAATATTTGATCTTCAAATTTATCCAATAAATAATATAATGGGTTTTGCTATGAATTTAAACCCTAGCCCCGTTTTCTTTCAGATCTATTCATATAAAGATTTCCACATAAATTCAATTGGCCATATTGAGAATGCATACAATAAAAATATGAAATTCCTTAGAAGACATGTGGAAGACACGAAGAAGACAGAGAATGTAAGATACAAAAATATTATAAGTAAAATCACAAGAATCTACCCGAATTCTGATGCTAATTCGCTCTTCCTCAGAAAATCCGCAGAGCAAGCTCCCTTCTTCAGAATTTTCGAATCCTCCAATGCTCCAATTGCAGTCCAAACGCTATGTCTAAACTTCTAGAGATGCCTGAATATAAAGAGCTCTTAGGAAACCTCTAGAATGTTTCTAAAAACAGCTAGAAGGTGTCACCAACTAAGCACGGGTCTTTTCCAACTTTCAAGATGAGCCATGCACTAACCCCTGTGTTGTTGACACATGAGAAATAGAAAAGTTCGTTAACTCCCATGCAAGCTTATAACTCCAATTTACTTTTTATATAATTTCTATTTAAATATTTATAACTTTTATTTTAATTTTTGTAACTTTTATTATTTTATTTATTTATTACTTTATTATTATTTTATTATTATTAATTTATAATTTATAATTTTCTTTTATTTAATTCTTTTCTCTGAATTAATTCTTATTTAATTAATTATACTCAAAATATCAAAGATCGTGATATTTTATTAATTTTCTCCAAAATAATTAATTTATTAATTAAATCTATTTATTAAGACTTAATTAATAGAAAATTCACCATAGACCTCCAAGATAAAATATGAAAACCCATCATAGAACAAATCATACAAAATCAGTCTAAAGGGTTAAAAATCATGAAATATCTCATCCGACACATACGGTGGGTACTCAACTCTGATACTTGTCCTAACTCACTAGGACAAATGGTTTAAAGTTTTGGGATTTGGACTTGAGAATGTATCTCCCTTCTCTTATCATTGAGATAGTATAATAGGGTACGCTCATCCTAGCAATTCAGGGAAGTCGATACTTGGTACCTGCAAGTTGAAGAAAAACCATGCATGTACATACAATATATATAATGCTAAGCTAAACAGATAATGGCAGGAAGTGGTGCATCGTGTAGATCCCGACTAAGCAGGTGATTACAACTCCCTTCCTTAACCACATCAAAAATGCTAATGCCCATAGCGAGTTCGAAAAGTAGTCTTGTGAATATCTGCTTCCTTAATGCGAAGCTGGTGGTATCCTGACTTAAGATCAATCTTGGAGAATACTGTAGCTCCCTTGATCTGATCGAATCAGTCATCAATCCTAGGTAAAGGATACCTATTCTTAATAGTCAACTCATTCAACTATTTTTAGTCAATGCAAAGGCGCAAAGAATCATCTTTCTTCTTCACAAAGAGCACTGGAGCTCCCCATGGTGATACACTAGGTCGAATGCTCCTTTTGGAAAGAATTTCCTCTAGCTGAAGACGTAGCTCACCCAATTCCTGTGTAGTCATACGATAAGGAGCTTTAGAGATAGCCTCCGCTCTAGGAATCAGATCAATACTAAAATCAATGTCCCTCTTAGGAGGCATGCCTGGAATCTCACTTGGGAAAGCATCCGCCTACTCCTGCAAAATTGAGTGATCCAAAGTCTTCCTCACAGGATCTTCTTCATCAAGATCATTTACCATAACAACAAATATCTGACATCCCTTATGGAAACTTCGCTTTAATTGCATAGCAGAAATCATCCACAAAGATATAGGCCTCGGTATCCCAATTATCTGCACATCATTCCCTCGGTCATCTTGGCACAAAATAATCTTCTTCCTACAATCTATACTGGCTCTATGAGATCCAAGCTAGTCCATGCCTAGAACCACATCATAGGAACCAAGGGGTATGAATCGAAGATCCACTACCATATCAAAGCTTCCTAAGCTAAGCCCACACCTATGAACTACAGAATCTGTGGAAACCTTAATGCTTGAGGCTAGTTCCACTTGCCAACCACGATCTTGCTTCACCACATCCAGCTTACACTTAGAAACTATAGATGGTGAAATAAATGAATCTATAGCTCTTGAGTCAAACAATACTGAAAGAGATATACCTCTAATAGCTCTTGTGGTCTCAACCACTGTTCCCTAGTGATCTGCCTGATGCTGATCAACTGCTGCAAATACTCTATGAGCTCTACCTGCATCACCAATTGTAGGCTCTGAAACTATAGGCCTAAGTCCTAAAAACTAAGGTGCTCACTGAGGACACTGAGCTGCATAATTTCCAATTTGACCACATGAAAAAACATTTCGTATTTCTATCGGAACCTCTTCCCATAGGTGGTACATTTGATTGCTGACAACTGTTCTTGCTAACAAAAGACTGGTTACTCTGAGCTGGCTGATTGGTCTAATTCTGTCTATTGCATTGAGCATTGCAGTTGTTCTTGGTGTTAGAACCTTTACCACCGCCTTGAGCTTGAGAATTTGAGCCCTTCTGTTGTTGTGTCTATTGAGACTGTTGCTGATACTGTTTCCCCTTAGAGAAAGAGAACTTCTTGTTACCACCTGAATTAAAGTTGCCTTTAGATCCTGATGCCGCTGGCACTCCTAAAAATCCACCTTGACAAGGTTGAAACTTTTCTCAACAAGGATAGCTCGATGCACTGCATCCTTGAGGGTTTTTGGCTCAAATACCTTAACTCCCCCAATAATACGGCTATTCAAACCCCTAATAAAGTGTTGTGTCAACTGAGCTGAATTTTCACTGAACCCTGAAAAAGGCATAAGCTCATAAAATTTACGCTCATACTCAGTCACTAACAAAGTGTTCTATCTAAGATTATGAAATTCACCAGCCCTTTGCTGTTTCCATTCCTCTAGTAGGAATCGTTCACGAAAACTCTCTAGGAATAACTCCCATGTAACACTGCTCATATCGATTCCCAACTTCTTCTCCTCAATTGTTTACCAAGTGGCCCCAAAATTCTCTAAATTAGTGATCGCAAACCTTGTCTTAACATTGTTGTTGAACTCCTGCATGAAAAAAATCCTGTCGAGAGAAATAAGCCACTGCTCGGCCACATAACCAGAACCTTGCCCATTGAAAGGCTTAACCTTGGATCTTGAAAGATCCTTCATCTGACTCGACACAATGGACCTCTGACAATCCTTCCGAGGACTTCTAGACCTAGGTCTATGCTCTTGTTCTATTTGATGCACTTTAGGCTATTCTTGAATAGGAGGTAGACATTCTAGAATAGTCCACATCATTTGTCTCAAACTGACCTCTTCAGACTCAGCTTGGTCCTCTCTATGGCTCTCTTCCTGCTATCTATTAGAGTGCTCTTCCCTGCTCTCTACACGAGCCGATCCCTCATGGGCAGACTCATGGGCACTGACAACTTTTCCACAACCACGACCTCTTCCACGGCCTCTACCACGGCCTCTAATAGAAGAATTAGTCCCAGATACCATCCTACAATAGTACAAAGTACTATTAAAATCACATGTTTCCATAGACTATGTTCAATTCTATGTTTAGGTTTAAGTAAAATTTCTAGTTTTAAAAACTAAGTGTTGAAGTATGAAAATTATACAACTAACAGTTCAAGTTCTATTTCAGTTCACCTAGTTTCAAATTGAACAGATACACTTGATAGTTAAAAGTTCTAGTTGTTCCAAAATACCTAGAGATCCAATGTAGAAACTCGAGCTCTGATACCAAATGTAATGCCCCGCCAAGGGATCCAAAGAATTAACATAGAATTTCACTAACATTTTTTTTTTCCATAGAAGCAAAAATCACATATAACTTTTGCACAATAACGGAAGCAATAGCAATGTCCATCTGAAAGTAAACATAACATAAATAATAGATTACATTCTTTAAGATCCCTTAACATTGAATTACATGCATGAATCCATCTAGTACAACATCCACATAAAATAATAATGATAAGGCCAATGTTTATACATTACATTTCAAATGCTCATTCATCCACTGTACATGTCACAGGTATGACAAGCTCAAAAATATACATACATAGAATAAGGTACATCACCTATTCTAATCCATGATACATCAAAGTAGAGATAATCACATGATACAAAATCATAGAGAACATATACATCCATCATAAAGATCAAACATAATAAACTAAGTGCACGGTTCCTCCCAACTGTTAATAGCATCATTAGACCATCATGGATCCTAGCCATCCCTCCGTGCGTAACATTCCAAATCATCGAAGAGATCATTGGTATTAACATAGTAGAAATGTCACTCCTAATATATACAACATCATATGTAGAAAGTAATCTAACATGCAAATAAAAGCATAAGATAACATCATCTAACATATGCTATACATCAATGAAAAAGGATACATATCCACCATCATCAAGGACTCATCAACCATGATGTCTCAATGAATCTCAAAATGATAAGAGTGGAAAATACACTACCACTTGACTGTGTGGTACCAAAGTGGTCCACTCCCACCATGCTGAGATAATCTCAAGTCCCAAACAGGCTATAAAAATAACATAGCACAAATCTCCATAAGTCCAAGAATCCTAAAAGTATACTAACTCAAAGGTTCCAAACACAAAATTTGACATCTAATCCTAGAGGCACACAATTACATGTAGGAACCTACTATGCAAACGAAAAAGTGTCATCACAATTATCATGTACAAGTTACACTAGCAGTTAGCTAGACTCCATGGGTCCATACTGATTTCATGCAGCCACTGGTATCCTTTCATACTGACGAGGCATACTACAGAATGCAAGGTCGCAACCATGTGTCTCACTACTCCCATCCTAGCCTGTACAAGCACTCAAGTTGACCAGATTTAATTACGGTTGACTTGAGTTGACTAGTTTCGAAAAGAATTTTGAAATAATTAAATGAAATTATTTAATTAAATGAATTACTTAATTCCAATTAATTAAACAACGTTATTTAATTAAATGAGAAGCCATTCCTAATTATTTAAATGAAGTTATTTAATTAAACAAGAAATGTGTCTCTAATTAAATAAAGGTTATATAATTAAATAGAAAAAGTAATTATGAGAGCATATCTCATTTTATTAAGTTAAATATCGCAACAAAATCTCTCTTCAATTCAAAAAGAGAAATTTCCAGTTCACTCGTGAAATTGTTTGTGCTCCTCAGCGTGCTAGTTAGGGTTAGCTGTGTAACCCATGGACCTAAGTCAGACTAAGTTATTTTGTCTCTTTGCTAATTTGGTTCTTAATCAAGTTTAGTCACCCTAATCCAAATTAGTGCTTAATCTGCATATTAGAGTTGTTAGTTGGTCCTAATTATTTTCTAGCCTTTGTTTGGCTCTAAACCTATTCCTAATGCTTCAAATCATGAAATTATTATACCCAAAGGGTATGGGTATGTGTTAGGGGTCTTTTCCAACCTTAAGCCCCTTTTTTTGACTTTTGAAGTCACTCAAAAAGTCTCTTTTTGCCCTTGTGCGAAAATTGACCATGGTTATCTTGAGTTACCTCACCTCACCTCCATTTAGGGTTTAACCATAGTGTAGGTTGAGTTAGGAGTTTCTAGAATTGTAAGTGGGTGGGGGTAGTTATTGATCCCTTTGGTGGTTGATTTTGAAGCTTATTTAGAGGCCCTTTCTTGGTCTAGTAGAGGTGGTTACCCAATCTCTACATTTAGAGAAGAGTTCTTGAGGATTGAAGGAAGGAGAAGGAAACTCTACTCAAACTTGTTCATTGCCATTACCTCTTTGTAAAGGTTGGAATCCTCATCTCCCTTGTTCAGATTTCATTCTTGTTTCATGCTTATTCTACCGTGTTTTTGTTTCAATGTTTGTATGTTTGTGGGTATGTTGGGAAGCTTTGAAAAACCATATTTTTTTTTGGATGATTTCCTTTTATGTTTATGTTGAAATTTTGTGATTTTCTTGCATGGGAGTTTTGGTATTACTCACCCTTGGATAGGGCAGAAGTGACCAATTTTAGGAAAGGGTTTTTTAGTCAAAATCCAACCAGTGTAGAGTCTCTTCTCAGGGTGAGAAGAGGTAGAAAAGGTAGGGTGTTATGGGCCCCTACCTGTCAGCACAAACTTTGTATGATTATGGTATGTTGAAATGGAAGAATGGAAGTTCTTGGTATATAGCCCCGATTGGGCATTTGTTTGGTGTTGTGCTTGACTTCTCCTGGTTGGAAGAATCCACCTTTCCCCTAGTTTTGATTCATTGTGAATCCTATTGTGTAAACCATGTATGATTATGCTTGCTTTATTGTCTCTTGGTTATGCTTGTGGTCACCTGATCAGATTCTGTTCCCTCCACGATTCTCAGAAATGTGATGCAGAAAAAGATAAATACCCCTTGATAAAGGCCATGAAGGAAACTTATTTTGGATGGTTGAAAATTTGGAGATTGGAATCCTATGATTATTGTATTTCTATTTTGTTGTAGTGGCCATGATGCCGGGTTTTCTTCCTGGTTCTTTCTCGGCTGAGCCCTTGAATCAGGTTGATAATAAAATAAGTGATTGAGTAAATTTTGCTTCTCTTAAATTTTTTGTATTCTATGTTGTCATATGAATGTGTATCAAAGATAAGATGAAACAATGATGTTCAATTATGCAAGATTCAAATTGTAAATGTATGGTATTTCCTTTGATTTTGGTATGATTTAGTTTATGGATGGTTGTGTTGAAAGTGAATTTGCAAGAACATGTAGGAAAGAATTATGTCAAGATATCCAAACTTAAATCTGAAAACACGATAGAGGAAAGAACTTGGTGTGTTTTGATACTCCCATCAAAATGAATAGAGCATTATCATTTTGATCTCTTTATTGTCTCAATTGCCTTAAGACTAGTTTAGTCACTATGTTATTCCAATTTTGCTCCATCAGTTATAATAGATAGTTAAATGAATATGTAGATGATTATTTCATGTAATGTGGTATCATTGAAATGCATAGTATTTAGGGATCATAGAAATTATCAACTCAAAATTCATAAGAGATTTACGTAGGTTTGATGATCTTGCAATAGTGATTTTGTTGAGCATGATACATAATAGGTGATAAGTTAATATCATTATGTATTAAAAACACCAATCCTATAAAATTCCATAGCAAGACTTAAACCTACAAGCAAGTTTCAAATGCATGGAAATTAAGAATAAGACTTGCAGTAGCACATATATCACTCTGGAAATTGTATGGCAAAAAAAAAAGAGTTCATACTATTACAGTCTAATATTATAATGGACCTTCCATGATTTAAAACCAATATCCTAAATATCCTAACTGTTACCTATAAATTCTTTTATGGTTAATGCTCTACTTTTTTCTCCTTGGACGTCATCTTTTTAATACATTAAATATTTTGTTGTTGTTGTTTTGAGCAAGTCAATAGTCATCATGAAAGATGACATCACCTGCAAAGTCTCCTTGTCTGGGACGTTGTCTTTGGTTGAGTGTAGGGTTGCTTTAATTTGTTTTTACTTTAGCTTATCCCTCTTCTCCACCAATCTCCATGGATGGGAGTCATTTTTTTTTTACATGCTGACCCACGTACTTGGCTAGGTCTCCTTGGGGCTGCGTGTTGCAGACCCTCATTTTGCACAGACCATTTTGGGCTGCGTGTAGAGCATGGGGAACTGTGGGGAGGGGTTAGGTGGGTTTAGTGGGTTAGTAAGGTTTTGGGATTAGATTAGTAGGTTAGTAGGATATGCTTAGTTGTTAGTAGTTTAGGTTAGATTAAGTTATAGTGTTTAGTATAGCTTTTAAGTTAAAATTAGTTAGTTTTAAATTTTAAGATTAGTTTTAGATTTAGTTAGTTATTTATTTAATTTTACTTTCTTTATTAATATTTTCTAATAGTTAGTTTAAAATGTAATCTTAATTTGTTAAGTAATAAGTTGTGTTAGTTTAGGTTAGATGTTGTGTTATTTTAAAGTTAGTAGAAAATTAAGTTAGCTTACTATTATATTGTTTTAATGTAATATAGTTTAGATTTTAATTAGTTCGTAATTGTAGATATATGTATATTCTAGTTTAGTTTAGCTATAATATAGTTTTAGTTTGGCGTTAATAGAATGGTGATCTTATTAGAATTAAAAGGGTAAGCTTAATTTTGTTATAAATTGTGTATCGTGCCAAATTATAGGTTCTATCATCATTTAACTTGTAGAACTATAATTCTCTTCTAATGTTTTCTTTTAACTAGTTTTAATATATTATTGATTTATATTTAGTCAGTACGTATTAGATTTAGTTAGTTTTGCTCTTAGATTAATTTAGTTATTTTTTATCAAATGTTAGATAATTTTCAATTAGTTTTAGATTAATAATTATTAGTTGAGATCAGTCTACATATTATGTTGATTAAAATCTGGATTAGTATTAATCATGTTAGTTTGGTAGTGTTTCTTTTTATATATGCATTCGTAATTAAATGGTTATGTAGCTAAGTGTTAATCAATTAAGTTTTAAATCTCTTTAGTAAAGTAGCTTAATTTAAGGGTCATTGGTTAATTAAAACAAGTTTTTAAGTAGATTTTAATTGCTTAGATATTTGACAAAACAATCTCGTAGTCATCTACACTTTTAATTTAAACAATTTTAACTATGATGTTGTATAAGACATGTAAGAACATAAGTTACCATTATAAATCTTAGAACAACGTTTTAATATCTTGTCGATGTAATCGTCCTCATGTTATTATCCTTAGACGTAATGTAGAGAACCTGTACTTGAAATGTTATCTCAATCTTTTCTCTTAGAGCATTTCAATTAACATTTTTTCTATAAAAAAATTTAATTGTGTTTGTCATCTCGTATTTTGGGCATGACACATGTTTGAGCAAAAGTTGACCAGATTTCACCATGACTGACTTGAGTTGACTAGTTTCGAAATTTTTTTTGAAATAATTAAATGAAATTATTTAATTAAATGGAGTACTTACTTCTAATTGATTAAACAAAGTTATTTAATTAAATGAGAAGCCATTCCTAATTAATTAAATGAACTTATTTAATTAAATAAGTAAAGTGTCTCTAATTAATTAAAGATTACTTAATTAAATAGAAAAAGTAATTATGTGAGAATATCTCATTTTATTAAATTAAATATCTCAACAAAATCTCTCTTCAGTTTAAAAAGGGAAATTTCCAGTTCACTATTGATTAAAAATGAGTTAAATCAGTTAACTCTTTTTTCTACTCAAATTGCATCAATTAACTCCTCATTTTACTCAAATAAAATCTGTTAACTCCCATTAATTTGGAAACCTTCCTTTATGACTGAACTTCACCTTTAATCCTGACCGTTGATTGCAATCGATCGAAACGGTTGATAAATTTCATGAAAGTCTATTTAAGAGAGCCCCATATCTTCATTTTAAAAGGTTGAATGAGAATTTGCATCGAATTGTTGCTGGAATTCATACTCACATTTGCTCATATTCACATACGCAAAGATCAAGTTTGACCAAAAGTTGACCAAATTTAACCACGGTTGACTATAGTTGACTAATTTTTGAAAAGAATTTTGAAATAATTAAAAGAAATTATTTAATTAAATGGAGTACTTATTCTAATTAACTAAACAAAGTTATTTAATTAAATGAGAAGCCATTCCTAATTAATTAAATGAAGTTATTTAATTAAATAAGAAAAGTGTCTCTAATTAATTAAAGACTATTTAATTAAATAGAAAAAGTAATTATGAGAGTATATCTCATTTCATTAAATTAAATATCTCAAAAAAATTTCTCTTCAGTTCAAAAAGGGAAATTTCCAGTTCAATGATGAAAAAAAATGAGTTAAATCAGTTAACTCCTTTTTCTACTCAAATTCAATTAGTTAACTCCTTATTTTACTCAAATTAAATCTGTTAACTCCCTTTAATTTGGAAATCTCCCTTTATGACTGAACTTCACCCTTAATCCTGACCATTGATTGAAATCGATCTCAATAGTTGATGAATTCCATGAAAGTCTATTTAAGAGACACTCATCTCTCCATTTTGAAAGGTTGAATGACAATTTGCATCGAATTGTTGCTAGAATTCATTCTCACATTTGCTAATATTCATATACGCAAAGATCAAGTTTTACCAATAGTTGACTAGATTTAACCACGGTAGACTTGAGTTGACTAGTTTCGAAAAGAATTTTGAAATAATTAAATAAAATTATTTAATTAAATGGAGTACTTACTTCTAATTAATTAAACAAAGTTATCTAATTAAATGAGAAGCCATTCCTAATTAATTAAATAAAGTTATTTAATTAAATAAGAAAAGTGTCTCTAATTAATTAAAGATTATTTAATTAAATAGAAAAAGTAATTATGACAGCATATCACATTTCATTAAATTAAATATCTCAACAAAATCTCTCTTCAGTTCAAAAAGGGAAATTTTCTGTTCACTATTGCTAAAAAATGAGTTAAATCAGTTAACTCCTTTTTCTACTCATATTGAATCAGTTAACTCTTTATTTTACTCAAATTAAATCTGTTAACTCCTTTTAATTTGGAAATCTCCCTTTATGACTGAACTTCACCTTTAATCTTGATGGTTGATTGAAATCGATCTCAACCGTTGATGAATTCTAGAAAAGTCTATTTAAGAGACCCTCATCTCTTCATTTTGAAAGGTTGAATGAGAATTTGCATCAAATTGTTGTTGGAATTCATACTCACATTTGTTCATATTCACATACGCAAAGATCAAGTTTGACCAAAAGTTGATCAGATTTAACCACGGTTGACTTGAGTTGACTAGTTTCAAAAAGAATTTTGAAATAATTAAATGAAATTATTTAATTAAATGGAGTACTTACTTATAATTAATTAAAAAAGGTCATTTAATTAAATGAGAAGCCATTCGTAATTAATTAAATGAAGTTATTTAATTAAATAGAAAAAATAATTATGAGAACATATCTCATTTTATTAAATTAAATATCTCAACAAAATCTCTCTTCAGTTCAAAAAGGAAAATTTCCAGTTCACTATTGATAAAAAATGATTAAAATCAGTTAACTCCGTTTTCTACTCAAATTGAAGTAGTTAACTCCATACTTTACTCAAATTAAATCTGCTAACTTCCTTTAATTTGGAAATCTCCCTTTATGACTGAACTTCACCTTTAATCCTGACCGTTGATTGAAATCGATCTCACCCGTTGATGAATTTCAAGAAAGTCTATTTAAGAGACCCTCATCTCTTCATTTTGAAAGGTTGAATAAAAATTTGCATCAAATTGTTGTTGGAATTCATACTCACATTTGCTCATATTCACATACGCAAAGATCAAGTTTGGCCAAAATTTGACCAGATTTAAACATAGTTGACTTGAGTTGACTAATTTTGAAAAGAATTTTGAAATTAGTTAATTAAATGAAATACTTACTTCCAATTAATTAAACAAAGTTATTTAATTAAATGAGAAGCCATTCCTAATTAATTAAATGAAGTTATTTAATTAAATAAGAAAAGTGTCTCTAATTAATTAAAGATTACTTAATTAAATGGAAAAAGTAATTATGAGAGCATATCTCATTTTATTAAATTAAATATCTCAACAAAATCTCTCTTCAGTTCAAAAAGGGAAATTTTCAGTCCACTATTTATCAAAAATGAGTTAAATACGTTAACTCCTTTTTCTACTCAAATTGAATCAGTTAACTCCTTATTTTACTCAAATTAAATCTGTTAACTCCCTTTAATTTGGAAATCTCCCTTCATGACTGAACTTCACCTTTAATCTTGACCATTGATTGAAATTAATCTCAACCGTTGATGAATTTCAAGAAAGTCTATTTAAGAGACCCTCATCTCTTCATTTTGTAAAGTTGAATGAGAATTTGCATCGAATTGTTGCTGGAATTCATACTCACATTTGCTAATATTCACATACACAAAGATCAAGTTTGACCAAAAGTTGACCATATTTAACCACGGTTGACTTGAGTTGACTACTTTTGAAAAGAATTTTGAAATAATTAAATGAAATTATTTAATTAAATGGAGTACTTACTTCTAATTAATTAAACAAAGTTATTTAATTAAATGAGAAGCCATTCCTAATTAATTAAATGAAGTTATTTAATTAAATAAGAAAAGTGTCTCTAATTAATTAAAGATTATTTAATTAAATAGAAAAATTAATTATGAGAGCATATCTCATTTTATTAAATTAAATATCTCAACAAAATCTCTATTGAGTTCAAACAGGGAAATTTCCAGTTCACTATTGATAAAAAATGAGTTAAATTAGTTAACCCCTTTTTCTACTCAAATTAAATCAGTTAACTCCTTATTTTACTCAAATCAAATCTGTTAACTCCCTTTAATATGGAAATCTCCGTTTATGACTGAACTTCACCTTTAATCCTGACCGTTGATTGAAATCGATCTTAACCGTTGATGAATTTTAGAAAAGTCTATTTAAGAGACCCTTATCTCTTCATTTTGAAAAGTTGAATAAGAATTTGCATCGAATTGTTGCTAGAATTCATACTCACATTTGCTCATTTCACATATGCAAAGATCAAGTTTGACCAAAAGTTGACCAGATTTAACCACAGTTGACTTGATTTGACTAATTTCAAAAATTCTTTTGAAACAATTAAACGAATTTTTTTAATTAAATGGAGTACTTATTTCTAATTAATTAAACAAAGTTATTTAATTAAATGAGAAGCCATTCCTAATTAATTAAATGAAGTTATTTAATTAAATAAGAAAAGTGTCTCTACTTAATTAAAGATTATTTAATTAAATAGAAAAATTAATTATAAGAGCATATCTCATTTTATTAAGTTAAATATCTCAACAAAATGTCTCTTCAGTTCAAAAAGAAAAATTTACAGTTCACTGTTGATAAAAAATGAGTTAAATCAGTTAACTCCTTTTTCTACTCAAATTGAATCGGATAACTCCTTATTTTACTCAAATTAAATCTATTGACTTCCTTTAATTTGGAAATCTCCTTTTATACTAGAACTTCACCTTATAATCTTGACCATTGATTAAAATCAATCTCAACCATTGATGAATTCCAAGAAAGTCTATTTAAGAGACCCTCATCTCTTCATTTTGAAAGGGTGAATGAGAATTGGTATCTAATTTTTGCTAGATTTCATACTCACATTTGGTCATATTCACATACGCAAAGATCAAAATTGACCAAAAGTTGACTAGATTTAGCCACGGTTGACTAGTTTTGAAAAGAATT
The DNA here is from genome assembly GCA_028749045.1 of Cupressus sempervirens. NCBI lineage: Eukaryota > Viridiplantae > Streptophyta > Pinopsida > Cupressales > Cupressaceae > Cupressus > Cupressus sempervirens. The sequence goes on from CM053783.1 coordinate 116,394,938, forward strand.
TTGAAATAATTAAACGAAATTATTTTATTAAATGGAGTACTTACTTCTAATTAATTAAACAAAGTTATTTAATTAAATGAGAAGTCATTCCTAATTAATTAAATGAAGTTATTTAATTAAATAATAAAAAGTGTCTCTAATTAATTAAATATTATTCAATTATATAGAAAAAGTAATTATGAGAGCATATCTCATTTTATTAAATTAAATATGTCAAGAAAATCTCTCTTCAGTTCAAAAAGGGAAATTTTCAATTCACTATTGATAAAAAATGAGTTAAATCAGTTAACTCCTTTTTCTACTCAAATTGAATGAGTTAACTCCTTATTTTACTCAAATTAAATCTGTTAACACCCTTTAATTTGGAAATCTCCTTTTATGACTAAACTTCACCTTTAATCCTAACCATTGATTGAAATCGATCTCAACTGTTGATGAATTCTAAGAAAGTCTATTTAACAGCACTCATCTCTTCTTTTTGAAATGTTGAATGAGAATTTGCATCGAATTGTTGTTGGAATTCATACTCACATTTGTTCATATTCACATACGCAAAGATCAAGTTTGACCAAAAGTTGACCAGATTTAACCATGGTTGACTTGAGTTGACTAGTTTCAAAAATAAATTTGAAATAATTAAATGAAATTATTTAATTAAATGAAGTACTTACTTCTAATTAATTAAACAAAGTTATTTATTAAATGAGAAGCCATTTCTAATTAATTAAATTAAGTTATTTAATTAAATAAGAAAATTGTCTCTAATTAATTAAAGATTATTTAATTAAATAGAAAAAGTAATTATGAGAGCATATCTCATTTTAATAAATTAAATATCTCAACAAAATCTCTCTTCAATTCAAAAAGAGAAATTTCCAGTTCACTATTGATAAAAAATGAGTTAAATGAGTTAACTCCTTTTTCTACTCAAATTGAATCAGTTAACTCTTTATTTTACTCAAATTAAATCTGTTAACTCCCTTTAATTTGGAAATCTCCCTTTATGATTGAACTTCATCTTTAATCCTGACTGTTGATTGAAAACAATCTCGACCATTGATGAATTTAAATAATGTCTATTTAAGAGACCCTCATCTCTTCATTTTGAAAAGTTGAATGAGAATTTGCATCGAATTGTTGCTGGAATTCATTCTCACATTTGCTCATATTCACATATGCAAAGGTCAAGTTTGACCAAAAGTTGACCAGATTTAACCACAGTTGACTTGAGTTGACTAGTTTCAAAAAAAAATTGAAATAATTAAATAAATTTTTTTAATTAAATGGAGTACTTACTTCTAATTAATTAAACAATGTTATTTAATTAAATCAGAAGCCATTCCTAATTAATTAAATGAGGTTATTTAATTAAATAAGAAAAGTGTCTCTAATTAATTAAAGATTATTCAGTTAAATACAGAAAGTAATTATAAGAGCATATCTCATTTTATTAAAATAAATATCTCAACAAAATGTCGCTTCATATTCACATTTAATTCATACTCACATTTGCTCACATTCACATACACAAAGATCCAGATTGACCAAAAGTTGACCAGATTTAACCACGGTTGACTTGAGTTGACTAGTTTCGACAAAAATTTTGAAATAATTAAACGAAATTATTTTATTAAATGGGGTACTTACTTCTAATTAATTAAACAAAGTTATTTAATTAAATGAGAAGTCATTCCTAATTAATTAAATAAAGTTATTTAATTAAATAAGGAAAGTGTCTCTAATTAATTAAAGATTATTTAATTATATAGAAAAAGTAATTATGAGAGGATATCTCATTTTATTACATTAAATATCTCAACAAAATCTCTCTTCAGTTCAAAAAGGGAAATTTTTAGTTCACTATTGATCAAAAATGAGTTAAATCAGTTAACTCTTTTTTCTAGTCAAATTGAATCAGTTAACTCTTTATTTTACTCAAATTAAATGTGTTAACTCCCTTTAATTTGGAAATCTCCCTTTATGACTAAACATCACCTTGAATCCTAACCATTGATTGAAATCGATCTCAACCATCGATGAATTCTAAGAAAGTCTATTTAACAACCCTCATCTCTTCATTTTGAAAGCTTGAATGAGAATTTGCATCGAATTGTTGTTGGAATTCATACTCACATTTCCTCATATTCACATAAGCAAAGATCAAGTTTACCAAAAGTTGACCAAATTTAACCATGGTTGACTTGAGTTGACTATTTTTGAAAAGAATTTTGGAATAATTAAATGAAATTATTTAATTAAATGGAGTACTTACTTCTAATTAATTAAACAAAGTTATTTAATTAAATGAGAAGCCATTCCTAATTAATTAAATGAAGTTATTTAATTAAATAAAAAAAGTGTCTCTAATTAATTAAAGATTATTTAATTAAATAGAAAAAGTAATTATAATAGCATATCTCATTTTATTAAATTAAATATCTAAACAAAATCTCTCTTCAGTTCAACAAGAAAAATTTCCAGTTCACTATTGATCAAAAATGAGTTAAATCAGTTAACTCCTTTTTCTACTCAAATTGAATTAGTTAACTCTTTATTTTACTCAAATTAAATATGTTAACGCTCTTTAATTTGGAAATCTTCCTTTATGACTGAACTTCACCTTTAATCCTGACCATTGATTGAAATCGATCTCAACCGTTGATGAATTCCAAGAAAGTCTATTTAAGAGACCCTCATCTCTTCATTTTCAAAAGTTGAATGAGAATTTGCAACGAATTTTTGCTTCTATTCATACTCACATTTGCTCATATTCACATACGCAAAAATAAAGTTTGACCAAAAGTTGACCAAATTTAACCACGGTTGACTTGAGTTGACTAGTTTCGAAATGAATTTTGAAATAATTAAATAAAATTATTTAAATAAATGCAGTACTTACTTATAATAAATTAAAGAAAGTTATTTAATTAAATGAGAAGCCATTCCTAATTAACTAAATGAAGTTATTTAATTAAATAAGAAAAGTGTCTCTAACTAATTAAAGATTATTTAATTAAATATAAAAAGTAATTATGAGAGCATATCCCATTTTATTAAATTAAATATCTCAACAAAATCCCTCTTCAGTTCAAAAAGGGAAATTTCCAGTTCTTTATTGATGAAAAATGAGTTAAATTAGTTAACTCCTTTTTCTACTCAAATTTAATCAGTTAACTCCTTATTTTACTCAAATAAAATCTGTTAACTCCCTTTAATTTGAAAATCTCCCTTTATGACTGAACTTCACTTTTAATCCTGACAGTTCATTGAAATTGATCTCAACCGTTGATGAATTATAGGAAAAACTATTAAAGAGACCCTCATCTCTTCATTTTGAAAGGTTAAATGAGAATTTGCATCGAATTGTTATTGGAATTCATACTCATATTTGTTCATCTTCACATACGCAAAGATCAAGTTTGACAAAAAGTTGACCAGATTTAACCACGGTTGACTAGTTTTGAAAAGAATTTTAAAATAATTAAACAAAATTATTTAATTAAATGGAGTACTTACTTCTAATTAATTAAACAAAGTTATTTAATTAAATGAGAAGTCATTCCTAATTAATTAAATGAAGTTATTTAATTAAATAAGAAAATTATCTCTAATTAATTAAAGATTATTTAATTAAATAGAAAAAGTAAGTATAAGAGCATATCTTATTTTATTAAATTAAATATCTCATCAAAATGTCTCTTCAGTTCAAAAAGAAAAATTTCCAGTTCACTATTGATAAAAAATGAGTTAAATCAGTTAACTCCTTTTTCTACTCAAATTGAATCAGTTAACTCCTTATTTTACTCAAATTAAATCTGTTAACTCCCTTTAATTTGGAAATCTCATTTTATACCAGAACATCACCTTATAATCTTAACCGTTGATTTAAATCGATCTCAACCGTTGATGAATTTTAGGAAAGTCTATTTAAGAGACCCTCATCTCTTCATTTTGAAAAGTTGATTGAAAATTTGCATCGAATTGTTACTGGAATTCATACTCACATTTGCTCATATTCACATACGCAAAGATCAAGTTTGACCAAAAGTTGAGCAGATTTAACCATGGATGACTTTAGTTCACTAGTTTCGAAAAGAATTTTGAAATAATTACATGAAATTAATTAATCAAAAGGAGTCCTTACTTCTAATTACTTAAACAAAGTTATTTAATTAAATGAGAATCCATTCCTAATTAATTAAATGAAGTTATTTAATTAAATAAGAAAAGTGTCTGTAATTAATTAAACATTATTTAATCAAATAGAAAAAGTAATTATGAGAGAATATCTCATTTTATTAAAAAAAATATCTCAACAAAATCTCTCTTCAGTTCAAAAAGAAAAATTTTCAGTTCACTATTGATAAAAAATGAGTTAAATCAATTAACTCTTTTTTTTACTCAAATTGAATCAATTTACTCCTTATTTTACTCAAATTAAATCTGTTAACTCTCTTTAATTTTGAAATCTCCCCTTATGACTGAACTTCGCCTTTAATCCTGACCGTTGATTGAAATCGATATCAACCGTTGTTGAATTCCAGGAAAGTCTATTTAAGAGATCCTCATCTCTTCATTTTGAAAGGTTGAATGAGAATTTGCGGTGAATTGTTGCTGGAATTCATACTCACATTTTCTTATATTCACATATGCAAAGATCAAGTTTGACCAAAAGTTGAGCAGATTTAACCACGGTTGACTTCAGTTCACTAGTTTCAAAAAGAATTTTGAAGTAATTAAATGAAATTATTTAATTAAATGGAGTACTTACTTCTAATTAATTCAACAAAATTATTTAATTAAATGAGAAGCCATTCCTAATTAATTAAATGAAGTTATTTAATTAAATAAGAAAAGTGTCTCTAATTAATTAAAAATTATTTAATTAAATAGAAAAAGTAATTATGAGAGCATATCTCATTTTATTAAATTAAATATCTCAACAAAATTTCTCTTCAGTTCAAAAAGGGAAATTTCCTATTCATTATTGATAAAAAATGAGTTAAATCAGTTAACTCTTTTTTCTACTCAAATTTAATTATTTAACTCCTTATTTTACACAACTTAAATCTGTTAACTCCCTTTAATTTGGAAATCTCATTTTATGACTAAACTTCACCTTTAATCATGACCGTTGATTGAAATCGATCTCAACCATTGATGAATTTTAGGAAAGTCTATTTAAGAGACGCTCATCTCTTCATTTTGAAATGTTGAATGAGAATTTGCATCAAATTGTTGCTGAAATTCATACTCACATTTGCTCATATTCACATACACAAAGATCAAGTTTGACCAAAAGTTGACCAGATTTGACCACAATTGACTTGAGTTGACTAGTTTCGAAAAGAATTTTGAAATAATTAAACAAAATTATTTAATTAAATGGAGTACTTACTTCTAATTAATTAAACAAAGTTATTTAATTAAATGAGAAGCCATTTCTAATTAATTAAATGAAGTTATTTAATTAAATAAGAAAAGTGTCTTTAATTAATTAAAGATTATTTAATCAAATAGAAAAAGTAATTATGAGAGCATATCTCATTTTATTAAATTAAATATTTCAATAAAATATCTATTCAGTTGAAAAAGGGAAATTTCCTGTTCATTATTGATAAAAAATGAGTTAAATTAGTTAACTCTTTTTTCTAATCAAATTGAATCAGTTAACTCCTTATTTTACTCAAATTAAATCTGTTAACTCCCTTTAATTTGAAAACCCCCTTTTATAACTGAACTTCACCTTTAATGCTGACCGTTGATAGAAATTGATCTCAACCGTTGATGAATTTCAGAAAAGTCTATTTAAGAGACCCTCATCTCTTAATTTTGAAAGGTTGAATGAGAATTTGCATTGAATTGTTGTTGGAATTCATACTCACATTTGCTCATATTCACATATGCAAAGATCAAGTTTGACCAAAATTTGACCATATTTAATCACGGTTGACTTGAGTTGACTAGTTTCGAAAAGAATTTTGAAATAATTAAACAAAATTATTTAATTAAATGGAATACTTACTTCTAATTAATTAAATAAAGTTATTTAATTAAATGAAAAGTCATTCATAATTAATTAAATGAAGTTATTTAATTAAATAAAAAAAGTTTCTCTATTTAATTAAAGATTATTTAATTAAATAGAAAAAGTAATTATGAGAGCATATCTCATTTTATTAAATTAAATATCTCAACAAAATCTCTCTTCAGTTCAAAAAAGAAAATTTCCAGTTTAGTATTGATCAAAAATGTGTTAAATCAGTTAACTCTTTTTTCAACTCAAATTGAATCAGTTAACTCCTTATTTTACTCAAATTAAATCTGTTAACTCCCTTTAATTTGGAAATCACCCTTTATGACTGAACTTCACCTTTAATCCTGACCGTTGATTGAAATCGATCTAAACCGATGATGAATTCTAGGAAAGTCTATTTAAGAGACCCTCATCTCTTCATGTTGAAAAGTTGAATGAGAATTTGCATCAAATTTTTGCTAGAATTCACACTCACATTTGCTCATATTCACATAGGCAAAGATCAAGTTTGACCAAAAGTTGGCCAGATTTAACCATGGTTGACTTGAGTTGACTAGTTTCGAGAAAATTTTGAAATAATTAAACAAAATTATTTAATTAAATAGAGTACTTACTTCTAATTAAGTAAAAAAAGTTATTTAATTAAATGAGAAGCCATTCCTAATTAATTAAATGAAGTTATTTAATTAAATAAGAAAAGTCTCTAATTAATTAAAGATTATTTAATTAAGTAGAAAAAGTAATTGTGAGAGCATATCTCATTTTATTAAATTAAATATCTCAACAAAATCTCTCTTCAGTTCAAAAAGAGAAATTTCCAGTTCACTATTGATCAGACATGAGTTGAATTAGTTAACTCTTTTTTCTACTCAAATTGAATCAGTTAACTCCTTATTTTACTCAAATTAAATATGTTAACTCCCTTTAATTTGGAAATCTTCCTTTATGACTGAACTTCACCTTTAATCCTAACTGTTGATTAAAATCGATCTTAACCGTTGATGAATTCCAAGAAAATATATTTCAAAGACCCTCATCTCTTCATTTTGAAAGGTTGAATGAGAATCTGCATCGAATTGTTGTTTGAATTCATACTCACATTTGCTCATATTCACATACGCAAAGATCAGGTTTGACCAAAAGTTGACTAGATTTAGCCACGGTTGACTTGAGTTGACTAGTTTCGAAAAGAATTTTGAAATAATTAAACAAAATTATTTAATTAAATGGAGTACCTACTTCTTATTAATTAAAAAAAGTTATTTAATTAAATGAGAAGCCATTCCTAATTAATTAAATGAAGTTATTTAATTAAATAAAAAAAGTGTCCCTAATTAATTAAAAATTATTTAATTAAATAGAAAAAGTAATTATGAGAGCATATCTCATTTTATTAAATTAAATATCTCAGCAAAATCTCTCTTCAGTTCAGAAAGGGAAAATTTTAGTTTATTATTGATCAAAAATGAGTTAAATTAGTTAATTCCTTTTTCTACTCAAATTGAATCATTTAACTCCTTATTTTACTCAAATTAAATCTGTTAACTCCCTTTAATTTGGAAATCTCCCTTTATGACTGAACTTCGCCTTTAATCCTAACCGTTGATTGAAATCGATCTCAACCGTTGATGAATTTCAAGAAAATCTATTTAAGAGACCCTCATCTCTCCATTTTGAAAGGTTGAATGAGAATTTGCATCGAATTGTTGGTGGAATTCATACTCACATTTGCTCATATTCACATACGCAAAGATCAAGTTTGACCAAAAGTTAACCAAATTTAACAACGGTTGACTTGAGTTGACTAGTTTCGAAAAGAATTTTGAAATAATTAAGTGAAATTATTTAATTAAATGTAGTACTTACTTCTAATTAATTAAACTAAGTTATTTAATTAAATGAGAAGCCATTCCTAATTAATTAAATGAAGTTATTTAATTAAATAAGAAAAGTGTCTCTAATTAATAAAAGATTATTTAATTAAATAGAAAAAGTAATTATGAGAGCATATCTTATTTTATTAAATTAAATATCTCAACAAAATCTCTCCTCAGTTCAAAAAGAGAAATTTTCAGTTCACTATTGATCAAAAATGAGTTGAATCAGTTAACTGCTTTTTCTACTCAAATTGAATCAGTTAACTCCTTATTTTACTCAAACTAAATCTGTTAACTCCTTTTAATTTGGAAATCATCCTTTATGACTGAACTTCACCTTTAGTTTTGACCGTTGATTGAAATCGATCCCAACCGTTGATAAATTTTAGAAAAGTCTATTTAAGAGACCCTCATCTCTTCATTTTGAAAGGTTGAATGAGAATTTGCATCGAATTATTGTTATAATTCATACTCACATTTGCTCATATTCAGATATGCAAAGATCAAGTTTGACCAAAAGTTGACCAGATTTAACCACGGTTGACTTGAGTTGACTAGTTTCGAAAAGAATTTTGAAATAATTAAATGAAATTATTTAATTAAATGGAGTACTTACTTCTAATTAATTAAAAAAAGTTATTTAATTAAATGAGAAACCATTCTTAATTAATTAAATAAAGTTATTTAATTAAATAAGAAAAGTGTGTCTAATTAATTAAAGATTATTTAATTAAATGGAAAAATTAATTATGAGAGCATATCTCATTTTATTAAATTAAATATCTCAAAAAAATCTCTCTTCAGTTCAAAAAGGGAAATTTTTAGTTCACTATTGATCAAAAATGAGTTAAATCAGTTAACTCCTTTTTCTACTCAAATTGAATTAGTTAACTCTTTATTTTACATAAATTAAATCTATTAACTCCCTTTAATTTGAAAATTTCACTTTATGACTGAACTTCACCTTTAATCATGACCATTGTTTGAAATCAATCTCAATCGTTGATGAATTTCAGGAAAGTCTATTTAAGAGACCCTCATCTCTTCATTTTGAAAGGTTGAATGAGAATTTGGATCAAATTGTTGCTGGAATTCATACTCACATTTGCTCATATTCACATACGCAAAAATCAAGTTTCACGAAAAGTTGACCAAATTTGACCACGGTTGGCTTGAGTTGACTAGTTTCAAAAAGAATTTTGAAATAATTAAACGACATTATTTAATTAAATGGAGAACTTACTTCTAATTAATTAAGCAAAGTTATTTAATTAAATGAGAAGCCATTCCTAATTAATAAAATGAAGTTATTTAATTAAATAAGAAAAGTGTCTCTAATTAATTAAAGATTATTTAATTGAATAGACAAAGTAATTATGAGAGCATATCTCATTTTATTAAATTAAGTATCTCAACAAAATCTCTCTTCGGTGCAAAAAGAAAAATTTCCTGTTTACTATTGATTAAAAATGAGTTAAATCAGTTAACTCCTTTTTCTACTCAAATTGAATCAGTTAACTCCTTTATTTACTCAAATAAAATCTGTTAACTCCCTTTAATTTGAAAATCTCCCTTTATGACTGAACTTCACCTTTAATCCTGACGGTTCATTGAAATTGATCTCAGCCATTGATGAATTATAGGAAAAACTATTAAAGAGACCCTCATCTCTTCATTTTGAAAGGTTGAATGAGAATTTGCATCGAATTGTTATTGGAATTCATACTCATATTTGTTCATCTTCACATACGCAAAGATCAAGTTTGACGAAAAGTTGACCAGATTTAACCACGGTTGACTAGTTTTGAAAAGAATTTTAAAATAATTAAACCAAATTATTTAATTAAATGGAGTACTTACTTCTAATTAATTAAACAAAGTTATTTAATTAAATGAGAAGTCATTCCTAATTAATTAAATGAAGTTATTTAATTAAATAAGAAAATTATCTCTAATTAATTAAAGATTATTTAATTAAATAGAAAAAGTAATTATAAGAGCATATCTTATTTTATTAAATTAAATATCTCATCAAAATGTCTCTTCAGTTCAAAAAGAAAAATTTCCAGTTCACTATTGATAAAAAATGAGTTAAATCAGTTAACTCCTTTTTCTACTCAAATTGAATCAGTTAACTCCTTATTTTACTCAAATTAAATCTGTTAACTCCCTTTAATTTGGAAATCTCATTTTATACCAGAACATCACCTTATAATCTTGACCGTTGATTAAAATCAGTGTCAACAGTTGATGAATTCTAGGAAAGTCTATTTAAGAGACCCTCATCTATTCATTTTGAAAGGTTGAATGAGAATTTGCATTGAATTGTTGCTGGAATTAATACTCAAATTTGCTCATATTCACATACGCAAAGATCAAGTTTGACCAAAAGTTGACCAGATTTAACTACAGTTGACTTGAGTTGACTAGTTTCGAAAAAATTTTTGAAATAATTAAATGAAATTATTTAATTAAATGGAGTAATTATTTCTAATTAATTAAACAAAGTTATTTAATTAAATAAGAAAAGTGTCTCTAATTAATTAAAGATTATTTATTTAAATAGAAAAAGTAATTATGAGAGCATATCACATTTTGTTAAATTAAATATCCCAACAAAATCTCTCTTCAGTTCAAAAAGGGAAATTTCCAGTTCACTATTGATCAAAAATGAGTTAAATCAGTTAACTCCTTTTTGTACTCAAATTGAATCAGTTAACTCCTTATTCTACTCAAATTAAATCTGTTAACTCCCTTTAATTTAGAAATCTCCCTTTATGACTGAACTTCACCTTTAATCCTCATCGTTGATTGAAATTGATCTCAACAGTTCATGAATTCCTGGAAAGTCTATTTAAGAGACCCTCATCTCTTCATTTTGAAAGGTTGAATGAGAAATTGCTTTGAATTGTTGCTGAAATTGATACTCACATTTGCTCATATTCACATATGCAAAGATCAAGTTTAACCAAAAGTTGAGCAGATTTAACCATGGATGACTTGAGTTCACTATTTTCGAAAAGAATTTTGAAATAATTAAATGAAATTAATTAATTAAAAGGAGTACTTACTTCTAATTACTTAAACAAAGTTATTTAATTAAATGAGAAGCCATTCCTAATTAATTAAATAAAATTATTTAATTAAATAACAGAAGTGTCTCTAATTAATTAAAGATTATTTAATTAAATAGAAAAAGTAATTATGAGAGCATATCTCATTTTATTAAATTAAATATCTCAAAAAAATCTCTCTTCAGTTCAAAAAGAAAAATTTCAGTTCATTATTGATAAAAAATGAGTTAAATCAGTGAACTCTTTTTTCTACTCAAATTGATTTAGTTAACTCCTTATTTTACTCAAATGAAATCTGTTAACTCCCTTTAATTTAGAAATCTCCTTTTATGACTGAATGTCACCTTTAATCCTAACCGTTGATTTAAATCGATCTCGACCGTTGATGAATTTTAGGAAAGTCTATTTAAGAGACCCTCATCACTTCATTTTGAAAGGTTGATTGAAAATTTGCATCGAATTGTTGCTGGAATTCATACTCACATTTGCTCATATTCACATACGCAAAGATCAAGTTTGACCAAAAGTTGAGCAGATTTAACCATGGATGACTTTAGTTCACTAGTTTCGAAAAGAATTTTGAAATAATTACATGAAATTAATTAATCAAAAGGAGTACTTACTTCTAATTACTTAAACAAAGTTATTTAATTAAATGAGAATCCATTCCTAATTAATTAAATGAAGTTATTTAATTAAATAAGAAAAGTGTCTCAAATTAATTAAACATTATTTAATCAAATAGAAAAAGTAATTATGAGAGAATATCTCATTTTATTAAAAAGAATATCTCAACAAAATCTCTCTTCAGTTCAAAAAAAAAACTTTCCAGTTCACTATTGATAAAAAATGAGTTAAATCAATTAACTCCTTTTTTTACTCAAATTGAATCAATTAACTCCTTATTTTACTCAAATTAAATCTGTTAACTCTCTTTAATTTTGAAATCTCCCCTTATGACTGAACTTCGCCTTTAATCCTGACCGTTGATTGAAATCGATCTCAACCGTTGTTGAATTCCAGGAAAGTCTATTTAAGAGATCCTCATCTCTTCATTTTGAAAGGTTGAATGAGAATTTGCGGTGAATTGTTGTTGGAATTCATACTCACATTTGCTTATATTCACATATGCAAAGATCAAGTTTGACCAAAAGTTGAGCAGATTTAACCACGGTTGACTTGAGTTCACTAGTTTCAAAAAGAATTTTGAAGTAATTAAATGAAATTATTTAATTAAATGGAGTACTTACTTCTAATTAATTAAACAAAATTATTTAATTAAATGAGAAGTCATTCCTAATTAATTAAATGAAGTTATTTAATTAAATAAGAAAAGTGTCTCTAATTAATTAAAAATTATTTAATTAAATAGAAAAAGTAATTATGAGAGCATATCTCATTTTATTAAATTAAATATCTCACCAAAATCTCTCTTCAGTTCAAAAAGGGAAATTTCCTATTCATTATTGATAAAAAATGAGTTAAATCAGTTAACTCTTTTTTCTACTCAAATTTAATTAGTTAACTCCTTATTTTACACAACTTAAATCTGTTAACTCCCTTTAATTTGGAAATCTCATTTTATGACTAAACTTCACCTTTAATCATGACCGTTGATTGAAATCGATCTCAACCATTGATGAATTTTAGGAAAGTCTATTTAAGAGACGCTCATCTCTTCATTTTGAAAGGTTGAATGAGAATTTGCATCGAATTGTTGCTGAAATTCATACTCACATTTGCTCATATTCACATACACAAAGATCAAGTTTGACCAAAAGTTGACCAGATTTGACCACAATTGACTTGAGTTGACTAGTTTCGAAAAGAATTTTGAAATAATTAAACAAAATTATTTAATTAAATGGAGTACTTACTTCTATTTAATTAAACAAAGTTATTTAATTAAATGAGAAGCCATTCCTAATTAATTAAATGAAGGTATTTAATTAAATAAGAAAAGTGTCTCTAATTAATTAAAGATTATTTAATCAAATAGAAAAAGTAATTATGAGAGCATATCTCATTTTATTAAATTAAATATTTCAACAAAATATATATTTAGTTGAAAAAGGGAAATTTCCTGTTCATTATTGATAAAAAATGAGTTAAATTAGTTAACTCTTTTTTCTAATCAAATTGAATCAATTAACTCCTTATTTTACTCAAAATAAATCTGTTAACTCCCTTTAATTTGAAAACCCCCTTTTATAACTGAACTTCACCTTTAATGCTGACCGTTGATAGAAATTGATCTCAACCGTTGATGAATTTCAGAAAAGTCTATTTAAGAGACCCTCATCTCTTAATTTTGAAAGGCTGAATGAGAATTTGCATTGAATTGTTGTTGGAATTCATACTCACATTTGCTCATATTCACATACGCAAAGATCAAGTTTGACCAAAATTTGACCATATTTAATCACGGTTGACTTGAGTTGACTAGTTTCGAAAAGAATTTTGAAATAATTAAACGAAATTATTTAATTAAATGGAATACTTACTTCTAATTAATTAAACAAAGTTATTTAATTAAATGAGAAGTCATTCATAATTAATTAAATGAAGTTATTTAATTAAATAAAAAAAGTTTCTCTATTTAATTAAAGATTATTTAATTAAATAGAAAAAGTAATTATGAGAGCATATCTCATTTTATTAAATTAAATATCTCAACAAAATCTCTCTTCAGTTCAAAAAAGAAAATTTCCAGTTTAGTATTGATCAAAAATGTGTTAAATCAGTTAACTCTTTTTTCAACTCAAATTGAATCAGTTAACTCCTTATTTTACTCAAATTAAATCTGTTAACTCCCTTTAATTTGGAAATCACCCTTTATGACTGAACTTCACCTTTAATTCTGACCGTTGATTGAAATCGATCTAAACCGTTGATGAATTCTAGGAAAGTCTATTTAAGAGACCCTCATCTCTTCATGTTGAAAAGTTGAATGAGAATTTGCATCAAATTTTTGCTAGAATTCACACTCATATTTGCTCATATTCACATAGGAAAAGATCAAGTTTGACCAAAAGTTGGCCAGATTTAACCATGGTTGATTTGAGTTGACTAGTTTCGAGAAAATTTTAAAATAATTAAACGAAATTATTTAATTAAATGGAGTACTTACTTCTAATTAAGTAAAAAAATTTATTTAATTAAATGAAAAGCCATTCCTAATTAATTAAATGAAGTTATTTAATTAAATAAGAAAAGTCTCTAATTAATTAAAGATTATTTAATTAAGTAGAAAAAGTAATTGTGAGAGCATATCTCATTTTATTAAATTAAATATCTCAACAACATCTCTCTTCAGTTCAAAAAGAGAAATTTCCAGTTCACTATTGATCAGACATGAGTTAAATTAGTTAACTCTTTTTTCTACTCAAATTGAATCAGTTAACTCCTTATTTTACTCAAATTAAATATGTTAACTCCCTTTAATTTGGAAATCTTCCTTTATGACTGAACTTCACCTTTAATCCTAACTGTTGATTAAAACCGATCTCAACCATTGATGAATTCCAAGAAAATCTATTTCAAAGACCCTCATCTCTTCATTTTGAAAGGTTGAATGAGAATCTGCATCGAATTGTTATTTGAATTCATACTCACATTTGCTCATATTCACATACGCAAAGATCAGGTTTGACCAAAAGTTGACTAGATTTTGCCACGATTGACTTGAGTTGACTAGTTTTGAAAAGAATTTTGAAATAATTAAACAAAATTATTTAATTAAATGGAGTACCTACTTCTTATTAATTAAACAAAGTTATTTAATTAAATGAGAAGCCATTCCTAATTAATTAAATGAAGTTATTTAATTAAATAAAAAAAGTGTCTCTAATTAATTAAAAATTATTTAATTAAATAGAAAAAGTAATTATGAGAGCATATCTCATTTTATTAAATTAAATATCTCAGCAAAATCTCTCTTCAGTTCAGAAAGGGAAAATTTTAGTTTATTATTGATCAAAAATGAGTTAAATTAGTTAATTCCTTTTTCTACTCAAATTGAATCATTTAACTCCTTATTTTACTCAAATTAAATCTGTTAACTCCCTTTAATTTGGAAATCTCCCTTTATGACTGAACTTCGCCTTTAATCCTAACCGTTGATTGAAATCGATCTCAACCGTTGATGAATTTCAAGAAAATCTATTTAAGAGACCCTCATCTCTCCATTTTGAAAGGTTGAATGAGAATTTGCATCGAATTGTTGGTGGAATTCATACTCACATTTGCTCATATTCACATACGCAAAGATCAAGTTTGACCAAAAGTTGACCAAATTTAACAACGGTTGACTTGAGTTGACTAGTTTCGAAAATTTTTTTGAAATAATTAAGTGAAATTATTTAATTAAATGTAGTACTTACTTCTAATTAATTAAACTAAGTTATTTAATTAAATGAGAAGCCATTCCTAATTAATTAAATGAAGTTATTTAATTAAATAAGAAAAGTGTCTCTAATTAATAAAAAATTATTTAATTAAATAGAAAAAGTAATTATGAGATCATATCTTATTTTATTAAATTAAATATCTCAACAAAATCTCTCCTCAGTTCAAAAAGGGAAATTTTCAGTTCACTATTGATCAAAAATGAGTTGAATCAGTTAACTGCTTTTTCTACTCAAATTGAATCAGTTAACTCCTTATTTTACTCAAACTAAATCTATTAACTCCTTTTAATTTGGAAATCATCCTTTATGACTGAACTTCACCTTTAGTCTTGACCGTTGATTGAAATCGATCCCAACCGTTGATGAATTTTAGAAAAGTCTATTTAAGAGACCCTCATCTCTTCATTTTGAAAGGTTGAATGAGAATTTGCATCGAATTATTGTTATAATTCATACTCACATTTGCTCATATTCAGATATGCAAAGATCAAGTTTGACCAAAAGTTGACCAGATTTAACCACGGTTAACTTGAGCTGACTAGTTTCGAAAAGAATTTTGAAATAATTAAATGAAATTATTTAATTAAATAGAGTACTTACTTCTAATTAATTAAAAAAAGTTATTTAATTAAATGAGAAACCATTCCTAATTAATTAAATAAAGTTATTTAATTAAATAAGAAAAGTGTGTCTAATTAATTAAAGATTATTTAATTAAATGAAAAAATTAATTATGAGAGCATATCTCATTTTATTAAATTAAATATCTCAAAAAAATAAAATTAAATATCTCAAAAAAATCTCTCTTCAGTTCAAAAAGGGAAATTTTTAATTCACTATTGATCAAAAATGAGTTAAATCAGTTAACTCCTTTTTCTACTCAAATTGAATTAGTTAACTCCTTATTTTACATAAATTAAATCTATTAACTCCCTTTAATTTGAAAATTTCACTTTATGACTGAACATCATCTTTAATCATGACCATTGTTTGAAATCAATCTCAACCGTTGATGAATTCCAAGAAAGTCTATTTAAGAGACCCTCATCTCTTCATTTTGAAAGGTTGAATGAGAATTTGGATCAAATTGTTGCTGGAATTCATACTCACATTTGCTCATATTCACATACGCAAAGATCAAGTTTCATGAAAAGTTGACCAGATTTGACCACGGTTGGCTTGAGTTGACTAGTTTCAAAAAGAATTTTGAAATAATTAAACGACATTATGTAATTAAATGGAGAACTTACTTCTAATTAATTAAGCAAAGTTATTTAATTAAATGAGAAGCCATTCCTAATTAATTAAATGAAGTTATTTAATTAAATAAGAAAAGTGTCTCTAATTAATTAAAGATTATTTAATTGAATAGAAAAAGTAATTATGAGAGCATATCTCATTTTATTAAATTAAGTATCTCAACAAAATCTCTCTTCAGTGCAAAAAGAAAAATTTCCTGTTCACTATTGATTAAAAATGAGTTAAATCAGTTAACTCCTTTTTCTACTCAAATTGAATCAGTTAACTCCTTTATTTACAAAAATTAAATCTGTTAACTCCGTTTAATTTGCAAAGATCAAGTTTGACCAAAAGTTGACGAGATTTAACCAGGTTGACTTGAGTTGACTAGTTTCAAAAAAAAATTTGAAATAATTAAACAAAATTATTTAATTAAATGGAGTACTTACTTCTAATTAATTAAACAAAATTATTTAATTAAATGAGAAGCCATTCCTAATTAATTAAATGAAGTTATTTAATTAAATAAGAAAAGTGTCTGTAATTAATTAAAGATTGTTTAATTAAATAAAAAAAGTAATTATGAGAGCATATCTCATTTTATTAAATTAAATATCTTACCAAAATCTCTCTTCAGTTCAAAAAGGGAAATTTCCAGTTCACTATTGATCAAAAATG
This sequence comes from Cupressus sempervirens, assembly GCA_028749045.1. Taxonomy (NCBI): domain Eukaryota; kingdom Viridiplantae; phylum Streptophyta; class Pinopsida; order Cupressales; family Cupressaceae; genus Cupressus; species Cupressus sempervirens. Next base: position 116,412,252 of record CM053783.1, read on the forward strand.
AGTTAAATTAGTTATACCCTTCTCCTACTTAAATTGAATCAGTTATCTTCTTATTTTACTCAAATTAAATCTGTTAACTCCTTTTAATTTAAAAATCTCCCTTTATGACTAAACTTCACCTTTAATACTGACCGTTGATTGAAATTGATCTCGATCGTTGATGAATATCAGGAAAGTCTATTTAAGAGACCGTCATCTCTTCATTTTGAAAGGTTGAATGAGAATTTGCATTAAATTGTTGCTGGAATTCATACTCACATTTGCTCATATTCGCATATGCAAAGATCAAATTTGACCAAAATTTGACTAGATTTAACCATAGGTGACTTGAGTTGACTAGTTTCAAAAAGAATTTTGAAATAATTAAATGAAATTATTTAATTAAATGGAGTACTTACTTTTAATTAATTAAAAAAAGTTATTTAATTAAATGAGAAGCCATTTGTAATTAATTAAATGAAGTTATTTAATTAAATAAAAAAAGTGTCTCTAATTAATAAAAGATTATTTAATTAAATAGAAAAAGTAAATATGAGAGCATATATCATTTTATTAAAATAAATATCTCAACAAAATCTCTCTTCAGTTCAAAAAGGGAAATTTCTAGTTCACTATTGATAAAAAATGAGTTAAATCAGTTAACTCCTTTTTCTACTCAAATTGAATCAGTTAACTCCTTATTTTACTCAAATTAAATCTGTTAACTACCTTTAATATTGAAATCTCCCTTTATGACTAAACTTCACCTTTAATACTAACCGTTGATTGAAATCAATCTCAACCGTTGATTAATTTCGGGAAAGTCTATTTAAGAGACCCTCATCTCTTCATTTTGAAAGGTTGAATGAGAATTTGCATTGAATTGTTGCTGGAATTCATACTCACATTTGCTCATATAGACATACGCAAAGATCAAATTTGACCAAAAGTTGACCAGATTTAACCACGGTTGACTTGAGTTGACTAGTTTCGAAAAGAATTTTGAAATAATTAAATAAAATTATTTAATTAAATGGAGTACTTATTTCGAATTAATTAAACAAAGTTATTTAATTAAATGAGAAGCCATTTTTAATTAATTAAATGAAGTTATTTTATTAAATAAGAAAAGTGTCTCTAATTAATTAAATATTATTTAATTAAATAGAAAAAGTAATTATGAGAGCATATCTCATTTTATTAAATTAAATATCTTAACAAAATCTCTCTTCAGTTTAAAAGGGCAAATTTTCAGTTCACTATTGATCAAAAATGAGTTAAATCAGTTAACTCCTTTCTCTACTCAAATTGAATCAGTTAACTCCTTATTTTACTCAAATTAAATCTGTTAACTTCTTTTAATTTGGAAATCTCCCTTTATGACTGAACTTCACCTTTAACCCTGATCGTTGATAGAAATCGATCTCAACCATTGATGAATTCTAGGAAAGTCTATTTAAGAGACCCTCATCTCTTCATTTTGAAAGGTTTAATGTGAATTTGCATTGAATTGTTGCTGGAATTCATACTAAGATTTGCTCATATTCACATACACAAAGATCAAGTTTGACCAAAAGTTGACTAGATTTAATCATGGTTGACTTGAGTTGACTAGTTTCAATTTTTTTTGAAATAATTAGATGAAATTATTTAATTAAATAGAGTACTTACTTGTAATTAATTAAACAAAGTTATTTAATTAAATGAGAAACCATTCCTAATTATTTAAATGAAGTTATTTAATTAAATACAAAAAGTGTCTCTAATTAATTAAAGATTATTTAATTAAATAGAAAAAGTAAATATGAGAGCATATCTCATTTTATTAAATTAAATATCTCAACAAAATCTCTCTTCAGTTCAAAAAGGGAAATTTCCAGTTCACTTTTGATAAAAAATGAGTTAAATCAGTTGACTCCTTTTTCTACTCAAATTGAATCAGTTATCTTCTTATTTCACTCAAATTAAATCTATTAACTCCTTTTAATTTGGAAATCTCCCTTTATGACTGAACTTCACCTTTAATTCTGACCATTGATTGAAATCGATCCAAACCGTTGATGAATTCTAGGAAAGTCTATTTAAGAGATCCTCATCTCTTCATTTTGAAAGGTTGAATGAGAATTTGCATCGAATTGTTGTTGGAATTCATACTCACATTTGCTCATATTCACATACGCAAAGATCAAGTTTGACAAAAATTTGACCAGATTTAAGCACGATTGACTTGTGTTGACTAGTTTTGAAAAGACTTTTGAAATAATTAAATGAAATTATTTAATTAAATGGAGTACTTACTTCTAATTAATTAAACAAAGTTATTTAATTAAATGAGAAGCCATTCCTAATTAATTAAATGAAGTTATTTAATTAAATAAGAAAAGTTTCTCTAATTAATTAAAGATTATTTAATTGAATAGAAAAAGTAATTATGAGAGCATATCTCATTTTATTAAATTAAATATCTCAACAAAATCTTTCTTCAGTTCAAAAAAGAAAATTTTCAGTTCACTATTGATCAAAAATGAGTTAAATCAGTTAACTCCTTTTTCTACTCAAATTGAATCAATTAACCCCTTATTTTACTCTAATTAAATCTGTTAACTTTCTTTAATTTGGAAATCTCCCTTTATGACTTAACTTCACCTTTAATCCTGACCGTTGATTGAAATCGATCTCAACCATTGATGAATTCCAGGAAAGTCTATTTAATAGACCCTCATCTCTTAATTTTGAAAGGATGAATGAGAATTTGCGTCGAATTGTTGCTGGAATTGATACTCACATTTGCTCATATTCACATATGCAAAGATCAAGTTTGACCAAAAGTTGAGTAGATTTAACCATAGATGACTTGAGTTCACTAGTTTTGAAAAAAAAATTGAAATAATTAAATGAAATTAATTAATCAAAAGGAGTACTTACTTCTAATTAATTAAACAAAGTTATTTAATTAAATGAGAAGCCATTACTAATTAATTAAATAAAGTTATTTAATTAAATAAGTAAAGTGTGTCTAATTAATTAAAGATTTTTTAATTAAATAGAAGAAGTAATTATGAGAGCATATCACAAGAATCTACCTGAATTCTGATGGTAATTCGCTCTTCCTCAGAAAACCCGCAGAGCAAGCTCCCTTCTTCAGAACTCTCGAATCCTCCAATCCTCCAATTGCATTCCAAATGCTCTCTCTAAGCTTCTACGAATGACTGAATATAAAGAGCTCTCAATAAACCTTTGGAATGCCTCTTGAAACCGCTGAAAGGTGTCACTAACTAAGCATGGATCTTTTCCAACTTTTTTGATGAGTCATAGAATTGTAGACACCTTGTGCTTAATTGATGCACTAACCCCCGTGTTGTTGACACATGTTAATTCCTATGCAAGCTTATAACTCCAATTTACTTTTCAAATAATTTCTATTTAAATTTTATAACTTTCATTTTAATTTTTATAACTTTTATTATTATTATTTTATTTATTACTTTATTATTATTTTATAATTATTATTAATTTTAATTTCTTGTTTTCTTTTATTTAATTCCTTTCCTCAATAATTCACATTTAATTAATTACAAACAAAATATCCAAGATCATGATATTTTATTAATTTTCTCAAATAAATAATTTACTAATTAAATCTATTTGTTAAGACTTAATTAATGGAAAATTCACCATAGACCTCCAAGATAAAATATGAAAACCCATCATAGAACAAATCATACAAAATAAATCTAAAGGGTTAAAAATCACGAAATATGTCATCCGACACATTCAGTAGGTATTCAACTCTGATACTTGTCCTAACTCACTAGGACAAATGGTTTTTAGGTTTGGGATTTGGACTTGAGAATTTATCTCCCTTCTCTTATCATTGAGATAGTATAATAGGGTACGCTCATCCTGGCAATTCAAGGAAGCCGATAGTCGGTACTTGCAACCTGCAAAAAAACCATGCATGTACATACCATATATAATGCTAAGCTAAACAGACAATGGCAGAAAGTGGTGCATCGTGTAGATCCCGACTAAGCAGATGACTACGACTCCCTTCCTTAACTACATCAGAAATGCCATACAATAAGAAAACACGCACACCATAGACATGCAAGTATGGGGTAAGTAACCATAATAAAACACATGATATAATAAACCATCTAACTAATCATCATTAATAACTGAAAACAATGTAATGGTCATCATACATACATGAAATGTAAAGTTTACATGATCTCATCATATATCAATTGAATCCCTATCATATTATCTGATAGTGTGAAAAACAACACCACTAAACCATTAACATAAAACTAGTCTACATAGTCTGATAACAATAAGTCTAGAAAAGATGTGAATGAGGGTAGGCACTACATCCACCTCCCTTGGATTAGGCTTACTCCTGGAAGCCTACAAACAAAAAGGGATATAACTCCCTCAATCTAGTTGCATCCTCCCAAGTAGCTGAAGAATCATCAGTCGGGTCCCATTGGAGCCTTACGTGCTCGATGGTTTGACCCCTGAGGGTCAACTCCTGCTGCTCCAGAATACGAACTGGCTCCAAAGCCAGCTGTCAGACCTCTACCTACAACACATTCAAATCAAGAACATGCACAATATCAAGAATATACTACCTAAGCACTAAAACATGGTAAACATCATGAATGCAAGCTAGGCTGGGTGGTAGAGCAAGGCGGTAAGCAACTAGGCCAATCCTCTCCAAAATCCTGAATGGTCCCACAAAGCAAGGTGCTAGCTTAGAACCCTTTTCGTACCAGATCAGACTCTTTCACTGTCGTACTCTCAAAAAAACCTTATCACCCACATCAAACTGCTTATCTGTGCTATGAGCATCGACATACTTTTTTTGCCTATCTTGTGCAATAGTCAAATGCTCACGGATATGCACTACCTATTGCTCCATATCATGAAGCATCTTAGGTCCCAATAGAATGCGATCCTCAAGGATGTTCCAACTCAATGGTGTACGACAAGGACGTCCATATAATGCCTGAAAAGGTGCCATGCCAATAGAACTATGATACCCATTGTTGTAAGCAAACTCCACTAGGCAGAGATAGTCCTCCCAATGTGTATGCCTATCCATCACATACATTCGTAACATATCCTCCAAAACTCGGTTCACCCTCTCTGTCTGACCATCAATCTTTGGATGATATGCCGAACTAAATTTTAGCTATGCTACAAGCTCATGCTACAACGATGTCCAAAATGTAGATGTGAATATAGGATCCCTATCAGAAATGATCTTTCTAGGAATACCAAGTAATCTCACAATGTCATGCATGAAGACATTCGCTATAGAAGCTATTGTGTAGGAAGACCTGATCGGTGAAAAATGCGCCACCTTAGTCAACCGATCAACGGTAACCATGATAGCATCATGACGTCAAACTGTCATAGGTAATCCTACTATAAAATCCATGGAGATGATATCCCATTTCGAAGAAGGAATGAGATTAGGCTGCAATAGTCTTGTCGGGTGCTGGTGTTCTTCCTTGACTCTTTGACACTCAAGACACCTAGCAACAAAATCAGCAACATCTTGCTTCATCATAGACGAAAAGAACAAACGTCTCAAATCAGCATGCATCTTCTTGACACCTAGATGTGCTGAGTAAGGTGTACGATGGGCTTTTGCCAAAATCAAAGTGCAAAGCTCATCCAGTAATGGCACATAAATCCTCCCCAAATGTCTCAAAAGACCATCTGATTCTCAAACATAACCTGCAAACTTACCTTCCAAGGGTCTTCCTGAATCTATCTCTCTGCACACTTCCTGATACCAGGAATTTGTAGGAAGTGCCTGAAGAATCCGACTCCTCAAATCCACACTAAGAGTCATCGTTGTTACCACATGTCTCCTATGACTCAAAGCATCTGCCACCACATTCTCCTTACCTTGAATGTACTTAACCTAAAAATCATACTCGCATAAAAATTCCATCCATCGCCTCTGGCGAGCATTCAAATTAGGCTGAGTGAAAATGTACTAAAGACTATGATGATCACTATGTAGCTCAAATACTGCTCCAATTCCTTCAAGAGAAGCATCTGTACACACCATGAAATCACCTTCTGGATCAGGTACAACTAAAATCAGTGCACTAGTCAAAAGCTCCTTGAGCCTCTGAAATGCTTCCTCACATTTCTCTGTCCACACAAACTTCTTACCTTTCCTCTGAAGAGAAGTGATAGGATGTGCTAGAGAAGTTCTGGACAAATATGCGATAATAACCAGCTAAACCCATGAAACTACGAATCTCTAACACATTAGTCGGGGTAGGCCAATCTATTATCACCTGAATCTTTGCAGATCCACTAAAATACCATCACCTGAGATAACATGCCCTAAATACTGAATCTTTGATTTGAAGAATTCACACTTTAGCGGCATTGGCGTAAAGCTGATTTCCTCTCAAACACTGCAATACCAACCGCAGGTGTTCCTCATGCTCCTTTTGAGTCTTAGAAAATATCAATATGTCATCAAGAAACACGAGAACAAACCTATCAAGATATCATCGATAAACACCATTCATCAAGCTCATGAACATCGATGGAGCGTTAGTCAATCCAAAAGGTACCACTATGAACTCATAATGCCCATATCGAGTTCAAAAAGCGGTTTTGTGAATGTCTGCTTCCTTAATACGAAGTTGGTGGTATCCTGACTTAAGGTGAATCTTGGAGAATACTGTAGCTCCCTTGATCTGATCAAATAAGTCATCAATCCTAGGAAAAGGATACCTGTTCTTAATAGTCACCTTGTTCAACTGTCTGTAATCAATACAAAGGCACAAAGAACAGTCTTTCTTCTTCACAAAGAGCACTGGAGCTCCCCATGGTGATACACTAGGTCAAATGCTCCCTTTGGCCAGAAGTTCCTCTAGCTGAAGACGTAGCTCACCCAGTTCCTAAGTAGTCATACGATAAGGAGCTTTAAAGATAGGCTCTGCTCCAGGAATTAGATCAATGCTAAAATCAATGTCCCTCTTTGGAGGCATGCTTGGAATCTCACTTGGAAAGACATCTGCATACTCCTGTAAAATTGGGTGATCTAAAGTCTTCTTCACATGATCTTCTTCATCAAGATCATTTACCATAATAGCAAATATCTAACATCCCTTACGGAAACTCCGCTTCATTTGCATAGCAAAAATCATCCGCAGAGATATAGGCCTCGGTATCCCAACTATCTTCACATCATTTCCTTGATCATCTTGGCACAAAATAATCTTCTTCCTACAATCTATACTGGCTCTATGAGATCCAAGCCAATCCATGCCTAGAACCACATCATAGGAACCAAGGCGTATGACTCGAAGATCCATTTCCGTATCAAAGATCCCTAAGCTAAGCCCACACTTAAGAACTATAGAATCCGTCGAGGCCTTAATCCCTGAGGCTAGTTCCACTTTCCAACCATGATCTTGCTCCACCACATCTAGCTTACACTTAGAAACTATAGATGGTGAAATAAATGAATCTGTAGCTCCTGAATCAAATAATACTGGAAGAGATATACCTCGAATAGCACCTGTGGTCTCAACCACTCTTCCTTGATGATTTTCCTGTCGTTGATCAACTGCTACAAAAACCCTATGAGCTCTCCCTGCATCACCAACTGTGGGTTCTAAAGCTATAGGTCTAGGTCCTAAAAACTGAGGTGCTTGCTATGGTCATCGAGCTACATAATGTCCAATCTAACCACATGAAAAAAATTCTATATTTCTGCCAGATCCTCTTCCCATAGGTGGTACATTAGATTGCTAGTGATTGGTCCTGCTTACAAAAGACTGGCTACTCTGAGCTAGCTGATTGGACTAATTCTATTTATTGCGTTGAGCATTGCGGTTATTCTTAAAGTTAGAACCTTTGCCACCACCTTGAACCTGATAATTTGATCCCTTCTGTTGGTACGTCTGTTGAGACTGCTGCTAATACTGTTTTCCCTTAGAAAAGAAAGGCTTCTTGTTACCGCCTGAATTGAAGTTGCCTTTAGATCTTGATGCTGCTGGTGCTCCTACAAAACCACCTTGAGCAAGGTTGACATTTTGCTCAACAAGGATTGCTCGATGTACCATATCCTTGAGAGTTTTTGGCTCAAATACCTTGACACCCCCAATTATATGGTTATTCAAACCCCTAATAAAGTGTTGTGTCAACTAAGCTGAATTTTCACTGAACCCTAAAAAAGGCATAAGCTCATAAAACTTACGCTCATACTCAGTCACCGACATAGTGTACTACTTGACATTATGAAACTCATCTGCCCTTTGTAGTTTCCATTCCTCTGGTAGGAATCATTCACGGAAACTCTCTAAGAATAGTTCCCACGTGACACTGCTCATATCGATTCCCAGCTTCTTCTCCTCAATCATCGACCAAGTGGCCCCAAAGTTCTCTAAATTAGTGATCGGAAATCTTGCCTTAACATTGTTGTCAAAATCCTACATGGAAAAAATCTTGTCGAGGGAAATCAGCCACTACTCGGCCACATAACCAGAACCTTGCCCATTGAAAGGCTTGACCTTGGATCTTGAAAGATCCTTCATCTAAGTGGACACAATGGACCTCTGACGATCCTTCTAAGGACTTCTAGATCTGGGTACATCATCATACAACAGAACAAGGTACTATTACAATAAAAAGACACATGTTTGCAATAGAGTAAGTTCAATTCTATGTTTAGGTTTAAGTAAAATCTCCAGTTTTGAAAACTAAGTGTTGAAGTATGAAAATTATTCAAGTAATAGTTCAGGTTCTGTTTCAGTTCACCTAGTTTCAAGTTGAAGAGATACACTTAATAGTTCATAGTTCTAGTTGTTCCAAAACACCCAGAGCTCCCAATGTAGAAACTCAAGCTCTGATACCAAATGTAACGCCCTGCCAAGGGATCCAAAGAATTAACCTAGAGTTTCACTAAGTTTGGTAACATTTTTTTTTTTACATGAAAGTAAATACCATACATAACTTATTCACAATAACGGAAGCAATAGCAATCTCCATCTGAAAAGTAAACATAACATACATAACAGATTACATTCTTTAATATCCCTTCACATTGAATTACATATATGAATCCATCTAGTATAACAACCTCATGAAATAATAATGATAAGTCCAATGTTTAAACATTACATTTCCAAATGCTCAATTATCCTCTGTACATGTCACAGGGTATGACAAGCTCAAAGAATATACATATGTAGAATATGGTACATCTTCCTATTTGAATCCATGATACATCAAAGTAGAGATAATCACATGATACATTATCATAGAAGACATATATATCCATCATAAAGATCAAACAAAATAAACTAAGTGCACAGTTCCTCCCAACCATTAATAGCATCATTAGACCATTGTGGGCCCTAGCCATCCCTCCATGCATAACATCCCAAATTACCGAAGAGATCATCGGTATTAACATAGTAGGAATGTCACTCCTAACATATACAACATCATATGTAGAAAGTAATATAACATGAAAATATAAGCATAAGATAACATCATCTAACATATGCTAATCATCAGTGAAAGGATACATACCCACCATCATGAAGGACGCATCAGCCATGATGTCTCAATAAATCTCAAATGATAAGAGTGGAAAATACACTACCACCCGACCGCGTGGTACCTAAGTGGTCCACTCCCACCGTGCTGAGGAGATAATCTCAAGTCCCAAACAAGTTGTCAAAATCTCATAGCATAAATCTCTATAGTTTAGGAATCCTAAAAGTATACTAACTCAAAGGTTCCAATCACAAACTGACATCTAATCCCAGAGGCACACAATGACATGTAGGAACATACTATGCAAGAAGAAAAGTGTCATCACATTTATCACGTACAAGTTACCCTGGCAGTTAACTAAACTCCACGGGTCCATAATGATCTCATGCGGCCACTAGTATCCTCTCATACTGACAAGGCATACTATGGAATTCAAAGTCGCAACCATGCATCTCACTACTCCCATCCTAGCCTGTACAAGCACTCAAGGCATGGGCGAGAACAAAACACTTATCTTTTTAGGTTCATTCAGTTAGTATTAGGTGTGAATGTTATCACTTATTAATCCAACTTATAATGAGTTACCCTGGCAGCCTCTTAGGGCCCCGACTCCCATTGCAAGCCACTTCTCGACACTACATGCAGATATCCTACCCTAATGCTCATGGACTCATAAATCTCAAAATTACAAAAGATAATCCATAATAAAATCATCAAATATGCATAAAAGATCAAATCTCCATGAGCAAACATCCATAGAAAATCATGAACACAATAGCTCTCTATTAGCAACTAAAGTATCACTGATAATCAAAAGTATCCAATGGTTCTCAATAACCAAAATATATCTCAAACACACTGATCGAAGACTCCAAAAATGGTTGAGTCAAACATGTCACAATATGACATCATCAAGAATAAATCCACATTTCAGTCCCATCATGGCGACTAGAAAATAACTAAGGATAACTGATTGATGACCAAAAATAATGGTTAAGTCTCATAAATAAGAATCTCAACTATAACAATCAGTATTCACATCCAATACACAGAGCATTCCATCACATAACCATGGTTGGGATATAAAGATCGAGATTAAAACATCATCATGGCATCACAGTCACATAACTCCCAAGCCTCTGGTAGACGTCCTATACTGGTCAACACTAGTCAACCCAAAACCCAAAACAATAGCATAAGGAATACACAATGTAAACACATGTTTTGGTTTTGCTAAGTTTTTGAATTTTAAAAGTCTTAGTTTATGTTTCCAAGTTTAGAGAAAGAATTAGAGGAACATTTTGTACGTTTTTCCATGTATTGTTTTTGGATGGATAAAAATTTTTCCTTTATAAATCCAATTTCCAATTACAATATTTTATTGAAATCGTTCCCCACCAATCTTTTAATTAAATTTCATATACTTTATATATTTTATAATTTAAAACTATTAATTAAATCTTAATAGTTAAATTATAAAATTATAAAATTATTCATCATTATAAAGGATGAATCTTAAAACTTTTATCAAATAAATAATCTATAAATAATCTAAATCTCAAATTTATTCAATAAATAATCTAATGGTTTGGCTACCATTTAAACCCTAGCCTCGTTTTCCTTTTAGATCTATGCATATAAAATTCTCAAATAAATTTAATTGCCCATATTGAGAATGCATTCAATAAAAATATGAAATTCCTCAGAAGACATGAAGAAGACAGGGAATACATGATGCAAAAATAGCGTAAGTAAAATCACAAGAATCTACTTGGATTCTAATGCTAATTCGCTCTTCCTTAGAAAACCCGCAGAGCAACCTCCCTTCTTCAGAACTCTCAAATCCTCTAATGCTCCAGTTGCACTCGAAATGCTCTCTCTAAGCTTCTATGAATGCCTGAATATAAAGAGCTCTCAAGAAACCTTTGGAATGCTTCTTGAAACCACTAAAAGGTGTCACCAACTAAGCATGGGTCTTTTTCAACCTTTTTGATGAGTCATAGAATTGTAGACACCTTGTGCTTAATTGATGCACTAACCCCCGTGTTGTTGACACATGTTAATTCCCATGCAAGCTTATAACTCCAATTTACTTTTAAAATAATTTCTATTTAAATTTTATAAATTTCATTTTAGTTTTTATAAATTTTATTATTATTATTTTATTATTATTATTTTATTATTATTATTTTATTTATTACTTTATTATTATTTTATAATTATTATTAAATTTAATTTTTAGTTTTTTTTTATTTAATTCCTTTTCTCAATAATTCACCTTTAATTAATTACAATCAAAATATCAAAGATCATGATATTTTATTAATTTTCTCAAATAAATAATTTATTAATTAAATTTATTTCTTAAAACTTAATTAATGGAAAATTCAGCATAGACCTCCAAGATAAAATATGAAAACCCATCATAGAACAAATCATACAAAATCAATCTAAAGGGTTAAAAATCACGAAATATGTCATCCAACACATTCGGTGGGTATTCAACTTTGACACTTGTCCTAACTAATTAGGACAAATAGTTTTTAGGTTTGAGATTTGGACTTGAGAATTTATCTCCCTTCTCTTATCATTGAGATAGTATAATAGGGTACGCTCATCCTAGCAATTCAAGGAAGTCGATACCTAGTACCTTCAACCTATAGAAAAACTATGCATGTACATACCATCTATAATGCTAAGCTAAACAGACAATGGCAGGAAGTGGTGTATCGTGTAGATCCTGACTAAGCAGGTGACAACGACTCCCTTCCTTAACCACATCAGAAATGCCATACAATAAGAAAACACACACACCATACACATGCAAGTATGGGGTAAGTAACCATAATAAAACACATGAGATAATAAACCATCTAACTAATCATCATTAATAACTGAAAACAATGTAATGATCATCATACATACATGAAATGTAAAGTCTAAATGATCTCATCATATATCAATTGAATCCCTATCATAATATCTGATAGTGTCAAAACAACACCACTAAACCATCAACATAAAACTAGTCTACATAGTCTGATAACAATAAGGCTAGAAAAGATGTGAACGAGGGTAGGCACTACATACGCAAAGATCAAGTTTGACCAAAAGTTGACCAGATTTAACCACGGTTGACTTGAGTTGACTAATTTCAAAATTTTTTTTGAAATAATTAAACAAAATTATTTAATTAAATGGAGTACTTACTTCTAATTAATTAAACAAAGTTATTTAATTAAATGAGAAGCCATTCCTAATTAATTAAATGATGTTATTTAATTAAATAAGAAAAGTGTCTCTAATTAATTAAAGATTATTTAATTAAATAGAAAAAGTAATTATGAGAGCATATCTCATTTTATTAAATTAAATATCTCAACAAAATCTCTCTTCAGTTCAAAAAGAGAAATTTCCAGTTCACTATTGATAAAAAAATGAGTTAAATGAGTTAACTCCTTTTTCTTCTCAAATTGAATCAGTTAACTCCTTATTTTACTCAAACTAAATTTGTTAACTCCCTTTAATTTGGAAATCCCCCTTTATGACTGCACTTCACCTTTAATCCTGATCGTTGATTGAAATCGATCTCAACCGTTGATGAATTCCAGGAAAGTCTATTTAAGAGACCCTCATCTCTTCATTTTGAAAGGTTAAATGAGAATTTGCATTGAATTGTTGTTGGAATTCATACTCACATTTTCTCGTATTCACATACGCAAAGATCAAGTTTGACTAAAAGTTGACCAAATTTAACCACGGTTGACTTAAGTTGACTAGTTTCGAAAAAAATTTTGAAATAATTAAACGAAATTATTTAATTAAATGGAGTACTTACTTCTAATTAATTAAACAAAGTTATTTAATTACATGAGAAGCCATTCCTTATTAATTAAATGAAGTTATTTAATTAAATCAGAAAAGTGTCTCTAATTCATTAAAGATTATTTAATTAAATAGAAAAAGTAATTATGAGAGCATATCTCATTTTATTAAATTAAAAATCTCAACAAAATCTCTCTTCAGTTCAAAAAAGAAAATTTTTAGTTCACTATTGATAAAAAAATGAGTTAAATGAGTTAACTCCTTTCTCTAGTCAAATTGAATCAGTTAACTCCTTATTTTCCTCAAATTAAATCTGTTAACTCCCTTTAATTTGGAAATCTCCCTTTATGACTGAACTTCACCTTTAATCATGATTGTTGATTGAAATCAATCTCAACCGTTCATGAATTCGAGGAAAGTCTATTTAAGAAACCCTCATCTCTTCATTTTGAAAGGTTGAATGAGAATTTGCATCGAATTGTTGCTAGAATTCATGCTCATATTCACATACGCAAAGATCAAGTTTGACCAAAAGTTGACCAGATTTAACCACGGTTGACTTGAGTTGACTAGTTTTGAAATAATTAACAAAAATTATTTAATTAAATGGAGTTCTTACTTCTAAATAATTAAAGAAAGTTATTTAATTAAATGAGAAGCCATTTCTAATTAATTAAATGAAGTTATTTAATTAAATAAGAAAAGTGTCTCGAATTAATTAAAGATTATTTAATTAAATAGAAAAAGTAACTATGAGAGCATATCTCAAATTATTAAATTAAATATCTTAACAACATCTCTCTTTAGTTCAAAAAGGGAAATTTTCAATTCACTATTGATCAAAAATGAGTTAAATGAGTTAAGTCTTTTTTCTACTCAAATTGAATCAGTTAACTCCTTATTTTGCTCAAATTAAATCTATTAACTCTCTTTAATTTGGAAATCTCCTTTTATGACTGAACTTCACCTTTAATCCTTACCGTTGATTGAAATCAATCTCAACCGTTGATGAATTCCAAGAAAGTCTATTTAAGAGACCCTCATCTCTTCATTTTGAAAGGTTGAATAAGAATTTGCATCGAATTGTTGCTGGAATTCATACTCACATTTGCTCATTTTCACATACGCAAAGATCAAGTTTAACCAAAAGTTGACTAGATTTAATCACGGTTGACTAGTTTCAAAAAGAATTTTGAAATAATTAAACAAAATTATTTAATTAAATGGAGTACTTACTTCTAATTAATTAAAAAAAGTTATTTAATTAAAAGAAGTTATTTAATTAAATAAGAAAAGTGTCTCTAATTAATTAAAGATTATTTAATTAAATAGAAAAAGTAATAATGAGAGCATATCTCATTTTATTAAATTAAATATCTTTACAAAATCTCTCTTCAGTTCAAAAAAGAAAATTTTCAATTCACTATTGATTAAAAATGAGTTAAATCAGTTAACTTTTTTTCCTACTCAAATTGAATCAGTTAACTCCTTATTTTACTCAAATTAAATCTATTAACTCCCTTTAATTTGGAAATCTCCCTTTATGACTGAACTGCACCTTTAATCCTGACTGTTGATTGAAATTGATCTCAACTATTGATGAATTCCAGGAAAGTCTATTTAAGAGACCCTCATCTCTTCATTTTGAAAGGTTGAATGAGAATTTGCATCGAATTGTTGCTGAAATTCATACTAACATTTGCTCATATTCACATACGCCAATATCAAGTTTGACTAAAAGTTGACCAAATTTAACCACAGTTGACTTGAGTTGACTAGTTTCGAAAAGAATTTTGAAATAATTAAACGAAATTATTTAATTAAATGGATTACTTACTTGTAATTAATTAAACAAAGTTATTTAATTAAATCAGAAGCCATTCCTAATTAATTAAATGAAGTTATTTAATTAAATAAGAAAAGTGTCTCTAATTAGTTAAAGATTATTTAATTAAATAGAAAAAGTAATTATGAGAGCATATCTCATTTTATTAAATTAAATATCTCAACAAAATCTCTCTTCACTTCAGAAAGGGAAATTTTCAGTTCACTATTGGTCAAAAATGAGTTAAATCAGTTAACTCCTTTTTCTAGTCAAATTGAATCAGTTAACTCCTTATTTTACTCAAATTAAATATGTTAACTCCCTTAAATTTTGAAATCTCCCTTTATGACTGGACTTCACCTTTAATCCTGACCGTTGATTGAAATCGATCTCAACCGTTGATGAATTTCAGGAAAGTCTATTTAAGAGACCCTCATCTCTTCATTTTGAAAGGTTGAATGAGAATTTGCATTGAATTGTTGCTAGAATTCATACTCACATTTGCTCATATTCACATATGCAAAGATCAAGTTTGACCAAAAGTTGACCAGATTTAACCACTTTTGACTTGAGTTCACTAGTTTCGAAATTTTTTTTGAAATAATTAAATAAAATTATTTAATTAAATGGAGTACTTACTTCTAATTAATTAAATAAAGTTATTTAATTAAATGAGAAGCCATTCCTAATTAATTAAATGAAGTTATTTAATTAAATAAGAAAAGTGTCTCTAATTGATTAAAGATTATTTAATTAAATAGAAAAAGTAATTATGAGAGCATATCTCATTTTGTTAAACTAAATATCTCAACAAAATCTCTCTTCAGTTCAAAAAGGGAAATTTTCAGTTCACTATTGATAAAAAATGAGTTAAACCAGTTAACTCCTTTTTCTACTCAAATTGAATTAGTTAACTCCTTATTTTACTCAAATTAAATCTGTTAACTCGCTTTAATTTGGAAATCTCCCTTTATGACTGAACTTCACCTTTAATCTTGACCGTTGATTGAAATCGATCTCAACCGTTGATGAATTCTAGGAAGGTCTATTTAAGAGACCCTCATCTCTTCATTTTGAAAGGTTGAATGAGAATTCGCAACGAATTCTTGCTGGAATTCATACTCGCATTTGCTCATATTTACATACGCAAAGATCAAGTTTGACAAAAAGTTGACCAGATTTAACCACGATTGACTTGAGTTGACTAGTTTAGAAAGGAATTTTGAAATAAACTAAATGAAATTATTTAATTAACTGGAGTACTTACTTCTAATTAATTAAATAAAGTTATTTAATTAAATGAGAAGCCATTCATAATTAATTAAATGAAGTTATTTAATTAAATAAGAAAAGTGTCTCTAATTAATTAAAGATTATTTAATTAAATAGAAAAAATAATTATGAGAGCATATCTCATTTTAGTAAATTAAATATCTCAACAAAATTTCTCTTCAATTCAAAAAGGAAAATTTTCAGTTCACTATTGATAAAAAATGAGTTAAATGAGTTAACTCTTTTTTCTACTCAAATTGAATCAGTTAACTCTTTATTTTACTCAAATTAAATCTATTAACTCTCTTTAATTTGGAAATCTCCTTTTATGACTGAACTTCACCTTTAATCCTAACCGTTGATAGAAATCGATCTCAACCGTTGATGAATTCATAAAAAGTCTATTTAAGAGACCCTCATCTCTTCATTTTGAAAGGTTGAATGAGAATTTGCATCGAATTGTTGCTGGAATTCATACTCAGATTTGTTCATATTCACATACGCAAAGATCAAGTTTGACAAAAAGTTGAACAGATTTAACCACGGTTGACTTGAGTTGAATAGTTTCAAAAATCTTTTTGAAATAATTAAATGAAATTATTTAATTAAATGGAGTACTTACTTCTAATTAATTAAACAAAGTTATTTAATTAAATGAGAAGTCATTCTGAATTAATTAAATGAAGTTATTTAATTAAATAAGAAAAGTGTCTCTAATTAATTAAAGATTACTTAATTAGATAGAAAAAGTAATTATGAGAGCATATCTCATTTTATTAAATTAAATATCTCAACAAAATCTCTCTTCAGTTCAAAAAGGGAAATTTCCAATTCACTATTGATCAAAAATGAGTTAAATCAGTTAACTCCTTTTTCTACTTGAATTGAATCAGTTATCTCCTTATTTTACTCAAATTAAATCTGTTAACTCCCGTTAATTTGGAAATCTCCCTTTATGACTGAACTTCACCTTTAATCCTAAACGTTGATTGAAATCAATCTCAACCATTGATGAATTCCAAGAAAGTCTATTTAACAGACCCTCATCTCTTCATTTTGAAAGGTTGAATGAGAATTTGCATCCAATTGTTGCTGGAATTCATACTCACATTTGCTCATATTCACATACACAAAGATCAAGTTTTACCAAAAGTTGACCAGATTTAACCACAGTTGACTTGAGTTGACTAGTTTCAAAAAGAATTTTGAAATAATTAAACGAAATTATTTAATTAAATGGAGTACTTACTTCTAATTAATTAAACAAAGTTATTTAATTAAATGAGATGCCATTCCTAATTAATTAAATGAAGTTATTTAATTCTTGAGGCCTCACCCAATTCGTCATAGTACCAATGAGATAATTGCATTACGATGATTTTAATCCTATGTTTGATGCACTTTTAAGACTGTAGGGTTATGTCATTTTGATATCTACATTTTGATGATCCGCAATTACCTCTGCATATTATGACCTAATTGATGCATTTAATGATTCTATTTCATGTTGTAAGCTATTGACATTGCTTTAATAGAAATTGAATGGTAGAAATGCTTGTAATATAAGAAGGTAATGTTGAAGTGGAAATTAGAGTTAAAAGATAAATTTTGTTATGCATTGAGATCTAACCTGCATACCTAGGGATTCAATAGTTATCGATTCAACATTTTGTCGTAGAATATGAAGTTATTCATAATATTAAATTGACAATGTTATGTTGATAAGTAAAGTTTAGTTTTATAGTATTTTGAACATTTTACATGGAAATTGTTAGAAGAAGTAATGTAATTATAAAGAATGAAGTATGGAACTCAAATGTCGAATGTGATATGTAAGTTTTGATATTTTAATATTTTGAAGGTTATATTTGAAATGATTAAGAAAGGGAAAGTTAATTTGAGATGATGAAATATATGCAAGTCTAATGTTGAATGAGATAATGATTTATTTTATATATGCTTATATGATTTTCTTAGACTACTTAAGCTTGAGTTTAGTGTGCAGGAATTTGACCATGGGTTAAAGGGGAATTAAGGCTCAAACTACTACAAACATGACATTACCAAGGTTGAATTAGTGGAAAAGATTCAAACCTAATTGTAATGTGTTTTACTTCATATATGTGAATTGTATGTGTGCGTAGTAGCCTAGTTCATGTATTATTGTAAAACAAGTCATTTTTTTCAATATAATGTGATATTTTGTGTGTGTCACTTGACACTTGTGCTTGTTATGTGATATGACATGTTATTCGTCAATGGATCATGTGGCCACCTTATTCCGTGATACATGCCTCAATTGAGAAATTTGATTATTGCCTTAGTCAGTAAAAGGACAAAGTCATCACCTTGGGGAATTTGAAATTTGAATCACCTAGCTTTCAGAGGGTCATAAAGTAACTTTAAGGTAAGTTGGGATTAAAATTAACCCCACCCATGTTAGTACTATAGGCTAGGGAGCTATTAATGACCTCTAGGGTGTCTAGTGGACCTAGGAGACCCCATGAAAATGACATTCTTTATGGAATCCGAAAATGAGAAGGATATATATATAGAGGTATGGCTAAATGAGAAACCACTTGACCACTCTCTAATTTTAGAGATAGTTAGGTTCTGGAGGGAGAGGAGGGGAGCTCTACTGCAACTATCCTTGCCCTAGCTTGGACCAAGGTTGGTATCTCAAGCTTGCTTCCTTTCCTTTTTATTTCTTTTAGCATGGTTAAGCCAATCTACAAGTGTGGAGTTTATCAATGGAGTATGCATTGCATTGCATTGTGGAGTAGCATTCATGTGAGTGTTTGAATGATTTTCATTCAATGTAGATTAGTGTGACACCATTGTGCATCTTGTTGTATTGTGTGGAGTATTGTGAGTATGAGGTTTGGATTTCCTCTATTTCCTTGTTGCATTATGGGTGTTGATATTGTGTTGTGATAATGTGATGTGCTCTTGAAAATCTATTGTTTTATTGCTACTTGGTTTTGTTTTCTTGTTGTGCTTGAGTGTTCTTATGGGTGTGGGACTTACACTCACCCTTGTGGGAAGGGAAGAGAAGTTCAGGGTGAACGGGCAGCAGTTGGATTGCATAGTTGAGGACCTTGGAGCATGGGCTCTATTGTATGCCATTGTCATATTCATCTTTTGCCTTGGGGGAGGATAAGAAAAAAAAAAAAAATGGTGAGGAAGGAAGTAACTAAAGTATGGGTTTGTAGGAAGCTTAAGCTATTGGTTGTGTGTGGTGGAGGATGTAGTGTTGGTAGTGTGTATGGTGGAAGATGTTTATGAAGCCCCGAAAGGGCATGATATTATGAAGCCCCAAAAAGGCATGAGTTTTATGGAAAATATGATATGAAATGGTAAACCTCCTTGTGTTTCCACCTTCACCCTATGTTCAAGGTTCCAATGGTGAGCCTTTCTGAAATATCCTTGGGATGGGATTTGTTGTAGTTTTGTTATGTGGTGTATATGTTTCTTACAAGTGTGTATGTGGATTTTGTTTGAGCCTTGTTCCCCTAGCACGAGGGTGGTCTCTTTGAGGCCTATGGTTGGGTGGAAAGCACCCATGGTCCTTGTTGTTTTGTTGTGATGCATTTGCAAGTTCTTAGAGAAAAATCTTGGAAACTTGGGGTCCTTGTTATCTTCCATGTGCATAGGAGGAGAAGACAATATTGCATTGAGATGAGATAGAGAGAAAAACTCCATTTTGTTATGTGAGCCTAAATGTATTGTAAGAGAAAGCTACTATCTTGGTTTGATTTTCAATGGAAAGGTTGTGAGTGCTCATGTGTAGTAAAAGTATTTTCCATTGGGTATATTATGATATGTTGACTTCACCACCTTTTTGTGTATCATGAGGGTATCACTGAAGATAATTCATTGTAATAATATTGTTGTTTTATTGGATGGTAACATTAATCAGAGATCCAAATTACTTGATATCATAAAAGAGATAATATTCATAGGAAGGATTATCCTAGTGGATTGCTATTATCATTTTAGTTCCATTGTTTACCAATTGTGAATGTACATTCAAATCCAGATCTGCATAAGAAGATAATGTTGAGAAAATGGTTTCTAAATTTCATAATTCATAGATAGGGATAATCCTGATAACTTCATATAAAGTCTTGTCATGAAATGTTGAGTTATTGGATTTAGTTAATGTTTTGAATGCTAAATGAATCACAACTTTAAAACTATACTTAGTTTATAATTATCTCCTAATTATCCTTGCAATAACTTACCTTGAATATCCTAGATTACAGAAGAAGAAAATCAAGTGATGATATAAAATATACAAGACTTAAGACATAAGCTTGTTGTAGGTGCACATTTTATCCTTTGGAAAATGTATGAGAAAGTAAAATAAATCTCTTATCTTAATACATACATTAAAATATTCAAGAGTATTCCTTAGACTCCTATGACCCTATAACCTATAAAGCATATTT
Source organism: Cupressus sempervirens (assembly GCA_028749045.1). NCBI lineage: Eukaryota > Viridiplantae > Streptophyta > Pinopsida > Cupressales > Cupressaceae > Cupressus > Cupressus sempervirens. The sequence continues at coordinate 116,433,147 of CM053783.1, forward strand.
TAACATAATAAACTAACCATTATATTAATTGCATTAGAAGGGACCTCATATGAGACACATAACTCGAGTAAACAACCTATCAAATCAAAAGAAACCTTTTTTAAAAAATATATACAATGCTCATGTTAAACAAACCTAAACTAGACCCAAGTAATATTTTAAACAAGACATAGCATGACAAACAACCTACTATATTATCTACCCTAGGCTAGCATGGGTTGGTGAATGAGAAAACAATTTAATATGCTATGGAGACCAAGGTATTTAATTTCTCTGACATGACCAAGACTTATTTCATCCACCTATTCCCTAGGCACTTTGTGCCTTCAAATATTATATTGGAATACCGTGCAAGTTTATGACATAATTCTGACAAGAGGGAATGGCTTCCATTTTGACCTTGACGCCTTGATTTTCCTTGGAAGAAGTTATGGCATTTTATATGTCTTTCTTCACCCACCTAATTAAGACTAGGATAAACTCCATGCTGCCAACTATATGGGACCAAGTAGCGAGTCGATTTAACATGGGAAATGCATATCTTCTAGCTCAAAATTAATAGGATTTGACTCATGGAAAAGGCACCTATGCTTGTCTTGGCCAAAAACTTTGGTAAGTGAGTCCACCATGGAGAGAAACCCAAGGAATTCGCTTGGTCTATGGGTAAGTGAAGAAGATTATGGGGTAGTAGCACGTGGGTAGTAGGGTGATTTGGAACTTTGCTAGAGAAAAAGTATTTCATCTTCTTAAAAGAAATGTGAGTGGGGTCAAGTTAATGGACTATGACTAATAGGGTATTTTAGATAGATGGATAGTTAATATGTTCATATGCATTCATTTTGTTACCTTAGTATTAGTAAGGATAGATTATATTTTAAAATCATTCTTTTATGATATATGTTTATATAAATGAATTGATCATTCTTTTCACTACAATTTCAATTGTAGTAGGTATTGACCCTAATATTAAAATGTGATGTCGCTTGCATTAGAGATATAATATGAATAATAAATAGATAATTCAATCTTAATAACTATGTCAATGAAAGATGTAAGTTGGGATATGAAAAAAATAAAAATATACACCCATTGATTTTGGGAACATTTTAAATACTCTAGAAAAGTGTTAATTATGTATATATTGTTATTTGAATCGATTGCCTAGAGTAGCATAGTTGGCATCAAAGTTGATGATAGTTCTAATGGATGGTTAATCAAGGGTTACATGCATTGAAGAAATGTTAACTCATATGAAAAATTAGTAAAGATGAGATTGAAATGTGGAGTGTAGATTGAAGTAGTAGGTATGAATATTCTCTTTCCAAACCCTGGGTCAGTAGATGTCAGAGGGATGTCCAACTCAGTGATGATATAGTTGTAACACACATATGTCTTTTGGAGGTTATTTAGGCTTATGCAATTAATTAATTAAGAATAATAATAATGATAATGATAATAATAATAATAATTTAAAAAAAAAAATGTGCTTAATGTACATTAGGGTAAATTTAGGGCATGACATTTTGGTATCAGAGCCTAGTTGAAGCACTGGGCATTGATGGGTCCATAAACAAATGTAAAATTTAAATGTTACCTTTAAAAGAGAAAAACTTCAATTGACTCATCTTTTAAGCTAGTATCTGCTATGAGAGAGTCAACTAAAGCATAACACCCTTATTGTTCTTGACCTATTGATAAGATAACCTTTGACCAATTTTTTTTATAAATGACTTTTAATCATATTAAATAGATTATTCTAAATGATACTAACCAATAGAATTCTTGTAGTACTAGGTAACTTTGTTCATCATTGTAATAATAATTTCATTAATACTAAAATAAAATAATCAACCCTAATAATACATTCACCAAACCCTTCTCTCACTACTTATAGATTTAGTACAAGCCATTGTCATAAAATTACTATAAACAAGGACTTACATATAGATATAAAGAGTTATATAGATAGCATCAAGTAGCTAGAATTTTCCTTATCTCATAGGTGAACAATGATCTATCATTAGTGTCATTCTCAACTTCAAGATAAGACATATATAAAAACATTTACCTCTAACATTCCTAGATGAAAGATCTTTCTGAGGCACTACTAATATCATTATAGTGAAAATAAGAAAAGAAACAAATAAAAAATAAACAAGAATTGAATTTCAATTAAAAGATTAAATTTATTTTATAAGATTTTACACTTTTTTTTAAAATAAATAAATATAATCTATACAATTTTGCTTTTAACTAACATTAGCTAAACTTGTATTTCTTTACTCATTCCATTGATAAAGGAATACTAAGTTAATATTATGTGTCAAAAATGTTCTTATATGCCTTTCACATTTGTCACTGCATGTAAGAGAGCTTAGTGACCATAGATTGAACTAGAATGAAGGAATTGTAAAGAAAATAAATGCAAGATTTATCTAAGATTTTCTATGCAAGTAAATGAATATAAACTAGATGAAATACAAATTTAATCTAAGAGTTAGTAAGAAAACATTGAAGCTAGAACATGTAAAATGAAAGTATTGAATGAGAATGTAATAAACTATTTTAAAAAGCACAAAAATGGAGTACTCAAACTGATAGAGTTTATTCATTCACAAATTTCATCCTCTCAAATGAGAGACATAAGTTCCCAATTTATAGAGAAATCCAAAATAAATCAATGGTGTATATCAATTAGATGAACGGTGGAGATTGAATGAATGTTCACTTTGAAATGGGAGTTTCCATTTAAGAGAGAGTTAATTGATTTGTTTCCTTGTTCTTTTTAAAATCACTCAATGTTTCCATTTTTTTTGTATAAAAACAAATCAAAAGAAGATTTTGGAGATTTTGTTAAAATTATGTCTCATATTTTGAATATTTAAATTCAAATTATATATATATATATATATATATATATATATATATATATATATATATATATATATATATATATATATATATATATATATATATATATATATATATATATATATATATATATATATATATATATATATATATATATATATATATATATATATATATATATATATATATATATATATATATATATATATGTAGATATTTAATTCAAATAAGTAATAAATTCATTTTGCATGTAATTTTAGAAAATATCAAAATTAATATAATCAAAGTATTAGGAAAATTTAATTAAATTAATTGATTTAGTGGGTTTAATAGCCAAGATGTCAATATTCATGAGCTTATTATTTTATTTATATTTATTTCTTTATTAATTCTTATAGTGATTTTTGTAGATTAATAATTTTCTACAATTGATATTTAAATCAAATAGAGTCAATTAGGACTAGAAATGCCTAATAAATTAGGATTTTGTTGATCATTAGAAAGATTAGGAGTGAGTTAGTTTTTGAGACAAATTTGAGGTATTACAAATATAAAAATACAAGGTATACTATCCATTATATTATGATCCAATTTAATACTATTCCTATAACTAACAACATTAACTATTTATGATTATTTGTACATATATGACAATTATAATTGATTACCATTAATAATAGTGTTGAAGCATCTAGGTGTCATAAAAATATAGCATATAAATTAGGGCAGTGCACATGTTGGATAAGCTGGATAATTACTTATTTAGGCACATCCATTTGGACACAATTCAAATTGGGAATCTAGGTTTCAAAAAGAATTTACATGTTACTTTATAGATATCATGCTTACCCTCAAGGATAGGATGTTAAATTGAATCATTGATAAAGGATATTTCTATTGTAGTGCCTGCCCTTGGTTTGCATTTTGTTATCATTGTTGAACTCTTTTAGAGCTAGTTTCATGTTGATGGTTAGTAACATTATTATGAGATTATCAGATATTTTGCTATGGATTCAGTTGATATGTGATGAGATTACTTAGACTCTACATTTCATGTATGTATGATGATTATTTTCAGGGTTTTCAGTTATTAATGATGATTAGTAAGATGATTTATTATCATATGTTTTTTCTTATGGATACTTACCCCATACTTGCATGTGTATGGTGTGCGTGTTTGCTTTGTGTGTTTTCTTTTATATGGTGTGTCTGATGTGGTTAAGGAAGGGAGTCATAGTCACCTGATAGTCAGGATCTACACGATGCACCACTTCTTGCCCTTGCTTGTTTAGTTTAGTATATATTGTGCTTGTACATGCATAGTTTTTATGCAGGTTTCAGGTACCGGGTATCGACTTCTCTGAATTGTCAAGATGAGTGTACCCTATCGCATTATCTCAAAGATAAGAGAGGGGAGATAAATTCTCAAGTCCAAATCCCAACCCTTTAAGCCATTTGTTCTAATTAAAAAATTAGGACAAGTATTTGAGTTGAGTACCCTTCGAATGCATCAGATGATGTAATTCATGATATAAACCACTTAGTTTGATTTGTATGTATATTGGCTATGATGGATCTTTCCTATTTTTACCTTTGTGAGTCTTTGGAGTATTTTCTATTAATTAAGCCTAATTAAAAGATTTAGTTAATGGTTTAATTTAATAGAAAATTAATATGGTATTTTGATATTTATTTTATTTAATTAATTGAGAAATTAATAAAATAAAATAATTAAATTGGAAGATAAAAGTTATAATATTAAATTTAGAATGTGACAATATTTATTTTAATAATAATATATTTGGAGCTCATTTTTAAATAGATGACTAAATAATATTATTATTAAAGCTAATAAATATTTTAGCAATAAAATTTTAGAAAATAAAATTTAAAAGTGAAAAATATATTTTAAATTATTAAAAGATTCTAAATCTCATATGATTAAAATATAAATATATTAAGATTGAAAAGTGGAGATATTAAAGTTAGTGCATGAGACTTAATAAATAAATTAAATTGGAAAGTGTAAAGTAAACTGGAGTTATAAGCTTGCATGGGAATAAACATGTGTCAACAACATGGGGGTTAGTGCATCAATTAAGCACAAGGTGTCTACAATTCTAAGACTCATCAAAAAAAAATTTGAAAAAGACTCATGCTTAGTTGATGACACCTTTCAGCGGTTTCAAGAAGCATTCCAAAGGTTTCTTGAGAGCTCTTGATATTCAGGCATTCATAGAAGCTTAAAAGAAAAGCTTAATAGAAGCTACAAGCTTAATGGAAGCCACAAGTTACAAGCAAAAATAGAAGCTTCAAAGCTTACATGCATGGGAGAAGATTCATATGCTCATATATTTTTAACTTGCTTCTATGCTCCTTCTAGCACTTCTAATCACTTGGAGGATTCGATCAGCTTGAATTTTTGGAAGAATTGTGAATGATGGAGAAGGAAGGAATTTTTTATGGACTTCTGAGGCATGGCAAATTAGCATCAGTGTCCAGGTGCACTCGTGATATTCTCATATTTCCTTTGCACTCTTTCTCTTCCTGTCTTCATCATATCTGTTTTATGCGTCTGAATACTCTCTATGATTGAATCTACTATTTAAAATTGGAATCAAAATATTTTATTCGGTTGAGAAGAAAATAATAAAAAAATCTTACATCCAATTAAGGAGAAATAATTAGATCTTAATCGGGTTTGGGTTTGAATTTATATTGTGAAATTAGATAGACAAGATTTGGAATTAAAATAAAAATTTTATGGTGAAAATTCAAATGATTAGATGTAATCTTTCTGTCAATTATATTTTTAGATGCATATGACCAAACCCTTTTATGGTTAAATTTAGATAACAATTATTTTAAGAGGAAATTTTTAATTCATCACAAATTGTCCTCTCTCCGCCTCTTGGATAGACCCGAATTCAGTCATTCATAACTTTTTATCGGGATCTAACTTATTTGATCGCTCTAGTCAAAATCGGCACAACTTGGCCCTCTCCAACATATTTAAATTTCAGCCCGATCCAACAATTCATTAGGGAGTTATGGCCATCGTACTGGGACTGTTTTATTCAAGAATGGATGTCTCTTCATTTCCCATAACCAAGAGTTCTTTATGCTTAAACTTCACAAAAATAATATATCAAAGTAATATAATTAGAATTTAATAATTATTTAATTAGTCTAAAGACTAATAAGAATGTTCTAAATGAATTAATGGAGATTTTTAATGGAAAGTTTGTGGATGGAGCTGATGGATAGAGAATGGATGACTTTTAATATTAATTATTTAATTTATATTAAATACTATTTAATATATAGTTAAGAGGTGGTAAAAGTGTTTAATGATGATTATTAAGAGACTCAAATTTTAATGATATTGAATTTAGATTTAAATAAGAATTATTATATTGACAAGGAGTCATAGTTACATTATAACATTGTTATAACATAGCTATGATTTGAATTATTGATATGTCTTAAAGGTTAGTTAAATAATAACTAATGGGGCTTATGAAAATATAGTTTGATGAGTTCATTATTTATTAATATTTTTTAGGTCTAACAAACTATTAATAAATAATGGTTTAAATAGTTATCAACAAATTTGATTAGAGATAATCTATTGGAGATTATTTAATGAATTAAAGATATTATTGCAATCTTCCTTTATTAAAATCTTATTAATATGCATTAATTTTATATGGTCTATTATCTAATCTAATTAAATCAAATTTAATTAAGATTAGTTAGTAGTAGAAGAAGTGTAGTTAATTATTAGTCAATCTAAGTAAATGGATTCAAAGAAAAGATATTTTAATATAGTTTATATAGTGGACTTTTTATAATGTATATTGAACACTATTAAACAATTTTAGAGTTGTTTAATGAAGATGATAATGCTAAGAATTTGAAAATTATTCATGTTAAAATCTACAATGAGTCTTATTGGTTTGTGAAAGGGATCCTTTTCAAACAACTTTTGTATAGACAAAATATTATTAGAACAATTAGAAAATGGAATCTAATGGTTGATTTTAATATTGATTAAATAATTGTAAGATGATAAGTTATATTATGTTTATTTAAATTTAGAAACTCTAAATGATATTGGATTAAGATTGAATTATTATATTATTGGTTAATATGTTTGAATACCTTAATAGTACTAAGAGTTAACTAATGAAGTTCTATGTAAAAGTTCTCTAGATTGATTATTTATAGTTGTGATAAGTTTATTATTTATTAATATTTGTTGGGTCTAACAAACTATTAATAAATAATAGTATAAATAGTTTAAATAGTTGTCAGCTAATACGAACAGAATTACTCTAAAGGAGATTAGTTAATGATTGAAATACTGTAAAAGATATTAATCAAATTGAATTGGTTAATAATTTGGAGGAGTATCAGTTAACTGAATCAACGTACATAGGGAAAACTTATTTGAGATAATAATACTTGGTATTGCAGATTTATTATAACTTGTTATTATTAAAATATAAATGAAAACTTTGTTGAAGAGTGATGAATTTGGTTAGTATAGAATTATTAATAAGATTTTCAATATAGCTTGTTATTAATTATTAACAAGATTATTATTATTGAATTCTTAATATGATCATTGAGTATTGAATTATAGTTGACTTTCAACTTATAGAATTCTAGTTGGTTATTAGTCAACTGATATTAATTGGAACGTTGCTATGGTTATGCAATTATTAATTAAATCAATTAATAAGAGTTAATTAGATTTAATTAATAATCAAGTTATGTAATAGAGATTTAATTGATATAATTCTTTAAACGAGATTGTAGATTATTTATATTGAAGTTGATAAGTCTTATGACTTGAAGTATGACTTTAGATATTATACGGTTGTCAATGATGATAACGATTAAATTAAAAGAATCAAACTTTAGTAATACTTAATTAAGTTTCTAATTGAAAACTAAAAAGATGTTAATAGGTCATGGATGGTGTACCTATGTTAATGGATTGAGATAAATAAAGTTATAATCACTTATTCAAAAAATGATAATTGGTCCTCTTATAATATAACGAATAATGAACTTAGAAAAGTTGAAAGGTTAATCAATTAGAATATGGATCATGGTTAAATAAGAGAACAATTTAATTAAAAGTCAATGATGATCAGTTTAGTGAATATTTATCCTTAAGTTATTTTTTAAATGTAATTATTATTAATTGAAGGATAATATTATCGGGGAACAAATGGGTTGACTTGTAGGTCAAATGATGAAACTTAAAACACTTGAAAATATACTTGTAAACAAAAAAATGGAAACCTCTACACTTGATTCAACTATGTAAGATAGAAAAACCAAAACATGTGTTTGCATTGTGTATTCTTTATGCTTCTTGTTTTAGGTTTTTGGGTTGACTAGTGTTGACCAGTATTAGGTTGTTACTAGAGGCTCGGGGGTTATGAGATGTGTTGGCATGTTGATCTTATTTGGTCTCAATCTTTATAAGCCCAACCATGGTAATGTGATCGTATGCTCTATGAAATATTTGTATTTACTGATTGTTATTGTTCATTAGTCTTCATGTGTGAAGCTGAGATGTATGCGTATGAGACACTTGAGCTAATCATTTTTGAGTCATCGATCAGTTATCCTTGGATTACTTTCTAGTCACCATGATGGGACTAAAATGTGGATTTATTCTTGATGATGTCATGTTGTGACATGTTTGACTCAACCATTTTGGAGTCTTCGATCAGTATGATTTTGAGATATTCTTGGTTTCTTGTTGAGAACCAATGATTATGGTGATTTATTTTGAGATATATTTTAGTTATTGAGAACCATTGGATACTTTTGATTATCAGTGATGCTTCAGTTGCCAATAGAGAGCTGTTGTAATCATAATTTTCTATGTATATTTGCTCATGGTGATTTGATGCTTTTATGCATATTTGATAATTTTATTATGGATTATCTTTTGTGATTTTGAGATTTATGATTCCATGAGCATTAGGGTAGGATATCTGCATGTAGTGATGGGAAGTGGCTTGCAATCGGGTTCGGGGCCCTAAGAGGCTGCCAAGGTAACTCATTATAAGTTGGATTAATAAGTGATAACATTCACACCTAATACTAACTGAATGAATCTAAAAAGATAAGATTTTTGGTTCTCGCCCATGCCTTGAGTGCTTGTATAGGCTAGGATGGGAGTAGTGAGAATGCATGGTTGCGACCTTGCATTCTATAGTATGCCTTGTCAATATGAGAGGATACTAGTGGCTGCATGAGATCTGTATGGACTCGTGGAATTTAGCTAACTGCTAGGGTAACTTGTACGAGATAAATGCGATGACACTTTTCAACTTGCATAGTAGGTTCCTACATGTCATTGTGTGCCTCTGGGAAGTAGATGTCAGTATCATGTTTGGAACCTTTAAGTTAGTATACTTTTAGGATTCCTGGACTATAGAGATTTGTGCTATGTGTTATGGATAGCCTGTTTGGGACTTGAGATTATCTCCTCAGCACGGTGGGAGTGGACCACTTAGGTACCACGTGGTCGGGTGGTAGTGTATTTTTCACTCTTATCATTTGAGATTCATTGAGACATCGTGGTTGATGCGTCCTTCGTGATGGTGGATATGTATCCTTTCATTGATTATTAGCATATGTTAGATGATGTTACCTTATGCTTTACTTTGCATATTAGTAGGATGTTTTTAGGAGTGACATTCCTACTATGTTAATAGCCGATGATCTCTTTGGTGCTTTGGAATGTTACGCACAGAGGGATGGCTAGGATCCATGATGGTCTAATGATGCTATTTACAGTTGGGAGGAACCGTGCACTTAGTTTATTTTGTTTGATCTTTATGATGGATGTATATGTCTTTCATGATGATGTATCATGTGATTATCTCTACTTTGATGTATCATAGATTGAAATAGGATGATGTACCTTATTTCACATATGTATATTCTTTTAAGCCTTCATACCCTATGACATGTACAGTGGATGATTGAGCATTTGGAAATGTAATGTATGAACATTGGACTTATCATTATTATTCATGTAGATGTTGTATTAGATGGATTCATGTATGTTAGTTAGTTTAGATGTAACTCAACGTTAAGGGATTCTTAAAGAATAAAATCGGTTATGTATGTTATGTTTACTTTTAGATGGACATTGCTATTGCTTCCATTATTATGTACAAGTTATATGTGGTATTTAATTTAATGTTATATATAAAAAAAAATGTTACCAAATTTAGTAAAATTTTAGGTTAATTCTTTGGATTCCTTGGCGGGGCATTACATTTAGTATCAGAGCCCGAGTATCAACATTGGGAGCTCTAGGTATATTGGAATGTCACTAGTTGTTAACTAGTTGATCAAAATGAAAAGTTTGAATTATTATATGTATCTCTTTCAACCTGAAAACTTGAAACCAGGTGAACTGAAACAAAACTTTAAATTGTTACTTGCATATTTTTCATACTTCAACACTTAGCTTTCAAAATTGAAAATTCTACTGAAAACTTAAACGAGGGAAAAACTAAAAATTGAAACTTATTCTAGTTGCAAAACATGTATCTTTTATCTAATTTTCAAGGTAGTATACCTTTGTTTATCTTTGCAAGCATTAAGTTGCTCTTGCTTAGAATGTATTAAGGGATATATTTAAGTAGTTGTTAAAAGAATGATGTTGGATTGATATGGTTTTTGGTTTACTATTAAACCAGAATCATATTGCTCTAAGTGTGTTGTAAAATTTTCAGTGGAATCATATTCTCCTGTAAGGAGGAAAAAGGGTTCAATGGGACCCACATAGTGAATATCTTAACTTTTCATTCTTGTAGGCTTCCAAGAGTAAGCCTAATCCCAGGGGGGATGAATGTAGTGCCTGCCCCTAGTTTGCATTTTGTTATCATTGCTGAACTCTTTTAGAGCTAGTTTCATGTTGATGGTTAGTAACATTATTATGAGATTATCAGATATTGTGCTATGGATTCAGTTGATATGTGATGAGATTACTTAGACTCTATATTTCATGTATGTATGATGATTATTTTCAGTGTTTGCAGTTATTAATGATGATTAGTAAGATGATTTATTATCATATGTGTTTTCTTATGGATACTTACCCCATACTTGCATGTGTATGGTGTGTGTGTTTGCTTTTGTATGGTGTGTCTGATGTGGTTAAGGAAGGGAGTCGTAGTCACCTGCTAGTCGAGATCTACACAATGCACCACTTCCTACCATTGCCTATTTAGTTTAGTATATATTGTGCTCGTACATGCATAGTTTTTATGCAGGTTGCGGGTACTGGGTATCGACTTCCCTGAATTGCTAGGATGAGCGTACCCTATCACATTATCTCAATGATAAGAGAGGGGAGATAAATTCTCAAGTCCAAATCCCAACCCTTTAAGCCATTTGTTCTAATTGAAAAATTAGGACAAGTATCTGAGTTGAGTACCCTCCGAATGTGTCAGATGATGTAATTCGTGATATAAACCCCTTGATTTAATTTTTATGTATATTGGCTATGATGGATTTTTTGTATTTTTACCTTTTTGAGTCTTTGGAGTATTTTCTATTAATTAAGCCTAATTAAAAGATTTAGTTTATGGTTTAATTTAATAAAAAATTAATATGGTATTTTGAAATATATTTTATTTAATTAATTGAAAAATTAATTAAATAAAATAATTAAATTGAAAGATAAAAGTTATAATATTAAATTTAGAATGTGACAATATTTATTTTAATAATAATATATTTAGAGCTCATTTTTCAATAGATGACTAAATAATAATATTATTAAAGCTAATAAATATTTTAGCAATAAAATTTTGAAAAAAATAAATTTAAAAGTGAAAAATATATTTTAAATTATTAAAATATTTTAAATCTCATATGATTAAAATATAAATATATTAAGATTGAAAAGTGGAGATATTAAAGTTAGTGCATGAGACTTAATAAATAAATTAAATTAGAAAGAGTAAAGTAAATTGGAGTTATAAGCTTGCATGGGAATTAACATGTGTTAACAACATAGGGGTTAGTGCATCAATTAAGCACAAGGTGTCTATAATTCTATGACTCATCAAAAAAGAATTGGAAAAGACCCATGCATAGTTGGTGACACCTTTCAGCGGTTTCAAAAAGCATTCCAAAGGTTTCTTGAGAGCTCTTGATATTCAGGCATTCATAGAAGCTTAAAAGAAAAGCTTAATAGAAGCTACAAGCTTAATGGAAGCCACTTGTTACAAGAAAAAATAGAAGCTTCAAAGCTTACATGCATAGGAGAAGATTCATATGCTCATATATTTTCTACTTGCTTCTATGCTCCTTCTAGCACTTCTAATCACTCAGAGGTTTCGATCGGCTTGGATTCTTAGAAGAATTGCGAATGATGGAGAAGGAAGAGATTTTCTATGGACTTCTAAGGCATGGCAAATTAGTATCAGTGTCCAGGTGCACTCGTGATATTCTCATATTTCTTTTGCACTCTTTCTCTTCCTATCTTCATCATATCTGTTTTATGTGTCTGAATACTCTCTATGATTGAATCTACTATTTGAAATTGGAATCAAGATATTTTATTTGGTTGAGAAGAAAATAATAGAAAATTTTTAGATCCAATTAAGGAGAAATAATTAGATCTTAATCGAGTTTGGGTTCAAATTTATATTGTGAAATTAGATAGACAAGATTTGGAATTAAAATAGAAATTTTATGGTGAAAATTCGAATGATTAGATGTAATCTTTCTATCAATTATATTTTTAGATATATATGAACAAACTCTTTTATGGTTAAATTTAGATAAAAATTATTTTAAGAGGAAATTCTTAATTCATCACAAATTGTCCTATCGTTGCCTCTTGGATAGACCCGAATTCGGTCATTCATAACTTTTTATCGGGATCAAATTTATTCGATCGCTCTAATCAGAATTGGCGCAGCTTGGCCCTCTCCAACATATTTAAATTTCAGCCCGATCCAACGGTTCATTAGGGAGTTAAGGTCATCGTACTGGGACTGTTTTATTCAAGAACGGATGTCTCTTCATTTTCCATAACCAAGAGTTCTTTATGCTTAAACTTTACAAAAATAATATATCAAAGTAATATAATTAGAATTTAATAATTATTTAATTAGTCTAAAGACTAATAAGAATGTTCTAAATGAATTAATGAAGATTTTTAATAGAAAGTTTGTGGATGGAGCTGATGGATAGAGAATGGATGACTTTTAATATTAATTATTTAATGTATATTAAATACTATTTAATATATAGTTAAGAGGTGGTAAAAGTGTTTAATGATGATTATTAAGAGACTCAAATTTTAATGATATTAGATTTAGATTTAAATAAGAATTATTATATTGACAAGGAGTCATAGTTACATTATAACATTGTTATAACATAGCTACGATTTGAATTATTGATATGCCTTAAAGGTTAGTTAAATAATAACTAATGGGGCTTATGAAAATATAGTTTGATGAGTTTATTATTTATTAATGTTTTTTAAGTCTAACAAACTATTAATAAATAATGGTTTAAATAGTTATCAACAAATTTGATTAGAGATAATCTATTGGAGATTATTTAATGAATTAAAGATATTATTGCAATCTTCCCTTATTAAAATCTTATTAATATGCATTAATTTTATATGGTCTATTATCTAATTTAATTAAATTAAATTTAATTAAGATTAGTTAATAGTAGAAGTGTAGTTAATTATTAGTCAATCTAAGTAAATGGATTAAAAGAAAAGAGATTTTAATATAGTTTATATAGTGGAATTTTTATAATGTATATTAAATACTATTAAATAATTTTAGAGTTGTTTAATAAAGATGATAATGCTAAGAATTTGAAAATTATTCATGTTAAAATCTACAATGAGTCTTATTGGTTTGTGATAGGGATCTTTTTCAAACAACTTTTGTATAGACAAAATATTATTAGAACAATTAGAAAATGGAATCTAATGGTTGATTTTAATATTGATTAAATAATTGTAAGATGATAAGTTATATTATGTTGATTTAAATTTAGAAACTCTAAATGATATTGAATTAAGCTTGAATTATTATGTTATTGGTTAATACATTTGAATACCTTAATGGTACTAAGAGTTAGCTAATGAAGTTCTATGTAAAAGTTCTCTAGATTGATTATTTATAGTTGTGATAAGTTTATTATTTATTAATGTTTGTTGGGTCTAACAAACTATTAATAAATAATAGTATAAATAGTTTAAATAGTTGTCAGCTAATACGAATAGAGTTACTCTAAAAGAGATTAGTTAATGATTGAAGTACTGTAAAAGATATTAATCAAATTGAATTGGTTAATAATTTGGAGGAGTATCAGTTAACTGAATCAACGTACATAAAGAAAAATTATTTGAAATAATAATACTTGGTATTGGAGATTTATTATAACTTGTTATTATTAAAATATAAATGGAAACTTTGTTGAAGAGTGATGAATTTGGTTAGTATAGAATTATTAATAAGATTTTCAATATAGCTTGTTATTAATTATTAACAAGATTATTATTATTGAATTCTTAATATGATCATTGAGTATTGAATTATAGTTTAATTTCAACTTATAAAATTCTAGTTGGTTATTAGTCAACTGATATTAATTGGAACATTGCTATGATTATGCAATTATTAATTAAATCAATTAATAAGAGTTAATTAGATTTAATTAATAATCAAGTTATGTAATAGAGATTTAATTGATATAATTCTTTAAACGAGATTGTAGATTATCTATATCGAAGTTGATAAGTCTTATGACTTGAAGTATGACTTTAGATATTATATGGTTATCAATGATGATAACGATTAAATTAAAAGAATCAAACTTTATTAATACTTAATTAAGTTTCTAATTGAAAACTAAAAAGATGTTAATAGGTCATGGATGGTGTACCTATGTTAATGGATTGAGATAAATAAAGTTATAATCTCTTATTCGAAGAATGATAACTGGTCCTCTTATAATATAACCAATAATAAATTTAGAAAAGTTGAAAGGTTAATCAATTAGAATATGGATCATGGTTAAATAAGAGAACAATTTAATTAAAAGTCAATGATGATCAGTTTAGTGAATATTTATCCTTAAGTTATTCTTTAAATGTAATTCTTATTAATAGAAGGATAATGTTATCGGGGAACAAATGGGTTGACTTGTAGGTCAAATGATGAAACTTAAGACACTTGAAAATATACTTGTAAATAGAAAACTGGAAACCTCTACACTTGATTCAACTATGTAAGATAGCAAAACCAAAACATGTGTTTGCATCGTGTATTCTTTATGCTTCTTGTTTTGAGTTTTTGAGTTGACTAGTGTTGACCAGTGTTAGGTTGTTACTAGAGGCTCAGGGGTTATGAGATGTGTTGGCATGTTCATCTTATTTGATCTTGATCTTTATAAGCCCAACCATGGTAATGTGATTGTATGCTCTATAAAATATTTGTATTTACTGATTGTTATTGTTCATCAGTCTTCATGTGTGAAGCTAAGATGTATGTGTATGAGACACTTAAGCTAATCATTTTTGAGTCATTGATCAGTTATCCTTAGATTACTTTCTAGTCACCATGATGGGACTAAAATGTGGATTTATTCTTGATGATGTCATGTTGTGACATGTTTGACTCAACCATTTTGGAGTCTTCGATTAGTATGATTTTGAGATATTCTTGGTTTCTTGTTGAGAACCAATGATTATGGTGATTTATTTTGAGATATATTTTGGTTATTGAGAACCATTGGATACTTTTGATTATCAGTGATGCTTCAGTTGCCAATAGAGAGCTATTGTGATCATAATTTTCTATGTATATTTGCTCATGGTGATTTGATGCTTTTATGCATATTTGATGATTTTATTATGGATTATCTTTTGTGATTTTGAGATTTATGATTTCATGAGCATTAGAGTAGGATATCTACATATAGTGATGGGAAGTGGCTTGCAATGGGGGTCGAGGCCCTAAGAGGCTTCCAGGGTAACTCATTGTAAGTTGGATTAATAAGTGATAACATTCACACCTAATACGAACTGAATGAACCTAAAAAGATAAGAGTTTTGGTTCTCACCCATGCCTTGAGTGCTTGTATAGGCTAGGATGGGAGTAGTGAGAATGCATGGTTGCAACCTTGCATTCCATAGTATGCCTCTTCAATATGAGAGGATACTAGTGGCCGCATGAGATCTGTATGGACCCGTGGATTTCTTGGCGGGGCATTACATCTATAGTAAGGTTGCGTAAGCCTATGTTTCCTTCTGAGATCAACTACTAGCAGAGTTTAGTTACAACACTAGGTGCCTAACCCATTATGTTTCAACATATGAAATAAATGACAACTTGGTGTAAGATGTATTAGTACACCCAATTAAACCATAAGTTATGGATGAAGAACTTTGAGACATAGGGGGATATGAGACTTCTTACTAAGCCATTAGTACCATAAAACAACAATGTATCCTCTTCTCCACCAGGGAACTTTGGTATGGCTATGTTATTTTTGTGAGCTTCATATTTGATGTGAATTCTTGTTGGTCATTTGTTCAAACTTTACATTTATATCATCTTTATTTCTACCAATAATTTGACACTTCACATTTCATTAGATTTCTTGAAGTTGGTCCCATTGTGCCTCAGGGACATGTCTTGTGTTATTTGAAAATTTACTAATGTGGCCACATACATATTATTTTCTTGTAAAATATTCCTTTTATTTGTGAGTTTCTTTTGAAGCATTTTCTTGGATTGTATTGAAATGGCCATACTAAGGAGAATCCTTGACAAACCATTTAGGGAATTAATGTACCTATAAACTTTCTAGTTATCCATTGAAAAGTTGCTACACAAGATTTCTAAGACACTAACCCCTTTGTATGTCATAATTATGGAATAAGGACCAACCTCTTTTACCATAGGTATGTTATGTATATTAAACTAGTTAAGACTATAGATGCCTATTAGGTTGGGGACCCTAAGCAAGGACGTAAGAAATTTAGTAGTTAGACCTTAGTAAAGAAAGGATTGGATTACTTGGCACCAATAGTAGAATAATCAAGTAGGGTCAGCTCTGATAATTATAACATAGGCAATAACACAACATTGATACCTAGTTGATGAACTCCAGGAGGAGGTTCATGCCTAGGGGGGCAGGATGTGAGGCCTCACCCAATTCGTCATAGTACCAATGAGATAATTACATTACGGTGATTTTAATCTTATGTTTGATACACTTTTAAGACTGTAGGGTTATGTCATTTTAATATCTACATTTTGATGATCCGCAATTACCTCTGCATAATATGACCTAATTGATGCATTTAATGATTCTATTTCATGTTGTAAGCTATTGATATTGCTTTAATAGAAATTGAATGGTAGAAATGCTTGTCATATAAGAAGGTAATGTTGAAGTAGAAATTAGAGTTAAAAGATAAATTTTGTTATGCATTGAGACCTAACCCGCATACCTAGAGATTCAATAGTTATGGATTCAGCATTTTGTTGTAGAATATGAAGTTATTTAGAATATTAAATTGACCATGTTATGTTGATAAGTAAAGTTTAGTTTTATAGTATTTTGAACATTTTACATGGAAATTGTTAGAAGTAATGTAATTATAAGGAATGAAGTATGGAACTCAAATGTCGAATGTGATATGTAAGTTTTGATATTTTACTATTTTGAAGTTATATTTGAAATGATTAAGAAAGGGAAATTTAATTTGAAATGATGAAATATATGCAAGTCTAATGTTGAAAGAGATAATGATTTATTTTACATATGCTTATATGATTTTTTTGGACTACTGACGCTCGAGTTTAGTGTGCAAGAATTTGACCATGGGTTAAAGGGAAATTAAGGCTCAAACTACTAAAAACATGACATAACCAAGGTTGAATCAGTGGAAAAGATTCAAACCTAATTGTAATGTCTTTTATTTTGTATATGTGAATTGTATGTGTGCGTAGTAGCCTAGTTCATGTATTATTGTAAAACAAGTTATTTTTTTTAATATAATGTGATATTTTGTGTGTGTCACTTGAAACTTGTTCTTGTTATGTGATATGACATGTTATTTGTCAATGGATCATGTGGGCACCTTATTCCATGATAAATGCCTCAATTGAGGAATTTGATTATTGCCTTAGTCAGTAAAAGGACAAGGTCATCACCTTGGGGAATTTGAAATTTGAATCACCTAGCTTTGGGAGGGTCATAAAGTAACTTTAAGGTAAGTTGGGATTAAAATTAACCCCACCCATGTTAGGACTATAGGCTAGGGAGCTATTAATGACCTCTAGGGTGTCTAGTGGACCTAGGAGACCCCATGAAAATGACATTCTTTATGGAATCCGAAAATGAGAAGGATATATATATATAGGTATGGCTAAATGAGAAACCACTTGACCACTCTCTAATTTTAGAGATAGTTAGGTTTTGGAGGGAGAGGAGGGGAGCTCTACTGCAACTATCCTTACCCTAGCTTGGACCAAGGTTGGTATCTCAAGCTTGCTTCCTTTCCTTTTTCTTTCTTTTAGTATGGTTAAGCCAATATGCAAGTGTGGAGTTTATCAATGGAGTATGCATTGCATTGCATTGTGGAGTAGCATTCATGTGAGTGTTTGAATGGTGTTCATTCCATGTAGATTAGTGTGACACCATTGTGCATCTTGTTGTATTGTGTGGAGTATTGTGAGTATGAGGTTTGGATTTTCTCTATTTCCTTGTTGCATTATGGGTGTTGATATTATGTTGTGATAATGTGATGTGCTCTTGAAAATTTGTTGTTTTATTGCTACTTGGTTTTGTTTTCTTTTTGTGCTTGAGTGTTCTTATGGGTGTGGGACTTACACTCACTCTTGTGGGAAGGGAAGAGAAGTCCAGGGTGAATGGGCAATAGTTGGATTGCATAGTTGAGGACCTTGGAGTATGGGCTCCATTGTATGCCATTGTCATATTCATCTTTTGCCTTGGGGGAGGATAAGAAAAAGAAAAAAAAAAATGGTGAGGAAGGAAGTAACTGAAGTATGGGTTTGTAGGAAGCTAAAGCTGTTGGTTGTGTGTGGTGGAGGATGTTGTGTTGGTAGTGTGTATGGTGGAAGATGTTTATGAAGCCCCGAAAGGGCATGATATTATGAAGCCCCAAAAGGGCATGAGTTTTGTGACAAATATGATATGAAATGGTAAACCTCCTTGTGTTTCCACCTTCACCCTATGTTCAAGGTTCCAATGGTTGGGTGGAAAGCACCCATGGTCCTTGTTTTTTTGTTGTGATGCATTTGCAAGTTCTTAGAGAAACATCTTGGAAATTTGAAGTCCTTGTTATCTTCCATCTGCATAGGACGAGAAGACGATATTGCATTGAGATGAGATAGAGAGAAAAACTCCATTTTGTTATGTGAGCCTAAATGTATTGTAAGAGAAAGCTAATGTCTTGGTTTGATTGTCAATGGAAAGGTTGTGAGTGCTCATGTCTAGTAAAAGTATTTTCCATTGTGTATATTATGATATGTTGACTTCACCACCTTTTTGTGTATCATGAGGGTATCACTAAAGATAATTCATTGTAATAATATTGTTGTTTTATTAGATGGTAACACCAATCAGAGATCCAAATTACTTGATGCTCTTGAGTGGAATGCAAAAGAAATTTGATATCATAGAAGAGATAATATTCATAGGAAGGATTATCCTGGTGGATTGCTATTATCATTTTAGTTCCATTTTTTCCCAATTGTGAATGTACGTTCAAATCTAGATCTGCATAAGAAGATAATGTTGAGAAAATAGTTTTTAAATTTCATAATTCATAGATAGGGATAATCCAGATAACTTCATATAAAGTCTTGTCATGAAATGTTGAGTTATTGGATTAAGTTAATGTTTTGAATGCTAAATGAATCACAATTTTAAAACTATACTTCTAATTATAATTATCTCCTTATTTTACTCAAATTAAAGTTTATAATTATCTCCTAATTATCCTTGCAATAACTTACCTTGAATATCCTAGATTACAAAAGAAGAAAATCAAGTGATGATATAAAATATACAAGACTTAAGACATAAGCTTGCTGTAGGTGCACATTTTATCCTCTGGAAAATGTATGAGAAAGTAAAATAAATCTCTTCTCTTAATACAGACATTAAAATATTCAAGAGTATTCCTTAGACTCCTAGGACCCTATAACCTATAAAGCATATTTTAACATAATAAACTAACCATCATATTAATTGCATTAGAAGGGACCTCATATACACCCATTGATTTTGGGAACATTTTAAATACTCTAGAAAAGTGTTAATTATGTATATATTGTTATTTGAATCGATTGCCTAGAGTAGCATAGTTGGCATCAAAGTTGATGATAGTTCTAATGGATGGTTAATCAAGGGTTACATGCATTGAAGAAATGTTAACTCATATGAAAAATTAGTAAAGATGACATTGAAATGTGGAGTATAGATTGAAGTAGTAGGTATGAGTATTCTCTTTCCAAACCCTGGGTCAGTAGATGTCAGAGGGACGTCCAACTCAATGATGATATAGTTGTAACACACATATGTCTTTTGGAGGTTATCTAGGCTTATGAAATTAATTAATTAAGAATAATAATAATAATTTAAAATTTTTTTAGCTTAATGTACATTTAGGGTAAATTTAGGGCATGACATAATTAAATAAGAAAAGTGTCTCTAATTAATTAAAGATTATTTAATTAAATAGAAAAAGTAAATATGGGAGCATATCTAATTTTATTAAATGAAATATCTCAACAAAATCTCTTTTCAGTTCAAAAAGGGAAATTTCTAGTTCACTATTGATAAAAAAATGAGTTAAATTAGATAACTCCTTTTTCTTCTCAAATTGAATCAGTTAACTCCTTATTTTACTCAAACTAAATCTGTTAACTCGCCTTAATTTGGAAATCTCCCTTTATGACTAAACTTCACCTTTAATCCTGACCGTTGATTAAAATTGATCTCAACCATTGATGAATTCTAAGAAAGTCTATTTAAGAGACCCTCATCTCTTCATTTTGAAAGGTTGAATGAGAATTTGCATCGAATTGTTGCTGGAATTCATACTCACATTTGCTCATATTCACATACGCAAAGATTAAATTTGACCAAAAGTTGACCATATTAAACCACAGTAGACTTGAGTTGACTAGTATCGAAAAGAATTTTGAAATAATTAAACGAAATTATTTAATTAAATGAATTACTTACTTCTAATTAATTAAATAAAGTTATTTAATTAAATGAAAAGCCATTCCTAATTAATTAAATGAAGTTATTTAATTAAATAAGAAAAGTGTCTCTAATTAATTAAAGATTATTTAATTAAATAGAAAAAGTAATTACGAGAGCGTATCTCATTTTATTAAATTAAATATCTCAACAGAATCTCTCTTCAGTTCAAAAAGGGAAATTTCTAGTTCACTGTTGATCAAAAATGAGTTGAATCATTTAACTCCTTTTTCTACTCAAATTGAATCAGTTAATTCCTTTTACTCAAATTAAATATGTTAACTCCCTTTAAGTTGGAAATCTCCATTTATGACTGAACTTAACCTTTAATCCTGGCCATTAATTGAAATCGATCTCAACCGATGATGAATTCCGAGAAAGTCTATTTAAGAGACCCTCATCTCTTCATTTTGAAAGGTTGAATGAGAATTTGCATCGAATTGTTGCTGGAATTCATACTCACATTTGCTCATATTCACATACGCAAAGATCAAGTTTGACCAAAAAATGACCAGATTTAACCACGGTTGACTTGAGTTGACTCATTTCAAAATTTTTTTTGAAATAATTAAACAAAATTATTTAATTAAATGGAGTACTTACTTCTAATTAATTAAACAAAGCTATTTAATTAAATGAGAAGCCATTCGTAATTAATTAAATAAAGTTATTTAATTAAATAAGAAAAGTGTCTCTAATTAATTAAAGATTATTTAATTAAATAGAAAAACTAATTATGAGAGCATATCTCATTTTATTAAATTAAATATCTCAACAAAATCTCTCTCCAGTTCAAAAAGGGAAATTTCCAATTCACTATTAACCAAAAATGAGTTAAATCGGTTAACTCCTTTTTCTATTCAAATTCAATCAGTTAACTCCTTATTTTACTTAAATTAAATCTGTTAACTCCCTTTAATTTGGAAATCTCCATTTATGACTGAACTTTACCTTTAATCCTGACCATTGATTGAAATTGATCTCAACCGTTGATGAATTCCAGGAAAGTCTATTTAAGAGACCCTCATCTCTTCATTTTGAAAGGTTGAATGAAAATTTGTATCGAATTGTTGCTGGAATTCATACTCACATTTGCTCATATTCACACGTGCAAAGATCAAGTTTGATGAAAAGTTGACCAGATTTAACCACGGATGACTTGAGTTTACTAGATTTGAAAAGAATTTTGAAATAATAAAATAAAATTATTTAATTAAATGGAGTACTTACTTCTAATTAATTAAACAAAGTTATTTAATTAAATGAGAAGCCATTCCTAATTAATTAAATGAAGTTATTTAATTCAATAAGAAAATTGTCTCTAATTAATTAAAGATTATTTAATTAAACAAAAAAAGTAATTATGAGAGCATATCTCATTTTATTAAATTAAATATCTCAACAAAATCTCTCTTCACTTCAAAAAGGGAAATTTCCAATTCACTATTGCTAAAAAATGAGTTAAATGAGTTAACTCCTTTTTCTACTCAAATTGAACCAGTTAACTCCTTATTTTACTCAAATTAAATCCGTTAACTCCCTTTAATTTGGAAATCTCCCTTTATGACTGAACTTCACCTTTAATCCTGACCGTTGATTGAAATTGATGTCAATCGTTGATGAATTCCAAGAAAGTCTATTTAAGAGACCCTCATCTCTTCATTTTGAAAGGTTGAATTAGAATTTGCATTGAATTGTTGTTGGAATTCATACTCACATTTGCTCATATTCACATACGCAAAGATTATGTTTGATCAAAAGTTTTTTAGATTTAACCATGGTTGACTTGAGTTGACTAATTTTGAAATTTTTTTTGAAATAATTAAACGAAATTATTTAATTAAATGTAGTATTTACTTCTAATTAATTAAACAAATTTATTTAATTAAATGAGAAGCCATTCCTAATTAATTAAGTGAAGTTATTTAATTAAATAAGAAAAGTGACTCTAATTAATTAAAGATTATTTAATCAAATAGAAAAAATAATTATGAGAGCATATCTCATTTTATTAAATTAAATATCTCAACAAAATCTCTCTTTAGTTCAAAAAGTAAAATTTCCAGTTCACTATTGATAAAAAATGAGTTAAATCAGTTAACTCCTTTTTCTACTCAAATTGAATTAGTTAACTCCTTATTTTACTCAAATTAAATCTGTTAACTCTCTTTAATTTGGAAATCTCCCTTAATGACTGAACTTCACCTTTAATCCTGACCGCTGATTGAAATCGATCTCAACTGTTGATGAATTCCAAGAAAGTCTATTAAAGAGACCCTCATCTCTTCATTTTGAAAGGTTGAATGAGAATTTGCATCGAATTGTTGCTGGAATTCATACTCACCTTTTCTCATATTCACATACACAAAGACCAAGTTTGACCAAAAGTTGACTAGATTTAACCACGATTGACTTGAGTTGACTAGTTTCGAAAAGAATTTTGAAATAATTAAATAAAATTATTTAATTAAATGGCGTACTTACTTCTAATTATTTAAACAAAGTTATTTAATTAAATGAGAAGCCATTTCTAATTAATTAAATGAAGTTATTTAACTAAATAAGAAAAGTGTCTTTAATTAATTAAAGATTAATTAATTAAATAGAAAAAGTAATTACGAGAGCGTATCTCATTTTATTAAATTAAATATCTCAACAAAATCTCTCTTTAGTTCAAAAAGGGAAATTTTTAGTTCACTATTGATCAAAAATGAGTTAAATCAGTTAACTCTTTTTTCTACTCAAATTGAATCAGTTAACTCCTTATTATACTCTAATTAAATCCGTTAACTCCCTTTAATTTGAAAATCTCCCTTTATGACTAAACTTCACCTCTAATCCTGACCGTTGATTGAAATCGATCTCAACCATTGATGAATTCCAGGACAGTCTATTTAACAGACCCTCATCTCTTAATTTTGAAAGGTTGAATGAGAATTTGCATCGAATTGTTGCTAGAATTCATACTCACGTTTGCTCATATTCACATATGCAAAGATAAAGTTTGACCAAAAGTTGACTAGATTTAACCATGGTTGACATGAGTTGACTAATTTTGAAATTTTTTTTGAAATAATTAAACGAAATTATTTAATTAAATGGAGTACTTACTTCTAATTAATTAAACAAAGTTATTTAATTAAATGAGAAGCCATTCCTAATTAATTAAATGAAATTATTTAATTAAATAAGAAAAGTGTCTCTAATTAATTAAAGATTATTTAATTAAATAGAAAAAGTAATTATGAGAGCATATCTCATTTTATTAAATTAAATATCTCAACAAAATCTCTCTTTAGTTCAAAAAGGAAAATTTTCAGTTCACTGTTGATAAAAAATGAGTTGAATCATTTAACTCCTTTTTCTACTCAAATTGAATTAGTTAACTCCTTCTTTTACTCAAATTAAATCTGTTAACTCCCTTTAATTTCAAAATCTCCCTTTATGACTAAACTTCACCTTTAATCTTGACCGTTAATTAAAATTGATCTCAACCATTGATGAATTCCAAGAATGTCTATTTAAGAGACCCTCATCTCTTCATTTTGAAAGGTTGAATGAGAATTTGCATCGAATTGTTGCTAGAATTCACACTCACATTTACTCATATTCACACACACAAAGATCAAGTTTGACCAAGAAGTGACCAGATTTAACCATGGTTGACTTGAGTTGACTAGTTTCGAAAAGAATTTTGAAATAATTAAACAAAATTATTTAATTAAATGGAGTACTTACTTCTAATTAATTAAACAAAGCTATTTAATTAAATGAGAAGCCATTCGTAATTAATTAAACAAAGTTATTTAATTAAATAAGAAAAGTGTCTCTAATTAATTAAAGATTATTTAATTAAATAGAAAAAGTAATTCTAAGAGCATATCTCATTCTATTAAATTAAATATCTCAACAAAATCTCTCTTTAGTTCAAAAAGGGAAATTTCCAATTCACTATTAATCAAAAATGATTTAAATTAGTTAAATCCTTTTTCTACTCAAATTGAATCAGTTAACTCCTTATTTTACTTAAATTAAATATGTTAAGTCTCTTTAATTTGAAAATCTCCCTTTATGACTGAACTTCACCTTTAATCCTGACCGTTGATTGAAATTGATCTCAACCGTTGATGAATTCTAGGAATGTCTATTTAAGAGACCCTCATCTCTTCATTTTGAAAGGTTGAATGAAAATTTGTATCGAATTGTTGCTGGAATTCATACTCACATTTGTTCATATTCACATGCGCAAAGATCAAGTTTGACCAAAAGTTGACCAGATTTAACCGCGGTTTACTTGAGTTGACTAGTTTTGAAAAGAATTTTTAAATAATTAAATGAAATTATTTTATTAAATGGAGTACTTACTTCTAATTAATTAAACAAAGTTATTTAATTAAATGAGAAACCATTCCTAATTAATTAAATGAAGTTATTTAATTAAATAAGAAAAGTGTCTCTAATTAATTAAAAATTACTTAATTAAATAGAAAAAGTAATTATGAGAGCATATCTCATTTTATTAAATTAAATATCTAAAAAAAAATTCTCTTCAGTTCAAAAAGGGAAATTTTTAATTCACTATTGATAAAAAATGAGTTAAATCAATTAACTCCTTTTTCTACTCAAATTGAATCAGTTAACTCCTTATTTTACTCAAATTAAATCTGTTAACTCCCTTTAATTTGGAAATCTCCCTCTATGACTGAACTTCACCTGTAATCCTGACCGTTGATTGAAATCGATCTCAACCGTTGATGAATTCCAAGAAAGTCTATTTAAGAGACCCTCGTCTCTTCATTTTGAAAGGTTGAATGAGAATTTGCATTGAATTGTTGTTGGAATTCATACTCACATTTGCTCATATTCACATATGCAAAGATTATGTTTGACCAAAAGTTTTTTAGATTTAACCACGGTTGACTTGAGTTGACTAATTTTGAAATTTTTTTTGAAATAATTAAACGAAATTATTTAATTAAATGTAGTACTTACTTCTAATTAATTAAACAAAGTTATTTAATTAAATGAGAAGCCATTCCTAATTAATTAAGTGAAGTTATTTAATTAAATAAGAAAAGTGACTCTAATTAATTAAAGATTATTTAATCAAATAGAAAAAATAATTATGAGAGCATATCTCATTTTATTAAATTAAATATCTCAACAAAATCTCTCTTTAGTTCAAAAAGTAAAATTTGCAGTTCACTATTGATAAAAAATGAGTTAAATCAGTTAACTCCTTTTTCTACTCAAATTGAATCAATTAACTCCTTCTTTTACTCAAATTAAATCCGTTAACTCCCTTTAATTTGGAAATCTCCCTTTATGACTGAACTTCACCTTTAATCCTGACCATTGATTGAAATCGATCTCAACCGTTGATGAATTCTAGGAAAGTATATTTAAGAGACCTTCATCTGTTCATTTTGACAGGTTTAATGAGAATTTGCATCGAATTTTTTTTGGAATTCATACTCACATTTTCTCATATTCACATACGGAAAGATAAAGTTTGACCAAAAGTTGACCAGATTTAACCATGGTTGACTTGAGTTGACTAGTTTCGAAAAGAACTTTGAAATAATTAAACAAAATTATTTAATTAAATGGATTACTTACTTGTAATTAATTAAATAAAGTTATTTAATTAAATGAGAAGTCATTCCTAATTAATTAAATGAAGTTATTTAATTAAATAAAAAAAGTAATTATGAGAGCATATCTCATTTTATTAAATTAAATATCTCAACAAAATCTCTCTTCAGTTCAAAAAGGGAAATTTCCAGTTCACTATTGATCAAAAATGAGTTAAACCAGTTAACTCCTTTTTCTACTCAAATTGAATTAGTGAACTCTTTATTTTTCTCAAATTAAATCCATCAACTCCCTTTAATTTAAAAATCTCCCATTATGACTAAACTTCACCTTTAATCCTGACCATTGTAATGCCCTGCCAAAGGATCCAAAGAATTAACTTAGAATTTCACTAAGTTTGGTAACATTATTTTTTTTTTAAAAATAACATGAAAGTAAATACCACATATAACTTGTACATAATAACGGAAGCAATAGCAATGTCCATGTAAAAGTAAACATAACTTACATAACCGATTTCATTATTTAAGAATCCCTTAATGTTGAGTTACATCTAAATTAACTAACATACATGAGTCCATCTAGTACAACATCTACATGAAATAATAATGATAAGTCCAATGTTCATACATTACATTTCAAATGCTCATTCATCCTCTGTACATGTCACAGGGTATGAAGGCTTAAAGGAATATACAAATGTGAAATAAGCTACATCATCCTATTCTAATCCATGATACATCAAAGACAATCACATGATACACATGATACATCATCATAGAATACATTTACATCCATCGTAAGATCAAACATAACTAACTAAGTGCACGGTTCCTCCCAAACCGTTATTTGCGTCATTAGACCATCGTGGGCCCTAGCCGTCCCTCCGTGCGTAACATCCCAAATTACCGAAGAGATCATTGGTATTAAAATAGTAGGAATGTCACTCTTACATATACAATATCATATGTAGAAAGTAATCTAACATGCAAATATAGGCATAAGATAACATCATCTAACATATGCTAATCATCAATGAAAGGATACATATCCACCATTACGAAGGACGCATCAACCACGATGTCTCAATGAATCTCAAATGATAAGAGTGGAAAATACACTACCACCCGACCGCGTGGTACCTAAGTGGTCCACTCCCACCGTGCTGAGGAGATAATCTCAAGTCCCAAAAAGGCTATCCATAACACATAGCACAAACCTCTATAGTCTAGGATTCCTAGAAGTATACTAACTCAAAGGTTCCAATCACGAAAGTGACATCTACTTCCCAGAGGCACACAATGACATGTAGGAACCTACTATGCAAGTAGAAAAGTGTCATCGTATTTATCACATACAAGTTAACCTGGTAGTTAGCTAAACTCCACGGGTCCATACTAATCTCATGTGGCCACTAGTATCCTCTCATACTGACGAGGCATACTATGGAATGCAAGGTCATAACCATGCATTCTCACTACTCCCATCCTAGCCTATACAAGCACTCAAGGCATGGGCGAGAACCAAAACTCTTATCTTTTTATGTTCATTCAGTTAGTATTAGGTTTGAATGTTATCACTTATTAATCCAAATTATAATGAGTTATCCTGGCAGCCTCTTAGGGCCCCAACCCCCATTGCAAGCCACTTCCCGTCACTACATGCAGATATCCTACCCTAATTCTCATGGAATCATAAATCTCAAAATCACAAAAATAGTCCATAATAAAATCATCAAATATGCATAAAAGAATCAAATCTCCATGAGCAAACATCCATAGAAAATCATGACCACAACAGCTCTTTATTGGCAACTGAAGCATCACTGATAATTAAAAGTATCCAATGGTTCTCAATATATAAAATATATCTCAAACACACTGATCGAAGACTCCAAAAATGGTTGAGTCAAACATGTCACAACATGAAATCATATAGGATAAATCCACATTTCAGTCCCATCACGACGACTAGAAAATAACCAAGGATAACTGTTCGATGACCAAAAATAATGGTTAAGTCAAGTGTCTCATAATTAAGAATCTCGACTATAACAATCAGTATTCACATCCAATACACAGAGCATTCCATCACATAACCATGGTTGAGTTTATAAAGATTGAGATTAAAACATCATCATGACATCACAATCACAAAACTCCCAAGCCTCTGGTAGACGTCCTATAACTAGTCAACACTAGTCAACCCAAAACCCAAAACAATAGCATAAGGAATACACAATGTAAACACATGTTTTGGTTTTGCTAAGTTTTCAATTTTGAATTCAAATGCAAAAGTCTCAGTTTACGTTTCCAAGTTTAGAGAAAGAATTAGAGGAACATTTTTTACATTTTTCCATGTATTGTTTTTGGATGGATAAAAAGTTTTCCTTTATAAATCCAATTTCCAATTACAATATTTTATTGAAATAGTTCCCCACCAATCTTTTAATTAAAATTCATATACTTTATATATTTTATTATTTTTAACTATTAATTAAATCTTAATAGTTAAATTATAAAATTATAAAATTATTCATCATTATAAAAGATGAATTCTTAAATCTTTTATCAAATAATTTTAAATCTTTTAATAACATATTTACATATTACATATATACATATATATATTTATATTTAAATATATATATACATATATATATATATAAAATATATATATAAATATTTATTATTTCATAAAAGCAAATTAATAAAATTCTATTCATACCATATGAAAATTTATGACAATGAAATTTTGATTTCAAAGAATTCATATAAACGTTTTTCTTTTTTCATATAACGTAACGTTTTAACATAAACATTTTTTTTAAAAAAGAATGCATATTAAAATTTCCCCCCTCCTTACTGCGGTACGCAGTACCTGCGGTCACAGGCACTGTGCCGACAGTAGGTACGTAGTACCCCTGTCGTCGCAGACCTGCGATGGCAGGCCTTTGTCTTCCACAAGGATGGGGTACGAATCCATGCCAAAGGAAATTTTTATATATATTTTTTTTAATGCAATTTTCAATAACATTTTTTTATAAAAACGTTCCCATGTGATAACAAATTCATTAATATGAATTTTCTACTGTGATTTGATATTCAAAATCCTCAATATATATATGTATATATATATGTATATATATATGTATATATATATATGTATATATATATGTATATATATATATATATATATGTATATATGAATTTTGTGTCACAGTATATGTACAAATAATGCATATATATATATATATATATATATGTGCAGATTTAAAGATATAAACATATATATTCACAATATATATGAATTCTAATTTTTGAACTTTTCCTATAAACTTTTAAATCTCAAATTTATTCAATAAATAATCTAATGGGTTTGGCTATGAATTTACCCTAGCCCTGTTTTCTCTTTTTTTAAAAAAAATCCATGCATATAAAATTCTCAAATAAATTTAATTGCCCAAATTGAAAATGCATACAATAAAAATATGAAATTCCTCAGAAGACATATGGAAGACACGAAGAAGACAGGAATGCATGATGCGGAAATAGCATAAGAAAAATTACAAGAATCTACCCGGATTTTGATGCTAATTTGCTTTTCCTCAGAAAACCTGCAGAGCAAGCTCCCTTCTTCAAATTTCTTGAGTCCTCCAATGCTCCAATTGCCCTCCACCCTCTCTCTCTAAGCTTCTATAAATGCCTGAATATAAAGAGCTCTCAAGAAACCTTTGGAATGCTTCTTGAAACCGCTGAAAGGTGTCACCAACTAAGCATGGGTCTTTTCCCACCTTTTTGGTGAGTCATAGAGTTGTAGACACCTTGTGCTTAATTGATGCACTAACCCCCGTGTTGTTGACACATGTTAATTCCCATGCAAGCTTATAACTCCAATTTACTTTTTAAATAATTTCTATTTAAATTTTATAACTTTCATTTTAATTTTTATAACTTTTATTATTATTATTTTATTTATTACTTTATAATTATTTTTTAATTATTATTAATTTTAATTTCTAGTTTTCTTTTATTTAATTCCTTTCCTCAATAATTCACATTTAATTAATCACAATCAAAATATCAAAGATCATGATATTTTATTAATTTTCTCAAATAAATAATTTATTAATTAAATCTATTTATTAAGACTTAATTAATGAAAAATTCACCATAGACCTCCAAGATAAAATATGAAAACCCGTCATAGAAAAAATCATACAAAATCAATTTAAAGGGTTAAAAATCATGAAATATGTCATCCGACACATTCGGTGGGTACTCAACTCTGATACTTGTCCTAACTCACTAGGACAAATGTTTTTTAGGTCTGGGATTTGGACTTGAGAATTTATCTCCCTTCTCTTATCATTGAGATAGTATAATAGGGTACGCTCATCCTAGCAATTCAGAGAAGTCGATACTCGGTACCTGCAACCTGCAGGAAAACCATGCATGTACATACAATATATATAATGCTAAGCTAAACAGACAATGGCAGGAAGTGGTGCATCGTGTGGATCCCGACTAAGCAGGTGACTACAACTCCCTTCCTTAACTACATCAGAAACGCCATACAATAAGAAAACACACACACGATACACATGCAAGTATGGGGTAAGTAACCATAATAAAACACATGAGATAATAAACCATCTAACTAATCATCATTAATAACTGAAAACAATGTAATGATCATCATATATACATGAAATGTAAAGTCTAAATGATCTCATCATATAACACTGAATCCATATCATAATATCTGATAGTGTCAAAACAACACCACTAAACCATCAACATAAAACTAGTCTACATAGTCTGATAATAATAGCAACAATAAGTCTAGAAAAGATGTGAACGAGGGTAGGCACTACATCCACCCCCCCTTGAATTAGGCTTACTCTTGGAAGCCTACAAACAATATGGATATAACTCCCTCAATCTAGTTGCATCCTCCCAAGTCGCTGAAGAATCATTAGTAGGGTCCCATTGGACCCTTACCTACTCGATGGTTCGACCCCTGAGGGTCAACCCCCACTGCTCCAGAATACGAACCGGCTCCAAAGCCAGTTGCCCATCCTCTACCTGCAACGCATTCAAATCAAGAACATGCACAATATCAGGCATATACTACCAAAGCACTGAAACATGAAAAACATCATGAATGCGAGCTAGGCTAGGCGGTAGAGCAAGGCGGTAAGCAACCAGGCCAATCCTCTCCAAAATCTTGAATGGTCCCACAAAGTGAGGTGCTAGCTTAGAACCCTTTTCGTACTAGATCGGACCCTTGCCGTAGTCAAATGCTCATGGATACACACTACCTGTTGCTCCATATCACGAAGCATCTCAGGTCCCAATAGAATGCGATCCTCAAGGCTATCCCAACTCAATGGTGTACGAAAAGGACGTCCATAATGCCTGAAAAGGTGCAATGCCAATAGAACTGTGATACCCATTGTTGTAAGCAAACTCCACTAGGTAGAGATAGTCCTCCCAATGTGTCTGCCTATCCATCACATACATCCGTAACATATCCTCCAAAACTTGATTCACCCTCTCTGTCTAACCATCAGTCTCTGGATGATATGCCGAACTGAAGTTAAGCTACACTCTGAGCTCATGCTGCAATGATGTCCAAAATGCAGATGTGAATACAAGATCCCTATCAAAAATGATCTTTCTGGGAATACCATGTAATCTCACAATGTCACCCATGAAGACATTCGCTACAGAAGCTACTGTGTAGGAAGACCTGATCGGTGAAAAATGCGCCACCTTAGTCAACCGATCAACGATAACCATGATAGCATCATGACATCGAACTGTCATAGGTAATCCTACTATAAAATCCATGGAGATGATATCCCATTTCAAAGAAGGAATGAGATTAGGCTGCAATAGTTTCTGCCGGGTGCTGGTGTTCTGCCTTGACTCTTTGACACTCAAGACACCTAGCCACAAAATCAGCAATATCTCACTTCATCCCAGACCAAAAGAACAAATGTCTCAAATTAGCATGCATCTTCTTGATGCTTGGATGTGCTGAGTAAGGTGTATGATGGGCTTCTGGTAGAATCAAGCTACAAAGCTCATCCAGTAATGGCACATAAATCCTCCCCAAATGTCTCAAAAGACCGTCTGATTCTCAAACGTAACCTGTAAACTTACCTTCCAAGGGTCTCCCTGAATCTATCTCTCTGCACACTTCCTGCTATCAGGAATCTGTAGGAAGTGCCTGAAGAATCTGACTCCTCAAATCCACACTAAGAGTCATCGATGTTATCACATGTCTCCTGCAACTCAAAGCATCTGCCACCACATTCTCCTTACCCTGAATGTACTTAACCTCAAAATCATACTCACATAAAAATTCGATCCATCATCTTTTGCGAGCACTCAAATTAGGCTGAGTAAAAATGTACTGAAGACTACGATGATCACAATGTATCTCTAATCTGTACCCCAACAAGAAATGTCTCCACCTTGTCAAAGCATGAACTATTGCTACTAACTCAAGATCATGTGTAGGGTAATTTAACTCATGATCCTTGAGCTTGCGTGATTCATACGCAATCACCTGTCCATTCTGCATCAACACTGCTTCAATTCCTCCAAGAGAACCATCTGTACACACCATGAAATCACCTTCTGGTTCAGGAATAGCTAAAATCAGTGCACTAGTCAAAAGGTCCTTGAGCCTCTGAAATGCTTCCTCACATTTCTCTGTCCACACAAACTTCTTACCTTTCCTCTGAAGAGAAGTGATAGGATCTGCTATCCTAAACAAGTTCTGGACAAATCTGCAATAATAACCAGCTAAACCCATGAAACTATGAATCTCTGACACATTAGTCGGGGTAGGCCGATCTATTATCACCTGAATCTTTGAAAGATCTACTAAAATACCATCACCTGAGATAACATGCCCTAAATATTGAATCTTCAATTTGAAGAATTCACACTTAGCGGCATTGGCATAAAGCTAATTGCCTCTCAAACACTGCAATACCAACCGCAGGTGTTCCTCATGCTCCTTCTAAGTCTTAGAAAATATCAATATGTCATCAAGAAATACAAGAACAAACTTGTCAAGATATGATCAAAAAACACCATTCATCAAACTCACAAATACTGAAGGAGCGTTAGTCAACCCAAAAGGTACCACTATGAACTCATAATGCCCATAGCGTGTTTGAAAAGAGATCTTGTGAATGTCTGCTTCCTTAATACGAAACTGGTGGTATCCTGACTTAAGGTCAATCTTAGAGAATATTGTAGCTCCCTTGATCTGATCAAATAAGTCATCAATCCTAGGCAAAGGATACTTGTTCTTAATAGTCACCTTGTTCGACTGTCTATAGTTAATACAAAGGTGCAAAGAATTGTCTTTCTTCTTCACAAAGAGCACTGGAGCTCCCCATGGTGATACACTAGGTCGAATGCTCCCTTTGGCCAGAAGTTCCTCTAGTTGAAGACGTAGCTCACCCAATTCCTAAGTAGTCATATGATAAAGAGCTTTAGAGATAGGCTCTGCTCCAGGAATTATATCAATCCTAAAATCAATGTCCCTCTTTGGAGGCATGCTTAGAATCTCACTTGGAAAGACATCTACGTACTCCTGTAAAATCGGGTGATCTAAAGTCTTCCTCATAGGATCTTCCTCATCAAGATCATTTACCATAAGAACAAATATTTGACATCCCTTATGGAAACTTTGCTTCAATTGAATAGCAGAAATCATCCGCAAAGATATAGGCCTCGGTATCCCAACTATCTTCACATCATTCCCTTGGTCATCTTGGCACAAAATAATCTTCTTCCTACAATCTATACTGGCTCTATGAGATCCAAGCCAGTCCATGCCTAGAACCACATCATAGGAACCAAGGGGTATGACTCAAAGATCCACTTCCATATCAAATCTTCCTAAACTAAGCCCACACTTATGAACTACAGAATCCGTAGAGGCCTTAATCCCTGAGGCTAGTTCCACTTGCCAACCATGATCTTGCTTCACCACATCCAGCTTACACTTATAAAATATAGATGGTGAAATAAATGAATCTGTAGCTCCTAAATCAAATAATAATAAAAGAGATATACCTTGAATAGCACCTGTGTTCTCAGCCACTATTCCCTGATGATCTGCCTGACATTGATCAACTGCTGCAAAAACTCTATGAGCTCTCCCTGCATCACCAACTGTGGGTTTTGAAGCTGTAGGCCTAGGTCCTGAAAATTGAGGGGCTCACTGTGGACACTAAGTTGCATAATATCCAATCTGACCACATGAAAAAAATTCTATATTCCTGCCAGATCCTCTTCCCATAGTTGGTACATTAGATTACTGGCTACTGTTCCTGCTTACAAAAGACTAGCTACTTTGAGCTCGCTGATTGGATTGATTCTGTTTATTGCGTTGAGCATTGTGGTTGTTCTTAAAGTTAGAACCTTTGCCACCACCTTAAGCCTGAGAATTTGATCCCTTCTGCTACTGCGTCTGCTGAGACTACTGCTGATACTGTTTCCCTTAGAAAAGAAAGGCTTCTTGTTACCACCTGAATTGAAGTTGCCTTTAGATCCTGATGCTGCTGGTGCTCCTACAAAACCACCTTGACCAAGGTTAACACTTTACTCAACATGGATTGCTCGATGTACCACATCCTTGAGTGTTTTTGGCTCAAATACCTTTACACCCCCAATTATACAGTTATTCAAACCCCTAATAAAGTGTTTTGTCAACTGAGCTAAATTTTCACTGAACGCTGAAAAAGGCATAAGCTCATAAAACTGATGCTCATACTCGGTCACTGACATAGTGTACTGCTTGAGATTATGAAACTCATCTGCCCTTTGTAGTTTCCATTCCTCTGGTAGGAATCATTCATAGAAACTCTCTAAGAATAGTTCCCACGTGACACTGCTCATATCAATTCCCAGCTTCTTCTCCTCAATCGTCCATCAAGTGGCCCCAAAATTCTCTAAATTAGTGATCGCAAATCTTGCCTTAACATTGCTATCAAAATCTTGCATGGAAAAAATCCTGTCGAGGGAAATCAGCCACTGCTCGGCCACATAACTAGAACCTTGCCCATTGAAAGGCTTGACCTTGGATCTTGAAAGATCCTTCATCTGAGTGGACACAATGGACCTCTGACAATCCTTCCGAGGACTTCTAGATCTGGGTCTATGCTCTTGTTCTATCTGATGCACTTTAGGCTATTCTTAAATAGGTGGTAAATGTTCTAGAATAGTCTACATCAACTATCTATGACTAACCTCATCAGACTCAGCTTTGTCCTCTCTATGGCTCTCTTCCTGCTGCCTATTAGAGTGCTCTTCCCTGCTCTCTACACGAGCCGATCCCTCATGGGCAGACTCATGGGCACTGATAGCTCTGCCATGACCATGGCCTCTTCCTTGGCCTCTACCATGGCCTCTAAAAAAAGATCCAGTCCCAGACACCATCCCGGATTCAAGTTGAAGAGATACACTTAATAGTTCGCAGTTCTAGTTGTTCCGAAATACCCAGATCTTCCAATGTAGAAACTCGAGCTCTGATACCAAATGTAATGCCCTGCCAAGGGATCCAAAGAATTAACCTATAATTTCACTAAGTTTGGTAACATTCTTTTTTTTAAAAAAATAACATGAAAGTAAATACCACATATAACTTGTACAAAATAATGGAAGCAATAGAAATGTCCATCTAAAAGTAAACATAACATACATAACCGATTTCATTCTTTAAAAATCCCTTAACGTTGAGTTACATCTAAATTAACTAACATACATGAGTCCATGTAGTACAAAATTCACATGAAATAATAATGATAAGTCCAATGTTCATACATTACATTTCAAATGCTCATTCATTCTCTCTACATGTCACAGGATATGAAGGCTTAAAAGAATATACATATGTGAAATAAGCTACATCATCCTATGCTAATCCATGAGACATCAAAGACAATCACATGATACACATGATACATCATCATAGAATAGATATACATCCATCGTAAGATCAAACATAACTAACTAAGTACATGGTTCGTCCCAACCGTTAATAGCATCATTAGACCATCGTGGGCCCTAGCCATCCCTTCGTGCGTAACATCCCAAATTACCAAAGAGATCATCAATATTAACATAGTAGGAATGTCACTCTTAACATATGCAACATCATATGTAGAAAGTAATCTAACATGCAAATATAAGCATAAGATAACATATGCTAATCATCAATGAAAGGATACATATCCACCATTACGAATGATGCATCAGCCATGATGTCTCAATGAATCTCAAATGATAAGAGTGGAAAATACACTACCACCTGACCACATGGTACCTAAGTGGTCCACTCCAACCGTGCTGAGGAGATAATCTCAAGTCCCAAACAAGCTATCCATAACACATAGCACAAACCTCTATAGTCCAAGAATCCTAAAGGTATACTAACTCAAAGGTTCCAATCATGAAACTGACATCTACTTCCCAGAGGCACACAATGACATGTAGGAACCTACTATGCAAGCGAGAAAGTGTCATCGCATTTATCATGTATAAGTTACCCTGGTAGTTAGCTAAACTCCACAGGTCCATACTGATCTCATGTGGCCACTAGTATCCTCTCATACTGACAAGCCATACTATGGAATGCAAGGTCGCAACCATGCGTTCTCACTACTCCCATCCTAGCCTATACAAGCACTCAAGGCATGGACGAGAACCAAAACTCTTATCTTTTTAGGTTCATTCAGTTAGTATTAGGTGTGAACGTTATCACTTATTAATCCAACTTACAATGAGTTACCCTGGCAGCCTCTTAGGGCCCCGGCCCCCATTGCAAGCCACTTCTCGTCACTACATGCAGATATCCTACCCTAATGCTCATGGAATCATAAATCTCAAAATCACAAAAATTGTCCATAATAAAATCATCAAATATGCATAAAAGCATCAAATCTCCATGAGCAAACATTCATAGAAAATCATGACCACAACAGCTCTCTATTGGCAACTGAAGCATCACTGATAATCAAAAGTATCCAATGGTTCTCAATAACCAAAATATATCTCAAACACACTGATCGAAGACTCCAAAAATGGTTGAGTCAAACATGTCACAACATGACATCATGAAGGATAAATCCACATTTCAGTCCCATCATGGTGACTAGAAAATAACCAAGGATAACTGATCAATGACCAAAAATAATGGTTAAGTCAAGTGTCTCATAAATAAAAATCTCAACTATAACAATCAGTATTCACATCCAATACACAGAGAATTCCATCACATAACCATGGTTGGGTTTATAAAGATCGAGATTAAAACATCATCATGACATCACAATCACAAAACTCTCAAGCCTCTGGTAGACATCCTATAACTGGTCAACACTAGTCAACCCAAAACCCAAAACAATAGCATAAGAAATACACAATGTAAACACATGTTTTGGTTTTGCTAAGTTTTCAATTTTGAATTCAAATGCAAAAGTCTCGGTTTACGTTTCCAAGTTTAGAGAAAGAATTAGAGGAACATTTTTTACGTTTTCCCATGTATTGTTTTTGGATGGATAAAAAGTTTTCCTTTATAAATCCAATTTCCAATTACAATATTTTATTGAAATCATTCCCCACCAATATTTTAATTAAATTTCATATACTTTATATATTTTATAATTTAAAACTATTAATTAAATTCTAATAGTTAAATTATAAAATTATAAAATTATTCATCATTATAAAAGATGAATTCTTAAATCTTTTATCAAATAATTTTAAATCTTTTAATAACATATTTACATATTAAATATATACATCTATATATATTTATATTTAAATATATATATACATATATATAATATATAAATATTTATTATTTCATAAAATTGAATTAATAAAATTCGATTCATACCATATGAAAATTTATAACAATGAAATTAAAATTTCCCCCCTCCTTACTGCGGTACGCAGTACCTGCAGTCATAGGCACTGCACCAATAGCGGGTACATAGCACCCCTGTCGTCACAGACCTGCAACGGCAGGCCTCTACTTTCCGCAAGGATGGGGTACGAATCTTTGCCAAGGGAAATTTATATATATATATATATATATTTAATGCGATTTTCAATAACATTTTTTTATAAAAACGTTTCCATGAGATAAAAAATTCATTAATGTGAATTTTCTACTATAATTTGATATTCAAAATCCTCAATATATATATATATATATGTATTCAGATTTAAAGATATAAACATATATATTCACAATATATATGAATTCTAATTTTTGGACTTTTCCTATAAACTTTTAAATCTCAAATTTATTCAATAAATAATCTAATGGGTTTGGCTATGAATTTACCCTAGCCCTGTTTTCTCTTTTTTTTTAAAAATCCATGCATATAAAATTCTCAAATAAATTTAATTTCCCGAATTGAAAATGCATACAATAAAAATATGAAATTCCTCAGAAGACACATGGAAGACACGAAGAAGACAGGAATGCATGATGCAAAAATAGCATAAGAAAAATCACAAGAATCTACCCAAATTCTGATGCTAATTCACTTTTCTTCAGAAAATCCACAGAGCAAGCTCCCTTCTTCAAAGTTCTTGAGTCCTCTAATTGCCCTCCACCCTCTCTCTCTAAGCTTCTATGAATGCTTGAATATAAAGAGCTCTCAAGAAACCTTTGAAATGCTTCTTGAAACTGCTGAAAGGTGTCACCAACTAAGCATGGGTCTTTTCCCACATTTTTGGTGAGTCATAGAGTTGTAGACACCTTGTGCTTAATTGATGCACTAACTCTCGTGTTGTTGACACATGTTAATTCCCATGCAAGCTTATAACTCCAATTTACTTTTTAAATAATTTCTATTTAAATTTTATAACTTTCATTTTAATTTTTATAACTTTTGTTATTATTATTTTATTTATTACTTTATTATTATTTTTTAATTATTATTAATTTTAATTTCTAGTTTTCTTTTATTTAATTCCTTTCCTCAATAATTCACATTTAATTAATCACAATCAAAATATCAAAGATCATGATATTTTATTAATTTTCTCAAATAAATAAATTATTAATTAAATCTATTTATTAAGACTTAATTAATGGAAAATTCACCATAGACCTCCAAGATAAAATATGAAAACCCGTCATAGAACAAATCATACAAAATCAATTTAAAGGGTTAAAAATCATGAAATATGTCATCTGACACATTCGATGGGTATTCAACTCTTATACTTGTCCTAACTCACTAGGAAAAATGTTTTTTAGGTTTGGGATTTGGACTTGAGAATTTATCTCCCTTCTCTTATCATTGAGATAGTATAATAGGGTACGCTCATCCTAGTAATTCAGAGAAGTCGATACCCGGTACCTGCAACTTGGAAAAAAACCATGCATGTACATACAATATATAATGCTAAGCTAAACAGACAATGGCAAGAAGTGGTGCATTGTGTAGATCCCGACTAAGCAGGTGACTACGACTCCCTTCCTTAACCACATCAAAAACACCATACAATAAGAAAACATGCACACCATACACATGCAAGTATGGGTTAAGTAACCATAATAAAACACATGAGATAATAAATGATGGGGACACAACCCAAGAACAAAATGGGACACAACAGAAAAGGGGAAATTGTATTAACTGAGAAAATAAACTAGTACAAATAGTACAGAGAAAAGAAACTTCAAAACATGCCCTAAGGGCTTACAATAGCATAAATCTGGAGATAAATTCTCCTTTCAGTACCTCCTCTCAAACTCCACTCCGAACTACCTTTTACAATGCCAAAAATCTTCTTAAATAGACCTTGGAGGGTTAAGGACTATGAGTACATTCTAGAAAGTGCTAGTAGGCATCCACCGACCAAATAGAAGGTTCCAGAAGTTGCATTAGAAGTCGGCACAAATCTAGAAGAATCCAAAAATGGTAACTAAACTTCCGGGAGGCATAATTTTTGAATCGTAGCTCTGATTGACGAACTGTTTACATTTTCGAAAAGCTCTCGAAGCTCTCTATAGCCCTATGGACCACCTTCGTTGGTCCCCCATTTTTTGACCCTTTTTGAGGTTATTTAATGCCCCTAACCTGACTTTGAAGCATTCTTAAGAGGTCTCCAAAATCTGAAAAACTGCAATAAATTTCAAACCATGGGGCCTATTGACCTGATTCTTTTTTTGGAATGCTCTAAATCATGATTACATCCATCTAGCCAATTCACACCTTCTAGTTTACCAAAATGATGGCCCAATTACATCCTCCTATTTTTTCAGGATTTTCAAATGCACTGATAGTGGAACTGTGAGAGTTGAAACCTTTATTTGACCCAAATGGGTATCCAAAAATGAAAAGACATGAAACAGAAACTAAGTCTAAGTTCATTTTTTTGGGTGACACAGGATTGCCCTTATACCTCTGGATGCTCCTGCATCAGACACCCAGGGTAGATTGAAAAGTAACCTTGTCACTTTATGAATGGTAGAGGAAATCTCAAATGGGAAACCTCAGCTGCTGAAATCCAAGTTGAGTCCTCGATCGGTCGTCCTTTCCATTTGACCAAATACTCCTCATACCGCCTATTTTTGGTACTCCTACCCACACGATGATCTAGAATGTCTTCTATCTCCTCCTTCTTAGAAGCAAGAATTGGACATGGCTCTAACACCAGCTCCTCATCTGCACCATCATCATGATACTCTGTTAAATCTGCAATGTTGAAAATTGGAGAAATGTGAATACCATCTGGCAGCTCCACTTCATATGCATTTCCTGAGTCATGTTTCTTCAAAATTTTGCAGGGGCCAAATTTTTTCATTTTCAGCTTGTTGTAAGTACCGGCTGGAAATCCTTCTTTTCGTAAGTGCACCATGACTAGATCCCCTACTTGGAATTCCTTATGTCTTTTCCTATGATCAGCCCTAACTTTATACTCTTGATTTATCTTGGTAATGTGTGCCTGAACCTCCTCATGTAGACGCTTGATATGTTCAGAAAATTCTTTCGCTTCAATACTTGTTCTCTCCCCTTGCTCTATCTTCCTCAATTCTGGTGTAGTCCTTGGGCTATTCCCATATACAATTTGGAATGGTGATTTTCCAGTACTCCTATTTATAGAGTTATTATAAGAAAACTCTACTTGTGGTATAATCAAATCCCACCCCTTGGGCTTATCCCCAACTAAACATCTCAGCAAATTGCCTAGACTTCTGTTTACCACTTCTATTTGGCCATCAGTTTGTGGGTGATGCGTGGAATTGAATTTTAGGTCTGTTCTCAACTTCTTCTACAATGTCCTCCAGAAATACCCCACAAATTTAGTATATCTGTCAGAAACTATAGTCCTTGGAAGACCATGTAGTCTTACCACCTCTTTGAAAAATAAGTCTGCAATATGGACAACATCATGAGTTTTGTGGCATGGAATGAAATGTGCCATTTTGGAGAACCTATCAACCACCATGAATACTGAGTCATTACCCC
Organism: Cupressus sempervirens; assembly: GCA_028749045.1. Taxonomy (NCBI): domain Eukaryota; kingdom Viridiplantae; phylum Streptophyta; class Pinopsida; order Cupressales; family Cupressaceae; genus Cupressus; species Cupressus sempervirens. Next base: position 116,475,475 of record CM053783.1, read on the forward strand.
TTTGTGTCCTTGGCAATCCAAGAACAAAATCCATACTTATGTCCTCCCATGGCCTTGATGGAACAGGCAATGGCTGATATAGGCTAGTATTGTGACTAAACCCCTTGGAAACTTGACAAACCTAGCAACTTTGGACAAACTTCTTCACATCCTGTGAAATTTGAGGCCAAAAATAATGTTCTCTAAGAATGGCAATGGTCTTATCTTGACCAAAATGTCCTGCCATCCCTCCACTGTGTTTCTCCTTAATCATATTTTCCCTCATGGAACTCCTTGGAATGCACAATTAACTACCCTTGAACAACATTCCATTCTAAATCAAATAGTCTAACCACTTGGTTCTATCTACAGCATCAGGTTCTCTATAAGCTTTCCATGCTTCAGCAAAATCAGGATCCTTGGGGTACAAATTCTTGAGTTCATCAAACCCAACTACTTCAACCTGTATTACTGTAAGCAATGACTGTCTCCTACTTAGTGCATCTGCAACCCTGTTAGATTTTCCACTTCTATGCTTCAACACAAATGTATAACTCTGCAAGAATTCTACCCACTTCATATGCCTCTGATTCAATTTACCTTGGCTATTTAGGTACTGTAATGCTTGATGATCAGTATACAAAACAAATTCTTTTGGCAATAAATAATGCCTCCATTTATTTAAGGCCTTCTTGGCTTAATACAACCCCAATAGCATTGCCACTAGCATCACAATCCACTTGGAAAACCTTTCTAAAATCTGGAAGTCCCAACACAGGCTGTTCTGTCACCTTCTTCTTCAGCAATTCAAAACTTCTCATAGCTACTGCAGTCCATTTGAACTCTTTTCTATCCCCTCTTATTATATCAGTTAGGGGTGCACATATGCCACTAAAATTCTTAATAAACTTCCTGTAAAAACTAACCAGACCATGAAATGATCTTACCTCAATAGCAGACCTTGGATTAGGCCATTCCAAGATGGCTTTTACCTTCTCCAAATCCATTTTGAGACCTTCAGGTGATATAACAAACCCCAAATAGACTAAATCCCTTTTTGCAAAGTTACACTTCTTCAGATTAATTAACAGTTTCTCTTCCCTTAGCCTTTCAAGGACACTACGAATATGTAATAAATGTTCTTCCAAAGTACTGAGCTCCATCTTTGTGAAGTACTGAGCTCCACTCAAGTAGTCCATAAGATCATCCATCCTTGGCAAAGGAAACTGGTACTTGATGGTTATCCTATTTATAGCTCGAGAATCTGTACACATCCTCCACTCTCCATCCTTCTTTGGTGCAAGTACTGCAAGTACTACACATGGACTTAGCCTCTCTCGAATCAAGCCCTTCCTCAATAGCTCCTAAACCTGTCTATTTAGATCCTCTGTTTCAGGAGGAGTCATCCTATGAGCAGCCTTGTTAGGAAAACTACCTCTTGGAATCAGATCTATCTGATGACTGATTTGCCTTACTGGTGGCAATCCATCTGGAACATTATCAAAGATAATATCTCCAAACTCCCTTAGTAAATCTGAAACTTGAAGTGGTATTTCACTACTACCTTCTTTATCTTTCCTAGGAATCAAAGCATAGCACATATGCTGATGTTTCATGCCATCTAAAAACTTCCTTCCATCAACAAGACAAATCCTAGCACTGCTACATACCTTTTCACCTTCCTTTTTCATGGGCTTCAATTTGTGGCGAACTCCATCCTTTGTCAGAGAGTATGTGTTTTCATGTCCATCGTGCACTACATGTCTATTAAACTACCATGGTCTACCCAAAAATAGATGGCAAACATCCATTGAAATAACATCATAGAGAACTTCATCATGGTAACTTCCAATTTTGAATTTTACTAAACATTGTTCACTTACCAGGACCTTATGATCATCTTTTACCCAAGCAATCCGATAAGGCTGGGGATGTTTCTCCCAATTGAGCTTTAGCTTAGAGACCATCTCTTCTGATACCAAGTTATTAGTGCTACCACCATCAATGATCACGTCACAAAATTTATCCTCACACTTGCATCTGGTACGGAACAAACTCCTCCGTTGTCCTAGTTCAATCTCACCACTTAGTAGGACTCTTTCATTTACCAAGGTCTCTCCTCTTTCTGCATCCTCTGAATGTGATGATTGTGCATCCTCATCCACATGAGCAACCCTAGCTTGGCCCTCAGCTCTCCTATTTGTCCTTCCTTGTCATTGAGGGCATTCAAAGGCATGATGACCTTCTTCATTGCAATGGAAATAGGTACCACAGAAGCCTCCTCTTCCTTGTCCACGTCCTCTACCTCTTCCTCTCTGATTTCCAAAGTCTTGGTTACAGGAGCAGTTGAAACCCTCATTCCTCTGGTTCCTTCTAGTACCCTCATCTTCATTTTTCTTTTGGGTTTCATTGCGGCCTCCAGATGACCTACCGCTTCCCCTTCCTCCTTGACCCTGCCCTCTTTTTCTTCCTTCAAACCTTTCATTTATCTTCTCTTCAACTCGTTGGGCAAACTGGTATGCCTCTTCAACGTTGGTCATTCTTACCAGACTTAATTCCTCCTGGATGCTAGGTCGCAACCCACTGATATAACGAACATTCTTCTCCTTATTTTCTTCTGCATGCCCCACTCTAATCAAGAGTCGGTAAAATTCCTCTGTATATTCTTGGACTGATCTTCCTACTTGCTTTAACCTATGCATCTTCTTAAACAAATCAAGCTCGTAGTCCATCGGAATGAACTGCTTCTTCAATTTGTCCACCATGCGATCCCATCTTGTGATCTTCTCCTTTCCTCTTATATTTCTTTCCAATTGAACCTCTTGCCACCAGATTTTGGCATGGCCTTTCAATTTGGCCTTTGCAAACTTAACCCTATCTGGGTCCCTGATATCCTCATACTCAAAGTATTCTTCTAGTTCATTGATCCAATCGATCAACTCATCTGGTTTCAAATTTCTTGAAAATACACCCACTTCAATTGTGGGTCTTTTCCCAAACTTAGTAATGGCCCTAAAAAGCCTTTCCTCTGCATGATTCAGAACTTCCCTGTCAAATTCCTCTTCTGGTCCCATTACTTCTTCTTCATTGTCATCCTCACTATTGTCAACTGTGACAACATTTGCTCCTCTACGAAGCTCCTCTTGCAATGCCTGCACTTGCCTTTGGAGGGCTCTAACCTCCTCAGGATTAATAGCTCTAGCCCTTCTGCCATGCTCTCTTCATGGAGGCATCTTCTAACTCAAACCCACAACCACACAGTCCTTGTGCAAACTGCCTCACAGTCAGCACTCTGTCTACACACTTAGGAAAACCTTCTCTGATACCACTTGATGGGGACACAACCCAAGAACAAAATGGGACACAACAGAAAAGGGGAAATTGTATTAACTGAGAAAATAAACTATTGCAAATAGTACAAAGAAAATAAATTTCAAAACATACCCTAAGGGCTTACAATAGCATAAATTTGGAGATAATTTCTCGTTTCAGTACCTCCTCTCAAACTCCACTCCGAACTACCTTTTACAATGCCAAAAATCTTCTTAAATAGACCCCGGAGGGTTAAGGACTAGAAGTACATTCTAGAAAGTGCTAGTAGGCATCCACCGACCAAATAGAAGGTTCCAAAAGCTGCGTTAGAAGTCAGCACAAATCTAGAAGAATCCAAAAATGATAACCGAACTTTCGGGAGGCATAACTTTTGAACCGTACCTCCAATTGACGAACCGTTTACATTTTCAAAAATCTCTCGAAGCGCTCTATAGCCCTATGGACTAGCTTTGCTCATATCCCATTTTTTGACCCATTTTGAGGTCATTTAATACCCCTAACCTAACTTTGAATCATTCTTAGGAGGTCTCCAAAACCCAAAAAATTGTAATAACTTTCAAACTGTTGGGCCTATTGACCTAATTCTTTTTTTGGAATGCTCTAAATCATGATTACATCCATCTGGCCAATTCACACCTTCTAGTTTACCGAAATGATGGCCCAATTACATCCTCATATTTTTTCAAGATTTTCAAATGCACTAATAGTGGAACTGTGAGAGTTGGAACATTTATTTGACCCAAATGGATATCCAAAAATGAAAAGACATGAAACAGAAACTAAGTCTAAGTACATTTTTTTGGGTGACACAGGATTGCCCTTATACCTCTGGATGCTCCTGCATCAATAAACCATCTAACTAATCATCATTAATAACTAAAAACAATGTAATGATCATCATATATAAATGAAATGTAAAGTCTAAATGATCTTATCACATAACACTGAATCCATATCATAACATCTGATAGTGTCAAAACAACACCACTAAACCATCAACATAAAACTAGTCTACATAGTCTGATAATAATAGCAACAATAAGTCTAGAAAAGATGTGAATGAGGGTAGGCACTACATCCACCCCCCCTTGAATTAGGCTTATTCTTGGAAGCCTAGAAATAATATGGATATAACTCCCTCAATCTAGCTGCATCCTCCTAAGTAGCTGAAGAATCATTAGTAGGGTCCCATTGGACCCTTACCTGCTCGATGGTTCGACCCCTGAGGGTCAACCCCCGCTGCTCCAGAATACGAACTGGCTCCAAAGCCAGCTGCCTGTCCTCTACCTGCAATGCATTCCAATCAAGAACATGCACAATATCAGGAATATATTTACTAAGCACTGAAACATGGAAAACATCATGAATGCGAGCTAGGCTGGGCGATAGAGCAAGGCGGTAAGCAACCGGGTCAATCCTCTCCAAAATCTTGAATGGTCCCACAAACTGCTTATCAATCCTATGAGCATCGGCATACTTCTTCTGCCTATCCTGTGCCATAGTCAAATGCTCATGGATATGCACTACCTGTCGCTCCATATCATGAAGCATCTCAGGTCCCAATAGAATGTGATCCTCAAGGCTGTCCCAACTCAATGGTGTATGAAAAGGATGTCCATAATGCCTGAAAAGGTGTCATGCCAATTGAATTATGATACCCATTGTTGTAACCAAACTCCACTAGGTAGAGATAGTCCTCCCAATGTGTCTACCTATCCATCACATACATCCATAACATATCTTCTAAAACCTGATTCACCCTCTCTGTCTAACCATCAGTCTCTGGATGATATGTCGAACTGAAGTTTAGTTGCGCTCTAAGCTCATTTTGCAATGATGTCCAAAATGCAGATGTGAATACAAGATCCCTGTCAGAAATGATCTTTCTAGGAATACCATGTAATCTCACAATGTCACACATGAAGACATTCGCTACAGAAGCTGCTGTGTAGGAAGACCTGATCGGTGAAAAATGAGCCACCTTAGTCAACCGATCAACGTTAACCATGATAGCATCATGACATCAAACTATCATAGGTAATCCTACTATAAAATCCATGGAGATGATATCCCATTTCCAAGAAGGAATGAGATTAGGCTACAATAGTCTTGTCGGGTGCTGGTGTTCTGCCTTGACTCTTTGACACTCAAGACACTTAGCCACAAAATGAACAATATCTCGCTTCATCCTGGACCAAAAGAACAAACGTCTCAAATCAGCATGCATCTTCTTGACACTAGAATGTGCTGAGTAAGGTGTACGATGGGCTTTTGCTAGAATCAAGGTGCGAAGCTCATCCAGTAATGGCACATAAATCCTCCCCAAATGTCTCAAAAGACCATCTAATTCTCGAATGTAACCTACAAACTTACCTTCCAAGGGTCTCCCTGAATCTATCTCTCTGCACACTTCCTGATACCAGGAATCCATAGGAAGTGCCTGAAGAATCTGACTCCTCAAATCCACACTAAGAGTCATCGATGTTACCACATGTCTCCTGCGACTCAAAGCATCTGCCACCACATTCTCCTTACCCTGAATGTAGTTAACCTCAAAATCATACTCGCATAAAAATTTCATCCATCATCCCTGGCGAGCATTCAAATTAGGCTGAGTAAAAATGTACTGAAGACTATGATGATCACTATGTAGCTCAAATCTGTGCCCCAACAAGAAATGTCTCCACCTTGTCGAAGCATGAACTACTGCTGCTAACTCAAGATCATATGTAGGGTAATTTAACTCATGATCCTTGATCTTACATGATTCATACGCAATCACCCATCCATTCTGCATCAACACTACTCCAATTCCTTCAACAGAAGCATCTGTACACACCGTGAAATCACCTTTTGGTTCAGGTACAGGTAAAATCGATGCACTAGTCAAAAGCTCCTTGAGCCTCTAAAATACTTCCTCACGTTTCTCTGTCCACACAAACTTCTTACCTTTCCTCTGAAAAGAAGTGATAGGATGTGCTATCCTAGAGAAGTTCTGGACAAATCTGTGATAATAACCAGCTAAACCCATGAAACTACGAATCTCTGACACATTAGTCAGGGTAGGCCAATCTATTATTGCCTAAATCTTTGTAGGATCCATTGAAATACCATCACCTGAGATAACATGCCCTAAATATTGAATCTCCAATTTGAAGAATTCACACTTAGCGGCATTGGCATAAAGCTGATTGCCTCTTAAACACTGCAATACCAACTGCAACTGTTCCTCATGCTCCTTCTGAGTCTTAGAAAATATCAATATGTCATCAAGAAACACGAGAACAAACTTGTCAAGATATGATTTAAAAACACCATTCATCAAACTCATGAATACTAAAGGAGTGTTAGTCAACCCAAAAGGTACCACTGTGAACTCATAATGCCCATAGCACGTTCAAAAAGCGGTCTTGTGAATGTCTACTTCCTTAATATGAAGCTAGTGGTATCCTGACTTATGGTCAATCTTAGAGAATATTGTAGCTCCCTTGATCTGATCAAATAAGTCATCAATCCTAGGCAAAGGATACCTATTCTTAATAATCACCTTGTTCAACTGTCTCTAGTCAATACAAAGGCACAAAGAACCATCTTTCTTCTTCATAAAGAGCACTAGAGCTCCCCATGGTGATACACTAGGTTGAATGCTCCCTTTGGCCAGAAGTTCCTCTAGCTGAAGACGTAGCTCACCCAGTTCCTGAGTAGTCATACGATAAGGAGCTTTAGAGATAGGCTCCACTCCAGAAATTAGATCAATGCTAAAATCAATGTCCCTCTTTGGAGGCATGCCTGGAATCTCACTTGAAAATAAATCTGCGTACTCCTGTAAAATTAGGTGATCTAAAGTCTTCCTCACAGGATATTCCTCATCAAGATCATTTACCATAATAGCAAATATCTGACATCCCTTACGAAAAATTCGCTTCAATTGCATAGCAGAAATCATCCGCAGAGAAATAGGCCTCGGTATCCCAACTATCTTCACATCATTCCCTTGGTCATCTTGGCACAAAATAATCTTCTTCCTACAATCTATACTGGCTCTATGAGATTCAAGCCAGTCCATGCCTAGAACCACATCATAGGAACCAAGGGGTATGACTCGAAGATCCACTGCCATATCAAAGCTTCCTAAACTAAGCCCACACTTATGAACTACAAAATTCGTGGAGGCCTTAATCCCTGGGGCTAGTTCTACTTGCCAACCATGCTTTTTCTTCACCACATCCAGCTTACATTTAGAAACTATAGATGGTGAAATAAATGAATTTGTAGCTCCTGAATCAAACAATACTGAAAGAGATATACCTCAAATAGCACCTGTGGTCTCAACCACTATTCCCTGATGATCTGCCTAACGCTGATCAACTACTGCAAAAACTCTATGAGCTCTCCCTGCATCACCAACTGTGGGTTTTGAAGCTGTAGGCCTAGGTCCTGAAAATTGAGGTGCTCGCTGTGGACATTGAGCTGCATAATGTCCAATTTGACCACATGAAAAAAAATTTGTATTCCTACCAGATCTTCTTCCCATAGGTGGTACATTAGATTGCTGGAGACTGTTCCTGCTTTCAAAAGACTGGCTACTCTGAGCTGGTCGATTAGACTGATTCTGTTTATTGCATTGAGCATTACGATTGTTCTTAAAGTTAGAACCTTTGTGACCACCTTGAGCCTAAGAATTTGATCTGTTCTACTGTTGCGTCTGTTGAGACTGCTGCTGATACTATTTCCCTTAGAAAAGAAAGGCTTCTTGTTACCACTTGAATTGAAGTTGCTGGAATTCATACTCACATTTTCTCATATTCACATATGCAAAGATTAAGTTTGATCAAAAGTTGACCAAATTTAACCACGGTTGACATGAGTTGACTAGTTTTGAAAAGAATTTTGAAATAATTAAACGAAATTATTTAATTAAATGGAGTACTTACTTCTAATTAATTAAACAAAGTTATTCAATTAAATGAGAAGCCATTCCTAATTAATTAAAAGAAGTTATTTAATTAAATAAGAAAAGTGTCTCTAATTAATTAAAGATTATTTAATAAAATAGAAAAAGTAATTATGAGAGCATATCTCATTTTATCAAATTAAATATCTCAAAAAAATCTCTCTTTAGTTCAAAAAGGGAAATTTCTAGTTCACTATTGATCAAAAATGCGTTAAATCAGTTTACTCATTTTTCTACTCAAATTTAATCAGTTAACTCCTTATTTTACTCAAATTAAATCTGTTAACTCGCTTTAATTTGGAAATCTCCTTTTATGACTGAACTTCACCTTTAATTCTGATCGTTGATTGAAATTGATCTCAATCGTTGATAAATTCCAGGAAAGTCTATTTAAGAGACCCTCATCTCTTCATTTTGAAAGGTTGAATGAGAATTTGCATCGAATTGTTGTTGGAATTCATAATCACATTTGGTCATATTCACATATCCAAAGATCAAGTTTGACCAAAAGTTGACCAGATTTAACCACGGTTGACTTGAGTTGACTAGTTTCAAATTTTTTTTTGAAATAATTAAACGAAATTTTTTAATTAAATGGATTACTTACTTTTAATTAATTAAACAAAGTTATTTAATTAAATGAGAAGCCATTCCTAATTAATTAAATGAAGTTATTTAATTAAATAAGAAAAGTGTCTCTAATTAATTAAAGATTATTTAATTAAATAGAAAAAGTAATTATGAGAGCATATCTCATTTTATTAAATTAAATATCTCAACAAAATATCTCTTCAGTTCAAAAAGGGAAATTTCTAGTTCACTATTGATCAAAAATGAGTGAAATCAGTTAACTCCTTTTTCTACTCAAATTGAATCAGTTAACTCCTTATTTTACTCAAATTAAATCTGTTAACTCCCTTTAATTTGGAAATCTCCGTTTATGACTGAACTTCACGTTTAATCCTGACCGTTGATTGAAATCGATCTCAACCGTTGATGAATTCCAGGAAAGTCTATTTAAGAGGCCCCCATCTCTTCATTTTGAAAGGTTGAATGAGAATTTACATCGAATTATTGCTAGAATTCATACTCAGATTTGCTCATATTCACATACGTAAAGATCAAGTTTGACCAAAATTTGACCAGATTTAACCACGGTTGACTTGAGTTGACTAGTTTCAAAATTTTTTTTGAAATAATTAAACAAAATTATTTAATTAAATGGAGTACTTACTTCTAATTAATTAAACAAAGTTATTTAATTAAATGAGAAGCCATTCCTACTTAATTAAATAAAGTTATTTAATTAAATAAGAAAAGTGTCTCTAATTAATTAAAGATTATTTAATTAAATAGAAAAAGTAATTATGAGAGCATATCTCATTTTATTAAATTAAATATCTCAACAAAATCTCTCTTCAGTTCAAAAAAAAAAATTTTCAGTTCACTATTGATAAAAAATGAGTTAAATTAATTAATTCCTTTTTCTACTCAAATTGAATCAGTTAACTCCTTATTTTACTCAAATTAAATCTGTTAACTTCCTTTAATTTGGAAATCTCCCTTTATGACTGAACTTCACCTTTAATCTTTACCTTTGATTGAAATCGATCTCAACCGTTGATGAATTCGAGGAAAGTCTATTTAAGAGACCCTCATCTCTTCATTTTGAAAGGTTGAATGAGTATTTGCATCGAATTGTTGCTGGAATTCATACTCACATTTTTTCATATTCACATACGCAAAGATCAAGTTTGACCAAAAGTTGACCTGATTTAACCATGGTTGACTTGAGTTGACTAATTTAATTTTTTTTTGAAATAATTAAACGAAATTATTTAATTAAATAGAGTACATACTTCTAATTAATTAAAAAAATTTATTTAATTAAATGAGAAGCCATTCCTAATTAATTAAATGAAGTGATTTGATTAAATAAGAAAAGTGTCTCTAATTATTTAAAGATTATTTAATTAAATAGAAAAAATAATTATGAGAGCATATCTCATTTAATTAAATTAAATATCTCAGCAAAATCTTTGTTCAGTTGAAAAAGGAAAATTTCCAATTCACTATTGATAAAAAATGAGTTAAATCAGTTAACTCCTTATTTTATTCAAATTAAATCTGTTAACTCCCTTTAATTTGAAAATTTCCTTTTATGACTGAACTTCACCTTTAATCCTGACCGTTGATTGAAATCGATCTCAACCATTGATGAAATCCAGGAAAGTCTATTTAAGAGACCCTCATCTCTTCATTTTGAAAGGTTGAGTGAGAATTTGCATCGAATTGTTGCTAGAATTCATACTCACATTTGCTCATATTCACATACACAAAGATCAAGTTTGACTAAAAGTTGACCAGATTTAACCACGGTTGACTTGAGTTAACCAGTTTTGAAAAGAATTTTGAAATAATTTAACGAAATTATTTAATTAAATGGAGTACTTACTTCTTATTATTTAAACAAAGTTATTTAATTAAGTGAGAAGCCATTCCTAATTAATTAAATGAAGTTATTTAATTAAATAAGAAAAGTGTCTCTAATTAATTAAAGATTATTTAATTAAATAGAAAAAGTAATTATGAGAGCATATCTCATTTTATTAAATTAAATATCTCAACAAAATCTGTCTTCGGTTCAAAAAGGGAAATTTTTAGTTCACTATTGATCAAAAATGAGTTAAATCAATTAACTCTTTTTTCTACTCAAATTGAATCAATTAACTCCTTATTTTACTCAAATTAAATCTATTAAGTCCCTTTAATTTGAAAATCTCCCTTTAGGATGGAACTTCACCTTTAATCCTGACCGTTGATTGAAATCGATCTCAACCATTGATGAATTTTAGGAAAGTCTATTTAAGAGACCCTCATCTCTTCATTTTGAAATGTTGAATGAGAATTTGCATCAAATTGTTGTTGGAATTCACACTCACATTTGCTCAGATTCACATACACAAAGTTGACTAATTTCGAAAGGAATTTTGAAATTATTAAATGAAATTATTTAATTAAATGGAGTACTTACTTCTAATTAATTAAACAAAGTTATTTAATTAAATGAGAACCCATTCCTAATTAATTAAATGAAGTTATTTATTTAAATAACAAAAGTGTCTCTAATTAATTAAAGATTACTTAATTAAATAGAAAAAGTAATTATGAGAGCATATCTGTAATGCCCCGCCAAGGGATCCAAAGAATTTTACTAAGTTTACCAAACAATTTTTTTTTAAAACATGAATGTAAAACCATTCATCACATTCGCGGAAGCAATTGTAACATCCAACTGAAAGTATACATAACAAGTTACATTCTTTAAGAATCCCTTAACGTTAAATCACATCTAATCATAACTATTCATCTAACATCACATCCTTATGAATAACAATTATACATCCAATGTTCCTAAACAATATACAAGTGTCCTTTTAGAATTTACATTTTAGTTTAGCTCAATCATCCACTGTACATGTTACAAGGTATGAAATTTTAAAAGAATATACATCCGTGAAAATAAACTACATCATCATCCAATATTAATCCATGATGCAATAACATAAATGAAACCACATATCATACATGTTACATTATCACAAAAGAAATAAACATCCATCATAAAAGATAACCATAAATCACAAACATAAATAGCTAATTGCATGGTTCCTCCCAACCTTTAATAGCATCATTAGACCATCGTGAATCCTAGCCATCCCTCCGTGCGTAACATTCCAAAGCACCGAAGAGATCATCGGTATTATCATAGTAGGAATGTCACTCCTAAAACATCCTACTAACATGCAAAGTAAAGCATAAGATATCATCATCTAACATATGCAAACCATCAATGTAAGAAACATACCAGTAAATACATCCATCATAAGGTATATCATCTATCATAATGCTCCAAGAACAGAATGAAGATAAATACCAACCAAAAATACTCGAGCCACGATGTCTTAGATGGATCTCAAATGATAAGAGTGGAAAATACACTACCACCCGACCGCGTGGAACCTAAGTAGTCCACTCCCACCGTGCTGAGGAGATAATCTCAAGTCTCAAACAGGCTATCAAAATCACAAAGTATAAATCTCTATAAGTCTAAGAATCCTAAAAGTATACTAACTCAATGGTTCCATCACACACAAAATCAACATCTAATTCTCAGAGGCACAACAATGACATGTAGGAAACCTACTTTGCAAGCGGGAAAGTGTCATCGCATTTATCACATACAAGTTACCCTGTTAGTTAGCTAAACTCCATGGGTCCATACTGATCTCATGAGGCCACTAGTATCCTCTCATACTGACAAGGCATACTATGGAATGCATGGTCGCAACCATGCATTCTCACTACTCCCATCCTAGCCTGTACAAGCGCTCAAGGCATGGGCGAGAACCAAAACAATTATCTTTTTAGGTTCATTTAATTTCCAATTAGTCTGTAAATGTTATCACTTATTAACAAAACTTACAATGAGTTACCCTAGCAGCCACTTAGGGCCCCGGCCCCCATTGCAAGCCACTTCCCGACACTATAAGTAGATTACCTACCCTAAGCTCATGGAACCATAAAATCACCACAATCCTACACAAGCGACTGTAAAGAAAATCCAAAAGATAATCCATAAAAAGAATCATCAAATATCCACAATATAAGCATCAAATATCCACAATAAGAATCATCAAATCTCCAAGATAAAAATTATCAAATCTCCATTCGTAAAGAATCCATAAAAAATCATGACCACAATAGTTCTCTATTGGCAACTGAAGGCATCACTGATAATCATAAATATCCATTGGTTCTCAATAACCAAAATATATCATAATATCCATTGGTTCTCAACAAGCAACCAAGAATATCTCAAAATCATACTGATCGAAGACTCCAAAATGGTTGAGTCAAACATGTCACAACATGACTTCATCAAGAAATAAATCCACATTTCAATCCCATCATGGTGACTAGAAAATAATCCAAGGATAACTGATCGATGACTCAAAAATGATTAGCTCAAGTGTCTCATACACATATGTAACGCCTCACCAAGGGATCCAAAGAATTAACCTAGAGTTTCACTAAGTTTGGTAATATTTATTTTATTTTATATGAAAGTAAATACCATACATAGCTTACTCACAATAACAGAAGCAATAGCAACGTCCATCTGAAAGTAAACATAACATACATAACAGATTACATTCTTTAAAGATCCCTTAACGTTGAATTACATTCAAGAATCCATCTAGTACAATATCCACATGATATAATAATGATAAGTCCAATGTTTAAACATTACATTTCCAAATGCTCAATCATCCTCTGTACATGTCACAGGGTATGACAAGCTCAAAGAATATACATAAGTAGAATAAGGTACCTCATCCTATTCCAATCCATGATACATCAAAGTAGAGATAATCACATGATACATCATCATAGAAGACATATACATCCATCATAAAGATCAAACAAAATAAACTAAGTGCATGGTTCCTCCCAACCGTTAATAGCATTATTAGACCATCGTGGGCCCTAGCCATCCCTCCGTGCGTAACATCTCAAATCACCAAAGAGATCATCGATATTAACATAGTAGGAATGTCACTCCTAACATATACAACATCATATGTAGAAAGTAATCTAACATGCAAATATAAGCATAAGATAACATCATCTAACATATGCTAACCATCAATGAAAGGATAAATATCCACCATCACGAAGGACGCATCAGCCACGATGTCTCAATGACTCTAAAATTATAAGAGTGGAAAATACACTACCACCCGACCGCGTGGTACCTAAGTGGTCCACTCCCACCATGCTAAGGAGATAATCTCAAATCCCAAACAAGTTGTCAAAATTTCATAGCATATATCTCTATAGTCCAGGAATCCTAAAAGTATACTAACTCAAAGGTTCCAATCACAAACTGACATCTAATCCTAGAGGCACACAATGACATGTAGGAACTTACTATGCAAGTGAAAAAGTGTCATCGCATTTATCACGTACAAGTTACCCTGGCAGTTAGCTAAACTCCATGGGTCCATACTGATCTCATGCAGCCACTAGTATCCTCTCATACTGACAAGGCATACTATGGAATGCAAAGTTGCAACCATGCATCTCACTACTCCCATCCTAGCTTGTACAAGCGCTCAAGGCATGGGTGAGAACAAAACACTTATCTTTTTAGGTTCATTCAGTTAGTATTAGGCGTTAATGTTATCACTTATTAATCCAACTTACAATGAGTTACCCTGGCAGCCTCTTAGGGGCTCGGCCCCCATTGCAAGCCACTTCCCATCACTACATGCAAATATCCTACCCTAATGCTCATGGAATCATAAATTTCAAAATTACAAAAGATAATCCATAAAATCATCAAATATGCATAAAAGCATCAAATCTCTATGAGCAAGCATCCATAGAAAATCATGACCACAACAACTCTCTATTGGCAACTGAAGTATCACTGATAATCAAAAGTATCCAATGGTTCTCAATAACCAAAATATATCTCAATCATACTGATCAAAGACTCCAAAAATGGTTGAGTCAAACATGTCACAACATGACATCATTAAGACTAAATCCACATTTTAGTCCCATCATGGTGACTAGAAAATAACCAAGGATAACTGATCGATGACCAAAAATAATGGTTAAGTCAAGTGTCTCATAAATAAAAAATTTCAATTATAAAAATCAGTATTCACATCCAATACATAGAGCATTCCATCACATAACCATGGTTGGGTTTATAAAGATCGAGATTAAAACATCATCATGACATCACAATCACATAACCCCCAAGCCTTTGGTAGACGTCCTATACTGGTCAACACTAGTCAACCCAAAACCCAAAACAATAGCTAAAGAATACACAATGTAAACACATGTTTTGGTTTTGCTAAGTTTTCAATTTTGAATTCAAATGCAAAAGTCTCGATTTACGTTTCCCAAACTATATCAAATGGAGAAATTTCACGTTTTACCTAACCCATGTATTTATTTGATAGATAAAAAGTTTCTCCATTAGACTCAATTTTCTAATTGATCTAATAATATTTTATTTATAGAAACTCTGTTTGAAGATAGACATTTCCTATGAACAAAACTTTAATTATTTATTCTAATAATTAATCTTAATTAAAAATAAGTTTAATTAAATTAATTATTAATATCTCTTCATAATTGACAAGCTTAATAACAATATTTTAAATCATTAGAAAGAGTGACCCATTAATTGAGAACTTTATCATTAATTATATATATATATATATATATATATATATATATATATATACATACATACATACATAAATATATATATTTAATAGCATTTAATAATTAATAACATTTCAGCATTTAAAACAAAATCAAAACTCAAATCGCATATGAAATAACGTTCCGAATTAAACCTTATATAATCTAAAACCCACATATGACTCAAAAATTGTGCAGCTATTTAAAGTACCACACCGTAGGTACACTGTGGATTGCAGGTACACTGCGGTCACAGGTACCCTGTGATCTCGCAGGCCTACGGTGGGTGGGGTATATGATACCTGCCCAACATTTACATATATATATTTTTTAAAACATTTTCAATGTAATGTTTTTTATAACATTTTTCTGAAACGAAATTGAAATCGCAAATGCATTTTAATGAGTATTACTGTGATAACTCGCTCGGCTTTCCAATTATATATATATATATATATATATATATATATATATATATATATATATATATAGTTCAGATCTATATTTTTGTATATAAATTTATACTGTATAAAACCTTGCGTATATTTGTATGTATATATATATACACACCTATAAATATATACATATATACATACATACATATGCATATATATATATATATATATATATATATATATATATATATATATATATATATATATATATATATATATATATATATAATTTTCCTACAATTATTTACTCTCTAAATTTTTTCTATAAATTTTCTTTTTCAATGAATTTGGCTACAATTCAACCCTAGCCCCACATTTTTTCAGATCTATAATATTCTCAAATTAATTAACTACCCATAGAGAATGCATACAATAACAATAGGAAATTCCTCAAAAGACATATGGAAGACACAAAGAAGACAGGGAAATGAAAGATGCAGAAATAGCATAAATAAAATCACAAGAATCTACCCAGATTCTGATGCTAAATCGCTTTTCCTCATAAAACCTGCAGAGCAAGCTCCCTTCTTTAGAACTCTCGAATCCTCCAATGCTCCAATTGCACTCCAAACGCTATGTCTGAGCTTCTAGGAATGCCCGAATATAAAGAGCTCTCGGGAAACCTCTAGAATGCTTCTAGAAACAGCTGAAAGATGTCACCAACTAAGCATGGGTCTTTTCCAACCTTTTTGATGAGTCATAGGGTTGTAGACACCATGTGCTTAATTAATGCACTAACCCTCGTGTTGTTGACACATGAGAAATAGAAAAGTGTGTTAATTCCCATGCAAGTTTATAACTCCAATTTACTTTTTAAATAATTTTTATTTAAATTTTATAACTTTTATTATCATTATTTTATTTATTACTTTATTATTATTTTATAATTATTATTAATTTTAATTTACTAATTTTCTTTTATTTAATTCTTTTTCCTCAATTAATTCTCATTTAATTAATTATAATTAAGATATCAAAGATCATGATATTTAATTTTCTCAAATAATTAATTTATTAATTGAATCTATTTATTAAGACTTAATTAATAGAAAATTCACCATAGACCTCCAAGATAAAATATGAAAATCCATCATAGAACAAATCATACAAAATCAGTCTAAAGGGTTAAAAATCACGAAATATGTCATCCGACACATTTTGTGGGTATTCAACTCTGATACTTGTCCTAACTCACTAGGACAAATGGTTTTAGGGTTTGGGCTTTGGACTTGAGAATTTATCTCCCTTCTCTTATCATTGAGATAGTATAATAGGGTACGCTCATCCTGGAAATTCAGGGAAGTCGATACCTGGTACCCGCAACCTACAAAAAAATCATGCATGTACATACAATATATAATGCTAAGCTAAACAGACAATGACAGGAAGTGGTGCATCGTGTAGATCCCGACTAAGCAGGTGACTATGACTCCCTTCCTTAACCACATTAGAAATGGTATACAATAAGAATACATGTACACCATACACATGCAAGTATGGGGTAATTATCCATAATAAAAGACATGAGATAATAAACCATCTAACTAATCATCATTAATAATTGAAAATAATATAATGATCATCATACATACATGAAATGTAAAGTCTAAATGATCTCATCATATATCAACTGAATCCATATCATAATATCTGATAGTGTCAAAACAATACCACTAAACCATCAACATAAAACTAGTCCATCAAAGTCTGATAATAATAGCAACAATAAGTCTAGAAAAGATGTGAACGAGGGTAGGCACTACAACATACATCTCAGCTTCACACATGAAGATTGATAACAATCAATAAATACAACCATTTCATAGAGTACACGATCACATAACCATGGTTGGGATTATAAAGATCGAGACCAAATAAAATCAACATGCCATCACATCTCATAACCCCCAAGCCTTTGGTAACAACCTAGGACAAGTCAACACTATTCAACCCAAAACCCCAAAACAAGAAGTATATAGAATACACAATGCAAACACATGTTTTGGTTTACTAAAATCATTAAGTGTAGAAGTTTCCAATTTCTATTTTCAAGTATACTTCAAGTGTATAAAGTTATCATTTGACCTACAAGTCAACCCATTTGTTCCCCGATAGCATTATCCTAAGAATAATTTAAGGATAAACATTTACTCATTAAACTGATCATCATTGACCTTTAATTAAATTTTCCTCTATATTTAACCATGATCCATATTCTAATTGATTAACCTTCCTTTAATGTTACTTCAGCTTTTCAACATAATCAAGGATCATTATTCATTTATAAAAGAACCAATTATCAATCTTCGATTAAGAAGATTATAACTTAATTAAAATGATCAATTAATATCAGTTCACAATCCTTGACCTATTAACATCTAATAGTTTCCAATTCAATATTACTAAGTCTCACCATTAAAACATCTAAGGTTATTAATCAAGTCATGAGAGTACGACTTATCAACTTTGATGTAAATACTTTGTAACGCCCCGCCAAGGGATCCAAAAGAATTAACCTAAAGTTTCACTAAGTTTGCTAAACTTTTTTTTTTTTTACGTAAGAAAGTATAACATACACATCAAACACATAGTAGTGGAAGCAATAACATGTAATCATCAACAAACATACATTGTAAGTTACATTTCTTAAAGATCCCAAGACATTGAGTCACGTTTAAATTTAATTAATTCTAAGTCTAACAACTATCACATACATATGAAAGAATAATCAGAAAGTCCCATGTCCATAATATACATTTGTTCCGAATGCCTCTCGGCAAATTAATTCGGAATGCCCAATCATCCACTGTACAAGTCACAGGGTATAAAAGGCTTAAAAGAATATACATATGTAAAGATCAAGATACAACATCCTCAAATCCATGATACAAAGTACAGTAAAAATATATGAAACTATTCACCATACATGATACATCCATACATCCATAATGATAAAACATCTATCATAAAATCTAACCATCCATCATAATAATCCAACATAGTGAAGGTAAATGCCAATCATGAAAACTCTAGCCACGGTGACCATGGAATGGATCTCAATGGTAAGAGTAAAAACACTACCACCTGACTGCGTAGAACCTAAATGGTCCACTCCCACCGTGCTGAGGAGATAGTCTCAAGTCCCAAGCAAGGTATCAAAACACAAAACACAAGTACTCTCTAAGTCTAGGAAATCCTAAAAGTATACTAACTCAAGGGTTCCAACATAGATAGACATCTATACCCAGAGGCACCACAAAGACATGTAGGAAACCTAATATGCAAGCAGGAAAGTGTCATCACAAAAGTCACGTAGAAGTTACCCGAGCAATCCCTTAGGAATCCTGGGTCCCTACTGATCCCTGCGGCCACTAGTATCCTCTCATACTGACGAGGCATACTATGGAATGCAAGGTCGTAACCAAGTGTTCTCTCTACCCCATCCTAGTCTGTACTAGCACTCAAGGCATGGGAGAGAACATACAATTATCTTGTTAGGTTCATTTTCTCTCATTTAGTGTAAATGTTTTCACTTATTAAAACAACTTACAATGGGTTACTCCAAGCAGCCTCTTAGGGCCCCGATCCCCATTGCAAGCCACTTCCCGACTCTACACATAGATAACCTACCCTAAGCCCATGAAATCACAAATCAAGAATCATAATAAAATCACCTCAGTCCTATACAAGAAACTGAAAAACATCATAAAAGATAAGCCACAAAATTAAATCATTTCTTCATGAGCAACAGATAAGCATCATATAATAATCATATGATCACAACAGTTCTCTATCAGCAACTAAAGGCATCAATGATAGATCACAAAACCAATGGTTCTCCAATGAGCAACCTGAAAGTATCCCAATAGTAAATTACAATACTGATCGTAGACTCCAAAATGGTCAAGTCAAAACATGACATCATCAAGAACATAACAAACACTTCAGTCCTCTCAAGCGACCAAAAAGCAATCCAAGTATAACTGATCAAGACTCAAAAATGGTTAAGTTAGGTATCTCAAATACATACACCTCAACTTCACACAAGGAAACTGGAAAGCAATAACAAACAGTAAATACAATCATGTCATAGAGCACTTCATCACATTACCATGGTCGGGTTAAGAAAGATCGAGACCAAATCATCATGACATCACATTCACAACCCCGAGCCTCTGGTAACAACCTAAACTGGTCAACGCTAAACCAACCCCATAACACTCAAAGCACAAAGAAAACATCAAAGTCTTAGAGATTGGATTTGAAAGTATATTGTTGAGTTAAGGTAAGGTTTATGTTTCAGTTTCTAGTGTTTATATTCAAGTAAAAAATTTTATAGTTCAATTTTATTGATAATATACTATTGAGTTAATGTGAGGTTTCCATTTCCAGTTGAACGTATGTTTTAAACAGATAGAATCAATAGTTCACCTTTACAAATTATCCCGTTCCTAACTCCAAATGAAACACCTAATTACCCCTAGTTGATTTTAAGTCAAAGTCCTAAAACAATCTAAGGGTAATATTTGAATTAATAATAATACTTGTTGATCTTTGATTATAATGATCTACACTTTCATTAAAAATAGTATTATAATATTAAACTTGCTTAAAAAAATTTTTGATTTAATTAATCTTAATTTAAATCAAACTTTAAATAAAATTAATTAATAATACATAAAGGACCATATTACATTTATTAATAATTTATTTATTTATAAAATTATTAATAAATATTAATAAAATTTCAATATAATTTAAAATTTAATAAAGTTTAAATTAAATAATAATTATATTAATTAAAACAATTTTAAAATGTTTTTAAAAAAATGATTAATAAAAAGTAAATCATTATTATTTTCTTTTAATAAAAAATGGCGTGTTTAAAGGCCCGCAGGCCTGCCATACCCTGCGGCCACAGGTGTTACTGCTGCCGTAGGCAACAGTACCACTTGCCGCGGCAGCGTGGATGTGGGGTGTGGGAAGTGGTGGCCCTACCCCACTCCAATATATTATATATATATGTTTTTTTTTTGTTTTAAATTTTCATCATTATTTTAATATATATAAAACCAATTAAGTTTTATTTTAAATTAGTTTTGTTTAATTTTATTAAAACAATTTCCTCCAAAGGAAATATATATATATAATTTTTTTTAAATCTAGAATTTTTAATTTCAAATCAAAACCCTTACCAAATTAAATCTTAATTTCTTAATCTAGAAAACAAGGGTTCTAATAACTCTTCCAGTCTCCATGGATATAGAAATTATTGAAGAGCAATTAATAAATTCACAATATTGAAAAGTTAAAACTTTCATCACAGAGAATTCAGATTTACAAACCCCAGACATGGAGAAGACAGGAAAGGATAATTGTGTATTTAATGGATAATAAAAAACACAAGACCCTACCTGATCCTTATGCTATTATGCAATCTCCAGGATCTGTATGAGAATTCGCTCCTCTCAATAACCTTCCTCTGGAAAACTTTCTTGGTATCAGCCTTCTAAAATTTGCTTCCAAAAATTGTCTCCCAAAAATTCCCGTCCAAATTCATCTATCTCAAAACTGAACCCCCAAAGTTGTGATAAGCAATTTCTCCTCAAATCGGGGCACTAATTGTGTGTTTACCCGAGAAGACTCTTTGCACAACTCAGTTAACTCCAAATTAACCTTTATTATCTTTTCTTTTATTTTAGCATTCAACTTTCATGCACATTAAGTTGATTTATTAAATAACTTTATTTAATATTCTACTTGACTTCTATTTTAAATTAATTTATTACTTTAATCTCATGTGCACTTTATGAAATTAAAATAACATTATTAATTTCTAATATTTAATCTTTTAATTTATTTCTCATATTTAAACTCATGCTTAGATCATGTGATCTAGAATTCTTAATAATTTTATATCTTTCAACTTTTAAATTTATTTTAGAACTTAATTGATAACATATTTAATTAATTTAATTAACAATAATATTTAGCATTTATTTAAAAATGAACTCTAAATATATTATTATTAAATTAAATAAATATTATCCTATTCTAAATTTATCTTTGAACTTTAATTTCCAAATTTAATTCTTTTATTTAATTAATTTCTCAATTAATTAAATATTAAAGATATCATATTAATTCTCTATTAAATTAAATTATTAATTAATCTTTTTAATTAGACTTAATTAATAGAAAACACATCAAGGACTCATATAACAACATACGAAAACCCTACATAGAAAAACACATACTAAAACAAAACAAAAAGGGTTATAATCTCGAAATTATATCATTTGATGCATTCAGAGGGTACTTAACTCAGATACTTGTCCAAATTATCAATTAGGACAATTGGCTAAAGGGTTTAGGAATTGGACTTAAGAGTTTATCTCCCCTCTCTTACCATTGAGACAATGCAATATGGTACGCTCATCCTGGCAATTCAGGGAAGTCGATACCTGGTACATGCAACCTGCATAAAATTCATGCATGTACAAACACAATATTCTAAGCTAAACAAACAATGGCAGGAAGTGGTGCATCGTGTAGATCCCGACTAGCAGGTGACTACGACTCCCTTCCTTAACCACATCAGAAACACCATATATAAATAAAACAAACACGCACACCATACACATGTAGTATGGGGTAAGTATCCATAAGAAGCACATAGAAAAATGAACCATCTAACTAATCATCATCGATAATTGAAAACATTGAATAATCATCATACATGCATGAAATATAGAGTACCAAGTAATCTCATCATATAATAAACTGAGTGTAAAACAACATCTAATAATCTCTAAAATAATAATACTAATCATCAAACATAAATTGGCCTAAAAGAGTTTGGCAAGGATGACAGAAATGCGACTTAGGGGTAGGCACTACATACTTCACAACTTTGCTAAAGGAATCGATATTAGCATATCAATTAAAACTCTATTACATAACTTGATTATTAATTAAATCTAATTAACTCTAATTAATTTAATTAATAATTACATATCCAAGGCAACGTTCCAATTAATATAAGTTGACTAATAACTAACTATAATTTTGTAAGTCAAAAGTCAACTATAATTCAGTACACAAATAATCATATTAATAGTTCAATAATAACTTGTTAATATTTAATAACAAGCTATATTGAGAATCTTATTAATAAATCTATAATAACCACATTCGTCATTCTTTCAATGAATACTAATATTCCCTTGATAAATTCATATTATCATTAATCTTTTCAAATAAGACTATTGCACAACTTAATTATTAATATCATAGTTATAATATCAACTCAATGAATATCAATTGATCAATTATACTTCAAATCCAAAATCAATATCTTTTACAAAACTTCATTCATAAAATAATCTTCACTAGATTAGCTCTAATTGAATTAATCATTTATACTATTATTTATTAATAGTTTGTTAGATCCAACAAACATTAATAAATAATAACTCATAAAACTATAGATAATCGATCTTAAAAGAACCTTACAAAGCTTCATTGGTTAATATTTAACTAACTTTTAGCACAATTAAGGGGTAGAATAATCGTATTATAACTCACTCCTTGAAAATTTAAATATTAGTCCACTTTCATTAAAGTCTATAAATTACCATCTCAAAAATAGATATTAAAAGTCAACTATATTATCAGCTCAATAAGTTATTTCAAGCGAGAAGACTTTATTCTGAGGCACTAATATTCCAAATGATCACTCAATATCATTATCCAATATCCAAGGTTGATTGATCCAATTAATTAATTTGATATATATCAACCCTTAATCTTCATCTATTGATTAACCTTACTTTTAATTATGCTAATTATTAGATTCTTAAGATAGTGTCTCTCCTCCTTTAACAAATCATTTTATTTTAGACATTCTTAACATTATTATATAACATTTAATATTCGATACTTATTAATATTAGCAAATATATATAAATAATATATTATATATATACACACATATATATATATATAATATAAAGTTATTATTTAAACTTTTAACAATAATCATTGTTTGTGCTACCGTCTGTGAAGTCATAGAGCATACCACATTAACTGCGCATTAAAACTGCGCGATATATATAAAAGGGACAGAAACATTTTTTAAAAAAAATTTAAATTGATATTTATATCACTATCATTCTCCTTTGTTAAGGGTCATGCGGTGATTTAAAAAAATCGTCGCTGGTGCCCTGCAAAATGCAAGTACCCTGTGACCCACGTACTTGTTGTCACATAACAGTGTGGGGTACGGGGTGGGTAATCTCGCCCCCCCTCAATTAAATGATTTTATTATTATTTAATAACATGTTTAAGAGAATTCATTTCTTGCAATTGTGAATTGCAATTCGGATTTTAATAAATAAAGTTTCTCATTTTGACTTACACAAATATATACATATATGTATATATGTATATAAGTATATGTATGTATATATATATGCAAAATTAGTTATCAATTATTACTATATTTAAAGTGTATATATATATATATATATATATATATATATATATATATACAGATTTACAAAAGAGAATGCATACTCAGATTTAAAGAGCTTTTCTAAACAAGAATTTTCCTTTTTAAATAATTGTTTTCTAAACATATCTAATAATCCATCTAATAGGTTTAACTATAAATTTGAAAACATCATTCTCAGTTTGATTCTAATTCGAACCCAAACCTATTTCAGATCTAATTTCCTCCTTAATTGGATCTAGGGTTTTCTAATATTTTCTTCTCAACCAAATAGCATAACTAGATTTTGATTCAAATTGCAAATTCATTCATGGAATATAATCAGACACATATAACAAAAATGATGAAGACAGGAAGAGAAATAGTGCAAAGAGAATATGCGAATATCACGAGTGCACCTGGACATTGATGCTAATCCGTCATGCCTCAGAAGTCCATAAAAAATCCCTTCCTTCTCCATCATTCGCAACTCCTCCAAGATCCAAGCCAACTGAATCCTCCAAGTGACTAGAAGAGCTAGAAGGAGCATAGAAGCATGTAGAACATATGAGCATATGAGCCTCTCCAATGCATGTAAGATTGAAGTTTCCATTTTAGCTTGAAGCTTGTAGCTTGTAGCTTCCATTAAGCTTTCATTTAAGCTTTTAAAAACACACTAGGAGAGCCTCTATTTAAAGGCCTCTAAGATGCATCTAGAGTGTCTCTAAAAACAACTAGAAGATAAGCATGACAACCAAGCATGCGTCTTCTCCAACCTTCTAGATAAGTCTTAAGGTTGTAGACACTATGTGCTCAAATAAAATGCTAGCTTCTAAGTGTAGACAACTTGTGCATTCTTAGAGTGCAAACCCCTGTGTTGTCTACATGACAACTCTCAAGAATTTGGCAACTCCTATGTGAGAAAATATTAAAATAATGCATAATAATTAATATAATATTTACTTTTACTCTTTCCAATTTAATTAATTTATTTATTAAATCTCATGCACTAACTTTAATATCTCCACTTTTCAATCTTAATATATTTATATTTTAAGCACTTGAAATCTAGAATCTTTTAATAATTTAAAATATATTTTCCACTTTTAAATTTCATTTTCCAAAACTTAATTGCTAAAATATTTATTAGCTTTAATAATAATATTATTTAGTCATTTATTTAAAAATGAGCTCCAAATATATTATTAAAATAAATATTGTCACATTCCAAATTTAATATTATAACTTTTATTTCAAATTTAGTTATTTTATTTAATTAATTTTCCAATTAATTAAATAAAATAAATATTAAAATATGATATTAATTATTCATTTAATTAAACCATTAACTAAATCTTTTAATTAGGCTTAATTAATAGAAAATACATCAAAGACTCACAAGGTAAAATATGAAAACCCATCATGGCCAAAACACATACAAAATCAAACCAAGGGTTAATATCATGAATTATGTCATTCGACATATTCGAAGGGTACTCAACTCAAATACTTGTCCTAATTTCCAATTAGAACAAATGGCTTAAAGGGTTGGATTTGGACATGAGAATTTATCTCCCCTCTCTTATCATTGAGATGATGTGATAGGGTACGCTCATCCTGACAATTCATGGAAGTCGATACTCGGTACCTGAAACCTTCATAAAAACCATGCATGTACAAACATAATATATACTAAACTAAATAGGCAATGGCAGGAAGTGGTGCATTGTGTAGATCCCGACTAATAGGTGACTACGACTCCCTTCCTTAACCACATCAGACACGCCATACAAAAGCAAACACGCAGAGCAAACACACACACCATACACATGCAAGTATGGGGTAAATATCCATAATAAAAAACATATGATAATAAATCATCTTATTAATCATCATTAATACTTGCAAACATTGAAAATAATCATCATGCATACATGAAATGTAAAGCCTAAGTAATCTCATCTCATATCAACTGAATCCATAGCACAATATCTAATAATCTCAAAAGAATGTTGCTAATCAACAACATAAAACTAGCTCTAAAAGAGTTCAGCAATGATAAAAAAATGTGAACTAGGGGCAGACACTATAATATCTCATTTTATTAAACTAAATATCTCAACAAAATCTCTCTTCAGTTCAAAAAGAGAAATTTTCAGCGATAAAAATGAGTCAAATCAATTAACTCCTTTTTCTACTCAAATTGAATCAGTTAACTCTTTATTTTACTCAAATTAAATCTGTTAACTCCCTTTAATTTGGAAATATCCCTTTATGACTGATCTCAACCTTTAATCCTGACCGTTGATTGAAATCGATCTCAATCGTTGATGAATTCCAAGAAAGTCTATTTAAGAGATCCTCATCTCTTCATTTTGAAAGGTTGAATGCGAATTTGCATCGAATTGTTGCAGGAATTCATACTCACATTTGCTCATATTCACATACACAAAGATCAAGTTTGACCAAAAGTTAACCAGATTTAACCATGGTTGACATGAGTTGGCTAGTTTCGAAAAGAATTTTGAAATAATTTAAACAAAATTATTTAATTAAATGGAGTACTTACTTCTAATTAATTAAACAAATTTATTTAATTAAATGAGAAGCCATTCCTATTTAATTAAATGAAGTTATTTAATTAAATAAGAAAAGTGTCTCTAATTAATTAAAGATTACTTAATTAAATAGAAAAAGTAATTATTAGAGCATATCTCATTTTATTAAATTAAATATCTCAACAAAATCTCTCTTCAGTTCAAAAAGGGAAATTTCCAGTTCACTATTGATAAAAAATGAGTTAAATTAGTTAACTCCTTTTTCTACTCAAATTGAATCAGTTAACTCCTTATTTTACTCAAATTAAATCTGTTAACACACTTTAATTTGAAAATGTCTCTTTATGAGTGAACTTCACCTTTAATCCTGACCGTTGATTGAAATCAATCTAAACCATTGATGAATTCTAGGAAAGTCTATTTCAGAGACCCTCATCTCTTCAATTTGAAAGGTTGAATGAGAATTTGCATTGAGTTGTTGCTGGAATTCATACTCATATTTGCTCATATTCACATACGCAAATATCAAGTTTGACAAAAAGTTGACCATATTTAATCACGATTGACTTGATTTGAATAGTTTCGAAAACAATTTTAAAATAATTAAACGAAATTATTAAATTAAATGGAGTACTTACTTCTAATTAATTAAACAAAGTTATTTAATTAAATGAGAAGCCATTCCTAATTAATTAAATGAAGTTATTTAATTAAATAAGAAAAGTGTCTCTAATTAATTAAAGATTATTTAATTAAATAGAAAAAGTAATTATGAGAGCATATGTCATTTTATTAAATTAAATATCTCAACAAAATCTCTCTTTAGTTCAAAAAGGGAAATTTTTAGTTCACTATTGATAAAAAATGAGTTCAATCAGTTAACTCCTTTTTCTACTCAAATTGAATCAGTTAACCCCTTATTTTACTCAAATTAAATCTGTTAACTCCCTTTAATTTAGAAATCTCCCTTTATGACTGAACTTCACCTTTAATCCTGACCGTTGATTGAAATTGATCTCAACCGTTGATGAATTCTAGGAAAGTCTATTTAAGAGACCCTCATCTCTTCATTTTGAAAGGTTGAATGAGAATTTGCATCGAGTTGTTGCTGGAATTCATACTCACATTTGCTCATATTCACATATGGAAAGATCAAGTTTGACCAAAAGTTAACCAGATTTAAGCACAGTTGACTTGAGTTGACTAGTTTCGAAAATATTTTTGAAATAATTAAATGAAATTATTTAACTAAATGGAGTACTTACTTCTAATTAATTAAACAAAGTTATTTAATTAAATGAGAAGCCATTCCTAATTAATTAAATGAAGTTATTTAATTAAATAAGAAAAGTGTCTCTAATTAATTAAAGATTATTTAATTAAATAGAAAAAGTAATTATGAGAGCATATCTCATTTTATTAAATTAAATATCTCAAAAAAATATCTCTTCAGTTCAAAAAGGAAAATATCCTATTCACTATTGATCAAAAATGAGTTAAATCAGTTAACTCCTTTTTCTACTCAAATTGAATCAGTTAACTCCTTATTTTACTCAAACTAAATTTGTTAACTCCCCTTAATTTGGAAATCTCTCTTTATGACTGAACTTCACCTTTAATCCTGACCATTGATTGAAATCGATCTCAACCATTGATGAATTCTATTAGAGTCTATTTAAGAGACCCTCATCTCTTTATTTTAAAAAGTTGAATGAGAATTTGCATCGAGTTGTTGCTAGAATTCATACTCACATTTGCTCATATTCACATACGCAAAGATCAAGTTTGATCGAAAGTTGACCAAATTTAACCACGATTGACTAGTTTTGAAAAGAATTTTGAAATAATTAAACAAAATTATTTAATTAAATGGAGTACTTACTTCTAATTAATTAAACAAAGTTATTTAATTAAATGAGAAGCCATTCCTAATTAATGAAATGAAGTTATTTAATTAAATAAGAAAAGTGTATTTGATTAATTGAAGATTATTTAATTAAATAGAAAAAGTAATTATGATAGCATATCTCATTTTATTAAATTAAATATCTCAACAAAATCTCTCTTCAGTTCAAAAAGGAAAATTTTCAGTTCACTATTGGTAAAAAATGAGTTAAATCAATTGACTCCTTTTTCTACTCAAATTGAATCAGTTAACTCTTTATTTTACTCAAATTAAATCTGTTAACTCCCTTTAATTTGGAAATCTCCCTTTATGACTGAACTTCACCTTTATTCCTGACAGTTGATTGAAATCGTTGTCAACTGTTGATGAATTCCAAGAAAGCCTATTTAAGAGCCCCTCATCTCTTCATTTTGAAAGGTTGAATGAGAATTTGCATCGAGTTATTGCTGGAATTCATACTCACATTTTCTCATATTCACATACGCAAACATCAAGTTTGATCAAAAGTTGACCAAATTTAACCACGGTTGACTTGAGGTGACTAGTTTCGAAAAGAATTTTGAAATAATTAAATGAAATTAGTTAATTAAATGGAGTAGTTACTTCTAATTAATTAAAAAAAGTTATTTAATTAAATGAGAAGCCATTCCTAATTAATTAAATGAAGTTATTTAATTAAATAAGAAAAGTGTCTCTAATTAATTAAAGATTATTTAATTAAATAGAAAAAGTAATTATGAGAGCATATCTCATTTTATTAAATTAAATATCTCAACAAAATCTCTCTTCAATTCAAAAAGGGAAATTTCCAGTTCACTATTGATAAAAAATGAGTTAAATGAGTTAACTCCTTTTTCTACTCAAATTAAATCAATTAACTCTTTATTTTACTCAAATTAATTCTGTTAACTTCTTTTAATTTAGGAATCTCACTTTATGACTGAACTTCACCTTTAATCCTGGCCGTTGATTGAAATCGATCTCAACCATTGATGAGTTCCAGGAAAGTCTATTTAAGAGACCCTCATCTCTTCATTTTGAAAGGTTGAATGAGAATTTGCATCGAATTGTTGCTGAAATTCATACTCACGTTTGGTCATATTCACATATGCAAACATCAAGTTTGACCAAAAGTTGACCATATTTAACCATGGTTGACTTGAGTTGACTAGATTCGAAATTTTTTTTGAAATAATTAAACAAAATTATTTAATTAAATGGAGTACTTACTTTTAATTAATTGAACAAAGTTTTTTAATTAAATGAGAAGCCATTCCTAACTAATTAAATGAAGTTATTTAATTAAATAAGAAAAGTGTCTCTAATTAATTAAAGATTATTTAATTAAATAGAAAAAGTAATTATGAGAGCATATCTCATTTTATTAAATTAAATATCTCAACAAAATCTCTCTTCAGTTCAAAAAGAGAAATTTCTAGTTCACTATTGAGCAAAAATGAGTTAAATCAGTTAACTCTTTTTTCTACTCAAATTGAATCAGTTAACTCCTTATTTTACTCTAATTAAATCTGTTAACTCCCTTTAATTTGGAAATCTCCCTTTATGACTGAACATCACCTTTAATCCTGACTGTTGATTGAAATCGATCTCAACCGTTGATGAATTTTAGGAAAGTACATTTAAGAGACCGTAATCTTTTTATTTTGAAAGGTTGAATGAGAATTTGCATCGAATTTTTGCTAGAATTCATACTCACATTTGCTCATATTCACATATGCAAAGATCAAGTTTGACCAAAAGTTGACAAGATTTAACCACGGTTGACTTGAGTTGAATAGTTTCAAATTTTTTTTTGAAATAATTAAACAAAATTATTTAATTAAATGGAGTACTTACTTCTAATTAATTAAACAAAGTTATTTAATTAAATGAGAAGCCATTCCTAATTAATTAAATGAAGTTATTTACTTAAATAAGAAAAGTGTCTCTAATCAATTAAAGATTATTTAATTAAATAGAAAACATAATTATGAGAGCATATCTCATTTTATTAAATTAAATATCTCAACAAAATCTCTCTTTAGTTCAAAAAGAGAAATTTCCAGTTCACTATTGATCAAAAATGAGTTAAATTAGTTGACTCCTTTTTCTACTCAAATTGAATCAGTTAACTCCTTATTTTACTCAAATTAAATTTGTTAACTCCCTTTAATTTGGAAATCTCCCTTTATGACTAAACTTCACTTTTAATCCTGACCGTTGATTGATATCGATCTCAACCGTTGATGAATTCCAAGAAAGCCTATTTAAGAGACCCTCTGTATTGCCTGCCCCTATTTCGCATTTCTGTTATTTTTGTCGAATTCTTTTAGGCTAATTTTATGTTTAATGATTAGTAGTATTGTTTGGTGATTATCATATATATTCTTAGATTCAGTTGATTTTTATTCTATATTTCATATATGCATGATGATTATACACTATTTTTAGATATTGATGGTTTATTATCACATGTGTTTTCTTACAGATACTTACCCCATACTTGCATGTGTTTTCTACACGATGCACCACTTCCTGTCATTGCCTGTTTAGCTTAGAATATTGTGTCTATACATGCATGGATTTTATGTAGGTTGTAGGTATCGGGTATCGACTTCCTTGAATTTCCAGGATGAGCGTACCCTGTCACATTATCTGAATGGTAAAAGAGGGGAGGTAAATTCTTAAGTCCAAATCCCACACCTTTAAGCCATTTTTCATAATTGAAAATTAGGACAACTATTTGAGTCAGTACCCTTCGAATGTGTCGAATGACATTAATTCGTGATTATAACCATTTTATTTGATTTAGTATGTATTTTTCTATGATGGGTTTTCGTATGTTGTTATATGAGTCCTTGATGTGTTTTCTATTAATTAAGTCTAATTAAAAAAATTAATTAATGATTTAATTTAATGTAAAATTAATATGATATCTTTAATATTTAATTAATTGAGAAATTAATTAAATAAAAGAATTAAATTTGGAGATAAAAGTTCAAAGATAAATTTAGAACATGATAATATTAATTTAATTTAATAATAATATATTTAGAGTTCATTTTTAAATAAATGCTAAATATTATTGTTATTTAAATTAATTAAATATGTTATCAATTAAGTTTCTAAAATAAATTAAAAGTTGAAAGATATTAAATTATTAAAGGTTTCTAAATTGCATGATCTAAGCATGAGTTTAAATATGAGAAATAAATTAAAAGATAAAATAATAGAAAATAATAATATTATTTTAATTTCATAAAGTTCACATGAGATTAAAGTAATAAATTAATTTAAAATAGAAGTCAAGTGAATATTAAATAAACTAATTTTATAATTCATAAATGTGCATGAAAAAGATTAATGCAAGATAAAAGTAAAGATTAATAAAAAGTTAATATGGAGTTAAGAGTTGTGAGCAAGGAGTTCTCCTGGGTGAACGCACAATCAATGCCTCGATTTAAGGAGAGAACTCTTTATCACAATTAGAGGGTTCATTTTTGAAAAAACAAGAATTTGGGGATAGATTTTGGAGAAAAATTTTGAAAAGGAATTTTGGGAAACAAATTTTCGGACGCGAAATTTGGAAAGGAATCCTTGGGGAAAGTTTAGAGGGTTCTTGGATAGAAGCAAATTCTCTTGTGAACCTTTCAGGCGTTGCAATTTTAGCACCAGAACCAGGTAGGTTCTTGAGTTTATGCACCCAGATAAAATTATGTTATTTAGATAATCTTGTCTTCTTCGTGATTGTGGAGATCGAATTCTCTGGATTTCATTGTGTGATTCTTTTGTTCTCTAGTACGAATCTTATGATGTTCGTATTGTATCTCATCTGTATAATAAGATTGAAAGGAAAATAAATCCATTTAAAAGCCTCGTCCATAGGTAAAAAGGAAATTGTATTTAAATGGGAAGGGTTTGAGATTTAAAAGAAAATTTAATTTAGAAATTCAAATGTTAAATCGAATTTTCCTATCAGATAATTTGGGAAAGATTTGAAATTGAAAATAGATATTCTAAGTTAAAAATTTGAGTGGTTGGTTGTAATTTTTCTATCTGATTAATGTCAGAAAAAAATTATAAAAAAAAAATATATAAATAAAATAAAAATAACGTTTGAATTTATTTTATTAATTTTTTTATAACATTTAAATTAAAATACATACATTAATAAAAGTGATAATATATAATTTGGATTAAACTCTAAATAAATCTTAAACAAAAATAATTATAATAATAATAATATATTTTGATATATGTGGGGAGGGGTTTTACCCACCCCCCACTTACTTGTTTGGTCGGCGATCTTATTGTCCACCATTACTGCGATTACGCAATGACAGGATGGGAGTTAATAAAAGGTCGCACGACTTATAAAGGTAATCGTAGGTAAGGGGTTACTTGTTATGTTTTATTTTATATTTATATTATTATTTTATATGTTATGTTATGTATATATTAAAGAAAATTGACTATTAATAAAGTTTTGTTAATATTTATTAATGTAAATGGTAAAGCATTTTATATAGTTAATTTTTAATTAATAAGATTAATGATAATTTTATTAATTATTTATAGTTGATAATTATAGAGATATTAATATAAATGTTTAGTTGATATTCCTATATCAACTAATTAATTTAGTTGAAAAAATTAGTTTGATTAATTTTAATTAATGATGAATCTGGTTTGTAGATTTATTAATAAGATTAGTTATATAATTATTAATTAACTTAATTAAATAAAATTTAATTAAGATTAATTAGTTAATGGAATTGTGGAATTGTTGAATGATTAATGATTTTGATTTTAATGAAATTGATAGATATTTTATTTAAAATCAATGAAGATTAATTTTAAATAAATGTTTATCCTTAGATTATTTATAAGGTAATCGTACAATCATTTAAATATAGAAATGAGTTTTAATTGCAAGGGTAAAATTGTGATTCTTATCTACTCGAAAACTTATAATGAAAATGGAAACTGAAAACTTTACTGATTAGCTTAACTGTGTGTGTTTACAAAACAAACCCAAACTATTAGATTATTTTGTTTTCTATTTAATGTCTATGTTTGGGGTTTGGGTGGTCCTAGAGTGTTGACTAGTTTAGGACATTTACCAGAGGCTCGGGAGTTATGTGGTTGTGATGCTATGTTGTTTGATCTTGATCTTTTTATACCCAACCATGGTAATGTGATGGTATGCTCTATATTATGGTTGTATTTACTTTTGTTATTGCTTTCTAGTCTTCTTGTGTGAAGCTGAGGTGTATGTTTATGTGATACTTGACTTAACCATTTTTGAGCCATCAATTAGTTATATTTGATTTATCTTCTAGCCGCTTTGAGAGGACTAAGATGCTTTAGATGATTTGTTCTTGATGATGTCATGTTGTGACATGTTTGACTTGACAATTTTGGAGTCTTCGATCAATATTGTGATTTATTAGTGGGATACTTTCTAGTTGCTCGTTGGAGAACCATTGGATATTGTGATTTATCATGGATGCCTTCAGTTGCTGATAGAGAACTGTTGTGATCATTATGATTATTATTTGATTCTTTCCATTTGCTCATGGAGAACTGATGTGGTTATTGTGGATTATACTTGTGATGCTTTCTAGTCGCTTGTATAGGGCTGAAGTGATTTCAAGATTTGTGATTTCATGAGCCTAGGGTAGGTTATCTATGTGTAGTGTCAGGAAGTGGCTTGCAATGGGGGCCGGGGCCCTAAGTGGCTACTAGGCTAACTCATTATAAGTTGTTTTAATAAGTGAAAACATTTATACTAAATGGGGATTAAAATGAACCTAATAAGATAATTGTATGTTCTCTCCCATGCCTTGAGTGCTATTACAGACTAGGATGGGGTAGAGAGAACGCTTGGTTACGACCTTGCATTTCGTAGTATGCCTCATCAATATGAGAGGATACTAGTGGCTGCAGGGATCACTAGGGACCCGAGATTCCTAAGGGATTTCTCAGGTAACTTCTACGTGACTTTTGTGATGACACTTTCCCACTTGCATAGTAGATTCCCTACATGTCTTTGTGGTGCCTCTGGGTCTAGATGTTGATCTATGTGTTGGAACCTTTGAGTTAGTATACTTCTAGGATTTCCTAGACTTAGAGAGTATTTGTGATTATGTGATTTGATATCCTGTATGAGACTTGAGCCTATCTCCTTAGCGCAGTGGGAGTGGACCATTTAGGTTCCACAAGGTCGGGTGGTAGTGATTTTTACTCATACCATTTGAGATCCATCCGCTCATTGCTACCGTGGCTGGAGCTTCTTGGTATGCTTGTTTATCATGTTTAGATAAGGTTGTTTACTTATGCTTTATTCTAGTATGTTAGATTTCTTTATGCATATGTTGTAGCATGTTTTAGGTGTGACATCCCTATTATGATAGTACTGATGATCTCTATGGTGGCTTGGGATGTTACGCGTAGGGGATGGCTAGGGCCCATGATGGTCTAATGATGCTATTGACGGTTGGAAGGAACCACACATTTAGTTAGTTTTGTTTTATGATGTTATACCTTTATGATTGATAGATGTATTGAATGTATGTTATTAGTTTCATTTATTTTATTGTACTTGTATCATGGATCCGAGGAGGATGTTGTATTTTATAATTCTACTTATGTATATTCTTTTAAGCCTTTTATACTCTATGACATTTACAGTGGATAATTGAGCATTCTGAATTAATTTGCCAAGAGGCATTCAGAACAAATGTATATTAAATGGACATTGGACTCTCTTATTATTCTGTCATGCGAAGGTGGTAGTTGTTAGATTTAGAATTAATTAAATTTAAATGTGACTCAACATCATGAGATCCTTAAGGAATGTAACCTGTTATGTATGTTTACAATTGATTGTATGTTATTGCTTCTGCTACTATTGTATTGATGCGTACGTTTACTTCCTTACTTTAAAAAAAAAAAAATGTTTGACAAACTTAGTAAAACTTTAGGTTCATTCTTTTGGATCCCTTGGCGGGGCGTTACACCCTCATCTCTTCATTTTGAAAGGTTGAATGAGAATTTGCATCGAATTGTTGCTGGAATTCATACTCACATTTGCTCATATTCACATACGCAAACATCAAGTTTGACCAAAAGTCGACCAGATTTAGCCACGGTTGACTTGAGTTGACTAATTTTGAAAAGAATTTTGAAATAATTAAATGAAATTATTTAATTAAATGGAGTACTTACTTCTAATTAATTAAACAAATTTATTTAATTAAATGAGAAGCCGTTCCTAATTAATTAAATGAAGTTATTCAATTAAATAAGAAAAGTGTCTCTAATTAATTAAAGAATATTTAATTAAATAGAAAAAGTAATTATGAGAGCATATCTCATTTTATTAAATTAAATATATCAACAAAATTTCTCTTCAGTTCAAAAAGGGAACTTTCCAGTTCACTATTGATCAAAAATGAGTTAAATCAATTAACTCCTTTTTCTACTCAAATTGAATCAATTAACTCCTTATTTTACTCAAATTAAATCTATTAACTCCTTCTAATTTAGAAATCTCACTTTATGACTGAACTTCACCTTTAATCCTGATCATTGATTGAAATCGATCTCAACCATTGATAAATTCCAAGAAAGTCTATTTAAGAGACCCTCATCTCTTCATTTTGAAAGGTTGAATGAGAATTTCCATCGAATTGTTGCTGGAATTCATACTCACATTTGCTCATATTCACATACACAAAGATCAAGTTGGATCAAAAGTTGACCAGATTTAAGCACGGTTGACTTGAGTTGACTAGTTTCAAAAAAAAATTGAAATAATTAAATGAAATTATTTAATTAAATGAGAAGCCATTCCTAATTAATTAAATGAAGTTATTTAATTAAATAAGAAAATTTTCTCTATTTAATTAAAAATTATTTAATTAAATAGAAAAATTAATTATGAGAGCATATCTCATTTTATTAAATTAAATATCTCAACAAAATCTCTGTTCATTTCAAAAAGAGAAATTTCCAGTTCACTATTGATCAAAAATTAGTTAAATAAATTAACTCCTTTTTCTACTCAAACTAAATCAGTTAACTCCTTATTTTACTCAAATTAAATCTGTTAACTCCCTTTAATTTGGAAATCTCCATTTATGACTGAACTTCACCTTTAATCCTGATCGTTGATTGAAATCGATCTCAATCGTTGATGAATTCTAGGAAAGTCTATTTAAGAGACCCTCATCTCTTCATTTTGAAAGGTTGAATGAGAATTTGCATCGAATTGTTGCTGAAATTCATACTCACATTTGCTTATATTCACATACGCAAAGATCAAGTTTGACCAAAAGTTGACCAGATTTAACCACGGTTGACTTGAGTTGACTCGTTTTGAAAAGAATTTTGAAGTAATTAAACAAAATTATTTAATTAAATGGAGTACTTACTTATAATTAATTAAACAAAGTTATTTAATTAAATGAGAAGCCAATCCTAATTAATTAAATAAAGTTATATAATTAACTAAGAAAAGTGTCTCTAATTAATTAAAGATTATTTAATTACATAGAAAAAGTAATTATGAGAGCATATCTCATTTTATTAAATTAAATATCTCAACAAAATCTCTCTTCAGTTCAAAAAGGGAAATTTCCAATTCACTATTGATCAAAAATGAGTTAAATTAGTTAACTCCTTTTTCTACTCAAATTGAATTAGTTAACTCCTTATTTTACTGAAATTAAATCTGTTAACTCCCTTTAATTTGGAAATCTCCCTTTATGACTGAACTTCACCTTTAATCTTGGTCGTTGATTGAAATTGATCTCAACCGTTAATGAATTCCAGGAAAGTCTATTTAAGAGACCCTCATCTCTTCATTTTGAAAGGTTGAATGAAAATTTGGATCGAATTGTTGCTAGAATTCATACTCACATTTGCTCATATTCACATACGCAAAGATCAAGTTTGACAAAAAGTTGACCAGATTTAAGCACGGTTGACTTGAGTTGACTAGTTTCGAAAAGAATTTTGAAATAGTTAAACGGAATTATTTAATTAAATGGAGTACTTACTTCTAATTAATTAAACAAAGTTATTTAATTAAATGAGAAGCCATTCCTAATTAATTAAATGAAGTTATTTAATTAAATAAGAAAAGTGTCTCTAATTAATTAAAGATTATTTAATTAAATAGTAAAATCAATTATGAGAGCATATCACATTTTATTAAATTAAATATCTCAACAAAATCTCTCTTCAGTTCAAAAAGGGAAATTTCCAGTTCACTATTGATAAAAAATGAGTTAAATGAGTTAACTCCTTTTTCTGCTCAAATTGAATCTGTTAACTCCTTATTTTACTCAAATTAAATCTATTAACTCCTTTTAATTTAGAAATCTCACTTTATGACTGAACTTCACCTTTAATCCTAACCGTTGATTGAAATCGATCCTTACCGTTGATGAATTCAAAGAAAGTCTATTTAAGAGACCCTCATCTCTTCATTTTGAAAGGTTGAATGAGAATTTACATCGAATTGTTGCTGGAATTCATACTCACATTTGCTCATATTCACATACGCAAAGATCAAGTTTGACCAAAAGTTGACCAGATTTAACCACAGTTGACTTGAGTTTGTAGACACCTAAAAACCTTTAGAAAATAAAGTATTTTTATTTTCTGAAAAATTCCTGATGACATCATCATTTATTAATTATTTAATTAATTAATTTATATTTATGGCATTAAATCCCTTTATCTTAATTAAAAATATTTAATTAAGGAATCCCTCCCAAAA
Organism: Cupressus sempervirens; assembly: GCA_028749045.1. NCBI lineage: Eukaryota > Viridiplantae > Streptophyta > Pinopsida > Cupressales > Cupressaceae > Cupressus > Cupressus sempervirens. The sequence goes on from CM053783.1 coordinate 116,514,231, forward strand.
AATCCAAAATAAATTAAAAAATTATTTTTTGCCCAAAACTTGGCCAATTTCCTTAAGACCACTAACCTCTTCCAAAATCTTCTAATCCTTCTTTAATTTTGATTAAAGGCTAATCCCATCATTTCCTACCCCTAATCCCAACTCAAAATATTTAATTAAGATTAAATATTAATCCTCATGTTTATTAAAAAAGATTTAATAAATATCTTCTCAACCCAAACCCTTGAAATAAATAAAACTTTATTTATTTCCTAAAAATCTAATTTATCCTCATCCTAAGAAGTTCTAGACTCTTCTAGAAAGTCTTCATCCTCATCCTAGGCAATTCTAGACTATTTTAGAAAGTCTTTATCCTCATCCAAAGTCTAGACTCTTCTAGAAGATGTCTTTAAACCTAATCCTAATCCCCTCTTAACCTTGTCACATTCTCTAAACATGGGTTTAGACTTACTAACCCAAGCCAAAGTTAACAAATATCGCTTCCTTCACCCACCCTCATTAAATGCCATCCACTTGCCTATCCTTAAGCTAATCCTAAACCATGCTAATCCATCGTCTAATCATTTGCAGAAGCCTAAGCAAGCTTAAAACCTTCCTAATCAATCCCAAGTCAAAATTCCTCTCATCTCCTTCAAAATATCCCAACCATAAAACTTTATGAAGCCCACTAGACCATAAATGACTCTTCCAAAGCCCTTTTATTGCTCTTACAAGCTATTATGAGAGTTTTTATGAAGATTTTATCCCTTGAGCCTCTTTTTTTGACTCATCCTTCCCCTTTCCTCCATCCTCTCACCCTGTGACATGTGTCACTCCCTGATTGGTTGTAAGGAAGCACAATCCATGTGCTCTCCTCTCATGCAATCTGAGCCTTCCATAAGCTTTTTCCCATCCTTGCATCCTAGCCCTTGATCCCTCAAACCTTTTTCCTATTTAAGGAATCCTCTCCCAAGCCATTTAAACACAATCCATGAAGTAAAGTCATAATGCCATTTTAAGAAGCCATTTTACTTCAAAACCATACGCTCACACCCAAATTTCAACTCCATTTGAAGCCCTTTTGAAGCATAAAGCTTGAGCATACATCCTATCTATTTAGACAAAGCTACTCAACAAGAGAGCTTCTCATTGAGAGAGCCCATTAATGGCTCATATTCTCAATTGAGAGCTCATCTTAGTCTATCTTGAAGTTTATGAATTTTGTTTAGTTTGTAGAAGCTTTATTTAAATTTGGTTTCTATTAGCATACTAACATTGCTCATATACATTTTGGCACGCCCGGTGGGACCTTGCATGGGTCATCTTCATTAGCTTTTTTAGTCAAGTTTTGTATGTCATTTGCTGATTTTGGCTAATTTTGCTTGTTTTTGTGATTGGTAGGATTGTATAAATTAGTTTTTTAGGTCCACATGAGCATGAAAATTCCAAAGGAACTCATAGTCTATCTCATAGTATTTGCAGATTTTTCAAGCTTATAGGTGGACAAAGCACTTGGAATTCTTCTTCCTCTTATTGTCTATATATATTCTTCTTATTCCATCTACTTCTTCTTCTTTTTCTTGTGGAAGATCTTGGCCATTTTTTTTAAGGAAGCAAAATCATACACACTTCTTTTTAGTGCTTAAAATGAACCCCTAAATCATACTTAAATCCATTAAAAAATTAAAAATTTGCAAAAAAAAAAAGCCTTTTAACAAGTGAAACTAAACCAATTGAATCATTTGCATCCTTGCAACATCAAGGTTTTAGATGCATTCATGCAAAGTTAGGAACACTTCATTTTTGAGAATTTAAAAAGAACTTCAAGTTTCCATTTCAAAAGGTTCAAAATCAACACTAAATGCACACTAAAATCTAAATCAAACTCAAAGCATCAATCAAGGATAAAATGAACCTCATTTGCAAATAATTTAAAGTTCTTTTAAAAATCTCATGAAAACTAAGAGTCCTAAATGGTTGCCAAAAATTGTCCTAAAAGCTTTGTTATTTGTTCCAAACAAATGTCTTGTTGCAAAATCTTGAATGTTTCTTAGGTTTTTCATGCATCAAAACAATCTAGGAATATCATTTTTGGGCTTAAAATATGCAAACTAGAATACAAAATCTTGAATGAAAATCAAAGTCCAAAGAGTCATTTTCACTTTTGAGTCCAAAACAATCTTGAATGATCTAAGGTTAAAACAAAGCACTTCAAAGTTCTTAAAACAACACACAAAATTTCAATCTTGAATGCTCAAAGGAAAAAACTTGAATGTTTAATCACTTTTCTTTGAATGCATGTTGTTAAAATCACTCTTGAGTGCCATGGATTAAAATCAAGTTTTTTTTTTTTTTATGAATGCATGATTAAAACAACAAATCCAATCTTGAATGCCATAGATCAAATAATCATTTTTTGGGGCATAAAAAGAATCCACATTTTTGAAATCTTCTAAGTTATAAAAACTAATAAAGACGCTTTGAGTAAGTTTGTAGTTGGACTCATCCTCTTTAATCACCCATCAATTTAACCATTGGTTGCAATTTCAGCACCATCTATGGGGATGGGTCTACCTAAGAGGGTGTTAAGTGCTCTACAAAGATCAAACTCCACTCACTTGGGTCTTTAGTGGTTTTTCTAAGTTAGAAAATTCCTTGAATGCGCATTAATCTCGCTCACACTTCATTTGGGCATAAAAATTAGACAAATTTTGACGTGGAGGGCCTTCAGGCGCGCGCTTGGCAATCAAGTTTCACACATCTTTATTTTGGGCTTAAAACAAACTCACACTAAATCTTGAATGCCTAACAATCAATGAACATTGCATGGTTTGAACGCATTTTCAATGATGCTCACATTTCTTATGTTGATGATCTCTCGACTTTCATTATGCTAATGATGCTGTCAAATTGGAATGAACATTGTATGCCATAATCACAAGTGTCTTCAATCATAGCTTACAAAATCTAAATCATCAATTGGAATAAACACGTCTTTTAAAGCTCAAGATCATGTATGTGGTCTTGTTTTACACTTTTTAGGAGGCCTACTTGGGGATTTTATCACCCCTTGGGACGACCTCAACTTCAGCATTCTGGTAGAGTATAAAAATCGGGAGGTGAATCCAAAGACACCTCTCTTGGAATGAAGATTTTGTCACTCGGGCTAAGCCTCAAGGAACTTTATACCCTTGAGAAGTGAAAGAGGAGAAGTGGGTTACCGCTCCTCTCAGCTGTGTGACATCTTTTTGATTTCATCTACGGATTTGGGCCTCACGTACTTTACGTATATCGAGGACTCCCTAGCTATAACAAATTTCATCCTTGTAGAAAGCTTCCTAGGATGTTGGTGTGTTTGACGTGCTTGCTCCAAAATTTTGTCTTCTTGTTTGTTCATAGATTTTGAATGAATGTTTGCCAACTTTGGTCAAAATCCCAAAAAAGAAAAAATCTCCCAGCTCAAGGCATACTTAGCGTAGTCACTGCCTCATCAGAAAATCATCCAAGCTCCCCTATTGCAACTGAATCTATCTAGTTCCTTGCTTTAGAACAATCCCAAATTCAAAGTCTCTCCAAATCATCCCCCCCAGCCAGCTAGAAACCCAATCCAAAATCACACCCAAGCCTTTAGAAAGTTGTTGTCATTCTGTTAGAATTTGCTATCCAATCAATATGACCAATCCACCAGCCTCACCAAGGTTATCCCTTTGACAGAGCTTTATCTAGGGTAATCTAGCTTTGTCACTTGTTATCCCTTATCACCTTGAGCTAAAGTTTGGGATCCACAAGTGGTCAATCTCATGTCTTGCCCATAGGATCATTAGTCTATCCTTAAGTTGACACAATCTCCACCAATCCAGTTCATAGGAAAGAAAAACTCTCACTTTTTGATAGCATGCCCTTGAAGTCTTCCATCCACAGAAAAACCAAAAATCTCCAGCCAATCCTCCTTAGGTTTGTCATACAGCTTTAACTCTCCCTAGGAAATCCTTCATCAGCCAATCCAAAATCTACGCTTAATCCAAATCCAACCATGAGTTTCTATGTTCATCCATATGCAAGACCCCATCTCCATCCGACTCATCATCAAAACACGAAATCCCAAACCTATCATGATGTGTTCGGTCATATTGTCCTTTCTTTCGCCACCTCCTATTCCAATGATGATGAAAATCTTGTTGACTATGACGGGTATATTGAAAGCCTTAGAAACATTCCCCCAAGCATCCCCCAAAATCCAAGAGTTATTCCAAACTATCTAGTCATGCCATCTGATATCCCATCTTCTCCTCCATCACCCAATCAGCCAAGCTTCCAATCTTCCACCCTCATCACACCAACTATTCCTATCAATCCACCACCTCCACCTCCAACACACGAGTCTCCAAGGAATCTCCTAGAGGAAATACAAGTAAAGCCACCTCCAACAGTCGATAAGCCATGCCATCTAATCCAACCATGTGAAGTAGTCAGTGATGAAGCTTCCCCATCTATAATATCACCTCCATCTCCTATTGCTATCATCCCCATACCATCCATCAAATTTCTTAAAATCCTTCCACTTCTCGCAAGCATCAAATTCCCACCACCCATCCAATCGCTCCAAATCCCATCCACATCTCCTCCTCCAAGCATTATCCAAATCCCATATAATGAACCTCATGCATCCACTCCCATCCATTCCTGTCAAGATCTTGTCCAAAAGCATGTTGAAATATCCTCCGACAAAACAGCAGATCCTGCCATCCCACTTATTCCCCTACATGATCCACTTTTACCATCCCCTCCATATCTAAATCCTACCATCTTACTTACTCCATCTCAAGATCCCTTTCCCTCAGCCCACCCAACTCAAGATCCTATCCTTCCATCTCCTTTGCTTCATGATCATACATCTCCCATAATCCATGATGATAGATCCATCGAAGAAGAACTAATTATCATATCCGAAGCTTCAACTCCTTTAGCTAGTAATGGACTCACATCTTGTGTTCCAAATAATGAACATCATATTGAAAAAATAAATGAAAATGTATTTCTAGATGTTGGTATCCCCGCTATTCCTGCATGGTCCCAAGTCCTTCCATCTCCACCCCAAAGTTCCCATCCATCTTATTCCGCATCTATTTTGGGCCCTCATCCTACTCCTTATCTCCAACCCTCCATTTTGGGTCCATATATCCCTTATCTAAATCCCACACCCTTTCCATCCATTTAGGGTCCTTACATACCTAATATGAATCCTTTATCCCCTCCATCTATTTTGGTACCTACACCTTCCCCATTTCCATTTATTTTGGGCTCATATCCTTCCTTCCCTCCATCCATTTTGGGAAATTATATCCATTCATATCCTATGTTCCAATCTATCCTTCCATCCCCTCAAATCCACTAGCTAGATCATCAAAGGCACTCACCCTTGAATCCCTTCCAACCTTTAAACCCTATCACTCCATCAATTATCCCTCCATCTCCTCCATGCTCTTGTTCCCATCCCATGGCTAATAGAAGCATATTGGATGCCAAAATACAAAAGCATAAATCCAAAAATCCACAAAAATCCAAGTCTCAACATGTCCCTTCTAAAATACATGTTCCAAACAAGAAACATTTAATCCCAGTCAAAGAAAAAGTCAAGAGGCCACAAAATCCCAAGCTAAAAAAGTCAAAAATCATGTGGATACCCAAGATGCTCATAAAAGAAATGCATCTCAAAGAAAAATCTCAATTGGCATCCATTCATGCTACTCAAAAAGCCTCATCCATCCATCCTTCATCCAAATCCCCATATAAGCATCCTTCATCCCCCCAATCCACTTTTAGTCCATATGCTTCTTATCCTAAATTTCCCATCCTCCATCTTCCAACTCTACTTTTAATCCTTATCTTTCTCTTCCTCCATTTTCTCCTCAACCTCACTCAAAACCATCTTTCCCACTACTTTATCACCTCTCAAGGTGTGTGCCAATGATGATCTTTCCATTTTCCTCATCCATTTACCCACAAGCCTTATGTCTTTGCATCCATTATTTGTCAAACTCCCACCCACCATTCCACTTGTTCAATCCAATCCTTTTTCATCCATCCTACCAACATCTATGAGCCAAAAATAGCTGAAGAAAGCCAAAATCATTCCAGCTAAGTCAAAAGTCAAAAATTCAAAAAATAATAAAGAAAAATAAAGCGTCCACTGGTGAAAATTTGGCAATTCAAGCACCTTGGACAAGTACCAAGATGAAAACTTGGAAAACAAGCATCATGCATAATCCAGCCATCCCTAGCTTAGCCTATCATCCTCATGCTTTTGGTCACATCTTGCCATCTAGCTCCATCTTCCAATTTATCCACCTATCTTTCATCCTCTAGCTTTTATCTATCGCTATCTACTTATCTTCTGTAACCTCACCCCATCATCCCAGTTATTATCCATCTCCCTAGCGCCTTCAGATTTTCCATCCTAGCTTCAATCCTATCATACCCATCATAAGACCTCCTTCCACATGTCATCTTCTGACTAGGGGCATTGTATTCCTTAGAGATCTTGTCTTGTCCATCCTCCCTTTTCATTAATATCTCACTCTAGGCTATCCTCATGCAAACCCAATGTCATCTCTTTATATCCATCATAATCCTAGCTATCTACCATCCTAGCTAGCCATCTCATCCTTCTCCTCTAGCTATCCTTGGTCACAAAATCTCTCATCATCATTGGGATGCATCCTCCCCAAATCCATATCTTTCTCTATCACCCCACCCTTAGCTTTCGCATCTTGCACAACATTGAACCGTCCCGCTATCCTACCATCTTGAGCTTTTGCCTGCTTGTAACTATCTTGGTTAGCTTCAGCTTGTAAATATCTTGGTTTGTCAACTTGTACATCCTATTTAGCTTAGTACCATTGTATCTATCCATCTATCATGTCAGTTCCTCCTTGATCAACATCTTGCACATGTCGCACAACCCTTGGTTAGCTATTCCAATGCATCCTTTAGCTAGATCCCCTATCACCAAAGTGTTATCCTTCTTAGTTCAACTTGCCAGATGCATCACTCATCTAGATCCATCAGCTTAGGTGCTCTCTGATAGATCCTTGTAGGATATAGCTTTCCTCATGTCTGATCTTGGTCCGTTAGTACCTCATCCTACCCATCTTGTTGGTAAATGTTTCTCTTTTAGATTTTCACTTTCTTTTGATTTGGAATCTTCCCTTTTGGGTCTTGAAGTATCTTTTCCAAAAAATCTTTTTGTTCCCTCCTCAAGGTTGCCACGATCTTCCATATCATGGTATGCTATGAATGGGGCACTCTGAGCGTACGATTTTGATCAAGTCTTTCATTTGTTTCTTTTTTGCTTGTGGGTTACCCAATGTCGGTTCCACACTGTTTCCTCCGGGTTTCATGTGTGATGTTGGGGCAATCCTTGTGTGTTTGTTTCGAGTCAGTCTATCAGTCCTCTGGATGGTTGGTGACATGGCTTTGATGTTCTTGGTAACCTTGGCAATTAACCAATAGTCCTATAGAAAGTCTAGTGCTCAACTACATGGTGGTACTTCTCTTTGAAGTATCCCCCCGCTCAAAAAGCTTCAATGGTTTTCCTTCATCTTCATTGTCCCCCATCCATATCTAGCATCCATCTCTCCTACCCTAGCTTATACATCAGTATCTCTTTGAATCACTCCTCACCTTTAGCTTTAGGGATCCACAATCCTAGTCTTAGGGATCCACCAATCCAAATCAATCCACCAAGCCTCATCTTTTGAGATCCACAATCCTAGTCCTAAGGATCTCTAAAACCCCTCTTCTGCCAATATGACTCTTTGAAATCCTATTGCATCAGCTTTTTAATCCCCTCATCCATCTCTCCATCCTAGATTCCTTTTATAATGCTCCGCTCCTTCATCCTCTGCAATCCCTAAGATCTTAAGCTCGGTTCCTCTTGTGCCTTTGATTCTCCCTTTATCATTCTTCCATAGTGAGAGTTTGCGCTAACTAAACCTGTTCTCTTAAGCCAATCTGAGTCTTTTTGCTCATCTCAGATTCTTGTACTTTTCAAGAAGTTGTTGAGCCTTGCTTTCTCTCCCCGCTGCCTTCTTGAGGGGGCATCTTGCAGTCCATTCTCTCCTCTTCTGCTCTAGCCTTGGGCATCTTATTTTTTTTATCTTTGATGACATGCCACTTGCGACATCACATCAAAAAGGGGCAAAATGTAGACACCTAAAAACCTTTAAAAAATAAAGTATTTTTATTTTTAAAAAAAATTCTGATGACATCATCATTTATTAATTAATTTATTTATTTATTTTTATGCCATTAAATCCCTTTATCTTAATTAAAAATATTTAATTAAGGAATCCCTCCCAAAAATGTTTAAATCTTATTTCAACATTATTTATTTATTTATTAATTATTTAATTAATAAATTGACCAAAAAACCCAAAATAAATAAAAAATTTATTTTTTGCCCAAAACTTGGCCAATTTTCTTAAGACCACTAACCTCTTCCAAAATCTTCTTATCCTTCTTTAATTTTGATTAAAGGCTAATCCCATCATTTCCTACCCCTAATCCCAACTCAAAATATTTAATTAAGATTAAATATTAATCCTCATGTTTATTAAAAAAGTTTTAATAAATATCTCCTCAACCCAAACCCTTGAAATAAATAAAACTTTATTTATTTCTTAAAAATTTAATTTATCCTCATCCTAAGAAGTTCTAGACTCTTCTAGAAAGTCTTCATCCTCATCCCAAAAAATTCTAGACTATTCTAGAAAGTCTTTATCCTCATCCAAAGTCTAGACTCTTCTAGAAGATGTCTTTAAACCTAATCCTAATCCCCTCCTAACCTTGTCACATTCTCTAAACATGGGTTAAGACTTACTAACCCAAGCCAAAGTTAACAAATATCTCCTCCTTCACCCACCCTCATTAAATGCCATCCACTTGCCTATCCCTAAGCTAATCTTAAACCATCCTAATTCATCCTCTAATCATTTGCACAACCCTAAGCAAGCTTAAAACCTTCCTAATCAAGCCCAAGTCAAAATTCCTCTCATCTCCTTCAAAATATCCCAACCATAAAACTTTATGAAGCCCACTAGGCCATAAATGACTCTTCCAAAGCCCTTTTATTGCTCTTACAAGCCATTATGAGGGTCTTTATGAAGATTTTATCCCTTGAGCCTCCTTTGTTGACTCATCCTTCCCCTTTCCTCCATCCTCTCACCCTGTGACATGTGTCACTCCCTGATTGGCTCTAAGGAAGCACAATCCATGTGCTCTCCTCTCATGCAATCTAAGCCTTCCATAAGCTTTTTTCCATCCTTGCATCCTAGCCCTTGATCCCTCAAACCCTTTGCCTATTTAAGGAATACTCTCCCAAGCCATTTGAACACAATCCATGAAGTAAAGTCATAATGCCATTTTAAGAAGCGAGTTTACATCAAAACCATACACTCACACCCAAATTCCAACTCCATTTGAAGCCCTTTTGAAGCATAAAGCTTGAGCATACATCCTATCTATTTAGAAAAAGCTACTCAACAAGAGAGCTTCTCATTGAGAGAGCGCATTAATGGCTCATATTTTCAATTAAGAGCTCATCTTACTCTAACTTGAAGTTTATGAATTTTGTTTAGTTTGTAGAAGCTTTATTTAAATTTGTTTTCTATTAGCATACTAACATTGTTCATATACAGAGTTGACTAGTTTCGAAAAGAATTTTAAAATAATTAAACGAAATTACTTAATTGAATAGATTACTTACTTCTAATTAATTAAATAAAGTTATTTAATTAAATGAGAAGCCATTCCTAATTAATTAAATGAAGTTATTTAATTAAATAAGAAAAGTGTCTCTAATTAATTAAAGATTACTTAATTAAATACAAAAAGTAATTATGAGAGCATATCTAATTTTATTAAATTAAATATCTCAACAAAATCTCTCTTCAGTTCAAAAAGGAAAATTTCTAGCTCACTATTGATAAAAAATGAGTTAAATCAGTTAACTCTTTTTTCTACTCAAATTGAATCAGTTAACTCCTTATTTTACTCAAATTAAATCTATTAACTCTCTTTAATTTTGAAATCTCCCATTATGACTGAACTTCACCTTTAATCCTGATCGCTGATTGAAATCGATCTCAACCGTTGATGAATTCAAAGAAAGTCTATTTAAGAGACCCTCATCTCTTTATTTTGAAAGGTTGAACGAGAATTTGCATTGAATTGTTGCTGGAATTCATACTCACATTTGCCCATATTCACATACGCAAAGATCAAGTTTGACCAAAAGTTGACCAGATTTAAGCACGATTGACTTGAGTTGACTAGTTTCGAAAAAAATTTGAAATACTTAAACGAAATTACTTAATTAAATGGAGTACTTACTTCTAATTAATTAAACAAAGTTATTTAATTAAATGACAAGCCATTCCTAATTAATTAAATGAAGTTATTTAATTTTTAAAAAAAATGTCTCTAATTAATTAAAGATTACTTAATTAAAATGAAAAAGTAATTATGAGAGCATATCTCAATTTATTAAATTAAATATCTCAAAAAAATCTCTGTTCAGTTCAAAAAGGGAAATTTATAGTTCACTATTGATCAAAAATGAGTTAAATCAGTTAACTCCTTTTTCTACTCAAATTCAATGAGTTAACTCCTTATTTTACTCAACTTAAATCTATTAACTCTCTTTAATTTGGAAATCTCCCTTTATGACTAAACTTCACCTTTAATCCTGACCTCTGATTGTAATCGATTTCAACCGTTCATGAATTCCAAGAAAGTCTATTTAAGAGACCCTCAACTCTTCATTTTGAAAAGTTCAATGAGAATTTTCATTGAATTTTTGCTGGAATTCATACTCACATTTACTCATATTCACATACGCAAAGATCAAGTTTGACCAAAAGTTGACCAGATTTAACCACGGTTGACATGAGTTGACTAGTTTTGAAAAGAATTTTGAAATAATTAAACGAAATTACTTAATTTAATGGAGTACTTACTTCTAATTAGTTAAACAAAGTTATTTAGTTAAATGAGAAGCCATTCCTAACTAATTAAATGAAGTTATTTAATTAAATAAGAAAAGTGTCTCTAGTTAATTAAAAATTACTTAATTCAATAGAAAAATTAATTATGAGAGCATATCTCATTTTATTAAATTAAATATCTCAACAAAATCTCTCTTCAATTTAAAAAGGAAAATATCCAGTTCACTATTGATCAAAAATGAGTTAAATCAGTTAACTCCTTTTTTCACTCAAATTGAATCAGTTAACTCCTTATTTTACTCAAATTAAATCTATTAACTCCCTTTAATTTGAAAATCTCCCTTTATGACTGAACTTCACCTTTAATCTTGACCGCTGATTGAAATCGATCTCAACCGTTGATGAATTCCAAGAAAGTCTATTTAAGAGACCCTCATCTCTTCATTTTGAAAGGTTGAATGAGACTTTGCATCGAATTGTTGCGGGAGTTCATACTCACATTTGCTCATATTCACATGCGCAAAGATCAAGTTTGACCAAAAGCTGACCAGATTTAACCACGGTTGACTTGAGTTGACTAGTTTCGAAAAGAATTTTGAAATAATTAAATAAAATTATTTAATTAAATGGGGTACTTACTTCTAATTAATTAAACGAAGTTATTTAACTAAATGAGAAGCCATTCCTAATTAATTAAATGATGTTATTTAATTAAATAAGAAAAGTGTCTCTATCTAATTAAAGATTATTTAATTAAATAGAAAAAGTAATTATGAGAGCATATGTCATTTTATTAAATTAAATATCTCAACAAAATCTCTCTTCAGTTCAAAAAGGAAAATTTCCAGTTCACTATTGATAAAAAATGAGTTAAATCAGTTAACTCCTTTTTCTACTCAAATTGAATCAGTTAACTCCTTATTTTACTCTTATTAAATCTGTTAACTCCCTTTAATTTGGAAATCTCCCTTTATGACTGAACTTCACCTTTAATCCTGACCGCTGATTGAAATCGATCTCAACCGTTGATGAATTCCAGTAAAGTCTATTTAAGAGACCCTTATCTCTTCATTTTGAAAGGTTGAATGAGAATTAGAATCAAATTGTTGCTGAAATTCATACTCACATTTGCTCATATTTAGATACGCAAAGATCAAGTTTGACCAAAAGTTGATCAGATTTAACCACGGTTGACTTGAGTTGACTAGTTTCGAAAACAATTTTGGAATAATTAAACAAAATTACTCAAATAAATGGAGTACTTACTTCTAATTAATTAAACAAAGTTATTTAATTAAATGAGAAGCCATTTCTAATTAATTAAATGATGTTATTTAATTAAATAAGAAAAGTGTCTCTAATTAATTAAGGATTACCTAATTAAATAAAAAAAGTAATTATTAGAGCATATCTTCTTTTATTAAATTAAATATCTCAACAAAATCTCTCTTCAGTTCAAAAAGAAAAATTTTCAGTTCACTAGATCAAAAATGAGTTAAATGAGTTAACTCCTTTTTCTACTCAAATTGAATCAGTTGACTCCTTATTTTACTCAAATTAAATTTTTTAAGTCCCCTTAATTTGGAAATCTCCCTTTATGACTGAGCTTCACGTTTAATCCTGACCGTTGATTGAAATCGATCTCAACCGTTGATGAATTGTAGGAAGTCTATTTAAGAGACCCACATCTCTTCATTTTGAAAGGTTGAATGAGAATTTGCATCGAATTGTTTTCGGAATTCATACTCATATTTGCTCATATTCATATACACATAGATCAAGTTTGACCAAAAGTTGACTAGATTTAACCACGGTTGATTTGAGCTGACTAGTTTCGAAAAGAATTTTGAAATATTTAAATGAAATTATTTAATTAAATGGAGTACTTACTTCTAATTAATTAAACAAAGTTATTTAATTAAATGAGGAGCGATTCCTAATTAACTAAATAAAGTTATTTAATTAAATAATAAAAGTGTCTCTAATTAATTAAAGATTATTTAATTAAATAGAAAAAGTAATTATGAGAGCATATCTCATTTTATTAAATTAAATATCTCAAAAAAATCTATCTTCAATTCAAAAACGAAAATTTTTAGTTCACTATTGATCAAAAATGAGTTAAATGAGTTAACTCCTTTTTCTACTCAAATTGAATCAGTTAACTCCATAGTTTACTCAAATTAAATCTGTTAACTCCCTTTAATTTGGAAATATTCCTTTATGACTGAACTTCACCTTTAATCCTAATCGCTGATTGAAATCGATCTGAACCATAGATGAATTCCAAGAAAGTCTATATAAGAGACCGTCATCTCTTCATTTTGAAAGGTTGAATGAGAATTTGCATCGAATTGTTGCTGGAATTCATACTCACATTTGCTAATATTCACATAAGCAAAGATCAAGTTTGACCAAAATTTGACCAGATTTAACCACAGTTGACTTGAGTTGACTAGTTTCAAAAAGAATTTTGAAATAATTAAACAGAGTACTTACTTCTAATTAATTAAGCAAATTTAATTAATTAAATGAGAAGCCATTCCTAATTATTTAAATGAAGTTATTTAATTAAATAAGAAAAGCGTCTCTAATTAGTTAAAGATTACTTAATTAAATAGAAAAAGTAATTATGAGAGCATATCTCATTTTATTAAATTAAATATCTCAACAAAATCTCTCTTCAGTTCAAAAAGGGAAATTTTCAGTTCACTATTGATAAAAATGAGTTAAATCAGTTAACTCCTTTTTCTACTCAAATTGAATCAGTTAACTCCTTATTTTACTCAACTTAAATATCTTAATTTCCTTTAATTTAAAAATCTCTCTTTATGACTGATCTTCATCTTTAATCTTAAACGCTGACTAAAATCGATCTCAACCGTTCATGAATTCCAGGAAAGTCTATTTAAGAGACCCTCCTCTATTCATTTTGAAAGGTTGAATGAGAATTTACATCGAATTGTTGCTGGAATTCATACTCACATTTGCTCATAGTCACATACGCAAAGATCAAGTTTGACCAAAAGTTGACTAAATTTAACCACGGTTGACTTGAGTTGACGAGTTTCAAAAAGAATTTTGAAATAATTAAATGAAATTACTTAACTACATGGAGTACTTCTAATTAATTAAACAAAGTTATTTAATTAAATGAGAAGTGATTTCTAATTAATTAAATGAAATTATTTAATTAAATAAGAAAAGTGTCTCTAATTAATTAAGGATTACTTAATTAAATAGAAAAAGTAATTACGAGAGCATATCTCATTTTATTAAATTAAATATCTCAACGAAATCTCTCTTCAGTTCAAAAAGGAAAATTTCCAGTTCACTATTGACCAAAAATGAGTTAAATCAGTTAACTCCTTTTTTTACTCAAATTGAATCATTTAACTCCTTATTTTATTCAAATTAAATCTATTAACTCCCTTTAATTTGGAAATCTCCCTTTATGACTGAACTTCACCTTTAATCCTGACCGTTGATTGAAATCGATCTGAACCGTTGATGAATTACAGCAAAGTCTATTTAAGAGACCCTTATCTCTTCATTTTAAAAGGTTCAATGAGAATTTGCATCAAATTGTTGCTAGAATTCATACTCACATTTGCTCATATTCACATGTGCAAACATCATATTTGACCAAAAGTTTATCAGATTTAACCACAGTTGACTAGTTTCGAAAAGAATTTTGAAATAATTAAACGAAATTATTTAATTAAATGGAGTACTTAATTCTAATTAATTAAAAAAATTTATTGAATTAAATGAGAAGCCATTCCTAATTAATTAAATGAAGTTATTTAATTAAATAAGAAATGTGTCTCTAATTAAAAAAAGATAATTTAATTAAATAGAAAAAGTAATTATGAGAGCATATCTCATTTTATTAAATTAAATATCTCAAAAAAATCTCTCTTCAATTCAAAAACTGAAATTTTCAGTCCACTATTGATCAAAAATGAGTTAAATCAGTTAACTCCTTTTTCTACTCAAATTGAATCAGTTAACTCCATAGTTTACTCAAATTAAATTTGTTAACTCCCTTTAATTTGGAAATATTCCTTTATGACTGAACTTCACCTTTAATCCTAATCGCTGATTGAAATCGATCTGAACCATTGATGAATTCCAAGAAAGTCTATTTAAGAGACCGTCATCTCTTCATTTTGAAACGTTGAATGAGAATTTGCATCGAATTGTTGCTGGAATTCATACTCACATTTGCTAATATTCACATAAGCAAAGATCAAGTTTGACCAAAATTTGACCAGATTTAACCACGGTTGACTTGAGTTGACTAGTTTCAAAAAGAATTTTGAAATAATTAAACAGAGTACTTACTTCTAATTAATTAAGCAAATTTAATTAATTAAATGAGAAGCCATTCCTAATTATTTAAATGAAGTTATTTAATTAAATAAGAAAAGCGTCTCTAATTAGTTAAAGATTACTTAATTAAATAGAAAAAGTAATTATGAGAGCATATCTCATTTTATTAAATTAAATATCTCAACAAAATCTCTCTTCAGTTCAAAAAGGGAAATTTCCAGTTCACTATTGATAAAAATGAGTTAAATCAGTTAACTCCTTTTTCTACTCAAATTGAATCAGTTAACTCCTTATTTTACTCAACTTAAATATGTTAATTTCAATTAATTTGAAAATCTCCCTTTATGACTGATCTTCATCTTTAATCTTGACCGCTGACTGAAATCGATCTCAACCGTTCATGAATTCCAGGAAAGTCTATTTAAGAGACCCTCATCTATTCATTTTGAAAGGTTGAATGAGAATTTACATCGAATTGTTGCTGGAATTCATACTCACATTTGCTCATAGTCACATACGCAAAGATCAAGTTTGACCAAAAGTTGACCAAATTTAACCACGGTTGACTTGAGTTGACTAGTTTCAAAAAGAATTTTGAAATAATTAAATGAAATTACTTAACTACATGGAGTACTTACTTCTAATTAATTAAACAAAGTTATTTAATTAAATGAGAAGTGATTTCTAATTAATTAAATGAAATTATTTAATTAAATAAGAAAAGTGTCTCTGATTAATTAAGGATTACTTAATTAAATAGAAAAAGTAATTACGAGAGCATATCTCATTTTATTAAATTAAATATCTCAACGAAATCTCTCTTCAGTTCGAAAAGGAAAATTTCCAGTTCACTATTGACCAAAAATGAGTTAAATCAGTTAACTCCTTTTTCTACTCAAATTGAATCATTTAACTCCTTATTTTATTCAAATTAAATCTATTAACTCCCTTTAATTTGGAAATCTCCCTTTATGACTGAACTTCACCTTTAATCCTGACCGTTGATTGAAATCGATCTGAACCGTTCATGAATTCCAGCAAAGTCTATTTAAGAGACCCTTATCTCTTCATTTTAAAAGGTTCAATGACAATTTGCATCAAATTGTTGCTAGAATTCATACTCACATTTGCTCATATTCACATGTGCAAACATCATATTTGACCAAAATGACATCAGATTTAACCACGGTTGACTAGTTTCGAAAAGAATTTTGAAATAATTAAACGAAATTATTTAATTAAATGGAGTACTTAATTCTAATTAATTAAAAAAATTTATTTAATTAAATGAGAAGTCATTCCTAATTAATTAAATGAAGTTATTTAATTAAATAAGAAATGTGTCTCTAGTTAAAAAAAGATAATTTAATTAAATAGAAAAAGTAATTATGAGAGCATATCTCATTTTATTAAATTAAATATCTCAACAAAATACCTTTTAAGTTCAGAAAGGGAAATTTCCAGATCACTATTGATAAAAAATGAGTTAAATCACTTAACTCCTTTTTCTACTCAAATTGAATCAGTTAAGTTCTTATTTTACACAAATTAAATCTGTTAACTCCCTTTAATTTGAAAATCTGCCTTTATGATTGAACTTCACATTTAATCCTAACCGCTGATTGAAATCGATCTCAACCGCTGATGAATTCCAAGAAAGTCTATTTAAGAGACCCTCATCTCTTCATTTTGAAAGGTTGAATGAGAATTTGCATCAAATTGTTGCTGGAATTCATACACACATTTGCTCATATTCACATACGAAAAGATCAAGTTTGACCAAAAGTTGACCAGATTTAACCACAATTGACTTGAGTTGACTAGTTTCGAAAAGAATTTTAAAATAATTAAACGAAATTATTTATTTAAATGAAGTACTTACTTCTAATTAATTAAACAATATTATTTAATTAAATGAGAAGCCATTCCTAATTAATTAAATGAAGTTATTTAATTCAATAAGAAAAGTGTCTCTAATTAATTAAAGATTACTTAATTAAATAGAAAAAGTAATTATGAGAGCATACCTCATTTTATTAAATTAAATAGCTCAACAAAATCTCTCTTTTGTTCAAAAAGAGAAATTTTCAGTTCAGTATTAATAAAAAATGAGTTAAATCAGTTAACTCCTTTTTCTACTCAAATTGAATCAGTTAACTCCTTATTTTACTCAAATTAAATCTGTTAACTCTTTTTAATTTGGAAATCTCCATTTATGACTAAACTTCACCATTAATCCTGTCCGCTGATTGAAATCGATCTCAACCGTTGATGAATTCCAAGAAAGTCAATTTAAAAGACCCTCATCTCTTCATTTTGAAAGGTTGAATGAAAATTTGCATCGAATTGTCGCTGAAATTCTTACTCACATTTGCTCATATTCATATCCACAAAGATCAAATTTGACCAAAAGTTGACCAGATTTAACCACGGTTGACTTGAATTTACTAGTTTCAAATTTTTTTTTGAAATAATTAAACAAAATTATGTAATTAAATGGAGTACTTACTTCTAATTAATTAAACAAATTTATTTAATTAAATGAGAAGCCATTACTAATTAATTAAATGAAGTTATTAAATTAAATAAGAAAAGTGTCTCTAATTAATTAAAGATTACTTAATTAAATAGAAAAAGTAATTATGAAAGCATATCTCATTTTATTAAAATAAATATCTCAACAAAATCTCTCTTTAGTTCAAAAAGGAAAATTTCCAGTTCACTATTGATAAAAAATGAGTTAAATCAGTTAACTCCTTTTTTTACTCAAATTGATTCAGTTAATTGCTTATTTTACTCAAATTAAATCTGTTAACTCCCTTTAATTTGGAAATTTCTCTTTATGACTGAACTTCACCTTTAATCTTGACCGTTGATTGAAGTCGATCTCAACCATTGATGAATTCACGGAAAGTCTATTTAAGAGACCCTCATCTCTTCATTTTGAAAGGTTGAATGAGAATTTGCATCGAATTGTTGCTAGATTTTATACTCACATTTGCTCATATTCACATCTGCAAAAATCAAGTAAAAAGTTAACCAGATTTAACCATGGTTGACTTGAGTTGACTAGTTTCGAAAAAAATTTTGAAGTAATTAAACAAAATTATTTAATTAAATGAAGTACTTACTTCTAATTAATTAAACAAAGTTATTTAATTAAATAAGAAGTCATTCTTGATTAATTAAATGAAGTTACTTAATTAAATAAGAAAAGTGTCTCTAATTAATTAAAGATTACTTAATTAAATAGAAAAAGTAATTATGAGAGCATATCTCATTTTATAAAATTAAATATCTCAAAAAAATCTCTCTTTAGTTCAAAAAGAAAAAATTTCAGTTCACTATTGATAAAAAATGAGTTAAATTAGTGAACTATTTTTTCTACTCAAATTGAATCAGTTAACTCCTTATTTTACTCAAATTAAATCTGTTAACTCCCTTTAATTTGAAAATCTCCTTTTATGACAAAACTTCAGCTTTAATCCTGACCGTTGATTGAAATCGATCTCAACAATTGATGAATTCTAGGAAAGTCTTTTTAAGAGACCCTCATCTCTTTATTTTGAAAGGTTGAATGTGAATTTGCATCAAATTTTTGCTGAAATTCATACTCACATTTGCTCATATTCAGATACGCAAAGATCAAGTTTGACCAAAAATTGACCAAATTTAACCACGATTGACTTGAGTTGACTAGTTTCGAAAAGATTT
The DNA here is from genome assembly GCA_028749045.1 of Cupressus sempervirens. Taxonomy (NCBI): domain Eukaryota; kingdom Viridiplantae; phylum Streptophyta; class Pinopsida; order Cupressales; family Cupressaceae; genus Cupressus; species Cupressus sempervirens. The sequence continues at coordinate 116,533,265 of CM053783.1, forward strand.
TTAAAATAATTAAACGAAATTATGTAATTAAATGGATTAGTAACTTCTAATTAATTAAACAAAGCTATTTAATTAAATGACAAGCCATTCCTAATTAATTAAATGAAGTTATTTAATTAAATAAGAAAAGTGTCTCTAATTAATTAAAGATTAATTAAGTAAATAGAAAAAGTAATTATGAGAGCATATCTCATTTTATTAAATTAAATATCTCAACAAAATCTCTCTTTAGTTAAAAAAGGGAAATTTTCAGTTCACTATTGATAAAAAATGAGTTAAATCAGTTAACTCCTTTTTTTACTCAAATTGAATTAGTTAACTCCTTATTTTTCTCAAATTAAATCTGTTAACTCCCTTTAATTTAGAAATCTCCCTTTATGACAGAACTTCACCTTTAATCCTAATCGCTAATTGAAATCGATCTCAACCGTTGATGAATTCCTGAAAAGTCTATTTAAGAGACCCTCATCTCTTCATTTTGAAAGTTTGAATGAGAATTTGCATCAAATTGTTGTTGGAATTCATACTCACATTTGCTCATATTCACATAAGCAAAGATCAAGTTTGACCAAAAGTTGACCAGATTTAACCACGGTTGACTTGGGTTGACTAATTTCGAAAAGAATTTTGAAATAATTAAACAAAATCATTTAATTAAATGGAGTACTTACTTCTAATTAATTAAACAAAGTTATTTAATAAAATGAGAAGCCATTCTTAATTAATTAAATGAAGTTATTTAATTAAATAAGAAAAGTGTCTCTAATTATTTAAAGATTACTTAATTAAATAGAAAATGTAATTATGAGAGCATATTTCATTTTATTAAATGAAATATCTCAACAAAATCTCTCTTCATTTCAAAAAGGGAAATTTTGAGCTCACTATTGATAAAAAATGAGTTAAATCAGTTAACTCCTTTTTCTACTCAAATTGAATCAGTTAACTCTTTATTTTACTCAAATTAAATCTGTTAAATCCCTTTAATTTGGAAATCTTCCTTTATGACTGAACTTCACCTTTAATCCTGACCGTTGATTGAAATCGATCACAACCGTTGATGAATTCCACCCTCATCTCTTCATTTTGAATGGTTGAATGAGAATTTGCATCGAATTGTTACAGGAATTCATACTGACATTTACTCATATTCACATACGCAAATATCAAGTTTGACCAAAAGTTGACCACATTGAACCACAGTTGACTTGAGTTGACTAGTTTCGAAAAGAATTTTGAAATAATTAAACAAATTTATTTAATTAAATGGAGTAGTTACTTTTAATTAATTAAACAAAGTTATTTAATTAAATGAGAAGCCATTCCTAATTAATTAAATGAAGTTATTTAATTAAATAAGAAAAGTGTCTCTAATTAATTAAATATTACTTAATTATAATAGAAAAATTAATTATGAGAACATATCTCATTTTATTAAATTAAATATCTCAACAAAATCACTCTTTAGTTCAAAACGGGAAATTTTTAGTTCACTATTGATAAAAAATGAGCTAAATCAGTTAACTCCTTTTTCTACTCAAATTAAATCAGTTAACTCCTTATTTTACTCAAATTAAATCTATTAACTCTCTTTAATTTGGGAATCTCTCTTTATGAATAAACTTCAACTTTAATCCTGACCATTGATTGAATTTTATCTCAACCGTTGATGGCTTTTAAGAAAGTCTATTTAAGAGACCCTCATCTCTTCATTTTAGGAGAGTATGAATTTGGAGAGTTTGCATCAAATTGCTGCTGGAATTTATACTCACATTTGCTCATATTTTTATATTCATTTAATAAATATGCCTATCTTGATTAAATAAATATAATCATTTAATTAAATGGGAAAGGTATTTCTATTTAACTAAACGAAATTATTTAATTAAATGGAGTACCTCTAATTAATTAAACAAAGATATTTATTTAAATAGAAAGCCATTCCTAATTAATTAAATGAAGTTATTTAATTAAATAGAAAAAGTAATTATGAGAACATATATCATTTGATTAAATTAAATATCTCAACAAAATCTCTCTTCAATTCAAAAAAAGAAATTTTTAGTTCAGTATTGATAAAAAATGAGCTAAATCAGTTAACTCCTTTTTTCTACTTAAATTAAATTAGTTAACTCCTTATTTTACTAAAATTAAATCTGTTAACTCCCTTTAATTTGAGAATCTCTCTTTATGAATGAACTTCAACTTTAATCCTGACGGTTGATTGAATTTTTTCTCAACCGTTGATGGATTTTAAGAAAGTCTATTTAAGAGACCCTCATCTCTTCATTTTAGGAGAGTATGAATTTGGAGAATTTGCATCAAATCGCTGCTGGAATTCATACTCACATTTGCACATATTTTTATATTCATTTAATAAATATGCCGATCTTGATTAAATAAATGTAATTATTTAATTAAATCAGAAAGGTATTTCTAATTAATTAAACAAAATTATTTAATTAAATGGAGTACTTACGTCTAATTAATTAAACAAAGTTATTTAATTAAATAGGAAGTCATTCTTAATTAATTAAATGATATATTTAATTAAATAAGAAAAATGTCTCTAATTAATTAAAAGATTATTTAATTAAATAGAAAAAGTAATTATGAGATCATAACTCATTTTATTAAGTTAAATATATCAAAAAAATCTCTCTTCAATTCAAAAAAAAAAAAATTCAGTTCACTATTGATAAAAAATGAGCTAAATCAGTTAACTCCTTTTTCTACTCAAATTAAATCAGTTAACTCATTATTTTACTCAAATTAAATCGGTTAATTCCTTTTAATTTGGAAATCTCTCTTTATGACTGAACTTCAACTTTAATCCTGACCGTTGATTAAATTTGATCTCAACCATTGATGGATTCTAAATAAATCTATTTAAGAGACCCTCATCTCTTCATTTTAGAAGAGTAAGAATTTGGAGAATTTGCATCAAATTGCTACTGAAATTCATTCTCACATTTGCTCATATTTTTACATACATTTAATAAATATGCTTATCTTGATTAATTAAATGTAATTATTTAGATAAATGACAAGGGTTTTTCTAATTAATTAAACAAAATTATTTAATTAAATAGAATACTTACTTCTAATTAATTAAAAAAAGTTATTTAAGTAAATAGGAAGCCATTCTTAATTAATTAAATGAAGTTATTTAATTAAATAAGAAAAGTGTCTCTAGTTAATTAAAAGATTATTTAATTAAATAGAAAAAGTAGTTATGAGAGCATATCTTATTTTATTAAATTAAATATCTCAACAAAATCTCTCTTAAGTTCAAAAAGAGAAATTTTTAGTTCACTCTTGATAAAAAATGAGCTAAATCAGTAAACTCATTTTTCTACTGAAATTAAATTAGTTAACTACTTATTTTACTAAAATTAAATCTGTTGACTATCTTTAATTTGGGAATCTCCCTTTATGACTGAAGTTCAACTTTAATCTTGACAGTTGATTGAATTTGATCTCAACCATTGATGGATTCTAGGAAAGTCTATTTAAGAGACCCTCATCTCTTCATTTTAGGAGAGGATGAATTTGGAGAATTTGCATCGAATCGCTACTGAAATTCATACTCACATTTGCTCATATTTTTACATTCATTTAATAAATACACCTATCTTGATTAATTTGAGTAAAATAAGGAGTTAACTGATTTAATTTGAGTAGAAAAAGGAGTTAACTGATTTAACTCATTTTTTTATCAATAGTGAACTAAAAATTTCTATTTTAGAACTAAAGAGAGATTTTGTTGAGATATTTAATTTAATAAAATGAGATATGCTCTCATAATTACTTTTTCTATTTAATTAAATAATCTTTTAATTAATTAGATACACTTTTCTTATTTAAGTAAATAACTTCATTTAATTAATTGGAAATGGCTTCCTATTTAATTAAATAACTGTATTTTATTAATTCGAAGTAAGTACTCAATTTAATTAAATAATTTTATTTAATTAATTAGAAATACCTTTCCCATTTAATTAATTAATTACATTTAATTAATCAAGATAGGCATATTTATTAAATGCATGTAAAAATATGAGCAAATGTGAGTATGAATTCCAGCAGCGATTAGATACAAATTTTTCAAATTGATCATCTTCGAAAACAAAGAGATGAGTGTCTCTTAAATAGACTTTTCTGAAATCCATCAACGATTGAGATCAAATTCAATCAATGGTACGGATTAAAGTTGAAGTTCAGTCATAAAGGAAGATTCTCAAATTAAAGTGAGTTAACAGTTTTAATTTGAGTAAAATAAGGAGCTAACCGATTTAATTTGAGTAGAAAAAAGAGTTAACAAATTCAAGTCATTTTTTTTATCAATAGTGAACTAAATTTTATTTTTTTTGAATTGAAGAGAGATTTTGTTAATATATTTAATTTAATAAAATGAGACATGCTTGCATAATTAATTTTTCTATTTAATTAAATAATCTTTTAATTAATTAGAGACACTTTTCTTATTTAATTAAATAACTTCATTTAATTAATTGGAAATGACTTCCTATTTAATTAAATAACTTTGTTTAATGAATTAGAAATAAGTACTCCATTTAATTAAATAATTTTGTTAAACTAATTAGAAATATCTTTCTCATTTAATTAAATAATTGCATTTAATTAATCAAGATAGGCATATTTATTAAACGTATGTAAAAATATGAGCAAATATGAGTATGAATTTTAGCAGCGATTTGATGCAAATTCTCCAAATTCATCCTCTCCTAAAATGAAAAGATGAGGGTCTCTTAAATAGACTTTCTTGAAATCCATCAATGGTTGAGATCAAATTCAATCAACGGTCAAGATTAAAGTTGAAGTTCAGTCATAAAGGGAGATTTCCAAATTAATGGGAGTTAACAGATTTAATTAGAGTTAAATAAGGAGTTAACTGATTTAATTTGAGTAGAAAAAGGAGTTAACTGATTTAACTCGTATTTTATCAATAGTGAACTAAAAATTTTCCTTTTTGAACTCAAGAGAGATTTTGATGAGATATTTGATTTAATAAAACGAGATATGCTCTCTTAATTAATTTTTCTATTTAATTAAATAATCTTTTCATTAATTAGAGACACTTTTCTTATTTAATTAAATAACTTCATTTAATTAATTAGGAATGGCTTCCTATTTAATTAAATAACTTCGTTTAATTAATTAGAAGTAAGTACTCTATTTAATTAAATAATTTTATTTAATTAATTAGAAATACCTTTTTCATTTAATTAAATAATTTTATTTATTTACTCAAGATAGGCATATTTGTTAAGTAAATATAAAAATATAAAAAAATGTGAGTATTAATTACAGCAGCGATTTGATGCAAATTCTCCAAATTTATACTCTGCTAAAATGAAGAGATGAGGGTCTCTTAAATAGACTTTTTTAGAATCCATCAACGGTTGAGATCAAATTCAATTAATGGTTAGGATTAAAGTTTAAGTTCAGTCATAAAGAGATATTCCCAAATTAAAGGGAGTTAACCGATTTAATTTGAGTAAAATAAGGAGTTAACTGATTTAATTTGAGTAGAAAAAGGAGTTAACTGATTTAGCTCATTTTATATCAATAGTGAACTAAAAATTCTTTTTTTTAAATTGAAGAGAGATTTTGTTGAGATATTTAATTTTAAAAAATGAGATATGCTCTCATAATTACTTTTTCTATTTAATTAAATAATCTTTTAATTAATTAGAGACATTTTTCTTATTTAATTAAATAACTTCATTTAATTAATTAGGAATGACTTCTTATTTAATTAAATAATTTTATTTAATTAATTAGAAGTAAGTAATTCATTTAATTAAATAATTTCATTTAATTAATTAGAAATACCTTTGCTATTTAAATAAATAATTACATTTAATTAATCAAGATAAGAGTATTTATTAAATGTATGAAAAAATATGAGCAAATGTGAGTATAAATTTCAACAGCGATTTGATGCAAATTCTTAAAATTCATACTCTCCTAAAATGAAGAGATGAGGGTCTCTTAAATAGACTTTTTGAGAATCCATCAATGGTTGAGATCAAATTTAATCAACGGTCAGGATTAAAGTTGAAGTTCAGTCATAAAGAGAGATTCTTAAATTAAAGGGAATTAACCAATTTAATTTTATTAAAATATGGAGTTAACTGATTTAATTTGAGTAGAAAAAAGAGTTAACTGATTTAGCTCATTTTTTATCAATAGTGAACTGAAATTTTTTTTTTTTGAATTGAAGAGATATTTTGTTGAGATATTGGATTTAATAAAATGAGATATGCTCTTATAATTACTTTTTCTATTTAATTAAATAATCTTTTAATTAATTAGAGATATTTTTCTTATTTAATTAAATAACTTCATTTAATTAATTAGGAATGACTTTCTATTTACTTAAATAACTTTATTTAATTAATTAGAAGTAAGTACTCCATTTAATTAAATAATTTAATTTAATTAATTAGAAATACCTTTTCCATTTAATTAAATAATTACATTTAATTAATCAAGATAGGTGTATTTATTAAATATATGTAAAAATATGAGCAAATGTGAGTATGAATTCTAGCAGTGATTTGATGCAAATTCTCCAAATTCATACCCTCCCAAAATGAAGAGATGAGGGTCTCTTAAATAGACCTTTTTAGAATCCATCAATGGTTGAGATCAAATTCAATCAATAGTTAGGATTAAAGTTGAAGTTCATTCATATAGAGAGATTCCCAAATTAAAGGGAGTTAACTGATTTAATTTGAGTAAAATAAGGAGTTAACTGATTTAATTTGAGTAGAAAAAGGAGTTAACTGATTTAGCTCATTTTTTTATCAATAGTGAACTGAAAATTTCATTTTTTGAATTGAAGAGATATTATTTTCAAATATTTAATTTAATAAAATGAGATATGCCCTCATAATTACTTTTTCGATTTAATTAAATAATTTTTTAATTAATTAGAGACATTTTTCTTATTTTAATTAAATAACTTCATTTAATTAATTAGGAATGACTTCCTATTTAATTAAATAACTTTGTTTAATTAATTAGAAGTAAGTACTCCATTTAATTACATAATTTCATTTAATTAATTAGAAATACCTTTCCGATTTAATTAAATAATTACATTTATTTAATAAAGATAGGCATATTTATGAAATGTATGTAAAAATATGAGCAAATGTGAGTATAAATTCCAGCGAGGATTTGATGCAAATTCTCTAAATTCATGCTCTCCTAAAATGAAGAGATGATGGTCTCTTAAATAGACTTTCTTAGAATCCATCAACGGTTGAGATCAAATTCAATCATCGGTCAAGATTAAAGTTGAAGTTCAGTCATAAAGAGAGATTCCCAAATTAAAGGGAATTAACCGATTTAATTTGAGTAAAATAAGGAGTTAACTGATTTAATTTGAGTAGAAAAAGGAGTTAACTGATTTAGCTCATTTTTTATCAATAGTGAACTAAAAATTTTCTTTTTTGAATTGAAGAGAGATTTCATTGAGATATTTAATTTAATAAAATGAGATATGCTCTAATAAATACTTTTTCTATTTAATTAAATAATCTTTTGATTAATTAGAGACATTTTTCTTATTTAATTAAATAACTTCATTTAATTAATTAGAAATGACTTCCTATTTACTTAAATAACTTTATTTGATTAATTAGATGTAAGTACTCCATTTAATTAAATAATTTCATTTAATTAATTAGAAATACATTTTCCATTTAATTAAATAATTACATTTAATTAATCGAGATAGGCGAATTTATTAAATGTATGTAAAAATATGAGCAAATGTGAGTATGAATTGCAACAGCGATTTGATGAAAATTCTTCAAATTCATACTCTCCAAAAATGAAGAGATGAGGGTCTCTTAAATAGACTTTCTTAGAATCCATCAATGGTTGAAATCAAATTCAATCAACGGTCAAAATTAAAGTTGAAGTTCAGTCATAAAGAGAGATTCTCAAATTAAAGGGAGTTAACCGATTTAATTTGAGTAAAATAAGGAGTTAACTGATTTAATTTGAGTAGAAAAAAGAGTTGACTAATATAGCTCATTTTTTTATCAATAGTGAACTGAAAATTTCTTCTTTTGAATTGAAGAGATATTTTGTTGAGATATTTAATTTAATAAAATGAGATATGCTCTCATAATTACTTTTTCTATTTAATTAAATAATTTTTTAATTAATTAGAGACATTTTTCTTATTTAATTAAATAACTTCATTTAATTAATTAGGAATGACTTCCTATTTACTTAAATAACTTTGTTTAATTAATTAGAAGTAAGTACTTCATTTAATTAAATAATTTCATTTAATTAATTAGAAATACCTTTTTGATTTAATTAAATAATTACATTTATTTAATCAAGATAGGCATATTTATGAAATGTATGTAAAAATATGAGCAAATATGAGTATAAATTCCAGCGGCGATTTGATGCAAAATCTCCAAATTTATGCTCTCCTAAAATGAAGAGATGAGGGTCTCTTAAATAGACTTTCTTAGAATCAATCAACGGTTGAGATCAAATTCAATCAACAGTCAGGATTAAAGTTGAAGTTCAGTCATAAAGAGAGATTCCCAAATTAAAGGGAGTTAACCGATTTAATTTAAGTAAAATAAGGAGTTAACTGATTTAATTTGAGTAGAAAAAGGAGTTAACTGATTTAGCTCATTTTTTATCAATAGTGAACTAAAAAATTCTTTTTTTAAATTGAAGAGAGATTTTGTTGAGATATTTAATTTGATCAAATGAGATATGCTCTCATAATTACTTTTTCTATTTAATTAAATAATCTTTTAATGAATTAGAGACATTTTTTTTATTTAATTAAATAACTTTATTTAATTAATTAGAAGTAATTACTCCATTTAATTAAATAATTTTGTTTAATTAGTTAGAACTACCTTTCCCATTTAATTAAATGATTATATTTATTCAATCAAGATAGGCATATTTATTAAATGAATATAAAAATATGAGCAAATGTGAGTATGAATTCCAACATTGATTTGATGCAAATTCTCCAAATTAATACTCTCTTAAAATGAAGAGATGAGGGTCTCTTAAATAGACTTTCTTAGAATCCATCAATGGTTGAGATCAAATTCAATCAAGGGTCAGGATTAAAGTTGAAGTTCATTCATAAAAAGAGATTCCCAAATTAAAGGGAGTTAACAGATTTAATTTGAGTAAAATAAGGAGTTAACTGATTTAAGTTGGTAGAAAAAGGAGTTAACTGATTTAGCTCATTTTTTATCAATAGTGAACTGAATTTTTTTTTTTTGAATTGAAGAGAGATTTTGTTGAGATATTTAATTTAATAAAATGAGATATGCTCTCATAATTACTTTTTCTATTTAATTAAATAATCTTTTAATTAATTAGAGACATTTTTCTTATTTAATTAAATAACTTCATTTAATTAAGTAGGAATGACTTCCTATTTAATTAAATAAATTTGTTTAATTAATTAGAAGTAAGTACTCCATTTAATTAAATAATTTTATTTAATTAATTTGAAATACCTTTCCCATTTAATTAAATAATTACATTTATTTAATCAAGATAGGCGTATTTATTAAATGAATATAAAAATATGAGCAAATGTGAGTATGAATTTGAGCAACGATTCGATGCAAATTTTTCAAATTTATCCTTTCCTAAAATGAAGAGATGAGGGTCTCTTAAATAGACGTTCTTGAAATCTATCAACAGTTGAGATCAAATTCAATCAATGGTCAGGATTAAAGTTGAAGTTTAGTCATAAAGGGAGATTCCCAAATTAAAGTGAGTTAATAGATTTAATTTGAGTAAAATAAAGAGTTAACTGATTTAATTTGAGTAGAAAAAGGAGTTAACTGATTTAGCTCATTTTTTATCAATAGTGAACTAAAAATTTTCCTTTTTCAACTGAAGAGAGATTTTGTTGAGATATTTAATAAAATGTGATATTCTATCATAATTACTTTTTCTATTTAATTGAATAATCTTTTAATTAATTAGAGGCACTTTTCTTATTTAATTAAATAACTTCATTTAATTAATTAGAAATGGTTTCCTATTTAATTATATAACTTTGTTTAATTAATTAGAAGTAAGTACTCTATTTAATTAAATAATTTCATTTAATTAATTAGAAATACCTTTCTCATTTAATTAAACAATTACATTTAATTAATCAAGATAGGCCTATTTATCAAATGTATGTAAAAATATGAGAAAATGTGAGTATGAATTCTGGCAGCGATTCGATGCAAATTCTCCAAATTCATCCTCTCCTAAAATGAAGAGATGAGGGTCTCTTAAATAGACTTTCTTAGAATCCATCAATGGTTGAGATCAAATTCAATCAACAGTCAGGATTAAATTTGAAGTTCAGTCATAAAGATAGATTCCCAAATTAAAGGGAGTTAACAAATTTAATTTGAGTAAAATAAGAAGTTAACTGATTTAATTTGAGTAGAAAAAAGATTTAACTGATTTAACTCTTTTTTTTATCAATAGTGAACTGAAAATTTCTATTTTTGAACTAAAGAGAAATTCTGTTGAGATATTTAATTTAATAAAATGAGATATGCTCTCATAATTACATTTTCTATTTAATTAAATAATCTTTTAATTAATTAGAGACACCTTTATTATTTAATTAAATAACTTTGTTTAATTAATTATAAGTAAGTACTCCATTTAATTAAATAATTTTGTTTAATTAATTAGAAATACCTTTCTCATTTAATTAAATAATTTCATTTAATTAATCAAGATATGCATATTTATTAAATGTATGTAAAAATATGATCAAATGTGAGCATGAATTCTAGCAGTGATTCGATACAAATTCTCCAAATTCATCGTCTCCAAAAATGAAGAGATGAGGGTCTCTTACATAGACTTTCCTAGAATCCATTAACGGTTGAGATCAAATTCAATTAACAGTCAAGATTAAAGTTGAAGTTTAGTCATAAAGGGAGATTCTCAAATTAAAAGGAGTTAAAAGATTTAATATGAGTAAAATAATGAGTTAACTGATTTAATTTGAGTAGAAAAAGGAGTTAACTAATTAAACTCATTTTTTTTATCAATAGTGAACTGAAAATTTTCCTTTTTGAACTGAAGAGAGATTTTGTTGAGATATTTAATTTAATAAAATGAGATATGCTCTCATAATTACTTTTTCTATTTATCTAAATAATCTTTTAACAAATTAGAGATAATTTTCTTATTTAATTAAATAACTTCATTTAATTAATTAGGAATGGCTTCCTATTTAATTAAAAAACTTTATTTAATTAACTAGAAGTAAGTACTCCATTTAATTAAATAATTTTCTTTAATTAATTAGAAATACCTTTCTCATTTAATTAAATAATTACATTTAATTAATCAAAATAGTCGTATTTATTAAATATCTGTAAAAATATGAGCAAATGTGAGTATGAATTCCAGCAGCGATTTGATGCAAATAGTTCAAATTCATCCTCTCCTATAATTAAGGGATGAGGCTCTCTTAAATAGACTTTCATAGAATCCATCAACGGTTGAGATCAAATTCAATCAACGATCAAGATTAAAGTTGAAGTTCAGTCATAAAGGGAGATTACCAAACTAAAATGAGTTAATAGATTTAATTTGAGTAAAATAAGGAGTTAAATGATTTAATTTGAGTAGAAAAAGGAGTTAACTAATTTAACTCATTTTTTATCAATAGTGAACTAAAAATTTTCTTTTTTGAACTGAAGAGAGATTTTTTTGAGATATTTAATTTAATAAAATGAGATATGCTCTCATAATTACTTTCTCTATTTAATTAAATAATCTTTTAATTAATTAGAGACAGTTTTCTTATTTAATTAAATAATTTCATTTAATAAATTTGGAATGGCTTCCTATTTAATTAAATAACTTTGTTGAATTAATTAGAAATAAGAACTCTATTTAATTAAATAATTTCATTAATTAATTAGAAATACCTTTCCCATTTAATGAAATAATTGCGTTTAATTAATCAAGATAGGTGTATTTATTAAACGTATGTAAAAATATGAGCAAATGTGCGTATGAATTTCAGCAGCAATTCGATTCAAATTTTCCAAATTCATCCTCTCTTAAAATGAAGAGATGAGGGTTTCTTAAATAGACTTTCCTGAAATCCATCAACAGTTGAGATCAAATTCAATCAATGGTCAGGATTAAAGTTGAAGTTCAGTCATAAAGGGAGATTCCCAAATTAAAGGGAGTTAACAGATTTAATTTGAATAAAATAAGGTGTTAACTGATTTAATTTGAGTAGAAAAAGGAGTTAACAGATTTAGCTCATTTTTTTATCACCAGTGAACTAAAAATTTCCCTTTTTGAACTGAAGAGATTTTTTTGAAATATTTAATTTAACAAAATGAGATATGCTCTCATAATTACTTTTTCTATTTAATTAAATAATCTTTTATTTAATTAGAGACACTTTTCTTATTTAATTAAATAACTTCATTTAATTAATTAGGAATGGCTTCCTATTTAATTAAATAACTTTGTTTAATTAATTAGAAGTAAGTAATCCATTTAATTAAATAAGTTTATTTAAATAATTAGAAATACCTTTCCCATTTAATTAAATAATTACATTTAATTAATCAAGATAGGTGTATTTATTAAATGTATGTAGAAATATAAGCAAATATGAGTATTAATTCTAGCAGCGATTCGATGCAAATTCTTCAAATTCATCCTCACCTAAAATGAAGAGATGAGAGTCTCTTAAATAGAGTTTCCTGAAATCCGTCAACGGTTGAGATCAAATTCAATCAATGGTCAGGATTAAAGTTGAAGTTCAGTCATAAAGGGAGATTCCCAAATTAAAGGGAGTTAATAGATTTAATTTGAGTAAAATAAGGAGTTAACTAATTTAATTTGAGTAGAAAAAGGAGTTAAGTAATTTAACTCATTTTTTATCAATAGTGAACTGAAAATTTCCCTTTTTGAACTAAAGAGAGATTTTGGTGAGATATTTAATTTAATAAAATGAGAGATGCTCTCATAATTACATTTTCTCATTTAATTAAATAATTACATTTAATTAATCAAGATAGGCATATTTATTAAATGTATGTAAAAATATGAGCAAATATGATTATGAATTTCAGCAGTGATTTGATACAAATTTACAAATTCATCCTCTCCTAAAATGAAGAGATGAGGGTCTCTTAAATAGACTTTCCTGGAATCCATCAACGATTGAGATCAGATTCAATCAACAGTCAGGATTAAAGTTGAAGTTCATTCATAAAGGAAGATTCCCAAATTACAGTGAGTTAACAGTTTTAATTTGAGTAAAATATGGAGTTAACCGATTTAATTTGAGCAAAAAAAGTAGTTAACTGATTTAACTCATTTTTTATCAATACTGAACTAAAAATTACCCTTTTTGAACTAAAGAAAGATTTTGTTGAGATATTTAATTTAATAAAATGAGATATGCTCTTATAATTACTTTTTTCTATTTTATTAAATAATCTTTTAATTAATTAAAGACAATTTTCTTATTTAATTAAATAACTTCATTTAATTTATTAGGAATGGCTTCCTATTTAATTATATAACTTTGTTTAATTGATTAGAAGTACTTCATTTAATTAAATAATTTTGTTTAATTAATTAGAAATACCTTTCTCATTTAATTAAATAATTACATTTAACTAATCAAGATAGGCATATTTATTAAATGTATGTAAAAATATGAGCAAATGTGAATATGACGTCCAGCAGCGATTCGATGCAAATTCTCCAAATTCATCTTCTCCTAAAAGGAAGAGATGAGGGTCTCTTAAATTGACTTTCTTGGAATCCATCAATGGTTTAGATCAAATTCAATCAACGGTCAGGATTAAAGTTGAAGTTGAGTCATAAAGGAAGATTCCCAAATTAAAGGGAGTTAACAGATTTAATTTCAGTAAAAGAAGGAGTTAACTGATTTAATTTGAGTAGAAAAAGGAGTTAACTGATTTAACTCATTTTTTATCAATAGTGAACTAAAAATTTCCCTTTTTGAACTGAAGAGAGATTTTGTTGAGATATTTAATTTAATAAAATGAGATATGCTCTCATAATTACTTTTTCTATGTAATTAAATAATCTTTTAATTAATTACAGACACTTTTCTTATTTAATTAAATAACTTCATTTAATTAATTAAGAATTGCTTCCTATTTTATTAAATAACTTTGTTTAATTAATTAGAAGTAAGTATTCCATTTAATTAAATAATTTCATTTAATTAATTAGAAATACATTTTCCATTTAATTAAATAATTATATTTAATTAATCAAGATAGGCATATTTATTAAATGTATGTAAAAATATGAGCAAATGTGAGTATGAATTCTTGCAGCGATTCGATGCAAATTCTCCAAATTCATCTTCTCCTTAAATGAAGAGATGAGGGTCTCTTAAATGAACTTTCCTAAAATCCATAAATGATTGAGATCAAATTCAATCAACAGTCAGGATTATAGTTGAAGTTTAGTCATAAAGGGATATTCCCAAATTAAAAGGAGTTAACAGATTTAATTTGATTAAAATAAGGAGTTAACTGATTTAATTTGGGTAGAAAAAGGAGTTAACTAATTTAACTCATTTTTTATCAATAGTGAACTGAAAATTTCCTTTTTTGAACTAAAGAGAGATTTTGTTAAGATATTTAATTTAATAAAATGAGAGATGCTTTCATAATTACTTTTTTTATTTAATTAAATAATATTTTAATTAATTAGAGACACTTTTATTATTTAATTAAATAACTTCATTTAATTAATTAGGAAGTGCTTTCTATTTAATTAAATAAATTTGTTTAATTAATTACAAGTAAGTACTCCATTTAATTAAATAATTTTGTTTAATTAATTAGAAATACCTTTCTCATTTAATTAAATAATTACATTTAATTAATCAAGATAGGCGTATTTATTAAATGTATGTAAAAATATGAGCAAATATGAGTATGAATTTCAGCAACAATTCGATGCAAATTTACAAATTCATCCTCTCCTAAAATGAAGAGATGAGGGTCTCTTAAATAGACTTTCCTAGAATCCATCAACGATTGAGTTCAGATTCAATCAATGGTCAGGATTAAAGTTGAAGTTCAGTCATAAAGGAAGATTCTCAAATTAAAGTGAGTTAACAGTTTTAATTTGAGTAAAATATGGAGTTAACTGATTCAATTTGAGCAGAAAAAGGAGTTAACTGATTTAACTCATTTTTTATCAATAGTGAATTGAAAATTTCTCTTTTTGAACTGAAGATAGATTTTGTTGAGATATTTAATTTAATAAAATGAGATATGCTCTCATAATTACTTTTTCTATTTAATTAAATAATCTTTTAATTAATTAGAGACACTTTTCTTATTTAATTAAATAACTTCATTTAATTTATTAGGAATGGCTTCCTATTTAATTATATAACTTTGTTTAATTGATTAGAAGTACTCCATTTAATTAAATAATTTTGTTTAATTAATTAGAAATACCTTTCCCATTTAATTAAATAACTACATTTAATTAATCAAGATAGGCATTTTTATTAAATGTATGTAAAAATATGAGCAAATGTGAGTATGACTTCCAGTAGCGATTCCATGCAAATTCTTCAAATTCATCTTCTCCTAAAATGAGGAGATGATGGTCTCTTAAATAGACTTTCTTGGAATCCATCAACGGTTTAGATCAAATTCAATCAACGATCAGGATTAAAGTTGAAGTTCAGTCATAAAGGGAGATTCCCAAATTAAAGGGAGTTAACAGATTTAATTTGAGTAAAATAAGGAGTTAACTGATTTAATTTGAGTAGAAAAAGGAGTTAACTAATTTAACTCATTTTTTATCAATAGTGAACTGAAAATTTGCCTTTTTGAACTAAAGAGAGATTTTGTTGAGATATTTAATTTAATAAAATGAGAGATGCTCTCATAATTACTTTTTCTATTTAATTAAATAATCTTTTAATTAATTACAGACACTTTTCTTATTTAATTAAATAACTTCATTTAATTAATTAGGAATGGCTTCCTATTTAATTAAATAAATTTATTTAATTAATTAGAAGTAAGTACTCTATTTAATTAAATAATTTCATTTAATTAATTAAAAATACCTTTCTCATTTAATTACTCAAGATAGGCGTATTTATTAAATGTATGTAAAAATATGAGCAAATATGAGTATGAATTTCAGCAGCAATTCGATGCAAATTTACAAATTCATCCTCTCCTAAAATGAAGAGATGAGGGTCTCTTAAATAGATTTTCTTGGAATCCATCAACGATTGAGATCAGATTCAATCAACAGTCAGGATTAAAGTTGAAGTTTAGTCATAAAGGAAGATTCCCAAATTAAAGTGAGTTAACAGTTTTTATTTGAGTAAAATATGGAGTTAACCGATTTAATTTGAGCAGAAAAAGTAGTTAACTGATTTAACTCATTTTTTATCAATAGTGAACTGAAAATTACCCTTTTTGAACTGAAGAGAGATTTTGTTAAGATATTTAATTTAATAAAATGAGATATGCTCTCATAATTACTTTTTCTATTTAATTAAATAATCTTTTAATTAATTAGAGACACTTTTCTTATTTAATTAAATAACTTCATTTAATTTATTAGGAATGGCTTCCTATTTAATTATATAACTTTGTTTAATTGATTAGAAGTACTCCATTTAATTAAATAATTTTGTTTAATTAATTAAAAATACTTTTCCCATTTAATTAAATAATTACATTTAACTAATCAAGATAGGCGTATTTATTAAATGTATGTAAAAATATGAGCAAATGTGAGTATGACTTCCAGCAGCGATTCGATGCAAATTCTCCAAATTCATCTTCTCCTAAAATGAAGAGACAAAGGTCTCTTAAATGGACTTTCTTGGAATCCATCAACGGTTTAGATCAAATTCAATCAACGGTCAGGATTAAAGTTGAAGTTGAGTCATAAAAGGAGATTCCCAAATTAAAGGGAGTTAACATATTTAATTTCCGTAAAATAAGGAGTTGACTGATTTAATTTAAGTAGAAAAAGGAGTTAATTGATTTAACTCATTTATTATCAATAGTGAACTGAAAATTTCCCTTTTTGAACTGAAGAGACATTTTGTTGAGATATTTAATTTAATAAAATAAGATATGCTCTCATAATTACTTTTTCTATTTAATTAAATAATCTTTTAATTAATTACAGACACTTTTCTTATTTAATTAAATAACTTCATTTAATTAATTAGGAATGGCTTCCTATTTAATTAAATAACTTTGTTTAAATAATTATAAGTAAGTACTCCATTTAATTAAATAATTTCATTTAATTAATTAGAAATAACTTTCCCATTTAATTAAATAATTACATTTAATTAATCAAGATAGGCGTATTTATTAAATGTACGTAAAAATATGAGCATATGTGAGTATGAATTCCAGTAGCGATTCGATGCAAATTCTCCAAATTCATCCTCTCCTAAAATGAAGAGATGAGGGTCTCTTAAATAGACTTTCCTGGAATCCATCAACGGTTGAGATCAAATTCAATCAACAGTTAGGATTAAAGTTGAAGTTCAGTCATAAAGGGAGATTTCCAAATTAAAGGGAGTTAACAGATTTAATTTGAGTGAAATAAGGAGTTAACTAATTTAATTTGAGTAAAAAAGGAGTTAACTGATTTAATTTGAGTAAAAAAGGAGTTAACTGATTTAACTCATTTTTTATCAATAGTGAATTGAAAGTTTCTTTTTTTGAACTGAAGAGAGATTTTGTTGAGATATTTAATTTAATAAAATGAGATATGCTCTCATAATTACTTTTTCTATTTAGTTAAATAATCTTTTAATTAATTAGAGATGCTTTTCTTATTTAATTAAATAACTTCATTTAATTAATTAGGAATGGCTTCCTATTTAATTAAATAACTTTGTTTAATTTTTTTTTTTTGATCGATAATAAGATATTTTATTAATTCTAAAGAAATTACATAATCTTCATACATTAACCTTTCCAAGGTTCACCATTCTACCATTGAGTCTAAACCTTTCCCACTACTTACATAAATTTCTTCACTATAGCCAACTACTTTCATTACAAGTCTTTACATTTAAACATAATAACTACATTCTACATACTTTAAACCTTAAACATAATCTGCTACAGGGGTCCACCATGTTACTTGCAAAACTCAACCATTTCAAAAGGCATCCTTCGCATGTCTCTGCCTTCCCTTACCATACAACTTACCTTTGGAAAACTCCCCACGGTCGCTACCTTCCTCTATAGTTTTCCTTACCACCAACTAGAGCTAGAAAATCGAGCTTTCATTTACCCTTTCGACTGCTTTCGTTCATGCCTGGAGGTGACAAAAAGGGTATGGCCTCTATCTTCAAAACCAAAAAACCTTCCATCAAGTCTTACCTTCACCCTCTGCTGGCCCCTCTTTCGGACCGCCGCTTCCTTGGCACTACCACATTGAAGGGCTCATTTCAGTGCTATGCCTTGCCCTCCATGATTGCAATTTTCAGGGTGTTCCATGTTACCCAGTGCTCATTCACATAGGCCTCTTTCTCCTTATATCCTCGTAGCCATTTTACAAATGGCATGATTCCTTTCTCCCTGCATTCCTCCTCATTTGCATAACCCTCAAAGAAATTGAAGGCCCAGCCTAGATGGGCCCACTCCAACCATGCATACATGTTTGGGATTAACTCCTCTTCAAACAATTCCTTCATAACCCATTCCACTACTCTTTCATGCTCTCCAACTTTTAGGCCCTAGGCTATTGTCATCGCAGCTATATCAACTTGCACTTTCCATTGATGCTTCGAATCTTGGAAAAAGGGGCCCAACGTGTTTTGCAACATGCCCACCACAGCCTACATCATACATTTTATCATCTTCTTCAGCCTATGATCCGCTACTTGCCCAAGTAATGCCTTTTGCTATCGCTGAGTTTTGAATGTAAAAGATGGCTCCATCTTTGTTATTCACACTTTCCTTCTGCAATTACAATCCCCTTCAAATTTACACTTAAAGAATGACATATGTCGTGCCTTTTTAAAGGCTATTAAAATCTTTCCAATCATTAAAACTACCTGCGGGCACCTTACTTAAAAGATTTCGCACGGGATTCATCGGACAGCTTGAGTTGTCTTTTAGATCATTGCTGACAGTCCTCTTTTATTCTTGTGATTTATGATGTTAGAAAGTTTACCTTTTGAGTTTTTCTTTTCAATCCTTAATGTCTCCTCATTCATTGTTAAAGCCCATTTAGAAAGCATATCGACCTCCTGATTTCCTTCTCTATTTATATGCATAATTTTAAAATCTTCAAAATTATGCAATTCCTGCTCTATGTTGTTAATAATAGGTTGTAGATGCCATGCCTTTACGCTCAATTTCGATATTGCCTGCACTATGATCAGAGAGTCCCCTTCCAGATGTATTTTTTTTAACCCTTCCATTCTAGCTATTTGAACTGCTAATAATACTGCTTGGCATTCTGCTATGTTATTCGTTCCATATGGGAGTTTTTTCACTCCTTCTAATAAAAGGTGCCCTCTGTCATCTTTAAAAAGAATCCCAATTCCTGAATCCCCTGGATTGCTTTTTGCTGCTCCATCAAAATTCACTTTGACCCAGCCTTCCTGTGGAGTAACCCATTCAATTGCCTTCTTCTTTGTTTTGCTACTGCTTGTTACCAAAGCTCCTAAGGGTGATTTGAATCTAATCCCTGGCCAAGTATTCTATATTGTCTATCATCTTGTGTGAATGGAATTTTCATAGCTTGTTTCCTTGTAGCTGACACACTGACTATTTCTTCTATTGCATTAATAATTCTACTTATGCATCTCCTCAGACTTTCTTTTTCTCCTCTAAAGATTCTCCTATTTCTCTCCTTCCACAACTCCCAGATTATCAAAGATGGTGTTACTATCCATATACTTGATAAGGTTGATTTCCTAGCTATCCTTGGCCATCCATCCAAGGCTTCCCTTATCGTTTGAGCTCTTTGCCCTTGCCAACTTAATTTGAATTCAACTATATCCCAACATTTTTTAGCATATTGGAATTGAATTAAAAGATGATCAATGGCTTCCTCTTGTTTCTCACATAGAGGACATCTGGATGGACCATTAATCCCTATCTTTCTTAATCTTTTAGCTGTTAGAATTCTTCCTTTGTAAGCTAACCATGTAAAGGCCCCTACTTTAGGCAGTATATCTTTCTTCCAACATAAGTCTCTTGAGAATAAACTTTCCCTTCCTATCTCAGCTATTAGATTGTAGCCTAGTTTTACTAAGTATTTACCTAATAATGAGCCACACCAAATTACTTTGTCCTTCTTCTTTGTTAGCATCACATTCCTGACCTTAAACATTTTTTTCATTTGCTCTTTTTGTGCTTCTGTCAGTTCCTCCCAGCATACATCCTTCCAACACCACTCCTTTCCTACAGGGCCATCATTCTCAGTCATGTAATCTTTTACTGTATTACCCGATCTTTCTTTAAAGTAGGATTTCAATTCATTATCCCTTATAGTTTCCCCTAGCACTTCTAGTCGAATCTACGAATCTTCCCAAAATTTTGTTGTATCCCCATCCCCTATCTGCCATGTAATATTCTTAATTATCACCTCTCTACAAGATAACATGAAGTTCCATATGGCTAATCCTTTTGGAGGATTTCAAATTGTTAAAATTCTGTGGTTATCCATATTGTCTAAATATTTTCTTTTTAGAATTCTTACCCAGTAGAGGTGTGGGTTTTCATAGACTGCCCAGATTAATTTGGCTCCTAGTGCTCTATTCATAAAACTCTAATCCCTCAGACCAACACCTCCTTCCTCTTTGGGCCTACATATTTTCTCCCAAGCTAACAGTGGAATCTTATTCTCATCATTGGCACCATTCTAGAAAAACTTCCTCATTTTCCTTTCCAAGATTTTGATAACTTTCTTTGGAATCTCTGGACACATCATAGCAAAAATTGGCATTGCAGTTATCACTCTTTGAAGCATAAGTATTTTGCCTACCAAAGTCAGCCATTTGCCCCTCCATCCTTCCATTTTCTTTTGGTAATTTTCTATAAGCTTATCCCATAAGTTTTCCTTATTTCTTCCTGCAAAAAAAGGTATGCCTAGATATTTGTTTGGCATTAACCCCAATTTAATATCCAATATTTGACAGATCCTAAATCTCAAATTGTAAGGAGTGTTGAAGAAATTTTTTTCTAACTTTTTCCAATTAATAAACTACCCTGAGACTTTCCCATAAAGCTCTAAAGTGTTCTTCATCACTCTTGCTTCTTCTACACTGGCTTCTCCCCCTAAAAAGGTGTCATCTACAAATTGCAGATGTGTGAGGGATTCAACTATTTCTATGATTTTAATTTCATTCCATGCTCCTTGCTCCCTTTTCTTTTGGATCAGCCTTCCTAGCACCTCTGCCATTATTATGAAAAGGAAAGGTGACAAAGGATCACCTTGTCTTATTCCTTTTTCCTATTCAAAAAAACCTTGAGGGCTTCCATTAACTAGTACAGAGAACCTGGGTGTTTGAATACAACTTTTCACCCATTGAATCCATTCCTTACTAAACCTAAAATGGCTTAGCACTTCCAGCATAAAACTTCTATTAACCTCATCATAAGCTTTCCTAATGTCTAGTTTTACCATCATGTTTTGAGTTTTTGAAGCACGGATGGTGTGCACTGCTTCATGTGCCACAACTACCCCTTCAAAAATTGATCTCCCTGGAAGAAACCCACTCTACTCTATAGAAATAATGGAGTTCAATACATGATTGAGCTTGTTTGCCAACACCTTTGATATGATCTTATACACTGTGTTGCATAATGAAATGGGCCTAAAATCTTCAAAAGTTTGTTGTGTTTCCTTCTTTGGCACCAGTGCTATAAAAGTGTTGTTAAAATCTTTAAGAATGAAACCCCCTTTTCTTGACTCCTCCACTACTTCCCATAAGTCTTTCAAGAATATGGAGCTTAAATTTTGAAAAAACAGAGCTGGAAAACCATCTGGTCCTGGGGCTTTGTCCCCTCCTAAACCTTTTAATGCTTGAGAGACTTCACATTCTATAATTGGATCCATTAGAGCCCTGTTTTGTTCCCCTGATATTACTGTTGGAATAAAACTCAACACCTCTTCAACCTCAACACTGTCCCTTTCTGGCTTCTGTCCTTTATGTGAGAAGAAATTTATTGCCTCTTGTTTTATTTCTTCACTATCCATCTTTAAAACTCCATTCAAATCTTTTATTTCAAAGATTTTATTTGTTGCCCGCCTTACTTTTACCGAGTTATGGAAAAAGGTGGTATTCATATCACCATCTTTTAGCCATGTTTCTTTAGATTTATGATGCTAATAAATTTTCTATTTGTTTAAGCAATCCATCAGCTCCTTTTTAAGGCCTTTCTCCAATTTGAAATCAACCTCAAACATTCCACTTTCTATAACTTTGAGACTTAAAGTTTTTAACTTCTCTTCTATATCCTTTTTCTTATCAAAGATATTACCAAAGTGTTCCCTATTCTAGATTTTATATTGCTCTTTTAGAAATTGCAACTTTTTAAAGAAAATAAAAGCTTTGTTACCTTTCCTTGGTAGGGCATTTTTCCACCAATCCGCAATCAGGTCTGAGAAACCTTCTTCTTTCAGCCACATTGCTTCAAATTTAAAGGGGCATCTATCTAGAGATTTTTCATCTTGAATTCGAAGAAAAATGGGAAAGTGATCTGAACCTTGGTAAGGTAGAATTTCTGCATCACATGACCAATTTGCTTTAGCCCAATTCCCTGCCACTAGAAACCTATCCAACTTTTCTGCTATATGCACAAAACCTTCCCTTGGGTTTGTCCACGTGAAGTCACCTTTTTTGAAATTTATATTTACTAATCCATTGTCATTTACAAAGTTGCTGAAATCTTTTTGGCTCTCAGAAAGCCATCCTTTGCCTCCCTTTTTGTCTTCCAGATTTAGAATCGCATTAAAATCCCCACCTAAAATTGTTACCTCATTTGGAAACTCCTGTACTTTTTCAGCTATTTTTTCCCATAACTCTTTCTTCTCAGCATTTTTGTTTGGTCAATACACATTTATCACCATAAATGACCAATGTAGATTTTTAACATAGATCTTTTCCCATTGCCAATTTGCATTTAACTTAGACTCTGAAATTGTGATTGTTTTAGGCTTCCAAAGTATCACCAATCCACCTGAAGCTCCCTGTACCCCTGTTAGCAAACATTCCCATCTTCTAAATTTATTTTTAAAACTAGAAAAATCTTCTTCTTTTGTCTTGGTTTCCCGAAGAAAAACTAAATCTAGTTTCGATTGATCAAGACACCTTTTGATCAATTGAATTTTGTCAGGGGCATTGCAACCCCTGACATTCCATGATAGGGTTTTCATGGCTCTCGAGAAAAGGCCAAGCCTTTTTTCAATCTCAAGATTTTTGTTTGGCTTGCATCTTTGCCCGCCATTGCCAGCTTAACTTTGACTGGTTTTGGTTCTCTTTTTTTCTGGCTTCCAACATTCAGTTTCTACTTTTTGGAGCTTGTTTGTTCTAAAGATCTTTCTGCCTGTATCCCTGGCATCTCTGATAAACCAAGGTCATTTAATAGGTCCTCTTCTAGGGGTAAACCCATTTCCTCCATTCCACTACTACTTTCTAGGGATTCCTCAAAGGAATCACTCAGATTCCTTTCCAGAGAGACTTCAATGTCTTTAAAAACTGTTGCATCAATACCTTCTGGATCCTTTTTTCTCGGTGTTTTACACCCGCCACTCACTCCTCCTATAGGGGATTGCAACTTATGTTTGTTGGATTCTTCAATAATTACACTACACCTTCTTAGGTTTAAAGGATTATCATTCATCCCTTTCTGGTTAGCCTCTTTACCCTGAAAGTTTCTCTGCACCTCCATTTCCCTTTGTTCACATTCTTCTTCCCATGGGGTCTCTAGTACTCTTTGGGTGGAGTTCTCTATGACCCTTTTAACCCCTTCCTCCTCCTCTCTTTTTTGCATATCTCTATCCTCTGTCTGCACTAGAAGATCTTGAATTTCTTCCTCAATGTTTATGGGTATTTGGTCATTTAGGTTCTGTGCCTGAAGCTTCTGTCCTTCTCCCATCTCTAAGAAATCTAGGATTTTGTCTACCTCCAAACCTTTCCCTTTCCTGCTACTAATATCCTAGGATACCTCTTCTAGATTATTTTTATCCTCACCTTCCCATTTCTCTACCTGCTATTTCCAAACATCGTATTCTGTGCTTAGGTTTATATAATCTGGGCATGGGTTCCCTTCCTTTAACAAGATCAATAACCTTGGATGAGAGGATGAGTCAACTTTATTAAGGACCATTTCTGACCTAACATATTCTCCTATTGTGTTCCCAATTTCCTCCAGCACCTTTTTTCCCCAATATTCTACTGGTAAGTTGTGGAGATTGATCCAAATGGGGAATGAATTCAACTTCTCTTTGTTTGGATCAAAGTTTGGTGTCCACTCCTTTACAATAATGCCCTTTCCTTCTAGAAGGTAGGGGCCATTTTTTAGGATGTCATATTTAACAAATCTACTTGGTGCTATTCCCAAATAGAATCCATTTGCTAGGGTTTTGAATCTACATTCTACCCCCCATAGAGATCGGCTACCCTACCTTATAATAGAAACTGATGGCCATGGCCCTAACCACTTAAAGGAAAATGCTTTTTCTTTCATTTCATTAACCGATTCTAGCCAATTTTCATTATTGATGCAGATAATAGACATTACCTCATAGGTGGCATTGTCCTCTTTACTCTGAAAGCGCTCCTCCACCGCATCTTTCTCTCCCACTGTCGTTTTCTCCTTCTGCTTTGGCCTATAAAACTTGTGAGCAATTCTAGAGTAGTCAAACTTATCAAACTTTTTGTAAAGCCAGTCATTTCTGTTCCCTTTCTTGCTCCAGCCCCAATTCTTTGCTTCGTCCTGTCTTCTCTGTGGTGGAAAAGATTGTCGCTGATTTTCGTAGTAGGGTTTTTCTTTCTGCCCCCCATTCCACCTATACTGATTCATTGGCCATCTTCTATTGATCTTCTCAACATATGCCCATCCCTCATCGCATTTGAATCCTGGATTCCATTCTACAAACCTTTGGTGTACTCGCCTATCTATTGCAAGTGACCGTTGCCCCCAACGTTCAAACCTCGGTTGCACCCGCTCTCCCTCCATATTCATGATTGACACGCCATATTATTCCTCACTAACACAGAGGAATTATGGGCCACCATACATTTCAGGCTATACTTGCTCACAGAGGGCTTGGTCCTTGCTATGAAAAATGAGCCTATGATTGATTCTAGCATTAAAAAAAATTTCTAATGGCCAATAATAACATTGTTTAATTAATTAGAAGTAAGTAGTCCATTTAATCAAATAATTTCGTTTAATTAATTAGAACTACCTTTTCCATTTAATTAAATAATTACATTTAATTAATCAAGATAGGCGTATTTATTAAATGTATGTAAAAATATGAGTAAATGTGAGTATGAATTCTAGCAGCGATTCGATGCAAATTCTCCAAATTCATCCTCTCCTGACATGAAGAGATGAGGGTCTCTTAAATAGGCTTTCCTGAAATCCATCAACGGTTGAGATCAAATTCAATCAACGGTCAGGATTAAAGTTGAAATTCAGTCATAAAGGGAGATTTCCAAATTAAAGGGAGTTAACAGATTTAATTTGAGTAAAATAAGGAGTTAACTAATTTAATTTGACTAGAAAAAGGAGTTAACTGATTTAACTCATTTTTTATCAATAGTGAACTAAAAAATTTCTTTTTTGAACTAAAGAGAGATTTTGTTGAGATATTTAATTTAATAAAATGAGATAGGCTCTCATTATTACTTTTTCTATTTAATTAAATAATCTTTTAATTAATTAGAAACACTTTTCTTATTTAATTAAATAACTTCATTTAATTAATTAGGAATGGCTTCCTATTTAATTAAATAACTTTGTTTAATTAATTAGAAGAAAGTACTCCATTT
Organism: Cupressus sempervirens; assembly: GCA_028749045.1. NCBI lineage: Eukaryota > Viridiplantae > Streptophyta > Pinopsida > Cupressales > Cupressaceae > Cupressus > Cupressus sempervirens. The sequence goes on from CM053783.1 coordinate 116,559,378, forward strand.
AATTAAATAATTTCATTTAATTAATTAGAAATACCTTTCTCATTTAATTAAATAATTACATTTAATTAATCAAGATAGGCGTATTTAATAAATGTATGTATAAATATGAGCAAATGTGAGTATGAATTCTAATAGTGATTTGATGCAAATTCTCCAAATTCATCCTCACCTAAAATGAAGAGATGAGGGTCTCTTAAATAGACTTTCCAGGAATTCATCAACAGTTGAGATCAAATTCAATCAACGGCCACGATTAAAGTTGAAGTTGAGTCATAAAGGGAGATTCCCAAATTAAAGGGAGTTAACAGATTTAATTTGAGTAAAATAAGGAGTTAACTGATTTAATTTGAGTAGAAAAATGAGTTAACTGATTTAACTCATTTTTTATCAATAGTGAACTAAAAATTTCTCTTTTTCAACTAAAGAGATATTTTGTTGAGATATTTAATTTAATAAAATGAGATATGCTCTCATAATTACTTTTTCTATTTAATTAAATAATTTTTTAATTAATTAGAGACACTTTTCATATTTAATTAAATAACTTCAATTAATTAATTACGAATGGCTTCTTATTTAATTAAATAACTTTGTTTAATTAACTAAAAGTAAGTACTCAATTTAATTAAATAATTTCATTTAATTTATTAGAAATACCTTTCCCATTTAATTAAATAATTACATTTAATTAATCAAGATAGGCATATTTATTAAATGTATGTAAAAATATGAGCAAATCTGAGTATGAATTCCAGAAGCGATTTGATGCAAATTCTCCAAATTCATCCTCTCCTAAAATGAAGAGATGAGGGTCTCTTAAATAGACTTTCTTGAAATCCATCAACGGTTGAGATCAAATTCAATCAACGATCAGGATTAAAGTTGAAGCTCAGTCATAAAGGAAGATTCCTAAATTAAACGGAGTTAACAGATTTAATTTGAGTAAAATAAGGAGTTAAGTGATTTAATTTGAGTAGAAAAAGGAGTTAACTCATTTAAGTCATTTTTTATCAATAGTGAACTGAAAATTTCCCTTTTTGAATTGAAGAGAGATTTTGTTGAGATGTTTGATTTAATAAAATGAGATATGCTCTCATAATTACTTTTTCAATTTAATTAAATAATCTTTTAATTAATTAGAGACACTTTTCTTATTTAATTAAATAACTTCATTTAATTAATTAGGAATGTCTTCCTATTTAATTAAATAACTTTGTTTAATTAATTAGAAGTAAGTATTCTATTTAATTAAATAATTTTGTTTAATTAATTAGAAATACCTTTCCCATTTAATTAAATAATTACATTTAATTAATCAAGATAGGTGTATTTATTAAATGTATGTAAAAATATGAGCAAATGTGAGTATGAATTCCAATAGCGATTCGATGCAAATTCTCCTAATTCATCCTCTCCTAAAATGAAGAGATGAGGGTCTCTTAAATAGAATTTCCTGGAATCCATCAACGATTGAGATCAAATTCAATCAATGGTCAGGATTAAAGTTGAAGTTCAGTCATAAAGGAAGATTTCCAAATTAAAGGGAGTTAACAGATTTAATTTGAGTAAAATAAGGAGTTAACTGATTTAATTTGAGTAGAAAAAGGAGAACTGATTTAACACATTTTTTTATCAATAGTGAACTGAAAATTTCCCTTTTTGAACTGAAGAGAAATTTTTTTGAGCTATTTAATTTAATAAAATGAGATATGGTCTCATAATTAATTTTTCAATTTAATTAAATAATCTTTTAATTAATTAGAAGTAAGTACTCCATTTAATTAAATAATTACATTTAATTAATCAAGATAGGTATTTTTATTAAATGTATGTAAAAATATGAGTAAATGTGAGTATGAATTCCAGCAGCGATTCGATGCAAAGTCTCCAAATTCATCCTCTCCTAAAATGAATAGCTGAGGGTCTCTTAAATAGACTTTCTTGAAATCCATCAATGGTTGAGATCAAATTCAATCAATGGTCAGGATTAAAGTTGAAGTTTAGTCATAAAGGGAGATTACCAAATTAAAGGGGGTTAACAGATTTAATTTGAGTAAAATAAGGAGTTAACTGATTTAATTTGAGTAGAAAAAGTACTTAACTGATTTAACTCATTTTTTATCAATAGTGAACTGAAATTTTCCCTTTTTGAACTGAAGAGAGATTTTGTTGAGATATTTAATTTAATAAAATGAGATATGTTCTCATAATTAATTTTTCAATTTAATTAAATAATATTTTAATTAATTAGAAGTAAGTACTCCATTTAATTAAATAATTACATTTAATTAATCAAGATAGGTATTTTTATTAAATGTATGTAAAAATATGAGTAAATGTGAGTATGAATTCCAGCAGCAATTCAATGCAAATTCTCCAAATTCATCCTCTCCTAAAATGAAGAGCTGAGGGTCTCTTAAATAGAATTTTTTGGAATCCATCAATGGTTGAGATCAAATTCAATCAATGGTCAAGATTAAAGTTGAAGTTTAGTCATAAAGGGAGATTACCAAATTAAAGGGGGTTAACAGATTTAATTTGAGTAAAATAAGGAGTTAACTGATTTAATTTGAGTAGAAAAAGTAGTTAACTGATTTAACTCATTTTTTATCAATAGTGAACTGAAATTTTCCCTTTTTGAACTAAAGAGAGATTTTGTTGAGATATTTAATTTAATAAAATGAGATATGTTCTCATAATTACATTTTCTATTTAATTAAATAATCTTTTAATTAGTTAGAGACACTTTTCTTTCTTAATTAAATAACTTCATTTAATTAATTAGGAATGGCTTACTATTTTTATTTTTTTTAATTTCCTGTAAAAAGAGGGGTAAAAAGTTATTAAGACAAAAAGGAATACAACAAGGAGAGCTCAACAAGGAGCTCGATCCTGAGCAACAAGATCATCAAATTCTTGCACCATCTCAAAGGATAGTTGCCTCCTATCCCTAATATTCCAACTCAAATCATGACTAGATGCCCATTTGGCTAAACAATCAGCAATTCTATTCCATTCACGAGGAATATACGTGAACCTAATGAACTAAAAAGAGGAAGAGAAGAAAAAAATCTACTTAACAACAGTGGCCAGCTGCCAACTAACATCCTCAAGCTCTTGTGAAGAAAGCATGTTCACCACCACCTGGAAATCAGACTCACAGATAATCTTACTCCATCCCCGCAAGCAACACTATTCCACAGCATATAAAATAGCATATAACGAGCCACTCCGCCAATACCAGCTGGACCAGGATTCCCACGGGAAGAACCATCAGTGTTAATTTTTAAAACTCTACAAGGAGGAGGAGTCCAATGCCCATCCCGGTTAACCTGACCCTTCCTCTGATGGTGAAGCTACCTGGACATAGAAGGAAACCTATGAGCTGTAGCCCCATCATGTAGATGAAAATTGAGGTGATTACAGATAGCAAGATCAACAGGATCCATACCCCCATCAAGCTCACACTTCACAAGAATAGTTTCCTGAAGAGAATGTGATATTTTCCACCAAAGATGCAAAACACCAAGCCAAACATCTTAGAATATGTGATGATTCCTCTCCAACTAGATATGCCAAAGCATGAAAGATGGGCCAACAATCCAAGCAAAATGGAGAAAAGAAGACTTGGAGGGAGTAGTACCCAAGCGGGCCCAGAACTCAGGCAAAGAGGAAGCATGCCGATAAGAGCAACCCCAAGTGCTCCACCAAAGGTGCCATATCTAAGTAGAATAGGAGCAATGGAAGAACAGATGGGAGACAGACTCCTCTCCATTACCACACAAAACACAATAAGAGGGCCCTTGAAATCCATGTTTACAAAGATTATCCCAGGTAAGACAACTGTTGTGAGCCACTAGCCACATGAAAAAATTGCACTTGGACCAAAAAACTTTATTCCAAACTTGCTTCCAACAAGGGACCTTAGCATCCCCAAATAATTGTCTAGTTATCTCCTGATACCCAGCAGAGACATGATATTTACCAGACAAGGTACCACCCCAAGCCAAAACATCTGGACCAAGCAAAGAAGAACACTCTCTAGAGGCCAAAATTTGAGAAAGCTCCTAACGATCCATGTCTGTACCTCTAGGAAGCTAATCAGAAGAATGTTTCCATCTGTAACCAACAACAGGTCCCAATTGATAAGGAGTCTTGTAATGAGCCACTTTATCCCATCTAGTGGCAAGAAAAGAGTCATAAAGAGGCTGAAGATGAGGGTATATGGATAAAATGGAAGTGAATCCATCCCAAGAATTAGACCAAAACAAAGCATGAGAACCTCCTTTACATATCCAAAATAGACCCCTCTTTACCAACATCGCACCTATCTTCAAAGTATGACAAACCATTGAGCCACGACCTTCAACAGGAAGTGTAGAAATAGATCAAGGATCAGCACCATGAAAATATTTATGAGTGATAATATGAGCCCAAAGTTGATGTTGTCTAGAGCACCATCGCCAATAAAGTTTAGCAGCCAAAGCTTGACTACTCAATAGAGAAAATTGAAGATCAAGACCACCCTCCTTTTTAGGCCTACAAACAATTGCCCAATTAACCAAGCTCCATTTAGTACTATGCAAATTACCACTCCAAAGGAATTGTTGAGAAAGAGCATCAAACTCCTTGAGAAAGTAAATAGGTGCAGTGTGAACCATGCTTCGATAAGTAGGAAGAGCTTGGATAACAACTTGAAGAAGAGTAACCCGAGCAGCAGTAGAAAGCCATCTATGAATCCAATGATTTACCTTATCCTGAAGCTTGGTAATCAAATTTTTCCAGAAGAGACATGGCTACCTAGAAACAACAATAGGGATGCCAAGATAAGTCAAAGGAAGTGATCCTATCTGGAACCGTAGGATACCAACAATCCTGTGCTGAACAGAATCAGGAGTATTAAAAAAGTAAATGGAAGATTTGTGCTCATTAACTTTCTGGCTTGAAGCTGCCAAATAAATGTCTAAAGCATATCAAAAGGCTTCAGCTTCCTTGATCCTAGCAAGACCAACAAGAGCAGAATCATCAACAAATTGAAGATGGGAAAGAGAAGATAAGCCATTACCCCACCACCAGCCTTGAATAGAATTCTAGGACACCTAATACTTAATGAATCTGCCCAAGACTTCAGCCATGATGATGAATAGATATGGGAAGAGAGGGTCACCCTAGCGGAGGCCTCTAGAAGCACCAAATAGTTGAGAAGGTTGATCATTAAGAAGAATAGGAAAAGAGGTAGAAGTAACACAACTCATAATCCAACTCACCCAGTCAGAGCTAAATCCAAAAGAAAGAAGAATACTCCTTAGGAAGCTGCATTTAACTCTATCATAGGCCTTAGCCATATCTAGCTTAACAAACATGGCTCTCTCCCTTTAAGTAGCCATGGAGTGAATAGCCTCGGTAGCAATAATCACCCCATCCAAAAAATTTTTGCCAGCAACAAAACCATCTTGTTCTTCTAAGATAATAATGGGAAGCTACCTTTTCAGTCTCTCAGCAATCAACTTAGTAATAACTTTGTAAACCACATTACATAAGGCAATTGTTCTAAAAAAATCCAATTGATTAGCAACCTCTCTCTTAGGAATAAGAGTCAAGAATGTAGAGTTCAAAGCTCGAAGCATTTGCTTGCTAGCATAGGATTCTTTAACCACCTCCAACAAATCATGATTAATGATGTCCCAAAATTCCTGAAAGAATTCAACTGGAAAGCCATCAGGACCAGGAGCCTTCCCCTTAGGCATGCCAAAGACCACTTCCTCTAGCTCTTCCAAAGAAATAGGACGCATGAGATAATCATTCATTTCCTGAGTGATAAGGGAAGGAATACATGACAAAATAAGATTTTTTTCATTATCAGTAGGAGGAGAGTCCTCAGAGAAGAGGGTAAGAACTACCAAATAGCCTCCTGGAACAAAGCTGGCAAGGAATTCAGTTGGATACCTTGAGAATTAACCAAAGAAGAGATAGTGCTCTGATTCCAGCGAGATTGCACTGTTTTATGGAAAAAGGAAGTGTTACGATCACCTTCCTGGAGCCAATCAACTCTAGCCTTTTGCTTCAAAAAAATTTCCTCTCGAAGTTCCCATTCTTCTAGAGCTCTAAAAGTAAGGGACTCATCCTTGCCAAGATCCTCTGAGAAACCTCGATCTCTAATCTCCCTTGTGATGACATCAAGTTCTTCTTGAGAAAGCCTCTTCATAAAGTGAAGGTTCCCAAAGCATTCCCTATTCCATATCTTGAGATGCATTTTAACATATTGAAGCCTTTTAGAAAATGAGAACATTGTAGTACCATATGCAGGAGCACCATCTTTCCACCAACAAAAAACAAAATCATGAAGAGAGGAGTCCCAAAGCCACATCAACTGGAACTAGCTTCCTATTTAATTAAATAACTTTGTTTAATTAATTAGAAGTGGGTACTCCATTTAATTAAATAATTTTGTTTAATTAATTAGAAATACCTTTCCCATTTAATTAAATAATTACATTTAATTAATCAATATAGGCATATTTATTAAATGTATATAAAAATATGAGCAAATGTGAGTATGAATTCTAGCAGGGATTCGATGCAAATTCTCCAAATTCATCCTCTCCTAAAATGAAGAGATGAGGGTCTTGGAATCCATCAACAGTTGAGATCAAATTCAATCAACGGTCAGGATTAAAGTTCAAGTTTAGTCATAAAGAGAGATTCTCAAATTAAAGGGAGTTAATAGATTTAATTTGAGTAAAATAAGGAGTTAACTAATTTAATTTGAGTAGAAAAAGGAGTTAACTAATTTAACTCATTTTTTATCAATAGTGAACAAAAAATTTCCCTTTTTGAACTGAAGATAGATTTTGTTAAGATATTTAATTTAATAAAATGAGATATGCTCTCATAATTACTTTTTCTATTTAATTAAATAATCTTTTAATTAATTACAAACACTTTTCTTATTTAATTAAATAACTTCATTTAATTAATTAGGAATGGCTTCCTATTTAATTAAATTACTTTATTTAATTAATTACAAGTAAGTACTCCATTTAATTAAATAATTTTATTTAATTAATTAGAAATACATTTCCCATTTAATTAAATAATTACATTTAATTAATCAAGATAGGCATATTTATTAAATTTATTTAAAAATATGAGCGAATGTGAGTATGAATTCCAGCAGCGATTTGATGCAAATTCTCTAGATTCATCCTCTCCTAAAATAAAGAGATGAGGGTCTATTAAATAGACTTTTCTTGAATGCATCAACGGATGAGATCAAATTCAATCAACAGTCAGGATTAAAGTTGAAGTTCAGTCATAAAGGGAGATTTCCAAATTAAAGGGAGTTAACAGATTTAATTTGAGTAAAATAAGGAGTTAACTGATTTAATTTAAGTAGAAAAAGGTGTTAACTAATTTAACTCATTTTTTTATCAAAAGTGAACTGAAAATTTCCCTTTTTGAACTAAAGAGAGATTTTGTTGAGATATTTAATTCAATAAAATGAGATATGCTCTCATAATTACATTTTCTATTTAATTAAATAATCTTTTATTTAATTAGAGACACTTTTCTTATTTAATTAAATAACTTCATTTAATAAATTAGGAATGGATTCCTATTTAACTAAATAACTTTGTTTAATTAATTAGAAGTAAGTACTCCATTTAATTAAATAATTTCATTTAATTAATTAGAAGAAAGTACTCCATTTAATTAAATAATTTCATTTAAATAATTAGAAATATCTTTCTCATTTAATTAAATAATTACATTAAATTAATTAAGATAGGCGTATTTATTAAATGAATGTAAAAATATGAGCAAATGTGAGTATGAATTTCAGCAGCGATTCAATGCAAATTCTCCAAATTCATCCTCTCTTAAAATGAAGAGATGAGGGTCTCTTAAATAAACTTTCCTGAAATCCATCAACGATTGAGATCAAATTCAATCAACGGTCAGGATTAAAGTTGAAGTTCAGTCATAAAGGAAGATTCCCAAATTAAAAAGAGTTAACAGATTTAATTTGAGTAAAATAAGGAGTTAACTAATTTAATTTGAGTAGAAAAAGGAGTTAACTGATTTAACTCATTTTTTATCAATAGTGAACTGAAAATTATCCTTTTTGAACTAAAGAGAGATTTTGTTGAGATATTTAATTTAATAAAGTGGGATATGCTCTCATAATTACTTTTTCTATTTAATTAAATAATATTTTAATTAATTAGAGACACTTTTCTTATTTAATTAAATAATTTCATTTAATTAATTAGGAATGGATTTCTATTTAATTAAATAACTTTGTTTAATTAATTAGAAGTAAGTACTCCATTTAATTAAATATTTATTTAAAAGTAATTAGAAATAAATTTTCTATTTAATTAAATAATTACATTTAATTAATCAAGATAGGCGTATTTATTAAATGTATGTAAAAATATGAGCAAATGTGAGTATGAATTCCAGCAGCATTTCGATGCAAATTCTACAAATTCATCCTCTCCTAAAATGAAGAGATGAGAGTCTCTTAAATAGACTTTCCTGGAATCCATCAACGGTTGAGAACAAATTCAATCAATGGTCAGGATTAAAGTTGAAGTTCAATCATAAAGGGAGATTTCCAAATTAAAGGGATTTAACAGATTTAATTTGAGTAAAATAAGGAGTTAACTGATTGAATTTGAGTAGAAAAAGGAGTTAACTGAATTAACTCATTTTTTTATCAATAGTGAACTGAAAATTTCCCTTTTTGAACTGAAGAGAGATTTTGTTGAGATATTTAATTTAATAAAATGAGATATGGTCTCATAATTACTTTTTCTATTTAATTAAATAATCTTTGAATTAATTAGAGACACTTTTTTTATTTAATTAAATAACTTTGTTTAATTAATTAGAAGTAAGTACTTCATTTAATTAAATAATTTTGTTTAATTAATTAGAAATACCTTTCTCATTTAATTAAATAATTACATTTAATTAATCAAAATAGGCGTATTTATTAAATGTATGTAAAAATATGAGCAAATGTTAGTATGAATTCTAGCAGTGATTCGATGCGAATTCTCCAAATTTATCCTCTCCTAAAAAGAAGAGATGAGGGTCTCTTAAATAAACTTTTCTGGAATCCATCAACGGTTGAGATCAAATTCAATCAACGGTCAGGATTAAAGTTAAAGTTCAATCATAAAGGGAGACTCCCAAATTAAAGGGAGTTAACAAATTTCATTTGAGTAAAATAAGGAGTTAACTAATTTAATTTGAGTAGAAAAATGAGTTAACTGATTTAACTCATTTTTTATCAATAGTGAACTAAAAATTTCCCTTTTTTAATTGAAGAGAGATTTTTTTCAGATATTTAATTTCATAAAATGAGATATGCTCTCATAATTACTTTTTCTATTTAATTAAATAATCTTTTGAAAAAGAGAGACACTTTTCTTGTTTAATTAAATAACTTCATTTAATTAATTAGGAATGGCTTCCTATTTAATTCAATAACTTTGTTTAATTAATTAGAACTAAGTACTCCATTAAATTAAATAATTTTGTTTAATTAATTAGAAATACCTTTCTCATTTAATTAAATAATTTCATTTAATTAATCAAGATTTGCTTATTTATTAAATGTATGTAAAAATATGAGCAAATGTGAGTATGAATTCTAGCAGCGATTCGATGCAAATTCTCCAAATTCATCCTCTCCTAAATTAAAGAGATGAGGGTCTTTTAAATAGAGTTTCCTGAAATCCATCAACGGTTGAGATCAAATTCAATCAACGGTCAAAATTAAAGTTGAAGTTCAGTCATAAATGGAGATTCCCAAATTAAAGAGAGTTAACAGATTTAATTTAAGTAAAATAAGGAGTTAACTGATTTAATTTAAGTAGAAAAATGAGTTAACTGATTTAACTAATTTGTTATCAATAGTGAACTGAAAATTTCCCTTTCTAAACTGAAGAGAGATTTTGTTGAGATATTTAATTTAATAAAATGAGATATGCTCTCATAATTACTTTTTTGTGTTTAATTAAATAATCTTTTAATTAATCAGAGACACTTTTCTTATTTAAATAAATAACTTTCATTTAATTAATTAGGATTGGCTTCTTATTTAAGTAAATAACTTTTATAAATTAATTAGAAGTAAGTACTCCATTTAATTAAATAATTTTGTTTAATTAATTAGAAATATCTTTCTCATTTAATTAAATAATTACATTTAATTAATCAAGATAGGCCTATTTATTAGATGTATGTAAAAATATGAGCAAATGTGAGTATGAATACCAGAAGCCATTCGATGCAAATTCTCCAAATTTATCCTCTCCTAAAATTAACAGATAAGCATCTCTTAAATATACTTTCTTGAAATCCATCAACGGTTGAGATCAAATTCAATCAACGGTCAGGATTAAAGTTGAAGTCCAGTCATAAAGAGAGATTCCAAAATTCAAGGGAGTTAATAGATATTATTTGAGTAAAATAATGAGTTAACTGATTTAATTTGAGTAGAAAAAAGAGTTAACTGATTTCACTCATTTTTTATCAATAGTGAACAGAAAATTTCTCTTTTTGAACTGAAGAGAGATTTTATTGAGATATTTAATTTAATAAAATGAGATATGCTCTCATAATTAACTTTTCTATTTAATTAAATAATCTTTTAATTAATTAGAGATATTTTTCTTATTTAATTAAATAACTTCATTTAATTAATTAGAAATGGTTTCCTATTTAATTAAATAATTTTGTTTAATTAATTAGAAGTAAGTACTCTATTTAATTAAATAATTTTGTTTAATTAATTAGAAATACCTTTCCCATTTAATTAAATAATTACATTTAATTAATCAAGATAGGTGTATTTGTTAAATGTATGTAAAAATATGAGCAAATGTGAGTATGAATTCCAGTAGCGATTCGATGCAAATTCTACAAATTCATCCTCTCCTAAAATGAAGAGATGAGAGTCTCTTAAATAGAGTTTTTTGGAATCCATCAACAGTTGAGATCAAATTCAATCGACGGTCAGGATTAAAGTTGAAGTTCAGTCATAAAGGGAGATTCCCAAATTAAAGAGAGTTAATAGATTTAATTTGAGTAAAATAAGGAGTTAACTGATTTAATTTGAGTAGAAAAAGGAGTTAACTAATTTAACTCATTTTTTATCAATAGTGAACTTAAAATTTCCCTTTTTGAACTGAAGAGAGATTTTGTTGAGATATTTAATATAATAAAATGAGATTTGCTCTCATAATTACTTTTTCTATTTAATTAAGTAATCTTTTAATTAATTAGAGACACTTTTCTTGTTTAATTAAATAACTTTGTTTAATTAATTAGAAATAACTACTCCATTTAATTAAATAATTTCGTTCAATTAATTAGAAATACCTTTCCTATTTAATTAAATAATTACATTTAATTAATCAAGATAGGTGTATTTATTAAATTTATGTAAAAATATGAGCAAATGTGAGTATGAATTCTAGCAGCGATTCGATGCAAATTCTCCAAATTCATCCTCTACTAAAATGAAGAGATAAGGGTCTCTTAAATAGAATTTCTTGGAATTCATCAACAGTTGAGATCAAATTCAATCAACGGTCAGGATTAAAGTTGAAGTTCAGTTAGAAAGGGAGATTTCCAAATTAAACGGAGTTAAGAGATTTAATTTGAGTAAAATATGGAGTTAACTGATTTAATTTGAGTAGAATAAAGAGTTTACTCATTTAACTCATTTTTCATCTATAGTGAACTAAAAATTTCACTTTTTGAACTGAAGAGAGATTTTGTTGAGATATTTAATTTAATAAAATGAGATATGCTCTTATAATTACTTTTTCTATTTAATTAAATAATCTTTTAATTAATTAGAGATACTTTTATTATTTAATTAAATAACTTCATTTGATTAATTAGGAATGACTTCCTATTTAACTAAATAACTTTGTTTAATTAATTAGAAGAAAGTACTCCATTTAATTAAATAATTTCATTTTATTAATTAGAAATACCTTTCCCATTTAATTAAATAATTACATTTAATTAATCAAAATAGGAGTATTTATTAAATGCATATAAAAATATGAGCAAATGCGAGTGTCAATTTCGGCAGTGATTCGATGCAAATTCTCTAAATTTATCCTCTCCTAAAATGAACAGATGAGCGTCTCTTAAATAGACTTTCATGGAATTCATCAACGGTTGAGATCAAATTCAATCAAAGGTCATGATTAAAGTTGAAGTTCAGTCATAAAGGGAGATTCCTAAATTAAAGAGAGTTAACAGATTTAATTTGAGTAAAATAAAGAGTTAACAGATTTAATTTGAGTAAAAAATGGAGTCAATTGATTTAACTCATTTTTTATCAATAGTGAACTAAAAATTTCCCTTTTTGAACTGAAGAGAGATTTTGTTGAGATATTTAATTTAATAAAATGAGATATGCTCTTATATTTACATTTTCTATTTAATTAAATAATCTTTCAATTAATTAGAGACACTTTTCTTATTTAATTAAATAACTTCATTTAATTAATTAACAATGGCTTCCTATTTTATAGAATAACTTTGTTTAATTAATTAGAAGTAAGTACTTCATTTAAATAAATAATTTTAATTAATTAATTTAAAATACATTTCCCATTTAAATAAATAATTAAATTTAATTAATCAAGATAGGCATATTTATTAAATGTATGTAAAAATATGAGCAAATGTGAGTATGAATTCCAGCAGCAATTCGATGCAAATTCTCCAAATTCATCCTCTCCTAAAATAAAGAGATGAGGGTCTCTTAAATAGACATTCCTGAAATCCATCAACGGTTGAGATCAAATTTAATCAATGGTCTGAATTAAAGTTGAAGTTCATTCATAAAGGGAGATTCCCAAATTAAAGGGAGTTAACAGATTTAATTTGAGTAAAATAAGGAGTTAACTGATTTAATTTGAGTTGAAAAAGGAGTTAATTGATTTAACTCATTTTTTATCAATAGTGAACTGAAAATTTCCCTTTTTAAACTAAAGAGAGATTTTGTTCAAATATTTAATTTAATAAAATGAGATATGCTCTCATAATTACTTTTTCTATTTAATTAAATAATCTTTTAATTAATTAGAGACGCTTTTCTTATTTAATTAAATAACTTTATTTAATTAATTAGGAATGGCTTCCTAATTAATTAAATAAATTTGTTTAATTAATTAGAAGTAAGTACTCCATTTAATTAAATAATTTTGTTTAATTAATTAGAAATACCTTTCCCATTTAATTAAATAATTATATTTAATTAATCAAGATAGGCATGTTTATTAAATGTATGTAAGATAATGAGCACATGTGAGTATGAATTCCAGAAGCAATTCGATTGAAATTCTCCAAATTCATCCTCTCCTGAAATGAAGAGATGAGGGTCTCTTAAATAGACTTTTCTGGAATCCATCAACGGTTCAAATCAAATTCAATCAATAGTCAGGATTAAAGTTGAAGTTCAGTCATAAAGGGAAATTCTCAAATTAAAGCGAGTTAACAGATTTAATTTGAGTAAAATAAGGAGTTAATTTATTTAATTTGAGTAGAAAAAAGAGTTAACTTATTTAACTCACTTTTTATCAATAGTGAACTGAAAATTTTCGTTTTTGAACTGAAAAGATATTTTGTTGAGATATTTAATTTAATAAAATGAGATATGCTCTCATAATTACTTTTTCTATTTAATTAAATAATCTTTTAATTAATTAGAGACAAGTTTCTTATTTAATTAAATAACTTCATTTAATTAATTAGGAATGGCTTCCTATTTAATTAAATAACTTTATTTAATTAATTAGAAGTAAGTAATGCATTTAATTAAATAATTTCATTTAATTAATTACAAATACCTTTCTCATTTAATTAAATAATTACATTTAATTAATCAAGATAGGTGTATTTATTAAATGTATGTAAAAATATGAGCACATGTGAGTATGAATTTCAGCAGTGATTCGATGCAAATTTTTCAGATTCATCCTCTACTAAAATGAAGAGATGAAGGTCTCTTAAATAGACTTTCCTGAAATCCATCAACGGTTGAGATCAAATTCAATCAACAGTCAGGATTAAAGTTGAAGTTCAGTCATAAAGGGAGATTCTTAAATTAAAGCAAGTTAACAGATTTAATTTGAGTAAAATAAGGAGTTAACTGATTTAATTTGCGTAGAAAAAGGAGTTAACTGATTTAACTCATTTTTTATCAATAGTGAACTGAAAAATTTCCTTTTTGAACTAAAAATATATTTTGTTGAGATATTTAATTTAATAAAAGGAGATATGCTCTCATAATTACTTTTTCTATTTAATTAAATAACTTCATTTAATTAATTAGGAATGGCTTCCTATTTAATTAAATAACTTTATTTAATAATTAGAAGTAAGTACTCCATTTAATTAAATAATTTCATTTAATTAATTAGAAATACCTTTCCTATTTAATTAAATAATTCAATTTAATTAATCAAGATAGGCATATTTATTAAATGTACGCAAAAATATGAGCAAATGTGAGTATGGATTCCAGCAGCGATTCGATGCAAATTCTCTAAATTCATCCTCCCCTAAAATGAAGAGATGAGTGTCTCTTAAATAGACTTTGCTAGAATCCATCAACGGTTGAGATCAAATTCAATCAACGGTCGGGATTAAAGTTGAAGTTTAGTCATAAAAGGAGATTCTCAAATTAAATGGAGTTAACAGATTTAATTTGAGTAAAATAAGGAGTTAACTTATTTAATTTGAGTAGAAAAAGGAGTTAACTCATTTAACTCATTTTTTATCAATATTGAACTAAAAATTTCCCTTTTTGAACTGAAGAGAGATTTTGTTGAGATTTTTAATTTAATAAAATGAGATATGCTCTCATAATTACTTTTTTTATTTAATTCAATAATCTTTTAATTAATTAGAGACACTTTTCTTATTTAATTAAATAACTTCATTTAATTAATTAGGAATGTCTTCCTATTTAATTAAATAAGTTTATTTAATTAATTAGAAGTAAGTTCTCTTTTTAATTAAATAACTTTATTTAATTAATTATAAATACCTTTCCTATTTAATTAAATAATTACATTTAATTAATCAAGATTGGCGTATTTATTAAATGTATGTAAAAATATGAGCAATTGTGAGTATGAATTTCATCAGTGATTCGATGCAAATTCTCCAAATTCATCCTCTCCTAAAATGAAGAGATGAGGGTCTCTTAAATAGACTTTCCTGGAATCCATCAATGGTTGAGATCAAATTTGTTAGAATCTGATAAGATTAATAACTCAAAAAACTAGTGCAAAGAGTAAATATCGAAACTATGAATGCAAATGATACAAAATCAAAATAGCATCATAGAGTTAGTCTCCAAGAGAGTAATGCAAATGTTGGAAGCAAAATAACATTAAGAGGATGCAAAAACAAGAGATGCAAATACAAGCCAGGTAGCATGCTTATATAGGTTAGGAAGAGGGAAGAGGTGGCAACACCAACCAATAAGGAGCAACCATCTATCGGACTAAAGATAGCAAAGTATCTTCCCAAGATAGCTAATTGATGCTCACATGTAGGAAGGTGACACCTCACAACCATTCACCTAATAAGACATGCTTTATTAACCTAAGCGAGATTATTAAAAGTGTAGAAAGAACCTAGCAAAATAGGAAAAAGAAAAAATTACACTAACACCCCCCCATAAGCAAAGCTTAGGTGGATATAGAAATGGGTCCCGACAAGTCAAGCCTGATGAGGTACTCATGTACATAAAATTCACCCAAAAGAGAGAGAAAATAGACTCCCCAAAGAAAATTAGGACTCCAAGTGAGAGGAAGAGGCCCCCCCAAAAGATGAAGCATCTCGCACCCCTAGCAAAGCTTGCAAATTTTTTCCGGTAGATCCACTTACATCGAACAAGTTTTCTTCCCTTAGGAAAATGGACAACATCCCAAGTGTGGTTCCTCATCAAGGAACTATACCCTTCCTACATACCTATATCCCACTCAGAAATACCAGAAGCCTCATGAAAGTATTGTGGATTTGAGGCAGTAGCAATGAAGATATGTAGAGCATCCTTGAATTGTGAATGAGTCTTCTTGGTGTCTGATGGATCCCCAACCCAATCACCTACAAACTGCAAGGTCTGTCTAGCCCAAAGTGGACTAGAAGATGGAGAATCTAGAGGAGAATCATCAACCTGTAAATGATGACTAGGAGAGGAAGGAGGTGAGTCCTCTGAATCACTCTCTACATCAAAAGTGGAGGTAGAAGACTGCTCAAGTGAATCTGACCCATCAGAAGATCTATCATGTATTCCAAGTGACTCCAATGTCAAAGTAGAAGGCAACCCTGTGACCATGTTTTGCTGGTTAAGCTGATGCAAGTAGTGGAAGTTAAGATGGCCAAACCGCTCATGCCATAATCTACTCACATCATTAAAGTGAGTGAGTGAAACAGTCAAAGGAGGATCAGGAACAAAGTGAGAAAACATATAGAGTCGTGATTGATGATCTGCTCTCCCAACTACAACTATAGAATCATTGTGCAACTCACATATCTCCACTAAACTAGGAGTGAACTCAACCCACTTGCCTAAACCTATGTGAGTGATCTGGTGTACCGATTGGAGATTAGTTGACAATGAGGGTACATAAGGAACATCATGGAATGTACCATCCCCCACATCAATAGACCCTCTCCCACACACCTCAACAAGAGTGTTATCACCCATCAATATAGAAGGCATAGTACATGGCTCCAAGGATGCAAGTTCTTCCTTAGATGAAGCCATTTGGTGTGAATCACCCGAATCAAGAACCCAAGTGGATGGTGAGGAAGCAATTGCAAAAAGGGCCTTGCCCTTTCCTTTCCCCTTGCTGTTTTCTTTTTCCTTGTTAGACCCTTCATTAGAACTTTGTTTGATAGACTCAAGAACACTGATATTATTCTTCTCAAGAATGTATGTCAAGTGATCAAGTTGTTTCTGCAAACATTTATGTTCATCATGACCAGGTCTTTTACAATAAGCACATTTGACCTTTTCTTTCTTAGGCTTATCGCCCTTGGAAGATGGTGTATCAATAGTTGCTTTTGAAGAAACTAGCATCTGATCCTTCTTTTCCTCACTATTCTTTTGTTTCTTGTCCTTACTATTGTTGTTACTACTTTGTCCTTGTTGTTCTTTTGTGCCTTGGTTGGCAGCCAAGGCATGTGACTTAGAGGACTTAAGAATGCCCATCTGGATTAGCTTGTCTTGTTCTCGAGTGAGATTGACAAAAAAATCATCTAAAGATGGCATGGTGAATTGAGTACCAAGTGCACCCTTAGTAGCATAGAAGGTAGAGACAAACACAGAATATTCTGAACTTAGCTTAGAGAGAATACTATGAATCAAATGTTCATCTTTCTTTTCAATTCCACATTGTTTTAACTGTAGCCTTAGTGATTTCAATTCGGTGAAGAAATCTTGGATTGTGTTGAAATTGCCTGGACTCAAACTAATTAATTCATTTTCCAACATATGACCCTTCATTGAATCTTGTGTGCCAAATAGTGTTTCTAGCTTTGTCCATACTTCATTTGGTGTATCCAAAGACTCAA
This sequence comes from Cupressus sempervirens, assembly GCA_028749045.1. Classification (NCBI taxonomy): domain Eukaryota; kingdom Viridiplantae; phylum Streptophyta; class Pinopsida; order Cupressales; family Cupressaceae; genus Cupressus; species Cupressus sempervirens. The sequence continues at coordinate 116,577,009 of CM053783.1, forward strand.
TGTGAAATAGCAAGTCAGGAGAAACAGACAAACACAATGTTCCAAATGCTTCATCACATTTGTTAAACCACTTAGGCTTGTCTTCATCTTTAGCAGGTTCAGTTTCAAGTCCCATAGTTATCCTATTTAATCCATCTTTCCTTAAGTGAATTATCATGCATGATTTCCACTCAAAGTAATTGTATGGAGTTAGGATGGAAATATTTGTTTGATCCATGATGAAGAAATGTAGAGAAGAAATGCTAGAAAGAAGAGAACCCAGCCATGACAATGCCCCCCCCCCCCCCCCCTTTTTACTCAATCAAAGAACCCCCTCCCAAAGAAATATGATTTGACACTTTATTTTAGTGCATTTACAACTACCACTAGAAAAAGATACTTAGTGGTCTTGATTTCAATACATTACAAACCCTCATGAAGAGCATATGCTAAAAGTGAAACTTGAGCACAATAATCAAGGAAACAAATAGCACCACTATGATCTACTCAAAAAATCATGCACTTTCAAAAAAAGAATCACCTCGATACGAGGTCGTATGAGAAATTTATGATCCTTCGAAGTTTCTAAAACGAGAACTGCGCACAGTCACGGCTAAGAATCTTCAATTTTTGAAGAATTCATGCATGAAAATCAAAAAACAACTTCATTAGTGGATAGAGCACAAAAAAATAGCCAAGTTCATAACAAGAATCATCAAAATCGAAGTCCATATGAGCAAGAATGAGACATTTGAAAACTGCATTCAAATCTATGACTGCCAACGGAGAGGGGTATGGCTGTAGCTTTGCATGCTCGATTTTAAAAAATATACAGCTTGCATGCAAAATCTAAAAGCTACCCAGATGGTTTTTCGGGGCTGCGAACAAAATCCAGAAAGCATTTTTCATGCTGATGTATAGAAGATGTTGTTGTAGTGTAAATTAGACGCCTTTAACAGTAAAAAATGGCTCCAAAAATCAAAAAATGACCCCAGCAAACAAAAATATGAAATAAAAATGCTAGATCAGCTTCTTAAGTCCATTAATGGCATGCTGAAACCTACAAAACTGATTGAAAACTCTAAATATGCAAGTTGGTTGTCAGATTTGAGATTGAAACCCCAGAGAAAAATTATTTTTGTCAAAACAATTCTGATTCTCAGGATCATCCAAAGATGCAAGAGAAGAGCATACTTCATTTTTCAAAAAACTACAATAAATTTTATTTGTCCCCCCTGAATCTCTCAAATAAGGAAACTATAATCCACTCTTGCACATAGAAAAGCTTTGATACCATGTTAGAATCTAATAAGATTAATAACCCAGAAAACTAGTGCAAAGAGTAAATATCTAAACTATGAATGCAAATGATACAAAATCAAAATAGCATCATAGAGTTAGTCTCCAAGAGAGTAATGCAAATGTTGGAAGAAAAATAGCATTAAGAGGATGAAAAAACAAGAGATGCAAATACAAGCCAGGTAGCATGCTTATATAGGCTAGGAAGAGGGAGGAGGTGGCAACACCAACCAATAAGGAGCAACCATCTATCGAACTAAAGATAGCGAAGTATCTTCCCAAGATAGCTAATTGATGCTCACATGTAGGAATGTGACACCTCACAACCATTCACCTAATAAGACATGCTTTATTAACCTAAGCGAGATTATTAAAAGTGTAGAAAAAACCTAGCAAAATAGGAAAAATAAAAAATTACACTAACAAAATTCAATCAACAATCAGGATTAAAGTTGAAGTTCAGTCATAAAGGGAGATTCCCAAATTAAAGAGAGTTAACAGATTTAATTTGAGTAAAATAAGGAGTTCATTGATTTAATTTGAGTAGAAAAAGGAGTTAACTGATTTAACTCATTTTTAATCAATAGTGAACTGAAAATTTCCCTTTTTGGACTGAAGAGAGATTTTGTTGAGATATTTAATTTAATAAAATAGGATATGCTCTCATAATTACTTTTTCTATTTAATTAAATAATATTTTAATTAATTAGAAACACTTTTATTATTTAATTACATAACTTCATTTAATTAATTAGGAATGGCTTTCTATTTAATTAAATAACTTTGTTTAATTAATTAGAAGTAAGTACTTCATTTAATTAAATAATTTTATTTAATTAATAAAAAATACCTTTCCCATTTAATTAAATAATTACATTTAATTAATCAAGATAGGCATATTTATTAAATGTATGTGAAAATATGAGCAAATGTGAGTATGAATTTCAGCTGTGATCCGATGCAAATTCTCCAAATTCATCCTCTCCTAAAATGAAGAGATGAGGGTCTCTTACATAGACTTTCCTAGAATCCATCAACGGTTGAGATCAAATTCCATCAATAGTCAGGATTAAAGTTGAAGTTCAGTCATAAAGGGAGATTTCCAAATTAAAGGGAGTTAACAGATTTAATTTGAGTAAAATAAGGAGTTAATTGATTTAATTTGAGTAGAAAAAGGACTTAAATTTAACTCATTTTTTATCAATAGTGAACTAAAAATTTCCCTTTTTGAACTGAAGAGAGATTTTGTTAAGATATTTAATTTAATAAAATGAGATATGCTCTCATAATTACTTTTTCTATTTAATTAAATAATCTTTTAATTAATTAGAGACACTTTTCTTATTTAATTAAATAACTTTATTTAATTAATTAGGAATGGCTTCCTATTTAATTAAATAACTTTGTTTAATTAATTAGAAGTAAGTACTCCATTTAATCAAATAATTTCTTTTAATTAATTAGAAATACCTTTCCCATTTAATTAAATAATTATATTTAATTAATCAAGATAGGCGTATTTATTAAATGTATGTAAAAGTATGAGCAAATGTGAGTATGAATTCCAGCAGCGATTCGATGTAAATTCTTCAAATTCATCCTCTCCTAAAATGAAGAGATGAGGGTCTCTTAAATAGATTTTCCTTGAATTCATCAACGGTTGAGATAAAATTCAATCAACATGTGAGGCCTCGCCCCGACCCATCGTAGCATAGTGATACATTACCCTTATTTTGTTATTCACGACTCGAGATGTCGAGATATTATCTGATGCTTAGAACATATTTTATTATTCATGTTGTGTGATGTTATTTTTCAGATATATTTGATGTTTGTGATTTAATGTTTCATGTATATGTATGTTGATGAAATCAGTAAATGTAGGATTGAGACTTTGATTTAAGATATTTTAAATGATTAAAAATTAAGTAGGATAAAGAAACCCTTATTGATGTATGTTTTAATCTATGTAAATTTTTGAATACGTATACATTTATGTACATGTGATTTTACGGGACTACTGATGTGTGCAATGAGGGTGCAGATATTTAGTCGAAAAACCCTACGGAGGAACAGAACTGATCTCTATGTGCTAAATTTGAAAACCTTGTTGTTCGTAATTCACGTATTTGTATTGTGAGATGTATCTATGCATCTTCTTTGTTTAGTGAAGGTTAATGTTCGTAATTATTTTCTTTCAGTGTCGCTTGACACTCGTAAAATGATTATGTGCTTTGATGTGCTGTTTAGGGTTAATTGTTTAACTTTTGGACCAAGTTGGTTTAAGTTAGTGTAAGTTTTCTATTATGTTCTTAATTAGGGTTAGTCATCTCTAATCCGAATTAGTGCCTATTTGCATGATAGAGTAGTTAGATGGTCCTATTTTATTCTTAGATTTTATTTGACTCTAAACCTCTTTCCTAAGGCTTTTAATCATGTTTTTATTCTAACCAAAGGGTATGGGAATGGGTTAGGTCTCTTTTCTAACCCCTAAGCCCCTTTTTTTGACTTTTGAGGTCACTCAAAAAGTCCCTTTTTGCTTTTGTGTGAAAATTGATCATGGTTATCTTGAGTTACCTCACCTCATCTCCACTTAGGGTGTAACCATAGTGTAGGTTGAGTTAGGAGTTTCTAGAGTTGCTAGTGGGTGGAAATAGTTATTGCTCCTTTTGGGTGGTTGAGTTGGAGGCTTATTTAGAGGCCTTCCTTGGACTAGTTGGTTGTTACCCAATCTCTACATTTAGAGAGGAATTCTTGAAGGTTGAAGGAAGGAAAGGGATACTCTACTCAAACTTGTTCATTGCCATTACCTCTTTGTGAAGGTAGGAAATCCTCATCTCCCTTACTCAATTTTTTTTTGTTTTGTTTCATGTTCTTGTTACCTTGTTGTTGTTTCACTATTTGCATGGTTGTGGGTATGTTGGAAAGATTTGTAAACCATGTCATTTTGGTTGTTTTCCTTTCTTGTTTATGTTTGCAATTTTGAGTTTTTCCTTGCATGGGTGTTTTGGTATTACTCACCCTTGGAGAGGGCAGAAGTGACCAATTAAGGGAGAGGTCTATCTAGTTGGACTCCAACCAGTGTAGAGTCTCTTCTCAGGATGAGAAGAGGGATAAAGGGTAGGGTGTTATGGGCCCCTATCCGTCAGCACAAACCTGGTATGAATATTGCATGTTTAAATGGAAGAATGGAAGTTCTTGATTATTAGCCCTGATTGGGCATCTGAATTGGTGTTGTGCTTGACTTCTCCTATTGGAAGAATCCACCTTTCCCTAGTCTTGATTCATTGTGAATCCTATTGTATAAACCATGTATGATTATGCATGTTTGATTTTTTTTTGGTTCTGTTTGGTTGTCACCCGATCAGATATTGGTTTCCTCCATGGTTCTTGAAATGAGATTTAGAAAACATTACAAATTCCTTGATTTTGATCATGAGGAAAATTTTGATTTAATTGTTGAAATTTGGGATTGAAATCCTATTGTAAATTGTATTTTAAACCTTATTGTAAATGGCAACGAAATTGGGTTTTCTTCCTGATTCTTTCCCGGCTGAGCCTTTGAATCAGGTTTGCCAATAAAATTGGTGTTGAGCATATTTGGTTATCATGTGATTTAATTGTGTATTAAATTTAATATGGTTGCACATAAAAGAAAAATAGAATAACGAATAATGTCATGAATTGTGATATTTCAAGTTTTTAAATTGTTAGGAAGAACAAATTGATAGAATGAAATTTTTCAAATATGATGTATAAGTATTATGATGAGATCAAATCGAGGGCAAACCCTATATTATGAAATCAAAGATATTTCATTTCTTGATAAATTTTATAGTGGTTATAATAAAATTTGAATTAGAATAATCCACCACCTTTTCAATTATGTGTATAGTATCATTCACCTCCTAAGTTCTTCAAAATATGATCAATTGGATTGAGAGGTTGTATTCCTGAAATTAAAAAAAAAAAAATCATAAGAATTTAGAACTCATACCATGTCCTTGAAGAATTAATATAAAACATACATGTTTAAATAAGAGACTAAGAGACTATACCTAATGTACTCCCTTGCATTGGCATGCTTGTATAAAGGAAAAAATGTTAATAATACATTTGATTAAATCCTAAGTAACATAAATGAAATGCATAATATAACATGACCATGCCTTGTTAAAATTTTGCTTCAAAAAAAAAAATATATGCACTCCTAGGAGTAAAAACTCTCTAGAAAATTCATGAGGAGAAAATTTCATTCCTTCCAAGACCACAGAGCATATTCTTGAATAGATTCCTTCCTAAGAGAATAAAGAAATAAAAGAAATCTTATGTAAATCTCCTTGGTGCATAAAATTGAATAATATATATATATATTTATTTTTAAAAAAAAGTTAATATCTATATACTTTATTGCCTCCTTTCCAAATCAATTTCACCCATAAAACTTTATGAGCTAATGCATACCCTTTTTCCTCCATAAGGGATGTCAGTTTTTGTTTGAATTAAAGTGGACTTTTTTTTAAATTAAGTCTTTTGTATGTGGGAGGCTGACATCATTCTGTCCCCCACATCCCATCTCCCATCTATCTCTTACCTTATGGAGTGCTCACCTTCTTCTTGCACTTTCAACAAGTTGCAAATGTATTTAAAATGCATCTAGAACTTTAGCCGCCCACCTTTGTTTGGGGTCTGCACCTGTCAGCGTGGGGTAGAGCGTTGTCCCAAGGACAACACTTGGGAAGCGCTTCCTTGGGAAGCGCTGCCCATAGAGGTGGGTAGGGGGTAGGTGTAGGGTGGGGGTAGGTGTAGGGAGGAGGGGTTAAGATAGTATAGGTTAGTTTAATTTGAGGTTGTTTTATAGAGTTAGTTTGTTAATTTATTTGTTTGTTAGAATTAGTTTAAGTTCGGATTACTTAATGTTAGATTTAATTGTTTTTGCTGGTTATTTATGCTTGTTAAAATTTTAATATATATAATATATTTGTTTTGTGGTAGTATCTTTTTTTTAGCATGTTTTAGAAAAGTCATTAAGTTAGTTAAATGTAATTAAGTTTAGAACTATGACTAGTCAATTATATTAGTTTTACTTAGCTTTATTTTTTTGTGATTAATTTAGTTGTTTATATATTAATGTTAATTTATTTAGTTTTGTAATATTTTTAGTTTCGATTAGATATATGTAAACCTGTATATGGTATTTAATTTAAGATAAATTTTGTTTAGATTTAAGTTAAATCTTAGATTTTAGAAATGTTAGTATTAAATAGAATTTTGTGAATTTGGTCTTTAATAAATTGATTTATTAAATTAACTTTGTAAAAGATAGTTAGCATCAGATTGTAATATTAATGGGTTTAATTAAGAAGGTTGGTCCCTTGTATTAAAATTTAATAGACTAATTAACAATCTATTTAAATTAATGATCGATATCAATCTTATCACATAAGATATAATTGTCTTCATGTTAAAATCTTAAGACATAATGTAGAGAATCTGTACGCAAAATGTTATCTCAATCATTTCATCTTAAAGCACTTTATTTAATAACTATACTTAGTAATGTTTTAACCAAATTAATGATAAAGGATAAATCAATGATTAATTCCTGTGTGAAGATTTTAAAACTTAAGACGTATCGAAGAGATCTTTTTCTTAAACTGTAATCACAATCATTTTAAACTTAGAACTTGTTTATTTAATAATTATTTTTAAAAAAAAAATTTGTGTTTTTTTTGCCCTCATAGTTTGGGCATGACACAACGGTCAAGATTAAATTTGAAGTTCAGTCATAAAGGGAGATTCCCAAATTAAAGGGAGTTAATAGATTTAACTCATTTTTTATCAATAGTGAACTGAAAATTTCCCTTTTTGAACTAAAGAGAGATTTTGTTGAGATATTTAATTTAATAAAATGAGATATGCTCTCATAATTACTTTTACTATTTAATTAAATAATCTTTTAATTAATTACAGACACTTTTTTTATTTAATTAAACAACTTCATTTAATTAATTAGGAATGGCTTCCTATTTAATTAAATAACTTTATTTAATTAATTAGAAGTAAGTACACCATTTAATTAAATAATTTCATTTAATTAATTAGAAATACATTTCCCATTTAATTAAATAATTACATTTAATTAATCAAGATAGGCATATTTATTAACTTTATGTAAAAATATGAGCAAATGTGAGTATGAATTCCAGCAGTGATTCGATGCAAATTCTCCAAATTCATCCTCTCCTAAAATGAAGAGATGAGGGCTTCTTAAATAGACTTTCCTGTAATCCATCAACGGTTGAAATCAAATTCAAAAAATGGTCAAGATTAAAGTTGAAGTTCAGTCATAAAGGAAGATTCCCAAATTAAAGGGAGTTAACAGATTTAATTTGAGTAAAATAAGGAGTTAAATGATTTAATTTGAGTAGAAAAAGCAGTTAATTGATTTAACTCATTTTTTATCAATAGTGAACTGAAAATTTTTCTTTTTGAACTGAAGAGAGATTTTGTTGAGATATTTAATTTAATAAAATGAGATATGCTCTCATAATTAGTTTTTCTATTTAATTAAATAATCTTTTAATTAATTTGAGACACTTTTCTTATTTAATTAAATAACTTTATTTAATTAATTAGGAATGGCTTCCTATTTGATTAAATAACTTTGTTTAATTAATTAGAAGTAAGTACTCCATTTAATTAAATAATTTTGTTTAATTAATTAGAAATACCTTTTCATTTTAATTAAATAATTACATTTAATTAATCAAGATAGGTGTATTTATTTAATGTATGTAAAAATATGAGCAAATGTGAGTATGAATTTCAGCAGCGGTTCGATCCAAATTCTCCAAATTCATCCTCTCCTAAAATGAAGAGATGAGGGTCTCTTAAATAGACTTTCCTTGAATCTATCAACGGTTGAGATCAAATTTAATCAACGGTCAGCATTAAAGTTGAAGTTCAGTCATAAAGGAAAATTCCCAAATTAAAGAGAGTTAAAAGATTTAATTTAATAAAATGAGATATGCTCTCATAATTACTTTTTCTATTTAATTAAATAATCTTTTACTTAATTAGAAACACTATTCTTAATTAATTAAATAACTTCATTTAATTAATTAGGAATGGCTTACTATTTAATTAAATAACTTTTTTTAGTTAATTAGAAGCAATTACTCCATTTAATTAAATAATTTCGTTTAATTAATTAGAAATACATTTCCCATTTAATTAAATAATTACATTTGTATTTATTAAATGTATCTAAAAATATGAGCAAATGTGAGTGTGAATTCCTACAGCGATTCGATGCAAATTCTTCAAATTCATTTTCTTCAAAAATGAAGAGATGAGGGTCTCTTAAATAGCCTTTCCTTAAATCCATCAACTGTTGAGATCAAATTCAATCAACGGTTAGGATTAAAGTTAAAGTTTAGTCATAAAGGAAAATTTCCAAATTAAAGAGAGTTAACAGATTTAATTTGGGTAAAATAAGGAGTTAGCTGATTTAATTTGAGTAGAAAAAGGAGTTAACTGATTTAACTCATTTTTTATCAATAGTGAATTGAAAATTTTCCTTTTTCAATTGAAGAGAGATTTTGTTGAGATATTTAATTTAATAAAATGAGATATGATCTCATAATTACTTTTTTTATTTAATTAAATAATCTTTTAATTAATTAGACACTTTTCTTATTCAATTAAATAACTTTAACTAATTAATTAAAAATGGCTTCCTATTTAATCAAATAACTTTGTTTAATTAATTAGAAGTAAGTACTCCATTTAGATAAATAATTTCATTTAATTAATTAAAATTATCTTTCCCATTTAATTAAATAATTATATTTAATTAATCAAGATAGTTGTGTTTATTAAATGTATGTAAAAATATGAGCAAATGGGAGTATGAATTCCAGTAGTGATTCGATGCAAATTTTTTAAATTCATCCTCTCCTAAAATGAAGAGATGAGGGTCTCTTAAATAGACTTTCCTGGAATCCATCAATGGTTCAGATCAAATTCAATCGGTTAGAATTAAAGGTGAAGTTCAGTCATAAAGGGAGATTTCCAAATTATAGAGAGTTAACAGATTTAATTTGAGTAAAATAAGGAGTTAACTGATTTAATTTGAGTAGAAAAAAGAGTTAACTGATTTAACTCATTTTTTATCAATAGTGAACTGAAAAATTTCCTTTTTGAAATGTATTTTTTTTTTTTTTGAGATATTTAATTTAATAAAATGAGATATGCTCTCATAATTACTTTTTCTATTTAATTAAATAATCTTTTAATTAATTAGAGACACTTTTCTTATTTAATTAAATAACATCATTTAATTATATAGGAATGGCTTACTATTTAATTAAATAACTTTGTTTAATTAATTATAAGTAAGTACTTCATTTAATTAAATAATTTTGTTTAATTCATTAGAAATACCTTTCTCATTTAATTAAATAATTACATTTAATTAATCAAGATAGGTGTATTTATTAAATGTATGTTAAAATATGAGCAAATGTGAGTATGAATTCAAGCACCGATTCAATGCAAATTCTCCAAATTCATCCTCTGCTTAAATGAAGAGATGAGGGTCTCTTAAATAGACTTTCTTGGAATCCATGAACGACTGATATCAATAGTGAACTAAAAATTTCTCTTTTTGAACTTAAGAAAGATTTTGTTGAGATATTTAATTTAATAAAATGAGATATGCTCTCATAATTAATTTTTTTATTTAATTAAATAATCTTTTAGTTAATTAGAGACACTTCTTATTTAATTAAATAACTTCATTTAATTAATTATGAATGAATTTCTATTTAATTAAATAACTTGATTTAATTAATTAGAAATAAGTACTCCATTTAATTAAATAATTTCATTTAATTAATTAGAAATATGTTTCCCACTTAATTAAATAATTACATTTAATTAATAAAGATAGGTGTATTTATTAAATGTATGTAAAAATATGAGCAAATCTGTGTATGAATTTCAGCAGCAATTCGATCCAAATTCTCCAAATTCATCCTCTCTTAAAATGAATAGATGAGTGTCTCTTAAATAGACTTTCTTTGAATCCATTAATGGTTGAGATCAAATTCAATCAACGGCCAGGATTAAAGTTGAAGTTCAGTCATAAAGGGAGATTCCCAACTTAAAGGGATTTAACAGATTTAATTTGAGTAAAATAAAGAGTTAACTGATTTAATTTGAATAGAAAAAGGAGTTAACTGATTTAACTCATTTTTTATCAATAGTGAACTAAAAATTTCCCTTTTTGAACTAAAGAGAGATTTTGTTGAGATATTTAATTTAATAAAATGAGATATGCTCTCATAATTACTTTTTTCTATTTAATTAAATAATATTTTAATTAATTAGAGACACTTTTTTTATTTAATTAAATAACTTTATTTAATTAATTAGAAGTAAGTACTCCATTTAATTAAATAATTTTTTTTAATTAATTAGAAATACCTTTCCTATTTAATTAAATAATTATATTTAATTAATCAAGATAAGCGTATTTATTAAATGTATGTAAAAATATGAGCAAATATGCGTCTAAATTCCAGCAGTGATTCGATGCAAATTCTTCATATTCATCCTCTCCTAAAATGAAGAGATGAGGGTCTCTTAAATAGTCTTTTCTGAAATCCATCATTGGTTGAGATCAAATTCAATCAATGGTCAGGATTAAAGTTGAAGTTCAGTCATAAAGGGAGATTCCTAAATTAAAAGGAGTTAACAAATTTAATTTGAGTAAAATAAGGAGTTAACTGATTTAATTTGAGTAGAAAAAAGAGTTAACTCATTTAACTCATTTTTTATCAATAGTGAACTGAAAATTTTCCTTTTTGAACTGAAGAGAGATTTTGTTGAGATATTTAATTTAATAAAACGAGATATGCTCTCATAATTACTTTTTCTATTTAATTAAATAATCTCTTAATTAATTAGAAACACTTTTCTTATTTAATTAAATAACTTTATTTAATTAATTAGGAATGACTTCCTATTTAATTAAATAACTTTGTTTAATTAATTAGAAGTAAGTACTCCATTTAATTAAATAATTTCATTTAATTAATTAGAAATACCTTTTCCATTTAATTAAATAATTATATTTAATTAATCAACATAGGCATATTTATTAAATGTATGTGAAAATATGAGCAAATGCGAGTATGAATTCTGGCAGCGATTCGATGCAAATTCTCCAAATTCATCCTCTCCTAAAATGAAGAGATGAGGGTCTCTTAAATAGACTTTCTTGAAATCCATCAATGGTTGAGACCAAATTCAATCAACGGTCAGGATTAAAGTTGAAGTTGAGTCATAAAGGGAGATTCCCAAATTAAAGGGAGTTAACAGATTTAATTTGAGTAAAATAAAGAGTTAACTGATTTAATTTAAGTAGAAAAAAGAGTTAACTGATTTAACTCATTTTTTTATCAATAGTGAACTTAAAATTTCCTTTTTTGAACTGAAGAGAGATTTTTTTGAGATATTTAATTTAATAAAATGAGATATGCTCTTATAATTACTGTAGTACCTGCCCCTAGTTCGCATTTTTTTTATCATTGTTAAACTCTTTTAAGAGCTAGTTTTTTGTTGATGGTTAGCAGTATTGTTATGAGACTATAAGATATTATGTTATGGATTTAGTTTATTATGTGATGAGATTACTTAGACTCTACATTTCATGTATGTAAGATGATTATTTTTAGTGTTCGCAATTATTGATGATGATTATTACATTTCTTTTAGTTATTAATGATGATTAGTAAGATGATTTATTATCATATGTGTTTTCTTATGGATACTTACCCCATACTTGCATGTGTATGGTGTGCGTGTTTGCTTTACGTATTTCCTTTTGTATGGCATGTCTGATGTGGTTAAGGAAGGGAGTCGTAGTCACCTGGTAGTCGGGATCTACATGATGCACCACTTCCTGTCATTGTCTGTTTAGTTTAGTATATATTGTGTTTGTACATGCATGGTTTTTATGCAAGTTGCAGGTATCGGGTATCGACTTCTCTAAATTTTTAGGATGAGCATACCCTATCACATTATCTCAATGATAAGAGAGGAGAGATAATTCTCAAGTCCAAATCCTAACCCTTTAAGCCATTTGTCCTAATTGAAAATTAGGACAATTGTCTGAGTTGAGTACCCTTCGAATATGTCAGATGACATAATTCATGATAAAAACCCTTGGTTTGATTTTGTATGTATTTTGGCTATGATGAATTTTTATATTTTATTCTTGTGAGTTTTTAGTGTATTTTCTATTAATTAAGCCTAATTCTTGAAAGTTGTCATGTAGATAACACAGGAGTTTGCACTCTAAGAATGCATAAGTTGTCTACACTTAGGAGTTAGCATTTTATTTGAGCACATGGTGTCTACAACCTTAAGACTCATCTAGAAGGTTGGAGAAGACTCATGCTTGGTTTTCATGATTATCTTCTAGTTGTTTCTAAAGACACTCTAGATGCATCTTAGAGGCCTTTAAATAGAGGCTCTCCTAGTGTGTTTGGACAAGCTTAATGGAAGCTACAAGCTATATAATGCCCCGTCAAGGGATCCAAATAATTTCACTAAGTTTACCTAACAAATATTTTTTAAACATTAAAGATAAACCATTCACAACACTTGCGGAAGCAATAGCAACAATTCGAATAAAAGTAAACATAACATACATAACAAGGTACATTCTTTAAAGATCCCTTAACATTGAATCATATCTAATAATAACCATTGTTCTAACATCACATCCTTATGAAATAACAATAATACATCCAATGTTCTTAAATAATATACAAGTGTCCTTTTTGTAATTACATTTCAGTTTAGCTCAATCATCCTCTGTATATGTTACAAAGTATGAAAGTATAAACATCCATGTAAATAAAGTACATCATCATCCAATATTAATTCATGATGCAATAACATAAATAAAATTACATATCATACATGATAAAACATCACAAAAGATATAAACATCCATCATAAAAGATAACCATATAACAAAAACATAAATAACTAAGTGTACGGTTCCTCCCAACCATTAATAGCATCATTAGACCATCATAGATCTTAGCCATCCCTCTGTGCATAACATTCCAAAGCATCGAAGAGATCATCGGTATTATCATAGTAGGAATGTCACTCCTAAAACATCCTACTAACATGCAAAGTAAAGCATAAGATATCATCATCTAACATATGCAAATCATCAATATAAGAAACATACTAGTAAAACACATCCATCATAAGGTATATCATCAATCATAATGATCTAAGAACAGAATGAAGATAAATACCGACCAAGAAAGTATCAGCCACGGTGTCTCAGACAGATCTCAAATGATAAGAGTGATAAAACACTACCACCCGACCGCATGGAACCTAAGTGGTCCACTCCCACCATGCTGAGGAGATGATCTCAAGTCCCAAATAGGATATCAATTCTCAAAGCACAAATCTCTATAAGTTTAGGAATCCTAAAAGTATACTAACTCAAAGGTTCCATCACACAAAATCGACATCTAATTCTTAGAGGCACACAAGACATGTAGGAAACCTACTCTGCAAGTGGGAAAGTGTCATCACATTTATCACGTACAAGTTACCCTGGCAGTTAGCTAAACTCTACAGGTTCATACTGATCTCATGCGGCCACTAGTATCCTCTCATACTAACGAGGCATACTACGGAATGCACGGTCGCAACCATGGATTCTCACTACTCTCATCCTAGCCTGTACAAGCACTCAACGCATGAGCGAGAACCAAAACAATTATCTTTTTAGGTTCATTTAATCCCCATTTAGTGTGTAAATGTTATCACTTATTAACCAAACTTACAATGAGTTACTCTGGCAGCCACTTAGGGCTCCGGCCCCCATTGCAAGCCACTTCCTGATACTACAAGTAGATTACCTACCCTAAGCTCATGGAATCATAAAATCAGCACAGTCCTGTACAAGCGACTATAAAGAAAATCTAAAAGATAATCCATAAAAAGAATCATCAAATATCCATGATAAAAGCATCAAATATCCATAATAAGAATCATCAAATCACCAAGATAAGAATCATCAAATCTCTATGAGCATCTGAAAAACATCCATAGAAAATCATGATCACAACAGTTCTCTATTGGCAACTGAAGGCATCACTGATAATCATAATAATGATTGATTCTCAGTAACCAAAATATATCTCAAAATAAATCACCATATCCATTGGTTCTTCAACAAGAAACCAAGAATATCAAATCATACTGATCGAAGACTCCAAAATGGTTAAGTCAAACATATCACAACAGGGTAAAAGCACAAACCTGTGTCACCTTTTATAAAGAAATGTGATATCAGAATGTGACAGTTCAACATTAATGACAAAAAAAATGGTATTTTTGTTTAAAATATGAAGACGATGTAAACTGATGAAATGTTTAGAATTGTATCAATTGTATGTCTATAATTTTTATAATTTTTTTGTCTAAGAATTTATTCATTTTATTTTATTTTTAAGTCTCTTTTTTAGTTGTAAAAAATATAAGATGTAGTTCCCGTCAAACAAGTATGTGCAAATCATCTTTTTTTGTTCTGATTTGAAAATATTCTATAGATGACATGTATAGCTAGTGAACAAAAAAAGAAATAATTATTTTTGATGTATATTTTCTTTGTTATAAGTACTCAAGTTCGACCTTATTAGAATCCAATAGTTTTTTCCTCCTGTCAAAACTTCCCTATCAAATCTATACCTTCTTGAAAAAAAATTACATATTCGTGAAGAGGATTCTCTTCTCTAGTGATAAATATTTTTTATTTATTTTTTTGATATGATTTACTATTTTTTTTCAGTTTTTGAGAGAGCATCTTCTAAAATGTTGAAATATTGACTTATAATATTTTGAGATTATAACATGTTGTATCTAATAAAAACACTCAAAATTTTATAGAATGATGATATTGAATTTGAGATCTATTAAAGGGTATTTTTAGTTTTTTTTTTTAAATTGAGTTTTGATAGAGAAATGAGATTTGACCAAAATAGATTTTTGTATCACAAATGGTGACATAGATTTGTGCTTTTACCCAACATGACATCATCAAAAAATAAATCAACATTTCAATCCCATCATAGTGACTAGAAAGTAATCCAAGGATAACTAATCGATGACTCAAAAATGATTAGCTCAAATGTCTCATACACATACATCTTAGCTTCACACATGAAGATTGATGAACAAATACACACATTTTATAGAGTATACAATCACATTATCATGGTTGGGCTTATAAAGATCGAGACCAAATAAGATCAACATGCCAACACATCTCATAACCCCCCGAGCCTCTAGTAACAGCCTAAGACTGGTCAACACTAGTCAACCCAAAAACCCAAAACAAGAAGCATATAGAATAGACAATACAAACACATGTTTTGGTTTACTAAATTCACATAGTTAAATTAATTCTAGAGCTTCGATTTTCATTTCAAGTATACTTCAAGTGTCTAAGTTTCATCATTTGACCTACAAGTCAACCCATTTATTTCCCCGATAGCATTATCTTTCTATTATTAAGAATTACATCTTAAGGATAAATATTCACTGAACTGATCATCATTGACCTTTAATTAAATTTTTCTTTATATTTAACGATGATCCATATTCTAATTGATTAACCTTCAACTTTTCTAGGATCATTATTCGTTATATTATAAGAGGACCAATTATCATTCTTCAAATAAGAGATCATAACTTTATTAGAATAATCAATTAATATCGGTTCACAATCCTTGAGCTTTTATCATTCTAATAATTCTCAATTATATATTACTAAATCTTCACCATTAAAATGTCTAAAGTCGTTATTCAAGTCATCGAAATAAGACCTATCAAATTTGATACCAGTATTTCGACAATCTCATTAAAATAATTATATCAATTAAATATCCATTACATAACTTAATTATTAATTAAATCTAATTAACTCTCATTAATTGATTTAATTAATAATTGCATAACCATAGCAATGTTTTAATTAATGTCAATTGACAAATAACTAACTAGAATTCTGTAAGTTAAAAGTCAACTATAATCTAGTACACAAATATTCATATTCATAGTTCAATAATAATAACTTGTTAATATTTAATAACAAGCTATATTGAAAATCTTATTCATAAATCTATAATGACCACATTCGTCACTCTGCAACAATGTTCCCATTTATATTTTAATAATAACAAGTTATAATAAATCTCCAATACCAAGTATTATTATCTCAAATAAGTTTCCCCTATGTATGTTGATTCAGTTAATTGATACTCTTCCAAATTATTAACCAATTCAATTTGATTAATATCTTTTACAGTACTTCAATCATTAACTAATCTTCTTTATATTAACTCTAATCGTATTAATTTAAATTATTTATACTATTATTTATTAATAGTTTGTTAGACCCAACAAACATTAATAAATAATAAACGCATCAAAACTATTATTAATCGATTTAGAGAACCTTACATAAGATTCATTAGCTAACTCTTAATACCATTAAAGTATATCAATAATTTAGTTAATAATATATATAAAGTATTAATAATAGCATAATAAGTCAAATTATAACAGTGACTCCATGTCAATTAAATCTTAATCCATTATTATTAAAGTCTCCTCATTTAAAAACGCAATATAAAATTACCATCTCTAAATTATTTAATATATATTAAATAGTATGTAATATACATTATAAAAAGTCTACTATATAAACTATATTAAAATCTCTTTTCTTTTAATTTTTTCTCATTTAAAAATTTATTTACTTAGATTGACTAATAATTAATTACACTTCTTCTACTATTAAGTAATCTTAATTAAATTTGATTTAATTAGATTAGATAATAAATCATATAAAACTAATGCATATTAATAAGATTCTAATAAGGAAAGATTGCAATAATATATTTAATTTATTTCATGCTTTGATATATTATTTTTGTTAAGTTTAAGCATAAAGAACTCTTGGTTATGAAAAATGAAGAATTATCTGTCCTTGAATAAAATAGTCTTAGTACGGTAGTCATATCTCCCTAATGAACTGTTAAATCAAGCTAAAATTTAAATATGTTGGAGAGGACCAAATTGTGCCAATTCTGACCAGAGTGATCGAATAAATTCAATCACGATAAAAAATTATGAATGATTGTGTTTGGTTCTATCCAAGAGGCAGCGACAGGGCAGTTTGTGATGAATTAAGAATTTCTCCTAAAAGGTAATTGTTCTCTAAATTCACCCATTCATCCATCTATTAGATTTGTTCGTACGCATCTAAAAATATAATTGATAGAAAGATTACATCTAACTATTCAAATTTTTAACTTAAAATTTCTATTTTAATTTCAAATATTGTCTATCTAATTTCACAATATAAATTCGAACCCAAACCCGATTAAGATCTAATTTCTTTCTCATTTGGAACTAGAGTTTTTCTATTATTTTCTTATCAACCAAATAAAATATGTAGATTCCAATTTCAAATTGTAGATTTAATCACAGAGAGTATTCAGACACATATAACAAATAATATGAAGATGGGAAGAGAAATAGTGCAAAGAGAATATGCGAATATCATGAGTGCACCTAGACACTGATGCTAAATTGTCATGCCTCAGAAGTCAATAAAAAATCCCTTCCTTCTCCATTATTCGCTATTCTTCCAAGATCCAAGCCAACTGAAGACCTCCAAGTGACTAGAAGTGCTAGAAGAAGCATAGAAGCATGTAGAAACATATCAGCATATGAGCTTCTCCAATGCATGTAAGCTTGAAGCTTCTATTTTATCTTGAAGCTTGTAGCTTGTAGCTTCCATTAAGCTTTCATTTAAGCTTCTATTTAGCTTGTCCAAACACACTAGGAGAGCCTCTATTTAAAAGCCTCTAAGATGCATCTAGAGTGTCTCTAGAAACAACTAAAAGATAAGCATGAAAGCTAAGCATGAGTCCTCTCAAATCTTCTAGATAAGTCTTAAGGTTGTAGACACCATGTGCTCAAATAAAATGCTACCTTCTAAGTGTAGACAACTTGTGCATTCTTAGAGTGCAAACTCTTATGTTGTCTACATGACAACTCTCAAGAATTCACAAACTCCTATGTGAGCAAATATTAAAATAATGCACAATCATTAATATAATATTTAATTTACTTTTTCCAATTTAATTTATTTATTTGTTAAATCTCATGCACTAACTTTAATAATTTCACTTTTTAATCTTAATATATTTATATTTTAATCATATGAGATTTAAAATCTTTTATTAATTTAAATATATTTCCCACTTTTAGATTTCATTTTTCAAAACTTAATTGTTAAAATATTTATTTGCTTTAATAATAATATTATTTAGTCATTTATTTAAAAATGAACGTCAAATATATTATTATTAAAATAAATATTGTCACATTCCAAATTTAAACTTTAAACTTTTTATTTTCAAATTTAATTATTTTATTTAATTAATTTTTCAATTAATTAAATCAAATAAGTATTAAAATATCATATTAATTTTTTATTTAATTAAACCATTAATTAAATCTTTTAATTAGGCTTAATTAATAGAAAATACATCAAAGACTCATAAGGTAAAAATATGAAAACCCATCATAGCAAAAATACATACAAAATCAAACCAAAGGTTAATATCACGAATTATGTCATCCAACATATTCCTAAGGTACTCAACTCATATACTTGTCTTAATTTTCTAATTAGAACAAATGACTTAAAGGGTTGGGATTTGGAATTGAGAATTTATTTTTTCTCTCTTATCATTGAGATGATGTGATAGGGTACGCTCATCCTGGCAATTCAGGGAAGTCGATACTGGGTACCTGCAACCTACATAAAAACCACGCATGTACAAGCACAATATACTAAACTAAACATGCAATGGCAAAAAGTGGTTCATCATGTAGATGCCGACTAGCACGTGACTACGACTCCCTTCCTTAACCATATCAGACACGCCATACAATAGCAACACGCAAAGTAAAAATGCACACCATACACATGCAAGTATGAGGTAAGTATTCATAAGAAAACACATATGATAATAAATAATCTTACTAATTATTATTAATAACTGAAAGCAATGTAATAATCATCATCAATAATTGCGAACACTAAAAATAATCATCATGCATACATGAAATGTAGAGTCTAAGTAATCTCATCACATAATAAATTGAATCCATAACACAATATCTGATGATTTCAAAAGAATGCTGCTAACCAACAACATGAAACTAGCTCTAAAAGAGTTCAGCAACGATAACAAAATGTGAACTAGGGGTAGGCACTACATCCACCCCCTAGGATTAGGCTTACTCCTGAAAGCCTACAAGAATGAGAAACTAAGATACTCACTATGTGGATCGCATTGAACCCTTTCTCCCTATAGGAGAATATGATCCGACTGAGGATATTACAACACACTTAGAGCAATATGATTCTTGTTTAATGATAAACCAAAAATCATATCAATCCAACATTCATTCTTTTAATAACTACTAAAATACATTTCTTAATACATTCTAAACAAGAGCAACTTAATACTTGCAAAGATAAACAAAAGTTTACAACCTTACAACATAGATAGAATGATACATGTTTTGCAAATAGATTGAGTTTCAATTTTTAAGTTTTTCTCATGTTTACGTTTAAGTATATTTTTTCGTTTTGAAAGATAAGTGTTGAAGTATGCAAGTAACAATTTTAAGTTCTGTTTCAGTTCACCTAGTCTCAAGTTTTTTTTTAGTTTGAAAGAGATACACATGATAGTTCAAAGTTTTCATTTTGATCAACTAGTTAACAACTAGTGGCATTCAAATATACTCAGAACTCCTAATGTTGAAACTCAGGCTCTGATACCAAATGTAATGCACTGCCAAAGGATCCAAAGAATTTTACTAAGTTTATCTAACAATTTTTTTTTAAACATGAAAGATAAACCATTCACAACACTTGTGGAAGCAATAGCAACAATTCGAATAAAAGTAAACATAACATACATAACAAGTTACATTCTTTAAAGATCTCTTAACATTGAATCACATCTAATCATAACCATTCTTCTAACATCACATCCTTATGAAATAACAATGATACATCCAATGTTATTAAACAATATACAAGTGTCCTTTTTGTAATTACATTTTAGTTTAGCTCAATCATCCTCTGTACATGTTACAAGGTATGGAAGAATAAACATCCATGTAAATAAAATACATCATTATCCAATATTAATCCATGATGTAATAACATAAATGAAACCACATATCATACATGATACAACATCACAAAAGATATATACATCCATCATAAAAGATAATCATATAACAAAAACATAAATATCTAAGTGCATGGTTCCTCCCAACCGTTAATAGCATCATTAGACCATCGTGGATCCTAGCCATCCCTCCATGCGTAACATTCTAAAGCACCAAAGAGATCATCGGTATTATCATAGTAGGAATGCCACTCTTAAAATATCCTACTAATATGCAAAGTAAAGCATAAGATATCATCATCTAACATATGAAAATCATCAATATAAGAAACATACCAATAAAACACATCCATCATAAGGTATATCATCAATCATAATGATCCAAGAACAGAATGAAGATAAATACCAACTAAGAAAGCTTCAGCCACGGTGTCTTAGACAGATCTCAAATGATAAGAGTGATAAAACACTACCACCCGACCCCGTGGAATCTAAGTGGTCCACTCCCACCGTGCCAAGGAGATAATCTCAACTCCCAAATAGGATATCAATTCTCAAAGCACAAATTTTTATAAGTTCAGGAATTCTAAAAGTATATTAACTCAAAGGTTCCATCACACAAAACCGACATCTAATTCCCAGAGGCACACAAGACATGTAGGAAACCTTCTTTGCAAGCGAGAAAGTGTCATCGTATTTATCACGTACAAGTTACCCTAGCAATTAGCTAAACTCCACAGGTCCATACTGATCTCATGCGGCCACTAGTATCCTCTCATACTGATGAGGCATACTACAGATTGCATGGTCGCAACCATGTGTTCTCACTACTCCCATCTTAGCTTGTACAAGCGCTTAAAGCATGGCCGAGAACCAAAATAATTATCCTTTTAGGTTCATTTAATCCCCATTTAGTGTGTAAATTTTATCACTTATTAACCAAACTTACAATGAGTTACCCTGGCAGCCACTTAGGGCCCTGGCCCCCATTGCAAGCCACTTTCTGACACTACAAGTAGATTACCTACCCTAAGCTCATGGAATCATAAAATCACCACAGTCCTGTACAAGCGACTATAAAGAAAATCTAAAAGATAATGTATAAAAACAATCATCAAATATGCATGATAAAAGCATCAAATATCCATAATAAGAATCATCAAATCACTAAGATAAGAATCATCAAATCACTAAGATCATAAGTTTATTAGAATAATCAATTAATATCGGTTCACAATCCTTGACCTTTTATCATTCAAATAATTCTCAATTATATATTACTAAATCTTCACCATTAAAATGTCTAAAGTCATTATTCAAGTCATCAGAATAAGACCTATCAAATTTGATACCAGTATTTCTACAATCTCATTAAAATAATTATATCAATTAAATCTACATTACATAACTTAATTATTAATTAAATTTAATTAACTCTCATTAATTGATTTAATTAATAATTGGATAACCATAGCAATGTTTTAATTAATGTCAGTTGACTAATAACTAACTAGAATTCTGTAAGTTAAAAGTCAACTATAATCTAATACACAAATATTCATATTCATAGTTCAATAATAATAACTTGTTAATATTTAATAACAAGCTATATTGAAAATCTTATTAATAAATTTATAATGATCATATTCGTCACTCTGCAAAAATGTTCCCATTTATATTTTAATAATAACAAATTATAATAAATCTCCAATACCAAGTATTATTATCTCAAGGGTTAACCCACTTTCCTAGTTTCGATCGAAACTAGGTGGATAGTTTCGATCGAAACTAGGAAAGTGGTTTGCTAACTGTGTGGTTAAGCTGCTAATAGTTTTGATAGAAACTAAAAAATTTTGTTTCTATCAAAATTTTGTAAAATAATTTTGATAGAAACTAAGTTTCTATCGAAACTAGCTAGTTAGAAGCCCCCATGAATAGTTTAAAGTTTTTTGAATGATTTCCTTTCTTCGGAGCTGAATTACCAAGTTCAAATGGAGCACTAAAGACCTAAAATTGTACATGATTGAAGTACTCTGAACTAGCTTTCTAATGACTATGAATTTGGTGCTTTTCAAAAATTTTAGGTCTATATTTTTTAACATGAATTAAATATAGGTTTATTGTAAAAAATAAACTAAGATATTCAACGCTCATGGAAAAATAGTAAATATAAAAATAATTTTTTTGAAAAAAAAGTACGGTCTTCATATTTGAGTCACCTTTCAATAAAATTTTAGTTTTTAAAAATTGGGTAAATATATAATAAGTTACATGTGTCAAAAGCCACGTATGTCTAAATTAGTGTTATGCCAACTTTAAACTACAATAAAATATGAAATACTAATAATAAAGATATAAGACCAACTCTACGGTTTAGGTATGGAAGTTAACAAACTAAGTTCGAAAGAATCACATCAATATCTACTGTAGAAAAAGGTTATGTGTGTCAAAAACAATATCACTCTTTAAAAATCAGATTTTTGATATCATACCAATTTTCGTAGGAGAAAAAATAATTCAATAAAATCAATTTTTTTTTATTTTAAAAAAGTAGATTTAGAATCTAGACACAAAATCCTAAGAGACTCTAGTTTACTTCATCTTCAAATTCCTAACCGTTAAACAGGAATTTGCATTTGAAAGTGAACGTTTTCTTAAAAATTCAGAGTTCAATGTCAGTTTAGGCAAAAAAGTGTAACTCACTATTGTGGGTTCACCCTCAGATGAAAATAAGTTTCCCCTATGTATGTTGATTTAGTTAATTGATACTCCTCCAAATTATTAACCAAATCAATTTGATTAATATCTTTTACAGTATTTCAATCATTAACTAATCTCTTCTATATTAACTCTAATCATATTAATTTAAACTATTTAAACTATTATTTATTAATAGTTTGTTAGACCCAAAAAACATTAATAAATAATAAACTTATCAAAATTATTATTAATCGATGTAGAGAACTTTACATAAGCTTCATTAGCTAACTCTTAATACCATTAAGGTATATCAATAATTTAGTTAATAATATATATAAAGTATTAATAATACCATAGTAATTCAAATTATAACAATGTTATAACAGTGACTCCATGTCAATTAAATCTTAATCCATTATCATTAAACTCTTCTTATTTAAAAACGTAATATAAAATTACAATCTCTAAATTATTTAATATATATTAAATAGTATTTAATATACATTATAAAAAGTCCACTATATAAACTATATTAAAATCTTTTTCTTTTAATTTTCTCTAATTTAAAAATTCATTTACTTAGATTGACTAATAATTAATTACACTTCTTCTTCTATTAACTAATCTTAATTAAATTTGATTTAATTAGATTAGATAATAAATCATATAAAACTAATGCATATTAATAAGATTCTAATAAGAGAAGATTGCAATAATATATTTAATTTATTTCATACTTTAATATATTATTTTTGTGAAGTTTAAGCATAAAGAACTCTTGGTTATGAGGAATGGAGAATTATTTGTACTTGAATAAAATAGTCCCAGTACGACGGTCATATCTCCCTAATGAATCTTTGCATCGGGCTGAAATTGAAATATATTGGAGAGGATCAAGTTGCGCCGAGTCTGACTGGAGTCATCAAATAAATTCGATCACGATGAAAAGTTATGAATGACTAAGTTCGGGTCTATCCAAGGGGCAGCGATAGGGCAGTATGTGATGAATTAAAAATTTCTCCTAAAAGGTAATTGTTCTCTAAATTCACCCATTCATCCATCTATTAGGTTTGTCCATACACATCTAAAAATATAATTGATAGAAAGATTACATCTAACCATTCAAATTTTCAACTTAAAATTTCTATTTTAATTTCAAATCTTGTCTATTAAATTTCACAATATAAATTTGAACCTAAACCTAATTCAGATCTAATTTCTTTCTGATTTGGAATTAGGGTTTTTCTATTATTTTCTTCTCAACCAAATAAAATATCTAGATTTCAATTTCAAATTGTAGATTCAATCACAGAGAGTATTCATACACATATAACAAATACAATGAAGACATGAAGAGAAATAGTGCAAAGAGAATATGCGAATATCACGAGTGCACTTGAACACTGATGCTAAATTGTCATGCCTCAGAAGTCCATAAAAAATCCCTTCCTTCTCCATTATTTGCAATTCCTTGAAGATCCAAGCTAACCGAAAACCTCCAAGTGACTAGAAGTGCTAGAAGAAGCATAGAAGCATGTAGAAACATATGAGCATATGAGCTTCTCTAATGCATGTAAGCTTGAAGCTTGTAGCTTGTAGCTTCTATTAAGCTTTCATT
This sequence comes from Cupressus sempervirens, assembly GCA_028749045.1. NCBI lineage: Eukaryota > Viridiplantae > Streptophyta > Pinopsida > Cupressales > Cupressaceae > Cupressus > Cupressus sempervirens. The sequence goes on from CM053783.1 coordinate 116,601,936, forward strand.
TAAGCTTCCATTAAGCTTGTCCAAACACACTAGGAGAGCCCCTATTTAAAGGCCTCTAAGATGCATGTAGAGTGTCTATAGAAACAACTAGAAGATAAGATTGACAACCAAGCATGAGTCTTCTCCAACTTTCTAGATAAGTCTTAAGGTTGTAGACATCATGTGCTCAAATAAAATGCTAACTTTTAAGTGTAGACAACTTGTGCATTCTTAGAGTGCAAACTCCTGTGTTGTCTACATGACAACTCTCAAGAATTCACAAACTTCTATGTGAGCAAATATTAAAATAATGCACAATCATTAATATAATTTTAATTTAAATTTTCCAATTTAATTTATTTATTTATTAAATCTCATGGACTAACTTTAATAATTTCACTTTTAAATCTTAATATATTCATATTTTAATCACATGAGATTTAAAATCTTTTATTAATTTAAAAATATTTTTCCCACTTTTAGATTTCATTTTTCAAAACTTAATTGCTAAGATATTTATTAGCTTTAATAATAATATTATTTAGTCATTTATTTAAAAATGAACTTAAAATATATTATTATTAAAATAAATATTGTCACATTCCAAATTTAAACTTTAAACTTTTTATTTACAAATTTAATTATTTTATTTAATTAATTTTTCAATTAATTAAATCAAATAAGTATTAAAATATCATATTAATTTTTTATTTAATTAAGCCATTAATTAAATCTTTTAATTAGGCTTAATTAATAGAAAATACATCAAAGACTCATAAGGTAAAAATGTGAAAACCCATCATAGCCAAAATACATACAAAATCAAACCAAAGGTTAATATCACGAATTATGTCATCCAACATATTCCTAGGGTACTCAACTCAGATACTTGTCTTAATTTTCTAATTAGAATAAATGACTTAAAGGGTTGGGATTTGGACTTGATAATTTATCTCCTCTCTCTTATCATTGAGATGATGTGATAGGGTACGCTCATCCTGGAAATTCAGGAAAGTCGATACTCGGTACCTACAACCTACATAAAAACCATGCATGTACAAGCACAATATACTACACTAAACATGCAATGGCAGAAAGTGGTGCATCATGTAGATCTCGACTAGCAGGTGACTACGACTCCCTTCCTTAACCATATCAGACACGCCATACAACAGCAACACGCAAAGTAAACACACACACCATACACATGCAAGTATGAGGTAAGTATCCATAAGAAAACACATATGATAATAAATCATCTTACTAATTATCATTAATAACTGAAAGCAATGTAATAATCATCATCAATAATTGCGAACACTAAAAATAATCATCATGCATATATGAAATGTAGATTCTAAGTAATCTAATCACATAATAAACTGAATCCATAGCACAATATCTAATAATCTCAAAAGAATGCTACTAACCAACAACATAAAACTAGTTCTAAAAGAGTTCAAAAATGATAACAAAATATGAATTAGAGGCAAGCACTATATCCACCCTCCTTGGGATTGGGCTTACTCCTGGAAGCCTACAAGAATGAGAAACTAAGATACTCACTATGTGGGTCTCATTGAACCCTTTCTCCCTATAGGAGAATATGATCCGACTGAGGATATTACAACACACTTAGAGCAATATGATTCTAACTTAATGGTAAACTAAAAATCATATTGATCCAACATTTATTCTTTTAACAACTACTAAAATATATTTCTTAATACATTCTAAACAAGAGCAACTTAATACTTGCAAAGATAAACAAAGGTTTACTACCTTACAACATAGATATAATGATACATGTTTTGCAAATAGATTGAGTTTCAATTTTCATGTTTTGGCCATGTTTAGGTTTAAGTAGATTTTTTTTTTTTTGAAAGCTAAGTGTTGAAGTATGCAAGTAATAGTTTTAAGTTCTGTTTCAGTTCACCTAGTCTCAAGTTTTTTTTTCAGTTTGAAAGAGATACACATGATAGTTCAAAGTTTTCATTTTGATCAACTAGTTAACAACTAATGGCATTCAAATATATCAAGAGCTTCCAATGTTGAGACTCGGGCTCTGATACAAAATGTAATGCCCTACCAAGGGATCCAAAGAATTTCACTAAGTTTACCTAACAATTTTTTTTTAAACATGAAAGATAAACCATTCACAACACTTGCGGAAGCAATATCAACAATTTGAATAAAAGTAAACATAACATACATAACAAGTTACATTCTTTAAAGATTTCTTAATGTTGAATCACATCTAATCATAACCATTTTTCTAACATCACATCTTTATGAAATAATAATGATGCATTCAATGTTCTTAAACAATATACAAGTGTCTTTTTTGTAATTACATTTTAGTTTGGCTCAATCATCCTCTATACATGTTACAAGGTATGAAAGAATAAACATCTATGTAAATAAAGTACATCATCATCCAATATTAATTCATGATGTAATAACATAAATGAAACCACATATCATACATGATACAACATCACAAAAGATATAAACATCCATCATAAAAGATAACCATATAACACAAACATAAATAATTAAGTGTACGGTTCCTTCCAACCGTTAATAGCATCATTAGACCATCATGGATCCTAGCCATCCCTCCGTGCGTAACATTTCAAAGCAACAAAGAGATCATCGATATTATCATAGTAGGAATGTCACTCCTAAAATATCCTAGTAACATGCAAAGTAAAGCATAAGATATCATCATCTAACATATGCAAATCATCAATATAAGAAACATACTAGTAAAACACATCCATCATAAGGTATATCATAAACCATAATGATCTAAGAACAAAATGACATAAATACCAACCAAGAAAGTATCAGCCGCGATGTCTCAGACAGATCTCAAATGATAAGAGTGATAAAACACTGCCACCCAACCGCGTGGTACCTAAGTGGTCGACTCCCACTATGCTGAAGAGATAATCTCAAGTCCCAAATAGGATATCAATTCTCAAAGCACAAATCTCTATAAGTTCAGGAATCTTAAAAGTATACTAACTCAAAGTTTTCATCACACAAAATCAACATCTAATTCCCAGAGGCACACAAGACATGTAGGAAACCTACTCTGCAAGCGGGAAAGTGTCATCGCATTTATCACGTACAAGTTACCCTGACAGTTAGCTAAACTCCACAGGTCCATACTGATCTCATGCAGCCATTAGTATCCTCTCATACTAACGAGGCATACTATGTAATGCACGATCGCAACCATATATTCTCACTACTCCCATCCTAGCCTGTACAAGCGCTCAAAGCATGGGAAAGAACCAAAACAATTATCTTTTTAGGTTCATTTAATTATCATTTAGTGTGTAAATATTATCACTTATTAACCAAACTTACAATGAGTTACCTTGGTAGCCACTTAGGGCCCCGACTCCCATTGCAAGCCACTTCCTGTCACTACAAGTAGATTACATATCCTAAGCTCATGGAATCATAAAATCACCACAGTCCTGTACAAGCGACTATAAAGAAAATCTAAAAGGTAATCCATAAAAAGAATCATCAAATATCCATGATAAAAGCATCAAATATCCATAATAAGAATCATCAAATCACCAAGATAAGAATCTTCAAATCACCAAGATAAGAATCATCAAATCTCCATGAGCATCTGAAAAGCATTCATAGAAAATCATGACCACAATAGTTCTCTATTGGCAACTAAAGGGATCAATGATAATCATAATAATCATTGGTTCTTAATAATCAAAATATATCTCAAAATAAATCACCATATTCATTTGTTCTTCAACAAGCAACCAAAAATATCAAATCATACTGATCGAAGACTCCAAAATGGTTGAGTGAAACATATCACAACATGAAATCATCAAGAAATAAATCAATATTTTAGTTGCATCATGGTGACTAGAAAGTAATCCAAGGATAACTGATCGATGACTCAAAAATGATTAGCTCAAGTGTCTCATACACATACATCTCAGCTTCACACATAAAGACTGATGAACAAATACAAATATTTCATAGAGCATACAATCACATTACCATGGTTGGACTTATAAAGATCAAGACCAAATAAGATCAACATGCCAACACATCTCATAACGCCCCGAGCCTCTAGTAACAACCTAAGACTGGTCAACACTAGTCAACCCAAAAATCCAAAACAAGAAGCATATAAAATACACGATGCAAAGACATGTTTTGATTTACTAAATTCACATAGTTGAATTAAGTCTAGAGCTTCGATTTTCATTTCAAGTATACTTCAAGTGTCTAAGTTTCATCATTTGACTTACAAGTCAACCCATTTGTTTCTTCAATAGCATTATCCTTCTATTATTAAGAATTACATCTTAAGGATAAATATTCACTAAACTAATCATCATTGACCTTTAATTAAAATTTTCTCTATATTTAACCATGATCCATATTCTAATTGATTAACCTTCAACTTTTTTGAGATCATTATTCGTTATATTATAAGAAGACCAATTATCATTCTTCGAATAAGAGATCATAATTTTATTAGAATAATCAATTAATATCAGCTCACAATCCTCAACCTTTTATCATTCTAATAATTCTCAATTATATATTACTAAATCTTCACCATTAAAATGTCTAAAGTTGTTATTCAAGTCATCGGAATAAGACCTATAAAATTTGATACCAGTATTTCTACAATCTTATTAAAATAATTATATCAATTAAATCTCCATTACATAACTTAATTATTAATTAAATCTAATTAACTCTCTTAATTGATTTAATTAATAATTGTATAACCATAGAAATGTTCTAATTAATGTCAGTTGACTAATAACTAACTAAAATTCTATAAGTTAAAAGTCAACTATAATCTAGTACACAAATATTCATATTCATAGTTCAATAATAATAACTTGTTAATATTTAATAACAAGCTATATTGGAAATATTATTAATAAATCTATAATGACCACATTCATTACTTTGCAACAATGTTCCCATTTATATTTTAATAATAACAAGTTATAATAAATCTCCAATACCAAGTATTATTATCTCAAATAGGTGTCTCCTATGTATGTTGATTCAGTTAATTGATACTTCTCCAAATTATTAACCAATTCAATTTGATTAGTATCTTTTACAGTACTTCAATCATTAACTAATCTCTTCTATATTAACTCTAATCGTATTAATTTAAACTATTTATACTATTATTTATTAATAGTTTGTTAGACCCAACAAACATTAATAAATAATAAACTCATCAAAACTATTATTAATTGATTTAAAGAACTTTACATAAGCTTCATTAGCTAACTCTTAATACCATTAATGTATATTAATAATTTAATTAATAATATATATAAAGTATTAATAATACCATAGTAATTCAAATTATAACAATGTTATAACAGTGACTCAATGTCAATTAAATCTTAATCTATTATCATTAAAGTCTCCTCATTTAAAAACGTAATATAAAATTACAATCTCTAAATTATTTAATATATATTAAATAGTATTTAATATACATTATAAAAATTCCACTGTATAAACTATATTAAAATCTCTTTTCTTTTAATTTTCTCTCATTAAAAAATTTATTTACTTAGATTGACTAATAATTAATTACACTTCTTCTACTATTAACTAATCTTAATTAAATTTGATTTAATTAGATTAGATAATAAATCATATAAAACTAATGCATATTAATAAGATTCTAATAAATGAAGATTGCAATAATATATCTAATTTATTTCATGCTTTGATATATTATTTTTGTGATGTTTAGGCATAAAGAACTCTTGGTTATGGGAAATAGAGAATTATGTGTCCTTGAATAAAATAGTCCCAGTACGACGGCCATATCTCCCTAATAAATTGTTGGATTGAGCTGAAATTGAAATATGTTGGAGAGGATCAAGTTGTGCCAATTCTGACTAGAGTGATCAAATAAATTCTATCACGATAAAAATTTATGAATGACTGAGTTTGGGTCTATCCAAGGGGCAGCGATAGGGCAGTTTTTGATGAATTAAAAATTTCTCCTAAAAGGTAATTGTTCTCTAAATTCACCCATTCATCCATCTATTAGATTTGTCCGTACGCATCTAAAAATATAATTGATAGAAAGATTACATCTAACCATTCAAATTTTTAACTTAAAATTTCTATTTTAATTTCAAATCTTGTCTATCTAATTTCACAATATAAATTCGAATCCAAACCGTATTAAGATCTAATTTCTTTCTCATTTGGAACTTGAGTTTTTCTATTATTTTCTTCTCAACCAAATAAAATATCTAGATTCCAATTTCAAATTATAGATTCAATCACAGAGAGTATTCAGACACATATAACAAACACGATGAAGACAGGAAGAGAAATAGTGCAAAGAGAATATACGAATATTATGAGTGCACTTGGATACTGATGCTAAATTGCCATGCTTTAAAAGTCCATAAAAAATCACTTCCTTCTCCATTATTCGCAATTCCTCCAAGATCCAAGCCAACCAAAAACTTTCAAGTGATCATAAGTGCTAAAAGAAGCATGTAGAAACATATGAGCATATGAGCTTCTCCAATGCATGTAAACTTGAAGCTTCTATTTTAGCTTGAAGCTTGTAGCTTGTATCTTCCATTAAGCTTTCATTTAAGCTTTCATTCAGCTTGTCCAAACACATTAGGAGAGCCTCTATTTAAAGGCCTCTAAGATGCATCTAGAGTGTCTCTAGAAACAACTAGAAGATAAGCATGACAACCAAGCATGAGTCTTCTCCAACCTTTTAGATAAGTCTTAAAGTTGTATACACCATGTGCTCAAATAAAATGCTAACTTCTAAGTATAGACAACTTGTGCATTCTTAGAGTGCAAACTCCTGTGTTGTCTACATGACAACCTTCAAGAATTCACAAACTCCTATATGAGCAAATATTAAAATAATGCATATTCATTAATATAATATTTAATTTACTTTTTCTAATTTAATTAATTTATTTATTAAATTTCATGCACTAACTTTAATAATTCCACTTTTCAATCTTAATATATTTATATTTTAATCACATGAGATTTAGAATCTTTTATTAATTTAAATATATTTCCCACTTTTAAATTTCATTTTTCAAAACTTAATTGCTAAAATATTTATTAGCTTTAATAATATTATTATTTAGTCATTTATTTAAAAATGAACTCCAAATATATTATTATTAAAATAAATATTGTCACATTCCAAATTTAAACTTTTAATTTTTTATTTTCAAATTTAATTATTTTATTTAATTAATTTTCTAATTAATTAAATAAAATAAATATTAAAATATCATATTAATTTTTTATTTAATTAAACCATTAATTAAATATTTTAATTAGGCTTAATTAATAGAAAATACATCGAAGAGTCATAAGGTAAAAATATGAAAACTCATCATAGCCAAAATACATACAAAATCAAACCAAGGGTTAATATTACGAATTATGTCATCTGACATATTCGAAGGGTACTCAACTCAGATACTTGTTCTAATTTTTCAATTAGAAAAAATAGCTTAAATGGTTGGAATTTGAACTTGAGAATTTATCTCCCCTCTCTTATCATTGAGATGATGTGATAGAGTATGCTCATCCTGGCAATTGAGAGAAGTCAATACCCGATACCTGCAACCTGCATAAAAACTATGCATGTACAAGCACAATATATTAAACTAAATAAGAAATGGCAGAAAGTGGTGCATCGTGTAGATCCCGACTAGCAGATGACTACGACTTCCTTCCTTAACCATATCAGACACGCCATACAACAACAACACGCAAAGTAAACACGCACACCATCCACATGCAAGTATGGAGTAAGTATCCATAAGAAAACACATATAATAATAAATCATCTTACTAATCATCATTAATAATTGAAAATAATGTAATAATCATCATCAATAATTGCGAACACTAAAAATAATCATCATGCATACATGAAATGTAGAGTCTAAGTAATCTCATCACATAATAAACTGAATCCATAGCACAATATCTAATAATCTCAAAAGAATACTGCTAACCAACAACATAAAACTAGTTTTAAAAGAGTTCAACAACGATAACAAAATGTGAACTAGGGGCAAGTACTACATCCACCCTCCCTAGGATTAGGCTTACTCCTGGTAGCCTACAAGAATGAGAAATTAAGATACTCACTATGTGAGTCCCATTAAACCCTTTCTCTCTATAGGAGAATATGATTCGACTGAGGATATTACAACACACTTAGAGTAATATGATTCTAGTTTAATGGTAAATTGAAAATTATATCGATCCAACATTCATTCCTTTAACAACTACTAAAATATATTTTTTAATACATTCTAAACAGGAGCAACTTAATACTTGCAAAGATAAACAAAAGTTTACTACCTTACAATATAGATAGAATGATACATGTTTTGCAAATAGATTGAGTTTCAATTTTCATGTTTTGCCCATGTTTACGTTTACGTAAAATTTTTTCATTTTGAAACCTAAGTGTTGAAGTATGCAAGTAACAGTTTTAAGTTCTGTTTCAGTTCACCTAGTTTCAAATTTTTTTTCAGTTTGAAAGAGATACACATGATAGTTCAAAATTTTCATTTTGATCAACTAGTTAACAACTAGTGGCATTCAAATATACTCAGAGCTCCCAATGTTGAAACTCGAGCTCTGATACCAAATGTAATGCCTCGCCAAGGGATCCAAAAAAATTCACTAAGTTTATCTAACAATTTTTTTTTAAACATGAAAGATAAACCATTCAAACCACTTGCAAAAGCAATAGAAACAATTCGAATAAAAGTAAACATAACATACATAACAAGTTACATTCTTTAAATATTCTTTAACATTGAATCACATCTAATCATAATCATTTTTCTAACATCACATCTTTATGAAATAACAATGATACATCCAATATTCTTAAACAATATACAAGTGTCCTTTTTGTAATCACATTTTAGTTTAGCTCAATCATCCTCTGTACATGTTACAAGGTATGAAAGAATAAACATCCATGTAAATAAAATACATCATCATCAAATATTAATCCATTATGCAATAACATAAATGAAACCATATATCATACATGATACAACATCACAAAAGATATAAACATCCATCATAAAAGATAACCATACAACACAAATATAAATAACTAAGTGCACGGTTCCTCCCAACCGTTAATAGCATCATTAGACCATCGTGGATCTTAGCCATCCTTCCATGCATAAAATTCCAAAGCACTGAAGAGATCCTTGATATTATCATAGTAGGAATGTCACTCCTAAAATATCTTACTAACATGCAAAGTAAAGCATAAGATATCATCATTTAACATATGCAAATCATCAATATAAGAAACATACTAGTAAAACACATCCATCATAAGGTATATCATCAATCATAATGATCCAAGAACAGAATGAAGATAAATACCAACCAAAAAAGCATCAGCCATGGTGTCTCAGATGGATCTCAAATGATAAGAGTGATAAAACACTACCACCCAACTGCGTGAAACCTAAGTGGTCCACTCCCACCGTGCTGAGGAGATAATTTCAAGTTCCAAATAGGATATCAATTCTCAAAGCACAGATCTCTATAAGCTCAGAAATCCTAAAAGTATACTAACTCAAAGGTTCCATCACACAAAATCGACATTTAATTCCCAGAGGCACACAAGACATGTAAGAAACCTACTCTGCAAGCGGGAAAGTGTCATCACATTTATCACATACAAGTTACCTTGGCAATTAGCTAAACTCCACAGGTGCATACTGATCTCATGCAGCCACTAGTATCCTCTCATACTGACGAGGCATACTACAGAATGCATGGTCACAACCATGCGTTCTCACTACTCCCATCCTAGCCAGTACAAGCGCTCAAGGCATGGGCGAGAACCAAAACAATTATCTTTTTAAGTTCATTTAATCCCCATTTAGTGTGTAAATGTTATCACTTATTAACCAAACTTACAATGAGTTACCCTAGTAGCCACTTAGGGCCCTGACCCCCATTACAAGCCACTTCTCTACACTACAAGTAGATTACCTACCCTAGGCTCATGGAATCATAAAATCACCCCATTCCTATACAAGCGACAGTAAAGAAAATCTAAAAGATAATCTATAAAAAGAATCATCAAATATCCATGATAAAAGCATCAAATATCCATAACAAGAATCATCAAATCACTAAGGTAAGAATCATCAAATCTCCATGAGCATCTAAAAAGCATCCATAGAAAATCTTGACCACAACAGTTCTCTATTGGTAACTGAAGGCATCACTAATAATCATAATAATCATTGGTTCTATATAACAAAAATATATCTAAAAATAAATCAACATATCCATTGGTTCTTCAATAAGCAACTAAGAATATCAAATCATACTGATCGAACACTCCAAATTGGTTGAGTCAAACATATCACAACATGACATTATCAAGAAATAAATTAATATTTCAGTCCCATCATGGTGACTAGAAAGTAATGCAAGGATAACTGATCGATGACTAAAAACTGATTAGCTCAAGTGTCTCATACACATACATCTCAGCTTCACACATGAAGACTGATGAACAAATACAAATATTTCATAGAGCATACAATCACATTACCATGGTTGGGCTTATAAAGATCGAGACCAAATAAGATCAACATGCCAACACATCTCATAACCCTCCAAGCCTCTGGTAACAACCTAAGACTGGTCAACACTAGTCAACCCAAAAATTCAAAATAAGAAGCATATAGAATACGTGATGCAAACACATATTTTGGTTTACTAAATTCACATAGTTGAATTAAGTTTAGAGCTTCTATTTTTATTTCAAGTATACCTCAAGTGTCTAAGTTTCATCATTTGACCTCCAAGTCTACCCATTTGTTTCCTCGATAGCATTATCCTTCTATTATTAAGAATTACATCTTAAGGATAAATATTCACTAAACTGATCATCATTGACCTTTAATTAAAATTTTCTCTATATTTAACCATGATCCATATTTTAATTGATTAACCTTCAACTTTATTAAGATCATTATTCGATATATTATAAGAGGACCAATTATCATTCTTCGAATAAGAGATCATAAATTTATTAGAATAATTAATTAATATCGATTCACAATCTTTGACTTTTTATCATTCTAATAATTCTCAATTATATATTACTAAATCTTCATCATTAAAATTTCTAAAGTCGTTATTCAAGCCATCGGAATAAGACCTATCAAATTTGATACCAGTATTTCTACAATCTCATTAAAATAATTATATCAATTAAATCTCCATTACATAACTTAATTATTAATTAAATCTAATTAACTCTCATTAATTGACTTAATTAATAATTGCATAACCATAGCAATGTTCTAATTAATATCAGTTGACTAATAACTAACTAGAATTCTATAAGTTAAAAGTCAATTATAATCTAGTACACAAGTATTCATATTCATAGTTCAATAATAATAACTTGTTAATATTTAATAACAAGCTATATTGAAAATATTATTAATAAATCTATAATGACCACATTCGTCACTCTGCAACAATGTTCCCATTTATATTTTAATAATAACAAGTTATAATAAATCTCCAATACCAAGTATTATTATCTCAAATAAGTTTCCCCTATGTATGTTGATTTAGTTAATTAATACTCTTCCAAATTATTAACTAATTCAATTTGATTAATATCTTTTACAGTACTTCAATTATTAACTAATCTCCTCTATATTAACTCTAATCATATTAATTTAAACTATTTATACTATTATTTATTAATAGTTTGTTAGATCCAACAAACATTAATAAATAATAAACTCATCAAAACTATTATTAATCGATCTAGAAAACTTTACATAAGCTTCATTAGCTAACTCTTAATACCATTAAGGTATATCAATAATTTAGTTAATAATATATATAAAGTATTAATAATACCATAGTAATTCAAATTATAACAATGTTATAAAAGTGACTCCATGTCAATTAAATATTAATTCATTATCATTAAAGTCTCCTCATTTAAAAATGTAATATAAAATTACAATCTCTAAATTATTTAATATATATTAAATAGTATTTAATATACATTATAAAAAGTCCATTATATAAACTATATTAAAATTTTTTTTTTTTTTAATTTTCTCTCATTTAAAAATTCATTTACTTAGATTGACTAATAATTAATTACACTTCTTCTACTATTAACTAATCTTAATTAAATTTGATTTAATTAGATTAGATAATAAATCATATAAAACTAATGCATATTAATAAGATTCTAATAAGGGAATATTGCAATAATATATTTAATTTATTTCATGCTTTGATATATTATTTTTGTGAAGTTTAAGCATAAAGAACTCTTGGTTATGGAAAATAGAGAATTATCTGTCTTTGATTAAAATAGTCTCAGTACGACAGCCATATCTCCCTAATGAATTGTTGGATCGGGCTAAAATTGAAATATGTTGGAGAGGACCAAGTTGCGCCAATTCTGATTGGAAGAATAAAATAAATTCGATCATGATAAAAAGTTATGAATGACTGAGTTCGAGTCTATCCAAGGGGTAGCGACAAGGCAGTTTGTGATGAATTAAATTTTTTTCCTAAAAGGTAATTGTTCTCTAAATTCACCCATTCATCCATCTATTAGGTTTGTCTGTACACATCTAAAAATATAATTGATAGAAAGATTACATCTAACCATTCAAATTTTCAATTTTCAATTTCTATTTTAATTTCAAATCTTGTCTATCTAATTTCGCAATATAAATTCGAACTCAAACCCGATTAAGATCTAATTTCTTTCTCATTTGAAACTAGAGTTTTTCTATTATTTTCTTCTCAACCAAATAAAATATCTAGATTTTAATTTCAAATTATAGATTCAATCACAAAGAGTATTCAGACACATATAAAAAACATGATGAAGACAGGAAGAGAAATAGTGCAAAGAGAATATGTGAATATCGTGAGTGCACTTGGACACTGATACTAAATTGCCATGCCTCAGAAGTCTATAAAAAATTCCTTCCTTCTCCATTATTCACAATTCTTCCAAGATCCAAGCCAACCGAAAACTTCCAAGTGACTAGAAGAAGCATAAAAGCATGTAGAGACATATGAGCATATGAACTTCTTCAATGCATATAAGCTTGAAGCTTGTAGCTTCGATTAAGCTTTCATTTAAGCTTCCATTCAGCTTGTCCAAATACACTAGGAGAGCCTCTATTTAAAGGTCTCTAAGATGCATCTAGAGTGTCTCTAGAAACAACTACAAGATAAGCATGACAACCAAGCGTGAGTCTTCTCCAACTTTCTAGATAAGTCTTAAGGTTGTAGACACCATGTGCTCAAATAAAATGCTAACTTCTAAGTGTAGACAACTTATGCATTCTTAGAGTGCAAACTCTTATGTTGTCTACATAACAACTCTCAAGAATTCACAAACTCTTATGTTAGCAAATATTAAAATAATGCACAATCATTAATATAATATTTAATTTACTTTTTTCAATTTAATTTGTTTATTTATTAAATCTCATGCACTAACTTTAATAATTCCACTTTTCAATCTTAATATATTTATATTTTAATCATATGAGATTTAGAATCTTTTATTAATTTAAATTTATTTCTCACTTTTAGATTTCATTTTTCAAAACTTAATTGCTAAAATATTTATTAGCTTTAATAATAATATTATTTAGTTATTTATTTAAAAATGAACTCCAAATATATTATTATTAAAATAAATATTGTCACATTCCAAATTTAAACTTTAAACTTTTTATTTTCAAATTTAATTATTTAATTTAATTAATTTTTCAATTAATTAAATAAAATAAATATTAAAATATCATATTAATTTTTCATTTAATTAAACCATTAATTAAATTTTTTAATTAAGCTTAATTAATAGAAAATACATCAAAGACTCATAAGGTAAAAATATGAAAATCTATCATAGCCAAAATACATACAAAATCAAACCAAGGGTTAATATCATGAATTATGTCATCCGAAATATTCAGAGGGTACTCAACTCAGATACTTGTCCTAATTTTTCAATTAGAACAAATGGCTTAAAGGGTTGAGATTTGAACTTGAGAATTTATCTCGCCTCTCTTATCATTGAGATGATGTGATAGGGTACACTCATCTTGGCAATTCAGAGAAGTCGATACTCGGTACCTGCAACCTGCATAAAAACCACGTATGTACAAGCACAATATACTAAACTAAATAGGCAATGGTAAAAAGTGGTGCATCGTGTAGATCTTGACTAGTAGGTGACTACGACTCTCTTCCTTAACCACATTAGACACGCCATACAACAACAACATGCAAAGTAAACACGCACACCATACACATGCATGTATGGGGTAAGTATTCATAAGAAAACACATATGATAATAAATCATCTTATTAATCATCATTAATAACTGAAAGCAATGTAATAATCATCATCAATAATTGCAAACACTAAAAATAATCGTCATGCATACATGAAATGTAGAGTCTAAGTAATCTCACCACATAATAAACTGAATCCATAGTACAATATCTGATAATCTCAAAAGAATGTTGCTAAGCAACAACATAAAACTAGCTCTAAAAGAGTTCAGCAATGATAAGAAAATGTGAACTAGGGGCAAGCACTACAAGCTACAAGCTTAATGGAAGCTATAAGATACAAGCTAAAATAGAAGCTTCAAAGCTTACATGCATTGGAGAAGCTCATATGCTCATATGTTTCTACATGCTACTATGCTTCTTTTAGCACTTCTAGTCATTTGGAGGTTTTGGTTGGCTTGGATCTTGGAGGAATTGCGAATGATAGAGAAGGAAAAGATTTTCTATAGACTTCTGAGGCATGACAAAATTAGCATCAGTGTCCAAGTGCACTCGTGATATTCACATATTCTTTTTGCACTATTTCTTTTCCTATTTTCATCGTGTCTATTATATGTGTCTGATTATATTTTATGAATGAATTTGCAATTTAAATTAGAACCTAGATGTTTTATTTGGTTAAAAAGAAAAAAATGGAAAACACTAAATTCAATTGAGGAAGAAATTAGATCTTAATCGAGTTTGGGTTCGAATTTATATTAAATTAGATAAACAAGATTTGAAATTAAAATAGAAATTCTAAGTTGAAAATTTGAATGGTTAGATGTAATCTTTCTATCAAATTATATTTTCAGATGCGTATGGACAAACCTATTAAATGGATGAATGGGTAAATTTAGAGAACAATTACTTTTTAGGAGAAATTTTTAATTCATCACAAACTACCCTGTTGCTGCCCCTTGGATAGATCCGAACTCAATCATTCATAACTTTTTATCATGATCAAATTTATTTGATCGCTCCAGTCAGAATTAGCGCAACTTGACCCTCTCCAACATATTTTAATTTTAGCCCGATCCAATGGTTCATTAGGGAGATATGGCCCTCGTATTGAAACTATTTTATTCAAAAACAGATATTTCTTCATTTCCCATAATCAAGAGTTCTTTATGCTTAAACTTCACAAAAAGAATATATCAAAGCATGAAATGAATTAAAGGTATTATTGCAATATTCTCTTATTAGAATCTTATTAATATGCATTAGTTTTATATGGTTCATTATTTAATCTAATTAAATTAAATTTAATTAAAATTAGTTAATAGTAGAAGAAGTATAATTAATTATTAGTCAATCTAAGTAAATAGATTTTTAAATGAGAGAAAATTAAAAGAAAAGAGATTTTAATATAGTTTATATAGTAGACTTTTTATAATATATATATAAAATACTATTTAATATATATTAAATAATTTATAGATGGTAATTTTATATTACGTTTTTAAATGAAAAGATTTTAATGATAATGGATTAAGATTTAATTGACATGGAGTCACTGTTATAATATTGTTATAATTTAAATTACTATGGTATTATTAATACGTTATATATTATTAACTAAATTATTGATATACCTTAATGGTATTAAGAGTTAGCTAATGAAGCTTATGTAAAGTTCTCTAGATCGATTAATAATAGTTTTGATGAGTTTATTATTTATTAATGTTTGTTGGGTCTAACAAATTATTAATAAATAATAGTATAAATAGTTTAAATAGTTATCAATTAATACGATTAGAGTTAATTTAGAAAAGATTAGTTAATGATTGAAGTATTGTAAAAGATATTAATCAAATTGAATTGGTTAATAATTTGGAGGAGTATTAATTAATTGAATTAACGTACATAGGAGAAACTTATTTGAGATAATAATACTTGGTATTGGGAATTTATTATAACTTGTTATTATTAAAATATAAATAAGAACATTGTTGTAGAGTGACAAATGTAGTCATTATAGATTTATTAATAAGATTTCCAATATAACTTGTTATTAGATATTAACAAATTATTATTATTGAATTATTAATATGATCATTTTAGTATTGAATTATAGTTGACCTTAATTTTATAGAATTCTAGTTAGTTATTAGTCAACTGATATTAATTGGAACATTGCTATGGTTATGCAACTATTAATTAAATCAATTAATGAGAGTTAATTAGATTTAATTAATAATTAAGTTATGTAATAGAAATTTATTTGATATAATTCTTTTAATGAGATTGTAGATTATCTATATTGAAGTGGATAAGTCTTATGACTTGAATTGTGACTTTAAATATTATATGGTTGTCAACGATGATAACGATTAAATTAAAAGACTCAAACTTTAGTAATACTTAAGTTTCTAATTGAAAACTAATAAGATGTTAATAGGTCATGGAAGGTGTACCTATGTTAATGGATTGGGATAGATAAGTTATAATCTTCTTATTCGAAGATTGATAACTGGTCCTCTTATAATATAACAATTAATGATCCTTGATTTATGTTAAAAGTTGAAGTAATATTAAAGAAGAGTTAATCAATTAGAATATGGATCATGGTTAAAAATAGAGAACAATTTAATTAAAAGTCAATGATGATCAATTTAGTGAATATTTATCCTTAAGTTATTCTTAGAATATAATTCTTAATAATGGAAGAATAATGCTATCGAGGAAAATGGGTTGACTTGTAGGTCAAATGATGAAACTTTAGACACTTGAAAGTATACTTGCAAATAGAAAACTAGAAACCCCTACACTTGATTCAACTATGAGATTTTAGCAAAACCAAAACATGTGTTTGCATTGTGTTTTCTCTATGCTTCTTGTTTTGAATTTTTGGGTTGACTAGTGTTGCCCAGTCCTAGGTTGTAACCAGAGGCTCGGGAGTTATGAAATGTGTTGGCATGTTGATCTTATTTGGTCTCGATCTTTATAAGCCCAACCATGGTAATGTGATCGTATGTTCTATGAAATGTTTGTATTTGTTCATCAGTCTTCATGTGTGAAGCTGAGATATATGTATCTAAAACACTTGAACTAATCATTTTTGAGTTATCGATCAGTTATCTTTAGTTATTTTCTAGTCGCCATGATGGGACTGAAGTGTTGATTTATTTTTTGATGATGTTATGTTGTGACATGTTTTGACTCAACCATTTTGAAGTCTTCGATCAGTATGATTTTGAAATATTCTTGGTTGCTTATTGAAAACTAATGGATATTGTTATTTATTTTGAGATATATTTTGGTTATTGAGAACCAATTGATACTTATGATTATCAGTGATGCCTTCAGTTGCCAATAGAGAACTGTTGTGGTCATAATTTTCTATGGATGCTTTTTTAGATGCTCATGGAGATTTGATGATTCTTATTATGGATATTTGATGCTTTTATGCATATTTGATGATTTTATTATGAATTATCTTTTGTGATTTTTTGATTTATGATTCCATGAGCTTTAGGTAGGTTATCTACTTGTAGTGTCAGAAAGTAGCTTGCAATGGGGGCCAGGGCCCTAAGTGGCTGCCAAGGTAACTCATTGTAAGTTTGGTTAATAAGTGATAACATTTACACACTAAATGAGGATTAAATGAACCTAAAAAGATAATTATTTTGGTTCTCGCCCATGCCTTGAGTGCTTGTACAGGCTAGGATGGGAGTAATGAGAATGCATGGTTGTGACCGTGCATTCTGTAGTATGCCTCGTCAATATGAAAGGATACTAGTGGCCGCATGAGATCAGTATGGACCTGTGGAGTTTAGCTAACTGCCAGGGTAACTTGTATGTGATAAATGCAATGACACTTTTCCACTTGTAGAGTAGGTTTCCTACATGTCATTGTTGTGCCTTTGGGAATTATATGTCAATTTTGTGTGATTGGAACCTTTGAGTTAGTATATTTTTTAAGATTCCTGGATTCATAGAGATTTATACTATGTGATTTTGATAGCCTATTTCGGACTTGAGATTATCTCCTCAGCACGGTTATCTCCTCAGCACGGTGATAGCCTGTTCTTTTAAGCCTTTCATACCTTGTAACATGTACAGTGGATGATTGAGCAAACTAAAATGTAATTACAAAAAAAGGACACTTGTATATGGTTTAAGAATGTTGGATGTATCATTGTTATTTCATAAGGATGTGATGTTAGATGAATAGTTAATTTGGATGTGATTCAACGTTAAGGGATCCTTAAAAAATGTAACCTGTTATGTTTACTTTTATTCGAGATGTTACTATTGCTTCCGCGAATGTTATGAATGGTTTATATTTCATGTTTAAAAAAAAAAAAATTGTTTGGTAAACTTAGTGAAATTTTTTGGATTCCTTGGCGAGGCATTAAAATTACTTTTTCTTTCTAATTAAATAATCTTTTAATTAATTAGGAATGGCTTCCTATTTAATTAAATAACTTTTTTTAATTAATTAGAAGTAAGTACTCCATTTAATTAAATAATTTTGTTTAATTAATTAGAAATACCTTTCCCATTTAATTAAATAATTACATTCAATTAATCAACATAGGCGTATTTATTAAATGTATGTAAAAATATGAGCAAATGTGAGTGTGAATTCCTACAGTGATTCGATGCAAATTCTTCAAATTCATCCTCTCCTAAAATGAAGAGATGAGGGTCTCTCAAATAGACTTTCTTGGAATCTATCAACGGTTGAGATCAAATTCAATCAACGGTCAGGATTAAAGTTGAAGTTTAGTCATAAAGGAAGATTCCCAAATTAAAGAGAGTTAACAGATTTAATTTGAGTAAAATAAGGAGTTAACTGATTTAATTTGAGTAGAAAAAGGAGTTAACTGATTTAACTCATTTTTTATCAATAGTGAACTAAAAATTTCCCTTTTTTAACTGAAGAGAAATTTCTTTAAGATATTTAATTTAATAAAATGAGATATGCTCTTATAATTACTTTTTCTATTTAATTAAATAATATTTTAATTAATTAGAGACACTTTTCTTATTTACTTAAATAACTTCATTTAATTAATTAAGAATGGCTTCCTATTTAATTAAATAACTTTGTTTAATTAATTAGAAGTAAGTACTTCATTTAATTAAATACTTTTATTTAATTAATTAGAAATATCTTTTCAATTTAATTAAATAATTATATTTAATTAATCAAGATAGGCGTATTTATTAAATGTATGTAAAAAATGAGCAAATGTGAGTATGAATTCTAGTAGCGATTTGATGCAAATTCTCCAAATTCATCCTCTCCTAAAATGAAGAGATGAGGGTCTCTTAAATAGACTTTCCTAGAATCCATCAACGGTTGAGATCAAATTCAATGAACGGTCAGGATTAAAGTTGAATTTCAGTCATAAAAAGAGATTCTCTGTATTGCCCTGCTAAGGGATCCAAAGAATTTCACTAAGTTTACCAAACAATTTTTTTTTTTTAAAACATGAAAGATAACCCATTCATAACATTCGTAGAAGAAATAGCGACAATTCGAATAAAAGTAAACATAACATACATAACAAGTTACATTCTTAAAAGATCCCTTAACGTTGAATCACATCTAATTTTAACCATTCATTTACGAAATAACAATGATATATCCAACATTCTTAATCCATATACAAGTGTCCTTTTAGTAATTACATTTTAGAATTGCTCAATCATCCATTGTGCATGTTACAAGGTATGAAAGAATAAACATCCATGTAAATATAGTACATCATCATCCAATATTAATCTATGATGCAATAACATAAATGAAACCACATGTCAAACATGATACATCATCATAGTAAAGATATAAACATCCATCATAAAAGATAACCATATATCACAAACATAAATAACTAAGTGCATGGTTCCTCCCAACCGTAAATAGCATCATTAGACCATCGTGGCTCCTAGCCATCCCTCCGTGCGTAACATTCCAAAGCACCAAAAAGATCATCGGTATTATCATAGTAGGAATGTCACTCTTAAAACATCCTATTAATATGCAAAGTAAAGCATAATATACCATCATCTAACATATGCAAATCATCAATATAAGAAACATACCAACAAATACATCCATCATAAGGTATATCATCTATCATAATGCTCCAAGATCATAATGAAAATAAATACCAACCAAGAATGCTCTAGCCACGGTGTCTCAGACAGATCTCAAATGATAAGAGTGAAAAATACACTACCACCCGACTGCATGAAACCTAAGTGGTCCACTCCCACCATTGTGAGGAGATAATCTCAAGTCCCAAACAAGCTATCTAAAACACATAGCACAAATTTCTAGAAGTCCAAGAATCCTAAAAGTATACTAACTCAAAAGTTCCAATCACACAAAACTGATATCTAATTTTTAGAGGCACACAATGACATGTAAAAAACCTACTCTACAAGCAAAAAAGTGTCATCGCAATTATCACATAAAAGTTACCCTGGTAGTTAGCTAAACTTCGTGGGTCCATACCGATCTCATGCGGCCACTAGTATCCTCTTATACTGACGAGGCATACTACAGAATGCATGGTCGCAATCATGTGTTCTCACTACTCCCATCCTAGCCAGTACAAGCGCTTAAGGCATGGGCAAGAACATCAAAACAATTATCTTTTTAAGTTCATTTAATCCCTATTTAGTGTGTCAATGTTATTACTTATTAATCAAACTTATAATGAGTTACCCTAGCAGCCACTTAGGGCCCCAACCCCCATTACAAGCCACTTTCTGACACTACAAGTAGATTACCTACCCTAAGCTCATGGAATCATAAATCACCACAGTCTTGTACAAGCAAATGAAAAGATAATCCAAAAGATAATCCATAAAATAAATCTTCAAATATCAAATATCCATACTAAGAATCATCAAATCTCCAAGATAAGAATCATCAAATCTCCATGAGCATCTGAAAAGAATCCATAGAAAATCATGACCACAACAGTTCTCTATTGACAACTGAAGGCATCACTGATAATAAAAAATATCTATTGGTTCTCAATAACCAAAATATATCTCAAAATAAATCACAATATTCATTAGTTCTCAACAAGCAACCAAGAATATCTCAAAATCATTCTGATCAAAAAATCCAAAATAGTTGAGTCAAACATGTCACAACATGACATCATCAAGAAATAAATCCACATTTCAGTCCTATGATGGCGATTAGAAAATAATCCAAAGATAACTGATTGATGACTCAAAAATGATTAGCTTAAGTGTCTCATACACATACATCTCAACTTCACACATGAAGACTAATGAACAAATATAAATATTTCATAGAGCATACAATCACATTACCATGGTTGGGCTTATAAAGATCGAGACCAAATAAGATCAACATGCCATCATATCTCATAACCCCTGAGCTTCTAGTCACAACCTAAGACTGGTCAACACTAGTCAACTCAAAAACTCAAAACAAGAAGCATATAGAATACACGATGCAAACACATATTTTGGTTTACTAAATTCTCATAGTTGAATAATGTGTAGAGTTTTAGTTTTCGTTTCAAGTATACTTCAAGTGTCTAAAGTTTCATCATTTGACCTACGAGTCAACCCATTTGTTCTCCGATAGCATTATCCTAAGAATAAATTAAGGATAAATATTTACTCATTAAATCATTTGCTTTATTTGCTAAGATCAATAGTACTAATTGGATAACTCCTCCTTGATGTTACTTCTACATTTCAACATAATCAAAGGATCATAATTCATTCATAAAAGAATCAATTATCAATCTTCGAATAAGAAGATTATAACTTTATTAAAATGATTAATAAAATCAACCAATTAATATAGGTACACAATCCATGACCTATTAACATCTAATAGTTTTCAATTCAATATTACTAAGTCACACTATTAAAACATCTAAGGTTATTAATCAAGTCATGAGAGTACGACTTATCAACTTCGATGTAAATACTTCACAACTTTGCTAGAGGAATCAATATTAGCATATCAATTAAAACTCTATTATATAATTTGATTATTAATTAAATCTAATTAACTCTAATTAATTTAATTAATAATTATATATCCAAGGCAAGGTTCCAATTAATATAAGTTGACTAATAACTAACTATAATTTTGTAAGTCAAAAGTCAACTATAATTCAGTACACAAATAATCATATTAATAGTTCAATAATAATAACTTGCTAATATTTAATGACAAGCTATATTAGGAAACTTATTAATAGACCATATTCATCATTCTTTATGAATACTAATATTTTCTTAATTAATTTGTATTAATGATAGTCATTTCAAGATAAATCACAATCACATAATATAATTATATTGACAACTCAATGAATATTAATTTATTAAAAATCAATCATACTTCAACCAAAAACTAATATCTTTTTACAAAACTTTAATCATTAACTAATCTCCTCTAGATTAACTCTAATCGTATTAATTGATAACTATTTAAACTATTATTTAGTAATAGTTTGTTAGACCTAACAAACATTAATAAATAATAAACTCATCAAACTATTATTTCTATAAATCTCATTAGTATATATTTGACTAACTCCTAACACCATTAAGGTATTCAAACGTATTAACCAATAACATAATAATTCAATCTTAATCCAATATCATTTAGAGTTTCTAAATTTAAATCAACATAATATAAATTATCATCTCACAATTATTTAAACAATATTAAAATCAACCATTAGACTCCATTTTCTAATTGTTCTAATAATATTTTATCTATATAAACGTTGTTTGAAAAAGATCCCTATCACAAACCAATAAGACTCATTGTAGATTTTAACATGAATAATCTCCAAATTCTTAACATTATCATCTTCATTAAACAACTCTATATATTAAATAGTATTCAATATACATTATAAAAATTCCACTATATAAACTATATTAAAATCTCTTTTCTTTTAATTTTCTCTCATTTAAAAATCCATTGACTTAGATTGACTAATAATTAATTACACTTCTTCTACTATTAACTAATCTTAATTAAATTTGATTTAATTAGATTAGATAATAAACCATATAAAACTAATGCATATTAACAAGATCCTCATAAGGAAAGATTGCAATAATATCTTTAATTGATTTCATGCTTTGATATATTATTTTTGTGAAATTTAAGCATAAAAAACTCTTGGTTATGGAAAATAAAGAAATATTTGTCATTAAATAAAATAGTCTCAATACGATAGCCATATCTCGCTAATGAACCGTTGGATTGGGCTGAAATTGAAATATGTTGGAGAGGGCCAAGTTGCGCCAATTCTGACTGGAGCGATTGAATAAATTCGATCAGGATAAAAAGTTATGAATGACTGAGTTCGGGTCTATCCAAGGGGCAGCGATAGAGTAGTTTGTGATGAATTAAAGATTTCTCCTAAAAAGTAATTGTTCTCTAAATTTATTCAATAATTTTACTAATGGCTTTGGCCATAAATCTTGAAACCATTTTCAAATCTATTTCAATTTGATTCTAATTCGAACCCAAACTCGTTTAGATCTAATTTCTTCTTTAATTAGATCTAATGTTTTTCTATTATTTTCTTCTTAACCAATAAAATATATAAATTCTAATTTAATTATAGATTCAATAACAAAGAGTATTCAGACACATATAAAAGACATGATAAAGACAGGAAGAAAAATAGTGCAAAGAGAATATGTGAATATCACGAGTGCACCTGGACACTGATGCTAATCTGCCATGCCTCAGAAGTCCATAGACAATCTCTTCCTTCTCCATCATTCACAATTCCTCCAAGATCCAAGCCAACTGAATCCTCCAAGTGACTAGAAGTGCTAGAAGAAACATAGAAACATGTAGAGACATATGAGCATATGAGTTTCTCCAATGCATGTAAGCTTTGAAGCTTTCATTTTAGCTTGAAGCTTGTAGCTTGTAGCTTCCGTTCAGCTTGTAACTTCCATTTAGCTTGTAGCCTCTAAGATGCATCAACGGTTGAGATCAAATTCAATCAATGGTCAGCATTAAAGTTGAATTTCAGTCATAAAAGGAGATTCCAAAATTAAAAGGAGTTAACAGATTTAATTTGAGTAAAATAAGGAGTTAACTGATTTAATTTGAGTAGAAAAAAGTGTTAACTGATTTAACTCATTTTTTATCAATACTGAACTGAAAATTTCCCTTTTTGAACTGAAGAGAGATTTTATTGAGATATTTAATTTAATAAAATGAGATATGTTCTTATAATTACATTTTCTATTTAATTAAATAATCTTTTAATTAATTAGAGACACTTTTCTTATTTAATTAAATAACTTCATCTAATTAATTAGGAATGGCTTCCTATTTAATTAAATAACTTTGTTTAATTAATTAGAAGTAAGTACTCCATTTAATTAAATAATTTCGTTTAATTAATTAAAAATACCTTTCTCATTTAATTAAATAATTACATTTAATTAATCAAAATAGGTGTATTTATTAAATGTATGTAAAAATATGAACAAATGTGAGTATGAATTTCAACAGCGATTCGATGCAAATTCTCCAAATTCATCCTCTCCTAAAATGAAGAGATAAGGGTCTCTTAAATAGACTTTCCTGTAATCCATCAACGGTTGAGATCAAATTCAATCAACGGTAAGGATTAAAGTTGAAGTTTAATCATAAAGAGAGATTCTCAAATTAAAGAGAGTTAAAAAATTTAATTTGAGTAAAATAAGGAGTTAACTGATTTAATTTGAGTAAAAAAAGAAGTTAACTGATTTAACTTATTTTTTATCAATAGTGAACTAAAAATTTCCCTCTTTGAACTAAAGAGATATTTTGTTGAGATATTTAATTTAATAAAATGAGATATGCTCTCATAATTACTTTTTCTATTTAATTAAATAATCTTTTAATAAATTTGAGACATTTTTCTTATTTAGTTAAATAACTTCATTTAATTAATTAGGAATGGCTTCCTATTTAATTAAATAATTTTTTTCAAATTAATTAGAAGTAAGTACTCCATTTAATTAATTAGAAATACCTTTTCCATTTAATTAAATAATTACTTTTAATTAATCAAGATAGGCATATTTATTAAATGTATGTAAAAACATGAGCAAATGTGAGTATGAATTCCAGCAGCAATTCGATGCAAATTCTCCAAATTCATCCTCTTCTAAAATGAAGAGATGAGGGTCTTTTAAGTAGAATTTCGTAGAATCCATCAACGGTTGAGATCAAATTCAGTCAACAGTCAGGATTAAAGTTGAAGTTTAGTCATAAAGAGAGATTCCCAAATTAAAGGGAGTTAACAAATTTAATTTGAGTAAAATAAGGAGTTAACTGATTTAATTTAAGTAAAAAAAGGAGTTAACTGATTTAAATCATTTTTTATCAATAATGAACTAAAAATTTCCCTTTTTGAACTGAAAAGAGATTTTGTTGAAATATTTAATTTATTAAAATGAGATATGCTCTCGTAATTACTTTTTCTATTTAATTAAATAATCTTTTAATTAATTAGAGACATTTTTCTTATTTAATTAAATAACTTCATTTAATTAATTAGGAATGGCTTCTAATTTAATTAAATAACTTTGTTTAATTAATTAGAAGTGCGTACTCCATTTAATTAAATAATTTTATTTAATTAATTAGAAATTCATTTCTTATTTAATTAAATAATTACATTTAATTAATCAAGATAGGCATATTTATTAAATGTTTGTAAAATATGAGCAAATATGAGTATGAATTTCAGTAGTGATTCGATGCACATTCTCCAAATTCATCCTCTCCTAAAATGAAGAGATGAGGGTCGCTTAAATAGACTTTCTTGAAATCCATCAATGGTTGAGATCAAATTCAATCAATGGTCACGATTAAAGTTGAAGTTCAGTCAGAAAGCGAGATTCCCAAATTAAAAAGAGTTAACAGATTTAATTTGAGTAAAATAAGGAGTTAACTAATTTAATTTGAGTAGAAAAAGAAGTTAACTGATTTAACTCATTTTTTATCAATAGTGAACTAAAATTTTCTCTTTTTGAATAGAAGACAGATTCTGTTGAGATATTTAATTTAATAAAATGACATATGCTCTCATAATTTTTTTATTTTATTTAATTAAATAATCTTTTAATTAATTAGAGACACTTTTCTTATTTAATTAAATAACTTCATTTAATTAATTAGAAATGACTCCCTATTTAATTAAATAACTTTGTTTAATTAATTAGAAATAAGTACTCCATTTAATTAAATAATTTTATTTAATTAATTAGAAATATTTTTCCAATTTAATTAAATAATTATATTTAATTAATCAAGATAGGTGTATTTATTAAATGTATGTAAAAATATGAGCAAATGTGAGTATGAATTTTAGCAGTGATTCGATCCAAATTCTCCAAATTTATCCTTTCTTAACATGAAGAGCTGAGGGTCTCTTAAATAGACTTTTCTAGAATCCATCAACGGTTGAGATCAAATTCAATCAACAGACAGGATTAAAGTTGAAGTTTAGTCATAAAGGGAGATTCTCAAATTAAAGGTAGTTAACAGATTTAATTTGAGTAAAATAAGGAGTTAACTGATTTAATTTGATTAGAAAAAGGACTTAACTGATTTAACTTATTTTTTTATCAATAGTGAACTGAAAATTTCCCTTTTTGAACTGAAGAGAGATTTTGTTGAGATATTTAATTTAATAAAATGAGATATGCTCTCATAATTACTTTTTCTATTTAATTAAATAATCTTTTAATTAATTAGAAACACTTTTTTTATTTAATTAAATAACTTCATTTAATTAATTAGGAATGGCTTCCTATTTAATTAAATAACTTTGTTAAATAAATTAAAATTAATTATTCCATTTAATTAAATAATTTCATTTAATTAATTAGAAATACCTTTTCCATTTAATTAAATAATTACATTTAATTAATCAAGATATGCGTATTTATTAAATGTATGTAAAAATATGAGCAAATGTGAGTATGAATTCCAACAGTGATTCGATGCAAATTTTTTAAATTCATCCTCTCCTAAAATGAAGAGATGAGGGTCTCTTAAATAAACTTTCCTGGAATTCATTAATGATTGAGATGAAATTCAATCAATGGTCAAGATTAAAGTTGAAGTTCAGTCATAAAGAGAGATTCTCAAATTAAAGGGAGTTAACAGATTTAATTTGAGTAAAATATGAAGTTAAATGATTTAATTTGTGTAGAAAAAAGAGTTAACTGATTTAACTCATTTTTTATCAATAGTGAACTGAAATTTTTTCTTTTTGAACTGAAGAGAGATTTTGTTGAGATATTTAATTTAATAAAATGAGATATGCTCTCATAATTACTTTTTCTATTTAATTAAATAATCTTTTAATAAATTAGAGACATTTTTCCTATTTAATTAAATAACTTTGTTTAATTAATTAGAAGTAAGTACTCTATTTAATTAAATAATTACATTTAATTAATTAGAAATATCTTTCTCATTTAATTAAATAATTACATTTAATTAATCAAGATAGGCATATTTATTAAATGTATGTAAAAATATGAGCAAATGTCAGTATGAATTCTATCAGCGATTCGATGTAAATTCTCCAAATTCATCCTCTTCTAAAATGAAGAGATGAGGGTCTCTTAAATAGGCTTTTCTAAAATTCATCAATGACTGAGATCAAATTCAATCAATGATCAGAATTAAAGTTGAAGTTCAGTCATAAAAAAAGATTCTCATATTAAAGTTAGTTAACATATTTAATTTGAGTAAAATAAGTTGTTAACTGATTTAATTTGAGTAGGAAAAAAAAGTAACTCGTTTAACTCATTTTCTTATCAATAGTGAACTGAATTTTATTTTTTTTTGAACTGAAAAGAGATTTTCTTGAGATATTTTAATTAAAGATACTTTTCTTATTTAATTAAATAACTTAATTTAATTAATTAGGAATGGCTTCCTATTTAATTAAATAATTTTTTTTAATTAATTAGAAATAAGTACTTCGTTTAATTAAATAATTTGATTTAATTAATTAGAAATATCTTTCCCATTTATTAAATAATTACCTTTAATTAATCAACATAGGCGTATTTATTAAATGTATGTAAAAATATGAGCAAATATGAGTATGAATTTTAGCAACGATTCGATGCAAATTCTTAAAATTCATCCTCTCCTAAAATGAAGAGATGAGGGTCTCTTAAATAGACTTTCCTGAAATTCATCAACGGTTGAGATCAAATTTAATCAACAGTCAGGATTAAAGTTGAAGTTCAGTCATAAAGGGAGATTCTCAAATTAAAGGGAGTTAACAGATTTAATTTGAGTAAAATAAGGAGTTAACTGATTTAATTTGAGTAGAAAAAGGAGTTAACTGATTTAACTCATTTTTTATCAATAGTGAACTAAAAATTTCTCTTTTTGAATTGAAAAGAGATTCTTTTGAGATATTTAATTTAATAAGATGAGATATGCTCTCATAATTACTTTTTCTATTTAATTAAATAATCTTTTAATAAATTAGAGACATTTTTCTTATTTAGTTAAATAACTTCATTTAATTAATTAGAAATGGCTTTGTATTTAATCAAATAATTTTTTTTTAATTAATTAGAAGTAAGTACTCCATTTAATTAAATAATTTCATTTAATTAATTAAAAATTCTTTTTCCATTTAATTAAGTAATTACATTTAATTAATCAAGATAGGCGTATTTATTAAATGTATGTAAAAATATGAGCAAATGTGAGTATGAATTCTAGCAATGATTCGATGCAAATTTTTCAAATTCATCCTCTCTTAAAATGAAGAGATGAGGGTCTCTTAAATAAACTATCTTGGAATCCATTAATGGTTGAGATCAAATTCAATCAATGGTCAAGATTAAAGTTGAAGTTCAGTCATAAAGGGAGATTCTCAAATTAAAGGGAGTTAATAGATTTAATTTGAGTAAAATATGGAGTTAAATGATTTAATTTGTGTAAAAAAAGGAGTTAACTGATTTAACTCATTTTTTATCAATAGTGAACTAAAAATTTCCCTTTTTTAACTGAAGAGAGATTTTGTTGAGATATTTAATTTAATAAAATGAGATATGCTCTCATAATTACTTTTTCTATTTAATTAAATAATTTTTTAATTAATTAGAGACACTTTTCTTATTTAATTAAATAACTTCATTTAATTAATTAGGAATGGCTTCAAGTTTAATTAAATAACTTGTTTTAATTAATTAGAAGTAAGTACTCTATTTAATTAAATAATTTTGTTTAATTAATTATAAATACTTTTTCTATTTAATTAAATAATTACATTTAATTAATCAAGATAGGCATATTTATTAAATGTTTGTAAAAATATGATCAAGTGAGAGTATGAATTCTACCAGCGATTTGATGCAAATTCTCCAAATTCATCCTCTCCTAAAATGAAGAGATGAGGGTCTCTTAAATAGACTTTCTTGGAATCCATCAATGATTGAGATCAAATTTAATCAATGGTCAAGATTAAAGGTGAAGTTCAGTCATAAAGGGAGATTTTCAAATTAAAAGGAGTTAATAGATTTAATTTGAGTAAAATAAAGAGCTAACAGATTTAATTTGACTAGAAAAAGGAGTTAACTCATTTAACTCATTTTTTATCAATACTGAACTAAAAAAATTTCTCTTTGAACTAAAGAGAGATTTTGTTGAGATATTTAATTTAATAAAATGAGATATGCTCTCATAATTACTTTTTCTATGTAATTAAATAATTTTTTAAATAATTAGAGACACTTTTCTTAGTTAATTAAATAACTTCATTTAATTAATTAGGAATGGTTTCCTATTTAATTAAATAACTTTGTATAATTAATTAGAAGTAAATACTGCATTTAATTAAATAATTTTGTTTAATTAATTAGAAATACATTTCCCATTTAATTAAATAATTATATTTAATTAATCAAGATAGGCGTATTTATTAAATGTATGTAAAAATATGAGCAAATGTAAGTATGAATTTCAACAGCGATTCGATGCAAATTTTCCAAATTCATCCTCTCCTAAAATGAAGAGATGAGGGTCTCTTAAATAGACTTTCTTGAAATCTATCAACGGTTGAGATCAAATTCAATCAACAGTCAGGAATAAATTTTAAGTTTAGTCATAAAAGAAGATTTTCAAATTAAAAGGAGTTAACAGATTTAATATGAGTAAAACAAGAAGTTAACTGATTTAATTTGAGTAGAAAAAAAAGTTAACTAATTTAACTCATTTTTTATCAATAGTGAACTGAAAATTTTTCTTTTTGAACTAAAAAGAAATTTTGTTAAGATATTTAATTTAATAAAATGAGATATGCTCTCATAATTACTTTTTCTATTTAATTAAATAATTTTTTAATTAATTAGAGACAATTTTCTTATTTAATTAAATAACTTCATTTAATTAATTAGGAATGGCTTTCTATTTAATTAAATAATTTTGTTTAATTAATTAGAAGTAAGTACTCTATTTAATTAAATAACGATTCGATGTAAATTTTTGAAATTCATTCTCTCATAAAATGAAGAGACGAAGGTCTCTTAAATAGAGTTTCCTTAAATCTATCAACGATTGAGATCAAATTCAATCAATGCTCAAGATTAAAGTTGAACTTTAGTCATAAAGGGAGATTATCAAATTAAAGGGAGTTAACAGATTTAATTTGAGTAAAATAAAGAGTTAACAAATTTAATTTGAGTAAAAAAAGGAGTTAACTAATTTAACTCATTTTTTTATCAATAGTGAACTTTAAATTACCCTTTTTGAACTGAAGAGAGATTTTGTTGAGATATTTAATTTAATAAAATGAGATATGCTCTCATAATTACTTTTAAAATTTAATTAAATAATCTTTTAATTAATTAGAGACACTTGTCTTATTTAATTAAATAACTTTATTTAATTAATTAGGAATGGCTTTCTATTTAATTAAATAACTCTATTTAATTAATTAGAAGTAAATATTCTATTTAATTAAATAATTTTGTTTAATAATACAGTTCCCATTTAATTAAATAATTACATTTAATTAAACAAGATAGGCGTATTTATTAAATGTATGTAAAAATATGAACAAATATGAGTATGAATTCCAACAACGATTCGATGCAAATTCTCCAAATTCATCCTCTACTAAAATGAAGAGATGAGAGTCTCTTAAATAGACTTTCCTGAAATCAATCAATGATTGAGATCAAATTCAATCAACGGTCAGGACTAAAGTTGAAGTTCAGTCATAAAGCGAGATTCCAAAATTAAAGAGAGTTAACAGATTCAATTTGAGTAAAATAAAGAGTTAACTGATTTAATTTGAGTAGAAAAAAGAGTGAAATGATTTAACTCATTTTTTATGAATAGTGAGCTGAAAATTTCTCTTTTTGAACTGAAAAAAGATTTTGTTGAGATATTTAATTTAATAAAATGAGATGCTCTCTTAATTATTTTTTCTATTTAATTAAATAATCTTTGAATTAATTAAAGACACTTTTCTTATTTAATTAAATAACTTCATTTAATTAATTAGTAATGGCTTCCTATTTAATTAAATAACTTTATTTAATTAATTAGAAGAAAGTACTTCATTTAACTAAATTATTATTTTTAATTAATTAGAAATACCTTTCTCATTTAATTAAATAATTAAATTTAATTAAACAAGATAGGCGTATTTATTAAATGTATATAAAAATATGAGCAAATGTGACTATGAATTCCAGCAGTGATTCGATGCAAATTCTCAAAATTCATCCTCTCCTAAAATGAAGAGATTAGGGTCTCTTAAATTGACTTTTCTGGAATTCAACAATAGTTGAGATCAAATTCAATCAATGATTTAATTTGAGTAGAAAAAATAGTTAATTGATTTAACTCATTTTTTATCAATAGCGAATTGAAAATTTCCCTTTTTGAGCTGAAGAGAGATTTTGTTGAGATATTTAATTTAATAAAATGAGATATGCTCTGATAATTACTTTTTCTATTTAATAAAATAATTTCATTTAATTAGTCAGGAATGGCTTCCTATTTAATTAAATAATAATGTTTAATTAATTAGAAGAAAGTACTCCATTTAATTAAATAATTTCATTTAATTAAATAGAAATACCTTTCCCATTTAATTAATCAAGATAGATGTATTTATTAAATGAATGTAAAAATATGAGCAAATGTGAGTATGAATTTCAGCAGTGATTTGATGTAAATTCTTCAAATTCATCCTCTCGTAAAATGAAGAGATGAGGGTCCCTTAAATAGACTTTGTTGAAATTCATCAACAGTTGAGATCAAATTCAACCAACGGTCAGGATTAAAGTTGAATTTCAGTCATAAAGGGAGATTTCTAAATTAAAGAATGTTAATAGATCTAATTTGAGTAAAATAAGGAGTTAACTGATTTAATTTGAGTAAAAAAAGGAGTTAACTAATTTAACTCATCTTTTATCAATAGTGAACTGAAAATTTCTCTTTTTGAACTGAAAAGAGATTTTGTTAAGATATTTAATTTAATAAAATGAGATATGCTCTCATAATTATTTTTTTCTATTTAATTAAATAATCCTTTAATTAATTAGAGACACTTTTCTTATTTAATTAAATAATTTTATTTAATTAATTAGGACTGGCTTCCTATTTAATTAAATAATTTTGTTTAATTAATTAGATGTACTCCATTTAATTAAATAATTTTGTTTAATTAATTAAAAATACCTTTCCCATTTAATTAAATAATTACATTTAATTAATCAAGATAGGTGTATTTATTAAATGTATGTAAAAATATGAGCAAATGTGAGTATAAATTCCAATAGCGATTCGATGCAAATTCTCCAAATTCATCTTCTTCTAAAATGAAGAGATGAGGGTCTCTTAAATAGACTTTCCTAGAATCCATCAATGGTTGAGATCAAATTCAATCAATGGTCAGGATTAAGGTTGAAGTTTAGTCATAAAGGAAGGTTCCCAAATTAAAAGGAGTTAACAGATTTAATTTGAGTAAAATAAGAAATTAACTTATTTAATTTGAGTAGAAAAAGGAGTTAACTAATTTAACTCATTTTTTATCAATAGTGAACAGAAATATTTTTTTTTGAACTGAAGAAAGATTTTGTTGAGATATTTAATTTAATAAAATGAGATATGCTCTCATAATTACTTTTTTTATTTAATTAAATAACTTTTTAATTAATTAGAGACACTTCTTTTGTTTAAATAAATAACTTCATTTAATTAATTAGGAATGGCTTCCTATTTAATTAAATAACTTTGTTTAATTAATTAGAAATAAGTACTCTATTTAATTAAATAATTTCATTTAATTAATTACAAATACCCTTCCCATTTAATTAAATAATTAAATTTAATTAGTCAAGATAGGCGTATTTATTAAATGTATGTAAAAATATGAGCAAATGCGTCTATGAATTCCAACAGTGATTCGATGCAAATTCTCCAAATTCATCCTCTTCTAAAATAAAGAGATGAGGGTCTCTTAAATAGACTTTGCTAAAATTTATCAACGGTTGAGATCAAATTCAATCAACGGTCACGATTAAAGTTGAAATTTAGTCATAAAGGGAGATTCTCAAATTAAAGGGAGTTAACAGATTTAATTTGAGTAAAATAAGGAGTTAACTGATTTAATTTGAGTAGAAAAAGAAGTTAACTGATTTAACTCATTTTTTTATCAATAGTGAACTAAAAATTTCCCTTTTTGAACTGAAGAGAGATTTTGTTGAAATATTTAATTTAATAAAATGAGATATGCTCTCATAATTACTTTTTCGATTTAATTAAATATTCTTTTAATTAATTAGGAATTGCTTCCTATTTAATTAAAAAAATTTATTTAATTAATTAGAAGTAAGTACTCCATTTAATTAAATAATTTCATTTAATTAATTAGAAATACCTTTCCCATTTAATTAAATAATTACATTTAATTAATCAAGATAGGCATATTTATTAAATGTATGTAAAAATATGAGCAAATGTGAGTATGAATTCCAACAACGATTCGATGCAAATTCGTTAAATTCATCCTCTCCTAAAATGAGGAGATGAGGGTCTCTTAAATACACTTTCCTGGAATTCATCAATGGTTGAGATCAAATTCAATCAACAGTCAGGGTTAAAGTTGAAGTTCAGTCATAAAGGGAGATTCCCAAATTAAAGGGAGTTAATAGATTTAATTTGAGTAAAATAAGGAGTTAACTGATTTATTTTTAGTAGAGAAAGAAGTTAACTCATTTAACTCATTTTTTATCAATAGTGAACTGAAAATTTCCCTTTTTGAACTGAAGAGAGATTTTGTTGAGATATTTAATTTAATAAAATGAGATATGCTCTCATAATTACTTTTTCTATTTAATTAAATAATCTTATAATTAATTAGAGACACTTTTCTTATTTAATTAAATAACTTTATTTAATTAATTAAGAATGAATTCCTATTTAATTAAATATCTTTGTTTAGTTAATTAGAAGTAAGTACTCCATTTAATTAAATAATTTTGTTTAATTAAATAGAAATACCTTTTCCATTTAAATAAATAATTACATTTAATTAATCAAGATAGGCGTATTTATTAAATATATGTAAAAATATGAGCAAATGTGAGTATGAATTTCAGCAGCGATTCCATGCAAATTCTCCAAATTCA
The DNA here is from genome assembly GCA_028749045.1 of Cupressus sempervirens. Classification (NCBI taxonomy): domain Eukaryota; kingdom Viridiplantae; phylum Streptophyta; class Pinopsida; order Cupressales; family Cupressaceae; genus Cupressus; species Cupressus sempervirens. The sequence goes on from CM053783.1 coordinate 116,637,036, forward strand.
TCCTCTCCTAAAATGAAGAGATGAGGGTCTCTTAAAGAGACTTTTGTGGAATCCATCAATAGGTGAGATCAAATTCAATCAACAGTCAGGATTAAAGTTGAAGTTCAGTCATAAAGGGAGATTCCCAAACTAAAGGGAGTTAACAGATTTAATTTGAGTAAAATAAGGAGTTAACTGATTTAATTTCAGTAGAAAAAGGAGTTAACTGATTTAACTCATTTTTTCTCAATAGTGAACTGAAAATTTCTTTTTTTGAACTGAATAGAGATTTTGTTGAGATATTTAATTTAATAAAATGAGATATGCTCTCATAATTACTTTTTCTATTTAGTTAAATAATCTTTTAATTAATTAGAGACACTTTTCTTATTTAATTAAATAACTTCATTTAATTAATTAAGAATGACTTCCTATTTAATTAAATAACTTTGTTTGATTAATTAGAAGTAAGTACTTTATTTAATTGAATAATTTCATTTAATTAATTAGAAATACCTTTCCCATTTAATTAAATAATTATATTTAATTGAAAAAAGAGGGGTAAAAACTTTATTAACAATCAGAACCACTTATTACACATTAGCAGAGGGCCAAAGCCCAACGAGCCCTAAGAAATTACAGAAAACAAGAGCAAGCTGATCAACCTTTCCTAATTCCCCTAACATCCTCAGCAAGAGTCCTCTGAAAATCTTGACATAACTCTTTGGGCATCTACTCCCAATCATCAATCATCCCTCCATGTATATTTTCTGACGCCCATTTTGTCAAACTATCACCTACCTTATTCCATTTCCTTGGAATATGGTCATAAGACACTGAATCCATCAAGGAGCTAACCTATAATATCTGTTGCACTATCAATGACAGTTGCCAACTGACATCTGAGATCTGCCTCTCAAGGAGAAGATTAACTAGAACTTGAGAGTCATATTCATAGATCACCTTACGCCATCCAAGAGCATAAGCCTGCTTCAAAGCATGTAAGATAGCCATCCCTTCCATTCTATTGACAGTCTGCACCCCTCTATTGGCCAAGAAAATAAAGACCACCGATCGTGAAGAATCCCTACCAATCCCACCTATGCTAGCTGAACCTGGGTTACTTCTAGAAGAAGCATCTGTATTAATTTTCAAAAAACCAGTCGAGGGGGCAGCCACCCGCCTATCCTTTAAACTTTCAGCTTCACACGCCAACCTCTCTTGACACAAGCTGAAGCCTGAGATAACCTCTGTATTCCCAACCTATCAGCGATCTCTGCATCGCTCTCCTCAAGTGGCAACACCAAATCACTCTTAGCATTGATAGACTCCTGGATCATTCCCATAATTTTGAGCCAAACCTGGTGAATCCCCAACTTTTCACCCTCGAAGATTCTTTGATTTCTTTCTAACCAAACTTGCCATAACAAGAAGATGGGTCTAGTGTACCAAACATCCTGCAAAAAGGGCGTCAAGGATGGGGGCCTCCCTAGACTCATCCAGAACTCCACTAGGGAGGAGGCATGAATGCACAGCCATTTCCAAACATCCCACCAGGAATGCCAAAGTTGAAGAGTGAAGGAGCAGTGAAAGAACAAATGCTTAGAATCTTCCTCTCCACAGCTACAGAGAACACATCTCAAAGGTCCATAAAAACCTCTCTTGTGGATATTTTCCTAGGTCAAGCATCTATTCCAGACCAAAGTCCAAATAAAGCAATTACACTTCGGCCAAGAAAGCTTACTCCAAACTCTCTTCCACCAGTGAACCTCCCCTCCCACAAGTTGTTGGGAAAGCAACTCCTGATACCTAGATGAAACAATGTAAGTACACTTAGGATTAGAGGACCAGGCCAAAACATCCTCTGCTGAAAAGGAGCTATAGTTTTGGCCAGCTAATATGTATTGTAGTTCAGTGCACTCCATATCCAACCCAAAAATTGGCCATTCCTCTAGGCTCTTCCATCTTGCCTCCACCAACTATCCTTGAGTGTAAAAGGACTTAAAGTCGCTCACCCTTGTCCATCCAACTTCACAAAACCTCTGGGACAATATGCATAGATGAGGGAATTGAACAACCAGGGGAGGGTAGCCATCCCAAGCATCATCCTAGAAATGTGCCTCAGATCCACTTTTGCATATCCAAAAAAGGCCACCTTTAATGAGTGTAGCCCCTCTCTTAAGGGTGGTCCAAATCATTGGAACTTTCCCATAAAGGCCATACCGAGGAATATCCTTGTAGGGGGTTCTAGGAAAGTACTTTTGAGACAAGATTTTAGCCCAAATACGGTCCTATTCTACACACCATTGCCAATATAGTTTGGCCACCAAGGCAGTACCAGTTAGCATTGATTGTCTTAGTCCAAGACCCCCGAATTGCTTAGGACTACAAACAACCTCCCATTTAATAAGACTCCACTTAGATGTAGATAAACTTCCAACCCATAAAAATTGTCTAGCTAAAGCATCCAAGTCCCTAACAAAGTTCATGGGAGCCACTTGAATCATACACCTATATAGAGGAAGAGCTTGAACCACAAATTGGATCAGCTGGACCCGACCCACAAAGGATAGCCACCTATGCATCCAATGAGTGACTTTGGCTCAAAATTTTTCCAGAATGACCTGCCAAAACTCCCTAGACTATCTACCTAGAGAAATGGGAATCCCAAGATAGAGAAATGGAAGACTCCCAGTTTGGAATCTAAGAATATGAGCAATTCTCCTTTGAATAGACAATGCAGTGTTGAAGAAAAAGATGGAAGACTTGCCCTCATTAATTCGCTGACCTGGGGCTATAAGGTAGACATCCAACACCCTGTGAATGTTAGAAGCTTCCTGAATAGTAGCCATACCCATCAAAGTCGTATCATCCACAAACTGTAAGTGTGATTGAATCAGAAGGCCCCCTCTCCACTGCCAGCCTTGAATGAAGCCCCCTGCTACATTCATCTTTATCAACTGACCCAAACCTTCTACCAAAAGAATAAATAGGTATGGAGAGAGTGGATCACCTTTCTGTAGACCACAAGAGGCCCCAAAAAGATTAGAGTGCTCCCCATTAATCAAAACAGAGAAAGAGGTTGAAGTCACGCAACTCATAACCCAACATATCCAATCCTTCTCAAAACCAAAGGCACCCAAAACCTTTTCATACGCCTTAGCCATATCTAGATTGATGAACATAGCCTTGTCCTTAGATTTGGCCATGGAATGAATAGTCTCAGTAGCCACCACCACCCCATCCAAGATTTGGCAACCTGCCACAAAGCCACTTTGCTCTTCAGAAATAAGCTTTGGAAGCCATGTTTTTAGCCTATTAGCAATCAACTTAGATATAATATTATAAATGACATTGCAAAGAGAAATAGGGCAAAAGTGACTTAACCGATCAACCCCTTCCTCCTTGGGAATGAGAGCGAGGAAGGTAGAGTTTAAAACCCAAAGCATCTGCTTATTCTTCTGGGATTCTTGAACAACTGCCAGTAAATCTATCTTGATAATGTCCCAAAATTCCTGGAAGAACTCAATCAAAAAATCATCTGGACCAGGAGCTTTCCCTTTGTTCATCTAGAAAACAGTCAACTCTAGCTCCTCCAAAGAAATGGCTCTCATAAGGTGCTCCTTCATATCCAAAGAGACCAAAGAATGAATACAGGAAAGGACTTGAGCCTCTTCCACCAATTCCCCCTCCAAATCCTCCCTAAATAAAGAAGTAAAGTACTGCATAGCTTCATTGGAGATATCCTAAAAGGAAGAAAGAACCTCCCCCCTATCATTCACCAAAGTTGATATAGCATTACCATGTCATCTGGCCTTCACTGAATTGAAGAAGAATGCAGTATTCTTATCACCCTCCTGTAGCCACTCAGTCCAGGCTTTTTGTTTCCAAAAGATTTCCTCCCTCAGCTCCCATTCCTCCACAAATCTTAAGACTCTAGCTTCCTCACTTAACAGATGCTCAGACACCCCATCTTCCCTAATCTTCCTAGTGATATCATTCAACTCAGCTTGAGCCACCCTTTTTGCATGGAAAATATTGCCAAAACATTGCCGATTCCACCGTTTCAGCTGATATTTAGTGAACTAGAGGAGTTTAACAAAGATATACATTGCTATACCATAGGCTAGTCTACTAATCTTCCACCACTCAGCCACACATCCATACAAGTCTGGGTCCCTCAACCACATGAGCTAGAATTTGAAAGGTGGCCTTTGAGGCAACCGGGTAGAAGAAATAGCAAGCCTAATGGGCCAATGGTCCGAATCATGCCAATCCAATATGTCAGAACTGGAAGACCACAATCCTCCTACCCAAAAATATGAAACCATAAACCGATCTAGACATTCGGCAACACATCTATCTCCTAACCTTCTATTGTTCCAAGTGAATTGACCATTGCTGGGTTTAACATCCACTAGATTGAGTGCCAATATATTATCCCGGAATAACACCGAAGAGGGCTCAAGTCTAGCATTGCCCCCCCCATTTTTCAGATAAATCAAGGATAGCATTAAAATCACCTGCCATGATCCATGGTAAGTAAGGAAATTGACTATGAACAAAATGAATATTATTCCATGCAAGAAGTTTACCTTGGAACTCAATAGGAGCATAGACATTGGTAAATAGAATAGATTCCCCCGACTCAGGGCATAAAGAAACCATGGATAAGGAGGATCTGAAAGATAACCACCACAAAGGATGAATCTTGCGAGGGTTCCAAAGACATGCCACCCCCCTTGAAGAGCCCTGCGCACCAATGCACTGACATTGCCCACTCTTCCATAATTTAGGTGCCAGGCTCATCATGCACTCAACATAGACCTTCATTTCCTAAAGAAAAAGAACATCAGGAGAATGACTTCTAACCAATTCTCGAACAGCTTTTTGTCTAGGGCCGCTATTCAGGCCCCTAACATTCCATGAAATAACGATCATTTTGGGGGGGGAATGAGAATCTAGGGTCTTAACAGATCCTAACTCCACTAGAGTTTCCCCAACCATCTTGATCTTCTCCAAGTCCTTCTTACATCCACTCTTACCACTTTTCTCTAAAACTCCCTTCTTGCCATCCTTCTAAAGGATACCCAAATGGGAAGAAGACTTGCCAGACTTGTCCATATCTAAAGTAGTTATACTTGCAGGAAGAATAGGGCCCTCTTCTCTCTGTCCCAAATCAACATTTGACTCATGAACCAATTGGGCACCTGTATGCCCATCAGTGACCATAGGCGTATTAGATTCCACCTGTAGAGTCGAGATAGGAATCGAAGTGGCAATAGCTAGGCTTTGAACCACCACAAATTGATCTACACTAGTAAAACTAGGAATGGCATCATGCTGACCCAGTTCATCCAAGACGTCAAACCTATTAAAAGTATCCCCCTCCTGTCTTTCCATAAGAGTCCTCTTCTAACCTCTTCTTTAGTTATGAGCCTTAACCTGAACAAAACCCTCAACATCCATACCATCACCAAAGGTGAGCTTCTTCCCTTTATCAAAACTAGGGGTATTTCCAGGAGGAGGCAGAGGCTGTTGCTCCCTAGTTTTGGCCTTTGGGCGTCTTCTCATCAAGTGCCCATATTCATGACACAAGCGATATTGAAAAGGAAGGGTTTCATAATCCAGTTGCTGCACCCAAGAGTGTGACCTTGCACACATATCCACTACATCTGGCAAAGGTTTACTCAAATCAAGCTCTACGCAAATTCGAGCAAAAGTCATTACCTTCTTACCAAGGGTTTGTGTTGAAGGCCCCACTGGCATCCCAATCATTGAGGCCAGCATATGAAGAACATCCTCCTGGCAACATTCTATTGGAAATTTGGGTAGACATACCCACACTGGAACCCGATTTGGAAGCTCCTTGGAGGGATTGAAACCTACATGCCATGGCTTAACAAAAAGCCCAACTTGGCTATAAAAATAGGGCCCTCCCTCAAAAACCCTATTACGATCCACCATGCATGTGAATGTAACCATGAAATAGTTATTTGCAAGTAGGGAGACCTCCATTTCACCCTCTGGATCCCATGTTCTCCGAGCCCAATTCTCTAGAAATTGTAGGGAGACTCTTAATCCCAAAAATTTACAATATAACGAGTGCTTAGAATAATAATCAACATCTTCAGCAATCATTTCAAAAGGGATTACTAGCTTTGGTCTTTCCTTACATCTCTCAAGGCAACAGTTGATCTTTGAGATCCGAGATCCACCAAGCGAGCTCAAATCCGTAGCTCGTGACCTCTAAGAAAAGAGAGTATTATTGAACATCCTTGCCCTTTGCCTTGACAGACACATTTCCTCCACATCAAACAAATCTAAATTGGGCATAGCCCTAGAAGGATCACCCCAAGACATCGTTGGGCACCAACCTAGAAAATCCACCCCAGGTCACACCATCTAGGTACCCCCCTACAGATCGACCACGCAAAAAACCTCAGAAATGCATCTAAAAAAATATAAACACGCATCCACCAATAATTGCAGCAGCTGTTCTTCCCCCCTACACAACTGGACACACCCCCTAGCCAACGCAAGCACAGAAAGAACAAAAATGAGATAGGGCACAACTGCCCTATCTCAGCATCGAGATGCAGAGCTATGCCATCGCTTTTGACTTTTCATTTAATATATATAATTACATTTAATTAATTAAGATAGGCGTATTTATTAAATGTATGTAAAAATATGAGCAAATGTGAGTATGAATTCCAGCAGTGATTCGATGCAAATTCTCCAAATTCATCCTCTCCTAAAATGAAAAGATGAGGGTCTCTTAAATAGACTTTCTTGAAATCCATCAATGGTTGAGATCAAATTCAATCAACGGTCAGAATTAAAGTTGAAGTTTAGTCATAAAGGGAGATTCCCAAATTAAAGGGAGTTAACAGATTTAATTTGAGTAAAATAAGGAGTTAACTGATTTAATTTGAGTAGAAAAAGGAGTTAACTAATTTAACTCATTTTTTATCAATAGTGAACTGAAATTTTCCCTTTTTGAACTGAAGAGAGATTTTGTTGAGATAATTAATTCAATAAAATGAGATATGCTCTCATAATTACTTTTTCTAATTAATTAAATAATATTTTAATTAATTAGAGACACTTTTCTTATTTAATTAAATAACTCCATTTAATTAATTAAGAATGCCTTCCTATTTAATTAAATAACTATGTTTAATTAATTAGAAGTAAGTACTCCATTTAATTAAATAATTTCGTTTAATTAATTAGAAATACCTTTCCTATTTAATTAAATAATTACATTTAATTAATCAAGATAGGCATATTTATTAAATGTATGTAAAAATATGAAAAAATGTCAGTATGAATTCTAGCAACAATTCGATGCAAATTCTCCAAATTCATCCTCTCCTAAAATAAGGAGATGAGGGTCTCCTAAATAGACATTCTTAGAATCCATCAATGGTTGAGATCAAATTCAATCAATGATCAGGATTAAAGTTGAAGTTTAGTCATAAAAAGAGTTTCTTAAATTAAAGGGAGTTAATAGATTTAATTTGAGTAAAATAAGGAGTTAATTGATTTAATTTGAGTAGAAAAAGGAGTTAAATAAGTTAACTCATTTTTTATCAATAGTGAACTAAAATTTTCCCTTTTTGAATTGAAGAGAGATTTTGTTGAGATATTTAATTTAATAAAATGAGATATGCTCTCATAATTACTTTTTCTATTTAATTAAATAATCTTTTTATTAATTAGAGACACTTTTCTTATTTAATTAAATAACTTCATTTAATTAATCAGGAATGGTTTCCTATTTAATTAAATAACTTTGTTTAATTAATTAGAAGTAAGTACTCTATTTAATTAAATAATTTTATTTAATTAATTAGAAATACCTTTCCCATTTAATTAAATAATTAAATTTAATTAATCAAGATAAGCGTATTGATTAAATGTATGTAAAAATATGAGCAAATGTGAGTATCAATTCTAGCAGCGATTCGATCAAAATTCTTCAAATTCATCCTCTCCTAAAATGGGGAGATGAAGGTCTCTTAAATAGACTTTCTTTGAATCCATCAATGGTTGAGATCAAATTCAATCAACAGTCAGGATTAAAGTTGAAGTTCAGTCATAAAGGGAGATTCTCAAATTAAAGGGAGTTAATAGATTTAATTTGAGTAGAAAAAGGAGTTAACTGATTTAACTCATTTTTTATCAATAGTGAACTGAAAATTTCCCTTTTCGAACTGAAAATTTTTTTTGTTCAGATATTTAATTTAATAAAATGAGATATGCTCTCATAATTACTTTTTCTATTTAATTAAATAATCTTTTAATTCATTAGAGACACTTTTCTTATTTAATTAAATAATTTCATTTAATTAATTAGGAATGGCTTCCTATTTAATTAAATAACATTGATTAATTAATTAGAAATACTTTTCTCATTTAATTAGATAATTACATTTAATGAATCAAGATAGGCGTATTTATTAAATGTATGTAAAAATATGAGCAAATGTGAGTATGAATTCCAACAGCAATTCGATGTAAATTCTCCAAATTCACCCTCTCCTAAAATGAAGAGATGAAGGTCTCTTAAATAGACTTTTTTCAAATCCATCAATGGTTGAGATCAAATTCAATCAATGGTCAGGATTAAAGTTGAAGTTCAGTCATAAATGGAGATTCTCAAATTAAAGAGAGTTAATAGATTTAATTTGAGTAAAATAAAGAGTTAATTGATTTAATTTGAGTAGAAAAAGGAGTTAACTCATTTAACTCATCTTTATCAATAGTGAACTGAAAATTTTCCTTTTTGAACTTAAGAGAGATTTTATTGAGATATTTAATTTAATCGAATGAGATATGCTCTCATAATTACTTTTTCTATTTAATTAAACAATATTTTAATTAATTAGAGACACTTTTCTTATTTAATTAAATAACTTCATTTAATTAATTAGAAATGGCTTTCTATTTTATTAAATAACTTTGTTTAATTAATTAGAAGTAAGTACTCCATTTAATTAAATAATTTTGGTTAATTAGTTAGAAATACCTTTCCCATTTAATTAAATAATTACATTTAATTAATCAAGATAGGTGTATTTATTAAATGTGTGTAAAAATATGAGAAAATGTGAGTATGAATTCCAACAACAATTCGATATAAATTCTCCAAATTCATTCTCTCCTAAAATGAGGAGATGAGGGTCTCTTAAATAGACTTTCCTGGAATCCATCAACGGTTGAGATCAAATTCAATGAATGGTTAGGATTAACGTTGAAGTTTAGTCATAAAGGAAGATTCTCAAATTAAAGGGAGTTAACAAATTTAATTTGAGTAAAATAAGGAGTTAAATGATTTAATTTGATTAGAAAAATGAGTTAACTAATTTAACTCATTTTTTATCAGTAGTGAACTGAAAATTTCCCTGTTTGAACTGAAGAGAGATTTTGTTGAGATATTTAATTTAATAAAATGAGATATGCTCTCATAATTACTTTTTCTATTTAATTAAATAATCTTTTAATTAATTAAAGGGACTTTTCTTATTTAGTTAAATAACTTCATTTAATTAATTAGGAATGGCTTCCTATTTAATTAAATAACTTTGTTTAATTAATTACAATTAAGTACTCCATTTAATTAAATAATTTCATTTAATTAATTAGAAATACCTTTTTCATTTAATTAAATAATTACATTTAATTAATCAAGATAAGCATATTTATTAAATATATGTAAAAATATGAGCAAATGTGAGTATGAATTCCAGCAAAGATTTGATGCGAATTCTCCAAATTCATCCTCTCCTAAAATGAGGAGATGGGGCTCTCTTAAATAGACTTTCTTGGAATCCATCAATGGCTGAGATCAAATTCAATCAATGGTCAGGATTAAAGTTGAAGTTCAGTCATAATGGGAGATTCCCAAATTAAAGAGAGTTAATAGATTTAATTTGATTAAAATAAGGAGTTAACTAATTTAATTTGAGTAGAAATAGGAGTTAACTAATTTAACTCATTTTTTATCAATAGTGAACTAAAAATTTCCCTTTTTGAACTATAGGAAGATTTTGTTGAGATATTTAATTTAATAAAATAAGATCTGCTCTCATAATTACCTTTTTTATTTAATTAAATAATCTTTTAATTAATTAGAGACACTTTTCTTATTTAATTAAATAACTTAATTTAATAAATTAGAAATGGGTTCCTATTTAATTAAATAACTTTGTTTAATTAATTAGAAATAAGTACTCCATTTAACTAAATAATTTTATTTAATTAATTAGAAATACCTTTTTTATTTAATTAAATAATTACATTTAATTAATCAAGATACATGTATTTATTAAATGTATGTAAAAATATCAGCAAATGTGAGTATGAATTCCAGCAGCGATTCGATGCAAATTTTCCAAATTCATCCTCTACTAAAATGAAGAGATGAGGGTGTCTTAAATAGACATTCCTGGAATCCATCAACGGTTGAGATCAAATTCAATTAACTGTCAAGATTAAAGTTGAAGTTCAGTCATAAAGGGAGATTCCCAAATTAAAGGGAGTTAACAGATTTAATTTGAGTAAAATAAGAAGTTAACTAATTTAATTTGAGTAGAAAAATTAGTTAACTGATTTAAATCATTTTTTATCAATAGTGAACTAAAAGTTTTCCTTTTTGAACTAAAGAGAGATTTTGTTTAGATATTTAATTTAATAAAATGAGCTATGCTCTCATAATTACTTTTTCTATTTAATTAAATAACTTCATTTAATTAATTAGGAATGGCTTCCTATTTAATTAAAAAACTTTGTTTAAATAATTAGAAGTACTCCATTTAATTAAATAATTACATTTAATTAATCAAGATAGGCGTATTTATTAAATGTATGTAAAAATATGAGCAAATGTGAGTATGAATTTCAGCAGCAATTTGATGCAAATTCTCCAAATTCATCCTCTCCTAAAATGAAGAGATGAGGATCTCTTAAATAAACTTTCCTAGAATGCATCAACGGTTGAGATCAAATTCAATCAACTGTCAGGATTAAAGTTGTAGTTCAGTCATAAAGGGAGATTCCCAAATTAAAGGGAGTTAACAGATTTAATTTGAGTAGACAAAGGAGTTAACTAATTTAACTCATTTTTTATCAATAGTGAACTAAAAATTTCCCTTTTTGAACTGAAGAGAGATTTGGTAATGCCCCGCCAAGGGATCCAAAAAATTAACCTAGAATTTCACTATGTTTGGTAACACATTTAAAACAATAAAAATAAATAAATAACATGAAAGTAAATACCACATATAACTTTCACATAATAACGAAAGCAATAGCAATGCCCATCTAAAAGTAAACATAACATACATAACCGATTTCATTCTTTAAGAATCCCTTAACATTGAGTTACATCTAAATTAACTAACATACATGAGTCCATCTTGTACAACATCCACATGTAATAATAATGATAAGTCCAATGTTGATACATTACATTTCCAAATGCTCAATCATCCACTGTACATGTCACAACGTATGAAGGCTTAAAAGAATATACATATGTGAAATAAGGTACATCATCCTATTCTAATCCATGATACATAAAAGACAATCACGTGATACACATGATACATCATCGTAAAATACATGTACATCCATCATAAGATCAAACATAACTAACTAAGTGCATGGTTCCTCCCAACCGTTAATAGCATCATTAGGCCATCGTGGGCCCTTGCCATCCCTCCGTGCGTAACATCTCAAATCACCGAAGAGATCATTGGTACTAACACCTAACATATACAACATCATATGTAGAAAGTAATCTAACATGCAAATATAAGTATAAGATAGCATCATCTAACATATGCAAATCATCAATGAAAGGATACATATGCACCATCACGAAGGATGCATCAGCCACGATATCTCAATGAATCTCAAAATGATGGTCCACTCCCACCATGCTGAGGAGATAATCTCAAGTCTAAAACAGGTTATCAAAATCACATAGCATAAATTTCTAAAATTCAAGAATCCTAAAAGTATACTAACTCAAAGGTTCCAATCACAAAATTGACATCTAATCCCAGAGGCACACAATGACATGTAGGAACGTACTATGCAAGAGGGAAAGTGTCATCACATTTATCATGTACAAGTTACCTTGGTAGTTAGCTAAACTCCATGGGTCCATACTGATCTCATGCAGCCACTAGTATCCTCTCATAGTGACAAGGCATACTATGGAATGCAAGGTCGCAACCATGCGTTCTCACTACTCCCATCCTAGCCTATACAAGCACTCAAGGCATGGGCAAGAACAAAAACACTTATCTTTTTAGGTTCATTTAGTTAGTATTAGGTGTGAATGTTATCACTTATTAATCCAACTTACAATGAGTTACCCTGGTAGCCTCTCAGGGCCCCGACCCCCATTGCAAGCCACTTCCCGACACTACATGTAGATATCCTACCCTAATGCTCATGGTATCATAAATCTCAAAATAACAAAAGATAATTCAAAATAAAATCATCAAATATGCATAAAAGCATCAAATCTCCATGAGAAAACATCCATAGAAAATCATGACCACAACAGCTCTCTATTGGCAACTGAAGTATCACTGATAATCAAAAGTATCCAATGGTTCTCAATAACCAAAATATATCTCAAACACACTGATCGAAGACTCCAAAAATGGTTGAGTCCAAGCATGTCAACATGAAATCATAAATCACATTTCAGTCCCATCATGGCGACTACAAAATAATTAAGGATAATTGATCGATGATCAAAAGTAATGGTTAAGTCAAGTGTCTCATAAATAAGAATCTCAACTATAACAATTAGTAATCTCATCCAATACATAGAGCATTCCATCACATAACCATGGTTGGGTTTATAAAGATCGAGATTAAAACATCATCATGACATCACAATCACATAACCCCCAAGCCTCTGGTAGACATCCTATACTGGTCAACACTAGTCAATCCAAAACCCAAAATAGTAGCATAAAGAATACACAATGTAAACACATGTTTTGATTTTGCTAAGTTTCCAAATTTGAATGTAAAAGTCTCGGTTTATGTTTCCCAAATTTAGAGAAAGAATTTGAAGAAACATTTTGTACATTTTTCTATGTATTGTTTTTGGATGGATAAAAGTTTTCCTTTATAAGTCTAAAATTCAATTTCCAATTATAATATTTTGTTGAAATTGTTCCTCACCAAATTTTAATTAAATTTCATATACTTTATATATTTTATAATTTAAAACTATTAATTAAATCTTAATTATAAAATTATTCATCATTATAATAGATGAATTCTTAAATCTTTTATCAAATAATAATAATAATTCAAATTTATTAATTACATATTTACATATTACATATATACATATATATATATATTTATATTTAAATATATATATATACATACATATGTACATATATAAATAATAATTATTATCGCATTTAAAAAAAAATAAAAAATAAAAATAAAATTATATAAATTCGATAAATGACACATATTATAAGTTAAGCGCTTCACATATTACAACCGGCGGTGACAATACTCAATGGTTAATACACTATCGCCACACATAAGCCGTGTGACCTGCTGCGCAGACACTCTGCCAAGTGCAGGTGCCGTGTGCACGGGTCTGCATACGATGGATAAATGGGTTGGTACGTCCGCTCGACCCATGGTCAATACATGTAATGTTTAGTTTTATAGCATTTTTCAAAAATTCAAATACAAATCGCAATGCAATTTTGTATATATATATTTTCACTGTGATTATTAAATTTGATTCCTCAATTAAATATATATACATATGTATATATATATGTATATATATATATGTATGTATATATAAATTTTGTGTCACAGTATATAAATAATGAATATATATATGTATAATATATATATATGTATGCAGATATAAACATACATATACACAATATATATAAATTCTAATCCTCAGAATTTTCTTATAAACTTTTAATCTCAAATTTATCCAATAAATAATCTAATGGGTTTGGCTATGAATTTAAACCCTAGCCCTATTATTTTTTTTTTAGATCTATGCATATAATCAATTTTAACTACCCATATTGAGAATGCATACAATTAAAATATGAAATTCCTTAAAAGACATATGGAAGACACGAAGAAGACATGAATGCATGATGCGGAAATAGCATAAGAAAAATCACAAGAATCTACTCGAATTCTGATGCTAATTCGCTCTTTTTCAGAAAACTCGCAGAGTAAGCTCCCTTCTTCAAAGTTCTTGAGTCCTCCAATGCTCCAATTGCTCTCCACGCTCCCTCCCTAAGCTTCTATGAATGCCTGAATATAAAGAGCTCTCAAGAAATCTTTGAAATGCTTCTTGAAACCACTGAAAGGTGTCACCAACTAAGCATGGGTCTTTTCCAACCTTTTTGATGAGTCATAGAGTTGTTGACACCTTGTGCTTAATTGATGCACTAACCCCCATGTTGTTGACACATGTTAATTCTCATGCAAGCTTATAACTCCAATAATTTCTATTTAAATTTTTTAATTTTCATTTTAATTTTTATAACTTTTATTATTATTATTTTATTTATTACTTTATTATTATTTTATAATTATTATTAATTTTAATTTCTAGTTTTCTTTTATTTAATTCCTTTCTTCAATAATTCACATTTAATTAATCATAATCAAAATATCAAAGATCATGATATTTTATTAATTTTCTCAAATAAATAATTTATTAATTAAATCTATTTATTAAGACTTAATTAATGGAAAATTCACCATAGACCTTCAAGATAAAATATGAAAACCCATCATAGAACAAATCATATAAAAAAATTTAAAAGGTTAAAAATCACGAAATATTTCATCCGACACATTCGGTGGGTATTCAACTCTGATACTTGTCCTAACTCACTCGGACAAATGGTTTTTTTGGGTTTGGGATTTGGACTTGAGAATTTATCTCCCTTCTCTTATCATTGAGATAGTATAATAGGGTATGCTCATCTTAGCAATTCAGGGAAGTCAATACTCAGTACCTGCAACCTACAAAAAAATCATGTATGCACATAAAATATATAATGCTAAGCTAAATAGACAATGGCAGGAAGTGGTGCATCATGTAGATCCTGACTAAGCAGGTGGCTACGACTCCCTTCCTTAACCACATCAAAAATGCCATACAATAAGAAAACATACACACCATACATATGCAAGTATGGGATAAATAACCATAATAAAACACATGAGATAATAAACCATCTAACTAATCATCATTAATAACTGAAAATAATATAATGATCATCATACATACATAAAATGTAAAGTATAAATGATCTCAGCATTTATCAACTGAATCCCTATTATAATATCTGATAGTGTCAAAACAACACCACTAAACCATCAACATAAAACTAGTCTACATAGTCTGATAATAATAGCAACAATAAGTCTAGAAAAGATGTGAATGAGGGTAGGCACTAGAGATTTTGTTGAGATATTTAATTTAATAAAATGAGATATGCTCTCATAATTACTATTTCTATTTAATTAAATAATTTTTTAATTAATTAGAGACACTTTTCTTATTTAATTAAATAATTTTATTTAATTAATTAGGAATGGCTTCCTATTTAATTAAATAACTTTTTTTAATTAATTAGAAATAAGTACTCTATTTAATTAAATATTTTTTTTTAATTAATTAGAAATACTTTTCTCATTTAATTAAATAATTACATTTAATTAATCAAGATAGGCATATTTATTAAATATATGTAAAAATATGAGCAAATGTGAGTATGAATTCCAGCAGCGATTCGATGCAAATTCTCCAAATTCACCCTCTTCTAAAATGAAGAGATGAAGGTCTCTTAAATAGACTTTTCTAAAATCCATCAATAGTTGAGATCAAATTCAATCAATGGTCAGGATTAAAGATGAAGTTCAGTCACAAAAGGAGATTCTTAAATTAAAGAGAGTTAACAGATTTAATTCGAGTAAAATAAAGGGTTACCTGATTTAATTTGAGTAGAAAAAGGTGTTAAATGATTTAACTCATTTTTTATCAATAGTGAACTAAAAAATTTCATTTTTGAACTGAAGAGAGATTTTGTTGAGATATTTAATTTAATAAAATTATATATGCTCTCATAATTATGTTTTCTATTTAATTAAATAATATTTTAATTAATTAGAGACACTTTTCTTATTTAATTAAATAACTTCATTTAAGTAATTAGAAATGGCTTCCTATTTAATTAAATAACTTTGTTTAATTAATTAGAATTAAGTACTCCATTTAATTAAATAATATCGTTTAATTAATTAGAAATACCTATCTCATTTAATTAAATAATTACATTTCATTAATCAAGATAGGCATATTTATTAAATGTATGTAAAAATATGAACAAATGTAAGTATGAATTCCAGCAGCGATTGGACACAAATTCTCCAAATTCAACCTCTTCCAAAATGAAGAGATGAGGGTCTCTTAAATAGACTTTCCTAGAATCCATCAATAGTTGAGATCAAATTCAATCAACAGTCAGGATTAAAATTGAAGTTCAGTCATAAAGGGAGATTCCCAAACAAAAGGGAGTTAACAGATTTAATTTGAGTGAAATAAGGAGTTAACTGATTTAATTTGAGCAGAAAAAGGAGTTAACTGATTTAACTCATTTTTTATCAATAGTGAACTGAAAATTTCCCTTTTTAAACTAAAGAGAGATTTTGTTGAGATATTTAATTTAATAAAATGAGATATGCTCTCATAATTACTTTTTCTATTTAAATTAATAATATTTTAATTAATTAGAGACACTTTTCTTATTTAATTAAATAACTTCATTTAATTAATTAGAAATGGCTTTCTATTTAATTATATAACTTTGTTTAATTAATTAGAAGTAATTACTCCATTTAATTAAATAATTTCATTTAATTAATTAGAAATACATTTCTTATTTATTTAAATAATTACATTTAATTTATCAAGATAGGCATATTTATTAAATGTATGTAAAAATATGTGCAAATGTGAGTATGAATTGCAGCAGCGATTCGATGCAAATTCTCCAAATTCATCCTCTCCAAAAGTGAGGAGATGAGGGTCTATTAAATAGATTTTCCTACAATCCATCAACAGTTGAGATCAAATTCAATTAACGGTCAGGGTTAAAGTTGAAGTTCAGTCATAAAAAGAGATTCCTAAACTAAAGGGAGTTAACAGACTTAATTTGTGTAAAATAAGGAGTTAACTGATTTAATTTGAGTAGAAAAAGGAGATAACTGATTTTTTTTTTGTTTTTTATCAATAGTGAACTAAAAATATCTCTTTTTGAACTGAAGAGAGATTTTGTTGAGATATTTAATTTAATAAAATGAGATATGCTCTCATAATTACATTTTCTATTTAATTGAATAATCTTTTAATTAATTAAAGATAAATTTTTTATTTAATTGAATAACTTAATTTAATTAATTAGGAATGACTTCCTATTTAATTAAATAACTTTGTTTAATTAATTAGAAGTAAGTACTCCATTTAATTAAATAATTTCATTTATTTAATTAGAAATACTTTTTTTATTTAATTAAATAATTACATTTAATTAATCAAGATAGGCTGAGCAAATGTGAGTATGAATTCCAGTAGCGATTCGAAGTGAATTCTCCAAATTCATCCTCTCCTAAAGTGAAGAGATGAGGGTCTCTTAAATAGACTTTCTTGAAATCCATCAACAGTTGAGATCAAATTCAATCGACGGTTAGGATTAAAGTTGAAGTTCAGTCATAAAGGGAGATTCTCAAACTAAATGGAGTTAATAGATTTAATTTGAGTAAAATAAGGAGGTAACTGATTTAATTTGAGTAGAAAAAAGAGTGAACTAACTTAACTCATTTTTTATCAATAGTGAACTAAAAATTTCCCTTTTTAAACTGAAGAAATTTTTTGTTGCGATATTTAACTTAATAAAATGAGATATTCTCTCATAATTACTTTTTCTATTTAATTAAATAATCTTTTAATTAATTAGATACAATTTTCTTATTTAATTAAATAACTTCATTTAATTAATTAGGAATGGCTTACTATTTAATTAAATAACTTTATTTAATTAATTAAAAGTAAGTACTCCATTTAATTAAATAATTTTGTTTAATTAATTAGAAATACCTTTTCCATTTAATTAAATAATTACATTTAATTAATAATGATAGGCATATTTATTAAATGTATATAAAAATATGAGCAAATTTAAGTTTCAATTCCAGCAGCGATTCAATGCAAATTCTTCAAATTCATCCTCTCCTAAAGTGAAGAGATGAGGGTCTCTTAAATAGACTTTCCTGGAATCCATCAACGGTTGAGATCAAATTCAATCAATAGTCAGGATTAAAGTTGAAGTTTAGTCATCAAGGGAGATTCTCAAACCAAAGGGAGTTAACAGATTTAATTTTAGTAAAATAAAGAGTTAACTGATTTAATTTGAGTAGAAAAAGTAGTTAACTGATTTACCTCATTTTTTATCAATAATGAACTAAAAATTTTCCTCTTTGAACTGAAGGGAGATTTTGTTGAGATATTTAATTTAAAAAAATGAGATATGCTCTCATAATTATTTTTTCTATTTAATTAAATAATCTTTTAATTAATTAGAGACATTTTTTTTATTTAATTAAATAACTTCATTTAATTAATTAGGAATAGCTTCCTATTTAATTAAATAACTTTGTTTAATTAATTAGAAGTAAGTACTCCATTTAACTAAATAATTTTGTTTAATTAATTAGAAACACCTTTCTCATTTAATTAAATAATTACATTTGATTAATCAAGATAGGCATATTTACTAAATGTATGTAAAAATATGAGCAAATGTGAGTATGAATTTCATGATTGATTTGATGCAAATTCTCCAAATTCATCCTCTCTTAAAGTGAAGATATGAGGGTCTCTTAAATAGACTTTCTCAGAATCCATCAACAATTGAGATCAAATTCAACCAATGGTCAGGATTAAAGTTGAAGTTCGGTCATAAAGGGAGATTCTGAAACTAAAGAGAGTTAACAAATTTAATTTCAGTAAAATAAGCAGTTAACTGATTTAATTTGAGTAAAAAAAAAAGTTCACTGACTTAACTCATTTTTTATCAATAGTGAACTGAAATTTTCTCTTTTTGAACTAAAAATTTTTTTTGTTGAGATATTTAATTTAATAAAATGAGATATGCTCTCATAATTAATTTTTCTATTTAATTAAATAATTTTTAAATTAATTAGAGACACTTTTCTTATTTAATTATATAACTTCATTTAATTAATTAGGAATGGCTTCCTATTTAATTAAACAACTTTGTTTAATTAATTAGAAGTAAGTACTCCATTTAATTAAATAATTTCATTTAATTAATTAGAAATAACTTTCCCATTTAATTAAATAATTACATTTAATTAATCAAGATAGGCATATTTATTAAATGTATGTAAAAATATAAGCAAATGTGAGTATGAATTGCAGTAGCGATTCGATGCAAATTTTCCAAATTCATCCTCTCTTTAAGTGAAGAGATGAGGGTCTCTTAAATAGACTTTTTTGGAATCCATCAATGGCTGAGATCAAATTCAATCAACAGTCAGGATTAAAGTAGAAGTTTAGTCATAAAGAGAGATTCCCAAATCAAAGGGAGTTAATAAATTTAATTTGAGTAAAATAAAGAGTTAACTGATTTAATTCAAGCAAAAAAATGAGTTAACTAATTTAAGTCATTTTTTATCAATAGTGAATTGAAAATTTCCCTTTTTGAATTGAAGAGAGATTTTGGTTAGATATTTAATTTAATAAAATGAGATATGCTCTCATCATTACTATTTCTATTTAATTAAATAATTTTTTAATTAATTAGAGACACTTTTCTTATTTAATTAAATAATTTAATTTAATTAATTAGAAATGGCTTCCTATTTAATTAAATAACTTTGTTTAATTAATTAGAATTAAGTACTCCATGTAATAAAATAATTTTGTTTAATTAATTAGAAATACCTTTCTCATTTAATTAAATAATTACATTTAATTAATCAAGTTAGGCGTATTTATTTAATGTATGTAAAAATATGAGCAAATGTGAGTATGAATTCCAACAGCGATTCGATGCAAATTCTCCAAATTCATTCTCTCGTAAAATGAAGAAATCAGGGTCTCTTAATTAGACTTTTCTCAAATCCATCAATGGTTGAGATCAAATTCAATCAACGGCTAGGATTAAAGTTGAAGTTCAGTCATAAAGACAGATTCCCAAATTAAAGAGAGTTAACAAATTTAATTTGAGTAAAATAAGGAGTTAGCTGATTTAATTTGAGTAGAAAAAGGAGTTAACTGATTTAACTCATTTTTTATCAATAGTAAACTAAAAATTTTCCTTTTTGAATTGAAGAGAGATTTTGTTGAGATATTTAATTTAATAAAATGAGATATGCTCTGATAATTACTTTTTCTATCTAATTAAACAATCTTTTAATTAATTAGACACATTTTTCTTATTTAATTAAATAACATTATTTAATTAATTAGGAATGGCTTCCTATTTAATTAAATAACTTTGTTTAATTAATTAGAAGTAAGTACTCCATTTAACTAAATAATTTTGTTTAATTAATGAAATATACCTTTCCCATTTAATTAAATAATTACATTTAATTAATCAAGATATGCATATTTATTAAATGTATGTAAAAATAGGAGCAAATGTGAGTATGAATTCTAACAGCGATTCGATTCAAATTCTCCAAATTCATCCTCTGTTAAAATTAAGAGATGAAAGTCTCTTAAATAGACTTTCCTAAAATCCATCAACGATTGAGATCAAATTCAATCAATGGTCAGGATTAAAGTTGAAGTTTATTCATAAATGGAGATTTTCAAATTAAAGAAAGTTAACAGATTTAATTTGAGTAAAATAAGGAGTTAACTGATTTAATTTGAGTGGAAAAAAGAGTTAATTGATTTAACTCATTTTTTATCAATAGTGAACTAAAAATTTCCCTTTTTGAACTAAAGGGAGATATTATTAAGATATTTAGTTTAATAAAATGAGATATGCTCTCATAATTACTTTTTCTATTTAATTAAATAATCTTTTAATTAATTAGAGACACTTTTCTTATTTAATTAAATAACTTCATTTAATTAATTAAGAATGGCTTCCTATTTAATTAAATAACTTTATTTAATTAATTAGAAGTAAGTAATCCATTTAATTAAATAATTTTATTTAATTAATTAAAAATAACTTTTCCATTTAATTAAATAATTACATTTAATTAATCAAGATAGGTGTATTTATTAAATGTATGTAAAAATATGAGCAAATGTGTGTATGAATTCTGGCAACGATTCAATGCAAATTCTCCAAATTTATCCTCTCCTAAAATGAAGAGATGAGGGTCTCTTAAATAGACTTTCCTAGAATCCATCAACGGTCAGGATTAAAGTTGAAGTTCAGTCATAAAGGAAGATTTCCAAATTAAAGAGAGTTAACAGATTTAATTTGAGTAAAATAAGGAGTTAACTGATTTAATTTTAGTAAAAAAAAGAGTTAACTAATTTAACTCATTTTTTATCAATAGTGAACTAAAAAAAATTCTTTTTGAACTCAAGAGAGACTTTGTTGAGATATTTAATTTAATAAAATGACATATGCTCTCATAATTACTTTTTCTATAATATTAAATAACCTTTTAATTAATTAGAGACACTTTTCTTATTTAATTATATAACTTTATT
This sequence comes from Cupressus sempervirens, assembly GCA_028749045.1. NCBI lineage: Eukaryota > Viridiplantae > Streptophyta > Pinopsida > Cupressales > Cupressaceae > Cupressus > Cupressus sempervirens. Next base: position 116,658,826 of record CM053783.1, read on the forward strand.
TAATTAATTAAGAATGACTTTCCATTTAATTAAATAACTTTGTTTAATTAATTAGAAGTAAGTACTCTATTTAATTAAATAATTTTGTTTAATTAATTAAAAATACCTTTTCCATTTAATTAAATAATTATATTTAATTAATCAAAATAGGCATATTTATTAAATGTATGTAAAAATATGAGCAAATGTGAGTATGAATTTTAGCAGCGATTTAATGCAAATTTTTAAAATTCATCCTCTCCTAAAATGAAGAGATGAGAGTCTCTTAAATAAAATTTCATAGAATCCATCAACGGTTGAGATCAAATTCAATCAACGGTTAGGATTAATGTTGAAGTTCAGTCATAAAGGGAGATTCCCAAATTAAAGGGAGTTAACTGATTTAATTTGAGTAAAATAAAGAGTTAACATATTTAATTTGAGTAGAAAAAGGAGTTAACTAATTTAACTCATTTTTTATCTATAGTGAATTAAAAATATGAGCAAATGTGAGTATGAATTCCAAAAGTGTTTCGATGCAAATTCTTCAAATTCATCTTTTTCTGAAATGAATAGATGAGAGTCTCTTAAATAGACTTTCCTGAAATCCATCAACGGTCAAGATTAAAGTTGAAGTTCAGTCATAAAGGGAGATTTCCAAATTAAAGGGAGTTAACAGAATTAATTTGAGTAAAATAAGGATTTAAGTAATTTAATTTGAGTAGAAAAAGGAGTTAACTCATTTAACTCATTTTTTATCAATAGTGAACTGAAAATTTTCCTTTTTGAACTGAAGATAGATTTTGTTGAGATATTTAATTTAATAAAATGAGATATGCTCTCATAATTACTTTTTCTATTTAATTAAATAATCTTTTAATTAATTAAAGACACTTTTCTTATTTGATTAAATAACTTGATTTAATTAATTAGGAATGGCATCATATTTAATTAAATAACTTTGTTTAATTAATTAGAATTACCTTTCCTATTTAATTAAATAATTACATTTAATTAATCAAGATAGGTGTATTTATTAAATGTATGTAAAACTATGAGCAAATGTGAGTATGAATTTCAACAGCGATTCGATGCAAATTCTCCACGTCCATCATCTCCTAAAATGAACAAATGAGGGTCTCTTAAATAGACGTTCCTGAAATCTATCAATGGTTGAGATCAAATTCAATTAACGGTCAAGATTAAAGTTGAATCTTAGTCATAAAGGGAGATTCCCAAATAAAAGGGAGTTAACAGATTTAATTAGAGTAAAATAAGGAGTTAATTGATTTAATTTGAATAGAAAAAGGAGTTAACTCATTTAACTCATTTTTTATAAATAATGAACTAAAAATTTTCCTTTTTAAACTAAACAGAGATTTTGTTGAGATATTTAATTTAATAAAATAAAGTATGCTCTCATAATTACTTTTTCTATTTAATTAAATAATGTTTTAATTAATTAGAGAAATTTTTCTTATTTAATTAAATAATTTCATTTAATTAATTAGGAATAGCTTCCTATTTAATTAAATAACTTTGTTTAATTAATTAGAAGAAATTAATCCATTTAATTAAATAAATTTTTGTAATTAATTAGAAATACCTTTCTCATTTAATTAAATAATTACATTTAATTAATCAAGATAGGCATATTTATTAAATATATGTAAAAATATGAGCAAATGTGATTATGAATTCCAGCAATGATTCGATGTAAATTCTCCAAATTCATCCTCTTCTAAAATGAAGAGATGAGGGTCTCTTAAATAGACTTTCTTGGAATAAATCAACGACTGAGATCAAATTCAATCTACGATCTTGATTAGAGTTGATGTTCAGTCATAAAGGGAGATTCCCAAATTAAAGAGAGTTAAGAGATTTAATTTGAGTAAAATAAGGAGTTAACTGATTTAATTTGAGTAGAGAAAGGAGTTAACTGATTTAACTTATTTTTTATCAATAGTGAACTGAAATTTTTTTTTTGAACTAAAGAGAAATTTTGTTTAGATATTTAATTTAATAAAATGAGATATGCTCTCATAATTACTTTTTTTATTTAATTAAATAATTTTTTAATTAATTAGAGACACTTTTCTTATTTAATTAAATAATTTCATTTAATTAATTTGGAATAGGTTCCTATTTAATTAAGTAACTTTTTTTAAATAATTAAAAATAAGTACTCCATTTAATGAAATAATTTTATTTAATTAATTAGAAATACATTTTCCATTTAATTAAATGATTACATTTAATTAATCAACACAGGCATATTTATTAAATGTATGTAAAAATATGAGCAAATGTGAGTATGAATTCTATCAGCGATTCAATGCAAATTCTCCAAATTTATCCTCTCCTAAAATGAAGAGATGAAGGTCTCTTAAATAGACTTTCCTGCAATCCATCAACGACTGAGATCAAATTCAATCAACGGTTAGGATTAAAGTTGATGTTCAGTCATAAAGGGAGATTCTCAAATTAAAGAGAGTTAACCGATTTAATTTGAGTAAAATAAGGAGTTAACTAATTTAGTTTGAGTAGAAAAAAGAGTTAACTGATTTAACTCATTTTTTATCAATAGTGAACTGAAAATTTCCCTTTCTGAACTAAAGAGAGATTTTGTGGAGATATTTAATTTAATAAAATGAGATATGCTCTCATAATTAATTTTTCTATTTAATTAAATAATTTTTTAATTAATTAGAGACACCTTTTTTATTTAATTAAATAACTTCATTTAATTAATTAGGAATGGCTTCCTATTTAATTAAATAACTTTGTTTAATTAATTAGAAGTAAGTAATCCATTTAATTCAATAATTTTGTTTAATTAATTAGAAATACCTTTCCCATTTAATTATATAATTACATTTAATTAATCAAGATTGGCATATTTACTAAATGTATGTAAAAATATGAGCAAATGTGAGTATGAATTCTAGAAGTGATTCGATGCAAATTCTACAAATTTATCCTCTCCTAAAATGAAGAGATGAGGGTCTCTTAAATAGACTTTCCTGGAATCCATCAACCGTTGAGATCAAATTAAATCAACGGTTAGGATTAAAGTTGAAGTTCAGTCATAAAGGGAGATTCCCAAATTAAAGGGAGTTAACAGAGTTAATTTGAGTTAAATAAGGAATCAACTGATTTAATTTGAGTAGAAAAAAGAGTTACTTGATTTAACTCATTTTTTATCAATAGTGAACAGAAAATTTCCCTTTCTGAACTAAAGAGAGATTTTGTTGAGATATTTAATTTAATAAAATGAGATATGCTCTCATAATTACTTTTTCTATTTAATTAAATAATTTTAAAATTAATTAGAGACACTTTTCTTATTTAATTAAATAAGTTCATTTAATTAATTAGGAATGGCTTTCTATTTTATTAAATAACTTTGTTTAATTAATTAGAAGAAAGTACTGCATTTAATTAAATAATTTTATTTAATTAATTAGAAATAGCTTTCCCATTTAATTATATAATTACATTTAAATAATCAAGATATGTGTATTTACTAAATGTATGTAAAAATATGAGCAAATGTGAGTATGAATTCCAACAGCAATTTGATGCAAATTTTTTAAATTCATCCTCTCCTAAAATGAAGAGATGAGGGTCTCTTAAATAGACTTTTTTGGAATCCATCAATGGTTGAGATCAAATTCAATCAACGGTCAGGATTAAAGTTGAAGTTCAGTCATAAAGCGAGATTCCCAAATTAAATAGAGTTAACAGATTTAATTTGAGTAAAATAAGAAGTTAATTGATTAAATTTGAGTAGAAAAAAGAAATAACTCATTTAACACTTTTTTTATCAATAGTGAACTGAAAATTTTTCTTTTTGAACTGAAGAAATTTTTTGTTGAGATATTTAATTTAATAAAATGAGATATGCTCTTATAATTACTTTTTCTATTTAATTAAATAATATTTGGATTAATTAGAGACACATTTCTTATTTAATTAAATAACTTAATTTAATTAATTAGGAAAGGCTTCCTATTTAATTAAATAACTTTATTTAATTAATTAGAAGTAAGTACTTCATTTAATTAAATAATTTCATTTAATTAATTACAAATATCTTTCCTATTTATTTAAATAATTACATTTAATTAATCAAGATAGGCGTATTTATTAAATGTATGTAAAAATATGAGAAAATGTGAGTATGAATTTCAGCAGCGATTTGATGCAAATTCTTCAAATTCATCCTCTCCTAAAATAAAGAGATAAGGGTCTCTTAAATAGACTTTCCTGGAATCTATCAACGGTTGAGATCAAATTCAATCAACGGTTAGGATTAAAGTTGAAGTTTAGTCATAAAGGGAGATTCCCAAACTAAAGGGACTTCACAAATTTAATTTGAGTAAAATAAGGAGTTAACAGATTTAATTTGAATAGAAAAAAGGGTTAACTAATTTAACTCATTTTTTATCAATAGTGAACTGAAATTTTCTCTTTTTGAACTGAAGAGAGATTTTGTTGAGATATTTAATTTAATAAAATGAGATATTCTCTCATAATTACTTGTTCTATTTAATTAAATAATCTTTTATTTAATTAAAGACACTTTTCTTATTTAATTAAATAAATTTATTTAATTAATTAGGAATGGCTTCTTATTTAATTAAATAACTTTGTTTAATTAATTAGAAGTAAGTACTCCATTTAATTAAATAATTTTGTTTAATTAATTAGAAATACCTTTCTTATTTAATTAAATAATTAAATTTAATCAATCAAGATAGGTGTATTAATTAAATGTATGTAAAAATATGAGCAAATGTGAGTATGAATTCCAGCAACGATTCGATGCAAATTTCTCAAATTCATCTTGTCTTAAAATGAAGAGATGAGGGTCTTTTAAATAGACTTTTTTGAAATCCATCAATGATTGAGATCAAATTCAATGTACGGTGAGGATTAAACTTGAAGTTTTTTTATAAAGGGAGATTCCCAAATTAAAGGGAGTTAACAAATTTAATTTGAGTAAAATAAGGAGTTAACTGATTTAATTTGAGTAGAAAAAAGAGCTAACTGATTTAACTCATTTTTTATCAATAGTGAACTTAAAATTTCACTTTTTGAACTAAAGATAGGTTTTGTTGAGATATTTAATTTAATAAAATGAGATATATTCTCATAATTACTTTTTTTATTTAATCAAATAATTTTTTAATTGATTAGAGACACTTTTCTTATTTAATTAAATAACTTCATTTAATTAATTAGGAATGGCTTCCTATTTAATTAAATAACTTTATTTAATTAATTAAAAGTAAGTACTCCATTTGATTAAATAATTTCGTTTAATTAATTAGAAATACCTTTTCCATTTAATTAAATAATTACATTTAATTAATCAAGATAGGCATATTTATTAAATATATCTAAAAATATGAGCAAATGTGAGTATGAATTTCAGCAGTCATTCAATAGAAATTTTTCAAATGCATCCTCTCCTAAAATGAAGAGATGAGGGTCTCTTAAATAGACTTTCTTGAAATCCATTAACGGTTGAGATCAAATTTGATCATCGGTGAGTATTAAAGTTGAAGTTCAGTCGTAAAAAGAGATTCTCAAATTAAAGAGAGTTAACAGATTTAATTTGAGTAAAATAGGGAGTTAGCTGATTTAATTTGAGTAGAAAAAGAAGTTAACTGATTTAACTCATTTTTTATCAATAGTGAACTGAAAATTTTTCGTTTTGAACTAAAGAGAGATTTTGTTGAGATATTTAATTTAATAAAATGAGATATGCTCTCATAATTACTTTTACTATTTAATTAAATAATCTTTTAATTAATTAGAGACACTTTTCTAATTTAACTAAATAACTTCATTTAATTAATTAGGAATGGCTTAATATTTAATTAAATAACACTATTTAATTAATTAGAAGTAAGTACTCCATTTAATTAAATAATTTTGTTAAATTAATTAGAAATACCTTTCCCATTTAATTAATCAACATAGGCGTATTTATTAAGTGTATGTAAAAATATGAGCAAATGTGAGTATGAATTTCAGCAGTGATTCGATGCAAATTCTCCAAATTCATCCTCTCCTAAAATGAAGAGATGAGTGTCTCTTAAATAGACTTTCCTGAAATCCATCAACGGTTGAAATCAAATTCAATCAACGGTCAGGATTAAAGTTGAAGTTTACTCATGAAAGGAGATTCCCAAATTAAAGGGAGTTAACAGATTTAATTTGAGTAAAATAAGGAGTTAATTGATTTAATTTTAGTAGAAAAAGGAGTTAACTAATTTAACTTATTTTTAATCAATAGTGAACTAAAAATTTTCCTTTTTGAACTGAAGAGAGATATTGTTGGGATATTTAATTTAACAAAATGAAACATGCTCTCATAATTACTTTTGCTATTTAGTTAAATAATCTTTTAATTAATTAAAGACACTTTTCTTATTTAATTAAATAACTTCATTTAATTAATTAGGAATGGCTTCCTATTTAATTAAATAACTTTGTTTAATTAATTAGAAGTAAGTACACCATTTAATTAAATAATTTTATTTAATTAATTAGAAATACCTTTCCCATTTAATTAAATAATTACACTTATTTAAATAAGATAGGCTTATATATTAAATGTATGTAAAAATATGAGCAAATATGAGTATGAATTCCAGTAGCGATTCGATCCAAATTCTCCAAATTCATCCTCTCTTAAAATGAAGAGATGAAGGTCTTTTAAATAGAATTTCTTGGAATCCATCAACGGTTGAGATCAAATTCAATCAACGGTCAAGATTAAAGTTGAAGTTCTGTCATAAAGGAAGATTCCTAAATTAAAAGGAGTTAACAAATTTAATTTCAGTAAAATAAGGAGTTAAATGATTTAATTTTAGTACAAAAAGGAGTTAACTAATTTAACCCAATTTTTATAAATAGTGAACTAAAAATTTTGCTTTTTGAACTAAAGAGAGATTTTGTTGAGATATTTAATTTAATAAAATGAGATATGCTCTCATAATTACTTTTTTCTATTTAATTAAATAATCTTTTCATTAATTAGAGACACTTTTCTTGTTTAATTAAATAACTTCATTTAATTAATTAGGAATGACTTCCTATTTAATTAAATAACTTTTTTTAATTAATTAGAAGTAAGTGCTCTATGTAATTAAATAATTTTGTTTAATTAATTATAAATACCTTTTTTATTTAATTAAATAATTAGGTTTAATTAATTAAGATAGGCATATTTATTAAACGTATGTAAAAATATGAGCAATTGTGAGTATGAATTCCAGCAGTGATTCGATGCAAATTCTCCAAATTCATCCTCTCCTAAAATGAAGAGATGAGAGTCTCTTAAATAGATTTTCTTGGAATCCATCAACGGTTGAGATCAAATTCAATCAACGGTCAGGATTAAAGTTCAAGTTCAATCATAAAGGGAGATTCCGAAATTAAAGGGAGTTAACAGATTTAATTTGAATAAAATAAGGAGTTAACTGATAGAATTTGAGTAGAGAAAGGAGTCAACTGATTTAACTCATTTTTTATCAATAGTGAACTGAAAATTTTATTTTTTGAACTGAAGAGAGATTTTGTTGACATATTTAATTTAATAAAATGAAATATGCTCTCAGAATTACTCTTTTTATTTAATTAAATAATCTTTTAATTATTTAGAAACACTTTTTTTATTTAATTAAGTAACTTCATTTAGTTAATTAGGAATGGGTTCCTATTTAATTAAATAATTTTTTTAATTAATTAGAAGTAAGTACTCCATTTAATTAAATAATTTTGTTTAATTAATTCGAAATGCCTTTCCTATTTAATTAAATAATTACATTCAATTAATCAAGATAGGCATATTTATTAAATATATGTAAAAATATGAACAAATGTGAGTATGAATTCCAGCAGCGATTCGATGCAAATTCTCCAAATTCATCCTCTCCTAAAATGAAGAGATGAGGGTCTCTTAAATAGAGTTTTCTGGAATCCATCAACTATTTAGATCAAATTCAATTAACGGTCAGGATTAAAGTTGAAGTTCTGTCATAAAGGGAGATTCTCAAATTAAAGAGATTTAACAGATTTAATTTGAGATAAATAAGGAGTTAACTTATTTAATATGATTAGAAAAAGGAGTTAACCAATTTAACTCATTTTTTATCAATAGTGAACTAAAAATTTCCCTTTTTGAACTGAAAAGAGATTTTGTTAAGATATTTAATTTAATAAAATGAGATATCCTCTCATAATTACTTTTTCTATTTAATTAAATAATCTTTTAATTAATTAGAGATACTTTTCTTATTTAATTAAATAACTTCATTTAATTAATTAGGAATGGCTTCTTATTTAATTAAATAAATTTGTTTAATTAATTAGAAGTAAGTACTCCATTTAATTAAATAATTTCATTTAATTAATTAGAAATACCTTTCTCATTTAATTAAATAATTATATTTAATTAATAATGATAGGTGTATTTATTAAATGTATGTAAAAATATGAAAAAATGTGAGTATGAATTCCAGCAGCGATTCGATGTAAATTCTCTAAATTCATCCTCTAATAAAATGAAGAGATGAGGGTCTCTTAAATAGACTTTCCTAGAATCCATCAACGGTTGAGATCAAATTCAATCAACGGTCAGGATTAAAGTTGAAGTTCAGTCATAAAGAGAGATTCCCAAATTAATGGGAGTTAACAGATTTAATTTGTGTAAAATAAGGAGTTAACTGATTTAATTTGAGTAGAAAAATGAGTTAACTGATTTAAGTCATTTTTTATCAATATTGAACTAAAAATTTCCCTTTCTGAATTAAAGAAAGATTTTGTTGAGATATTTAATTTAATAAAATGAGATATGCTCTCATAATTACTTTCTCTATTTAATTAAATAATCTTTTAATTAATTAGAGACACTTTATTTATTTAATTAAATAACTTCATTTAATTAATTAGGAATGGCTTTCTATTTAACTAAATAACTTTGTTTAATTAATTAGAAGTACTCTATTTAATTAAATAATTTTATTTTAATTAATTAGAAATACATTTTCTATTTAATTAAATAATTACATTTAAATATTCAAGATAGGATTATTTATTAAATGTATGTAAAAATATGAGCAAATGTGAGTATGAGTTCCAGCAGCGATTCGATGCAAATTCTCCAAATTCATCCTCTTGTAAAATGAAGAGATGAGGGTCTCATAAATAGACTTTCCTGGAATCCGTTAATGGTTGAGATCAAATTCAATCAACTGTCAAGATTAAAGGTGAAGTTTAGTCACAAAAGAAGATTCTCAAATTAAAGGGAGTTAACATATTTAATTTGAGTAAAATAAGAAGTTAACTAATTTAATTTGAGTAGAAAAAGTAGTTAGCTAATTTAACTCATTTTTTACCAATAGTGAACTAAAAATTTTCTTTTTTGAACTGAAGAGAGATTTTGTTGAGATATTTAATTTAATAAAATGAGATATGCTCTCATAATTACTTTTTCTATTTAATTAAATAATCTTTTACTTAATTAGAAACACTTTTCTTATTGAATTAAATAACTTTATTTAATTAATTAGGAATGGCTTCTTATTTAATTAAATAACTTTGTTTAATTAATTAGAAGTAAGTAGAAATAATAACTCTATTAAATAACTTTATTTAATTAATTAGAAATGCCTTTCTTATTTACTTAAATAATTTTTTTTTAATTAATTAGAAATACCTTTCTCATTTAATTATATAATTACATTTAATTAATCAAGATAGGCTTATTTATTAAATGTATGTAAAAATATAAGAAAATGTGAGTATTAATTCTAGCAGTGATTCGATGCAAATTCTCCAAATTCATCCTCTCGTAAAATGAAGAGATGAGGGTCTCTTAAATAGACTTTCCTAGAATCCATCAATAGTTGAGATCAAATTCAATCAACGGTCAGAATTAAAGTTGAAGTTCAATCACAAAAGAAGATTCTCAAATTAAAGGGAGTTAACATATTTAATTTGAGTAAAATAAGAAGTTAACTAATTTAATTTGAGTAGAAAAAGGAGTTAACTGATTGAACTCGTTTTTTATCAATAGTGAACTGAAAATTTTCTTTTTTGAACTGAAGAGAGATTTTGTTGAGATATTTAATTTAATAAAATGAGATATGCTTTTATAATTACTTTTTCTATTTAATTAAATAATCTTTTAATTAATTAGAGACACTCTTCTTATTTAATTAAATAATTTTATTTAATTAATTAGGAATGGCTTCTTATTTAAATAAATAACTTTGTTTAATTAATTAGAAGTAAGTACTCTATTTAATTAAATAATTTTGTTTAATTAATTAGAAGTACCTTTTCCATTTAATTAGATAATTATATTTAATTAATCAAGATAGGCATATTTATTAAATGTATGTAAAAATATGAGCAAATGTGAGTATGAATTTCGACAACGATTCGATGCAAATTCTCCAAATTCATCCTCTCCTAAAATGAAGTGATGAGAGTCTCTTAAATAGACTTTCTTAAAATCCATCAACGGTTGAGATCAAATTCAATCAATGGTCAAGATTAAAGTTGAAGTTCAGTCATAAATGGATATTCCCAAATTAAAGGGATTTAATAGATTTAATTTGAGTAAAATAAGGAGTTAACTGATTTAATTTGAGTAAAAAAAGAGTTAATTGATTTAACCCATTTTTTATCAATAGTGAACTTAAAATTTACTTTTTTGAACTGAAGAGAAATTTTGTTGAGATATTTAATTTAATAAAATAAGATATGCTCTCATAATTACTTTTTTTATTTAATTAAATAATCTTTTAATTAATTAGAGACACTTTTCTTATTTAATTAAATAACTTCATTTAATTAATTAGGAATGGCTTGTTATTTAATTAAATAACTTTGTTTAATTAATTAGAAGTAAGTACTCCATTTAATTAAATAATTTTGTTTAATTAACTAGAAATGCCTTTCCCATTTAATTAAATAATTACATTTAATTAATCAATATAGGTGTATTTATTAAATATATGTAAAAATATGAACAAATGTGAGTATGAATTTTAGCAGCGATTCAATGCAAATTCTCCAAATTCATCCTCTCTTAAAATGAAGAGATGAGGGTATCTTAAATAGACTTTTCTGGAATCCATCAACTGTTCAGATCAAATTCAATCAACGGTCAGGATTAAAGTTGAAGTTTAGTCATAAAGGGAGATTCACAAATTAAAGAGAGTTAACCGATTTAATTTGAGTAAAATAAAGAGTTAACATATTTAATTTGAGTAGAAAATTGAGTTAACCAATTTAACTCATTTTTTATCAATAGTTAACTAAAAATTTCTTTTTTTGAACTAAAGAGAGATTTTGTTGAGATATTTAATTTAATAAAATGAGATATGTTCTTATAATTATTTTTTCTATTTAATTAAATAATCTTTTAATTAATTAGAGAAATTTTTCTTATTTAATTAAATAACTTCATTTAATTAATTAGGAATGGCTTCCTATTTAATTAAATAACTTTGATTAATTAATTAGAAGTAAGTACTCCATTTAATTAAATAATTTTATTTAATTAATTAGAAATACCTTTTCCATTTAATTAAATAATTACATTTAATTAATCAAGATAGGGGTATTTATTAAATGTATGTAAAAATATGAGCAAATGTGAGTAGGAGTTACATCAGCGATTCAATGCAAATTTTCCAAAATCATCCTGTCTTAAAATGAAGAGATGAGAGTCTCTTAAATAGACTTTCCTGGAATCCATCAACGGTTGAGATCAAATTCAATCAACGGTTGGGATTAAAGTTGAAGTTTAGTCATAAAAAAAAATTTCCAAATTAAAGGGAGTTATCAGATTTAATTTGAGTAAAATAAGGAGTTAACTGATTTAATTTGAGTAGAAAAATGAGTTAACTGATTTAACTCATTTTTTTATCAATAGTGAACTAAAAATTTCTCTTTTTGGACTGAAGAGAGATTTTTTTGAGATATTTAATTTAATAAAATGATATATGCTCTCATAATTACTTTTTCTATTTAATTAAATAATCTTTTAATTAATTAGAGACGCTTTTCTTATTTAATTAAATAACTTCATTTAATTAATTAGGAATGACTTCCTATTTAATTAAATAACTTTATTTAATTAATTAGAAGTAAGTACTCCATTTAATTAAATAATTTTGTTTAATTAATTAGAAATAGCTTTCCCATTTAATTAAATAATTACATTTAATTAATCAAGATAGGCGTATTTATTAAATGTATGTAAAAATATGAGCAAATGTGAGTATGAATTCCAGCAGCAGTTGAATGCAAATTCTTCAAATTCATCTTCTCCTAAAATGAAGAGATGAAGGTCTCTTAAATAGACTTTCTTGGAATCCACCAATGGTTGAGATCAAATTCAATCAACGATCAGGATTAAAGTTGAAGTTCAGTCAAAGGAGATTCCCAAATTAATGGGAGTTAACAGATTTAATTTGAGTAAAATAAGGAGTTAACTGTTTTAATTTGAGTAGAAAAAGGAGTTAACTGATTTATCTCATTTTTTATCAATAGTGAATTGAAAATTTCCCTTTTTGAACTAAAGAGAGATTTTGTTGAGATATTTAATTTAATAAAATGAGATATGCTCTCATAATTACTTTTTCTATTTAATTAAATAATCTTTTAATTAATTAGAGACACTTTTCTTATTTAATTAAATAACTTCATTTAATTAATTAGGAATGGCTTCCTATTTAATTAAATAACTTTGTTTAATTAATTAGAAGTAAGTACTCCATTTAATTAATGTAATGCCCCGCCAAGGGATCCAAAGAATTAACCTAAAGTTTTCCAACCATTTTTTTTAAACATGAAAGTAAAACCATTCATAACATCTGCGAAAGCAATAGTAACATCCAACTGAAAGTAAAAATAACATAATAGATTACATTCTTTAAAGATCTTTTAATGTTGAATTACATCTAAATCAACCATTCATCTAGCATCATATTCTTATAAAATAACAATGATACATCCAATTCTTGAACCATATACAAGTGTCCTTTTTTTAACTACATTTTAGTTTAGCTCAATCATCCACTATATATGATACAGGGTATGAAAGGCTTAAGAGAACATACAATAAAGTACATCATCATCTAGTATTAATCCATGATGCAATTAAAGTGAATGAAACCACATGTCATATATGATACATCATCACAAAAGATATAAACATCCATCATAAAAGATAACCATATATCACAAACATAAATAGCTAAGTACACGGTTTCTCCCAACTGTAAATAGCATCATTAGACCATCGTGGATCCTAGCCATCCCTCTGTGTGTAACATTCCAAAGCACTGAAGATATCATCGATATTAACATAGTAAGAATGTCACTCCTAAACATAGTACATCATATGCAAAAAGTAATCTAGCATAAGGTATATCATAATGATCCAAGAATAGAATGAAGATAAATACCAACCAAGAATGCATCATCCATAGTGTTTCAGATGGATCTCAAATGATAAGAGTGGAAAAACACTACCACCCGACCGCATGGAACCTAAATGGTCTACTCCTACCATGCTGAGGAGATAATCTCAAGTCCCAATAATAAAATATCAAATCACATAGCACAAACACTTTCTAAAATAGGAATCCTAAAAGTATACTAACTCAAAAGTTCCAATCACAAAACTGACATCTAATCCCTGAGGTACAACAATAAGTACACCACCAGAGGTGCACAAAATCTATAGAGGAGACTCAGGCTACATACTAGAAAGTGTCATCACATGGCTGCTTGAGTTACCCTAGACTAGTCTCTTATTAGACCCTAGACCCTCAAGCATTGAGTTACCCTGGAGTGGTTACTCTGAACTCAAGACCCTCAATGTGGCACATGTGAAAACCAAGAAGCCCTCTCAAGAAGACAAGGCACTTCTCCCATCCTTAGTCTATACAAGCACTCAAGGCATGGGTGGTTTAAATATCTCTAACTTATCTTTTTAGTGTGTTTTCCCCTCATAAATTTTAATTACTAGATTATCACTTATTACATAACTTGCATTAGGTTACCCTGGTACTGACCACTTTGGGCCTCGGACCCCTATGCAAGCCACTCCCATAGTCATGTACCTAAATAACCTCTCTTAGGCACATAAATCCACAGTTGTGTATCATACCACAACACTCATAAAGATCAAACTTAGTTCTTTAACAGACAACCTGATAATAAGATAGTTCTCCCATCGAGGAACACATAAAAGCTCCACAAAATAAACTTCATAAATATAATCTCCAATATGAATCATAATATCCATTCGTTCTTAACAAGCAACCAAGAATATCTCAAAATAATACTAATCAAAGACTCCAAAATAGTTGAGTCAAACATGTCACAACATGACATCATCAAGAAATAAATCAATGTTTTAGTCCCATCATGGTGATTGGAAGCAATCCGAGGATAACTAGTTGATGACTCAAAAATGGTTAAATCAAGTGTCTCAAATACACATAACTTAGCTTCACTCAAGAAGATTGATGAACAATAACAATCAGTAAATACAAATATCTCATAGAGAATTCTATCACATAACCATGGTTGGATTTATAAAGATCAGAATACGACATCATCATGACATCACAATCATAACCCCTAAGTCTCTGGTAGACGTCCTATAACTGGTCAACACTAGTCAATCCAAAACCCAAAACAAGAAACATAGAACAAACATGATGCAAACACTTGTTTTGGTTTATTATAATCACATAGCTGAATAATGTGTAGAGCTTTATTTTTTCATTTCAAATATAAATGTGTAAGGTTCTTCATTTGACCTACACATCAACCCATTTGTTTCCCCGATAACATTATTCTTTCCATCATTAAAATAATGTTCTAAGAATAGCTGAAGGATAAATATTAAATCATTTGACACTTAATAAAATCATTCACTTTATTTTGCTAAGACCAATGCTACAAATTGAATGACTCTTCTTAATGTTACCTCAAATTTTAACATAAATCAAGGATCATTAATCATCTAAATTATAAGAGAGACAATTACTAGTCTTCGAATAAGAAGATTATAACTTTATTAAAATAATAAATTTAATCAATCAATTAACATAGGTACACCATCCATGACCTATTAACATTCTCAATTAAATATTACTAAGTCTCACTATTAAAATATCTAAGGTCATTATTCAAGTCATGAGAGTACGACTTGTCAACTTTGATGTAATTACTTAACAACTTCACTAAAAGAATCGATATTAGCATATCAATTAAAATTTTATTACATAATTTAATTATTAATTAAATCTAATTAAATATAATTAATTTAATTAATAATTATATATCCATGGAAACATTCCAATTAATATCAGTTGACTAATAACTAACTATAATTTTGTAAGTTAAAAGTCAACTATAATCTAGTACACAAATATTCATATTCATAGTTCAATAATAATAACTTGTTAATATTTAATAACAAGCTATATTGGGAATCTTATTAATAAATCTATAATGACTACATTCGTCACTCTGCAATAATATTTCCATTTATATTTTAATAATAACAAGTTATAATAAATCTCCAATACCAAGTATTATTATCTCAAATAAGTTTCCTTTATGTACGTTGATTCAGTTAATTGATACTCCTCCAAATTATTAACCAATTCAATTTGATTAATATCTTTTACAGTACTTCAATCATTAACTAATCTCCTCTAGATTAATTCTGATCGTATTAATTGATAACTATTTAGACTATTTATACTATTATTTATTAATAATTTGTTAGACCCAACAAACATTAATAAATAATAAACTCATCAAAACTATTATTGATTGATCTAGAGAACTTTACATAAGCTTTATTAGCTAACTCTTAATACCATTAATGTATATCAATAATTTAGTTAATAATATATAACATATTAATAATACCATATTAATTCAAATTATAACAATGTTATAACAATGACTCCATGTCAATTAAATCTTAATCTATTATCATTAAAGTCTCATCATTTAAAAACATAATATAAAATTACTATCTCTAAATTATTTAATATATATTAAATAATATTTAATATACATTATAAAAAGTCCACTATATAAACTATATTAAAATCTCTTTTCTTTTAATTTTCTCTCATTAAAAAATCTATTTACTTAGATTGACTAATAATTAATTACACTTCTTCTACTATTAAGTAATATCAATTAAATTTGATTTAATTAGATTAGATAATAAACCAAATAAAACTAATACATATTAATAAAATTCTGATAAGGAAAGATTTCAATAATATCTTTAATTCATTCCATGCTTTGATATATTATTTTTGTGAAGTTTAAGCATAAAGAACTCTTGGTTATGGGAAATGGAGAAATATCTATCATTGAATAAAATAGTCTTAGTACGAGGGCCATATCTCCCTAATGAATTGTTGGATTGGGCTGAAATTGAAATATGTTGAAGAGGGCTAAGTTGTGCCAATTCTGACTAGAGCGATCGAATAGATTATATCATGATAAAAAGTTATGAATGACTGAGTTTGGGTCTATCCAAGGGGCAGCGACAGGACAATTTGTGATGAATTAAGAATTTTCTCTTAAAATAATTATTCTCTAAATTTAACCATAAAAGGGTTTGTTCATACGCATCTAAAAATATAATTGATAGAAAGATTACATCTAATCATTCGAATTTTCACCATAAAATTTCTATTTTAATTCCAAATCTTGTCTTTCTAATTTAATATAAATTCAAACCCAAACTTGATTCATATTTAATTATTTTTTCTTAATTGAATCTAGGGTTTTTCTATTTTTTTCTTCTCAACCAAATAACATATCTAGATTTTAATTTCAAAATTGCAGATCCAATCACAGAGAATATTCAGACACATATAGCAGACACGATGAAGATAGGAAGAGAAAGAGTGTAAATAAATTATGTGATTATCACTAGTGCACCTGGACACTGATGTTAATTTGTAATGCCTTAAAAGTCTATAGAGAATCCTTTCCTTCTCCAACACTCACAATTCCTCCAAGATCCAAGCCAACCGAATCCTCCAAGTAACTAGAAGTGCTAGAAGAAGCATGGAAGCATATAGAAGCGTATGAGCATGTAAAAATATATGAGCATGAAGAAGAATATGAGCATGTAACCTTGAAGCTTCCATTTTTAGCTTGAAGTTTGTAGCTTGTAGCTTCCATTAAGCTTGTCCAAACACACTAGGAGAGCCTCTATTTAAAGGCATCTAAGATGCATCTAGAGTGTCTCTAAAAACTATTAGAAGATAAGCATGACAACCAAGCATGGGTCTTCTCCAACTTTCTAGATAAGACTTAAGGTTGTAGAGACCATATGCTCAAATAAAATGCTAACTTCTAAGTGTAGACAACTTGTACATTCTTAGAGTACAAACTCCTGTGTTGTCTACATGACAAATTCTGAGAATTTGCCAACTCCTATGTGAGCAAACATTAAAATAATGCGCAATCATTAATATAATATTTACTTTACTCTTTCCAATTTGATTTATTTATTTATTAAATCTCATGCACTAACTTTAATAACTCCACTTTTCAATCTTAATATATTTATATTTTAATCACATGAGATTTAGAATCTTTTAATAATTTTAAATATATTTTTCACTTCTAAATTTTATTTTCCAAAACTTAATTGCTAAAATATTTGTTAGCTTTAATAATAATATTATTTAGTCATTTATTTAAAAATGAGCTCCAAATATATTATTATTAAAATGAATATTGTCACATTCCAAATTTAAACTTATAACTTTTATTTTTAAATTTAATTATTTTATTTAATTAATTTTTCAATTAATTAAATAAAATAAATATTAAAATATGATATTAATTTTTCATTAAATTAAACCATTAATTATATCTTTTAATTAAGCTTAATTAATAGAAAATACATCAAAGACTCACAAGGTAAAATATGAAAACTCATCATAGCCAAAATACATACAAAATCAAGCCAAGGGTTAGTCTCATGAATTACGTCATCCAATGTATTCAGAGAGTACTCAACTCAGATACTTGTCCTAATTTTCAATTAGAACAAATGGCTTAAAGGGTTGGGATTTGGACTTGAGAATTATCTCCCCTCTTTTATCATTGAGATAATGTGATAGGGTACGCTCATCCTGGCAATTCGAAGAAGTTGATACCTAGTACCTGCAATCTGCATAAAAATCATGCATATACAAGAGCAATATATACTAACTAAACAGGTAATAGCAAGAAGTGGTGCATCATGTAAATCTTGACTAGCAGGTGACTACGACTCCCTTCCTTAACCACATCAAACATGTCTTATAAAATCAAACACGTAAAGCAAACATGCACACCATACACATGCAAGTATGGGGTAAGTATCCATAAGAAAACACATATGATAAATTATCTTACTAATCATTATTGATAACTGCAAACATTGGAAATAATCATCATACATACATGAAATATAAAGTACCAAGTAATCTCATCATGTATTAACTGAATCCATAGCACAATATCTGATAGTTTCATCACAGTGTTGCTAACCATCCACATGAAACCAACTCTAAAAGATTTTGACAATGTTAGCAAAAATGCGAACTAGGGGCAGGCACTACAATTAAATAATTTTATTTAATTAATTAGAAATACCTTTCTCATTTAATTAAATAATTACATTTAATTAATCTAGATAGATGTATTTATTAAATGTATTTAAAAATATGAGCAAATGTGAGTGTGAATTCCAATAGCGATTCGATGCAAATTCTCCAAATTCATCCTCTCGTAAAATGAAGAGATGAGGGTCTCTTAAATAGACTTTTCTGGAATCCATCAATGGTTATGATCAAATTCAATCAATGGTTAGGATTAAAGTTGAAGTTCAGTCATAAAGGAAGACTCCCAAATTAAAGGGAGTTAACAAATTTAATTTAAGTAAAATAAGGAGTTAACTAATTTAATTTGAGTAGAAAAAGGAGTTAACTGATTTAACTCATTTTTTATCTATAGTGAACTAAAAATTTGCCTTTTTGAACTAAAGAGAGATTTTGTTGAGATATTTAATTTAATAAAATGAGATATGCTCTCATAATTACTTCTTCTATTTAATTAAATAATATTTTAATTAATTAGAGACACTTTTCTTATTTAATTAAATAACTTCATTCAATTAATTAGGAATGGCTTCCTATTTAATTAAATAACTTTGTTTAATTAATTACAAGTAAGTACTCCATTTAATTAATTTAAAATACCTTTTCCATTTAATTAAATAATTGCATTTAATTAATCAAGATAGGCATATTTATTAAATGTATGTAAAAATATGAGAAAATGTGAGTATGAATTACAACAACGATTCGATGCAAATTCTTCAAATTCATCCTCTCCTAAAATGAAGAGATGAAGGTCTCTTAAATAGACTTTCTTAGAATCCATCAATGGTTGAGATCAAATTCAATCATTGGTCAGGATTAAAGTTGAAGTTCAGTCATAAAGGGAGATTCCCAAATTAAAGGGAGTTAACAGATTTAATTTGAGTAAAATAAAGAGTTAACTGATTTAATTTGAGTAGAAAAAGGAGTTAACTAATTTAACTCATTTTTTATCAATAGTGAACTGAAAATTTCCCTTTTTGAATTGAAGAGAGATTTTGTTGAGATATTTAATTTAATAAAATGAGATATGCTCTCATAATTAATTTTTCTATTTAATTAAATAATTTTTTAATTAATTAGAGACATTTTTCTTATTTAATTAAATAACTTCATTTAATTAAATAGGAATGGCTTCCTATTTAATTAAATAACTTTGTTTAATTAATTAGAAGTAAGTACTCCATTTAATTACATAATTTCATTTAATTAATTAGAAATACCTTTTCCATTTAATTAAATAATTACGTTTAATTAATCAAGATAGGCATATTTATTAAATATATGTAAAAATATGAGCAAATGTGAGTATGAATTTCAATAGTGATTCGATGCAAATTTTTCAAATTCATCCTCTCCTAAAATGAAGAGATGAGGGTCTCTTAAATAGACTTTATTGGAATCCATCAACGGTTGAGGTCAAATTCAATCAACAGTCAGGATTAAAGTTGAAGTTCAGTCATAAAGGGAGATTCTTAAATTAAAGGGAGTTAACAGATTTAATTTGAGAAAAATAAGGAGTTAACTGATTTAATTTGAGTAGAAAAAGGAGTTAACTCATTTAACACATTTTTTAACAATAGTGAACTGATAATTTCCTTTTTTGAACTGAAGAGAGATTTTGTTGAGATATTTAATTTAATAAAATGAGATATGCTCTCATAATTACTCTTTATATTTAATTAAATAATATTTTAATTAATTAGAGACACTTTTTTAATTTAATTAAATAACTTCATTTAATTAATTAGTAATGGCTTCCTATTTAATTAAATAACTTTGTTTAATTAATTAAAAGTAAGTACTCCATTTAGTTAAATAATTTCATTTAATTAATTAGAAATACCTTTCCGATTTAATTAAATAATTACATTTAATTAATCAAGATAGACATATTGATTAAATGTATGTAAAAATATGAGCAAATGTGAGTATGAATTCTGGTAGCGATTCGATGCAAATTCTGCAAATTCATGCTCTCCTAAAATGAAGAGATGAGGGTCTTTTATATAGACTTTTCTGAAATCCATCAATGGTTGAGATCAACTTCAATCAACAGTCAGGATTAAAGTTGAAGTTTAGTCATAAAGAGAGATTCCCAAATTAATGGGAGTTAACAGATTTAATTTGAGTAAAATAAGGAGTTAACTGATTTAATTTGAGTAGAAAAAGGAGTTAACTCATTTAACTCATTTTTTATCAATAGTGAACTGAAAATTTCCCTTTTTGAACTAAAGAGAGATTTTGTTGAGATATTTAATTTAATAAAATGAGATATGCTCTCATAATTAATTTTTCTATTTAATTAAATAATCATTTAATTAGTTAGAGACACTTTTCTTATTTAGTTAAATAACTTCATTTAATTAATTAGGAATGGCTTCCTATTTAATTAAATAACTTTGTTTAATTAATTAGAATTAAGTACTTCATTTAATTAAATAATTTTATTTAATTAATTAGAAATACCTTTTGAACATTTGATTGATGATGAATATTTGATGGAAAAATAAGAATCCAATGGTGAAAATTTGGGGAGGAGCGATGGTTGGCGATGGGCGTCTGAGACTGTGCTCGAGCTAAGGCACCCGTGCCCTAGCTCTATGCATTTTCATTCTGTGCTATGAAGGCTGGGTTTTTGTGGTTGCAGGGTGCAAAGTGGGTGGCTCTTCTGTTGGGTCGCGGATTGGGCCATGCTTCTGGTGGTTGAGCATTCAAATTAGTGTGGGTGGAGTGTTGTGTGTGGAGAGTTTTGTCCTCTTGGTTCTTCAAATTGGTCAGTTTGAGGCGTGGTGTGCTGGTCCGAGGCTTTGGTCTGCCCCCTTTGCGTGGTTAAGGCAGACTACTTGTGTGGGGGGATTTAGGGTGGGTAAAGGCCCTTTCCCCATTCTTTGTTTGTATGAATGGAAGATGCCAAGGGTGCGATGGTTGGAAGTAGTTCCCAAATGGATTTTCGGGTGGCTATAGGTCCTAATGTTTTAAGTCAGGGGATCAAGACCTTTGAAAACAATCTATTCCTGGTGATTTTGGGATATTGAATGCCTCAAGGATTCCAAAGACTAATGGATTCTCTTTGCAATTTTTGGAGGTCTGGGCTCGAAGGACTTAGGAATTGGAAGGGGAAATGGAGATAATTTTGTTGGCAAATAGCTATTTCATGGTAACTTTTAATTGCACAACAGATCGCAACCGGGTATTTGAGGGAGGCCCTTATTTTCACAATAAGGTTAGGTTATTCATTAAGCCATGGCATGCTGGTTTCAATCCTATAGAGGAGCTTCCAAATCAGGTTCCACTGTGGGTTCACTTGCCGAGATTTTCAGTGCAATGCTATCGAGAAGATGTGTTACACCTTTTGGCCTCGGTGCTTGGAAAACCTATAGGGACATCATCCCAGACCTTGGGTAAAAAGGTAATGACTTTTGCACACATTTGTGTTGAAATTGAACTAAGTAGGCCTTTACCAGATGCAATAGAGATGTGTGCGGGTTCTTATTCTTCGGTGCAACATTTAGACTATGAAACTCTTCCTTTTCACTATCGGTTGTGTCGAGAATATGATCATTTACAGAGGCGATGCCCGAGAAACATGCCTCGGGAATCCTAGCCCTCACAACCTGTGAGAAACCCTCCAGAGATAGATAAAGGGAAGTGTATTTCTCATGATGAGGCAGGTACTTCTAATGGATTTGCTCTGGTTAGGGCTCGCAATAGGAACAAGGGTCAAAAGAGGTCATTTAAGGAAAGGCAAGAGGACAATACCTTCAATAGATTTGAGATTTTGGATGAGCTCAGCCATCAGGAAGTCAATCCAGGTTTGGTCAATTTGGATCAAGGGCTGGTGGGCTTAACCCAAGAGGATCCTGTTCTTGATTCCTCTATGGATCTATTGGGGGAGGATTGTCGACAATTGGTAGTAGATCAACAAAAGGGGATTTTTGAAGTGCAAGAACCCTGGGCCTTTGGTTCTATAGTTGGATTCGATGCCCCATCTATTGGATAGATCAATGGATCAACATTGGCAGCAAAGCCTAAGCCTCCTCCCAAATTAGGCATTTTGTTGAAAGATATCAAGAAGGGTGGGGTAGAGAAATTTGTTAAACTTGGCAGGAAAAAGGATATGGAAAAGATTAAGTTGACTGGGGAAAATTTGGTCAAGTCAAGGGTAGTTAAACCTCTGGATTCTATCTTTTCAGGCCCCTTGAAATGATTGTTATATCATGGAATGTATGGGGCTTGAGCAGTGGCCCTAGACAAAATGTTGTTCATGAGTTAATTAGAAGGCAAGGTCTTGATGTTGTATTTTTATAGGAAACTAAATTATCTGTTGAGAGTATGCAAGGTGTGATGCCTAGGTTGTGGAGAAGTGGGGAGTGCCAGTGCATTGCAGCTCTTGGCGCTTTCGGAGGGTTGGCATGCTTATGGAATCCTCAAAAAATTCAGCCTCTTTGGTGGATTTCCTCTAAAGCCTCTTTGTCTATGATTGCTACCTGCCTAGAGTTAGGGGCTGTCATATTATTTTCCAATATTTATGCTCCTACTACTCTACAAGGTAAAAAATTTTTGTGGTCTCACATTAGGTTGATCCGTAGCATGCTGCCCTTTCATCCTTGGATTTTGGCTAGAGATTTCAATGCTATTTGTGATTTAGCTGAGAAGCGCAGAGGAAATGGGAGGTTGGATCCTTCTACATCATTGCTCTGAGATAATATCAATGCCCTAAACCTCATGGATGTCAAACCCAACAATGGTCAATTTACTTGGAACAACCGTCGGGTGGGAGAGTTTTGTGTTGAAGAAAGGTCAGATCAATTTTTAGTCTCTTGTTACTAGGTTGGAGGAATGTGGACTTCTTACTCTGAAATTTTGGACTAGAGAGGTTCAAACCATTGGCCTATTAAATTTTGTATGAAATTAGCTCAGATGCTTCGGAAACCTTATTTTAGGTTCCAGATGGCTTCCTATTTAATTAAATAACTTTGTTTCATTAATTAGAAGTAAGTACTCCATTTAATTAAATAATTTCATTTAATTAATTAGAAATACCTTTCCCATTTAATTAAATAATTACATTTAATTAATCTAGATAAACATATTTATTAAATGTATGTAAAAATATGAGCAAATGCGAGTATGAATTCTAGCAACAATTCGATGCAAATTCTTCAAATTCATCTTCTCCTAAAATGAAGAGATGAGGGTCTCTTAAATAGACTTTTTTGGATTCTGTCAACGGTTGAGATCAAATTCAATCAACGGTCAGGATTAAAGTTGAAGTTTAGTCATAAAGGGAGATTCCCAAATTAAAGAGAGTTAACAGATTTAATTTGAGTAAAATAAGGACTTAACTAATTTAATTTGAGTAAAAAAAGGAGTTAACTGATTTAACTCATTTTTTATCAATAGTGAACTAAAAATTTTCCTTTTCGAACTGAAGAGAGATTTTGTTGAGATATTTAAGTTAATAAAATTAGATATGCTCTCATAATTACTTTTTCTATTTAATTAAATAATCTTTTAATTAATTAGAGACACTTTTCTTATTTAGTTAAATAACTTCATTTAATTAATTAGAAATGGCTTCCTATTTAATTAAATAACTTTGTTTAATTAATTAGAAGTAAGTACTCCATTTAATTAAATAATTACATTTAATTAATCAAGATAGGCATATTTAGTAAATGTATGTAAAAATATGAGCAAATGTGAATATGAATTCTAGCAGCGATTCGATGCAAATTCTCTAAATTCATCCTCTCCTAAAGTGAAGAGATGAGGGTCTCTTAAATACACTCTCCTGGAATCCATCAATGGTTGAGATCAAATTCAATCAACAGTTAGGATAAAAGTTGAAGTTCAGTCATAAACGGAGATTCCCAAATTAAAGGAAATTAACAAATTTAATTTGAGTAAAATAAAGAGTTAACTGATTTAATTTGAGTAGAAAAAGGAGTTAACTCATTTAACTCATTTTTTTATCAATAGTGAACTAAAAATTTGCCTTTTTGAACTGAAGAGAGATTTTGTTGAGATATTTAATTTAATAAAATGAGATTTGCTCTCATAATTACTTTTTCTATTTAATTAAATAATCTTTTAATTAATTAGAGACACTTTTCTTATTTAAATAACTTCATTTAATTAATTAGGAATGGCTTCCTATTTAATTAAATAACTTTGTTTAATTAATTAGAAGTAAGTACTCCATTTAATTAAATAATATTGTTTAATTAATTAGAAATACCTTTCCCATTTAATTAAATAATTACATTTAATTAATCAAGATAGGCGTATTTATTAAATGTATGTAAAAAATGAACAAATGTGAGTATGAATTCCAGCAACAATTTGATGCAAATTCTCCAAATTCATCCTCTCCTAAAATGAAGAGATGAGAGTCTCTTAAATAGACTCTCCTGGAATCCATCAATGGTTTAGATCAAATTCAATCAACGATCAGAATTAAAGTTGAAGTTCAGTCATAAAGGGAGATTCTCAAATTAAAAGGAGTTAGCAGATTTAAATTGAGTAAAATAAGGAGTTAAGTGATTTAATTTGAGTAGAAACAGGAGTTAACTGATTTAAATCATTTTTTTTATCAATAGTGAACTAAAAATTTCCCTTTTTGAATTGAAGAGAGATTTTGTTGAGATATTTAATTTAATAAAATGAGATATGCTCTCATAATTACTTTTTCTATTTAATTGAATAATCTTTTAATTAACTATAGACACCTTTCTTATTTAATTATATAACTTCATTTAATTAATTAGGAATGGCTTCTTATTTAATTAAATAACTTTGTTTAATTAATTAGAAGTAACTACTCCATTTAATTAAATAATATTGTTTAATTAATTAGAAATACCTGTCCCATTTAATTAATCAAGATAGGCGTATTTATTAAATGTATGTAAAAATATGAACAAATGTAAGTATGAATTCCAACAACGATTGGATGCAAATTCTCCAAATTCATCCGCTTCTAAAATGAAGAGACGAGGGTCTCTTAAAAAGACTTTTCTAGAATCCATCAACAATCGAGATCAAATTTAATCAATGGTTAGGATTAAAGTTGAAGTTCAGTCATAAAGGGAGATTCCCAAACAAAAGGGAGTTAACAGATTTAATTTGAGTGAAATAAGGAGTTAACTGATTTCATTTGAGTAGAAAAAGGAGTTAACTGATTTAACTCATTTTTTATCAATAGTGAACTGAAAATTTTCCTTTTTAAACTAAAGAGAGATTTTGTTGAGATATTTAATTTAATAAAATGGGATATGCTCTCATTATTACTTTTTCTATTTAATTAAATAACTTCATTTAATTAATTAGGAATGGCTTCCTATTTAATTAAATAACTTTATTTAATTAATTAGAAGTAATTACTCTATTTAATTAAATAATTTCATTTAATTAATTAGAAATACCTTTCTTATTTATTTAAATAATTACATTTAATTAATAAAGATAGGCATATTTATTAAATGTATGTAAAAATATGTGCAAATGTGAGTATGAATTGCAGCAGCGATTTGATGCAAATTCTCCAAATTCATCCTCTCCAAAAGTGAGGAGATGAGGGTCTCTTAAATAGATTTTCCTGGAATCCATCAACAGTTGAGATCACATTCAATTAATAGTCAGGGTTAAAGTTGAAGTTTAGTCATAAAAGGAGATTCCCAAATTAAAGGGAGTTAACAGACTTAATTTGTGTAAAATAAGGAGTTAACTGATTTAATTTGAGTAGAAAAAGGAGATAACTGATTTAATTTGTTTTTTATCAATAGTGAACTGAAAATTTCCCTTTTTGAACTGAAGAGAGATTTTGTTGAGATATTTAATTTAATAAAATGAGATATGCTCTCATAATTACTTTTTCTATTTAATTGAATAATCTTTTAATTAATTAGAGAATTTTTTTTATTTAATTAAATAACTTAATTTAATTAATTAGGAATGACTTTCTATTTAATTAAATAACTTTGTTTAATTAATTAGAAGTAAGTACTCCATTTATTTAAATAATTTCATTTAATTAATTAGAAATACATTTTTCATTTAATTAAATAATTACATTTAATTAATCAAGATAGGCGTATTTATTAAATGTATGTAAAAATATGAGAAAATGTGAGTATGAATTCCAACAACGATTTGAAGCAAATTCTGCAAATTCATCCTCTCCTAAAGTGAAGAGATGAGGGTCTCTTAAATAGACTTTCTTGGAATCCATCAACGGTTGAGATCAAATTCAATCAACGGTTAGGATTAAAGTTTAAGTTCAGTCATAAAAGGAGATTCTCAAACAAAATGGAGTTAATAGATTTAATTTGAGTAAAATAAGGAGGTAACTGATATAATTTGAGTAGAAAAAAGAGTCAACTGACTTAACTCATTTTTTATCAATAGTGACCTGAAAATTTCCCTTTTTGAACTGAAGAAAAATTTTGTTGAGATATTTAATTTAATAAAATGAGATATGCTCTCATAATTACTTTTTCTATTTAATTAAATAATCTTCTAATTAATTAGAGATAGTTTTCTTATTTAATTAAATAACTTTATTTAATTAATTAGGAATGGCTTCCTATTTAATTAAATAAATTTGTTTAATTAATTAGAAGTAAGTACTCCGTTTAATTAAATAATTTTGTTTAATTAATTAGAAATACATTTCCCATTTAATTAAATAATTACATTTAATTAATAAATATAGTCGTATTTATTAAATGTATATAAAATAATGAGCAAATTTGAGTTTAAATTCCAATAGCGATTCGATACAAATTCTCCAAATTCATCCTCTCCTAAAGTGAAGAGATGAGGGTCTCTTAAATAGACTTTCCTGGAATCCATCAACGGTTGAGGTCAAATTCAATCAATAGTTAGGATTAAAGTTGAAGTTTAGTCATCAAGAGAGATTTTGTTGAGATATTTAATTTAATAAAATGAGATATGCTCTCATAATTATTTTTTCTATTTAATTAAATAATATTTTAATTAATTAGAGACACTTTTTTTATTTAATTAAATAACTTCATTTAATTAATTAGGAATAGCTTCCTATTTAATTAAATAACTTTGTTTAATTAGTTAGAAGTAAGTACTCCATTTAACTAAATAATTTTGTTTAATTAATTAGAAACACCTTTCTCATTTAATTAAATAATTATATTTAATTAATCAAGATAGGCATATTTACTAAATGTATGTAAAAATATGAGCAAATGTGAGTATGAATTTCACGAGCGATTCGATGCAAATTCTCCAAATTCATCCTCTCCTAAAGTGAAGATATGAGGGTCTCTTAAATAGACTTTCCTGGAATCCATCAACAATTGAGATCAAATTTAATTAACGGTCAGGATTAAAGTTGAAGTTCAGTCATAAAGGGAGATTCCCAAACTAAAGAGAGTTAACAGATTTAATTTGAGTAAAATAAGTAGTTAACTGATTTAATTTGAGTAGAGAAAAAAGTTAACTGACTTAACTCATTTTTTATCAATAGTGAACTGAAAATTTCCCTTTTTGAACTAAAGAGAAATTTTGTTGATATATTTTATTTAATAAAATGAGATATGCTCTCATAATTACTTTTTCTATTTAATTAAATAATTTTTTAATTAATTAGAGACACTTTTCTTATTTAATTATATAACTTCATTTAATTAATTAGGAATGGCTTCCTATTTAATTAAATAACTTTGTTTAATTAATTAGAAGTAAGTACTCCATTTAATTAAATAATTTCATTTAATTAATTAGAAATAACTTTCCCATTTAATTAAATAATTACATTTAATTAATCAAGATAGGCGTATTTATTAAATGTATGTAAAAATATGAGCAAATGTGAGTATGAATTGCAGCAGCGATTCGATGCAAATTCTCCAAATTCATCCTCTCCTAAAGTGAAGAGATGAGGGTCTCTTAAATAGACTTTTCTGGAATCCATCAATGGTTGAGATCAAATTCAGTCAATGGTCAGGATTAAAGTTGAAGTTTAGTCATAAAGAGAGATTCCCAAGCCAAAGAGAGTTAACAAATTTAATTTGAGTAAAATAAGGAGTTAGCTGATTTAATTCAAGTAGAAAAATGAGTTAACTAATTTAATTCATTTTCTATCAATAGTGAACTAAAAATTTCCCTTTTTGAACTGAAGAGAGATTTTGTTGAGATATTTAATTTAATAAAATGAGATATGCTCTCATAGTTACTTTTTCTATTTAATTAAATAATCTTTTAATTAATTAGAGACACTTTTCTTATTTAATTAAATAACTTCATTTAATTAATTATGAATGGCTTCCTATTTAATTAAATAACTTTTTTTAATTAATTAGAAGTAAGTACTCCATTTAATTAAATAATTTTGTTTAATTAATTAGAAATGTCTTTCCCATTTAATCAAATAATTTCATTTAATTAATCAAGATAGGCGTATTTATTAAATGTATGTAAAAAGATGAGCAAATGTGAGTATGAATTCTTGCAACGATTCGATGCAAATCCTGTCATGCCCAAACTACGTGGCAAAAACACACAAATATTTTTTTATTTTTTATTTTTAATAATTAAATTGCTCTAAGATTTCAAATGATAGTGATAGCAGTCTAAGTAAAGGTTCCATACATTACGTCTTAAGTTTAAAACTCTGGTGGAGGAACACATTGTCAGGATTTTGAAGTTCTTCGTTATTAGATTGATATCAATGTTTATTTGATTCGATATTAAATTGCTTAAAAAATCATGTGAAAATTATTTTAATATTAATCCAAATGAAATTGGGTTTAGATTAATCATAAAATCCAATCAAATAAACCCGAATACAAACCTATTTCAGATTGCCAATTTACCTTACATACTTTATCTAAATAGAACGAACTAAAACAATTATAACAATTAAAAATGAAACTTTAATCCCAAACTTTAAACTAAAGGTTATTAATGTGAAAAAAAAAACTAGTCAAAATTTTAATTTACTAACAACTAACTAATTTAAAACATGAAATTAAACTAATACTATTAAAGAAATATATATATAATTTAAAGCAAATATCTTTTAACAACTAGCAATTAATCAACAAAATTAAAACTTTAAAAGTTAAATAAAATCAAAACTAAATCTAAATTTTAACATTACTAACTATCGATACTTTTAACACATACTAATTCTTATAAGAATTCTATTAAATTACTAATAAAATTAAAGACTAACAATTTAGCATAAGCTAACTAGAACATAACTAAAAAAACTAATCTAACAAAATAAACTAATATACTAATAATTACCAAACAAAATAAATTAAATAAACTAAAATTACATGCTAAAACATATCTAAACTAACTTAACCCTAACTTACTTTCTAAAACACATTACCATAATCTAATTTTTAACCTACTAACTTTCTAACCAACTATCAAATATAATAACAAAACACACTCCTCCACCAAATCGAATATCTACCTATGACAAGGGGGCCTATCTACAAGGACAGTGCACTGCCCCATGGCCTTACAGGCTGACGCAGGCCTGTCTTCATTCACCCTGCGTGATCCCCAAGTGCATGATGGAGAAGGGGATTGGAGGGTGTGAATGGAAGTTTTTACAATTTCTTTTTCTTTTTAAAAATTCACTTGCCCTCTCAATGCAAAGCAGGGTCAACGCATCGGGTGGGGAGGAGAAATTATATGCAAGAGTTAAAGTTTATATATAATATTAAACACATTTTCTTCTCTCCTCCCAAGCGATTTGACACAAGTCAAATCCATCACATGTTTTAGAAAGCAAAGTTACCATACGTATCTCAAGGCAATTATGCTTATGTAAATTGTTGAAATTCACATTCCCCAAAATTTAATGTTGATTGGATGGCCTTGGAGAAGGATTCGACTTGGCAGGTGCATGAAGAAATATTATGCACTACAAATCACATTTATTGTGCAACTATCTCACAAATGGAGTCGCATCATGGAGGGATTAAAGTCTAACTTTGTTATTTCAAAAAGGTGAGTTTTTTTTTTTCTTGAAAAGAATATCTTCCACTTGCCATCAAAGTAATGATATTTTATCTAGGCTATTATTTTATATGTCTGTAATATACTTCTACAGGTCTCTACTATATATATATATATATATATATATATATATATATATATATATATATATATATATTTGATAAAACTTACATTGCTTATCCCCTCCTCTCCCTGTGAGAAAATTACTTTTCAAGTTGTTAATGTTCTAACATTACATTAACGATAGATGTCTCATTTTAATTAAGAAATCTTAATGTAAACCATTATTGAAATTTCAACCTAAGTCTACATGGATCTTACAAGAATTTATGGTTAACAAATTTCATGAAACATCAAAAGTAATGCACTTCAATGATATCCATATAACCAGTTTAACTATCTACATATCCATATAACCATTTATTATGACTGATTGAACACATAGCTAGACAACATTGTAACTGAACCTATTCTTAAGAAAACTAAGAAAATAAAAGAACATCAAGATGATAATGTTTTGATTATTCTTAAAGGAGTATCAAGGTACACGGTTCTTCTTTCAAATTACTCTCAACACAATATCAAGCATAAACTAGGTTGGTGTAAAGACATAATCACTCATATATGGGAAGACCATGAGTGACATAGATATATCAACTTCTCTTCCTAGGGACAACATGCTCATACCATAAAGTGAATATGGTTATTCTTATTTCTTTCTATAATTTATGTTTTTAACAAGCATCATATAGAAAAAGTATATGTTCCTTATCTTAGAATACAAAGTGGTGCAGAGTTTCTTAATCAAATTCGATTGTGTCAACTATGAAACTTAACAATGAGAGAATTAACTTTGTGCCTACAATGTAGTATTTCCATTTCCTCTTAATACCTAAAACATCAAATTGAAAGCTTTAACATAACCAATTACTTTTCATTACATAATTGAAACTTGGAAATTCAGAATTCAAGGGCATTATCTATTATTCCATTTTCTCACCTATATATGCAATTTTTTTGAAATCATGTGAGAATAATGCAAGGAGATTTCCATAATCTTTTGTTTTCTCTATTATTCATCCTGGTTCAAGGCTCCATCAGGAAAGAACCACTAAGAAAACCGGATGTCTTTGCCACCAATACAACAAAATTCAATTATATTTTACATAATTTTTTTAAATCAATTGAAATCTCTTCAGAAACTTTCACAAGTGCTTTCCCCCAATACTTCAAAACTTCAAGGAAAACAATGAGAACAAGAGATGAACTTGGGTGAATCATCACACCATCAAGAACAATTCAAGCATAGACCCTAACCCAGTTTTACACAATAGATCCAAACATAGGACCTGACTAGGGGGGAGGTGGATTTTCTCAATGGGAGATGTCAATCACCATACCTTACCACAACCCTTTCAGGGCTAAAACTTCAATAATTTCCATTCTTTTACAAGGCTCTTTTGAAGCTACTATCACAAGGATGTTCATTCTTTTCCATATTTAAGATTTCTCAATATCAACAAGGTATGTGATGACTAGTAGGGGCCCATACACCCTACCCTTTTTCCCTCCTCTCACCATGAAAGGAGACTCTTCACCATTGAGGTCCAACTAAGGCCCTACCCCCGTACATGGCCACTTCTTCCCTATCCAAGGGTGAGTGATGCCAACACAATTCCACATGAAATTTTCTCAAAACAGAAAACATCAAGACAAGTATAAGAATGCGTCAAGAAACAACAAGAATCCCTCCAACCCATCCCAACACACAAGTAAGCACAAACAAAGAACTACACATCAACTTGTACATGGTTCAAGCATAGACAACATGAAGAGCAATACAAAGAAGTGAAGAATCCCTACTTTCACCAAAGAGTTATGGTAAATGATCAAATTGATAAGAACTCTTTCCTTCCTTCCTCCAATCTTCCAAGAATCCTCTCTAAATGTAGAGATTGGGTAACAACCTCCACAAGTCCAAGAAAGACCTCTAAATAAGCCTCTCACTCAACCACCAAAAGGATCAATAACTACTCCCACCCACTTACAATTCTAGAAACTCCTAACTCAATCTACACCATGGTTAAACACTAAGAGGAGGTGGGGTGAGGTAACTCAAGATAACCACAAGAAATTTTCGCACAAAGGCAAAAAGGGACTTTTTGAGTGGCCTCAAAAGTCAACAAAAGAGGCTTAGGGGTTGGAAAAGACCCCTAACCCATACCCATACCCCTTGGGTATAATTATTTCATGTTTTGAAGCCTAAGGAATAGTTTTAGAGCCAACCAAAAGCTAAGAAATAATTAGGACCATCTAACAACACTAAAATGCAGATTAAGCTCTAAATCAGATTAAGGATGATTAAACTCGATTAAGAACCTAAATTAGTAACTGACACTAACTTAAACCAACTAAGGTCCCTGGATTACATAGCTAATCCTAACTAGCATGCTAAGGAGTACAAATAATTGACGAGTGTCAAGCGACACTGAAAGAACATAGTTACGAACATTAACATTTACTAAACACAAAGAGATACATACATACATCTCACAATACAATACTTCAATTATGAACAACAAAGTTTCTAAAATTAGCACATAGAGATCAGTTCTGTTCCTCCGTCGGTTTCCTCGACTAAAATATCTGCACACTCATTGGATGCATCAATAGTCTCAAAAATCACATGTACATATATACATATTAGAAATTTACATAAATTGAGGGTAAAAGCACAGATCTGTGTCACCGTTTGTGATACCAAAACCTATTTTGGTCAAATCTCATTTCTCTATCAAAACTCATTTTTTTTCAAAAACTAAAAATACCTTTTTATAGATCTCAGATTCAATATCATCATTATATAAATTTTTGAGTGTTTTGATTAGTTATAATATGTTATAATCTCAAAGTATTATAAGTCGATATTTCAAGATTTTAGAAGATGCTCCTTAAAAAAAGGAAAACAAATAGTAAATCATATCAAAAAAATCAAAAAATTATATTTATCTCTAGAGCAGAGAATCTTCTTCATGAATATTTTTTTTTTTTTCAAGAAGGTATAGATTTGATAGGAAAGTTTTGACGGGAGGAAAAAATTGTTGGATTCTAATAAGGTTGAACTTGAGTACTTATAACAAAGAAAATATACATCAAAAATAATTATTTCTTTTTTTGTGCACTAGATGTACATGTCATCTATAAGATATTTTCAAATCAAAATAAAAAAAGATGATTTGCATATACTTGTTTGATGGGAACTACACCCTATATTTTTTACAGTTAAAAAAGGAATTCAAAATAAAATAAAATGAACAAATTCTTACTAAAAAAAAATATAAAATTATAGGCATAAAGGTCATCCAATTCTTCACATTTCATCAGTTTACATTATCTTCATATGTTAAACACAAATACCATTTTTTTTGTCACTAATGTCGAACTGTCACATTCTAATATCACATTTCTTTATAAAAGGTGACACAGATTTGTGCTTTTACCCTTGAAACATACATAAATCAGGGTTTCTTGCATCCTACTTATATCCTTAATCATAAAGATTCCAAAATCAATGTGTTAATCCTACATTTTACTTAATTCATCACATACATATACATAAAGCATTAAATGATGGACATCAATATCTGAAAACAACATCACACAACATGAAATAATATGATATGTTCGAGTATCTGATAATGTCTCGACCATCTCGAGTCATGAGTTCCAACAAAAAGATAAAGTAACACTAAGGCTACGAAGGGTCAAGGCGAGGCCTCACATCCTCCCCCACTAGGCATGAACTTCCTCCTAGAGTTCATCAAAAGACAAGGGTATAGAGATTACATCCATCCTGCATCCTCCCAAGAAATTGTGACCTCATCGTAACATTCCCACTAGACCCTAACTTGGTCCAGCTCTTGACCTCAAGGAGCTAGGGTCTGTCAGGCAATAATATGGATAGTCTCTAGCACTAACTGGCTGACCAACTCCACTTGTAGCTTGATGCTCAGTCTAGCAGTTGTCAACTACTGTAAAAACTTTGTGGGACCTACCCATGTCTCCAACTATTGGCTTTGAAAAAGCCCCTCTCTGACCACTGGATGACTATCCCTACGGACACTCTCTAGCTATATGACCCATGCCACCACAAGCGTAGCATGGCCCTCAGGTATAAGATCATGTATCCTATGATCCTGACTGTTGTGGGCCTCCTGACCTACTAGACCCACTGTATCCACCCTTGGAAGACTGTTGAGTCTGTGCTGACTATGACTATGGTGTATGTACTTTTTGATCCTGCTGTAACTGCCACTGCTTGGGCTTGGAGCCCTGGTAACCCTATGAGAATTCTTGCTACTATTGTTGAGGTTGTTGGCCCTTAGAGGACCTTGGTGTATAATTTTGATTCCCCTTCCAAGGGGGTTTCTGTCGGGGAGAGTTTCAGTTTTGAGACCAATCCCGTGATTCCTATCTGCCTCGAGTATCCTCTGCCACTATTGCTAACTCCACTACCTATCTAAAGGTGATAGGGAAGGCCATCCGAACTAGACCCTAAAGTGAGAAATTCAGCCCCATGATAAAGCGATGTACCCATAGTTTCTCATCCTTCATGTATTCTACATAAGGAAGGAGCTCAAGAAACTTGCTCTCATACTGTGCCACTGTAAGACCTCTCTGATAAAGAGAATGGAACTCCTCTATCTATTTCTGTTGGAAATTATTTGACAAGTACCTCTCTTGGAATCTTTTTAGGAATGATTCCCATGTGAGGGTATCCATCCTCACTCCACCTATGATCTCCTCCTAATGCCACCAATTGGAGGCATCCCCTCTCAACTGATGAACTGCTAGGCATGCCTTTAGATTATTCCCATAGGGTCGTAATCCAAAGCACCACTGTAAGCTTTGCAACCATGCCTCTGCTATTGTTCCCTCAGTGGAACTCATAAATAATGGTGGCCCAAGTCAAATCAATTCCCTAATATCATCTCCTACATGTCTAGGAGGTCTGTCAAATGGGGGTCCTCTCTGGTGTATTGACTCTCCTTCATGGTCATCCTGCCCCTCTAACTGTCTCGGTGGGGGACTCCTAGTCCTCTCTCTACCTCTGGGCCCACCTCCTCTGGGTCCCTCTACTTCCACTACTAGAATCTGTTGAACTGGCTAAACTATCGGTACTACCCTCTGCTGAACTACACCGATCAAAGTCTAAAGTGCATCAATAATGTCCTGATTCGGGTTCAGTGGTGGTGGAGGTGGAGGTGGTGGTGGTGGAGGTGGTCCATCCCCCTGTCTCACTCTACCACCTCTCACCCTATGACCTCTACCTCATGGGTTGCTCTGAGTAACAAGAGGCATCCTACACAATTTAATGTTTAGTTTTAAGTTTCAAAAGCGTAAGGGTTTAAGGTTCCTAGAGTTGAAACACGAGCTCGAATACCAAAATGTCATGCCCAAACTACGTGGCAAAAACACAAATATTTTTTTATTTTTATTTTTTAATAATTAAATTACTCTAAGTTTTGAAATGATTGTGATAGCAGTCTAAGTAAAGGTTCCATACATTACGTCTTAAGTTTA
This sequence comes from Cupressus sempervirens, assembly GCA_028749045.1. Lineage (NCBI taxonomy): Eukaryota > Viridiplantae > Streptophyta > Pinopsida > Cupressales > Cupressaceae > Cupressus > Cupressus sempervirens. The sequence goes on from CM053783.1 coordinate 116,695,149, forward strand.
AAACTCTAGTGGAGGAACACATTGTCAGGATTTTAAAGTTCTTCATTATTAGATTGATATCAATGTTTATTTGATTCGATATTGCATTGCTTAAACAATCATGTGAAAACTATTTTAATAACAATCCAAATGAAATTGGGTTCAGATTAATTGTAAAATCCAATCAAATAAACCCGAATACAAACCTATTTCTAATAGCCAATTTACCTTCCATACTTTATCTAAATAGAACGAACTAAAACAATTATAACAATTAAAAATGAAACTTTAATCCCAAACTTTAAAATAAAGGTTATTAATGTGAAAAACAAACTAGTCAAAATTTTAATTTACTAACAACTAACTAATTTAAAACATGAAATTAAACTAATACTACTAAAGAAATATATATAAAATTTAAAGCAAATATCTTTTAACAACTAGCAATTAATCAACAAAATTAAAACTTTAAAACTTAAATAAAATTAAAACTAAATATAAATTTTAACATTACTAACTACCGATCCTTTTAACACATACTTATTCTTATAAGAATTCTATTAAATTATTAATAAAATTAAAGACTAACAATTTAACATAAGCTAACTAGAACATAACTAAAAAAATTAATCTAACAAAATAAACTAATATACTAATAATTACCAAACTAAATAAATTAAATAAACTAAACTAACATGCTAAAACATATCTAAACTAACTTAACCCTAACTTACTTTCTAAAAAACATTACCATAATCTAATTTTTAACCTACTAACTTACTAACCAACTATCAAATATAATAAAAAAACACACTCCCCCACCAAATCTAATATCTATCTATGACAAGGGGGCCTATCTACAAGGACAGTGCACTGCCCCATGGCCTTACAGGCTGACGCAGGCCTGTCTTCATTCACCCTGCGTGATCCCCGAGTGCATGATGGAGAAGGGGATTGGAGGGTGTGACTGGAAGTTTTTACAATTCTTTTTCTTTTTAAATTTTCATTGCCCTCTCAATGCAAAGCAGGGTCAACGCATCGGGTGGGGAGGAGGAATTATATGCATGAGTTAAAGTTTATATATAATATTAAACACATTTTCTTCTCTCCTCCCAAGCGATTTGACACAAGTCAAATCCATCACATGTTTTAGAAAGAAAATTTACCATACGTATCTCAAGGCAATTATGCTTATGTAAATTGTTGAAATTCACATTCCCCAAAATTTAATGTTGATTGGATGGCCTTGGAGAAGGATTTGACTTGGCAGGTGCATGAAGAAATATTATGCATTACAAATCACATTTATTGTGCAACTATCTCACAAATGGAGTCGCATCATGGAGGGATTAAAGTCTAACTTTGTTATTTAAAAAAGGTGAGTTTTTTTTTTGCTTGAAAAGAATATCTTCCACTTGCCATCAAAGTAATGATATTTTATATAGGCTATTATTTTATATGTCTGTAATAGTCTGAGTTTCCCTTTTTGACAACCCATACATTTTCCAGAATGTTAAATATACTTCTACAAGTCTCTACTATATATATATTTGATAAAACTTACATTGCTTATCCCCTCCTCTCCCTGTGACCAAATTAATTTTCAAGTTGTTAATGTTCTAACATCACATTAACGATAGAAGTCTCATTTTAATTAAGAAATCTTAATGTAAAGCATTATTGAAATTTCAACCTAAGTCTACATGGATCTTACAAGAATTTATGGTTAACAAATTTCATGAAACATCAAAATTAATGCACTTCAATGATATCCATATAATTAGTTTAACTATCTACATATCCATATAACCATTTATTATGACTGATTGAACACATAACTAGACAACATTATAACTAAATCTATTCTTAAGAAAACTAGGAAAATAAAAGAACATCAAGATAATAATGTTTTGATTATTCTTAAAGGAGTATCAAGGTACATGGTTCTTCTTTCAAATTACTCTCAACACAATATCAAGCATAAACTAGGTTGGTGTAAAGACATAATCACTCACATATGGGAAGACCATGAGTGACATAGATATATCAACTTCTCTTCCTAGGGACAACATGCTCATACCACAAGGTGAATATGGTTATTCTTATTTCTTTCTATAATTTATGTTTTTAACAAGCATCATATAACAAAAGTATATGTTCCTTATCTTAGAATACAAAGTGGTGCAGAGTTTCTTAATCAAATTCGATTGTGTCAACTATGAAACTTAACAATGAGAGAATTAACTTTGTGCTTACAATGTAGTATTTCCATTTCCTCTTAATACCTATAACATCGAATTGAAATCTTTAACATAACCAATTGCTTTTCATTACATAATTGAAACTTCGAAATTCAGAATTCAAGGGCATTATCTATTATTCCAGTTTCTCACCTATATATGCAAATTTTTTGAAATCACATGAGAAAAATGCAAGGAGATTTCCGTAATCTTTTCTTTTCTCTATTATTAATCCTGGTTTAAGGCTCCATCAGGAAAGAACCAGTAAGAAAACCTGATGTCTTTTCCACCAATACATCAAAATTCAGTTATATTTTACATAATTTTTAAAAATCAATTGAAATCTCTTCAAAAACTTTCACAAGTTCTTTCCCCCAATACTTCAAAACTTCAAGGAAAATAATGAGAACAAGAGCTAAACCCGGGTGAATCATCACAACATCAAAAACAATTAAAGCATACACCCTAACCCGATTTTATACAATAGATCCAAACATAAGACCTGACTAGGGGGGAGGTGGATTTTCTCAATGGGAGATGTCAATCACCATACCTTACCACAACCCTTTCAGAGCTAAAATTTCAAGAATCTCCATTCTTTTACAAGGCCCTTTTGAGGCTACTATCACAAGGATGTTCATTCCTTTTCATATTCAATATTTTTCAATATCAACAAGGTATGTGATGATCAGTAGGGGCCCATACACCCTACCCTTTTTCCCTCCTCTCACCATGAAAGGAGACTCTTCACCATTGAGGTCCAACTAAGGCCCTACCCCCGTACATGGCCACTTCTTCCCTATCCAAGGGTGAGTGATGCCAAAATAATTCCCCATGAAATTCTCTCAAAAAACAAAACATCAAGACAAGTATAAGAATGCATCAAGAAATAACAAGAATCCCTCCAACCCATCCCAACACACAAGTAAGCACAAACAAAGAACTACACATCAACTTGTACATGGTTCAAGCATAGATAATATGAAGAACAATACAAAGGAGTGAAGAATCCCTACCTTCACCAAAGAGTTATGGTAAATGATCAAATTGAGAAGAACTCTTTCCTTCCTTCCTTCAATCTTCCAAGACTCCTCTCTGAATGTAGAGATTGGGTAACAACCTCCACAAGTCCAAGAAAGGCCTCTAAACAAGCCTCTCACTCAACCACCAAAAGGATCAATAACTACTCCCACCCACTTACAATTCTAGAAACTCCTAACTCAACCTACATCGTGGTTAAACACTAAGAGGAGGTGGGGTGAGCTAACTCAGGATAACCACAAGAAATTTTTGCACAAAGGCAAAAAGGGACTTTTTGAGTGGCCTCAAAAGTCAACAAAAGAGGCTTAGGGGTTGAAAAACACCCCTAACCCATACCCATAACCCTTGGGTATAATTATTTCATGTTTTGAAGCCTAAGGAATAGTTTTAGAGCCAACCAAAAGCTAAGAAATAATTAGGACCATCTAACAACACTAAAATGCAGATTAAGCTCTAAATTGGATTAAGGATGACTAAACTCGATTAAGAAGCTAAATTAGCAATTGATACTAACTTAAACCAACTAAGGTCCCTATGTTACATAGCTAATCCTAACTAGCATGCTAAGGAGCACAAATAATTCACGAGTGTCAAGCAACACTGAAAGAACATAGTTACGAACATTAACATTTACTGAACACAAAGAGATACATACATACATCTCACAATACAATACTTGAATTACAAACAACAAGGTTTCCAAAATTAGCACATAGAGATTAGTTCTGTTCCTCTGTCAGTTTCCTCGACTAAAATATCTGCACACTCATTGCACCCATCAGTAGTCCCAAAAATAACATGTACATATATATGTATCAGAAATTTACATAAATTGAAACATACATAAATCAAGGTTTCTTGCATCCTACTTATATCCTTAATGATAAAGATTCCAAAATCAATGTGTTAATCCTACATTTTACTTAATTCATCACATACATATACATAAAGCATTAAGTGATGGACATCAATAACTGAAAACAACATCACACAACATGAAATAATATGATATGCTCAAATATCTGATAATGTCTCGACCATCTCAAGTCATGAGTAACAAAAAGATAAAGTAACACTAAGGCTACGAAGGGTCAAGGCGAGGCCTCACAAATCCTCCAAATTCATCCTCTCCTAAAATGAAGAGATGAGGGTCTCTTAAATAGACTTTTCTGGAATTCATCAATAGTTGAGATCAAATTCAATGAACGGTCAGGATTAAAGTTGAAGTTCAGTCATAAAGGGAGATTCCCAAATTAAAGGGAGTTAATAGATTTAATTTGAGTAAAATAAAGAGTTAGCATATTTAATTTGAGTATAAAAAGAAGTTAACTGATTTAACTCATTTTTTTATCAATAGTGAACTGAAAATTTCCCTTTTTGAACTGAAGAGAGATTTTGTTTAGATATTTAATTTAATAAAATGAGATATGCTCTCATAAATAATTTTTTTATTTAATTAAATAATATTTTAATTAATTAGAGACACTTTTCTTATTTAATTAAATAACTTCATTTAATTAATTACGAATGGCTTCCTATTTAATTAAATGACTTTGTTTAATTAATTAGAACTACTCCATTTAATTACATAATTTTGTTTAATTAATTAGAAATACCTTTCCCATTTAATTAAATAATTACATTTAATTAATCAAGATAGGCGTATTTATTAAATGTATGTAAAAATACGAACAAATGTGAGTATGAATTCCAGCAACGATTTGATGCAAATTCTCCAAATTCATCCTCTCTTAAAATGAAGAGATGAGAGTCTCTTAAATAGACTCTCCTGGAATCCATCAATGGTTGAGATCAAATTCAATCAACGATCAGGATTAAAGTTGAAGTTTAGTCATAAAGGGAGATTCCCAAATTAAAAGGAGTTAATAGATTTAATTTGAGTAAAATGAGGAGTTAACTGATTTAATTTGAGTAGAAAAAGGAGTTAACTGATTTAAATCAATTTTTTATCAATAGTGAACTAAAAATTTCCCTTTTTGAACTGAAGAGAGATTTTGTTGAGATATTTAATTTAATAAAATAAGATATGCTCTCTTAATTACTTTTTCTATTTAATTGAATAATCTTTTAATTAATTAGAGACACCTTTCTTATTTAATTAAATAACTTCATTTAATTAATTAGGAATGGCTTCTTATTTAATTAAATAACTTCGATTAATTAATTAGAAGTAAATACTCCATTTAATCAAAAAATTTCATTTAATTAATTAGAAATACATTTCCCATTTAATTAAATAATTACATTTAATTAATCAAGATAGGCGTATTTATTAAATGTATGTAAAAATATGAACAAATCTGAGTATGAATTCCAGCAGCGATTGGATGCAAATTTTCCAATTTTGTCCTCTCCTAAAATGAAGAGATGAGCGTCTCTTAAATAGACTTTCCCAGAATCCATCAACGGTTGAGATCAAATTCGATCAGTGGTCAGGATTAAAGTTGAAGTTCAGTCATAAAGCGAGATTCCCAAACAAAAGGGAGTTAACAGATTTAATTTGAGTAAAATAAGGAGTTACCTGATTTAATTTGAGTAGAAAAAGGAGTTAACTGATTTAACTCATTTTTTATCAATAGTGAATTGAAAATTTCCCTTTTTGAACTGAAGAAATATTTTGTTGAGATATTGAATTTAATAAAATGAGATATGCTCTCATAATTACTTTTTATATTTAATTAAACAATATTTTAATTAATTACAGACACTTTTTTTATTTAATTAAATAACTTCATTTAATTAATTACTAATCGCTTCCTATTTAATTAAATAACTTTGGTTAATTAATTAGAAGTAAATACTCTATTTAATTAAATAATTTTGTTTAATTAATTAGAAATACCTTTCCCATTTAATTAAATAATTAGATTTAATTAATCAAGATAGGCGTATTTATTAAATGTATGTAAAAATATGATCAAATGTGTGTATGAAATTCAGCAGCGATTCGATGCAAATTCTCCAAATTCATCCTCTCCTACAGTGAAGAGATGAGGCTCTCTTAAAAAGACTTTTATGGAATCCATCAATGGTCAGGATTAAAGTTGAAGTTCAATCATAAAGAGAGATTGTCAAACCAATGCGAGTTAACAGATTTAATTTGAGTAAAATAAGTAGTTAACTGATTTAATTTGAGTAGAAAAATGAGTTAACTAATTTAACTCATTTTTTATCAATAGTGAACTGAAAATTTCCCTTTTTGAACTGAAGAGAGATTTTGTTGAGATATGTAATTTAATAAAATGAGATATTCTCTCATAATTACTTTTTCTATTTAATTAAATAATCTTTTAATTAATTAGAGACACTTTTGTTATTTAATTAAATAACTTCATTTAATTAATTAGGAATGGCTTCCTATTTAATTAACTAACTTTGTTTAATTAATTAGAAGTAAGTACTCCATTTAATTAAATAATTTCGTTTAATTAATTAGAAATACCTTTCCCATTTAATTAAATAATTACATTTAATTAATCAAGATAGACTTATTTATTAGATGTATGTAAAAATATGAGAAAATGTGAGTATGAATTCCTGCAATGATTCGATGCAAATTCTCAAAATTCATCCTCTCCAAAAGTGAAGAGAAGAGGGTCTCTTAAATAGACTTTCCTAGAATCCAATAACGGTTGAGATCCAATTCAATGAACGGTCAAAATTAAAGTTGAAGTTCAGTAATAAAGAGAGATTCACAAACCAAAGGGAGTTAACAGATTTAATTTGAGTAAAATAAGGAGTTAACTAATTTAATTTGATTAGAAAAATGAGTTAACTGATTTAACTCATTTTTTATCAATAGTGAACTAAAAATTTCTCTTTTTGAACTAACGATAGATTTTGTTGAGATATTTAATTTAATAAAATGAGATATGCTCCCATAATTACTTTTTCTATTTAATTAAATAATCTTTTAATTAATTAGAGACACTTTTCTAATTTAATTAAATAACTTCATTTTATTAATTAGGAATATCTTCCTATTTAATTAAATAACTTTGATTAATTAATTAGAAGTAAGTACTCCATTTAATTAAATAATTTCATTTAATTAATTAGAAATAACTTTCTCATTTAATTAAATAATTACATTTATTTAATCAATATAGGCGTATTTATTAAATGTATGGAAAAATATGAATAAATGTGAGTATGAATTGTAGCAGCGATTCGATGCAAATTCTCCAAATTCATCCTCTCCAAAAGTGAAGAGATGAGGGTCTCTTAAATAGATTTTCCTAGAATCCATTAATGGTTGAGATCAAATTCAATCAACGGTCAGGATTAAAGTTAAAGTTCAGTCATAAAAGAAGATTCCCAAACTAAAGGGAGTTAATAGACTTAATTTGAGTAAAATAAGGAGTTAACTGATTTAATTTGAGTAGAAAAAGGAGTTAACTCATTTAACTCATTTTTAATCAATACTGAACTGAAAATTTCCCTTTTTGAACTAAAGAAAAATTTTGTTGAGATATTTAATTTAATAAAATGAGATATGCTCTCATAATTACTTTTTCTATTTAATTAAATAATCTTTTAATTAATTAGAGACACTTGTCTTATTTAATTAAATAACTTCATTTAATTAATTAGGAATGGCTTCCTATTTAATTAAATAACTTTGTTTAATTAATTAGAAGTAAGTACTCCATTTAATTAAATAGTTTTGTTTAATTAATTAGAAATACCTTTCCCATTTAATTAAATAATTACATTTAATTAATCAAGATAGACATATTTATTAAATGTATGTAAAAATATAAGCAAATGTGAGTATGCATTCCCGCAGCGATTCAATGCAAATTCTCCAAATTCATCCTCTCCTAAAGTGAAGAGATGAGAGTCTCTTAAATAGACTTTATTGGAATCCATCAACGGTTGAGATCAAATTCAATCAACAATCAGGATTAAAGTTGACGTTCAGTCATAAAGGGAGATTCCCAAATTAAATGGAGTGAACAGATTTAATTTTAGTAAAATAAAGAGTCAACTGATTTAATTTGAGTAGAAAAAGTAGTTAACTAATTTAACTCATTTTTTATCAATAATGAACTAAAAAATTCCCTTTTTGAATTGAAGAGAGATTTTTTTGAGATATTTAATTTAATAAAATGAGATATGCTCTCATAATTATTATTTTTATTTAATTAAATAACTTCATTTAATTAATTAGAAGTAAGTACTCCATTTAACTAGATAATTTTGTTTAATTAATTAGAAATACCTTTCTCAGTTAATTAAATAATTATATTTAATTAATCAAGATAGGCGTATTTACTAAATGTATGTAAAAATATGAGCAAATGTGAGTATGAATTTCATGAGCGATTCAATGCAAATTCTCCAAATTCATCCTCTCCTAAAGTGAAGAGATGAGGGTCTCTTAAATGGACTTTCTTGGAATCCATCAACAATTGAGATCAAATTGAATCAACACTCAGGCTTAAAGATGAAGTTCAGTCATAAAGGGAGATTCCCAAACTAAAGAGAGTTAACAGATTTAATTTGAGTAAAATAAGGAGTTAACTGATTTAATTTGAGTAGAAAAAATAGTTAACTGAGTTAACTCATTTTTTATCAATAGTGAACTAAAAATTTCCCTTTTTGAACTGAAGAGAGATTTTGTTGAAATATTTAATTTAATAAAATGAGATATGCTCTAACAATTACTTTTTCTATTTAATTAAATAATCTTTTAATTAATTAGAGACATTTTTCTTATTTAATTAAATAACTTCATCTAACTAATTACGAATGGCTTCCTATTTAATTAAATAAATTTGTTTAATTAATTAGAAGTAAGTACTCCATTTAATTAAATAATTTTGCTTAATTAATTAGAAATAGCTTCCCCAATTAATTAAATAATTACATTTAACTAATCAAGATAGGTGTATTTATCAAATGTATGTATAAATATGAGCAAATGTGAGTATGAATTGCAGCAATGATTCGATGCAAATTCTCCAAATTCATCCTCTCCAAAAGTGAAGAGATGAGGGTCTTTTAAATAGATTTTTCTGGAATCCATCAACAATTGAGATCAAATTCAATCAACGGTCAGGATTAAAGTTGAAGTTTAGTCATAAAGAGAGATTCTCAACCCAAAGGGAGTTAACAAATTTAATTTGAGTAAAATAAGGAGTTAATTGATTTAATTCAAGTAGAAAAATGAGTTAAATGATTTAATTCATTTTTTATCAATAGTGAATTGAAAATTTCCCATTTTGAACTGAAAAGAGATTTTGTTGAGATATTTAATTTAATAAAATGAGATATGCTCTCATAATTACTTTTTTTATTTAATTAAATAATCATTTAATTAATTAGAGACAATTTTCTTATTTAATTAAATAACTTCATTTAATTAATTAGGAATGGCTTCCTATTTAATTAAATAACTTTGGTTAATTAATTAGAAGTAAGTACTCCATTTAATTAAATAATTTTGTTTAATTAATTAGAAATACCTTTCCCATTTAATTAAATAATTACATTTAATTAATCAAGATAGGCGTATTTATTAAATGTATGTAAAAATATGAACAAATGTGAGTATGAATTCCAGCAGTGATTTGATGCAAATTTTCCAATTTCATCCTCTCCTAGAATGAAGAGATGAGATTCTCTTAAATAGACTCTACTGGAATTCATCAATAGTTGAGATCAAATTTGATCAACGATCAAGATTAAAGTTGAAGTTCAATCATAAAGCGAGATTCCCAAATTAAAAGGAGTTAACAGATTTAATTCGAGTAAAATAAGGAGTTAACTAATTTAATTTGAGTAGAAAAACAAGTTAACTGATTTAAATTATTTTTTTTATCAATAGTGAACTAAAAATTTCCCTTTTTGAACTGGAGAGAAATTTTGTTTAAATATTTAATTTAATGAAATGAGATATGCTCTCATAATTACTTTTTCTATTTAATTGAATAATCTTTTAATTAATTTGAGACACCTTTCTTATTTAATTAAATAACTTCATTTAATTAATTAGAAATGGCTTCTTATTTAATTAAATAACTTTGTTTAATTAATTAGAAGAAAGTAATCCATTTAATTAAATAATTTTGTTTAATTAATTAGAAATACCTTTCCCATTTAATTAAATGATTACATTTAATTAATCAAGATAGGCATATTTATTAAATGTATGTAAAAATATGAACAAATGTGAGTATGAATTCTGACAGCGATTGGATGCAAATTGTCTAGATTCATCCTCTCCTAAAATGAAGAGATTAGTGTCTCTTAAATAAACTTTCCTAGAATCCATCAACGGTTGAGATCAAATTCAATCAACAGTCAGGATTAAAGTTGAAGTTCAGTCATAAAGGGAGATTCCCAAACAAAAGGGAGTTAATAGATTTAATTTAAGTAAAATAAGGAGTTAACTAATTTAATTTGAGTAGAAAAAGGAGTTAACTGATTTAACTCATTTTTTATCAATAGTGAACTAAAAATTTTCCTTTTCGAACTGAAGAGAGATTTTGTTTAGATATTTAATTTAATAAAATGAGATATGCTCTCATAATTACTTTTTATATTTAATTAAATAATCTTTTAATTAATTAGAGACACTTTTTTTATTTAATTAAATAACTTCATTTAATTAATTACGAATCGCTTCCTATTTAATTAAATAAATTTGTTTAATTAATTAGAAGTAAGTACTCCATTTAATTAAATAATTACATTTAATTAATCAAGATAGGCATATTTATTAAATGAATGTAAAAATATGATCAAATCTAAGAATGAATTGCAGCAATGATTCGATGCAAACTCTCCAAATTCATCCTCTCCTACAATGAAGAGATGAGGGTCTCTTAAATAGAATTTTTTGGAATCCATCAATGGTTGAGATCAAATTCAGACAACGGCCAGGATTAAAGTTGAAGCTCAATCCTAAAGAGAGATTCTCAAACCAAAGGGAGTTAACAAATTTAATTTGAATAAAATAAGGAGTTAACAGATTTAGTTTGAGTAGAAAAATGAGTTAACTCATTTAACTCATTTTTTGTCAATAGTGAACTGAAAATTTTTCTTTTTGAACTGAAGAGAGATTTTGTTGAGATATTTAATTTAATTAACAAACTTTGTTTAATTAATTAGAAGTAAGTACTCCATTTAATTAAATAATTTCGTTTAATTAATTAGAAATACCTTTCCCATTTAATTAAATAATTACATTTAATTAATCAAGATAGACTTATTTATTAGATGTATGTAAAAATATTAGCAAATGTGAGTATGAATTCTTGCAATGATTCGATGCAAATTTTCCAAATTCATCCTCTCCAAAAGTGAAGAGAAGAGGGTCTCTTAAATAGACTTTCCTAGAATCTAATAACGGTTGAGATCCAATTCAATGAACGGTCAAAATTAAAGTTGAAGTTCAATAATAAAGAGAGATTCACAAACCAAAGGGAGTTAACAGATTTAATTTGAGTAAAATAAGGAGTTAACTAATTTAATTTGATTAGAAAAATGAGTTAACTGATTTAACTCATTTTTTATCAATAGTGAACTAAAAATTTCTCTTTTTGAGTTGAAGAGAGATTTTGTTGAGATATTTAATTTAATAAAATGAGATATGCTCTCATAATTACTTTTTCTATTTAATTAAATAATCTTTTAATTAATTAGAGACACTTTTCTAATTTAATTAAATAACTTCATTTAATTAATTAGGAATGTCTTCCTATTTAATTAAATAACTTTGATTAATTAATTAGAAGTAAGTACTCCATTTAGTTAAATAATTTCGTTTAATTAATTAGAAATACCTTTCTCATTTAATTAAATAATTACATTTAATTAATCAAGATAGGCGTATTTATTAAATATATGTAAAAATATGAGCAAACGTGAGTATGAATTGCAGCAGCGATTCGATGCAAATTCTCCAAATTCATTCTCTCTAAAAGTGAAGTGATGAGGGTCTCTTAAATAGATTTTCTTGGAATCCATCAACTGTTGAGATCAAATTCAATCAACAGTCAGGATTAAAGTTGAAGTTCAGTAATAAAAGGAGATTCCCAAACTAAAGGGAGTTAACAGACTTAATTTGAGTAAAATAAGTAGTTAACTGAATTAATTTGAGTAAAAAAAGGAGTTAACTGATTTAACTCATTTTTTATCAATAGTGAACTAAAAAATTCTCTTTTTCAACTAAAGAGAGATTTTGTTGAAATATTTAATTTAATAAAATGAGATAGGCTCTCATAATTACTTTTTCTATTTAATTGAATAATCTTTTAATTAATTAGAGACAATTTTTTTATTTAATTAAATAACTTTGTATAATTAATTAGAAGTAAGTACTCCATTTAATTAATTAATTTTGTTTAATTAATTAGAAATACCTTTTTCATTTAATTAAATAATTACATTTAATTAAATAATTAATTAGAAATACCTTTTTCATTTAATTAAATAATTTTGTTTAATATGAGAAAATGTGAGTATGAATTCCAGTAGAGATTCGATGCAAATTCTTAGAATTCATCCTCTCCTAAAGTGAAGAGATGAGGGTCCCCTAAATAGACTTTTTTGGAATCCATCAATGGTTGAGATCAAATTCAATCAACGGTCAGGATTAAAGATGAAGTTCAGTCATTAAGGGAGATTCCTAAACTAAAGGGAGTTAACAAATTTATTTTGAGTAAAATAAAAAGTTAACTAATTTAATTTGTGTAGAAAAAAGAGTGAACTGACTTAACTCATTTTTTATCAATAGTGAACTGAATATTTCCCTTTTTGAACTAAAGAAAATTTTTGTTGAGATATTTAATTTAATAAAATGAGATATACTCTCATAATTACTTTATTTATTTAATTAAATAATATTTTAATTAATTAGAGACACTTTTCCTATTTAATTAAATAACTTGAATTAATTTATTAGGAATGTCTTCCTATTTAATTAAATAACTTTGTTTAATTAATTAGAAATACCTTTCCTATTTAATTAAATAATTACATTTAATTAATAAAGTTAGGCGTATTTATTAAATGTATGTAAAAATATGAGCAAATGTGAGTATGAATTTTAGCAGCGATTTGGTGCAAATTCTCCAAATTCATCCTCTCCTAAAGTGAAGAGATCAGGGTCTCTTAAATAGACTTTCCTGGAATCCATCAACGGTTGAGATCAAATTAAATCAACAGTCAGGATTAAAGTTGAAGTTTAGTCATAAAGGGAGATTCCCAAACTAAAGGGAGTTAACAGATTTAATTTTAGTAAAATAAAGAGTTCACTGATTTAATTTGATTAGAAAAAGTAGTTAACTGATTTAACTCATCTTTTATCATTAATGAATTGAAAATTTCCCTTTTTGAACTGAAGAAAGATTTTGTTGAGATATTTAATTTAATAAAATGAGATATGCTCTCATAATTATTTTTTCTATTTAATTAAATAAACTTTTAATTAATTAGAGACACTTTTTTTATTTAATAAAATAACTTCATTTAATTAATTAGGAATGGCTTCCTATTTAATTAAATAATTTTGTTTAATTAATTACAAGTAAGTACTCCATTTAATTAAATAATTTTATTTAATTAATTAGAAATACCTTTCCCATTTAATTAAATAATTACATTTAATTAATCAAGATAGGCGTATTTATTAAATGTATGTAAAAATATGAGCAAATGTGAGTATGAATTGTAGTAGCAATTCAATCCAAATTCTTCACATTCATCCTCTTCTAAAGTGAAGAGATGAGGGTCTCTTAAATAGACTTTTCTGGAATCCATCAACGGTTAAGATCAAATTCAATCAACAGTCAGGATTAAAGTTGAAGTTTATTCATAAAGAGAGATTCCCAAACCAAAGGGAGTTAATAGATTTAATTTGAATAAAATAAGGAGTTAATTTATTTAATTCAAGTAGAAAAATGAGTTAACTGATTTAAGTCATTTTTTATCAATAGTGAATTGAAAATTTCCCTTTTTGAACTGAAGAGAGATTTTGTTGAGATATTTAATTTAATAAAATGAGATATGCTCTCATAATTACTTTTTCTATTTAATTAAATAATATTTTAATTAATTAGAGACAATTTTCTTATTTAATTAAATAACTTCATTTAATTAATTAGGAATGGTTTCCTATTTAATTAAATAATTTTGTTTAATTAATTAGAAATACCTATCCCATTTAATTAAATAATTATATTTAATTAATCAAAATAGGTGTATTTATTAAATGTATGTAAAAGGATGAGCAAATGTGAGTATGAATTCTAGCAGCGATTTGATGCAAATCCTCCAAATTCATCCTCTCCTAAAATGAAGAGATGAGGGTCTCTTATATAGACTTTCCTAGAATCCATCAACGGTTGAGATAAAGTTCAATCAACGATTGAGATTCCCAAATTAAAGAGAGTTAATAGATTTAATTTGAGTAAAATAAAGAGTTAACATATTTAATTTGAGTATAAAAAGGAGTTAACTGATTTAACTCATTTTTTTATCAATAGTGAACTAAAAATTTTCCTTTTTGCACTGAAGAGAGATTTTGTTTAGATATTTAATTTAATAAAAATGAGATATGCTCTCATAATTGATTTTTTATTTAATTAAATAATCTTTTAATTAATTAGAGACACTTTTCTTATTTAATTAAATAACTTCATATAATTAATTACGAATGGCTTCCTATTTAATTAAATAACTTTGTTTAATTAATTAGAAGTAAGTACTCCATTTAATTAAATAATTTTGTTTAATTAATTATAAATACCTTTCCCATTTAATTAATCAAGATAGGCATATTTATTAAACGTATGTAAAAATATGAACAAATGTGAGTATGAATTCCTAGCAGCGATTTGATGCAAATTCCCCAAATTCATCCTCTCCTAGAATGAAGAGATGAGAGTCTCTTAAATAGACTCTCCTAGAATCCATCAACAGTTGAGATCAAATTCAATCAACTATCAAGATCAAAGTTGAAGTTCAGTCATAAAAGGAGATTCTCAAATTAAAAGGAGTTAAATGATTTAATTTGAGAAAAATAAGGAGTTAACATATTTAATTTGAGTAGAAAAAGAAGTTAACTAATTTAAATCATTTTTTTATCAATAGTGAACTAAAAATTTCCCTTTTTGAGCTGAAGAGAGATTTTGTTGACATATTTAATTTAATAAAATGAGATATGCTCTCATAATTACTTTTTCTATTTAATTGAATAATCTTTTATTTAATTAGAGACACCTTTCTTATTTAATTAAATAACTTCATTTAATTAATTAGGAATGGCTTCTTATTTAAGTAAATAACTTTATTTAATTAATTAGAAGTAAGTACTTCATTTAATTAAATAATTACATTTAATTAATCAAGATAGGTGTATTTATTAAATATATGTAAAAATATGAACAAATGTGAGTATGAATTCCAAAAGTGATTGGATGCAAATTCTCCAAATTCATCCTATCCTAAAATGAAGAGATGAGGGTCTCTTTAATAGACTTTCCTAAAATCCATCAATGGTTGAGATCAAATTCAATCAACGGTCAAGATTAAAGTTGATGTTCAGTCATAAAGGGAGATTCCCAAACAAAAGGGAGTTAACATATTTAATTTGACTAAAATAAGGAGTTATCTTATTTAATTTGAGTAGAAAAAGGAGTTAACTGATTTAACTCATTTTTTATCAGTAGTGAACTAAAAATTTCCCTTTTTGAACTAAAGAGAGATTTTTTTTAGATATTTAATTTTATAAAATGAGATATGCTCTCATAATTACTTTTTCTATTTAATTAAATAATCATTTGATTAATTAGAGACACTTTTTTAATTTAATTTAATAACTTCATTTAATTAATTACGAATCGCTTCCTATTTAATTAAATAACTTTGTTTAATTAATTAGAAGTAGTTACTCCATTTAATTAAATAATTTTGTTTAATTAATCAGAAATACCTTTCCCATTTAATTAAATAATTACATTTAATTAATCAAGATAGGCATATTTATTAAATATATGTAAAAATATGATCAAATGTGAGTATGAATTTCAGCAGCAATTCGATGCAAATTCTCCAAATTCATCTTCTCCTACAGTGAAGAGATGAGGGTCTCTTAAATTGACTTTTCTGGAATCCATCAACAGTTGAGATCAAATTTAATCAACAATCAGGATTAAAGTTGAAGTTCAATCATAAAGAGAGATTCTCAAACCAAAGGGAGTCAACAGATTTAATTTGAGTAAAGTAAAGAGTTAACTAATTTAATTTCAATAGAAAAATGAGTTAACTAATTTAACTCATTTTTTATCAATAGTGAACTGAAAACTTCCCTTTTTGAATTGAAGAGAGATTTTGTTGAGATATTTAATTTAATTAAATGAGATATGCTCTCATAATTACTTTTTCTATTTAATTAAATAATCTTTTAATTAATTAGAGACACTTTTCTTATTTAATTAAATAAATTCAATTAATTAAATAGGAATGGCTTACTATTTAAATAAATAACTTTGTTTAATGTAAGTACTCCATTTAATTAAATAATTTTGTTTAATTAATTAGAAATACCTTTCCCATTTAATTAAATAATTACATTTAATTAATCAAGATAGGCTTATTTATTAAATGTATGTAAAAATAAGAGCAAATGTGAGTATGAATTCCATCAGCGATTTGATGCAAATTCTCCAAATTCATCCTCTCATAAAGTGAAGAGAAGAGGGTTTCTTAAATAGACTTTCCTGGAATCCAATAATGGCAGAGATCCAATTCAATCAACGATCAGGATTAAAGTTGAAGTTAAGTCATAAAGGGAGATTCTCAAACTAAATGTAGTTAACAGATTTAATTTGAGTAAAATAAGGAGTTAACTAATTTAATTTGAGTAGAAAAAAGAGTTAACTGACTTTACTCATTTTTTATCAATAGTAAACTAAAAATTTCCCTTTTTGAACTGAAAAAAATTTTTGTTGAGATATTTAATTTAATAAAATGAGATATGCTCTCATAATTACTTTTTCTATTTAATTAAATAATTTTTTAATTAATTAGAGACACTTTTCTTATTTAATTAGATAACTTCATTTAATTAATTAGGAATGACTTTCTATTTAATTAAATAACTTTAATTAATTAATTAGAATTAAGTACTCCATTTAATTAAATAATTTTGTTTAATTAATTATAAATACCTTTCCCATTTAATTAAATAATTACATTTAATTAATCAAAATAGGCGTATTTATTAAATGTATTTTAAAATATAAGCAAATGTGAGTATGAATTCTAGCAGCGATTTGATGCAAATTCTCCAAATTCATCCTCTCCTAAAGTGAAGACATGAGGGTCTCTTAAATAGACTTTCTTAGAATCCATCAACGGTTGAGATCAAATTCAATCAACAGTCAGGATTAAAGTTGAAGTTATGTCATAAAGAGAGATTCCCAAACTAAAGGGAGTTAACAGATTTAATTTTAGTAAAATAAAGAGTTAATTGATTTAATTTGTGTAGAAAAAAGAGTTAACTCATTTAACTCATTTTTTATCGATAGTGAACTGAAAATTACCCTTTTTGAATTGAAAGGAGATTTTGTTGAGATATTTAATTTAATAAAATGAGATATGCTCTCATAATTATTTTTCTTTTTAATTAAATAATATTTTAATTAATTAAAGACACATTTTTTATTTAATTAAATAACTTCATTTAATTAATTATGAATAGCTTCCTATTTAATTAAATAACTTTTTTTAATTAGTTAGAAGTAAGTAATCCATTTAATTACATAATTTTTTTTAATTAATTAGAAATACCTTTCTCATTTAATTAAATAATTATATTTAATTAATCAAGATAGGCATATTTACTAAATGTATGTAAATATATGAGCAAATGTGAGTATGAATTTCAGTAGCGATTCGATGCAAATTCTCCAAATTCATCCTCTCCTAAAGTGAAGAGATGAGGGTCTCTTAAATAGACTTTCCTGGAATCCATCAACCGTTGAGATCAAATCCAATCACCGGTCAGGATTAAAGTTGAAGTTTAGTCATAAAGGGAGATTCCCAAACTAAAGAGAGTTAACAGACTTAATTTTAGTAAAATTAAGAGTTAACTGATTTAATTTGAGTAGAAAAAAGAGTTGACTAAATTAACTAATTTTTTATCAATAGCGAACAGAAAATTTCCCTTTTTGAACTGAAGAGAATTTTTGTTGAGATATTTAATTTAATAAAATGAGATATGCTCTCATAATTACTTTTTCTATTTAATTAAATAATCTTTTAATTAATTAGAGACACTTTTCTTATTTAATTAAATAACTTTATTTAATTAATTAGGAATGACTTCCTATTTAATTAAATAAATTTGTTTAATTAATTAGAAGTAAGCACTCCATTTAATTAAATAATTTCGTTTAATTAATTAGAAATACCTTTCCCATTTAATTAAATAATTACATTTAATTAATCAATATAGGCGTATTTATTAAATGTATGTAAAAAAATGAGCAAATGTGAGTATGAATTCTAGCAGCAATTCGATGCAAATCCTCCGAATTCATCCTCTCCTAAAATGAAGAGATGAGGGTCTCTTAAATAGACTCTCCTGAAATCCATCAATAGTTGAGATCAAATTCAATCAACGGTCAGGATTAAAGTTGAAGTTCAGTCATAAAGGGAGATTCCAAAACTAAAGGGAGTTAACTGATTTAATTTGAGTAAAATAAAGAGTTAACTAATTTAATTTGAGTAGAAAAATGAGTTAACTGATTTAACTAATTTTTTATCAATTGCGAACTAAAAATTTCTCTTTTTGGACTAAAGAGAAATTTTGTTGAGATATTTAATTTAATAAAATGAGATATGCTCTGATAATTACTTTTTATATTTAATTAACTAATCTTTTAATTAATTAGAGACACTTTTCTTATTTAATTAAATAACTTCATTTAATTAATTAGGAATGGCTTCCTATTTAATTAAATAACGTTGTTTAATTAATTAGAAGTAAGTACTCCATTTAATTACATAATTTCATTTAATTAATTAAAAATACCTTTCCCATTTAATTAAATAATTACATTTAATTAATCAAGATAGGCATATTTATTAAATGTATGTAAAAATATGAGAAAGTGTGAGCATGAATTTCAGT
Organism: Cupressus sempervirens; assembly: GCA_028749045.1. Classification (NCBI taxonomy): domain Eukaryota; kingdom Viridiplantae; phylum Streptophyta; class Pinopsida; order Cupressales; family Cupressaceae; genus Cupressus; species Cupressus sempervirens. Next base: position 116,714,577 of record CM053783.1, read on the forward strand.
AGCGATTTGATGCAAATTCTTCAAATTCATTCTCTCCTAAAGTGAAGTGATGAGGGTCTCTTAAATAGACTTTCCTAGAATCCATCAACGGTTGAGATCAAATTCAATCAACGGTCAGGATTAAAGTTGAAGTTCAGTCATAAAGGAAGATTCCCAAACTAAAGGGAGTTAACAGATTTAATTTGAGTAAAATAAGGAGTTAGCTGATTTAATTTGAGTAGAAAAAGCAGTTAACTGATTTAACTCATTTTTTATCAATAGTCAACTAAAAATTTCCCTTTCTGAACTGAAGAGAGATTTTGTTGAGATATCTAATTTAATAAAATAAGATATGCACTCATAATTACTTTTTCTATTTAATTAAATAATCTTTTAATTAATTAGAGATACTTTTCTTATTTAATTAAATAACTTCGTTTACTTAATTAGGAATGGCTTCTTATTTAATTAAATAACTTTGTTTAATTAATTAGAAGTAAATACTCCATTTAATTAAATAATTTTATTTAATTAATTAGAAATACCTTTTGAACATTTGATTAATGATGAATATTTGATGGAAAAATAAGCATCCAATGGTGAAAATTTGGGGAGTGATGGTTGGCAACGTGTGTCTGAGACGCTATTCAAGCTGAGGCACTTGTACCCTAGCTATGTGCATTTTCTTTCTGTGCTACGAAGGCTGGGTTTTTGTGGTTGTAGGGTGCAGAATGGGTGGCTCTATTGTCAGGTCGCGGATTGGGCCAGACTTCCGGCGGTTGAGCATTCAAATTAGTGTGTGTGGAGTTTTGTGTGTGGAGAGTTTGTCTTCTTCGTGCTGCAGATTGGTCAGTCTGAGGCGTGGTGTGCTGGGTCGAGGCTTTGGTCTGCCCCCTTTGCATGGTTCAGGCAGACTACTGGTGTGGGGGGATTTAGGGTGGGTAAAGGCCCTTTCCCCATTCTTTTTTTGTATGAATGGCAGATGCCAAGGGTGCGATGGTTGGAAGTAGTTCCCAAATGGATTTTCGGGCGGCTGTAGGCCCTAGGGTTTTAAGTCAGGGGATGAGGACCTTTGAAAAAAATCTATTTGTCTTGAAATCTAGTCCTAGTGATTTTGGGATATCGAATGCCTCAAGGATTCCAAAGACTAATGGATGCCTCAAGAGGTGCGCAGAGAGGCCAAAGCTAGTTATTCCAGCTGAAATGATTGCTAAAGATGTGGAGTATTATTCAAAACACTCCTTATACTATAAGTTTTTGGGGATAAGAGTCTCTTTGCAATTTTTGGAGGTTTGGGCTCGAAGGAATCGAGAACCAAAAGGGGAAATGGAGATAATTTTGTTGGCAAATAGCTATTTCATGGTAACTTGTAATTGCAAAGCAGATCGCAACTGGGTATTTGAGGGAGGCCCTTATTTTCACAATAAGGTCAGGTTATTCATTAAGCCATGGCATACTGGTTTCAATCCTATAGAGGAGCTTCCAAATTGGGTTCCAGACTTTGGGTAAAAAGGTAATGACTTTTGCATGCATTTGTGTTGAAATTGACCTAAGTAGGCCTTTAACAGATGCAATAGAGATGTGTGTAGGTTATTATTCTTAGTTTGAGAATATGGTCAGTTACAGAGGCAATGCCCAAGAAACATGCCTCGAGAATCCTAGCCCTCACAGCTTGTGAGTAACCCTCTAGAGATAGATAAAGGGAAGCATATTTCTCATGATGAGGCAGGTACTTCTAATGGATTTTCTCCTATTAGGGATCGTAATAGGAATAGGGGTCAAAAGAGGTCATTTAAGGAAAGGCAAGAGGACAATACCTTCAATAGATTTGAGATTTTGGATGAGCTCAGCCAACAAGAAGTCAATCTAGGTTTGGTCAATTTGGATCAACGGCTGGTGGGCTTAACCCAAGAGGATCTTATTCTTGATTCCTCTATGGATCTATTGGGGGAGGATTGTTAGCAACTGGTAGTAGATCAACAAAAGAGGATTTCTAAAGTGTAGGAACCCTAGGCCTTTGGTTCTATAGTTGAAGTCAATGCCCCATCTATTGGATAGATCAGTGGATCAAAATTGGTAGCAAAGCCTAAGCCTCCTCCCAAATTGGGCATTTTGCAGAAAGATATCAAGAAGGGTGGGGTAGAGAAATTTGTTAAACCTAGCAAGAAAAAGGATATGGAAAAGATTAAGTTGACTGGGGAAAATTTGGTTGAGTCAGGGGCAGTTAAACCTCTGGATTCTATCTTTTCAGGCCCCTTGAAATGATTTTTATATCATGGAATGTACGAGGCTTGAGCACTGGCCTTAGACAAAAAGCAATTCATGAGTTAATTAGAAGGCAAGGTCCTAATGTTGTATTTTTACAGGAAACTAAATTATCTGTTGAGAGTATGCAAGGTGTGATGCCTAGGTTGTGGAGAAGTGGGGAGTGTGAGTGCATTGGAGCTCTTGGAGCTTCTGGAAGGTTGGCATGTTTATGGAATCCTCAAAAAATTTAGCCTCTTTGGTGGATGTCCTCTAAAGCCTCTTTGTCTATGATTGCTACCTGCCTAGAGTCAGGGGCTGCCATATTATTTTCCAATATTTATGCTCCTACTACTCTACAAGGTAAAAAAGTTTTGTGGTCTCACATTAGGTTGATCCATAGCATGCTGCCCTTTCATCCTTGGATTTTGGCTAGAGATTTCAATGCTATTTGTGATTTAGCTGAGAAGCGCAGAGGAAATGGGAAATTGGATACTTTTGCACCATTGCTTCGAGATAATATCAATGCCCTCAACCTCGTGGATGTCAAACCCAACAATGGTCAGTTTACCTGGAACAATCGTCAGGTGGGAGATTTTTGTATTGTAGAAAGGTTAGATCGATTTTTAGTCTCTTGTTACTAGGTTGGAGGAATGTGGACTTCTTACTCTAAAATTTTGGACTGGAGAGGTTCAGACCATTGGCCTATTAAATTATGTATGAAATCAGCTCAAATGCTTTGGAAACCTTCTTTTAGGTTCCAGATTATGTGGTTATAGGACTCATCTTTGTATGACTTGGTTTCTAAGTGGTGGAAGAAAGGTAGACCAGCTTATGGCACCTCAATGTATGTCTTTGCTAAATTACTTCAATATGTTAAATTACATGTTCCATGAAAAGGCTTTGGCTCAGGCAGAGTTGGATGGTGTCACACAAAGGATAAGGGAGGAAGGGGTAACTACTAAATTGCTTCAAGAGGAGGCTCAGGCTAACAAATTGTTGGAAGAGTGGGAGCTATGAGAGGAATTGTATTTGAAATAGAAGGCGTATATTGAATGGCTTCAGGAGGCAGACAAAAATATAGCTTTCTTCTTTAACTCTATGAAAGTCAGGCACCATGGTAACTCTATTTTTGGATTGGTGAATGATAGGGGAGATTGTCTTTCTTCCTTTCCAGATATGTCTAGGGAGGTAGTGCAGTACTTTGAATCCCTCTTTCATGAAGACTCGTAGGGGGGAATCTCCTGAGGAAGCACAGATTCTTTCTTGTATTTCGTCTCTTGTATCTGGAGATTTTAATCAGCAGCTCATGAAAGATATCTCGTTGGATGAGTTTAAAGGGGTTGTGTTTAATATGAAGAAAGGGAAAGCGCTAGGGCCAAATGGTTTCCCAATAGAGTTTTTTCAAGAATTTTGGGGTATAATCAAGCTTGATCTTCTCGCAGTGGTTCAGGAGTCTCAACACAATAGGCAGATGTTAAGGGCTCTGGATGCTACCTTCCTTACCCTTATTCCCAAGAATGAGGGGGCTAATAAGTTAAGCCAATTTCAGCCCATCTCTTTATGCAATGTTATCTATAAAATTATTGCTAAAATTATCGTAGATAGGTTGAAGAAGGGGCTTGTGGAACTAATCTTTGAAGAGCAAGGTGATTTGTGGCAGGCAGGCAAATTTTGAATAGAACTGTTATTGCAACTGAGGTTATCCATTCTATGGCTAATTCAAATGAAAAAGCAATGTTTATCAAGCTTGACATCCCTAAGGCTTATGATAGGGTGAGGTGATCCTTCCTTCATCAAATTTTGAGTTCTTTTGGTTTTGTGGAGCAATGGATTCAATGGGTTTGGAGCTGTGTAACTTCAGTGTCCTTTTCGGTGCTTATTAATGGAAGTCATTCTGAGCTTTTCAGAGCTTCTAGAGGGCTTTTTCAAGGAGATCCTCTTTCCCCTTATCATTTTATTCTTTTGGCAGAAGGCTTGGGGAGGTGGATTAAGCAAAATGTGGAGGATGGCTTCATTCAAGGTTGGAAATGGGGTGGCACCTTTCCTACGCAGACTCATCTATAATTTATAGATGATACTACTTTGATTGGGATGGCTACTATGCAAGAGACCTTTAATCTGTGAAGGGTCTTGGATGTTTATTTGGTTGCTTCTAGGCAGTAGGTTAATGAAGGAAAATCTTCCATTTTCTTCTTTAATACTTCGGGCTGCATTCAACAAAGGATTTCTCGCACGTTAAGATTTCATATCAGCAACCTCCCTTTGACTTACCTTGGTATTCCCATCTCAGTGAGGAGACTTCCTAAGGAGTCTTGGCAGATAATTTTGGATAAGTTTTGAGCCAAAGTTAATCACTAGACTCATCGTTGGCTATCATTTGCTGGTCGGGTCCAGTTGATTAAGTCAATTGTGCAGGCTTTGCCCATTTATAGATGCATGCTTCAGGTTGCCCCTATTGGAAAGACCTTGATTCTGTGGTGAGACAATTTTTATGGGTGGGTTGCTTGGAGTCTTCTAAATGGAGCTTGGTTAGTTGGGAAGTGGTTTGTAGCTCGAAACATTATGGTGGGTTAGGTCTGAGGCAATCAGCTGTGACTGGGGAGGCCTTAGTTGCTAAACTTTACTGGAGGTGGTGTAATGAGCGGGATAAAAGCTGGTCCAAAATTCTCCCCCAAAAGTATCTCCCTGGGATTCCTCAACTTGAAATCTCTAGGTACCCCCTTTTTGGTAAGGGATTGGTGATATGGGATACCCTTAAGAAAGGGGCCATGCTTATTAAGGATGGATTACTCTAGATCTACAAGAGGGGGTCAGAGGCCCAATTTTGGTTTGATTCTTGGGATGGTTTTCCTCCCATTGTCTCTCAATTTCCCAACTTAGTGGGTCTTTGTCAGAGATTCCTAGAGGTTGGTTGGTCACATGTGAGCAATTTTAAATCTTCTATCCCCTGTGGTCAGCTGGTGATGGCTAGTTGGAAGTCCCTAGAGGAGTGGTCAGTTGCAGGCTTGTAGGAGGAATGTGCTATGTTGCAGAACATCCTTTCCAATAGAAGATGTTGCTCTCTCATGGAGGATGATGTGCTTGCCTAGTCCCCCAATCCCAAAGGGATCTATACTATTACATCTAGCTATGATAGGTTATTATCTCAGAAGTTGGTTGGGCCTGAAATTCAGTGGTGGAAGAAGGTATGGAACAAGCTTTCCTAGCCAAAATGTAATTGTTTTGCTTGGATGTTGGCTTGGAATAAACGCTTGACTTGGGATAACATTCGAAAGAGAGGTTTTCTCGGGCCTTCTATTTGTGTTATGTGTGGGGCTAGTGAGGAGGATTCTTCCCATTTTGTCTTGCGCTGCTCCTTTGCCCTACAACTTTGGCATCTTTGGTGGGATGTTTGGACAGTGCCTTATGTTCATGCTTCTTCATTGATTGAGTTTTGGTAGGGGATGGACCAACCTCCTTCTGTGGCACCTTTTTTGTAGGAGGTTTGGTTTGTGGGTCCAATTTCCTTATTGTGGTAGATTTGACTAGAATATAACCGAAGGATTTTTAAAGGAGAACAAAGACTGGTACAAAAAACATGGTAGAGGTTATTAGGTATGGTTCAAGAGACAATGAGAGCTAGATATGATGTGGAATTACCTTTGGGGAAAAGGGACTCAGAGTTGGTGGAAAGATTGGGGATTATGGGCTCTTCCTTGGCCTTGTCTTGTGCTAAGAGAAGGGGTCAGGAGAAAAATAAAATTAATAGGAATGGTAAATGGCAATTTCCTCCCTATGGCATTTTGAAGATCAACACTGATGGTTCCTCCAAAGGCAACCCAGGCTGGCTGGTATTGGTGGGATAGGTAGGGATTCCCTGGGTTCAGTGATTTTTCTCTTTTCGAGATATGAAAGAATACAGACTATCAACCTGGCGGAAGGGTTGGCTATCTTGGGTGCTCTTGAGAGAGCATATTCTTTGTGGTAGCGGAGAGTTGTTTGTGAATCTGATTCATAGGTGCTGATCAATTTGCTTATTGAGCAGAAAGTAGCTGATGTGAACTAGCAGTTGGCCAGTGTGGTGCAACAAATATTACGGGTTGGTTCTTTGATGAACATGGTGACATTTTTCCATATCTCCAGAGAAAGGAATAGGGCAGCTGATTGTTTGGCTAAATGGGATTTAGAGCGTGCTGAGGGTTGGAGAGTTGAGGAGTGGGAATCAGTTCCCCAGGAGATCTGCATAGATTTAATAAATATACTTGATGAAGATAAGGCTGAAAATGGCCACAATTGATGTTGTTGGCTCTTTTGCTTTTTCCTTTCTTTGGGACTTTGTTCCCTTGTCTATTTTGTAATGTTGTTCCCTGATATTGAATAAAGTTTTTACCCCTTTCTTTAAAAAAAAAATAGAAATACCATTCCCATTTAATTAAATAATAACATTTAATTAATCAAGATAGGCATATTTATTAAATGTATGTAAAAATATGAGCATATGTGAGTATGAATTCCATAAGCAATTCGATGCAAATTCTTCAAATTCATCCTCTCTTAAAATGAAGACATGAGGGTCTCTTAAATAGACTTTCGTGAAATCCATCAACGGTTGAGATCAAATTCAATCAACAGTCAGGATTCAAGTTGAAGTTCAGTCATAAAGAGAGATTCCCAAATTAAAGGGAGTTAATAGATTTAATTTGAGTAAAATAAGGAGCTAACTAATTTAATTTGAGTAGAAAAAGGAGTTAACTGATTTAACTCATTTTTTATCAATAGTGAATTGAAAATTTCCCTTTTTAAACTAAAGAGAGATTTTGTTGAGATATTTAATTTAATAAAATGAGATATGCTCTCATAATTACTTTTTCTATTTAATTAAATAATCTTTTAATTAATTAGAGACACTTTTCTTATTTAATTAAATAACTTCATTTAATTAATTAGGAATGGCTTCCTATTTAATTAAATAGCCTCGTTTAATTAATTAGAAGTAAGTACTCCATTTAATTAAATAATTTCATTTAATTAATTAGAAATACCTTTTCCATTTAATTAAATAATTACATTTAATTAATCAAGATAGACGTATTTATTAAATGTATGTAAAAATATGAGCAAATGTGAGTATGAATTCCAGCAGTGATTTGACGCAAATTCTCCAAATTCATCCTCTCCTCAAGTGAAGAGAAGAGGGCCTCTTAAATAGAATTTCCTAGAATTCGATAACGGTTGAGATCCAATTCAATCAATGGTCAAAATTAAAGTTGAAGTTCAGTCATAAAGAGAGATTCACAAACCAAAGGGAGTTAACAAATTTAATTTGAGTAAAATAAGGAGTTAACTGATTTAATTTGATTAGAAAAATGAGTTAACTGATTTAAATCATTTTTTGTCAATAGTGAACTAAAAATTTGCCTTTTTGAACTAAAGAGAGATTTTGTTGAGATATTTAATTTAATAAAATGAGATATGCTCTCATAATTACTTTTTCTATTTAATTAAATAATCTTTTAATTAATTCGAGAAACTTTTCTTATTTAATTAAATAACTTCATTTAACTAATTAGGAATGACTTCCTATTTAATTAAATAACTTTATTTATTAATTAGAACTAAGTACTCCATTTAATTAAATAATTTTTTTTAATTAATTAGAAATACCTTTCTCATTTAATTAAATAATTACATTTATTTAATCAAGATAGGCGTATTTATTAAATGTATGTAAAAATCTGAGCAAATGTGAGTATGAATTGTAGCAGTGATTCGATGCAAATTCTCCAAATTAATCCTCTCCAAAAGTGAGGAGATGAGGTTGTCTTAAATAGATTTTCCTAGAATCCATCAACGGTTGAGATCAAATTCAATCAACGGTCAGGATTAAAGTTGAAGTTCAGTCAAAAAAGGAGATTCCCAAACTAAAGAGAGTTAACAGACTTAATTTGAGTAAAATAAGGAGTTAACTGATTTAATTTGAGTAAAAAAAGGAGTTAACTCATTTAATTTATTTTTTATCAATACTCAACTAAAAATTTCCCTTTTTGAACTGAAGAGAGATTTTGTTGAGATATTTAATTTAATAAAATGAGATATGCTCTCATAATTACTTTTTCTATTTAATTAAATAATTTTTTAATTAATTAGAGACACTTTTCTTATTTAATTAAATAACTTCATTTAATTAATTAGGAATGACTTCCTATTTAATCAAATAACTTTGTTTAATTAATTAGAAGTAAGTACTCCATTTAATCAAATAATTTCATTTATTTAATTAGAAATACCTTTCTCATTTAATTAAATAATTACATTTATTTAATCAAGATAGGCATATTTATTAAATGTATGTAAAAATCAGAGCAAATCTGAGTATGAATTGCAGCAGCGATTCGATGCAAATTCTCCAAATTCATCCTCTCCAAAAGTGAGGAGATGAGTGTCTTAAATAGACTTTCTTGGAATCCATCAATAGTTGAGATCAAATTCAATCAACGGTCAGGATTAAAGTTGAAGTTCAGTCATAAAGGGAGATTCCCAAACTAAAGGGAGTTAACAGATTTAAGTTGAGTAAAATAAGGAGTTAACTGATTTAATTTGAGTAGAAAAATGAGTTAACTGACTTAACTCATTTTTTATCAATAGTGAACTGAAAATTTCCCTTTTTGAACTGAAGAAAAATTTTGTTGACATGTTTAATTTAATAAAATGAGATATGCTCTCATAATTACTTTTTTTAGTTAATTAAATAATATTTTAATTAATTAGAGATAGTTTTCTTATTTAATTAAATAACTTCACTTAATTAATTAGGAATGGCTTCCTATTTAATTAAATAAATTTGTTTATTAATTACAACTAAGTACTCCATTTAATTAAATAAGTTTGTTTAATTAATTAGAAATATCTTTCTCATTTAATTAAATAATTACATTTATTTAATTAAGATAGGCATATTTATTAAATGTATGTAAAATTTGAGCAAATGTGAGTATGAATTGTAGCAGCGATTCGATGCAAATTCTCCAAATTCATCCTTTCCAAAAGTGAGGAGATGAGGGTGTCTTAAATACATTTTTCTGAAATCCATCAACGGTTGAGATCAAATTCAATCAACGGTTAGGATTAAAGTTGAAGTTCAGTCATAAAAGGAGATTCCCAAACTAAAGGGAGTTAACAGACTTAATTTGAGAAAAATAAGGAGTTAACTGATTTAATTTGAGTAAAAAAAGGAGTTAACTCATTTAACTCATTTTTTATCAATAGTGAATTGAAAATTTCCCTTTTTGAACTAAAGAGAGACTTTGTTGAGATATTTAATTTAATAAAATGAGATATGCTCTCATAATTACTTTTTCTATTTAATTAAATAATCTTCTAATTAATTAGAGACACTTTTCTTATTTAATTAAATAACTTCATTTAATTAATTATGAATGACTTCCTATTTAATCAAATAACTTTGTTTAATTAATTAGAAGTAAGTACTCCATTTAATTAACTAATTACATTTATTAAATCAAGATAGGCGTATTTATTAAATGTATGTAAAAATTTGATAAAATCTGAGTATGAATTGCAACAGCAATTCGATGCAAATTCTCCAAATTTATCCTCTCCAAAAGTGAGGAGATGAGTGTGTCTTAAATAGTCTTTCTTGGAATCCATCAACGGTTGAGATCAAATTTAATCAACGGTCAAAATTAAAGTTGAAGTTCAGTCATAAAGGGAGATTCCCAAACTAAAGGGAGTTAACAGATTTTATTTGAGTAAAATAAGGAGTTAACTGATTTAATTTGAGTAGTCTCATAATTACTTTATCTATTTAATTAAATAATCTTTAATTAATTAGAGACACTTTTCTTATTTAATTAAATAACTTCATTTAATTAATTAGGAATGGCTTCTCATTTAATTAAATAACTCTTTTTAATTAATTAGAAGTAAGTACTCTATTTTATTAAATAATTTTGTTTAATTATTTCAATATTCTTTTCGAAACTAGTCAACTCAGGTCAATTGTGGTTAAATCTGGTCAACTTTTGGTCAAACTTGATCTTTGAGTATGTGAATATGAGCAAATGTGAGTATGAATTCCAGCAACAATTCGATGCAAATTCTCATTTAACCTTTCAAAATGAAGAGATGAGGGTCACTTAAATAGACTTTCCTAGAATTCATCAACGGTTGAGATCTATTTCAATCAGCGGTTAGGATTAAAGGTGAAGTTCAGTCATAAAGGGAGATTTTCAAATTAAATGGAGTTAACAGATTTAATTTGAGTAAAATGAGGAGTTAACTGATTCAATTTGAGTAGAAAAAGGATTTAACTGATTTAACTCATTTTTGATCAATAGTGAACTGGAAATTTCCCTTTTTGAACTGAAGAGAGATTTTGTTGAGATAGTTAATTTAATAAAATGAGATATGCTCTCATAATTACTTTTTCTATTTAATTAAATAATCTTTAATTAATTAGAGACACTTTTCTTATTTAATTAACTAACTTCATTTAATTAATTAGGAATGGCTTCTCATTTAATTAAATAAATTTGTTTAATTAATTAGAAGTAAGTACTCCATTTAATTAAATAATTTCGTTTAATTATTTCAAAATTCTTTTTGAAACTAGTCAACTCAAGTCAACCGTGGTTAAATCTGGTCAACTTTTGGTCAAACTTGATCTTTCCGTATGTGAATATGCGCAAATGTGAGTATGAATTCCAGCAACAATTCGAGGCAAATTCTCATTCAACCTTTCAAAATGAAGAGATGAGGGTCTCTTATATAGACATTCCTCGAATTCATCAACGGTTGAGATCGATTTCAATCAGCAGTCAGGATTAAAGGTGATATTCAGTCATAAAGGGAGATTTCCAAATTAAAAGGAGTTAACAGATTTAATTTGACTAAAATAAGGAGTTAAGTGATTCAATTTGAGTAGAAAAAGGAGTTAACTAGTTTAACTCATTTTTTATCAATAGTGAACTGGAAATTTCCCTTTTTGAACTGAAGAGAGATTTTGTTGAGATATTTAATTTAATAAAATGAGATATCCTCTCGTAATTACTTTTTCTATTTAATTAAGTAATATTTAATTAATTAGAAGTAAGTACTCTATTTAATTAAATAATTTCATTTAATTATTTCAAATTTCTTTTCAAAGCTAGTCAACTCAAGTCAATCGTTGTTAAATCTGGTCAACTTTTGGTCAAACTTGATCTTTGCGTATGTGAATATGAGCAAATGTGAGTATGAATTCTAGAAACAATTCGATGCAAATTCTCATTCAACCTTTCAAAATGAAGAGATGAGGGTCTCTTAAAAAGACTTTCCTTGAATTCATCAACAGTTGAGATTGATTTCAATCAGCGGTCAGGATTAAAGGTGAAGTTCAGTCATAAAGGGAGATTTCCAAATTAAAGGGAGTTAATAGATTTAATTTGAGTAAAATAAGGAGTTAACTGAATCAATTTGAGTAGAAAAAGGAGTTAACTTATTTAACTCATTTTTTATCAATACTGAACTGGAAATTTCCCTTTTTGAACTGAAGAGAGATTTTGAGGAGATATTTAATTTAATAAAATGAGATATCCTCTCATAATTACTTTTTCTATTTAATTAAGTAATCTTTAATTAATTAGAGACACTTTTCTTATTTAATTAAATAACTTCATTTAATTAATTTGGAATGGCTTCTCATTCAATTAAATAACTTTGTTTAATTAATTAGAAGTAAGTACTCCATTTAATTAAATAATTTTATTTAATTATTTCAATATTCTTTTCGAAACTAGTCAACTCAAGTCAATTGTGGTTAAATCTTGTCAACTTTTGGTCAAGCTTGATCTTTGAGTATGTGAATATGAGCAAATGTGAGTATGAATTCCAACAACAATTCGATGCAAATTCTCATTTAACCTTTCAAAATGAAGAGATGAGGGTCACTTAAATAGACTTTCCTAGAATTCATCAACAGTTGAGATCGATTTCAATCAACGGTCAGGATTAAAGGTGAAGTTCAGTCATAAAGGGAGATTTCCAAATTAAAGGGAGTTAACAGATTTAATATGAGTAAAATAAGGAGTTAACTAATTCAATGTGATTAGAAAAAAGAGTTAACTGATTTAACTCATTTTTGATCAATAGTGAACTGAAAATTTCCCTTTTTGAACTGAAGAGAAATTTTGTTGAGATATTTAATTTAATAAAATGAGATATGCTCTCGTAATTACTTTTTCTATTTAATTAAATAATCTTTAATTAATTAGAGACACTTTTCTTATTTAATTAAATAACTTCATTTAATTAATTAGGAATGGCTTCTCATTTAATTAAATAACTTTGTTTAATTAATTAGAAGTAAGTACTCCATTTAATTAAATAATTTCATTTAATTATTTCAATATTCTTTTCGAAACTATTCAACTCAAGTCAACCGTGGTTAAATCTTGTCAACTTTTGGTCAAACTTGATCTTTGTGTATGTGAATATGAACAAATGTGAGTATGAATTCCAGGAACAATTTGATGCAAATTCTCATTCAACCTTTCAAAATGAAGAGATGAGGGTCTCTTAAATAGACTTTCCTAGAATTCATCAACAGTTGAGATCGATTTCAATCAATGGTCAGGATTAAAGATGAAGTTCAGTTATAAATGGAGATTTCCAAATTAAAGGGAGTTAATGGGTTTAATTTGAGTAAAATAAAGAGTTAATCGATTCAATTTGAGTAGAAAAAGGAGTTAACTGATTTAACTCATTTTTTATCAATACTGAACTGGAAATTTCCCTTTTTGAACTGAAGAGTGATTTTGTTGAGATATTTAATTTAATAAAATGAGATATGCTCTCATAATTACTTTTTCTATTTAATTAAATAATCTTTAATTAATTAGAGACACATTTCTTATTTAATTAAATAACTTCATTTAGTTAATTAGGAATGGCTTCTCATTTAATTAAATAACTTTGTTTAATTATTTAGAAGTAAGTACTCCATTTAATTAAATAATTTCGTTTAATTATTTCAAAACTCTTTTCGAAACTAGTCAACTCAAGTCAACCATGGTTAAATCTGGTCAATTTTTGGTCAAACTTGGCCTTTGCGTATGTGAATATGAGCAAATGTGAGTATGAATTCCAGCAACAATTCGATGCAAATTCTCATTCATCCTTTCAAAACGAAGAGATGAGGGTCTCTTAAATAGACTTTCTTGGAATTCATCAATGGTTGAGATCGATTTCAAACAACGGTTAGGATTAAAAGTGAAATTCAGTCATAAAGGGAGATTTCCAAATTAAAGAGACTTAATGGATTTAATTTGAATAAAATAAGGAGTTAACTGATTCAATTTGAGTAGAAAAAGGAGTTAACTGATTTAATTCATTTAGTTAAATCACTTTGTTTAATTAATTAGAAGTAATTACTCCATTTAATTAAATAATTTCATTTAATTGTTTTTGTGAGGCCTCGCCCCCGACTCATCGTAGCATAGTGATACATTACTCTTATTTTATTATCCGCGACTCGAGATGTAGAGACATTATCTGATGCTTAGAACATATTTTATTATTTCATGTTGTGTGATGTTATTTCCAGATATATTTAATGATTGTCATTTAATGTTCATGTATATGTATGTTGACGAAATCAGTAGATGTAGGATTGAGATTTGATTTAAGATATTTCAAGTGGTTAAGAATTATGAAGGATGAAGAAACTTTATTGATGTATGTTTTAAATTATAAAAATTTCTAATGTGTATACATATATGTACATGTGATTTTATGAGAGTACTGATGTGTGCAATGAGTGTGCAGATATTTAGCCGAGAAACCCTACGGAGGAACAAAACTGATCTTCATGTGCTAAAATTTGGAAACCTTGTTGTTCATAATTATGTTCTTTCAGTGTCACTTGACACTCGTAAAATGTTATGTGCTTTGACATGCTAGTTAGGGTTAATTGTTTAACCTTTGGATTCAAGTTAGTGTCAATTTTTTTATTAGATTCTTAATGAGGGTTAGTCATCCCTAATTCGATTTTGTGCTTAATTTGCAAGTTAGAGTTGTTAGATAGACCTATTTTATCTCTAGATTTTATTTGACTCTAACCTCTTCCCTAAGGCTTTAAAACATGTTTTTTTTTCTAACTAAAGGGTATGGGTATGGGTTAGGGGTCTTTTCCAACTCCTAAGCCCCTTTTTTTGACCTTTGAGGTCACTCAAAAGTCCCCTTTTTGGCTTTGTGCGAAAATTGCAAGTGGTTGTCATGAGTTGTCTTACCCCACCTCCTCTTAGGGTTTAACCATGGTGTAGGTTGAGTTAGGAGCTTCTAGTGTGGCTAGTGGGTGGAAATAGTTATTGCTCCTTTTTGGGTGGTTGAGTTGGAGGCTTATTTAGAGGCCTTCCTTGGTCTAGTGGTTTTGGTTACCCAATCTCTACATTTAGAGAAGTTTTCTTGAAGCTTAAAGGAAGGAAGGGGATACTCTACTCAAACTGGTTCATTGCCATTACCTCGTTGTGAAAGTAGGAAACTCCCATCTCCCTTATTCAGTTTTTATGTTTTGTTTCATGTTCTTATTACCTTGTTGTTGTTTTACTATTGTATGGTTGTGGGTATGTTGGGAATATTTGTAAACCATGTATTTTTGGTTATTTTCCTTCTTGTTTATGTTTAAAATTTTGAGTTTTCTTTGCATGGGTGTTTTGGTATTACTCACCCTAGGAGAGGGCAGAAGTGACCAATTTTGGGAGAGGTCTGTTTAGTTGGACTCCAACCTGTGTAGAGTCTCTTCACAGGATGAGAAGAGGGATAAAGGGTAGGGTGTTATGGGCCCCTACCCGTCAGCACAAACCCGGTATGAGTATGGCAAGTTAAATGGAAGAACGGAAGTTCTTGCTTATTGGCCTCGATTGGGCATCTGAATTTGGTGTTGTGCTTGACTTCTCCAGTTGGAAGAATCCACCTCTCCCTAGTCTTGATTCATTGTGAATCTTATTGTGTAAACCATGTGTGATTTTGCATGCTTGATGTTCTTTTGGTTCTGCTTGGTTGTCACCCGATTAGTTATTGGTATCTTCCATGGTTCTAGAAGTGAGATGCAGAAAACATTACAAACTCCTTGATTTTTGATCATGAAGAAAATTTGATTAAATTATTGAAAATTGGGATTGAGATCCTATTGTAAATTGTATTTTTAAACCTTTTTGTATATGGCAATGAAGCCAGGTTTTCTTCCTGATTCTTTCTCGGCTGAGCCTTTGAATCAAGTTAGCCAAGAAAGTAATGGATGAGTGTATTTGGCTCTCATAATATTTGTTCATAATGTTCAGTTTTATGTGTTCTCATCAAAATAGAATAAATAAACTTGTATATATATAGATGGGAGAATAGAATCATAGATAATGTCTTGATTTATGAATGTTCAAGTTTTAATTATGATAATGAAGAGTTGAATTGATATAGTGAGTTCCAATTATGATGTATAAGTATTATGAGGAGATCAATCAAGAGCAAACCATATATTACGAAATCAAAGATAATTCATTTCCTGATAAATTTCATGGTGGTTATAATCAAATTTGAATGAGAATAATCCACCACCGTTTTCTTTTATTATGTGTATACTATCATTCACCTTCTAAGTTCTTCAAATATGATCAATTGGACTGAGAGGTTGTATTCTTGAAATCAATAATAATAATAATTAGAACATAGAACTCATACCATGTCCTTGAAGAATTAATATTAAACATACATGTTTAACTAGAGATTGAGAGACTATACCTAATGTACTCCTTTGCATTGGAATAATTTTATTAAGGAAGAATGTTAATAATAGATTTATTCAAATCCTTAGTAACATGAATGAAATGCATAAAATAGCATGACCATGCCTTGTCAAAATTTTTGCTTTCAAAAAAAAATATGCACTCCTAGGAGTAAAAACTCTTTGGAAAATACATGGAGAGAAAATTCATTGCTTCCAAAACCACAGAGCATACTCTTGCTCAGATTCCTTCCTAAATGAATAAAGAAATAAATAAATATTATGCTATTCTCTTGAGTGTATAATTTTGAATATATAAATGTGTACATTTTTGAATAAAGTCTATATCTTCCTTCTCACCTAATAAACTTTTTTGACATTACTTCTTAGCTCTTCCTAGGCGCAGTAGTTGGAGGCAAGTCAAACAATGGACATGGGGAGGGTGATGTCACCCTGTCCCCATGTCACATCCCTCCTTTGTTGGCCCCTCTCAAAACACGCGCTTCTTGGATAGGACGTGGAGTGAGTGTTTTATAAAAATAAAAAAGATTCTTTTTTGAATTCCATCCTTGCCCACGTCAACTTGGGGCTGTAATGGAGAGGGCGGCAAGACTGACGCAGAGTCAGTATGGGGCAGCGCGCCCTCTCTGCATTTGGGAAAGCGCAAGGCTAGGTAGTAGGGGGGGGGGGGGGGGGGGGGGGGGGCAGGCATTTTAGGGGGTAGGTGTTTTAGGTATTAAGTTAGTATTAAGTTTGTTTAGTTAGTTTTTGTTTTCTTTTAAAGTTTTATTAGATGTGTTATTATTATGTTAGGATGTTAAGGGTTAGTTTAGATATTAGTTAGGATAGATTAGTTGTTTAGTGGTTAGGTTGTTAATTTAGTTTGGGTTTTAGTTAAATGTTAAATATGTTAGTGAGTTTATTTGTTAGTATTATAATTATTAGGCTATATTTTAGTAAGTGGAGTTAGCATCTAGTCTTTAGTTTTTATTAGTTTAAAGTGTAAATTGAATAAAATATATTCTTTAAATTATATATATATATATTGCTTTAGTAATGCTAGTTTAATTTCCTGTTTAAATTAATAGTCTTTAAATTATATTTAAATTGAAAAGTTAAGTCCTACCATCAATTACATTAGTATAACTTTAGCTCTATACTATAATGATTTTTAACTAGTCTAAATGTATTATTAATTCATATCTAGCTAGTTTTTATTTCATTAAATTAAAATTTAGTAAGATTTTGATGGTTTATTAATATGTTAAAATAGTTGATTTTGATTATATATTTCCAATGAATCTAAACTTGAATACATTTCATTGTCTTTAAATTATTTTCGCATATTGTTGTAAGTTAATGTAATGACATAATTTTCGTCAATATCAAACTTGTAACAAAGGTTTTCAAAATCTTAACGATGTGATCGTTCTCATGTTATAATCTTAAGATGTAATGTAGAGAACCTGTACTAAAGCTTCTATCTCAATCATATCAAACATAGAGCATGTTTAATTATTAAGTTATTATTAAAAAAAAAAAAGTTGTGTGTGTGTTTTTGCCCTCGTAGCCTGGGCATGACAGTTTCAAAATTCTTTTCGAAACTAGTCAACTCAAGTCAATCGTGGTTAAATCTGGTCCACTTTTGGTCAAACTTGATCTTTGCATATGTGAATATGACCAAATGTGAGTATGAATTCCAGCAACAATTGAATGCAAATTCTCATTCAACCTATAAAAAATGAAGGGATGAGGGTCTCTTAAATAGACTTTCCTAGAATTCATCAACGGTTGAGATCGATTTCAATCAACGGTCAGGATAAAAGGTCAAGTTCAGTCATAAAGGGAGATTTCCAAATTAAAGGGAGTTAACGGATTTAATTTGAGTAAAATAAGGAGTTAACTGATTCAATTTGAGTAAAAAAAGTAGTTAACTAATTTAACTCATTTTTTATCAATAGTGAACTGAAATTTTCCCTTTTTGAACTGAAGAGAGATTTCATTGAGATATTTAATTTAATAAAATGAGATATGCTCTTATAATTACATTTTCTATTTAATTAAGTAATCTTTAATTAATTAGAGACACTTTTCTTATTTAATTAAATAACTTCATTTAATTAATTAGGAATGGCTTCTCATTTAATTAAATAACTTTGTTTAATTAATTAGAAGTAAGTACTCCATTTAATTAAATAATTTTGTTTAATTATTTCAAAATTCTTTTCAAAACTAGTCAACTCAAGTCAACCGTGGTTAAATCTGGTCAACTTGAGGTCAAACTTGAACTTTTCCTATGTGAATATGAGCAAATGTGTGTATGAATTCCAGCAACAATTCGATACAAATTTTCATTCAACCTTTCAAAATGAAGAGATGAGGGTCTCTTAAATAGACTTTTCTGGAATTCATCAATGGTTGAGATCAATTTAAATCAACGGTCAGGATCAAAGGTGAAGTTCAGTCATAAAGGGAGATTTCCAAATTAAAGGGAGTTAATAGATTTAATTTGGGTAAAATAAGGAGTTTACCTAATTCAATTTGAGTAGAAAAAGGAGTTAACTGATTTAACTCATTTTTTATCAATAATGAATTGGAAATTTCCCTTTTTCAACTGAAGAGAGATTTTGTTGAGATATTTAATTTAATAAAATGAGATATGTTGTTATAAATACTTTTTTTATTTAATTAAGTAATCTTTAATTAATTAGAGACACTTTTCTTATTTAATTAAATAAGTTCATTTAATTAATTAGGAATGGCTTCTCATTCAATTAAATAAGTTTGTTTAATTAATTAGAAGTAAGTACTCCATTTGATTAAATAATTTCGTTTAATTTTTTTTTTTTTTTTTTTTTGAAACTAGTCAACTCAAGTAAACCATGGTTAAATTTGGTCAACTTTTGGTCAAACATGATCTTCGTGTATGTGAATATGAGCAAATGTGAGTATGAATACCAGCAACAATTCAATGCAAATTCTCATTCAACCTTTCAAAATGAAGAGATGAGGGTCTCTTAAATAGACTTTGCTGGAATTTATCGACGGTTGAGATCGATTTCAATCAACGATCAGGATTAAAAGTGAAGTTCAGTAATAAAGGGAGATTTTCAAATTAAAGGGAGTTGACAGATTTAATTTGACTAAAATAAGGAGTTAACTGATTCAATTTGAGTAGAAAAAGCAGTTAACTGATTTAACTCATTTTTTATCAATAGTGAACTGGAAATTTCCCTTTTTGAACTGAAGAGAGATTTTGTTGAGATATTTAATTTAATAAAATGAGATATGCTCTCATAATTACATTTTCTATTTAATAAAATAATTTTTAATTAATTAGAGAACCATTTCTTATTTAATTTAATAACTTTATTTAATTAATTAGGAATAGCTTCTCATTTAATTAAATAACTTTGTTTAATTAATTAGAAGTAAGTAGTCCATTTAATCAATTAATTTTGTTTAATTATTTCAAAATTCTTTTCTAAACTAGTAAACTCAAGTCAATTAATGTTAAATCTGGTCAACTATTGGTCAAACTTGATCTTTGCGTATGTGAATATGAGCAAATGTGAGTATGAATTCCAGCAACAATTCGATGCAGATTCTCATTCAACCGTTCATAATGAAGAGATGAGGGTCTCTTAATTAGACTTTCCTGGAATTCATCAACAGTTGAGATCGATTTCAATCAACGGTCAGGATTAATGGTGAAGTTCAGTCACAAAGGAAGATTTCCAAATTAAAGGGAGTTAACATATTTAATTTTAGTAAAATAAGGAATTAACTGATTCAATTTGAGTAGAAAAAGGAGTTAACTGATTTAACTCATTTTTCATCAATACTGAACTGGAAATTTCTCTTTTTGAATTGAAGAGAGATTTTGTTGAGATATTTAATTTAACAAAATGAGATATGCTGTCATAATTAAGTTTTCTATTTAATTAAAAAATCTTTAATTAATTAGAGACACTTTTCTTATTTAATTAAATAACTTTGTTTAATTAATTAGGAGTGGCTTCTCATTTAATTAAATAACCTTGTTTAATTAATTAGAAGTAAGTACTCCATTTAATTAAATAATTTTGTTTAATTATTTCAAAATTCTTTTCGAAACTAGTCAACTCAAGTCAATCGTGGTTAAATCTGGTAAACATTCTGTCAAACTTGATCTTTGCGTATGTGAATATGAGCAAATGTGAGTATGATTTCCAGCAACAATTTGATGCAAATTCTCATTCAACCTTCCAAAATTAAGAGATGAGGGTCTCTTAAATAGACTTTCCTGGAATTCATCAACGGTTGAGATCGATTTAAATCAGCGGTCAGGATTAAAGGTGAAGTTCAGTCATAAAGGGAGATTTCCAAATTAAAGGGAGTTAACAGATTTAATTTGAGTAAAATAAGGAGTTAACTGATTCAATTTGATTAGGAAAAGGAGTTAACAGATTTGACTCATTTTTTATCAATGCTGAACTAGAAATTTCTCTTTTTGAACTAAAGAGAGATTTTGTTGAGATATTTAATTTAATAAAATGAGATTTGCTCTCATAATTACTTTTTCTATTTAATTAAATAATCTTTAATTAATTAGAGAAAATTTCTTATTTAATTAAATAACTTCATTTAATTAATTAGGAATGGCTTCTCATTTAATTAAATAACTTTTTTTCATTAATTAGAAGTAAGTAGTCCATTTAATTAAATAATTTCGTTTAATTATTCCAAAAAAAGTTTCAAAACTAGTCAATTCAAGTCAACCGTGGTTAAATCTAGTCAACTTGAGGTCAAACATGAACTTTACGTACGTGAATATGAGCAAATGTGAGCATGAATTCCAGCAACAATTCGATGCAAATTTTCATTCAACCTTTCAAAATGAAGAGATGATGGTCTCTTAAATAGACTTTTTTAGAATTCATCAATGGTTGAGATTGATTTCAATCAACGGTCAGGATCAAAGGTGAAGTTCAGTCATAAAGGGAGATTTCCAAATTAAAGGAAGTTAACACATTTAATTTGGGTAAAATAAGGAGTTTACCTAATTCAATTTGAGTAGAAAAAGGAGTTAACTCATTTAACTCATTTTTGATTAATAGTGAACTGAAAATTTCCCTTTTTCAACTGAAGAAAGATTTTGTTGAGATATTTAATTTAATAAAATGAGATATGCTATCATAAATACTTTTTCCATTTCATTAAGTAATCTTTAATTAATTAGAGACACTTTTCTTATTTAATTAAATAACTTCATTTAATTAATTAGAAATGACTTCTCATTTAATTAAATAACTTTGTTTAATTAATTAGAAGTAAGTAGTCCATTTAATTAAATAATTTTGTTTAATTATTTCAAAATTCTTTTCGAAACTAGTCAACTCAAGTCAATTGTGGTTAAATCTGGTCAACTTTTGGTCAAACTTGATATTTGCATATGTGAATATGAGCAAATGTGAGTATGAATTCCAGCAACAATTTGATGCAAATTCTCATTCAACCTTTCAAAATGAAGAGATGAGGGTCTCTTAAATAGACTTTCCTAGAATTCATCAACGATTGAGATCGATTTCAATCAACGGTCAGGATGAAAGGTCAAGTTCTCTCATAAAGGGAGATTTCCAAATTAAAGGGAGTTAACGGATTTAATTTGAGTAAACTAAGGAGTTAACTGATTCAATTAGAGTAGAAAAAGTAGTTAACTGATTTAACTCATTTTTGATTAATAGTGAACTGAAAATTTTCCTTTTTCAACTGAAGAGAGATATTATTGAGATATTTAATTTAATAAAATGAGATATGCTATCATAAATACTTTTTCTATTTCATTAAGTAATCTTTAATTAATTAGAGACACTTTTCTTATTTAATTAAATAACTTCATTTAATTAATTAGGAATGACTTCTCATTTAATTAAATAACTTTGTTTAATTAATTAGAAGTAAGTAGTCCATTTAATTAAATAATTTTGTTTAATTATTTCAAAATTCTTTTCGAAACTAGTCAAGTCAAGTCAACCGTGGTTAAATCTGGTCAACTTGAAGTCATTCTTGAACTTTACCTATGTGAATATGAGCAAATGTGAGTATGAATTCCAGCAACAATTTGATACAAATTTTCATTCAACCTTTCAAAATGAAGAGATGTGGGTCTCTTAAATAGACTTTCTTAGAATTCATCAATGGTTGAGATCGATTTCAATCAACGATCAGGATCAAAGGTGAAGTTCAGTCATAAAGGGAGATTTCCAAATTAAAGGGAGTTAACAGATTTAATTTGGGTAAAATAAAGAGTTTACCTAATTCAATTTGAGTAGAAAAAGGAGTTGACTGATTTAACTCATTTTTGATCAATAGTGAACTGGAAATTTCCCTTTTTCAACTGAAGAGAGATTTTGTTGAGATATTTAATTTAATAAAATGAGATATGCTGTTATAAATACTTTTTTTATTTAATTAAGTAATCTTTAATTAATTAGAGACACTTTTCTTATTTAATTAAATAAGTTCATTTAATTAATTAGGAATGGCTTCTCATGCAATTAAATAAGTTTGTTTAATTAATTAGAAGTAAGTACTCCATTTGATTAAATAATTTCGTTTAATTATTTTAATTTTTTTTTGAAACTAGTCAACTCAAGTCAACTATGGTTAAATTTGATCAACTTTTGGTCAAACATGATCTTCGCGTATGTGAATATGAGCAAATGTGAGTATGAATACCAGGAACAATTCGATGCAAATTCTCATTCAACCTTTCAAAATGAAGAGATGAGGGTCTCTTAAATAGACTTTGCTAGAATTTATCAACAGTTGAGATCGATTTCAATCAACGATCAGGATTAAAGGTGAAGTTCAGTAATAAAGGGAGATTTTCAAATTAAAGAGAGTTAACAAATTTAATTTGAGTAATATGAGGAGTTAACTGATTCAATTTGAGTAGAAAAAGTAGTTAACTGATTTAACTCATTTTTTATCAATAGTGAACTAAAAATTTCCCTTTTTCAACTGAAGAGAGATTTTTTTGAAATATTAAATTTAATAAAATGAGATATCCTCTCATAATTACATTTTCTATTTAATTAAATAATCTTTAATTAATTAGAGACACATTTCTTATTTAATTAAATAACTTCATTTAGTTAATTAGGAATAGCTTCTCATTTAATTAAATAACTTTGTTTAATTAATTAGAAGTAAGTAGTCCATTTAATTAAATAATTTTGTTTAATTATTTCAAAATTCTTTTTGAAACTAGTCAACTCAAGTCAACCATGGTTAAATCTGGTCAACTTTTAGTTTCAACTTGATCTTTGCGTATGTGAATATGAGCAAATCTGAGTATGAATTCCAGCAACAATTCGATGCAGATTCTTATTCAACCTTTCATAATGAAGAGATGAGGGTCTCTTAATTAGACTTTCTTGAAATTCATCAATAGTTGAGATCGATTTCAATCAATGGTTCTTTCCCGAGTGGAGCCTTTGAACCAGGGTGAATAATAAAAACAAAAAAAAGGATTATGAGAATTTCCTTGCATTGCTCTCATGTTTCTTGGAAATTTGCGTAATGTATGTTAAATGGTCTTCTCATTGTGTGAAACTTGTTATAGCCAATTCAACCACCTTTTTGTTCATGCATATTATTGTGATGGAAGTATAAAAAAGAAAAGAAAAAGGATATGTAAGAGAGAATTGTTGGTTGTGTGAGACTATATTATTTACTCTCAAGCCTTGGGATGTATTGAAGAAAGAAAGGAAAGATGTATTGAGTTATCTTATATCTTGTATGATGGATTGAGAATGTTGAATGTTAATCTTGAATATGAAGGAATTATGTTAGGAAAGGCTGAGTTCAAATAGACATTAGAATGGTATGGAGAAAATATATGCATATGAATTTATAGAGAATTTAAACATCCATTGTGATCTTTCTATTTTCCATTCCCATAGAGTAATTAGTTGCACTATGTATAAAATTGGATTCATATGCAGTTGTTGCATTTGTATGTGAAAGAAAGTAGAATTGAATTGATCCAACAACAAAGGAAGAGAAACTAAAGTAAGTTTATAAAAATGTTATAAGCAAATCATTTGATTAAATTACGGTTATGTTCAAGATGTATTATGCAATGTATAGACTCATCAATCTATTGACACCCATGTCTCAAGATCAATGGAGAAATTTGATTAAGACTTAAACTCCAAAAAAAAAAAAAATTTTAGAGGCCTGTAGGTGCTCAAACTTGCTGGAAAATGTATGGGCAAAAAAAAAAGGGAGACCCCTCTATTACAGTCAATAAATTATAGAAAATCACCCTCTTATTATAAGTTTTCAAAGGGTGGGCGACCTACCTTATTTAATGCAACCCAACAACAAAAAAAAAAATTATAAAAAAAAAAATTTTCTTTTGAATTTTCGGGCAGAGCCTGCGGCTCGTACCCGGTGGCCCCTGTACCGTATGCGTGGTTGACCCCACGCATACACATGCGTGAGGACCATGCATTTAAATGCGCAGGATCCCCACGCATGTGTATGCGTGAGGCCCATGCATATATTGCGTGGGATTCCCCACGCATATATATGCGTGGGGCGACGCGTTTAAAATTTTTTTTTTATTATTTTTTTTAAAATTTTTTTTTTTATAATTAAAATTAAATTTTCGTTTATATAGTTTAGTTAAAATTAGTTGTTAGTAGTTTTTTTTTATATATATTTAATTATTAGTTTAATTTATAATGTGTATTAATGAAGTTCATTAACAACTTATAAATTTAATAATACTTACTTAACGAATTTAATAATTAATGAATATTATTAATTAAGGAATCTTTCTAAAATAGTTTTATCTGTTTATTTATTAATTGTTAATTTGTAACGTTAATTATTAAATTTTGTGAATGCAATATAGTTATTATTTAATGTAATTAAGGATAACTTAATTAAGTTTAATTATTCGATTAGCAGTTCTTAATGAGAAGTTTATTTTCGGGATTAGTAAAATGTAGTTTAAATTTATAAGTCTTAAACATTAGAATTATATAGTTTAAAATTGATCTATGTCAATTGTAGGGTCATGCAATCCAGATTAACTCATAAAATGAATGATAATTTTAGTTTTACTCCTTGTCGAAGTTGACGACAAATTCATATGCAAAATTGAAATAAATTGTATTTAAGGAATTTACTAATGTTCTTAGAGTGTAAATCTTTTAAAGGGATTTGTTAAATCTATTAATTAATTGGGCCTTCTAATTAAATAAGATTAGTTGTTAACTGTATCATTCAAATTTGTTAAGAGTTCGTATAACCGCCTTCTTGGCTTCATTGTTTCATGTGATCTAACCGTGTCAACTTAGTGCACTTAAGTTTAAATAAATAAATAAAGAACTCCAAAAAAAAAAAAAAAAAAAAATGGTGTGTTTTTGGCCATAATTTTTGGGCATGACATTTTGGTATCAGAGCCTAGTTTCAACACTAGGAACCTTAACCACTATGCTTCTGAAATTAATTAAAAACTTTCATTGTGTAGGATGCCTCCTGTTACACGGAACAACCGCCGAGGTAGAGGTCGTAGGACGAGAGGTAGTGGAGTCAGACAGGAGGATGGACCACCACCACCACCACCACCACCTCAGAACCCGAATCAGGACATTTTGGATGCCCTTCAGACACTGATTGGTGTAGTTCAGCAGAGACTACCCCCACCTGTAGCAGAGCCAGTTCAGCAGATTCCCGAAAGGGAAGCATAGGATCCTGGTGGTAGAGAGAGGAGTAGGAGTCCCCCACCGAGGCAGGATGAGGGGCAAGGTGAGCACGAGGGGGAATCCATTCATCAGAGAGTACCACCACCCAAGAGACCTCCTAGACACATAGGAGATGACATTAGAGAGCTGATACATCTTGGACCCCCACTTTTTGCCGGTTCCACAGAGGGGACAGTGGCAGAGGCTTGGTTGCAAAGCCTCGAGCGGTGTTTTGGATTACGTCCCTATGGGAGTAATCTGAAGGCACGTGTTGCAGTCCATCAGTTGAGAGGAGATGCCTCCAATTGGTGGCATCAGGAGGAGACGATTGGAGGGATGAGCATGGATACCCTCACATGGGAGACTTTTTTGGAGAGATTCAGAGAGAGATTCCTGTCTGAGCATTTCAGGCAGAAGCAGATAGAGGAGTTTCATTCTCTTCATCAGAGAGGTCTCACTGTAGCTCAGTATGAGAGTAGGTTTCTCGAGCTCCTTCCATATGTCGAGTACATGAAGGACGAGAAACAACGTGTGCATAGATTTATCATGGGCCTAAATTTCTCTCTTCAGGGTCCAGTGCGTATGGCTTTTCCTACTACTTTCAGACAGGTAGTTGAGATGGCCTTGGTTGCAGAGGATACTCAGAGTAGACAGGAGTCACGAGATCGGTCTCAGAATCGAAGCTCTACCCAGCAGAAATCCCCTTGGAAGGGGAATCAGAACTACTCAGCAGGGTCCTCTAAGGGCCAACAGTCTCAGCAATAGAAACCTCAGCAGCAGCAGCACCAAAAACCCTCACAGGGTTATCAGGGCTGCAAGCCCAAGCAGTGGTACTCACAAGGTCCGAGGCAGGATCAGAAAGTACAGGCCCCACAGTCTCAGCCAGCGAAGTCTCAGCAGTCTTCTAGGGGTGGTTTTAGTGGGTCTAGCAGGTCAGGAGGGCCACAGCAGACTAGTTCACAGGGTGCACGGCCTTATGCACGGGGACCATGCTACACTTGTGGTGGCATGGGTCACATAGCTAGAGAGTGTCCACAGGGACAACCATCCAGTGGTCAGGGAGGGGCATTTTCAGAGCCGACAGTTGGTGATGTAGGCAGATCACACAGAGTATTCGCAGCGGTTGACAACCGCCAGGCCGAGCATCAGGCTACAGTTATTGAGGCTGCAGGTATCATACAGGGTAGCATGGTTACAGTTTTATTTGATTCAGGAGCTACTGACTCCTTTATATCTCATTTTTCTGTGGAGCGTTGCGGGCTAGTGGCAGTTAGACAAGATGTCAGTTGGGAGGTAGAGTTAGCCTCAGGAGCTAGAGTGTCAGTTAGTTCCATGGTGCATAGTTGCCCGATTTAGATGGGAGCCACATTCACGGTGTCTGATCTACGCATTACCCCACTAGGTTCTTATGATGTTGTTCTTGGCATAGATTGGCTTTATTCCCACAGCGCCAAGATGGATTGTCGACAGAAGACAGTGGAATGTGTGGATGACGATGGTATCAGTAGAGTGATTCTTGGGGTTAAGAGACCCATATCCCTTCGTATGATATCCGCTATGCAGCTTAGACGGTGCATGCGAAAGGGGTGTCAGCTGTTTGCAATCACCATTAGTGACAGAGAGGAAGACTCAGAAGGGGAACCATCCCTTGATGACTTTCCTATATTGCAGGAGTTTGTAGATGTTTTTCCTTCAGAGCTCCCTGGTAGACCCCCACCTAGGGCAGTAGACTTTCATATTGATCTTGTGCCAGGCGCGGAACCAGTATCGAGAGCACCATACAGGATGACTACACATGAGCTTAGTGAACTAAAGGTTCAGTTGGAGGAACTCCTAGAGAAGGGGCATATTCGACCTAGTGTGTCACCTTGGGGTGCACCAGTGATCTTCGTTAAGAAGAAGGATGGATCACTTAGGTTATGCATTGATTATCGGCAATTGAACAAAGTAACCATCAAGAACCGATATCCCCTTCCCAGAATTGATGACCTATTTGATCAGTTGCAGGGTGCTCGTGTATTTTCAAAGATTGATCTTAAGTCAGGTTACCACCAGTTGAGGATTGTGGGAAATGATATCCCTAAGACCGCTTTTCGTACTAGGTATGGACACTATGAGTTCACTGTGGTGCCATTCGGTCTCACAAATGCTCCAGCTGTATTCATGAGCCTCATGAATGGAGTGTTTCGTACCTTCTTGGATAAGTTCGTAGTTGTTTTCCTGGATGACATCCTGATATATTCTCATGATGAGGAAGAGCACGAGGAACACCTGAGGCAAGTGTTGCAGAAGCTGAGAGAGAATCAGTTGTTTGGTAGCTTATCAAAGTGTGCATTCTTCAGATCAGAGATCCATTATTTGGGCCATATCATATCAGGCGAGGGTATCTCAGTAGACCCATCAAAGATTAGAACCATCATGGATTGGCCTGCACCTACTAGTGTCACTGAGGTGAGGAGCTTTATGGGATTAGCAGGCTATTATCGACACTTCATTGCAGGATTTTCTAGATTGGCACACCCCATTACATCGCTGCAGAGGAAAGGAAAGAAGTTTGAATGGACAGAGAAGTGCGAGAGAGCTTTTCTAGAGCTCAAGAGAGCCCTCACGAGTGCACCTATTCTTGCAGTACCAGACCCATTGGTGGACTTTGTGGTGTGCACTGATGCATCTTTGGATGGCATTGGGGCAGTGCTTATGCAGGATGGTCGACCTATTTCCTTCGAGTCTAGGAAGTTGAAGACTCATGAACTCAACTACCCTACTCATGACCTAGAGCTTGCAGCTGTGGTTCATGCATTAGTGAAGTGGCGACACTTCCTACTAGGTCATAGATTTGAACTTCATTCCGACCATCAGAGCTTGCAGTACCTATTCACGCAGCCAAACCTGAATGCTAGACAGAGAAGGTGGATGGAGTTCCTTTGCGAGTACGATTTTGATGTACATTACATCAAGGGAAAGGAGAATGTAGTTGCAGATGCCTTAAGTAGAAGGCGCCATGAGCTCTCATCTATGACTACGGGCACCGATTTGAGAGAGCAGAATTTACAGCACTTGCCAGCAGATGAGCTTTATACAGAGGTTAGTCAGGTTGTGCATTCTCAGAGACCCTTGGAGGGGAAGTATTCAGAGTATTCCTTGGAGTCCGATGGACTCTTGCGTCATAGAGGACATGTGTATGTACCTTCCATCGGGGGGTTGCGCGAGCTCACCATACTTGAGGCTCACAGAGCACCTTATGCGGCACACCCTGGTGTTAAGAAGTTGCATGCAGATCTGAGGCAGTTGTACCATTGGCCAGGCATGAGAGCACAGATTGCCAACATAGTGGCGAGATGCCTCGAGTGTCAGAGGGTGAAGGCAGAACATCGTCATCCCGGTGGGCTCCTTCAGCCTCATGAGATTCCAGAGTGGAAGTGGGATGTTATATCGATGGACTTTATTGTTGGTCTTCCTTTGTCTTCTCGTCGTCATGATGCCATTATGGTGACAGTTGACACATTGACCAAGGTTGCTCACTTCTCACCTGTGCGTACTACGTACACAGCCCGAGACATAGCTCAGGTGTTTTTGCGAGACACTGTCAGACTTCATGGCATTCCCCGTAAGATTATCTCTGATAGGGACTCACTGTTCACCTCATCTTTTTGGAGAGAGTTGCAGTCAGCTTTGGGCACCAGGCTCAATTTTAGTACAGCGTACCACCCTCAAACTGATGGGTAGACTGAGTGAGTGAATCAAGTGTTGGAGGACATGTTGCGTATGTACGTGATGGATCATCAGGTCAAGTGGGAGGAATACCTCCACCTAGTTGAGTTTTCCTATAACAATGGGCACCATTCCTCCATAGGTATGCCGCCTTATGAGGCCTTGTATGGGAGACCTTGCAGGACGCCTTTGAGTTGGGACAGGATCGAGGATCGAGTTTCTATTGGACCTCAGTTAGTTAGAGATATGGAGCAGCAGGTGATTCTGATTAGGCAGCGCCTGAAAGAGGCACAGGATCGACAGAAGAAGTATGCTGATGCAAATAGGATGGATCGAGAGTATCAGGTTGGGGATAGAGTTTTCTTGAGGGTGCGGCCACACAAGAGTCCGATTCGATTCGAAAAGGGCTCTAAGTTGGCACCCCGTTTCGTTGGGCCATTCGAGATCCTAGAGAGGATAGGACCAGTTGCCTACCGTCTAGCTTTGCCACCTAGCCTATCACGCATCCACGATGTGTTTCACATTTCAGTACTTAGAAGATATATCTATGATGAGTCTCATATTATAGATTGGGATGCTTTGCAGGTGGAGTCGGACGACCAGTTAGCGCTGGAACCCATCCGTATTATTGCTCGACGGACCCTCGCACTTCGAGGTCGAGAGCTGGACCAGGTTAGGGTCCAGTGGGATTGCTACAATGAGGTCACAGCCACATGGGAGGATACGACGTAGATGCGATCTCAGTACCCATACCTTTTTGATGAACTCCAGGAGGAAGTTCATGCCTAGTGGGGGAGGATGTGAGGCCTCGCCTCGACCCATCCTAGCCTCGATGATACTCTATTTTTTTTTTATTTATGGCTCGATATGTCAGAGCATT
This sequence comes from Cupressus sempervirens, assembly GCA_028749045.1. Classification (NCBI taxonomy): domain Eukaryota; kingdom Viridiplantae; phylum Streptophyta; class Pinopsida; order Cupressales; family Cupressaceae; genus Cupressus; species Cupressus sempervirens. The sequence continues at coordinate 116,744,890 of CM053783.1, forward strand.
ATTGTGGCACTGAACATTATTTTGCTGATTATGATGTATGATGCATTATTTCAGATATTTGATTTCTGTAGTTTAATGTTTTATAATGTATATGCTGATAAAATGAATGAATGCAAACTAACACTTTGAATCTCTAATTTTAATGAGTAGAATGAGATGAATGAATAGATTATAGAAGAATGGATGTTTTAAATTTCATGAAATTGTTGATGCGTACTTTTATATATATATGTACATGTACTTCTCAAATTACTGACGTGTGCAATGAGTGTGCAGGAAATTTAGCCAGAAAATCCAATGGGGAGACAAAAGCTGAACTCCATGTTTATTTTGTGCTATATTCTTTTTTTACCTAGTCCATCTTTAAGGTGTATTTTTTTTTGGTAGTTTGTTTCCCCTAGTTTTATTGTCCATATTAAATCCTTAAGTCTTAAAAACTTCAAAATTTAGTACCCTAGGGGTAAGGGTTTGGGTTGGGAGTGTTTTCCACTTCCCAAGTCTCCTTGGTTGACCTTTATGGTCACTCAAACACTCCATCTTTGCTTGAATTCGAAAATTGGTTGTCACTTCATAGGTTGGTGACCTTGACTCCACCAAGGGGTTTACCTTAAGCCTAGTTAAGTAGATTCTTATTTAGAGGCACTTTGGAAGTAGTGGAGGGTGGTTACCCAATCTCTAGTTTTAGAGAGCAAGCTTGAAGATTGAAGGAAGGAGAAAGGAAAGAAGCTCTTCTCAAAAACTTCCATTGTTGCCATAACACTTGTGGAGGTAGGAATTCCTCTCTCATGGGCTTAGCTTTCATTTTATAGATCATGTGTGAATCTTGATTATAGTATTGTGAAGGTTCTTGTCTTTATATGTTTGTGTGTATTGGGAGGATATTGGAGGGAATTTTATCTTGTTTTGGATTTCATTTCTTGCTTTGTTGAGACCTTGTTCTTTGAGTTTTCATGGGGATTGTGATGGCATTACTCACCCTTGGATAGGGAAGAAGTGGCCATGTATGGGGGTAGGGCTTTAGTTGGACCTCATTGGTGAGAGTCTCCTTTCATGGTGAGAGGAGGGGAAAAGGGTAGGGTGTATGGGCCCCTACTTGTCATCACCTTCCTTATTGATGTTGTGAAACCATGTGTATGAAGAGAAAATGAATACCCTTGTGATTGGAGCCTCGAAAGGGCCTTATAATAGAATGGAAATTCTTAAAATTGAAGCCCCGAAAGGGCTATGTAATGGAAGGGTGATTGACTTCTCCCATTGGGAAAATCCACCTCCCCCCCTATTTGATTCCATGTATGGATCTATTGTGCAAACCGGGTTTGGGTTGTATGTTTGAATTGTTCTTGTTGTGAGTACCCACCTTGATTCAGTTTTGTCTCCCCCATTATCCTTTATTGTAATTTTGAAGTTATTTGGAAGATAGCACATGTTGGAAGTTTGTAGAGATTTATTTGAGTTGTAAAATGATGTAAAATGGATTGGAAACTTGGAAGTATTGGGCAATGACCTCGGGTTTTCTTATTGGTTCTTTCCCGAGTGGAGCCTTTGAACCAGGGTGAATAATAAAAACAAAAAAAAGGATTATGAGAATTTCCTTGCATTGCTCTCATGTTTCTTGGAAATTTGCGTAATGTATGTTAAATGGTCTTCTCATTGTGTGAAACTTGTTATAGCCAATTCAACCACCTTTTTGTTCATGCATATTATTGTGATGGAAGTATAAAAAAAAAAAAGAAAAAGGATATGTAAGAGAGAATTGTTGGTTGTGTGAGACTATATTATTTACTCTCAAGCCTTGGGATGTATTGAAGAAAGAAAGGAAAGATGTATTGAGTTATCTTATATCTTGTATGATGGATTGAGAATGTTGAATGTTAATCTTGAATATGAAGGAATTATGTTAGGAAAGGCTGAGTTCAAATAGACATTAGAATGGTATGGAGAAAATATATGCATATGAATTTATAGAGAATTTAAACATCCATTGTGATCTTTCTATTTTCCATTCCCATAGAGTAATTAGTTGCACTATGTATAAAATTGGATTCATATGCAGTTGTTGCATTTGTATGTGAAAGAAAGTAGAATTGAATTGATCCAACAACAAAGGAAGAGAAACTAAAGTAAGTTTATAAAAATGTTATAAGCAAATCATTTGATTAAATTACGGTTATGTTCAAGATGTATTATGCAATGTATAGACTCATCAATCTATTGACACCCATGTCTCAAGATCAATGGAGAAATTTGATTAAGACTTAAACTCCAAAAAAAATAAAAATTTTAGAGGCCTGTAGGTGCTCAAACTTGCTGGAAAATGTATGGGCAAAAAAAAAAAGGGAGACCCCTCTATTATAGTCAATAAATTATAGAAAATCACCCTCTTATTATAAGTTTTCAAAGGGTGGGCGACCTACCTTATTTAATGCAACCCAACAACAAAAAAAAAAATTATAAAAAAAAAAATTTTCTTTTGAATTTTCGGGCAGAGCCTGCGGCTCGTACCCGGCGGCCCCTGTACCGTATGCGTGGTTGACCCCACGCATACACATGCGTGAGGACCACGCATTTAAATGCGCGGGATCCCCATGCATGTGTATGCGTGAGGCCCACGCATATATTGCGTGGGATTCCCCACGCATATATATGCGTGGGGCGGCGCGTTTTAAATTTTTTTTTAATTATTTTTTTTTTAAATTTTTTTTTTATAATTAAAATTAAATTTTCGTTTATATAGTTTAGTTAAAATTAGTTGTTAGTAGTTTTTTTTTATATATATTTAATTATTAGTTTAATTTATAATGTGTATTAATGAAGTTCATTAACAACTTATAAATTTAATAATACTTACTTAACGAATTTAATAAATAATGAATATTATTAATTAAGGAATCTTTCTAAAATAGTTTTATCTGTTTATTTATTAATTGTTAATTTGTAACGTTAATTATTAAATTTTGTGAATGCAATATAGTTATTATTTAATGTAATTAAGGATAACTTAATTAAGTTTAATTATTTGATTAGCAGTTCTTAATGAGAAGTTTATTTTCGGGATTAGTAAAATGTAGTTTAAATTTATAAGTCTTAAACATTAGAATTATATAGTTTAAAATTGATCTATGTCAATTGTAGGGTCATGCAATCCAGATTAACTCATAAAATGAATGATAATTTTAGTTTTACTCCTTGTCGAAGTTGACGACAAATTCATATGCAAAATTGAAATAAATTGTATTTAAGGAATTTACTAATGTTCTTAGAGTGTAAATCTTTTAAAGGGATTTGTTAAATCTATTAATTAATTGGGCCTTCTAATTAAATAAGATTAGTTGTTAACTGTATCATTCGAATTTGTTAAGAGTTCGTATAACCGCCTTCTTGGCTTCATTGTTTCATGTGATCTAACCGTGTCAACTTAGTGCACTTAAGTTTAAATAAATAAATAAAGAACTCCAAAAAAAAAAAAAAAAAAATTGGTGTGTTTTTGGCCATAATTTTTGGGCATGACACAAATTCTCATTGAACCTTTCAAAACGAAGAGATGAGGGTCTCTTAAATAGACTTTCCTGAAATTCATCAATGGTTGAGATCGATTTCAATCAACAGTCAAGATTAAAGGTGAAGTTCAGTCATAAAGTGAGATTTCCAAATTAAAGGGAGTTAACAAATTTAATTTGAATAAAATAAGGAGTTAACTGATTCAATTTAAGTAGAAAAAGGAGATAACTGATTTAACTCATTTTTTATCAATAGTGAACTGAAAATTTCCCTTTTTCAACTGAAGAGAGATTTTGTTGAGATATTTAATTTAATAAAATGAGATATGCTCTCATAATTACTTTTTCTATTTAATTAAATAATCTTTAATTAATTAGAGACACTTTCTTATTTAATTAAATAACTTCACTTATTTAATTAGGAATGGCTTCTCATTTAATTAAATAAATTTTTTTAATTAATTAGAAGTAAGTACTCCATTTGATTAAATAATTTCGTTTAATTATTTCAAAATTCTTTTCGAAACTAGTCAACTCAAGTCAACCATGGTTAAATTTGGTAAACTTTTGGTCAAACTTGATCTTTGTGTATGTGAATATGAGCAAATGTGAGTATGAATTCTAGCTACAATTTGATGCAAATTCCCATTAAACCTTTCAAAATGAAGAGATGAGGGTTTCTTAAATAGACTTTGATGATATTTATCAACGGTTGAGATCGATTTCAATCAACGGTCATGATTAAATGCGAAGTTCAGTCATAAAGGAAGATTTCCAAATTAAAAGGAATTAACAGATTTAATTTGATTAAAATAAGGAGTTAACTGATTCAATTTGAATAGAAAAAGGAGTTAACTAATTTAACTCATTTTTTATCAACAATGAACTAGAAATTTCCCTTTTTGAACTAAAGAGAGATTTTGTTGACATATTTAATTTAATAAAATGAGATATGCTCTCATAATTACATTTTCTATTTAATTAAATAGTCTTTAATTAATTAGAGACACTTTTCTTATTTAATTAAATAACTTCATTTAATTAATTAGGAATGGCTTCTCATTTAATTAAATAACTTTGTTTAATTAATTAGAAGTAAGTACTCCATTTAATTAAATAATTTTGTTTAATTATTTCAAAATTGTTTTCAAAACTAGTCAACTCAAGTCAACCGTGGTTAAATCTGGTCAACTTTTGGTCAAACTTGATCTTTGCGTATGTGAATATGAGCAAATGTGAGTATGAATTCCAGCAACAATTTGATGCAGATTCTCATTCAACTTTTCATAATGAAGAGATGAGGGTCTCTTAAATAGACTTTCTTGGAATTCATCAACAGTTGAGATCGATTTCAATCAACAGTCAGGATTAAAGGTGAAGATCAGTTATAAAGGGAGATTTCCAAATTAAAGGGAGTTAACAAATTTAATTTGAGTAAAATAAGAAGTTAACTAATTCAATTTGAGTAGAAAAAGGAGTTAACTCATTTAACTCATTTTTTATCAATAGTGAATTGGAAATTCCCTTTTTGAACTGAAGAGATATTTTGTTGAGATATTTAATTTAATAAAATGAGATATGCTGTCATAATTAAGTTTTCTATTTAATTAAATAATCATTAATTAATTAGAGACACTTTTCTTATTTAATTAAATAACTTCATTTAATTAATTAGGAATGGCTTCTCATTTAATTAAATAACTTTGTTTAATTAATTAGAAGTAAGTACTCCATTTAATTAAATAATTTTGTTTAATTATTTCAAAATTCTTTTCGAAACTAGTCAACTCAAGTCAACCAAGGTTAAATCTGGTCAACTTTTGGTCAAACTTGATCTTTGCGTATGTGAATATGAGCAAATGTGAGTATGAATTCTAGCAACAATTTGATACAAATTCTCATTCAACCTTTCAAAATGAAGAGATGAGGGTCTCTTAAATAGACTTTCCTGGAATTCATCAACAATTGAGATCGATTTCAATCAGCAGTCAGGATTAAAGGTGAAGTTCAGTCATAAAGGGAGATTTCCAAATTAAAGGGAGTTAACAGATTTAATTTGAGTAAAATAAGGAGTTAAAAAATTCAATTTGAGTAGAAAAAGGAGTTATCTAATTTAACTGATTTTTTATCAATAGTGAACTAGAAATTTCCCGTTTTTGAACTGAAGAGAGATTTTGTTGAGATATTTAATTTAATAAAATGAGATATGCTCTCATAATTACCTTTTCTATTTAATTAATTAGAGACACATTTCTTATTTAATTAAATAACTTCATTTAATTAATTAGGAATGGCTTCTCATTTAATTAAATAACTTTGTTTTATTAATTAGATGTAAGTACTCTATTTATTTAAATAATTTCATTTAATTATTTCAAAATTCTTTTTGAAACTAATCAACTTAAGTCAACTGTGGTTAAATCTGGTCAACTTGTGGTCAAAATTGATCTTTGCGTATGTTAATATGAGCAAATGTGAGTATGAATTCTGTGAGGCCTTGCCCCGACCCTTCGTAGCCTCAGTTGTTATTTTATCATTTTGACACTCACGACTCGAGATGTCGAGACATTATCTCATACTTAGAACATATTATATTATTTAATGTTATGTGATGTTACTTTCAGATATATTGATGTTTGTCATTTAATGTTTTATGTATATGTATGTTGATGAAATCGGTAAATGTACGATTGATACTTTGATTTAAGAGATTTTTAATGGTTAAGAGTTAAGTATGATGGAAGAAATCCTGATTGATGTATGGTTCAATTTATGTAAATTTCTTATACATATATATGTACATGTGATTTTCGGGACTACTGATGTGTGCAATGTGTGTGCAGATATTTTAGTCGAAAAAACTGACGGAGGAACAGAACTGATCTCTATGTGCTAATTTTTGAAACCTTGTTGTTCGTAATTCACGTATTGTATTGTGAGATGTATGTATGTATCTTTCTATGTTCAATAAATGTTAGTGTTCGTAATTATGTTCTGTTAGTGTCGCTTGACACTCGTAAATTGGTTATGTTCTTCTGTATGATGTTTAGGGTTAGTTGTGTAACCCATGGACCTAAGTCGGTTTAAGTTAGTGTCAATTTGCTAATTGAGTTCTTAATCAAGTTTAGTCACCCTTAATTTGGATTAGTACTTATCTATTTTTTTTAGAGTTATTAGTTGGTCCTAATTATTTCCTAGCATTTGTGTAGCTCTAAACCTATTCCTAAGGCTTTGAAACATGAAATAATTATACCCAAGGGGTATAGGTATGGGTTGGGGGTCTTTTCCAACCCCTAAGCCCCTTTTGTTGACTTTGGAGATCACTCAAAAAGTCTCATTTTACCTTTGCACGAAAATTGCAAGTGGTTATCTTGGGTTACCTCACCTCATCTCCACTTAGGGTTTAATCATAGTGTAGGTTGAGTTAGGAGTTTCTAGAATTTCTAGTGGGTGGAAGTAGTTATTACTCCTTTTGGGTGGTTGAGTTGGAGGCTTATTTAGAGGCCTTCATTGGACTATTTGATGTTGTTACCCAATCTCTACATTTAGAGAGGAGTTTTTGAAGATTGAAGCAAGGAAAGGGAAGCTCTACTCAAACTTGTTCATTGCCATTACCTCTTTGTGAAGGTTGGAATTCTTATCTCCCTTGTTCAAATTTCATTATTGTTTCATGCTTATGCTACCTTGTTGTTGTTTCAATATTTTTATGTTTGTGGGTATGTTGGGAAGCTTCTAAAACCATGTTATTTTTGGATGATTTCCTTTCATGTTTATGTTTGCAATTTTGAGATTTTTTTTGCATGGGTATTTTGGTATTACTCACCCTTGGAGAGGGCAGAAGTAACCAATTTTGGGAAAGGTTTGTTTAGTCAGACTCCAACCAATATAGAGTCTCTTCTTAGGATGAGAAGAGGGAGAAAGGGTAAGGTGTTATGGGCCCCTACCTGTTAGCACAAACTTTGTATGATTATGGTATGTTGAAATGGAAGAACAAAAGTTCTTGGTATATAGCCCCGATTGGGCATCTGTTTGGTGTTGTGCTTGACTTCTCTTGGTTGGAAGAATCCACCTTTTCCTAGTTTTGATTCATTGTGAATCCCTTTGTGAAAAACTTATAGGAATATGCACATTTGAATTGTTTCTTGGACATGCTTCTTGTCACCTGATCAGATTTTGTTCCATCCATGGTTCTAGTAATGTTTTGCAGAAAACATTATAAATCCCTTGATGAGGGTCATGAAGAAAATTCAATTATGTTGTTGAAATTTGGGATTGATATCCTATGTAAATTGGTATTTCAAACTTTGTTAGATTGGCAATGAAGCCAGATTTTCTTCCTGATTCTTTCTCGGTTGAGCCCTTGAATCAGGTTTGCCAATAAAATTGGTGTTGAATATAATTGCTTGTCTTGTGATTTAATCATAATTTTAAATTAGATGGATGCATATCAAAATAAGATGTAATGATGTTGGTTTAAATTTAGCAAAATTTTCAAGTTTCTTATATGTTCAAAATGAAAACTATGCTGAGGAAAAAAATAAAATAATAATTATGATTTATAGTTCAATTCAAGTTGTTAGAGAAATCAATAAATCCATGGTTTAAATCCATTCCATAAATATATACATCTTTAAAAAAAAAAATTATACACCTTAAGAAAAAAATACATATTCATTTGCTTTGTTAATCCATACTTAGAAAAAAAAAATGTTTAAGAGAGTAAAAACTCTCTATCTTTTGTATGGGAGACTCATTTTAATGGTTTTGGACAACAGAGAATATTCTCAAAGATTCTCCAAATTTATATTTACATATATCTTTCTTTAATGATATAATTTCCTTATAACTTCTTTATGTTAAAAAAAAAAGAAAAAAAAGAAAGAAAATAAACTAAATATCCTAAACTATCTAATAATCTTTTGTCTTAAATACCTTTCCATCTTCCCATGGGTGTCTTTTTTAAAAATAATGCTTTAAAATTTTTTTTTTTTTTTTGAATGGTTTAGCAAGTCGAAGTGTACATGGGGGGGGTGACGTCACCCTTCCCCCCCAATGTCCCATCTCCTTTCCTTAGCTCAGCGCTCACCTCATTGCTTTGGATGGAGGTTGATGTATTAAAGTTTTTTAAAAGACATGGCAATCAAGTTGTTTTTTTAAACTTTTGGAAATCTCCTCCATATCTTGCTGAGCGTCCAACTTGGGGCTTGTCCTTGCATGGATGGAAAATGGGGTACCACTGACGTAGGGTCAGTGAGGTTGGGCAGCACGCCCAACCTTTGGGAAGTGCCCATTTGGGGAGTAGAGTAGGGGTGTAGGGGGGGGGGGGGGGGGGGGGGTAGAGTATAGGTAGTATAGGATAGAGTTAGTGGTTAGGTTAGTGGTTAATAAGCTTAGTTGTTAGTGTGTTAGTTGTATATTGTTAATTTTTAATTTGTGTTTTATTTAATGCTTTAAATAAGTTAGTGGTTAAAATTTTAGATTAGTTAGAAGTAGAGCTAGATAGGGTAGTTAGTATATGTTAAGTTAAATTACTGGTTTTTTTGTTAGTAAGTAGTTAAGTTAATATTTGTTTTAGTTTTTAGCATGTTAGTATTTAAGTTAGTTAATTTATTAAAGTTTTATGTTTGTTATTGTTTGTTATTTGTTAAATATTAATAATTTTAGTTAATTGATTAATATGTTGTTTTAATGTTAATTGTTTTAAAGATATATGTTAACTCAAAAAGTTTTAGTTTAAAATTAGTTTAGTTTAGTTTCTAGTATTTTGTTAGTGTTAGTTAGTAGATTAGTTTGGTTGCTTATAAAAAGTATTAAATTTAGAAAGTTTCTTTTAGTAATTTAAAATCTATAGTAGATCTAATGTTAATTAAGTAATGGTTATAATAAGAAATCTATTAGTCTTAATTTAAAAATTATAGATGTAAGTTAGTTTCGATTTCGATTCATTGAATTGTTAGGTATTATGGATATAATCATTAATTTAGATTTGATTTCTTTTAATTAATTTTTAAATGTATTTAGTTTTGGTATAGAAGTAAGTCTGAATTTATGAGTACTAATTAGCTTTAGACTTCAGGTTATTGTCTATTTAAATTAAGTTTTAATGTCGATGTTATTTTCTTAGTTGTTTCATTAAACTAATTTTGTAGTCATCTACATCATTTTTTTTATATATAACTTTTACTATAATGTTGTATAAGAAATGTAAGAACATAAGTTTATTGATATCAATCTTATAACAAAAGCTTCAAAATCTTAACGATGTAATCACCCTCATGTTTATAATCTTAAGACATAATGGAGAGAACCTTTACTAAAACTACTATCACTTTCATTTCAAACACAGAGCATGTTTAATTATTAATCATTTTCAAAAACAATTGTCTGTTTTTGCCCTCATAGTTTGGGAATGATAAATTCCAGCAACAATTCGATGCAAATTCTCATTCAACCTTTCAAAATGAAGAGATGAAGGTCTCTTAAATAGACTTTCCTGAAATTCATCAACGGTTGAGATCGATTTCAATCAGCGGTCAGGATTAAAGGTGAAGTTCAGTCATAAAGGGAGATTTCCAAATTAGAGGGAGTTAATAGATTTAATGTGAGTAAAATAAGGAGTTAACTAATTCAATTTGAGTAGAAAAAGGAGTTAACTGATTTAACTCATTTTTTATCAATAGTGAACTGGAAATTTCCCTTTTTCAACTAAAGAGTGATTTTGTTGAGATATTTAATTTAATCAAATGAGATATGTTCTCATAATTACTTTTTCTATTTAATTAAGTAATCTTTAATTAATTAGACAAACTTTTCTTATTTAATTAAATAACTTTATTTAATTAATTAGAAATGGCTTCTCATTTAAATAAATAACTTTATTTAATTAATTAGAAGTAAGTAGTCCATTTAATTAAATAATTTCGTTTAATTATTTCAAAACTCTTTTCGAAACTAGTCAACTCAAGTCAACCGTGGTAAAAATTGGTCAACTTTTGGTCAAACTTGGTCTTTGCGTATGTGAATATGAGTAAATGTGAGTATGAATTCCAACAACAATTCGATGCAAATTCTCATTCAACCTTTCAAAATGAAGAGATAAGGTTCTCTTAAATAGACTTTCCTGGAATTCATCAACGGTTGAGATCGATTACAATCAGCGGTCAGGATTAAAGGTGAAGTTTAGTCGTAAAGGGAGATTTCCAAATTAAAGGGAGTTAACAGATTTAATTTGCGTAAAATATGGAGTTATCTGATTCAATTTGAGTAAAAAAAGGAGTTAACTGATTTAACTCATTTTTGATCAATAGTGAACTGAAAATTTCTCCTTTTGAACTAAAGAGAGATTTTGTTGAGATATTTAATTTAATAAAATGAGATATGCCCTCATAGTTACTTTTTCTATTTAATTAAGTAATCTTTAATTAATTAGAGACACTTTTCTTATTTAATTAAATAACTTCATTTAATTAATTAGGAATGGCTTCTCATTTAATTAAATAACTTTGTTTAATTAATTAGAAGTAAGTACTCTATTTAATTAAATAATTTTGTTTAATTATTTCAAAATTCTTTTCGAAACTAGTCAACTCAGGTCAACTATGGTTAAATTTGGTCAACTTTTGGTCAAACTTGATCTTTGCGTATGTGAATATGAGTAAATGTGAGTATGAATTCTAGCAACAATTCGATGCAAATTCTCATTCAACCTTTCAAAATGAAGAGATGAGGGTCTCTTAAATAGACTTTCTTGGAATTCACCAACGGTTGAGATCGATTTCAATCAGCGGTCAGAATTAAAGGTGAAGTTTAGTCATAAAGGGAGATTTTAAAATTAAAGGGAGTTAACAGATTTAATTTAAGTAAAATAAGGAGCTAACTGATTCAATTTGAGTAAAAAAAAGAGTTAACTGATTTAACTCATTTTTTATAAATAGTGAACTAGAAATTTCCTTTTTTGAATTGAAGAGAGATTTTGTTGAGATATTTAATTTAATAAAATGAGATATGCTCTCATAATTACTTTTTCTATTTAACTAGGTAATCTTTAATTAATTAGAGACACTTTTCTTATTTAATTAAATAACTTCGTTTAATTAATTAGGAATGACTTCTCATTTAATTAAATAACTTTGTTTAATTAATTAGAAATAAGTACTCCATTTAATTAAATAATTTCGTTTAATTATTTCAAAATTGTTTTCGAAACTAGTCAACTCAAGTCAACCATGGTTAAATCTGGTCAACTTTTGGTCAAACTTGATCTTTGCGTATGTAAATATGAGCAAATGTGAGTATGAATTTCAACAACAATTCGATGCAAATTTTCATTCAACCTTTCAAAATGAAGAAATGAGGGTCTCTTAAATAGACTTTCCTAGAATTCATCAACGGTTGAGATCGATTTCAGTCAGCGGTCAGGATTAAAGGTGAAGTTCAGTCATAAAAGAAGATTTCCAAATTAAAGAGAGTTAACATATTTAATTTGAGTAAAATAAGGAGTTAATTGATTCAATTTGAGTAGAAAAAGGAGTTAACTAATTTAACTCATTTTTGATCAACAGTGAACTAGAAATTTTCCTTTTTGAACTGAAGAGAGATTTTGTTGAGATATTTAATTTAATAGAATGAGATATGCTCTCATAATTACTTTTTCTGTTTAATTAAGTAATGTTTAATTAATTACAGACACTTTTTTTATTTAATTAAATAACTTAATTTAATTAATTAGGAATGGCTTCTCATTTAATTAAATAACTTTGTTTAATTAATTAGAAATAAGTACTCCATTTAATTAAATAATTTTGTTTAATTATTTCAAAATTCCTTTCGAAACTAGTCAACTCAAGTCAACCGTGGTTAAATATGGTCAACTTTTGGTCAAACTTGATCTTTGAGTATGTGAATATGAGCAAATGTGAGTATGAATTCCAGCAACAATTTGATGCAAATTCTCATTCAACCTTTCAAAATGAAGAGATGAGGGTGTCTTAAGTAGACTTTCCTAGAATTCATCAACGGTTGAGATCGATTTCAATCAGCGGTAAGGATTAAAGGTGAAGTTCAGTCATAAAAGAAGATTTCCAAATTAAAGGGAGTTAACAGATTTCATTTGAGTAAAATAAATAGTTAACAAATTCAATTTGAGTAAAAAAAGAGTTAACTCATTTAACTCATTTTTGAGCAATAGTGAACTAAATATTGTCCTTTTTGAGCTGAAGAGTTATATTGTTGAGATATTTTATTTAATAAAATGAGATATGCTCTCATAATTACTTTTGCTATTTAATTAAGTAATATTTAATTAATTAGAGACACTTTTCTTATTTAATTAAATAACTTTATTTAATTAATTAGTAATGGCTTCTCATTTAATTAAATAACTTTGCTAAATTAATTAGAAGTAAGTACACCATTTAATTAAATAATTTCATTTAAATATTTCATAATGCTTTTGGTAACTAGTCAACCTTGGTTAAATCTGGTCAACTTTTGGTCAAACTTGATCTTTGCGTATGTGAATATGAGCAAATGTGAGTATGAATTCTAGCAACAATTCGATGCAAATTCTCATTAAACCTTTCAAATTGAAGAGATGAGGGTCTCTTAAATAGACTTTCTTGAAATTCATCAACGGTTGAGATTGATTTCAATCAGCGGTCAGGATTAAAGTTGAAGTTCATTCATAAAGGGAGATTTCCAAATTAAATGGAGTTAACAGATTTAATTTGAGTAAAATAAGGAGTTAATTGATTCAATTTGAGTAGAAAAAGGAGTTAACTGATTTAACTCATTTTTTATCAATAGTGAACTGAAAATTTCCCTTTTTGAACTGAAGAGAGATTTTGTTGAGATATTTAATTTAATAAAATGAGATATGCTCTCATAATTATTTTTTCTATTTAATTAAATAATCTTTTAATTAATTAAAGACACTTTTCTTATTTAATTAAATAACTTCATTTAATTGATTAGGAATGGCTTCTCATTTAATTGAATAATTTTGTTTAATTAATTAGAAGTAAGTACTTCATTTAATTAAATAATTTTGTTTAATTATTTCAAAATTGTTTTCAAAACTAGTCAACTCAAGTCAACCGTGGTTAAATCTGGTCAACTTTTGGTCAAACTTGATCTTTGCGTATGTGAATATGAGCAAATGTGAGTGTGAATTCAAACAACAATTCGATGCAAATTCTCATTCAACCTTTCAAAATGAAGAAATGAGGGTCTCTTAAATAAACTTTCTTATAATTCATCAACGGTTGAGATCGATTTCAATCAGCGGTCAGGATTAAAGGTGAAGTTTAGTCATAAAGGGAGATTTTCAAATTAAAGGGAGTTGACAGATTTAATTTGAGTAAAATAAGGAGTTAAATGATTCAATTTGAGTAGAAAAAGGAGTTGACTGATTTAGCACATTTTTGATCAGTAGTGAACTGGAAATTTCCCTTTTTGAACTGAAGAGAGATTTTGTTGAGATATTTAATTTAATAAAATGAGATATGCTCTCATAAATACTTTTTCTATTTAATTAAGTAATCTTTAATTAATTAGAGACACTTTTCTTATTTAATTAAATAACTTCATTTAATTAATTAGGAATGGCTTCTCATTTAATTATATAATCTTGTTTAATTAATTAGAAGTAAGTACTTCATTTAATTAAATAACTTCGTTTAATTAGTTCAATTTTTTTTCAAAACTAGTCAACTCAAGTCAACCGTGGTTAAATCTGGTCAACTTTTGATCAAACCTGATCTTTGAGTATGTGAATATGAGCAAATGTGAGTATGAATTCCAGCAAAAATTCGATGCACATTCTCATTCAACCTTTCAAAATGAAGAGATGAGGGTCTCTTAAATAGACTTTCTTGGAATTCATCAATGGTTGAGATCGATTTCAATTAGCAATCAGGATTAAAGGTGAAGTTTAGTCATAAATGGAGATTTTAAAATTAAAGGGAGTTAACAGATTTAATTTGAGTAAAATAGGGAGTTAACTGATTCAATTCGAGTAGAAAAAGGAGTTAACTCATTTAACTCATTTTTTATCGATAGTGAATTGGAAATTTTCCTTTTTGAGTTGAAGAGTGATTTTGTTGAGATATTTAATTTAATAAAATGAGATATGCTCTCATAATTACTTTTTCTATTTAATTAAGTAATATTTAATTAATGAGAGACACTTTTTTTATTTAATTAAATAACTTCATTTAGTTAATTAGGAATTGCTTCTCATTTAATTAAATAACTTTGTTTAATTAATTAGAAGTAAGTACTCCATTTAATTAAATAATTTTGTTTAATTATTTCAAAATTCTTTTAAAAACTAGTCAACTCAAGTCAACAGTGGTTAAATCTGGTCAAATTTTGTTCAAACTTGATCTTTGTGTATGTGAACATAAGAAAATGTGAGTATGAATTCTAGCCACAATTCGATGCAAATTCTCATTCAACCTTTCAAAATGAAGAGATGAGGGTCTCTTAAATAGACTTTCTTGAAAAAAATCAATGGTTGAGATCGATTTCAATCAGGGGTTGGGATTAAAGGTGAAGTTCAATCATAAAGAGAGATTTCCAAATTAAAGGGAGTTAACAAATTTAATTTGAGTAAAATAAGGAGTTAACTGATTCAATTTGAGTAGAAAAATGAGTTAACTGATTTAACTCATTTTTTATCAATAGTGAATTGGAAATTTCCCTTTTTGAACTGAATAGAGATTTTGTTGAGATATTTAATTTAATAAAATGAGATATGCTCTCATAATTACTTTTTTTATCTATTTAAATAATCTTTACTTAATTAGAGCCAATTTTCTTTTTTAATTAAATAACTTGATTTAATCAATTAGGAATGGCTTCTCATTTAATTAAATAACTTTGTTTAATTAATTAGAAGTACTCCATTTAATTAAATAATTTCGTTTAATTATTTACAAATTCTTTTTGAAACTAGTCAACTCAAGTCAACCATGGTTAAATCTGGTCAAGTTTTGGTCAAACTTGATCTTTGCGTATGTGAATATGAGCAAATGTGAGTATGAATTCCAAAAATATTTCGATGCAAATTCTCATTCAACCTTTCAAAATGAAGAGATGAGGGTCTCTTAAATCTACTCAAATTAACTCCTTTTTCTACTCAAATTGAATTAGTTAACTCCTTATTTGACTCAAATTAAATCTGTTAACTCCCATTAATTTGGAAATCTCCCTTTATGACTGAACTTCACCTTTAATCCTGACCGTTGATTGAAATCTATCTCAATCATTAATTAATTTTAGGAAAGTCTATTTAAGAGACCCTCATCTCTTCATTTTAAAAGGTTGGATGAGAATTTGCACCAAATTGTTGCTAGAATTCATACTCACATTTGCTCATATTCACATACACAAAGATCAAGTTTGAAAAAAAGTTGACCAGATTTAACCATGGTTGACTTGAGTTGACTGATTTCAAAAATTTCTTTGAAATAATTAAACAAAATTATTTAATTAAATGGAGTACTTACTTCTAATTAATTAAACAAATTTATTTAATTAAATGAGAAGCCATTCCTAACTAATTAAATGAAGTTATTTAATTAATTAAGAAAAGTGTCTCTAATTAATTAAAGATTATTTAATTAAATAGAAAAAGTAAATATGAGAGCATATCTCATTTTATTAAATTAAATATTTCAACAAAATTTATCTTTAGCTCAAAAAGGAAAATTTTCAGTTCACTATTGATCAAAAATGAGTTAAATCAATTAACTCCTTTTTTCACTCAAATTGAATCAGTTAACTCCTTATTTTACTCAAATTAAATTTGTTAACTCCCTTTAATTTAGAAATCTCCCTTTATTACTGAACTTCACCTTTAATCCTGACCGTTGATTGAAATCGATCTCAACCGTTGATGAATTTTAGGAAAGTCTATTTAAGAGACCCTCATCTCTTCATTTTGAAAGGTTGAATGAGAATTTGCATCGAATTGTTGCTGGAATTCATATTCACATTTGCTCATATTCACATACGCAAAGATCAAGTTTGACCAAAAGTTGACTAGATTTAACTACGGTTGATTTGAGTTGACTAGTTTCGAAAAGAATTTTGAAATAATTAAACAAAATTATTTAATTAAATGGAGTACTTACTTCTAATTAATTAAACAAAGTTATTTAATTAAATGAGAAGTCATTCCTAATTAATTAAATGAAGTTATTTAATTAAATAAGAAAAGTGGCTCTAATTCATTAAAGATTATTTAATAAAATAAAAAAAGTAATTATGAGAGCATATCTCATTTTATTAAATTAAATATCTCAAAAAAATCTCTCCTCAGTTCAAAAAGTGAAATTTTCAGTTCACTATTGATGAAAAATGAGTTAAATTAGTTAACTCCTTTTTCCACTCAAATTGAATCAGTTAACTCCTTATTTTACTCAAATTAAATCTGTTAGCTCACTTTAATTTGGAAATCTCCCTTTATGACTGAACTTCACCTTTAATCTTGATAGTTGATGGAAATCGATCTCAACCGTTGATGAATTCCAGGAAAGTCTATTTAAGAGACCCTCATCTCTTCGTTTTGAAAGATTGAATGATAATTTGCATTAAATTATTTCTGAAATTCATACTCACATTTGCTCATATTCACATACGCAAAGATCAAGTTTGACCAAAAGTTGACCGGATTTAACTACGGTTGACTTGAGTTGACTAGTTTTGAAAAGAATTTTGAAATAATTAAACAAAATTATTGAATTAAATGGAGTACTTACTTCTAATTAATTAAACAATGTTATTTAATTAAATGAGAAGCTATTCCTAATTAATTAAATGAAGTTATTTAATTAAATAAGAAAAGTGTCTCTAATTAATTAAATATTATTTAATTAAATAGAAAAAGTAATTACGAGAATATATCTCATTTTATTAGATTAAATATCTCAACAAAATCTTTCTTCAGTTCAAAAAGGGAAATTTCCAATTCACTATTGATCAAAAATGAGTTAAATTAGTAACCTAATTTTTCTACTCAAATTGAATCAGTTAACTCCTTATTTAACTCAAATTGAATCTTTTAACTCCCTTTAATTTGGAAATCTCCCTTTATGACTGAACTTCACCTTTAATCTTGACCATTGATTGAAATCGATCTCAACCATTGATGAATTCCAGGAAAGTCTATTTAAGAGACCCTCATCTCTTTATTTTGAAAGGTTGAATGAGAATTTGCATCGACTTGTTGCTGGAATTCATACTCACATTTGCTCATATTCACATAATAAAGATCAAGTTTGACTAAAAGTTGACCAGATTTAACCATGGTTGATTTGAGTTGACTAGTTTCGAAAACAATTTTGAAATAATTAAAATAAATTATTTAATTAAATGGAGTACTTACTTCTGATTAATTAAACAAAGTTATTTAATTAAATGAGAAGCCATTCCTAATTAATTAAATGAAGTTATTTAATTAAATAAGAAAAGTGGCTCTAATTAATTAAAGATTATTTAATTAAATAGAAGAAGTAATTATGAGAGCATATCTCATTTTATTAAATTAAATATCTCAACAAAATCTCTCTTCAGTTCAAAAAGAGAAATTTTCAGTTCACTATTGATGAAAAATGAGTTAAATCAGTTAACTCCTTTTTCTACTCAAATTGAATCAGTTAACTCCTTATTTTACCCAAATTAAATCTGTTAACTCGCTTTAATTTTGAAATGTCCCTTTATGACTGAACTTCACGTTTAATCCTGTCTGTTGATTGAAATCGATCTTAACCGTTGATGAATGTAGTGCCTGCCCCCAATTTGCATTTCTATTATCATTGTCAATTTGCTTTAGGTTGATTTTATGCATTGGTTAGTTTTAGAGATAATGGATTTACAATACTATGATATTAATTCATGACTTTGATTACAAATGTATCAGTTATTTTTGCTTAGTTGATTTCATTCATGTGTTGTTAATGATATTATGATGATCCTAGTTAGTAAATGTGGTTTCTTTTATAAAAATGTTAACATGATGTCTTTAATGATGATTATGTTGTATTCATAGATATGCATTATTATATATACGCATTTGATGATACTTACCCCATACTTACATGTGTATGGTGTGCGTGTTTATTTTATCTTTCTGTCTGATGTGTTTGATGTGGTTAGGGGAGGGAGTCGTAGTCACCTGCTAGTCGGGATGTACACGATGAACCACTCCCCGCCATTGTCTGTTTAGTTTAGATATATTATATACATGTACATGCTCATCTTTTGTGGAAGATGTAAGTATCGGGCATCGACTTCCCTGAATTGCCAGGATGAGCGTGCCCTATTACAAATATTCAAATGGTGAGAATGGGAAGATAATGATCAGGTCCAATCCTAGCCATAAGCCTATAATACTTGTCCTGCAAGGAGGACTCGTAACAGACTGTCTACCCTTTTTAAAATCTGTGAGTCCTTTGTGCGTATGTTGTTTTGTGAGTCTTTGATGAATTTCTATTAATTAAGTCTAATTAATAGATTAAATTAATAATTTAATTTAATGGAGTATTATTACGATATTATGAATATTTAATTATATTTAATTAATTGAGAAATTAATTAAATATAAAGAATTAAATTGAAGATAAAGTTTTAAGATTAAATTTAAAACATGATAATATTTATTTAATTTAATAATAATATATTTAGAGTTCATTTTTAAATAAATGTTAAATATTATTCTTATTTAAGTTAATAAATATTTATCAAATTAAACGTTCTAAATATATTAAAAAGTTAAATAAATTTTAAATTTAGAACGTGATTATATTTATTTAATTTAATAATAATATATTTAGAGTGCATTTTTAAATAAATGCTAAATATTATTGTTATTTAAGTTAATAAATATTTTATCAATTAAGTTTCTAAAAAAAAATGAAATTAAAAGTGAAAAGATATTTAATTATCATAAAGATTATAGTTCGCATGATTTATGCATGAGTTGAAAATAAAAGAGATTAATTAAAAGATAAAATATGTGAACTTAATAAAGATATTCTAAGCAAGTGTGCATGAGATTTTAAAAGGTTATTAAATTAACTTAAAAGTAAAGTGGAAAGTTAAATAAAGTAATTTAGCAATTCACTTAAAGTGCATGAAGGAATAATAAAAGCATATTTTAATTTAAAAAGAAAATTAATTGTGCATGAATGAATTAATTAAATAAAATTATTATAATTTTAGACTGGTGGTGATAGAAACCCTAAAGGGTAATTAGATTCTATATTAGAGGGTTTTGGGGTCATTATTGAGGGGAGAGTTTTTCAGATGTAGAAGTTTTTTTTCACACACAGATTTCAAGGAACACACTTTTGGAAAGGGGAACAAAGAAATCTTTGGAAGCTTGGTAGGGTTCGGATTAGCAAGGTTTCACCAGATTGTTAGCATCAGATCAAGGTAGGGTTTGTGAACCATTCTAGAAACACTTTCGGATCTCTGTCTTCTTTGTGCTTGTTGAAAATTGCTTTCTCAAATTTTATTGAATGAATCATGCTACCTTTATTCTGAATCTTTTGCTATTTGATTTCTTCTGGGAATCGGGATTGAAAAACTATTTAGATAACCTCGTTCTACAATTGAAAGGAATTAGTATTAAATCGGGATCTAGGTTTTGGATTAAAATGGAATTAAGAAATTTAAATTTGGAAAAGGTTTGTTTCAAAATGAAAATCTTGGGATTGAAAATTTGAAGGGTTCGATTTATTGTTCCTATTAGACTAAAATTTTAATCATTTATAAACAAAGAATATATATATGTATATATATTTGCTTTCTTTTTACTGTGATCATAGAGGGGGAGTATTGTGTTAAATGATATATATCTATATATTAGAAAGAAAGTATTTAATAAACTTTTTATGATTATAAATTTTATATAATAAACAAATCCTTTTATAAAAAAAAAAATGATTTACAAATTATTATAAAAAAATATATATATATTAAAAGGGGTTGGGATATACCCCCCCCGTACCTGCTGCCGCAGGTAGCAGTTGTACTGCTGCTGCATGCAGCAGGGTACCCTACTGCCGCAGGAAACAGGCCGGCGGGCCTTTAATCACACAGCAATATTATAAATATATATATTTTTAAAAAAGGTTTTAAATATTTTTATAATAATTTTTATTAATCTATTTTATATTTAATATAATTATTAATAAATTTCTTTTATAATTATATTAAATTCAACAAAATTTTAATTAATGAATTTGTTTAATAAACGTTATTAAAATTTATTTATTTTTATAATTAATTAATTAGTATTGTTATTGGTATTATCTAGTTAATAATTAATTAAATAATATTAGAATGGTTTTGCTTAAAATATATATGTATTAATTAAATTAGTTAAAATCTTTTTAACTAAGGTTAATTAATATAAGAAAGTTATTTGAATCAAGTATTGAACTTATTTAAATTATTGATAATAACGACTTTAATAAATTGAGAATCTTATTCACTTAAACGTTCATTGAAATGCAAATTTAAAATGTTATTTTTGACTCTATTATGTCTTTTCAAATCAAACCCAACTATGAAACTGTACTGTTTTGCTTATACTGTCTCTACTTTGGGATTTTGGTGTTGATTAGATGTTGACCAGTTTAGGACGTACATCAGAAGTTTAATGGAATATCTTTGATACTATTTTTGTGATTGCATGTCATGTTATGACTGGTGATTCAGATTGAGATTAAATTTATGAGATTTACTTGTGGAGCATTTATGTGTACTTGGATGGGAGAACCATCTTAATAGGTTGCCTATTAAGGAACTGAGTTTTATTTTTATGGGTGTTGTGGTATGGGACACAATTGTGTTTTTATGTGCTAAGGAGAGGTTGTCTAGGTACGTGACTTGGGAGTGGCTTGCATAGGGGTCTGGGACCCAAAGTGGTCAGTACCAGGGTAACCTAATGCAAGTTATGTAATAAGTGATAATCTAGTAATTAAAATTTATGGGGGGGAAAACACATGAAAAAGATATGTTAGAGATATTTGATCTACCCATGCCTTTAGTGCTTGTATAGACTAAGGATGGAGATGAGTGCCTCGTCTTCTTGAGAGGGCTTTCTAGTTTCCATATGTGTTATGTTGAGGGTCCGGGGTTCAGAGTAACCAGTCCAGGGTAACTCAATGCTTGAGGGTCCGGGGTCTATTAAGAGATCAGTCCAGGGTAACTCAAGCAGCCATGTGATGACACTCCCTAGTATGTAGTTGAGTCTCTTTTGTAGATTTTGTGTATCTCTAGTGGTGTACTTACTGTTGGATGTGGTGTATTTATTGTTGGATATGTTCATTATGGTTATTTACTTTCATTGATGATGATTGGTGATTCATGGTTGTTGTACTTTTGACATGTGGCTTTTGACTTGAAATGATTATCTTTTGTTGACTTTATCTTATGATCTTGGTATTTGGTTTATACTTGGTTCGTGTATGATGTTTGGTTATGTGGTGTCGGTATTGGTTTGAGTGTTATTACTTTTGGATTATTTTATCTTCTTGAGTAGTATGTGTTACCTTTGAGATAGTTTTGGCTAGTAGGCATTCCATGCCTAGGAGTGTTTTATGTTTGATAGCCATTTGTGGATCGTTCATTATCTTCCCTGCATGGTGGGAGTGGAAGCCTAACTAGGTAACCACGCGGTCAGAAGGTAGTGCCTTCTTACCATTTGGGTTCCCCTTCACATTGCCAGCTGTTGGATGTTCATTGTAGAAGATGTACCTTTATCATTCTTACTTCTTATCTCAGAGACTTCTTTTCGGATGATGTATATATGTTATCAGGTATTATGATGTATTGTATCTATTCTCACATACCCTGCGACATGTGCAGTGGATGTTATTTATTGGATGTACTTTCATTGTATTAGTTATACTTATGCTTTGCTTATGCAATTATGTATCTGTTATTCCTTTATGATCTTGAGACATTGTACTTGGAACTTAAACTAATTAATTTAAAATTATTAAATGTGACTCAACGTAAAGGAACCTTTGAGGAATTGAAACTATATCTGTAATTGCAAATGTGTATTTGTTGTGTATGTTCATATTGCTTCTGCATTGATGTTATCTTGATGTTGTTTAAACTTTTAAAAAAAAAATAGTTCAGTAAACATTGTAACATGTTAGGTTTATTTCTCTTGGGTTTCCGAGTGGGGCGTTACATATGGTATCAGAGCCAGAGTTTCAACATTGGGAACTCTGGGCATTATGTGTGCCATCACTTGAGCAATTAGTAAACTTGCAACTTATTTAAACGACAAACTTATATTGACATCAAACTTGAAACCAAACAGTTGAACATTAAACTCTGAAATGATACAAATTCTGAACATGGAACTAGAAAACTTATAAAACTTTTCGGATTATTGCTTTATGTCAGTTAGTTATGACCCTATGGTTATGATGGATTCTTAGATGTCATTGTTGTGTGTGGGTGTTGTAGGAGAGATGAATTCTGATTCTAGATCCATTGCTAGGGGTCATAGCTCAGGTCATGGTAGAAGTCATGGGAGAGTTAGTCACCGTATTCCTTCCTTGGTCCATTCAGGGGACCCTATTCAGGAAGAGGCTAGAGAGGATGCTAGTGTTAAGCAAGATGCTGAGACAGAAGGACCGGTTACTAGAGACTTGGTCAAGGAGATCCTAGCACACCTACCATTGCAGGATAGAGCTCATCATTCAGAGCATGAAGATAGAGATAGTTCCATGAGTCCTAGAGGGAGGATCCTAGAGAGCAACAGGCGGTCTAGTCAGTCCATCTAGATGAAGGACCTATTACGGGTCACGATCAAACCTTTCAATGGAGAAGGTACTGGATATGATGTTGAGAATTGGTTGATTGCTCTAGATAGATGTTTTTCCATGCAAGACTTTGACTCCAATGTCAAAGCAAGATATGCCATTACCCACTTAGAGCTCTTTGTAGTGATTTGGTGGAATATGGAGGAGAAGAAACTTGGGATATGTCTAAGCTATGTCTAATCTTCTATGAATGCCTGAATATAAAGAGCTTTCAGAAAACAGCTAGAAGGTGTCACCAACTAAGCATGGATCTTTTTCCAACCTAATGTAATGCCCGAATATAAAGAGCTTTCAGGAAACATCTAGAATGCTTCTAGAAATAGCTAAAAGGTGTCACCAACTAAGCATGGGTCTTTTTCCAACCTTCAAGATGAGCCTTAGGGTTGTAGACACCATGTGCTTAATTAATGCACTAACCCCCGTGTTGTTGACACATGAGAAATAAAAAAGTGTGTTAA
Source organism: Cupressus sempervirens (assembly GCA_028749045.1). NCBI lineage: Eukaryota > Viridiplantae > Streptophyta > Pinopsida > Cupressales > Cupressaceae > Cupressus > Cupressus sempervirens. Next base: position 116,768,698 of record CM053783.1, read on the forward strand.
TTCCCATGCAAGCTTATAACTCCAATTCACTTTTTAATATAATTTCCATTTAAATATTTATAACTTTCATTTTAATTTTTGTAAATTTTATTATTTTATTTATTTATTACTTTATTATTATTATTATTTTTTAATTTCTAATTTTCTTTTATTTAATTCTTTTCTCTCAATTAATTCTCATTTAATTAATTATACTCAAAATATCAAAGATCATGATATATTATTAATTTTCTCCAAAATAATTAATTTATTAATTAAATCTATTTATTAAGACTTAATTAATAGAAAATTAACCATAGACCTCCAAGATAAAATATGAAAATCCATCATAGAGAAAATCACTCAAAATCAATCTAAAGGGTTAAAAATCATGAATCATGTCATCCGACACATTCGATGGGTAAAATATTCAGATACTTGTCCTACCTCACTGGGACAATTGGTTTAAAGGTTTGGGATTTGGACTTGAAAATTTATCTCCTTTCTCTCATCATTGAGATAGTATAATAGGGTACACTCATCCTGGCAATTCAAGGAAGTTGATACCCAGTACCTGCAACCTGCAAAAACAAAACATGCATGTACATATAATATATATATATATAATACTAAGCTAAACAGACAATGGCAGGAAGTGGTGCATCATGTAGATCCCAACTAAGCAGGTGACTACGACTTCCTTCCTTAACCACATCAGAAATTTCAGACAATATGAAAACATGCACACCATACACATGCAAGTATGGGGTAAGTATCCATAATAAAACACATGAGATAATATACCATCTAACTAGTCATCATTAATAACTAACAACAATGTAATGATCATCATACATACATGAAAGGTAAAGTCTAAATGATCTCATCATATATCAACTGAATCCATATCATAATATCTGATAGTATCAAAACAATACCGCTAAACCATCAACATAAAACTAGTCCATCAAAGTCTGATAATAACAATAACAATAAGTCTAGAAAAGATGTGAACGAGGGTAGGAACTACATCCACCTCCCCTTGGGTTAGGCTTACTCTTGGAAGCCTACAAACAAATAGGGATATAACTCCCTCAATCTAGCTGCATTCTCCCAAGTAGCTGAAGAATCATCAGTAGGGTCCCATTGGATCCTTATCTGCTCAATGGTTCGACCCCTGAGGGTCAACCCCCGCTGCTCTAGAATATGAATCGGCTCCAAAGCCAGCTGCTCGTCCTCTGCCTGCAACACATTCCAATCAAGAACATGCACAATATCAGGAATATACTACCTAAGCACTGAAACATGGAAAACATCATGAATGCGAGCTAGGTTGGGCAGTAGAGCAAGACGGTAAGCAACTGGGCCAATCCTCTCTAGAATCCTGAATGGTCCCACAAAGCGAGCTGCTAGCTTAGAACCCTTTCTGTACTAGATTGGACTCTTTCGCAATCGTACTCTAAAGAAAACCTTATCTCCCACAGCAAACTGCTTATCAATCCTATGAGCATTGGCATACTTCTTCTACCTATCCTGTGTTGTAGTCAAGTGCTCACAGATACGCTCTACCTATTGCTCCATATCACAAAGCATCTCAGGACCCAATAGGATGTGATCCTCAAGACTATCCCAACTCAATGGTGTATGACAAGGATGCCCATATAATGCCTGAAATGGTGCCATACCAATAGAACTATGATATCCATTGTTGTAAGAAAACTCCAATAGGTAGAGATAATCCTCCCAATGTGTCTGCCTATCCATCACATACATCCATAACATATCCTCCAAAACCTAATTCGCCCTCTCTGTATGACCATCAGTCTCTGGATGATATGCTGAACTGAAGTTTAACTGCGCTCCAAGCTCATGCTGCAGCGATGTCCAGAATGCAGATGTGAATACAGGATTCCTGTCAGAAATGATCTTTCTAGGAATACCATGTAATCTCATAATATCACGCATAAAGACATTAGCTACAAAAGCTATTGTATACAAAGACCTAATCATGAAAAATGTGCCACCTTAGTCAACCGATCAACGGTGACCATGATAGCATCATGACGTCGAACTGTCATAGGTAATCCCACAATAAAATCCATGGAGATGATATCCCACTTCCAAGAAGGAATGAGATTAGACTGCAAAAGTCCAGCCAGGTGTTGATGTTCTGCCTTAACTCTCTGACACTCAAGGCACCTATCCACAAAATTAGCAATATCTCGCTTCATCCCAAACTAAAAGAACAAACGGCACAAATCAGCATGCATCTTCTTGACACCTGGATGTGCTGAGTAAGGTGTACGATGGGCTTCTGATAGAATCAAGGTGTGAAGCTTATCCAAAAATGGCACATAAATCCTCCCCAAATGTCTCAAAAGACCATCTGATTCTCGAACATAACCTAAAAATATACCTTCCAAAGGCCTTCCTGAATCTATCTCTCTACACACTTCTTGATACCAAGAATCTATAGGAAGTGCCTGAAGAATCTGACTCCTCAAATCCACACTAACAGTCATCGATGATACCACATGTCTCCTACGACTCAAAGCATCCGCCACCATATTCTCCTTACCTTGAATTTACTTAACCTCAAAATCATACTCGCATAAAAACTCCATCCATCGCCTCTGGTGAGCATTCAAATTAGTCTGAGTAAAAATGTACTGAAGACTACGATGATCGTTGTGTAGCTCAAATCTGTGCCCCAACAAGAAATGTCTCCACCTTGTCAAAGCATGAATTACTACTGCTAACTCAAGATCATGTGTAGGATAATTTAACTCATGATCCTTGAGCTTGCGTGATTCATACGCAATCACCCGTCCATTCTACATCAACACTGCCCTAATCCCTTCAAGAGAAGCATCTGTACATACCATGAAATCACCTTTTGGATCTGGTACAGCTAGAATCAGTTCATTGGTCAAAAGCTCCTTGAGCTTCTGAAAAGCTTCCTCACATTTCTCTATCCACACGAACTTCTTTCCTTTCCTTTGAATAGAAGTGATAGGATGTGCTATCCTAGAGAAGTTCTAGACATATATGTGATAATAACAAGCTAAACCCATGAAACTATGAATTTTTGACACATTAGTCGGTGTAGGCCATTCTATTATAGCCTGAATCTTTACAGGATCCACTAAAATACCATCACCTGAAATAACATGCCCTAAATACTGAATCTCCGATTTGAAGAATTCACACTTAGCTGCATTGGCATAAAGTTGATTGTCTCTCAAACACTACAAAACAAACTGCAGGTGTTCCTCATGCTCCTTCTAAGTCTTAGAATATATCAATATATCATCAAGAAACACGAGTACAAACCTATCCAGATAAGATCAGAACACACCATTCATCAAACTCATGAAAACCGATGGAGTATTAGTCAATCCAAAAGGTACTACTGTGAACTCATAATGCCCATAGTGAGTTCGAAAAGTGGTCTTGTGAATATCTAATTCCTTAATACGAAGCTGGTGGTATCCTGACTTAAGGTCAATCTTGGAGAATACTGTAGCTCCCTTGATCTGATCGAATAAGTCATCAATCCTAGGCAAAGGATACCTATTCTTAATAGTCACCTTATTCAACTGTCTATAGTCAATAAAAAGGCACAAAGAACCGTCGTTCTTCTTCACAAAGAGCACTGGAGCTCCCCATGGTGATACACTAGGTCGAATGCTCCCTTTGGCTAGAAGTTCCTCTAGTTGAAGACGTATCTCACCCAATTCTTGAGTAGTCATGCAACAAGGAGCTTTAGAGATAGGCTCCACTCCAGGAATCAAATCAATACTAAAGTCAATGTCCCTCTTTGGAGGCAAGCTTGGAATCTCACTTCGAAAAACATCTGCGTACTCTTGCAAAATCGGGTGATCCAAAGTCTTCCTTATAGGATCTTCCTCATCAAGATCATTTACCATAACAAAAAATATCTGACATCCCTTACGAAAACTTCGCTTCAATTGCATAGCAGAAATCATCCGCAGAGATATAGGTCTCGGTATCCCAACTATCTGCACATCATTCCCTTGGTCATCTTGGCACATAATAATCTTCTTCTTGCAATCTATACTGGCTTTATGAGATCCAAGCTAGTCCATGCCTAAAACCACATCATAGGAACCAAGGGGTATGACTCGAAGATCCATTTTTGTATCAAAGCTTCCTAAGCTAAGCCCACACTTATGAAATACAGAGTCTGTGGAGACCTTAATGCCTGAGGCTAGTTCCACTTGCCAACCATGATCTTGCTTCACTGCATCCAGCTTACACTTAGAAACTATAGATGGTGAAATAAATGAATTTGTAGCTCTTGAGTCAAACAATACTGAAAGAGATATACCTCTAATAGCTCCTGTGGTCTCAACCATTGTTCCTTGATGATCTACCTGACGCTAATCAACTACTGCAAAAACTCTATGAGCTCTACTTGCATCACCAACTGTAGGCTCTAAAATGGTAGGTTTAGGTCTTGAAAACTGAGGTGCTTGCTAAGGACACTAAGCTGCATAATGTCCAATCTGACCACATGAAAAACATTTCATATTTCTGCCAGAACCTCTTCCCATAGGTGGTACATTAGATTGCTGGCGACTGTTCCTGCTCACAAAAGATTGGCTACTCTGATCTGGCTGATTGGACTGATTCTGTCTATTACGCTGAGCATTGTAGTTGTTCTTGGTGTTAGAACCTTTGCCACATCCTTGAGCTTGAGAATTTGATCCCTTCTATTGTTGTGTTTGCTAAGACTGTTGCTGATACTGTTTCCCCTTAGGGAAAGAAAACTTCTTGTTACCACTTGAATTGTAGTTGCTTTTAGATCCTGATGTTGCTAGCGCTCCTATCAAACCACCTTGACCAAGGTTGATGCTTTGCTCAACAAGGATAGCTCGATGCACCATATCCTTGAGGGTTTTTGGTTCAAATACCTTAACTCCCCCAATAATATGGTTACTCAAACTCCTAATAAAATGTTGTGTCAACTGAGCTGAATTTTCATTGAACCCTGAAAAAGGCATAAGCTCATAAAACTTACGCTCATACTCAGTCACTGACAAAGTGTACTGTCTAAGATTATGAAATTCATTAGCCCTTTGCTATTTCCATTCCTCTGGTAGGAATCGTTCACGAAAACTCTCTAGGAATAATTCGCAAGTGACACTTGCTCATATCGATTCCCAACTTCTTCTCCTCTATCATCCACCAAGTGGCCCAAAAATTCTCTAGATTAGTGATCACAAACCTTGCCTTAACATTGCTGTCAAACTCCTACATGGAAAAAATCCTTTTGAGAGAAATAAGCCACTCCTCGGCCACATAACCAAAACCTTGCCCATTGAAAGGCTTAACCTTGGATCTTGAAAGATCCTTCATTTGAGTGGACACAATGGACCTCTAACGTTCCTTTCAAGGACTTCTAGATTTGGGTCTATGCTCTTGTTCTGCCTGATGCACTTTAGGCTATTCTTGAACAGGAGGTAGACATTCTAGAATAGTCCATATCATCTATCTCAAACCAACCTCTTCAGACTCAACTTGGTCTTCTCTACGGCTCTCTTCCTGCTGCCTACTAGAGTGCTCTTTCCTGCTCTCTACACGAGCCGATCACTCATGGCAAGACTCATGGGCATTGACAGCTCTGCCATGACCACACCCTCTTCCATGGCCTCTAACAAAAGACCTAGTCTGAGATACCATCCTAAAATAGTACAAAGTACTATTAAAATCACATGTTGCCATAGACTATGTTCAGTTCTATGTTTAGGTTTAAGTAAAATTTCTAGTTTTGAAAACTAAGTGTTGAAGTATGAAAAATATACAAGTAACAGTTCAAGTTCTGTTTCAGTTCACCTAGTTTCAAATTGAACAGATACACTTGACAGTTCAAAGTTCTAGTTGTTCCAAAATACCCAGAGCTCCCAATGTAGAAACTCGAGCTCTGATACCAAATGTAATGCCCGAATATAAAGAGCTCTCAGGAAACATCTAGAATGCTTCTATAAATAGCTAGAAGGTGTCACCAACTAAGCATGGGTCTTTTTCCAACCTTTAAGATGAGCCTTAGGGTTGTAGACACCATGTGTTTAATTAATGCACTAACCCCCGTGTTGTTGATGCATGAGAAATAGAAAAGTGCATTAATTTCCATGCAAGCTTATAACTCCAATTCACTTTTTAATATCATTTTCATTTAAATATTTATAACTTTCATTTTAACTTTTGTAACATTTATTATTTTATTAATTTATTACTTTATTATTATTATTTTATTATTATTAATAATTTCTAATTTCTAATTTTCTTTTATTTAATTCTCGTTTAATTAATTATACTCAAAATATCAAAGATCATGATATTTTATTAATTTTCTCCAAAATAAATAATTTATTAATTAAATCTATTTATTAAGACTTAATTAATAGAAAATTCAACATAGACCTTCAAGATAAAATATGAAAACCCATTATAGATCAAATCACTCAAAATCAATCTAAAGGGTTAAAAATCATGAATCATGTCATCTGACACATTCGGTGGGTAAAATATTCAGATACTTGTCCTACCTCATTAGGACAATTGGTTTAAAGGTTTGGGATTTGGAATTGAGAATTTATCTCCCTTCTCTTATCATTGAGATAGTATAGTAGGGTATGCTCATCCTAGCAATTCAGGGAAGTCGATACCCGGTACCTGCAACCTGCAGAAAAAAACCATGCATGTACATACAATATATATATAATGCTAAGCTAAATAAACAATGGCAAGAAGTGGTGCATCATGTAGATCCCGACTAAGAAGGTGACTAAGACTCCCTTCCTTAACCACATAAGAAACACCATACAATATGAAAACACGCACACCATACACATGCAACTATGGGGTAAGTATCCATAATAAAACATATGAGATAATATACCATCTAACTAGTCATCATTAATAACTGACAACAATGTAATGATCATCATACATACATGAAATGTAAAGTCTAAATGATCTCATCATATATCAACTGAATCCATATCATAATATCTGATAGTGTCAAAACAATACCACTAAACAATTAACATAAAACTAGTCCATCAAAGTCTGAAAATAACAACAACAATAAGTCTAGAAAAGATGTGAACGAGGGTAGGCACTACAAAGTTATTTAATTAAATTAGAAGCCATTCCTAATTAATTAAATGAAGTTATTTAATTAAATTAGAAGCCATTCCTAATTAATTAAATAAAGTTATTTAATTAAATAAGAAAAGTGTCTCTAATTAATTAAAGATTATTTAATTAAATAGAAAAAGTGATTATGAGAGCATATCTCATTTTATTAAATTAAATATCTCAACAAAATCTCTCTTCAGTTCAAAAAGGGAAATCTTCAGTTCACTATTGATAAAAAATGAGTTAAATTAGTTAACTCCTTTTTCTACTCAAATTGAATTAGTTAACTCCTTATTTTACTCAAATTAAATCTGTTAACTCCCTTTAATTTGGAAATCTCCATTTATGACTGAACTTCAACTTTAATCCTGACCGTTGATTGAAATTGATCTCAATCGTTAATGAATTCTAGGAAAGTCTATTTAAGAGACCCTCATCTCTTCATTTTGAAAGGTTCATTGACAATTTGCATCGAATTGTTGCTAGAATTCATACTCACATTTGCTCATATTCACATATGCAAAGATCAAGTTTGACCAAAAGTTGACCAGATTTAACCACAGTTGACTTGAGTTGACTAGTTTCGAAAAGAATTTTGAAATAATTAAATGAAATTATTTAATTAAATGGAGTACTTACTTCTAATTAATTAAAAAAAGTTATTTAATTAAATGAGAAGTCATTCCTAAATAATTAAATGAAGTTATTTAATTAAATAAGAAAAGTGTCTCTAATTAATTAAAGATTATTTAATTAAATAGAAAAGGTAATTATGAGAGCATATCTCATTTTATTAAATTAAATATATCAACAAAATCTCTCTCAAGTTCAAAAAGGGAAATTTCCAGTTCACTATTGATAAAAAATGAGTTAAATCAGTTAACTCTTTTTTCTACTCAAATTGAATCAGTTAACTCCTTATTTTACTCAAATTAAATTTGTTAACTCCCTTTAATTTGGAAATCTACCTTTATGACTGAACTTCACCTTTAATCTTGACCGTTGATTAAAATCGATCTCAACCGTTGATGAATTCCAGAAATGTCTATTTAAGAGACCCTCATCTCTTTGTTTTGAAAGGTTAAATGAGAATTTGCATCGAATTGTTGTTGGAATTCCTCATATTCACATATGCAAAGATCAAGTTGGACCAAAAGTTGACAAGATTTAACCATGGTTGACTTGAGTTGACTAGTTTTGAAAAGAATTTTGAAATAATTAAACGAAATTATTTAATTAAATGAAGTACTTACTTCTAATTAATTAAACAAAGTTATTTAATCAAATGAGAAGCCATTCCTAATTAATTAAATCAAGTTATTTAAATAAAAAGGAAAAGAGTCTCTAATTAATTAAAGATTATTTAACTAAATAGAAAAAGTAATTATGAGAGCATATCTCATTTTATTAAGTTAAATATCTCAACAAAATCTATCTTTAGTTCAAAAAGGGAAATTTTCAGTTCACTATTGATCAAAAATGAGTTAAATCAGTTAACTCCTTTTTCTACTCAAATTTATTCAGTTAACTCCTTATTTTACTCAAATTAAATCTGTTAACTCCCTTTAATTTGGAAATTTCCCTTTATGACTGAACTTCACCTTTAATCCTAACCGTTGATTGAAATCGATCTCAACCGTTGATGAATTTAGCGAAAGTCTATTTAAGAGACCCTCATCTCTTCGTTTTGAATGATTGAATGAGAATTTGCATCGAATTGTTGATGGAATTCATACACACATTTGCTCATATTCACATATGCAAAGATCAAGTTTGACCAAAATTTGAATAGATTTAACCACGGTTGACTAGTTTCGAAAATAATTTTGAAATAATTAAACAAAATTATTTAATTAAATGGAGTACTTACTTCTAATTAATTAAACAAAGTTATTTAATTAAATGAGAAGGCAATCCTAATTAATTAAATGAAGTTATTTAATTAAATATGAAAAGTGTCTCTAATTAATTAAAGATTATTTAATTAAATAGAAAAAGTAATTATGAGAGCATATCTCATTTTATTAAATTAAATATCTCAACAAAATCTCTCTTCAGTTCAAAAAGGGAAATTTTCAGTTCACTATTGATCAAAAATGAGTTAAATCAATTAACTCTTTTTTCTACACAAATTGAATCAGTTAACTTCTTATTTTACTCAAATTAAATCTATTAACTCTCTTTAATTTGGAAATCTCCCTTTATGATAGAACTTCACCTGTAATTCTAAACGTTGATTGAAATCGATCTCAACCGTTGATGAATTCCAGAAAAGTCTATTTACGAGACCCTCAACTCTTCATTTTAAAAGGTTGAATGAGAATTTGCATCGAATTGTTGCTGGAATTCATACTCACATTTTCTCATATTCACATACGCAAAGATCAAGTTTGATCAAAAGTTGACCAGATTTAACCACGATTGACTCGAGTTGACTAGTTTCGAAAAGAATTTTGAAATAATTTAACAAAATTATTTAATTAAATCAAGTAATTACTTCTAATTAATTAAATAAAGTTATTTAATTAAATGAGAAGCCATTCCTAATTAATTAAATGAAGTTATTTTATTAAATAAGAAAAGTGTCTCTAATTAATTAAAGATTATTTAATTAAATAGAAAAAGAAATTATGAGAGCATATCAAATTTTATTAAATTAAATATCTCAACAAAACCTTTCTTCAGTTCAAAAAGGGAAATTTCCAGTTCACTATTGATAAAAAATGAGTTAAATGAGTTAACTCCTTTTTCTACTCAAATTGAATTAGTTAACGCTTTATTTTACTCAAATTAAATTTGTTAACTCCCTTTAATTTGGAAATCTCCGTTTATGACTGAACTTCACCTTTAATCCTGATCGTTGATTGAAATCGATCTCAACCATTGATGAATTCCAGGAAAGTCTATTTAAGAGACCCTCATCTCTTCGTTTTGAAAGGTTGAATGAGAATTTGCATCAAATTGTTGCTGGAATTCATACTCACATTTGCTCATATTCACATATGCAAAGATCAAGTTTGACCAAAAGTTGACCAGATTTAACCACAATTGAATTGAGTTGACTAGTTTCGAAAAGAATTTTGAAATAATTAAACGAAATTATTTACTTAAATGGAGTACTTGGTTCTAATTAATTAAACAAAGTTATTTAATTAAATGAGAAGCCATTCCTAATTATTTAAATGAAGTTATTTAATTAAATAAGAAAAGTGTCTCTAATTAATTAAAGATTATTTAATTAAATGGAAAAAGTAATTATGAGAGCATATCTCATTTTATTAAATTAAATATCTCAACAAAATCTCTCTTCTGTTCAAAAAGGGAAATTTTGAGTTCACTATTGATAAAAAATGATTTAAATCAGTTAAATCCATTTTCTACTCAAATTAAATCAGTTAACTCCTTATTTTACTCAAATTAAATCTGTTAACTCCCTTTAATTTGGAAATCTCCCTTTATGACTAAACTTCACCTTTAATCCTGACTGTTGATTGAAATCGATCTCAACCGTTGATGAATTCTAGAAAAGTCTATTTAAGAGACCCTCATCTCTTTGTTTTGGAAGGTTCATTCAGATTTTGCATCGAATTGTTGCTAGAATTTATAGTCACATTTTCTCATATTCACATATGAAAAGATCAAGTTTGACCAAAAGTTGACCATATTTAACCACGATTGACTTGAGTTGACTAGTTTCGAAATAAATGTTGAAATAATTAAAAGGAATTATTTAAGTAAATGGAGTACTTACTTCTAATTTATTAAACAAAGTTATTTAATTAAATGAGAAGCCATTACTAATTAATTAAATTAAGTTATTTGATTAAATAAGAAAAGTGTCCCTAATTAATTAAAGATTATGTAATTAAATAGAAAAAATAGTTGTGAGAGCATATCTCGTTTTATTAAATTAAATATCTCAACAAAATCTATCTTTAGTTCAAAAAGGGAAATTTTCAGTTCACTATTGATCAAAAATGAGTTAAATGAGTTAACTCCTTTTTCTGCTCAAATTGAATCAGCTAACTCCTTATTTTACTCAAATTAAATCTATTAACTCATTTTAATTTTGAAATCTCCCTTTATGACTGAACTTCACCTTTAATCTTGGCCGTTGATTGAAATTGGTCTCAACCGTTGATAAATTCCAAGAAAGTCTATTGAAGAGACCCTCATCTCTTCGTTTTGAAAGGTTCATTGAGAATTTGCATCGAATTTTTGCTAGAATTCATACTCATAGTTGCTCATATTCACATATGCAAAGATCAAGTTTGACCAAATGTTGACCAGATTTAACCACAGTTGACTTGATTTGACTAGTTACGAAAAGAATTTTGAAATAATTAAATGAATTTATTTAATTAAATGGAGTACTTACTTCTAATTAATTAAACAAAGTTATTTAATTAAATGAGAAGCCATTCCTAATTAATTAAATGAAGTTATTTAATTAAATAAGAAAAGTGTCTCTAATTAATTAAAGATAATTTAATTAAATAGAAAAAGTAATTATGAGAGCATATCTCATTTTATTAAATTAAATATCTCAAAAAAATCTCTCTTCAGTTCAAAAAGGAAAATTTCCAGTTCACTATTGATAAAAAATGAGTTAAATCAGTTAACTCCTTTTTCTACTCAAATTGAATCAGTTAACTCCTTATTTTACTCAAATTAAAACGGTTAACTCCATTTAATTTGGAAATCTCCCTTTATGACTGAACTTCACCTTTAATCCTAACCATTCATTGAAATCGATCTCAACCAATGATAAATTCCAGGAAAGTCTATTTAAGAGACCCTCATCTTTTCATTTTGAAAGGTTGAATGAGAATTTGCATCGAATTGTTGCTGGAATTCATACTCACATTTGCTCATATTCACATACGCAAAGATCAAGTTTGACAAAAAAAAAACCAGATTTAATCACAGTTGAGTTGAGTTGACTAGTTTCAAATTTTTTTTGAAATAATTAAATGAAATTATTAAATTAAATGGAGTATTTACTTCTAATTAATTAAACAAAGTTATTTAATTAAATGAGAAGCCATTCCTAATTAGTTAAAAGAGGTTATCTAATTAAATAAAAAAAGTGTCTCTAATTAATTAAAGATTATTTAGTTAAATAGAAAAAGTAATTATGAGAGCATATCTCATTTTATGAAATTAAATATCTCAACAAAATCTCTCTTCAGTTCAAAAAGGGAAATTTCCAGTTCACTATTGATCAAAAACGAGTTAAATCAGTTAACTCCTTTTTCTACTCAAATTGAATTAGTTAACTCCTCGTTTTACTCAAATTAAATCTGTTAAATTCCTTTAATTTGAAAATCTCCCTTTATGACTGAACTTCACCTTTAATCCTGACCGTTGATTAAAATCTATCTCAACCATTGATGAATTCTAGGAAAGTCTATTTAAGAGACGATTATCTCTTCATTTTGAAATGTTGAATGAGAATTTGCATCGAATTGTTGCTGGAATTCATACTCACATTTGCTCATATTCACATACGCAAAGATCAAGTTTGACCAAAAGTTAACCAGATTTAACGATGGTTGACTTGAGTTGACTAGTTTCGAAAAGAATTTTAAAATAAATAAACAAAATTATTTAATTAAATGGAGTACTTACTTCTAATTAATTAAAAAAAGTTATTTAATTAAATGGAGTACTTACTTCTAATTAATTAAACAAAGTTATTTAATTAAATGAGAAGCCATTCCTAATTAATTAAATGAAATTATTTAATTAAAAAAAAAATTGTCTCTAATTAATTAAAGATTATTTAATTAAATAGAAAAAGTAATTATGAGACCATATCTCATTTTATTAAATTAAATATCTCAACAAAATCTCTTTTCAGTTCAAAAAAAGAAATTTCCAGTTCACTATCGATGAAAAATGAGTTAAATCAGTTAACTCCTTTTTCTACTCAAATTGAATTAGTTAACTCCTTATTTTACTCAAATTCAATCTGTTAAATCCCTTTTCTCTTCATTCTGAAAGGTTGAATGAGAATTTGCATCGAATTGTTGCTGAAATTCATACTCACATTTGCTCATATTCACATACGCAAAGATTAAGATTGACCAAAAGTTGACCTGATTTAACCACGGCTGACTTGAGTTGAGTAGTTTCGAAAAGAATTTTGAAATAATTAAACGAAATTATTCAATTAAATGGAGTACTTACGTCTGATTAATTAAACAAAGTTATTTAGTTAAATGAGAAGCCATTCCTAATTAATTAAATGAAGTTATTGAATTAAATAAGAAAAGTGTCTCTAATTAATTAAAGATTATTTAATTAAATAGAAAAAGTAATTATGAGAGCATATCTCATTTTATTAAATTAAATATCTCAACAGAATCTCTCTTCAGTTCAAAAAGGGAAATTTACAGTTCACTATTGACCAAAATTGAGCTAAATCAGTTAACTCCTTTTTCTACTGAAGTTGAATCAGTTAACTCTTTATTTTACTCAAATTAAATCTGTTAACTCCATTTTCTCTTCATTTGTAAAGGTTGAATGAGAGTTTGCATCGAATTGTTGCTGGAATTCATACTCACATTTCATCATATTCACATATGCAAAGATCAAGTTGGACAAAAAGTTGACCAGATTTAACCACGGTTGACTTTAGTTGACTAGTTTCAAAAAGAATTTTGAAATAATTAAATGAAATTATTTAATTAAATGGAGTACTTACTTATAATTATTTAAACAAAGTTATTTAATTAAATGAGAAGCCATTCCTAATTAATTAAATGAAGTTATTTAATTAAATAAGAAAAGTGTCTCTAATTAATTAAAGATTATTTAATTAAATAGAAAAAGTAATTATGAGAGCATATCTCATTTTATTAAATTAAACATCTCAACAAAATCTCTCTTCAGTTCAAAATGGGAAATTTCCAGTTCACTATTGATAAGAAATGAGTTAAATGAGTTAACTCTTTTTTCTACTCAAATTGAATTAGTTTACTCTTTATTTTACTCATATTAAATTTGTTAACTCTCTTTAATTTGGAAATCTCCCTTTATGACTGAACTTCACCTTTAATCCTGACCGTCGATTGAAATTGATCTCAACCGTTGATGAATTTCAGGAAAGTCTATTTAAGAGACCGTCATCTCTTCATTTTGAAAGGTTGAATGAGAATTTGCATCCAATTGTTGCTTGAATTGATACTCACATTTTCTCATATTCACATACGCAAAGATCAAGTTTGACAACAAGTTGATCAGATTTAACCACGGTTGACTTGAGTTGACTAGTTTCAAAAAGAATTTTGAAATAATTAAACAAAATTATTTAATTAAATGGAGTACTTACTTCTAATTAATTAAACAAAGTTATCTAGTTAAATGAGAAGCCATTCCTAATTAATTAAATGAAGTTATTTAATTAAATAAAAAAAGTGTCTCTAATTAATTAAAGATTATTTAATTAAATAGAAAAAGTAATTATGAGAGCATATCTCATTTTATTAAATTAAATATCTCAACAAAATCTCTCTTCAGTTGGAAAAGGGAAATTTTCAGTTCACTATTGATAAAAAATGAGTTAAATCAGTTAACTCCTTTTTCCACTCAAATTGAATGAGTTAACTCCTTATTTTACTCAAATTAAATCTATTAACTCCCTTTAATTTGGAAATCTCCCTTTATGACTAAATTTACTTTTAATCCTGACCATTGATTGAAATCGATCTCAACTATTGATGAATTCTAGGAAAGTCTATTTAAGAGACCCTCATCTCTTCATTTTGAAAGGTTGAATGAGAATTTGCATCGAATTGTTGCTGGAATTCATACTCACATTTGCTCATATTCACATATGCAAAGATCAAGTTTGACCAAAAGTTGACCAGATTTAACCACGGTTGACCTGAGTTGACGAGTTTCAAAAAGAATTTTGAAATAATTAAATAAAATTATTTAATTAAATGGAGTACTTACTTCTAATTAATTAAACAAAGTTATTTAATTAAATGAGAAGACATTCCTAATTAATTAAATGAAGTTATTGAATTAAATAAGAAAATTTTCTCTAATTAATTAAAGATTATTTAATTAAATAGAAAAAGTAATTATGAGAGCATATCTCATTTTATTAAATTAAATATCTCAACAAAATCTCTTTTCAGTTCAAAAAGTGAAATTTTGCGTTCACTATTGATAAAAAATGAGTTAAATCAGTTAACTCCTTTTTCTAGTCAACTTGAATCAGTTAACTCCTTATTTTACTCAAATTAAATCTGTTGACTCTCTTTAATTTGGAAATCTCCCTTTATGACTGAACTTCACCTTTAATCCTCACCGTTGATTGAAATCGATCTCAACCGTCGATGAATTCCAGGAAAGTCTATTTAAGGGACCCTCATCTCTTCATTTTGAAAGGTTGAATGAGAATTTGCATCGAATTGTTGTTGGAATTCATACTCACATTTGCTCATATTCACATACGCAAAGATCAAGTTTGACCAAAAGTTGACAAGATTTAACCATGGTTGACTTGAGTTGACTAGTTTCGAAAAGAATTTTGAAATAATTAAACGAAATTATTTAATTAAATGGAGTCATTACTTGTAATTAATTAAATAAAGTTATTTAATTAAATGAGAAACCATTCCTAATTAATTAAATGAAGTTATTTAATTAAATAAGAAAAGTGTCTCTAATTAACTAAAGATTCTTTAATTAAATAGAAAAATTAATTATGAGAGCATATCTCATTTTATTAAATTAAATATTTAAGCAAAATCTCTCTTCAGCTCAAAAAAGGAAATTTTCAGTTCATTATTGATAAAAAATGAGTTAAATCAATTAACTCCTTTTTCTACTCAAATTGAATCATTTAACTCCTTATTTTACTCAAATTATATCTGTTAACTCCCTTTAATTTGGAAATCTTCCTTTATGACTGAACTTCACCTTTAATCCTGACCGCTGATTGAAATCGATCTCAACTATTGATGAATTCCAAGAAAGTCTATTTAAGAGATCCCCATCTCTTCATTTTGAAAGGTTGAATGAGAATTTGCATTGAATTGTTGTTGGAATTCATACTCACATTTGCTCATATTCACATACGCAAATATCAAGTTTGACCAAAAGTTGACCAGATTTAACCACA
The DNA here is from genome assembly GCA_028749045.1 of Cupressus sempervirens. NCBI lineage: Eukaryota > Viridiplantae > Streptophyta > Pinopsida > Cupressales > Cupressaceae > Cupressus > Cupressus sempervirens. Next base: position 116,784,983 of record CM053783.1, read on the forward strand.
GTTGACTTGAGTTGACTAGTTTGGAAAAAAAATTTGAAATAATTAAACAAAATTATTTAATTAAATGGAGTACTTACTTCTACTTAATTAAAGAAAGTTATTTAATTAAATGAGAAGCCATTCCTAATTAATTAAATGAAGTTATTTAATTAAATAAGAAAAGTATCTTTAATTAATTAAAGATTATTTAATTAAATAGAAAAAGTATTTATGAGAGCATATCTCATTTTATTAAATTAAATATCTCAACAAAATCTCTCTTCAGTTCAAAAAGGGAAATTTTCAATTCACTATTGATCACAAATGAGTTAAATCAGTTAACTCCTTTTTCTACTCAAATTGAATTAGTTAACTCCTTATTTTACTAAAATTAAATCTGTTAACTCCCTTTAATTTGGAAATCTCCCTTTATGACTGAACTTCACCTTTAATCCTGACTGTTGATTGAAATCGATCTCAACCGTTGATGATTTCCAAGAAAGTCTATTTAAGAGACCCTCATCTCTTAATTTTGAAAGATTGAATGAGAATTTGCATCGAATTGTTGCTGGAATTCATACTCACATTTTCTCATATTCACATACGGAAAGATTAAGTTTGACCAAAAGTTGACCAGATTTAACCATGGTTGACTTGAGTTGACTAGTTTCGAAAAGAATTTTGAAATAATTAAACAAAATTATTTAATTAAATGGAGTACTTACTTGTAATTAATTAAAAAAAATTTATTTAATTAAATGAGAATCCATTCGTAAGTAATTAATGTTGGAAATATTCAAGATATAATAGGTTACTGAGAGGGGAGGAGTGAATCAGTAACAATAAAACATTTTAAGTCAACCATACACAACATTTACTCATATATGCTGCTGCATAAAAAAAACTATTAAATATTTAAACCATATATGCACAGAGATTTGGTGACCCAGAAACCTTCCAAAAATAGAAAGTAAAACTGGGGTGGGGATGATACCCACAAAGCTTCGTTACTGCAGTATGAAGTTGGTCAGTTAAGGCTTACAATGATCACTTCTAGTGATTTTCCCTTTTAGGAGCACAGAGGATTGCTAGATCCACCTGGTTAGAGGATTTACAAACATACTTTACAAGTATGCACTCTGTTAGCAGATTTGAATAAAGACAGTTAAGTCTACCCTGTTAAAGGATTTACAAAAATGATTCACCTATTAGGATGAACCAACAAATCAACTTAATATTTGACTGAGTTCTTTATTGTAGATCACCTTCTGTGATTGATGAAATCATTTCCACTCCTGGTAGACCTTGCTGAGTATTCTTTTCTGCTGATGAATTCACATATCATATCTTATGTCCCTCCTTTTTTGCAATATTCTATCTCTTGTGTATTCTTGAATGTGTCAATTGTATATATCTATTGAATGATATAATACATTATATATATATACCATTCCAATAATTATTCATGCAAGGTCAGCCAAAAATAAGTAAACAAAATATAACTGAGTCGGCCAAATAGTGAAATAAACTCGGGTTCTTTAGACAGACTTGATGACCTTTTGATATGCGGCATCCACTACGTTACTCGGCATTGTCATGCACTCGGTAGAGGTAGGGGCTTGGTTCATACTAGTCATACAATGTTGCCTGAAACTTGATAACCATTGGTGACTCGATAGATATAGTGTCACTCGGTGGAAACTAACTTCTTCGATAACCTCCTGAGCTCAATTATCACTGAGTGCTTCCTCACTCAGTTAATACTAAGTGCAACTTTACTCGGTTAACACTAAGTGCAAATTTACTTGGTTGACACTAATTGCAACTTTACTTGATTGACACTAAGTGCAACTTTACTTGGTTAAAACTATGTCTTTGATGCTCGGTTTGAACTATGTCTTCAGTGCTCGGTTTGAACTGTGTCTCCAATGCTCGGTTTGATCTGTGTTGCTAGTGCTCGGTTTGAACTGTGTTCCCATCATTCGGTCTGCATTGTATTACTCCATTTGAACTGTGAGTATTGTCACTAATGGAAATTAACTTTATGCCAACAATCTCCCCATTTGGCATTAGTGACAAAAACAATTATGATTCAAAGTTTATGTGCAAAAAGGAATATACAGTTCTGATTTTTTTTTTAAAATTGCTCTTTGCAAGTCTTATTTACACATATTTTTCTTACATGTATCTCCCCCATACGATATGCACAGTATTTACAAGTCATTACACATATTTCTTGCACAATTATTTCTTTATCTCTTGGAGTGTGCTATCTCCCCCTTTTTGACAATAATGCCAAATTAAACAATATGTATTTACACAGAGAGTCCAAAATGAGAGATAAACTCAGAATGTACCTTGAGAATAAGAGCCAATGTCTTATCCCAATTTTCTTGCAAAAGTTTGCTGGTGGAGAGTACTATTTGAACTTCTGCAGGTAGTTCAATCATATGATCTGCAATTGAGAAGTTTTTGTCATGAATCAATGTTTTCGAATGGGCAATATGCTTCTACATTGTGTCCATGACAAGAAGGATCATATTTTGGATGTCAATCAGAGTACACCTGATCCTTGCTTCCTCTCTCAATAATTCTGCCTGTTTCTCTGACAAAAATCTTATTCTGAGATGATGGGATGAACTTGAACTGTGGTCAAGCTAGAACATTTGTGCACTGACCTTCATATCCTCATCATTTTTATTCAACTTTTTTTTGATTTCCTTAGTATACTCGGTAACATCACATAGTTTTTCAAAAAGTGAAGTTACATTATTAAAGGAATGTTCAAAATTACTCAAAATTGTAGACAGTTCTACCTGTTTTAATGCAATATGCTGAGCAATGTGCTCAAGCACCTTATTGTCAAATTTCTTCTCTACCTTTTCAATCAATTTTTCTTGGCCAGAGGTATCCTCATTGAATTTATATACAACCTCTTCTAATTGATTCAAAATGTGTTGAGTAGAATCTACTTCAACACCAATAGCTTCTATTAGAATATTCTTAGCACTTTCAATAATGCTATATTCCTGGTCTCTCTCATGCCTCAGTTGTTTTTTCCTTGCCTTTTGATCTAATAGCTGACTGATCATTCTCATTTCATCAACTGATGCATTATCCAGATCTATCTTAGGAATGACAATGTCCTTATCCAAGTCTATTTCCTCATGCACTACCTTGCTGGAAATCATGTATCTTTTTGCTTTTCCTTTAGTTACTTCACCTTTTCCCTTTGAATCTAAAACAATAGTTGATGAGGCTGGACTGGCTGACAAAACTGGAATAGGACTAGCTAGAGGAAAACTGAGAGAAGTGCTAACAGTATAAAAAATTGATGATCTTCCCAAGATTGATGTATAGGTTGGTATGGGAGAACTAACAGATGCAAAAATTGGAGCAGATGAAGTTGTCAAAATTGAAGTACTAGTGGGTACACTTACTGTACACTCTGCAGTAGAGGTTGATATGCCTGATGAACTTACTATTGTAGCTGATGATGCCTCAGTTAATGAAGATGGCTGCAACTCGATTAATGAAGTGGTAGACACTTGCATAGATGGTGCCCAGAGCTAAGAGGAGATAGGTGAAGATTGAGCAATTGATGAAGCTGTTGTGCACACAATCTCACTAGTAGAGGCTATCTCCACAGTTGATGTAGCTGCTTTAGGTGGAGAGTGAGGAAGAGATGCAATGACTTTGGCTACAATGTTTATAGGATCATCTTCCTCCTTAGCTTGATCAGCTTCTTCTTCCTCTGTTTTCTTGTTGTCTTCCTCCATTTCATCTTCCTTGAATTCTTCCTCAACATTTATCATCATTGAATGCAAATCCTCTAGAATATCTTCAATGTCATCATCATCACTGCTGTCATTGTCTTTGATTTCAATAATATCCTCACTGGATTTATGTAGATGATAGACATGTTTCCACATGTTTTTTGCATCATTGACAACATGCTCAATGTCTTTGATTAATATCAAACAAGTGTGGAATCTAATCATCATATTACCTTCATGATGTTTCAGTGATTTCTTTACTTCTGCATCAGTGAGACTCGGTAGGAGATTTTTCAGGGTTTTCTTAAAGATATCTTTGACAGTTTTGGTTGCAATTTCCCATCTTGGTTGCAACCTCTCCAATAGCTCTTTAGGGATCTAAGAGGCAATCTCGTCTGGAGAGTATTTCCATCTTCCCATTTTATTCAATTCCAAATCCTCAATCTGCATTTTCTCCTATTCTATTCTTGTCTCAAACTTCAATGCTTTGAAGTTTATGAAGCTAGTACCTTCTTCTAATTGCTTCAACCTTGCTTCAAATGTGAGTGGAGGCTTGACAAATACAGGTTCCTTCTTCCCCTGTCTTGTTCTCCTGGAGAAGACTGTAGTAGCTTGATTTTTAGGTTTGATGATAATCACCTTACCTTTCTTCCATTGAGGCTCCTCTTCTTTTTTTGACTCAGTTTCCTCTTCTTCTTCATCATCATCTCCTTTCCCTTTATTAATCATCAGAGGACCAAGTTCTATTTTTAGCTTTGCAATCTTCCTCTTTCCTTTGCTAATGACCTGAGAGATTTTGATTGAAAGCTCAATTCTGGCTTTAGCTTCATCATAAGTTCCAAAGACTGGTTGCTTTGGGTCTACTGGTTCATTCACCAGTGCTTCTATGATATCTCTGGTTTCATCAATATTAACCTCATAAGGAAGAGGTTTCACCCATGCAACTTGGGGCCTAACTGCCTGTATGTATACTTTGTCACAATCTACCATAAAGCATACATCTTCTTTATATTCCTCAACCAGTTTTGGTGGAATTTGGAACCTATTGTTCATTCTTTCCTTAAAATCTTCAAAGTAATTATCCAAAACATTGTCAAAATTTTCTCCTAACTCTGCAATGAACTCATTTATTTGATAAAGAACGGGAATATCTTTTCTCCATACTATTGATCCTTTTGATGGAAAAGACTTTTGAACATAGAAAAATAAACAGATCAAAAGTGAACCAAATTTGCAGGAATTGTTCTTTGAAGTCCTTATGCTTTCCATATTTTTGTTAAATTGAGACAAAAGTAATTCAGACAGATCAAACTCAACATTCTTCTTTACTACCTTATATGCTAAATCTACTGCTTCGCAAGGTACACTGTTTGGATGGCTGGAACTGTAAATTTTATGAGCAATGATGTGAATACCAAATCTTAATTTAGCATCAGCTACTATACTGAGCTTAAGTCCTCTACCATCCCATTCTGCTTGGGTTAGCCTTTGCAATTCTTCCTGACCTAGGGTTTTGGTAGTCTTAGCTTTGCTCAATATAGGAAGGCCAATAATCTTGTTGATCATTTTCTTTGTGATAAGCACTAGTTGCTCTAACCACAATTTCCCATTGTGAACTCGACTAAGTACATACGTAACCCATTTAATTTGAAAATTTCTTGGCAAATGTGGAATGTGGGTTATCCCTTTTGTTTCAAGATGCTTATGCTCAAGTTTCAAATTTCCATCTATGCTCATTTCTCCTAGGGCATTATCAATTTCTAGGTTTCCAAGTTCTTGAATGGAACATTTGAAATGAGAGCGAATGTCATTTATAAGGAGTACCTTTGGAGGAATTTGAGACTAAGAACCGTTAGGGTCAAGCGATTCTGCAATTGCTGGTGCCAATTTGAAGTTTAGCGCCTTCCATTCCACACCTTTAACCAGCATTTCTGAGCCTCTCTTTGCCTTGGAGCTGCTACTTCTAGATGCCATTGTTTCTCGGTAAGTGAAGATAAATTCTGAACAAATTCTTTGAATTTTAAAAAATTAGCTCAAAATTGCTTTGACCTTGCTCTGGAATCGCAGAAGATAACTTAGCTCAAAGTTCGTAGTGAAGAATGAGATAAAATTTTGCCCTTTTTGACAAAACATTTGTCATAAATGCTTGGTATGATGGTAGATGAAATGACAGGTTGTCATCCACTTGCTCGATAGATACTATCAACTCGGTGATCAAAAGAAAACATTGATGTACCAACCTAACTCGGTAAGGTCATGAACCTACCTTGCTCGGTTGATATAACTCGTTAAATAAAACTTTATTGCACCTGACCGAACTCGGTTAAGACTAGGATCAAAGCGTATCTGAATACTATTCTGATCATCTTTCTTCTTGTGGAACTGTTTAGGATAATTCTTGGAGGATGCAGTTCCTTACTTTCTTTTATGAATATTAATTGGAAATGGTGGAATCACTCATTTCTTGAGTGATATTGCCATTGCTTGACTTATCTTGTTTGGTAGATTTTGGAATCCACTGTTGCTTCATTTTCTTCCGAATGTTGTCTACTTTGATTTTCTTTTCATCTTCAATTCTTTCTATATTCATGCAATTTCTAGCTATATGACCAAGTTCTGTACATGTGTAGCACCTTACAGTAGTGTCCTTCTTCCTTAGGTGATGTCTTGCACAATTTATGCCAGTATGTCCATATTCTCCACAATAGTGACATCTGCACCAGGTATTGTAGTCCCATCCAAATATGGCTTTGACAAGTTGTTTAGCTGGATTGAATGATTTGGATCTGCATTGGAATGCCTTGTGACCATGTTTTTTGAATTTGTGACAGTTGCCTTCAAATTTTGGTTTTTCCTTGCACTCATTTGCTTTGTGACCATGCTGATTGCAATTGAAGCATTTACCATTGAATTTTTCTTTTCCATTGCTTCAGCATTTTTTTGATGTATGACCTAACTTTCCACAGTGATTACAAGTGGGTTTTTGATTCCTTTGTTCACCTTGTTTGGAGGATTCACCTTCTTCTTTGTATCCAAGACTAGCTTTACCTTTATGTCTATAAAGATTTTCCTCATTTTGTTGATTTAATTGAATCATATCTGCTTGGGATTTCATCATTCTTTCATTGACTTACCTTTCAGAGATTAGATCATTTTCCAAGCTTTCATTGATTTGTCTCTCAGTTCTTAAATCATTCTGCAGACTTTCATTTTGTACTCTGAGAATCCTGATTTCTTCATTTGCATTAGAGAGTTGGTCTATAAGGTCTTTTTGCTAATGGGATTGATTATGGCTTTTATCTTCCAATTCTTCTTGTGCTTTGTTTTTTTGTTCCAAAACTTCACATAGCCTAATTGACTATATTTCTTGCTCTATTTTAAGCTTTCTTACCTCTTCTTGCAGAGATCCAGTCTTTTCTAGAAGTTCTTTGATTGCCTTGTCAGCTTCTTCTGAACTACTTGATGGTACAAATCTTCAATCTTTTCTTCAACATAGTGATGGTCATTCATTTGTCTTGCAAGTTCCTTTCTTCTTTTTAGGGATTGAGAAAGATGCTCCTTTGCTTCTTTGAGTTGAACCATGGCCATTTCTAGATCTAACTTTTCATTTTCAATAACTCTCTCCAGTCTAAATATCTCCATAACTTAGATCTTTGCTCAAGCTGTCAAACTTTGTCTTGAGAATTAAAAGGCTCTGATACCAATTGTTGGAAATATTCAAGATATAATAGTTTACTGAGAGGGGAGGGGTAAATCAGTAATAATAAAACTTTTTAAGTCAACCATACACAACATTTACTCATCTATACTGCTGCATAAAAAAAAAACTATTAAACATTTAAACCATATATGCACAGAGATTTGGTGACCCAGAAACCTTCCAAAAATAGAAAGTAAAACTGGGGTGGGGATGATACCCACAAAGCTTCGTTACTGCAGTATGAAGTTGGTTGGTTAAGGCTTACAATGATCACTTCTGGTGATCTACCCTGTTAGGAGCACAGAGGATTGCTAGATCCACTTGGTTAGAGGATTTACAAACATACTTTACAAGTATGCACTCTGTTAGGAGATTTGAATAAAGACGGTTAAGTCTACCCTGTTAAAGGATTTACAAAAATGATTCACCTGTTAGGATGAACCAACAGATCAACTTACAATTTGACTGAGTTCTTTATTGTAGATCACCTTCTGTGATTGATGAAATCATTTCCTCTCCTAGTAGACCTTGCTGAGTATTCTTTTCTGCTGATGAATTCACATATCATATCTTATGTAGCTCCTTTTTTGCAATATTCTATCTCTTGTGTATTGTTGAATGTGTCAATTGTATATATCTATTGAATGATATAATAAATTTTATATATATATATACCATTCCAATAATTATTCATGCAAGGTCTACCAAAAACAAGTAAACAAAATATAACTGAGTTGGCCAAATAGTGAAATAAACTTAGGTTCTTCAGACAAACTTGATGACCTTCTGATACGTGGCATCCACTACGTTACTCGGCATCGTCATGCACTCGGTAGAGATAGGAGCTCGGTTCATACTAGTCATACAATGTTGCCTGGAACTCGGTAACCATTGGTGACTTGGTAGATATAGTGTCACTCGGTGGAAACTAACTTCTTCGATAACCTCCTGAGCTTGGTTATCACTGAGTTCTTCCTCACTCGGATAATACTATGTGCAACTTTATTCGGTTGACACTAAGTGCAACTTTACTCGGTTGACACTAAGTGCAACTTTACTCAGTTAAAACTGTGTCTTTGAAGCTCAGTTTGAACTGTGTCTTCAGTGCTCAATTTGAATTGTGTCTCTAGTGCTCGGTTTGATCTATGTTGCCAGTGCTTGGTTTGAACTATGTTGCCATCATTCGGTCTGCACTATATTACTCAGTTTAAATTGTGAGTATTGTCACTAATGGCAAATAACTTTATGCCAACAATTAAATGAATTTATTTAATTAAATAAGAAAAAGTGTCTCTAATTAATAAAAAATTATTTAATTAAATAGAAAAAGTAATTATGAGAGCATATCTCATTTTATTAAATTAAATATCTCAACAAAATCTCTCTTCAGTTCAAAAAGGGAAATTTCTAGTTCACTATTGATCAAAAATGAGTTAACTCCTTTTTCTACTCAAATTGAATCAGTTAACTCCTTATTTTACTCAAATTAAATCTGTTAACTCCCTTTAATTTAGAAATCTCCCTATATGACTAAACTTCACCTTTAATCCTAACCACTGATTGAAATCAATCTCAACCATTGATGAATTCCAAGAAAGTCTATTTAAGAGACCCTCATCTCTTCATTTTGAAAGGTTGAATGAGAATTTGCATCGAATTGTTGCTAGAATTCATACTCACATTTGCTCATATTCACATACGCAAAAATCAAGTTTGACCAAAAGTTGACTAGATTTAACCACGGTTGACTTGAGTTGACTAGTTTTGAAAAGAATTTTAAAATAATTAAATGAAATTATTTAATTAAACGGAGTACTTACTTCCAATTAATTAAACAAAGTTATTTAATTAAATGAGAAGCCATTCCTAATTATTTAAATGAAGTTATTTAATTAAATAAAAAGTGTCTCTAATTAATTAAATATTATTTAATTAACTAGAAAAAGTAATTATGAGAGCATCTCTCATTTGATTAAATTAAATATCTCAACAAAATCTCTCTTCAGTACAAAAAGGGAAATTTCCAATTCACTATTGATAAAAAATGAGTTAAATGAGTTAACTCATTTTTCTACTCAAATTGAATCAGTTAACTCCTTATTTTACTCAATTTAATCTGTTAACTCACTTTAATTTGGAAATCTTCCTTTATGACTGAACCTCACCTTTAATCCTGACCGTTGATTGAAATCGTTCTCAACCGTTGATGAATTCCAGGAAAGTCTATTTAAGAGACCCTCATCTCTTCATTTTAAAAGGTTGAATGAGAATTTGCATTGAATTGTTGCTGAAATTCATACACACATTTGCTCATATTCACATACGTAAAGATCAAGTTTGACCAAAAGCTGACTAGATTTAACCATTGTTGACTTGAGTTGACTAGTTTCGAAAAGAATTTTGAAATAATTAAATAAAATTATTTAATTAAATGGAGTACTTACTTCTAATTAATTAAACAAAGTTATTTAATTAAATGAGAAGCCATTCTTAATTAATAAAATGAAGTTATTTAATTAAATAAGAAAAGTGTCTCTAATTAATTAAAGATTATTTAATTAAATAGAAAAAGTAATTATGAGAGCATACCTCATTTTATTAAATTAAATATCTCAACAAAATCTTCCTTCAGTTCAAAAAGAGAAATTTTTAGTTAACTATTGATAAAAAATGAGTTAAATCAGTTAACTCCTTTTTTTACGCAAATTGAATAAGTTAACTCCCTATTTTATTCAAATTAAATCTGTTAACTCCCTTTAATTTGGAAATCTCCCTTTATGACTGAACTTCACCTTTAATCCTGACCGTTGATTGAAATCGATCTCAACCGTTGATGAATTCAGGGAAAGTCTATTTAAGAGGCCCTCATCTCTTTATTTTGAAAGGTTGAATGAGAATTTGCATCGAATTGTTGCTAGAATTCATACTCACACTTGCTCATATTCACATACGCAAAGATTAAGTTTGACCAAAAGTTGACCAAATTTAACCACGGTTGACTTGAGTTGACTAGTTTCGAAAAGAATTTTAAAATAATTAAAGAAAATTATTTAATTAAATGGAGTACATACTTCTAATTAATTAAAAAAAGTTATTTAATTAAATGAGAAGCCATTCCTAATTCATTAAATGAAGTTATTTAATTAAATAAAAAAAGTGTCTCTAATTAATTAAAGATTATTTAATTAAATAGAAAAAGTAATTATGAGAGAATATCTCATTTTATTAAATTAAATATCTCAAAAAAATCTCTCTTTAGTTCAAAAAGGGAAATTTCCAGTTCATTATTGATGAAAAATGAGTTAAATCAGTTAACTCCTTTTTCTACTAAAATTGAATCAGTTAACTAGTTATTTTACTCAAATTAAATCTGTTAACTCTCTTTAATTTGGAAATCTCCCTTTATGACTAAACTTCACCTTTAATCCTAACCGCTAATTGAAATCGATCTCAACCATTGATAAATTTCAGGAAAGTCTATTTAACAGACACTCATCTCTTCATTTTAAAAGGTCGAATGAGAATTTGCATCGAATTGTTGTTGGAATTCATACACACATTTGCTCATATTCACATATGCAAAAATCAAGTTTGACAAAATTTTTACCATATTTAACCACGGTTGACTTGAGTTAATTAGTTTCAAAAAGAATTTTAAAATAATTAAACAAAATTATTTAGTTAAATGTAGTACTTACTTCTAATTAATTAAACAAAGTTGTTTAATTAAATGAGAAGCCATTCCTAATTAATTAAATGAAGTTATTTGATTAAACAAGAAAAGTGTCTCTTATTAATTAAAGTTTATTTAATTAAATAAAAAAAGTAATTATGAGAGCATATCTCATTTTATTAAATTAAATATCTCAACAAAATCTCTCTTCAGTTCAAAAAGGGAAATTTTCAGTTCACTATTGATCAAAAATGAGGTAAATTAGTTAACTCATTTTTCTACTCAATTTGAATCAGTTAACTCTTTATTTTACTCAAATTAAATTTGTTAACTCCCTTTAATTTGGAAATCTCCCTTTATGACTGAACTTCACCTTTAATCCTGACTATTGATTGAAATCGATCTCAACCGTTGATGAATTCCAGAAAAGTCTATTTAAGAGACCCTCATCTCTTTATTTTGAAAGGTTGAATGATAATTTGCATCGAATTGTTGCTGGAATTCATACTCACAATTTGCTCATATTCACATACACAAAGATCAAGTTTGACCAAAAGTTCACCAGATTTAACCACGGTTGACTTGAGTTGACTAGTTTCGAAAAGAATTTTGAAATAATTAAATGAAATTATTTAATTAAATGGAGTACTTACTTCTAATTAATTAAAAAAAATTATTTAATTAAATGAGAAGCCATTCCTAATTAATTAAATGAAGTTATTTAATTAAATAAGAAAATTGTCTCTAATTAATCAAATATTATTTAATTAAATAGAAAAAGTAATTATGAGAGCATATCTCATTTTATTAAATTAAATATCTCAACAAAATCTCTCTTCAGTTCAAAAAGGGAAATGTCCAATTCACTATTGATCAAAAATGAGTTAAATCAGTTAACTCCTTTTTCTACTCAAATCGAATCAGTTAACTCCTTATTTTAATTAAATTAACTCTGTTAACTCCTTTTAATTTGGAAATTTTCCTTTCTGACTGAACTTCACCTGTAATTCTGACCGTTGATTGAAATCGATCTCAACCATTGATGAATTCCAGAAAAGTCAATTTAAGAGACCCTCATCTCTTCATTTTGAAAGGTTGAATGTGAATTTACATCGAATTGTTGCTGGAATTCATACTCACATTTGCTCATATTCACATACGCAAAGATCAAGTTTGACCAAAAGATGACCAGATTTAACAACGATTGACTTGATTTGGTTAGTTTCGAAAAGAATTTTGAAATAATTAATAAAAATTATTTAATTAAATGGAGTACTTACTTCTAATTAATTAAACAAAGTTATTTAATTAAATGAGAAGCCATTCCTAATTAATTAAATGAAGTTATTTAATTAAATAAAAAAAGTGTCTCTAATTAATTAAAGATTATTTATTTAAATAAAAAAAGTAATTATAAGAGCATATCTCATTTTATTAAATTAAATATCTCAACAAAATCTCTCTTCAGTTCAAAAAGGGAAATTTTCAGATCACTATTGATCAAAAATGAGTTAAATCAGTTAACTCCTTTTTCTACTCAAATTGAATCAATTAACTTCTTATTTTACTCAAATTAAATTTGTTAACTCCCTTTAATTTTGAAATCTCCCTTTATGACTAAACTTCACCTTTAATCCTGACCGTTGATTGAAATCGATCTCAACTGTCGATGAATTCTATGAAAGTCTATTTAAGAGACCCTCATCACTTCATTTTGAAAGGTTGAATGAGAATTTGCATCGAATTGTTGCTAGAATTCATAATCACATTTGCTCATATTCAGATACACAGAGAACAAGTTTGACCAAAAGTTTACCAGATTTAACCACGGTTGACTTGAGTTGACTAGTTTCGAAAATAATTTTAAAAAAATTAAACGAAATTATTTAATTAAATCGAGTACTTACTTTTAATTAATTAAAAAAGTTATTTAATTAAATGAGAAGCCATTCCTAATTAATTAAATGAAATTATTTTATTAAATAAGAAAAGTGTCTCTAATTAATTAAAGATTATTTAATTAAATAGAAAAAGTAATTATAAGACCATATCTCATTTTATTAAATTAAATATCTCAACAAAATCTCTATTCAGTTCAAAAAGGGAAATTTCCAGTTCACTATTGATCATAAATGAGTTAAATGAGTTAACTCCTTTTTTTCTACTCAAATTGAATCAGCTAACATCTTATTTTACTCAAATTAAATCTGTTAACTCCTTTTAATTTGGAAATCTCCCTTTATGACTGAACTTCACCTTTAATCCTGACCGTTGTTTGAAATTGATCTAAACTGTTGATGAATTCCAGGAAAGTCTATTTAAGAGACCCTCACCTCTTCATTTTGAAAGGTTGAACGAGAATTTGCATCGAATTGTTGCTGGAATTCATACTCACATTTGCTCATATTCATATACGCAGAGATCAAGTTTGACCAAAGGTTGATCAGATTTAACCACGATTGACTTGAGTTGATTAGTTTCGAAAAGAATTTTGAAATAATTTTAAAAAATTATTTAATTAAATGGAGTACTTACTTCTAGATAATTAAACAAAGTTATTTAATTAAATGAGGAGGCATTTCTAATTAATTAAATAAAGTTATTTAATTAAATAAGAAAAGTGTCTCTAATTAATTAAATATTATTTAATCAAATAGAAAAAGTAATTATGAGAGCATATCTCATTTTATTAAATTAAATATCTCAACAAAATCTCTCTTTAGTTCACAAAGGGAAATTTCTAGTTCACTATTGATAAAAAATGAGTTAAATCAATTAACTCTTTTTTCTACTCAAATTCAATCAGTTAACTCCTTATTTTACTCAAATTAAATCTCTTAACTCCTTTTAATTATGAAATCTCCCTTTATGACTGAACTTCACCTTTAATTCTGACCATTGATTGAAATCGATTTCAATCATTGATGAATTCCAGAAAAGTCTATTTAAGAGACCCTCATCTCTTCATTTTGAAAGGATGAATGAGAATTTGCATTGAATTGTTTTTGGAATTCATACTCACATTTTCTCATATTCACATACGCAGAGATCAAGTTTGACGAAAGGTTGACCAGATTTAACCACGGTTGACTTGAGTTGACTAATTTTGAAAAGAATTTTAAAATAATTAAATAAAATTATTTAATTAAATAGAGTACTTACTTCTAATTAATTAAACAAAGTTATTTAATTAAATGACAAGCAATTCCTAATTAATTAAATGAAGTTATTTAATTAAATAAGAAAAGTGTCTCTAATTAATTAAAGATTATTTAATTAAATAGAAAAAGTATTTATGAGAGCATATCTCATTTTATTAAATTAAATATCTCAACAAAATCTCTCTTCAGTTCAAAAAGGGAAATTTTCAGTTCACTATTGATAAAAAATGAGTTAAATTAGTTAACTCTTTCTTCTACTCAAATTGAATCAGTTAACTCTTTATTTTACTCAAATTAAATCTGTTAACTCCCTTTAATTTAGAAATCTCCCTTTATGACTGAACTTTACGTTTAATCTTGACCACTGATTGAAATCGATCTCAACCGTTGATGAATTCTAAGAAAGTCTGTTTAAGAGACCCTCATCTCTTCATTTTGAAAGGTTGAATGAAAATTTGCATCAAATTGTTGCTGGAATTCTTACTTACATTTGCTCATATTTACATACATAGAGATCAAGTTTGACCAAAAGTTGACCAGATTTAACCACGGTTGACTTGGGTTGACTAGTTTCGAAAAGAATTTTAAAATAATTAAATGGAGTACTTACTTATAATTAATTAAACAAAGTTATTTAATTAAATGAGAAGCCATTCCTAATTAATTAAATGAAGTTATTTAATTAAATAAGAAAAGTCTCTCTAATTAAATGAAGATTATTTAATTAAATAGAAAAAGTAATTATGAGAGCATATCTCATTTTATTAAGTTAAATATCTCAAGAAAATCTCTCTTCAATTCAAAAAGGCAAATTTTCAGTTTACTATTGATCAAAAATGAGTTAAATCAGTTAACTCTTTTTTCTACTCAAATTGAATTAGTTAACTCCTTATTTTACTCAAATTAAATCTGTTAACTTATAATGCCCCGCCAAGGGATCCAAAGAATTAACCTAGAATTTCACTAAGTTTGGTAACATTTAAAAAAAAAAAAAAAAACATGAAAGTAAATACCACGTATAACTTTTACATAATAACGGAAGCAATAGCAATGTGCATCTAAAAGTAAACATAACATACATATTGTGATATGAATATCAGGATTTAACTGTGTGATTTTGAGTCAAACTCGATGACCCATGTTTCATGAGTAGTGATTCAACATGAATCCATCTCTCATGAGAATAAATGGAACACTTACCACTCATTGGATCTAGGTGATGCTCACAGGGGTGAAGCACCGGGACTTCCCGGGAGGTCACCCATCTCAGTACTACTCCAGCCTGAGCGCGCTTAACTACAGAGTTTCCTCCATAGTTAAACCCAAAGCTTGCAACCCCATTTGCAAAACCTTCACCAAGTGTTGTGCCTTATGAACCATTCATTAGAAAGCCCCTTAAGCTCATCAATTGATAAGTAGGAGATAATTTCCACAGCTAGTCAAATTGTGATATGAATATCAGGATTTAACTGTGTGATTTTGAGTCAAACTCGATGACCCATGTTTCATGAGTAGTGATTCAACATGAATCCATCTCTCATGAGAATACATAACTGATTTCATTCTTTAAGAATCCCTTAACGTTGAGTTATATGTAAATTAACTAACATACATGAATCCATCTAGTACAACATCTACATGAAATAATAATGATAAGTCCAATGTTCATACATTACATTTCCAAATGCTCAGTCATCCTCTGTACATGTCACAGGGTATGACAAGCTCAAAGAATATACATATGTGAAATAAGGTACATCATCCTATTCTAATCCATGATACATGAAAGACAATCACATGACACTCATGATACATCATCATAGAATACATATACATCCATCAGAAGATCAAACATAATTAACTAAGTGCACGATTTCTCCCAACCGTTAATAGCATCATTAGACCATCATGGGCCCTAGCCATTCCTCTGTGCATAACATCCCAAATCACCGAAGAGATCATCAATTTTAACATAGTAGGAATGTCACTCCTAACATATATAACATCATATGTAGAAAGAAATCTAACATGCAAATATAAGCATAAGATAAAATCATCTAACATATGCTAACCATCAATGAAAGGATACATATCCACCATCATGAAGAATGCATCAACCACGATGTCTCAATGAATCTCAAATGATAAGAGTGGAAAATACACTACCACCTGACCGTGTGGTACCTAAGTGGTCCACTCCCACCGTGCTGAAGAGATAATCTCAAGTCCCAAACAGGCTATCCATAACACATAGCACAAACCTCTATAGTCCATGACTCCTAAAAGTATACTAACTCAAAGGTTCCAATCACGAAACTGACATCTACTTCCCAGAGGCACACAATGACATGTAGGAACCTACTATGCAAGAGGGAAAGTGTCATCGCATTTATCATGTACAAGTTACCCTGGCAGTTAGCTTAACTCCACGGGTCCATACTGATCTCATGCGGCCACTAGTATCCTCTCATACTGACAAGGCATACTATGGAATGCAAGGTCGCAACCATGCATTCTCACTACTCCCATCCTAGCCTATACAAGCACTCAAGGCATGGACGAGAACCAAAACACTTATCTTTTTAGGTTCATTCAGTTAGTATTAGGTGTGAATGTTATCACTTATTAATCCAACTTACAATGAGTTACCCTGGTAGCCTCTTAGGGCCCCGACCCCCATTGCAAGCCACTTCTTGTCACTACATGCAAATATCCTACCCTAATGCTCATGGAATCATAAATCTCAAAATCACAAAAATAATCAATAATAAAATCATCAAATAAAACCATCAAATCTCCATGAGCAAACATCCATAGAAAATCATGACCACAACAGCTCTCTATTGGCAACTGAAGCATCACATAACCATGGTTGGGTTATAAAGATAAAGATTAAAACATCATCATGGCATCATAATCACATAACCCCCAAACCTCTGGTACACGTCCTATACTAGTCAACACTAGTCAACCCAAAACCCAAAACAATAGCATAAGGAATACACAATGTAAACACATGTTTTGGTTTTGCTAAGTTTTTGAATTTTAAAAGTCTCAGTTTACATTTTTCCAAATTATATCAAGTGGAGAAATTTCACATTTTTCCTAACCCAACTATTCATTTGATAGATAAAAGTTTCTCCATTAGACTCAATTTTCTAATTGATTTATATGACATTTTTTGAAAATTGACATTCTCAATGAATCAAAAACTTTGATTATATATTCTAATAATTAATATTAATTAAAAAAAACTCAGTTTAATTAAATTGATTGTTAATATCTCTTCATAATTGACAAGCTTAATAGCAGTATTTTAATCATTAAAAGAGTGATCCATTAATTGAGAACTTTATAATAATCATTTATAGTTAATAATATAAATATACATATATATATATACTTGTATATATATATATATATATATATATATACATATTAAAAAAAAAAAAACATTTAATAAAAAAAATAATAATAATCAAACCGTAATTCGCAAATTGCAAATTGCAAAATTGCGTCACAACCTTGGAAGTCAATTCATATATATCTATATCACTGCACAGAGGAGGTATCGTGCGGGCCTGCTGTCGCAGGCCTGCGACAGTGTCGCACAGCCTGCGGCAGCAGTGCCGCCGGCCTCTGCCACATATACATAGTGGGGTGAGGGTATGGGCTCGGCCCTCCCCACCCACCTCAATTTGCATTAAATTTTTAAAAAAAAAATAAAAAATCGCTTATGCATTTTCCATTCGCGAGTATGCGATTCGATTTTTAAATAAAGTTCAACATTTTTCAAAAAACATTTTTGATTAATGATATTCATTTTTTTTAATTAAATATATATATTATATATACATATGTATGTATATATATATATATATATATACTTGCAGAATTAAAAAAAAACATCATAGCATATAATCATGTATACATATTTATATATATAATTGCATATGTGTGTGTGTGTGTGTGTGTGTGCAGATTAAAAAATATAAACATGTATATACACAGTTTATTTAGAAATTCTAATTTTCAAAAATTTCTTATATACTTTGATCTCAAATTTATCCAATAAATAATCTAATGGGTATGGCTATGAATTAACCCTAGCCTCATTTTCTCTTTTTTTTTTTAAATCCATGCATATAAAATTCTCAAATAAATTTAATTTTCCAAATTGAAAATGCATACAATAAAAATATGAAATTCCTCAGAAGACATATGGAAGACATGAAGAAGACAGGAATGCATGATGTGGAAATAGCATAAGAAAAATTACAAGAATCTACCTGGATTCTGATGCTAATTCACTTTTCCTCAGAAAACCCGCAGAGCAAGCTCCCTTCTTCAAAGTTCTTGAGTCCTCCAATCCTCCAATTGCTCTCCACGCTCTCTCTAAGCTTCTATGAATGCCTGAATATAAAGAGCTCTCAAAAAACCTTTAGAATGCTTCTTGAAATCGCTAAAAGGTGTCACCAACTAAGCATGGGTCTTCTCCAACCTTTTTGCTGAGTCATAAAGTTGTAGACACCTTATACTTAATTGATGCACTAACCCCCCCGTGTTGTAGACACATGTTAATTCTCATGCAAGCTTATAACTCCAATAATTTCTATTTAAATTTTATAATTTTCATTTTAATTTTTATAACTTTTATTATTATTATTTTATTTATTACTTTATTATTATTTTATAATTATTATTAATTTTAATTTCTAGTTTTTTTTTATTTAATTCATTTTTTCCAATAATTCACATTTAATTAATTACAATCAAAATATCAAAGATCATGATATTTTATTAATTTTCTCAAATAAACAATTAATTAATTAAATCTATTTGTTAAGACTTAATTAATCAAAAATTCACCATAGACCTCCAAGATAAAATATGAAAACCCATCATTGAACAAATCATACAAAATAAATCTAAAGGGTTAAAAATCATGAAATATGTCATCCGACACATCCGGTGGGTACTCGACTCTGATACTTGTCCTAACTCACTAGGACAAATGGTTTTTAGGTTTGGGATTTTGACTTGAGAATTTATCTCCCTAAGCTAAATACACAATGGCAGGAAGTGGTGCATCGTGTAGATCTCGACTAAGCAGGTGACTACGACTCCCTTCCTTAACCACATCAAAAATGCCATACAATAAGAAAACATGCACACCATACACATGCAAGTATGGGGTAAGTAACCATAATAAAATCATGAGATAATAAACCATCTAAATAATCATCATTAATAACTGAAAACAATGTAATGATCATCATACATACATGAAATGTAAAGTCTAAATGATCTCATCATATATCAACTGAATCCATATCATAATATCTGATAGTGTCAAAACAACACCACCAAACCATCAACATAAAACTAGTCTACATAGTCTAATAATAATAGCAACAATAAATTTAGAAAAGATGTGAACGAGGGTAGGCACTATATAACTCCCTTTAATTTGAAAATCTCTCTTTATGACTAAACTTCACCTTTAATCCTGACCGCTGATTGAAATTGATCTCAACCGTTAATAAATTTCAGGAAAGTCTATTTAAGAGACTCTCATTTCTTCATTTTGAAAGGTTGAATGAGAATTTACATCGAATTGTTGTTGGAATTCATACTCATATTTGCTCATATTCACATACGCAAATATCAACTTTGACCAAAAGTTGACCAGATTTAACCATGGTTGACTTGAGTTGATTAGTTTTGAAAAGAATTTTGAAATAATTAAACAAAATTATTTAATTATATGGAGTACTTACTTCTAATTAATTAAACAAAGTTATTTAATTAAATGAGAAGCCATTCCTAATTAATTAAATGAAGTTATTTAATTAAATAAGAAAAGTGTCTCTAATTAATTAAAGATTACTCAATTAAATAGAAAAAGAAATTATGAGAGCATATCTCATTTTATTAAATTAAATATCTCAACAAAATCTCTTTTCAGTTCAAAAACAGAAATTTCCAGTTCACTATTGATCAAAAATGAGATAAATGAGTTAACTCCTTTTTCTACTCAAATTGAATCAGTTAACTGCTTATTTTACTCAAATTAAATTTGCTAACTCTCTTTAATTTGGAAATCTCCCTTTATGATTGAACTTCACCTTTAATCCTGACCACAGATTGAAATCGATCTCAACCGTTGATGAATTTCAGGAAAGTCTATTTAAGAGACCCTCATCTCTTCATTTTGAAAGGTTGAATGAGAATTTGCATCGAATTGTTGCTGGAATTCATACTCAAATTTGCTCATATTGACATACGCAAAGATCAAGTTTGACCAAAAGTTGACCAGATTTAACCACGATTGACTTGAGTTGACTAGTTTCAAAAAAAAAATTAAAATACTTAAACTAAATTAATTAATTAAATGGAGTACTTCTTATTAATTAAACAAAGTTATTTAATTAAATGACAAGCCATTCCTAATTAATTAAATGAAATTATTTAATTAAACAAGAAAAGTGTCTCTAATTAATTAAAGATTACTTAATTAAATAGAAAAAGTAATTATGAGAACATATCTCATTTTATTAAATTAAATATCTCAAAAAAATCTCTCTTCATTTCAAAAAGGAAATTTCCAGTTCACTATTGATAAAAAACGAGTTAAATAAGTTAACTCCTTTTTCTTCTCAAATTGAATCAGTTAACTCCTTATTTTACTCAAATTAAATCTGTTAACACCCTTTAATTTAGAAATCTCCCTTTATGACTGAACTTCACCTTTAATCCTGACCGCAGATTGAAATCAATCTCAACCATTGATGAATTCCAAGAAAGTCTATTTAAGAGACCCTCATCTCTTCATTTTGAAAGGTTGAATGAGAATTTGCATCGAATTGTTGCTAGAATTCATACTCACATTTGCTCATATTCACATACGCAAATAACAAGTTTGAAAAAAAGTTGACCACATTTAACCACGGTTGAGTTGAGTTGACTAGTTTCGAAAAGAATTTTGAAATAATTAAATGAAATTACTTAATTAAATGGAGTACTTACTTCTAATTAATTAAACAAAGTTATTTAATTAAATGAGAAGCCATTCCTAATTAATTAAATGAAGTTATTTAATTAAATAAGAAAAGTGTCTCTAATTAATTAAAGATTACTTAATTAAATAGAAAAAAGTATTTATGAGAGTATATCTCATTTTATTAAATTAAATATCTCAACAAAATCTCTCTTCGATTCAAATAGGGAAATTTCCAGTTCACTATTGATAAAAAATGAGTTAAATCAGTTAACTCCTTTTTCTACTCAAATTGAATGAGTTAACTGCTTATTTTACTCAAATTAAATTTGTTAACTCTCTTTAATTTGGAAATCTTCCTTTATGACTATACTTCAGCTTTAATCTTAACCGCTGATTGAAATCGATCTCAACCGTTGATAAATTCCAGGAAAGCTTATTTAAGAGACCCTCATCTC
Source organism: Cupressus sempervirens (assembly GCA_028749045.1). Classification (NCBI taxonomy): domain Eukaryota; kingdom Viridiplantae; phylum Streptophyta; class Pinopsida; order Cupressales; family Cupressaceae; genus Cupressus; species Cupressus sempervirens. The sequence goes on from CM053783.1 coordinate 116,806,730, forward strand.
TTCATTTTGAAAGGTTGAATGAGAATTTGCATCGAATTGTTGTTGGAATTCATACTCACATTTGCTCATATTCACATACGCCAAGATCAAGTTTGACCAAAAGTTGACCAGATTTAACCACGGTTGACTTGAGTTGACTAGTTTCAAAAAGAATTTTGAAATAATTAAATGAAATTACTTAATTAAATGGAGTACTTACTTCTAACTAATTAGACAAAGTTATTTAATTAAATGGGAAACCATTCTTAATTAATTAAATGAAGTTATTTAATTAAATAATAAAAGTGTCTCTAATTAATTAAAGATTATTTAATTAAATAGAAAAAGTAATTATGAGAGCATATCTCATTTTATTAAATTAAATATCTCAACAAAATCTCTCTTCGGTTCAAAAAGGAAAATTTCTAGTTCGCTATTGATAAAAAAATGAGTTAAATGAGTTAACTCTTTTTTCTACTCAAATTGAATCAGTTAACTCCTTATTTTACTCAAATTAAATCTGTTAACTCCCTTTAATTTGGAAATCTCCCTTTATGACTGTACTTCACCTTTAATCCTAACCGCTGATAGAAATCGATCTCAACCGTTGATGAATTCCAAGAAAGTCTATTTAAGAGACCCTCATTTCTTCATTTTGAAAGGTTGAATGAGAATTTGCATCGAACTGTTGCAGGAATTCATACTCGCATTTTCTCATATTCATATACGCAAAGATCAAGTTTGATCAAAAGTTGACCAGATTTAACCACGGTTGACTTGAGTTGACTAGTTTCGAAAAGAATTTTGAAATAATTTAACGAAATTACTTAATTAAATGGAGTACTTCTAATAAATTAAACAAAGTTATTTAATTAAATGAGAAGCCATTCCTAATTAATTAAATAAAGTTATTTAATTAAATAAGAAAAGTGTCTCTAATTAATTAAAGATTACTTAATTAAATAGAAAAACTAATTATGAGAGCATATCTCATTTTATTAAATTAAATATCTCAACAAAATCTCTCTTTAGTTCAAAAAGGGAAATTTCCAGTTCACTATTGATAAAAAATGAGTTAATTGAGTTAAAGGGAAATTTCCAGTTCACTATTGATAAAAAATGAGTTAATTGAGTTAACTCCTTTTTCTACTCAAATTGAATCAGTTAACTCCTTATTTTACTCAAATTAAATTTGTTAACTCCCTTTAATTTAGAAATCTCCCTTTATATCTGAACTTCACCTTTAATCCTGACCACTGATTGAAATTGATCGCAACCATTGATGAATTCAAGAAAAATCTATTTAAGAGACCCTCATTTCTTCATTTTGAAAGGTTGAATGAGAATTTGCATCGAATTGTTGTTGGAATTTGTACTCACATTTGCTCATATTCACATACGCAAAGATCAAGTTTAACCAAAAGTTGATCAGATTTAACCACGATTGACTTGAGTTGACTAGTTTCGAAAAGAATTTTGAAATAATAAAATGAAATTATTTAATTAAATAGAGTACTTACTTCTAATTAATTAAACAACATTATTTAATTAAATGAGAAGCCATTCCTAATTAATTAAATGAAGTTATTTAATTAAATAAGAAAAGTGTCTCTAATTGAATCAGTTAACTCCTTATTTTACTCAAATTAAATTTGTTAACTCATTTTAATTTGAAAATCTTCCTTTATGACAGAACTTCACTTTTAATACTGACCGCTGATTGAAATCGATCTCAACCGTTGATGAATTTCAGGAAAGTCTATTTAAGAGACCCTCATCTTTTCATTTTGAAATGTTGAATAAAAATTTGCATCGAATTGTTGCTAGAATTTATACTAACATTTACTCATATTCACATACGCAAAGATCAAGTTTGACCAAAAGTTGACCAGATTGAACCACGGTTGACTTGAGTTCAGTAGTTTCAATTTTTTTTTAAAAATAATTAAATGAAATTATTTAATTAAATGGAGTACTTACTTCTAATTAATTAAAAAAAGTTATTTAATTAAATGAGAAACCATTCCTATTTAATTAAATGAAGTTATTTAATTAAATAAGAAAATTTTCTTTAATTAATTAAAGATTACTTAATTAAATAGAAAAAGTAATTATGAGAGCATATCTCATTTTATTAAATTAAATATCTCAACAAAATCACTCTTCAGTTCAAAAAGGGAAATTTTCAGTTCACTATTGATAAAAAATGAGTTAATTGAGTTAAAGGGAAATTTCCAGTTCACTATTGATAAAAAATGAGTTAATTGAGTTAACTCCTTTTTCTACTCAAATTGAATCAGTTAACTCCTTATTTTACTCAAATTAAATTTGTTAACTCCCTGTAATTTAGAAATCTCCCTTTATATCTGAACTTCACCTTTAATCCTGACCACTGATTGAAATCGATCGCAACCGTTGATGAATTCAAGAAAAATCTATTTAAGAGACCCTCATTTCTTCATTTTGAAAGGTTGAATGAGAATTTGCATTGAATTGTTGCTGGAATTTGTACTCACATTTGCTCATATTCACATACGCAAAGATCAAGTTTAACCAAAAGTTGATCAGATTTAACCACGGTTGACTTGAGTTGACTAGTTTCGAAAAGAATTTTGAAATTATAAAATGAAATTATTTAATTAAATAGAGTACTTACTTCTAATTAATTAAACAACATTATTTAATTAAATGAGAAGCCATTCCTAATTAATTAAATGAAGTTATTTAATTAAATAAGAAAAGTGTCTCTAATTGAATCAGTTAACTCCTTATTTTACTCAAATTAAATTTGTTAACTCATTTTAATTTGAAAATCTCCCTTTATGACAGAACTTCACTTTTAATACTGACCGCTGATTGAAATCGATCTCAACCGTTGATGAATTTCAGGAAAGTCTATTTAAGAGACCCTCATCTTTTCATTTTGAAATGTTGAATAAAAATTTGCATCGAATTGTTGCTGGAATTTATACTAACATTTACTCATATTCACATACGCAAAGATCAAGTTTGACCAAAAGTTGACCAGATTGAACCACGGTTGACTTGAGTTCAGTAGTTTCAATTTTTTTTTAAAAATAATTAAATGAAATTATTTAATTAAATGGAGTACTTACTTCTAATTAATTAAAAAAAGTTATTTAATTAAATAAGAAACCATTCCTATTTAATTAAATGAAGTTATTTAATTAAATAAGAAAATTTTCTTTAATTAATTAAAGATTACTTAATTAAATAGAAAAAGTAATTATGAGAGCATATCTCATTTTATTAAATTAAATATCTCAACAAAATCACTCTTCAGTTCAAAAAGGGAAATTTCCTGTTCAGTATTGATAAAAAATGAGTTAAATCAGTTAACTCCTTTTTCTACTCAAATTGAATCAGTTAACTCCTTATTTTACTCAAATTAAATCTTTTAACTCCCTTTAATTTGGAAATCTTCCTTTATGACCGAACTTCACCTTTAATCCTGACTGTTGATTGAAATCGATCTCAACTATTGATGAATTCTAGGAAAGTCTATTTAAGAGAGCCTCATCTCTTCATTTTGAAAGGTTGAATGAGAATTTGCATCGAATTGTTGCTGGAATTCATACTCACATTTGCTCATGTTCACATACGCAGAGATCAAGTTTGACCATAAGTTGACTAAATTTAACAATGGTTGACTTGAATTGACTAGTTTCAAAAAGAATTTTGAAATAATTAAACGAAATTATTTAATTAAATGGAGTACTTACTTCTAATTAATTAAACAAATTTATTTAATTAAATGAGAAGCCATTCCCAATTAATTAAATGAAGTTATTTAATTAAATAAGAAAAGTGTCTCTAATTAATGAAAGATTATTTAATTAAATAGAATAAGTAATTATGAGAGCATATCTCATTTTATTAAATTTAATATCTCAACAAAATTTCTCTTCAGTTCAAAAAGGGAAATTTTCAGTTCACTATTGATCAAAAATGAGTTAAATCAATAAACTCCTTTTTCTACTCAAATTGAATCAGTTAACTCCTTATTTTACTCAAATTAAATCTGTTAACTCCCTTTAATTTGAAAATCTCGCTTTATGACTGAACTTCATCTTTAATTCTGACCGCTGATTGAAATCGATCTCAATCGTTGATGAATTCTAGGAAAGTCTATTTAAGAGACCCTCATCTCTTTATTTTGAAAGGTTGAATGAGAATTTGCGTCAAATTGTCGCTAGAGTTCATACTCACATTTGCTCATATTCACATACTCAAAGATCAAATTTGACAAAAAGTTGACCAGATTTAACCACGGTTGACTTGACTTGACTACTTTCGAAAAGAATTTTGATATAATTAAACAAAATTATTTAATTAAAAGGAGTAATTACTTCTAATTAATTACACAAAGTTATTTAATAAAATGAGAAGCCATTCCTAATTAATTAAATGAATTTATTTTATTAAATAAGAAATGTGTCTCTAAATATTTAAAGATTACTTAATTAAATAGAAAAAGTAATTATTAGAGCATATCTCATTTTATTAAATTAAATATCTCAAAAAAATCTCTCTTCAGTTCAAATAGGGAAATTTCCAATTCACTATTGACAAAAAATGAGTTAAATCAGTTAACTCATTTTTCTACTCGAATTGAATCAGTTAACTCTTTATTTTACTCAAATTAAATCTGTTAACTCTTTTTAATTTGAAAATCTCCCTTTATGACTGAATTTCACCTTTAATCTTGACCGCTGATTGAAATCGATCTCAACCGTTGATGAATTCTAAGAAAGTCTATTTAAGAGACCCTCATCTCTTCATTTTGAAAGGTTGAATGATAATTTGCATCGAATTGTTGTTGGAATTCATAGTCACATTTATTCATATTCACATACACAAAGATAAAGTTTGCCCAAAAGTTGACCAGCTTTAACAATGGTTGACTTGAGTTGACTAGTTTCGAAAATAATTTTAAAATAATTAAACAAAATTATTTAATTAAGTGGAGTACTTAGTTCTAATTAATTAAACAAAGTTATTTAATTAAATGAGAAGCCATTGCTAATTAATTAAATGAATTTATCTAATTTGATAAGAAAAGTGTCTCTAATTAATTAAAGATTACTTAATTAAGTAGAAAAAGTAATTATGAGAGCATATCTCATTTTATTAAATTAAATATATCAACAAAATCTCTCTTCAGTTCAAAAAGGAAAATTTTCAGTTGACTATTGATCAAAAATGAGTTAAATCAGTTAACTCTTTTTTCCACTCAAATTGAATTAGTTAACTCCTTATTTTACTAAGATTAAATCTGTTAACTCCCTTTAACTTGGAAATCTCCCTTTATGACTGAACTTCACCTTTAATCCTAACTGCTGATTGAAATCGATCTCAACCGTTGATGAATTCCACGAAAGTCTATTTAAGAGACCCTCATCTCTTCATTTTGAAAGGTTGAATGAGAATTTGCATCGAATTGTTGTCGGAATTCATACTCACATTTACTCCTATTCACATACGCAAAGATCAAGTTTGACCAAAAGATGACTGGATTGAACCACGGTTGACTTGAGTTCACTAGTTTCAATTTTTTTTTGAAATAATTAAACGAAATTATTTAATTAAGTGGAGTACTTACTTCTATCTAATTAAACAAAGTTATTTAATTAAATGAGAAGCCATTCCTAATTAATTAAATGAATTTATTTAATTAAATAATAAAAGTGTCTCTAATTAATTAAAATTTACTTAATTAAATAGAAAAAGTAATTATGAGAGCATATCTCATTTTATTAAATTAAATATCTCAACAAAATCACTCTTCAGTTCAAAAAGAAAAATTTCCTGTTCACTATAGATAAAAAATGAGTTAAATCAATTAACTCCTTTTTTTACTCAAATTGAATAAGTTAACTCATTATTTTACTCAAATTAAATCTGTTAACTCCCTTTCATTTGAAAATCTTCCTTTATGACTGAACTTCACCTTTAATCTTGACCGTTGATTGAAATCGATCTCAACTATTAATGAATTCAAGGAAAGTCTATTTAAGAGACCCTCATCTCTTCATTTTGAAAGGTTGAAAGAGAATTTGCATCGAATTGTTGTTGGAATTCATACTCACATTTGCTCTTATTCACATATGCAAAGATCATGTTTGACCAAAAGTTGACCAGATTTAACCATGGTTGACTTGAGTTGACTAGTTTGGAAAAGAATTTTGAAATAATTAAAAAAATTATTTAAATAAATGGAGTACTTACTTGTAATTAATTAAACAAATTTATTTAATTAAACGAGAAGCCATTCCTAATTAATTAAATGAAGTTATTTAATTAAATAAGAAAAGTGTCTCTAATTAATTAAAGATTACTTAATTAAATAGAAAAAGTAATTATGAGAGCATATCTCATTTTATTAAATTAAATATTTCAACAAAATCTTTCTTCAGTTTAAAAAGGGAAATTTCTGGTTCACTATTGATAAAAAATGAGTTAAATCAGTTAACTCTTTTTTCTCCTCAAATTGAATCAGTTAACTCCTTATTTTACTCAAATTAAATTTGTTAACACCCTTTAATTTGGAAATCTCCCTTTATGACTGAACTTCACCGTTAATCCTGACCGTAGATTGAAATCAATCTCAACCGTTAATGAATCTCAGGAAAGTCTATTTTAGAGACCCTCAATTCTTCATTTTGAAAGGTTGAATTAGAATTTGCATCGAATTTTTGCTAGAATTCATACTCACTTTTGCTCATATTCACATACGCAAAGATCAAGTTTGACCAAAAGTTTACCAGATTTAACGACGATTGACCTGAGTTGACTAGTTTCAAAAATAATTTTAAAATATTTAAACGAAATTATTTAATTAAATGGAGTACTTACTTCTAATTAATTAAACAAAGTTATTTAATTAAATGAGAAGCCATTCCTAATTAATTAAATGAAGTTATTTAATTAAATAAGAAAACTGTCTCTAATTAATTAAAGATTACTTAATTAAATAGAAAAAGTAATTATGAGAGCATATTTCATTTTATTAAATTAAATATCTCAACAAAATCTCTCTTCAGTTCAAAAAGAGAAATTTCCAGTTCACTATTGATAAAAAATGAGTTAAATCAGTTAACTCCTTTTTCTACTCAAATTGAATTAGTTAGCTCCTTATTTTATTCAAATTAAATCTTTTAACTCCCTTTAATTTGAAAATCTCCCTTTATGACTGAACTTCACCTTTAATCCTGACCGCTGATTGAAATCGATATCAACCGTTGATGAATTTCAGGAAAGTCTGTTTAAGAGACCCTCATCTCTTCATTTTGAAAGGTTGAATGAGAATTTGTATCAAATTGTTGCTAGAATTCATACTCACATTTGCTCATATTCACATACGCAAAGATCAAGTTTGACAAAAAACTGACCAGATTTAACCTCGGTTGACTTGAGTTGACTACTTTCAAATTTCTTTTTGAAATAATTAAACGAAATTATTTAATTAAATGAAGTACTTACTTCTAACTAATTAAACAAAGTTATTTAATTAAATGAGAAACCATTCCTAATTAATTAAATAAAGTTATTTAATTAAATAAGAAAAGTGTCTCTAATTAATTAAAGATTACTTAATTAAATAGAAAAAGTAATTATGAGAGCATATCTCATTTTATTAAATTAAATATCTCAACAAAATCTCTCTTCAGTTCAAAAAGGGAAATTTCCAGTTTACTATTGATCAAAACTGAGTTAAATCAACTAACTCAATTTTTTGCTATAATTGAATCAGTTAACTCCTTATTTTACTCAAATTAAATTTGTTAACTCCCTTTAATTTGAAAATCTCCCTTTATGACTGAACTTCACCTTTAATCCTGATCGCTGATTGAAATCGATCTAAACCATTGATGAATTCTAGGAAAGTCTATTTAAGAGACCCTCATCTCTTCATTTTGAAAGATTGAATGAGAATTTGCATTGAATTGTTGCTGGAATTCATACTCACATTTGCTCATATTCACATACGCAAAGATCAGGTTTGACCAAAAGTTGACCAAATTTAACCACGGTTGACTTGAGTTGACTAGTTTTGAAAAGAATTTTGAAATAATTAAACGAAATTATTTAATTAAATGGAGTACTTACTCATAAATAATTAAACAAATTTATTTAGTTAAATGAGAAGCCATTCCTAATTAATTAAATGAAGTTATTTAATTAAATAAGAAAAGTGTCTCTAATTAATTAAAGATTACTTAATTAAATAGAAAAAGTAATTGTGAGAGCATATCTCATTTTATTAAATTAAATATCTCAACAAAATCACTCTTCGATTGAAAAAGGGAAATTTGCATTTCACTATTGATAAAAAATGAGTTAAATTAGTTAACTCCTTTTTCTACTCAAACTGAATCTGTTAACTGGTTATTTTACACAAATTAAATCTGTTAACTCCCTTTAATTTGGAAATCTCCTTTTATGACTAAACTACACCTTTAATCCTGACCGCTCATTGAAATCGATCTCACCCGTTGATGAATTCTAGAAAAGTCGATTTAAGAGACCCTCATCTCTTCATTTTGAAAGGTTGAATGAGAATTTGCATCAAATTGTTGCTGAAATTCATACTCACATTTGCTCATATTCACATACACAAAGATCAAGTTTGAAAAAAAATTGATCAGATTTAACCACGGTTGACTTGAGTTGACTAGTTTCGAAAAGAATTTTGAAATAATTCAACCAAATTATTTAATTAAATAGAGTACTTACTTCTAATTAATTAAACAAAGTTATTTAATTAAATGAGAAGCCATTCCTAATTAATTAAATGAAGTTATTTAATTAAATAAGAAAAGTGTCTCTAATTAATTAAAGATTACTTAATTAAATAGAAAAAGTAATTATGAGAGCATATCTCATTTTATTAAATTAAATATCTCAACAAAATCACTTTTCAGTTCAAAGAGGGAAATTTCCAGTTCACTATTGATAAAAAATGAGTTAAAGCATTTAACTCCTTTTTCTACTCAAATTGAATCATTTAACTCTTTATTTTACTCAAATTAAATATGTTAACTCCTTTTAATTTGGAAATCTCCCTTTATGACTGAAGTTCACCTTTAATCCTGACTGCTGATTGAAATTGATTTCAACCGTTGATGAATTCCAAGAAAGTCTATTTAAGAAACCCTCATCTCTTCATTTTGAAAGGTTGAATGAGTATTAGCATCAAATTGTTGTTGGAATTCATACTCACATTTCCTTATATTCACATACGCAAAGATCAAGTTTGACCAAAAGTTGACCAGATTTAACCACGATTGACTTGAGTTGACTAGTTTTGAATAGAATTTTGAAATAATTAAACCAAATTACTTAATTAAATGGAGTGATTCTAATTAATTAAATAAATTTGTTTAATTAAATGAGAAGCCATTCATAATTAATTAAATGAATTTATTTAATTAAATAAGAAAAGTGTCTCTAATTAATTAAAGATTACTCAATTAAGTAGAAGAAGTAATTATGAGAGCATGTCTCATTTTATTAAATTAAATATCTCAACAAAATCTCTCTTCATTTCAAAAAGGAAAATTTCCAGTTCACTATTGATCAAAAATGAGTTAAATCAGTTAACTCCTTTTTCTACTCAAATTGAATCAGTTAACTCCTTATTTTACTCAAATTAAATCTGTTAACTCCCTTTAATTTGAAAATCTCCCTTTATGACTGAACTTCACCTTTAATCCTGTCCGCTGATTGAAATCGATCTCAACCATTGATGAATTCCATTAAAGTCTATTTAAGAGACCCTCATCTCTTTATTTTGAAAGGTTGAATGAGAATTTGCATCGAATTGTTGCTGGAATTCATACTCACATTTGCTCATATTAACATACGCAAAGATCAAGTTTGACGAAAAGTTGACTAGATTTAACCATGGTTGATTTGAGTTGACAAGTTTCGAAAAGAATTTTGAAATTATTAAACGAAATTATTTAATTAAATGAAGTACTTACTTCTAATTAATTAAACAAAGTTATTTAATTAAATGAGAAGCCATTCCTAATGAATTAAATGAAGTTATTTAATTAAATTAGAAAAGTGTCTCTAATTATTTAAAGATAACTTAATTAAATAGAAAATGTAATTATGAGAGCATATCTTATTTTATTAAATTAAATATCTCAACAAAATCTCTCTTCAGTTCAAAAAGAGAAATTTTCAGTTCACTATTGATCAAAAATGAGTTAAATCAGTTAACTCCTTTTTCTACTCAAATTGAATCATTTAACTCCTTATTTTACTCAAATTAAATCTTTTAACTCCCTTTAATTTGGAAATCTCCCTTTATGAATGAACTTCACCTTTAATCCTGACCGCTGATTGAAATCGATCTCAACCGTTGATGAATTCCAAAAAATTCTATTTAAGAGACCCTCATCTCTTCATTTTGAAAGGTTGAATGAGAATTTTTATCGAATTGTTGCTAGAATTCATACTCACATTTACTCATATTCACATACGTAACAATCAAGTTTGTCCAAAAGTTGACCAGATTGAACCACGGTTGACTTGAGTTGTCTAGTTTCGAAAAGAATTTTGAAATAATTAAATGAAATAATTTAATTAAATGGAGTATTAACTCCTAATTAATTAAAAAATTTGTTTAATTAAATGAGACGCCATTCCTAATTAATTAAATGAAGTTATTTAATTAAATAATAAAAGTGTGTCTAATTAATTAAAGATTACTTAATTAAATAGAAAAAGTAATTATGAGAGCATATCTCATTTTATTAAATTAAATATCTCAACAAAATCACTCTTCAGTTCAAAAAGGGAAATTTCCTGTTCACTATTGATAAAAAATGAGTTAAATCAGTTAACTCCTTTCTCTACTCAAATTGAATTAGTTAACTCTTTATTTTACTCAAATTAAATCTGTTAACTCCCTTTAATTTGGAAATCTCCTTTTATGACTGAACTCCATCTTTAATCTTGACTGCTAATTGAAATCGATCTCAATCGTTGATGAATTCCAGAAAAGTCTATTTAAGAGACCCTCATCTCTTCATTTTGAAAGGTTGAATGAGAATTTGCATTGAATTGTTGCTGGAATTCATACTCACATTTGTTCATATTCACATACGCAAAGATCAATTTTGACCAAAAGTTGACCAGATTTAACCATGGTTGACTTGAGTTTACTAATTTCGAAAAGAATTTTGAAATAATTAAATAAAATTATTTAATTAAATGGAGTACTTACTTCTAATTAATTAAACGAAGTTGTTTAATTAAATGAGAAGCCATTCCTAATTAATTAAATGAAGTTATTTAAGTAAATAATAAAAGTGTCTCTAATTAATTAAAGATTACTTAATTAAATAGAAAAAGTAATTATGAGAGCATATCTCATTTTATTAAATTAAATATCTTAACAAAATCTCTCTTCAGTTCAAAAAAGGAAATTTCCAATTCACTATTGATCAAAAATGAGTTAAATGAGTTAACTCCTTTTTCTACTCAAATTGAATCAGTTAACTCCTTATTTTACTCAAATTAAATCTGTTAACTCCTTTGAATTTGGATATTTCCCTTTATGACTGAACTTCACCTTTAATCCTGACCACTGATTGAATTCGATCTCAACTGTTGATGAATTCTAGGAAAGTCTATTTAAGAGACCCTCATCTCTTCATTTTGAAAGTTTGAATGAGAATTTGCATCAAATTGTTGTTGGAATTCATACTCACATTTGCTCATATTCACATACGCAAAGATCAAGTTTGACCAAAAGTTGACCAAATTTAACCATTGTTGACTTGAGTTGACTAGTTTCGAAAAGAATTTTGAAATAATTAGACAAAATTATTTAATTAAATTGAGTACTTACTTCTAATTAATTAAACAAAGTTATTTAATAAAATGAGAAGCCATTCCTAATTAATTAAATGAAGTTATTTAATTAAATACGAAAATTGTCTCTGATTAATGAAAGATTATTTAATTAAATAGAAAAAGTAATTATGAGAGCATATCTCATTTTATTAAATTAAATATCTCAACAAAATCACTCTTCAGTTCAAAAAGGAAAATTTATAGTTCACTATTGATAAAAAATGAGTTAAATCAGTTAACTCCTTTTTCTACTCGAATTGAATCAGTTAACTCCTTATTTTACTCAAACTAAATCTGTTAACTCCCTTTAATTTGAAAATCTCCCTTTATGTCTGAACTTTACCTTTAATCCTGACCGTTGATTGAAATCGATCTCAATCGTTGATGAATTAGAGACACTTTTCTTATTTGATTAAATAACTTCATTTAATTACTTAGGAATGGCTTCTCATTTAATTAAATAACTTTGTTTAATTAATTAGAAGTAAGTACTCCATTTAATGTAGTGCCTGCCCTCGTTCACATCTGTTCTAGACTCATTGTTGCTATTATTATCAGACTTTGATGTACTAGTTTTATGTTGATGGTTTAGTGGTATTGTTTTGACACTATCAGATATTATGATATGGATTCAGTGTTATGTGATGAGATCATTTAGACTTTAAATTTCATGTATGTATGATGATCATTACATTATTTTCAGTTATTAATGATGATTAGTTAGATGGTTTATTATCTCATGTGTTTTATTATGGATACTTACCCCATACTTGCATGTGTATGGTGTGCGTGTTTTCTTATTGTATGGTGTTTCTGATGTGGTTAAGGAAGGGAGTCGTAGTCACCTGCTTAGTCGGGATCTATATGATGCACCACTTCCTGCCATTTTCTATTTAGCTTAGCATTATATATTGTATGTACATGCATAGTTTTTCTGCAGGTTGCAGGTATCAGGTATCAACTTTCCTGAATTGCCAGAATGAGCATACCCTATTACACTATCTCAATGATAAGAGAAGGGAGATAAATTCTCAAGTCCAAATCCCAAATCCTGAAACCATTTTTCCTAGTGAGTTAGGACAAGTATCAGAGTTGAGTACCTATTGAATGTGTCAGAATGACATTTCGTAATTTTTAACCCTTTAGACTGATTTTGTATGATTTGTTCTATGATGAGTTTTCATATTTTATCTTGGAGGTCTATGGTGAATTGTTTATTAATTAAATCTTAATAAATAGATTTAATTAATAAATTATTTATTTGAGAAAATTAATATTGTGATTATAATTAATCAAATGATAATTAATTGAGAAAAAAGAATTAAATAAAAGAAAAATTAGAAATTAAAATTAATAATAATTATAAAATAATAATAAAGTAATAAATAAATAAAAATAATAAAAGTTATAAAAATTAAAATAAAAGTTATAAAAAATTAAAATGAAAGTTATAAAATTTAAATAAGAATTATATAAAAAGTAAATTGGAGTTATAAGTTTGCATGGAAATTAACGCACTTTTCTATTTCTCACGTGTCAACAACATGGAGGTTAGTACATCAATTAAGCACATGGTGTCTACAACCCTATGACTCATCAAAAAGGTTTGAAAAGACCCATGCTTAGTTGGTGACACCTTCTAGCTGATTTTAGAAGCATTCTAGAAGTTTCCTAAGAGCTCTTTATATTGAAGCATTCTTAGAAGCTTAGACATAGCGTTTGGAGTGCAATTGGAGCATTGGAGGATTTGAGAGTTCTGAAGAAGGGAGCTTGCTCTGCGGGTTTTCTGAGGAAGAGCAATTTAGCATCAGAATTCAGGTTGATTCTTGTGATTTTACTTATGCTATTTTCGCATCTTGCATTCCCTGTCTTCTTCATGTCTTCCATATGTCTTTTGAGAAATTTCATATTTTTATGCATTTTCAATATGGGCAATTAAATTTATTTGAGAATTTTATTTGCATAGATCTGAAAGGAAGATGGGGCTAGGGTTTAAATTGTGGCCAAATCCATTAGATTAATATTTGGATAATTTTGTGATTTAAAAACTTATAGGAAAATTCTGAGAACTGAAATTTATATATATATTTATATTTCCAAATATAAATACATATATATGCATATATATATATATATATATATATATATATATATAAATTCAATTATATATATATATATATATATATATTTATATTTATATATATATATATGTCTATAAACTGTGATATTTGATTAATTTCTGTACACACACACACACACACACACACACATATATATACATATATATCTTAATATATATATATATATATACATATACGTATGCATATATACATATATATAAATATTTCATTAAAAATTTGAATATCACATATTTCACAGCGAGCGAATGACACATCGCGATCGAGGAAGGCGTTTTAATAAAACACAACATTTTAAAAAAAAAATTTAAATTTGAATGGGCGGAGGGGACGTAATTTTTTTCCCACCCCCGCCGGCGACAATGTCAAACGGACTGCGGTACCACAGAGTACTTGCGATCTGTAGTGTACCTGTGACTGCAGTGTACCCTGCGATCCGCGGGTCACGTATATATGCTTGTTTAAAAGTTCTTTTAACATTTGATATAAATGAAATTGTAATCAGTTTTCATATGTTATTTCATTTCAATCGAATTTGATGTTATTCAATTTTATAAAATGAGATAATAATAAATATCGATGTTATTCGATAATAATAAATATTTATATATTATATATGTATGTATATATATATATATATATATATATATATATATATATATATATATATATATATATATATATATATATATATATATATATATATATATATATATATATATATATATATATATATAATATGTAAATATGTTATTAATAAATTTAAAATTATTTGATAAAAGATTTAAGAATTCTTTTTTTATAATAATGAATAATTTTGTAATTTTATAATTTAATTATTAAAATGTAATTAATAGTTTTAAATTATAAAATATATAAAGTATATGAAATTTAATTACAAGTTGGTGGGGAACAATTTCAACAGAATATTGTAATTGGAAATCGGATTTTAGTTTTATAAAGGGAAACTTTTATCCAACCAAAAACAATACATGGAAAAAAAAAATGTACAAAATGTTCCTCTAATTCTTTCTCTAAACTTAGAAACGTAAATTGAGACTTTTGCATTTGAATTCAAAATTGAAAACTTAGCAAAACCAAAACATGTGTTTACATTGTGTATTCTTTATGCTATTGTTTTGGGTTTTGGGTTGACTAGTGTTGACCAGTTATAGGACGTCTACCAGAGGCTTGGGGGTTATGTGATTGTGATGCCATGATGATGTTTTAATCTCAATCTTTATAAACCCAACCATGGTTTGTGATGGAATGCTCTATGTATTGGATGTGAATACTGATTGTTATAGTTGAGATTTTTATTTATGAGACACTTGACTTAACCATTATTTTGGTCATTGATCAGTTATCCTTGATTATTTTCTAGTCGCCATGATGGGACTAAGATGTGGATTTATTCTTGATGATGTCATGTTGTGACATGTTTGACTCAACCATTTTTGGAGTCTTCGATCAGTATGATTGAGATATATTTTGGTTATTGAGAACCATTGGATACTTTTGATTATCAGTGATACTTCAGTTACCAATAGAGAGCTATTGTGTTCATGATTTTCTATGAATATTTGCTCATGGAGATTTGATGCTTTTATGCATATTTGATGATTTTATGGATTATCTTTTGTAATTTTGAGATTTATGAACCCATGAGCATTAGGGTAGGATATTTGCATGTAGTGACAGGAAGTGGCTTGCAATGGGGGTTGGGGCCCTAAGAGGCTGCCAAGGTAACTCATTGTAAGTTGGATTAATAAGTAATAACATTCACATCTAATACTAACTGAATGAACCTAAAAAGATAAGTGTTTTATTCTTGCCCATGCCTTGAGCACTTGTACAGGCTAGGATGGGAGTAGTGAGACGCATGGTTGCGACCTTGCATTCCATAGTATGCCTTGTCAGTATGAGAGGATACTAGTGGCCACATGAAATCAGTATGGACCCGTGGAGTTTAGCTAACTGCCAGGGTAACTTGTACGTGATAATTGCGATGACACTTTTTCGCTTGCATAGTAGGTTCCTACATGTCGGGTGGTAGTGTATTTTCCACTTAGGTACCACACGGTCGGGTGGTAGTGTATTTTCCACTCTTATCATTTGAGATTCATTGAGACATCGTGGCTGATGCATCTTTCATGATGGTGGATATGTATCCTTTTCCATTGATGATTAGCATATGTTAGATGATGTTATCTTATGCTTTTATTTGCATGTTAGATTACTTTCTACATATGATGTTGTATATGTTAGGAGTGACATTCCTGCTATGTAAATACTGATGATCTCTTCGGTGATTTGGGATGTTACGCACAGAGGAATGGCTAGGATCCACGATGGTCTAATGATGCTATTGACGGTTGGGAGGAACCGTGCACTTAGTTTATTATGTTTGATTTTTTATGATGGATGTATATGTTCTCTATCATGTGTATCATGTGTTTATCTCTACTTTGATGTATCATGGATTGGAATAGGATGATGTACCTTATTATACATATGTATATTCTTTGAGCTTGTCATACCCTGTGACATGTACAGTGGATGATTGAGTATTTGAAATGTAATGTATAAACATTGGACTTATCATTATTAATTCATGTGGATGTTGTACTAAATGGATTATTGTATGTAATTCAACGTTAAGGGATCTTTAAAGAATGTAATCTATTATGTATGTTATGTTTACTTTCAGATGGTCATTGCTATTGCTTCCCTTATTGTGAATAAGTTATGTATGGTATTTACTTTCATGTAAAAAAAATTAAAAAAAAAATGTTACCAAACTTAGTGAAACTCTAGGTTAATTCTTTGGATCCCTTGGCGGGGCATTACATTTAATTAAATAATTTTGTTTAATTATTTCAAAAAAAAATTTGAAACTAGTCAACTCAAGTCAACCGTGGTTAAATCTGGTCAACTTTTGCTCAAACTTGATCTTTGCGTATGTGAATATGAGAAAATGTGAGTATGAATTCCAGCAACAATTCGATGCAAATTCTCATTCAACCTTTCAAAATAAAGAAATGAGAGTCTCTTAAATAGATTTTCCTAGAATTCATCAACAGTTGAGATCGATTTCAATCAACGGTGAAGTTCAGTCATAAAGGGAGATTTCCAAATTAAACGGAGTTAACAAATTTAATTTGATTAAAATAAAGAGTTAACTGATTGAATTTGAGTAGAAAAATGAGTTAACTGATTTAACTCATTTTTGATCAATAATGAATTGAAAATTTCTCTTTTTGAACTGAAGAGAGATTTTGTTGAGATATTTAATTTAATAAAATGAGATATGCTCTCATAATTACTTTTTCTATTTAATTAAATAATCTTTAATTAATTAGAGACACTTTTCTTATTTAATTAAATTACTTCATTTAATTAATTAGGAATGGCTTCTCATTTAATTAAATAACTTTGTTTAATTAACTAGAAGTAAGTACTCCATTTAATTAAATAATTTCGTTTATCTATTTCAAAATTATTTTCAAAACTAGTCAACTCAAGTCAACAATGGTTCAATTTGGTCAACTTTTGGTCAAACTTGATATTTGCGTATGTGAATATGAGCAAATGTGGGTATGAATTCCAACAACAATTCGATGTAAATTCTCATTCAACCTAAGTTCAAAATGAAGAGATGAGGGTCTCTTAAATAGACTTTCCTGGAATTCATCAACAGTTGAGATCGATTTCAATCAACGGTCAGGATAAAAGGTGAAGTTCAGTCATAAAGGGAGATTTCCAAATTAAAGGCAGTTAATAGATTTAATTTGAGTAAAATAAGGAGTTAACTAATTCAATTTGAGTAGAAAAAGGAGTTAACTAATTTAACTCATTTTTTTTCAATAGTGAACTGAAAATTTTCCTTTTTGAACTGAAGAGAGATTTTGTTGAGATATTTAATTTAATAAAATGAGATATGCTCTCATAACTACTTTTTCTATTTAATTAAATAATCTTTAATTAATTAGAGACACTTTTCTTATTTAATTAAATAACTTCATTTAATTAATTAGGAATGGCTACTCATTTAATTAAATAACTTTCTTTAATTAACTAGAAGTAAGTACTCCATTTAATTAAACAATTTTGTTTAATTATTTCAAAATTCTTTTCGAAACTAGTCAACTCAAGTCAACCGTGGTTAAATCTGGTCAACTTTTGGTCAAACTTGATCTTTGCATATGTGAATATGAGCAAACGTGAGTATGAATTCCAGCAACAATTCGATGCAAATTCTCATTCAACCTTTCAAAATGAAGAGATGAGGGTCTTCTAAATAGAGTTTCCTGGAATTTATCAATGGTTGAGATCGATTTCAATCAATGGTTAGGATTAAAGGTGAAGTTCAGTCATAAAGGGAGATTTCCAAATTAAAGGGAGTTAACCGATTTAATTTGAGTAAAATAAGGAGTTAACCAACTCATTTCACTCATTTTTGATCAATAGTGAACTGGAAATTTCTCTTTTTGAACTGAAGAAAGATTTTGTTGAGATATTTAATTTAATAAAATGAGATATGCTCTCATAATTACTTTTTCTATTTAAATAAATAATCTTTAATTAATTAGAGACACTTTTCTTATTCAATTAAATAACTTCATTTAATTAATTAGGAATGGCTTCTCATTTAATTAAATAACTTTATTTAATTAATTAGAAGTAAGTACTCTATTTAATTAAATAATTTTGTTTAATTATTTCAAAATTCTATTCAAAACTAGTCAACTCAAGTCAACCATGGTTAAATCTGGTCAACTTTTGGTCAAACTTGATCTTTGCATATCTGAATATGAGCAAACGTGAGTATGAATTCCAGGAACAATTCGATGCAAATTCTCATTCAACCTTTCAAAATGAAGAGATGAGGGTCTCTTAAATATACATTCTTAGAATTCATCAATGGTTGAGATCGATTTCAATCAACGGTCAGGATTAAAGGTGAA
This sequence comes from Cupressus sempervirens, assembly GCA_028749045.1. NCBI lineage: Eukaryota > Viridiplantae > Streptophyta > Pinopsida > Cupressales > Cupressaceae > Cupressus > Cupressus sempervirens. The sequence continues at coordinate 116,825,706 of CM053783.1, forward strand.
GTTCAGTCATAAGGGAGATTTCCAAATTACAGGGAGTTCATAGATTTAATTTGAGTAAAATAAGGAGTTAACTGATTCAATTTGAGTAGAAAAAGGAGTTTACTGATTTAACTCATTTTTTATCAATAGTGAACTGAAAATTTCCCTTTTTGAACTGAAGAGAGATTTTGTTGAGATATTTAATTTAATAAAATGAGATATGCTCTCATAATTACTTTTTCTATTTAACTAAATAATCTTTAATTAATTAGAGACACTTTTCTTATTTAATTAAATAAGTTCATTTAATTAATTAAGAATGGCTTCTCATTTAATTAAATAACTTTGTTTAATTAATTAGAAGTAAGTACTCCATTTAATTAAATAATTTCGTTTAATTATTTCAATTTGTGTTCTGAAACTATTCAACTCAAGTTAGCCGTGGTTAAATTTGGTCAACTTTTGGTCAAACTTGATCTTTGCGTATGTGAATATGAGCAAATGTGAGTATGAATTCTAGCAACAATTCGATGCAAACTCTCATTCAACCTTTCAAAATGAAGAGATGAGGGTCTCTTAAATAGTCTTTTCTGGAATTCATCAACGATTGAGATCGATTTCAATCAACGGTCAAGATTAAAGGAGAAGTTCAATCATAAAGGGAGATTTCCAAATTAAAGGGAGTTAATAGATTTAATTTGAGTAAAATAACGAGTTAACTAATTCAATTTGATTAGAAAAAGGAGTTAACTAATTTAACTCATTTTTTATCAATAGTGAACTGAAAATTTCCTTTTTTGAACTGAAGCGAGATTTTGTTGAGATATTTAATTTAATAAAATGAGATATGCTCTCATAATTACTTTTTTTATTTAATTAAATAATCTTTAATTAATTAGAGACACTTTTCTTATTTTGTTAAATAACTTCATTTAATTAATTAGGAATGGCTACTCATTTAATTAAATAACTTTGTTTAATTAATTAGAAGTAAGTACTCCATTTAATTAAATAATTTCGTTTAATTATTTTAAAATTCTTTTCGAAACTAGTCAACTCACGTCGACCGTGGTTAAATATGATCAACTTTTGGTCAAACTTGATCTTTGTGTATGTGAATATGAGCAAATGTGAGTATGAATTCCAGCAACAGTTCGATGCAAATTCTCATTCAACCTTTCAAAATGAAGAGATGAGGGTCTCTTAAATAGACTTTCCTGGAATTCATCAATGGTTGAGATCGATTTCAATCAACGGTCAGGATTAAAGGTGAAGTTCAATCATAAAGGGAGATTCACAAATTAAAGGGAGGTAACAGATTTAATTTGAGTAAAATAAGGAGTTAACTGATTCAATTTGAGTAGAAAAAGGAGTTAACTCATTTAACTCATTTTTGATCAATAGTGAATTGGAAATTTCCCTTTTTGAACTCAAGAGAGATTTTGTTGAGATATTTAATTAAATAAAATGAGATATGCTCTCATAATTACTTTTTCTATTTAATTAAATAATCTTTAATTAATTAGAGTCACTTTTCTTATTTAATTAAATAACTTCATTTAATTAATTAGGAATGGCTTCTCATTTAATTAAATAACTTTTTTTAATTAACTAGAAGTATGTACTCCATTTAATTAAATAATTTTGTTTAATTATTTCAATTTTTTTTTCAAAACTAGTAAACTCAAGTCAACCATGGTTAAATCTGGTCAACTTTTGGTCAAACTTGATCTTTGGGGAGGATTTATGTGCCATTTTCGGATGAGCTTTGCACCTTGATACTAGTAGAAGCCCATCGTATAACTTACTCAGCACATCCATGTGTCAAGAAGATGCATGCTGATTTGAGACGTTTGTTCTTTTGGTCTGGGATGAAGTGAGATATGGCTGATTTTGTGGCTAGGTGCCTTGAGTGTCAGAGAGTTAAGGCAGAACATCAACACCCGGCTAGACTTTTGCAGCCTAATCTCATTCCTTCTTGGAAGTGGGATATCATCTCCATGGATTTTATTGTAGGATTACCTATGACAGTTCAGCATCATGATGCTATCATGGTCACCATTGATCAGTTGACTAAGGTGGCACATTTTTCACTGATTAGGTCTTGCTACACAGTAGCTTCTATAGCTAATGTCTTCATGCGTGACATTGTGAGACTACATGGTATTCCTAGAAAGATCATTTCTGACAGGGATCCTATATTCACATCTACATTCTGGACATCGCTGCAGCATGAGCTTGGATCGTAGCTAAACTTCAGTTTGGCGTATCATCTAGAGACTGATGGTCAAATAGAGAGGGTGAATCAAGTTTTGGAGGATATGTTACAGATATATGTGATGGATAGGCAGATACATTGGGAAGATTATCTCTACCTAGTGGAGTTTGTGTACAACAACGGGTATCATAGTTCTATTGGTATGGCACCATTTTAGGCATAATATTGACGTCTTTGTCGTACACCATTGAGTTGGGACAGTCTTGAGGATCGCATCCTTTTGGGTCCTGAGATGCTTCGTGATATGGAGCAACAGGTAGTGCGTATCCGTGAGCATTTGACTACGGCATAGGATAGGCAGAGGAAGTATGCCGATGCTCATAGGACTGATCAGCAGTTTTCTATGGGTGATAAGATTTTTTTAAGAGTGCGACCGCAAAAGAGTCCAATCCGGTACGGAAAGGGTTCTAAGCTAGCACCTCATTTTGTGGGACCATTCAAGATTCTAGAGAGGATTGGCCCAGTTTCTTTCTGTCTTGCTCTACCGCCTAGCCTAGCTTGCATTCATGATGTTTTCCATGTTTCAGTGCTTAGGTAGTATATTCTTGATATTGTGCATGTTCTTGATTGGAATGCATTGCAGGTAGAGGACGGGAAGCTAGCTTTGGATTCGGTTCATATTCTGGAGCAGTGGGGGTTGATCCTCAGGGGTCAAACCATCGAGCAGGTAAGGGTCCAATGGGACCCTACTGATGATTCTTCAGCTACTTGGGAGGATGCAGCTACATTGAGGGAGTTATATCCCTACTTGTTTGTAGGCTTCCAAGAGTAAGCCTAAACTAGGGGGGGTGGATGTAGTGCCTAACCTCATTCACATCTTTTCTAGACATTGTTATTATAATCAGACTATGATAGACTAGTTTTATGTTGATGGATTAGTGGTATTGTTTTGACACTATCAGACATTATGTTATGGATTCAGTGGTTATATGATGAGATCATTTAGATTTTACATTTCATGCATACATGATGATCATTATACTATTTTTAGTTATTATTGATGATTAGATGGATGGTTATTATCTTATGTGTTTTATTATGGATACTTACCCCATACTTGCATGTGTATGGTGTGTGTGTTTTCATATTTTATGACGTTTCCGATGTGGTTAAAGAAGGGAGTCATAGTCACCAGCTTAGTCGGGATCTACATGATGCACCACTTCCTTCCATTGTCTGTTTAGCTTAGCATTATATATTGTATGTACATGCATGATTTTTTTGCAGGTTGTAAGTATGGGGTATTGACTTCCCTAAATTGCCAAGATGAGCGTACCCTATTATACTATCTCAATGATAAGAGAAGGGAGATAAATTCTCAAGTCCAAATCCCAAACCCTTAAACCATTTGTCCTAGTGAGTTAGGACAAGTATCAGAGTTGAGTACCCATTGAATGTGTCGGATGACATATTTCATGATTTTTAACCCTTTAGACTGATTTTGTATGATTTGTTCTATGATGGGTTTTCATATTTTATCTTGGAGGTTTATGGTGAATTTTCTATTAATTAAGTCTTAATAAATAGATTTCATTAATAAATTAATTATTTTGGAGAAAATTAATAAAATATCATGATCTTTGATATTTTGAGTATAATTAATTAAATGAGAATTAATTGAGAGAAAAGAATTAAATAAAAGAAAATTAGAAATTAAAAATTAATAATAATAAAATAATAATAAAGTAATAAATAAATAAAATAATAAAAGTTACAAAAATTAAAATAAAAGTTATAAACATTTAAATAGAAATTATATAAAAAGTAAATTGGAGTTATAAGCTTGCATGGGAGTTAACACAGTTTTCTATTTCTCATGTGTCAACAACACGGGGGTTAGTGCATTAATTAAGCACATAGTGTCTACAACCCTATGGCTCATCTTGAAGGTTGGAAAAGACCCATGCTTAGTTGGTGACACCTTCCAACTATTTCTAGAAACATTCTAGAGGTTTCCTGAGAGCTCTTTATATTCAGGCATCCCTATAAGCTTAGACATAGCGTTTGGAGTGCAATTGGAGCATTGGAGGATTCGAGAATTCTAAAGAAGGGAGCTTGCTCTGTGTGTTTTCTGAGGAAGAGTGAATTAGCATCAGAATTCAGGTAGATTCTTGTGATTTTACTTATGCTATTTCCGCATCTTGCATTCCCTGTCTTCTTTGTGTCTTCCATATGTCTTCTGAGAAATTTCATATTTTTATTGTATGAATTCTCAATATGGGCAATTGCATTTATGTGGAAATCTTTATATGCGTAGATCTAAAAGAAAACGAGGCTAAGGTTTAAATTCATAGCCAAACCCATTAGATTATTTATTGGATATATTTGAAGATCAAAGATTTAAAAGAAAATTCTAAAAATTAGAATTTCTAAGTAAACTGTGAATCTACATACACATATATGTATATATATATATATGTGTGTGTGTGTGTGTGTGTGTGTGTGTGTGTGTGTGTGTGCTGTCATGGTGATAAACTCTGCGGGTATATATATACACACACACACACACATATATATATATACATATATATATTTATTTATATAATAATCGAATGTCAAATCGCGATAGAGTTTCATGTTAATAGTATTTCATATCGCATGGAAAATTTTTTATAAAAAATGTTATTGAAAATCGCATTAAAAAATATATATGATGTTGGGCGGGTATTATATACCCCACCCACCGTAGGCCTGCGAGATCGCAGGGTATCTGCGATCCGCAGTGTACCTGTGGTGCGGATGTATTGGGCTGCACGATTTTAAAATCACATTGCGATTTGAGTTTGGTTTTAATTATATAAAGTTTTATTTGCAATGTTATTTCATATGAGATTTGGATATGAATCTCAATTTTATTGCAATATCATTAATTTTTAAATGTTATTATATATATATATATATATATATATATATATATATATATATATATGTATGTATGTATATATGTATATATATATATATATATATATATATATATGTATGTATGTATGTATGTATGTATGTATCTATATATAATTAATTATAAATGAATATTATAAAGTTCTAAATTAATGGATCACTCTTTTAATGATTTAAAATATTGGTATTGAGCTTGTCAATTATGAAGATATATTAATAATTAATTTAATTAAACTCAGTTTAATTAAGATTAGTTATTAGAATATATAATTGAAGTTTTGATTCATTGAGAGTGTCAATTTTCAAACAATGTTATATAAATAAAATATTATTAGATCAATTAGAAAATTGAGTCTAATAGTTTTGGGGAGAAACTTTTATCTATCAAACAAATACATGGGTTAGGAAAAACGTGAAATTTTTCCACTTAATATAATTTGAAAAATCATAAACTGAGACTTTTAAATTCAAATTTGAAAACTTAGCAAAACCAAAACATGTGTTTACATTGTGTATTCTTTATGCTATTATTTTGGGTTTTGGGTTGACTAGTGTTGACCAGTATAGGACATCTACCAGAGCCTTGGGGGTTATGTGATTGTGATGTCATGATGATGTTTTAATCTCGATCTTTATAAACCCAACCATGGTTTGTGATGGAATGCTCTATGTATTGGATGTGATTACTGATTGTTATAGTTGAGATTCTTGTGTATGAGACTTTTGACCTAACCATTATTTTGGTCATCAATCAGTTATCCTTGATTATTTTCTAGTCACCATGATGGGACTGAGATGTGGATTTATTCTTGATGATGTCATGTTGTGACATGTTTGACTCAACCATTTTCGGAGTCTTCAATCAGTATGATTGAGATATATATTTTGGTTATTGAGAACGATTAGATATTTGATTATTAGTCAAACTTCAGTTGCCAATAGAGAGCTATTGTGTTCATGATTTTCTATGGATGTTTGCTCATGGAGATTTGATGCTTTTATGCATATTTGATGATTTTATTATGGATTATCTTTTGTGATTTTGAGATTGATGAGTCCATGAGCATTAGGGTAGGATATCTGCATGTAGTGACGGGAAGTGGCTTGCAATGGGGGTCGGGGCCCTAAGAGGCTACCAGGGTAACTCATTGTAAGTTGGATTAATAAGTGATAACATTCATACCTAATACTAACAAAATGAACCTAAAATGATAAGATTTTTATTCTCGCCCATGCCTTGAGTGCTTGTACAAGCTAGGATGGGAGTAGTGAGACACATGGTTGCGACCTTGCATTCCGTAGTATGTCTTGTCAATATGAGAGGATACTAGTGGCCGCATAAAATCAGTATGGACCCATGGAGTTTAGCTAACTGCCAGGGTAACTTGTACGTGATAAATGCGATGACACTTTTTCGCTCGCATAGTAGGTTCCTACATGTCATTGTGTGCCTCTGGGATTAGATGTCAGATTTTGTGTTTGGAACCTTTGAGTTAGTATAATTTTAGGATTCTTGGACTTATGGAGATTTGTGCTATGTGATTTTGATAGCCTATTTGAGACTTGAGATTATCTCCTCAGCATGGTGGGAGTGGACCACTTTGGTACCACACAGTCGGGTGGTAGTGTATTTTCCACTTTTATCATTTTGAGATTCATTGAGACATCATGGTTGATGTTTCCTTCATGATGGTGGATATGTATCATTTTTCATTGATTATTAGCATATTTTAGATGATGCTATCTAATGATGCTATTAACAGTTGGGAGGAACCGTGCACTTAGTTTATTATGTTTGATATTTATGATGGATGTATATGTACTCTATGATGCTGTATCATGTGATTATCTCTACTTTGATGTATCATGGATTAGAATAGGATGATGTACCTTATTCTACATATGTATATTCTTTGAGCTTGTCATACCCTATGACATGTACAGTAGATGATTGAGTATTTGAAATGTAATGTATAAACATTGGACTTATCATTTCATGAGGATGTTGTACTAGATGGATTTATGTAAGTAATTGAATATTAAGAGATTTTAAAGAATGTAATCTATTATGTATGTTATGTTTACTTTCAGATGGACATTGCTATTGCTTCTATTAATGTGCATAAGTTATATGTGATGTTTACTATCATGAAAAGAAAAAATAATTGTTTCTAAACTTAGTGAAATTCTAGGTTAATTCTTTGGATCCCTTGGCAGGGCATTACATTTCCAAATTAAAGGGAGTTAACAAATTTAATTTGAGTAAAATAAGGAGTTAACTGATTCAATTTGAGTAGAAAAAGGAGTTAAATGATTTAACTCATTTTTGATCAATAATAAACTGGAAATTTCTCTTTTTGAACTGAAGAGAGATTTTGTCGAGATATTTAATTTAATAAAATGAGATATGCTCTCATAATTACTTTTTCTATTTAATTAAATAACCTTTAATTAATTAGAGACAATTTTCTTATTTAATTAGGAATGGCTTCTCGTTTAATTAAAGAACTTTATTTAAATAATTAGAAGTAAGCACTCCATTTAATTAAATAATTTCATTTAATTATTTCAAAAAAAAAAATCGAAATTAGTCAACTCAAGTCAACCGTGGTTAAATCTAGTCAACTTTTAGTCAAACTTGATCTTTGCGTATGTGAATATGACAAAATGTGAGTATGAATTCCAGCAACAATTCGATGCAAATTCTCATTAAATTTTTCAAAATGAAGAGATGAGGGTTTCTTAAATAGACTTTCCTAGAATTCATCAACGGTTGAGATTGATTTCAATCAACGGTCAGGATTAAAGGTGAAGTTCAATCATAAAGGGAGATTTCCAAATTAAAGAGAGTTAACATATTTAATTTGGGTAAAATAAGGAGTTAACTGATTCAATTTGAGTAGAAAAAGGAGTTAACTGATTTAACTCATTTTTGATCAATAGTGAACTAGAAATTTCCCTTTTTGAACTAAAGAGAGATTTTGTTGAGATATTTAATTTAATAAAATGAGATATGCTCTCATAATTACTCTTTCTATTTAATTAAATAATCTTTAATTAACTAGAGACACTTTTCTTATTTAATTAAATAACTTCTTTTAATTAATTATGAATGGCTACTCATTTAATTAAATAACTTTGTTTAATTAATTAGAAGTAATTACTCTATTTAATTAAATAATTTCATTTAATTATTTCAAAATTCTTTTCGAAACTAGTCAACTCAAGTGAACCGTGGTTTAATTTGGTCAACTTTTGGTCAAACTTGATATTTGTGTATGTGAGTAAAAGAAAATGTGAGTATGAATTCTAGCAACAATTCGATCCAAATTCTCATTCAACCTTTCAAAATGAAGAGATGAGGGTCTCTTAAATAGACTTTCCTATAATTCATCAACGGTTGAGATCGATTTCAATCAAAGGTCAGGATTAAAGGTGAAGTTCAGTCATAAAGAGAGATTTTCAAATTAAAAGGAGTTAACACATTTAATTTGAGTAAAATACGAAGTTAACTGATTCAATTTGAGTAGAAAATGGAGTTAACTGATTTAACTCATTTTTGATCAATAGTGAATTGGAAATTTTCCTTTTTGAACTGAAGACCGATTTTGTTGAGATATTTAATTTAATAAAATGAGATATGCTCTCATAATTACTTTTTCTATTCAATTAAATAATCTTCAATTAATTATAGACAATTTTCTTTTTTAATTAAATAACTTCATTTAATTAATTAGGAATGGCTTCTCATTTAATTAAATAACTTTTTTTAATTAATTAGAAGTAAGTACTCCATTTAATTAAATAATTTCGTTTAATTATTTCAAAATTCTTTTTGAAACTAGTCAACTCAAGTCAACCGTGGTTAAATCTGGTCAACTTTTGGTCAAACTTGATCCTTGCGATGTGAATATGAGCAAATGTGAGTATAAATTCCAGCAACAATTCGATGCAAATTCTCATTCAACCTTTCAAAATGAAGAGATGAGGGTCTCTTAAATAGACTTTCTTGGAATTTATCAACGGTTGAGATCGATTTTAATCAGCGGTCAAGATTAAAGGTGAACTTCTGTCATAAAGGGGGATTTCCAAAAATTAAAGGGAGTTAACAGATTTAATTTGAGGAGAAAAAGGAGTTAACTGATTTAACTCATTTTTTATCAATAGTGAACTGGAAATTTCCCTTTTTGAACTGAAGAGAGATTTTGTTGAGATATTTAATTTAATAAAATGAGATATGCTCTCATAATTACTTTTTCTATTTAATTAAATAATCTTTAATTAATTAGAGACACTTTTCTTATTTAATTAAATAACTTCATTTAATTAATTAGGAATGGCTTTTCATTTAATTAAATAACTTTGTTTAATTAATTAGAAGTAAGTACTGCATTTAATTAAATAATTTTGTTTAATTATTTCAAAATTCTTTTCGAAACTAGTCAACTCAAGTCAACCGTAGTTAAATTTGATCAACTTTTGCTCAAACTTCATCTTTGCGTATGTGAATATGAGCAAATGTGAGAATGAATTACAGCAACAATTCGATGTAAATTCTCATTCAACCTTTCAAAATGAAGAGATGAGGGTCTCTTAAATAGACTTTCCTGAAATTCATCAACGGTTGAGATCGATTTCAATCAACGGTCAAGATTAAAGGTGAAGTTCAGTCATAAAGGGAGATTTTCAAATTAAAGGGAGTTAACATATTTAATTTGAGTAAAATAAGGAGTCAACTGATTCAATTTGAGTAGAAAAAGGACTTAACTAATTTAACTCATTTTTTATCAATAGTGAAATGGAAATTTTTCTTTTTGAACTGAAGAGAGATTTTGTTGAGATATTTAATTTAATAAAATGAGATATGCTCTCATAATTACTTTTTTGATTTAATTAATTAATCTTTAATTAATTAGAGACACTTTTCTTATTTAATTATATAACTTCATTTAATTAATTAGGAATGGCTTCTCATCTAATCAAATAACTTTGTTTAATTAATTAAAAGTAAGTACTCCATTTAATTAAATAATTTTGATTAATTATTTCAAAATTCTTTTTGAAACTAGTCAACTCTAGTCAACCGTGGTTAAATCTGGTTAACTTTTTGTCAAATTTGATCTTCGCGTATGTGAATATGAGCAAATGTTAGTATGAATTCTAACAACAATTCGATGTAAATTCTCATTCATCCTTTCAAAGTGAAGAGATGAGGGTCTCTTATATAGAATTTCCTAGAATTCATCAATAGTTGAGATCGATTTCAATCAACTGTCAGGATTAAAGGTGAAGTTTAGTCATAAAGGGAGATTTCCAAATCAAAGGGAGTTAATAGATTTAATTTGAGTAAAATAAGGAGTGAATTGATTCAATTTGAGTAGAAAAAGGAGTTAACTCATTTAACTCATTTTCTATCAATAATGAACTAGAAATATCCCTTTTTGAACTGAAGAGAGATTCTATTGAGATATTTAATTTAATAAAATGAAATATGCTCTCATAATAAATTTTTCTATTTAATTAAATAATCTTTAATTAATTAGAGACACTTTTCTTATTTAATTAATTAAGAATGGCTTCTCATTTAATTAAATAACTTTGTTTAATTAATTAGAAGTAAGTACTTCAGTTAATTAAATAATTTTGTTTAATTATTTCAAAATTCTTTTCGAAAGTAGTCAACTCAAGTAAACTGTGGTTAAATCTGGTCAACTTTTGGTGAAACTTTATCTTCGCGTATGTGAATATGAGCAAATGTGAGTATGAATTCCGGCAACAATTTGATGCAAATTCTCATTCAACCTTTCAAAATGAAGAGATGAGGGTCTCTTAAATAGACTTTCCTAGAATTCATCAATGGTTGAGATCAATTTCAATCAACAGTCAGGAGTAAAGGTGAAGTTCAGTCATAAAGGGAGTTAACAGATTTAATTTAAGTAAAATAAGGAGTTAACTGATTCAATTTGAGTAGAAAAATGAGTGAACTGATTTAACTCATTTTTGATCAATAGTGAACTAGAAATTTCCCTTTTTGAAATGAAGAGAGATTTTGTTGAGATATTTAATTTAATAAAATGAGATATGCTCTCATAATTACTTTTTCTATTTAATTAAATAATCTTTAATTAATTAGAGACACTTTTCTTATTTAATTAAATAACTTCATTTAATTAATTAGGAATGGCTTCTCATTTAATTAAATAACTTTGTTTAATTGATTAGAAGTAAGTACTCTATTCAATTAAATAATTTCATTTAATTATTTCAAAATTCTTTTCAAAACTAGTCAATTCAAGTCAACCGTGGTTAAATCTGGTCAAATTTTGGTCAAACTTGATCTTTGAGTATGTGAATATGAGCAAATGTGAGTATGAATTCAATCAACAATTCGATGCAAATTCTCATTCAACCTTTCAAAATGAGGAGATGAGGGTCTCTTAAATAGACTTTTTTAGAATTCATCAATGGTTGAGATTGATTTCAATGAACGGTCAGGATTAAATGTGAAGTTCAGTCGTAAAGGGAGATTTTCAAATTAAAGGGAGTTAACAGATTTAATTTTAGTAAAATAAGGAGTTAACTGATTCAATTTGAGTAGAAAAAGGAGTTAAATGATTTAACTCATTTTTTATCAATAGTGAACTTGAAGTTTCCCTTTTTGAACTGAAGAGAGATTTTGTTGAGATATTTAATTTAATAAAATGAGATATGCTCTCATAATTACTTTTTCTATTTAATTAAATAATCTTTAATTACTTAAAGACACTTTTCTTATTTAATTAAATAACTTCATTTAATTAATTAGCAATGGCTTCTCATTTAATTAAATAACTTTGTTTAATTAATTAGAAGTAAGTACTCCATTTAATTAAATAATTTCATTTAATTATTTCAAAATTCTTTTCAAAACTAGTCAACTCAAGTCAACCATGGTTAAATCTGGTCAACTTTTGATCAAACTTGATCTTTGCGTATGTGAATATGAGCAAATGTGAGTATGAATTCTAGCAACAATTCGATGCAAATTCTCATTCAACCTTTCAAAATGAAGAGATGAGGATCTCTTAAATAGACTTTCTTGGAATTAATCAACGGTTGAGATCGATTTCAATCAATGGTCAGGATTAAAGGTAAAATTCAGTTGTAAAGAGAGATTTCCAAATTAAAAGGAGTTAATAGATTTAATTTGAGTAAAATAAGGAGTTAACTGATTCAATTTGAGTAGAAAAAGGAGTTAACCTATTTGACTCATTTTTTATCAATAGTGAACTTGAAATTTCTCTTTTTGAACTGAAGAGAGATTTTCTTGAGATATTAAATTTAAAAAAATGAGATATGCTCTCATAATTACTTTTTCTATAATCTTTAATTAATTAGAGACACTTTTCTTATTTAATTAAATAACTTCATTTAATTAATTAGGAATTGCTTCTCATTTAATTAAATAACTTTGTTTAATTGATTACAATTAAGTACTCCATTTAATTAAATAATTTTGTTTAATTATTTCAAAATTTATTTCGAAGGTAGTCAACTCAACTCAACCGTGGTTAAATCTGGTCAACTTTTGGTGAAATTTGATCTTTGCGTATGTGAATATGAGCAAATGTGAGTATGAATTCCAGCAACAATTCGATGCAAATTCTTATTCAACCTTTCAAAATGAAGAGATGAGGGTCTCTTAAATAGACTTTCATGGAATTCATCAATTGTTGAGATCGATTTCAATCAACGGTCAGGATTGAAGGTGAAGTTCAGTCGTAAAGGTAGATTTCCAAATTAAAGCGAGTTAACAGATTTAATTTGATTAAAATAAAGAGTTAACTCATTCAATTTGAGTAGAAAAAGGAGTTAACTGATTTAACTCATTTTTGATCAATAGTGAACTTGAAATTTTCCTTTTTGAACTGAAGAGAGATTTTGTTGAGATATTTAATTTAATAAAATGAGATATGCTCTCATAATTACTTTTTCTATTTAATTAAATAATCTTTAATTAATTAGAGACACTTTTCTTATTTAATTAAATAAATTTATTTAATTAATTAGGAATGGCTTCTCATTTAATTAAATAACTTTTTTTAATTAATTAGAAGTAAGTACTCCATTTAATTCAATAATTTCTTTTAATTATTTCAAAATTCTTTTCGAAACTAGTCAACTCAAGTCAACCGTGGTTAAATCTGGTCAACTTTTGCTCAAACTTGATTTTTGCGTATGTAAATATGAGCAAATGTGAGTATGAATTCCAGCAACAATTTGATGCAAATTCTCATTTAACCTTTCAAAATGAAGAGATGAGGGTGTCTTAAATAGACTTTCCTAAAATTCATCAATGGTTGAGATCAATTTCAATCAACGGTCAGGTTTAAAGGTGAAGTTCAGTCATAAAGGAAGATTTCCAAATTAAAAAGAGTTAACAGATTTAATTTGAGTAAAATAAGGAGTTAACTGATTCAATTTGAGTAGAAAAAGGAGTTAACTGATTTAACTCATTTTTGATCAATAGTGAACTAGAAATTTCCCTTTTTGAACTCAAAAGAGATTTTTTTGAGATATTTAATATAATAAAATGAGATATGCTCTCATAATTACTTTTTCTCTTTAATTGAATAATCTTTAATTAATTAGAGACACTTTTCTTATTTAATTATTAACTCATTTTTTATCAATAGTGAACTGGAAATTTCCCTTTTTGAACTCAAAAGAGATTTTGTTGAGATATTTAATATAATAAAATGAGATATGCTCTCATAATTACTTTTTCTATTTAATTGAATAATCTTTAATTAATTAGAGACACTTTTCTTATTTAATTAAATAACTTCATTTAATTAATTAGAAATGGCTTCTCATTTAATTAAATAACTTTGTTTAATTAATTAGAAGTAAGTACTCCATTTAATTAAATAATTTTTTTAAATTCTTTCAAAATTCTTTTCAAAACTAGTCAACTCAAGTTAACCGTAGTTAAATTTGATCAATTTTTGGTCGAACTTGATCTTTGCATATGTGAATATGAGCAAATGTGAGTATGAATTTCAGCAACAATTCGATGCAAATTCTCATTTAAGCTTTCAAAATGAAGAGATGAGGGTCTCTTAAATAGACTTTCCTAAAATTCATCAACGGTTGAGATCGATTTCAATCAACGGTTAGGATTAAAGGTGAAGTTCAGTTATAAAGGGAGATTTTCAAATTATTAACAGATTTAATTTGAGTAAAATAAGGAGTGAACTGATTCAATTTGACTAAAAAAAGGAGTTAACTGATTTAACTCATTTTTTATCAATAGTGACCTAGAAATTTCCTTTTTTGAACTGAAGAGAGATTTTGTTGAGATATTTAATTTAATAAAATGAGATATGCTCTCATAATTATGTTTTTTATTTAATTAAATAATCTTTAATTAATTAGAGACACTTTTCTTATATAATTAAATAACTTCATTTAATTAATTAGGAATGACTTCTCATTTAATTAAATAACTTTGTTTAATTAATTAGAAGTAAGTACTCCATTTAATTAAATAATTTTGTTTAATTATTTCAAAATTCTTTTAGAAACTAGTCAACTCAAGTCAACCATGGTTAAATCTGGTCAACTTTTGGTCAAATTTGATCTTTGCGTATGTCAATATGAGCAAATGTGAGTATGAATTCCAGCAACAATTCGATGCAAATTCTCATTCAACCCTTCAAAATGAAGAGATGAGGGTCTCTTAAATAGACTTTCTTAGAATTCATCAATGGTTGAGATCGATTTCAATCAACGGTCAGGATTAAAGGTGAAGTTCAGTCATAAAGGGAGATTTCCAAATTAAAGGGAGTTAACAGATTTAATTTGAGTAAAATAAGGAGTTAACTGATTCAATTTGAGTAGAAAAAGGAGTGAACTGATTTAACTCATTTTTTATCAATAGTGAACTAAAAATTTCCCTTTTTGAACTGAAGAGAGATTTTTTTGAGATATTTAATTTAATAAAATGAGATATGCTCTCATAAATACTTTTTCTATTTAATTAAATAATCTTTAATTAATTAGAGACACTTTTCTTATTTAATTAAATAACTTCATTTAATTAATTATTAATTGTGTATTGCCTACCCTCGTTCACATCTTTTTTGGACTTATTGTTGCTATTATTATCAGACTTTGATGGACTAGTTTTATGTTGATGGTTTAGTGGTGTTGTTTTGACACTATTAGATATTATGATAGGGATTCAATTGATATATGATGAGATCATTTAGACTCTACATTTCATGTTTGTATGATGATCATTACATTGTTTTCTGTTATTAATGATGATTAGTTAGATGGTTTATTATCTCATGTGTTTTATTATGGTTACTTACCCCATACTTGCATGTGTATGGTGTGCGTGTTTTCTTATTGTATGGCATTTTTGATGTGGTTAAGGAAGGGAGTCGTAGTCACCTACTTAGTCAGGATCTACATGATGCACCACTTCCTGCCATTGTCTGTTTAGCTTAGCATTATATATATTGTATGTACATGCATGGTTTTTTTGCAGGTTGCAGGTACCGGTTATCGACTTTCCTGAATTGCCAAGATGAGCGTACCCTATTATACTATCTCAATGATAAGAGAAGGGAGATAAATTCTCAAGTCCAAATCCCAAACCTAAAAAAAAAAACCATTTGTCTTAGTGAGTTAGGACAAGTATCAGAGTTGAATACCCACCGAATGTGTCGGATGAAATAATAAATAAAATAATAATAATAAAACTTATGAAAATTAAAATAAAAATTATAAAATTTAAATAGAAAATATTGGAGTTATAAGCTTGCATGGGAATTAACATGTGTCAACAACATAGGGGTTAGTGCATCAATTAAGCACAAGGTGTCTACAACTCTATGACTCACCAAAAAGGTGCGAAAAGACCCATGCTTAGTTGGTGACACCTTTCAGCGGTTTCAAGAAGCATTCCAAAGGTTTCTTGAGAGCTCTTTATATTCAGGCATTCATAGAAGCTTAGGGAGAGAGGGTGGAGAGCAATTGGAGCATTGGAGGACTCAAGTACTTTGAAGAAGGGAGCTTGCTCTGCGAGTTTTCTGAGAAAAAATGAATTAGCATCAGAATCTGAGTAGATTCTTGTGATTTTTCTTATGCTATTTCCGCATCATGCATTCCTATCTTCTTCGTGTCTCCCATATGTCTTCTGAGGAATTTCATATTTTTATTGTGTGCATTTTCAATTTGGGAAATTAAATTTATTTGAGAATTTTATATGCATGGATTTTAAAAAAAAGAGAGAAAATGGGGCTAGGGTTAATTCATAGCCAAACCCATTAGATTAATTGTTGGATAAATTTGAGATCAAAGTTTATAGGAAATTTTTGAAAATTAGAATTTCTAAATAAACCGTGTATATACATGTTTATATTTTTTAATCTACACACACACACACACACACACACACACACACACACACACACATATATATATATGCAATTATATATATAAATATGTATACATGATTATATGCTGTGATTTTTTTTAATTCTGCAAGTATATATATACACACACAGATATATATATACACACATATATATATATAATGTAGATATTTAATAATAATAATAAAATGAATATCATTAATCGAAAACATTTTTTTGAAAAACGTTGAACTTTATTTAAAAATTGAATCGCATACTCGCGAATAGAAAACGCATAAGCCTTTTTTTTTTTAAAAAAAAATTTAATGCAAATTGAGGTGGGCCGGGAGGGTCGAGCCCGTACCCCCACCCCACTACTTATATGTGGTAGAGGCTGGCAGCACTGCTACCGCAGGCTCTGCGATGCTATCACAGGCTTGCGACAGCAGGCCCGCACGGTACCTCCTCTATGCAGTGATATAGATATATATGAATTGACTACCAAGGTTGTGACGCAATTTTGTGATTTGTGTTTTGCGATTTGATTATTATATTTTATTTTATAAAATGTCATTTCTTATATGTATAGATGTATATTTATGTGTGTGTATATATATATATATATATATATAAGTATATATGTATATATATATTATTAACTATAAATGATTATTATAAAGTTCTCAATTAATGGATCACTCTTTTAATGATTAAAATATTGCTATTAAACTTGTCAATTATGAAGAGATATTAACAATTAATTTAAGTAAACTTATTTTTTTTAAGATTAATTATTAGAATATATATAATCAAAGTTTTTTTGATTCATTGAGAATGTCAATTTTCAAATAATGTCATATAAATCAATTAGAAAATTGACTCTGATGGAGAAACTTTTATCTATCAAACGAATACTTGGGTTAGGAAAAATGTGAAGTTTATCCACTTGATATAATTTGGGAAAACGTAAACTAAGAATTTTAAAATTCAAAAAAACTTAGCAAAACCAAAACATGTGTTTACATTGTGTATTCCTTATGCTATTGTTCTGGGTTTTGGGTTGACTAGTGTTGACCAGTATAGGATGTCTACCAGAGGCTTGGGGGTTATGTGACTATGATGCCATGATGATATTTTAATCTCGATCTTATATCCCAACCATGGTTATGTGATGGAATGCTCTGTGTATTGGATGTGAATACTGATTGTTATAGTTGAGATTCTTATTTATGAGACACTTGACCTAACCATTATTTTTGGTCATTGATCAATTATCCTTGGTTATTTTCTAGTCACCATGATGGGACTGAAATGTGGATTTATCATTGATGATGTCATGTTGTGACATGTTTGACTCAACTATTTTTGGAGTCTTCGATCAGTGTGTTTGAGATATATTTTGGTTATTGAGAACCATTGGATACTTTTGATTATCAGTGATGCTTCAGTTGCCAATAGAGAGCTGTTGTGGTCATGATTTTCTATGGATGTTTGCTCATGGAGATTTGATGCTTTTATACATATTTGATGATTTTAATATGAATTATTTTTGGGATTTTGAGATTTATGATTCCATGAGCATTAGGGTAGGATATCTGCATGTAGTGATGGGAAGTGGCTTACAATGGGGGTCGGGGCCCTAAGAGGCTGCCAGGGTAACTCATTGTAAGTTGGATTAATAAGTGATAACATTCCCACCTAATACTAACTAAATGAACCTAAAAAAATAAGAGTTTTAGTTCTTGCCCATGCCTTGAGTGCTTGTATAGGTTAGGATGGGAGTAGTGAGAACGCATGGTTGCGACCTTGCATTCCATAGTATGCCTTGTTATTATGAGAGGATACTAGTGGCCGCATGAGATCAGTATGGACCCATGAAGTTTAGCTAATTGCTAGGGTAATTTGTACGTGATAAATGCGATGACACTTTTCTGCTTGCATAGTAGGTTCCTACATGTCATTGTGTGCCTTTGGGAAGTAGATGTCTGTTTCGTGATTGAAACCTTTGAGTCAGTATACTTTTAGGATTCCTGGACTATAGAGGTTTGTGCTATGTGTTATGGATAGCCTCTTTGGGACTTGAGATTTTCTCCTTAGTACGGTGGGAGTGGACCACTTAGGTACCACGTAGTCGGGTGGTAGTGTATTTTCCACTCTTATCATTAGAGATTCATTGAGACATCGAGGCTAATGCATCCTTCGTGATGGTGGATATGTATCCTTTCATTCATGATTAGCATATGTTAGATGATGTTATCTTATGCTTATATTTTCATGTTAGATTTCTTTCTACATATGATGTTATATATGTTAGGAGTGACATTCCTACTATGTTAAAACTGATGATCTCTTCGGTATTTGGGATGTTATGCACAGAGGGATGGCTAGGGCCCACGATGGTCTAATGATGCTATTAATGGTTGGGAGGAACCATGCTCTTAGTTAGTTATGTTTGATCTTATGATGGATGTATATGTATTCTATGATGATGTATCATGTGTATCATGTGATTGTCTTTGATGTATCATAGATTAGAATAGGATGATGTACCTTATTTCACATATGTATATTCTTTTAAGCCTTCATACCCTGTGATATGTACAGTGGATGATTGAGCATTTGGAAATGTAATGTATGAACATTAGACTTATCATTACTATTTCATGTGGATGTTGTACTAGATGGACTCATGTATGTTAGTTAATTTAGATGTAACTCAACGTTAAGGGATTCTTAAAGAATGAAATCGGTTATGTATGTTATGTTTACTTTTAGATGGACATTGCTATTGCTTCCGTTGTTATGTACAAGTTATATGTGGTATTTACTTTCATGTTATTTTTTTAAAAAAACATGTTACTAAACTTAGTGAAATTCTAGGTTAAATCTTTGGATCCCTTGGTGGGGCATTATATTTGGTATCAGAGCCCGCGTTTCTACATTGGGAGCTCTGGGTATTTTGGAACAACTAGAACTGTGAACTATTAAGTGTATCTCTTCAAGTTGAAACTAGGATGGTGTCTTGGACTAGGTCTTCTGTTAGAGGCCGTGGTAGAGGTCGAGGAAGAGGTCGTGGTCATGGCAGAGCTGTCAGTGCCCATGAGTCTGCCCATGAGGGATCGGCTCATGTAGAGAGTAGGGAAGAGCACTCTAGTAGGCAGCAGGAAGAGAGCCGTAGAGAGGACCAAGCTGAGTCTGATAAGGTTAGTCTGAGAAAGATGATGCAAACTATTCTAAAATGTTTACCTCCTATTCAAGAACAACCTAGAGTGCATCAGATAGAACAAGAGCATAGACCCAGATCTAGAAGGCCTCAGAACGATCGTCAGAGGTCCATTGTGTCCACTCAGATGATGGATCTTTCAAGATCCAAGGTCAAGCCTTTCAATGGGCAAGGTTCTGGTTATGTCGCCGAGCAGTGGCTGATTTCCCTCGACAGGATTTTTTCCATGCAAGATTTTGAAAACAATGTTAAGGCAAGATTTGTGATCACTAATTTAGAGAATTTTGGGGCCACTTGGTGGACAATTGATTAGAAGAAGCTGGGAATCGATATGAGTAGTGTCACATGGGAACTATTCGTAGAGAGTTTCTGTGAATGATTCCTACTAGAGGAATGGAAACTACAAAGGGTAGATGAGTTTCATAATCTCAAGCGGTACACTTTGTCGGTGACCGAGTATGAGCGTAAGTTTTATGAGCTTATGCCTTTTCCAAGGTTCAGTGAAAATTCAGCTTAGTTGACACAACAGTTTATTAGGGGTTTGAATAACCATATAATTGGGGTTGTCAAGGTATTTGAGCCAAAAACTCTCAAGGATGTGGTACATTGAGCAATTCTTGTTGAGAAAAGTGTCAACCTTGGTCAAGGTGGTTTTGTAGGACCACAATCAACATCAAGATCTAAAGGAAACTTCAATTCAGGTGGTAACAAGAAGCCTTTCTTTTCTAAGGGGAAACAGTATCAACAACAGTCTCAGCAGACGCAGCAGCAGAAGGAATCAAATTCTCAGGCTCAAGGTGGTGGCAAAGGTTCTAACTTTAAGAACAACCATAATGCTCAATGAAATAAATAGAATTAGTCCAATCAGCCAGCTCAGAGTAGCCAAACTTTTGTAAAGCAGGAACAGTTGCCAACAATCTAATGTACCACCTATGGGAAGAGGATCTGGTAGGAATACAGAATGTTTTTCATGTGGTCTGATTGGACATTATGCAGCTCAGTGTCCACAGCGAGAACCTCAGTTTTTAGGACTTAGGCCTACAGCTTCAGAACCCACAATTGGTGATGCAGGGAGAGTTCATAGAGTTTTTGCAGCAATTGATCAGCGTCAGGAAAATCATCAAGGAATAGTGGTTGAGACCACAGGTGCTATTCGAGGTATATCTCTTTCAGTATTGTTTGATTTAGGACCTACAAATTTATTTATTTCACCATCTATAGTTTCTAAGTGTAAGATGGATGCAGTGAAGCAAGATCATGGTTGGCAAGTGGAACTAGCCTCCAGGATTAAGGCCTCCACGGATTCTGTAGTTCATAAGTATGGGCTTAGCTTAGGGAGCTTTGATACGGAAGTGGATCTTCAAGTCATACCCCTTGGTTCCTATAATGTGGTTCTAGGCATGGACTGACTTGGATCTCATAGAGCCAATATAGATTGTAGGAAGAAGATTATTTTGTGCCAAGATGACCAAAGGAATGATGTGAAGATAGTTGGGATACTAAGGCCTATATCTCTGCGGATGATTTCTACTATGCAATTGAAGCAAAGTTTCCATAAGGGATGTTAGATATTTGTTGTTATGGTAAATGATCTTGATGAGGAAGATCCTATGAGGAAGACTTTAGATCACCTAATTTTACAGGAGTACGCAGATGTCTTTCCAAGTGAGATTCCAGGCATGCCTCCAAAGAGGGACATTGATTTTAGCATTGATCTAATTCCTGGAGCGGAGCCTATCTCTAAAGCTCCTTATCATATGACTACTTAGGAACTGGGTGAGCTACGTCTTCAACTAGAGGAACTTCTGGCCAAAGGGAGAATTTGACCTAGTGTATCACCATGGGGAGCTCTAGTGCTCTTTGTGAAGAAGAAAGACAGTTCTTTGCACCTTTGTATTGACTACAGACAGTTGAACAAGGTGACTATTAAGAATAGGTATCCTTTGCCTAGGATTGATGACTTATTTGATCAGATCAAGGGAGCTACAGTATTCTTCAAGATTGACCTTAAGTCAGGATACCACCAGCTTCGTATTAAGGAAGCGGATATTCACAAGACTACTTTTTGAACACGCTGTGGGCATTATGAGTTCACAGTGGTACCTTTTGGGTTGACTAATGCTCCATTAGTATTCATGAGTTTGATGAATGGTGTTTTTCGATCATATCTTGACAAGTGTGTTCTCGTGTTTCTTGATGACATATTGATATTTTCTAAGACTCAAAAGGAGCATGAGGAACACCTGCAGTTGGTATTGCAGTGTTTGAGAGGAAATCAACTTTATGCCAATGCCGCTAAGTGTGAATTCTTCAAATCGGAGATTTAGTATTTAGGGCATGTTATCTCAAGTGATGGTATTTCAGTGGATCCTACAAAGATTTAGGCAATAATAGATTGGCTTACCTTGACTAATGTGTCAGAGATTCGTAGTTTCATGGGTTTAGCTAGTTATTATCACAGATTTGTCTAGAACTTCTTTAGGATAGCACATTCTATCACTTCTCTTCAGAGGAAAGGTAAGAATTTTGTGTGGACAGAGAAATGTGAGGAAGCATTTCAAAGGCTCAAGGAGCTTTTGACTAGTGCACCAATTTTAGCTATACCTGAATCAGAAGGTGATTTCATGGTGTGTACAGATGCTTCTCTTGAAGGAATTAGAGCAGTGTTGATGCAGAATGGACGGGTGATTGTGTATGAATTACGCAAGCTCAAGGATCATGAGTTAAATTACCCTACACATGATCTTGAGTTAGCAATAGTAGTTCATGCTTTGACAAGGTGGAGACATTTCTTGTTGGGGCACAGATTTGAGCTACATAGTGATCATCATAGTCTTCAGAACATTTTTACTCAGCCTAATTTGAATGCTCACCAGAGATGATGGATGGAATTTTTATGCGAGTATGATTTTGAGGTTAAGTACATTCAAGGTAAGGAGAATGTGGTGGTAGATGCTTTGAGTCATAGGAGACATGTGGTAACATCAATGACTCTTAGTGTGGATTTGAGGAGTCAGATTCTTCAGGCACTTCCTGCAGATTCCTGGTATCAGGAAGTGTGCAGAGAGATAGACTCAGGGAGACCCTTGGAAGGTAAGTTTGTAGGTTACATTTGAGAATCAGATGGTCTTTTGAGACATTTGGGGAGGATTTATGTGTCATTACTGGATGAGCTCCCCAAACTGATTTTGGCAGAAGCCCATCGTACACCTTACTCAGCACATCCAGGTGTCAAGAAGATGCATGCTGATTTGAGACATTTGTTCTTTTGGTCAAGAATGAAGAGAGATATTGCTAATTTTGTGGCTAGGTTTCTTGAGTGTCAAAGAGTCAAGGTAGAACACCAGCACCCGGTAGGACTATTGCAGCCTAATCTCATTCCTTCTTGGAAATGGGATATCATCTCCATGGATTTTATAGTAGGATTACCTATGACAGTTTGACGTCTTTATGCTAGTATGGTTACTTTTGATCGGTTGACTAAGGTGGCACATTTCTCACTGATCAGGTCTTCCTACCTAGCCGCTTCTAGAGCGAATGTCTTCATGCATGACATTGTGAGATTACATGGTATTCCTAGAAAGATCATTTCTGACAGGGATCTTGTATTCACATCTACATTTTGGACATCGTTGCAACATGAGCTTGGAGCGCAGCTAAACTTCAGTTCGACATATCATCCAGAGACTGATGGTTAGACAGAGAGGGTGAATCAAGTTTTGGAGGATATGTTACGGATGTATCTGATGGATAGGCAGACACATTGGGAGGACTATCTCTACCTAGTAGAGTTTTCTTACAACAATGGGTATCATAGTTCTATTGGCATGGCACCTTTTCAGGCATTATATGGACATCCTTGTCGTACACCATTGAGTTGGGACAACCTCGAGGATCGCATTGTATTGGGCACAGGATAGGTAGAAGAAGAATGTCGATGCTCATAGGATTGTTAAGCAGTTTTCTGTGGGTGATAAGGTTTTCTTGAGAGTGTGACCGTGAAAGAGTTCGATTCGGTATGGAAAGGGTTCTAAGCTAGCACCTCACTTTGTGGGACCATTCGATATTTTGGAGAGGATTGGCCTGGTTGCTTATCATCTTGCTCTACCACCCAGCCTAGCTCGCATTCATGATATTTTCCATGTTTTAGTGCTTAGGCAGTATATTCCTAATATTGTGCATGTTCTTGATTGGAATGCATTGCAGGTAGAGGACGGGCAGCTAGCTTTGGAGCCAGTTCATATTCTGGAGTAGCGGGAGTTGACCCTCAGGGGTCAAACCATCGAGCAGGTAAGGGTCCAATGGGACCCTACTGATGATTCTTCAGCTACTTTGGAGGATGCAGCTAGATTGAGGGAGTTATATCCCTATTTGTTTGTAGGCTTCTAGGAGTAAGCCTAATCCAAGGGGGGGTGGATGTAATGCCTACCCTCGTTCACATCTTTTCTAGACTTATTGTTGCTATTATTATCAGATTTTGATGGACTAGTTTTATGTTGATGGTTTAGTGGTGTTGTTTTGATACTATCAGATATTATGATAGGGATTCAGTTGATATATGATGAGATCATTTAGACTTTACATTTCATGTATGTATGAAGATCATTACATTGTTTTTAGTTATTAATGATGATTAGTTCAATGGTTTATTATCTCATGTGGTTTATTATGGTTACTTACCCCATACTTCCATGTGTATGGTGTGCGTGTTTTCTTATTGTATGGCATTTCTGATGTGGTTAAGGAAGGGAGTCGTAGTCACATGCTTAGTCGAGATCTACACGATGCACCACTTCCTGCCATTGTCTGTTTAGCTTAGCATTATATATATTGTATGTACATGCATCATTTTTCTGCAGGTTGCAGGTAATGGGTATTGACTTTCCTGAATTGCCAGGATGAGCGTATCCTATTATACTATCTCAATGATAAGAGAAGGGAGATAAATTCTCACGTCCAAATCCCAAACCTTAAAAAAAAAACCATTTGTCCTAGTGAGTTTGGACAAGTATCAGAGTTGAATGCCCACCGAATGTGTCGGATGACATATTTCGTGATTTTTAACCCTTTAGATTGATTTTGTATGATTGTTCTATGATGGGTTTTCATATTTTATCTTGGAGGTCTATGGTGAATTTTCCATTAACTAAGTCTTAAATAGATTTAATTAATAAATTATTTATTTGAGAAAATTAATAAAATATCATGATCTTTGATATTTTGATTGTGATTAATTAAATGTGAATTATTGAGGAAAGGAATTAAATAAAAGAAAACTAGAAATTAAAATTAATAATAATTATAAAATAATGATAAAGTAATAAATAAAATAATAATAATAAAAGTTATGAAAATTAAAATGAAAATTATAAAATTTAAATAGAAAATATTGGATTTATAAGCTTGCATGGGAATTAACATGTGTCAACAACACGGGGGTTAGTGCATCAATTAAGCATAAGGTGTCTACAACTCTATGACTCACCAAAAAGGTGGGAAAAGACCCATGCTTAGTTGGTGACACCTTTCAGCAGTTTCAAGAAGCATTCCAAAGGTTTCTTAAGAGCTCTTAATATTCAGGCATTAATAGAAGCTTAGGGAGAGAGGGTGGAGAGCAATTGGAGCATTGGAGGACTCAAGAACTTTGAAGAAGGGAGCTTGCTCTGTGGGTTTTCTGAGGAAAAATGAATTAGCATCAAAATTCGGGTAGATTCTTGTGATTTTTCTTATGCTATTTTCGCATCATGCATTCCTGTCTTCTTCGTGTCTTCCATACGTCTTTTGAAAAATTTCATATTTTTATTGTATGCATTTTCAATTTGGGCAATTAAATTTATTTGAGAATTTTATATGCATGATTTTTTTTTTTAAAAGAGAAAACGGAACTAGGGTTAATTCATAGCCAAACCCATTAGATTAATTATTGGATAAATTTGAGATCAAAGTTTATAAGAAATTTTTGAAAATTGGAATTTCTAAATAAACTGTGTATATACATGTTTATATTTTCTAATCTGCATACACATATACATACATACATATATATATATATATACATGATTATATGCTGTGATGTTTTTTTTAATTCTGCAAGTATATATATATATATATATATATATATATATATATATATATATATATATATATATATATATATATATATATATATATATATATATATATATATATATATATATATATATATACACACACACACACACACACACACACATATATATATACATACATATGTATATATAATGTAGATATTTAATAAAAAAAAAAAAAATGAATATCATTAATCGAAAACATTTTTTTGAAAAATGTTGAACTTTATTTAAAAATCAAATCGCATACTCGCGAATAGAAAATGCATAAGTGATTTATTTTTTTATTTTTATTAAATTAATGCAAATTGAGGTAGGCGGGGAGGGTCGAGCCCGTACCCCCACCCCACTACGTATATGTGGCAGAGGCCGACGGCATTCCTGCCATAGGCTCTGCGACACTGTCGCTGTGTCGCAGGCCTGCGACAGTAGGCCCGCACGGTACCTCCTCTGTGCAATGATATAGATATATATGAATTGACTTCCAAGGTTGTGACGCAATTTTTCAATTTGCGATTTGCGAATTGTGATTTGATTATTATATTTTGTCTTATAAAATGTCATTTCTTATATATATATACATACAAGTATATATATATGTATACAAGTATATATATATAAAAGTATATATGTATATATATATTATTAACTATAAATGATTATTATAAAGTTCTCAATTAATGGATCACTCTTTTAATGATTAAAATAATACTATTAAGCTTGTCAATTATCAAGAGATATTAATAAATAATTTAATTAAACTTAGTTTTTTTGATTCATTGAGAATGTCAATTTTCAAACAATGTCATATAAATCAATTAGAAAATTGAGTCTGATGGAGAAACTTTTATCTATCAAATGAATACTTGGGTTAGGAAAAACGTGAAATTTCTCCACTTGATATAATTTGGGAAAACGTAAACTGAGACTTTTAAAAATCAAAAAAACGTAGCAAAATCAAAACATGTGTTTACATTGTGTATTCCTTATGCTATTGTTTTGGGTTTTGGGTTGACTACTGTTGACCAGTATAGGATGTCTACCAGAGGCTTGGGGGTTATGTGACTGTGATGCCATGATAATGTTTTAATCTCGATCTTATATCCCAACCATTGTTATGTGTATTGGATGTGAATACTGATTGTTATAGTTGAGATTCTTATTTATGAGACACTTGACCTAACCATTATTTTTGGTCATCGATCAGTTATCCTTGATTATTTTCTAGTCGCCATGATGGGACTAAAATGTGGATTTATCCTTGATGATGTCATGTTGTGACATGTTTGACTCAACCATTTTTGGAGTCTTCGATCAGTGTGTTTGAGATATATTTTGGTTATTGAGAACCATTGGATACTTTTGATTATCAGTGATGCTTCAGTTGCCAATAAAGAGCTGTTGTGGTCATGATTTTCTATGGATGTTTGCTCATGGAGATTTGATGCTTTTATGCATATTTGATGATTATAGTATGGATTATTTTTGTGATTTTGAGATTTATGATTACATGAGCATTAGGGTAGGATATCTGCATGTAGTGATCGGAAGTGGCTTGCAATGGGGGTCGGGGCCCTAAGAGACTGCCAGGGTAACTCATTGTAAGTTGGATTAATAAGTGATAACATTCACACCTAATACTAACTGAATGAACTTAAAAAGATAATAGTTTTGGTTCTCGCCCATGCCTTGAGTGCTTGTATAGGCTAGGATTGGAGTAGTGAGAATGCATGGTTGCGACCTTGCATTCCATAGTATGCCTTATCAGTATGAAAGGTGTTGGAAATATTCAAGATGTGACAAGTTATTGAGAGGGGAGGGGTGAATCAGTAACTCTTAAAATTTCAAACAATAAAACTGCATACTGATATATTCACCATTCATCCAAGTAACCTACTGTAAGCATGAAACAAAATCATTTACAACACTTGAACACACAGATTTGGTGACCCAGAAACCTTCCAAATAGAAAGTCAAACTGGGGTGGGGATGAAACCAACAAAGCTTCGTTACTGCAGTATGAAGTTGGTCGGTTAAGGCTTACAATGACCACTTCTAGTGATCTTCCCTGTTAGGAGCACAAAGGATTGCTAGATCCACCTTGTTAGAGGATTTACAAACATACAATAAAGTATGCACTCTGTTAGGAGATTTACAAAAGACTGTTAAGTCTACCTTATTAAAGGATTTATAAAAACTGATTCACCTGTTAGAATGAAACAGTGGATCTGATTACAACTAATTGCTGATAAGATCCGCTATGCTCTGATTCACCTTGATGTGATAGATAAAACTTTTCTGCTCCAAAACTTGACCTTGCTGAATACCTTCACAACTCAGCACACATACTTTCGCACGCATGTATTTCTTTCACACTTTCGCAGTTTCATTCATTACAATTTCTATTGCCATTACATTTGAATGATACAATACATTACATATAAATACCATCCAAATAAACAATACATGCAAGGTCGGCCAAAACAACAAGTGCAAATCTCTATACAAAGTCAGCCCAAGGTAAAAACTCGGGTTCACTGAACTGACTCGATGTCCTTCTGATACTCGGCGTCCACTGCGTTACTCGGCATCGTCATGCACTCGGTAGAAGTGAAGGCACGGTCCATACTAAACACTTCGAGTAGTTCTGAACTCAGTAACCACTAGAGACTCAGTAGAAGAGATGTCACTCGGTGAACACTTCTATCTGAACTGTAGCTCGGTGATCAAAGGAAACACTCGATAGAACCTTGTGACTCGGTGATAGTTAGTTTCCTTGATAATCGTCTGAGCTCGGTAAAATTAATTTCCTTGATAACCTCAGGAGCTCGGTTATCATGAAGTTCTCGGTCAATACTAAGTACATCTTCACTCGGTCAAAACTGATTCCTTTCTTTACCTCGAACACTCAGTAAACACTGGCTGCTTTGTTCACCTTGATCACTCGGTAAACACTGTCTTCTTTGTTCACCTCGATCACTCGGTAAACACTGAGAACTAGGTAAAGCTTGGCTTACAAAGGAATGTCCGATGAGAGCTCGGTAAGCATTCAGAATCCAATAAGTGTTGTAACTAATGATAAAAATGTATCATAATGCCAACAATCTCCCCCTTTGGCATTAGTGACAAAAACACTTATGAGACAAAATTTATCTGACATGCTGATGACTGATTCTGAATATACATAGCTTCGTTATATACAACTCCCCCATAGAATGTACATACAGTATTTACATGAGCTGTATATCTCTTCCTTTGTATAATTTCTCCGAAAACACTTATTCACCCATAGTATACATATCCAATAATAATCTCCCCCTTTTTGATAATAATGCCAAAGAATAAAATAATATATATACTTATATAGAAACACCAAAATGAGAGATGAACTCTGAATGTACCTGAAGAATAAGCTGGAGAGTCTTATCCCAATTCTCTTGCAAAATTTTGTAGGTGGAAAGAGCTACTTGAACTTCAGCCGAAAGTTCAATCACATGGTCTGCAATGGAGAAGTTATTATCATGGATTAATGTTTTTGAATGTGCAATGTGCTTCTGCATTGAATCCATGATGGGAAGGATCATGTTTTGGATATCTATCAATGTAGATCGGATCCTTGTCTCTTCTCTCAACAGCTCTGCCTGCTTCTCTGACAAAAATTTGATCCTGAGGTGATGAGATGAGCTTGAACTGGGGTCAAGCTTCAAGTTCTATGTGCTCACCTTCAGATCCTCATCAATTTTATTTAGTTTCTCTCTTATTCCCTTAGTGTACTCGGTAACATCACAAAGCTTAGCAAAAAGAGATGTTACATTATTAAAGGAATTTTCCATATCTACCAAAACTGAGGTTAATGCAACCTGATTTATTGCAATGTTCTGGGCAATGTGCCCCAACACCTTATTATCAAATTTCTTTGTTGCATGCTCAATCATCTTTTCTTGTCCGGAGGCATATTCATTGAATTTATTAACTACCTCTTCCAATTGAATCAAAATGTGTTGAGAAGTATCAACATCAACACCTATAGCCTCAGTAATTATGTTCCGGGCATCCTCAATTATCCTGTATTCCTTATCCCTTTCCGATCTTAACTGCATCTGAGTAGCCTTTTTCTCAATAAGTTGACTAGCATACCTCATTTCTTCAATGGTAGCATTATCAAAGTCAATCTTTGGAATTACTATCTCTGTGTCCAAGTCAATGTCTTCAGGAATTTCCTTTCCAGTGATCATAAGTCTTAATGGTTGCTTTTGTTTGACTTCTGAGATGACTGGTTTGACCTTTGGAATAGACACAACAGTAGAGACAGAAGGACTAGCAGTAAAAACTGGGATGCTTGAGGGTTGAGTACCAATAGGAGTATGTACAGGGTCAAAAATTTGAGTACTGGCCAAAAATGGTGATACACTCGGTAATATAGTATCTAAGCTTACTGTGCCTGAAGTAGATGGTGACAAAATTGTAGAACAAATTGGAGTAGTCAAAATTGGAGAACTCATAGCAATACCAACTGATGATGATGGAGTCGAGGAGGCCAACTCAGTAGATGAAGAGGGGTGCAGCTTGGTAGACGAAGAGGGATGCAGCTCGGTAGATGAAGTGGTAGTCACTTCCACTGATGATACCTGGAGCTGAGTTAAGGCAGGTGTAGATGGTAAATCTGGTGTAGATGAACCTGGTGAAGCTGACTCCAACCTTGATGATGTCACAGGTTTAGCTAGGGAGTGAGGAAGGGATGCAATAACTGCTGCTGCAATTTTTACCAGATCATCCTCCTTATCTTCCTTTTCAGCTTCTTCCTCTTTATCTTCTTCCTCTTTCTCTTCCATCATTGCATGCAACTCTCCTGGTGTAACTATGATAGATGGAGCGCTATCTGATTCATCACTGCTGCTGCTACTGTCATCATCCTTTATTTCTACTGGGTCTACACTAGGCTTATGTAGATGATAGATGTTTTTCCACATGTTTGTAGCATCATTTACAACATGCTCTATATCTTTGATCAAAATCAAACAAGTGTGGAATCTGATCATCATTTTACCTTCATGGGTTTTCAATTCAGATTTTACTTCTGCTCCAGTGAGACTAGGCCGAAGATTCTTCAGGGATTGCTCATATATATCTTTTACCATCTTGGTGGCTAACTCCCATCTTGGTTGTACTCTCTCCATTAGTTCTTTAGAGATATGAGGAGCAATCTGGTCCGGGGAGTATTTCCATTTCCCCATTTTGTTAAGTACCAGTTCCTCAATTTGCATTTTCTCTGCATCAGTCCTTGTCTCAAATTTCAATGCCTTAAAATTTGTGATGCCAGCTCCTTCTTCCAATGATTTGAGCCTTTGCTCGAATGTAGGTGCAGGCTTGACCAATACAGGTTCCTGAATACCTCTTCTTGTCCTCCGAGTAAATATTGCAGTAGGCTGCTTCTTGGGCTTGGTAATGATTACCTTGCCTTTCTTCTTTGCTGGTTGCTCTTCTTATGATTCTTTTTCTCCTTTTTCTTCTTCACTTTCTTTATCTTCACCTCTTCCCTCGGTGAGCATAAGAGGACCCATTGCAGTTTTCAGTTTGGCCACTTTCCTCTTACCTTTGCTGATGGCCTGTGGAATTTTGATTTCCAGTTCAATTATGGCCTTTGCTTCATCATAAGTACCAAAAATCCGTTGTCTTGGGTCTACTAGCTCATTTACCAGTGCTTCAATGATATCCCTTGTTTCATCAATATTTACCTCATATGAAAGAGGTTTCACCCATGCAACTCGGGGTCTAACTGTCTGTATGTACACCTTGTCACAGTCAACCATAAAACATATGTCATCTTTATATTCTTCAACAAGCCTAGGAGGAATTCTGAATTGGTTATTCATCCTCTCCTTAAAGTCTTCAAAATAGTTATCCATGATACTATCAAAATTTTCTCCCATCTCTGCTATAAACTCTTTAATCTGATACAAAATTGGGATATCTTTTCTCCATTCTATGGTTCCCTTTGATGGAAAGAATTTTTGTACCTAAAATAGTAAACATATTAACAGAGATCCAAATTTACAGGGGTTATTCTTCGATGTTCTTATACTGTCCATGTTCTTGTTTAACTGCTTCAACATTACTTCTGACAGATCAAACTCAAGATTCTTCTTTACAATTTTCAGGGCCAAATCCACAGCTTCACACGGTACACTATTTAACCTGCTGGAACTATATAACTTATATGCAATAATATGTATGCCAAATCTTAGTTCTGGATCTGTTACAGTGTTACCCTTCAAACCTCTACTGTCCCACTTGGCTAGAGTTTTCCTCTGTAACTCATCCCGTCCTAGGGTTTTGGTGGTTTTGGCTTTCCTGAGCATCGGGAGACCCGTGATTTTGTGAATCATCTTTTTGGTTATCAAAACGGGTTGTTCCAACCACAACTGACCATTATGCACTCAACTCAAGATATACCTAATCCATTTGGTTTGGAAGTTTCTAGGCATATGCGCGATGTGAGTCAAACCTTTAGTTTCCAAATGTTTGTGCTCGATTTTGAGAGAACCATTTACACATAACTCCGCTAGGGCATTATCCATGTCCAATGTCCCTATTTCTTGAATAGCACACTTAAAATGAGTGCGAATGTCATTCACGAGGAGTACCTTGGGTGGAATCTATGATTGAGCTCCATTGGGATCGAGCGATTCAGCGATGGCAGGAATGAGCTTGAACGTAGGTGCCTTCCATTCCGTTCCCTTCACAAGCATTTCGGAACCCTTCTTCGCCTTGCTGCTGCTGGTGCTTGCGGATGCCATTGCTGCTTGGTGAGTGAAAAGGTTTTGTAAGAATACTTCGCTGGAAAATCTCTTCAAATCGCTTGAACTCGCTTGAAAGCCCCTTTTTTTTGTGTAAATCTCGAATTCGCGGTGAAAAATGAGGTCGAAATCTGCCCTTTTGATGAAAAATTCACCATTAATGTTCAGTACGGAGGTAGCTGCGATCGACAGACTGTCATCCACTAGTTCAGCTTAAACTTCGCAACTCGGTGACCAAAAGAAAATAGGTTAAACCGCCCTTAACTCGGTAAGAGAAGAACCAACCATGCTCGGTAAGTGCAACTTGGTGAAAGAAGCCTTATTGCACCCGACTGAGCTCAGTAAGGTCATGTACTGACCATGATCCCGATGTATCTGAAATACTGATTTGATCATATTTTCATTCTAGGACTGCTTAGGATATTGCTTTGTAGATACAGTCCTGGTCTTATCCTGATAAGTCTTAATTGGAAATGGTAGAGTCACTCACTTCTTGAGTGACCATTCCATTACTTGAATTATCTGGCTCGGTAGACTTAGGAATCCATTGCTGCTTCATTTGCTTCCGAATATTGTCTACTTTGATTTTCTTCTCATCCTCGACTTTCTTTATGTTCATGCAGTTTTTAGATATATGACCAAGTTCTGTACATGTATAACATCTTATAGTGGTATCCCTTTTTCTTAGGTGATGCCTTGCACAGTTTATGCCAGTATGACCATATTCTCCACAATAATGACATTTGCACCAAGTTTTGTAGTCCCAACCAAATATTGCTTTGACAAGTTGTTTAGTTGGATTAAATGATTTGGATTTGCATTGTGATGCCTTATGACCTTGCTTTTGGCATTTGTGACATTTACCTTCAAATTTCGGTTTCTCTTTGCATTCATTGGCTTTGTGTCCATGCTGATTGCAATTGTAGCACTTTCCATTAAATTTGCCTTTTCCATTGCTCCAACATCTGTTAGATGTATGACCTAACTTACCACAGTGGCTACAAGTAGGTCTTTGATTATTTTGAGTACCTTGTTTGGAGGATTCACCATCTTCCTTGTATCCAAGGCCTGCTTTACCATTTTGTTTATGAAAGTTTTCTTCATTTTGCAGATTCAATTGATCCATGTCCTTTTGAGATTTTACCATTCTCTCATTGAATTATTTTTCAGAGATTAGATCACTTTGTAAGCTTGCATTGATTTTCCTTTCAGTAATTAAGTCATTTCTCAAATTCTCATTCTCAGATATTAGATTCATAATTTCTTCATTTGCATTAGATAATTGAGTTACAAGATTTTCAAGCTGAGAGGATTGATTATTCCTTACCTCTAAGTCTTCAGCTGCCTTATTCCTTTGCTCCAAGATTTCACATAGCCTGATGGACTGGATTCCTTATTCCCTTTTGAGCTTTCTTACTTCTTCCTGCAGAGATCCATTCTTTTTTAAAAGTTCTTTGATTGCTTTGTCAGCTTCATCTGAACTACTTGATGGTGAGAGATCTTCAATCTTTTCTTCAACATACTGATAGTCAATCATTTGCCTTGCAAGTTCTTTTCTTCTTTTCAAGGATTGTGAAAGATGCTCTTTTGCTTCATTGAGTTGAGCCATGGCCATTTTCAGATCTAGCTTTTCATTCTCAATAGTTTTGTCAAGTCTGAATATCTCAATTGTCCTTGATCTTTGCTCAAGCTGTGAAACTTTTATCTTGAGAACCTTATTGCTCTGATACCAATTGTTAGAAATATTCAAGATGTGACAAGTTACTGAGAGGGGAGGGGTGAATCAGTAACTCTTAAAATTTCAAACAATAAAACTGCATACTGATATATTCACCATTCATCCAAGTAACCTACTGTAAGCATGAAACAAAATCATTTGCAACACTTGAACACATAGATTTGGTGACCCAAAAACCTTCCAAATAGAAAGTTAAACTGGGGTGGGGATGAAACCCACAAAGCTTCATTACTGCAGTATGAAGTTGGCCGATTAAGGCTTACAATGACCACTTCTGGTGATCTGCCCTGTTAGGAGCACAAAGGATTGCTAGATCCACCTTGTTAGAGGATTTACAAACATACAATAAAGTATGCACTCTGTTAGGAGATTTACAAAAGACTGTTAAGTCTACCTTGTTAAAGGATTTATAAAAACTGATTCACCTGTTAGAATGAAATAGTGGATCTGATTACAACTGATTGCTGATAAGATCCACTATGCTCTAATTCACCTTGATGTGATAGATAAAACTTTTCTGCTCCAAAACTTGACCTTGCTGAATACCTTCACAACTCAGCACACATACTTTCGCACGCATGTATTTCTTTCACACTTTCACAGTTTCATTCATTACAATTTCTATTTCCATTACATTTGAATGATACAATACATTGCATATATATACCATCCAAATAAACAATACATGCAAGGTCGACCAAAACAACAAGTGCAAATCTCTATACAAAGTCGGCCCAAGGTAAAAACTCAGGTTCACTGAACTGACTCGGTGTCCTTCTGATACTCGGCGTCCACTGCGTTACTCGGCATCGTCATGCACTCGGTAGAAGTGAAGGCAGGGTCCATACTAAACACTTTGAATAGTTTTGAACTCGGTAACCACTGGAGACTCGGTAGAAGAGATGTCACTCGGTGAACACTTCTATCTGAACTGTAGCTTGGTGATCAAAGGAAACACTCGATAGAACCTTGTGACTCGGTGATAGTTAGTTTCTTTGATAACTGTTTGAGCTCGGTAAAATTAATTTCCTTGATAACCTCAGGAGCTCGGTTATCACGAAGTTCTCGGTCAATACTAAGTACATCTTCACTCGGTCAAAACTGATTCCTTTCTTTACCTCGAACACTCGGTAAACATTGGCTGCTTTGTTCACCTCGATCACTCGGTAAACACTGTCTTCTTTGTTCACCTCGATCACTCGGTAAACACTGAGAACTAGGTAAAGCTTGGCTTACAAAGGAATGTCCGGTGAGAGCTCGGTAAGCATTCAGAATCTAACAAGTGTTGTAACTAATGACAAAAATGTATCATAATGCCAACAGAAAGGATACTAGTGGCCGCATGAGATCAGTATGGACCCGCGGAGTTTAGCTAACTGCTAGGGTAACTTGTACGTGATAAATGCGATGACACTTTTTCGCTTGCATAGTAGGTTCCTAAATGCCATTGTGTGCCTCTAGGAAGTAGATGTCAGTTTTGTGATTGGAACCTTTGAGTTAGTATACTTTTAGGATTCCTGGACTATAGAGGTTTGTGTTATGTGTTATGGATATCCTGTTTGGGATTTAAGATTGTCTCCTCAGCATGGTGGGAGGGGACCAGTTAGGTACCACGCGGTCGGGTGGTAGTGTATTTTCCACTCTTATCATTTGAGATTCATTGAGACATCAGGGCTGATGCATCCTTTGTGATGGTGGATATATATCCTTTCATTGATGATTAGCATATGTTAGATGATGCTATCTTATGCTTATATTTGCATGTTAGATTTCTTTCTACATATGATGTTATATATGTTAGGAGTGACATTCCTACTATGTTAAAACCGATGATCTCTTTCGTGATTTGGGATGTTATGCACGAAGGGATGGCTAGGACCTATGATGGTCTAATGATGTTATTAACAGTTGGGAGGAACCGTGCAGTTAGTTAGTTATGTTTGATCTTACAATGAATGTATATGTATTCTATGATGATGTATCATGTGTATCATGTGATTGTCTTTGATGTATCATGGATTAGAATAGGACGATGTACCTTATTTCACATATGTATATTCTTTTAAGCCTTCATACCCTGTGACATGTATAGTGGATGATTGAGCATTTAGAAATGTAATGTATGAACATTGGACTTATCATTATTATTTCATGTGGATGTTGTACTAGATAGACTCATGTATGTTAGTTAATTTAGATGTAACTCAACGTTAAGGGATTCTTAAAGAATGAAAATGGTTATGTATGTTATGTTTACTTTTAGATGGACATTGCTATTGCTTCCGTTATTATGTACAAGTTATATGTGGTATTTACTTTCATGTTATTTAAAAAAAAAAAAATGTTACCAAACTTAGTGAAATTCTAGGTTAATTCTTTCAATCCTTTGGCAGGGCATTACAAATGGCTTCTCATTTAATTAAATAACTTTATTTAATTAATTAGAAGTAAGTACTCCATTTAATTAAATAATTTTGTTTAATTATTTCAAAATTCTTTTTTGAAACTAGTCAACTCAAGCCAACCGTGGTTAAATCTAGTCAACTTTTGGTCAAACTTGATCTTTGCGTATGTGAATATGAGCAAATGCGAGTATGAATTCCAGAAACAATTCGATGCAAATTCTCATTCAACCTTTCAAAATGAAGAGATGAGGGTCTCTTAAATAGACTTTTGTGGAATTCATCAATGGTTGAGATCGATTTCAATCAATGATAAGGATTAAAGGTGAAGTTCAGTCATAAAGGGAGATTTCCAAATTAAAGGAAGTTAAAAGATTTAATTTGAGTAAAATAAGGAGTTAACTGATTCAATTTGAGTAGAAAAAGGAGTTAACTGATTTAACTCATTTTTTATCACTAGTGAACTGGAAATTTTTCTTTTTGAAATGAAAAAGGATTTTGTTGAGATATTTAATTTAATAAAATGAGATATGCTCTCATAATTACTTTTTCTATTTAATTAAATAATCTTTTATTAATTAGAGACACTTTTTTTATTTAATTAAATAACATCATTTAGTTAATTAGGAATGGCTTCTCATTTAATTAACTAACTTTGTTTAATTAATTAGAAGTATGTACTCCATTTAATTAAATAATTTTGTTTAATTCTTTCAAAATTCTTTTCAAAACTAGTCAACTCAGGTCAACTGTGGTTAAATCTGGTCAACTTTTGGTCAAACTTGATCTTTGCGTATGTAAATATGAGCAAATGTGAGTATGAATTCCAGCAACAATTCGATGCAAATTCTCATTCAACCTTTCACAATGAAGAGATGAGGGTCTCTTAAATAGACTTTCATGGAATTCATCAACGGTTGAGATCGATTTCAATCAACGGTAAGGATTAAATGCGAAGTTCAGTCATCAAGGGAGATTTTCAAATTAAAGGGAGTTAACAGATTTAATTTGAGTAAAATAAGGAGTTAACTGATTCAATTTGGATAGAAAAAGGAATTAACTCATTTAACTCATTTTTGATCAATATTGAACTAGAAATTTCCCTTTTTGAACTGAAGAGAGATTTTGTTGAGATATTTAGTTTAATAAAAGAAGATATGCTCTCATAATTGCTTTTTCTATTTAATTAAATAATCTTTAATTAATTAGAGGCACTCTTCTTATTTAATTAAATAACTTCATTTAATTAATTAGGAATGGCTTCTCATTTAATTAAATAACTTTGTTTAATTAATTAGAAGTAAGTACTCAATTTAATTAAATAATTTCATTTAATTATTTGAAAAAAAAATTTGAAACTAGTCAACTCAAGTCAACCATGGTTAAATCTGGTCAACTTTTGGTCAAACTTACTCTTTGCGTATGTCAATATGAGCAAATGTGAGTATGAATTGCAGCAACAATTCGATGCAAATTCTCATTCAACCTTTCGAAATGAAGAGATGAGGGTCTCTTAAATAAACTTTCTTGCAATTCATCAACAGTTGAGATCGATTTCAATCAACACTTAGGATTAAAGGTGAAGTTTAGCCATAAAGGGAGCTTTCCAAATTAAAAGGAGTTAACAGATTTAATTTGAGTAAAATAAGGATTTAACTGATTCAATTTGAGTAGAAAAAAGAGTTAACTGATTTAACTCATTTTTGATCAATAGTGAACTGAAAATTTCCCTTTTTGAATTGAAGAGAGATTTTGTTGAGATATTTAATTTAATAAAATTAGATATGCTCTCATAATTACTTTTTCTATTTAATTAAATAATCTTTAATTAATTAGAGGCACTTTTCCTATTTAATTAAATAACTTCATTTAATTAATTAGAAATGGCTTCTCATTTAATTAAATAACTTTGTTTAATTAATTAGAAGTAAGTACTCCATTTAATTAAATAATTTTGTTTAATTATTTCAAAATTCTTTTCGAAACTAGTCAACAAAAGTCAATCATGGTTAAATTATGTCAACTTTTGGTCAAACTTGATATTTGCATATGTGAATATGAGTAAATGTGAGTATGAATTCCAACAACAATTCGATGCAAATTCTCATTCAACCTTTCAAAATGAAGAGATGAGGGTCTCTTAAATAGACTTTCCTGAAATTCATCAACGGTTGAGATCGATTTCAATCAACGGTCAGGATTAAAGGCAAAGCTCAGTCATAAAGGGAGATTTTCAAATTAAGGGGAGTTAACAGATTTAATTTGAGTAAAATAAGGAGTTAACTGATTCAATTTGGGTAGAAAAAGGAGTTAACTGATTTAACTCATTTCTGATCAATAGTGAACTAGAAATTTCCCTTTTTGAACTGAAGAGAGATTTTGTTGAGATATTTAGTTTAATAAAATGAGATATGCTCTCATAATTTCTTTTTCTATTTAATTAAATAATCTTTAATTAATTAGAGGCACTCTTCTTATTTAATTAAATAACTTTATTTAATTAATTAGGAATGATTTTTCATTTAATTAAATAACTTTATTTAATTAGTTAGAAGTAAGTACTCCATTTAATTAAATAATTTTTTTTAATTATTTCAAAATTCTTTTCAAAATTAGTCAACTCAAATCAACCATGGTTAAATCTGATCAACTTTTGGTAAAACTTGATCTTTGCGTATGTGAATATGAGCAAATGTGAGTATGAATTTCAGCAACAATTCTATGCAAATTCTCATTCAACCTTTCAAAATGAAGAGATGAGGGTCTCTTAAATAGACTTTTATGGAATTCATCAACGGTTGAGATCGATTTCAATCAACAGTCAGGATTAAAGGTGAAGTTCAGTCATAAAGGGAGATTTCCAAATTACAGAGAGTTAACAAATTTAATTTGAGTAAAATAAGGAGTTAACTGATTCAATTTGAGTAGAAAAAGGAGATAACTGATTTAACTCATTTTTTATCAATAGTGAACTAGAAATTTCCCTTTTTGAAATAAAGAGAGATTTTGTTGAGATATTTAATTTAATAAAATGAGGTATGCTCTCATAATTGATTTTTCTATTTAATTAATTAATCTTTAATTAATTAGAGACACTTCTTATTTAATTAAATAACTTCATTTAATTAATTAGGAATGGCTTCTCATTTAATTAAATAACTTTTTTTAATTAATTAGAACTAAGTATTCCATTTATATAAATAATTTTGTTTAATTATTTCAAAAATTGTTTTGAAACTAGTCAACTCAAGTCAACCGTGGTTAAATTTGGTCAACTTTTGGTGAAACTTGATCTTTGCGTATGTGAATATGAGCAAATGTGAGTATAAATTCTAGCAACAATTCGATGCAAATTCTCATTCAACCTTTCAAAATGAAGAGATCAGGGTCTATTAAATAGACTTTCCTGAAATTCATCAATGGTTGAGATCGATTTCAATCAACGGTCAAGATTAAAGGTGAAGTTCTGTCATAAATGGAGATTTTCAAATTAAATGGAGTTAACAGATTTAATTTGAGTCAAATAAACAGTTAACTGATTCAATTTGTGTAGAAAAAGGAGTTAACTGATTTAACTCATTTTTTATCAATAGAGAACTGAAAATTTCCCTTTTTGAACTGAAGAGAGATTTTGTTGAGATATTTAATTTAATAAAATGAGATATGTTGTCATAATTGCATTTTCTATTTATTTAAATAATCTTTAATTAATTAGAGACACTCTTCTTATTTAATTAAATAACTTCATTTAATTAATTAGGAATGGCTTCTGATTTAATTAAATAACTTTGTTTAATTTATTAGAAGTAAGTACTCCATTTAATTAAATAAATTTGTTTAATTATTTTAAAATTCTTTTCAAAACTAGTCAACTCAAGTCAACCGTGGTTAAATTTGGTCAACTTTTTATCAAACTTGATCTTTGCCTATGTGAATATGAGCAAGTATGAGTATGAATTCCAACAACAATTTGATAAA
Organism: Cupressus sempervirens; assembly: GCA_028749045.1. Taxonomy (NCBI): domain Eukaryota; kingdom Viridiplantae; phylum Streptophyta; class Pinopsida; order Cupressales; family Cupressaceae; genus Cupressus; species Cupressus sempervirens. The sequence continues at coordinate 116,866,511 of CM053783.1, forward strand.
AATTCTCATTCAACCTTTCAAAATGAAGAGATGAGGGTCTCTTAAATAGATTTTCGTGGAATTCATCAACGGTTGAGATCGATTTCAATCAACGGTTAGGATTAAAGGTGAAGTTCAGTCATAAAGGGAGATTTCCAAATTAAAAGGAGTTAACAGATTTAATTTGAGTAAAATAAGGAGTTAACTAATTCAGTTTGAGTAGAAAAAGGAGTTAACTGATTTAACTCATTTTTGATCAATAGTGAACTAAAAAATTTCTTTTTTGAACTGAAGAGAGATTTTGTTAAGATATTTAATTCAATAAATTGAGATATGCTTTCATAATTACTTTTTCTATTTAATTAAATAATATTTAATTAATTAGAGACACTTTTCTTATATAATTAAATATCATCATTTAATTAATTAGGAATGACTTCTCATTTAATTAAACAACTTTGTTTAGTTACTTAGAAGTAAGTACTCCATTTAATCAAATAATTTTGTTTAATTATTTCAAATTTTTTTTCGAAACTAGTCAACTCAAGTCAACCGTGGTTAAATCTGGTCAACTTTCAGTCAAACTTAATCTTTGCGTATGTGAATATGAGCAAATGTGAGTATGAATTCCAGCAACAATTCGATGCAAACTCTCATTCAACCTTTCAAAATGAAGAGATGAGGGTCACTTAAATAGACTTTCCTAGAATTCATCAACTGTTGAGATCGATTTCAATCAATGGTCAGGATTAAAGGTGAAGTTCAGTCATAAAGGGAGATTTCCAAATTAAAGGGAGTTAACAGATTTAATTTAAGTAAAATAAGGCGTTAACTGATTCAATTTGAGTAGAAAAAGGAGTTAACTGATTTAACTCATTTTTGGTCAATAGTGAACTGGAAATTTTCTTTTTTGAACTGAAGAGAGATTTTGTTGAGATATTTATTTTAATAAAATAAGATATGCTCTCATAATTAATTTTTATATTTAATTAAATAATCTTTAATTAATTAGAGACACTTTTCTTATTTAATTAAATAATTTCATTTAATTAATTAGGAATGGCTTCTCATTTAATTAAATAACTTTTTTTAGTTAATTAGAAGTAAGTACTTTATTTAATTAAATAATTTCATTTAATTATTTAAAAATTCTTTTCGAAATTAGTCAACTCAAGTCAACCGTGGTTAAATCTGGTCAACTTTTTGGTCAAACTTGATCTTTACGTATGTGAATATGAACAAATATGAGTATGAATTCCAGCAACAATTCGATGCAAATTCTCATTCAACCTTTCAAAATGAAGAGATGAGGGTCTCTTAAATAGACTTTCCTGGAATTCATCAATGGTTGAGATCGATTTCAATCAATGGTCAGGATTAAAGGTGAAGTTCAATCATAAAGAGAGATTTCCAAATTAAAGGGAGTTAACAGATATAATTTGAGTAAAATAAAGAGTTCAATGATTCAATTTGAGTAGAAAAAGGGGTTAACTGATTTAAATCATTTTTTGATCAATAGTGAACTGGAAATTTCCCTTTTTGAACTGAAGAGAGATTTTGCTGAGATATTTAATTTAAAAAAATGAGATATGCTCTCATAATTACTTTTTCTATTTAATTACGTAATCTTTAATTAATTAGAGAAACTTTTCTTATTTAATTAAATAACTTAATTTAATTAATTAGGAATTTCTTCTCATTTAATTAAATAACTTTGTTTAATTAATTAGAAGTAAGTACTCCGTTTAATTAAATAATTTCGTTTAATTATTTCAAAATTCTTTTCAAAACTAGTCAACTCAAGTCAACTGTGGTTAAATCTGGTCAACTTTTGGTCAAACTTGATCTTTGCCTATGTGAATATGAGCAAATGTGAGTATGAATTCCAGCAACAATTCGATACAAATTCTCATTCAACCTTTCAAAATGAAGAGATGAGGGTCTCTTAAATAGACTTTCATGGAATTCATCAACGGTTTAGATCGATTTTAATCAACGGTTAGGATTAAAGGTGAAGTTGAGTCATAAAGATAGTTTTCCAAATTAAAAGGAGTTAACAGATTTGATTTGAGTAAAATAAAGAGTTAACTGATTCAATTTGAGTAGAAAAAGGAGTTAATTGATTTAACTCATTTTTTATCAATAGTGAACTGAAAATTTTCCTTTTCGTAATTGAAGAGAGATTTTGTTGAGATATTTAATTTAATAAAATGAGATATGCTCTCATAATTACTTTTTCTGTTTAATTAAATAATCTTTAATTAATTAGAGACACTTTTCTTATTTAATTAAATAACTTCATTTAATTAATAAGGAATGGCTTCTCATTTAATTAAATAACTTTGTTTAATTAATTAGAAGTATGTACTCCATTTAATTAAATAATTTTATTTAATTATTTCAAAATTCTTTCCGAAACTAGTCAACTCAAGTCAACCGTGGTTAAATCTGGTCAACTTTTGGTCAAACTTGATCTTTGCGTATGTGAATATGAGCAAATGTGAGTATGAATTCCAGCAACAATTCGATGCAAATTCTCATTCAACCTTTCAAAATGAAGAGGTGAGGGTCTCTTAAATAGACTTTACTAGAATTCATCAACGGTTGAGAATGATTTCAATCAACAGTCAAGATTAAAGGTGGTGTTTAGTCATAAAGAGAGGTTTCCAAATTAAGGGGAGTTAATAGATTTAATTTGAGTAAAATAAGGAGTTAACTAATTCAATTGTAGTAGAAAAAGGAGTTAACTGATTCAACTCATTTTTGATCAATAGTGAAATGGAAATTTTTCTTTTAGAACTAAAGAGAGATTTTCTTGAGATATTTAATTTAATAAAATGACATGCTCTCATAATTACTTTTTTAATTCAATTAAATAATCTTTAATTAATTAGAGACATTTTTCTTATTTAATTAAATAACTTTATTTAATTAATTAGGAATGATTTCTCATTTAATTAAATAACTTTTTTTAGTTAATTAGAAGTAAGTACTCCATTTAATTAAATAATTTCCTTTAATTATTTCAAAATTCTTTTCGAAACTAGTCAACTCAAGCCAACCGTGGTTAAATCTGATCAAGTTTTGGTCAAACTTGATCTTTGTATATGTGAATATGAGCAAATGTGAGTATGAATTCTAGCAACAATTTGATGCAAATTCTCATTCAACCTTTCAAAATGAAGAGATGAGGATCTCTTAAATAGACCTTGCTACAATTCATCAACGGTTGAGATGGATTTCAATCAACGGTCAAGATTAAAGATGAAGTTCAGTCATAAAAGGAGATTTCCAAATTAAAGGGAGTTAACAGATTTAATTTGAGTGAAATAAGGAGTTAACTGATTTAATTTGAGTAGAAAAAGGAGTTAACTGATTTAAATCCTTTTTAATCAATAGTGAACTGCAAATTTTCCTTTTTGAACTGAAGAGAGATTTTGTTGAGATATTTAATTTAATAAAATGAGATATGCTCTCATAATTACTCTTTTTATTTAATTAAATAATCTTTAATTAATTAGAGACACTTTTCTTATTTAATTAAATAACTTCATTTAATTAATTAGGAATGGCTTCTCATTTATTTAAATAACTTTTTAAAATTATTTAGAAGTAAGTACTTCATTTAATTAAATAATTTTGTTTGATTATTTCACAATTCTTTTCAAAACTAATCAACCGTGGTTAAATCTGGTCAACTTTTGGTCAAACTTGATGTTTACGTATGTCAATATGAGCAAATGTGAGTATGAATTTCAGCAACAATTCGATGCAAATTCTCATTCAACCTTTCAAAATGAAAAGATGAGGGTCTCTTAAATAGACTTTTGTGGAATTCATCAACGGTTGAGATCGATCTCAATCAATGGTCAGGATTAAAGGTGAAGTTCAGTCATAAAGAGAGATTTTCAAATGAAAGGGAGTTAATAGATTTAATTTGAGTAAAATAAGGAGTTAACTAATTCAATTTTAGTAGAAAAAGGAGTTAACTCATTTAACTCATTTTTGATCAATAATGAACTGAAAATTTCCCTTTTTGAACTGAAGAGAGATTTTGTTAAGATATTTAATTTAATAAAATGAGATATGCTCTCATAATTATTCTTTCTATTTAATTAAATAATCTTTAATTAGTTAGAGACACTTTTCATATTTAATTAAATAATTTCATTTAATTAATTAGGAATGGCTTCTCATTTAATTAAATAACTTTATTTAATTAATTATAAGTAAGTACTCCATTTAATTAAATAATTTTATTTAATTATTTCAAAATTCTTTTCGAAACTAGTCAACTCAAATCAAGCGTTGTTAAATCTGGTCAACTTTTGGTCAAATTTGATCTTTGCGTATGTGAATATGAGCAAATGTGAGTATGAATTCTAGCAACAATTCGACGCAAATTCTCATTCAACCTTTCAAAATAAAGAGATGAGGGTCTCTTAAATAGACTTTCATGGAATTCATCAATGGTTGAGATCGATTTCAATCATCGGTCAAGATTAAAGGTGAAGTTCAGTCATAAAGGGAGATTTCCAAATTAAAGGTAGTTAACAGATTTTATTTGAGTAAAATAAGGAGTTAGCTGATTCAATTTGAGTAGAAAAATGAGTTAACTTATTTAACTCATTTTTGATCAATAGTGAACTGAAAATTTCCCTTTTTGAACTGAAGAGAAATTTTGTTGAGATATTAAATTTAATAAAATGAGATATGCTCTCATAGTTACTTTTTCTATTTAATTAAATAATCTTTTATTAATTCGAGACACTTTTCTTATTTAATTAAATAACTTCATTTAATTAATTAGGAATGACTTCTCATTTAATTAAATAACTTTGTTCAATTAATTAGGAGTAAGTACTCCATTTAATTAAATAATTTTGTTTAATTATTTCAAATTTTTTTTCGAAATTAGTCAACCAACTTTTGGTCAAACTTGATCTTTACGTATGTGAATATGAGCAAATGTGAGTATAAATTCCAGCAACAATTCATTGCAAATTCTCATTCAACCTTTCAAAATAAAGAGATGAGGGTCTCTTAAATATACTTTCCTAAAATTTATCAACGGCTGAGATCGATTTTAATCAACGGTCAGGATTAAAGGTGAAGTTCAGTCATAATGGGAGATTTCCAAATTAAAAGGAGTTAATAGATTTAATTTGAGTAAAATAAGGAGTTAACTGATTCAATTTGAGTAGAAAAAGGAGTTAACTCATTTAACTCATTTTTTATCAACAATGAACTGGAAATTTTCCTTTTTGAACTGAAGAGAGATTTTGTTGAGATATTTAATTTAATAAAATGAGATATGCTCTCATAATTACTTTTTCTATTTAATTAAATTATCTTTAATTAATTAGAAACACTTTTCTTATTTAATTAAATAACTTCATTTAATTAATTAGGAATGGCTTCTCATTTAATTAAATAACTATGTTTAGTTACTTAGAAGTAAGTACTCCATTTAATTAAATAATTTCGTTTAATTATTTTAAAATTCTTTTCGAAACTTGTCAAATCAAGTCAATCGTGGGTAAATCTGGTCAACTTTTGGTCAAACTTAATCTTTGCGTATGTGAATATGAGAAAATGTGAGTATGAATTCTAGCAACAATTCGATAAAAGTTCTCATTCAACCTTTCAAAATGAAGAGATGAGGGTCTCTTAAACAGACTTTCTTGGAATTCATCAACTGTTGAGATCGATTTCAATCAATAGTCAGGATTAAAAGTGAAATTCAGTCATAAAGGGAGATTTCCAAATTAAAGGGAGTTAAAAGATTTAATTTGATTAAAATAAGGAGTTAACTGATTCAATTTGTGTAGAAAAAGGAGTTAATTAATTTAACTCATTTTTTATCAATATTGAATTGAAAATTTTCCTTTTTGAATTGAAGAGAGATTTTGTTGAGATATTTAATTTAATAAAATGAGATATGCTCTCATAATTACATTTTCTATTTAATTAAATAATCTTTAATTAAATAACTTCATTTAATTAATTAGGAATGGCTTCTCATTTAATTAAATAAATTTGTTTAATTAATTAGAAGTAAGTACTCCATCTAATTAGATAATTTTGTTTAATTATTTCAAAAAAAAATTTGAAAGTAGTCAACTCAAGTCAACCGTGGTTAAATCTGGTCAACTTTTGGTCAAACTTGATCTTTGCGTATGTGAATATGAGCAAATGTGAGTATGAATTCCAGCAACAATTCGATGCAAATTCTCATTCAACCTTTCAAAATGAAGAGATGAGGGTCTCTTAAATAGACTTTCCTCGAATTCATCAACGGTTGAGATCGATTTCGGTCAACAATCAGGATTAAAGGTGAAGGTCAGTCATAAAGGGAGATTTCCAAATTAAAGGGAGTTAACATATTTAATTTGTGTAAAATAAGGAGTTAACTGATTCAATTTGAGTAGAAAAATGAGTTAACTCATTTATCTCATTTTTGATCAATAGTGAACTGGAAATTTCCCTTTTTGAATTGAAGAGAGATTTTGTTGAGATATTTAATTTAATAAATTGAGATATGCTCTCATAATTACTTTTTCTATTTAATTAAATAATCTTTAATTAATTAGAAACACTTTTATTATTTAATTAAATAACTTCATTTAATTAATTAGGAATGGCTTCTCATTTAATTAAATAACTATGTTTAGTTACTTAGAAGTAAGTACTCCATTTAATTAAATAATTTTGTTTAATTATTTCAAAATTCTTTTCAAAATTAGTCAAATCAAGTCAACCGTGGGTAAATTTGGTTGACTTTTGGTCAAACTTGATCTTTGCGTATGTGAATATGAGCAAATGTGAGTATGAATTCCAGCAACAATTCGATACAAATTCTCATTCAACCTTTCAAAATGAAGAGATGAGGGTCTCTTAAATAGACTTTCTTTGAATTCATCAATGGTTGAGATCGATTTGAAAAAGGAGTTACCTGATTTAACTCATTTTTGGTCAATACTAAATTGAAAATTTCCCTTTTTGAACTGAAGAGAAATTTTGTTGAGATATTTCATTTAATAAAATTTGATATGCTCTCATAATTACTTTTTCTATTTAATTAAATAATCTTAAATTAATTACAGACACTTTTTCTTATTTAAATAAATAATTTCATTGACTTAATTAGGAATGGCTTCTCAATTAATTAAATAACTTTGTTTAGTTAATTAGAAGTAAGTACTCCATTTAATTAAATAATTTCGTTTAATGATTTCAAAATTATTTTTGAAACTAGTCATTTCAAGTCAACCGTGGTTAAATCTGGTCAACTTTTGGTCAAACTTGATCTTAGCGGATGTCAATATGAGAAAATGTGAGTATGAATTCCACCAATAATTCGATGCAAATTCTTATTCAACGTTTCAAAATGAAGAGATGAGGGTCTCTTAAATATACTTTCCTAGAATTTATCAACGATTGAGATCGATTTCAATCAATGGTCAGGATTAAAGGTGAAGTTCAATTATAAAGGGAGATTTCCAAATTAAAGAGTGTTAACAGATTCAATAGTGAACTTAAAATTTTCCTTTTTCAACTGAAGAGAGATTTTGTTGAGATATTTAATTTAATAAAATGAGATATGCTCTCATAATTATTTTTTCTATTTAATTAAATAATTTTTAATTAATTAGAGACACTTTTCTTATTTAATGAAATAACTTCATTTAATTAATTAGGAATGGCTTCTCATCTAATTAAATAACTTTGTTTAGTTAATTAGAAGTAAGTACTCCATTTAATTAAGTAATTTTGTTTAATTATTTCAAAATTCTTTTCGAAACTAGTCAACTCAAGTCAACCGTGGTTAAATCTGGTCAAATTTTGGTCAAATTTGATCTTTGTGTATGTGACTATGAGCAAATGTGAGTATGAGTTCCAACAACAATTCGATGCAAATTCTCGTTCAACCTTTCAAAATGAAGAGATGAGGGTCTCTTAAATAGACTTTCCTAACATTCATCAGCGGTTGAGATTGATTTCAATCAATGGTCAGGATTAAAGGCAAAATTTAGTCATAAAGGGAGATTTCCAAATTAAAGGGAGTTAACAGATTTAATTTGAGTAAAATAAGTAGTTAACTGATTCAATTTGAGTAGAAAAAGGAGTTAACTGATTTAACTCATTTTTTATCAATAGTGAACTGAAAATTTTCCTTTTTGAACTGAAGAGAGATTTTTTTGAGATATTTAATGTCATAACATGAGAGATGCTCTCATAATTACTTTTTCTATTTAATTAAATAATCTTTACTTTATTAGAGATGCTTTGCTTATTTAATTAAATAATTTCATTTAATTAATTAAGAATGGCTTCTCATTTAATTAAATAACTTTGTTTAATTATCTAGAAGTAAGTACTCCATTTAATTAAATACTTTCGTTTAATTATTTCAAAATTCTTTTCGAAACTAGTCAACCGTGGTTAAATCTGGTCAACTTTTGGTCAAATTTGATCTTTGCGTATGTGAATATGAGCAAATGTGAGTATGAATTCCAGCAACAACTCGATGCAAATTCTCATTCAACTTTTCAAAATGAAGAGATGAGGGTCTCTTAAATAGACTCTGCTGGAATTCATCAATGGTTGAGATTGATTTCAATCAACGGTCAGGATTAAAGGTCAAGTTGAGTCATAAAGGGAGATTTCCAAATTAAAGGGAGTTAAAAAATTTAATTTGAGTAAAATAAGGAGTTAACTGATTCAATTTGAGTAGAAAAAGGCGTTAACTGATTTAACTCATTTTTTATCAATAGTGAACTGGAAATTTCCCTTTTTGAACTGAAGAGAGATTTTGTTGAGCTATTTAATTTAATAAAATGAGATATGCTCTCATAATTACTTTTTCTATTTAATTAAATAATCTTTAATTAATTAGAGACACTTTTCTTATTTAATTAAATAACTTCAAAAAATTAGTTAGGAATCGCTTCTCATTTAATTAAATAACTTTGTTTAATTAATGAGAAGTAAGTAATCCATTTAATTAAATAGTTTCGTTTAATTATTTCAAAAAAAAATTTGAAACTAATCAACTCAATTCAACCGTAGTTAAATATGGTCAACTTTTGGTGAAACTTGATCTTTGCGTATGTGTATATGAGCAAATGTGAGTATGAATTCTAGAAAAAATTCAATACAAATTCTCATTCAACCTTTCAAAATGAAGAGATAAGGGTCTTTTAAATAGACTTTCTTGGAATTCATCAAAGGTTCAGATCGATTTCAATCAACGGTCAGGATTAAAGGTGAAGTTCAGTCATAAAGGGAGATTTTCAAATTAAAGGGAGTTAATAGATTTAATTTGAGTAAAATAAGGAGTTAACTGATTCAATTTGAGTAGAAAAAGGAGTTAACTCATTTAACTCATTTTTGACCAATAGTGAATTGGAAATTTCCCTTTTTGAACTGAAGAAAGATTTTGTTGAGATATTTAATTTAATAAAATGAGATATGCTCTCATAATTACTTTTTCTATTTAATTAAATAATCTTTAATTAATTAGAGACGCTTTTCTTATTTAATTAAATAACTTCATTTAATTAATTAGGAATGGCTTCTCATTTAATTAAATAGCTTTTTTTAATTAATTAGAAGTAAGTACTCGATTTAATTAAATAATTTCGTCTAATTATTTCAAAATTCTTTTCGAAACTATTCAACTCAGGTCAACCATAGTTAAATCTGGTCAACTTTTGGTCAAACTTGATCTTTGCATATGTGAATATGAGCAAATGTGAGTATGAATTTCAGCAACAATTCGATGCAAATTCTCATTCAACCTTTCAAAATGAAGACATGAGGGTCTCTTAAATAGACTTTTCTGGAATTCATCAACAGTTGAGATCGATTTCAATCAACGGTCAGGATTAAAGGTGAAGTTCAGTTATAAAGGGAGATTTCCAAATTGAAGGGAGTTAACAGATTTAATTTGAGTAAAATAAAGAGTTAACTAATTCAATTTTAATAAAAAAAAGAGTTAACTCATTTAACTCATTTTTGGTCAATAGTGAACTGGAAATTTTCCTTTTTGAACTAAAAAAATATTTTGTTGAGATATTTAATTTAATAAAATGAGATATGCTCTCATAATTACTTTTTCTATTTAATTAAATAATCTTTAATTAATTAAAGACACTTTTCTTATTTAATTAAATAAGTTCATTTAATTAATTAAGAATGGCTTCTCATTTAATTAAATAACTTTGTTTAATTAATTAGAAGTAAATACTCCATTTAGTTAAATAATTTCGTTTAATTATTTCAAAATTGTTTCCGAAACTAGTCAACTCAAGTCAACTATAGTTAAATCTGGTCAACTTTTGGTCAAACTCGATCTTTGCGTATGTGTATATGAGCAAATGTGAGTATGAATTTCAGCAAAAATTCGATACAAATTCTCATTCAACCTTTCAAAATGAAGAGATGAGGGTCTCTTAAATAGACTTTCTTGGAATTCATCAAAGGTTGAGATCGATTTCAATCAACGGTCAGGATTAAAGGTGAAGTTCAGTCATAAAGGGAGATTTCCAAATTAAAGGGAGTTAATAGATTTAATTTGAGTAAAATAAGGAGTTAACTAATTCAATTTGAGTAGAAAAAAGAGTTAACTCATTTAACTCATTTTTTATCAATAGTGAACTGGAAATTTCCCTTTTTGAACTGAAGAGAAATTTTGTTGAGATATTTAATTTAATAAAATTAGATATGCTCTCATAATTACTTTTTTAATTTAATTAAATAATCTTTAATTAATTAGAGACACTTTTCTTATTTAATTAAATAACTTCATTTAATTAATTAGGAATGGCTTCTCATTTAATTAAATAACTTTGTTTAATTAATTAGAAGTAAGTACTCCATTTAATTAAATAATTTTATTTAATTATTTTAAAATTCTTTTCAGAACTAGTCAACTCAAGTCAACCATGGTTAAATCTGGTCAACTTTTGGTGAAACTTGATCTTTGCGTATGTGAATATGAGCAAACGTGAGTATGAATTCCAACAACAATTCGATGCAAATTCTCATTCAACCTTTCAAAATGAAGAGATGAGGGTATCTTAAATAGACTTTCCTGAAATTCATCAATGGTTGAGATCGATTTCAATCAACGGTCAGTATTAAAGTTGAAATTCAGTCATAAAGGGAGATTTTCAAATTAAAGGGAGTTAACAGATTTAATTTGAGTAAAATAAGGAGTTAACTGATTCAATTTTAGTAGAAAAAGGAGTTAACTTGTAGTGCCTACCCTTGTTCACATCTTTTCTAGACTTATTGTTATCAGACTATGTAAACTAGTTTTATGTTGATGGTTTAGTGGTGTTGTTTTGACACTATCCTATATTATGATATGGATTCAGTTGATATATGATGAGATCATTTAGACTTTACATTTCATGTATGTATGATGATCATTACATTATTTTCAATTATTAATGATGATTAGTTTGATGGTTTATTATCTCATGTGTTTTATTATGGTTACTTACTCCATACTTGCATGTGTATGGTGTGCATTTTTTCTTATTGTATGGCGTATCTGATGTGGTTAAAGAAGGGAGTCGTAGTCACCTACTTATTCGGGATCTACACGATGCACCACTTCCTTCCATTATCTGTTTAGCTTAGCATTATATATTGTATGTACATGCATGATTTTTCTACAGGTTGCATGTATCGGGTATCAACTTTGCTGAATTGCCAAGATGAGCGTACCCTATTAAACTATCTCAATGATAAGAGAAGGGAGATAAATTCTCAAGTCTAAATCCCAAACCTAAAAACTATTTGTCCTAGTGAGTTAGGACAAGTATCAAAGTTGAATACCCACCGAATGTGTCGGATGACATATTTCATGATTTTTTAACCCTTTAGATTGATCTTGTATGATTTGTTCTATGATGGATTTTCATATTTTATCTTGGAGGTCTATAGTGAATTTTCCATTAATTAAGTCTTAATAAATAGATTTAATTAATAAATTATTTATTTGAGAAAATTAATAAAATATCATGATCTTTGATATTTTGATTGTAATTAATTAAATTTGAATTATTGGGAAAAAGGAATTAAATAAAAGAAAACTAGAAATTAAAATTAATAATAATTATAAAATAATAATAAAGTAATAAATAAAATAATAATAATAAAAGTTATACAAATTAAAATGAAAGTTATAAAATTTAAATAGAAATTATTTAAAAAGTAATTTGGAGTTATAAGCTTGCATGGGATAATATTAACATGTGTCAACAACACGGGGGTTAGTGCATCAATTAAGCACAAGGTGTTTACAATTCTATGATTTATCAAAAAGGTTGGAAAAGACCCATGCTTAGTTGGTAACACCTTTCAGTGGTTTCAAGAAGCATTCCAAAGGTTTTTTGAGAGCTCTTTATATTCAGGCATTCATAGAAGCTTAGAGAGAGAGCGTAGAGAGCAATTGGAGCATTGGAGGACTCAAGAACTTTGAAGAAGGGAGCTTGCTCTGTGTGTTTTCTGAGGAAAAGCGAATTAGCATCAGAATCTAGGTAGATTCTTGTGATTTTTCTTATGCTATTTCCGCATCATGCATTCCTGTCTTCTTTATGTCTTCCATATGTCTTCTGAGGAATTTCATATTTTTATTGTATGCATTTTCAATTTGGGCAACTAAATTTATTTGAAAATTTTATATGCATGGATTTTTTAAAAAAAGAAGAGAAAATGGGGCTAGGGTTAATTCATAGCCAAACCCATTAGATTATTTATTGGATAAATTTGAGATCAAAGTTTATAGAAAAATTCTAAGAGTTAGAATTCATATATGGTGTGTATATATATATATATATTTTTTAAAATGTGCATACATATATGTTATATATATATATATATATATATATATATATATATATATATATATATATATATATATATATATATATATATATATATATATATATAAAATTTGTATATATATATATGTATATATATTAAGGATTTTGAATATCAAATCGCAGTAGAAAATTCATATTAATGAATTTGTTATCGCATGGGAACATTTTTATAAAAAAATGTTATTAAAAATTGCATTAAAATATATATATATATATATAGAAATTTCCCTTGGCATGGATTCGTACCTCATTCCTGCGGATGGCAGAGGCCTGTCGTCGCAGGTCTACGACGACAGGGGTACTACGTACCTCCTATTGGTGTAGTGCTTGCGATCGTAGGTACCGCGTACCGCAGTAAGGTGGGTGGGAAATTTTAATATGCATTTAAAAAAATAAAAAAAGTTCATGTTAAAACGTTATTTTATATGAAAAAAGAAAAAAAATGTTTATACGAATTCCTTGAAATCAAAATTTCATTGTTATAAATTTTCATATGGTATGAATCGAATTTTATTAATTCGATTTTATGAAATAATAAATATTTATATATTATATATATATATATATGTGTGTGTATATATATATTTAAATATAAATATATATATATGTATATATGTAATACGTAAATATGTTATTAAAAGATTTAAAATTATTTGATAAAAGATTTAAGTATTCATCTTTTATAATGATGAATAATTTTATAATTTTATAATTTAACTATTAAGATTTAATTAATAGTTTTAAATTATAAAATATATAAAGTCTATGAAATTTAATTAAAAGATTGGTGGAGAACGATTTCAATAAAATATTGTAATTGGAAATTGGATTTATAAAGGAAAACTTTTTATCCATTCAAAACAATACATGGAAAAACATACAAAATGTTCCTCAAATTCTTTCTCTAAACTTGGAAACATAAATCGAAACTCTTGCATTTAAGTTGTAAACTTAGGAAAACGAAAACATTTGTTTACATTGTGTATTCCTTATGCTATTGTTTTGGGTCTTGGGTTGACTAGTGTTGACCAGTATAGGACGTCTACTAGAGGCTTGGGGGTTATGTGACTGTGATGCCATGATGATGTTTTAATCTCGATCTTTATATCCCAACCATGGTTATGTGATGGAATGCTCTGTGTATTGGATGTGAATACTGATTGTTATAGTTGAGATTCTTATTTATGAGACTTAATCACTATTTTTGGTCATCGATCAGTTATCCTTGGTTATTTTCTAGTCGCCATGATGGGACTGAAATGTGGATTTATTCTTGATGATGTAATGTTGTGATATGTTTGACTCAACCATTTTTGCAGTCTTCGATCAGTGTGTTTGAGATATATTTTGGTTATTGAGAACCATTGGATACTTTTGATTATCAGTGATACTTCAGTTGCCAATAGAGAGTCGTTGTGTTCATGATTTTCTATGGATGTTTGCTCATGGAGATTTGATGCTTTTATGCATATTTGATGATTTTATTATGGATTATCTTTTTTAATTTTAATATTTATGAGTCCATGAGCATTAGGGTAGGATATCTGCATGTAGTGTCGGGAAGTGGCTTGCAATGGGGGCCGGGGCCCTAAGAGGCTGCCAGGGTAACTCATTGTAAATTGGATTAATAAGTGATAATATTCACACCTAATATTAATTGAATGAACCTAAAAAGAAAAGTGTTTTGTTCTCACCCATGCCTTGAGCGCTTGTACAGGCTAAGATGGGAGTAGTGAGACGCATGGTTGCAAACTTGCATTCCATAGTATGCCTTGTCAGTATGAGAGGATACTAGTGGCCGCATGAGATTAGTATGGACCTGTGGAGTTTAGCTAACTGCTAGGGTAACTTGTATGTGATAAATGCAATGACACTTTCCCACTTGCATAGTAGGTTCCTACATGTCATTGTGTGCCTCTGGGATTAGATGTTAGGTTGTGATTGGAACCTTTGAGTTAGTATACTTTTAGGATTCCTGAACTATAGAGATTTATGCTATGATATTTTGACAACTTGTTTGGGACTTGAGATTATCTCCTTAGTACGGTGGGAGTGGACCACTTAAATACCATGCAGTTGAGTGATAGTGTATTTTCCACTCTTATCATTTGAGATTCATTGAGACATCGTGGCTGATGCGTCCTTCATGATGGTGGGTATGTATCCTTTCATTGATGATTAGGATATGTTAGATGATGTTATCTTATGCTTATATTTTCATGTTAGATTACTTTCTACATATGATGTTGTATATGTTAGGAGTGACATTCCTACTATGTTAATACCCATGATCTCTTCGGTAATTTGGGTTGTTACGCACAGAGGGATGGCTAGGGCCCACGATGGTCTAATGATGCTATTAACAGTTGGGAGGAACCATGTGCTTAGTTAATTATGTTTGATCTTATGATGGATGTATATGTATTCTATGATGATGTATCATGAGTATCATGTGATTGTCTTTGATGTATCATGGAATAGAATAGGATGATGTACCTTATTTCACATATGTATATTCTTTGAGCTTGTGTGAGGCATCGCCCCGACCCTTCGTAGCCTTAGTTGTTACTTTATCTTTTTGTTACTCACGACTCGAGATGTTGAGACACTATCAGATACTTGAACTTATCATATTATTTCATGCTATGTGATGTTAATTCTAGATATTTGATGTTCGTCATTTAAGGTGTTAGGTATATGTACGTTGATGAAATCAGTAAATGTAGGATTGATGCTTTGATTTAAGAGTTTTTAAATGGTTAAGGATTAAGTAGGACGAAGAAACCCTTATTAATGTATGTTTCAATTTATGAGAATTACTGATACGTATATATGTACATGTGATTTTCGGGGCTACTGATGTGTGCAATGAGTGTGCAGATATTTTAGTCGAGGAAACCGATGGAGGAATATAACTGATCTCTATGTGCTAATTTTTGAAACCTTGTTGTTCGTAATTCATGTATTGTGTTGTAAGATGTATGTATGTATCTTTCTGTGTTCAGTGAATGTTAGTATTCGTAACTGTGTTCTTTTAGTGTCGCTTGACACTCGTAAATTGGTTATGTTCTTCTGTATGCTGTTTAGGGTTAGTTGTGTAACCCATGGACCTAAGTCGGTTTAAGTTAGTGTCAGTTTGCTAATTGAGTTGTTAATCGAGTTTAGTCATCCCTAATCTAAATTAGTGCTTAATCTACTTTTTAGAGTTGTTAGTTGGTCCTAATTTTATTCTTATCTTTTGGATGACTCTAAAACTATTCCTAAGACTCAAAACATGTTATTATTATACCCAAAGGGTATGGGTATGGGTTGGGGGTCTTTTCCAACCCCTGAGCCCCTTTTGTTGACTTTGGAGGCCACTCAAAAAGTGTCATTTTACCTTTGTGCGGAAATTGCAAGTGGTTGCCATGAGTTGTCTTACCCCACCTCCTTTTAGTGTCTAACCATGGTGTGGGTTGAGTTAGGAATTTCTAGAATGACAAGTGGGTGGGAGAAGTTATTGATCCCTTTGGTGGTTGAGTTGGAGGCTTATTTAGGGGCCTTTGTTGGACTAGTTGGGGGGTTACCCAATCTCTATATTTAGAGAGGAATTCTTGAAGGTTGAGGGAAGGAAAAGAGATACTCTACTCAAACTTGTTCATTGCCATTACCTCTTGTGAAGGTTGGAAATTCTCATCTGCCTTATTCAGTTTTTATGTTTGTTTCATGTTCATGTTACCTTGTTGTTGTTTCAAGGTTTGTATGTTTGTGGGTATGTTGGGAAGCTTTGGAAACCATGTATCTTTGGTTGATTTCCTTCCATGTTTATGTTTGAAATTTTGAGATTTTTCTTGCATGGGTGTTTTGGTATTACTCACCCTTGGGGAGGGTAGAAGTGACCAATTTTGGGAAAGGTCTATTTAGTCGGACTCCATCCAGTGTAGAGTCTCTTCTCAGGATGAGAAGAGGGAGAAAAGGGTAGGGTGTTATGGGCCCCTACCTGTCAGCACAAACCTTGTATGATTCTGGTATGTTGAAATGGAAGAACGTAAGTTCTTGGTATATAGCCCTGATTGGGCATCTGTTGGTGTTGTGCTTGACTTCTCCTGGTTGGAAGAATCCACCTTTCCCTATTTTTGATTCTTTGTGAATCCTATTGTGTAAACCATGTATGATTATGCATGTTCGATTGTGTCTTGGTTATGCTTGGTTGTCACCCGATCAGATATTTGTTTCCTGCATGGTTCTAGAAATGAGATGCAAAAAACATTATAAATCCCTTGATTAGGGTCATGAAGAAAATTTGATTAAATTGTTAAAAATTGGGATTGAGATCCTATTGTAAATTGTATTTTAAACCTTGTTGTAATTGGCTACGAAGCAGAGTTTTCTTCCTGATTCTTTCCCGGCTGAGCCTTGGAATCAGGTTTGCCAATAAAATTGGTGTTTGAGCATATTTGGTTATCATGTGATCTAATTGTGATTTAAATTTAGATGGATGCACATCAAAATAGGATGGAATTGATGTTGATTAAATTTGGCAAAAAATCTTAAGGTTTCTTGTATGTTGAAAATGAAAATTATGATCATGCATGTAGATTCAGTTTTCATGATTATTTAAATCAAATAATTATTGCATGATTGAACAAAATGAATAATTAAAATCTTTTGGTATATTAAGTTGTAACAAGTCCTTATGAATTTTCTTTGAAAAGAAAAATAAAAATCCCCTCTTGATTAATAAATCGATTTCAAAGTTTATACTTAGAAAAATAAAGCAAAAAAAAAATGTTCCAAGAGAGTAAAAACTCTCTGGTTTTTGTATGGAGAAACCAATTTTATTCTTTTCTTTGTAACAAAGCATATTTAAAAGATTCTCCTAACTATTCGCTTTTGAATTAGATAAAGAAATTAACTTTTTGAATAAATAAATATATAAAATTCATTAACTTAAAACAAACAAAATATCCTAACTTATCATTCCATGATCAAATCACCTAATTAACTTTTGAAAACTTAACTCTTTCCCAAAGATGGGCACAGACCTTTTTGACCTATTTTTTTATATTATATGTACTTGTTTTGGTTGGAGCGGCCTAACATGATTTAGTGCTAGCGAATGAGAAGAGGGCAGGATGTCATCTTTGGCATCAAAGTCAACCAATAAATGTATGACTCATGCATTGCTTTAAACACAAGAAAAGAAAAAAAAACTTCCACTTTTTCCTTTGCTAGCGCCTAGTCTTGAAGATCTTGTCACGCATGTAAGGATGGGGACAGATCTTCTAGAAAGAGGACTTGGCAGCTTAAAACAGCATGCCACTTCTAGGAGTAAATGCCTGGGGTGGATAGATGCATGTGGGAGGGAAAGAGTTATTTCATCTCTTACATTGACTAACGCTAAAAAAAACAAAGATAGTTAATGTCTTAACTACCCACATCAAGTGGAGGAGCAGCTTACGTTGGGACAAGTTGGAGTGAGAATTTTAAATAGGGTAGAGTATTTAATGCCGCCCAAGTGAAGGTATGGTACAGCCACCTAAGCAAAGTCAATGGAGACCTTGCCCAATTGCTTGAGGGAGTCTTGGGCACGTGATTTAGCCTCAAGAAATTTTGCATGATAGATGTTAGTTTGGATAAATTTAGGTAGTTGTTTTATTTTATGTATTTAAATTTGTGCCATATCATATGATTTAGTTAGT
The DNA here is from genome assembly GCA_028749045.1 of Cupressus sempervirens. Classification (NCBI taxonomy): domain Eukaryota; kingdom Viridiplantae; phylum Streptophyta; class Pinopsida; order Cupressales; family Cupressaceae; genus Cupressus; species Cupressus sempervirens. The sequence continues at coordinate 116,885,070 of CM053783.1, forward strand.
TATATATATGTGTTATTATTTGTGATTAGTTTAAGTTAGTTTTGATTTATGGTATTAGGAGTAAATTTTAGTTAGATTATATTTTCATGTTAAATTTTTGTAACATTAGTTTTAATTTAATGAAAGTTTTTAGTTAGTGCGTATTGGCTTGCTAGTTAATTTTAATTAACTTAGTTGGTTACTTGTTTTAGTTAAATTGAATTTTGGATTAGTATTAGTGTTAGGATTAGTTTTAGTTTAGTATAGGGGTTTTAAAGTTAATGATAACAATCAAGTTGTTAGTATGATAAATATAGCGTTAGTATTGGATAAATATTAGAATTTGTGGTAGTATCAATTAGATTGTAGAAAGATTTTGTTTTAGTTTGTAAATATTATTAAAGTTTAGTTTAGTATCATAATTTAATCCAGGTAATAAAGTATAGTTAGTGTGTGTTAGCAGTATTATTGATTGGTGAGCTTTTATGGTTAGTTTATATCTTTATCAAGGTTTACAAGTTAGATAGATTAGTATATGTTAAAGTTAGGTTTTATTTAAATTTAGTCACTTTATTTTTTTGTATATAATTAGATCTTTTAAATTTAGTAAGTGGGTATTAAATTTAGTTAGTTTAGTTTTAAATTAATTTAGTTGTTTAATTATTTTAGAAAGTTTTAATTTAATGATTAGTTAAATATAGTTAGTTGTTATTAAATTGGATTTAAGTTTAATAAGATTTAGTTGATATCTTTTAAAGTAGTATTAGTTAGCAAGTATTTCATTAAAGTTGTTTTAAATTTTCATTTGTGTTTTGTAAAGATAAGTTATGTTTTAGTTAGTGTTCTAAATAATTATTTAAATGTAATTTTGTTAGTTTTAATCAAGAATCGGTAAGTAATTGTTAAAATTAGATTCTAATTAAAGCAATTTAAATTAGTATAATTTTGTAGTAACATAACAATGTCGATATCAATCTAATAACGAAAGTTTCAAATCTTAATAATGGAATCGTTCTCAAGTTTATAATCATAAGACGTAATGTAGAGAACCTGTACTAAAGATATTATAAATCTTTTCAACTTAGAGCATGTTTAATTATTAATTCTTATATTTAAAGAAAAAAAAAAAAGTGTGTGTGTGTGTGTTTTTACCCCCCAAAATCTGGGCATGACATTTTGGTATCAGAGCTAGTGTTTCAACACTAGGAACCTTAAACCCTTACGCTTCTGAAACTTAAAACAAATTGTTAAATTTTGTAGGATGCCTCCTATTACTCGAAGCAACCCACGAGGCAAAGGTCGTAGGGCGAGAGGTGGCAGAGCGGGATAGGGGGATGGACAACCACCACCACCTCCGCCACCACCACCTCCACCTCCACCACCACCAAACCCGAACCAGGACATTATTGATGCACTCTAGACTTTGATTGGTGTAGTTCAGCAGAGAGTAGTACCTATAGTTCAACCAGTTCAACGGATTCCAGTAGTGGAAGCACAGGGACCCAGAGGAGGTGGGCCCAGAGGTAGAGAGAGGACTAGGAGTCCCTCACCGAGATAGTTAGAGGGTCAGGGTGAGAACGAGGAAGAGTTAATACACCAGAGAGGACCCCCATTTGACAGACCTCCTAGACATGTAGGAGATGATATCAGGGATTTGATTCGACTTGGGCCACCATTATTTATGGGTTCCACTGAGGGAATAGTAGTAGAGGCATGGTTGCAGAGCCTACAGCGATGCTTTGGATTATGACCTTATGGGAGTAATCTAAAGGCACGCCTAGCAGTTCATCAGTTGAGAGGGGATGCCTCCAATTGGTGGCATCAGGAGGAGATCATAGGTGGAGTGAGGATGGATACCCTCACATGGGAGTCTTTCCTAGAAAAATTTTGAGAGAGGTACTTGTCAGAGAATTTCCGACAGAAATAGATAGAAGAGTTTCATTCTCTTTATCAGAGAGGCCTTACAGTGGCTCAGTACGAGAGTAGGTTTCTCAAGCTCCTTCCTTATGTGGAATACATGAAGGACGAGAAACTATGAGTACATCATTTTATCATGGGTTTGAATTTTGCACTTCACGGTCCAGTTCGGATGGCCTTCCCTACCACCTTCAGACAGGCAGTGGAGATAGCACTAGTGGCAAAGGATACTCGGGGTAGACAGGAATCATGGGATCGATCTTAGAACCGAAATTCTACCTGACAGAAACCCCCTTGGAAAGGGAATCAGAATTATACACCAGGGTCCTCTAAGGGCCAACCGCCTCAGCAGCAGCAGCAACAGGAATTCTCACAGGGTTACCAGGGCTCCAAGCCCAAGCAGTGGCAGTTACAGTAGGATCAAAAAGTACATACACCATAGTCACAGTTAGTACAGACTCAGCAGTCTTCCAGGGGTGGATACAGTGGGTCTAGCAGGTCAGGAGGCCCACAGCAGTCTGGATCACAAGATGCATGATCTTATACCCGAGGACCATGCTATACTTGTGGTGGCATGGGTCACATAGCTAGAGAGTGTTCACAGGGATAGTCATCCAGTGGTCAGAGAGGGGCTTTTTTAGAGCCGACAGTGGGAGACATGGGCAGGTCTCAAAGAGTTTTTACAGCAGTTGACAACCGCCAGATTGAACATCAAGGTATAGTTATTGAGGCCACAAGTGGAGTTGGTTGGCTATTTAGTGCTAGAGACTATCCATATTATTGCCCGACAGACCCTAGCTCCTCAAGGTCGAGAGCTGGACCAAGTTAGGGTCTAGTGGGAATGTTACGATGAGGTCATGATTTCTTGGGAGGATGCAGCATGGATGTGATCTCAATACCCTTGTCTTTTGATGAACTCGAGGAGGAAGTTCATGCCTAGTGGGGGAGGATGTGAGGCCTCGCCCCGACCCTTCGTAGCCTTAGTTGTTACTTTATCTTTTTGTTACTCACAACTCGAGATGTTGAGACATTATTAGATACTTGAACGTATCATATTATTTCATGTTATGTGATGTTACTTCTAGATATTTGATGTTCGTCATTTAAGGTGTTAGGTATATGTACGTTGATGAAATCAGTAAATGTAGGATTGATGCTTTGATTTAAGAGTTTTTAAATGGTTAAGGATTAAGTAGGATGAAGAAACCCTTATTAATGTATGTTTCAATTTATGAGAATTACTGATACATATATATGTACATGTGATTTTCGGGGCTACTGATGTGTGCAATGAGTGTGCAGAATTTTTAGTCGAGGAAATCAACGGAGGAACATAACTGATCTCTATGTGCTAATTTTGGAAACCTTGTTGTTCGTAATTCATGTATTGTGTTGTGAGATGTATGTATGTATCTTTCTATGTTCAGTGAATGTTAGTATTCGTAACTGTGTTCTTTTAGTGTCGCTTGACACTCGCAAATTGGTTATGTTCTTCTATATGTTGTTTAGGGTTAGTTGTGTAACCCATGGACTTAAGTTGGTTTAAGTTAGTGTCAGTTTGCTAATTGAGTTGTTAATCGAGTTTAATCATCCTTAATCCGAATTAGTGCTTAATCTGCTTTTTAGAGTTGTTAGTTGGTCCTAATTTTATTTTTAGCTTTTGGATGACTCTAAAACTATTCCTAAGACTCAAAACATGTTATTATTATACCCAAAGCGTATGGGTATGGGTTGGGGGTCTTTTCCAACCCCTAAGCCCCTTTTGTTGACTTTGGAGGCCACTCAAAACGTGTCATTTTACCTTTGTGCGGAAATTGCAAGTGGTTGCCATGAGTTGTCTTACCCCACCTCCTTTTAGTGTCTAACCATGGTGTGGGTTGAGTTAGGAGTTTCTAGAATGACAAGTGGGTGGGAGAAGTTATTGATTCCTTTGGTGGTTGAGTTGGAGGCTTATTTAGAGGCCTTTGTTGGACTAGTTGGGGGGTTACCCAATCTCTACATTTAGAGAGGAATTCTTGAAGGTTGAGGGAAGGAAAAGGGATACTCTACTCAAACTTGTTCATTTCCATGACCTCTTGTGAAGGTAGGAAATTCTCATCTCCCTGATTCAGTTTTTATGTTTGTTTCATGTTCATGTTACCTTGTTGTTGTTTCAAGGTTTGTATGTTTGTGGGTATGTTGGGAAGCTTTGGAAACCATTTATCTTTGGTTGATTTCCTTCCATGTTTATGTTTGAAATTTTGAGATTTTTCTTGCATGGGTGTTTTGGTATTACTCACCCTTGGGGAAGGTAGAAGTGACCAATTTTGGGAAAGGTCTATTTAGTCGGACTCCATCCAATGTAGAGTCTCTTCTCAGGATGAGAAGAGGGAGAAAAGGGTAGGGTGTTATGGGCCCCTACTTGTCAGCACAAACCTTGTATGATTCTGTTATGTTGAAATGGAAGAACGTAAGTTCTTGGTATATAGCCCCGATTGGGCATCTGTTGGTGTTGTTCTTGACTTCTCCTGGTTGGAAGAATCCACCTTTCCCTAGTTTTGATTCTTTGTGAATCCTATTATGTAAACCATGTATGATTATGCATGTTTTATTGTGTCTTGGTTATGCTTGGTTGTCACCCGATCAGATATTTGTTTCCTCCATGGTTCTAGAAATGAGATGTAGAAAACATTATAAATCCCTTGATTAGGGTCATGAAGAAAATTTGATTAAATTGTTCAAATTTGGGATTGAGATCCTATTGTAAATTTTATTTTAAACCTTGTTGTAATTGGCTACGAAGCTGGGTTTTCTTCTTGATTCTTTCCCGGCTGAGCCTTGGAATCAGGTTTGCTAATAAAATTGGTGTTTGAGCATATTTGGTTATCATGTGATCTAATTGTGATTTAAATTTAGATGGATGCACATCAAAATAGGATGGAATTGATGTTGATTAAATTTGGCAAAAAATCTTAAGGTTTCTTGTATGTTGAAAATGAAAATTATGATCATGCATGTAGATTCAATTTTCATGATTATTTAAATCAAATAATTATTGCATGATTGAACAAAATGAATAATTCAAATCTTTTGGTATATTAAGTTGTAACAAGTCCTTATGAATTTTCTTTGAAAAGAAAAATAAAAATCCCCTCTTGATTAATAAATCAATTTCAAAGTTTATACTTAGAAAAATAAAGCAAAAAAAAAAAAATGTTCCAAGAGAGTAAAAACTCTCTGGTTTTTGTATGGAGAAACCAATTTTATTCTTTCCTTTGTAACAGAGAATATTTAAGAGATTCTCCTAACTATTCAGTTTTGAATTAGATAAAGAAATTAACTTTTTGAATAAATAAATATATAAAATTCATTAACTTAAAACAAACAAAATATCCTAATTTATCATTCCATGATAAAATCACCTAATTAACTTTTGAAAACTTAACTCTTTCCCAAAGATGGGCGCAGACCCTTTTGACCTATTTTTTTAATTATATGTACTTGTTTTGGTTGGAGGGGCCTGACATGATTTAGTGCTAGCGAATGAGAAGAGGGCAGGATGTCATCTTTGGCATCAAAGTCAACCAATAAATGTATGACTCATGCATTGCTTTAAACACAAGAAAAGAAAAAAAACTTCCACTTTTTCCTTTGCTAGCGCCTAGTCTTGAAGATCTTGTCACGCATGTAAGGATGGGGACAGATCTGCTAGAAAGAGGACTTGGCAGCTTAAAACAGCATGCCACTTCTAGGAGAAAACGCCTGGGGTGGATAGATGCGTGTGGGAGGGAAAGAGTTATTTCATCTCTTACATTGACTAACGCTAAAAAAAACAAAGATAGTTAATGTCTTAACTACCCACATCAAGTGGAGGAGTAGCTTATGTTGGGACAAGTTGGAGTGAGAATTTTAAATAGGGTAGAGTATTTAATGCTGCCCAAGTGAAGGTATGGTACAGCCACCTAAGCAAAGTCAATGGAGACCTTGCCCAATTGCTTGAGGGAGTCTTGGGCACGTGATTTAGCCTCAAGAAATTTGGCATGATAGATGTTAGTTTGGATAAATTTAGGTAGTTGTTTTATTTTATGTATTTAAATTTGTGCCATATCATATGATTTAGTTAGTTATATATATATGTGTTATTATTTGTGATTAGTTTAAGTTAGTTTTGATTTATGGTATTAGGAGTAAATTTTAGTTAGATTATATTTTCATGTTAAATTTTTGTAACATTAGTTTTAATTTAATGAAAGTTTTTAGTTAGTGGGTATTAGCTTGCTAGTTAATTTTAATTAACTTAGTTGGTTACTTGTTTTAGTTAAATTGAATTTTGGATTAGTATTAGTGTTAGGATTAGTTTTAGTTTAGTATACGGGTTTTAAAGTTAATGATAACAATCAAGTTGTTAGTATAATAAATATAGCGTTAGTATTGGATAAATATTAGAATTTGTGGTAGTATCAATTAGGTTGTAGAAAGATTTTGTTTTAGTTTGTAAATATTATTAAAGTTTAGTTTAGTATCATAATTTAATCCAGGTAATAAAGTATAGTTAGTGTGTGCTAGCAGTATTATTGATTGGTGAGCTTTTATGGTTAGTTTATATCTTTATCAAGGTTTACAAGTTAGATAGATTAGTATATGTTAAAGTTAGGTTTTATTTAAATTTAGTCGCTTTATTTTTTTGTATATAATTAGATCTTTTAAATTTAGTAAGTGGGTATTAAATTTAGTTAGTTTAGTTTTAAATTAATTTAGTTGTTTAATTATTTTAGAAAGTTTTAATTTAATGATTAGTTAAATATAGTTAGTTGTTATTAAATTGGATTTAAGTTTAATAAGATTTAGTTGATATCTTTTAAAGTAGTATTAGTTAGCAAGTATTTCATTAAAGTTGTTTTAAATTTTCATTTGTGTTTTGTAAAGATAAGTTATGTTTTAGTTAGTGTTCTAAATAATTATTTAAATGTAATTTTGTTAGTTTTAATCGAGAATCGGTAAGTAATTGTTAAAATTAGATTCTAATTAAAGCAATTTAAATTAGTATAATTTTGTAGTAACATAACAATGTCGATATCAATCTAATAACGAAAGTTTCAAATCTTAATAATGGAATTGTTCTCAAGTTTATAATCTGAAGACGTAATGTAGAGAACCTGTACTAAAGCTATTATAAATCTTTTCAACTTAGAGAATTTTTAATTATTAATTCTTATATTAAAAAAAAAAAAAAGTGTGTGTGTGTGTTTTTACCCCCTCAAAATCTGGGCATGACAGCTTGTCATACCCTGTGACATGTACAGAGGATGATTGAACATTTGGAAATGTAATGTATGAACATTGGACTTATCATTATTATTTCATGTGGATGTTGTACTAGATGGATTCATGTATGCTAGTTAGTTTAGATGTAACTCAACATTAAGAGATTCTTAAAGAATGAAATCGGTTATGTATGTTATGTTTACTTTTAGATGGACATTGCTTTTGCTTCCATTATTATGTACATGTCATATGTGGTATTTACTTCCATGTTATTTAAAAATAAAAAAAATGTTACCAAACTTAGTGAAATTCTAGGTTAATTCTTTGGATCCCTTGGTGGGGCATTACATTTGGTATCAGAGCCCAAGTTTCTACATTGGAAGCTCTGGGTATTTTGGAACAACAAGAACTATGAACTATTAAGTGTATCTCTTCAACATGAAACTAGGTGAACTAAAACATAACCTAAACTGTTACTTGAATATTTTTCATACTTCAATACTTAGTTTTCAAAACTAGAGATTTTACTTAAACCTAAACATAGAATTGAACTTAGTCTATTGCAAACATGTGTCTTTTGATTGTAATAGTACCTTGTTCTATTTTAAGATGGTGTTTGGGACTAGGTCTTCTGTTAGAGGCCATGGGAGAGGCCGAGGAAGAGGTTGTGTTCGTGGCAGAGCTATCAATGCCCATGAGTCTGCACATGAGGGATCGGCTTGTGTAGAGAGCAGGGAAGAGCACTCTAATAGGCAGCAGGAAGAGAGCCGTAGAGAGGACCAAGCTAAGCCTGAAGAGGTTGGTTTGAGACAGATGATGCAGACTATTTTAGAATGTCTACCTCCTGTTCAAGAACAGCCTAAAGTGCATCAGACAGAACAAGAGCATAGACCCAGATCTAGAAGTCCTCAGAAGGATCATTAGAGGTCCATTGTGTCCACTCAGATGAAGGATCTTTCAAGATCCAAGGTCAAGCCTTTCAATGGGCAAGGTTCTGGTTATGTGGCCAAGCAGTGGCTGATTTCCCTCGACAGGATTTTTTCCATGCAGGATTTTGACAGCAATGTTAAGGAAAGATTTGCGATCACTAATTTAGAGAATTTTGGGGCCACTTGGTGGATGATTGAGGAGAAGAAGCTGGGAATCAATATGAGCAGTGTCACGTGGGAACTATTCTTAGAGAGTTTTCGTGAATGATTCCTACCAGAGGAATGGAAACTACAAAGGGCAGATGACTTTCATAATCTCAAGCAGTACACTATGTCAGTGACTGAGTATGAGCGTAAGTTTTATGAGCTTATGCCTTTTTCAGGGTTCAGTGAAAATTCAGCTCAGTTGACACAACACTTTATTAGGGGTTTGAATAATCATATAATTGGGGGTGTCAAGGTATTTGAGCCAAAAACTCTCAAGGATGTAGTACATCGAGCAATCCTTGTTGAGAAAAGTGTCAACCTTGGTCAAGATGATTTTGTAGGAGCACCAGCAGCATCAGGATCTAAAGGCAACTTCAATTCAGGTGGTAACAAGAAGCCTTTTTTTTCTAAGGGAAAACAGTATCAGCAGTAGTCTCAGCAGATGCAGCAGCAAAAGGGATCAAATTCTCAAGCTCAAGGTGGTGGCAAAGGTTCTAACTTTAAGAAAAACCACAATGCTCAATGCAATAAACAGAATTAGTCCAATCAGCCAGCTCAAAGTAGCCAGTCTTTTGTAAGCAAGAATAGTCGCCAGCAATCTAATGTACCACCTATGGGAAGAGGATCTGGCAGGAATACAGAATGTTTTTCATGTGGTCAAATTGGACATTATGTAGCTCAGTGTCTATAGTGAGCACCTCAGTTTTCAGGACCTAGGCCTACAGCTTCAGAACCCACAGTTGGTGATGCAGGGAGAGCTCATAGGGTTTTTGTAGCAATTGATCAGTGCTAGGCAGATCAGTAGGGAATAGTGGTTGAGATCACAGGTGCTATTTGAGGTATATCTCTTTTAGTATTGTTTGATTCAAGAGCTATAGATTCATTTATTTCACCATCTATAGGTTCTAAGTGTAAGTTGGATGCGGTGAAGCAAGATCATGGTTGGCAAGATTATTTTGTGCCAAGATGACCAAGGGAATGATGTGAAGATAGTTGGGATACCAAGGCCTATATCTCTGTGGATGATTTCTGCTATGCAAATGAAGTGAAGTTTCCATAAGGGATGTCAGATATTTGTTGTTATGGTAAATGATCTTAATGAGGAAGATCCTGTGAGGAAGACTTTAGATCACCCGATTTTGTAGGAGTACGTAGATGTTTTTCCAAGTGAGATTCCAGGCATGCCTCCAAAGAGGGACATTGATTTTAGCATTGATCTAATTCTTGGAGCGGAGCCTATCTCTAAAGCTCTTTATCGTATGAATACTCAGGAATTGGGTGAGCTATGTCTTCAGCTAGAGGAACTTTTGGCCAAAGGAAGCATTTGACCTAGTGTATCACCATGGGGAGCTCCAATGCTCTTTGTGAAGAAGAAAGATAGTTCTTTGCACCTTTGTATTGACTACAGATAGTTGAACAAGGTGACTATTAAGAATAGGTATCCTTTGCCAAGGATTAATGACTTATTTGATCAGATCAAGGGAGCTACAATATTCTCCAAGATTGACCTTAAGTCAGGATACCACCAACTTCGTATTAAGGAAGCAGACATTCACAAAACCACTTTTCAAACTCGCTATGGGCATTATGAGTTCACAGTGGTACCTTTTGGATTGACTAACGCTCCATTGGTGTTCATGAGTTTGATGAATGGTGTTTTTTGATCATATCTTGACAGGTTTGTTCTCGTTTTTCTTGATGAAATATTGATATTTTCTAAGACTCAGAAGGAGCATGAGGAACACCTATGGTTGGTATTGCAGTGTTTGAGAGGCAATCAGCTTTACGCCAATGCCGCTAAGTGTGAATTCTTCAAATCAGAGATTCAGTATTTAGGGCATGTTATCTCAGGTGATGGTATTTCAGTGGATCTTGGAAAGATTTAGGCAATAATAGATTGGCCTACCCTGACTAATGTGTCAGAGATTCGTAGTTTCATGGGTTTAGCTGGTTATTATTGCAGATTTGTCCAGAACTTCTCTAGGATAGCACATCCTATCACTTCTCTTCAGAGGAAAGGTAAGAAGTTTGTGTGGATAGAGAAATGTGAGGAAGCATTTCAGAGGCTCAAGCAGCTTTTGAGTAGTGCACCAATTTTAGCTATACCTGAACCAGAAGGTGATTTCATGGTGTGTACAAATGCTTCTCTTAAAAGAATTGGAGCAGTGTTGATGCAGAATGGATGAGTGATTGCGTATGAATCATGCAAGCTCAAGGATCATGAGTTAAATTACCCTACACATGATCTTGAGTAAGCATTATTAGTTCATGATTTGACAAGGTGGAGACATTTCTTATTGGGGCACAGATTTGAGCTACATAGTGATCATCGTAGTCTTCAGCACATTTTTACTCAGCCTAATTTGAATGCTCACCAGAGGCGATGGATGGAGTTTCTATGTGAGTATGATTTTGAGGTTAAGTACATTTAGGGTAAGGAGAATGTGGTGGCAGATGCTTTGAGTCGCAGGAGACATGTGGTATCATCGATGACTCTTAGTGTGGATTTGAGGAGTCAGATTCTTCAAGCACTTCCTACGGATTCTTGGTATTAGGAAGTGTGCAGAGAGATAGATACAGGGAGACCCTTGGAAGGTAAGTTTGTAGGTTATGTTCAAGAATTAGATGGTCTTTTGAGACATTTGGGAAGGATTTATGTGCCATTACTAGATGAGCTTCACACTTTGATTTTGGCAAAATCCCATTGTACACCTTACTCAACACATCCAGGTGTCAAGAAGATGCATGCTGATTTGAGAAGTTTGTTCTTTTGGTCTGGGATGAAGCAAGATATTGCTGATTTTGTGGCTAGGTGTCTTGAATGTCAGAGTTAAGGTAGAACACCAGCATCCGGCTTGACTTTTGCAGCCAAATCTCATTCCTTCTTGGAAATGGGATATCATCTCTATGGATTTCATTGTAAGATTACCTATGACTATTCATCATCACGATGCTATCATGGTCAACATTGATCGGTTGACTAAGGTGGCACATTTTTCACCCATCAGGTCTTCCTACACAGTAGCTTCTGTAGCTAATGTCTTCATGCGTGACATTGTGAGATTACATGGTATTCCTAGAAAGATCATTTCTGACAGGGATCCTGTATTCACATTTGCATTTTGGACATCACTGTAGAATGAGCTTGGAGCACAGTTAAACTTTAGTTCAGCATATCATCCAGAGATTGATGGTCAGACAGAGAGGGTGAACCAGATTTTGGAGGATATGTTACGGATGTATGTGATGGATAGGCAGACACATTGGGAGGACTATCTCTACCTAGTGGAGTTTTCTTACAACAATGGGTATCATAGTTCTATTGGCATGGCACCATTTCAGGCATTATACGGACGTCCTTGTCATACACCCTTGAGTTGGGACAACCTTGAGGATCGCATCCTATTGGGTCCTGAGATGCTTCGTGATATGGAGCAATAGGTAGTGCGTATCCGTGAGCACTTGACTATGACACAGGATAGGCAAGAAAAGTATGCTGATGCTAATAGGATAGATAAGCAGTTTTCTATGGGTGATAAGGTTTTCTTGAGAGTGTGACCACGAAAGACTCTGATCCGGTATGGAAAGGGTTCTAAGTTAGCACCTCGCTTTTTGGGACCATTCAAAATTTTGGAGAGGATTGGCCCGGTTGCTTACCGCCTTGCTCTACCACCCAGCCTAGCTCACATTCATGATGTTTTTCATGTTTTAGTGCTTAGGCAGTATATTCCTGATATTGTGCATGTTCTTGATTGGAATGCGTTGTAGGTAGAGGATAAGTAGCTGGCTTTGGAGCCGATTCGTATTCTGGAGCAGCGGGAGTTGACCCTCAGGGGTCGAACCATTGAGCAGGTAAGGGTCCAATGGGACCCTACTGATGATTCTTCAGCTACTTGGGAGGATGTAGCTAGATTGACAGAGTTATATCCCTATTTGTTTATAGCCTTCCAGGAGTAAGCCTAATCCAAGGGGAGGTGGATGTAGTGCCTACCCTTGTTCACATCTTTTCTAGACTTATTGTTATCAGACTATGTAGACTAGTTTTATGTTGATGGTTTAGTGGTGTTGTTTTGACACTATCAGATATTATGATATGGATTTAGTTGATATATGATGAGATCATTTAGACTTTACATTTCATGTATGTATGATGATCATTACATTGTTTTTAGTTATTAATGATGATTAGTTAGATGGTTTATTACCTCATGTGTTTTATTATGGTTACTTACCCCATACTTGCATGTGTATGGTGTGCATGTTTTCTTATTGTATGGCGTATCTGATGTGGTTAAGGAAGGGAGTCATAGTCACCTACTTAGTCGGGATCTACATGATACACCAGTTCCTGCCATTGTCTGTTTAGCTTAGCATTATATATTGTATGTACATGCATGGTTTTTTTGCAGGTTGTAGGTACCGGGTATCGACTTCGCTGAATTGCCAGGATGAGCGTACCCTATTATACTATCTCAATGATAAGAGAAGGGAGATAAATTCTCAAGTCCAAATCCCAAACCTAGAGACCATTTGTCCTAGTGAGTTAGGACAAGTATCAAAGTTGAATACCCACCGAATGTGTCGGACGGCATATTTCATGATTTTTTAACCCTTTAGATTGATTTTGTATGATTTGTTCTATGATGGGTTTTCATATTTTATCTTGGAGATCTATGATAAAATTTTCATTAATTAAGTCTTAATAAATAGATTTAATTAATAAATTATTTATTTGAGAAAATTAATAAAATATCATGATCTTTGATATTTTGATTGTAATTAATTAAATATGAATTATTGGAGAAAAGGAATTAAATAAAAGAAAACTAGAAATTAAAATTAATAATAATTATAAAATAATAATAAAGTAATAAATAAAATAATAATAATAAAAGTTATTAAAATTAAAATGAAAGTTATAAAATTTAAATAGAAATTATTTAAAAAGTAATTTGGAGTTATAAGCTTGCATAGGAATTAACATATGTCAACAACATGGGGGTTAGTGCATCAATTAAGCACAAGGTGTCTACAATTCTATGACTCATCAAAAAGGTTGGAAAAGACCCATGCTTGGTGACACCTTTCAGCAGTTTCAAGAAGCATTCCAAAGGTTTCTTGAGAGCTCTTTATATTCAGGCATTCATAGAAGCTTAGAGAGAGGGCGTGGAGAGCAATTGGAGCATTGGAGGACTCAAGAACTTTGAAGAAGGGAGCTTGCTTTGCGAGTTTTCTGAGGAAAAGCGAATTAGCATCAGAATCCAAGTAGATTCTTGTGATTTTTCTTATGCTATTTCCACATCATGCATTCCTGTCTTCTTCGTGTCTTCCATATGTCTTCTGAAGAATTTCATATTTTTATTGAATGCATTTTCAATTTGGGCAACTAAAGTTATTTGAGAATTCTATATGCATGGATTTAAAAAAAAAAAAGAGAAAACGGTGCTAGGGTTAATTCATAGCCAAACCCATTAGATTATTTATTGGATAAATTTGAGATCAAAGTTTATAGAAAAATTTTGAGAGTTAGAATTCATATATGGTGTATATATATATTTTTTAAATCTGCATACATATATATATTATACATACATACATATATATATATATATATATATATATATATATATATATATATATATATATATATATATATATTGAGGATACTAGTGGCCGCATGAGATCAGTATGGACCTGTGGAGTTTAGCTAACTGCCAGGATAACTTGTATGTGATAAATGCGATGACACTTTCCCTCTTGCATAGTAGGTTCCTACATGTCATTGTGTGTCTCTAGGATTAGATGTCAGTTTGTGATTGGAACCTTTGAGTTAGTATACTTTTAGGATTCCTGAACTATAGAGATTTATGCTATGAGATTTTGAAAACTTGTTTGGGACTTGAGATTATCTCCTCAGCATAGTGGGAGTGGACCACTTAGGTACCACGCGGTCGGGTGATAGTGTATTTTCCACTCTTATCATTTGAAATTCATTGAGACATCGTGGCTAATGCATCCTTCATGATGGTGGGTATGTATCCTTTCATTGATGATTAGCATACGTTAGATGATGTTATCTTATGCTTATATTTGCATGTTAGATTACTTTCTACATATGATGTTGTATATGTTAGGAGTGACATTTCTACTATGTTAATACCGATGATCTCTTCGGTAATTTGGGATGTTACGCACAAAGGGATGGCTAGGGCCCATGATGGTCTAATGATGCTATTAACGGTTGGGAGGAATCGTGCACTTAGTTAATTATTTTTGATCTTATGATGGATGTATATGTATTCTATGATGATGTATCATGAGTATGATGTGATTGTCTTTGATGCATCATGGAATAGAATAGGATGATGTACCTTATTTCACATATGTATATTCTTTGAGCTTGTCATACTCTGTGACATGTATAGAGAATGATTGAGCATTTGGAAATGTAATGTAGGAACATTGGACTTATCATTATTATTTCATGTGGATGTTATACTAGATGGATTCATATATGCTAGTTAATTTAGATGAAACTCAACGTTAAGGGATTCTTAAAGAATGAAATCGGTTATGTATGTTATGTTTACTTTTAGATGGACATTGTTGTTGCTTCCGTTATTATATACAAGTCATATGTGGTATTTACTTCCATGTTATTTTTAAAAAAAAATGTTACCAAACTTAGTGAAATTCTAGGTTAATGCTTTAGATCCCTTGGCGGGGCATTAGATACCTTATTTAACTCATTTTTTATCAACAGTGAACTAAAAATTTTCTTTTTTGAACTGAAGAGAGTTTTTGTTGAAATATTTAATTTAATAAAATGAGATATGGTCTCATAATTACTTTTTCTCTTTAATCAAATAATCTTTAATTAATTAGAGACACTTTTCTTATTTAATTACATAACTTCATTTAATTAATTAGGAATGGCTTCTCATTTAATTAAATAACTTTGTTAAATTAATTAGAAGTAAGTACTCCGTTTAATTAAATAATTTTGTCTAATTATTTCAAAATTCTTTTCGAAACTAGTCAACTCAAGTCAACTGTGGTTAAATCTGGTCAACTTTTGGTCAAACTTGATCTTTGTGTATGTGAATATGAGCAAATGTGAGTATTAATTCCAATAACAATTCAATGCAAATTCTAATTCAACCTTTCAAAATGAAGAGATCAGGGTCTCTTAAATAGACTTTCTTGGAATTCATCAACGGTTGAGATCGATTTCAATCAAAGGTCAGGGTTAAAGGTGAAGTTCAGTCATAAAGGGAGATTTCCAAATTAAAGGGAGTTAACAGATTTAAATTAAGTAAAATAAGGAGTTAACTGATTCAATTTGAGTAGAAAAAGAAGTTAACTGATTTAACTCATTTTTGATCAATAGTGAACGGAAAATTTTCTTTCTTGAACTGAAGAGAGATTTTGTTGAGATATTTAATTTAATAAAATGAGATATGCTCTCATAATTACTTTTTCTATTTAATTAAATAATCTTTAATTAATTAGAGACACTTTTCTTGTTTAATTAAATAACTTCATTTAATTAATTAGGAATGGCTTCTCATTTAATTAAATAACTTTTTTCAATTAATTAGAAGTAAGTACTCCATTTAATTAAATAATTTCATTTAATTATTTCAAAAAAATTTCGAAATTAGTCAACTCAAGTCAACCGTGGTTAAATCTGGTCAACTTTTGGTCAAACTTGATCTTTGCGTATGTGAATATGAGCAAATGTGAGTATGAATTCTAACAACAATTTGATGCACATTCTCTTTCAACCTTTCAAAATGAAGAGATGAGGGTCTCTTAAATAGACTTTCCTGGAATTCATCAACGGTTGAGATCGATTTCAATCAACGGTCAGGATTAAAGGTGAAGTTCAGTCATAAGGGGAGATTTCCAAATTAAAGGGAGTTAACAAATTTAATTTGAGTAAAATAAGGAGTTAACTGATTCAATTTGAGTAGAAAAAGGAGTTAACCGATTTAACTCATTTTTGATCAATAGTGAACTTGAAATTTCCCTTTTTGAACTGAAGAGAGATTTTGTTGAGATATTTAATTTAATAAAATAAGATATGCTCTCATAATTACTTTTTCTATTTAATTAAGTAATCTTTAATTAATTAGGGACACTTTTCTTATTTAATTACATAACTTCATTTAATTAATTAGCAATGGCTTCTCATTTAATTAAATAACTTTGTTTAATTAATTAGAAGTAAGTACTCCATTGAATTAAATAATTTCATTTAATTATTTTAAAATTATTTTCGAAACTAGTGAACTCAAGTCAAACTTGGTTAAATTATGTCAACTTTTGGTCAAACTTGATCTTTGCTTATGTGAATATGAGAAAATGTGAGTATGAATTCGAACAACAATTTGATGCAAATTCTCATTCAACCTTTCAAAATAAAAATATGAGGGTCTCTTAAATAGACTTTCCTAGAATTCATCAACGGTTAAGATTGATTTCAATCAACGGTCAAGATTGAAGGTGAAGTTCAGTCTTAAAGGGAGATTTCCAAATTAAAGGGAGTTAACAGATTTAATTTGGGTAAAATAATGAGTTAACTAATTCAATTTGAGTAGAAAAAGGAGATAACTGATTTAACTCATTTTTAATCAATAGTAAACTGGAAATTTTTCCTTTTGCACTGAAAAGAGATTTTGTTGAGATATTTAATTTAATAAAATGAGATATGCTCTCATAATTACTTTTTCTATTTAATTAAGTAATATTTAATTAATTAGAGAGACTTTTATTATTTAATTAAATAACTTCATTTAATTAATTAGGAATGGCTTCTTATTTAATTAAATAACTTTGTTTAATTAATTAGAATTAAGTACTCCATTTAATTAAATAATTTTGTTTAATTATTTTAAAATTATTTTCGAAACTAGTCAACTCAATTCAACCATGGTTAAATTTGGTCAACTTTTGGTCCAACTTGATCTTTTCATATGTGAATATGAGCAAATGTAAGTATGAATGTCAGCAACAATTCGACGCAAATTCTCATTCAACCTTTCAAAATGAAGAGATGAGGGTCTCTTAAATAGACTTTCTTGAAATTCATCAACGATTCAGATCGATTTCAATCAACGGTCAGGATTAACTGTAAAGTTCAGTCATAAAGGGAGATTTTCAAATTAAAGGGTGTTAACAGATTTAATTTGAGTAAAATAAGGAGTTAACTAATTAAATTTGAGTAGAAAAAGGAGTTGGGTGATTTAACTCATTTTTTATCAATAGTGAACTGAAAATTACCCTTTTTGAACTGAAGAGAGATTTTGTTGAGATATATATTCTAATAAAATGAGATATACTCTCATAATTACTTTTTCTATTTAATTAAATAATCTTTAATTAATTAGACACACTTTTCTTATTTAATTAAATAACTTCATTTGATTAATTAGGAATGGCTTCTCATTTAATTAAATAACTTTATTTAATTAATTAGAAGGAAGTACTCCATTTAATTAAATAATTTCGTTTAATTATTTCAAAATTCTTTTTGAAACTAGTCAACTCAAGTCAACCGTGGTTAAATCTGGTCAACTTTTGGTCAAACTTGATTTTTTTGAATGTGAATATGAGCAAATGTGAGTATGAATTCTAGCAAAAATTCGATGCAAATTCTCATTCAACCTTTCAAAATGAAGCAATGAGGGTCTCTTAAATAGACTTTCCTGAAATTCAACAATAGTTGAGATCGATTTCAATCAACGGTCAGGATTAAAGGTGAAGTTCAGTCATAAAGAGAGATTTCCAAATTCAATGGAGTTAACAGATTTAATTTGAGTAAAATATGGAGTTAACTGATTCAATTTGAGTAGAAAAAGGAGTTAACTGATTTAACTCATTTTTGATCAATAGTGAACTGAAAATTTCCCTTTTTGAAATGAAGAGAGATTTTGTTGAGATATTTAATTTAATAAAATTAGATATGCTCTCATAATTACTTTTTCTATTTAATTAAATAATCTTTAATTAATTAGAGACACTTTTCTTATTTATTTAAATAACTTCATTTAATTAATTAGTAATGGCTTCTCATTTAATTAAATAACTTTATTTAATTAATTAAAAGTAAGTACTCCATTTAATTAAACAATTTCATTTAATCATTTCAAAATTTTTTTCGAAACTAGTCAACTCAAGTAAATCGTGGTTAAATCTGGTCAACTTTTAGTCAAACTTGATCTTTGCGTATGTGAATATGAGAAAATGTGAGTATGAATTCCAGCAACAATTCGATGTAAATTCTCATTCAACCTTTCAAAATGAAGAGATGATGGTCTCTTAAATAGACTTTCCCTGAATTCATCAGCGGTTGAGATCGATTTCAATCAACGGTCAGGATTAAAGGTGAAGTTTAGTCATAAATGGAGAATTCCAAATTAATGGGAGTTAACGGATTTAATTTGAGTAAAATAAGGAGTTAACTGATTCAATTTGAGTAGAAAAAGGAGTTAACTCATTTAACTCATTTTTGATCAATAGTGAACTGCAAATTTCTCTTTTTGAATTGAATAGAGATTGTGTTGAGATATTTAATTTAATAAAATGAGATATGCTCTCATAATTACTTTTTCTATTCAATTAAATAATTTTTAATTAATTAGAGAGATTTTTCCTATTTAATTAAGTAAGATCATTTAATTCATTAGGAATGACTTCTCATTTAATTAAATATCTTTGTTTAATTAATTAGAAGTAAGTACTCTATTTAATTAAATAATTTTGTTTAATTATTTTAAAAGAAATTTCGAAACTAATGAACTCAAGTCAACCGTAGTTAAATCTGGTCAACTTTTGGTCAAACTTGATATTTGCATATGTGAATATTAGCAAATATGAGTATGAATTCCAGCGACAATTCAATGCAAATTCTCATTCAACCTTTCAAAATGAAGAGATGAGGGTCTCTTAAATAGACTTTTCTGGAATTCATCAACGGTTCAGATCGATTTCAATCAACGGTTAGGATTAAAGGTGAAGTTCAGTCATAAGGGGAGATTTCCAAATTAAAGGGAGTTAATAGATTTAATTTGAGTAAAATAAGGAGTTAACTGATTGAATTTGAGTAAAAAAAGGAGTTAACCAATTTAACTCATTTTTGATCAATAATGAACTCGAAATTTCCCTTTTTTAACTGAAGAGAGATTTTGTTGAGATATTTAATTTAATAAAATGAGATATGCTCTGATAATTACTTTTTCTATTTAATTAAGTAATCTTTAATTAATTAGAGACACTTTTCTTATTTAATTAAATAACTTCATTTAATTAGTTAGAAATGGCTTCTCATTTAATTAAATAACTTTGTTTAATTAATTAGAAGTAAATACTCCATTTAATTAAATAATTTCATTTAATTATTTTAAAATTCTTTTCGAAACTAGTCAACTCAAGTCAATCGTGGTTAAATCTTGTTAACTTTTGGTCAATCTTGATCTTTGCGTATGTGAATATGAGCAAATGTGAGTATGAATTCCAGCAACAATTCGATGCAAATTCTCATTCAACCTTTCAAAATGAAGAGATGAGGTTCTTTTAAATAAACTTTCCTGAAATTCATCAACGGTTGAGATTGATTTCAATCAACGGTCAGGATTAAAGGTGAAGTTCAGTCATAAAGGGAGATTTTCAAATTAAAGGTAGTTAACAGATTTAAATTAAATAAAATAAGGAGTTAACTTATTCAATTTGAGTAGAAAAATGAGTTAACTCATTTAACTCATTTTTGATCAATAGTGAACTGGAAATTTCCCTTTTTGAACTGAAGAGAGATTTTGTTGAGATATTTAATTTTATAAAATGAGATATGCTCTCATAATTACTTTTTCTATTTAATTAAATAATCTTTAATTAAATAGAGACACTTTACTTATTTAATTAAATAGCTTCATTTAATTAATTAGGAATGGCTTCTCAGTTAATTAAATAACTTTGTTTAATTAATTAGAAGTAAGTACTGCATTTAATTGAATAGTTTCGTTTAATTTTTTCAAAATTCTTTTCGAAACTACTCAACTCAAGTCAACCGTGGTTAAATCTGGTGAACTTTTGGTCAAAGTTGATCTATTCTTATGTTAATATGAGCAAATGTGAGTATGAATTCCAACAACAATTCGATGTAAATTCTCATTCAACCTTTCAAAATGAAGAGATGACGGTCTCTTAAATAGACTTTTCTTGAATTAATCAACGATTGAGATTGATTTCAATCAACGGTCAGAATTAAAGGTCAGAATTAAAGGGAGTTAATAGATTTAAGTTGAGTGAAATAAGGAGTTAACTGATTAAATTTGAGTAGAAAAAGGTGTTAACTGATTTAACTCATTTTTGATCAATAGTGAACAGGAAATTTCTCTTTTTGAACTGAAGAAAGATTTTGTTAAATTCAAGTCAATCGTAGTTAAATTTGGTCAACTTTTGGTCAAACTTGATCGCTGCGTATGTGAATATGAGCAAATGTGAGTATGAATTCCAGTAACAATTCGATGCAAATTCTCATTCAACCTTTCAAAATGAAGAGATGAGGGTGTCTTAAATAGACTTTCCTGGAATTCATCAACGGTTGAGATCGATTTCAATCAACGGTAAGGATTAAAGTTGAAGTTCAGTCATAAAGGGAGATTTCCGAATTAAAGGGAGTTAACAGATTTAATTTGAGTAAAATAAGGAGTTAACTGATTCAATTTGAGTAGAAAAAGAAGGTAATTGATTTAACTCATTTTTTATCAATAGTGAACTGGAAATTTCCCTTTTTGAACTGAAAAGAGATTTTGTTGAGATATTTAATTTAATATAATGAGATATGCTCTCATAATTACTTTTTCTATTTAATTAAAAAATCTTTAATTAATTAGACACTTTTCTTATTTAATTAAATAACTTCATTTAATTAATTAAGAATAACTTCTCATTTAATTAAATAAATTTGTTTAATTAATTAGAATTAAGTACTCCATTTAATTAAATAATTTCATTTAATTATTTTAAAATTCTTTTCGAAAGTAGTCAACTCAATTCAACCATGGTTAAATTTGGTCAACTTTTGGTCCAACTTGATCTTTTCATATGTGAATATGAGCAAATGTGAGTATGAATTCTAGTAACAATTCGATATAAATTCTCATTCAACATTTGAAAATCAAGAGATGATGGTCTTTTAAATAGACTTTCTTGGAATTCATCAGCGATTTACATCGATTTCAATCAACTGTCAGGTTAGAAGGTGAAGTTCAGTCATAAAGGGAGATTTCCAAATTAAAAGGAGGTAACAGATTTAATTTGAGTAAAATAAGGAGTTAATTGATTCAATTTGAGTAGAAAAATGAGTTAACTGATTTAACTCATTTTTGATCAATAGTGAATTGCAAATTTCTCTTTTTGAACTAAAGAGAGATTTTGTTGAGATATTTAATTTAATAAAATGAGATATGCTCTCATAATTACTTTTCCTATTCAATTAAATAATCTTTAATTAATTAGAGACACTTTTCTTATTTAATTAAATAACTTCATTTAATTAATTAGGAATGGCTTCTCATTTCATTAAATAACTTTGTTTAATTAATTAGAAGTAAGTACTCAATTTAATTAAATAATTTTGTTTAATTATTTAAAAATTCTTTTCGAAACTATTCAACTCAAGTCAACTGTGGTTAAATTTGGTCAACTTTTGGTCTAGCTTGATCTCTGCGTATGTGAATATGAGCAAATGTGAGTATGAATTCCAACAATAATTCGATACAAATTTTAATTGTACCTTTCAAAATGAAGAGATGAGGGTCTCTTAAATAGACTTTCCTTGAATTCATCAACGGTTGAGATCAATTTCAATCAACAGTCAGGCTTAAAGGTGAAGTTCAGTCATAAAGCGAGATTTCCAAATTAAAGTAAGTTAATAGATTTAATTAATTAGGGATGACTTCTCATTTAATTAAATAACTTTGTTTAATTAATTAAAAGTAAGTACTCCATTTAATTAAATAATTTAATTTAATTATTTAAAAATTCTTTTCGGATCTAGTCAACTCAGATCAACCGTGGTTAAATCTGGTCAACTTTTAGTCAAACTTGATATCTGCGTATGTTAATATGAGCAAATGTGAGTGAGAATTCCAGCAACAATTCAATGCAAATTCTCATTCAACCTTTCAAAATGAAGAGATGAGGGTCTCTTAAATAGACTTTCTTGGAATTCATCAATGGTTCAGATCGATTTCAGTCAATGGTTAGGATTAAAGGTGAAGTTCAGTCATAAGGGGAGATTTCCAAATTAAAGGGAGTTAACAGATTTAATTTGAGTAAAATAAAGAGTTAACTGATTCAATTTGAGTAGAAAAAGGAGTTAACTGATTTAACTCATTTTTTATCTATAGTGAACTCGAAATTTCCCTTTTCTACCTGAAGAAAGATTTTGTTGAGATATTTAATTTAATAAAATGAGATATGCTCTGATAATTACTTTTTCTATTTAATTAAGTAATCTTTAATTAATTAGAGACACTTTTCTTATTTAATTAAATAACTTCATTTAATTAGTTAGAAATGGCTTCTCATTTAATTAAATAACTTTGTTTAATAAATTAGAAGTAAGTACTCCATTTAATTAAATAATTTCGTTTAATTATTTCAACATTCTTTTCGAAACTAGTCAACTCAAGTCAATCGTGGTTAAATCTTGTCAACTTTTGGTCAATCTTGATCTTTGCGTAAGTGAATATGAGCAAATGTGAGTATGAATTACAGCAACAATTCGATACAAATTCTCATTCAACCTTTCAAAATGAAGAGATGAAGGTCTCTTAAATAGACTTTGCTTGAATTAATCAACGATTGAGATCGATTTCAATCAACGGTCAGAATTAAAGGTGAAGTTCAGTCATAAAGGAAGATTTCCAAATTAAAGGGAGTTAACGGATTTAAGTTGAGTGAAATAAGGAGTTAACAGATTTAAGTTGAGTGAAATAAGGAGTTAACTGATTAAATTTGAGTAGAAAAAGGTGTTAACTGATTTAACTCATTTTTGATCAATAGTGAACAGAAAATTTCTCTTTTTGAACTGAAGAAAGATTTTGTTGTGATATTTAATTTAATAAAATGAGATATGCTCTCATAATTTCTTTTTCTATTTAATTAAATAATTTTGAATTAATTAGAGACACTTTTCTTATTTAATTAAATAACTTCATTTAATTAATTAGGAATGGATTCTCATTTAATTAAATAAATTTTTTTAATTAATTAGATGTAAGTACTCCATTTAACTCAATAGTTTCATTTAATTATTTTAAAATTCTTTTTGAAACTACTCAACTCAAGTCAACAGTGGTTAAATCTGATCAACTTTTGTTCAAACTTGATCTTTGTGTATGTGAATATGAGCAAATGTGAGTATGAATTTCAGCAATAATTCGATACAAATTCTCATTCAACCTTTTAAAATGAAGAGATGAGGGTCTCCTAAATAGACTTTCCTGGTATTAATCAACGGTTGAGATCGATTTCAATCGACGATCAGGATTAAAGGTGAAGTTCAGGCATAAAGGAAGATTTCCAAATAAAAGAGAGTTAACAGATTTAATTTGAGTAAAATAAGGAGTTAACTGATTCAATTTGAGTAGAAAAAGGAGTTAACTCATTTAACTCATTTTTTATCAATAGTGAACTGGAAATTTCCTTTTTTGAGCTGTAGACAGATTTATTTGAGATATTTAATTTAATAAAATAAGAGATGTTCTCATAATTACTTTTTCTATTTAATTAAATAATCTTTAATTAATTAGAGACACTTTTTTTAGTTAATTAAATAACTTCATTTAATTAATTGGGAATGGCTTCTCATTTAATCAAATAACTTTGTTTAATTAATTAGAAGTAAGTACTCCATTTAATTAAATAATTTCATTTTATTAATTAGAGACACTTTTTTTAATTAATTAAATAACTTTATTTAATTAACTAGTCAACTCAAGTCAACCGTGGTTAAATCTGGTCAACTTTTGGTCAAACTTGATATCTGTGTATGTGAATATGAACAAATGTGAGTATGAATTTTAGCAACAATTTGATGCAAATTCTCATTCAACCTTTCAAAATGAAGAGATGAGGGTCTCTTAAATTGACTTTCCTAGAATTCATCAATGGTTGAGATCGATTTCAATCAACGATCAAGATTAAAGGTGAATTTCAGTCATAAAAGGATATTTCCAAATTAAAGGGAGTTAACAGATTTAATTTGAGCAAAATAAAGAGTTAATTAATTCAATTTGAGTAAAAAAAAAAGTTAACTGATTTAACTCATTTTTTATCAATAGTGAACTGAAAATTTCTCTTTTTGAACTAAAGATATATTTTGTTGAGATATTTAATTTAATAAAATGAGATATTCTCTCATAATTACTTATTCTATTTAATTAAATAATCTTTTATTAATTAGAGACACTTTTCTTATTTTATTAAATAACTTCATTTAATTAATTAGGAATGGCGTCTCATTTAATTAAATAACTTTGTTTAATTATTTAGAAGTAAGTACTCCATTCAATTAAATAATTTCGTTTAATTATTTCAAAATTCTTTTCGAAACTAGTCAACTCAAGTCAACCGTGGTTAAATCTGGTCAACTTTTGGTAAAACTTGATATCTACATATGTGAATATGAGCAAATGTGAGTATGAATTTCAACAACAATTCGATGCAAATTCTCATTCAAACTTTCAAAATGAAGAGATGAGGGTCTCTTAAATAGATTTTCCTGAAATTCATCAATGGTTGAGATCGATTTCAATCAACGGTCAGGATTAAAGGAGAAATTTAGTCACAAAAGGAGATTTTCAAATTAAAGGGAGTTAACAGATTTAATTTGAGTAAAATAAGGAGTTAACTGATTCAATTTGAGTAGAAAAAGAAGTTAACTGATTTAACTCATTTTTTATCAATACTGAACTTGAAATTTTCCTTTTTGAACTGAGGAGAAATTATGTTCAGATATTTAATTTAATAAAATGAGATATGCTCTCATAATTACTTTTTCTATTTAATTAAATAATCTTTAATTAACAATAGACACTTTTCTTATTTAATTAAATAACTTCATTTCATTAATTAGAAATGGCTTCTCATTTAATTAAATAACTTTGTTTAATTAATTAGATGTAAGTACTTCATTCAATTAAATAATTTCATTTAATTATTTCAAAATTCTTTTCGAAACTAGTCAACCGTGGTTAAATCTGGTCAACTTTTAATCAAACTTGATCTGTGCGTATGTGAATATGAGCAAATGTGAGTATGAATTCCAGCAATAATTCGATGCAAATTCTCTTTCAACATTTTAAAATGAAGAGATGAGGGTCTCTTAAATAGACTTTCTTGAAATTCATCAACGGTTGAGATCGATTTCAATCAACGGTCAGGATTAAAGGTGAAGTTTAGTCATAAAGGGAGATTTCCGAATTAAAGGGAGTTAACAGATTTAATTTAATTTGAGTAGAAAAAGGAGTTACCTTATTTAACTCATTTTTTATCAATAGTGAACTGGAAATTTTCCTTTTTGAACTGAAGAGAGATTTTGTTGAGATATTTAATTTAATAAAATGAGATATGCTCTCATAATTACTTTTTCTATTTAATTAAATAATCTCTAATTAATTAGAGACACTTTTCTTATTTAATTAAATAACTTCATTTAATTAATTAGGAATGACTTCTCATTTAATTAAATAATTTTGTTTAATTAATTAGAAGTAAGTACTCCATTTAATTAAATAATTTTGCTTAATTATTTCAAAATTCTTTTCGAAACTAGTCAACTCAAGTCAACCGTGGTTAAATCTGGTCAACTTTTGGTCAAACTTGATCTTTGCTTATGTGAATATGAGCTAATGTGAGTATGAATTCTAGCAACAATTCGATGCAAATTCTCATTCAGCCTTTCAAAATGAAGAGATGAGGGTCTCTTAAATAGACTTTCTTGGAATTCATCAACGGTTGAAATCAATTTCAATCAACAGTTAGGATTTAAGGTGAAGTTCAATCATAAAGGGAGATTTTCAAATTAGACGAGGTTAACATATTTAATTTGAGTAAAATAAGGAGTTAACTGATTCAATTCCAGTAGAAAAAGGAGTTAACCGATTTAACTCATTTTTGATCAATAGTAAACTAAAAAAATTTATTTTTGTACTGAAGAGAGATTTTGTTGAGATATTTAATTTAATAAAATGAGATATGCTCTCATAATTACTTTTTCTATTTAATTAAATAATCTTTTGTTTATTGGAGACACTTTTCTTATTTAATTAAATAACTTCATTTAATTAATTAAGAATGGCTTCTCATTTAATTAAATATCTTTGTTTAATTAATTAGATGTAAGTACTCCATTTAATTAAATAATTTTGTTTAATTATTTTAAAATTCTTTTCAAAATTTGTCAACTCAAGTCAATGGTGGTTAAATCTGGTCAATTTTTGGTCAAACTTGATCTTTGCGTGTAGTGCATGTCCCTAGTTCGCATTTTTTTATCATTGTTGAACTCTTTTGAATCTAGTTTCATGTTGATGGTTAGCAACATTGTTTTGAGACTATCAGATATTGTGCTATAGATTTAGTTTATTATGTGATAGGATTACTTAGACTCTACATTTTATCTATGTATGATGATTATTTTCAATATTTGTAGTTATTAATGATGATTAGTAAGGTGATTTATTATCATATGTGTTTTATTATGGATACTTACCCCATAGTTGCATGCATATGGTGTGTGTGTTTGCTTTGCGTGTTTGCTTTTGTATGGCGTGTCTGATGTGTTTTAAGAAGGGAGTCATAGTCACCTGCTAGTTGAGATCTACACGATGCACCAGTTCCTGCAATTTCCTATTTAGTTTAGTATATATTGTGCTTGTACATGCGTAGTTTTCATGCAGGTTGCAGGTACCAGGTATCGACTTCCCTGAATTGCTAGGATGAATGTACCCTATCACATTATCTCAATGATAAGAGAGGGGAGATAAATTCTCAAGTCCAAATCTCAACCTTTTAAGCCATTTGTTCTAATTGAAAAATTAGGACAAGTATCTGAGTTGAGTACCCTCCGAATACGTTGGATAACGTAATTCGTGATATTAACCCTTAGTTTGATTTTGTATGTATTTTGGCCATGATAGATTTTCATATTTTTACCTTGTGAGTCTTTGATGTATTTTCTATTAATTAAGCCTAATTAAAAGATTTAATTAATGGTTTAATTTAATGAAAAATTAATATGATATTTTAATATTTATTTTATTTAATTCATTGAAAAATTAATTAAATAAAATAATTAAATGTGAAGATAAAAGTTATAATTTGGAATGTGACAATATTTACTTTAATAATAATATATTTGAAGTTTATTTTCAAATAAATGACTAAATAATATTATTATTAAAGCTAATAAATATTTTAGCAATTAAGTTTGGGAAAATGAAATTTAAAAGTGGAAGATATATTAAAATTATTAAAAGATTCTAAATCTCATATGATTAAAATATAAATATATTATGATTGAAAAGTGGAGTTATTAAAGTTAGTGCATGAGACTTAATAAATAAATAAATTAAATTGGAAAGAGTAAAGTAGATTGGAGTTATAAGCTTGCATGGGAATTAACATGTGTCAACAACACGAGGGTTAGTGCATCAATTAAGCACAAGGTGTCTACAACTCTATGACTCATCAAAAAGGTTGGAAAAGACCCATGCTTAGTTGGTGACACCTTCAAGCTGTTTCAAGAAGCATTCCGAATATTTCTTGAGAGCTCTTGATATTCAGGCATTCATAGAAGCTTAAATGAAAAGCTTAAGAAGAGCTACAAGCTAAAATAAAAACTTCAAAAGCTTACATGCATGGGAGAAGATTGATATGCTCATATATTTTTTACTTGGTTCTATCCTCCTTCTAGCACTTCTAATCACTTGGAGGATTCGATCGGCTTGGATTTTTGGAAGAATTGCGAATGATGGAGAAGGAAGAAATTTTCTATGGACTTCTGAGGCATGGCAAATTAGCATCAGTGTCCAGGTGCACTCGTGATATTCTCATATTTCCTTTGCACTCTTTCTCTTCCTGTCTTTATCATATCTATTTTATGTGTCTGAATACTCTCTGTATTTGAAATTAGAATCTAGATATTTTATTTGGATGAGAAGAAAATAATAGAAAAACTCTAGTTCCAAATGAGAAAGAAATTAGATCTTAATCGAGTTTGGGTTCGAATTTATATTGTAAAATTAGATAGACAAGATTTGGAATAAAAAAAAAAAATTTATGATGAAAATTCGAATGATTAGATTTAATCTTTCTATCAATTATATTTTTAGATGCATATGAACAAACTCTTTTATGGTTAAATTTAGAGAACAATTATTTTAACAGGAAATTTTTAATTCATCACAAATTGTCCTGTCGCTGCCCCTTGGATAGACCCGAATTTAGTCATTCATAACTTTTTATCGTGATCGAATTTATTCGATCGCTCCTTTCAAAATCGGCGCAACTTGACCCTCTCCAACATATTTAAATTTCAGCCAGATCCAACGGTTCATCAGGGAGATATGGCCGTTGTACTGAGACTGTTTTATTAAAAAATGAATATCTCTTCATTTTCCAAAGCCAAGAGTTCTTTATGCTTAAACTTCACAAAAATAATATATCAAAATAAAATAATTAAAAAATTGAATAATTATTTAATTAGTCTAAAGACTAATAAGAATATTCTAAATGAATTAATGGAGATTTTTAATAGAAAGTTTGTGGATGGAGCTGATGGATAGAGATATTGAATTTAATAGAGAATTGATGACTTTTAATATTAATTATTTAATGTCTATTAAATACTATTTAATATATAGTTAAGAGGTGGTAATTTATAAAAGTGTTTACTGATGATTATTAAGAGACTCAAATTTTAATGATATTGAATTTAGATTTAAATAAAAATTATTATATTGACAAGGAGTCATAGTTACATTATAACATTGTTATAACATAGCTACGATTTGAATTATTGATATGCCTTAAAGGTTAGTTAAATAATAACTAATGGGGCTTATGAAAATATAGTTTGATGAGTTTATTATTTATTAATGTTTGTTGGGTCTAACAAACTATTAATAAATAATGGTTTAAATAGTTATCAACAAATTTGATTAGAGATAATCTAGTAGAAATTATTTAATGAATTAAAGATATTATTGCAATCTTCCCTTATTAGAATATTATTAATATGCATTAGTTTTATATGGTCTATTATCTAATTTAATTAAATCAAATTTAATTAAGATTAGTTAATAGTAGAAGAAGTGTAGTTAATTATTATTCAATCCAAGTAAATGGATTAAAAAAAAAAAGATTTTAATATAGTTTATATAGTGGACTTTTTATAATGTATATTGAATACTATTAAACAATTTTAGAGTTGTTTAATGAAGATGATAATGCTAAGAATTTGAAAATTATTCATGTTAAAATCTACAATGAGTCTTAATGGTTTGTGATAGGAGTCTTTTTCAAACAACTTTTATATAGACAAAATATTATTAGAACAATCAAAAAATGGAGTCTAATGGTTGATTTTAATATTGATTAAATAATTGTAAGATGATAATTTATATTATGTTGATTTAAATTTAGAAACTCTAAATGATATTAGATTAAGATTGAATTATTATGTTATTGGTTAATACATTTGAATACCTTAATGGTATTAAGAGTTAGCTAATGAAGTTCTATGTAAAAGTTTTTTAGATTGATTATTTATAGTTGTGATAAGTTTATTATTTATTAATATTTGTTGGGTCTAACAAACTATTAATAAATAATAGTATAAATAGTTTAAATAGTTATCAACTAATACAAACAGAGTTACTCTAAAAGAGATTAGTTAATGATTGAAGTACTGTAAAAGATATTAGTCAAATTGAATTGGTTAATAATTTGGAGGATTATTAGTTAACTGAATCAACGTACCTAGGAAAAACTTATTTGAGATAATAATACTTGGTATTGAAAATTATTATAACTTGTTATTATTAAAATATAAATGAGAATATTGTTGCAGAGTGATGTATGTGATCATTAAAAGATTCCCAATATAGCTTGTCATTAAATATTAACAAGTTATTATTATTGAATTATTAATATGATCATTTGTGTATTGAATTATAGTTGACTTTTAACTTACAAAATTCTAGTTAGTTATTAGTCAACTGATGTTAATTAGAACGTTGCTATGGTTATACAATTATTAATTAAATCAATTAATTAGAGTTAATTAGATTTAATTAATAATTAAGTTATGTAATAGAGATTTATTTGATATAATTATTTTAATGAGATTGTAGATTATCTATATTGAAGTTGATAGGTCTTATTCTTATAACTTTAGATATTGTATGGTTGTCAACGATGGTGATGATTAAATTCAGAGACTCAAACTTTAGTAATACTTAATTAAGTTTCTAATTGAAAACTAATCAGATGTTAATAGGTCATGGATGGTGTACCTATGTTAATAGATTGAGATAAATAAAGTTATAATCTCTTATTTGAAGAATGATAATTGGTCCTCTTATAATATAATGAATAATGATTTTAGAAAAGTTGAAAGGTTAATCAATTAGAATATGGATCATAGATAAATTAAGAAAATTTAATGATGATCAGTTTAATGAGTAAATATTTATTCTTAAGTTATTCTTAGAATGTAATTCTTAATAATAGAAGGATAATGCTATCGGGAAACTCCTACACTTGAAAATGGAAAAGGAAACCCCTACACATTATTCAACTATGTGAATTTAGTAAACCAAAATATGTGTCTGCATCGTGTATTCTATATGCTTCTTGTTTTGGGTTTTGGGTTAACTAGTGTTAAGCAGTCCTAGGTTGTTACCAGAGGCTCAGGGGTTATGAGATGTGATGGCATGTTGATCTTATTTGGTCTCGATCTTTATAAGCCCAACCATGGTAATGTGATCGTATGCTCTATGAAATGTTTGTATTTTTTCATTAGTTTTTATGTGTGAAGCTGAGAGGTATGTGTATGAGACACTCGAGCTAACCATTTTTGGTCATCGATTAGTTATTCTTGGTTTATTTTTTAGTCACCATGATGGGACTAAAATGTTGATTTATTTCTTGATGATGTCATGTTGTGACATGTTTGACTCAACCATTTTGGAGTCTTCGATTAGTATGATTTTGAGATATATTTTGGTTATTGAGAATCAATAGATATTGTGATTTATTTTGAGATATATTTTGGTTATTGAGAACCAATTGATACTTATGATTATCAGTGATACTTCAGTTGCCAATAGAGAACTGTTGTGGTCATGATTTTCTATGGATGCTTTTCAAATGCTCATGGATATTTGATGATTCTTTTTTATGGATTATCTTTTGGATTTTCTTTACAGTCGCTTGTACAGGACTGTGGTGATTTATAATTCTATGAGCTTAGGGTAGGTAATCTACTTGTAGTGTCATAAAGTGGCTTGCAATGGGGGCCGAGGCGCTAAGTGACTGTCAAGGTAACTCATTGTAAGTTTTGTTAATAAGTGATAACATTTACACACTAAATGGAGATTAAATGAACCTAAAAAGATAATTGTTTTGGTTCTCACCCATGCCTTGAGCGCTTGTATAGGCTAGGATGGGAGTAGTGAGAATGCATGGTTGCGACTGTGCATTCTGTAGTATGCCTCGTCAGTATGAGAGGATACTAGTGGCCGCATGAGATCAGTATGGACCCATGGAGTTTAGCTAACTGCTAGGGTAACTTGTACGTGATAAATGTGATGACACTTTTTCGCTTGCAGAGTAGGTTTCCTACATGTCTTTGTGTGCCTCTAGGAATTAGATGTCGATTTTGTGTGTGATTGGAACCTTCGAGTTAGTATACTTTTAGGATTTCTGGACTATAGAGATTTGTGCTATGTGTTATGGATAGCCTGTTTGGGACTTGAGATTATCTCCTCAGCACGGTAAGAGTGGACCCCTTAGGTTCCATGCGGTCGGGTGGTACTGTTTTATCACTCTTATCATTTGAGATCCGTCGGAGACACCGTGGCTGGAGCATTCTTGGTTGGTATTTATCTTCATTATGTTCTTGGAGCATTATGATAGATGATATACCTTATGATAGATGTATTTGTTGGTATGTTTCCTATATTGATGATTTGCATATGTTAGATGATGGTATCCTATGCTTTCCTTTGCATGTTAGTAGGATGTTTTAGGAGTGACATTCCTACTATGTTAATACCAATGATCTCTTCGATGCTTTGGAATGTTACGCACGGAGGGATGGCTAGGATTGACGATGGTCTAATGATGCTATTAACAGTTGGGAGGAACCGTGCACTTAGTTTATTTTGTTTGATCTTTATGGTAGATGTATATGTCTTCTATGATGATGTATCATGTGATTATCTCTACTTTGATGTACTATGGATTGGAATAGGATGATGTACCTTATTTCACATATGTATATTCTTTTAAGACTTCATACTCTGTGACATGTATAGTGGATGATTGAGCATTTGAAAATGTAATATATGAACATTGGAGTTATCATTATTATTTATGTGGATGTTGTACTAGATGGATTCATGTATGTTAGTTAGCTTAGATGTAACTCAACGTTAAGAGATTCTTAAAGAATGAAATCAATTATGTATGTTATGTTTACTTTTAGATGGACATTGCTATTGCTTCCGTTATTATGTACAACTTATATGTGGTATTTACTTTCATGTTATAAAAAAAAAATTATTTGGTAAACTTAGTGAAATTCTTTGGATCCCTTGGCGGGGCATTACATTGCGTATGTGAATATGAGCAAATGTGAGTATGAATTTTAGCAACAATTCGATGCAAATTCTCATTCAACCTTTCAAAATGAAGAGATGAGGGTCTCTTAAATAGACTTTCTTTGAATTCATCAACAGTTGAGATCGATTTCAATCAACGGTCAGGATTAAAGGTAAAGTTCAGTCATAAAGGGAGATTTTGAAATTAAAAGGAGTTAACAGATATAATGAGTAAAATAAGGAGTTAACTGATTCAATTCGAGTAGAAAAAGGAGTTAACTGATTTAACTCATTTTCGATCAATAGTGAATTTGAAATTTCCCTTTTTGAACTGAAGAGAGATTTTGTTGAGATATTTAATTTAATAAAATGAGATATGCTCTCATAATTACATTTTCTATTTAATTAAATACTCTTTAATTAATTAGAGACATTTTTCTTATTTAATTAAATAACTTTATTTAATTAATTAGGAATGACTTCTCATTTAATTAAATAAATTTATTTAATTAATTAGAAGTAAGTACTCCATTTAATTAAATAATTTTATTTAATTATTTCAAAAAAAATTTCGAAACTAGTCAATTGAAGTCAACTGTGGTTAAATTTGGTCAACTTTTGGTCAAACTTGATGTTTGCATATGTGAATATGAGCAAATGTGAGTATGAATTCCAGCAACAATTCGATATAAATTCTCATTCAACTTTTTAAAGTGAAGAGATGAGTGTCTCTTAAATAGACTTTCCTAAAATACATCAACGATTCAGATCGATTTCAATCAACGGTCAGGATTAAAGGTGAAATTCAATCATAAAGGGAGATTTCCAAATTAAAAGGAGTTAACAGATTTAATTTGAGCAAAATAAGGAGTTAACTAGTTCAATTCGAGTAGAAAAAGGAGTTAACTGATTTTACTCATTTTTTATCAATAGTGAATTGGAAATTTCTCTTTTTGAACTGAATAGAGATTTTGTTGAGATATTTAATTTAATAAAATGAGATATGCTCTCATAATTACTTTTTCTATTTAATTAAATAATCTTTAATTAATTAGAGACTCTTTTCTTATTTAATTAAATAACTTCATTTAATTAATTAGGAATGGCTTCTCATTTAATTAAATAACTTTGTTTAATTAATTAGAAGTAAGTTCTCCATTTAATTAAATAATTTCGTTTAATTATTTCAAAATTATTTTCGAAACTAGTCAACTCATGTCAATCGTGGTTAAATTTGGTCAACTTTTGGTCAAACTTGATCTTTGAATATATGAATATGAGCAAATGTGAATATGAATATGAGTAAATGTGAGTATGAATTCTAGCAACAATTCGATGCAAATTATCATTCAACCTTTCAAAATGAAGAGATGAGGGTCTCTTAAATAAACTTTCCTAGAATTCACCAACGGTTGAGATCAATTTCAATCAACGTTCAGGATTAAAGGTGAAGTTCAGTCATCAAAGGGAGATTTATAAATTAAAGGGAGTTAACAGATTTCATTTGAGTAAAATAAGGAGTTAACAGATATTGAAATTAATAAAATGAGTGTCATGCCCAAAATATGAGGGCAAAAACACAATTAATTTTTTTCAAAATAATTTGAATGCTCCAAGTTGAAAGGATTGATAAAAGTTTTAGTATAGGTTCTCAACAATTCATCTTAAGTTTATAATTTTCTTGGATGAATTAATCATTAACCTAGCTTTCCTCATTGACTCGGTTAATTATTTTAACAATCAAATTTCTAAATTAAAAGTTTTATCACATTGGTAATTTTATATACTAGTATACAATATCTCTAAATTATTCGAATAACTTTAGATATTAGATCATTAGTTTAAAAAAATTAGTCTATTGAAATAACATACATGGGACTAACCATCTTGAAACTAACAAGATACTATTTAATACTATCATCTCTAAAATCTAAAACTTAACTTAAGTTAAACACTAAATTCAATTTTTTTCATAAATCTGAATTGAAACTATTTTAAAGTCCAAGACTATATTACATTAACTAAATCCAATTTAATATAAATTTAATTATATAACAACTAACTAAATTAATAAAAAAACTAAACTAAAAATATATATATCTACAATTTACAAACTTAAAACAATACAACTAACTTAACATAAAGAATAACTATCAAATCTCACTATCCATATATGACTAACTTAAAACTTGAATAAATTAAACTAACTATTAATGTAAACTAATCTTTCTAATCATGCTATACTAACAAAATTAATAACATTTTAAAACTAACCAACATAACATAAAATACTAACCTAACAAGAACTTAAAAACTACAATTAACTAAACATAAATTTAAAACCAAACTAACCCTATACCCTAACCTATCATCCTAAACTCCCCTAAGGCTCTGCACCCTATCACCAACCACCACTAACCCACACGCTTCCCAAGCACTGTGCTTAGGACCGCGCACTGGCCAAGTGGAGGGGCAGGGTACTGTCCATGCCTGCCATAAAAAGGTGGCGTCCAAGCCAAGATGGCCCCAAAAAAAAAAAGGTTTAAATATATATTTTGTTAACATGATTTAAGTCCAAACAAAAAGGTAAGCGCTCCAAAATTAAGAAAAGGGCAAGGTGGATGGGACATGGGGCAGGGTGACGTCACCCCCCAATGTTGATCTTGACTAGCACAAAACAACTTTTTACATGGACCCTTTTAAAAATATTAATTTCAAAACTGACGTCCATGGGGAGATGCATAAACATTAAACTCTTAAAGTTTTATGGGTGAGAAGATAAACTTAGGATATTTTGAAAATGTGACAAGTCTATTAGAAATTGCACTTTAATTTATAAATTGATTTATTTATGTTTATAATTTTCAAACAAAGAATAAAAAGATTCTTTATAAGATTCTCTATTGTAGTGAGGGGAATTAAATTGTCTTCTCATAAAAAAACCAGAGAGTATTTACTCTCTTGAACACTTTTTTTTTGAAAATTTGTCTAAGTATAGAATTACAAGCAATGCATGAATATTTTTTTTTTGTCTATATTTTGAATAGATTTAATAACCAAAGGGGGAAAAATTATTCTTTGTTTTTTTAAAAAGTAAATCTAATAGGACCACTTGCAAATTAATAAACCAATAGATTTAATTATCCATTTGAGCCACAATGCAAGAATTGATTTAATTTCAATAATCACGAAACTAAATTTTTCATTCATAATAGAATTTTCATTTTCCACATATATGAAAACTTAAAATTTTGCCAAAATGCACAACATCATTATTTTCCATCCTATTTCTGATATGCATCCATCTAATTTAAAATTTTGATTGAATCACATGAAGAACGATTATACTCAAACACCAATTTTATTGGCCAACCTGATTCAAGGCTCAGCCGGGAAAGAACTAGGAAGAAAACTCGGCTTCATTGCCAATACAACAAAGTTTGAATTACAAATTTCATAGGATATCAATCCCAATTACAAAATTTTAAATTGAATTTTCTTCATGATCAAAATCAAGGGATTTATAATGTTTTTCTGCAACTCATTTCTAGAACCATGGAGGAAATAGAATTCTGGTTAGGTGACAACAAAACATAACCAAGAGACAATCGAACATACATATTCATACATGGTTTTCACAATATGATTCACAATGAATCAACACTAGGGAAGGGTGGATTCTTCCAACCAGAAGAAGTCAAGCACAACACCAACAGATGCCCAATCGGGGCTATATACCAAGAACTTTCGTTTCTCTATTTCAACATACTAGAATCATACAAAGTTTGTGCTGATAGGTAGGGGCCCATAAAACCCTACCCTT
The DNA here is from genome assembly GCA_028749045.1 of Cupressus sempervirens. Classification (NCBI taxonomy): domain Eukaryota; kingdom Viridiplantae; phylum Streptophyta; class Pinopsida; order Cupressales; family Cupressaceae; genus Cupressus; species Cupressus sempervirens. The sequence goes on from CM053783.1 coordinate 116,922,065, forward strand.
TCTCCCTCTTTTCATCCTGAGAAGAGACTCTACACTGATTAGAGTCCGACTAAACAAACCTTTCCCAAAATTGGTCACTTCAGCCCTCTCCAAGGGTGAGTAATACCAAAACACCCATACAAGAAAAACTCAAAATTGCGAACATAAACATGAAAGGAAAACAACCAAAATAACATAGTTTTCAAATCTTCCCAACATACCGACAACCATACAAACAGTGAAACAACAACAAGGTAACATGAACATGAAACAAAACATAGAAACTGAATAAGAGAGATGAGAATTTTCTACTTTCACAAAGAGGTAATGGTAATGAACAAGTTTGAGTAGAGTATCCCTTCTTCCTTCCTTCAACCTTCAAGAATTCCTCTCTAAATGTAGAGATTGTGTAACAACCTCCACAAGTCCAAGAAGGGCCTCTAAATAAGCCTCCAACTCAACCACCCAAAAGGAGCAATAACTATTTCCACCCACTAGCAATTCTAGAAACTCCTAACTCAACCTACACTAGGGTTATACCCTAAGTGGAGATGAGGTGAGGTAACTCAAGATAACCATGGTCAATTTTCGCACAAAGGCAAAAAGAGACTTTTTGAGTGACCTCAAAAGTCAATAAAAAGGGCTTAGGGGTTGGAAAAGACCCCTAACCCATACCCATACCCTTTGGGTATAATAATTTCATGATTCAAGCCTTAGGAAAGAGGTTTAGAGCCAAATAAAATCTAGGAATAAAATAGGACCAACTAACTATTCTAACACGGCGGATTAAGCACTAATCCGGATTAGGGATGACTAACCTCAATTAAGAACCTAATAGTAATCTGACACTAACTTAAACCAACAAGGTCCAAAGGTTAAACAATTAACCCTAAACAGCACACCGAAGTACATAAACATTTTATGAGTGTCAAGCGACACTGAAAGAACATAATTACGAACATTAACATTTACTGAACAAACAAGATACATACATATATCTCACAATACAATACATGAATTACGAACAACAAGGCTTCCAAAATTAGCACAAAGAGATCAGTTATGTTCCTCTATAGGGTTTCTCGACTAAATATTTGCACACTCATTGCACACATTAGTAGTCCCAATAAATCACATGTACATAAATGTATACGTATCTAGAAATTCACATAAATTAAAACATACATCAATAAGGTTTCTTCATCCTAATTAATTCTTAATCATTTAAAATCTCTTAAATCAAAGTCTCAATCCTACATTTACTGATTTCATCAACATACATATACATGAAAAATTAAATTACAATCATCAAATATATCTGAAAATAACATCACACAACATGAAATAATAAAATATGTTCTAAGCATCAGATAAAGTCTCGACATCTTGAGTCATGAATATCAAAAAATAATAGTAATGCATCACTATGCTACGATGGGTCGGGGCGAGGCCTCACATCGTCCCCCACTAGGCATGAACTTCCTCCTGGAGTTCATCAAAAAGATACGGGTACTGAGATCGCGTCTGCACTGCATCCTCCCATGAAGTCATGACCTCATTGTAACAATCCCATTGGACCCTAACCTGGTCCAGCTCTTGGCCTCGAAGTGCTAGGGTTCGTCGGCCAATAATGCGGATAGGCTCCAGTGCTAGCTGTCCATCTGAGTCCACCTGTAAAGCATCCCAATCTATAATATGAGACTCATCAAAAATGTATCCTCTAAGTACTAAAATATGAAACACATCGTGGATGCGTGACAGGCTAGGTGGCAAAGCTAAACAGTATGCAATAGGTCCTATCCTCTCAAGGATCTCGAACGGCCCAACAAATTGGGGTGCCAACTTGGAGCCCTTTCCAAAATGAATCAGACTCTTGTGTGGTCACACCCTCAAGAACACTCTATCCCCAAACTGATACTCTCGATCTTTCCTCTTCGCATCAGCATACTTCTTCTGCCTATCCTGTGCCTCTCTCAGGCACTGTCTAATCAGGGTCACCTGCTATTCCATCTCCTTTACTAATTGGGGACCAATAGATACTCGATCCTCGATCCTGTCCCAACTCAAGGGTGTCCTGTACGATCTCCTATATAAGGCCTCATAAGGTGGCATACCTATGGAAGAATGATGCCCATTGTTATAGGTGAAGGTATTCCTCCCATTTGACCTGATGATCCATCACGTACATACGTAGCATGTCCTCCAAAACCTGATTCACTCGCTCGATCTGGCCATCAATTTGAGGATGGTACGCTGTACTAAAATTGAGCCTAGTGCCCAAAGCCGACTGCAACTCTCTCCAAAATGAAGAAGTGAAGAAAGAGTCTCTATCAAAGATGATCTTACGGAGAACACCATGAAGTCTAACAATGTCCTGCAAGAACACCTGAGCTATGTCTCGTGCTGTGAATGTAGTACGCACGGGTGAGAAATGGGCAACCTTGGTCAATATGTCAACTATCACCAAAATGGCATCATGGCGACGAGATGACATAGGAAGACCAACAATAAAATCCATAGATATAGTGTCCCATTTCCACACTGCAATCTCATGTGGCTAGAGAAACCCGCCAAGATGACGGTGCTCCACCTTCACCCTCTGGAACTCAAGGCATCTTGCAACTATGCTAGCAATCTACACTCTCATGCCTGGCCAATTATACAACTACCTCAAATCTGCATGTAACTTCTTAACACTGGGGTGCGCTGCATAAGGTGCTCTATGAGCCTCAAGTACAATGAGCTCGCGCAAACCCCCAATGGAAGGTACATACATACATCCCCTATGACACAAAAGTCCATTGGACTCCAAGGAATACTCTGCAAACTTCCCTTCCAAGGGTCTCTAAGAATGTACTAACTGACTAAATTTTGCATAAAGCTCATCAGCTGGTAAGTGTTGCAAGATCCGCTCTCTCAAATCAGTGCAAGTAGTCATAGATGAAAGCTCATGGTGCCTTCTACTTAAGGCATCTGCAACTACATTCTCCTTTCCCTTGATGTAATGAACATCAAAATCATACTCACATAGGAACTCCATCCACCTTCTTTGCCTAGCATTAAGGTTCGGCTAAGAAAATATGTACTACAAGCTTTGGTGATCGGAATGAAGCTCGAATCTATGACCTAGAAGGAAATGTCGCCATCTCACCAAGGCATAAGCCACTGCTGCAAGTTCTAGGTCATGAGTAGGATAATTGAGTTCATGAGTCTTCAACTTCCTAGACTCAAAGGAAATAGGTCATCCTTCCTACATAAGGACTGCCCCTAAACCATCTAAAGATGCATCGGTGCACACCACAAAATTTGCAACAGGATCTGGTACTGTAAGAATCGGTGCACTTGTGAGGGCTCTCTTGAGCTCTTCAAAAGCTCTACCACACTTCTCTGTCCACTCGTACTTCTTCCCCTTCCTCTGAAGAGAAGTGATGGTGTGTACCAATCTAGAGAATCCTAAAATGAAGCGTCGGTAATATCCTACTAGCCCTATAAAGCTCCTCACTTCAGTAACACTGGTGGGTGCTGGCCAATCCATGATAGCCCTGATCTTTGATGGGTCTACTGAGACACCATCACCTGATATGACATGACCCAAATAATGTATCTCGGGTCTAAAGAATGCACACTTCGACAAGCTGCCAAACAACTGATTCTCTCTCAGCCTCTGCAATACTTGTCTTAGGTGCTCTTCATGCTCTCTCTCATCATGAGAATAAATCAGAATGTCATCAAGAAACACAGCCACAAACTTATTCAAAATGGTACAAAATACTCCATTCATGAGGCTCATGAATACAGCTGGAGCATTTGTAAGGCCAAAAGGTACCATGGTGAATTTGTAGTGGCCATACCTAGTACAAAAAGTTGTCTTGGGGATATCACTATCCACAATCCTCAACTGATGGTAACCCAACTTTAGGTCAATCTTTGAAAATACTCGGGCACCCTGCAACTGATCAAAGAGATCATTGATTCTAGGAAGAGGATATCTATTCTTGATGGTTACTTTGTTCAATTGCCGATAATCAATACACAACCTAAGTGATCCATCCTTCTTCTTGACAAACATCACCGGTGCATCCCAAGGTGACACACTAGGTTGAATATGCCCCTTCTCTAAGAGTTCCTCCAATTGAGCCTTTAGCTCACTAATCTCATGAGTAGTCATCCTATATGGTGCTCTCGAAACTAGCTTGGCTCCTGGCACTAGGTCTATGTGAAAATCCACTGCTCGAGGTGGAGGCATACCAGGAAGCTCTGAGGGAAACACATCTGCAAACTCCTAAAGGATTGGAAAATCATCAAGGGATGGCTCCCTCTCAGAATCTTCCTCTCTGTCACTAATAGTGATAGCAAACAACTAACAACCCTTTCGCATGCACCGTCTAAGTTGCATAGCAAAAATCATACAAAGGGACACTGGCCTCTTCACTCCGAAGATCTCCCTAGAGATACCATCATCATCCACACATTCCACCCTCTTCTATCGACAATCCATCTTGGCATTGTGGGTATAAAGCCAATCCATGCCAAGAACAACATCATAAGAACCTAGAGGGGTAATGCGTAGATCAGTCCTAGTGGACATGTCTCCAATCTGCATCTGACAACTCCGCACCATGGAACTAACTGACACTTTGGCTCCCAAGGCTAACTCTACCTCCCAACTAACATCCTGTCTAACTGCCACTAGCCCACAATGCTCCACCAAAAATGGAGATATAAAAGAGTTAGTAGCCCTAGAGTCAAATAAAACTACAACCATATGGCCTTGTATAATACCTGTAGCCTCAATAACTGTGGCCTGATGCTCAGCCTGGCAATTGTCGATCGCTGAAAAATCTCTATGGGATCTACCCATGTCACCAACTGTCAGCTCTAAAAAAGCCCTGCTCTGACCATTGGATGCCTGTCCCTGCGGACACTCCCTAGCTATATGACCCATGCCACCACAAGTGTAGCATGGTCCGTGAGTATAAGATCGTGCACTTTGTGACCCAAACTGTTGTGGGCCTCCTGTCCTTCTAGATCCACTGAATCCACCCCTAGAAGACTGTTGAGTCTTCACTGGCTAAGACTGTGGGGCTTATACTTTATGATCCTACCTAGGACCCTATGATTGCCACTGCTTGGGCTTGGAGCCCTGATAACCCTGAGAAGATTTCTGCTGCTGCTATTGGGGTTTCGGCTGCTGAGACTGCTGGCCCTTAGAGGACCCTGCTGTATAGCTCTGATTCCCTTTCCAAGGGGTTTCTACTAGGAGGAGTTTCAGTTTTGAGACCGATCTCGTGACTCCTGCCTACCTCGAGTATCCTTAGCAACTAGTGCTATCTCCACTGCCTGTCTAAAGGTGGTAGGGAAGGCCATCCGAACTGGTCCCTGAAGAGAGAAATTTAGCCCCATGATAAAGCGATGCACCCATAGTTTCTCGTCCTTCATATATTCCACATAAGGAAGGAGCTTGAGAAAGCTGCTCTCGTACTGAGCCACTAAAAGGCCTCTCTGATAAAGAGAATGGAACTCCTCTATCTGTTTCTGCCAAAAATGCTCTGACAAGTACCTCTCCCAAAATCTTTCTAGGAAAGATTCCCATGTGAGGGTGTCCATCCTCACTCCACCTATGATCTCCTCCTGATGCCACCAGTTGGAGGCATCCCCTCTCAACTGATGAACTGCTAGGTGTGCTTTTAGATTACTCCCATAAGGGCGTAACCCAAAGCACCGCTGTAGGCTCTGCAACCATGCCTCCGCTACTGAACCCTCAGTGGTACCGATAAACAATGGTGGTCCAAGTCAAATCAATTCCCTGATGTCATCTCCTACATGTCTAGGAGGTCTATCAAATGGGGGTCCTCTCTGGTGTATGGACTCTTCCTTGTTTTTACCTTGACCCTCTAACTACCTTGGTGGGGGACTCCTAGTCCTCTCTCTGACTCTGGGCCCGCCTCCTCTGGGTCCCTCTACTTCCACTACTAGAATCTGCTAAACTGGCTAAACTACAGGTACTACTCTCTACTGAAGTACACTGATCAAAGTTTGAAGTGCATCTATAATGTCCTGGTTTGGGTTCGGTGGTGGTGGAGGTGGTGGTGGAGTTGGAGGTGGTGGTGGAGGTGGAGGTGGTCTATCCTCTAGTCTTGCTCTACCACCCCTAGCCCTACGACCTCTGCCTCGCCGGCTACAAGTAACAGGCAGCATCTACACAATTAAAAGCTTGAGTTAAATTTAGGTAGCACAATGGTTTTTAAGGTTCCTAGCATTGAAACACAGGCTCTGATACCAAAATGTCATGCCCAAAATACGAGGGCAAAAACACAATTAATTTTTTAAAAAATAATTTGAATGCTCCAAGTTGAAAGGATTGATAAAAGTTTTAGTATAGGTTTTCAACAATTCATCTTAAGTTTATAATTTTCTCGCATGAATTAATCATTAACCTAGCTTTCCTCATTGACTCGGTTAATTATTTTAACAATCAAATTTCTAAATTAAAAGTTTTATCACACTGGTAATTTTATATACTAGTATACAATATCTCTAAATTATTCGAATAACTTTAGATATTAGATCATTAGTTTAAAAAAATTAGTCTATTGAAATAACATACATGGGACTAACCATCTTGAAACTAACAAGATACTATTTAATACTATCACCTCTAAAATCTAAAACTTAACTTAAGTTAAACACTAAATTCAATTTTTTTCATAAATCTGAATTGAAACTATTTTAAAGTCCAAGACTATATTACATTAACTAAATCCAATTTAATCTAAATTTAATTATATAACAACTAACTAAATTAATAAAAAAACTAAACTAAAAATATATATATCTACAATTTACAAACTTAAAACAATACAACTAACTTAACATAAAGAATAACTATCAAATCTCACTTTCCATATATGACTAACTTAAAACTTGAATAAATTAAACTAACTATTAATGTAAACTAATCTTTCTAATCATGCTATACTAACAAAATTAATAACATTTTAAAACTAACCAACATAACATAAAATACTAACCTAACAACAACTTAAAAACTACAATTAACTAAACACAAATTTAAAACCAAACTAACCCTATACCCTAACCTATCATCCTAAACTTCACCCTATCACCAACCCTCACTAACCCACACGCTTCCCAAGCACTGCGCTTAGGACCGCACGCTGGCCAAGTGGAGGGCTAGGGTACTGTCCATGCCTTCCATAAAAAGGTGGCGTCCAAGCCAAGATGGCCTCAAAAAAAAAAAGGTTTAAATATATATTTTGTTAACATGATTTAAGTCTAGAGAAAAAGGTAAGCACTCCAAAATTAAGAAAACGGTAAGGTGGATGGGACCTAGGGCAGGGTGATGTCACCCCCCCATGTTGATCTTGACTAGCACAAAACAACTTTTTACATGGACCCTTTTAAAAATATTAATTTCAAAACTGACGTCCATGGGGAGATGCATAAACATTAAACTCTTAAAGTTTTATGGGTGAGAAGATAAACTTAGGATATTTTGAAAATGTGAGAAGTCTATTAGAAATTCCACTTTAATTTATAACTTGATTTATTTATGTTTATAATTTTCAAACAAAGAATAAAAAGATTCTTTATAAGATTCTCTGTTGTAGTGAGGGGAATTAAATTTTCTTCTCATACAAAAACCAGAGAGTATTTACTCTCTTGAACACATTTTTTTTGAAAATTTGTCTAAGTATAGAATTACAAGCAATGCATGAATATTTTCTTTTTCTCTATATTTTGAATAGATTTAATAACCAAAGGGGGAAAAATTATTCTTTGTTTTTTTTTAAAAGTAAATCTAATAGGACCACTTACAAATTAATAAACCAATTGATTTAATTATCCTTTTGAGCCACAATGCAAGAATTGATTTAATTTCAATAATCACGAAACTAAATTTTTCATTCATAATAGAATTTTTGTTATCCACATATATGAAAACTTGAAATTTTTCCAAAATTCACAACATCATTATTTTCCATCCTATTTTTGATATGCATCTATCTAATTTAAAATTTCGATTGAATCACATGAAGAACAATTATACTCAAACACCAATTTTATTGGCCAACCTGATTCAAGGCTCAGCCGGGAAAGAACCAAGAAGAAAACTTGGCTTCATTGCCAATACAAGAAAATTTGAATTACAAATTTCATAGGATATCAATCCCAATTACAACATTTTAAATTGAATTTTCTTCATGATCAAAATCAGGGGATTTATAATGTTTTTCTGCAACTCATTTCTAGAACCATGGAGGAAATAGAATTCTGGTCAGGTGACAACAAAACATAACCAAGAGACAATCGAACATACATATTCATACATGGTTTTCACAATATGATTTACAATGAATCAACACTAGGGAAGGGTGGATTCTTCCAACCAAAAGAAGTCAAGCACAACACCAACAGATGCCCAATCGGCGCTATATACCAAAAACTTTCGTTTCTCTATTTCAACATACTAGAATCATACAAAGTTTGTGCTGACAGGTAGGGGCCCATAACACCCTACCCTTTCTCCCTCTTCTCATCCTAAGAAGAGACTCTACACTGATTGGAGTCCGACTAAACAAACCTTTCCCAAAATTGGTCACTTCAGCCCTCTCCAAGGGTGAGCAATACCAAAACACCCATGCAAGAAAAACTCAAAATTGCAAACATAAACATGAAAGAAAATAAACCAAAATAACATAGTTTTCAAATCTTCCCAACATACCCACAACCATACAAACAATGAAACAACAACAAGGTAACATGAACTTGAAACAAAACATAAAAACTGAATAAAAGAGATGAGAATTTCCTACCTTCACAAAGAGGTAATGGCAATGAACAAGTTTGAGTAGAGTATCCCTTTTTCCTTCCTTCAACCTTCAAGAATTCCTCTCTAAATGTAGAGATTGGGTAACAACCTCCACAAGTCCAAGAAGGGCCTCTAAATAAGCCTCCAACTCAACCACCCAAAAGGAGCAATAACTATTTTCGCCCACTAGCAATTCTAGAAACTCCTAACTCAACCTACACTAGGGTTATACCCTAAGTGGAGATGAGGTGAGGTAACTCAAGATAACCATGGTCAATTTTCGCACAAAAGCAAAAAGAGACTTTTTGAGTGACCTAAAAAGTCAATAAAAGGGGGCTAGGGGTTGGAAAAGACCCCTAACCCATACCCATACCCTTTGGGAATAATAATTTCATGATTCAAGCCTTAGGAAAGAGGTTTAGAGCCAAATAAAATATAGGAATAAAATAGGACCAACTAACTATTCTAACACTGCGGATTAAGCACTAATCCAGATTAGGGATGACTAACCTCAATTAAGAACCTAATAGTAATCTGACACTAACTTAAACCAACTTGGTCCAAAGGTTAAATAATTAACCCTAAACAGCACACCGAAGCACATAAACATTTTACGAGTGTCAAGCAACACTGAAAAAACATAATTACGAACATTAACATTTACTAAACAAACAAGATACATACATATATCTCACAATACAATACATGAATTACGAATAACAAGTCTTTCAAAATTAGCACAAAGAGCTCAGTTATGTTCCTCTGTAGGGTTTCTCAGCTAAATATCTGCACACTCATTGCACACATCAGTAGTCCCAAAAAATCACATGTACATAAATGTATACGTATCCAAAAATTTAAATAAATTAAAACATACATCAATAAGGTTTCTTCATTCTACTTAATTCTTAATCATTTAAAATCTCTTAAATCAAAGTCTCAATTCTACATTTACTGATTTCATCAACATACATATACATGAAACATTAAATGACAATCATCAAATATATCTGAAAATAACATCACACAACATGAAATAATAAAATATGTTCTAAGCATCAAATAAAGTCTCGACATCTCGAGTCATGAATATCAAAAAATAATAGTAATGCATCACTATGCTACGATGGGTCGGGGCGGGGCCTCACAATGAGATATGCTCTCATAATTACTTTTTCTATTTAATTAAATAATCTTTAATTAATTAGAGACACTTTTCTTATTTAATTAAATAACTTCATTTAATTAATTAGGAATGGCTTCTCATTTAATTAAATAACTTTGTTTAATTAATTAGAAGTAAGTACTCCATTTAATTAAATAATTTCATTTAATTATTTCAAAAAAAAATTTGAAACTACTCAACCATTGTTAAATCTGGTGAAATTTTGGTCAAACTTGATCTTTGCGTATGTGAATATGAGCAAATGTGAGTATGATTTCCAGCAACAATTCGATGCAAATTCTCATTCAACCTTTCAAAATGAAGAGATGGGGGTCTCTTAAATAGACTTTCTTGGAATTCATCAACAGTTGAGATCGATTTCAATCAACGGTCAGGATTAAAGGTGAAGTTTAGTCATAAAGGGAGATTTCTAAATTAAAGAGAGTTAACATATTTAATTTGAGTACAATAAGGAGTTAACTGATTCAATTCGAATAGAAAAAAGAGTTAACTGATTTAACTCATTTTTTATCAATGGTGAACTGGAAATTTTCCTTTTTGAACTGAAGAGAGATTTTGTTGAGATATTTAATTTAATAAAATGAGATATGCTCTCATAGTTACTTTTTCTATTTAATTAAATAATCTTTAATTAATTAGAGACACTTTTCTTTTTGAATTAAATAAATTCATTTAAATTATTAGGAATGGCTTCTCATTTAATTAAATAACTTTATTTAATTAATTAGAACTAAGTACTCCATTTAATTAAATAATTTCATTTAATTATTTCAAAAAAAAATTTGAAACTAGTCAACTCAAGTCAATCGTGGTTAGATCTGGTCAAATTTTGGTCAAACTCGATCTTTGCATACGTGAATATGAGCAAATGTGAGTATGAATTTCAGCAACAATTCGATGCAAATTCTCATTCAAACTTTCAAAATGAAGAGATGAGTGTCTCTTAAATAGACTTTCTTGGAATTCATCAATGGTTGAGATCGATTTCAATCAACGGTCAGGATTAAAGGTGAAGTTTTGTCATAAAGGGAGATTTCCAAATTAAAGAGAGTTAACAGATTTAATTTGAGTAAAATAAAGAGTTAACTGAATCAATTCGAGTGCAAAAAGGAGTTAACTGATTTAACTCATTTTTTATCAATAGTGAACTGGAAATTTCCCTTTTTGAATCGAAGAGAGATTTTGTTGAGATATTTAATTTAATAAAATGAGATATGCTCTCATAATTACTTTTTCTATTTAATTAAATAATCTTTAATTAATTAGAGACACTTTTATTATTTAATTAAATAACTTCATATAATTAATTAGGAATGGCTTCTCATTTAATTAAATAACTTTGTTTAATTAATTAGAAGTAAGTACTCCATTTAATTAAATAATTTCATTTAATTATTTCAAAATTCTTTTCAAAACTAGTCAACTCAAGTCAACTGTGGTTAAATTTGGTCAACTTTCTGTCAAACTTGATCTTTGCATATGTGAATATGAGCAAATGTGAGTATGAATTCTAGCAACAATTCGATGCAAATTCTCATTCAACCTTTCAAAATGAAGAGATGAGGGTCTCTTAAATAGACTTTCCTGGAATTCATCAAAGGTTGAGATTTATTTCAATCAACGGTCAATATTAAAGGTGAAGCTCAGTCATAAAGAGAAATTTTCAAATTAAAGAGAGTTAACCGATTTAATTTTAGTAAAATAATGAGTTAACTAATTTAATTTGAGTAGAAAAAAGAGTTAATTGATTTAACTCATTTTTTTATCAATAATGAATTGAAAATTTCCCTTCTTGAACTGAAGAGAGATTTTGTTGATATATTTAATTTAATAAAATGAGATATGCTCTCATAGTTACTTTTTCTATTTAATTAAATAATCTTTAATTAATTAGAGACACTTTTCTTATTTAATTAAATAACTTCATTTAATTAATTATGAATGGCTTCTCATTTAATTAAATAACTTTGTTTAACTAATTAAAAGTAAGAACTCCATTTAATTAAATAATTTTGTTTAATTATTTCAAAATTCTTTTCGAAACTAGTCAACTCAAGTCAATCGTGGTTAAATCATGTCAATTTTTGGTCAAACTTGATCTTTGCGTATGTGAATATGAGCAAATGTGAGTATGAATTCCAGCAAAAACTCGATGCAAATTCTCATTCAACTTTTCAAAATGAAGAGATGAGGGTCTCTTAAATAGACTTTCTTGGAATTCATCAACAGTTGAGATTGATTTCAATCAACGGTCAGGATTAAAAGTGAAGTTTAGTCATAAAGGGAGATTTTCAAATTAAAGGGAATTAACAGATTTAAATTGAGTAAAATAAGGATTTAACTAATTCAATTTGAGTAGAAAAAGGAGTTAACTCATTTAACTCATTTTTTATCAATAGTGAACTGAAAATTTTCCTTTTTGAACTAAGGAGAGATTTTGTTGAAATATTTAATTTAATAAAATGAGATATGCTCTCATAATTACTTTTTCTATTTAATTAAATAATCTTTAATTAATTAGAGACACTTTTCTTATTTAATTAAATAACTTCATTAAATTAATTATGAATGGCTTCTCATTTAATTAAATAACTTTTTTTAATTAATTAGAAGTAAGTACTCCATTTAATTAAATAATTTCGTTTAATTATTTCAAAATTCTTTTCAAAACTAGTCAACTCAAGTCAACTGTGGTTAAATTTGGTCAACTTTTGGTCAAACTTGATCATTGCATATGTGAATATGAGCAAATGTGAGTATGAATTCTAGCAACAATTCGATGCAAATTCTCCCCTGTGCTGTAGTCAAATGCTCGTGGATACGCACTACCTGTTGCTCCATATCACGAAGCATCTCAGGACCCAACAGAATGCGATCCTCAAGGTTGTCCCAACTCAAGGGTGTACGACAACGATGACCATATAATGCCTGAAAAGGTGCCATGCCAATAGAACTATGATACCCATTGTTGTAAGAAAACTCCACTAGATAGAGATAGTCCTCCCAATATGTCTTCCTATCCATCACATACGTCCGGAAAATATCCTCCAAAACTTGAGTCACCCTCTCTATCTGACCATCAGTCTCTGGATTATATGCTGAACTGAAGTTTAACTATGCTCCAAGCTCATGCTGCAACGATGTCTAGAATGCAGATGTGAATACAAGATCCCTGTCAGAAATGATCTTTCTAGGAATACCATGTAATCTCACAATGTCACGCATGAAGACATTAGCTACAAAAGTTATTGTGTAGGAAGACCTGATAGGTGAAAAATGTGCCACCTTAGTCAACTGATCAACAGTGACCATGATAGCATCATGACGACGAATAGTCATAGGTAATCCTACAATGAAATCCATAGAGATGATATCCCACTTCCAAGAAGGAATGAGATTTGGCTGCAAAAGTCCAGCTGGGTGTTGATGTTCTGCCTTGACTCTCTGACACTCAAGACACCTAGCCACAAAATCAACAATATCTCGCTTCATTCCGGACCAAAAGGACAAATGTCTCAAATCAACATGCATCTGCTTGACACCTGGATGTGTTGAGTACGGTGTACGATGGGATTTTTCTAGAATCAAGGTGCGAAGCTCATCCAGTAATGGCACATAAATCCTCCCCAAATGTCTCAAAAGACCATCTGATTCTCGAACGTAACCTGCAAACTTACCTTCCAAGGGTCTTCCTGAATCTATCTCTCTGCACACTTCCTGATACCATGAATCCATAGGAAGTGCCTGAAGAATTTGACTCCTCAAATCCACACTAAGAGTCATTGAGGTTATCACATGTCTCCTGTGACTCAAAGCATCCGCCACCACATTCTCCTTACCTTGAATGTACTTAACCTCAAAATCATACTCGCATAAAAACTCCATCCATCGTCTCTGGCGAGCATTCAAATTAGGTTGAGTAAAAATATACTGAAGACTGCGACGATCACTGTGTAGCTCAAATCTGTTCCCCAACAAGAAATTTCTCCATCTTGTCAAAGCATGAACTACTGCTGCTAACTCAAGATCATGCGTAGGATAATTTAACTCATGATCCTTGAGCTTGCGTGATTCATACGCTATCACCCATCCATTCTGCATCAACACTGCCCCAATCCCTTCAAGAGAAGCATCTGTACACACCATGAAATCTTCCTCTAGATCAGGTACTGCTAAAGTCGGTGCACTAGTCAAAAGCTCCTTGAGCTTCTGAAACGCTTCCTCACATTTCTCTGTCCACACAAACTTCTTTCCTTTCCTCTGAAGAGAAGTGATAGGATGTGCTATCCTAGAGAAATTCTGGACAAATCTGCGATAATAACCAACTAAACCCATGAAACTACGAATTTTTGACACGTTAGTCAATGTCAGCCAATCTATTATTGCCTGAATCTTTGCAGGATCCACTGAAATATCATCTCCTAAGATGACATGCCCTAAATACTGAATCTCTGATTTGAAGAATTCGCACTTAGCTGTATTAGCATAAAGCTGATTGTCTCTCAAACACTGCAATACCAACTGCAGGTGTTCCTCATGCTCCTTTTGATTCTTAGAATATATCAATATATCATCAAGAAACACAAGTACAAACCTGTCAAGATATGATCGAAATACACTATTCATCAAACTCATGAACACTAATGGAGCGTTAGTCAACCCAAAAGGTACCACTGTGAACTCATAATGCCCATAACGAGTTTGAAAAGCGGTCTTGTGAATGTCAGCTTCCTTAATGCGAAGCTGGTGGTATCCTGAGTTAAGGTCAATCTTGGAGAATACTGTACCTCCCTTGATCTGATCAAATAATTCATCAATCCTAGGCAAAGGATACCTGTTCTTAATAGTGACCTTATTCAACTGTCTATAGTCGATATAAAGATGCAAAGAACCGTCTTTCTTCTTCACAAAGAGCACTGGAGCTCCCCATGGTGATACACTAGGTCGAATGCTCCCTTTGGCCAGAAGTTGCTCTAGCTAAAGACATAGCTCACCCAGTTCCTATGTAGTCATGCGATAAGGAGCTTTAGAGATAGGCTCTGCTCTAGAAATTAGATCAATGCTAAAATCGATATCCCTCTTTGGAGGCATGCCTAGAATCTCACTTGGAAAAAGATCTGCGTACTCCTGCAAAATTGGGTGATCTAAAGTCTTCCTCACAAGATCTTCCTCATCAAGATCATTTACCATAACAGCAAATATTTGACATCCCTTATAGAAACTTTGCTTCATTTGCATAGCAGAAATCATCTGCAAAGATATAGGCCTTGGTATCCCAACTATCTTCACATCATTCCCTTGGTCATCTTGGCACATAATAATCTTCTTTCTGCAATCTATACTGGCTTTATGAGCTCCAAGCCAATCCATGCCTAAAACCACATCATAGGAACCAAGGGGTATGACTCGAAGATCCACTATGGAAACAAAGCTTCCTAAGCTAAGCCCACACTTATGAACTACAGAGTTCATGGAGACCTTGATACCTGAGGCTAGTTCCACTTGCCAACCATGATCTTGCTTCACCGCATCCAGCTTACACTTAGAAACTATAGATGGTGAAATAAATGAATTTGTAGCTCCTGAATCAAATAATACTGAAAGATATATACCTCGAATAGCACCTATGGTCTCAACCACTGTACCCTGATGATCCACCTGACGGTGTTCAACTGCTACAAATACTCTATGAGCTCTACTTGCATCACCAACTGTAGGCTCTGAAGCTGTAGGCCTAGGTCCTGAAAACTGAGGTGCTTGCTGTGGACACTGAGCTGCGTAATTACCAATCTGTCCATATGAAAAACATTCTGTATTCCTGCCAGATCCTCTACCCATAGGTGGTACATTTGATTGCTGACGGCTATTCCTACTAACAAACGACTGACTACTCTGAGTTGGCTGATTGGGCTGATTTTGTTTATTGCGTTGAGCATTACGGTTGTTCTTCAAGTTAGAACCTTTGCCACCACCTTGAACCTGAGAATTGAATCCCTTCTGCTATTGCGTCTGCTGAGACTATTGTTGAAATTGTTTTCCCTTAGAAAAGAAAGGCTTCTTGTTACCACCTAAATTGAAGTTGCCTTTAGATCCTGACGCTACTGGTGCTCCTACAAAACCACCTTGACCAAGGTTGAGACTTTTCTCAACAAGGATTGCTCGATGTACCACATCCTTGAGGATTTTTGGCTCAAATACCTTGACACCCCCAATAATACGGTTGTTCAAACCCCTAATAAAGTGCTGTGTCAACTGAGCTGAATTTTCATTGAACCCTGAAAAAGACATGAGCTCATAAAACTTATGCTCATACTCGATCACTGACATAGTGTACTACTTGAGATTATGAAATTCATCTGCCCTTTGCTATTTCCATTCCTTTGGTAGGAATCGTTCGCGAAAACTCTCTAAGAATAGTTCCCAAGTGACACTGCTCATATTGATCCCCAGCTTCTTCTCCTCAATGGTCCACCAAGTAGCCCCAAAATTCTCTAAATTGGTGATCGCAAATCTTGCCTTAACATTGTTGTCAAAGTCCTACATAGCAAAAATTCTGTCGAGAGAAATCAGCCACTGCTCGGCCACATAACCAGAACCTTGCCCATTGAAAGGCTTAACCTTGGATCTTGAAAGATCCTTCATCTGAGTGGACACAATGGACCTCTGATGATCCTTCCAAGGACTTCTAGATCTGGATCTATGCTCTTGTTCTATCTGATGCACTTTAGGCTGTTCTTGAATAGGAGGTAGACATTCTAGAATAGTCTGCATCAACTGTCTCAGACCAACCTCTTCAGACTCGGCTTGGTCCTCTCTATGGCTCTCTTCCTGCTGCCTATTAGAGTGCTCTTCTCTGCTCTCTATACGAGTTGATCCCTCATGGGTAGACTCATGGGCACTGACGACTCTGCCATGACCATGGCCTCTTCCATGGCCTCTACCATGGCCTCTAACAGAAGACCTAGTCCCAGATGCCATCCTACAACAATACAAAGTACTATTACAATCAAAAGACACATGTTTGTAATAGACTAAGTTCAGTTCTATTTTTAGGTCTAAGTAAAATTTCAGTTTTGACAACTAAGTGTTGAAGTATGAAAAATATACAAGTAACAGTTCAAGTTCTATTTTTCTGTTTACCTAGTTTCAAGTTGAGGAGATACACTTAATAGTTCAAGTTCTAGTTGTTCCAAAATACCCAGAGCTCCTAATGTAGAAACTCGGGCTCTGATACCAAATGTAATGCCCCACCAAGGGATCCAAAGAATTAACCTAGAATTTCACTAAGTTTGGTAACGTTTTTTTTTTCTTTAAAAATTACATGAAAGTAAATACCACATATAACTTATTCACAATAATGGAAGCAATAGCAATGCCCATCTAAAGAGTAAACACAACATGCACAACATATTACATTCTTTAAGATCCTTTGACGTTGAATTACATACATGAATCCATCTAGTACAACAACCACATGAAATAATAATGATAAGTCCAATGTTCATACATTATATTTCCAAATGCTCAATCATCCACTTTACATGTTGGAGGGTATGAAAAGCTCAAAAGAATATACATATGTGAAATATAGTATATCATCCTATTCTAATCCATGATACATTTAAGTAAAGATAATCATATGATACACATGATACATCATCATAGAAGTCATTTACATCCATCATAAAGATCAAACAAAATAAACTAAGTGCACGGTTCCTCCCAACCGTTAATAGCATCATTAGACCATCATGGGCCCTAGCCATCCCTCCGTGCGTAACATCCCAAATCACCGAAGAGATCATCAGCATTAACATAGTAGGAATGTCACTCCTAATAAATACAACATCATATGTAGAAAGTAATCTAACATGCAAATATAAACATAAGATAACATCATCTAACATATGCTATTCATCAATGAAAGGATACATATCCACCATCACGAAGGATGCTTCAGCCACAATGTCTCAATGAATCTCAAATGATAAGAGTGGAAAATACACTACCACACAACCACATGGTACCTAAGTGGTCCACTCCCACCGTGCTGAGGAGATAATCTCAAGTCCTGAACAGGCTATCAAAATCACATAGCACAAGTCTCTATAGTCCAAGAATCCTAAAAGTATACTAACTCAAAGGTTCCAATCACAAAACAGACATCTACTTCCCAGAGGCACACAATGACATGTAGGAACCTACTATGCAAGCAGAAAAGTGTCATCGCATTTATCTCATACAAGTTACCCTGGCAGTTAGCTAAAATCCACGGGTCCATACAGATCTCATGCGGCCACTAGTATCCTTTCATATTGACAAGGCATACTATGGAATGCAAGGTCGCAACCATACATTCTCACTACTCCCATCCTAGCCTATACAAGCACTCATGGCATGGGCAATAACCAAAACTCTTATCTTTTTAGGTTCATTCAGTTAGTATTAAGTGTGAATGTTATCACTTATTAATCCAACTTACAATGAGTTACCCTGGCAGCCTCTTAGGGCCCCGGCCCCAATTGCAAGCCACTTCTCGACACTACATGCAGATATCCTACCCTAATGCTCATGGTATCACAAATCATCAAGATCACCAAAGAAAATCCATAATAAAATCTTCAAATATCCACAATAAGAATCATCAAATATTCATGATAAAATCATCAAATATGCATAAAAGCATTAAATATCCATGAGCAACATCCATAGAAAATCATGACCACAACAGCTCTCTATTGGCAACTGAAGTATCACTGATAATCAAAGTATCCATTAGTTCTCAATAACCAAAATATATCTCAAATCATACTGATCGAGGACTCCAAAAATGGTTGAGTCAAACATGTCACAACATGACATCATTAAGAATAAATCCACATATCAGTCCCATCATGGCGACTAGAATATAACCAAGGATAACTGATCGATGACCAAAAATAATGGTTAAGTCAAGGGTCTCAAACATAAGAATCTCAACTTTAACAATTAGTAATCACAACCAATACATAGAGCATTTCATCACATAATCATGGTTGGGTTTATAAAGATCGAGAATAAAACATCATCATGACATCACAATCACATAACCCCCAAGCCTCTGGTAAACATCCTATACTAGTCAACACTAGTCAACCCAAAACCCAAAACATTAGCATAAGGAATACACAATGTAAACACATGTTTTGGTTTTGCTAAGTTTTCAAATTCGAATCTAAAAGTCTCAGTTTACGTTTTCCCAAATTAATTTCAAGTCGAGAAATTTCACGTTTTACCTAACCCAAGTAAAAGTTTCTCCCCAAATCAATAGACTCACTTTTCCAATTATCCTATTAACGTTTTGATTATATAAATATTATTTGAAAAACAACCCCTATCAAAATTTAAATAATAAATTTAATTGTGAACATTTACCAATTAAGTTCATAACATCTTCTCTTTGTAAAATAATTTATTAATACAAAGAATGATCTTTTAATTCAAATATAATAATTATGGAATATCAATAACATATATATATACTTTCATATATATATAATGTTAATGTTTATGAGAATCAAATTGTGAGAAATCCATTTTTTTTTCCCACCCATTATAATAAATATTATTGACAACAACAAAGGGTGGCGATTTATAAATCGCGACGGCCACTGCCAGGTACTGATCGCAGTAGTCCGCGGTTACCCGCTGCGTGGGCGAGGTTCCTTGCTATACCCGTGGCTACAAAATTTATTTCATTCGAATGCCAATACTCGCCGTTAATTAATATAAAACGCATGGCAATATGCGTGGCCTTAAAGCCTAGCCGGACAGTCTTGGCCTGCGGTCGCAGGTCTGCAGCTGCAGTACGTGACCACCGGTGCATTTCTTATTATGGATACGGGTGGGTGTATCCCGCCCCATTCGCAGGTACTCTGCGATATGCAGGTACCGTGCACATCAAAGCCATCGGAGTACGGGTCGTGGGGGTGGGTGCATTTCATCCCACCTCTAGTACATATCTATTTATAATGAAAATATCAAAGATCATGATATTTAATTTTCTCAAATAATTAATTTATTAATTAAATCTATTTGTTGAGACTTAATTAATAGAAAATTCACCATAGACCTCCAAGATAAAATATGAAAACTGTCCATAATTACTCATAATGCCCATAATGCCCATAACGAGTTCAAAAAGTGGTCTTGTGAATGTCAACTTCCTTAATATGAAGCTGGTGGTATCCTGACTTAAGGTCAATCTTGGAGAATACTGTAGCTCCCTTGATCTGATCAAATAAGTCATCAATCCTGGGCAAAGGATACCTGTTCTTAATAGTCACCTTATTCAACTGTCTGTAGTCGATCAAAAATGAGTTAAATCAGTTAACTCCTTTTTCTACTCAAAATGAATCAGTTAACTCCTTATTTTATTCAAATTAAATCTGTTAACTCCCTTTAATTTGAAAATCTCCCTTTATGACTCAACTTCACCTTTCATCTTGATCGTTGATTGAAATCAATCTCAACCATTGATGAATTCTAGGAAAGTCTATTTAAGAGACCCTCATCTCTTCATTTTGAAAGGCTGAATGAGAATTTGTATCGAATTGTTGCTGGAATTCATACTCACATTTGCTCATATTCACATACGCAAAGATTAAATTTGACCAAAAGTTGACCAGACTTAACCACGGTTGACTTGAGTTGACTAGTTTTGAAAAGAATTTTAAAATAATTAAACGAAATTATTTAATTAAATGGAGTACTTACTTCTAATTAATTAAACAAAGTTATTTAATTAAATGAGAAGCCATTCCTAATTAATTAAATGAAGTTATTTAATTAAATAAGAAAAGTGCCTCTAATTAATTAAAGACTATTTAATTAAATGAAAAAATTAATTATGAGAGCATATCTCATTTTATTAAATTAAATATCTCAACAAAATCTCTCTTCAGTTCAAAAAGGGAAATTTCATTTTTCACTATTGATCAAAAATGAGTTAAATCAGTTAGCTCCTTTTTCTACTCAAATTCAATCAGTTAACTTCTTATTTTCCTCAAATTAAATTTGTTAACTTCCTTTAATTTGAAAATCTCCCTTTATGACTAACCTTCACCTTTAATCCTGACCATTGATTAAAATCGATCTCAACCGTTGATGAATTCTAGGAAAGTCTATTTAAGAGACCCTCATCTCTTCATTTCGAAAGGTTGAATGAGAATTTGCATCAAATTGTTGCTAGAATTCATACTCACATTTGCTCATATTAACATACGCAAACATCAATTTTGACCAAAAGTTGAACAGATTTAACCATGGTTGACTTGAGTTGACTAGTTTTGAAATTTTTTTTGTAATAATTAAACGAAATTATTTAATTAGATGGAGTAATTACTTCTAATTAATTAAACAATATTATTTAATTAAATGAGAAGCCATTCCTAATTAATTAAATGAAGTTATTTAATTAAATAAGAAAAGTGTCTCTAATTAATTAAAAATTATTTAATTAAATAGAAAAAGTAATTATGAGAGCATATCTCATTGTATTAAATTAAATATCTCAACAAAATCTCTCTTCAGTTCAAAAAGGGAAATTTCAAATTCACCATTGATAAAAAATGAGTTAAATCAGTTAACTCCTTTTTCTACTCAAATTGAATCAGTTAACTCCTTATTTTATTCAAATTAAATCTGTTAACTCCCTTTAATTTGGAAATCTTCTTTTATTACTGAACTTCACCTTTAATCCTGACCGTTGATTGAAATCGATCTCAACCGTTGATGAATTCCAGGAAAGTCTATTTAAGAGACCCTCATCTCTTCATTTTGAAAGGTTGAATGAGAATTTGCATCGAATTGTTGTTGGAATTCATACTCACATTTGCTCATATTCACATACGCAAAGATCAAGTTTGACCAAAAGTTGACCAGATTTAACCACGGTTGACTTGAGTTGACCAGTTTCGAAAAGAATTTTTAAATAATTAAACAAAATTATTTAATTAAATGGAGTACTTACTTCTAATTAATTAAACAAAGTTATTTAATTAAATGAAAAGCCATTCCTAATTAATTAAATGAAGTTATTTAATTAAATAAGAAAAGTGTCTCTAATTAATTAAAGATTATTTAATTAAATAGAAAAAGTAATTATGAGAGCATATCTCATTTTATTAAATTAAATATCTCAACAAAATCTATCTTCAGTTCAAAAAAAGAAATTTTCAGTTCACTATTGATCAAAAATGAGTTAAATCAGTTAACTCCTTTTTCTAGTCAAATTGAATCAGTTAACTCCTTATTTTACTCAAATTAAATCTGTTAACTCCCTTTAATTTGAAAATCTTCCTTTATGACTGAACTTCACATTTAATCCTGACCATTGATTGAAATTGATCTCAACCGTTGATAAATTCATGGAAAGTCTATTTAAGAGACCCTCATCTCTTCATTTTGAAAGGTTGAATGAGAATTTGCATCGAATTGTTGCTGAAATTCATACTCACATTTGCTCATATTCACATACGCAAAGATCAAGTTTGACCAAAAGTTGACCAAATTTAACCATGGTTGACTTGAGTTGACCAGTTTTCAAAAGAATTTTGAAATAATTAAATGAAATTATTTAATTATATGGAGTACTTACTTCTACTTAATTAAAAAAAGTTATTTAATTAAATTAGAAGTCATTCCTAATTAATTAAATGAATTTATTTAATTAAATAAGAAAAGTGTCTCTAATTAATTGAAGATTATTTAATTAAATAAAAAAAAGTAATTATGAGAGTATATCTCATTTTTTTAAATTAAATATCTCAACAAAATCTATCTTCAGTTCAAAAAGGGAAATTTTCAGTTCACTATTGATCAAAAATGAGTTAAATCAGTTAACTCCTTATTTTACTAAAATTAAATTTGTTAACTCCCTTTAATTTGGAAATCTTCCTTTATGACTGAACTTCACCTTTAATCTTGACCATTGATTGAAATCGATTTCAACTATTGATGAATTCTAGGAGAGTCTATTTAAGAGACTCTCATCTCTTCATTTTGAAAGGTTCAATGAGAATTTGCATCGAATTGTTGTTGGAATTTATGCTCACATTTGCTCATATTCAGATACGCAAAGATCAAGTTTGACCAAAAGTTGACCAAATTTAACCATGGTTGACTTGAGTTGACCAATTTCAAATTTTTTTTTGAAATAATTAAACGAAATTATTTAACTAAATGGAGTACTTACTTCTAATTAATTAAACAAAGTTATTTAATTAAATGAGAAGCCATTCCTATTTAATTAAATGAAGTTATTTAATTAAATAAGAAAAGTGTCTCTAATTAATTAAAGATTATTGAATTAAATAGAAAAAGTAATTATGAGAGCATATCTCATTTTATTAAATTAAATATCTCAACAAAATCTATCTTCAGTTCAAAAAAAGGGAAATTTTCAGTTCACTATTGATCAAAAATGAGTTAAATCAATTAACTCCTATTTCTACTCAAATTGAATCAATTAACTCCTTATTTTACTCAAATTAAATCTGTGAACTCCCTTTAATTTGAAAATTTTCCTTTATGACTGAACTTCACCTTTAATCCTGACCGTTGATTGAAATCGATCTCAACCGTTGATGAATTCTAGGAAAGTCTATTTAAGAGACCCTCATCTCTTCATTTTGAAAGGTTGAATGAGAATTTGCACCGAATTGTTGCTGTAATTCATACTCACATTTGCTCATATTCACATACGCAAAGATCAAGTTTGACCAAAAGTTGACCAGATTTAACCACGGTTGACTTGAGTTGACCAGTTTTGAAAAGAATTTTGAAATAATTAAACAAAATTATTTAACTAAATGGAGTACTTTTAATTAATTAAACAATGTTATTTAATTAAATGAAAAGCCATTCCTAATTAATTACATAAAGTTATTTAATTAAATAAGAAAAGTGTCTCTAATTAATTAAAGATTATTTAATTAAATAGAAAAAGTAATTATGAGAGCATATCTCATTTTATTAAATTAAATATCACGACAAAATCTCTCTGAACTCCTATTTCTACTCAAATTGAATCAATTAACTCCTTATTTTACTCAAATTAAATCTGTTAACTCCCTTTAATTTGGAAATCTTCCTTTATGACTGAACTACACCTTTAATCCTAACCGTTGATTGAAATCGATCTCAACCATTGATGAATTCTAGGAAAGTCTATTTAAGAGACCCTCATCTCTTCATTTTGAAAGGTTGAAAGAGAATTTGCATCGAATTGTTGTTAGAATTCATACTTATATTTGCTCATATTCACATACGCAAATATTAAGTTTGACCAAAATTTGACCAGATTTAACCACGATTGACTTGAGTTGACCAGTTTCGAAAAGAATTTTGAAATAATTAAAAAAAATTATATAATTAAATGGAGTACTTACTTCTAATTAATTAAACAAAGTTATTTAATTACATGAGAAGCCATTCCTAATTAATTAAATGAAGTTATTTAATTAAATAAGAAAAGTGTCTCTAATTAATTAAAGATTATTTATTTAAATAGAAAAAGTAATTATGAGAGCATATCTCATTTTATTAAATTAAATATCTCAACAAAATCTCTCTTAAGTTCAAAAAGGGAAATTTCCAGTTCACTATTGATCAAAAATGAGTTAAATGAGTTAACTTCTTTTTCTACTCAAATTGAATTAGTTAACTCCTTATTTTGCTCAAATTAAATCTATTAACTCCCTTTAATTTGAAAATCTCCCTTTATGACTAAACTTCACCTTTAATCCTGACTGTTGATTGAAATCGATCTCAACCGTTGATGAAATCTAAGAAAGTCTATTTAAGAGACCCTCATCTCTTCAATTTGAAAGGTTGAATGAGAATTTGCATCAAATTGTTGCTGGAATACATACTCACATTTGCTCATATTCACATACACAAGGATCAAGTTTGACGAAAAGTTGACCAGATTTAACCACGGTTGACTTGAGTTGACCAGCTTCGAATAGAATTTTGAAATAATTAAACGAAATTATTTAATTAAATGGAGTACTTACTTCTAATTAATTAAACAAAGTTATTTAATTAAATGAGAAGCCATTCCTAATTAATGAAATGAAGTTATTTAATTAAATAAGAAAAGTGTCTATAATTAATTAAAGTTTATTTAATTAAATAGAAAAAGTAATTATGAGAGCATATATCATTTTATTAAATTAAATATCTTAACAAAATCTATCTTCAGTTCAAAAAGGGAAATTTTCAATTCACTATTGATCAAAAATGAGTTAAATCAGTTAACTCCTTTTTCTACTCAAATTGAATCAATTAACTCCTTATTTTACTCAAATTAAATCTGTTAACTCCCTTTAATTTGGAAATCTTCCTTTATGACTGAACTTAACATTTAACCCTGACCGTTGATTGAAATCGATCTCAACTGTTGATGAATTCCAGGAAAGTCTATTTAAGAGACCCTCATCTCTTCATTTTGAAAGGTTGAATGAGAATTTGCATTGAATTGTTGCTAGAATTCACTCATATTTGATCATATTCACATACGCAAAGATCAAGTTTGACCAAAAGTTGACCAGATTTAACCATTTAACCATGATTGACTTGAGTTGACCAGTTTCAAAAAGAATTTTGAAATAATTAAACGAAATTATATAATTAAATGGAGTACTTACTTCTAATTAATTAAACAAAGTTATTTAATTAAATGAGAAGCCATTCCTAATTAATTAAATGAAGTTATTTAATTAAATAAGAAAAGTGTCTCTAATTAATTAAAGATTATTTAATTAAATAGAAAAAATAATTATGAGAGCATATCTCATTTTATTAAATTAAATATTTCAACAAAATCTATCTTCAGTTCAAGAAGAGAAATTTTCAGTTCACTATTTGTGAGGCCTCGCCTCGACCCTTCATGGCGTTAGTTGTTACCTTATTATTTTGATACTCACGACTTGAGATGTCGAGACATTATTTGATGCTTAGAGCATATTATATTATTTCATGTTATGTAATGCTACTTTCAGTTATATTGATGTTTGTCATTTAATATTTTATGTATATGTATGTTGATGAAATCGGTAAATGTACGATTGATACTTTGATTTAAGAGATTTTTTAATGGTTAAGAATTAAGTAGGATGAAAGAAACCGTGATTAATGTATGTTTCAATTTATGTGAATTTTTGATACCTATATATGTGCATGTGATTTTCGGGACTACTAATGTGTGCAATGAGTGTGCAGATAATTTTAGCCGAGGAAATTGACGGAGGAACATAACTGATCTCTATGTGCTAAATTTGGAAACCTTGTTGTTCATAATTCAAGTAATTGTATTGTGAGATGTATGTATCTATCTCCTTGTGATCAGTAAATGTTAATGTCTCGTAATTTTGTTCTGTTAGTGTCACTTGACACTCGTAAATTGGTTATGTTCTTCAGTATCCTGATTAGGGTTAGTTGTGTAACCTTTGGACCCAAGTTGGTTTAAGTGGTGTCAGTTTGCTAATTGGTTCTTAATCGAGGTTAGTCATCCCTAATCCAATTTAGTGCTTAATCTACTTTTTTTTAAGTTGTTAAATGGTCCTATTTTATTTCCTAGCTTTTGTTTGGCTCTAACCTATTCCTAAGGCTCTATATCATGAAATTATTATACCCAAAGGGTTCGGGTATGGGTTAGGGGTCTTTTCCAACCCCTAAGCCCCTTTTTTTGACTTTTGAGGCCACTCAAAAAGTCTCCTTTTGCCTTTGTGCGAAAATTGACCATGGTTATCTTGAGCACCTCACCTCATCTCAACTTAGGGTTTAACCATAGTGTAGGTTGAGTTAGGAGTTTCTAGAATTGCTAGTGGGTGGAAGTAGTTATTCCTCCTTTTGGGTGGTTGAGTTGGAGGCTTATTTAGAGGCCCTTCTTGGACTTGTGGAGGTTGTTACCCAATCTCTACATTTAGAGAGGAGTTCTTGAAGATTGAAGCAAGGAGAAGGAAACTCTACTCAAACTTGTTCATTCCCATTACCTCTTGGTGAAGGTTGGAATTCTCATGTCCCCTGTTTAGATTTCATTCTTGTTTCATGCTTATACTACCTTGTTGTTATTTGAATATTTGTATGTTTATGGGTATGTTGGGATGCTTTGAAAACCATTTTATTTTGGATGTTTTCCTCTCATATTTATGTTTGCAATTTTGAGATTTTTTTTCATGGGTGTTTTGGTATTACTCACCCTTGGAGAGGGAAGAAGTGACCAATTTTGGGAAAGGTCTGTTTAGTCGGACTCCAACCAGTGTAGAGTCTCTTCTTAGGATAAGAAGAAGGAGAAAGGGTAGGGTGTTATGGGCCCCTACCTGTCAGCACAAACCTTGTATGATTATGGTGTGTTGAAATGGAAGAACAGAAGTTCTTGGTTTATAGCCCCGATTGGGCATCTGTTGGTGTTGTGCTTGACTTCTCCTGGTTGGAAGAATCCACCTTTCCCTAGCATTGATTCATTGTGAATCATATTGTGAAAACCATGTATGAATATGCATGTTTGACTGTATCTTGGTTATGTTTTGTTGTCACTTGATCAGAATTCTAGTTCCTCCATGGTTCTTGAATGTGTTGCAGAAATCGTTATGAATCCCTTGATGAGGGTCATGAAGAAAATTCTTTTAAATTTTTGTATTTGGGATTGATATCCTATGTAAATTTTTATTTCAAACTTTGTTGGATGGGCAACAAAGCCGGGTTTTCTTCCTGATTCTTTCCCGACTGAGCCTTTGAATCAGGTTTCTCAATAAAATTGGTGTTTAAGTATCATTGCTTGTCTTATGATTTAATCGTAATTTAAAAATAGAAGGATGCACATTAGGAATAAGGTGTTTCGATGATGGTTTAATTGAGCAAATTTTTAAGTTTCCTTATATGTTCAAAATGAAGATTATGTTAAGAAAAAAAAAAAATATAAATGGTTGATATAATTTAATTCAAGTTTTTTTAAGAAATCAATTTAATCATGCATTGTTGTGACACGATCATTAGCTTCATGTTTAAATCCATTCAATTCTACTCCCTTGTATAAATGATGGAAGGATATTGCTCAAAGTATGATCTGTGTATGCTCCTAGATGAGTTCAGGTGTGAATGGAATGATTAATTTAGTCCTTGGTATTATCTATTTTAGATGTGATAGAAAATTGTATTGAATCCTACCTTAATCATCTAATAGATTTAAGAGATGCACTATTAGTTTTGTAAGCCATAAGAAACCTTAGGAATTAAAACTTTGGGATAATATTAGCAATATGTTAGCTTTTCAAATTTTGATCCTACTTAAACAAGATTAAATTAACTTTACATACCATCCCTAAGAGAAAATTCATATGCAAAAAAGAGTGAACAAGAAAATTTCCAAAAAACACCCACCTACAGGATGCTGGAAATTGTATGAGAGAAATAATTTATCCTCTTGTTGAGACAGAGAATATTCCATTATTTATCCTTTTCTTTTAAACTTTGTAATAAAATAAAATAAGAGAAAACATTATTATGCTTGTTAAAATTACAAAGAAAATTCAATAATATATATATATATATATATATATATATATATATAATCATATATACTAACTATCCTAAGCTACCTAATAATCTTTTTGTCTTTAATTCCATTCCATCTTTCCTTGGACGCCACATCTCAACTTGCATATTAAATAAGTTTGTTTTGTTTTATTTTTTATGGATTGCTGATGGGAGGGTGATGTCACCTGTCCCCCATCCCATCATCCCATCCCCATTACTTCTTGTGGAAGGCTCACCTTTTATCTCTCATGAAGGATTTGTTATAAGTTTGAAATTTTTTTTTCATTGTTTACCCCACCTTGCGTGGCTGAGGTCATTCCCTAATGACCTGCGCATGCTGGGGGTTACGAATCTGCTCCCCCATGTTTTGGGCACCGAGCAAGTGCTTGGGAAGTGCAATAGTTGGGAGGCAGGCCACTGGGACTTGTGGCAGGGGGGTGGTTGGGAAATAGAGTAGGGGTGTAGGGTCTTATGGTAGTATAGGAGGTAGCTTAGGTCTTAAGGGTTAGTTAGAATGTAGGTCAGTATAGATTGGTTAGGTTAGTTTGTTTTTTATATATATTGTTAATTTATTTATTTTTAGTTAAGTTTTTAGTTAGATTTAAATTTGTTTTAGTAGTTGTGTTAGGATTAGTTTTAGTTTAGTATAGGGATTAGTTATTTTAATATTTGAGTTGTGAATATATTCTATGTAGAGTTAGTATTAAGTTTTGTAGTAGTATCTTTTGAATTATAGTAAGGTTTTAATTTAGCTTTAGATTAATGAGCTTTAAGTTTAATGTTTTTTTTGGTTGTTTGATTTATAGTTGTAGTATTATAAGAATATTAGGATTTTAGTCTATTGATTTTTTTTATTGAATAAATAAGTAAATGAAATTTTAAGCTTTTTATTATTATTTTGGTTATCATTTAAGTTAGCAAAATTTAGCTTATTACAAGGTGATTATTTGTAAGTAACATTAATTAAATTATTATGGATCAAGTATGTAAATATTATGATTAGAATAGTTCTATTTAGAAGTTAAAATTAGTTAAAAGATCATGTTAGAATATTGTGTTAATTTTAAAAAAAATGTTCATGTTAGATTAGGTTAGTTCAATGTTAAATTAAAATTAAATGTAATATAGTTCAGATTTTAAATTTGTTAGTATTTTTAAATATTTATTGTAATATAATTTTGCTGCAAATACATTTTCAATTTTAGCTAATTATTTTCTTCAAGTGACTTTCCTATATCGATTTAGATTTTCAATCGATGCATGTATAAGAGATTTATAGTTGATGTTGATTAGATACTTTCAATTAATCTAAACCTAAATACATTTACATTGATATTTAAATAATTTTCTCATATTGTTGTAAGCTAATGTAATAGCATAACTTTTATCAATATTAACTTTATAAAGAAAGTTTAAAAACCTTAACGATGTAATCATCCTCATGTTTATAAAACTAAGACGTAATGTAGAGAACCTGTACTTAATTATTATCACAATCTTTTCAACTTAGAGTATGTTTAATTATTAATAGTTATTCAAAAAAAATTTGTGTGTTTTGCCCTCGTATTTTTGGGCATGACACTATTGATTAAAAATGAGTTAAATCAGTTAACTCCTTTTTCTACTCAAATTGAATCAATTAACTCTTTATTTTACTTGAATTAAATCTGTTAACTCCCTTTAATTTGGAAATCTTCCTTTATGATTGAACTTCACCTTTAATCCTAACCATTGATTGAAATCGAGCTCAACCGTTGATGAATTCCAGGAAAGTCTATTTAAGAGACCCTCATCTCTTCATTTTGAAAGGTTGAATGAGAATTTGCATCGAATTGATGCTGGAATTCATACTCACATTTGCTCATATTCACATACGCAAAGATCAAGTTTGACCAAAAGTTGACCAGATTTAACCACTGTTGACTTGAGTTGACCAGTTTCGAAATTTTTTTAAAAATAATTAAATGAAATTATTTAATTAAATGGAGTACTTACTTCTAATTAATTAAAAAAAGTAATTTAATTAAATGAGAAGCCATTCCTAATTAATTAAATGAAGTTATTTAATTGAATAAGAAAAGTGTCTCTAATTAATTAAAGATTATTTAATTAAATAGAAAAAGTAATGATGAGAGCATATCTCATTTTATTAAATTAAATATCTCAACAAAATCTCTCTTCAGTTCAAAAAGGGAAATTTCCAGTTCACTATTGATCAAAAATGACTTAAATCAGTTAACTCCTTTTTCTACTCAAATTGAATCAGTTAACTCCTTATTTTACTCAAATTAAATCTGTCCACTCCCTTTAATTTCGAAATCTCCCTTTATGACTAAACTTCACCTTTAATCTTGACAGTTGATTGAAATCGATCTCAACTGTTGATGAATTCTTGGAAAGTCTATTTAATAGACCCTCATCTCTTTATTTTGAAAGGTTGAATGAGAATTTGCATCGAATTGTTGCTAGAATTCATACTCACATTTTCTCATATTCACATACGCAAAGATCAAGTTTGACCAAAAGTTGATTAGATTTAACTACGGTTTACTTGAGTTGACTAGTTTCAAAGAAAAATTTGAAATAATTAAATGAAATTATTTAATTAAATGGAGTACATAGTTCTAATTAATTAAACAAAGTTATTTAATTAAATGAGAAGCCATTCCTAATTAATTAAATGAAGTTATTTAATTAAATAAGAATAGTGTCTCTAATTAATTAAGAAAATTTTAATTAAATAGGAAAAGTAATTATGAGAGCATATCTCATTTTATTAAATTCAATATCTCAACAAAAACTCTCTTCAGTTCAAAAAGGGAAATTTTCAGTTCACTATTGATCAAAAATGAATTAAATGAGTTAACTCTTTTTTCTACTCAAATTGAATCAGTTAACTCCTTATTTTACAAAAATTAAATCTGTTAACTCCATTTAATTTGGAAATCTCCCTTTATGACTGAACTTCACCTTTAATCCTGACTGTTGATTGAAATCGATCTCAACCGTTGATAAATTTTAGGAAATTCTATTTAAGAGACCCTCATCTCTTCATTTTGAAAGGTTGAATGAGAATTTTGATCGAATTGTTGCTGGAATTTACACTCACATTTACTTATATTCACATACGCAAAGATCAAGTTTCACCAAAAATTGACCAGATTTAACCACGGTTGACTTGAGTTGACCAATTTTGAAATTTTTTTTGAAATAATTAAACAAAATTATTTAATTAAATGGAGTACTTACTTCTAATTAATTAAACAAAGCTATTTAATTAAATGAGAAGTCATTCCTAATTAATTAAATAAGAAAAGTGTCTCTAATTAATTAAAGATTATTTAATTAAATAGAAAAAGTAATTATGAGAGCATATCTCATTTTATTAAATTAAATATCTCAACATAATCTCTCTTCAGTTCAAAAAGGAAAATTTGCAGTTCATTATTGATCAAAAATGAGTTAAATGAGTTAACTCCTTTTTCTACTCAAATTGAATCAGTTAACTCCTTATTTTACTCAAATTAAATCTGTTAACACCCTTTAATTTGGAAATCTCCCTTTATGACTAAACTTCACCTTTAATCCTGACCATTGATTGAAATCGATCTGTTAATCGTTGATGAATTCTAGGAAAGTCTATTTAAGAGACCCTCATCTCTTCATTTTGAAAGGTTGAATGAGAATTTGCATCGAATTATTGCTGGAATTTATACTCACATTTACTTATATTCACATACGCAAAGATCAAGTTTGACCAAAAGTTGACCAGATTTAACCACGGTTGACTTGAGTTGACGAGTTTTGAAATTTTTTTTGAAATAATTAAACGAAATTATTTAATTAAATTGAGTACTTACTTCTAATTAATTAAACAGAGTTATTTAATTAAATGAGAAGCCATTCCTAATTATTTAAATGAAGTTATTTAATTAAATAAGAAAAGTGTCTCTAATTAATTAAAGATTATTTAATTAAATAGAAAAAGTAATTATGAGAGAATATCTCATTTTATTAAACTAAATATATCAACAAAATCACTCTTCAGTTCAAAAAGGGAAATTTTCAGTTCACTATTGATAAAAAATGAGTTAAATCAGTTAACTCCTTTTTCTACTCGAATTGAATCAATTAACTCCTTATTTTAGTCAAATTAAATTTGTTAACTCCCTTTAATTTTGAAATCTTCCTTTATGATTCAACTTCACCTTTAATCCTAACCGTTGATTAAAATCGAGCTCAACCGTTGATGAATTCCAAGAAAGTCTATTTAAGAGAACCTCATCTCTTCATTTTGAAAGGTTGAATGAGAATTTTCATCAAATTGATGCTGGAATTCATACTCACATTTGCTCATATTCACATACGCAAAGATCAAGTTTGACCAAAAGTTGACCAGATCTAACTACTATTGACTTGAGTTGACCAATTTTGAAATAATTAAACGAAATTATTTAATTAAATGGAGTACTTACTTCTAATTAATTAAACAAAGTAATTTAATTAAATGAGAAGCCAATCCTAATTAATTAAATGAAGTTATTTAATTGAATAAGAAAAGTTAATTAAATAGAAAAAGTAATGATGAGAGCATATCTCATTTTATTAAATTAAATATCTCAACAAAATCTCTCTTCAGTTCAAAAAGGGAAATTTCCAGTTCACTATTGATCAAAAATGAGTTAAATCAGTTAACTCCTTTTTCTACTCAAATTGAATCAGTTATCTCCTTATTTTACTCAAATTAAATCTATTAACTCCCTTTAATTTGGAAATCTCCCTTTATGACTAAACTTCACCTTTAATCCTGACCGTTGATTGAAATCGATCTCAACCGATGATGAATTCCGGGAAAGTCTATTTAAGAGACCCTCATCTCTTCATTTTGAAAGGTTGAATGAGAATTTGCATCGAATTGTTGCTGGAATTCATACTCACATTTGCTCATATTCACATACGCAAAGATCAAGTTTGACCAAAAGTTGACTAGATTTAACTACGGTTGACCTGAGTTGACTAGTTTCAAAAAAAAAATTGAAATAATTAAATGAAATTATTTAATTAAATGGAGTACATACTTCTAATTAATTAAACAAAGTTATTTAATTAAATGAGAAGCCATTCCTAATTAATTAAATGAAGTTATTTAATTAAATAAGAAAAGTGTCTCTAATTAATTAAACATTATTTAATTAAATAGGAAAAGTAATTATGAGAGCATATCTCATTTTATTAAATTAAATATCTCAACAAAATCCCTCTTCAGTTCAAAAAGAGAAATTTTCAGTTCACTATTGATCAAAAATGAGTTAAATGAGTTAACTCCTTTTTCTACTCAAATTGAATTAGTTAACTCCTTATTTTACTTAAATTAAATCTGTTAACTCCATTTAATTTGGAAATCTCCCTTCATGACTGAACTTCACCTTTAATCCTGACCATTGATTGAAATCGATCTCAACCGTTGATAAATTTCAGGAAAGTCTATTTAAGAGACCCTCATCTCTTCATTTTGAAAGGTTGAATGAGAATTTGGATCAAATTTTTGTTGGAATTTATAGTCACATTTACTTATATTCACATACGCAAAGATCAAGTTTGACCAAAAGTTGACCAGATTTAACCACGGTTGACTTGAGTTGACCAGTTTTGAAATTTTTTTGGAAATAATTGAACAAAATTATATAATTAAATGAAGTACTTACTTCTAATTAATTAAACAAAGTTATTTAATTAAATGAGAAGCCATTCCTAATTAATTAAATGAAGTTATTTAATTAAATAAGAAAAGTGTCTCTAATTAATTAAAGATTATTTAATTAAATAGAAAAAGTAATTATCAGGGCATATGTCATTTTATTAAATTAAATATCTCAACAAAATCTCTCTTCAATTCAAAAAGGAAAATTTGCAATTCATTATTGATCAAAAATGAGTTAAATGAGTTAACTCCTTTTTCTACTCAAATTGAATCAGTTAACTCCTTATTTTATTCAAATTAAATCTGTTAACTCCCTTTAATTTGGAAATCTCCCTTTATGACTGAACTTCACCTTTAATCCTGACCGTTGATTGAAATCAATCTCAACCATTGATGAATTCTAGGAAAGTCTATTTAAGAGACTCTCAACTCTTCATTTTGAAAGGTTGAATGAGAATTTGCATCGAATTGTTTCTAGATTTTATACTCACATTTACTTATATTCACATACACAAATATCAAGTCTGACCAAAAGTTGACCAGATTTAACCTCGGTTGACTTGAGTTGACCAGTTTTGATTTTTTTTTGAAATAATTAAACAAAATTATTTAATTAAATGGAGTACTTACTTCTAATTAATTAAACAAAGTTATTTAATTAAATGAGAAGCCATTCTTAATTAATTAAATGAAGTTATTTAATTAAATGAGAAGCCATTCTTAATTAATTAAATGAAGTTATTTAATTAAATAACAAAAGTGTCTTTAATTAATTAAAGATTATTTCATTAAATAGAAAAAGTAATTATGAGAGCATATCTCATTTTATTAAATTAAATATCTCAACAAAATCTCTCTTCAGTTCAAAAAGGAAAATTTGCAGTTCACTATTGATCAAAAATGACTTAATTGAGTTAACTCCTTTTTCTACTCAAATTGAATCAGTTAACTCCTTATTTTACTCAAATGAAATCTGTTCTCCCTTTAATTTGGAAATCTCCCTTTATGACTGAACTTCACCTTTAATTCTGACCATTGATTTAAATCAATCTCAACCATTGATGAATTCCAGAAAAGTCTATTTAAGAGACCCTCATCTCTTCATTTTGAAAGGTTGAATGAGAATTTGCATCGAATTGTTGCTGGAATTCATACTGACATTTGCTCATATTCATATACCCAAAGATCAAGTTTGACCAAAAGTTGACCAGTTTTAACCATGATTGACTTGACTTGACCAGTTTTGAAAAGAATTTTGAAATAATTAAACAAAATTATTTAATTAAATGGAGTACTTACTTGTAATTAATTAAACAATGTTATTTAATTAAATGAGAAGCCATTTCTAATTAATTAAATGAAGTTATTTAATTAAATAAGAAAAGTGTCCCTAATTAATTAAAGATTATTTAATTAAATAGAAACAGTAATTATGAGAGCATATCTCATTTTATTAAATTAAATATCTCAACAAAATCTCTCTTCAGTTCAAAAAGGGAAATTTCTAATTCACTATTGTTCAAAAATGAGTTGAATGAGTTTACTCCTTTTTCTACTCAAATTGAATCAGTTAACTCCTTATTTTACTCAAATTAAATCTGTTAACTCCCTTTAATTTAGAAATATCCCTTTTTGAATGAACTTCAGCTTTAATCCTGACCGTTGATTGAAATTGATCTCAACCGTTGATGAATTTCAGGAAAATGTCTATTTAAGAAACCCTCATCTCTTCATTTTGAGATGTTGAATGAGAATTTGCATCGAATTGTTGCTGGAATTCATACTCACATTTGCTCATATTCACATACGCAAAGATCAAGTTTGACTAAAAGTTGACCAGATTTAACCATGATTGACTTGACTTGATCAGTTTTGAAAAGAATTTTAAAATAATTAAATGAAATTATTTAATTAAATGGAGTACTTATATCTAATTAATTAAACAAAGTTATTTTTTTAAATGAGAAGCCATTCCTAATTAATTAAATGAAGTTATTTAATTAAATAAGAAAAGTGTCTCTAATTAATTAAAGATTATTTAATTAAATAGAAAAAGTAATTATGAGAGGATATCTTATTTTATTAAATTAAACATCTCAACAAAATCTCTCTTCAGTTCAAAAAAAAATATTTCTAGTTCACTATTGTTCAAAAATGAGTTGAATGAGTTAACTCCTTTTTCTACTCAAATTGAATCAGTTAACTCCTTATTTTACTCAAATTCAATCTGTTAACTCCATTTAATTTGGAAATCTCCCTTGATGAATGAACTTTAGCTTTAATCCTGACCGTTGATTGAAATCGATCTCAACCGTTGATGAATTCTAGGAAAGTCCATTTAGGAGACCCTCGTCTCTTCATTTTGAGAGGTTGAATGAGAATTTGCATCGAATTGTTGCTGGAATTCATACTCACATTTGCTCATATTGACATGCGCAAAGATTAAGTTTGACCAAAAGTTGACCAGATTTAACCACGGTTGACTTCAGTTGACCAATTTTAAAAAAAAATTGAAATAATTAAACGAAATTATTTAATTAAATAGAGTACTTACTTCTAATTAATTAAATAGAGTGATTTAATTAAATGAGAAGCCATTCCTAATTATTTAAATGAAGTTATGTAATTAAATAAGAAAAATGTCTCTAATTAATTAAAGATTATTTAATTAAATAGAAAATGTAATTATGAGAGCATATCTAATTTTATTAAATTAAATATATCAACAAAATCTCTCTTCAGTTCAAAAAGAGAAATTTCCAGTTCACTATTGATAAAAAATGAGTTAAATCAGTTAACTCCTTTTTCTACTCAAATTGAATTAGTTAACTTCGTATTTTACTCAAATTAAATCTATTAACTCCCTTTAATTTGGAAATCGCCCTTTATGACTGAACTTCACCTTTAATCTTGACCGTTGATTGAAATCGATCTCAGTCGTTGATGAATTCCAATAAAGTCTGTTTAAGAGACCCTCATCTCTTCATTTTGAAAGGTTGAATGAGAATTTACATCGAATAGTTGTTGGAATTCATACTCACATTTGCTCATATTCACATATACAAAGATCAAGTTGGACCAAAAGTTGACCAGATTTAACCACGGTTGACTTGAGTTGACCAGTTTTAAAATTTTTTTTGAAATAATTAAATGAAATTATATAATTAAATGGAGTACTTACTTCTAATTAGTTAAAAAAAGTTATTTAATTAAATGAGAAGCCATTCCTAATTAATTAATTGAAGTTATTTAATTAAATAAGAAAATTGTCTCTAATTAATTAAAAATTATTTAATTAAATAGAAAAAGTAAATATGAGAGCATATCTCATTTTATTAAATTAAATATCTCAACAAAATCTCTCTGCAGTTCAGAAAGAAAAATTTCCAGTTCATTATTGATCAAAAATGAGTTAAATCTGTTAACTCCTTTTTCTACTCAAATTGAATCAGTTAAGTCCTTATTTTACTCAAATTAAATCTATTAACTCCCTTTAATTTGGAAATCTCCCTTTATGACTGAAGTTCACCTTGAATCTTGACCGTTGATTGAAATCCATCTCAGTCATTGATGAATTACAAGAAAGTCTATTTAAGAGACCCTCATTTCTTCATTTTGAAAGGTTGAATGAGAATTTGCATCAAATTGTTGTTGGAATTCATAATCACATTTGCTCATATTCACATATGCAAAGATCAAGTTTCATCAAAAGTTGACCAGATTTAACCACGATTGACTTGAGTTGACCAGTTTCGAATTTTTTTTTGAAATTATTTAATTAATGGAGTACTTACTTGTAATTAATTAAACAAAGTTATTTAATTAAATGAGAAGCCATTCCTAATTAATTAAATGAAGTTGTTTAATTAAATAAGAAAAGTGTCTCTTATTAATTAAAGATTATTTAATTAAATAGAAAAAGTAAATATGAGAGCATATCTCATTTTATTAAATTATATATCTCAACAAAATCTTTCTTCAGTTCAAAAAGGAAAATTTTCAGTTCACTATTGATCAAAAATGAGTTAAATCAGTTAACTCCTTTTTCTACTCAAATTGAATCAGTTAACTCCTTATTTTACTCAAATTAAATATGTTAACTCCCTTTAATTTGGAAATCTTCTTTTATGACTGAACTTCACCTTTAATCCTGACCATTGATTGAAATCGATCTCAACCATTGATGAATTCCAAGAAAGTCTATTTAAGAGACCCTCATCTCTTCATTTTGAAAGGTTGAATGAGAATTTGCATCGAATTGTTGCTGGAATTCATACTCACATTTGGTCATATTCACATACGCAAAGATCAAGTTTGACCAAAAGTTGACCAGATTTAACCACGATTGATTTGAGTTGACCAATTTCGAAAAGAATTTTGAAATAATTAAACGAAATTATTTAATTAAATGGAGTACTTACTTCTAATTAATTAAACAAAGTTATTTAATTGAATGAGAAGTCATAGTTAATTAATTAAATGAAGTTATTTAATTAAATAAGAAAAATGTTTCTAATTAATTAAAGATTATTTAATTAAATAGAAAAAGTAATTATGAGAGCATATCTCATTTTATTAAATTAAATATCTCAACAAAATCTCTCTTCAGTTCAAAAAGGGAAATTTTCAGTTCACTGTTGATCAAAAATGAGTTAAATCAGTTAACTCTTTTTTCTACTCAAATTGAATCAGTTAACTCCTTATTTTACTCAAATTAGATATGTTAACTCTCTTTAATTTGGAAATCTTCCTTTATGACTAAACTTCACCTTTAATCCTGACCGTTGATTGAAATCAATCTCAACCGTTGATGAATTTCAAAAAATTCTATTTAAGAGACCCTCATCTCTTCATTTTGAAAGTTTTAATGAGAATTTGCATTGAATTGTTGCTGGAATTCATACTGACATTTGCTCATATTCACATATGCAAAGATCAATTTTGACCAAAAGTTGACCAGATTTAACCATGGTTGACTTGAGTTGATTTGTTTCGAAAAGAATTTTGATGTAATGACCCACCAAGGTATCCAAATTTTTTTTTACTAAGTTTGCTAAACAATATATTTTTTTTTAAAACATAAAAGCAAAACCATTCATAACATTTGCGGAAGCGATAGTAACATTCAACTGAAAATAACATAACAAATTACATTCTTTAAAGATCTCTTAATGTTGAATCACATCTAAATTAACTATTCATCTAACATCACATCCTTATGAAATAACAATGATATATCCAATGTTCTTAAACAATATTACAAGAGTCCTTATTAGTAATCCCATTTTAGATTGTTCAATCATCCACTGTACATGTTACAAGGTATGAAAAGCTTAAAAGAATAAACATCCGTGTAAGTAAAGTACATCATCATCTAATATTAATCCATGATGCAATTAAAGTAAATGAAACCACATATCATACATGTTACATCATCACAAAAGATATAAACATCCATCATAAAAGATAACCATATATCACAAACATAATAACTACGTGCACGGTTCCTCCTAATCGTTAATAGCATCATTAGACCATTGTGGATCCTAGCCATCCCTCCGTGTGTAACATTCTAAAGCACCGAAGAGATCATCGGTATTAACATAGTAGGAATGTCACTCCTAAAAACATCCTACTAACATGCAAAGTAAAGCATAAGATAACATCATCTAACGTATGCAAATCATCAATATAAGAAACATACCAATAAATACATCCATCATAAATTATATCATCTATCATAATGATCCAAGAACATAATGAAGATAAATACCAACCAAGAAAGCATCAGCCACGGTGTCTCTAACGGATCTCAAATGATAAGAGTGATAAAACACTACCACCCGACCGCGTGGAACCTAAGTGGTCCACTCCCACCATGCTGAGGAGACAATCTCAAGTCCCAAACAGGCTATTAAAACCATAAAGTATAAATCTCTATAAGTCTAGGAATCTTAAAAGTATACTCACTCAAAGGTTCCAAGCACAAAATTGACTTTTAATCCCAGAGGCACACAAAGACATGTAGGAAACCTACTATGCAAGCGAGAAAGTGTCATCGCAATTATCATGTACAAGTTACCCTAGCAGTTAGCTAAACTTCACAGGTCCATACTGATCTCATGCGGCCACTAGTATCCTCTCATACTGACGAGGCATACTACGAAATGCAAGGTCGCAACTATGTGTTCTCACTATTCCCATCCTAGCCTATACAAGCACTCAAGGCATGGGCAAGAACATCAAAAAAATTATCTTTTTAGGTTCATTTAATCTCCATTTAGTGTGTAAATGTTATCACTTATTAACCAAACTTATAATGAGTTACCTTGGTAGTCACTTAGGGCCCCGACCCCCATTGCAAGCCACTTCCCGACACTACAAGTAGATTACCTACCCTAAGCTCATGGAATCATAAAATCACCACAGTCCTGTACAAGTGACTGTAAAGAAAATCCAAAAGATAATATAAAAAGAATCATCAAATATCCACAATATAAGCATCAAATACCCATAATAAGAATCATCAAATCTCCAAGATAAGAATCATCAAATCTCCACGAGCATCTGAAAAGCATCCATAAAAAATCATGACCACAATAATTCTCTATTGGAAAGTGAAGGCATCACTAATAATCATAATAATCATTGGTTCTCAATAACCAAAATATATCTCAAAATAAATCACAATATCTATTGGTTCTCAACCAGCAACCAAGAATATCTCAATATCATACTGATCGAAGACTCCAAAATGGTTGAGTCAAAACATTCACAACATGACATCATCAAGAAATAAATCCACATTTCAGTCCCATCATGGTGACTAGAAAATAATTCAAGGATTACTGATCAATGACTCAAAAATAATTAGCACGGGTGTCTCATACACATACATCTCAGCTTCACACATGAAGACTAATGAACAATAACAATCAGTAAATACAAACATTTCATAGAGCATATGATCACATTACCATGGTTAGGCTTATAAAGATTGAGACCAATTAAGATCAACATGCCAACACATCTCATAACCTTCGAGCCTCTAGTCACAACCTAGGATTGGTCAACACTAATCAACCCAAAACCCAAAACAAGAAGCATATAGAATACACGATGCAAACACATATTTTGGTTTACTAAATTCACATAGTTGAATAATGTGTAGGGGTTTTCAATTTTTTGTTTACAAGTAAACTTTCTAGTGTCTTAAGTTTCATCATTTGATCTACAAGTCAACCCAATTGTTCTCCGATAGCATTATCCTTCCATTATTAAAAATTACATTCTAAGAATAACTTAAGGATAAATATTCACTAAACTTATCATTATTGACTTTTAATTAAATTGCCCTCTATATTTAACTATGATCCATATTCTAATTGATTAACTCTTCTGTAATGTTACTTTAACTTTTCAACATAATCAAGGATCATTATTCGTTATATTATAAGAGGACCAGTTATCATTCTTTGAATAAGAGATTATAACTTTATTAGAACAATCAATTAATATTGGTTCACAATCCTTGACCTTTTATCATCCTAATAATTCTTAATTATATATTACTAAGTCTACACCATTAAAATATCTAAAGTCATTATTCCAGTCATCGGAATAAGACCTATCAACTTTGATATCAGTATTTCTACAATCTTATTAAAAGAATTATA
The DNA here is from genome assembly GCA_028749045.1 of Cupressus sempervirens. Classification (NCBI taxonomy): domain Eukaryota; kingdom Viridiplantae; phylum Streptophyta; class Pinopsida; order Cupressales; family Cupressaceae; genus Cupressus; species Cupressus sempervirens. The sequence continues at coordinate 116,964,019 of CM053783.1, forward strand.
TCAATTAAATCTCTATTACATAACTTAATTATTAATTAAAATCCAATTAGCTCTAGTTAATTGATTTAATTAATAATTTCACAATCAAACTATCAACCCAATGAGTATTAGTTGACTAACAATAGTTTGTACGTCAAAGTCAACTTCAATCCAATACACAAATATTAATTTTTTAATAATATTAATAATATTAATAAGTTATTTTGAAAATCTTATCCATAATGACTACATTCATCTTTCTTAACGATTTCGTATTAATGATAATCATTTCAAGTTAAAACTCTATCGCATGATATAATTATATTGACAACTCAATGAATATCAATTGATTAAAATGAATTATAATCCAACTCCAAAAATTATTATCTTTTACAAAACTTCAATCAATAAGTAATCTCCACTAGATTAATTCTAATCAAATTTATTGATATCTATTTAAACCATTATTTATTAATAGTTTGCTAGTCTTTATAAACATTAATAAATAATAAACTCCTCAAACTATAAATACTCGATCTATAAAATCCTTTCATAAACTCATTAGTTAATATTTGGCTAACTGTTAACTTCATTAAGGTATTCAAACGTATTAACCAATAACATAATAATTCAGTCTTAATCCAATATCATTTAGAGTTTCTAAATTTAAATTAACATAATATAAATTATCATCTTACAATTATTTAATTAATATTAAAATCAACCATTAGACTCCATTTTCTAATATTTTGTTTATATAAACGTTGTTTGAAAAAGATCCCTATCACAAACCAATAAGACTCATTGTAGATTTTAACATGAATAATCTTCAAATTCTTAACATTATCATCTCCATTAAACAACTCTAAAATTGTTTAATATATATTAAATAGTATTCAATATACATTATAAAAAGTCCACTATATAAACTATATTAAAATCTCTTTTATTTTAATTTCCTCTCATTTAAAAATCCATTTACTTAGATTGACTAATAATTAATTACACTTCTTCTACTATTAACTAATCTTAATTAAATTTGATTTAATTAGATTAGATAATAAACTATATAAAACTAATGCATATTAATAAGATTCTAATAAGGGAAGATTGAAATAATATCTTAATTCATTCTATGCTTTGATATATTATTTTTGTGAAGTTTAAGCATTAAGAACTCTTGGTTATGAGAAATAGAGAAATATCTGTCCTTGAATAAAATAGTCTCAGTACGACAGCCATATCTCCCTAATGAACCATTAGATCGGGCTAAAATTTAAATATGTTGGAGAGGGCCAAGTTGTGTCACTTCTGACTGGAGCGATCGAATAAATTTGATCACGATAAAAAGTTATAAATGACTGAGTTCGGGTCTATTCAAGGGGTAGCGACAAGACAATTTGTGATGAATTAAGAATTTTCTCTTAAAATAATTGCTCATTAATTTCTAAATAGGTTTGATTATAGATTAAGAAATCTTTTTATCAAATCTATTTATCAATTTAATTCTAATTCGAACCTAAACCCGTTTAGATCTAATTTCTTCCTTAATTTGATTTAGGGTTTTCTAATGTTTTCTTTGCAACTCTACATATCTAGATTCCAATTTAATTGTAGATTCATTCACAAGAGTATACAGACACATATAACAGACATGATGAAGACAAGAAGAGAAATAGTGCAAAGAGAATATGTGAATATCACGAGTGCACCTAAACACTAATGCTAATCTGCCATGCCTCAGAAGTCCATAGAAAATCTCTTCCTTCTCCATCATTCGCAATTCCTCCAAGATCCAAGCCAACTGAATCCTTCAAGTGACTAGAAGTGCTAGAAGAACCATAGAAGCATGTAGAAAATATATGAGAATGTAGAAGCATATGATCTCAATGAATGTAAGCTTTGAAGCTTTCATTTTAGCTTGAAGCTTGTAGCTTGTAGCTTTCATTCAGCTTGTCCAAACACACTAGGAGAGCCTCTATTTAAAGGCCTCTAAGATGCATCTAGAGTGTCTCTAAAAACAATTAGAAGATAAATATGACAACCAAGCATGAGTCTTCTCCAACCTTCTAAATGAGTCATAAGGTTGTAGACACCATGTGCTCAAATAAAATGCTAACTCCTAAGTGTAGACAACTTATGTATTCTTAGAGTGCAATCTCCTGTGTTGTCTATATGACATCTTTCGAGAATTTGCCAACTCCTATGTGAGAAAATATTAATATAATGCACATTAATTAATTTAATATTTACTTTTACTCTTTCCAATTTAATTTATTTATATACTAAATCTCATGCACTTACTTTAATAATTCCACTTTTCAATCTTAATATATTTATATTTTAATCACATGAAATCTAGAATCTTTTAATAATTTTAAATATATTTTCCACTTTTAAATTTCATTTTCAAAACTTAATTGCTAAAATATTTGTTAGCTTTAATAATAATATTATTTAGTCATTTATTTAAAAATAAAATCCAAATATATTATTATTAAAATAAATATTGTCACATTCCAAATTTAAACTTTTAACTTTTTATTTTCAAATTTAATTATTTTATTTAATTAAGTTTTCAATTAATTAAATAAAATAAATATGAAAATATCATATTAATTTTTCATTTAATTAAACCATTAATTAAATCTTTTTAATTAGGCTTAATTAATAGAAAATACATCAAAGACTCATAAGGTAAAAATATGAAAACCCTTCATAGCCAAAATACATACAAAATCAAACCAAGGATTTAAATCATGAATTATGTCATCCAACGTATTTGGAGGGTACTCAACTTAGATACTTGTCCTAATTTTTCAATTAGAACAAATGGCTTAAAGGGTTGGGATTTGGATTTGAGAATTTATCTCCCCTCTCTTATCATTGAGATAGTGTGATAGGGTACGCTCATCTTGGTAATTCAGAGAAGTCGATACCCGGTACCTACAATCTACATAAAAACCATGCATGTACAAATACAATATACTAAACTAAATAGGCAATGGCAGGAAGTGGTGAATCGTGTAGATCCCGACTAGCAAGTGATTACAACTCCCTTCCTTAACCACATCAGACACGCCATACAAAAGCAAACACGCAGACCATACACATGCAAGTATGGGGTAAGTATCCATAAGAAAACACATATGATAATAATTCATCTTACTAATCATCATTAATAACTACAAATATGAAAAATAATCATCCTGCATACATGAAATGCAAAATCTAAGTAATCTCATCACATATCAACTGAATCCATAGAACAATATCTGATAGTCTCAAAACAATGCTACTAATCAACAACATAAAACTAGCTCTAAAAGAGTTCAGCTACGAATACAAAATGCGAAGTAGAGGCAGGCACTACATTTGAAATAATTAAACGAAATTGTTTAATTAAATGGAGTACTTACTTTTAATTAATTAAACAAAGTTATTTAATTAAATGAGAAAGCCATTCCTAATTAATTAAATGAATTTATTTAATTAAATAAGAAAAGTGTCTCTAATTAATTAAAGATTATTTCATTAAATAGAAAAGGTAATTATGAGAGCATATCTCATTTTATTAAATTAAATATCTCAACAAAATCTCTCTTCAGTTCAAAAAGGAAAATTTCCAGTTCACTATAGATAAAAAATGAGTTAAATAAGTTAACTTCTCTTTCTACTCAAATTAAATCAGCTAACCCCTTATTTTATTCTAATTAAATCTGTTAATTCCCTTTAAATTGGAAATCTCCCTTTATGACTAAACTTCACCTTTAATCCTGACCGTTGATTGCAATCGATCTCAACCGTTGATGAATTTCAGGAAAGTCTATTTAAGAGACCCTCATCTCTTCATTTTGAAAGGTTGAATGAGAATTTGCATCTAATTGTTGCTAGAATTCATACTCACATTTGCTCATATTCACATACACAAAAATCAAGTTTGACCAAAAGTTGACCAGATTTAACTACAGTTGACTTCAGTTGACTAGTTTCGAAAAGAATTTTGAAATAATTAAACAAAATTATTTAATTAAATGGAGTACTTACTTCTAATTAATTTAAAAAAATTATTTAATTAAATGAGAAGCCATTCCTAATTAATTAAATGAAGTTATTTAATTAAATAAGAAAAGTGTCTCTAATTAATTAAAGATTATTTAATTAAATAGAAAAATTAATGATGAGAGCATATCTCATTTTATTAAATTAAATATTTCAACAAAATCTCTCTTCAGTTCAAAAAGGGAAATTTTCAGTTCACTATTGATAAAAAATGAGTTAAATTAGTTAACTCCTTTTTCTACTCAAATTGAATCAGTTAACTCCTTATTTTAGTCAAATTAAATCTGTTAACTCTTTTTAATTTGAAAATCTCTCTTTATGACTGAACTTCACCTTAAATCCTGACCGTTGATTGAAGTCGATCTCAACCGTTGATGAATTTCAAAAAAATCTATTTAAGAGACCCTCATCTCTTCATTTTGAAAGGTTGAATGAGAATTTGCATCGAATTGTTGTTGGAATTCATACTCACATTTGCTCATATTCACATACGTAAAGATCAAGTTTGACCAAAAGTTGACCAAATTTAACCACGGTTGACTTGAGTTGACTAGTTTCGAAAAAAAATTCAAATATTTAAACGAAATTAATTAATTAAATAAAGTACTTACTTCTAATTAATTAACCAAATTTATTTAATTAAATGAGAAGCCATTCCTAATTAATTAAATGAAGTTATTTAATTAAATAAGAAAAGTGTTTCTAATTAATTAAATAGAAAAAGTAATTATGAGAGCATATCTCATTTTATTAAATTAAATATCTCAACAAAATCTCTCTTCAGTTCAAAAAGAGAAATTTTCAGTTCACTATTGATAAAAAATGAGTTAAATCAGTTAACTCCTTTTCCTACTCAAATTGAATCAGTTAACTCCTTATTTTACTCAATTTAAATCTGTTAACTCAATTTAATTTGAAAATCTCCCTTTATGACTGAACTTCAACTTTAATCCTGACCGTTGATTGAAATCGATCTCAACTGTTGATGACTTCCAAGAAAGTCTATTTAAGAGACTCTCATCACTTCATTTTGAAAGGTTGAATGAGAATTTGCATCGAATTGTTGCTAGAATTCATACTCAAATTTGCTCATATTCACATACGCAAAAGTTGAGTTTGACTAAAAGTTGACCAGATTCAACCACGGTTGACTTGAGTTGACCAATTTCAAAAAGAATTTTGAAATAATTAAATGAAATTATTTAATTAAATGGAGTACTTACTTCTAATTAATTAAACAAAGTTATTTAATTAAATGAGAAGCCATTCCTAATTAATTAAATGAAGTTATTTAATTAAATAATAAAAGTGTCTCAAATTAATTGAAGATTATTTAATTAAATAGAAAAAGTTATTATGAGAGCATATCTCATTTTATTAAATTAAATATCTCAACAAAATCTCTCTTCAATTCAAAAAGAAAAATTTCCAGTTCACTATTGATAAAAAATGAGTTAAATTAGTTAACTCTTTTTTCTACTCAAATTGAATCAATTAACTCCTTATTTTACTCAACATAAATCTGTTAACTCCCTTTAATTTGGAAATCTCCCTTTATGACTAAACTTCACCTTTAATCCTAACCATTGATTGAAATCGATCTCAACCATTAATGAATTCCAGAAAAGTTTATTTAAGAGACCCTCATCTGTTTATTTTGAAAGGTTGAATGAGAATTTGCATCAAATTGTTGCTAGAATTCATACTCACATTTTTTCATATTCACATATGCAAAGATCAAGTTTGACCAAAAGTTGACTAGATTTAACCACGGTTGACTTGAGTTGACTAGTTTCAAAAAGAATTTTGAAATAATTAAACTAAATTATTTAATTAAACAGAGTACTTACTTCTAATTAATTAAATAAATTTTTTAATTAAATGAGAAGCCATTCCTAATTAATTAAATGAAGTTATTTAATTAAATAAGAAGAGTGTCTCTAATTAATTAAATAGAAAAAGTAATTATGAGAGCATATCTCATTTTATTAAATTAAATATCTCAACAAAATCTCTCTTCAATTCAAAAAAGGAAATTTTCAGTTCACTATTGATCAAAAATGAGTTAAATCAGTTAACTCATTTTTCTACTCAAATTGAATAAGTTAACTCCTTATTTTACTCAAATTAAATCTGTTAGCTCCCTTTAATTTGGAAATCTCCCTTTTATGACTGAACTTGACCTTTAATCCTGACCGTTGATTGAAATCGATCTCAACCGTTGATGAATTTTAAAAAAGTCTATTTAAGAGACACTCATCTCTTCATTTTGAAATGTTGAATGAGAATTTGCATCGAATTGTTGCTGAAATTCATACTCACATTTGCTCATATTCACATACGCAAAGATCAAGTTTGACCAAAAGTTGACTATATTTAACCACAGTTGACTTGAGTTGACTAGTTTCAAAAAGAATTTTGAAATAATCAAACAAAATTATTTAATTAAATGGAGTACTTACTTCTAATTAATTAAACAAATTTATTTAATTAAATGAGAATTTATTCCTAATTAATTAAATGAAGTTATTTAATTAAATAAGAAAAGTGTCTCTAATTAATTAAAGATTATTTAATTAAATAGAAAAAGAAATTATGAGAGCATATCTCATTTTATTAAATTAAATATCTCAACAAAATCTCTCTTCAGTTCAAAAAGTGAAATTTTCAGTTCACTATTGATCAAAAATGAGTTAAATCAGTTAATTCCTTTTTCTACTCAAATTGAATCATTTAACTCCTTATTTTACTCAAATTAAATCTGTTAAATCCCTTTAATTTGAAAATCTCCCTTTATAACTGAACTTCACCTTTAATCCTGACCGTTGATTTAAATCAATCTCAACCGTTGATGAATTCCAGGAAAGTCGATTTAAGAGACCCTGATGTCTTCATTTTGAAAGGTTGAATGAGAATTTGCATCAAATTGTTGCTGGAATTCATACTCACATTTTCTCATATTCACATATGCAAAAATCAAGTTTGAACAAAAGTTGACCAGATTTAACCACGGTTGACTTGAGTTGACTAGTTTCGAAAAGACTTTTGAAATAATCAAACGAAATTATTTAATTATTTAATGCCCCGCCAAGGGATCCAAAGAATTAACCTAAAACTTCACTAAGTTTGGTAACATTATTTTTTATAACATGAAAGTAAATACGACATATAACTTTCTACATAATAACGGAAGCAATAGCAATGTCCATCTAAAAGTAAACATAACATACATAACCGATTTCATTCTTTAAGAATCCCTTAACGTTGAGTTACATCTAAACTAACTAACATACATGAATCCATCTAATACAACATCCACATGAATAATAATGATAACTCCAATGTTCATACATTACATTTCCAAATGGTCAATCATCCACTGTACATGTCACAGGGTATGAAGGCTTAAAAGAATATACATATGTGAAATAAGGTACATCATCCTATTCAAATTTATGATACATCAAAGTAGAGATAATCACATGATACATCATCATAGAAGACATATACATCCATCATAAAGATCAAACAAAATAAACTAAGTGCACGGTTCCTCCCAACCGTTAATAGCATCATTAGACCATCGTGGGCCCTAGCCATCCCTCTGTGTGTAACATCCCAAATCACTGAAGAGATCATCGTTATTAACATAATAAGAATGTCACTCCTAACATATACAACATCATATGTAGGAAGTAATCTAACATGAAAATATAAGCATAAGATAACATCATCTAACATATGCTAATCATCAATGAAAGGATACATATCCACCATCACGAAGGACGCATCAGCCACGATGTCTCAATTAATCTCAAATGATAAGAGTGGAAAATACACTATCACCCGACCACATGGTATCTAAGTGGTCCACTCCCACCGTGTTGAGGAGATAATCTCAAGTCCCAAATAGGCTATCCATAACACATAACACAAATCTCTATAGTCTAGAAATCCTAAAAGTATACTAACTCAAAAGTTCCAACACACACAAAATCGACATCTAATTCCTAGAGGCACACAATGACATGTAGGAAACCCACTCTGCAAGTGGGAAAGTGTCATCGCATTTATCTCGTACAAGTTATTCTGGTAGTTAGCTAAACTCCACGGGTCCATACAGATCTCATGCGACCACTAGTATCCTCTCATATTGACAAGGCATACTATGGAATGCAAGGTCGCAACTATGCATTCTCACTACTCCCATCCTAGCCTATACAAGCACTCAAGGCATTGGTGAGAACCAAAACTCTTATGTTTTTAGGTTCATTTAGTTAGTATTAGGTGTGAATGTTATCACTTATTAATCCAACTTACAATGAGTTACCCTGGCAGCCTCTTAGGGCCCCGGCCTCCATTGCAAGCCACTTCTCAACACTACAAGTAGATTACCTACCCTAGGCTCATGGAGTCATAAATCACCACAGTCCTATACAAGTGATTATAAAGAAAATCCAAAAGTAATTCATAAAAAGAATCATCAAATATCCATAATAAGAATCATCAAATCTCCAAGATAAGAATCATCAAATCTCCATGAGCATCCGAAAAGCATCCATAGAAAATCATGACCACAACAGTTCTCTATTGGCAACTGAAGGCATCACTGATAATCATAAGTATCCATTGGTTCTCAATAATCAAAATATATCTCAAAATAAATCACCATAATCATTAGTTCTCAACAAGCAACCAAGAATATCTCAATATCATACTGATCAAAGACTCCAAAATGGTCGAGTCAAACATGTCACAACATGACATCATCAAGAATAAATCCACATTTTAGTCCCATCATGGTGACTAGAAAGTAATCTAAGGATAATTTATTGATGACTCAAAAATGATTAGCTCAAGTGTCTCATATGCATATGTCTTAGCTTCACACATGAAGACTGATGAACAATAACAATCAGTAAATACAAACATTTCATAGAGCATACGATCACATTATCATGGTTGGGCTTATAAAGATCGAGACCAAATAAGATCAACATGCCATCACATCTCATAACCCCTAAGCCTCTGGTAACAACCTAGGACTGGTCAACACTAGTCAACCCAAAACCCAAAACAAGAAGCATAGAGAATACACAATGCAAACACATGTTTTGGTTTTGCTATCTTACATAGTTGAATCAAGTGTAGAGGTTTCCAGTTTTCTGTTTGCAAGTATATTTTCAAGTGTCTTAAGTTTCATCATTTGACCTACAAGTCAACCCATGTGTTTCCCGATAGCATTATCCTTTCATTATTAAAAATTACATTCTAAGAATAGCTTAAGGGTAAATATTTACTTATTAAATCATTTGCTTTATTTGCTAAGATCCATAGTACTAATTGGATAACTCTTCCTTAATGTTACTTCTACGTTTCATAATCAAACGACCATTATTCATTTATAAAAGAATCAATTATCAATCTTCGAATAAGAAGAAGATAACTTTATTTATCTCAATCCATTAACATAGGTACACCATCCATGACCTATTACATCTTAGTAGTTTTCAATTAGAAACTTAATTAAGTATTACTAAAGTTTGATTCTTTTAATTTAATCATTATCATCATTGACAACCATATACTATCTAAAGTCATAATTCAAGTCATAAGACTAAGACCTATCAACTTCAATATAGATATTCTACAATCTCGTTAAAATAATTATATCAAAATTACATAACTTAATTATTAATTAAATCTAATTAACTCTCATTAATTTATTTAATTAATAATTGTATAACCATAGGAACGTTCTAATTAACATCAGTTGACTAATAACTAACTAGAATTCTATAAGTTAAAAGTCACCTATAATTCAATACTCAAATGATTATATTAATAATTCAATAATAATAACTTGTTAATATTTAATGACAAACTATATTGGGAATCTTATTATTAAATCTTTAATGATCACATACATCACTCTGCAACAATGTTCTCATTTATATTTTAATAATAACAAGTTATAATAAATCCTCAATACCAGATATTATTATCTCAAATAAGTTTTCCCTATGTACGTTGATTCAGTTAACTGATAATTCTCCAAATTATTAACCAATTCAATTTGATTAATATCTTTTACAGTACTTCGATCATTAACTAATCTCCTTTAGAGTAACTCTATTCATATTAGTTGATAACTATTTAAACTATTTATACTATTATTTATTAATAGTTTGTTAGACCTAACAAACATTAATAAATAATAAACTTATTGCAACTATAAATAATCAATCTAGAGAACTTTTACATAGAACTTCATTAGCTAACTCTTAATACCATTAAGGTATTCAAACCTATTAACCAATAACATAATGATTCAATCTTAATCCAATATCATTTAGAATTTCTAAATTTAAATCAACATAATATAAGTTATCATCTTACAATTATTTAATCAATATTAAAATCAACCATTAGACTCCATTTTCTAATTGTTCTAATAATATTTTGTCTATACAAAAGTTGTTTGAAAAAGATCCCTATCACAAACCAATAAGACTCATTGTATATTTTAACATAAATAACTTTCAAATTCTTAGCATTATCATCTTCATTAAACAACTCTAAAATTGTTTAATAGTATTCAATATACATTATAAAAAGTCCACTATATAAATTATATTAAAATCACTTTTCTTTTAATTCATTTACTTAGATTGACTAATAATTAACTACACTTCTTCTACTATTAACTAATCTTAATTAAATTTGATTTAATTAGATTAGATAATAGACCATATAAAACTAATGCATATTAATAAGATTCTAATAAGGGAAGATTGCAATAATATCTTTAATTCATTAAATAATCTCCAATAGATTATCTCTAATCAAATTTGTTGATAACTATTTAAACCATTATTTATTAATTGTTTGTTAGACCTAACAAACATTAATAAATAATAAACTCATCAAACTATATTTCCATAAGTCTCATTAGTCATTATTTAACTAACCTTTAAGGCATATGTCATGCCCAAAAGTAAGGGCAAAAACACACAATTTTTTTTTTTTGAACTAATTAAGATGATAGGGTCGACAATGTTCATATGATCATCTAAGATTAAATAAGATAACATGGTCGTAGAAATTTTAAAGGGTTAACTAATGGAATTAATCATGAGCAATTGCTACAACCTTAAGGATGATCTAATTAACTAGGTCCTTGATACTAAATTGATAACTTGAACATCACTACAACTTAATCATTTGCTCTAGGCTTAACATTAATTAATTAACTTCTTTCAACTTCATTCTCATTTTGTTATAAAATTTTAATCCAAATTCCAACTAATATTTAATGTACACATCATAGGGATAACAATATTATTGACTATACAATCTACGTATTAATTATCCAATTTATTTCCTTGTTCTCATATCAATCTAATTTATATCAATCTATTGTTCACTATAGGAACTGGAGGTAGGAATTATTTCAACTAAATCCATAAGTAGGACTAAACTTAATTTGAACTATATTAAATTTGTGATCACGTTAATAATGCCAATACTAAAGTCCACCTAACTGAATTTTTTTATATATAAAAAAACATTATGATGCTAACACAAATATACTTGAATCTTGAATACTCTAATTTGAATTGCTATTGAGTTAAACTAATTTATAGATAATGCAAATTTCAAATTTGACTTTTAAATTAGAACAATTAAGATTATCTAACAACTAGTTACCACTCTAAACTAACATCATTTAAAACATTAGACTTAAAGTTTAACTAACCTAACTTAAGTATTTAGGTTTAAAACAATATTACTACACTAATCAACTACTAAAAAACATTATACCACCTTCTAAGAATCCCACATATATATAAAACTACTTATTAATATAAACAAAATTACAATCAAAACTAAAGAGAATAACTAAATTTAATCTATCTAATTTGGTGCAGTCCTATCTTACACTAGCTCCCTACTAATGATACACCTAACAACTAACTACTACCCTAATTAATAATCTAATTCTAAACTCATTTAAATCTATTAATAAAATTATCTATTAACTCAAGTAGATCTTATACTATCCTAACTAACTTACTAATACAACTTACTAACAAAACATGCATAAAGGAGAGGCAATAATAACCTACACTACCCCACTCATAACCTACGCTACCCCACCCTAGGCCTGCCCCATGCGCTGCCCAATGCCTACGCATGGCAGGCCTGTTCCCTATCTGTGTGGGAAAACGTCACGCAGGGGAAAAACTCTGCGATTGGAAAAGATCATGGGGGACAGGGAGTATAAACGTCCCTTCCCAAAATTTAAAACCTTACTTCCCCCCCACCCCCCCCCCCCCCCCCCCCCCCTCTGACAGAAGCAAGGTCAGCGTTAAGTGTGGAGGAGACGTGAGTTTCATAAAGGAGTTTTTTTCTTTTTTTTTTAAACATATTACTGCCCTCCCTTATGAAGGATCGAGCCTCTGTACTAGCAGTACTTACTGATAGGTGGGTGAAAGTTGTAATATATATATATATATATATATATATATATATATATATATATATATATATATATATATATATATATATTTTTTTTTTTTTTTTAAATTTTATTTTTTGAATTTCCTATATGATTCAACTTGCATCATAAGTTCTAAGGAATTAAATGCCAAAAGTTTTATAGTTGGGGTGTTGAATTTAAAAGTATTGTATATATATCTTTAGGTGTTATATATTCAAATTTATATAAGTCATTTTATTTAATGAATTAACAATGATTTTTGATTTGCAATTCAAGGGGAATATCTCATGAAATATTCTCTGTGACAAGGGAGTGGAAATAAACTTTCCCATACATTTTCCAGAGAGGTCTTTTAGGCCTGGAGGTGCACTTTTTTTGAAAGCCAATTTTGGCTAAGAGTTGGCATTTTTTTTTGATATACATCTTTATCTCAATAATGCATTCCAATCTAATGACAACATGAATTGTTACAACCAGCATCAAATTCCAAGGTTATGCAAGGGTATATTTGTGTCTTACATCTCATAATTTTGATTTATTTGTTCACTACATCACAATGGTGAATCTTCCTTCTATTTGAATTTAAGGAATGCATGATCTTTAGATCAATTGTTTATATTCAACATGAAACTTGGCAATGAAGGAGTTAACTTGTGGATCTTATCAAGGAATCATGAACCTAAATTCAGAAATACAAAAAAATGGTGATGAATAATTCTTATCAAATTCAATTGTATCATTATTGTAACTTATCAATGAAAATGCTAGCTTGGTGATCACAATATAGGATTGATATTATAATAAAGTAATGTTCAACATTGAATTGAAATTTCAACACATCCAATTGCCTTTTTACTATTATAATTGAAACTCATATTTCCCATTTTTAAACATTTACTACCATTCTAATTTTCTCACAACATATGCAAAAAATGAAATCACATGAGATCAAAACGAGGAGGTATTCATGATCATATTCTTTCTCTATTATTCATCCTGATTCAAGGCTCCATCGGGAAAGAACCAGTAAGAAAACCCGATGTCTTTGCCACTACATCAAAATCAATTACAATTTACATAATATCACAACTCATTGAGTTTTCTTCAAGGCTTCCACAAGAGACTTTTATCAAATGACTTCATTGCATCAAGAGTAAACATGGAAGATACAAGAAACAACACAAGGAGATAAGCAAAATGAAAATACATTCCCACCCAGTTGCACAATAGGTCCAACAATGAACCAATATAGGGGAAAGGTGAATTTTCTCAATAGGAGAAGTCAATCACCATACCTTCACTTAGCCCTTTTAGGGCTTAAAACTTCAAGAATTTCCATTCTTTCTCAAGGCCCTTTCGAGGCTATATCCACAAAGATTTTCATTCTTTACCACATTCAAGAATTCTCAATAACAATAAAGTATGGGATGACAAGTAGGGGCCCATGCACCCTACCCTTTTTCCCTCCTCTCTCCATGAGAGGAGACTCTACACTATTGAGGTCCAACTAATGCCCTTTCTCCAAGCATGGCCACTTCTTCCCTATCCAAGGGTGAGTGTTGCCAAATACATCCCCATGAAGATCTCTCAAAAAAACAATCAACACGCCAAGAAGGCATAAGAATAACATCAAAGAAAACAAGATAAAATCCCTCCCAATACCACCCTCAACACACAAGCAAGGAATGCATATCTACACAATGTCTCCAACATGATTCAACAAGATTCAAAGCATGAACACACATAAAGAACCATTCATGGAGTAAAGAACTCCTACCTTCATAAAAGAGTTATGGCTATGGTGGTTTGAGAAGAGCTTCCCTTTTTCTTTCTTCAATCTTCAAGGCTTCCTCCAAAACTAGAGGATTGGGTGACCAAAAACCAAATTTCCCCCAAAAGGCCTCTAAGTATGGTCCTTAACTCCACAAAGATTCAAGTAACTCAATATGGTGGTTGGTTTTACTAACCCAAGTAAAGAACAACCCATTTTCGAAATCAGCCTATAATAGGGTTTTTAAGAGACCCTAAGAGTCAACCTAGGAGGCTAAAGGGTTGGAAAGTACCCCCACTCATACCCTTACCCATAGGGGTACTTAAATTTAATAATTCTAAGCCTTTAAAGGCTTATTAGGAACAATTAAAAGTTAGGAGAATAGTAAGATCAAATTACATCCTTTAAAGAACTAAAATATAAGGCTAGTACAAAATTAACAAGTAGTTTAGCTCTACTTTTATATTTTATTTTATTTTTTTGTCGTCTCGGCTAATTTTCCTGCACACTCATTGCACACATTAGTAGATCCAAAACCACATGCATAATGCGAATTACATATTAGAGGAATAATATAAATTAAATCATCCATTTCTTAATAAATAGCTGTTTATCAAATTCTACTCATATTTCTAACCTGTCGACTTGCATAACCAAATGTGTTAGCATTGCACACATTTTCTTTCATCATTATACATATTTATAAGCATTAAATGACAAAATCAAATAACTGAAGTAAGCATCACAAATCGCAAAATAGCATAACAATGTTCAGTATTTCCAATAATGTTCTAACATGTCAGCATGAGTATCAAAATAACAATGTATCATCGGTGCTAGGATGGGTCAAGGTGAGGCCTCACAGCATATCAATAATTCAAATCGTAGCTATGTTATAACAATGTTATAATGTAACTATGACTCCTTGTCAATATAATAATTCTTATTTAAATCTAAATCCAATATCATTAAAATTTGAGTCTCTTAATAATCATCATTAAACACTTTTACCACCTCTTAACTATATATTAAATAGTATTTAATATACATTAAATAATTAATATTAAAAGTCATCCATTCTCTATTGAACTCAATCTCTATCCATCAGCTCCATCCACAAACTTTTCATTAAAAATCTCCATTAATTCATTTAGAACATTCTTATTAGTCTTTAGACTAATTAAATAATTATTAAATTATAATTATATTACTTTGATATATTATTTTTGTGAAGTTTAAGCATAAAGAACTCTTAGTTATGAGAAATGAAGAGACATCCGTTCTTGAATAAAATAGTTTCAGTAGGACGGCCATAACTCGCTAATGAACCGTTGGATCGGGCTGAAATTTAAATATATTGGAGACAACAAATTTGTGCCGATTCTGACTGGAGTGATCGAATAAGTTCGATCCCGATAAAAAGTTATGAATGATTGAATTCGGGTCTATCTAGGGGGCAGCGACAAGACAATTTGTGATGAATTAAGAATTTTGTCTTAAAATAATTGTTCTCTAAATTTAACCATAAAAGGGTTTGTTCATATGCATCTAAAAATATAATTGATAGAAAGATTAAATCTAATCATTCAAATTTTCATCATAAAATTTTTATTTTAATTCCAAATCTTATCTATCTAATTGCACAATATAAATTCGAACCCAAACCCGATTAAGATTTAATTATTTCTCCTTAATTGGATCTAGGATTTTTCTATTATTTTCTTCTCATCCAAATAAAATATCTAGATTCCAATTTCAAATAGTAGATTCAATCACAAAGAGTGTTCAGACACATGAAATAGATATGATAAAGACAGGAAGAGAAAGAGTGCAAAGGAAATATGAGAATATCACAAGTGCACCTGGATACTGATGCTAATTTGCCATGCCTCAGAAGTCCATAGAAAATCCCTTCCTTCTCCATAATTCGCAATTCTTCTAAGAATCCAAGCCGATCGAATCCTCCAAGAGATTAGAAGTGCTAGAAGGAGCATAGAAGCAAGTAGAAAATATATGAGCATATGAATCTTCTCCCATGCATGTAAGCTTTGAAGCTTCTATTTTTTTGCTTGTAACTTGTGGCTTTCTTTAAGCTTGTAGCTTCCATTAAGCTTTTCTTTTAAGCTTCTATGAATGCCGGAATATCAAGAGCTCTCAAGAAACCTTTGGAATGCTTCTTGAAACCGCTTAAAGGTGTCACCAACTAAGCATGGGTCTTTTCCAATTCTTTTTTTAATGAGTCATAGAATAGTAGACACCTTGTGCTTAATTGATACACTAACCCCCATGTTGTTGACACATGTTAATTCCCATGCAAGCTTATAACTCCAATTTACTTTACTCTTTCCAATTTAATTTATTTATTAAGCCTCATGCACTAACTTTAATATCTCCACTTTTCAATCTTAATATATTTATATTTTAATCATATGAGATTTAGAATCTTTTAATAATTTAAGATATATTTTTCACTTTTAAATTTCATTTTCCAAAACTTTATTTCTAAAATATTTATTAGCTTTAGTAATAATATTATTTAGCCATCTATTTAAAAATGAGCTCCAAATATATTATTAAAATAAATATTGTCACATTCTAAATTTAATATTATAACTTTTATCTTCCAATTTAATTATTTTATTTAATTAATTTCTTAATTAATTAAATAAAATAAATATCAAAATACCATATTAATTTTCTATTAAATTAAATCATTAACTAAAATTTTTAATTAGGCTTAATTAATAGAAAATACTCCAAAGACTCACAAAGGTAAAAATACGAAAAACTCATCATAGCCAATATACATACAAATCAAACCAAGAGGTTTATATCACGAATTACATCATCTGACGCATTTGGAGGGTACTCAACTTAAATACTTGTCCTAATTTTTTCAATTAGAACAAATGGCTTAAAGGGTTGAGATTTGGACTTGAGAATTTATCTCCCCTCTCTTATCATTGAGATAATGTGATAGGGTACGCTCATCTTGGTAATTCAGGAAAGTTGATACCCAGTACCTGTAATCTGCATAAAAACTATGCATGTACAAGCACAATATATACTAAACTAAACAGGCAATTGTAGGCAGTGGTGAAATGTGTAGATCCCGACTAGCAGGTGACTACGACTCCCTTCCTTAACCACATCAGACACACCATACAAAAGCAAACACACAAAGCAAACACGCACACCATACACATGCAAGTATGGAGTAAGTATCCATAAGAAAATACATGATAATAAATCATCTTACTAATCATCATTAATAGCTGCAAACACTGAAAATAATCATTATACATACATGAAATGTAGAGTCTAAGTAATCTCATCACATATCAACTGAATCCATAGCACAATATCTGATAATCTCATAATAATGTTACTAACCATCAAAATAAAACTAGCTCTGAAAGAGTTCAGCAATGATAATAAAATGCGAACCAGAGGCAGACACTACAAATTAAATGGAGTACTTACTTTCAATTAATTAATCAAAGTTATTTAATTAAATGAGAAGCCATTTCTAATTAATTAAATGAAGTTATATAATTAAATAAGAAAAGTGTCTCTAATTAATTAAAGATTATTTAATTAAATAGAAAAAGTAATTATGAGAGCATATCTCATTTTATGAAATTAAATATCTCAACAAAATCTCTCTTCAGTTCAAAAATGGAAATTTCCAATTGACTATTGATAAAAAATCAGTTAAATCAGTTAGCTACTTTTTCTACTCAAATTGAATCAGTTAACTCCTTATTTTACTCGAATTAAATCTGTTAACTCCCTTTAATTTGGAAATCTCTCTTTATGACTGAACTTCACCTTTAATCCTGACCGTTGATTGAAATCAATCTCAACCGTTGATAAATTTTAGAAAAATTTATTTAAGAGACCCTCATCTCTTCATTTTGAAAGATTGAATGAGAATTTGCATCGAATTGTTGCTGGAATTCATACGCAAAGATCAAATTTGACCAAAAGTTGACCAGATTTAACCACGGTTGACTTGAGTTCATTAGTTTCGAAAAGAATTTTGAAATAATTAAACAAAATTATTTAATTAAATGGAGTACTTACTTCTAACTAATTAAACAAAGTAATTTAATTAAATGAGAAGCCATTCCTAATTAATTAAATCAAGTTATTTAATTAAATAAGAAAAGTGTCTCTAATTAATTAAAGATTATTTAATTAAATAGAAAAAGTAATTATGAGAGCATATGTCATTTTATTAAATTAAATATCTCAACAAAATCTCTCTTCAGTTCAAAAAGAGAAATTTCCAGTTCACTATTGATCAAAAATGAGTTAAATCTGTTAACTCCTTTTTCTACTCAAATAGAATCAGTTAACTCCTTATTTTACTCAAATTAAATCTGTTAACTCCCTTTAATTTAGAAATCTCCTTTTATGACTGAACTTCACCTTTAATCCTAACCATTGATGAATTTTAGAAAAGTCTATTTAAGAGACCCTCATCTCTTCATTTTGAAAGGTTGAATGAGAATTAGCATCGAATTGTTGCTGAAATTCATACTCACATTTTCTCATATTCACATACGCAAAGATCAAGTTTAACTAAAAGTTGACCATATTTAACCACGGTTGACTTGAGTTGACTAGTTTCGAAATTTTTTTTGAAATAATTAAACATAATTATTTAATTAAATGGGGTACTTACTTCTAACTAATTAATCAAAGTTATTTAATTAAATGAGAAGCCATTCCTAATTAATTAAATAAAGTTATTTAATTAAATAAGAAAAGTGTCTCTAATTAATTAAAGATTATTTAATTAAATAGAAAAAGTAATTATGATAGCATATCTCATTTTATTAAATTAAATATCTCAACAAAATCTCTCTTCAGTTCAAAACAGGAAATTTCGAGTTCACTATTGATAAAAAATGAGTTAAATTAGTTAACTCCTTTTCCTACTCAAATTGAATCAGTTAACTCTTTATTTTACTCAAATTAAATCTGTTAACTCCCTTTAATTTGGAAATCTTCCTTAATGACTGAACTTCACCTTTAATCCTGATCGTTGATTGAAATCAATCTCAACCGTTGATGAATTTCAAGAAAGTCTATTTAAGAGACCCTCATCTCTTCATTTTGAAAGGTTGAATGAGAATTTGCATCGAATTGTTGTTGGAATTCATACTTTCATTTGCTCATATTCACATATGCAAAGATCAAGTTTGACCAAAAGTTGACCATATTTAACCACGGTTGACTTGATTTGACTCGTTTTGAAAAGAATTTTGAAATAATTAAATGAAATTATTTAATTAAATGGAGTACTTACTGCTAACTAATTAAACAAAGTTATTTAATTAAATGAGAAGCCATTCTTATTTAATTAAACAAAAAAAGTGTCTCTAATTAATTAAAAATTATTTAATTAAATAGAATATGTAATTATGAGAGCATATCTTATTTTATTAAATTAAATATCTCAACAAAATCTCTCTTCAGTTAAAAAAGGGAAATTTCCAGTTCACTATTGATAAAAAATGAGTTAAATCATTTAACTCCTTTTTCTACTCAAATTGAATCAGTTAACTCCTTATTTTACTCAAATTAAATCTATTAACTCCCTTTAATTTGAAAATCTCCCTTTATGATTGAACTTCACCTTTAATCCTCACCGTTGATTGAAATCAATCTCAACTGTTGATGAATTCCAAGAAAGTATATTTAAGAGATAGTCATCTCTTCATTTTGAAAGGTTGAATGAGAATTTGCATCGAATTGTTGCTAGAATTCATACTCACATTTGCTCATATTCACATATGCAAAAATCAAGTTTGACCAAAAGTTGACCTGATTTAACCACGGTTGACTTGAGTTGAGTAGTTTTGAAAAGAATTTTGAAATAATTAAATGATATTAATTAATTAAATGGATTACTTACTTCTAACTAATTAAACAATGTTATTTAATTAAATGAAAAGCCATTCTTAATTAATTAAATGAAGTTATTTAATTAAATAAGAAAAGTGTCTTTAATTAATTAAAGATTATTTAATTAAATAGAAAAATTAATTATGAGAGCATATCTCATTTTATTAAATTAAATATATCAACAAAATCTCTCTTCAGTTCAAAAAGGGGAATATCCAGTTCACTATTGATAAAAAATGAGTTAAATCAGTTAACTCCTTTTTCTACTCAAATTGAATCAGTTAACTCTTTATTTTACTCAAATTCAATATGTTAACTCCCTTTAATTTGGAAATCTCCATTTATGAATGAACTTCACCTTTAATCCTGACCGTTGATTGAAATCGATCTCAACCTTTGATGAATTCTAGGAAAGTCTATTTAAGAGACCCTCATCTTTTCATTTTGAAAGGTTGAATGAGAATTTGCATCGAATTGTTGCTGGAATTCATACTCACATTTGCTCATATTCACATAAGCAAAGATCAAGTTTGACCAAAAGTTTACCAGATTTAACAATGGTTGACTTGAGTTGACTAGTTTCGATAAGAATTTTGAAATAATTAAACAAAATTATTTAATTAAATAGAGTACTTACTTCTAACTAATTAAACAAAGTTATTTAATTAAATGAGAAGCCATTCCTAATTAATTAAATCAAGTTATTTAATTAAATAAGAAAAGTGTCTCTAATTAATTAAAGATTATTTAATTAAATCGAAAAAGTAATTATGAGAGCATATCTCATTTTATTAAATTAAATATCTCAAAAAAATCTCTCTTCAGTTCAAAAAAAGAAATTTCTAGTTCACTATTGATCAAAAATGAGTTAAATTAGTTAACTCCTTTTTCCACTCAAATTGAATCAGTTAACTCCTTATTTTACTCAAATTAAATCTGTTAACTCCCTTTAATTTGGAAATCTCCCTCTATGACTGAACTTCACCTTTAATCCTAACCGTTGATTGAAATCGATCTCAACCATTGATGAATTCCAAGAAAGTCTATTTAAGAGACACTGATCTCTTTATTTTGAAAGGTTGAATGAGAATTTTCATCGAATTGTTGCTGGAATTCATACTCACATTTTCTCATATTCACATATGCAAAGATGAAGTTTGACCAAAAGTTGACCAGATTTAACCACGGTTGACTTGAGTTGACTAGTTTCGAAAAGAATTTTGAAATAATTAAATGAAATTATTTAATTAAATGGAGTACTTACTTCTAAATAATTAAACAAAGTTATTTAATTAAATGAGAAGCCATTCCTAATTAATTAAATGAAGTTATTTAATTAAATAAGAAAAGTGTCTCTAATTAATTAAAGATTATTTAATTAAATAGAAAAAGTAATTATAAGAGCATATCTCATTTTATTAAATTAAATATCTCAACAAAATCTCTCTTTAGTTCAAAAAGGAAAATTTTCAGTTCACTATTAATCCAAAATGAGTTAAATCAGTTGACTAATTTTTCTACTCAAATTGAATAAGTTAACTCCTTATTTTACTCAAATTAAATCTATTAAATCCCTTTAATTTGGAAATCTCCCTTTATGACTGAGTTTGAAATGTCCCTTTACTAATTTTGCATAGTGTTTCTAGCCTGAAATCAGATCTTTAAAATCAAACAACCAATATTACAAAGATCTACCAACTTCCCAATAAAACCCAAATCGGGTATGTCCAAATTAGTGCCAAAAAACTTCACAACTTCACAAATTATTAATAAATCTGAGAATGGACATTTTTACAGAAATTTTAGCAGCATAACAGCCTACAAAATGACATTTCTAGGTTTGTATAGCCTTTACACAACAACTCACAAATGTAGGACAAAACTATGCTCGATCGGGCTCCCGAAATTAACACACAATGCCTGGAAACACCACAAAAACACTCATAAACTATCTCAAAAGTTTAATCATGACCCAATACATATATTCAACTCTATTTTAACATCTTAAAGTCTAAAATACAGCAGCAACCCAAACTGATATGAAACACTCAACTGAAAACACCAAACTCAAACCAAAAACAACCCCGAAAACCCACAAATCGGCACTATTCAGCACAAAGGAAAACTCTGTATGAGCATGCACATGAAATGGCTTCAAACTCCCATCCTTAGCCTTCCTAGAAATCTACAAACTCTCGTTCTTAGGTCTCCTTCTCCACAGGTTTGGCGGCCTCTGAACAACAACAAGAAAATTAGCAAAAATCGAGTTCTGGAATGAGCCCAAAATGCCTCCAAACCCCTTTAAAAGAGGGAATAACCCTAACTCACGTCCAAGAGGGGTTAATAAAATATAATTTAATAATAATTTTTATTTATTAGTCCATTGGTTTCCAAAGATTAGCCCCTTTTTCTGAAACTTCACCTTTTTGGAGCCTGCCTGCCTTAGCAATGTTTTTTTTTTTTTAATTATTTGAATAGGGGACATGACAAGTCCTCCCCTCCCAAATATTGCTTGTCCTCAAGAAATGAAGGTTGGAATTCTCAAAAATATGTGCTCCTTCCCAAGTTGCATCCTCTAGTGGTAATCCTTTTCATTTGACCAAATGCTCTATGACGCTCCTATTTCTCAACCTTTTCTCTCTTGTATCCAAAATCTCTTCTGGTATCAAAACTAATTTCCCTTCATCATCAAGAGGTGGTAATTCTATAGATACTATGGTTTGCTGGCCTAGAACCTTCTTTAATCAAGATACATGAAAAATATTATGTATTTTTCTGTTTGGTGGGAGCTCCAATTCATAAGCTACCTCTCCTAACTTCTTGATGATTTTATAAGGCCCATAGAACCTTGGCTTGAGTTTCTCTGCCCCACTCCTCTTCAAGGTGCTTTGCTTATATGGTTGCAACCTAACAAATACCAAATCTCCCACCTCAAAAGATCTTTCAATCCTTTTCCTATCAGCATATATCTTTTATGGTTCTGTGCATGTTGTAAATTATTCTTACGGGACCTTATTATGTCTTGGCTTTTCTCGATGAAATCACTTGTTGTGGGTACTCTGCTATCAGAAAGTATTAGATCAACAAAGGAAAGGGCATCATAACCATAAAGAGAATGAAAAGGAGGCATACCAATAGACATGTGATGAGATGTATTGTAACAATACTCCCGTAGGTGTAACCATTTCACCCAAGCATGTTGTTGATTTGAAACATAGTTCCTCAAATATCCCTCTATCCATTTATTAACTATCTATGTTTGTCCATCTGTTTGAGGGTGATAGCTAGTACTGGGAGTGAGTTCAATTCCTGCCAAATGAAAGAGCTCCTTCCAAAAAGAGCTGAGAAATCTACTGTCCCAGTCATTAACAATGTTTTTAGGCAAACCATTAATCTAAAAAATTTCTTGAAGAACAATTCAACCACTTGTGATGCCTTGAAATCAGATGTGATAGGAAAGAAATGTGCATACTTAGTTAGTCTATCTACCACCACATATATGCAATCCTTACCTTGAACCTTGGGCAACCCAGTGATGAAATCCATGGAAATACTTTTCCATTTTTGTTCGAGAATAGGAAGTGGCTGCAACAACCCTGCAGGAAAATTTTGCTCACTCTTGCTTTGTTGGCATACCATACATTCCTTAATGTGTTTAAGGACATCCTCCTTCATACCCTTCCATGAAAACCACTCTCGAATTTGCCTGTATGTCTTGAAGTATCCCTGATGACCAGCCAAAGGTGTGTTATGAAAGGCCCTCAATATCCTCTCCTTAGATTTTGACCCTGGCACTAAGAAGATCCTATTCTTGTAATAAATCAATTCATCAACAACCTTGTACTTGTTATCATCCACTAACTTTCCCAAAATCTTGGTGGCAAATGAATCTTTAGCATACTCTAAAATTATGGAGACTTTCCAATCAGCAGAGATAGATGATAAGGAACACAAAGTGGGCTTTCTTGAGAGAGCATCAGCAACCACATTATTCTTTCCTTTCATGTATTCAATATCAAAATCATAAGCTTGCAATTTTCTTACCCATTTTTGTTGACGATTATTCAAATCCCTTTGGTTCAAGAAGAACTTGAGGCTATTATGGTCTGTCTTTACAATGAATCTCCCACATACCAAATATTGTCTAAACTTATGAAGTGCATGCATGATTGCCAACATTTCCTTATCATAGATGGAGTAACCTTTCTCTGATTGATTTAATTTTTTACTCTCAAATGCTATTGGATGTCTCCTTTGAGTTAGGACAGCCCCTATACCTTCTCCAGAAGCATCACATTCAACAACAAAAGGTAAAGAGAAATCTTGAATTGTAAGCATAGGGCATGAACTCATTACCTCCTTAAGTTTATCAAATGTTTTTTGTGCCTCTTCTATCCAAACAAAAGCTCCTTTCTTTGTCAAATCAGTCAAGGGGGCAGCAAGCTGAAAAAATCCCTTGGAAAATCTCCTATAGTAGTTACACAACCCGAAGAAACCTCTCAACTGTGTAAGATTAGTGGGTGGAGGCCAATCCAAAATTGCTTGGATTTTTTGTTGATCAACCTGTACTCCTTTAGAGCTTATAATATGTCCCAAATATAGGATCTCTGTCAAACCAAACTCACATTTAGATAGCTTAGCATAGAAGGATTGCTGCTCCAAGATTCCCAAAACAGTGTCTATGTGCTTTAGATGCTCTTCCCATGTTTTACTGTATACAAAGATATCATCAAAAAATACCAAAAAAAAATTTTGAAGATGCTGACTGAATACCTTATTCATACAAGATTGGAATGTTGCAGATGCATTAGTGAGTCTGAATGGCATAACAAGAAATTCAAAGTGCCCACAGTGACATCTAAAAGCAGTCTTTTCCACATCTTCACTCCTCATTCGGATTTGATGGTAGCCTGATCTTAAGTCAATTTTTGATAAGTATACAACACCATGTAACTCATTAATGAGTTCATCTATGTGTGGTATGGGATACCTATTTTTTATGGTCTTCTTGTTTAGAGCCATGTAGTCTATACACATTCTCATTGTACCATCCTTTTTCTTGACAAGTACCACAGATGATGCAAATGGACTTGAGCTAGGCCTTATGAATCCCATGTCCAGGAGTTCTTTAATAGTTTTTTCAATTTCTTCCTTATAACCTCTTGGATGGCGGTATGGGGTTGTTATAACTGGTTTGGCACTCTGTTCTAACTCTATAACATGCTCAAAACCTCTATCTGGTGGTAATCCTGGAGGCAAATTATTGAAAACTATACTATGCTTATCAAGAATATTTTGAATTTCAAAATAGAAATTACCTTGATTCTTTAAGAGCTTGTTGGTTGGATTATGACTCCTGCTGCCCATGTTACTTGTCCTCTTCAAAAAGTCCTCTCCATCCTCTTTGCAGAGACCGCCTTAGGTGCTCCATTCGATAACCCTCTCAATATGACTTCTTTCCCATTGGAATGAAATTTAAACTTCATAGTTTGATGGTTCATGTAATAGCCTCCGATAGAGTGCAACCATTGAACACCCAATACAAGATCTGTCTCCCCAA
Organism: Cupressus sempervirens; assembly: GCA_028749045.1. Lineage (NCBI taxonomy): Eukaryota > Viridiplantae > Streptophyta > Pinopsida > Cupressales > Cupressaceae > Cupressus > Cupressus sempervirens. The sequence goes on from CM053783.1 coordinate 116,989,810, forward strand.
TACCAACCACATAGAAGTCATCACATAACTCATAATCTCCTAAGGTCATCTTGAGTTGTTTCACCACCCATGTGCAAGGCATAGTGAATCCATTAGCTAAAGTAACATTGAATCCCTCAAAATTTTCTTCTTTAAGCCCTCTTTTAATGACAAATCCCTCATTAATAAAATTGTGAGTTGCCCCACTATCAAGAAGAACATTCAACCTTTTCCCTGCTAGTACCCCTCGAATTCAGAAGGGATGGTATCTTGGAACTCCTGATAATGCTGCTAAAGTGCCATCCTTGCTGATTTCTTTTACTTTCTCTTCTTCTACCTCCTCCTTAGTATCATGAAATTCCTCATGCTCATCCAAATCAAATTCTGAAGCAACTTCAATATAGTGCACTTGACCTTTCTCCAAACATCTGTGTCCTGGAACCCATGGTTCTCTACAAGTAAAACAAAGCTTTTTCCTTCGTAATTCACTCCTAGTCTCTTCATCTACCTTCTTTTTTGCCACATTTGTCACATCTTTTGGTGGTAGTGTTGGAAAAGTCTTTTTCTGAAAATTTCCCTTATGTTGCCAAAGATTTGGGGTTTTTTGATTAGTGATTGATTTCATAGGCACGGAAGTTTCAAGTTGCAAGCTTCCTGTAAGGTTGAGGGTGATAAAGCATTAATCAAACCCTTAACAGAATCTTCTAAACCATCAAGAAAAAGATAAATGATCCTCTTTTTTCTCATATCAGGTACCATAACAACCACTTTTTGAAATTCTTCTATATACTCATTAATTGATTTGGTTTTCTTTAACTTTGACAATTCTTTAAAGTACTCTTCATCATCCTTGAGGTCAAATCTATCTATCACTCTTTGACTAAAATCTTCAAATGTAGTTACCTGATCATGACCTTGAGTAGTCATTCCATGATACCACCAATCATAGGCTACATCTTCCAAGTGTAGACTTGCAAATTGAACAGCATCACTCTCTTTCATGGGGTTAAGTGTGAAAAAAGTTTTTAATTTTTGTAGCCATGCTCTAGCTAAAATTTTATTTGTTCCATCAAAAGTAGGTGTTGTAAACTTGCTTATTTTATTTTTGAGCTCTCTTCCACTTGTGTCATGCTCCCTCCTGATCTTTTTCTTGGGCATCAAAGTGTTCATTATATCCACATATTCTCTAAAAGGAACTGAACTACGAAAGTCATCATCTAAGCCATTATAAGTAGCTCTTAATGTAATTAAGTTACCTGTAACCTCTTCCATTGGATTAATGGTTGGATTTGGTACTGAAAGAATTTCTTTGCCATCTCATCTGGATCAGCCATACTTTTTTCTTCCTTGAATTTTGTACTTTTGCTTTCAATTGGGGGTTTGATCAAAAATTTTTTATTCTTTTCTCGCTGCAAATATCTTTTTTCTCTTTCACTTAGTTGCATGCGATCATAAATTTTGACATGCAACTAATTAAAAGCAACATGCAACCATAAAATATGACATGCAAGATCTGGGTAGTTGTCAAAACTGACATGCAAGATCTGAGTAGTTATTAAAACTGACATACAGCTTCTACAAACCCTCAAGCTGGCAAGATCATGACTCTGATACCACTGAAATGTCCCTTTACTGATTTTGCATGGTATTTTCAGCCTCAAATCAGAAGTTTAAAATCAAACAACCAATATTACAAAGATCTGCCAATTTTTCAATAAAACCCAAATCGGGTATGTCCAAATTAGTGCCAAAAAACTTCACAACTTCACAAATTATTAATAAATCTGAGAATGGACATTTTTACAGAAATTTTAGCAGCATAATAGCCTACAAAATGACATTTTCAGATTTGTACAGCCTTTACACAACAACTCACAAATGTAGGACAAAACTATGCTCAATCGGGCTCTCGAAATTAACACACAATGCCTGAAAACACCACAAAAACACTCATAAACTATCTCAAAAGTTTAATCACGATCCAATACATATATTCAGCTCTATTTTAACATCTTAAAATCTGAAATACAGCAGCAACCCAAACTAATATGAAACACTCAACTGAAAACACCAAACTCTAACCAAAAATAACTCCGAAAACTCACAAATCGGCACTATTCAGCACAAAGGCAAACTCTGTATGAGCATGCACATGGAATGGCTTCAAACTCCCATCCTTAGCCTTCCTAAAAACCTACAAACTCCCATTCTTCGGTCTCCTTCTCCACAGGTTTGGCAGCCTCTGAAGAACAACAAAAAAATTAGCAAAAATCAAGTTCTGGAATGAGCCCAAAATGCCTCCAAACCCCTTTAAAAGAGGGCATAACCCTAACTCACGTCCAAGAGGGGTTAATAAAATATAATTTAATAATAATTTTTATTTATTAGTCCATTGGTTTCCAAAGATTAGACTCTTTTTCCGAAACTTCACCTTTTTGGAGCCTGCCTGCCTTAGCAAAGTTTATTTATTTTTTAATTATTTGAATACAGGACATGACAGAGTTTAACCTTTAATCATGACTGTTGATTGAAATCAATCTCAATCGTTGACAAATTTTAAGAAATTCTATTTAAGAGACCCTCATCTCTTCATTTTCAAAGGTTGAATGAGAATTTACATCGAATTGTTGCTGAAATTCATACTCACATTTGCTTATATTTATATACGCAAAGATCAAGTTTGATCAAAAGTTGACCAGATTTAACCACGGTTGACTTGAGTTGACTAGTTTCAAAAAGAATTTTGAAATAATTAAACGAAATTATTTAATTAAATGGAGTACTTACTTCTAACTAATTAAACAAAGTTATTTAATTAAATGAGAAGCCATTCTTAATAAATTAAATGAAGTTATTTAATTAAATAAGAAAAGTGTCTCTAATTAATTAAAGATTATTTAATTAAATAGAAAAAGTAATTATGAGAGCATATCTCTTTTTATTAAATTAAATATCTCAACAAAATCTCTCTTCATTTCAAAAAAGGAAATTTCCAGTTCACTATTCATAAAAAATGAGTTAAATTAGTTAACTCCTTTTTCTACTCAAATTGAATCAGTTAACTCCTTATTTTACTCAAATTAAATCTGTTAACTCCCTTTAATTTGGAAATCTCTCTTTATGACTGAACTTCATCTTTAATCTTGACCGTTGATTGAAATCGATCTCAACCGTTGATGAATTCCAAGAAACTCTATTTAAGAGACACTCATCTCTTTATTTTGAAAGGTTGAATGAGAATTTGTATCGAATTGTTGCTGGAATTTATACTCACATTTGCTCATATTCACATATAGAAAGATCAAGTTTGACCAAAAGTTGACCAGATTTAACCACGGTTGATTTGAGTTGACTAGTTTCGACAAAAATTTTGAAATAATTAAATGAAATTATTTAATTAAATAGAGTACTTACTTTTAATTAATTAAACAAAGTTATTTAATTAAATGAGAAGCCATTTCTAATTAATTAAATGAAGTTATTTAATTAAATAAGAAAAGTGTCTCCAATTAATTAAAGATTATTTAATTATAAAAAAAAAGTAATTAAGAGAGCATATCTCATTTTATTAAATTAAATATCTCAATAAAATCTCTCTTTAGTTCAAAAAAAAAAATTTCCAGTTCACTATTGATCAAAAATGAGTTAAATCAATTAACTCCTTTTTCTACTCAAATTGAATCAGTTAACTCCTTATTTTACACAAATTAAATCTTTTAATTCCCTTTTATTTGAAAATCTTCCTTTATGACTGAATTTCACCTTTAATCCTAACCGTTGATTGAAATTGATCTCAATCGTTGATGAATTCCAAGAAAGTCTATTTAAGAGACACTCATCTCATCATTTTGAAAGGTTGAATGAAAATTTGCATCGACTTGTTGCTTGAATTCATACTCACATTTGCTCATATTCACATATGCAAAGATTAAGTTTGACCAAAAGTTGACCAGATTTAACCATGGTTGATTTGAGTTGACTAGTTTCGAAAAAAATTTTGAAATAATTAAACGAAATTATTTAATTAAATAGAGTACTTACTTCTAACTAATTAAACAAAGTTATTTAATTAAATGAGAAGCCATTCCTAATTAATTAAATGAAGTTATTTAATTAAATAAAAAAAGTGTCTCTAATTAATTAAAGATTATTTAATTAAATAGAAAAAGTAATTATGAGAGCATATCTCATTTTATTGAATTAAATATTTCAACAAAATCTCTCTTCAGTTCAAAAAGGGAAATTTTCAGTTCACTATTGATAAAAAATGAGTTAAATGAGTTAAATCCTTTTTCTACTCAAATTGAATTAGTTAACTCTTTATTTTACTCAAATTAAATCTGTTAACTCCCTTTAATTTGAAAATTTTCCTTTATGACTGAACTTCACCTTTAATCCTGACCATTGATTGAAATCGATCTCAACCATTGATGAATTTCAAGAAAGTCTATTTAAGAGACCATCATCTCTTTATTTTGAAAGGTTGAATGAGAATTTGCATCGAATTGTTGTTGGAATTCATACTCACATTTTCTCATATTCACATACACAAAGATCAAGTTTGACCAAAAGTTGACCATATTTTACCATGGTTGACTGGAGTTGACTTGTTTCGAAAAGAATTTTGAAATTATTAAACAAAATTATTTAATTAAATAGAGTACTTACTTCTAACTAATTAAACAATGTTATTTAATTAAATGAGAAGCCATTCCTAATTAATAAAATGAAGTTATTTAATTAAATAAAAAAAGTGTCTCTAATTAATTTAAGATTATTTAATTAAATAGAAAAAGTAATTATGAGAGCATATCTCATTTTATTAAATTAAATATTTCAACAAAATCTCTCTTTAGTTCAAAAAGGGATATTTTCAGTTCACTATTGATCAAAAATGAGTTAAATCAGTTAACTCCTTTTTCTACACAAATTGAATCAGTTAACTCCTTATTTTACTCAAATTAAATCTGTTAACTCTCTTTAATTTGGAAATCTCCCTTTATGACTAAACTTCACCTTTAATCCTGACCGTTGATTGAAATTGATCTCAACCGTTGATGAATTTCAAGAAAGTCTATTTAAGAGACACTCATCTCATCATTTTGAAAGGTTGAATTAGAATTTGCATCGAATTGTTTCTAGAATTCATACTCACATTTGCTCATATTCACATATGCAAAGATAAAGTTTGACAAAAAGTTGGCTAGATTTTAACCACGGTTGACTTGAGTTGACTAGTTTCGAAAAGAATTTTGAAATAATTAAACGAAATTATTTAATTAAATGTAGTACTTACTTCTAACTAATTAAACAAATTTATTTAATTAAATGAGAAGCCATTCCTAATTAATAAAATAAAGTTATTTAATTAAATAAGAAAAGTGTCTCTAATGAATTAAAGATTATTTAATTAAATAGAAAAAGTAATTATGAGAGCATATCTCATTTTATTAAATTAAATATCTCAACAAAATTTCTCTTCAGTTCAAAAAGGGAAATTTTTAGTTCACTATTGATAAAAAATGAGTTAAATCAGTTAACTCCTTTTTCTACTCAAATTGATTCAGTTAACTCTTTATTTTACTCAAATTAAATCTATTAATTCCATTTAATTTGAAAATCTCTCTTTATGACTGAACTTCACGTTTAATCTTAACCGTTGATTGAAATTGATCTCAACCGTTGATGAATTCTAGGAAAGTCTATTTAAGAGACCCTCTGTAGTGCTTGCCCCTGATTTACATTTTTTTATCATTGCTGAACTCTTTTAGAGCTAGTTTCATGTTGATGGTTAGTAACATTATTATGAGATTATCAGATATTGTGCTATGGATTCAGTTGATATGTGACGAGATTACTTAGACTCTACATTTCATGTATGTATGATGATTATTTTCAGTGTTTGCAGTTATTAATGATGATTAGTAAGATGATTTATTATAATATGTGTTTTCTTATGGATACTTAGCCCATACCTGCATGTGTATGGTGTGCATGTTTGCTTTTGTATGGTGTGTCTGATGTGGTTAAAGAAGGGAGTCGTAGTCACCTGCTAGTTGGGATCTACACGATGCACCACTTCCTGCCATTGCCTGTTTAGTTTAGTATATATTGTGCTTGTACATGCATGGTTTTTATGTAGGTTGCAGGTACTGGGTATCGACTTTCCTGAATTGCCAAGATGAGCGTACCCTATCACATTATCTCAATGATAAGAGAGGGGAGATAAATTCTCAAGTCCAAATCTCAACCCTTTAAGCCATTTGTTCTAATTTAATAATTAGGACAAGTACTTAAGTTGAGTACCCTCCGAATGCGTCAGATGATGTAATTTGTGATATAAACCCTTGGGTTTGATTTGTATGTATATTGGCTATGATGGGTTTTTCGTATTTTTACCTTTGTGAGTCTTTGGAGTATTTTCTATTAATTAAGTCTAATTAAAAGATTTAGTTAATGGTTTAATTTAATAGAAAATTAATATGATATTTTGATATTTATTTTATTTAATTAATTGAAAATTTAATAAAATAAAATAATTAAATTGGAAGATAAAATTTATAATATTAAATTTAGAATGTGACAATATTTATTTTAATAATAATATATTTGGAGCTCATTTTTAAATTGATGACTAAATAATAATATTATTAAAGCTAATAAATATTTTAGCAATAAAGTTTTGGAAAATGAAATTTAAAAGTGAAAAATATATTTTAAATTATTAAAAGATTCTAAATCTTATATGATTAAAATATAAATATATTAAGATTGAAAAGTGGAGATATTAAAGTTAGTGCATGAGACTTAATAAATAAAATTGGAAAGAGTAAAGTAAATTGGAGTTATAAACTTGCATGAGAATTAACATATGTCAACAATTCGGGAGTTAGTGCATCAATTAAGTACAAGGTGTCTACAATTCTATGACTCATCAAAAAAGAATTGAAAAAGACCCATGCTTAGTTGGTGACACCTTTCAGCGGTTTCAACAATCATTCCAAAGGTTTCTTGAGAGCTCTTGATATTCAGGCATTCATAGAAGCTTAAAAGAAAAGCTTAATGGAAGCTACAAGCTTAATGGAAGCTACGAGTTACAAGCAAAAATAGAAGCTTCAAATCTTACATGCATGGGAGAAGATTCATATGCTCATATATTTTCTACTTGCTTTTATGCTCCTTCTAGCACTTCTAATCACTTGGAGGATTTGATCGGCTTGGATTCTTGGAAGAATTGTGAATGATGGAGAAGGAAGAGATTTTCTATGGACTTCTGAGGCATGAAAAATTAGCATCAGTGTCTAGGTGCACTCGTGATATTCTCATATTTTCTTTGCACTCTTTCTCTTCCTGTCTTCATCATATCTGTTTTATGTGTCTGAATACTCTCTATGATTGAATCTACTATTTGAAATTGGAATCAAGATATTTTATTTGGTTGAGAAGAAAACAATAGAAAAATCTTAGATCCAATTAAAGAAAAATAATTAGATCTTAATCGGGTTTGGGTTCGAATTTATATTGTGAAATTAGATAGACAAAATTTGAAATTAAAATAAAAATTTTATGGTGAAAATTCGAATGATTAGATGTAATCTTTCTATCAATTATATTTTTAGATGCATATGAACAAACTCTTTTATGGTTAAATTTAGAGAATAATTATTTTAAGAGGAAATTCTTAATTCATCACAAATTGTCCTGTCCCTACCTCTTGGATAGACTCGAATACAGTCATTCATAACTTTTTATTGGGATCGAATTTATTCGATTTCTCTAATCAAAATCGGCACAACTTGGCCCTCTCCAACATATTTAAATTTCAGCCCGATCCAATAGTTCATTAGGGAGATATAGCCGTCGTACTGGGACTGTTTTATTCAAGAATGGATGTCTCTTCATTTCCGATAACCAAGAGTTCTTTATGCTTAAACTTCACAAAAATAATATATCAAAGTAATATAATTAAAATTTAATAATTATTCAATTAGTCTAAAGACTAATAAGAATGTTCTAAATGAAGTAATGAAGATTTTTAATGGAAAGTTTGTGGATGGAGCTGATGGATAGAGATATTGAATTCAATAGAGAATAGATTATTTTTAATATTAATTATTTAATGTATATTAAATACTATTTAATATATAGTTAAGGGGTGGTAAAAGTTTTTAATGATGATTATTAAGATACTCAAATTTTAATGATATTGGATTTAGATTTAAATAAGAATTATTATATTGACAAGGAGTCATAGTTACATTATAACATTGTTATAACATAGCTATGATTTGAATTATTGATATGCCTTAAAGGTTAGTTAAATAATAACTAATGGGGCTTATGGAAATATAGTTTTATGACTTTATTATTTATTAATATTTGTTAGGTCTAACAAACTATTAATAAATAATGGTTTAAATAGTTATCAACAAATTTGATTAGAGATAATCTATTGGAGATTATTTAATGAATTAAAGATATTATTGCAATCTTTCCTTATTAGAATTTTATTAATATGCATTAGTTTTATATGGTCTATTATCTAATCTAATTAAATCAAATTTAATTAAGATTAGTTAATAGTAGAAGTGTAGTTAATTATTAGTCAATCTAAGTAAATGGATTAAAAGAAAAGAGATTTTAATATAATTTATATAGTGAAATTTTTATAATGTATATTGAATACTATTAAACAATTTTAGAGTTGTTTAATGAAGATGATAATGCTAAGAATTTGAAAATTATTCATGTTAAAATCTACAATGAATCTTATTGGTTTGTGATAGGGATCTTTTTCAAACAACTTTTATATAGACAAAATATTATTAGAACAATTAGAAAATGGAGTCTAATGGTTGATTTTAATATTGATTAAATAATTGTAAGATTATAAGTTATATTATGTTGATTTAAATTTAAAAATTCTAAATGATATTGGATTAAGATTGAATTATTATGTTATTGGTTAATAGGTTTGAATACCTTAATGGTATTAAGAGTTAGCTAATGAAGTTCTATGTAAAAGTTCTCTAGATTGATTATTTATAGTTGTAATAAGTTTATTATTTATTAATGTTTGTTGGGTCTAACAAACTATTAATAAATAATAGTATAAATAGTTTAAATAATTATCAACTAATACGAATAGAGTTACTCTAAAAGAGATTAGTTAATGATCAAAGTACTATAAAAGATATTAATCAAATTGAATTGGTTAATAATTTGGAGGATTATCAGTTAACTGAATCAACATACATAGGGAAAACTTATTTGAGATAATAATACCTAGTATTGAGGATTTATTATAACTTGTTATTATTAAAATATAAATGAGAACATTGTTGCAGAGTGATGTATGTGATCATTAAAGATTTAATAATAAGATTCCCAATATAGCTTGTCATTAAATATTAACAAGTTATTATTATTGAATTATTAATATGATCATTTGAGTATTGAATTATAGTTGACTTTTAACTTACAGAATTCTAGTTAGTTATTAGTCAACTGATGTTAATTAGAATGTTCCTATGGTTATACAATTATTAATTAAATCAATTAATGAGAGTTAATTAGATTTAATTAATAATTAAGTTATGTAATAGAAATTTATTTGATATAATTCTTTTAACGAGATTATAGATTATCTATATTGAAGTTGATAGGTATTATTCTTATGACTTTAGATATTGTATGGTTGTCAATGATGGTGATGATTAAATTCAAAGACTCAAACTTTAGTAATACTTAATTAAGTTTCTAATTGAAAGCTAAAAAGATGTTAATAGGTCATGGATGGTGTACCTATGTTAATGGATTAAGATAAATAAAATTATAATCTCTTATTCGAAGAATGATAATTGGTCCTCTTATAATATAACGAATAATGATCTTAGAAAAGTTGAAAGGTTAATCAATTAGAATATGGATCATGGTTAAATAAAAGAACAATTTAATTAAAGGTCAATGATGATCAGTTTAGTGAATATTTATCCTTAAGTTATTTTTTAAATGTAATTCTTATTAATGGAAGGATAATGTTATCAGGGAACAAACGGGTTGACTTGTAGGTCAAATGATGAAATTTGAGACACTTGAAAATATAATTGCAAACAGAAAACAAAAAACCTCTACACTTGATTCAACTATGTAAGATAGAAAAACCAAAACATGTGTTTGCATCGTGTATTCTTTATGCTTCTTGTTTTGGGTTTTTGGGTTGACTAGTGTTGACCAGTCTTAGGTTGTTACCAGAAGCTCGAGGGTTATGAGATGTTTTGACATGTTGATCTTATTTGGTCTCGATCTTTATAAGCCCAACCATGGTAATGTGATCATATGCTCTATGAAATGTTTGTATTTACTGATTGTTATTGTTCATCAGTCTTCATGTGTGAAGCTAAGATGTATGCGTATGAGACACTTGAGCTAATCATTTTTGAGTCATCAATCAGTTATCCTTAGATTACTTTCTAGTCACCATGATGGCACTAAAATGTGGATTTATTCTTGATGATGTCATGTTGTGACATGCTTGACTCAACCATTTTGGAGTCTTCGATCAATATGATTTTGAGATATTCTTGGTTACTTGTTGAGAACCAATGATTATGGTGATTTATTCTGAGATATATTTTGGTTATTGAAAACAAATGGATACTTATGATTATCAGTGATGCCTTAAGTTGCCAATAGAGAACTGTTGTGGTCATGATTTTTTATGGATGCTTTTCGGATGCTCATGGAGATTTGATGATTCTTATTTTGAAGATTTGATGATTCTTATTATGGATATTTGATACTTATTTGATGATTCTTTTTATGGATTATCTTTTGGATTTTCTTTACAGTCACTTGTATAGGACTGTGGTGATTTATAATTCCATCAGCCTAGGGTAGGTAATCTACTTGTAGTGTCGAGAAGTGGCTTGCAATGGGGGCCGGGGCCCTAAGAGGCTGCCAAGGTAACTCATTGTTAGATTAATAAGTGATAACATTCACACCTAATACTAACTGAATGAACCTAAAAAGATAAGAGTTTTAGTTCTCGCCCATGCCTTGAGTGCTTGTATAGGAAGGATGAGAGTAATGAGAATGCATAGTTGCGACCTTGCATTTCATAGTATGCCTTGTCAATATGAGAGGATACTAGTGGCTGCATGAGATCTATATGGACCCATGGAGTTTAGCTAACGACCAGGGTAACTTGTACGAGATAAATGCGATGACACTTTCCTGCTTGCAGAGTAGGTTTCCTACATGTCATTGTGTGCCTCTAGGAATTAGATGTCAATTTTGTGTGTGTTGGAACCTTTGAGTTAATATACTTTTAGGATTCCTGGACTATAGAGATTTGTGCTATATAGATAGCCTATTTAGGACTTGAGATTATCTCCTCAGCATGGTGGGAGTGGACCACTTAGGTACCACGTGGTCGGGTGGTAGTGTATTTTCCACTCTTATCATTTGAGATTTATTGAGACATCGTGGCTGATGCATCCTTCGTGATGGTGGATATGTATCTTTTCATTGATGATTAGCATATGTTAAATGATGTTATCTTATACTTATATTTGCATGTTAGATTACTTTCTACATATGATGTTGTATATGTTAGGAGTGACATTCCTATTATGTTAATACCGATGATCTCTTCTGTGTTTAGGGATGTTACGCACGGAGGGATGGCTAAGGCTCACGATAGTCTAATGATGCTATTAACGGTTGGGAGGAATCGTGCACTTAGTTTATTTTTTTTCACCTTTATGATGGATGTATATGTCTTCTATGATGATGTATCATGTGATTATCTTTACTTTGATGTATCATGGATTTAGAATAGGATGATGTACCTTATTCTACATATGTATATTCTTTGAGCTTGTCATACCCTGTGACATGTACAGATGATGAATGAGCATTTGACATGTAATATTTAAACATTGGACTTATCATTATTATTTCATTTGGATGTTGTACTAGATGGATTCATGTATGTAATTCAATGTTAAGAGATCTTTAAAGAATTTAATCGGTTATGTATGTTATGTTTACTTTCAGATGGACATTGCTATTGCTTCCATTATTAAGTACAAGTTATATGTTGTATTTACTTTCATGTTATTTAAAAAAAAAAAAAGTTAACAAATTAAGTGAAATTCTAGGTTAATTCTTTGGATCCCTTGGCGGGGAATTACACCCACATTTCTTCATTTTGAAAGGTTGAATGAGAATTTACATTGAATTGTTGCTGGAATTCATACTCACATTTGCTCATATTCATATACGCAAAGATCAAGTTTGACAAAAAGTTGACCAGATTTAAATAAGATTGACTTGAGTTAACTAGTTTTGAAAAGAGTTTTGAAATAATTAAACGAAATGATTTAATTAAATGGAGTACTTACTTCTAATTAATTAAACAAAGTTATTTAATTAAATGAGAAGCCATTCCTAACTAATTAAATGAATTTATTTAATTAAATAAGAAAAGTGTCTCTAATTAATTAAAGATTATTTAATTAAAAAGAAAAAGTAATTATGAGAATATATCTCATTTTATTAAATTAAATATCTCAACAAAATCTCTTTTCAGTCCAAAAAGAGAAATTTTCAGTTCACTATTGATAAAAAATGAGTCAAATCATTAACTCCTTTTTCTACTCAAATTGAATCAATTAACTCTTTATTTTACTCAAATTAAATCTGTTAATTCCCTTTAATTTGGAAATCTCCCTTTATGACTGAACTTCACCTTTAATCCTGACCGTTGATTGAAATCGATCTCAACCGTTGATGAATTCTAAGAAAGTCTATTTAAGAGACCCTCATCTCTTCATTTTGAAAGGTTAAATAAGAATTTGCATTGAATTGTTGCTGGAATTCATACTCACATTTGCTCATATTCACATACACAAAGATCAAATTTGACCAAAAGTTGACCAAATTTAACCACGGTTGACTTGAGTTGACTAGTTTCGAAAAAAAAATTGAAATAATTAAACAAAATTATTTAATTAATTGGAGTACTTACTTCTAATTAATTAAACAAAGTTATTTAATTAAATGAAGTCATTTAATTAAATAAGAAAAGTGTCTCTAATTAACTAAAGATTATTTAATTAAATAGAAAAAGTAATTATGAGAGCATATCTCATTTTATTAAATTAAATATCTCAACAAAATCTCTCTTCAGTTCAATAAGGTAAATTTTTCGTTCACTATTGATAAAAAATGAGCTAAATCAGTTAACTCCTTTTTCTACTCAAATTAAATCAGTTAATTCCTTATTTTACACAAATTAAATCTGTTAACTCCCTTTAATTTGGAAATCTCCCTTTAATTCATACTTACATTTGCTCATATTCACATATGCAAAGATTAAGTTTGACCAAAAGTTGACCAGATTTAACCATAGTTGACTTGAGTTGACTAGTTTTAAAAATAATTTAGAAATAATTAAATGAAATTATTTAATTAAATGGTATACTTACTTTTAATTAATTAAACAAAATTATTTAATTAAATGAGAAGCCATTCCTAACTAACTAAATGAAGTTATTTAATTAAATAAGAAAAGTGTCTCTAATTAATTAAAGAGAAAGAGTAATTATGAGAGCATATCTCATTTTATTAAATTAAATATCTCAACAAAATCTCTCTTCAGTTCAAAAAGGGAAATTTCCAGTTCACTGTTGATAAAAAATGAGTTAAATCAGTTAACTCCTTTTTCTACACAAATTGAATCAGTTAACTCCTTATTTTACTCAAATTAAATCTGTTAAGTAACTTTAAATTGAAAATCTCCCTTTTATGACTAAACTTCACCTTTAATCCTGACCGTTGATTGAAATTGAACCATTGATAAATTCCAGTAAAGTCTATTTAAGAGACCCTCATCTCTTCATTTTGAAAGGTTGAATGAGAATTTGCATCGAATTGTTGCTAGAATTCATACTCACATTTGTTCATATTCACATACGCAAAGATCAAGTTTGACCAAAAGTTGACCAAATTTAACTACGTTTGACTTGAGTTTACTAGTTTCGAAAATAATTTTGAAATAATTAAACGAAATTATTTAATTAAATCGAGTACTTACTTATAATTAATTAAACAAAGTTATTTAATTAAAAGAGAAGCCATTCCTATCTAATTAAATGAAGTTATTTAATTAAATAAGAAAAGTGTCTCTAATTAATTAAAGATTATTTAATTAAAGAGAAAGAGTAATTATGAGAGCATATCTCATTTTATTAAATTAAATATCTCAACAAAATCTCTCTTCAGTTCAAAAAGGGAAATTTCCAGTTCACTATTGATAAAAAATGAGTTAAATCAGTTAACTCCTTTTTCTACTCAAATTGAATCAGTTAACTCCTTATTTTACTCAAATTAAATCTGTTAAGTAACTTTAAATTGAAAATCTCCCTTTTATGACTGAACTTCACCTTTAATTCTGACCGTTGATTGAAATTGAACCGTTGATGAATTCCAGTAAAGTCTATTTAAGAGACCCTCATCTCTTCATTTTGAAAGGTTGAATGAGAATTTGTGTCAAATTGTTTCTAGAATTCATACTCACATTTGCTCATATTCACATATGCAAAGATCAAGTTTGACCAAAAGTTGACCAGATTTCACCACGGTTGATTTGAGTTGACTAGTTTCGAAAAGAATTTTGAAATAATTAAACGAAATTATTTAATTAAATGGAGTACTTACTTCTAATTAATTAAACAAAGTTATTTAATTAAATGAGAATCCATTCCTAACTAATTAAATGAAGTTATTTAATTAAGTAAGAAAAGTTTCTCTAATTAATTAATGATTATTTAATTAAATAGGAAAAGTAATTATGAGAGCATATCTCATTTTATTAAATTAAATATCTAAAAGAAATCTCTCTTTAGTTCAAAAAGAGAAATTACCAGTTCACTATTGATCAAAAATCAGTTAAATCAGTTAACTCCTTATTTTACTCAAATTAAATCTGTTAACTCCCTTTAATTTGGAAATCTCCATTTATGACTGAACTTCACCTTTAATCTTGACTGTTGATTGAAATTGATCTCAACCGTTGATGAATTCCAAGAAAGTCTATTTAAGAGACCCTCATCTCTTCATTTTGAAAGGTTGAATGAGAATTTGCATCGAATTATTGCTGAAATTCATACTCACATTTGCTCATTTTCACATATGCAAAGATCAAGTTTGACCAAAAGTTGACCAGATTTAACCATGGTTGACTTGAGTTGACTAGTTTCGAATTATTTTTTGAAATAATTAAATAAAATTATTTAATTAAATGGAGTACTTACTTCTAATTAATTAAACAAAATTATTTAATTAAATGAGAAACCATTCCTAACTAATTAAATGAAGTTATTTAATTAAATAAGAAAAGTGTCTCTAATTAATTAAAGATTATTTAATTAAATAGAAAAAGTAATTGTGAGAGCATATCTCATTTTATTAAATTAAATATCTCAACAAAATCTCTCTTTAGCTCAAAAAGGAAAATTTCTAATTCACTATTGATCAAAAATGAGTTAAATCAATTAACTCCTTTTTCTACTCAAATTGAATCAGTTAACTCTTTATTTTACTCAAATTAAATTTTTTAACTCTCTTTAATTTGGAAATCTCTCTTTATGACTGAACTTCACCTTTAATCCTGACCGTTGATTAAAATCGATCTCAATTGTTGATAAATTCAAAGAAAGTCTATTTAAGAGACCCTCATCTCTTCATTTTGAAAGGTTGAATGAGAATTTGCATCGAATTGTTGCTGGAATTCATACTCACATTTGCTCATAATCACATACGCAAAGATCAAGTTTGACCAAAAGTTGACCAGATTTAACCATGGTTGACTTGATTTAACTAGTTTCGAAAAGAATTTTGAAATAATTAAACAAAATTATTTAATTAAATAGAGTACTTACTTCTAATTATTTAGACAAAGTTATTTAATTAAATGAGAAGTCATTCCTAACTAATTAAATGAAGTTATTTAATTAAATAAGAAAAGTGTCTCTAATTAATTAAAGATTATTTAATTAAATAGAAAAAGTAATTATGAGAGCATATCTCATTTTATTAAATTAAATATCTCAACAAAATCTCTCTTTAGTTCAAAAAGGTAAATTTCTAGTTCACTATTTATAAAAAATGAGTTAAATCAGTTAACTGGTTTTTCTACTCAAAATGAATCAGTTAACTCCTTATTTTACTCAAATTAAATCTGTTAACTCCCTTTAATTTGGAAATCTTCCTTTATGACTGAATTTCACCTTTAATCTTGACCGTTGATTAAAATCGATCTCAATTGTTGATGAATTCAAGGAAAGTCTATTTAAGAGACCCTCATCTCTTCATTTTGAAAGGTTGAATGAGAATTTGCATCAAATTGTTGCTGGAATTCATACTCACATTTGCTCATAATCACATACGCAAAGATCAAGTTTGACCAAAACTTGACCAAATTTAACCATGGTTGACTTGACTTGACTAGTTTCTAAAAGAATTTTGAAATAATTAAACAAAATTATTTAATTAAATAGAGTACTTATTTCTAATTAATTAAACAAAGTTATTTAATTAAATGAGAAGTCATTCCTAACTAATTAAATGAAGTTATTTAATTGAATAGAAAAAGTAATTATGAGAGCATATCTCATTTTATAAAATTAAATATCTCAACAAAATATCTCTTCAGTTCAAAAAGGTAAATTTTCAGTTCACTATTTATAAAAAATGAGTTAAATCAGTTAACTGCTTTTTCTACTCAAATTGAATCAGTTAACTCCTTATTTTACTCAAATTAAATCTGGTAACTCCCTTTAATTTTGAAATCTTCCTTTATGACTGAACTTCACCTTTAATCCTGACTGTTGATTGAAATCGATCTCAACCGTTGATGAATTCCAGTAAAGTCTATTCAAGAGACCCTCATCTCTTCATTTTGAAAGGTTGAATGAGAATTTGCATCGAATTGTTGCTAGAATTCATACTCACATTTGCTCATATTCACATATGCAAAGATCAAGTTTGACCAAAAGTTGACCAGATTTAACTACGGTTGACTTGAGTTCACTAGTTTCGAAAAGAGTTTTGAAATAATTAAACGAAATTATTTAATTAAATGGAGTACTTACTTCTAATTAATTAAACAAAGTTATTTAATTAAATGAGAAGCCATTAATAACTAATGAAATGAAGTTATTTAATTAAATAAGAAAAGTGTTTCTAATTAATTAAAAATTATTTAATTAAATAGAAAAAGTAATTATGAGAGTATATCTCATTTTATTAAATTAAATATCCCAACAAAATCTCTCTTCAGTACAAAAAGAGAAATTTTCGGTTCACTATTGATCAAAAATGAGTTAAATTAGTTAACTCCTTTTTCTACTCAAATTGAATCAGTTAGCTCCTTATTTTACTCAAATTAAATCATTTAACTCCCTTTAATTTGAAAATCTCCCTTTATGACTGAACTTCACCTTTAATCCTGACTGCTGATCGAAATGGATCTCAACCGTTGATGAATTTTAGGAAAGTTTATTTAAGAGACCCTCATCTGTTCATTTTGAAAAGTTGAATGATAATTTGCATCGAATTGTTGCTAGAATTCATACTCACATTTGCTCATATTCACTTACAAAAAGATCAAGTTTGACCAAAAGTCGACCAGATTTAACCACGGTTGACTTCAGTTGACTAGTTTCGAAAAGAATTTTGAAATAATTAAATGAAATTATTTAATTAAATGGAGTACTTACTTCTAATTAATTAAACAAAGTTATTTAATTAAATGAGAAGGCCTTCCTAACTAATTAAATGAAGTTATTTAATTAAATAAGAAAAGTGTCTCTAATTAATTAAAGATTATTTAATTAAATAGAAAAAGTAATTATGAGAGCATATCTCATTTTATTAAATTAAATATCTCAACAAAATCTCTCTTCAGTTCAAAAACGGAAATTTCCAGTTCACTATTGATAAAAAATGAGTTAAATCAGTTAACTCCATTTTCCTCTCAAATTGAATAAGTTAACTCATTATTTTACTCAAATTAAATCTCTTAACTGTCTTTAATTAGGAAATTGTCCTTTATGACTGAACTTCACCTTTAATCTTGACTGTTGATTGAAATCGATCTCAACCGTTGATAAATTCCAGGAAAGTCCATTTAAGAGACCCTCTTCTCTTCATTTTGAAAGGTTAAATGAGAATTTGCATCGAATTGTTGCTGGAATTCATACTCACATTTGCTCATATTCACATACGCAAAAAATTAAGTTTGACCAAAAGTTGACCAGATTTAACCACGGTTGATTTGAGTTGACTAGTTTCAAAAAAAAATTTGAAATAATTAAACGAAATTATTTAATTAAATGGAGTACTTACTTCTAATTAATTAAACAAAGTTATTTAATTAAATGAGAAACCATTCCTAACTAATTAAATGAAGTTATTTAATTAAATAAGAAAAGTGTCTCTAATTAATTAAAGATTATTTAATTAAATAGAAAAAGTAATTGTGAGAGCATATCTCATTTTATTAAATTAAATATCTCAACAAAATTTGTTTTCAGTTCAAAAAGAGAAATTTTCAGTTCACTATTGATAAAAAATGAGTTAAATAAGTTAACTCCTTTTTCTACTCAAATTGAATCAATTAACTCTTTATTTTACTTAAATTAAATCTGTTAACTCCCTTTAATTTGAAAATCTCCTTTAATGACTGAACTTCACCTTTAATCCTTACCGCTGATTGAAATCGATCTCAACCGTTGATGAATTCTAGGAAAGTTTATTTCAGAGACCCTCATCTCTTCATTTTGAAAAGTTGAATGAGAATTTGCATCGTATTGTTGCTAGAATTCATACTCACATTTCCTCATATTCACATATGCAAAGATTAAGTTTCACCAAAAGTTGACCAGATTTAACCACAATTGACTTGAGTTGACTAGTTTTGAAAAGAATTTTGAAATAATTAAATGAAATTATTTAATTAAATGGAGTACTTACTTCTAATTAATTAAACAAAGTTATTTAATTAAATGAGAAGCCATTCCTAATTAATTAAATGAAGTTATTTAATTAAATAATAAAAGTGTCTCTAATTAATTAAAGATTATTTAATTAAATAGAAAAAGTAATTATGAGAGCATATCTCATTTTATTAAATTAAATATCTTAACAAAATATCTCTTCAGTTGAAAAAGGGAAATTTCCAGATCACTGTTGATCAAAAATGAGTTAAATCAGTTAACTCCTTTTTCTACTCAAATTGAATGAGTTAACTTCTTATTTTACTCAAATTAAATCTGTTAACTCCCTTTAATTTTAAAATCTCCCTTTATGATTGAACTTCACCTTTTCTCATGATTGTTGATTGAAATCGATCTCAACCGTTGATGAATTTCAGAAAAGTCTATTTAAGAGACTCTCATCTCTTCATTTTAAAAGGTTGAATGAGAATTTGCATCGAATTGTTGCTGGAATTCATACTCACATTTGCTCATATTCACATACGCAAAGATCAAGTTTGACCAAAAATTGACCAGATTTTGTTAGAGTAAATAATTAATTTATTAATTATTTATTCTATTACTTAAGCTTACTTAGGTTAATGCATTTATTTAATTATTAGTATTTAATGCATGTTATGGTTAGTTGATGACAACACAGGAGTTTGTTCTCTTCTAGCATGTTCCACCTTTTTGTGGATATGGGTTGAGTTGTCATCCTTATCTTCTACCACCTTCTAGCTTTTTTTACAAGCTTCCATGAGCTCTTTATAAACGGGCTCCCTCTTTGTATTTTCATAACATCACACCATTGTGCATATTTTAAATACATTTTCTCTTGTGTTTTCACATATTGTCTCTTATGTCCGTTTAGGGTTTTTCCCTTGCTCCATGCTCTTCCCCTTCTTGGCTTCCCTTTGACAGGTTCTCGCATGTGGGTGATCTTGGGCATCTTCGGAGTTGGCTTTTCTCAACTCCAACATGGTATCAGAGCCTTCCTGCTGCTGCTTGGTTGAAGAAATTTTGAAGTCATGATTTAAAGTCACAAACCCTAGTTTGTTTATGCAATTTTTCTTCAAATCAAGGGATTAGCATATTTTCAGAGCACTTTTAGCCTAAACGGACATCACCATTGGATCCGAAAGGTCGTTTGCAGTTAGGATTCATATAAAACTTGCTAATTTTGGAGACAGAGCTCCGGGAGGCAAAAAAAATTTACTCGCAGGCCCTTCCGTACGGTCGTATGGATGATCTCGACGATTTTTTTTTTAAAAAATTAAATTTTTGCAGCACCGCCAGGCAGCCACCGCAGCACCACCGCCGCACAGCTCACCGGCCGCTACCCTTGGCAGCGCCGTCGCAGAGCCACTGCGGCCCGACGCTGCTTTTGTTTTCGCCGCCCCTGCGGCCACCTCCGCTGGGTACTCCACTCAGTGCCAAAACTGCGCTTTGTCAGCTCTGCAGGTCCAGTCAGCGAGATATCTGCAGCCCAGTCACCTATTTTGAACATGACACGTGGCAGGCGTGCCATGTGGCATATTGCCACGTGGCCCCTGCCACGTCTTCATCCAAACTGCCACGTGGCGATGCCACATGGCTCCTTTTTTGTAGCGACGGCCTCCAAGCTGTCAAATTTAATAGCATGACTTGCTGACATCAGCGCTGTGTCATCAGACCTACCTTGCACCTCTCCTGATTTCATTTTGGACCTACTTGTGGTTTTTTTGCCATAACTTTTGCATATGGGGTATTTTTTCGATTCGAAAGAAGCACCGAAAAGCTAGTTCTGAGATGGAGATATTGGTGCAGGTATTTTTAAGTTTTGATGCTTTTTTATTGCCTATTTTTTCTGTTGAAATTCAAAATTATTTTTTTGACTCCGGCAAGCATATCTTTTGCATTCCATGCATGTTTTTTGAAAACTTTATATTTTTGGAAAGCTGGTTTTCTCACATTTTCAGAAATGTAGTCCTTTTCCTTATTTTTTGGCCTCTGCTCTTTCTATCATAGTTTTTTTTATTTTTTCTATATGGTGGATATTTTGAGTGTTTTAGGCCCAAAAATCATTTTTCCTGGCATAGATTCTCTTATTTTTGGTTGTACTTTCTTTTGACATAGCTCTTTTTCTATTTTGATCATTGCAGCTATCATTTTGAAGCACTTTTTTATTTTGCACTGAGATAAAGTGTCACTTTTGCATTCCAAGAATCATGAACGTTGGTTTAAGTCAGTTGTACATGCACTATTTTCATAAAGCACCATGGGGGGGATTATTGTTTGCTATTTTAGGCATTCTCCCTTTGTCAAGTGAGTGTCTCTTTCACGACATTAGCCCCATGCAAAGTCAGTTAGACTGTATCTTTATCGATGTCTGTACCTCTTCTCCTCTCTCCTCGTTCTTGGTTCGTCTGCAGGAGACTTTGGCCCACCTTCTCAGTTTCCTATCATCACATCCCGTCTACATTAAGGGGGGCTTATGCTGTTGTTCTAATGCATCCGTGGTTCGATGGTTCGATAGTGTGAACTATGTATTTAGTGGTTGATCCTATATACAAGGCGATTGCAGTGGCTCGCTACCTATACATTTCGGTGAGATGGATCATCTACCATATAGACATGCTAAGTTCGTGCCTTCTTCTTCCATGGAGGCTCTTCAGATCAGTAGTTTGATAGATTTGTAGCTCTTCTTGCTTCAGTGATGTTGCTTTACATGATCACTCCTTGTTCCTATTTTAGGGGACATTTCCCTAGTTGGAGGCTTCTTCAGTTCTTCACTAGGTTACCTCTTTTTGGGGGAGGGTTTTTTCCACGTGGTTTTCTCTCTTTCCCCGTTTATAGAGGTTGCATCTTCTTGCATTGTACTTGGGTACCTAAAATGGCCTCATTGCCGGGACCCATTTTGCATTCATCTTAGTTTTGTGAGCTTAAGGCATTTCCCTAAGTTGCACTTAAGGGGGGGTGTTAGAGTAAATAATTAATTTATTAATTATTCATTCTATTACTTCAACTTACTTAGGTTAATGCATTTATTTAATATTTAGTATTTAATGCATGTTTTGGTTCGTTGATGACAACACGGGAGTTTGTTCCCTTCTAGCATGTTCCACCTTTTTGTGGATATGTTTTGAGCTGTCATCCTTATCTTCTACCACCTTCTAGATTGTTCTACAAGCTTCCATGAGCTCTTTATAAATGGGCTCCCTCTTTGTATTTTCATCACATCACACCATTGTGCATATTGTAAATACATTTTCTCTTGTGTTTGCACATATTGTCTCTCATGTCCATTTAGGGTTTTTTTCTTTTGAAATGTCCTTTTACTGGTTTTTTATGGTATTTCACGCCTCTAATAAGATCTTTAAGATCAAACAACTAATATTACAAAGATCCACCAAATTTCTCAAGAAACCTCAAATCGGGTATGTTGAAAATAGTGCCAAAAGCTTCACAACTTCACAAATTATTAATAAATCTAAAAATGGACATTTTTACAAAAATTTCAACAGCATAAAATATTACAAAATGACATTTCCAGATCCGTATAGCCTTTACACAATAGTTCACAAATGTAGAACAAAAACTATGCTCATCAGGCTCCCGAAATTAACACAAAAATGCCCGGAAACACCACAAAAATACTAATAATCTATCTCAGAAGTTTAATCATGTCCCAATACATATATTTAGCTCTATTTTAACACCTTAAATTTTGAAATAAAGTAGCACCCCAAACTGATATGAAATACTCAACTGTAAACACCAAACTCATACAAAAAACACACCCGAAAACTCACAAATCTGCATTGTTCAGCACAAAGGCAAACTCTGTATGAGCATGCACATGGAATGGCTTCAAACTCCGATCCTTAGCCTTCTTGAAAACTTACAAACTCTCGTTCTTGGGTCTCCCTGGAAACCTGCAATCTCCTGTTCTTGGGTCTCCTTCTCCACAAGTTTGGCAGCCTCTAAAGAATAACAAAGAATGAGCAAAAATCAAGTTCTAAAATCCCCAAAATGCCTCCAAACCCCTTAAAAGAGGGCATAACCATAACTCACGTCCAAGAGAGGTTAATGAAACTTATTTTAATAATAATTTTTATTTATTAGTCCAACGGTTTCCAAAGATTAACCCCCTTTTTCCGAAACTTCACTTTCTTGGGCCTGCTTGCCTTAGCAAAGATTTTTTTTTTAAAAATTATTTAAAAAGGGGACATGACAAGTCCTCCCCTCCCAAAAATTGCTTTTTTCTCAAGCAATGGCTAAACAATAAACCAATCAATCCACCTGGATCCCAAATGTAGTCATGAACTATACTATTGTCAATTAACACAGGCTCCTGCAATACCCTCTGCAATATAATCAAGAGGAATCTGTAATCAAACTGACAATTACTGCTCAACCAAACTCCAAAGTCACAACTTTCACAGTCAGAAACCCATGAGACACAAACTCTTAGAACATCAAAACCCAAGTAAAGTGGACAAATCAAACCACCAACATAGTAAATACCATCAACACATCCCACTGGCCTATATGGAATGTACAATCCAACTCTACAACAATGGTGAATGCTCTCGAATGAAATTGTACCAAGTATAGAGAATCCACACACTGTACAACTCCTGCAGTCAACACAACTTTGCAAATCATCGACCACTGTCTCATAACCATAACTCCCATGCACCTCTGATGGTAAAAAACCATCACAAGATAAACAACAAGAAATGGAACCCAAACCAAATTTTCCTGCCATCAAATCCTCAACACAAGGATCAAATGCTAACTAATGTACATACCCTGCAATATAATGTTGATAATAAAAACCAACCTTAGTCAACAACTCACCATGAACAAGTGATACAACCCACTATGATTGATCACCAGCTAAGTCAGGAGATGTCATAGCCAAAGGAGTAGAATCAATAACAACACCTACTAAAGCATCACTCCAAAAATCCTACTCTAAGTCATGTATTATCAAGCTATCAACTGAAGAACCTATTGCCATGTTGTGCTCATCACAACTCTCATCTCGAGGCATCAAACTATCCCATAACTGATGATAAGTACCAGGAACCAAAGTACATCTCTGTATCATCATCTCATCAACATGGTCATCAAAGGTAAATTGATGAGCATACCTCACAATGTAATGTTGATAGAATGCACCAATCTCAGTCAGTGGCTCAGACTGCAATCTAGATGTAACTAACTGCAATCAATCACTAACCAAGTTAAAACTGACTACTACCTCTAAAGACATCACTAAGGGAGTAGTATTACAAGCAGGAACCATGCCAACTATCGGCTTACCAACATCACACATGGTCTTTGATACATCATCTCTAGTCTTCGTGCCATTAGTGCTAGAGGTCACCACCATGTCAGGCATACCACAAAAATCTACTACAGCACCCAACTCAACTAAACCTGACTCTAGTGGGAATGAACCTGATATGCCAATGTTAGTATCAAGGATGGATGCATCCCCATCTCCACTGTCTCTAACAATCTCGGCCATGGACATCCTCGGATCACCAAACACCACAGCTTGTGACTGTATAGAATCAGGTAAAGACTGTAGGCACTCTAACTCCATGGTCACCTTAGCCAAATGAAATTGTGACTCCTTGAAAGCCAACTGTGTACTCTCAAGAATCTCAGAAGTCACCTCAAGCTGCTCAGTAAGCTCACTCAACTCATCTTCCTTGGACAACAATGCATCATATGTTGTACTGCCCCACTCTATAAGATAATCTCTATCAGCTACCAACTACATATAATTCTGTCTCAAAATCCGAATAGCCTCCCATAAAGAGTGGATCTCTATCAAGGAAAGATAACTGCCTTCCTGCTCATCACTAGTAGGAGATCCCCATCAATAAACTATTAACAACTGACGAGCAACATCCAAATGCTGGCAAGTGATAGCAATGTCTCAATCACTAACTCTCAACTGATTAGACACATGATGGCACTGGCTTGACTGTCTCCTAAAAACCTCCTCTGATGCACTATCTAAAGGAGTATCCTCAAAGTTACTAGTCTCTAGAGTATTACCATCCATATCTTGTGAATCAAATCTAAAGCTCATATCAACATACGGAGTATCAAAAACATTAGCACTGCTGTCCAACTCCTCTGTACCCAAGGAAACTAAGTCTTCAAAACTGCCCACTGCATCCTCCTGGATGTCATCAATGCCAATATGATCTCGGGACTCATCTATACACACTGCCAAATATGAAATATCATCAACACATTCCAACAAGTATGGTTGACTGGATATATGAACAAAGCCCAACATCGATGTATAAAAACTAATACCAACATCAGACAAGATACTGGCACAAGAAAAGACAACACCGTGTAATCTGCTAATCAAATCCATGATAGCACCCAAACAAACACTGCTACCAAAAAGTGTTAAAGATCTCTAGTCAACTGAATCCCAAACGCCAATATAAAAATCTCGAGTCCATATCCGTAAACTAGAACCAACTGGTAGCTCAAGCAAACTCCTCACCTGAGTAATATGACCAATACCAACTAACTCCACATACCTGTCATGATGAGATAATGAAGTCACAATACTATCTTTGTTCACCTTCAGCTGGCTGGACGAATCATGTGAAGTACTACCAGCCTCAACCTCATGTGATGAAGCATCTCACTGTGCCTGGTACTCTTTCTCAACAAAGTCATGAATGCTCAATGTCTGCTCATCTCTACTAGGTATCTCACCATCCTACACAACAACATCCTCATAATCATCATTTGAACCCACTACACTGTAGTCACTACCTGTTGTAACTATACCATCCTGAATACCTGTGGCATCACCCTTTGATGACCTGTAAACAATTGTCTCAATTTGAGTATCATGTTAACCGTTACTATCAATCTGTGTAATATCCTTTCCCACCTCCTCCTCTGGCAAAGTAGAATCTGAGACCTCTACCTGGCTATTAGCTAGTTTCTCAAACTCCTCATGCAAGTTCTTGGGAATTGTGTCATCTGTCTTGTGAGAAAATTTGCCAAATAGAAATCCAGTCAACTTATCCACCTTAGCTGGGTCAGACAAAATGTCATTCATTATACGGTGGTGCTCAACCAACTGTTTAGACATGTCATGGCTTATTTTCATAAGTTTATCTCAAATGTCTAAATAACTATCCTTTCTACTATTTTGACTCTGGATATCAATTGTCCAAGATCGTGTCCTCTGAGACTCTGTACTATACCTGTCCATTCTGGATAAAGTAGAGTGTAACCCCAATAGGATATAACTTCTTCAAACACCAAGAAATAACATGCAAATGATTAGAAGTAGCATGAAACCATAGATTTTGACCTGCAACCACCAAATTATGACATGCAAGATCTGGGTAGTTGTCAAAACTGACATGCAAGATTTGGGTAGTTGTCAAAACTGACATGCAAGATCTGGGTAGTTGTCAAAACTGACATGCAAACTTCTACAACCACCAAATTCACCAAGAACTAACATGCAATTGATTAGAAGTAGCATGCAACCATAAATTTTGACATGCAGCTGATTAGAAGCAACATGCAACCATAAATTATGACATGCAAGATTTGGGTAGTTCTCAAAACTGACATGCAAACTTCTACAAACCCTCAGGATGGAAAAATCATGACTTTGATACCACTAAAATGTCCCTTTACTAGTTTTGTATGTTATTTCACCCCTCTAATCAGATCTTTAAGATCAAACAACTAATATCACAAAGATCCACCAAATTTCTCAAGAAACCCCAAATGGGGTATGCTGAAAATAGTGCCAAAAGCTTCACAACTTCACAAATTATTAATAAATCTAAAAATGGACATTTTTACAAAAATTTCAGTAGCATAACAGCTTATAAAATGACATTTCTAGATCCGTATAGCCTTTACAAAATAGTTCACAAATGTAGAACAAAAACTATGCTCATCGGGCTCCCGAAATTAACACAAAAATGCCTGGAAACACCACAAAAACACTAATAATCTATCTCAGAAGTTTAATCACGTCCCAATACATATATTCAGCTCTATTTTAACACCTTAAATTCTGAAATATAGTAGCAACCCAAACCGATATGAAATACTCAACTGTAAACACCAAACTCATATAAAAAACACACCCGAAACCTCACAAATCTGCACTGTTCAGCACAAAGGCAAACTCTGTATGAGCATGCACATGGAATGGCTTCAAACTCCTATCCTTAGCCTTCTTGAAAACCTACAAAATCCCATTCTTGGGTCTCCCTGGAAACATGCAAACTCCCGTTCTCGGGTCTCCTTCTCCACAAGTTTGGCAGCCTCTGAAGAATAACAAAGAATGAGAAAAAATCAAGTTCTGGAATCCCCAAAATGCCTCCAAACCCCTTAAAAGAGGGCATAACCGTAACTCATGTCCAAGAGAAGTTAATGAAACTTATTTTAATAATAATTTTCATTTATTAGTCCAACGATTTCCAAAGATTAACCTCCTTTTTCTGAAACTTCACTTTCTTGAGCCTGCCTTCCTTAGCAAAGATTTTTTTAATTTATAATTATTTAAAACGGGGAACATGACATACTTGCTCCATGCTCTTCCCCTTCTTAGCTTCTCTTTGACAGGTTCTCGCATGCACGAGATCTTGGGCGTCTTTGGAGTTGGCTTTCCTTAACTCCAACAGATTTAACCCCAGTTGACTTGAGTTGATTAGTTTTGAAAAGAATTTTAAAATAATTAAATGAAATTATTTAATTAAATGGAGTACTTACTTCTAATTAATTAAAAAAAGTTATTTAATTAAATGAGAAGCCATTCCTAATTATTTAAATGAAGTTATTTAATTAAATAAGAAAAGTGTCTCTAATTAATTAAAGATTATTTAATTAAATAGAAAAAGTAATTATGAGAGTTAAATTAAATATCTCAACAAAATCTCTATTCAGTTCAAAAAGAGAAATTTTAAGTTCACTATTGATAAAAAATGAGTTAAATGAGTTAACTCCTTTTTCTACTCAAATTGAATCAGTTAACTCTTTATTTTACTCAAATTAAATCTTTTAACTCCTTTTAATTTGGAAATCTCCCTTTATGACTGAACTTCACCTTTAATCCTGACCGTTGATTGAAATTGATCTCAACCGTTCATGAATTCCAGGAAAGTCTATTTAAGAGACCTTCATCTCTTCATTTTGAAAGGTTGAATGAGAATTTGCATCGTATTGTTGCTGGAATTCATATTCACATTTTCTCATATTCACATACGCAAAGATCAAGTTTGACCAAAAGTTGACCAGATTTGACCACAGTTGACTTGAGTTGACTAGTTTCGAAAAGAATTTTGAAATAATTAAACGAAATTATTTAATTAAATTGAGTACTTACTTCTAATTAATTAAACAAAATTATTTAATTAAATGAAAAGTCATTCCTAATTAATTAAATGAAGTTATTTAATTAAATAAGAAAAGTGTCTCTAAAAAATTAAAGATTATTTAATTAAATAAAAAAATTAACTATGAGAGCATATCTCATTTTATTAAATTAAATATCTCAACAAAATCACTCTTCAGTTCAAAAAGGGAAATTTCCAGTTCACTATTGATAAAAAATGAATTAAATCAGTTAACTCCTTTTTCTAATCAAATTGAATCAGTTAACTCCTTATTTTACTCAAATTAAATTTGTTAACTCCCTTTAATTTGAAAATGTCCCTTTATGACTGAGCTTCACCTTTAATCCTGACCGCTAATTGAAATCGATCTCAATCGTTGATGAATTCCAAGAAAGTCTATTTAAGAGACTCTCATCTCTTCATTTTGAAAGGTTGAATGAGAATTTGCATTAAATTATTGCTGGAATTCATAATCACATTTGCTCATATTCACATATGCAAAGATCAAGTTTGACCAAAAGTTGACCAGATTTAACCACGGTTGTCTTGAGTTGACTAGTTTCGAAAAGAATTTTGAAATAATTATACGAAATTATTTAATTAAAGGGAGTACTTACTTCTAATTATTTAAACAAAGTTATTTAATTAAATGAGAAGACATTCCTAATTAATTAAATGAAGTTATTTAATTAAATAAGAAAAGTGTCTCTAATTAATTAAAAAATATTTAATTAAATAGAAAAACTAATTATGAGAGCATATCTAATTTTATTAAATTAAATATCTCAACAAAATCTCTCTTCAGTTAAAAAAGGGAAATTTTCAGTTCACTATTCATCAAAAATGAGTTAAATCAGTTGACTCCTTTCTCTACTCAAATTGAATCAGTTAACTCCTTATTTTACTCAAATTAAATCTGTTAACTCCCTTTAATTTGGAAATCTCCCTTTATGACTGAACTTCACCTTTATTCCTAACCATTGATTGAAATCGATCTCAACTGTTGATGAATTCTAAGAAAGTCTATTTAAGCAACCCTAATCTCTTTATTTTGAAAGGTTGAATGAGAATTTGCATCAAATTGTTGCTAGAATTCATACTCACATTTGCTCATATTCACATACGCAAAGATCAAGTTTGACAAAAAGTTGACCAGATTTAACCACGATTGACTTGAGTTGACTAGTTTCGAAAAGAATTTTGAAATAATTAAACGAAATTATTTAATTAAATGGAATCTAATTTCTAATTAATTAAACAAAATTATTTAATTAAATGAGAAGCCATTCCTAATTAATTAAATGAATTTATTTAATTAAATAAGAAAAGTGTCTCTAATTAATTAAAGATTATTTAATTAAATAGAAAAAGTAATTATGAGAGCATATCTCATTTTATTAAATTAAATATCTCAACAAAATCTCTCTTCATTTCAAAAAGGAAAATTTTTAGTTCACTATTGGTAAAAAATGAGTTAAATTAGTTGACTCCTTTTTCTACTCAAATTGAATCGGTTAACTCCTTATTTTACTCAAATTAAATCTGTTAACTCCCTTTAATTTGGAAATCTCCTTTTATGACCAAACTTCACCTTTAATCCTGACCGTTGATTGAAATCGATCTCAACCGTTGATGAATTCCAGGAAAGTCTATTTAAGAGACCCTCATCTCTTCATTTTGAAAGGTTGAATGAGAATTTGCGTCAAACTATTGCTGGAATTCATACTCACATTTGCTCATATTCACATACGCAAAGATCAAGTTTGACCAAAAGTTGACCATATTTAACTATGGTTGACTTGAGTTGACTAGATTCGAAAATAATTTTGAAATAATTAAACGAAATTATTTAATTAAATGGAGTACTTACTTCTAATTAATTAAACAAAGTTATTTAATTAAATGAGAAGCCATTCCTAATTAATTAAATGAAGTTATTTAATTAAATAAAAAAATGGTCTCTAATTAATTAAAGATTATTTAATTAAATAGAAAAAGTAATTATCAGAGCATATCTCATTTTATTCAATTAAATATCTCAACAAAATCTCTCTTCAGTTCAAAAAGGGAAATTTCAAGTTCATTATTGATCAAAAATGAGTTAAATCAGTTGACTCTTTTTTCTACTCAAATTGAATCAGTTAACTCCTTATTTTACTCAAATTAAATCTGTTAACTCCCTTTAATTTGGAAATCTCCATTTATGACTGAACTTCACCTTTAATCCTGACCGTTGATTGAAATCGACATCAACCGTTGATGAATTCAAGGAAAGTCTATTTAAGAGACCCTCATCTCTTCATTTTGAAAGGTTGAATGAGAATTTGCATTGAATTGTTGCTGGAATTCGTACTAACATTTTGCTCATATTCACATACGCAAAGATCAAGTTTGACCAAAAGTTGATCAGATTTAACCACGGTTGACTTGAGTTGACTAGTTTCGAAAAGAATTTTTAAATAATTAAATAAAATTATTTATTCAAATGGAGTACTCACTTCTAATTAATTAAACAAAGTTATTTAATTAAAATTAGAAGCCATTCCTAATTAATTAAATGAATTTATTTAATTAAATAAGAAAAGTGTCTCTAATTAATTAAAGATTATTTAATTAAATAGAAAAAGTAATTATGAGAGCATATCTCATTTTATTAAATTAAATATCGAAACAAAATCTCTCTTCAGTTCAAAAAAAGAAATTTCCAGTTCGCTATTGATAAAAAATGAGTTAAATCAGTTCACTCCTTTTTCTACTCAAATTGAATCAGTTAACTCCTTATTTTACTCAAATTAAATCTGTTAACTCACTTTAATTTGGAAATCTTCCTTTATGACTGAACTTCACCTTTAATCCTGACCATTGATTGAAATCAATCTCAACCGTTGATGAATTTCAGGAAAGTCTATTTAAGAGACCCTCATCTCTTCATTTTGAAAGGTTGAATGAGAATTTGCATCGAATTGTTGTTGGAGTTCATACTCACATTTGCTCATATTTACATACACAAAGATCATGTTTAAGCAAAAGTTGACCAGATTTAACCATGATTGACTTAAGTTGACTAGATTTGAAAAGAATTTTGAAATAATTAAACCAAATTATTTAATTAAATGAAGTACTTACTTCTAATTAATTAAAAAAAGTTATTTAATTAAATGAGAAGCCATTCCTAATTAATTAAATGAAGTTAGTTAATCAAATAAGAAAAGTGTCTCTAATTAATTCAAGATTATTTAATTAAATAGAAAAAGTAATTATGAGAGCATATCTCAATTTATTAAATTAAATATCTCAACAAAATGTCTCTTTATTTCAAAAAGGGAAATTTTCAGTTCACTATTGATCAAAAATGAGTTAAATTAGTTGACTCCTTTTAGTACTCAAATTGAATTAGTTAACTCCTTATTTTACTCAAATTAAATCTATTAACTCTTTTTAATTTGGAAATTTTCCTTTATGACTGAAATTCACCTTTAATCTTAACCGTTGATTGAAATCGATCTCAATCGTTGATGAATTCCAAGAAAGTCTATTTAGTAGACCCTCATCTCTTCATTTTGAAAGGTTGAATGAGAATTTGCATCGAATTGTTCCTGAAATTCATACTCACATTTGCTCATATTCACATACACAAAGATCAAGTTTGACCAAAAGTTGACCAGATTTAACCACGGTTGACTTGAGTTGACTAGATTCGAAAAGAATTCTGAAATAATTAAATGAAATTATTTAATTAAATGGAGTACTTACTTCTAATTAATTAAACAAATTTATTTAATTAAATGAGAAGTCATTCCTAATTAATTAAATGAAGTTATTTAATTAAATAAGAAAAGTGTCTCTAATTAATTAAAGATTATTTAATTAAATAGAAAAAGTAATTATGAGAGCATATCTCATTTTATTAAATTAAATATCTTAAGAAAATCTCTCTTCAGTTCAAAAAGAGAAATTTTCAGTTCACTATTGATAAAAAATGAGTTAAATCAGTTGACTCCTTTTTCTACTCAAATTGAATCAGTTAACTCCTTATTTTACACAAATTAAATCTATTAACTTCCTTTAACTTGAAAATCTCCTTTTATGACTGAACTTCACCTTTAATCCTGATCGTTGATTGAAATCGATCTCAATCGTTGATGAATTCCAAGAAAGTCTATTTAAGAGACCCTCATCTCTTCATTTTGAAAGGTTGAATGAGAATTTGCATCGAATTGTTGTTGGAATTCATACTCACATTTGCTCATATTCACATACGCAAAGATCAAGTTTGACCAAAAGTTGACCAGATTTAATCACAATTGACTTGAGTTGACTAGTTTTGAAAAGAATTTTGAAAGAATTAAATGAAATTATTTAATTAAATGGAGTACTTACTTCTAATTAATTAAACAAAGTTATTTAATTAAATGAGAAGCCATTTCTAATTAATTAAATGAAGTTATTTAATTAAATAAGAAAAGTGCCTCGAATTAATTAAAGATTATTTAAAATTAAATAGAAAAAGTAATTATGAGAGCATATCTCATTTTATTAAATTAAATATCTCTACAAAATCTCTCTTCAGTTCAAAAAGGGAAATTTTCAGTTCACTATTGATAGAAAATGAGTTAAATCAATTAACTTCTTTTCCTACTCAAATTGAATCAGTTAACTCTTTATTTTACTCAAATTAAATCTGTTAACTCCATTTAATTTGGAAATCTTCCTTTATGACTGAACTTCACCTTTAATCCCGACCATTGATTGAAATCGATCTCAACTGTTGATGAATTCCAGAAAAGTCTATTTAAGAGACCATCATCTCTTCATTTTGAAAGGTTGAATGAGAATTTGCATCGAATTATTGCTGGAATTCATACTCACATTTTCTCATATTCACATACACAAAGATTAAGTTTGACCAAAAGTTGACCAGATTTAACCACGATTGACTTCAGTTGACTAGTTTCGAAAAGAATTTTGAAATAATTAAACAAAATTATTTAATTAAATGGAGTACTTACTTCTAATTAATTAAAAAAAGCTATTTAATTAAATGAGAAGCCATTCCTAATTAATTAAATGAAGTTATTTAATTAAATAAGAAAATTGCCTCTAATTAATTAAAAATTATTTAATTAAATAGAAAAAGTAATTATGAAAGCATATCTCATTTTATTAAATTAAATATCTCAACAAAATCTCTCTTCATTTCAAAAAGGAAAATTTTCAGTTCACTATTGATCAAAAATGAGTTAAATCAGTTAACTCTTTTTTCTACTTAAATTGAATCAGTTAACTCCTTATTTTACTCAAATAAAATTTGTTAACTCCATTTAATTTGGAAATCTCTTTTTATGACTGAACTTCACCTTTAATCCTGACCGTTGATTGAAATCGATCTCAACCGTTGATGAATTCCATGAAAGTCTATTTAAGAGACCCTTGTCTCTTCATTTTGAAAGGTTGAATGAGAATTTGCATCGAATTGTTGCTAGAATTCATACTCAGATTTGCTCATATTCACATATGCAAAGGTCAAGTTTGACCAAAAGTTGACCAGATTTAACCACGATTTACTTGAGTTGACTAGTTTCAAAAAGAATTTTGAAATAATTAAACAAAATTATTTAATTAAATGGAGTACTTACTTCTAATTAATTAAACAAAGTTATTTAATTAAATGAGAAGCCATTTCTAATTAATTAAATGAAGTTATTTAATTAAAGAAGAAAAGTGCCTTTGATTAATTAAAGATTATTTAATTAAATAGAAAAAGAAATTATTAGAGCATATCTCATTTTATTAAATTAAATAACTCAACAAAATCTCTCTTTAGTTCAAAAAGAAAAATTTTCAGTTCACTATTGATAAAAAATGAGTTAAATTAGTTGACTCCTTTTTCTACTCAAATTGAATCAGTTAACTCCTTATTTTACTCAAATTAAATCTGTTAACTCTCTTTAATTTGTAAATCTCCCTTTATTACCGAACTTCACTTTTAATCCTGACCATTTTTTGAAATCGATCTCAACCATTGATGAATTTTAGAAAAGTCTATTTAAGAGACCCTCATCTCTTCATTTTGAAAGGTTGAATGAGAATTTGCATCAAATTATTGTTGGAATTCATACTCACATTTGTTCATATTCACATACGCAAAGATCAAGTGTAGTGCCTACCCTAGTTTGCATTTTGTTATCGTTGTTGAACTCTTTTAGAACTAGTTTTATGTTGTTGGTTAGCAGCATTGTTTTGAAACTATCAGATATTGTGCTATGGATTCAGTTAATACATGATGAGATTACTTGGTACTTTACATTTCATGTATGTACGATGATTATTTCCAATGTTTTTAGTTATTAATGATGATTAGTAAGATGATTTATTATCATATGTGTTTTCTTATGGATACTTAGCCCATACTTGGATGTGTATGGTGTGCATGTTTGCTTTGCGTGTTTGCTTTTGTATGGCATGTCTGATGTGGTTAAGGAAGGGAGTCGTAGTCACTTGCTAGTCGGGATCTACACAATGCACCACTTCCTATCATTGCCTATTTAGTTTAGTATATATTATTTTTTTACATGCATGGTTTTTATGCAGGTTGCAAGTAACGGGTATCGACTTCTCTGAATTGTTAGGATGAGCGTACCCTATCACATTATCTCAATGATAAGAGAGGGTAGATAAATTCTCAAGCTCAAATCCCAACCTTTTTAAGCCATTTGTTCTAATTGAAAAATTAGGACAAGTATCTAAGTTGAGTACCCTCCGAATGCGTCAGATGACGTAATTCGTGATATAACCCTTGGTTTGATTTTGTATGTATTTTGGCTATGATGGATTTTCATATTTTCACCTTGTGAGTCTTTGATGTATTTTCTATTAATTAAGCCTAATTAAAAAATTTAATTAATGGTTTAATTAAATGGAAAATTAATATGGTATTTTAATATTTATTTTATTTAATTAATTGAAAAATTAATTAAATAAAATAATTAAATTTGAAGATAAAAGTTTAAATTTGGAATGTGACAATATTTATTTTAATAATAATATATTTGGAGTTCATTTTTAAATATATGACTAAATAATAATATTATTAAAGCTAATAAATATTTCAGCAAATTAAGTTTTGGAAAATGAAATTTAAAAGTGAAAAATATTTTAAAATTAATAAAAGATTCTAGATTTCATGTGCTTAAAATATAAAGTTTTTTAAGATTGAAAAGAGTAAATTAAATATTATATTAATTATTGTGTACATAGGAGTTGGCAAATTTTCAAGAGTTGTCATGTAGACAACACAGGAGTTTGCACTCTAAGAATGCACAAGTTGTCTACACTTAGAAGTTAGCATTTTATTTGAGCACATGGTGTCTACAACCTTAAGACTCATCTAGAAGGTTGGAGAAGACTCATGCTTGGTTTTCATGCTTATCTTCTAGTTGTTTCTAGAGACACTCTAGATGCATCTTAGAGACCTTTAAATAGAGGCTCTTCTAGTGTGTTTGGACAAGCTTAAATGAAAGCTGAATAGAAGCTACAAGCTACAAGCTTAAAGTAGAAGCTTCAAAGCTTACATGCATTGGAGAAGTTCATATGCTCATATATATTTTACATGCTTTTATGCTCCTTCTAGCTCTTCTAGTCACTTGGAGATTTTTAATTGGCTTGGATCTTGGAGGAATTGCGAATGATGGAGAAGGAAGGGATTTTCTATAGACTTCTGAGGCATGATGGATTAGCATCAGTGTCTAGGTGCACTTGTGATATTCACATATTCTCTTTGCACTATTTCTCTTCTTGTCTTCATCATGTCTATTATATGTGTCTATATACTCTTGTGAATGAATCTACAATTTGAATTGGAATCTAGATATTTTATTGGTTGAGAAGAAAATAATAGAAAAATCTTAGATCCAATTAAGGAGAAATAATTAGATATAAATCGGGTTTGAGTTCGAATTTATATTAATTTAGAAAGACAAGATTTGGAATTAAAATAGAAATTTTATGGTAAAAATTTGAATGATTAGATGTAATATTTCTATCAATTATATTTTTAAATGCATATGAACAAACCCTTTTATGGTCAAATTTAGAGAACAATTATTTTAGGAGAAATTCTTAATTCATCACAAACTGTTCTGTCGCTGCCCCTTGGATAGACCCGAACTCAGTCATTCATAACTTTTTATTGTGATCAAATTTATTTCTATCGCTTTAGCCAAAATTGGCACAACTTGGCCCTCTCCAACATATTTAAATTTTAGCCCGATCCAACAATTCATTAGAGAGATATGGCCGTCGTACTGGGACTGTTTTATTCAAAGACGGATATTTCTCCATTTCCCATAACCAAGAGTTTTTTATGCTTAAACTTCACAAAAATAATATATCAAAGCATGAAATGAATTAAAGGTATTATTGAAATCTTCTCTTATTAGAATCTTATTAATATGCATTCTTTTTATATGGTCTAATTAAATCAAATTTAATTAAGATTAGTTAATAGTAGATTAGTTAAATCTAAGTAAATGGATTTTTAAATGAGAGAAAATTTAAAAAAATGAGATTTTAATATAGTTTATATAGTGGACTTTTAATAATGTATATTGAATACTATTTAATATATATTAAACAATTTTAGAGTTGTTTAATAAAGATGATAATGTTAAGAATTTGGAGATTATTCATGTTAAAATCTACAATGAGTCTTATTGGTTTGTGATAGAGATCTTTTTCAAACAACGTTTATATAGACAAAATATTATTAGAACAATTAGAAAATGGAGTCTAATGATTGATTTTAATATTGATTAAATAATTGTAAGATGATAATTTATATTATGTTGATTTAAATTTAGAAATTCTGAATGATATTGGATTAAGATTGAATTATTATGTTATTGGTTAATACGTTTGAATATGTTAATGGAGTTAAGAGTTAGCCAAATATTAACTAATGAGTTTATGGAAGGATTCTATAGATCAAGTATTTATAGTTTGAGGAGTTTATTATTTAATGTTTATAGGGACTAGCAAACTATTAATAAATAATGATTTAAATAGATATCAACGAATTCGATTAGAGTTAATCTAGTGGAGATTATTTATTAATTGAAGTTTGTAAAATATAATAATTTTTGGATTTGGATTATAATTGATTTTAACCAATGTTCATTGAGTTAATATGAATATATGCGAAAGAGTTTTAACTTGAAACAATTATCATGATGAATGTGATCTATTAATAAGATTCCCAATATAGCTTGTTATTAAATATTAACTAGTTATTATTATTGAACTATTAAAATGATTATTTGTGCATAGGATTGTAGTTGACTTTTAACGTACAATTATAGTTAGTTATTAGTCAACTAATATTCATTGGGTTGATGGTTTGGTTGTGAAGTTGTTGATTAAATCAATTAACTAGAGTTAATTGAATTTAATTAATAAATTAAATTTTGTAATGGAGATTTAATTGATATAAATCTTTTAATGAGATTGTAGATTATCTATATCGAAGTTGATAAGTCTTATCCTAATAACTTGAATAAAGACTTTAGTTATTTTAATGGTTATTAGTGATGACTTTATTAAGAGGCTTAAATTTTAGTAATATTTAATTAAGCTTTAAATAAGTATTATTAGAATGATAAAAGGTCATGGATTGTGAACCTATAATAATTGATTGATTCAATTGATCATTTTAATAAAGTTATAATTTTCCTATTCAAAGATTGATAATTGGCTCTAATGATCCTTGATTTATGTGGAAAGTTGAAGTGACCTTAAAGAAGAGTTAATCAATTAGAATATGGATCATAGATAAATTAAGAAAATTTAATGATGAACAGTTTAGTGAATATTTATCCTTAAGTTATTCTTAGAATATTATTTGAAGGATAATGCTATTGGAGAACAAATGGGTTGACTTGTAGGTCAAATGATGAAACTTAAGACACTTGGAAGTATACTTGCAAACAGAAAACTGGAAACCCCTACACTTGATTCAACTATGAGATTTTAGCAAAACCAAAACATGTGTTTGTATCGTGTATTCTATGTGCTTCTTATTTTGAGTTTTGGGTTGACTAGTGTTGACTAGTCCTAGGTTGTTACCAGAGCCTCAGAGGTTATGAGATGTGATGGCATGTTATTTTTATTTGGTCTCGATCTTTATAAGCCCAACTATGGTTATGTGATCGTATGCTCTATGAAATGTTTTTATTTGTTCATCAGTCTTCATGTGTGAAGCTGAGATGTATGTGTATGAGATACTTGAGCTAATCATTTTTGAGTCATCAATCAGTTAACCTTGGATTATTTTTTAGTCACCATGATGGGACTGAAATGTGAATTTATTCTTGATGATGTCATGTTGTGACATGTTTTGACTCAACCATTTTGGAGTTTTCGATCAGTATGATTTTGAAATATTCTTGGTTGCTTGTTGAGAACCAATGGATATTGTGATTTATTTGAGATATATTTTGGTTATTGAGAACCAATGGATACTTATGATTATCAGTGATGCCTTCAGTTGCCAATAGAGAACTGTTGTGGTCATGATTTTCTATGGATGCTTTTCAGATGCTCATGGAGATTTGATGATTCTTATCTTGGAGATTTGATGATTCTTATTATGGATATTTGATGCTTTTATCATAGATATTTGATGATTCTTTTTATGGATTATCTTTTGAATTTTCTTTACAGTCGCTTGTACGGGACTGTGGTGTTTTTATGATTCCATGAGCTTAGGGTAGGTAATCTACTTGTAGTGTCGGTAAGTGGCTTGGAATGGGGGCCAGGGCCCTAACTAGCTGCCATGGTAACTCATTGTAAGTTTGGTTAATAAGTGATAATATTTACACACTAAATGAGGATTAAATAAACCTAAAAAAAAATTGTTTTGATGTTCTCGCCTTGCCTTGAGCACTTGTACAAGCTAAGATTGGAGTAGTGAGAACACATGGTTGCGACTGTGCATTCCATAGTATGCCTCATCAGTATGAAAGGATACTAGTGTCCGCATGAGATTAGTATGGACCCGTGGAGTTTAGCTAACTGCTAGGGTAACTTGTACATGATAAATGCGATGACACTTTTCCACTTGCATAGTAGGTTTCCTACATGTCTTTCTGTGCCTCTAGGAATTAGATGTCCATTTTGTGTGAATGGAACCTTTGAGTTAGTATACTTTTAGGATTCCTAGACTATAGAGATTTGTGCTATGTGTTATGGATAGTCTGTTTGGGACTTGAGATTATCTCCTTAGCATAATAGGAGTGGACCACTTAGGTACCATGCGGTCAGGTGGTAGTGTATTTTCTACTCTTATCATTTGAGATCCGTCTGAGACACCGTGGCTGATGCTTTCTTGGTTGGTAATTATCTTCATTATGTTCTTGGATCACTATGATAGATGATATACCTTGTGATGGATGTATTTGCTGGTATGTTTCTTATACTAATGATTTGTATATGTTAGATGATGATATCTTATGCTTTACTTTCTATGTTAGTAAGATGTTTTAGGAGTGACATTCTTACTATGATAATACCGATGATCTCTTCGGTGCTTTGGAATGTTATGCACGGAGGGATGGCTAGGATCCACGATGGTCTAATGATGCTATTAACGGTTGGGAGGAACCGTGCACTTAGTTATTTATGTTTATAATTTATGGTTATCTTTTATGATGGATGTTTATATCTTTTGTGATGATGTATCATTTATGACATATGGTTTCATTATGTTATTGCATCATGGATTAATATTGGATGATGATGTAGTTTATTTGCATGGATGTTTATTGTTTTAAGCTTCTCATATCTTGTGATATGTATGGTGGATGATTGAGCAATCTGAAAATATAATTTATTTACATTTAGACGTATCATTATTATTTCTTAAGGATGTGATGTTAGATGAATAGTTATAATTAGATGTGATTCAACATTAAGGGATCTTTAAAAAATGTAATCAATTATGTGTGTTATCTTTACTTGTAGTTGGATGTTGGCTATTGCTTTCGCAAATGTTATGAATGGTTTATCTTTTATGTTTTAAAAAAAAAATTGTTTGGCAAACTTAATGAAATTCTTTGGATCTCTTGGCGGGGCATTACATGAAGTTTGACAAAAAGTTGACCAGATTTAACCACGGTTGACTTGAATTGACTAGTTTCAAAAAGAATTTTAAAATAATTAAACGAAATTATTTAATTAAATGGAGTACTTACTTCTAATTAATTAAACAAAGTTATTTAATTAAATGAGAAGTCATTCCTAATTAATTAAATCAAGTTATTTAATTAAATAAGAAAAGTGTCTCTAATTAATTAAAAATTATTTAATTAAATAGAAAAAGTAATTCTGAGAGCATATCTCATTTTATTAAATTAAATATCTCAACAAAATCTCTCTTTAGTTCAAAAAGGAAAATTTCTAGTTCACTATTGATAAAAAATGAGTTAAATCAATTGACTCATTTTTTTACTCAAATTGAATCAGTTAACTCCTTATTTTACTCAAATTAAATCTGTTAACTTCCTTTAATTTGGAAATCTCCCTCTATGACTAAACTTCACCTTTAATCCTGATCGTTGATTGAAATCGATCTCAACCATTGATGAATTCCAGGAAAGTCTATTTAAGAGATCCTCATCTCTTCATTTTGAAAGGTTGAATGAGAATTTGCATCAAATTGTTGCTGGAATTCATACTCACATTTGCTCATATTCACATACACAAAGATCAAGTTTGACCAAAAGTTGACTAGATTTAACCACGGTTGACTTGAGTTGACTAGTTTCAAAAAGAATTTTGAAATAATTAAACGAAATTATTTAATTAAATGGAGTACTTACTTCTAATAAATTAAACAAAGTTATTTAATTAAATGAGAAGCCATTCCTAATTAATTAAATGAAGTTATTTAATTAAATAAAAAAAGTGCCTCTAATTAATTAGAAATTATTTAATTAAATAGAAAAAGTAATTATGAGAGCATATCTCATTTTATTAAATAAAATATCTCAACAAAATCTCTCTTCAGTTCAAAAAGGGAAATTTCCAGTTCACTATTGATAAAAAATGAGTTAAATGAGTTAACTCCTTTTTCTACTCAAATTGAATCAGTTAACTCCTTATTTTACTAAAATTAAATGTGTTAACTCCT
Source organism: Cupressus sempervirens (assembly GCA_028749045.1). NCBI lineage: Eukaryota > Viridiplantae > Streptophyta > Pinopsida > Cupressales > Cupressaceae > Cupressus > Cupressus sempervirens. The sequence continues at coordinate 117,031,416 of CM053783.1, forward strand.
TGTAATTTGAAAATCTCAATTTATGACTGAACTTTACCTTTAATCCTGACCATTGATTGAAATCAATCTCAACCGTTGATGAATTTCAAGAAAGTCTATTTGAGAGACCCTCATCTCTTCATTTTGAAAGGTTGAATGAGAATTTGCATCGAATTGTTGCTGGAATTAATAGTCACATTTTCTCATATTCACATACGCAAAGATCAAGTTTGACCAAAAGTTGACCAGATTTAACCATGGTTGACTTGAGTTGACTATTTTCGAAAAGAATTTTGAAATAATTAAACAAAATTATTTAATTAAATGGAGTACTTACTTCTAATTAATTAAACAAAGTTATTTAATTAAATGAGAAGCCATTCCTAATTAATTAAATGAAGTTATTTAATTAAATAAGAAAAGTGTCTCTAATTAATTAAAGATTATTTAATTAAATAGAAAAAGTAATTATGAAAGCATATCTCATTTTATTAAATTAAATATCTCAACAAAATCTCTCTTCAGTTCAAAAAGAGAAATTTTCAATTCACTATTGATCAAAAATGAGTTAAATTAGTTAACTCTTTTTTCTACTCAAATTGAATCAGTTAACTCCTTATTTTACTCAAATTAAATCTATTAACTCTCTTTAATTTGGAAATCAACCTTTATTATTGAACTTCACCTTTAATCCTGACCGTTGATTGAAATCGATCTCAATCGTTGATGAATTCCAGGAAAGTCTATTTAAGAGACCCTCATCTCTTCATTTTGAAAGGTTGAATGAGAATTTGCATCGAATTTTTGCTGGAATTCATACTCACATTTGCTCATATTCACATACGCAAAGATCAAGTTTGACCAAAAATTTGACCAGATTTAACCACGGTTGACTTGAGTTGACTTTTAATGCCCCACCAAGGGATCTAAAGAATTAACCTAAAATTTCACTAAATTTGATAACATTTAAAAAAAAAAAAAATTAACATGAAAGTAAATACCACATATAACTTGTACTTAATAACGGAAGCAATAGCAATGTCCATCTAAAAGTAAACATAACATACATAACCGATTACATTCTTAAAAGATCCCTTAATGTTGAATTACATACATGAATCCATCTATTACAACATCCACATGAAATAATAATGATAAGTCCAATATTTAAATATTACATTTCAAATGCTCATTCATCCTCTATACATGTCATAGGGTATGAAAAGCTCAAAGAATATACATATGTAGAATAAGGTACATCATCCTATTCTAATCCATGATACATCAAAGCAAAGATAATCACATGATATATCATCATAGAAGACATATACATCTATCATAAAGATCAAACAAAATAAACTAAGTGCACGATTCCTCCCAACCGTTAATAGCATCATTAGACCATCGTGGGCCCTAGCCATCCCTCCGTGCGTAACATTCCAAAATCACTGAAGATATCATCGGTATTAACATAGTAGGAATATCACTCCTAACATATACTATATCATATGCAAAAAGTAATCTAACATGCAAATAATAGCATAAGATAACATCATCTAACAAATGCAAATCATCAATGAAAGGATACATATCCACCATCACGAAGGACGCATTAGCCACGATGTCTCAATGAATCTCAAATGATAAGAGTGGAAAATACACTACCACTCAACCGCGTGGTAGCTAAGTTGTCCACTTCTACCATGCTGAGGAGATAATCTCAAGTCCCAAACAGGCTATCCATAACACATAGCACAAATCTCTATAGTCCAAGAATCCTAAAAGTATACTAACTCAAAGGTTCCAAACATGATACTGACATCTACTTCCCAGAGGCACACAATGACATGTAGGAACCTACTATGCAAGCGAGAAAGTATCATCACAATTATCTCGTACAAGTTACCCTGGCAGTTAGCTAAACTCCACGGGTCCATACAGATCTCATGTGGCCACTAGTATCCTCTAATACTGACAAGGCATACTATGGAATGCAAGGTCGCAACCATGCATTCTCACTACTCTCATCCTAGCCTATACAAGCACTCAAGGCATGGGCGAGAACCAAAACTCTTATCTTTTTAGGTTCATTCAGTTAGTATTAGGTGTGAATGTTATCACTTATTAATCCAACTTACAATGAGTTACCCTGGCAGCCTCTTAGGGCCCCGGCCCCCATTGCAAGCCACATCCCATCACTACATGTAGATATCCTACCCTAATTCTCATGGAATCATAAATCTCAAAATCACAAAAGATAATCCATAATAAAATCATCAAATATGCATAAAAGCATCAAATCACCATGAGCAAATATACATAGAAAATCATGATCACAATAGCTCTTTATTGGCAACTGAAGCATCACTGAAAATCAAAAGTATCCAATGGTTCTTAATAACCAAAATATATCTCAATCATACTGATCGAAGACTCCAAAAATGGTTGAGTCAAACATTTCACAACATGACATCATCAAGGATAAATCCACATTTCAGTCCCATCATGGCGACTAGAAAATAACCAAGGATAACTGATCGATGACCAAAAATAATGGTTAAGTCAAGTGTCTCATCTATAAAAATCAGTATTACAACCAATACATAGAGAATTCCATCACATAACCATGGTTGGGTTATAAAGATTGAGATTAAAACATAATCATGACATCACAATCATATAACTCCCAAGCCTCTGGTAGACGTCCTATAACTGGTCAACACTAGTCAACCCAAAACAATAGCATAAGGAATACACAATGTAAACACATGTTTTGGTTTTGCTAAGTTTTCAAATTTGAATTTAAAAATCTCAGTTTACGTTTTCCTATACTAATATCAAATGGAGAAATTCCACGTTTTACCTAACCTATGTATTTGTTTGATAGATAAAAGTTTCACCATTACACTCAATTTTCTAAATGATAATATCTTGTTTATATAAAACATCATTTTGAAAATTGACATTCCCAATAAATCCAAACTTTGATTATATATTCTAATAATTAATCTTAATTAAAACTAAGTTTCATTAAGATCTCTTCATAATTGACAAGTCTAACATTAATACTTTAGATCATTAAAATAATGATCCATTATTTCAAATCTTCCTAATAATCATTTATAATTAATTATATATATATATATATATATATATACATAAATAAATAAATATAATAACTTTTAATAATGCAATGTTGAAAGGTCGAAATTCTTATAACTTATGAAATTACATTTAACAATCTCTGTTTTTAAATAAAGAAAACATTTTAAAATAAAACGCCAACTGAGCGATTAGTACCGCTTGTGGATCGCAGAGCATACCTGCGCATTGAAATGTACACTTTTTTTTTTTTAAATACTTGCTTATGGTACCATGGCAGCCGTAGTACATGGCCGGGCAACCCTTGTTTGAAGTCGTAGGCCTGCGGCATCAGTCGCAGTGCCTGCGACTGCAGACAGGGTGCCGTTGTTTATTAAACATGCGGGGGGGGGTAGGGAATTAAAAACTCACCCTTACAAAATTTATTATTATAATTGCGTTTTAATAAAATGCATTCCCTCCAATGTGAACCACGATGTGATATCCACTCGCTGTGAAATGTATATGTCGTTCGACTTATATATATGTATATATATATGTGTGTGTGTGTATACATATACAGAGTATTATCAAATACCACAACATCTAAACATATATATATATATATATATATATATATATATATATATATATATATATATATATATATATATATATATATATATATTTGTATATATATATATATTTGTATATATATATATATTTGTATATATATATGTACGCATATATGTATTCAGATAAAAATATATACACCATATATAAATTCTATTTCTCAGAATTTTTCTATAATCCTTTGATCTCAAATTTTATCTATTAAATCATCTGATGGTTTTGGCTACAAATTTAAACCCTAGCCCCGTGTTCATTCCAGATCTAAGCATATAGAATTCTCAAATAGAATTAGGTGCCATATTGAGAATTGCATAAGAAATTCCTCAGAAGACAAATGGAAGACATGAAGAAGACAGGGAATGCATGATGCGAAAATAGCATAAGTAAAATCACAAGAATCTACTCGGATTCTGATGCTAAATCGCTCTTCCTCAAAAAAATCCGCAGAGCAAGCTCCTCCCTTCTTCAGATTTCTCGAGTCCTCTAATGCTCCAATTGCACTCCAAAATGCTCTCTCTCTAAGCTTCTATAAATGCCTGAATATGAAGAGCTCTCAAGAAAACTTTGGAATGCTTCTTGAAACCATTGAAACGTGTCACCAACTAAGCATGGGTCTTTTCCCACCTTTTTGGTGAGTCATAGAGTTGTAGACACCTTGTGCTTAATTGATGCACTAACCCCTGTGTTGTTGACACATGTTAATTCCTATGCAAGCTTATAACTCCAATTTACTTTTAAATAATTTCTATTTAAATATTTATAACTCCCATTTTAATTTTTATAACTTTTATTATTATTAATTTTTATTTCTTTATTATTATTATTTTATAATTATTATTATTTTTAATTTCAAATTTTCTTTTATTTAATTCTTTTCCTCAATAATTCACATTTAATTAATCAAAATCAAAATATCAAAGATTATGGTATTTTATTAATTTTTTCAAATAAATAATTTATTAATTAAATCTATTTATTAAGACTTAATTAATGGAAAATTCACCATAGACCTCCAAGATAAAATATGAAAATCCATCATAGAACAAATCATACAAAATAAATCTAAAGGGTTAAAAATCATGAAATAAGTCATCCGACACATTCGGTGGGTATTCAACTTTGATACTTGTCCTAACTCAATAGGACAAATGGTTTTTAAGTTTGGGATTTGGACTTGAGAATTTATCTCCCTTCTCTTATCATTGAGATAGTATAATAGGGTATGCTCATCTTGGCAATTCAGAGAAGTCGATACTCGGTACCTGCAACCTGCAGAAAAACTATGCATGTACATACAATATATAATGCTAAGCTAAATAGACAATGGCAGGAAGTGGTGCATCATGTAGATCCTGACTAAGTAGGTGACTACGACTCCCTTCCTTAACCATATTAGAAATGCCATACAATAAGAAAACACGCACACCATACACATGCAAGTATGGGGTAAGTAACCATAATAAAACACATGAGATAATAAACCATCTAACTAATCATCATTAATAACTGAAAACAATGTAATGATCATCATACATACATGAAATGTAAAGTCTAAATGATCTCATCATATATCAACTGAATCCATATCATAATATCTGATAGTGTCAAAACAACACCACTAAACCATCAACATAAAACTAGTCTACATAGTCTGATAACAATAAGTCTAGAAAAGATGTGAACGAGGGTAGGCACTACATCCACCCCCCCTAGAATTAGGCTTACTCCTGGAAGCCTACAAACAAATATGGATATAACTCCCTCAATCTAACTGCATCCTCCCAAGTAGCTAAAGAATCATCAGTAGGGTCCCATTGGACCCTTACCTACTCGATGGTTCGACCCCTGAGGGTCAACTCCCGCTGCTCCAAAATATGAACCGGCTCCAAAGCCATCCACCCGTCCTCTACCTACAATGCATTCCAATCAAGAACATGCACAATATCAGGAATATACTGCCTAAGCACTGAGACATGGAAAACATCATGAATGCAAGCTAGGCTGGGCGGTAGAGCAAGGCGGTAAGCAACTGGGTCAATCCTCTCCAAAATCTCGAATGGTCCCACAAAGCGAGGTGCTAGCTTAGAACCCTTTCTGTACTAGATCGAACTCTTTCGCAGTCGCACTCTCAAGAAAATCTTATCACCCACAGCAAACTGCTTATCAATCCTATGAGCATGGGCATACTTCTTCTGCCTATCCTATGCCGTAGTCAAATACTCACGAATATGCACTACCTGTTGCTCCATATCACGAAGCATTTCTGGTCTCCATAGAATGCGTTCTTCGAGGCTATCCCAACTCAATGGTGTACGACAAGGATGATCATATAAATCCTGAAAAGGTGCCATGCCAATAGAACTATGATACCCATTGTTGTAAGCAAACTCCACTAGGTAGAGATAGTCCTCCCAATGTGTCTTCCTATCCATCACATACATCCGTAACATATCCTCCAAAACTTGGTTCACCCTCTCTGTTTGACCATCAGTCTTTGGATGATGTGCCGAACTGAAGTTTAACTGCGCTCCAAGCTCATGTTGCAATGATGTCCAAAATGCAGATGTGAATACATGATCCCTGTCAGAAATGATCTTTCTAGGAATACCATGTAATCTCACAATGTCACGCATGAAGACATTCGCTACAAAAGTTGTTGTGTAGGAAGACCTGATCGGTGAAAAATGTGCCACCTTAGTCAACCGATCAACGGTAACCATGATAGCATCATGACGTCGAACTGTCATAGGTAATCCTACTATAAAATCCATGGAGATGATATCCCATTTCCAAGAAGGAATGAGGTTAGGCTGCAATAGTCCTGCCGGGTGCTGCTTTTCTGCCTTGACTCTTTGACACTCAAGACACCTACCCACAAAATCAAAAATATCTCGCTTCATCCTGGACCAAAAGAATAAATGTCTCAAATCAGAATGCATCTTCTTGACACCTAGATGTGCTGAGTAAGGTGTACGATGGGTTTCTGCCAGAATCAAGCTGTGAAGCTCATCCAGTAATGGCACATAAATCCTCCCCAAATGTCTCAAAAGACCATTTGATTCTTGAACGTAACCTGCAAACTTACCTTCCAAGGGTCTCCCTGAATCTATCTCTCTGCACACTTCTTGATACCAAGAATCCGTAGGAAGTACTTGAAGAATCTGACTCCTCAAATCCACACTAAGAGTCATTGATGTTACCACATGTCTCCTACAACTCAAAGAATCTTCCACCACATTCTCCTTACCCTGAATGTACTTAACCTCAAAATCATACTCACATAAAAATTCCATCCATCGTCTCTAGTGAGCATTCAAATTAGGCTAAGTAAAAATGTACTGAAGACTACGATGATCGCTATGTAGCTCAAATTTGCTCCCCAACAAGAAATGTCTCCATCTTGTCAAAGCATGAACTACTGCTGCTAACTCAAGATCATGCATAGGGTAATTTAACTCATGATCCTTGAGCTTGCGTGACTCATGTGCAATCACCCGCCCATTCTGCATCAACACTGCTCCAATTCCTTCAAGAGAAGCATCTGTACACACCATGAAATCACCTTCTGGTTCAGGTACAGCTAAAATCAGTGCACTAGTCAAAAGCTCCTTGAGCCTCTGAAATGCTTCCTCACATTTCTCTATCCACACAAACTTCTTACCTTTCCTTTGAAGAGAAGTGATAGGATGTGCTATCCTAGAGAAGTTCTGGACAAATCTGCAATAATAACCAGCTAAACTCATGAAACTATGAATTTTTGACACATTAGTCGGTGTAGGCCAATCTATTATCACCTAAATCTTTGCAAGATCCACTGAAATACCATCACCTGAGATAACATGCCCTAAATATTGAATCTCTGATTTGAAGAATTCACACTTAGCAGCATTGGCGTAAAGATGATTGCCTCTCAAACACTGCAATACCAACTCCAGGTGTTCCTCATGCTCCTTCTGAGTCTTAGAAAATATCAATATGTCATCAAGAAACACGAGAACAAACCTTTCAAGATATGATCGAAAAACACCATTCATCAAACTCATGAACACCGATGGAGTGTTAGTCAATCCAAAAGGTACCACTGTGAACTCATAATGCCCATAGTGCATTCGAAAAGCAGTCTTGTGAATGTCCGCTTCCTTAATATGAAGCTGGTGGTATCTTGACTTAAGGTCAATCTTGGAGAATACTGTAGCTCTCTTGATCTGATCAAATAAGTCATCAATCCTAGGCAAAGGATACCTATTCTTAATAGTCACCTTGTTCAACTGTCTGTAGTCGATACAAAGGCACAAAGAACTGTATTTCTTCTTCGCAAAGAGCACTAGAGCTTCCCATGGTGATACGCTAGGTCAAATGCTCCCTTTGGCCAGAAGTTCCTCTAGTTGAAGACGTAGCTCACCCAGTTCCTGAGTAGTCATATGATAAGGAGCTTTACAGATAGGCTCTGCTCTAGGAATTAGATCAATGCTAAAATCAATGTCCCTCTTCAGAGGCATGCCTGGAATCTCACTTGGAAAGACATCTGCGTATTCCTGTAAAATCGAGTGATCTAAAGTCTTCCTCACAGGATCTTCCTCATCAAGATCATTTACCATAACAAAAAATATCTGACATCCCTTACAAAAACTTCGCTTCAATTGCATAGCAGAAATCATCCGCAGAGATATAGGCCTCGGTATCCCAACTATCTTCACATCATTCCCTTGGTCATCTTGGCACAAAATAATCTTCTTCCTACAATCTATACTGGCTCTATGAGATCCAAGCCAGTCCATGCCTAGAACCACATCATAGTAACCAAGGGGTATGACTCAAAGATCCACTACCGTATCAAAGCTTCCTAAACTAAGCCCACACTTATGAACTATAGAGTCTGTGGAGACCTTTATGCTTGAGGCTAGTTCCACTGGCCAACCATGATCTTGCTTCACTGCATCCAGCTTACACTTAGAAACTATAGATGGTGAAATAAATAAATTTTTAGCTCCTGAATCAAACAATACTGAAAGAGATATACCTCGAATAGCACCTGTGGTCTCAACCACTGTTCCCTGATGATCTGCCTAATATTGATCAACTGCTGCAAAAACTCTATGAGCTCTCCTTACATCACCAACTGTGGGTTCTGAAGCTATAGGACTAGGTCCTAAAAACTGAGGTGCTCGTTGTGGACACTGAGCTGCATAATGTCCAATCTGACCACATGAAAAAATTCTATATTCCTGCCAGATCCTCTTCCCATAGGTGGTACATTAGATTGTTGGCGACTGTTCCTGCTTACAAAAGACTGGCTACTCTGAGTTGGCTGATTGGACTGACTCTGTTTATTGCATTGAGCATTGTGGTTGTTCTTAAAATTAGAACCTTTGCCACCACCATGAGCTTGGGAATTTGATCCCTTCTATTGCTGCATCTGTTGAGACTACTGTTGATACTATTTCCCCTTAGAAAAGAAAGGCTTCTTGTTACTACCTAAATTGAAGTTTCCTTTAGATCCTGATGCTGTTGGTGCTCTTACAAAACCACCTTGACCAAGGTTGACACTTTGCTCAACAAGGATTTCTCGATGTACCGCATTCTTGAGAGTTTTTGGCTCAAATACCTTGACAGCCCCAATAATACGATTATTCAAACCCCTAATAAAGTGTTGTGTCAACTGAGCTGAATTTTTACTGAATCTTGAAAAAGATATAAGCTCATAAAACTTACGCTCATACTCGATCACTGACAAAGTGTACTGCTTGAGATTATGAAACTCATCTGCCCTTTGTAGTTTCCATTCCTCTAGTAGGAATTGTTCACGGAAACTCTTTAAGAATAGTTCCCACGTGACACTGCTCATATCGATTCCTAGCTTCTTCTCCTCAATCGTCCACCAAGTGGCCCCAAAATTCTCTAAATTAGTGATCGCAAATCTTGCCTTAACATTGCTGTCAAAATCCTACGTGGCAAAAATCCTGTCGAGGGAAATCAGCCACCGCTCGACCACATAACCAGAACCTTGCCCATTGAAAGGCCTGACCTTGGATCTTGAAAGATCCTTCATCTGAGTAGACATAATGGACCTCTGACGATCCCTCTGAGGACTTCTAGATCTAGGTCTATGCTCTTGTTGTGTCTGATGCACTTTAGGATATTCTTGAATAGGAGGTAGACGTTCTAAAATAGTCTGCATCATCTGTCTCAAACCAACCTCTTCAGACTCAGCTTGGTCCTCTCTATGACTCTCTTCCTGCTGCCTACTAGAGTGCTCTTCCCTGCTCTCTACACGAGCTGATCCCTCATAGGCAGACTCATGGGCACTGATAGCTCTGCCATGACCACGGCCTCTTCCTCGACCTCTACCACGGCCTCTAAAAGAAGACCCAGTCCCAGACACCATCTTACAACAGAACAAGGTACTATTATAATCAAAAGACAAATTTTTGCAATAGGCTAAGTTCAATTCTAGGTTTAGGTTTAAGTAAAATCTCCAGTTTTTAAAACTAAGTGTTGAAGTATGAAAAATATTCAAGTAACAGTTCAGGTTCTATTTCAGTTCACCTAGTATCAAGTTGAAGAGATACACTTAATAGTTCACAGTTCTCGTTGTTCCAAAATACCCAAAGCTCCCAATGTAGAAACTCAGGCTCTGATACCAAATGTAATGCCCCACCAAGGGATCCAAAGAATTAACCTAGAATTTCACTAAATTTGATAACATTTAAAAAAAAAAAAAAATAACATGAAAGTAAATACCACATATAACTTGTACCTAATAACGGAAGCAATAGCAATGTCCATCTGAAAGTAAACATAACATACATAACCAATTACATTCTTAAAAGATCCCTTAATGTTGAATTACATACATGAATCCATCTAGTACAACATCCACATGAAATAATAATGATAAGTCCAATGTTTAAATATTACATTTCAAATGCTCATTCATCCTCTGTACATGTCACAAGATATGACAAGCTCAAAGAATATACATATGTAGAATAAGGTACATCATCCTATTCTAATCCATGATACATCAAAGTAAAGATAATCACGTGATACATCATCATAGAAGACATATACATCCACCATAAAGATCAAACAAAATAAACTAAGTGCACGGTTCCTCCTAACTGTTAATAGCATCATTAGACCATCGTGGGCCCTAGCCATCCCTCCGTGCGTAACATTCCAAAATCACCAAAGATAGTAGGAATATCACTCCTAAAATATACTATATCATATGCAAAAAGTAATCTAACATGCAAATCATAGCATAAGATAACATCATCTAACAAATGCAAATCATCAATGAAAGGATACATATCCACCATCACGAAGGACGCATCAACCACGATGTCTCAATGAATCTCAAATGATAAGAGTGGAAAATATACTACCACCTGACCGTGTGGTACCTAAGTGGTCAACTCCCACCATTCTGAGGATATAATCTCATGTCCCAAACAGGCTATCCATAACACATAGCACAAATCTCTATAGTCCAGGAATCCTATAAGTATACTAACTCAAAGGTTCCAAACATGATACTGACATCTACTTCCCAGAGGCACACAATGACATGTAGGAACCTACTATGCAAGCGAGAAAGTGTCATCGCACTTATCTCATACAAGTTACCCTGGCAATTAGCTAAACTCCACAGGTCCATTCAGATCTCATGCGGCCACTAGTATCCTCTCATACTGACAAGACATACTATGGAATGCAAGGTCGCAACCATGCATTCTCACTACTCCCATCCTAGCCTATACAAGCACTCAAGGCATGGGCGAGAACCAAAACTCTTATCTTTTTAGGTTCATTCAATTAGTATTAGGTGTGAATGTTATCACTTATTAATCCAACTTACAATAAATTACCTTGGCAACCTTTTAAGGCCCTGGCCCCCATTGCAAGCCACTTCCCGTCACTACATGCAGATATCCTACCCTAATGCTCATGGAATCATAAATCTCAAAATCACAAAATATAATACATAATAAAATCATCAAATATGCATAAAAGCATCAAATCACCATGAGAAAATATACGTAGAAAATCATGATCACAACAGCTCTCTATTGGCAACTGAAGCATCACTAAAAATCAAAAGTATCCAATGGTTCTTAATAACCAAAATATATCTCAATCATACTGATCGGAGACTCCAAAAATGGTTGAGTCAAAAATTTCACAACATGACATCATCAAGGATAAATCCACATTTTAGTCCCATCATGGCGACTAGAAAATAACCAAGGATAACTGATCGATGACCAAAAATAATGGTTAAGTCAAGTGTCTCATCGATAACAATCAGTATTACAACCAATACATAGAGCATTCCATCACATAACCATGGTTGTGTTATAAAGATCGAGATTAAAACATCATCATGACATCACAATCACATAACTCCCAAGCCTCTAGTAGACGTCCTATAACTGGTCAACACTAGTCAACCCAAAACAATAGCATAAGGAATACACAATGTAAACACATGTTTTGGTTTTGCTAAGTTTTCAAATTTAAATTTAAAAATCTTAGTTTACATTTTCCTATATTAATATCAAGTGGAGAAATTCCACGTTTTACCTAACCCATGTATTTGTTTGATAGATAAAAGTTTCACCATTAGACTCAATTTTCTAAATGATAATATCTTGTTTATATAAAACATCATTTTGAAAATTGACATTCCCAATGAATCCAAACTTTGATTATATATTCTAATAATTAATCTTAGTTAAAACTAAGTTTAATTAATATCTCTTCATAATTGACAAGTCTAACATTAATACTTTAGATCATTAAAAGAATGATCCATTATTTCAAATCTTCCTAATAATCATTTATAATTAATTATATATATATATATACTTACATACATACATACATACATACATACATACATACATATATATATATATATATATATAATAACTTTTAATTATACAATGTTGAAAGGTCGAAATTCTTATAACTTATGAAATTACATTTAATAATCTGTGTTTTTAAATAAAGAAATTTTTTTAAAATAAAACGTCAACCGAGCGATTAGTACTGCCTGCGGATCGTAGAGCATACCCACGTGTTGAAATGGACGCTTTTCTTTTCTTTTTTAAAATACTTGCTTACGATACCATGGCAGCCGTAGTACATGGACAGGAAACCCTTGTCTGACGTCGCAGGCCTACGCCTGTAGATAGGGTGTCATTGTTTATTAAACGTGTGGGGGGGTAGGGAATTAAAAACCTGCCCTTACAAAATTTATTATTATAATTGTGTTTTAATAAAACACATTCCCTCCAATGTGAGCTGTGATGCGATATCCGCTCGCTACGAAATGTATATGTCGTTTGACTTATATATATGTATATATACATATGTATGTATATATATATATAAATATATATGTATATATATGTGTGTGTGTATATATACATATACAGAGTATAATCAAATACCACAACATCTAAACATATATATATATATAATTGTATATATATATATTTGTGTATATATATGTACGCATATATGTATTCAGATAAAAATATATACACCATATATAAATTCCATTTCTTAGAATTTTTCTATAATCCTTTGATCTCAAATTTTATCCATTAAATCATTTGATGGTTTTGGCTACAAATTTAAACCCTAGCCCCGTGTTCATTCTAGATCTAAGCATCTAGAATTCTAAAATAAAATTAGCTACCATATTGAGAATTGCATAAGAAATTCTTCAGAAGACATATGGAAGACACGAAGAAGACAGGGAATGCATGATGCGAAAATAGCATAAGTAAAATCACAAGAATCTACCTGGATTCTGATGCTAAATCGCTCTTCCTCAAAAAAATCCGCAGAGCAAGTTCCTCCTTTCTTCAGAGTTCTCGAGTCCTCCAATGCTTCAATTGCACTCCAAAATGCTCTCTCTCTAAGCTTCTATGAATGCTTGAATATGAAGAGCTCTAAAGAAACCTTTGGGATGCTTCTTGAAACCGCTGAAAGGTTTCACCAACTAAACATGGGTCTTTTTCCACTTTTTTTGGTGAGTCATAGAGTTGTAGACACCTTGTGTTTAATTGATGCACTAACCCCCGTGTTGTTGACACATGTTAATTCCCATGCAAGCTTATAACTCCAATTTAATTTTAAATAATTTCTATTTAAATATTTATAACTCCCATTTTAATTTTTATAACTTACATTTTAATTTTAATAACATTTATTATTATGTTTTTTTATTACTTTATTATTATTTAATAATTATTATTAATTTTAATTTCTAATTTTCTTTTATTTAATTCTTTTCTTCGATAATTCACATTTAATTAATCACAATCAAAATATCAAAGATCATGATATTTTATTAATTTTCTCAAATAAATAATTTATTAATTAAATTGATTTATTAAGAATTAATTAATGAAAAATTCACCATAAACCTCCAAGATAAAATATGAAAACCCATCATAGAACAAATCATACAAAATAAATCTAAAGGGTTAAAAATCATGAAATATGTCATCCAACACATTCGGTGGGTATTCAACTTTGATACTTGTCCTAACTCACTAGGACAAATGGTTTTTAGGTTTGGGATTTGGACTTGAGAATTTATCTCCCTTCTCTTATCATTGAGATAGTATAATAGAGTACGCTCATCCTGACAATTCAGGGAAGTCGATACCCGGTACCTGCAACCTGTAGAAAAATCATGCATGTACATACAATATATAATACTAAGTTGAACAGACAATGGCAGGAAGTGGTACATCATGTAGATCCTGACTAAGTAGGTGACTACGACTCCCTTCCTTAACCATATCAAAAATTCCATACAATAAGAAAACACACACACCATACACATGCAAGTATGGGGTAAGTAACCATAATAAAACACATGATATAATAAACCATCTAGCTAATCATCATTAATAACTAAAAACAATATAATGATCATCATACATACATGAAATGTAAAGTCTAAATGATCTCATCATATATCAACTGAATCCATATCATAATATCTGATAGTGTCAAAACAACACCACTAAACCATCAACATAAAACTAGTCTACATAGTCTGATAACAATAAGTCTAGACAAGATGTGAACGAAAAGTAGACACTACAAGTTTCGAAAAGAATTTTGAAATAATTAAACGAAACTATTTAATTAAATGGAGTTAATTGAAATAATTAAAAGAAATTATCCAAGCAGCATGGAGAAAAGAAGACTTGGAGGGAGCAGTACCCAAGCGCGCCTAGAACTCAGGGAAAGAGAAAGCATGCTGACAAGAGCAACCCCAAGCGCTCCACCAAAGGTGCCATATCTAAGTAGAATAGGAGCAATGGAAGAACAGATGGGAGACAGACTCCTCTCCATTACCACACAAAACACAATAAGAGGGGCCCTGAAATCCACATTTATAAATATTATCCCAGGTAAGACAATGGTTGTGAGCCACTAGCCACATGAAAAAATTGCATTTGGACCAAGAAACTTTATTCCAAACTTGCTTTCACCAAGGGACCTTAGCATCTCTGAATAATTTTCTAGTTATCTCCTGATACCTAGCAGAGACATGATGTTTACCAGACAAGGTACCGCCCCAAGCCAAAACATCTGGACCAAGCAAAGAAAAACACTCTCTAGAGGCCAGAATTTGAGAAAGCTCCTGACGATCCATGTCTATACCTCCAGGAGGCCAATCAGAAGAATGCTTCCATCTGTAAACAACAGGTCCCAATATGTTCCCAAAGTTCCTCCTTTCCCACAAGATCAACAGGTGCATACACATTAGTAACCATGATTACCTCTCCTGAGTCTAGAGCAAAAGCTACCATAGAGAGAGCTGAGCGAGAAGACATCCAGCGAAGAGGACAAATTTTTTGAGGATCCCAAAATATAGCTAAACCACCCGCACTGCTTGTTGCCCCAACACACTGGCATTGGCCATGAGACCAAATACTAGAGGTATGTTGGACCATAGACTCCACAGAGAGCTTAGTCTCTTGGATACAAAAAACATCAGGGCTATGATCAACCACCAAGTTATGAATAGCCTTTTGTCTAGGGATGCTATTCAACCCCCTTACATTCCATGAGAGAATAATCATCATTGGGTAGAATTGGGACAATGAAAATCCAAAGGTTTCACTGAACCAGACTCAATCAATATATCTCCTATGAGTTTAATCTTCTCTTGGTCTATTTTGTGCCCACTCCTTAGAGGAGGAGTAGAAGAAGCCCACTTAAAGGGTCGAGAAATCAACCCCAAGGGGAGAGGAGAACCTTTTCCCTTACCTGATGGTAGCACATCCTTAACCAAGTCAGCTAAAACAACATCATTATCCTCCAACACTGCAGGAGTCACCAGAGCCTCTGTCACAGGAGCTACAGGGACCTCACAGTTATGATATACTACAACTTGGGATGCCCCACAAGCATCATTAGGAACAGATCTCTCATCTGGGCAAACTGGATCAGAAGAGATAGGAGGAGGAATACCCTCCTCTAGAACCATACTATCTAGCACCTCAAAGCGGTTAAAACCTGAATCAGATAATCTTTCTTTCAAAGGCCTCTTTTGACCATGGCCCTTAGCACGAGGGAAAACAGGGTAAATCCATCCTTATCCTGCATTTGAGCCTTACCCTTACCTGTAGCATCTTGCGGATTCATCCCCTTGGTAGTATTGGCCATTTGAGATTGTCCTTTCCCTGTAGTATCTGCTAAACCACTAGTATTGCAAGCTGTAGAACCATCCACTCCTTTGAAACTTGAGTTACAGGGGTACTAACACAGTAAATGACCATACTCATGACAAATTCGGCAACCGAAAAGGAGAGATTCATAATCTAACTACTGCACCCAAGAAAAATCCCCCATACAAATTTCCAAAGAATCTGGTAATGGGTTTTTCAAATTAATTTCAACACAAATTCTAGCATAAGAAATAACCTTTTTATCGAGGGATTGATGTGCGATCCTAGCCGGCTTTCCCAACAAAGCAACAATTTTTTGAAGGATGTCTTCATGTCAAAATTCCAAGGGAAGACGAGGCAAGCGAACCCAAACTGGCACTATTGAAGGGAGATCCTCAACAGAATTAAAATCTGAATGCCAAGGTTTGACAAATAACCTCACATGATTGTAGAAATAAGGACATCCTTCAAAAACACAATCCTGATCAGACATGCAAGAGAATACAACAAAAAATAACTATTCCCCACCAACATAATCTCCATATCGCCTTCCACCTTCCATGAGTGGCGGATCCATGCCTTAAGAGCGGATAGGAAAATCCAGATTCCAAGAAATTTGCATATCAAAGCATGCTGGGTCCAATAATCAATGTCCTCCATTACAGCCGTTGGAGAAATAATCAGAACAGGGCGATCATGGCTACACGAAAAATAACCATTAACTTTTTTCAGCTTGGAGCTCTCCCCTGAATAAAATGATTCAGATCGCATTGCATGCATAGTTGGAGAAGAACCATCTGTTCTCACCAAGGGAGAAGAAATCCCAGGCCCTGCCATGCAAACAATAAAACCGCAATCAAAAATTGGCTGCAGAAGATTTCCAAAAACACCAACACAAATTATGTCCAGTAGCTAGCAATCCAAACAGAACAGAAAAATAGTAAAGATTAAATGAAGTTATTTAACTAAATAAGAAAAGTGTCTCTAATTAATTAAAAATTATTTAATTAAATAGAAAAATTAATTATGAGAGCATATCTCATTTTACTAAATTAAATATCTCAACAAAATCTCTCTTCAGTTCAAAAAGGGAAATTTTCAGTTCATTATTGATAAAAAATGAGTTAAATCGGTTAACTCCTTTTTCTACTCAAATTGAATCAGTTAACACCTTATTTTACTCAAATTAAATCTGTTAACTCCCTTTAATTTGGAAATCTCCCTTTATGATTGAACTTCACCTTTAATCCTGACCGTTGATTGAAATCGATCTCAATCGTTGATGAATTCCAAGAAAGTCTATTTAAGAGACCCTCATCTCTTCATTTTGAAAGGTTGAATGAGAATTTTCATCAAATTGTTGTTGGAATTCATACTCACATTTACTCATATTCACATACGCAAAGATCAAGTTTGACCAAAAGTTGACCAGATTTAACCACGGTTGACTTGAATTGACTAGTTTTGAAATTTTTTTTGAAATAATTAAACAAAATTATTTAATTAAATGGAGCACTATCTTCTAATTAATTAAACAAAGTTATTTAATTAAATGAGAAGCCATTCCTAATTAATTAAATGAAGTTATTTAATTAAATAAGAAAAATATCTCTAATTAATTAAAGATTATTTAATTAAATAGAAAAAGTAATTATGAGAGCATATCTCATTTTATTAAATTAAATATCTCAACAAAATCTCTCTTCAGTTCAAAAAGGGAAATTTTCAGTTCACTATTGATCAAAAATGAGTTAAATCAGTTAACTCCTTTTTCTACTCAAATTGAATCAGTTAACTTCTTATTTTACTCAAATTAAATTTGTTAACTCCCTTTAATTAGAAAATCTCCCTTTATGACTAAACTTCACCTTTAATCCTGACCATTGATTGAAATCGATCTCAACTGCTGATGAATTCCAAGATAGTGTATTTAACAGACCCTCATCTCTTCATTTTGAAAGGTTGAATGAGAATTTGCATCAAATTGTTGCTGGAATTCATACTCACATTTGCTCATATTCACATACGCAAAGATCAAGTTTGACCAAAAGTTGACCAAATTGAACCACGGTTGACTTGAGTTGACTAGTTTCCAAAAGAATTTTGAAATAATTAAGAGAAATTATATCATTAAATGGAGTACTTACTTCTAATTAATTAAACAAAATTATTTAATTAAATGAGAAGCCATTCCTAACTAATTAAATGAAGTTATTTAATTAAATAAGAAAAGTGTCTCTAATTAATGAAACATTATTTAATTAAATAGAAAAAGTAATTATGAGAGCATATCTCATTTTACTAAATTAAATATCTCAACAAAATCTCTCTTCAGTTCAAGAAGGGAAATTTTCAGTTCACTATTCATCAAAAATCAGTTAAATCAATTAACTGCTTTTTTTACTCAAATTGAATCAGTTATCTCCTTATTTTACTGAAATTAAATCTGTTAACTCCCTTTAATTTGAAAATTTCCCTTTATGACTGAACTTCACCTTTAATCCTGACCGTTGATTGAAACTGATCTCAACCGTTGATGAATTCCAAGAAAGACTATTTAAGAGACCCTCATCTCTCCATTTTGAAAGGTTGAATGAGAATTTGCATCGAATTGTTGCTGGAATTCATACTCACATTTGCTCATATTCACATACGCAAAGATCAAGTTTGATCAAAAGTTGACCAGATTTAACTATGCTTGACTTGAGTTGACTAGTTTCGAAAAGAATTTTGAAATAATTAAATGAAATTATTTAATTAAATGGAGTACTTACTTCTAATTAATTAAACAAAGTTATTTAATCGAACGAGAAGTTATTCCTAATTAATTAGATGAAGTTATTTAATTAAATAACAAAAGTGTCTGTAATTAATTAAAGATTATTTAATTAAATAGAAAAAGTAATTACGAGAGCATATGTCATTTTATTAAATTAAATATCTCAACAAAATCTCTCATCAGTTCAGAGAGTGAAATTTTGAGTTCACTATTGATCAAAAATGAGTTAAATCGGTTAACTCCTTTTTCTACTCAAATTGAATCAGTTAACTCCTTATTTTACTCAAATTAAATCTGTTAACTCCCTTTAATTTGGAAATCTCCCTTTATGACTGAACTTCACCTTTAATCTTGACCGTTGATTGAAATCGATCTTAAATGTTGATGAATTCAAGGAAAGTCTATTTAAGAGACCCTCATCTCTTCATTTTGAAAGGTTGAATGAGAATTTGCATCGAATTTTTGTTGGAATTCATACTCACATTTGCTCATATTCACATACGCAAAGATCAAGTTTGACCAAAAGTTGACCAAATTGAACCACAGTTGACTTGAGTTGACTAGTTTCACAAAGAATTTATAAATAATTAAACGAAATTATTTAATTAAATCGAGTACTTACTTCTAATTAATTAAACAAAGTTATTTAATTAAATGAGAAGCCATTCCTAATTAATTAAATGAAGTTATTTAATTAAATAAGAAAATTATCTCTAATTAATTAAAGATTATTTAATTAAATAAAAAAATTAATTATGAGAGCATATCTCATTTTATTAAATTAAATGTCTTGACAAAATCTCTCTTCAGTTCAAAAAGTGAAATTTTCAGTTCACTATTGATTAAAAATGAGTTAAATCAGTTGACTATTTTTTCTACTCAAATTGAATTAATTAACTCCTTATTTTACTCAAATTAAATCTGTTAACACCCTTTAATTTGGAAATCTCCCTTTATGACTGAAGTTCAACTTTAATCCTAATCGTAGATTGAAATCGATCTCAACCGTTGATGAATTTCAGGGAAGTCTATTTAAGAGACCCTCATCTCTTCATTTTGAAAGGTTGAACGAGAATTTGCATCGAATTGTTGTTGGAATTCATACTCACATTTGCTCATATTCACATACACAAAGATCAAGTTTGACCAAAAGTTGACCAAATTTAACCACAGTTGACTTGAGTTGACTAGTTTTGAAAAGAATTTTGAAATAATTAAACGAAATTATTTAATTAAATGGAGTTCTTACTTCTAATTAATTAAACAAAGTTATTAAATTAATTGAAAAGCCATTCATAATTAATTAAATGAAGTTATTTAATTAAATAAGAAAAGTGTCTCAAATTAATTAAAGATTATTTAATTGAATAGAAAAAGTAATAAAGAGAGCATAACTCATTTTATTAAATTAAATATCTCAACAAAATCTCTCTTTAGTTCAAAAAGGCAAATTTCAAGTTCATTATTGATAAAAAATGATTTAAATTAGTTGACTTTTTTTTCTATTCAAATTGAATTAGTTAACTCCTTATTTTACTCCAATTAAATATGTTAACTCCCTTTAATTTGGAAATCTCCCTTTATGACTTAACTTCACCTTTAATCCTGACCGTTGATTGAAATCGATCTCAACCGTTGATGAATTCCAAGAAAGTCTATTTAAGAGAACCTCATCTCTTCATTTTGAAAGGTTGAATGAGAATTTGAATCGAATTGTTGCTGGAATTCATACTCACATTTGCTCATATTCACATACGCAAAGATCAAGTTTGACCAAAAATTGAGTACATTTAACCACGGTTGACTTGAGTTGACTAGTTTCAAAAACAATTTTGAAATAATTAATTAAAATTATTTAATTAAATGAAGTTATTTAATTAAATAAGAAAAGTGTTTCTAATTAATTAAAAATTATTTAATTAAATAGAAAAAGTAATTATGAGAGCATCCCTCATTTTATTAAATTAAATATCTCAACAAAATCTCTCTTTAGTTCAAAAAGGAAATTTCCAGTTCACTATTGATTAAAAATGAGTTAAATCAGTTGACTCCTTTTTCAACTCAAATTGAATCAGTTAACTCCTTATTTTACTCAAATTAAATCTGTTAACTCCCTTTAATTTGGAAATCTCCCTTTATGACTGAACTTCACCTTTAATCCTGACCGTTGATTGAAATCAATCTTAAATGTTGATGAATTCCAGGAAAGACTATTTAAGAGACCCTCATCTCTTCATTTTGAAATTTTAAAAAAGAATTTTGATCGAATTGTTGCTGAAATTCATACTCACATTTGCTCATATTCACATACGCAAAGATCACGTTTGACCAAAAGTTGACCATATTTAACCATGGTTCTCTTGAGTTGACTAGTTTTGAAAAGAATTTTGAAATAATTAAACAAAATTATTTCATTAAATGGAGTACTTATTTCTAATTAATTAAACAAAGTTATTTACTTACATGAGAAGCCATTCCTAATTAATTAAATGAAGTTATTTAATTAAATAAGAAAAGTGTCTCTAATTAATTAAAGATTATTTAATTAAATAGAAAAAGTAATTATGAGAGCATATCTCATTTTATTAAATTAAATATCTCAACAAAATCTCTCTTCAGTTCAAAAAGAGAAATTTTCAGTTCACTATTGATAAAAAATGAGTTAAATCAGTTGACTCCTTTTTCTACTCAAATTGAATCAGTCAACTCCTTATTTTACTCAAATTAAATCTGTTAACTCCCTTTAATTTGAAAATCTCCCTTTTTGACTAAACTTCACCTTTAATCTTGACCGTTGATTGAAATCGATCTCAACTGTTGATGAATTCCAGGAAAGTCTATTTAAGAGAACCTCATCTCTTTATTTTGAAAGGTTGAATGAGAGTTTGCATCGAATTTTTGCTAGAATTTATAATCACATTTACTCATATTCACCTACGCAAAGATTAAGTTTGACCAAAAGTTGACCAGATTTAACCACGGTTGACTTGAGTTGACTAGTTTTAAATTTTTTTTGAAATAATTAAACTAAATTGTTTAATTAAATGCAATACTTACTTCTAATTAATTAAACAAACTTATTTATTTAAACGAGAAGCCATTCCTAATTAATTAAATGAGGTTATTTAATTAAATAAGAAAAGTGTCTCTAATTAATTAAAGATTATTTAATTAAATAGAAAGAGTAATTATGAGAGCATATCTCATTTTATTAAATTAAATATCTCAACAAAATCTCTCTTCAATTCAAAACGAAATTTTTTTAGTTCATTATTGATAAAAAATGAGTTAAATCAGTGGACTCATTTTTCCACTCAAATTGAATCAGTTAACTCTTTATTTTACTCAAATTAAATCTATTAACACCCTTTAATTTGTATATCTCCCTTTATGACTGAACTACACCTTTAATCCTGACCATTGATTGAAATCGATCTCAACCATTGATGAATTCCAGAAAAGTCTATTTAAGAGACCCTCATCTCTTCATTTTGAAAGGTTGAATGAGAATTTGCATCGAATTGTTGCTAGAATTCATACTCACATTTGCTCATATTCACATACGCAAAGATGAAGTTTGACCAAAAGTTGACCAGATTTAACCATGGTTGACTTGAGTTTACTAGTTTCGAAAAGAATTTTAAAATTATTAAACGAAATTATTTAATTAAATAGAGTACTTACTTCTAATTAATTAAACAAAGATATTTAATTAAATGAGAATCCATTCCTAATTAATTAAATGAAGTTATTTATTTAAATAAGAAAAGTGTCTCTAATTAATCAAAGATTATTTAATTAAATAGAAAAAGTAATTATGAGAGCATATCTCATTTTATTAAATTAAATATCTTAACAAAATCTCTCTTCAAATCAAAAAGAAAAATTTCCAGTTCACTATTGATAAAAAATGAGATAAATCAGTTGACTCCTTTTTCTACTCAAATTGAATCAGTTAACTCCTTATTTTAGTCAAATTAAATCTATTAACTCCCTTTAATTTGGAAATCTCCCTTTATGCCTGAACTACACCTTTAATCGTGACCGTTGATTGAAATCGATCTCAAACGTTGATGAATTACAGGAAAGTCTATTTAAGAGACGCTCATCTCTTCATTTTGAAATGTTGAATAAAAATTTGCATCAAATTGTTGCTAGAATTCATACTCACATTTGCTCATATTCACATATGCGAAGATTAAGTTTGACCAAAAGTTGACCATATTTAACCACGGTTGACTTGAGTTGACTTGAGTTGACTAGTTTCGAAAAGAATTTTCAAATAATTAAACGAAATTATTTAATTAAATGGAGTCCTTAATTCTAATTAATTAAATGGAGTCCTTAATTCTAATTAATTAAATAAAGTTATTTAATTAAATGAGAAAGCATTCCTAATTAATTAAATGAACTTATTTAATCAAATAAGAAAAGTGTCTCTAATTAATTAAAAATTATTGAATTAAATAGAAAAAGTAATTATGAGAGCATATCTCATTTTATTAAATTAAATATCTTAACAAAATCTCGCTTCAGTTCAAAAAGGGAAATTTTCAGTTCACTATTGATAAAAAATGAGTTAAATCAGTTGACTCCTTTTTCTACTCAAATTGAATCAATTAACTCTTTATTTTACTCAAGTTAAATCTATTAATTACTTTAATTTGAAAATTTGCTTTTATGAATGAACTTCACCTTTAATCCTAACAGTTGATTGAAATCGATCTCAACCGTTGATGAATTCCAAGAAAGTCTATTTAAGAGACCCTCATCTCTTCATTTTGAAAGGTTGAATGAGAATTTGAATCAAATTGTTGTCAGAATTCATACTCACATTTGGTCATATTGACATACGCAAAGATCAAGTTTGATCAAAAGTTGACCAGATTTAACCATGGTTGACTTGAGTTGACTAGTTTTGAAAAGAATTTTGAAATAATTAAATGAAATTATTTAATTAAACGGAGTACTTACTTCTAATTAATTAAACAAAGTTATTTAATTAAATGAGAAGCCATTCCTAATTAATTACTTAAAGTTATTTAATTAAATAAGAGAAGTGTCTCTAATTAATTAAAGATTATTTAATTAAACAGAAAAATTAATTATGAGAGCATATCTCATTTTATTAAATTAAATATCTAAACAAAATTTCTCTTCAATTCAAAAAGGAAAATTTTCAGTTCACTACTGATCAAAAATGAATTAAATCAGTTGACTCCTTTTTCTACTCAAATTGAATCAGTTAACTCCTTATTTTACTCAAATTAAATCTATTAACTTCTTTTAATTTTGAAATCTCCCTTTATGACTAAAATTCACCTTTAATTTTGACCGTTGATTGAAATCGATCTCGACTGTTGATGAATTCAAGGAAAGTCTATTTAAGAGACCCTCATCTCTTCATTTTGAAAGGTTGAATGAGAATTTGCATCGAATTGTTGCTGGCATTTCATACTCTTTTTTGCTCATATTCACATACGCAGAGATCAAGTTTGACCAAAAGTTGACCAGATTTAACCACGGTTGACTAGTTTTGAAAAGAATTTTGAAATAATTAAACAAATTTATTTAATTAAATAGAGTTCTTACTTCTAATTAATTAAATAAAGTTATTTAATTAAATAAGAAGCCATTCCTAATTAATTAAATGATATATTTAATTAATTAAGAAATTTGTCTCTAATTAATTAAAGATTATTTAATTAAATAGAAAAAGTAATTATGAGAGCATATCTCATTTTATTAAATAAAATATCTTGACAAAATCTCTCTTCAATTCAAAAAGGAAAATTTTCAGTTCACTATTGATAAAAAATGAGTTAAATCAGTTGACTCCTTTTTCTACTCAAATTGAATCAGTTAACTCCTTATTTTACTCAAATTAAATCCGTTAACTCCTTTTAATTTGGAAATCTCCCTTTATCACTAAACTTCACCTTTAATCCTAACCGTTGATTGAAATCGATCTTAAATGTTGATGAATTCAAGGAAAGTCTATTTAAGAGACCCTCATCTCTTCATTTTGAAATGTTGAAAGAGAATTTGGATCGAATTGTTGCTGAAATTCATACTCACATTTGCTCATATTCACATACGCAAAGATCAAGTTTGACCGAAAATTGACCATATTTAACCACCGTTGACTTGAGTTGACTAGTTTTGAAAAGAATTTTGAAATAATTAAACAAAATTATTTCATTAAATGGAGTACTTATTTCTAATTAATTAAACAAAGTTATTTAATTAAATGAGAAGCCATTCCTAATTAATTAAATGAAGTTATTTAATTAAATAAGAAAAGTGTCTCTAATTAATTAAATATTATTTAATTAAATAGAAAAAGTAATTATGAGAGCATATCTCATTTTATTAAATTAAATATCTCAACAAAATCTCTCTTCAGTTCAAAAAGGGAAATTTTAAGTTCACTATTGATAAAAAATGAGTTAAATCAGTTGACTCCTTTTTCAACTCAAATTGAATCAGTTAACTCTTTATTTTACTCAAATTAAATCTGTTAACTCCCTTTAATTTGGAAATCTCCCTTTATGACTAAACTTCACCTTTAATCCTGACCGTTGATTGAAATAGATCTCAACTGTTGATGAATTTCAGGAAACTCTATTTAAGAGACCGTCATCTCTTCATTTTGAAAGGTTGAATGAGAATTTGCATCGAATTGTTGCTGGAATTCATAATCACATTTGCTCATATTCAGATACGCAAAGATCAAGTTTGACCAAAAGTTGACCAGATTTAACCACGGTTTACTTGAGTTGACTAGTTATAAAAAGAATTTTGAAATATCTAAATAAAATTATTTAGTTAAATGGAGTACTTACTTCTAATTAATTAAACAAAGTTATTTAATTAAATGAAAAGTCATTCCTAATTAATGAAATGAAGTTATTTAATTAAATAAGAAAAGTGTCTCTAATTAATTAAAGATTATTGAATTAAATAGAAAAAGTAATTATGAGACCATATCTAATTTTATTAAATTAAATATCTCAACAAAATCTCTCTTCAGTTCAAAAAGAGAAATTTTCAGTTCACTATTGATCAAAAATGAGTTAAATCAGTTAACTCCTTTTTTTACTCAAATTGAATCAGTTAACTCCTTATTTTACTTGAATTAAAACTGTTAACTACCTTTAATTTGGAAATCTCTCTCTTTATGACTGAAATTCACCTTTAATCTTGACCATTAATTGAAATCGATCTCAACCGTTGATGAATTCTAAGAAAGTCTATTTAAGAGACCCTTATCTCTTCATTTTGAAAGGTTGAATGAGAATATGCATCGAATTGTTTTTAGAATTCATACTCACATTTGCTCATATTCACATACGCAAACATCAGTTATGACAAAAAGTTGACCAGATTTAACCACAGTTGATTAGTTTCGAAAAGAATTTTGAAATAATTAAATGAAATTATTTAATTAAATGGAGTACTTACTTCTAATTAATTAAACAAAGTTATTTAATTAAATGAGAAGCCATTTATAATTAATTAAATAAAGTTATTTAAATAAATAAGAAATGTGTCTCTAACTAATTAAAGATTATTTAATTAAATAGAAAAAGTAGTTATAAGAGTATATCTCATTTTATTAAATTAAATATCTCAACAAAATCTATCTTCAGTTCAAAAAGGGAAATTTTCAGTTCACTATTGATCAAAAATGAGTTAAATTAGTTAACTCCTTTTTCTACTCAAATTGAATCAGTTAATTCCTTATTTTACTCAAATTAAATCTATTAACTCCCTTTAATTTGGAAATCTCCATTTATAACTGAAGTTCACCTTTAATCATGATAGTTGATTGAAATGGATCTCAACCGTTGATGAATTTCAGGAAAGTCTATTTAAGAGACCCTCATCTCATCATTTTGAAAAGTTAAATGAGAATTTGCATCGAACTGTTGCTGGCATTCATACTCACATTTCCTCATATTCACATACGCAAAGATCAAATTTGATCAAAAGTTGATCAGATTTAACCACGGTTGACTTGAGTTGACTAGTTTTAAAAAGAATTTTAAAATAATTAGACGAAATTATTTAATTAAATGGAGTACTTACTTCTAATTAATTAAACAAAGTTATTTAATTAAATGAGAAGCCATTCCTAATTAATTAAATGAAGTTATTTAATTAAATAAAAAAAGTGTCTCTAATTAATTAAAGAGTATTTAATTAAATATAAAAAGTAATTATGAGAGCATGTCTCATTTTATTAAATTAAATACCTCAACAAAATCTCTCTTCAGTTCAAAAAGGGAAATTTCTAGTTCACTATTGATAAAAAATGAGTTAAATCAGTTAACTCCTTTTTCTACTCAAATTGAATCAGTTAACTCCTTATTTTACTCAAATTAAATCTGTTAACTCCCTTTAATTTGGAAATCTCCCTTTATGACTGAACTTCACCTTTAATCCTGATCATTGATTGAAATCGAGCTCAACCGTTGATGAATTTCAGAAAAGTCTATTTAAGAGACCCTTATCTCTTCATTTTGAAAGGTTGAATGAGAATTTGCATCGAATTGTTGCTGGAATTCATACTCACATTTGCTCATATTCACATACGCAAATATCAAGTTTGACCAAAAGCTGACCAGATTTAATTAAGGTTGACTTGAGTTCACTAGTTTCAAATTTTTTTTTGAAATAATTAAATGAAATTATTTAATTAAATGGAGTACTTACTTCTAATTAATTAAATAAAGTTATTTAATTAAATAAGAAATTTTTCTCTAATTAATTAAAAATTATTTAATTAAATAGAAAAAGTAATTATGAGAGCATATCTCATTTTATTAAATTAAATATCTCAACAAAATCTCTCTTCAGTTCAAAAAGAGAAATTTCCAGTTTATTATTGATAAAAAATGAGTTAAATCAGTTAACTCTTTTTTCTACTCAAATTGAATCAATCAACTCCTTATTTTACTCAAATTAAATCTGTTAACTCCTTTTAATTTGAAAAATCTCCCTTTATGACTGAACTTCAACTTTAATCATGACCATTGATTGAAATTGATCTCAACCGTTGATGAATTCCAGGAAAGTCTATTTAAGAGAGCCTCATCTCTTCATTTTGAAAGGTTGAATGAGAATTTGCATCGAATTGTTGCTAGAATTCATACTCACATTTTCTCATATTCACATACGCAAAGATAAATTTTGACCAAAACTTGATCAGATTGAACCTTGGTTGACTTGAGTTGACTAGTTTCGCAAAGAATTTTGAAATAATTAAACGAAATTATTTAATTAAATGGAGTACTTACTTCTAATTAATTAAACAAATTTATTTAATTAAATGCGAAGCCATTCCTAATTAATTAAAGGAAGTTATTTAATTAAATAAGAAAAGTGTCTCTAATTAATTAAAGATTATTTAATTAAATAGAAAAAGTAATTATAAGAGCATATCTTAGTTTATTAAATTAAATATCTCAACAAAATCTGTATTCAGTTCAAAAAGGGAAATTTCCAGTTCACTATTGATCAAAAATGAGTTAAATCAGTTGACTCCTTTTTCTACTCAAATTGAATCAGTTAACTCCTTATTTTACTCAAATTAAATTTTTTAACTCCCATTAATTTGGAAATCTCGCTTTATGACTCAACTTCACCTTTAATCCTGACCATTGATTGACATCGATCTCAACCGTTGGTGAATTTCAGAAAAGTCTATTTAAGAGACACTCATCTCTTCATTTTGAAAGTTTGAATGAGATTTTTGCATCGAATTGTTGCTGGAATTCATACTCACATTTTCTCATATTCACATACGCAAAGATCAAGTTTGACCAAAAGTTGATCAAATTTAACCACGGTTGACTTGAGTTGACTAGTTTCAAATTATTTTTTGAAATAATTAAACGAAATTATTTAATTAAATAGAGTACTTACTTCTAATTAATTAAACAAAGTTATTTAATTAAATGAGAAGCCCTTCCTAATTAATTAAATGAAGTTATTTAATTAAATAATAAAAGTGTCTTTAATTAATTAAAGATTATTTAATTAAATAGAAAAAGTAATTATGAGACCATATCTAATTTTATTAAATTAAATATCTCAACAAAATCTCTCTTCAGTTCAAAAAGGGAAATTTTCATTTCACTATTGATAAAAAATGAGTTAAATCAGTTGACTCCTTTTTCTACTTAAATTTAATCAGTTAACTCTTTATTTTACTCAAATTAAATCTGTTAACTCTCATTAATTTGGAAATCTCGCTTTATGACTGGAATTCATACTCACATTTGCTCATATTCACATACGCAAAGATCAAGTTTGACGAAAAGTTGACCAGATTGAACCACAGTTGAGTTGAGTCGACTAGTTTCACAAAAAAATTTGAAATAATTAAAAGAAATTATTTAATTAAATCGAGTACTTACTTCTAATTAATTAAACAAAGTTATTTAATTAAATGAGAAGCCATTCCTAATTAATTAAATGAAGTTATTTAATTAAATAAGAAAAGTGTCTCTAATTAATTAAAGATTATTTAATTAAATAGAAAAATTAATTATGAGAGCATATCTCATTTTATTAAATTAAATATCTTGACAAAATCTCTCTTCAGTTCAAAAAGGAAAATTTCCAGTTCACTATTGATCAAAAATGAGTTAAATCAGTTGACTCCTTTTTTTACTCAAATTGAATCAGTTAGCTCCTTATTTTACTCAAATTAAATCTGTTAACTCCCATTAATTTAAAAATCTCGCTTTATGACTGAACTTCACCTTTAATCCTAACCATTAATTTAAATTGATCTCAACCATTGATGAATTTTAGGAAAGTCTATTTAAGAGACCCTCATCTCTTCATTTTGAAAGGTTGAATGACAATATGCATCGAATTGTTGTTGGAATTCATACTCACATTTGCTCATATTCACATACGCAAAGATCAAGTTTGACCAAAAGTTGACCAGATTTAACAACAGTTGATTAGTTTCGAAAAGAATTTTGAAATAATTAAACTTCACCTTTAATCCTGACCGTTGACTGAAATCGATCTCAACTGTTGATGAATTTTAGGAAAGTCTATTTAAGAGACTCTTATCTCTTCATTTTGAAAGGTTGAATGAGAATTTGCATCGAATTATTGCTGGAATTCATACTCACATTTGCTCATATTCACATAGGCAAAGATCAAGTTTGACCAAAAGTTGACTAGATTTAACCACGGTTGACTTGAGTTGACTAGTTTCAAAAAGAATTTTTAAATAATTAAATAAAATTATTTAATTAAATGGAGTACTTACTTCTAATTAATCAAACAAAGTTATTTAATTAAATGAGAAGCCATTCCTAATTAATTAAATGATGTTATTTAATTAAATAAGAAAAGTGTCTCTAATTAATTAAAGGTTATTTAATTAAATAGAAAAAGTAATTATGAGACCATATCTCAATTTATTAAATTAAATATCTCAACAAAATCTCTCTTCAATTCAAAAAGGGAAATTTCCAGTTCACTATTGATCAAAAATGAGTTAAATAAGTTAACTCCTTTTTCTACTCAAATTGAAACAGTTAACTCCTTATTTTACTCAAATTAAATCTATTAACTCCCTTTAATTTGAAAATCTCCTTTTATGACTGAACTTCACCTTTAATCTTGACCATTAATTGAAATCGATCTCAACCGTTGATGAATTCTAAGAAAGTCTACTTAGGAGACCCTAATCTCTTCATTTTGAAACATTGAATGAGAATATGCATCGAATTGTTGTTGGAATTCATACTCACATTTGCTCATATTCACATACGCAAAGATCAAGTTTGACCAAAAGTTGACCAGATTTAACCACAGTTGATTAGCTTCGAAAAGAATTTTGAAATAATTAAACAAAATTATTTAATTAAATGGAGTACTTACTTCTAATTAATTAAACAAAGTTATTTAATTAAATGAGAAGCCATTTCTAATTAATTAAATGAAGTTATTTAATTAAATAATAAAAGTGTCTCTAATTAATTAAAGATTATTTAATTAAATAGAAAAAGTAATTATGAGAGCATATGTCATTTTATTAAATTAAATATCTCAACAGAATCTCTCTTCAGTTCAAAAAAGAAAATTTTCAGTTCACTATTGATAAAAAATGAGTTAAATCAGTTAACTCATTTTTTCTACTCAAATTGAATCAGTTAACTCTTTATTTTACTCAAATTAAATCTGTTAACTCCGTTTAATTTGGAAATATCTCTTTATGACTAAACTTCACCTTTAATACTGACCGTTGACTGAAATCGATCTCAACTATTGATGAATTCCAGGAAAGTCTATTTAAGAGACCCTTATCTCTTCATTTTGAAAGGTTGAATGAGAATTTGCATCGAATTGTTGCTGGAATTCATACTCACATTTGCTCATATTCACATAGGCAAAGATCAAGTTTGACAAAAAGTTGACTAGATTTAACCACGGTTGACTTGAGTTGACTAGTCTCGAAAAGAATTTTGAAATAATTAAATAAAATTATTTAATTAAATTTAGTACTTCTAATTAATTAAACAAAGTTATTTAATTAAATGAGAAGTCATTCCTAATTAATTAAATGATGTTATTTAATTAAATAAGAAAAGTGTCTCTACTTAATTAAAGATTATTTAATTAAATAGAAAAAGTAATTATGAGAGCATATCTCATTGTAGCAAATTAAATATCTCACCAAAATCTCTCTTTAGTTCAAAAATGAAAATTTCTAGTTCACTATTGATCAAAAATGAGTTAAATCAGTTGACTCCTTTTTCTACTCAAATTGAATTAGTTAACTCCTTGTTTTACTCAAATTAAATCTATTAACTCCCTATAATTTGAAAATCTCCCTTTATGACTGTACTTGACCTTTAATCCTGACCGTTGATTGAAATTGATCTCAACCATTGATGAATTCTAAGAAAGTCTATTTAAGAGACCCTCATCTCTTCATTTTGAAAGGTTGAATGAGAATTTTCTTTGAATTGTTGCTAGAATTCATACTCACATTTGCTCATATTCACATACGCAAAGATCATGTTTGACCTAAAGTTGACCAGATTTAAAGTTAACTAGTTTCGAAAAGAATTTTGAAATAATTAAATGAAATTATTTTATTAAATAGAGTACTTACTTCTAATTAATTAAACAAAGTTATTTAATTAAATGAGAATCCATTCCTAATTAATTAAATGAAGTTATTTAATTAAATAAGAAAAGTGTCTCTAATTAATTAAAAATTATTTTATTAAATAGAAAAAGTAATTATGAGACCATATCTAATTTTATTAAATTAAATATCTCAAAAAAATCTCTCTTCAGTTCAAAAAGGGAAATTTCCAGTTCAGTATTGATCAAAAATGAGTTAAATCAATTAACTCCTTTTTCTACTCAAATTGAATCAGTTAACTCCTTATTTTACTCGAACTAAATCCGTTAACCCCTTTTAATTTGGAAATCTCTCTTTATGAGTGAACTTCACCTTTAATCTTGACCATTAATTGAAATTGATCTCAACCGTTGATGAATTCTAGAAAAATCTATTTAAGAGACCCTCATCTCTTCATTTTGAAAGGTTGAATGAGAATTTGCATCGAATTGTTGTTGGAATTCATACTCACATTTGCTCATATTCACATATGCAAAGATCAATTTTGACCAAAAGTTGACCAAATTTAACCACAGTTGATTAGTTTCAAAAAGAATTTTGAAATAATTAAACGAAATTATTTAATTAAATAGAGTACTTACTTCTAATTAATTAAACAAAGTTATTTAATTAAATGAGAAGCCATTTCTAATTAATTAAATGAAGTTATTTAATTAAATAAGAAAAGTGTCTCTAATTAATTAAAGATTATTTAATTAAATAGAAAAAGTAGTTATGAGAGCATATCTCATTTTATTAAATTAAATATCTCAACAAAATCTCTCTTAAGTTCAAAAAGGGAAATTTTCAGTTCACTATTGATCAAAAATGAGTTAAATTGGTTAACTCCTTTTTTTTATACAAATTGAATCAGTTAATTCCTTATTTTACTCAAATTAAATCTGTTAACTCCCTTTAATTTGGAAATCTCCCTTTATGACTGAACTTCACCTTTAATCCTGATTGTTGATTGAAATGGATCTCAACCATTGATGAATTTCAGGAAAGTCTATTTAAGAGACCCTCATCTCATCATTTTGAAAAGTTGAATGAGAATTTGCATCAATTGTTGCTGGAATTCATACTCACATTTGCTCATATTCACATACGCAAAGATCTAGTTTGACCAAAAGTTGACCAGATTTAACCACGATTGACTTGAGTTGACTAGTTTCGAAATGAATTTTAAAATAATTAAACAAAATTATTTAATTAAATGGAGTACTTACTTCTAATTAAATAAACAAAGTTATTTAATTAAATGAGAAGCCATTCCTAATTAATTAAATGAAGTTATTTAATTAAATAAAAAAAGTGTCTCTAATTAATTAAAGAGTATTTAATTAAATATAAAAAGTAATTATGAGAGAATGTCTCATTTTATTAAATTAAATACCTCAACAAAATCTCTATTCAGTTCAAAAAGCGAAATTTCTAGTTCACTATTGATAAAAATTGAGTTAAATTAGTTAACTCCTTTTTCTACTCAAATTGAATCAGTTAACTCCTTATTTTACTCAAATTAAATCTGTTAACTCCCTTTAATTTGAAAATCTCCCTTTATGACTAAACTTCACCTTTAATCCTGGTCGTTGATAGAAATCGAGCTCAACCGTTGATGAATTTCAAGAAATTCTATTTAAGAGACCCTTATCTCTTCATTTTGAAAGGTTGAATGAGAATGTGCATCGAATTGTCCCTGGAATTCATACTCACATTTGCTCATATTCACATATGCAAAGATCAAGTTTGACCAAAAGTTGACCAGATTTAACCACAGTTGACTTGAGTTGACTAATTTTGAAATTTTATTTTGAAATAATTAGATAAAATTATTTAATTAAATGGAGTACTTACTTCTAATTAATTAAACAAAGTTATTTAATTAAATAAGAAGCCATTCCTAACTAATTCAATGAAGTTATTTAATTAAATAAGAAAAGTGTCTCTAATTAATTAAAGATTATTTAATTAAATAGAAAAAGTAATTATGAGAGCATATCTCATTTTATTAAATTAAATATCTCAACAAAATCTCTCTTCAGTTCAAAAAGGGAAATTTCCAATTCACTATTGATAAAAAATGAGTTAAATCAGTTAACTCCTTTTTCTACTCAAATTGAATCAGTTAACTCCTTATTTTACTCAACTTAAATCTGTTAACTCCCTTTAATTTGGAAATCTCCCTTTATGATTGAACTTCACCTTTAACCCTGACCGTTGATTGAAATCGATCTCAATCGTTGATGATTTCAGCTTGGTCCTCTCTACGGCTCTCTTCCTGCTGCCTATTAGAGTGCTCTTCCCTACTCTCTACACGAGTCGATCCCTCATGGGCAGACTCATGGGCACTGACAGCTCTGCCACGACCACGGCCTCTTCCTCGACCTCTACCATGACCTCTAACAAAAGACCTAGTCCCAGACATCGTCTTACAACAGAACAAGGTACTATTACAATCAAAAGACACATGTTTGCAATAAACTAAGTTCAATTCTATGTTTAGTTTTAAGTAAAATCTCCAGTTTTGAAAACTAAGTGTTGAAGTATAAAAAACATTCAAGTAACAATTCAGGTTCTATTTCAGTTCACCTAGTTTCAAGTTGAAAAGATACACTTAATAGTTCACAGTTCTAGTTGTTTCAAAATACCCAGAGCTCCCAATGTATAAACTCGAGCTTTGATACCAAATGTAATGCCCCGCCAAGGGATCCAAAGAATTAACCTACAATTTCACTAAGT
This sequence comes from Cupressus sempervirens, assembly GCA_028749045.1. NCBI lineage: Eukaryota > Viridiplantae > Streptophyta > Pinopsida > Cupressales > Cupressaceae > Cupressus > Cupressus sempervirens. Next base: position 117,066,502 of record CM053783.1, read on the forward strand.
TTTATAACATTTTTTTTTAAAAATAATATGAAAGTAAATACCACATATGACTTGTACGTAATAACGGAAGCAACAGCAATGTCCATCTAAAAGTAAACATAACATACATAACCGATTTCATTCTTTAAGAATCCCTTAACGTTGAGTTACATCTAAATTAACTAGCATACATGAATCCATCTAGTACAACATCCACATGAAATAATAATGATAAGTCCAATGTTCATACATTACATTTCCAAATACTCAATCATCCTCTGTATATGTCAGAGGGTATGATAAGCTCAAAGAATATACATATGTGAAATAAGGTACATCATCCTATTCTATTCTATGATACATCAAAGAAAATCACATGATACTCATGATACATCATCATAGAATACATATACATCCATCATAAGATCAAACATAATTAACTAAGTGCACGGTTCCTCCGAACCGTTAATAGCATCATTAGACCATCGTGGGCCCAAGCCATCCCTCCGTGTGTAACATCCCAAATTACCGAAGAGATCATCAATATTAACATAGTAGGAATGCCACTCCTAACATATATAACAATCATATGTAGAAAGTAATCTAACATGAAAATATAAGCATAAGATAACATCATCTAACATATGCTAATCATCAATAAAAGGATACATACCCACCATTATGAAGGACACATCAACCACGATGTCTCAATGAATCTCAAATTATAAGAGTGGAAAATACACTATCAGCCGACTGCATGGTACCTAAGTGGTCCACCCCCACTGTGCTGAGGAGATAATCTCAAGTCCCAAACAAGTTTTCAAAATCTTATAGCATAAATCTCTATATTTTAGGAATCCTAAAAGTAAGCTAACTCAAAGGTTCCAATCACAAACTGGCATCTAATCTCAGAGGCACACAATGACATGTAGGAACCTACTATGCAAGCAGGAAAGTGTCATCACATTTATCACATACATGTTATCCTGAAAGTTAGCTAAACTCCACGGGTCCATACTGATCTCATGCGGCCACTAGTATCCTCTCATACTGACAAGGCATATTATGGAATGCAAGGTCGCAACCATGCATCTCACTACTCCCATCCTAGCCTGTACAAGCGCTCAAGGCATGGGCGAGAACAAAACACTTATCTTTTTACATTCATTCAGTTAGTATTAGGTGTGAATGTTATCACTTATTAATCCAACTTACAATGAGTTACCCTGGCAGCCTCTTAGGGCCCCGGCCCCCATTGCAAGCCACTTCCTGACACTACATGTAGATATCCTACCCTAATGCTCATGGACTCATAAATCTCAAAATTACAAAAGATAATCCATAATAAAATCATCAAATATGCATAAAAGCATTAAATCTCCATGAGCAAACATCCATAGAAAATCATGAATACAACAGCTCTCTATTGGCAACTGAAATATCACTGATAATCAAAAGTATTCAATGGTTCTCAATAAACAAAATATATCTCAAACACACTAATTGAAGACTCCAAAAATGGTTGAGTCAAACATATCACAACATGACATCATCAAGAATAAATCCACATTTCAGTCCCATCATGGCAATTAGAAAATAACCAAGGATAACTGATCAATGACCAAAAATAATGGTTAAGTCTCATAAATAAGAATCTCAACTATAACAATCAGTATTCACATCCAATGCACAGAGCATTCCATCACATAACCATGGTTGGGATATAAAGATCGAGATTAAAACATCATCATGGCATCACAGTCACATAACCTCCAAGCCTCTGGTAGACGTCCTATACTGGTCAACACTAGTCAACCCAAGACCCAAAACAATAGCATAAGGAATACATAATGTAAACACATGTTTTGGTTTTGCTAAGTTTACAACTTAAATGCAAGAGTCTCGATTTATGTTTCCAAGTTTAGAGAAAGAATTTGAGGAACATTTTGTATGTTTTTCCATATATTGTTTTGGATGGATAAAATGTTTTCCTTTATAAATCCAATTTCCAATTACAATATTTTATTGAAATTGTTCCCCACCAATCTTTTAGTTAAATTTCATATACTTTATATATTTTATAATTTAAAACTATTAATTAAATCTTAATAGTTAAATCTTAATAGTCCAATGCTCCAATTGCTCTCCACGCTCTCTTCCAAAGCTTCTATGAATGCCTGGATATAAAGAGCTCTCAAGAAACCTTTGGAATGCTTCTTGAAACTGCTAAAAGGTGTCACCAACTAAGCATGGCTCTTTTCCAACCTTTTTGATGAGTCATAGAATTCTAGACACCTTGTGCTTAATTGATGCACTAACCCCCATGTTGTTGACACATGTTAATTCCCATGCAAGCTTATAACTCCAAATTACTTTTTAAATAATTTCTATTTAAATTTTATAACTTTCATTTTAATTTTTATAACTTTTATTGTTATTATTTTATTTATTACTTTATTATTATTTTATAATTATTATTAATTTTAATTTCTAGTTTTCTTTTATTTAATTCCTTTTCCCCAATAATTCACATTTAATTAATTACAATCAAAATATCAAAGATCGTGATATTTTATTAATTTTCTCAAATAAATAATTTATTAATTAAATCTATTTATTAAGACTTAATTAATGAAAAATTCACCATAGACCTCCAAGATAAAATATGAAAACTCATCATAGAACAAATCATACAAAATCAATCTAAAGGGTTAAAAAATCATGAAATATGTCATCCGACACATTCGGTGGGTATTCAACTTTGATACTTGTCCTAACTCACTAGGACAAATGGTTTTTAGGTTTTGGATTTGGACTTGAGAATTTATCTCTCTTTTCTTATCATTGAGATAGTATAATAGGGTACGCTCATCCTGGCAATTCAGAGAAGTCGATACCCGGTACCTATAACCTGCAGAAAAACTATGCATGTACATACAATATATAATGCTAAGCTAAACAGACAATGGCAGGAAGTGGTGCATCGTGTAGATCTCGACTAAGTAGGTGACTACCACTCCCTTCCTTAACCACATCAGATACGCCATACAATAAAAAAATATGCACACCATACACATGCAAGTATGGGGTAAGTAACCATAATAAAACACATGAGATAATAAACCATCTAACTAATTTTTATTAATAACTAAAAATAATGTAATGATCATCATACATACATGAAATGTAAAGTCTAAATGATCTCATCATATATCAACTGAATCCATATTATAATATCTGGTAGTGTCAAAACAACACCACTAAACCATCAACATAAAACTAGTCTACATAGTCTGATAACAATAAGTCTAGAAAAGATGTGAACGAGGGTAGGCACTACATCCACCCCCCCTTGAATTAGGCTTGCTCCTAGAAGCCTACAAAAAAATAGGGATATAACTCTCTCAATCTAGCTGCATCCTCCCAAGTAGCTGAAGAATCATCAGTAGGTTCCCATTGGACCCTTACCTGCTCGATGGTTCGACCCTTGAGGGTCAACTCCCGCTGCTCCAGAATACGAACTGGCTCCAAAGCCAGCTTCCCGTCCTCTACCCGCAATGCATTCCAATCAAGAACATGCACAATATCAAGAATATATTGCCTAAGCACTGAAACATGGAAAACATCATGAATGCGAGCTAGGCTAGGCGGTAGAGCAAGGTGGTAAGCAACTAGGCCAATCCTCTCCAAAATCTTGAATGGTTCGAGAAAGCGAGGTGCTAGCTTAGAACCCTTTTCGTACTGGATGGGACTCTTTCGCGGTCGCACTCTCACAAAAACCTTATCACCCATAGCAAACTGCTTATCTGTCCTATGAGCATCAGCATATTTTTTTTTGCCTATCATGTGTCGTAGTCAAGTGCTCGTGGATACGCACTACCTATTGCTCCATATCACGAAGCATCTCAGGACTCAATAGGATGCGATCCTCAAGGTTGTCCCAACTCAAGGGTGTACGACAAGGACGTCTGTATAATGCCTGAAATGGTACCATGCCATAAGAGCTATGATACCCATCACATACATCCGTAACATATCCTCCAAAACTTGGTTCACCCTCTCTGTCTGACCATCAGTCTCTGGATGATATGTCGAACTGAAGTTTAACTGCGATCCAAGCTTATGCTGCAGTGATGTCCAAAATGCAGATGTGAATATAGGATCCCTGTCAGAAATGATCTTTCTAGGAATACCATGTAATCTCAGAATGTCATGCATGAAGACATTAGCTACAGAAGTTGTTGTGTAGGAAGACCTGATGGGTGAAAAATGCGCCATCTTAGTCAACCGATCAACGGTGACCATGATAGCATCGTGACAACGAACAGTCATAGGTAATCCTACAATGAAATCCATAGAGATGATATCCCATTTCCAAGAAGGAATGAGATTTGGCTACAAAACCAGTCGGGTGCTAGTGTTCTACCTTAACTCTCTGAAACTCAAGACACCTAGCCACAAAATCAGCAATATCTCGCTTCATCCCGGACCAAAAGAACAAACGTCTCAAATTAGCATGCATCTTCTTGACACCTGGATGTGCTGAGTAAGGTGTACAATGGGCTTCTGCCAGAATCAAGGTGTGAAGCTCATCTAGTAATGGCACATAAATCCTTCCTAAATGTCTCAAAAGACCATCTGATTCTCGAACATAACCTAAAAACTTACCTTCCAAGGGTCTCCCTGAATCTATCTCTCTACACACTTCCTGATACTAGCAATCCGTAGGAAGTGCTTGAAGAATCTAACTCCTCAAATCCACACTAAGAGTCATTGATGATACCACATGTCTCCTGCGACTCAAAGCATCCACCACCACATTCTCCTTACCCTGAATGTACTTAACCTCAAAATCATACTCGCTCCAATTCCTTCAAGAGAAGCATCTGTACACACCATGAAATCACCTTCTGGTTCAGGTACAGCTAAAATTGGTGCACTAGTCAAAAAATCCTTGAACCTCTGAAATGATTCCTCACATTTCTCTGTCCACACAAACTTCTTACCTTTCCTCTGAAGAGAAGTGATAGGATGTGGTATCCTAGAGAAGTTCTGCACAAATCTGCGATAATAACCAGCTAAACCCATGAAACTACGAATCTTTGACACATTAGTTGAGGTAGGCCAGTTTATTATCACCTAAATCTTTGCAGGATCCACTGAAATACCATCACCTAAAATAACATGCCCTAAATACTGAATCTTCGATTTGAAGAATTCACACTTAGCGGCATTGGCGTAAAGCTGATTGCCTCTCAAACACTGCAATACCAACCGCAGGTGTTCCTCATACTCCTTCTGAGTCTTAGAAAATATCAATATGTCATCAAGAAACATGAGAACAAACCTGTCAAGATATGATTGAAAAACACCATTCATCAAATGCATGAACACCGATGGAGCGTTAGTCAATCCAAAAGGTACCATTGTGAACTCATAATGCCCATAGCGAGTTTGAAAAGTGGTTTTGTGAATGTCTACTTCCTTAATACGAAGCTGGTGGTATCCTGACTTAAGGTCAATCTTGAAGAATACTGTAGCTCCCTTGATCTGATCAAATAAGTCATAAATCCTAAGAAAAGGATACCTATTCTTAATAGTCACCTTGTTCAACTATCTATAGTCAATACAAAGGCACAGAGATCCATCTTTCTTCTTCACAAAGAGCACTGGAGCTCCCCATGGTGATACACTAGGTCAAATGCTTCCTTTGGCCAAAAGTTCCTCTAGTTGAAGACGTAGCTCACCCAGTTGCTGAGTAGTCATACGATAAGGAGCTTTAGAGATAGGCTCCGCTCTAGGAATTAGATCAATGCTAAAATCAATGTCCCTCTTTGTTTGCATGCTTGGAATCTCACTTGGAAAGACATCTGCATACTCCTGTAAAATTGGGTGATCTAAAGTCTTCTTCATGGGATCTTCCTCATCAAGATCATTTACCATAACAACAAATATCTGACATCCCTTATAGAAACTTCAATTTATTTGCATAGCAGAAATCATCTACAAAGATATAGGCCTCAGTATCCCAACTATCTTCACATCATTCCCTTGGTCATCTTGGCACAAAATAATCTTCTTCCTATAATCTATACTGGCTCTATGAGATCCAAGTCAGTCCATGCCTAGAACCACATCATAGGAACCAAGGGGTATGACTCGAAGATCCACTACTGTATCAAAGCTCCCTAAGCTAAGCCCACACTTATGAACTACAGAATCCATGGAGGCCTTAATCCCTGAGGTTAGTTTCACTTACCAACCATGATCTTGCTTCACCGCATCCAGCTTACACTTAGAACCTATAGATGGTGAAATAAATGAATATGTAGCTCTTGAATCAAACAATACTGAAAGAGATATACCTCGAATAGCACCTATGGTCCTAACCACTGTTCCTTGATGATCTGCCTAACGCTAATCAAGTACTGCAAAAACTCTATGAGCTCTCCCTGCATCACCAACTGTGGGTTCTGAAGCTATAGGCCTAGGTCCTGAAAACTAAGGTACTCATTATGGACACTGAGCTACATAATGTCCAATCTGACCACATGAAAAAAATTATGTATTCCTGCCAGATCCTCTTCCCATAGGTGGTACATTAGATTTTTGGCAATTGTTCCTACTTACAAAAGATTGGCTACTCTGAGCTGGCTAATTGGACTGATTCTGTTTATTACATTGAGCATTGCGATTGTTCTTAAAGTTAGAACCTTCGCCACCACTTTGAGCCTGAGAATTTGATCCCTTCTGCTGCTATGTCTGCTGAGACTGCTGCTGATACTATTTTCCCTTAGAAAAGAAAGGCTTCTTGTTACCACCTGAATTCAAGTTACCTTTAGATCCTGATGCTGCTGGTGCTCCTACAAAACCACCTTGACCAAGGTTGACACTTTTCTCAACAAGGATTGCTTGATGTACTGCATCCTTGAGAGTTTTTGGCTCAAATACCTTGACACCCCCAATTATACGGTTATTCAAACCCCTAATAAAGTGTTGTGTCAACTAAGCTAAATTTTCACTGAATCCTGAAAAAGGCATAAGCTCATAAAACTTACGCTCATACTCGGTCACTGACATAGTGTACTGCTTGAGATTATGAAACTCATTTGCCCTTTGTAGTTTCCATTCCTCTAGTAGGAATCGTTCACAGAAACTCTCTAAGAAAAGTTCCCACATGACACTACTCATATCGATTCCCAGCTTCTTCTCCTCAATCGTCCACCAAGTGGCACCAAAATTCTCTAAATTACTGATCGCAAATCTTGCCTTAACATTGTTGTCAAAATCCTACATGGAAAAAATCCTCTCGAGGGAAATTAGCCACTACTCAGCCACATAACCAGAACCTTTCCCATTGAAAGGCTTGACCTTGGATCTTGAAAGATCCTTCATCTGAGTGGACACAATGGACCTCTAACGATCCTTCCGAGGACTTCTAGATCTGGGTCTATGTTCTTGTTCTGTTTGATGCACTTTAGGCTGTTCTTGAACAGGAGGTAGACATTCTAAAATAGTCTGCATCATCTGTCTCAAACCAATCTCTTCAGACTTAGCTTGGTCCTCTCTATGGCTCTCTTCCCGCTGCCTATTAGAGTGCTCTTCCCTGCTCTCTACACGATCCAATCCCTCATGGGTAGACTCATGGGCACTGACAGCTCTGCCATGACCACGACCTCTTCCTTGGCCTCTACCACAGCCTCTAACAGAAGACCTAGTCCCAGACAACATCTTACAATAGAACAAGGTACTATTACAATCAAAAGACACATGTTTGCAATATAATAAGTCCAATTCTATGTTTAGGTTTAAGTAAAATCTCTAGTTTTGAAAACTATGTGTTGAAGTATGAAAAATATTTAAGTAACAGTTTAGGTTCTGTTTCAGTTCACCTAGTTTCAAGTTGAAGAGATACACTTAATAGTTCACAGTTCTAGTTGTTCCAAAATGCCCAGAGCTCCCAATGTAGAAACTCGGGCTCTGATACCAAATGTAATGCCCTGCCAAGGGATCCAAAGAATTAACCTAGAATTTCACTAAGTTTGGTAACATTTTTTTTTTTTTAAATAACATAGAAGTAAATACCACATATGACTTGTACATAACAACGGAAGCAAGAGCAATGTCCATCTAAAAGTAAACATAACATACATAACCGATTTCATTCTTTAAGAATCCCTTAACATTGAGTTACATCTAAATTAACTAGCATACATGAATCCATCTAGTACAACATTCACATATAATAATAATGATAAGTCCAATGTTCATACATTACATTTCCAAATGCTCAATCATCCTCTGTACATGTCAGAGGGTATGACAAGCTCAAAGAATATACATATGTGAAATAAGGTACATCATCCTATTCTATTCCATGATACATCAAAGAAAATCACATGATACTCATGATACATCATCATAGAATACATATACATCCATCATAAGATCAAACATAATTAACTAAGTGCACGGTTCCTCCCAACCGTTAATAGCATCATTAGACCATCGTGGGCCCTAGCCATCCCTCCGTGCGTAACATCCCAAATTAATAAAGAGATCATCGGTATTAACATAGTAGGAATGTCACTCCTAACATATGCAACATCATATGTAGAAAGTAATCTAACATGCAAATATAAGCATAAGATAACATCATCTAACATATGCTAATCATCAATGAAAGGATACATACCCACCATCATGAAGGACGCATCAGCCACAATGTCTCAATGAATCTCAAATGATAAGAGCGAAAAATACACTATCACCCGACCACGTGGTACCTAAGTGGTCTACTCCCACCGTGCTGAGGAGATAATCTCAAGTCCCAAACAAGTTGTAAAAATCTCATAGCATAAATCTCTATAGTTCAGAAATCCTAAAAGTATACTAACTCAAAGGTTCCACTCACAAATTGACATCTAATCCCAGAGGCACACAATGACATGTAGGAACCTACTATGCAAGCGGCAAAGTATCATCGCATTTATGATGTACAAGTTACTCTGGCAGTTAGCTAAACTCCACGGGTCCATATTGATCTCATGCAGCCATTAGTATCCTCTCATACTGACAAGGCATACTATGGAATGCAAGGTCGCAACCATGCGTCTCACTAATCCCAACCTAGCCTGTACAAGCGCTCAAGGCATGGGCGAGAACAAAACAATTATCTTTTTAGGTTCATTTAGTTAGTATTAGGTGTGAATGTTATCACTTATTAATCCAACATACAATGAGTTGCCCTGGCAGCCTCTAAATGATCTCATCATATATCAACTGAATCCATATCATAATATCTGATAGTGTCAAAACAACACCACTAAACCATCAACATAAAACTAGTCTACATAGTCTGATAACAATAAGTCTAAAAAAGATGTGAATGAGGGTAGGCACTACAAGTTAACTATTTTTTTTACTCAAATTGAATCAGTTAACTCCTTATTTTACTAAAATTAAATCTGTTAACTCCCTTTAATTTGGAAATCTCCCTTTATGACTGAACTTCACCTTTAATACTGATCGTTGATTGAAATCGATCTCAACCATTGATGAATTTCAGGAAAATCTATTTAAGAGACCCTCATCTCTTCATTTTGAAAGGTTGAATGATAATTTGCATCGAATTGTTGCTGGAATTCATACTCACATTTGCTCATAATCACATACGCAAAGATCAAGTTTGACTAAAAATTGACCAAATTTAACCACGGTTGACTTGAGTTGACTAGTTTCGAAAAGAATTTTGAAATAATTAAACGAAATTATTTAATTAAATAGACTACTTACTTCTAATTAATTAAACAAAGTTATTTAATTAAATGAGAAGCCATTCCTAACTAATTAAATGAAGTTATTTAATTGAATAAGAAAAGTGTCTCTAATTAATTAAAGATTATTTAATTAAATATAAAAAGTAATTATGAGAGCATATCTCATTTTATTAAATTAAATATCTCAAAAAAATCTCTCTTCAGTTCAAAAAGAGAAATTTCTAGTTCACTATTGATAAAAAATGAGTTAAATCAGTTAACTCCTTTTTCTACTCAAATTGCATTAGTTAACACCTTATTTTACTCAAATTAAATCTGCTAACTCCCTTTAATTTGAAAATCTTCCTTTATGACTGAACTTCACCTTTAATCGTGACCATTGATTGAAATCGATCTCAACCGTTGATGAATTCCATGAAAGTCTATTTAAGAGACCCTCATCTCTTCATTTTGAAAGGTTGAATGAGAATTTGTATCGAATTGTTACTGGAATTCATACTCACATTTGCTCATATTCACATACGCAAAGATCACGTTTGACCAAAAGTTGACCAGATTTAACCACGATTGACTTGAGTTGACTAGTTTCGAAAGAATTTTAAAATAATTCGACAAAATTATTTAATTAAATGGAGTACTTACTTCTAATTAATTAAACAAAGTTATTTAATTAAATGACAAGCCATTCCTAATTAATTAAATGAAGTTATTTAATTAAATAAGAAAAGTGTCTCTAATTAATTGAAGATTATTTAATTAAAGAGAAAAAGTAATTATAATAGCATATCTCATTTTATTAAATTAAATATCTCAACAAAATCTCTCTTTAGTTCAAAAAGGGAAATTTCCAGTTCACTATTGATCAAAAATGAGTTAAATCATTAACTCCTTTTTCTAGTCAAATTGAATCAGTTAACTCCTTATTTTACTCAACTTAAATCTGTTAAATCCATTTATTTTGGAAATCTCCCTTTATGACTGAACTTCACCTTTAATCCTGACCGTTGATTGAAATCGATCTCAACCATTGATGAATTTCGAGAAAGTCTATTGAAAAGACCCTCATCTTCTTCATTTTGAAAGATTGAATGAGAATTTTCATCAAATTTTTGTTGGAATTCATACTCACATTTGCTCACATTCACATACGCAAAGATCAAGTTTGACCAAAAGGAGACCTGATTTAACTACGGTTGACTTGAATTGACTAGTTGCGAAATCTTTTTTGAAATAACTAGAAAAAATTATTTAATTAAATAGAGTACATACTTCTAATTAACTTAACAAATTTATTTAATTAAACGAGAAGCCATTGCTAATTAATTAAATAAAGTTATTTAATTAAATAAGAAAAGTGTCTCTAATTAATAAAAGATTATTTAATTAAATAGAAAAAGTAATTATGAGAGCATATCTCATTTTGTTAAATTAAATATCTCAATAAAATCTCTCTTCAGTTCAAAAAGGGAAATTTCCAGTTCACTATTGATAAAAAATGAGTTAAATCAGTTGACTCTTTTTTCTACTCAAATTGAATTAGTTAACTCCTTATTTTAGTCAAATTAAATCTATTAACTCCTTTTAATTTGGCAATCTCCCTTTATGACTGAACTTCACCTTTAATCTTGACCGTTGATTGAAATCGATCTCAACGGTTGATGAATTCCAAGAAAGTCTATTTAAGAGACCCTCATCTCTTCTGTTTGAAAGGTTGAATGAGAATTTGCATCGAATTGTTGCTAGAATTCATACTCACATTTGCTCATATTCACATACACAAAGATCAAGTTTGATCAAAAGTTGATCAGATTTAACCACGGTTGTCTTAACTTGACTAGTTTCGAAAAGAATTTTGAAATAACTAGATTAAATTATTTAATTAAATGGAGTACTTACTTCTAATTAATTAAACAAAGTTATTTAATTAAATCAGGAGTCATTCCTCATTAACTAAATGATGTTATTTAATTAAATAAGAAAAGTGTCTCTAATTAATTAAAAAATATTTAATTAAATAAAAAAAGTAATTATGAGAGCATATCTCATTTTATTAAGTTAAATATCTCAACAAAATCTCTCTTCAGCTCAAAAAGGGAAATTTTGAGTTCACTATTGATCAAAAATGAGATAAATCAGCTAACTCCTTTTTCAAATCAAATTGAATCAGTTAACTCTTTAATTTAAATCTGTTAACTCCCTTTAATTTGGAAATCTCCCTTTATGACTGAAATTCACCTTTAATCCTGACCGTTGATTGAAATAGATCTCAATCGTTGATGAATTAATGGAAAGTCTATTTAAGAGACCCTCATCTCTTCATTTTTAAAGGTTGAATGAGAGTTTGCATAGAATTGTTGCTGAAATTCATACTCACATTTTCTCATATTCACATACGGAAAGATCAAGTTTGACCAAAAGTTGACCAAATTTAACCATGGTTGACTTGAGTTGACTAGTTTTGAATTTTCTTTTAAAATAATTAGATGAAATTATTTAATTAAATGAAGTACTTAATTCTAATTAATTAAACAATGTTATTTAATTAAATGAGAAGCTATTCTTAATTAATTAAAGGAAGTTATTTAATTAAATAAGAAAAGTGTCTCTAATTAATTAAAAATTATTTAATTAAATAGAAAAAGTAATTATGAGAGCATATCTCATTTTATTAAATTAAATATCTCAACAAAATCTCTCTTCAATTCAAAAAGGGAAATTTTCAGTTCACTATGGATCAAAAATGAGTTAAATCAGTTAACTCTTTTTTCTACTCAAATTAAATCAGTTAACTCTTTATTTTACTCAAATTAAATCTATTAAATCTCTTTAATTTGGAAATCTCCCTTTATGACTGAACTTCACCTTTAATCCTGACCATTGATTGAAATCGATCTTAACCATTGATGAATTTGAGGAAAGTCTATTTAAGAGACCCTCATCTCTTCATTTTGAAAGGTTGAATGAGAATTTGCATCGAATTGTTGCTGAATTTCATCGTCACATTTGCTCATATTCACATACGCAAAGATCAAGTTTGACCAAAAGTTTATCAGATTTAACCACGGTTGACTTGAGTTGACTAGTTTCGAAAAAAATTTTGAAATAATTAAACAAAATTATTTAATTAAATGGACTACTTACATCTAATTAATTAAACAAAGTTATTTAATTAAATGAGAAGCCATTCCTAATTAATTAAATGAAGTTATTTACTTAACTAAAAAAATTTCTCTAATTAATTAGAGATTATTTAATAAATATAAAAAGTAATTATGAGAGCATATTTCATTTTATTAAATTAAATATCTCAACAAAATTTCTTTCAGTTCAAAAAGGGAAATTTCTAGTTCACTATTGATAAAAAATGAGTTAAATCAATTAACTCCTTTTTCTACTCAAATTGAATCAGTTAACTCCTTATTTTACTCAAATTAATTTGGTTAACTCCCTTTAATTTGAAAATCTCCCTTTATGAATGAACTTCACCTTTAATCTTGACTGTTGATTGAAATCAATCTCAACCATTGATGAATTCGAGGAAAGTCTATTTAAGAGACCCTTATCTCTTCATTTTGAAAGGTTGAATGAGAATTTGCAACGAATTGTTGTTGGAATTAATACTCACATTTGTTCATATTCACATACGCAAAGATCAAGTTTCACCAAAAGTTGATCAGATTTAACAATGGTTGACTTGAGTTGACTAGTTTCGAATTTTTTTTTGAAATGATTAGACAGAATTATTTAATTAAATAGAGTACTTACTTCTAATTAATTAAATAAAGTTATTTATTTAAATGAGAAATCATTCCTAATTAATTAAATGAAGCTATTTAGTTAAATAAAAAAAGTGTCCCTAATTAATTAAAGATTATTTAATAAATATAAAAAGCAAATATAAGAGCATATCTCATTTTATTGAATTAAATATCTCAACAAAATCTCTCTTCAGTTCAAAAAGAGAAATTTCTAATTCACTATTGATAAAAAATGATTTAAATCAGTTAACTCTTTTTTCTACTCAAATTGAATTAGTTAACTCTTTATTTTACTCAAATTAAATTTTTTAACTCCCTTTAATTTGGAAATATCTCTTTATGACAAATCTTCACCTTTAATCCTAACCATTGATTGAAATCGATCTCAACTGTTGATGAATTCCAGTAAAGTCTATTGAAGAGACCCTCATCTCTTCATATTAAAAGGTTGAATGAGAATTTGAGTTTACTAGTTTCAAAAAGGATTTTGAAATAGTTAGATGAAATTAATTTAATTAAAGGGAGTACTTACTTCTAATTAATTAAATAAAGTTATTTAATTAAATGAGACGCCAATCCTAATTAAGTAAATGAAGTTATTTGATTAAATAAGAAAAGTGTCTCTAATTAATTAAAGATTATTTAATTAAATAGAAAAAGTATTTATGAGAGCATATCTCATTTTATTAAATTAAATATCTCAATAAAATCTCTCTTCAGTTCAAAAAGAGAAATTTTCAGTTCACTATTTATCAAAAATGAGTTAAATTAGTAAACTCTTTTTTCTACTCAAATTGAATCAGTTAAGTCCTAATTTTACTCAAATTAAATCTGTTAACTCCCTTTAATTTGGAAATCTTCCTTTATGACTGAACTTCACTTTTAATCCTGACCGTTGATTGAAATTAATCTCAATCGTTGATGAATTCTAGGAAAGGTCTATTTAAGAGACCCTCATCTCTTCATTTTGAAAGGTTGAATGAGAATTTGCATTGATTGTTACTGGAATTCATTCTCACATTTGCTCATATTCACATACGCAAAGATCAAGTTTGACCAAAAGTTGACCAGATTTAACCACGGTTGACTTGAGTTGACTAGTTTCAATTTTTTTAAAAAAATAATTAGATAAAATTATTTAATTAAATAGAGTACTTAGTTTTAATTAATTAAACAATGTTATTTAATTAAATGAGAAGCCATTCCTAATTAACTAAATGAAGTTATTTAATTAAATAAGAAAAGTGTCTCTAATTAATTAAAAATTATTTAATTAAATAGAAAAAGAAATTATGAGAGCATATCAAATTCTAATAAATTAAATATCTCAACAAAATCTCTCTTCAGTTCAAAAAGGGAAATTTCGAGTTCACTATTGATAAAAAATTAGTTAAATCAGTTAACTCCATTTTCAAATCAAATTGAATCAGTTAACTCCTTATTTTACTCAAATTAAATCTATTAACTCCCTTTAATTAGGAAATCTCCCTTTATGACTGAACTTCACCTTTAAACTTGACCGTTGATTGAAATCGTTCTTAACCATTGATGAATTCTAGAAAAGTCTATTTAAGAGACCCTCATCTCTTCATTTTGAAAGGTTGAATGAGAATTTGCATTGAATTTTTGCTAAAATTCATACTCACATTTGCTCATATTCACATACGCAAAGATCAAGTTTAACCAAAAGCTGACCAGATTTAACAACGGTTGACCTAAGTTAACTAGTTTCGAAAAGAATTTTGAAATAATTAGATAAAATTGTTTAATTAAATGGAGTACTTACTTCTAATTAATTAAACAAAATTATTTAATTAAATAAGAAGCCATTCGCAATTAACTAATTGAAGTTATTTAATTAAATAAGAAAAGTGTCTCTAACTAATTAAAGATTATTTAATAAAATAGAAAAAGTAATTATGAGAGCATATCTCATTTTATAAAATTAAATATCTTAACAAAATTTCTCTTTAGTTCAAAAAGGAGAATTTCCATTTCACTATTGATGAAAAATGAGTTAAATAAGTTAACACCTTTTTCTACTCAAATTGAATCAGTTCACCCCTTATTTTACTCAAATTAAATCTGTTAACTCCTTTTAATTTGGAAATCTCCCTTTATGACTGAACTTCACCTTTAATAATGACCATTGATTGATATCGATCTCAACCATTGATGAATTTCAGGAAAGTCTATTTAAGAGACCTTCATCTCTTCATTTTGAAAGGTTGAATGAGAATTTGCATCGAATTGTTGCTGGAATTCATAGTCACATTTGCTCATATTCACATACGCAAAGATCAAGTTTGACCAAAAGTTGACCAAATTTAACCACGGTTGACTTGAGTTGACTAGTTTCGAAAAGAATTTTGAAATAATTAGACGAAATTATTTAATTAAATGGAGTACTTACTTCTAATTAATTAAATAAAGCTATTTAATTAAATGAGAAGCCATTCCTATTTAATCAAATGAAGTTATTTAATTAAATAAGAAAAGTGTCTCTAATTAATGAAAGATTATTTAATTAAATAGGAAAAGTAACTAGTAGAGCATATCTCATTTATTAAATTAAATATCTCAACAAAATCTCTCTTCAATTCAAAAAGGAAAATTTTCAGTTCAGTATTGATAAAAAATAATTTAATCAGTTAACTCCTTTTTCTACTCAAATTGAATCAGTTAACTCCTTAATTTACTCAAATTAAATCTGTTAACTCCCTTTAATTTGGAAATCTCCCTTTATGACTGAACTTTACCTTTAATCCTGACCGTTGATTGAAATCGATCTCAACCATTGATGAATTTCAGGAACGTCTATTTAAGAGACCATCATCTGTTCATTTTGAAAGGTTGAGTGAGAATTTGAATCAAATTGTTGCTCAAATTCATACTCACATTTGCTCATATTCACATACGCAAGGATCAAGTTTGACCAAAAGTTGACCAGATTTAAGCACGATTGACTTTAGTTGATTAGTTTCGAAAAGAATTTTGAAATAATTCAATGAAATTATTTAATTAAATGGAGTACTTACTTCTAATTAATCAAACAAAGTTATTTAATTAAATGAGAAGTCATTCCTAATTAATTAAAGGAAGTTATTTAATTAAATAAGAAAAGTGTCTCTAATTAATTAAAGATTATTTAATTAAATAGAAAAATTAATTATGAGAGCATATCTCATTTTATTAAATTGAATATCTCATCAAAAGCTCTCTTCAGTTCAAAACAGGAAATTTCTAGTGCACTATTGATAAAAAATGAGTTAAATCAGTTAACTCTTTTTTCTACTCAAATTGAATCAGTTAACTCGTTATTTTACTCAAATTAAAACTGTTAACTCTCTTTAATTTGGAAATCTGCCTTTATGACTGAACTTCACCTTTAATCTTGACCGTTGATTGAAATCGATCTCAACCGTTGATGAATTCCAGGAAGGTCTATTTAAGAGACCCTCATCTCTTCATTTTTAAAGGTTGAATGAGAATATGTATCGAATTGTTACTTTAATTCATACTCACATTTGCTCATATTCACATACGCAAAGATCAAGTTTGACCAAAAGTTGACCAGATTTAACCACGATTGACTTGAGTTGACTAGTTTGAAATTTTTTTTAAAAATAATTAGACGAAATTATTTAATTAAATGGAGTACTTACTTCTAATTAATTAAACAAAGTTATTTAATTAAATGAGAAACCATTCTTAATTAATTAAATGATGTTATTTAATTAAATAAGAAAAGTGTCTCTAATTAATTAAAGATTATTTAATTAAATAGAAAAGATAATTATGAGAGCATATCTCATTTTTTTAAATTGAATATCTCAACAAAATCTCTCTTCAGTTCAAAAAGAGAAATTTCCAGTTCACTATTGATTAAAAATGAGTTAAATCAGTTAACTCCTTTTTCTATTCAAATTGAATCAGTTAACTCTTTGTTTTACTCAAATTAAATCTGTTAACTCCCTTTAATTTGGAAATCTCCCTTTATGACTAAACTTCACCTTTAATCCTGATCGTTGATTGAAATCGATCTGAACCATTGACGAATTCGAGGAAAGTCTATTTAAGAGACCCTCATCTCTTGATTTTCAAAGGTTGAATGAGAATTTGCATCGAATTGTTGCTGGATTTCATACTCACATTTGTTCATATTCACATACGCAAAGATCAAGTTTGACCAAAAGTTGACCAGATTTAACCATGGTTGACTTGAGTTGACTAGTTTGGAAAAGAATTTTGAAATAATTAGACAAAATTATTTAATTAAATGGAGTACTTACTTCTAATTAATTAAACAAAGTTATTTAATCAAATGAGAATCCATTCCTAATTAATTAAATGAAGTTATTTAATTAAATAAGAAAAGTGTCTCTAATTAATTAAAAATTATTTAATTAAATAGAAAAAGTAATTATGAGAGCATATCTCATTTTATTAAATTAAATATCACAACAAAATCTCTCTTCAGTTCAAAAAGGGAAATTTCCAGTTCACTATTGATCAAAAATGAGTTAAATCAGTTAACTCCTTTTTCTACTCAAATTGAATCAGTTAACTCCTTAGTTTACTCAAATTAAATCTGTTAACTCCCTTTAATTTGGAAATCTCCCTTTATGACTAAACTTCACCTTTAATCTTGACCGTTGATTGAATTTGATCTCAACTATTGATGAAATACAGGAAATTCTATTTAAGAGACCCTCATCTCTTCATTTTGAAAGGTTGAATGAGAATTTGCATCGAATTGTTGCTAGAATTCATACTCAACTTGCTTATATTCACATACGCAAAGATCAAGTTTAACCAAAAGTTGACTAGATTTAACTACAGTTGACTTGAGTTGACTAGTTTCGAAAAGAATTTTGAAATAATTAGACAAAAATATTTAATTAAATTGAGTACTTACTTCTAATCAATTAAATAAATTTATTTAATTAAATGAGAAGCCATTCCTAATTAATTAAATGAAGTTATTTAATTAAATAAGAAAAGTGTCTCTAATTAATTAAAAATTATTTAATTATATAGAAAAAATAATTATGAGAGCATATCTCATTTTATTAAATTAAATATCTCAACAAAATCCCTCTTCAGTTCAAAAAAGAAAATTTCCTGTTCACTATTGTTCAAAAATCAGTTAAATCTATTAACTCTTTTTTCTACTCAAATTGAATCAGTTAACTCCTTATTTTACTCAAATTAAATCTGTTAGCTCCCTTTAATTTCAAAATCTCCCTTTATGACTGAACTTCACCTTTAATCCTGGCCGTTGATTGATATCGATCTCAACTGTTGATGAATTCCAATAAAGTCTATTTAAGAGACCTTCATCTCTTCATTCTGAAATGTTAAATGAGAATTTGCGTAGAATTGTTGGTGGAATTCATACTCACATTTGCTCATATTCACATACACAAAGATCAAGTTTGACCAAAAGTTGACTAGATTTAACTTCAGTTGACTTGAGTTGACTAGTTTCGAAAAGAATTTTGAAATAGTTAAACAAAATTTTTTAATTAAATGGACTACCTACTTCTAATTAATTAAATAAAGTTATTTAATTAAATGAGAAGCCATTTCTAATTAATTAAATGAAGTTATTTAATTAAATAAGAAAAGAGTCTCTAATTAATTAAAGATTATTTAATTAAATAGAAAAAGTAATTATGAGAGCATATCTCATTTTATTAAATTAAATATCTCAACAAAATCTCTCTTCAGTTCAAAAAGTGAAATTTCCAATTCACTATTGATCAAAAATGAGTTAAATCAGTTAATTCCTTTTTCTACTCAAATTGAATAAGTGAACTCTTTATTTTACTCAAATTAAATCTGTTAACTCCGTTTAATTTGGAAATCTCCCTTTATGACTGAACTTCACCTTTAATCCTGATCGTTGATTGAAATCGATCTCAATCGTTGATGAATTTCAAGAAAGTCTATTTAAGAGACCCTCATCTCTTTATTTTGAAAGGTTGAACGAGAATTTGCATCGAATTGTTGCTGAAATTCATACTCACATTTGCTCATATTCACATATGCAAAGATCAAGTTTGACCAAAAGTTGAACAGATTTAACCATGGTTGACTTGAGTTGACTAATTTTGAAATAATTAGAAAAAATTATTTAATTAAATGGAGTACTTACTTCTAATTAATTAAACAAAGTTATTTAATTAAATGAGAAGCTATTCCTAATTAATTAAATGAAGTTATTTAATTAAATAAGAAAAGTGTCTGTAATTAATTTAAAATTATTTAATTAAATAGAAAAAGTAATTATGAGAGCATATCTCATTTTATTAAATTAAATGTCTCAACAAAATCTCTCTTCAGTTCAATAAAAGAAATTTCCAGTTTACTATTGATCAAAAATGAGTTAAATCAGTTAATTCCTTTTTCTACTCAAATTGAATCAGTTAACTCCTTATTTTACTCAAATTAAATCTGTTAACTCCCTTTAATTTGGAAATCTCTTGTTATGACTAAACTTCACCTTTAATCCTGACCATTGATTGAAATCAATCTCAACCGTTGATGAATTCCAAGAAAGTCTATTTAAGAGACCCTCATCTTTTCATTTTGAAAGGTTGAATGAGAATTTACATCGAATTGTTGTTGGAATTCATACTCACATTTGCTCATATTCACATACGCAAAGATCAAGTTTGACCAAAAGTTGACTAGATTTAACCATAGTTGACTTGAGTTGACTAGTTTTGAAAATAATTTTTAAATAATTAGACAAAATTATTTAATTAAATGGAGTACTTACTTCTAATTAATTAAACAAAGTTATTTAATTAAATGAGAAGCCATTCCTAATTAATTAAATGAAGTTATTTAATTAAATAGGAAAATTGTCTCTAATTAATTAAAGATTATTTAATTAAATAGAAAAATTAATTATGAGAGCATATCTCATTTTATTAAATTAAATATCTCAACAAAATCTCTCTTCAGTTCAAAAAGGGAAATTTCTAGTTCACTCTTGTCGGGCCAATCCTCTCTAGAATCTCGAACGGTCTCACAAAATGAGGTGCTAGCTTAGAAACCTTTCCATATCAGATCGGGCTCTTTCGCGGTCGCACTCTCAAGAAAACCTTATCACCCACAACAAACTACTTATCAATCCTATGAGCATTGGCATACTTCTTCTGCCTATCCTGTGCCATAGTCAAGTGCTCACAGATATGCACTACCTGTTGCTCCATATCACAAAGCATCTCAGGACCCAACAACATGCGATCCTCAAGACTGTCCCAACTCAATGGTGTACGACAAGGACATCCATATAATGCCTGAAATGGTGGCGTACCAATAGAACTATGATATCCATTGTTGTAATCAAACTCCACTAGGTAGATATAATCCTCCCAATGTGTCTACCTATCCATCACATACATCCATAACATATCCTCCAAAACCTGAATCACCCTCTCTGTCTGACCATCAGTCTCTGGATGATATGCCGAACTGAAATTTGACTGTGCTCCAAGCTCATGCTGCAGCAATGTCCAGAATGCAGATGTGAATATAGGATCCCTGTCAAGAATGATCTTTCTAGGAATAACATGTAATCTAACAATATCACGCATAAAGAGATTAGCTACAGAAGCTGTTGTGTAGGAAGACCTAATTGGTGAAAAATGTGCCACCTTAGTCAATCAATCAATGGTGACCATGATAGCATCATGATGTCGAACTGTCATAGGTAATCCCACAATGAAATCCATGGAGATGATATCCCACTTCCAAGAAGGAATGAGATTAGGCTGCAAAAGTCCAGCCAGGTGCTGATGTTCTGCCTTAACTCTTTGGCACTCAAGGCACCTAGCCACAATTTTGCAATATCTCGCTTCATCCTAGACCAAAAGAACAAACATCTCAAATCAGAATGCATCTTCTTGACACCTGTATGTGCTAAGTAAGGTGTACTATGGGCTTCTGCTAGTATCAAGGTGCGAAGCTCATCCAAAAATGACACATAAATCCTCCCCAAATGTATCAAAAGACCATCTGACTCTCGAACATAACCTGCAAACTTACCTTCCAAAGATCTTCCTGAATCTATCTCTCTGCATCACCAACTATAGGCTTTGAAACTGTAGGTCTAGGACCTGAAAACTGAGGTGCTCGCTGAGGACACTGGGCTGCATAATGTCCAATCTGACCACATGAAAAGCATTCCGTATTTCTACCAAAACCTCTTCCCATAGGTGGTACATTTGATTGTTGATGACTGTTTTTTCTTACAAAAGACTGGCTACTCTGAGCTGGCTGATTGGTTTGATTCTGTTTATTATGTTGAGCATTGCGGTTGTTCTTGTTGTTAGAACCTTTGCCACTGCCTTGAGCTTGAGAATTTGAGCCCTTCTATTGCTATGTCTGTTGAGACTACTGCTGAAACTGTTTCCCCTTAGAGAAAGAAAACTGCTTGTTACCACCTAAATTGTAGTTGCTTTTAGATCCTGATGCCGCTGGCACTCCTAAAAAACCACCTTGACCAAGGTTGACACTTTGCTCAAAAAGGATAGCTCGATGCACTGCATCCTTGAGGGTTTTTGGCTCAAATACCTTAACTCCCCCAATAATACTGTTATTCAAACCCCTAATAAAATGTTGTGTCAACTGAGTTGAATTTTCACTAAACCCTGAAAAAGGCATAAGCTCATAAAACTTACGCTCATACTCGATCACTGACAAAGTGTACTATCTGAGATTATGAAATTCATTAGCCCTTTGCTGTTTCCATTCCTCTGGTAGGAATCATTCATGAAAACTTTCTAGGAATAACTCCCATGTATCACTTCTCATATCAATTCCCAACTTCTTCTCCTTTATCATCCACCAAGTGGCCCCAAAATTCTCTAGATTAGTGATTGCAAACCTTGCCTTAACATTGCTGTCGAACTCCTGCATGGCAAAAATCCTATGGAGAGAAATAAGCCACTACTCAGCCACATAACCAAAACCTTTCCCATTGAATGGCTTAACATTGGATCTTGAAAGATCCTTCATCTGAGTGGACACAATGGACCTCTGACATTCCTTTCGAGGACTTCTAGATCTGGGTCTATGTTCTTGTTCTGTCTGATGCACTTTAGGCAATTCTTGAATAGGAGGTAGACATTCTAGAATAGTCTGCATCATCTATCTCAAACTGACCTCTTTAGACTCATCTTGGTCCTCTCTATGGCTCTCTTCCTACTGCCTACTAGAGTGCTCTTCCCTGCTCTCTACATGAGTCGATCCCTCATGGGAAGACTTATGGACACTGATAGTTCTGCCATGACCATGGCCTCTACCATGGCCTCTAACAGAAGACCTAGTCCCAGATACCTTCCTACAATAGTACAAGGTACTAAGTTCAATTCTATGTCTAGGTTTAAGTAAAATTTCCAATTTTAAAACTAAGTGTTGAAGTAAAAAAAATACTCAAGTAACAGTTTGAGTCCTGTTTTGTTTCAGTTCACCTAGATAAAGTTTGGAAAGTTATACTTAATAGTTCATAGTCCTAGTTGTTCCAAAATACCCAGAGCTCCCAATGTAGAAACTCAAGCTCTGATACCAAATGTAATGCCCCGCCAAGGGATCCAAAGAATTAACCTAGAATTTCACTAAGTTTATTAGCATTTTTTTTTTCATGATAGTAAACATCGCATATAACTTATGCATAATAATGGAAGTAATAGCATTGTCCATCTGAAAGTAAACATAACATAAACAACAAATTACATTCTTTAAGATCCCTTAACATTGAATTACATACATGAATCCATCTAGTACAACTTCCTCATGAAATGATAAGTCCAATGTTTATACATTACATTTGAAATGCTCATTCATCCGCTCTACATGTCACAAGGTATGACAAGCTCAAAAATATTTATACATAGAATAAGGTACATCATCCTATTCTAATCCATGATACATAAAAATAGAGATAATCACATGATACAACATCATAGAGAACATATACATCCATCATAAAGATCAAACATAATAAACTAAGTGCATGGTTCCTCCCAACCGTCAATAGCATCATTAGACCATCATGGATCCTAGCCATCCCTTCGTGCATAACATTCTAAATCACTGAAGAGATCATCGGTATTACATAGTAGGAATGTCACTCCTAATAAATACAACATCATATGTAGAAGTAATCTAATATGCAAATAAAAGCATAAGATAACATCATCTAACATATGCTAATCATCAATGAAAAAGGATACATATCCACCATCATGAAGGATGTATCAGCCATGATGTCTAAATGAATCTCAAAATGATAAGAGTGGAAAATAAATTACCACCTGACCGCGTCGTACCTAAGTGGTCCACTCCCACCGTGCGGAGGAGATAATCTCAAGTCTTAAACAAGATATCAAAATCACATAGCACATATCTCTATAAGTCCAGAAATCCTAAAAGTATACTAACTCAAAGGTTAGAAACACAAAATCTAACATCTAATCCCAGAGGCACACAATGACATGTAAGAACCTACTATGCAAGCAGGAAAGTGTCATCGCAATTATCACTTACAAGTTACCCTGGTAGTTAGCTAAACTCCACGGGTCTATACTATTTCATGCGGCCACTAGTATCCTCTCATACTGATGAGGCATACTACAGAATGCAAGGTCGCAACCATGTGTCTCACTACTCCCATCCTAGCCTGTACAAGAACTCAAGGCATGGGCGAGAACAAAACACTTATCTTTTTAGGTTCATTCAATTAGTATTAGGTGTGAATGTTATCACTTATTAATCCAACTTACAATGAGTTACCCTGGCAGCCTCTTAGGGCCCCGACCCCCATTGCAAGCCACTTCCCATCACTACATGCAGATATCCTACCCTAATGCTCATGGACTCATAAATCTCAAAATTACAAAAGATAATCCATAAAATCATTAAATATGCATAAAAGCATCAAATCTCCATGAGCTAACATCCATAGAAAATCATGAACACAATAGCTCTCTATTGGCAACTGAAGTATCACTGATAATCAAATATCCAATGGTTCTCAATAACCAAAAAATATATATCTCAATCATAGTGATTGAAGACTGAAAAAATGGTTGAGTCAAACATGTCACATCATGACATCATCAAAATAAATCCACATTACAGTCCCATCATGATGACTAGAAAATAACCAAGGATAACTGATCAATGACCAAAATAATGGTTAAGTCAAGTGTCTCATACATAAGAATCTCAACTATAACAATCAGTAATCACAACCAATACATAGAGCATTCTATCACATAGCCATGGTTGGGTTTATAAAGATCAAGATCAAAACATCATCATGTCACCACAATCACATAACCCCCAAGCCTCTGGTAAACGTCCTATACTAGTCAACACTAGTCAACCCAAAACCCAAAATAGTAGCATTAAGAATACATAATGTAAACACATGTTTGGATTTGGCTAAGTTTACAACTTGAATTTAAATGTAGAGATCTTAATTTATGTTTCCAAGTTAAGAGAAAGAATTTGAAGGAACATTTATATATGAATACAAATCCATTCTTTAATGATAATTTCAATCCAAACATTCCCCTTCCAAATCCATTTTTAATAAAACAATTAATTTTAATCATGAGCCCTTGATATATACCAATTAACAAATTCATAATTATAAAACATATAATTATATTTACATATTATATATATATATATATATATATATATATATATATATATATATATATATATGAATATATAAATTATTTATCATTTAACAAAATTAATTTAATCAAATTTGATTAATGCCAAATTGAATATGGCAAACATTTTTTTTTTAAAAACAACACACACATTATTAATATAACCGCCGGTACGTAGGACCCTGAGGTTGCAGGGCCTGCGGCGTCAGTGGTACTACGTACCACTATCGTCGCAGTACCTGCGATGAGGTACGCTGCGTCCATAGTGGGGTGCGGGTCTCGTCCCACCCCGACTCAATGCTTAAAAATGTTTATTCTTTTAACAATCGCTACGCGTTTTTCATTTGCGAAAAATGTTTATTAAAACATTTCTGCCCATGAGTATGTCATCCAGTTTTTTAACAAACATATATATATATATATATATTATATACATATGTATGTATGTATATATATATATATATATATATACATAGTTAAAATATCACAACATATGAGCGTATATACATATATGTGTGTGTGTGTGTGTGTGTATAAACAAATTGACAATATATAAATACAAACTTCAATTTTTAGAATTCCTCCATAGACCTTTAATCTCCAAAAAGTTTCAATAATTAATCTAATGCGTTTGACTATAAATTTCAACCCTAGCCCTGTGTTTTTTTTTAGATCCATGCATATAAAAACTCTTAAATAAATTAATCCACCCATATTGAGAATGCACAGTAAATTATAAAATTCTTCAGAAGACATATGGAAGACACGAAGAAGACAGGAAATGCATGATGTAGAAATAGCATAAGTAAAAACACAAGAATCTACCCAGATTCTGATGCTAAATCGCTTTTCTTCAGAAAACCTACAGAGCAAGCTCCCTTCTTCAAAATTTTTGAATCCTCCAATGCTCCAATTGCACTCCAAACGCTATGACTAAGCTTCTAGGAATGCTTAAATATAAAGAGCTTTCAGGAAACATCTAGAATGCTTCTAGAAATAGCTAAAAGGTGTCATCAACTAAGCATGGGTCTTTTCCAACCTTTTTGATGAGCCATAGGGTTGTAGACACCATGTGCTTAATTGATGCACTAACCTCCGTGTTGTTGACACATGAGAAATAGAGAAGTGCACTAACTCCCATGCAAGCTTATAACTCCAATTCACTTTTTATATAATTTCCTTTTAAATATTTATAACTTTCATTTTAATTTTTATAATTTTTATTATTATTATTTATTTATTACTTTATTATTATTGTATTATTATTAATTTTAATTTTCTAATTTTTTTTATTTAATTCATTTTTCCTTAATAATTAATATTTAATTAATTACAATCAAAATATCAAATGACATGATATTTTATATTAATTTTCTCGAATAATTAATTTATTAATTAAATCTATTTATTAAAACTTAATTAATAGACAATTCACCATAGACCTCCAAGATAAAATATGAAAACCCATCATAGAGCAAATCACTCAAAATCAGTCTAAAGGGTTAAAAATCACGAATCATGTCATCCGACACATTCAGTGGGTAAAATATCCAGATACTTGTCCTACCTCACTAGGATAATTGGCTTAAAAGTTTGAGATTTGGACTTGAGAATTTATCTCCCTTCTCTTATCATTGAGATAGTATAATAGGGTACGCTCATTCTGACAATTCAGGGAAGTCGATACCCGGTACCTGCAACCTGCAAAAAAATCATGCATGTACATACAATATATATATAATGCTAAGCTAAACAGACAATGGTAAGAAGTGGTGCATCGTGTAGATCCCGACTAAGCAGGTGACTACAACTCCCTTCCTTGACCACAATAGAAACGCCATACAATATGAAAACACGCAGACCATACACATGAAAGTATGGGGTAAGTATCCATAATAAAACACATAAGATAATAAACCAACTATCTAATCATCAATAATAACTAAAAATAGTCTAATGATCATCATGTATGCATGAAATGTAAAATCCAAATGATCTCATCATATAACCACTGAATCCATAACATAATGTCTAATAGTGTCAAAACAATACCACTAATCCATCAACATAAAACTACTCTATTAAAGTCTGATAATAACAACAATGTCCAGAAAAGATGTGAACGAGGGTAGGCACTACAACTAAACTTCACCTTTAATCCTGACCGTTGATTAAAATCGATCTCAACCGTTGATGAATTTCAGGAAAGTCTATTTAAGAGACCCTCATCTCTTAATTTTGAAAGGTTGAATGAGAATTTGTATTGAATTGTTGCTGGAATTCATACTCACATTTGCTCATGTTCACATACGCAAAGATAATGTTTGACCAAAAGTTGACCAAATTTAACCACGGTTGACTTGAGTTGACTAGTTTCGAAAAGAATTTTGAAATAGTTAGACGAAATTATTTAATTAAATGGAGTAGTTACTTCTAATTAATTAAATAAAGTTATTTAATTAAATGAGAAGCCATTCCTAATTAATTAAATGAAGTTATTTAATTAAGTAAGAAAAGTGTCTCCAATTAATTAAAGATTATTTAATTAAATAGAAAAAGTAATTATGAGAGCATATCTCATTTTATTAAATTAAATATCTTAACAAAATCTCTCTTCAGTTCAAAAAGGGATATTTCGAGTTAAATATTGATAAAAAATGAGTTAAATCAGTTAACTCCTTTTTCTACTCAAATTGAATTAGTTAACTCCTTATTTTACTCAAATTAAATATGTTAACTCCTTTTAATTTGGAAATCTCCCATTATGACTGAACTTCACCTTTAATCCTGACCGCTGATTGAAATCGATCTCAACCATTGATGAATTCATAGAAAGTCTATTTAAGAGACTCTCATCTCTTCATTTTGAAAAGTTCAATGAGAATTTGCATCGAATTGTTGCTGGAATTCATACTCACATTTGCTCATATTCATATACGCAAAGGTCAAGTTTGACCAAAAGTTGACCAGATTTAACCACGGTTGACTTGAGTTGACTAGTTTTGAATTTTTTTTAAAATAATTAAACGAAATTATTTAATTAAATGGAGTAGTTACTTCTAATTAATTAAACAAAGTTATTTAATTAAATGAGAAGCCATTCCTAATTAATTAAATGAAGTTATTTAATTAAATAAGAAAAGTGTCTCTAATTAATTAAAGATTACTTAATTAAATAGAAAAAGTAATTATGAGAGCATATCTCATTTTATTAAATTAAATATCTCAACAAAATCTCTCTTCAGTTCAAAAAGGAAAATTTCCAGTTAAATATTGATAAAAAATGAGTTAAATGAGTTAACTCCTTTTTCTCCTCAAATTGAATTAGTTAACTACTTATTTTACTCAAATTAAATTTGTTAACTCCCTTTAATTTGAAAATCTCCCTTTATGACTGAACTTCACCTTTAATCTTGACCCTTGAGTGAAAACGATCTCAACCATTGATGAATTTCAGGAAAGTCTATTTAAGAAACCCTCATCTCTTCATTTTGAAAGGTTGAACGAGAATTTACATCGAATTGTTTCTAGAATTCATACTCACATTTGCTCATATTCACATACGCAAAGATCAAGTTTGACCAAAAATTGACCAGATTTAAGCACGGTTGACTTGAGTTGACTAGTTTCGAAAAGAATTTTGAAATAGTTAAATGAAATTATTTAATTAAAGGGAGTACTTACTTCTAATTAATTAAACAAAGTTATTTAATTAAATGAGAAGCCATTCCTAATTAATTAAATGAAGTTATTTAATTAAATAAGAAAACTGTCTCTAATAGATTAAAGATTATTTAATTAAATAGAGAAAGTAATTATGAGAGCATATCTCATTTTATTAAATTAAATATCTCAAACAAATCTCTCTTTAGTTCGAAAAGGGAAATTTCCAGTTCACTATTGATAAAAAATTTGTTAAATCAGTTAACTCCTTTTTCTAATCAAATTGAATTAACTAACTCCTTATTTTACTCAAATTAAATCTGTTAACTCCCTTTAATTTGGAAATCTCCCTTTATGACTGAACTTCACCTTTAGTACTGACCGTTGATTGAAATCAATCTCAACCATTGATAAATTCTAGGAAAGTCTATTTAAGAGACCCTCATCTCTTCATTTTGAAAGGTTGAATGAGAATTTGCATCGAATTGTTGCTGGAATTCATATTCACGTTTGCTCATATTCACATACGCAAAGATCAAGTTTGTCCAAAAGTTGACAAAATTTAACCACAGTTGACTTGAGTTGACTAGTTTCGAAATGAATTCTTAAATAATTAAATGAAATTATTCAATTAAATGGATTACCTACTTCTAATTAATTAAAAAAAATTATTTAATCAAATGAGAAGCCATTCCTAATTAATTAAATGAAGTTATTTAATAAAATAAGAAAAATGTTTCTCTAATTAATTAAAGATTATTTAAGAAAATAGAAAAAGTAATTATGAGAGCATATGTCATTTTATTAAATTAAATATCTCAACAAAATCTTTCTTCAGTTCAAAAAGGGAAATTTTTAGTTCATTGTTGATAAAAAATGAGTTAAATGAGTTAACTCCTTTTTCTACTCAAATTGAATCAGTTAAATCCTTATTTTACTCAAATTAAATCTGTTAACTTTCTTTAATTTGGAAATCTCCCTTTATGACTGAACTTCACCTTTAATCCTAACCGTTGATTGAAATCGATCTCAATCGTTGATGAATTCCAGGAAAGTCTATTTAAGAGATCCTCATCTCTTTGTTTTGAAATGTTGAATGAGAATTTGTATCGAATTATTGCCAGAATTCGTACTCAATTTTGAATTTTGAAACAATTTAACGAAATTACTTAATTAAATGGAGTACTTACTTCTAATTAATTAAACAAAGTTATTTAATTAAATGAGAAGCCATTCCTAATTAATTAAATGAAGTTATTTAATTAAATAAGAAAAGTTACTCTAATTAATTAAAGATTATTTAATTAAATAGAAAAAGTAATTATGAGAGCACATCTCATTTTATTAAATTAAATATCTCAACAAAATCTCTCTTCAGTTCAAAAAGGGAAATTTCCAGTTCACTATTGATAAAAAATGAGTTAAATCAGTTAACTCTTTTTTCTACTCAAATTGAATCAGTTAACTCCTTATTTTACTCAAATTAAATCTATTAACTCCTTTTAATTTGGAAATCTTCTTTTATGACTGAACTTCACCTTTAATCCTGACCGTTGATTGAAATCGATCTCAACCGTTGATGAATTCAAGGAAAGTCTATTTAAGAGACCCTCATCTCTTCATTTTGAAAGGTTGAATGAAAATTTCGATCGAATTGTTGCTGGAATTCATACTCACATTTGCTCATATTCACATACACAAAGATCAAGTTTGACCAATAGTTGACCAGATTTAACCACAGTTGACTTAAGTTGACTAGTTTCAAATTTATTTTTGAAATAATTAAAGAAAATTATTTAATTAAATGGAGTACTTACTTCTAATTAATTAACAAAAGTTATTTAATTAAATGAGAAGCCATTCCTAATTAATTAAATGAAGTAATTTAATTAAATAAGAAAGGTGTCTCTAATTAATTAAAGATTATTTAATTAAATAGAAAAAGTAATTATGAAAGGATATCGTATTTTATTAAATTAAATATTTCAACAAAATCTCTCTTCAGTTCAAAAAGGAAAATTTGCAATTCACTATTGATCCAAAATGAGTTAAATGAGTTAACTCCTTTTTCTACTCAAATTGAATCAGTTAATTCCTTATTTTACTCAAATTAAATCAGTTAACTCCCTTTAATTTGAAAATCTCCCTTTATGACTGAACTTCACCTTTAATCCTAACCGCTGATTGAAATCCATCTCAACCATTGATGAATTCTAAGAAAGTCTATTTAAGAGACCCTCATCTCTTCATTTTGAAAGTTTGAATGAGAATTTGCA
This sequence comes from Cupressus sempervirens, assembly GCA_028749045.1. NCBI lineage: Eukaryota > Viridiplantae > Streptophyta > Pinopsida > Cupressales > Cupressaceae > Cupressus > Cupressus sempervirens. Next base: position 117,097,659 of record CM053783.1, read on the forward strand.
TCGAATTGTTGCTAGAATTCATACTCACATTTGCTCATAGTCACATACGCAAAGATCAATTTTGACCAAAAGTTGACCAGATTTAAACACGGTTGACTTGAGTTGACTAGTTTTGAAAAGAATTTTGACATAATTAAATAAAATTATTTAATTAAATGGAGTAGTTACTTCTAATTAATTAAACAAAGTTATTTAATTAAATGAGAAGCCATTCCTAATTAATTAAATGAAGTTATTTAATTAAATAAGAAAAGTGTCTCTAATTAATTAAAGATTATTTAATTAAATAGAAAAAGTAATTATGAGAGCATATCTCATTTTATTAAATTAAATATCTCAACAAAATTTTTCTTCAGTTCAAAAAGGGGAATTTCCAGTTCACTATTGATGAAAAATGAGTTAAATCAGTTAACTCCTTTTTCTACTCAAATTGATTCAGTTCACCCCTTATTTTACTCAAATTAAATCTGTTAACTCCTTTTAATTTGGAAATCTCCCTTTATGACTGAACTTCACCTTTAATTTCTGACCGTTGATTGAAATTGATCTACATTGTTGATGAATTCAAGGAAAGTCTATTTAAGAGACCCTCATCTCTTCATTTTGAAAGGTTGAATGAGAATTTGCATCGAATTGTTGCTGGAATTCATACTCACATTTGCTCATATTCACATACGCAAACATCAAGGTTGACCAAAAGTTGAACAAATTTAATCGTGGTTGACTTGAGTTGACTAGTTTTGAAAAAAAATTGAAATAATTAAACAAAATTATTTAATTAAATGGAGTACTTACTTCTAATTAATTAAACAAAGTTATTTAATTAATTGAGAAGCCATTCCTATTTAATTAAATGAAGTTATTTAATTAAATAAGAAAAGTGTCTCTAATTAATTAAAGATTACTTAATTAAATATAAAAAGTAATTATCAGAGCATATCTCCTTTTATTATATTAAATATCTTAACAAAATCTCTCTTCAATTCAAAAAGGGAAATTTTTCAGTTCACTATTGATCAAAAATGAGTTAAATGAGTTAACTCTTTTTTCTACTCAAACTGAATCAGTTAACACCTTATCTTACTCAAATTAAATCTGTTAACTCCCTTTACTTTAGAAATCTCCCTTTCTGACTGAACTTCACCTTTAATCCTGATCGTTGATTGAAATCGATCTCAACCGTTGATGAATTCCAAGAAAGTATATTTAAGAGACCCTCATCTCTTCATTTTGAAAGGTTGAATGAGAATTTGCATCGAATTGTTGCTAGAATTCATTCTCAGATTTGCTCATATTCACATACGCAAAGATCAAGTTTGACCAGATTTAACCATGGTTGACTTGAGTTGACTAGTTTCGAAAAGAATTCTGAAATAATTAAACGAAATTATTTAATTAAATGGAGTACTTACTTCTAATTAATTAAACAAAGTTATTTAATTAAATGAGAAGCCATTCCTAATTAATTAAATGAAGTTATTTAATTAAATAAGGAAAGTGTCTCTAATTAATTAAAGATTATTTAATTAAATAGAAAAAGTAATTATGAGAGCATATCTCATTTTGTTGAATTAAATATCTCAACAAAATCTCTCTTCAGTTCAAAAAAGGAAATTTCCAGTTCACTATTGATAAAAAATGAGTTAAATCAGTGAACTCATTTCTCTACTCAAATTGAATCAATTAACTCCTTATTTTACTCAAATTAAAACTGTTAAGTCCCTTTAATTTAGAAATCTCCCTTTATGACTAAACTTCACCTTTAATCCTGACCATTGATTGAAATCGATCTCAACCGTTGATGAATTCAAGAAAAGTCTATTTAAGAGACCCTCATCTCTTCATTTTGAAAGATTGAATTAGAATTTGCATCGAATTGTTGCTGAAATTCATACTGACATTTCCTCATATTCACATACGCAAAGATCAAGTTTGACCAAAAGTTGACCAAATTTAACCACGGTTGACTTGAGTTGACTAGTTTCGAAAAGAATTTTAAAATAATTAAATAAAATTTATTAGTTAAATGGAGTACTTACTTCTAATTAATTAAACAAAGTTATTTAATTAAATAAGAAGCCATTCCTAATTAATTAAATGAAGTTATTTAATTAAATAAGAAAATTCTCTCTAATTGATTAAAGATTATTTAATTAAATAGAAAAAGTAATTATTAGAGCATATCTCATTTTATTAAATTAAATATCTCAACAAAATCTCCCTTAATTCGAAAAAGGGAAATTTTCAGTTCACTATTGATCAAAAATGAGTTAAATCAGTTAACTTATTTTTCTACTCAAATTGAATCAGTTAACTCCTTATTTTACTCAAATTAAATCTTTTAACTCCCTTTAATTTGAAAATCTCCCTTTATGACTAAACTTCACCATTAATCCTGACCGTTGATTGAAATCGATCTGAAACATTGATGAATTCCAAGAAAGTCTATTTAAGAGACCCTCATCTCTTCATTTTGAAAGGTTGAATGAGAATTTGCATCAAATTGTTGCTGGAATTCATACTCACATTTTCTCATATTCACATACGCAAAGATCAAGTTTGACCAAAAGTTGACCAGATTTAAGCATGGTTGACTTGAGTTGACTAGTTTTGAAAACAATTTTGTAATAATTAAACGAAATTATTTAATTAAATGGAGTACATACTTCTAATTAATTAAACAAAGTTATTTAATTAAATGAGAAGCCATTCCTAATTAATTAAATGAAGTTATTTAATTAAATAAGAAAAGTGTCTCTAATTAATTAAAGATTACTTAATTAAATAGAAAAAGTAATTATGAGAGCATATCTCATTTTATTAAATTAAATATCTCAACAAAATCTCTCTTCAGTTCAAAAAGGAAAATTTCCAATTCACTATTGATAAAAAATGAGTTAAATTAGTTAACGCCTTTTTCTACTCAAATTGAATCAGTTAACTCCTTATTTTACTCAAATTAAATCTATTGACTCCCTTTAATTTGGAAATCTCTCTTTATGACTGAACTTCACCTTTAATCCTGACCGTTGATTGAAATCAATCTCAACCATTCATGAATTCCAGGAAAGTCTATTTAAGAGAGCCTCATCTCTTCATTTTGAAAGGTTGAATGAGAATTTGCATCGAATTGTTGCTAGAATTCATTCTCACATTTGCTCATATTGACATACGCAAAGATCAAGTTTGACCAAAAGTTGACCAGATTTAACCACAGTTGACTTGAGTTGACTAGTTTCAAAAAGAATTTTAAAATAATTAAATAAAATTATTTAATTAAATGGAGTAATTACTTCTAATTAATTAAACAAAGTTATTTAATTAAATGAGAAGCCATTCCTAATTAATGAAATCAAATTATTTAATTAAATAAGAAAAGTGTCTCTAATTAATTAAAGATTACTTAATTAAATAGAAAAAGTAATTATGAGAGCATATCCCATTTTATTGAATTAAATATCTCAACAAAATCTCTCTTTAGTCCAAAAAGGCAAATTTCGAGTTCACTATTGATCAAAAATGAGTTAAATCAGTTAACTCCTTTTTCTACTCAAATTGAATCAATTAACTCCTTATTTTACTCAAATTAAATCTGTTAACTCCCTTTAATTTGGAAATCTCCCTTTATGACTGAACTTCACCTTTAATCCTGACCGTTGATTGAAATCGATCTCAACCGTTGATGAATTCCAGGAAAGTCTATTTAAGTGACCCTCATCTCTGCATTTTGAAAGGTTGAGTGAGAACTTGCATCGAATTGTTGCTGGAATTCATACTCACATTTGCTCATATTCACATACGCAAAGTTCAAGTTTGACCAAAAGTTGACCATATTTAACCACGGTTGACTTGAGTTGACTAGTTTCAAAAAAAATTTTGAAATAATTAAACAAAATTATTTAATTAAATGGAGTACTTACTTCTAATTAATTAAACAAAGTTATTAAATTAAATGAGAAGTCATTCGTAATTAATTAAATGAATTTATTTAATTAAATAAGAAAAGTGTCTCTAATTAATTAAAGAATACTTAATTAAATAGAAAAAGTAATTATGAGAGCATATCCCATTTTATTAAATTAAATATCTCAGCAAAATCTCTCTTCAGTTCAAAAAGGTAAATTTCTAGTTCACTATTGATCAAAAATGAGTTAAATTAGTTAACTCTTTTGTCTACTCAAATTGAATTAGTTAACTCCTTATTTTACTCAAATTAAATCTGTGAACTCCCTTTAATTTGGAAATCTCTATTTATAACTGAACTTCACCTTTAATCCTGACTGTTGATTGAAATCGATCTCAACCGTTGATGAATTCTAGGAAAGTCTATTTCGGAGACCCTCATCTCTTCATTTTGAAAGGTTGAATCAGAATTTGCATCGAATTGTTGCTGGAATTCATACTCACATTTGCTCATATTCACATACGCAAAGATTAAGTTTGACCAAAAGTTGACCAAATTTAACCACGGTTGACTTGAGTTGACTAGTTTCAAAAAGAATTTTATAATGATTTAAAAAAATTATTTAATTAAATAGAGTACTTACTTCTAATTAATTAAACAAACTTATTTAATTAAATGAGAAGCCATTCCTAATTAATTAAATGAAGTTATTTAATTAAATAAGAAAAGTGTCTCTAATTAATTAAAGATTACTTAATTAAATAAAAAAAGTAATTATGAGAGCATATCTCATTTTATTAAATTAAATGATGCAGGAGCATCCAGAGGTGTAAGGGCAATCCTGTGTCACCCAAAAAATGTACTCAGACTTAGTTTCTATTTGATGTGTTTTCATTTTTGGATACCCATTTGGGTTAAATAAAGGTTCCAACTCTCACAGTTCCACTATCGGTGCGTTTAAAAATCTCAAAAAATAGGAGCATGTAATTGGGCCATCATTTTGGTGACCTAGATGGTGTGAATTGGCCAAATGAATGTAATTGTGATTTAGAGCATTCCAGAAAAAGAATCAGGTCAAAAGGCCTCACGGTTTGAAAGTTATTGCAGTTTTTCGATTTTTGGAGACCTCCTAAGAATGCTTCAAAGTCAGGTTAGGGGCATTAAATGACCTCAAAAAGGATCAAAAATGGGGGACAAGAAAAGCTAGTCAAAAGTTATGCCTCCCGAAAGTTTGGTTACCGTTTCTAGATTCTTCTAGATTTGCACTGACTTCCAATGCAACTTTTGGAACCTTCTATTTGGTCGGTGGATGCCTACTAGCACTTTCTAGAATGTACTCCTAGTCCTTAACCCTCCGGGGTCTATTTAAAGAGATTTTTGACATTGTAAAAGGAAGTTCGGGGTGGAATTTGAGAGGAAGTACTGAAAGGAGAAATTATCTCTAGATTTATGCTATTGTAAGCCCTTAGGGCATGTTTTGAAGTTTATTTTCTCTGTACTATTTGTACTAGCTTATTTTCTCAGTTAATATAATTTTCTTTTTTCTATTGTGTCCATTTTGTTCTTGGGGCTATATTATTCTGTTCTTGGGTTGAGTCTCCATCAAGTGGTATCAGAGCCAGTTTTCCTGAGTGTGTAGACAAAGCGCCGACTGTGAGGTAGTTTGCACCAGGACTGTGTGGTTGTGGATTTGAGTTAAAAAGATGCCTCCATGAAGAGAGTGTGGTGGAAGGGCCAGAGCTATTAATCCTGAGGAGGTTAGAGCCCTCCAAAGGCAAGTGCAGGCATTGCAAGAGGAGCTTCATAGAGGAGCAAATGTTATCGCAGGTGACAATAGTGAGGATGACAATGAAGAAGAAGTAATGGGACCAGAAGACGAATTTGACGGGGAAGTTCTGAATCATGCAGAGGAAAGGCTTTTTAGGGCCATTACTAAGTTTGGGAAAAGATCCACAATTGAAGTGGGTGTATTTTGAGGAAATCAAAAACCAGATGAGTTGATCGATTGGATCAATGAACTTGAAGAATACTTTGAGTATGAGTATATTAGGGACCCAGATAGGGTTAATTTTGCAAAGGCCAAACTGAAAGGCCATGCCAAAATCTGGTGGCAAGAGGTTCAATTGGAAAGAAAAATAAGAGAAAAGGAGAAGATCACAAGATGGGATCGCATGGTGGACAAGTTGAAGAAGCAGCTCATTCCTGTGGACTATGAGTTGGATCTGTTTAAGAAGATGCATGGGTTAAAGCAATCAGGAAGATCAGTCCAAGAATATATAGAGGAATTTTACCGACTCTTGATTAGAGCGGGCCATGTAGAAGCAAATAAGGAGAAGGTTGCTCGTTATATCAGTGGGTTGCGACCTAGCATCCAGGAGGAATTAAGTCTGGTAAGAATGACCAGTGTTGAAGAGGCATACCAGTTTTCCCTACGAGTTGAAGAGAAGCTAAATAAAAGGTTTGAAGGAAGACAAAAAGGGTGTGGTCAAGGAGGAAGGGGAAGTGGTAGATCATCTGGAGGCTGCAATGAAACTCAAAAGAAAAATGAAGATGAGGGTACTAGCAGGAACTAGAAGAATGAGGGTTTCAACCGCTCCTATGACCAAGACTTTGGAAATCATAGAGGAAGAGGTAAAGGATGTGGAAAAGGAAGAGGAGGCTTCCATGGTACCTATTTCCATTGTAATGAAGAAGGTCATCGTGCCTTTGAATTCCCTCAATGACAAGGAAGGACAGATAGGAGAGCTAAGGGCCAAGCTAGGGTTGCTCATGTGGATGAGGATGCACAATCATCACATTCAGAGGATGCAAAAAGAGGAGAGACCTTGGTAAATGAAAGAGTCCTACTAAGTGGTGAGATTGAACCAGGACAACGAAGGAGTTTGTTTTGTACCAGATGCAAGTGCGAAGATAAATGTTGTGATGTGATCATTGATGGTGGTAGCACTGATAACTTGGTATCAGAAGAGATGGTCTATAAGCTGAAGCTCAAGAGAAAGAAGCATCCCCAGCCCTATCGAATTTCTTGGGTAAAAGATGATCATAAGGTCCTGGTAAGTGAACAATGTTTAGTGAAATTCAAAATTGAGAGTTACCATGATGAAGTTCTCTATGATGTTATTTCGATGGATGTTTTCCATCTATTGTTGGGTAGACCATGGCAGTTTGATAGACATGCAGTACATGATGGGCATGCAAACACATACTCTCTGACAAAGGATGGAGTTCGCATCAAATTGAAGCCCATGAAAAAGGCAGGTGAAAAGGTATATAACAGTGCTAGGATTTGTCTTGTTGATGAAAGGAATTTTTTAGATGGCATGAAACATCAGCATATGTGCTATGCTTTGATTCCTAGGAAAGATAAAGAAGGTAGTAGTGAAATGCCACTTTAAGTTTCAAATTTACTGGGGGAGTTTGGAGATATTATCTCTGACAATGTTCCAGATGGATTGCCACCAATAAGGCAAATCAGTCATCAGCTAGATCTAATTCTAGGAGCTAGTTTGCCTAACAAGGCTACCCATAGGATGACTCCTACTGAAATGGAGGAGCTAAATAGACAGGTTCAGGAGCTGTTGAGGAAGGGTTTGATTCGAGAGAGCCTGAGTCCATGTGCAGTACCTGCAATACTCGTACCAAAGAAGGATGGAGAGTGGAGGATGTGTACAGATTCTTGAGCTATAAATAGGATAACCATCAAGTACTGGTTTCCTTTGCCAAGGATGGATGATCTTATGGACTGCTTGAGTGGAGCTCAGTACTTCACAAAGATAGATCTGAAAAGTGGTTATCACCAGATACGGATTCGAGAAGGAGATGAGTGGAAAACAACCTTCAAGACCAAGGAGGGTCTTTATGAGTGGTTAGTCATGCTCTTTGGATTGACGAACACCCCAAGCACCTTCATGCGGCTCATGAATGAGGTACTTAAGAAGTTCTTGGGAAAATTTGTTATTGTTTATTTGGATGATATTTTAATTTTTAGCAAAACTTTGGAAGAACATTTACTGTATATGTGTAGTTTCCTTGAAAGGCTAACGGAAGAGAAACTGTTAATTAATCTGAAGAAGTGTATCTTTGCAAAAAGGGAATTAGGCTATTTGGGGTTTGTTATATCACCAGAAGGTCTCAAAATGGACCCAGAGAAGGTAAAAGCCATCTTGAAATGGCCTACTCCAAGGTCTGCTATTGAGGTAAGATCATTTCATGGTCTGGTTAGTTTTTACAAGAAGTTTATTAATAATTTCAGTGGCATATGTGCACCCCTAACTGATACAATAAGAGGGGATAGAAAAGAGTTCAAATGGACTGTAGCAGCTGTGAGAAGTTTTGAATTGCTGAAGAAGAAGGTAACAGAACAGCCTATGTTGGCACTTCCAGATTTTAGAAAGGTTTTCCAGGTGGATTGTGATGCTAGTGGCAACGCTATTGGGACTATATTAAACCAAGAAGGTAAGCCTATCGCATATTTTAGTGAAAAATTGAATGATGCAAAGAAGAAGTATTCTGTTTATGATCAAGAGTTCTATGCAATAGTTCATGCCTTAAAGAAATGGAGGCATTATTTATTGCCAAAGGAATTTGTTTTGTATACCGATCATCAGGCATTACAGTACCTAAATAGCCAAGGTAAATTGAATCAAAGGCATATGAAGTGGGTAGAGTTCTTGCAGAGTTATACATTTGTGTTGAAGCATAGAAGTCAAAAATCTAACAGGGTTGCAAATGCACTAAGTAGGAGACAGTTGTTGCTTACAGTAATGCAAGTTGAAGTAGTTGGGTTTGATGAACTCAAGAATTTATACCCCGAGGATCCTGATTTTGCTGAAGCATGGAAAGCTTGTAAAGAACCTGTTGCTGTAGATAGAACCAAGTGGTTAGACTATTTGATTCAGGATAGCATGTTGTTCAAGGGTAGTCAATTGTGCATTCCAAGGAGTTCCATGAGGGAAAATTTGATTAAGGAGAAACACAGTGGAGGGATGGCAGGACATTTTGGTCGAGATAAGACCATTACCATTCATAGAGAACATTATTTTTGGCCTCAAATTTCACAGGATGTGAAGAAGTTTGTACAGAGTTGCCAAGTTTTTCAAGTTGCCAAGGGGTTTAGTCAAAATACTGGCCTATATCAGCCATTGCTTGTTCCATCAAGGCCATGGGAGGACATAAGTATGGATTTTGTTCTTGGATTGCCAAGGAAACAAAGGGGTAATGACTCAGTATTCGTGGTGGTTGATAGGTTTTCCAAAATGGCACATTTCATTCCATGCCACAAAACTCATGATGCTATCCATATTGCAGAATTGTTTTTCAAAGAGGTGGTAAGACTACATGGTCTTCTAAGGAGTATAGTTTCTGACAGAGATACTAAATTTGTGGGGTATTTCTGGAAGACATTGTGGAAAAAGTTGAGAACAGACTTCAAATTCAGTTCCACGCATCACCCACAAACTGACGGCCAAACAAAAGTGGTAAATAGAAATCTAGGCAATTTGTTGAGATGTTTAGTTGGGGATAAGCCCAAGGGATGAGATTTGATTCTACCACAAGCAGAGTTTTCTTACAATAACTCTATAAATAGGAGTACTGGAAAATCACCATTCCAAATTGTATATGGGAATAGCCCAAGGACTGCACCAGAATTGAGGAAGATAGAACAAGGGGAGAGAACAAGTGTTGAAGTTGAGGAATTTTCTCAACATATCAAGCATCTACATGAGGAGGTTCAAGAACACATTACCAAGATGAATCAAGAGTATAAAGCTAGGACTGATCAAAAGAGAAGACATAAGGAATTCCAAGTAGGGGATCTAGTCATGGTGCACTTACGAAAAGAAAGATTTCCAGTTGGTACTTACAACAATCTGAAAATGAAAAAATTTAGCCCCTTTCAAAGTTTTGAACAAACATGACTCGAGAAATGCATATGAGGTGGAGCTGCCAGATGGTATTCACATTTCTCCCATTTTAAACATTGCAGATTTAACAGAGTATCATGCTGATGGTACAGATGAGGAGCTGGTGTTAGAGCCATGTCCAATTCCTGCTTCTAAGAAGGAGGAGATAGAAGACATTCTAGATCATCGTGTGGGTAGGAGTACCAGAAACAGGCAGTATGAAGAGTATTTGGTCAAATGGAAAGGACGACCGATCGAGGACTCAACTTGGATTTTAGCAGCTGAGGTTTCCCATTTGGGATTTCCTCTACCATTCATAAAGTGACAGGGTCACTTTTCAATCTACCCTGAGTGTCTGATGCAGGAGCATCCAGAGATATAAGGGCAATCCTGTGTCACCCAAAAAATGTACTTAGATTTAGTTTCTATTTGATGTGTTTTCATTTTTGGATACCCATTTGGGTCAAATAAAGGTTCCAACTCTCACAATTCCACTATTAGTGCGTTTGAAAATCTCAAAAAAATAGGAGCATGTAATTGGGCCATCATTTTGGTGACCTAGAAGGTGTGAATTGGCCAGATGAATGTAATTGTGATTTAGAGAATTCCAGAAAAAGAATCAAGTCAAAAGGCCCCACGGTTTGAAAGTTATTGCAGTTTTTCAGGTTTTGGAGACCTCCTAAGAATGCTTCAAAGTCAGGTTAGGGGCATTAAATGACCTTGAAAAGGGTCAAAAAATAGAGGACGAGCAAAGATAGTCCATAAAGCTATAGAGCGCTTCGAGAGCTGTCCAAAAATGTAAACGGTTCATCAATAGAAGCTACGGTTCAAAAGTTATGCCTCTCGAAAGTTCAGTTACCATTTTTGGATTCTTCTAGATTTACACCGACTTCCAATGCAGCTTCTGGAACCTCCTATTTGGTCGGTGGATGCCTACTAGCACTTTCTAGAATGTACTCCTACTCCTTAACCCTCCAGGGTCTATTTAAGGAGATTTCTAGCATTGTAAAAGGCACTTCGGGGTGGAGTTTGAGAGGAGGTATTGAAAGGAGAAATTATCTCCAGATTTATGCTATTGTAAGCCCTTAGGGCATGTTTTGAAGTTTATTTTCTCTGTATTGTTTTTACTAGCTTATTTTCTTAGTTAATATAATTTTCCTTTTTCTGTTGTGTCCATTCTGTTCTTGGGGTTGTATTATTCTGTTCTTAGGTTGAGTCTCCATCATTAAATATCTCAACAAAATCTCTCTTCAGTTCAAAAAGGGAAATTTTCAGTTCACTATTGATCAAAAATGAGTTAAATCAATTAACTCTTTTTTCTACTCAAATTAAATCAGTTAACTCCTTATTTTACTCAAATTAAATCTGTTAACTCCCTTTAATTTGGAAATCTCCATTTATGACTGAACTTCACCTTTAATCCTGACTGTTCATTGAAATCGATCTCAACCGTTGTTGAATTCTAGAAAAGTCTATTTAAAAGACCCTCATCTCTTCATTTTGAAAGGTTGAATGAGAATTTGCATTGAGTTGTTGCTTGAATTCATACTCACATTTACTCATATTCACATATGCAAAGATCAAGTTTGACCAAAAGTTGACCAGATTTAACCACGGTTGACTAGAGTTGACTAGTTTCGAAAAAAAATTTGAAATAATTAAACGAAATTATTTAATTAAATAGAATACTTACTTCTAATTAATTAAATAAAGTTATTTAATTAAATGAGAAGCCATTCCTAATTAATTAAATGAAGTTATTTAATTAAATAAGAAAAGTGTCTCTAATTAATTAAAGATTACTTAATTAAATAGAAAAAGTAATTATGAGAGCATATCTCATTTTATTAAATTAAATATCTCAACAAAATCTCTCTTCAGTTGAAAAAGGGAAATTTCTAGTTCACTGTTGATCAAAAATGAGTTAAATCAGTTAACTCCTTTTTCTACTCAAATTGAATCAGTTAACACCTTATTTTACTCAAATTAAATCTGTTAACTCCCTTTAATTTGGAAATATCCTTTTATGACTGAACTTCACCTTTAATCCTGACCGTTGATTGAAATCGATCTCAACCGTTGATAAATTCCAAGAAAGTCTATTTAAGAGACCCTAATCTTTTCATTTTGAAAGGTTGAATGATAATTTGCATCGCATTGTTGCTGGAATTCATACTCACATTTTCTCATATTCACATACGCAAATATCAAGTTTGACCAAAAGTTGACCAGATTTAACCACGGTTGACTTGAGTTGACTAGTTTCGAAAAGAATTTTGAAATAATTAAATGAAATTATTTAATTAAATGGAGTACTTACTTCTAATTAATTAAACAAAGTTATTTAATTAAATGAGAAGCCATTCTTAATTAATTAAATGAAGTTATTTAATTAAATAAGAAAAGTGTCTGTAATTAATTAAGGATTACTTAATTAAATAGAAAAAGTAATTATGAGAGCATATCTCATTTTATTAAATTAAATATCTCAACAAAATCTCTCTTCAGTTCAAAAAGGGAACTTTCCAGTTCACTATTGATCAAAAATGAGTTAAATTAGTTAACTCCTTTTTCTACTCAAATTGAATCAGTTAAATCCTTATTTTACTCAAATTAAATCTGTTAACTCCCTTTAATTTGGAAATCTCCATTTATGACTGAACTTCACCTTTAATCATGACTGTTGATTGAAATCGATCTCAACCGTTGATGAATTCTAGGAAAGTCTATTTAAAAGACCCTCATCTCTTCATTTTGAAAGCTTGAATGAGAATTTGCATCGAGTTGTTGCTAGAATTCATACTCACATATGCTCATATTCACATACGCAAAGATCAAGTTTGACTAAAAGTTGACCAGATTTAACCACTGTTGACTTGAGTTGACTAGTTTCGAAAAGAATTTTGATATAATTAAACGAAATTATTTAATTAAATGGACTACTTACTTCTAATTAATTAAATAAAGTTATTTAATTAAATGAGAAGCCATTCTTAATTAATTAAATGAAGTTATTTAATTAAATAAGAAAAGTGTCTCTTATTAATTAAAGATTATTTAATTAAATAGAAAAAGTAATTATGAGACAATATCTCATTTTATTAAATTAAATATCTCAACAAAATCTCTCTTTAGTTCAAAAAGAAAAATTTCTAGTTCACTATTGATCAAAAATGAGCTAAATCAGTTAACTCCTTTTTCTACTCAAATTGAATCAGTTAACTCCTTATTTTACTCAAATTAAATATGTTAACTCCTTTTAATTTTTAAATCTTCCTTTATGAATGAACTTCACCTTTAATCCTGACTGTTGACTGAAATCGATCTCAACCGTTGATGAATTCTAATAAAGTCTATTTAAGAGACCCTCATCTCTTCATTTAGAAAGGTTCAATGAGAATTTGCATCGAGTTGGATCTGGAATTCATACTCACATGTGCTCATATTCACATACGCAAAGATCAAGTTTGAACAAAAGTTGACCAGATTTAACCACTGTTGACTTGAGTTGACTGGTTTCAAAAAGAATTTTGAAATAATTAAACGAAATTATTTAATTAAATAGAATACTTACTTGTAATTAATTAAACAAAGTTATTTAATTAAATGAGAAGTCATTCCTAATTAATTAAATGAAGTTATTTAATTAAATAAGAAAAGTGTCTCTAATTAATTAAAGATTACTTAATTAAATAGAAAATGTAATTATAAGAGCATATCTCATTTTATTAAATTAAATATCTCAACAAAATTTGTCTTGAGTTCAAAAAGGGAAATTTTTAGTTCACTATTGATAAAAAATGAGTTAAATCAATTAACTCCTTTTTCTACTCAAATTGAATCAGTTAACTCCTTATTTTACTAAAATTATATCTGTTAACTCCCTTTCATTTAGAAATCTCCCTTTATGACTGAACTTCACCTTTAATCTTGACCGTTGATTGAAATCGATCTCAACCGTTGATGAATTCTAAGAAAGTCTATTTAAGAGACCCTAATCTCTTAATTTCAAAAGGTTGAATGAGAATTTGCATTGAGTTGTTGCTGGAATTCATACTCATATTTGCTTATATTCAAATACACAAAGATCAAGTTTGACCAAAAGTTGATCAAATTTAACCACGGTTGACTTGAGTTCACTAGTTTCGAATTTTTTTTTGAAATAATTAAACAAAATTATTTAATTAAATGGAGTATTTACTTCTAATTAATTAAACAAAGTTATTTAATTAAATAAGAAGCCATTCATAATTAATTAAATGAAGTTATTTAATTAAATAATAAAAGTGTCTCTAATTAACTAAAGATTACTTAATTAAATAGAAAAAGTAATTATGAGAGCATATCTCATTTTATTAAATTAAATATCTCAACAAAATCTCTCTTTAGTTCAAAAAGGAAAATTTTCAGTTCACTGTTGATCAAAAATGAGTTAAATCAGTTAACTCCTTATTTTACTCAAATTAAATCTGTTAACTACCTTTAACTTAGAAATCTCCCTTTATGACTAAACTTCACCTTTAATCCTGACTGTTGATTGAAATCGATCTCCATCATTGATGAATTCCAGGAAAGTCTATTTAAGAGACCCTCATCTCTTCATTTTGAAAGGTTGAATGAGAATTTGCATCGAATTGTTGCTGGAATTCATACTCACATTTGCTCATATTCACATACGCAAAGATCAAGTTTGACGAAAAGTAGACCAGATTTAACCACGATTGACTTGAGTTCACTAGTTTCGAAAAGAATTTTGAAATAATTAAATGAAATTATTTAATTAAATGGAGTACATACTTATAATTAATTAAACAAAGTTATTTAATTAAATGAGAATCCATTCCTAATTAATTAAATAAAGTTATTTAATTAAATAAGAAAAGTGTCACTAATTAATTAAAGATTACTTAATTAAATAGAAAAAGTAATTATGATAGCATATCTCATTTTATTAAATTAAATATCTCAACAAAATCTATTGTCAGTTCAAAAAAGAAAATTTTCAGTTCACTATTGATCAACAATGAGTTAAATCAGTTAACTCCTTTTTTTGCTCAAATTGAATCAGTTAACTCTTTATTTTACTCAAATTATATCTATTAACTCCCTTTCATTTAGAAATCTCCCTTTATGACTGAACTTCACCTTTAATCTTGACCGTTGATTGAAATCGATCTCAACCATTGATGAATTTTAGGAAAGTCTATTTAAGAGACCCTCATCTCTTCATTTTGAAAGGTTGAATGAGAATTTACATCAAGTTGTTGCTGGAATTCATACTCACATTTGCTCATATTCACATACGCAAAGATCAAATTTGACCAAAAGTTGACCAAATTTAACCACGGCTGACTTGAGTTCACTAGTTTTGAAAAGAATTTTAAAATAATTAATCAAAATTATTTAATTAAATGGAGTACTTACTTCTATTTAATTAAACAAAGTTATTTAATTAAATAAGAATCCATTCCTAATTAATTGAATGAAGTTATTTAATTAAATAAGAAAAGTGTCTCTAATTAATTAAAGATTACTTAATTAAATAGAAAAAGTAATTATGAGAGCCTATCTCATTTTATTAAATTAAATATCTCAACAAAATCTCTCTTCAACTCAAAAAGGGAAATTTCTAGTTCACTGTTGATAAAAAATGAGTTAAATCAGTGAATTCCTTTTTCTACTCAAATTGAATCAATTAACTCCTTAATTTAATCAAATTAAATTTGTTAACTCCCTTTAATTTAGAAATCTCCCTTTATGGCTAAACTTCACCTTCAATCCTGACCATTGATTGAAATCGATCTCAATCATTGATGAATTTCATGAAAGTCTATTTAATAGACCCTCATCTCTTCATTTTTAAAGGTTGAATGAGAATTTGCATCAAATTGTTGCTGGAATTCATACTCACATTTGCTCATATTCACATACGCAAAGATCAAGTTTGACCAAAAGTTGACCAGATTTAACCACGGTTGACTTGAGTTGACTAGTTTCGAAAAGAATTTTTAAATAATTGAACGAAATTATTTAATTAAATGGAGTACTTACTTCTAATTAATTAAACAATGTTATTTAATTAAATGAGAAGACATTCCTAAATAATTAAATGAAGTTATTTAATTAAATAAGAAAAGTGTCTCTAATTAGTTAAAGATTACTTAATTAAATAGAAAATGTAATTATGAGAGCATATCTCATTTTATTAAATTAAATATCTCAACAAAATCTCTCTTCAGTTCAATAAGGGAAATTTTCAGTTCACTATTGATAAAAAATGAGTGAAATCAGTTAACTCCTTTTTCTACTCAAATTGAATCAGTTAACTCCTTATTTTACTCAAATTAAATCTATTAACTCCCTTTAATTTGGAAATCTTCATTTATGACTGAACTTCACCTTTAATGCTGACCGTTGATTAAATCGATCTCAACCGTTGATGAATTCTAGGAAAATCTATTTAAAAGACCCTCATGTCTTCATTTTGAAAGGTTGAATGAGAATTTGCATCAAGTTGTTGCTTGAACTCATACTCACATTTTCTCATATTCAAATACGCAAATATCAAGTTTGACCAAAAGTTGACCAGATTTAACCACGATTGACTTGAGTTGACTAGTTTCAAAAAGAATTTTGAAATAATGAAACAAATTTTTTTAATTAAATGGAGTACTTACTTCTAATTAATTAAATAAAGTTATTTAATTAAATGACAAGTCATTCCTAATTAATTAAATGAAGTTATTTAATTAAATAAGAAAAGTGTCTCTAATTAATTAAAGATTACTTAATTAAATAGAAAAAGTAATTATGAGAGCATATCTCATTTTATTAAATTAAATATTTCAACAAAATCTCTTTTCAGTTGAAAAAGGTTAATTTTCAGTTCACTGTTGATCAAAAATGAGTTAAATCAGTTAACTCCTTTTTCTACTCAAATTGAATCAGTTAACTCTTTATTTGACTTAAATTAAATCTGTTAACTCCCTTTAATTTGGAAATATCCCTTTATGACTGAACTTCACCTTTAATCCTGACCATTGATTGAAATCAATCTCAACCGTTGATGAATTCTAAGAAAGTCTATTTAAGAGACCCTCATCTCTTCATTTTGAAAGGTTCAATGAGAATTTGCATCAAATTGTTGTCGAAATTCATACTCACATTTGCTCATATTCACATATGCAAAAATTAAGTTTGACCAAAAGTTGATCTGATTTAACCATGGTTGACTTGAGTTGACTAGTTTCAAAAAAAGTTTTGAAATAATTAAACAAAATTATTTAATTAAATGGAGTACTTACTTCTAATTAATTAAAAAAAGTTTTTTAATTAAATGAGAAGCCATTCCTAATTAATTAAATGAAGTTATTTAATTAAATAAGGAAACTGTCTCTAATTAATTAAAGATTACTTAATTAAATAGAAAAAGTAATTATGAGAGCATATCTCATTTTATTAAATTAAATATCTCAACAAAATCTCTCTTCAGTTCAAAAAGGGAAATTTCCAGTTCGCTATTGTTAAAAAATGAGTTAAATCAGTTAACTCCTTTTTCTACTCAAATTGAATCAATTAACTCCTTATTGTACTCAAATTAAATCTGTTAACTCCCTTTAGTTTGGAAATCTCCCTTTATGACTGAACTTCACCTTTAATCCTGACCATTCATTGAAATCGATCTCAACCGTTGATGAATTTTAGGAAAGTCTATTTAAGAGACCCTGATCTCTTCATTTTGAAAGGTTGAATGATAATTTGCATCGAATTGTTTCTAGAATTCATTCTCACATTTTCTCATATTCACATATGTAAAGATCAAGTTTGACCAAAAGTTGACCAGATTTAACCACGGTTGACTTGAGTTGACTAGTTTCAAAAAGAATTTTGAAATAATTAAAAGAATTTTTTTAATTAAATGGATTACTTACTTCTAATTAATTAAACAAAGTTATTTAATTAAATGAGAAGCCATTTCTAATTAATTAAATGAAGTTATTTATTTAAATAAGAAAAGTGCCTCTAATTAATTAAAAATTATTTAATTAGATAGAAAAAGTAATTATGAGAGCATATCTCATTTTATTAAATTAAATATCTCAACAAAATCTCTCTTCAGTTCAAAAAGGGAAATTTTTAGTTCACTATTGATCAAAAATGAGTAATTCACGTATTATACTGTGAGATGTATGTATGTAGCTTTCTGTGTTTAGTAAATGTTAGTGTTCGTAATTATGTTCTTTTAGTGTCGTTTGACGCTTGCAAATTGTTTATGTTCTTTAGTGTGCTGATTAGGGTTAGTTGTGTAAGCTTTGGACCCAAGTTGGCTTAAGTTGGTGTCAATTTGCTAATTGGGTTCTCAATCAAGGTTAGTCATCCCTTAATCTGGATTAGTGTTTTATCTGCAAGTTAGAGTAGTTAGATGGTCCTATTTTATTCCTAGATTTTTATTTTTCTCTAAACCTCTTTCCTAAGACTTAAAACTTGATATAATTATACCCAAAGGGTATGGGTATGGGTTAGGGGTCTTTTCCAACCCCTAAGCCCCTTTTGTTGACTTTGGAGATCACTCAAAAAGTCTCATTTCACCTTTGTGCAAAAATTGCAAGTGGTTACCATGAGTTTAATTACCTCATCTCCACTTAGGATTTAACCATAGTGTAGGTTGAGTTAGGAGTTTTTAGAATTGCTAGTGGGTGGAAGTAGTTATTGCTCCTTTTGGGTGGTTGAGTTGGAGGCTTATTTAGAGGCCTTTATTGGACTAGTGGAGGTTGTTACCCAATCTCTACATTTAGAGAGGAGTTCTTGAAGATTGAAGCAAGGAGAAGGAAACTCTACTCAAACTTGTTCATTGCCATTACCTCTTTTTGAAGGTTGGAATTCTCATGTCCCTTGTTCAGATTTCATTCTTGTTTCATGCTCATGCTACCTTGTTGTTGTTTCAATGTTTGTATGTTTGTGGGTATGTTGGGAAGCTTTGAAAACCATGTTATTTTTTTTGAATGATTTCCTTTCATGTTTATGTTTGCAATTTTGAGATTCTTCTTCCATGGGTGTTTTGGTATTACTCACCCTTGGAGAGGGCAGAAGTGACCAATTTTGGGAAAGGTCTGTTTAGTCGGACTCCAACTAGTGTAGAGTCTCTTTTCAGGATGAGAAGAGGGAGAAAGGGTAGGGTGTTATGGGCCCCTACCTGTCAGCACAAACCTTGTATGATTATGGCATGTTGAAATGGAAGAACGAAAGTTCTTGGTATATTGCCTCGATTGGGCGTCTATTTGGTGTTGTGCTTGACTTCTCCTGGTTGGAAGAATCCACCTTTCCCTAGTGTTGATTCATTGTGAATCATATTGTGAAAACCATGTATGAATATGCATGTTTGATTGTCTCTTGGTTATGCTTTGTTGTCACCTGATTGGAATTATGTTCCCTCCATGGTTCTTGAATGTGTTGCAAAAATCGTTATGAATCCCTTGATCAAGGTCATGAAGAAAAAAATTTTAAATTGTTGTAATTGGGATTGATATCCTATGAAAGTTGTAATTCAAACTTTGTTGTATTGGCAACGACGCTGGGTTTTCTTCCTGGTTCTTTCTTGGCTGAGCCTTTGAATCAGGTTTGCCAATAAAATTGGTGTTTGAGTAAAATTGTTTATCTTGTGATTTAATCGTAATTTCAGATTAGATGGATGCATATCAGGAATAAGAGGATTTGATGATGGTTTAATTGAGCAAATTTTCAAGTTCTTTATATGTTCTTTATATGTTCAAAATGATAATTGTGTTAAGGAAAGAAAATAACGTCTATGGTGGATATATTGCAAGTCAAGTTGTATAGGAGATCATATTAAGTATGGTGTTAATATGCTTCAAACTATTTTATCTATGTTTTAATTCTATTCAAAATTATAAACAAATATATATATATATATATATATATATATATATATATATATATATACATGCATTGCTCATAATCCTATACTTAGAAAAATATGATTAAAAAAAAATGCACTTCCAAGAGCAAATTGCTCACTAGAATTTGCATGGGAGACCAATTTAATTTGAAATAGATAATAGAGAATATTCTAAGAATCTCTTATGTTTAAAAATTAGAAATTAAAAGTAATTAATATCAAGTAAAATACATAAGTTATTAAACCTTTATATCTTACTATCCAACCACCAACTTTAAAACTCTTCCCTTTTTCCTTGGTGCAACCATGTTTGACCTTGGCATTTGCATTTATTGGAGGGTAGTGGGACAGCATCATCATGTATTGCTTAGCCACCTTTAATGCATTATGAGTGGAAGACCTTGTGTTTCGGCTTTTTCAAACACATCTGCATGTGGCTGTAACCTTTGATTTGATTGGTTAAGCGCTTTTATGTTTATGTTAGACTTTCAACTTTTGGCAGTGGAAGGTATGAAATCCATCACCTTGCACATTGTTTTAAGCACATCCTTCATGAGTAGCGTGAGGGAGGAGGTGGGATAGCACACCCTCTCACTTGGGCAGCGAATTTCTTAGCTTGGGCAAAGTTTTTATGTGTTTGATTTTAAGTTTCAAACCTTTTTGCCAAGCCTTGTCAGTGCCTTAGTTCTTTGGTCCTTGCTTGGCGCATGGGAAAGGAAGGTTTCCAAATCAAGGCAATTGACACAGTATGTCGACTTGGCAACTTGATAGGGTAGAAAGAAAGAATATGTTATCAATGCGTCAGTTCCTCCACCCACCCCTTTATGATGGTCTTCACCTCTTAAGTTGATTTGATGGCGCATGATGAGGAGCTCGGCCTTGGTAGTTTGTATAACTAGCGTAGTCCTTGGGTAGTGTGCCTTGGAAGGTGCTCATGGACTTGGGAAGTGCCCCAGCCACTTGCCAAGTGGAGCAGTGACGTGATTGACTGGGTGTGTAGCAAGCGCAGTGAGTATAGTTGTATTTAGTTTTAGTTGGTGGTTAATAACTAATAATAGATTTTATATAGTTCTTATCTTGTGTTAAAAGTCATTTTAATTAGTATGGGTAGTGTTAGATTATATGGAGAAAGTTAGATGTTAGTTTAGTTTAGATTGGTAAGAATGTAAATAAAGCCTTAAAGTGTATTTAGTTTAAGATTACATATTTAATGTTTTAAATTGTTTAGTTAATACTTTTTTTTAAGTTGTTAGTGTATGATAGTTTTGGAAGGGGTTAAGATTAGATGTTAAGAGATTTAGTTTGATTTAGTTAGTTTTATTGTTAGATAAAGTGTGTTAGTTATTATGTTAATATTAGATTTGTATTTAACTATTAGCTGAATGTAGTAGGGTTAATAATTAGTGTTTTAAGATAATAAACATTTTGTTAAAATGTAGTTGTAATTTAAATTAGTTTTAATACTAATTAGTTTCCTTTTTATTTAGTTTTAAATGTTAAGTAAGTTACTTAGTTTAGCATGAGCTTTTAATAATAGTTATTTTTTTTCATTATGTTAGTAATTTATTATTTAATTAAATTGGCATTATTTGCTATATGTATCTCCTTTAAAATTAGTGTGGTGTAATGTTAAACTTTTAGATTAGCATAAGTTTGGAAAGTATGAGTTGTTAGTTCTGGTAGAGTATTTTGCTAGTTAGTATGTGCTTTAATTAAAGTCTTGAATAATTTTGAATTATATATTTAACTCGAACATCTAAACCAATTAGTTGTAGTATCAATTGATCTTTTGCCTAAAGGAATTATTATCGATCAAAGATTATAAGATGTAAAAAAAATCTAACGTCATGTTATACCATTGTTCTAAGAGATGTAAGATTTTAAGAGTATTTATCAAGTTATAGTATCGGGTCATTTAATTGATTGAAATTAGTTGGTTTAAATTTAATTAATTAATTTTACAATGAATGGATATGATAACTAACTATCATTTTATGATGCCTCAAACTGAGTGGTAGTCTTAAAAGTTCTGTTGGGAGATTTTTTGTATCCTTCTTGCAAAGTACCATAGTCATTGGCTTCAAACTTACTGAACTTAATGAATTTAATTTTAATTAAATTTTTAAAAAAATTTAAAAAAATTGCTGTTATGTTTTGCCTAAAATTTTGGGCATGACATTAAATATCTCAACAAAATCTCTCTTCATTTCAAAAAAGGAAATTTTCAGTTCACTATAAAAAAAAATGAGTTAAATTAATTAACTCCTTTTTCTACTCAAATTGAATTAGTTAACTCCTTATTTTACTCAAATTAAATCTGTTAACTTCCTTTAATTTGGAAATCTCCCTTTATGACTGAACTTTACCTTTAATCCTGACCGTTGATTGAAATCGATCTCAACCATTGATGAATTCCAAGATAGTCTATTTAAAAGACCCTCATCTCTTCATTTTGAAAGGTTGAATGAGAATTTGCATTGAATTGTTGCTGAAATTCATACTCACATTTTCTCATATTCACATACGCAAAAATCAAGTTTGACCAAAAGTTGACCAGATTTAACCATGGTTGACTTGAGTTGACTAGTTTCGAAAAGAATTTTGAAATAATTAAATGAAATTATTTAATTAAATGGAGTACTTACTTCTAATTAATTATACAAAGTTATTTAATTAAATGAGAAGCCATTCCTAATTAATTAAATGAAGTTATTTAATTAAATAAGAAAAGTGTCTGTAATCAATTAAAGATTACTTAATTAAATAGAAAAAGTAATTATGAGAGCATATCTCATTTTATTAAATTAAATATCTCAACAAAATCTCTCTTCAGTTCAAAAAGGGAAATTTCCAGTTCACTATTGATCAAAAATGAGTTAAATCAGTTAACTCCTTTTTCTACTCAAATTGAATCAGTTAACTCCTTATTTTACTCAAATTAAATCTGTTAACTCCATTTAATTTGGAAATCTTCCTTTATGCCCGAACTTCACCTTTAATCTTGACTGTTGATTGAAACTGATCTCAACTGTTGATGAATTCTAGGAAAGTCTATTTAAGAGACCCTCATCTCTTCATTTTGAAAGGTTGAATGAGAATTTGCATCGAGTTGTTGTTGGAATTCATACTCACATTTGCTCATATTCACATTCGCAAAGATCAAGTTTGACCAAAAGTTGACCAAATTTAACCACGGTTGACTTGGGTTGACTAGTTTCAAAAAGAATTTTGATATAATTAAACGAAATTATTTAATTAAATGGAGTACTTACTTCTAATTAATTAAACAAAGTTATTTAATTAAATGAGAAGCCATTCTTAATTAATTAAATGAAGTTATTTAATTAAATAAAAAAAGTGTCTCTTATTAATTAAAGATTATTTAATTAAATAGAAAAAGTAATTATGAGAGCATATCTCATTTTCTTAAATTAAATATCTCAACAAAATCTCTCTTCAGTTCAAAAAGAAAAATTTCTAGTTCACTATTGATCAAAAATGAGTTAAATCGGTTAACTCTTTTTTCTACTCAAATTGAATCAGTTAACTCCTTATTTTACTCAAATTAAATCTGTTAACTCCTTTTAATTTGGAAATCTCCCTTTGTGACTGAACTTCACCTTTAATCCTGACCATTGACTGAAATCGATCTCAACCGTTGATGAATTCCAATAAAGTCTATTTAAGAGACCCTCATCTCTTCATTAAGAAAGGTTGAATTAGAATTTGCATCGAGTTGTTGCTAGAATTCATACTCACATTTGCTCATATTCACATACGCAAAGATAAAGTTTGAACAAAAGTTGACCAGATTTAACCACGGTTGACTTGTGTTGACTAGTTTCAAATTTTTTTTTGAAATAATGGAGTACTTACTTGTAATTAATTAAAAAAATTTATTTAATTAAATGAGAAGTCATTCCTAATTAATTAAATGAAGTTATTTAATTAAATAAGAAAACTGTCTCTAATTAATTAAAGATTACTTAATTAAATAGAAAAAGTAATTATAAGAGCATATCTCATTTTATTAAATTAAATATCTCAACAAAATCTGTCTTCAGTTCAAAAAGGGAAATTTTTAGTTCACTATTGATCAAAAATGAGTTAAATCAATTAACTCCTTTTTCTACTCAAATTGAATCAGTTAACTCCTTATTTTACTAAAATTATATCTGTTAACTCCCTTTCATTTAGAAATCTCCCTTTATGACTGAACTTCACCTTTAATCTCGACCATTGATTGAAATCGATCTCTGAATTCCAGGAAAGTCTATTTAAGAGACCCTCATCTCTTAATTTTGAAAGGTTGAATGAGAATTTCCATCGAGTTGTTGTTGGAATTCATACTCACATTTGCTTATATTCACATACGCAAAGATCAAGTTTGACTAAAAGTTGATCAAATTTAACCACGGTTGACTTAAGTTCACTAGTTTCGAATTTTTTTTTGAAATAATTAAAAGAAATTATTTAATTAAATGGAGTACTTACTTTTAATTAATTAACCAAAGTTATTTAATTAAATAAGAAGCCATTCCTAATTAATTAAATGAAGTTATTTAATTAAATAAGAAAAGTGTCTCTAATTAACTAAAGATTTCCTAATTAAATAGAAAAAGTAATTATGAGAGCATATCTCATTTCATTAAATTAAATATCTCAACAAAATCTCTCTTCAGTTCAAAAAGAGAAATTTCCAGTTCACTGTTGATCAAAAATGAGTTAAATCAGTTAACTCCTTTTTCTGCTCGAATTGTTTCAGTTAACTCCTTAATTTACTCAAATTAAATCTGTTAACTACCTTTAATTTAGAAATCTCTCTTTATGACTAAACTTCACCTTTAATCTTGACCGTTGATTGAAATCGATCTCCATCGTTGATGAATTCCAGGAAAGTCTATTTAAGAGACTCTCTTCTCTTCATTTTGAAAGATTGAATGAGAATTTGCATCGAATTGTTGATGTAATTCATACTCACATTTGCTCATATTCACATACGCAAAGATCAAGTTTGACGAAAAGTTGACTAGATTTAACCGCGGTTGACTTGAGTTGACTAGTTTCGAAAAGAATTTTGAAATAATTAAACGAAATTATTTAATTAAATGCAGTACTTACTTCTAATTAATTAAACAAAGTTATTTAATTAAATGAGAAGCCGTTCCTAATTAATTAAATGAAGTTATTTAATTAAATAAGAAAAGTGTCTCTAATTAATTAAAGATTACTTAATTAAATAGAAAAAGTAATTATGAGAGCATATCTCATTTTATTAAATTAAATATCTCAACAAAATTTTTCTTCAGTTCAAAAAGGGAAATTTTCAGTTCACTATTGATCAAAAATGAGTTAAATTAGTTAACTCCTTTTTCTACACAAATTGAATCAGTTAACTCCTTATTTTACTCAAATTATATTTGTTAACTCCCTTTCATTTAGAAGTCTCCCTTTATGATTGAACTTCACCTTTAATCTTGACCGTTGATTGAAATCGATCTCGACCGTTGATAAATTTCAGGAAAGTCTATTTAAGAGACCCTCATCTCTTAATTTTGAAAGGTTGAATGCGAATTTGCATCAAGTTGTTGCTAGAATTCATACTCACATTTACTCATATTCACATACGCAAATATCAAATTTGACCAAAAGTTGACCAAATTTAACCACGGCTGACTTGAGTTCACTAGTTTCGAAAAGAATTTTAAAATAATTAAATGAAATTATTTAATTAAATGGAGTACTTACTTCTATTTAATTAAACAAAGTTATTTAATTAAATAAGAATCCATTCCTAATTAATTGAATGAAGTTATTTAATTAAATAACAAAAGTGTCTCTAATTAACTAAAGATTACTTCATTAAATAGAAAAAGTAATTATGAGAGCCTATCTAATTTTATTAAATTAAATATCTCAACAAAATCTCTCTTCAGTTCAAAAAGGGAAATTTTCAGTTCACTATTGATAAAAATGAGTTAAATCAGTTAACTCCTTTTTCTACTCAAATTGAATCAATTAACTCCTTATTTTAATCAAATTAAATTTGTTAACTCTCTTTAATTTAGAAATCTCCCTTTATGACTAAACTTCACCTTTAATCCTGACCGTTGATTGAAATCGATCTCAATCGTTGATGAATTTCATGAAAGTCTATTTAAGAGACCCTCATCTCTTCATTTTGAAAGGGTGAATGAGAATTTGCATCGAATTGTTGCTGGAATTCATACTCAAATTTGCTCATATTCACATATGCAAAGATCAAGTTTGACCAAAAGTTGACCAGATTTAACCACGATTGACTTGAGTTGACTAGTTTTGAAAAGAATTTTGAAATAATTAAACGAAATTATTTAATTAAATGGAGTACTTACTTCTAATTAATTAAACAAAGTTATTTAATTAAATGAGAAGCCATTCCTAGTTAATTAAATAAAATTATTTAATTAAATAAGAAAAGTGTCTCTAATTAATTAAAGATTACTTAATTAAATAGAAAAAGTAATTATGAGGGCATATCTCATTTTATTAAATTAAATATCTCAGCAAAATCTCTCTTTAGTTCAATAAAGGAAATTTTTAGTTCACTATTGATAAAAAATGAGTTAAATGAGTTAACTCCTTTTTCTACTCAAATTGAATTAGTTAACTCCTTATTTTACTCAAATTAAATCTATTAACTCCTTTTAATTTGGAAATCTCCATTTATGACTAAACTTCACCTTTAATCCTTACCGTTGATTGAAATCGATCTCAATCGTTGATGAATTCTTGGAAAATCTATTTAAAAGACCCTCATCTCTAAATTTTGAAAGGTTGAATGAGAATTTGCATCAAGTTGTTTCTTGAATTTATACTCACGTTTGCTCATATTCACATACGCAAAGATCAAGTTTGACCAAAAGTTGACCAGATTTAACCACGGTTGACTTGAGTTGACTAGTTTCAAAATTTTTTTTGAAATAATGAAATAAAATTATTTATTTAAATGGAGTACTTACTTCTAATTAATTAAAAAAAGTTATTTAATTAAATGAGAAGCCATTCCTAATTAATTAAATGAAGTTATTTAATTAAATAAGAAAAGTGTCTCTAATTAATTCAAGATTACTTAATTAAATATAAAAAGTAATTATGAGAGATATCTCATTTTATTAAATTAAATATCTCAAAAAATTCTCTTTTCAGTTGAAAAAGGGAAATTTTCAGTTCACTGTTGATAACAAATGAGTTAAATCAGTTAACTCCTTTTTCTACTCAAATTGAATCAGTGAACTCCTTATTTGACTCAAATTAAATCTGTTAAATCCTTTTAATTTGGAAATATCCCTTTATGACTAAACTTCACCTTTAATCCTGACCATTAATTGAAATCGATCTCAACCGTTGATGAATTCCAGGAAAGTCTATTTAAGAGACCCTCATCTTTTCATTTTGAAAGGTTGAATGAGAATTTGCATCAAATTGTTGTTGGAATTCATACTCACATTTACTCATATTCCCATACGCAAAGATCAAGTTTGACCAAAAGTTGACCAGATTTAACCAGGGTTGATTTGAGTTGACTAGTTTCGAAAAGAATTTTGAAATAATTAAACAAAATTATTTAATTAAATGGAGTACTTACTTCTAGTTAATTAAAAAAAGTTTTTTAATTAAATGATAAGCCAATCCTAATTAACTAAATGAAGTTATTTAATTAAATAAGATAAGTGTCTCTAATTAATTAAAGATTACTTAATTAAATAGAAAAAGTAATTATGAGAGCATATCTCATTTTATTAAATTAAATATCTCAACAAAATCTCTCTTCAGTTCAAAAAGTGAAATTTTCAGTTCGCTATTGATAAAAAATGAGTTAAATGAGTTAACTCATTTTTCTACTCAAATTGAATCAGTTAACTCCTTATTTTATTCAAATTAAATCTGTTAACTCCCTTTAATTTGGAAATCTCCCTTTATGACTAAACTTCACCTTTAATCCTGACTGTTGATTGATATCGATCTCAACCATTGATGAATTCCAGGAAAGTCTATTTAAGGGACCCTCATCTCTTCATTTTCAAAGGTTGAATGAGAATTTCTATCGAGTTGTTGCTTGAATTCATACTCACATTTGTTTATATTCACATACGCAAAGATCAAGTTTGACCAAAAGTTGACCAGATTTAACCACAGTTGACATGCGTTGACTAGTTTCCAAAAGAATTTTGAAATAATTAAATGAAATTATTTAATTAAATGGAGTACTTACTTCTAATTAATTAAACAAAGTTATTTAATTAAATGAGAAGCCATTCCTAATTAATTAAATGAAGTTATTTAATTAAATAAGAAGAGTGTCTCTACTTAATTAAAGATTACATAATTAAATAGAAAAAGTAATTATGACCGCATATCTCATTTTATTAAATTAAAATTTTTAACAAAACCTCTCTTCAGTTCAAAATGAGAAATTTCCATTTCACTATTGACAAAAAATGATTTAAATCAGTAAACTCCTTTTTCTACTCAAATTGAATCAGTTAACTCCTTATTTTATTCAAATTTAATCTATTAACTCCCTTTAATTTGAAAATCTCTCTTTATGATTGAACTTCACCTTTAATCCTGATCGTTGATTGAAATCGATGTCAACCGTTGATGAATTCCAAGAAAGTCTATTTAAAAGACCCACATCTCTTCATTTTGAAAGGTTGAATGAGAATTTGGATCGAATTGTTGTTGAAATTCATACTCACATTTGCTCATATTTACATATGCAAAGATCAAGTTTGACCAAAAGTTGACCAGATTTAACCAGGGTTGACTTGAGTTGACTAGTTTCAAAAAAAATTAAAATAATTAAATGAAATTATTTAATTAAATGGAGTACTTACGTATAATTAATTAAAGAAAGTTATTTAATTAAATGAGAAGTTATTCCTAATTAATTAAATGAAGTTATTTAGTTAAATAAGAATAGTGTCTCTAATTAATTAAAGATTACATAATTCAATAGAAAAAGTAATTATGAGAGCATATCTCATTTTATTAAATTAAATATCTCAACAAAATCTCTCTTTAGTTCAAAAAGGGAAATTTCCAGTTCACTATTGATCAAAAATGAGTGAAATCAGTTAACTCTTTTTTCTACTCAAATTGAATCAGTTAAATCTTTATTTTACTCAAATTAAATCTGTTAACTCCCATTAATTTGGAAATCTCTCTTTATGACTGAACTTCACCTTTAATCCTAACTGTTGATTGAAATCGATCTCAACCGTTGATGAATTCTAAGAAAGTCTATTTAAGAGACCCTTCTCTCTTCATTTTGAAAGGTTGAATGAGAATTTGCATCGAATTGTTGCCAGAATTCATACTCACATTTGCTCATATTCACATAGGCAAAGATCAAGTTTGACCAAAAGCTGACTAGATTTAACCATGGTTGACTTGAGTTGAGTAATTTCGAAAAGAATTTTGAAATAATTAAATAAAATTATTTAATTAAATGGAGTACTTACTTCTAATTATTTAAACAAGGTTATTTAATTAAATGAGAAGCCATTCCTAATTAATTAAATGAAGTTATTTAATTAAATAAGAAAAGTGTCTCTAATTAATTAAATATTATTTAATTAAATAGAAAAACTAATTATTAGAACATATCTCATTTTATTAAATTAAATATCTTAACAAAATCTCTCCTTAATTCAAAATGGAAAATTTTCAGTTCACTATTGATCAAAAATGAGTTAAATCAGTTAACTCCTTTTTCTACTCAAATTGAAACAGTTAACTCCTTATTTTTCTCAAATTGAATCTATTAACTCCCTTTAATTTGGAAATCTCCAATTATGACTGAACTTCACCTTTAATCCTGACCGTTCATTGAAATCGACCTCAACCGTTGATGAATTTCAGGATAGTCTATTTAAGAGACCCTCATCTCTTCATTTTGAAAGGTTGAATGAGAATTTGCATCGAATTGTCGTTGGAATTCATACTCACATTTTCTCATATTCACATACGCAAAGATCAATTTTGACCAAAAGTTGACTAGATGTAACCACGGTTGACTTGAGTTGACTAGATTTAAAAAGAATTTTAAAATAATTAAATGAAATTTTTTAATTAAATGCAATACTTACATCTAATTAATTAAACAAAGTTATTTAATTAAATGAGAAGTCATTTCTAATTAATTAAATGAAGTTATTTAATTAAATAAGAAAAGTGTCTCTATTTAATCAAAGATTATTTAATTAGATAGAAATAGTAATTATGAGAGCATATCTCATTTTAGTAAATTAAATATCTCAACAAAATCTCTCTTCAGTTCAAAAAGGGAAATTTCTAGTTCACTATTGATAAAAAATGAGTTAAATCAGTTAACTCCTTTTTCTACTCAAATTGAATCAGTTAAGTCCTTATTTTACTGAAATTAAATCTATTAACTCCCTTGAATTTGGAAATCTCCCTTTATGATTGAACTTCAATTTTAATCCTGACCGTTGATTGAAATTGATCTCAACTGTTGATGAATTTCAGAAAAGTCAATTTAAGAGACCCTCATCTCCTCATTTTGAAAGGGTGAATGAGAATTTGCATTGAATTGTTGATGGAATTCATACTCACATTTGCTCATATTCACATACGCAAAGATCAAGTTTGACCAAAAGTTGACAAGATTTAACTACAGTTGACTTGAGTTGACTAGTTTCGTAAAAAATTTTGAAATAATTAAACAAAATTATTTAATTAAATGTAGTACTTACTTCTAATTAATTAAACAAAGTTATTCAATTAAATGAGCAGCCATTCTTAATTAATTAAATTAAGTTATTTAATTAAATTAGAAAAGTTTCTCTAATTAATTAAAGATTATTTAATTAAATAGAAAAAGTAATTATGATAGCATATCTTATTTTATTAAATTAAATATCTCAACAAAATCTCTCTTCAGTTCAAAAAGGGAAATTTTTAGTTCACTATTGATAAAAAATGAGTTAAATCAGTTAACTCCTTTTTCTACTCAAATTGAATCAGTTAACTCCTTATTTTACTCAAATTAAATTCGTTAACTCCCTTTAATTTGGAAATCTCCCTTTATGACTGAACTTCACCTTTAATTTTGACTATTGATTGAAATCAATCTAAACCGTTGATGAATTCTAAGAAAGTCTATTTAATAGACCCTCATCTCTTCATTTTGAAAGGTTGAATGAGAATTTGCATCGAATTGTTGCTGGAATTCATACTCACATTTGCTCATATTCACATACGTAAAGATCAAGTTTGACCAAATGTTGACCAGATTTAACCACAGTTGACTTGAGTTGACTAGTTTCGAAATTTTTTTTTGAAATAATTAAACGAAATTATTTAATTAAATAGAGTACTTACTTCTAATTAATTAAACAATGTTATTTAATTAAATAAGAAGCCATTCTTAATTAATTAAATGAAGTTATTTAATTAAATAAGAAAAGTGTCTCTAACTAATTAAAGATTATTTAATTAAATAGAAAAAGTAATTATAAGAGCATATCTCATTTTATTAAATTAAATATCTTAACAAAATATCATTTCAGTTCGAAAAGGGAAATTTTCAGTTCACTATTGATAAAAAATGAATTAAATCAATTAAATCCTCTTTCTACTCAAATTGAATCAGTTAACTCCTTATTTTACTGAAATTAAATCTGTTAACTCCCTTTAATTTGAAAATCTTCTTTTATGACTGAACTTCACCTTTAATCCTGACCGTTGACTGAAATCGATCTCAACTGTTGATGAATTCTAGGAAAGTCTATTTGAGAGACCCTCATCTCTTCATTTTGAAAGGTTGAATGAGAATTTGCATCGAGTTGTTGCTAGAATTCATACTCACATTTGCTCATATTCATATATACAAAGATCAAGTTTGGCCAAAAGTTGACCAAATTTAACTATGGTTGTCTTGAGTTGACTAGTTTCGAAAATAATTTTGAAATAATTAAACGAAATTATTTAAATAAATGGAGTACTTACTTCTAATTAATTAAACAAAGTTATTTAATTAAATGAGAAGTCATTCCTAATTAATTAAATGAAGTTATTTAATTAAATAAGAAGAGTATCTCTAATTAATTAAAGATTATTTGATTAAATAGAAAATGTAATTATAAGAGCATATCTCATTTTATTAAATTAAATATCTCAAAAAAATCTCTTTTCAGTTCAAAAAGAGAAATTTTCAGTTCACTATTGATCAAAAATGAGTTAAATCAGTGAACTCTTTTTTCTCTTCAAATTGAATCAGTTAACTATTTATTTTACTCAAATTAAATCTGTTAACTCCCTTTAATTTGGAAATCTTCCTTTATGACTGAACTTCACCTTTAATCCTGACCGTTGATTGAAATCGATATCAATCATTGATGAATTTCAGGAAAGTCTATTTAAGAGACCCTCATCTCTTCATTTTGAAAGGTTCAATGAGAATTTGCATTGAATTGTTGCTGAAATTCATACTCACATTTGCTCATATTCATATACGCAAAGATCAAGTTTGACCAAAAGTTGACCAGATTTAACCACGGTTGACTTGAGTTGACTAGTTTCAAAAAGAATTTTGAAATAATTAAACAATTTTTTTTAATTAAATGGAGTACTTACTTCTAATTAATTAAACAAAGTTATTTAATTAAATGAGAAGCCATTTCTAATTAATTAAATAAAGTTATTTAATTAAATAAGAAAATTGTCTCTAATTAATTAAAGATTATTTAATTACATAGAAAAAGTAATTATGAGGGCATATCTCATTTTATTAAATTAAATATCTCAACAAAATCTCTCTTCAGTTGAAAAAGGGAAATTTTCAATGTTATGCCCCGCCAAGGGATCCAAGGAATTAACCTAGAATTTTATTAAATTTGGTAACATTTTTTTTTTTTAAAAATAACATAAAAGTAAATACCACATATAACTTGTACTTAATAACAGAAGCAATAGCAATGTCCATTTGAATGTAAACATAAGATACATAACCGATGTCATTCTTTAAGAATCCCTTAACGTTGAGTTACATCTAAACTAACTAACATACATGAATCCATCTAATACAACATTCACATGAATAATAATGATAAGTCCAATGTTCATACATTACATTTCCAAATGCTCAATTATCCACTGTACATGTCACAGAGTATGAAGACTTAAAAGAATATACATATGTGAAATAAGCACTCAAGGCATGAGCGAGAATCAAAAATCTTATCTTTTTAGGTTCATTCAGTTAGTATTAGGTGTGAATGTTATCACTTATTAATTCAACTTACAATGAGTTACCCTGGCAGCCTCTTAGGGTCCTGGCCCCCATTGCAATCCACTTCTTGACACTACAAGTAGATTACCTACCCTAGGCTCATGGAATCATAAATCACCATAGTCCTATACAAGTGACTGTAAAGAAAATCCAAAAGATGATCCATAAAAAGAATCATCAAATAAGCATCAAATATCCATAATAATAATCATCAAATCTCCAAGATAAGAATCATCAAATCTCCATGAGCATCCGAAAAGCATCCATAGAAAATCATAACCACAACAGTTTTCTATTGGCAACTAAAGGCATCACTGATAATCATAAGTATCCATTGGTTCTCAATAACCAAAATATATCTCAAAATAAATCACCATAATCATTGGTTCTCAACAAGCAACCGAGAATATCTTAAAATCATATTGATCGAAAACTCCAAAATGGTTGAGTCAAACATGTAACAACATGACATCATCAAGAATAAATCCACATTTTAGTCCCATCATGGTGACTAGAAAGTAATCCAAGGATAACTGATCAATGACTCAAAAATGATTAGCTCAAGTGTCTCATACGCATACATCTCAGCTTCACACATGAAGACTGATGAACAATAACAATTAGTAAATACAAACATTTTATAGAGCATACGATCACATTACCATGGTTGGGCTTATAAAGATCGAGACCAAATAAGATCAACATGCCAACATATCTCATAACCCCTGAGCCTCTGGTAACAACCTAAGACTGGTCAACACTAGTCAACCCAAAAATCCAAAACAAGAAGCATAAAGAATACACGATGCAAACACATGTTTTGGTTTTGCTATCTTACATAGTTGAATCAAGTGTAGAGGTTTTCAGTTTTTTTTTTGCAAGTATATTTTCAAGTGTCTTAAGTTTCATCATTTGACCTACAAGTCAACCCGTTTGTTCCCCGATAACATTATCCTTCCATTAATAAGAATTACATTTAAAGAATAACTTAAGGATAAATATTCACTAAACTGATCATCATTGACTTTTAATTAAACTGTTCTCTTATTTAACCATGATCCATATTCTAATTGATTAACCTTTTAACTTTTTAAAGATCATTATTCGTTATATTATAAGAGGACCAATTATCATTCTTCGAATAAGAGATTATAACTTTATTTATCTCAATCCATTAACATAGGTACACCATCCATGACCTATTAACATCTTTTTAGTTTTCAATTAGAAACTTAATTAAGTATTATTAAAGTTTGTGTCTTTGAATTTAATTGTCACCATCGTTGACAACCATACAATATCTAAAATCATAATTCAAATCATAAGAATAAGACCTATCAACTTCAATATAGATAATCTACAATCTCATTAAAAGAATTATATCAAATAAATCTCTATTACATAACTTAATTATTAATTAAATCTAATTAACTCTCATTAATTGATTTAATTAATAATTGAATAACCATAGGAACATTCTAATTAACATCAGTTGACTAATACCTAACTAGAATTCTATAAGTTAAAAGTCAACTATAATTCAATACTCAAATGATCATATTAATAATTCAATAATAATAACTTGTTAATATTTAATGACAAGCTATATTGGGAATCTTATTATTAAATCTTTAATGATTACATACATCACTCTGCAACAATGTTCTCATTTATATTTTAATAATAATAAGTTATAATAAATCTTCAATATCAGGTATTATTATCTCAAATAAGTTTTTCCTATGTACGTTGATTCAGTTAACTGATAATTTTCCAAATTATTAACCAATTCAATTTGATTAATATCTTTTACAGTACTTCGATCATTAATTAATCTCTTTTAGAGTAACTCTGTTCGTATTAGTTGATAACTATTTAAACTATTTATACTATTATTTATTAATAGTTTGTTAGACCCAACAAACATTAATAAATAATAAACTTATCACAACTATAAATAATCAATCTAGAGAACTTTTACATAGAACTTTATTAGCTAACTTTTAATACCATTAAGGTATTCAAATGTATTAACCAATAACATAATAATTCATTCTTAATCCAATATCATTTAGAATTTCTAAATTTAAATCAACATAATATAACTTATCATCTTACAATTATTTAATCAATATTAAAATTAATCATTAGACTCCATTTTTTAATTGTTCTAATAATATTTTGTCTATACAAAAGTTGTTTGAAAAAGATCTCTATCACAAACCAATAAGACTCATTGTAGATTTTAACATGAATAATTTTCAAATTTTTAGCATTATAATCTTCATTAAACAACTCTAAAATTATTTAATAGTATTCAATATACATTATAAAAAGTCCACTATATAAACTATATTAAAATCTATTTTCTTTTAATCCATTTACTTAGATTGACTAATAATTAACTACACTTCTTCTACTATTAACTAATCTTAATTAAATTTGATTTAATTAGATTAGATAATAGACCATATAAAACTAATGCATATTAATAAGATTCTAATAAGGGAAGATTGCAATAATATCTTTAATTCATTAAATAATCTCCAATAGATTATCTCTAATCAAATTTGTTGATAACTATTTAAACCATTATTTATTAATAGTTTGTTAAACTTAACAAACATTAATAAATGATAAACTCATCAAACTATATTTCCATAAGCCCCATTAGTTATTATTTAACTAACCTTTAAGGCATATCAATAATTCAAATCGTAGTTATATTATAACAATGTTATAATGTAACTATGACTCCTTGTCAATATAATAATTCTTATTTAAATCTAAATCTAATATTATTAAAATTTGAGTATCTTAATAATCATCATTAAACACTTTTACCACCTCTTAACTATATATTAAATAGTATTTAATATACATTTAATAATTAATATTAAAAGTCATCCATTCTCTATTGAATTCAATATCTCTATCCATCAGCTCCATCCATAAACTTTTTATTAAAAATCTCTATTAATTCATTTAAAACATTCTTATTAGTCTTTAAACTAATTAAATAATTATTAAATTCTAATTATATTACTTTGATATATTATTTTTGTGAAGTTTAAGCATAAAGAACTCTTGGTTATGGGAAATGAAGAGACATCCGTTCTTGAATAAAACAGTCCCAGTATGACAGCCATATCTCGCTAACGAATTGTTGGATTGGGCTGAAATTTAAATATGTTGGAGAGGGCCAAGTTGCGCCATTTCTGACTGGAGCGATCGAATAAATTTGATCCTGATAAAAAGTTATGAATGACAAAATTCGAGTATATCCAAGAGGCAGTGATAGGACAATTTGTGATAAATTAAGAATTTCCTCTTAAAATAATTGTTCTCTAAATTTAACCATAAAAGAGTTTGTTCATATGTATCTAAAAATATAATTGATAGAAAGATTACATCTAATCATTCAAATTTTCACCATAAAATTTCTATTTTAATTCCAAATCTTGTCTATCTAATTTCACAATATAAATTCGAACCCAAACTCGATTAAGATCTAATTATTTCTCCTTAATTGGATCTAAGATTTTTTTATTATTTTCTTCTCAACCAAATAAAATATCTTGATTCCAATTTCAAATAGTAGATTCAATCATAGAGAGTATTCAGACACATAAAATAGATATGATGAAGACAGGAAGAGAAAGAGTGCAAAGGAAATATGAGAATATCATGAGTGCACTTGGACACTGATGCTAATTTGCCATGCCTTAGAAATCTATAAAAAATCCCTTCCTTCTCTATCATTCACAATTCTTCCAAGAATTCAAGCCGATCGAATCCTCCAAGTGATTAGAAGTGCTAGAAACAGCATAGAAGCAAGTAAAAAATATATGAGCATATGAATCTTCTCCCATGCATGTAAGCTTTGAAGCTTCTATTTTTGCTTGTAACTCGTGGCTTCCATTAAGCTTGCAGCTTCCATTAAACTTGTAGCTTCCATTAAACTTTTCTTGTAAGCTTCTATGAATGCCTGAATATCAAGAGCTCTCAAGAAATTTTTGGAATGCTTATTGAAACCGCTGAAAGGTGTCACCAACTAAGCATGGGTCTTTTCCAATTCTTTTTTGACGAGTCATAGAATTGTAGACACCTTGTGCTTAATTGATGCACTAACCCCCGTGTTGTTGACACATGTTAATTCCCATGCAAGCTTATAATTCCAATTTACTTTACTCTTTTCAATTTTATTTATTTATTTATTAAGTCTCATGCACTAACTTTAATATCTCCACTTTTAAATTTCATTTTTCAAAACTTTATTGCTAAAATATTTATTAGCTTTAATAATAATATTATTTAGTCATCTTTTTAAAAATGAGCTCCAAATATATTATTATTAAAATAAATATTGTCACATTCTAAATTTAATATTATAACTTTTGTCTTCCAATTTAATTATTTTATTTTATTAATTTTTTAATTAATTAAATAAAATAAATATGAAAATATCATATTAATTTTTTATTAAATTAAACCATTAACTAAATCTTTTAATTAAGCTTAATTAATAGAAAATACTCCAAAGACTCACAAAGGTAAAAATACGGAAAACTCATCATAGCCAATATACATACAAATCAAACCAAGGGATTTATATCATGAATTACATCATCTGACGCATTCGGAGGGTACTCAACTCAGATACTTGTCCTAATTTTTCAATTAGAACAAATGGCTTAAAGGGTTGGGATTTGGACTTGAGAATTTATCTCCCCTCTCTTATTATTGAGATAATGTGATAGGGTACGCTCATCCTAGCAATTCAAGAAAGTCGATACCCGGTACCTGCAACCTGTATAAAAACTATGCATGTACAAGCACAATATATACTAAACTAAATAGGCAATGGTAGGAAGTGGTGCATCGTGTAGATCTCGACTAGCAGGTGACTACGACTCCCTTCCTTAACTACATCAGACACATCATACAAAAGCAAACATACAAAGAAAACACGCACACCATACACATGCAAGTATGGGGTAAGTATCCATAAGAAAACACATGATAATAAATCATCTTACTAATGATCATTAATAAATGCAAACACTGAAAATAATCATCATACATACATGAAATGTAGAGTCTAAGTAATCTCAGCACATATCAACTGAATCTATAGCACAATATCTGATAATCTCATAATAATGTTACTAACCATCAATATGAAACTAGCTCTAAAAGAGTTTAGCAATGATAACAAAATGCAAACCAGGGGCAGGCACTACATCCACCCCCCTTGGGATTAGGCTTACTCTTGGAAGCCTACAAGAATGAAAAGCTAAGATACTCACTATGCGGGTCCCATTGAACCCTTTTCCTCTTTACAGGGGAATATGATTCCACTGAGAATTTTATAACACACTTAGAACAATATGATTCTGGTTTAATAGTAAACCAAAAATCATATCGATCCAACATCATTCCTTTAAAAACTACTAAAATATATCCCTTAATACATTCTAAACAAGAGCATCTTAATGCTTGCAAAGATAAACAAAGGTATACTACCTTGAAACTTAGATAAAAGATACATGTTTTGCAACTAGAATAAGTTTTAATTTTCAGTTTTGCCCTAATTTAAATTTTTAGTAAAATTTTCAATTTTGAAAGCTAAGTGTTGAAGTATGAAAAATATGCAAGTAACAGTTTTAAATTCTTTTTTCAGTTCACCTAGTTTTCAAGTTTTCAGTTTGAAAGAGATACACATGATAGTTCAAAGTTTTCATTTTGTTTAACTAGTTAATAACTAGTGACATTCCAATACACCTAGAGCTCCCAATGTTGAAACTCGGGCTCTGATACCAAATGTAATGCCCTGCCAAGGGATCCAAAGAATTGACCTAAAATTTCACTAAATTCGGTAACTTTTTTTTTTTAAAAATAATATGAAAGTAAATACCACATATAACTTGTACTTAATAATGGAAGCAATAGCAATGTCCATCTAAAAGTAAACATAACATACATAACCGATTTCATTCTTTAAGAATCCCTTAACGTTGAGTTATATCTAAACTAACATACATGAATCCATCTAATACAACATCCACATGAATAATAATGATAAGTCCAATGTTCATACATTACATTTCCAAATGCTCAATCATGCACTGTACATGTCACAGGGTATGAAGGCTTAAAAGAATATACATATGTAAAATAAGGTACATCATCCTATCCCAAACTATGATACATCAAAGTAGAGATAATCACATGATACATCATCATAGAAGACATATACATCCATCATAAAGATCAAACAAAATAAACTAAGTGCACGATTTCTCCCAACTATTAATAGCATTATTAGACCATCATGGGCCCTAGCCATCCCTCCGTGCATAACATCGTAAATCACCAAAGAGATCATCGGTATTAACATAATAGGAATGTCACTCCTAACATATACAACATCATATATAAAAAGTAATCTAACATGAAAATATAAGCATAAGATAACATCATCTAACATATGCTAATCATCAATGAAAGGATACATATCCACCATCACGAAGGACGCATCAGCCACGATGTCTCAATGAATCTCAAATGATAAGAGTGGAAAATACACTACCACCGACCGTGTGGTACCTAAGTGGTCCACTCCCATCATGCTGGGAAGATAATCTCAAGTCCCAAACAGGCTATCCATAACACATAGCACAAATCTCTATAGTCTAGGAATCCTAAAAGTATACTAACTCAAAGGTTCCAACATACACAAAAATTGACATCTAATTTTCAGAGGCACACAATGACATGTAGAAAACCTACTCTGCAAGCGGAAAAGTGTCATCGCATTTATCTCATACAAGTTACCCTAGCAGTTAGCTAAACTCCACGGGTCCATACAGATCTCATGCGACCACTAGTATCCTCTCATATTGACAAAGCATACTATGAAATGCAAGGTCGCAACCATGCATTCTCACTACTCCCATCCTAGCTTATACAAGCACTCAAGGCATGGGCGAAAAACAAAACTCTTATCTTTTTAGGTTCATTCAATTAGTATTAGGTGTGAATGTTATCACTTATTAATCCAACTTACAATGAGTTACCCTAGTAGCCTCTGAGGGCCCCGACCCCCATTGCAAGCCACTTTCTGACACTACAAGTAGATTACCTACCCTAGGCTCATGGAATCATAAATCACCACAGTCCTATACAAGCGACTGTAAAGAAAATTCAAAATATAATCCATAAAAAGAATCATCAAATAAGCATCAAATATCCATAATAAGAATCATCAAATCTCTAAGATAAGAATCATCGAATCTCCACGAGCATCCGAAAAACATCCATAGAAAATTATGACCACAACAGTTCTCTATTGGCAACCAAAGGCATCACTGATAATCATAAGTATCCATTGGTTCTCAATAACCAAAATATATCTCAAAATAAATCACTATAATCATTGGTTCTCAACAAGCAACCAAAAATATCTCAAAATCATACTAATCAAAGACTCCAAAATGGTGGAGTCAAACATGTCACAACATGAAATCATCAAGAATAAACCCACATTTTAGTCCCATCATGGTGACTAGAAAGTAATCCAAGGATAACTGATCAATGAATCAAAAATGATTAGCTCAAGTGTCTCATACGCATACATCTCAGCTTCACACATGAAGACTGATGAACAATAACAATCAGTAAATATAAACATTTCGTAGAGTATACGATCACATTACCATGGTTGGGCTTATAAAGACCAAGACCAAATAAGATCAACATGCCAACACATCTCATAACCTCCGAGCCTCTGGTAACAACTTAAGACTGGTCAACACTAGTCAACCCAAAAACCCAAAACAAGAAGCATAAAGAATACACGATGCAAACACATGTTTTAGTTTTGCTATCTTACATAGTTGAATCAAGTGTAGAGGTTTCCATTTTTCTGTTTGCAAGTATATTTTCAAGTGTCTTAAGTTTCACCATTATACCTACAAGTCAACCCGTTTGTTCCCCAATAACATTATCCTTCCATTAATAAGAAAATTACATTTAAAGAATAACTTAAGGATAAATATTCACTAAACTGATCATCATTGACCTTTAATTAAATTGTTCTCTTATTTAATCATGATCTATATTCTAATTGATTAACCTTTCAACTTTTCTAACATCATTATTTTTTATATTATAAGAAGACCAATTATCATTCTTCGAATAAGAGATTATAACTTTATTTATCTCAATCTATTAACATAAGTACACCATCCATGACCTATTAACATCTTTTTAGTTTTCAATTAGAAACTTAATTAAGTATTACTAAAGTTTGAGTTTTTGAATTTAATTTTCACCATCGTTGACAACCATACAATATCTAAAGTGATATTTCAAGTCATAAAAATAAGATCTATCAACTTCAATATAGATAATCTATAATCTCGTTAAAAGAATTATATCAAATAAATCTCTATTACATAACTTAATTATTAATTAAATCTAATTAACTCTCATTAATTGATTTAATTAATAATTGTATAATCATAAGAACATTCTAATTAACATCAGTTGACTAATAACTAACTAGAATTCTGTAAGCTAAAAGTCAACTATAATTCAATACTCAAATGATCATATTAATAATTCAATAATAATAACTTGTTAATATTTAATGACAAACTATATTGGAAATCTTATTATTAAATCTTTAATGATCACATACATCACTCTGCAACAATGTTCTCATTTATATTTTAATAATAACAAGTTATAATAAATTCTCAATACCAGGTTATGGGAAATGAAGAGACATCCGTCTTTGAATAAAACAGTCTCAGTAAGACAACCATATCTCCCTAATGAACTGTTGGATTGGGTTGCAATTTAAATATGTTGTAAAGGGCCAAGTTGCGTCGATTTTGACTAGAGCAATCGAATAAATTTGATCTCGATAAAAAGTTATGAATGACTGAATTCGGGTCTATCCAAGAGGCAGCGACAGGACAATTTGTGATGAATTAAGAATTTCCTCTTAAAATAATTGTTCTCTAAATTTAACCATAAAAGAGTTTGTTCATATGCATCTAAAAATATAATTGATCGAAATTTTACATCTAATCATTCGAATTTTCACCATAAAATTTCTATTTTAATTCCAAATCTTGTCTATCTAATTTCACAATATAAATTCAAACCCAAACCCGATTAAGATCTAATTATTTCTCCTTAATTGGATCTAAGATTTTTCTATTGTTTTCTTCTCAACCAAATAAAATATCTTGATTCCAATTTCAAATCGTAGATTCAATCATAGAGAGTATTCAGACACATAAAATAGATATGATGAAGACAGGAAGAGAAATAGTGCAAAGGAAATATGAGAATATCATGAGTGCACTTGGACACTGATGCTAATTTGTCATGCCTCAGAAGTCCATAGAAAATCTCTTCCTTCTCCATCATTCACAATTCTTTCAAGAATCCAAGCCGATCGAATCGTCCAAGTGATTAGAAGTGCTAGGAAGAGCATAGAAGCAAGTAAAAAATATATGAGCATATGAATCTTCTCCCATGCATGTAAGCTTTGAAGCTTCTATTTTTTCTTGTAACTCATGGCTTCCATTAAGCTTGTAGCTTCCATTAAACTTGTAGCTTCCATTAAGCTTTTCTTGTAAGCTTCTATGAATGCCTGAATATCAAGAGCTCTCAAGAAACCTTTGGAATGCTTCTTGAAACCACTGAAAGGTGTCACCAACCAAGCATAGGTATTTTCCAATTCTTTTTTGATGAGTCATAGAATTGTAGACACCTTGTACTTAATTGATGCACTAACCCCCGTGTTGTTGACACATGTTAATTCTCATGCAAGCTTATAACTCCAATTTACTTTACTCTTTCCAATTTAATTTATTTATTTATTAAGTTTCATGCACTAACTTTAATATCTCCACTTTTAAATTTCATTTTCCAAAACTTTATTGCTAAAATATTTATTAGCTTTAATAATAATATTATTTAGTCATCTATTTAAAAATGAGCTCAAAACATATTATTATTCAAATAAATATTGTCACATTCTAAATTTAATATTATAAATTTTATCTTCCAATTTAATTATTTTATTTAATTAATTTTCTAAGTAATTAAATAAAATAAATATCAAAATATCATATTAATTTTCTATTAAATTAAACTATTAACTAAAACTTTTAATTAAGCTTAATTAATAGAAAATACTCCAAAGACACACAAAGGTAAAAATACGAAAAAATCCATCATAGCCAATATACATACAAATCAAACCAAGCAGTTTATATCACGAATTACATCATCTGACGCATTCGAAGGGTACTAAACTCAGATACTTGTCCTAATTTTTCAATTAGAACAAATGACTTAAAGGGTTGGGATTTGGACTTAAGAATTTATCTCCCCTCTCTTATCATTGAGATAATGTGATAGGGTACGCTCATCTTGGCAATTCAGGGAAGGCGATATCAGGTACCTACAACTTGCATAAAAACTATGCATGTACAAGCACAATATATACTAAACTAAACAGGCAATAGCAGGAAGTGGTGCATCGTGTAGATCTCGACTAGCAGGTGACTACGAGTCCCTTCCTTAACCACATCAGACACATCATACAAAAGCAAACACACAAAGCAAACACGCACACCATACACATGCAAGTATGGGGTAAGTATCCATAAGAAAACACATATGATAATAAATTATCTTACTAATCATCATTAATAACTGTAAAAATTGAAAATAATCATCATACATAAATGAAATGTAGAGTCTAAGTAATCTCATCACATATCAACTGAATCCATAGCACAATATCTGATAATCTCATAATAATGTTACTAACCATTAACATGAAACTAGCTCTAAAAGAGTTTAGCAATGATAACAAAATGCAAACTAGTGGCAGGCACTACATCCAGTTCACTATTGATAAAAAATGAGTTAAATTAGTTAACTTATTTTTCTACTCAAATTGAATCAGTTAACTCCCTATTTTACACAAATTAAATATGCTAACTCCCTTTAATTTGAAAATATTCTTTTATGACTGAACTTCACCTTTAATCCTGACCGTTGATTGAAATCGATCACAACTGTTGATGAATTTCAAGAAAGTCTATTTAAGAGACCCTCATCTCTTCATTTTGAAAGGTTGAATGAGAATTTGCATTGAATTGTTGCTGAAATTCATACTCACATTTGCTCATAATCACATATGCAAATATCAAGTTTGACCAAAAGTTGATCAGATTTAACTATGGTTGACTTGAGTTGACTAGTTTCAAATTTTTTTTTGAAATAACTAAATGAAATTATTTAATTAAATAGAGTACTTACTTCTAATTAATTAAACAAAGTTATTTAATTAAATGAGAAGCCATTCCTAATTAATTAAATGAAGTTATTTAATTAAATAAGAAAAGT
Source organism: Cupressus sempervirens (assembly GCA_028749045.1). Taxonomy (NCBI): domain Eukaryota; kingdom Viridiplantae; phylum Streptophyta; class Pinopsida; order Cupressales; family Cupressaceae; genus Cupressus; species Cupressus sempervirens. Next base: position 117,142,118 of record CM053783.1, read on the forward strand.
GTCTCTAATTAATTAAAGATTACTTAATTAAATAGAAAAAGTAATTATGAGAGCATATCTCATTTTATTAAATTAAATATCTCAACAAAATTTCTCTTCAGTTCAAAAAGGGAAATTTTTAGTTCACTATTGATCAAAAATGAGTTAAATCAGTTAACCCCTTTTTCTACTCAAATTGAATCAGTTAACTCTTTATTTTACTCAAATTAAATCTGTTAACTCCCTTTAATTTGAAAATCTTCATTTACGACTGAACATCACTTTTAATCCTGACCGTTGATGAATTCTAGGAAAGTCTATTTAAAAGACCCTCATATTTTCATTTTGAAAGGTTGAATGAGAATTTGCATCGAATTATTGCTCGAATTCATACTCACATTTGCTCATATTCACATACGCACAGATTAAGTTTGACCAATAGTTGACCAAATTTAACCACGATTGACTTGAGTTGACGAGTTTCGAAAAGAATTTTAAAATAATTAAACGAAATTATTTAATTAAATGGAGTACTTACTTCTAATTAATTAAATAAAATTATTTAATTAAATGAGAAGCCATTCTAAATTAATTAAATGATGTTATTTAATTAAATAAGAAAAAGGTCTCTAATTAATTAAAGATTATTTAATTAAATAGAAATAGTAATTATGAGAGCATATCTCATTTTATTAAATTAAATATCTCAACAAAATCTCTCTTTAGTTCAAAAAGGGAAATTTCCAGTTCAATATTGATCAAAAATGAGTTAAATCAGTTTACTCTTTTTTCAACTCAAATTGAATTAGTTAACTCTTTATTTTACTCAAATTAAATCTGTTAACTCCCTTTAATTTGAAAATCTCCCTTTATGACTGAACTTCACCTTTAATTCTGACCGTTGATTGAAATCGATCTCAATCATTGATGAATTCAAGAAAAGTCTATTTAAGAGACCCTCATCTCTTCATTTTAAAAGGTTGAATGAGAATTTGCATCGAATTATTGCAAGAATTCATACTCACGTTTGCTCATATTCACATACGCAAAGATCAAGTTTGACCAAATGTTGACCAGATTTAATCACAATTGACTTGAGTTGACTAGTTTCAAATTTTTTTTTAAAATAATTAAACTAAATTATTTTAATAAATGGAGTACTTACTTCTAATTAATTAAACAAAGTTATTTAATTAAATGAAAAGCCATTCCTAATTAATTAAATGAAGTTATTTAATTAAATAAGAAAACTGTCTCTAATTAATTAAAGATTATTTAATTAAATAGGAATAGTAATTATGAGAGCATATCTCATTTTATTAAATTAAATATCTCAACAAAATCTCTCTTCAATTCAAAAAGGAAAATTTCCAATTCACTATTGATAAAAAATGAGTTAAATGAGTTAACTCCTTTTTCTACTCAGATTGAATCAGTTAACTCCTTATTTTACTCAAATTAAATCCGTTAACTCTCATTAATTTGGAAATCTCCTTTTATGACTGAACTTCACCGTTAATCCTAACCATTGATTGAAATCGACCTCAACCATTGATGAATTCCAATCTATTTAAGAGACCCTCATCTCTTCATTTTGAAAGGTTGAATGAGAATTTGCATCGAATTGTTGCTGGAATTCATACTCACATTTGCTCATATTCACATACGCAAAGATCAAGTTTGACAAAAAGTTGACCAAATTTAACCATGGTTGATTTGAGTTGACCAATTTTGAAAAAAATTTGAAATAATTAAACAAAGTTATTTAATTAAATTAGAAGCCATTCCTAATTAATTAAATTTAGTTATTTAATTAAATAAGAAAAGTGTCTCTAATTAATTAAAGATTATTTAATTAAATAGAAAAAGTAATTATGAGAGCATATCTCATTTTATTAAATTAAATATCTAAACAAAATCTCTCTTCAGTTCAAAAAGGGAAATTTTCAATTCACTATTGATCAAAAATGAGTTAAATCAGTTAACTCCTTATTTTGCTCAACTTAAATTTGTTAACTCCTTTTAAATTGGAAACCTCCTTTTATGACTGAACTTCACCTTTAATCCTGACCATTGATTGTAATCGATCTCAACAATTGATGAATTCCAGTAAAGTCTATTTAAGAGACCCTCATCTCTTCATTTTGAAAGGTTGAATGAGACTTTGCATCCAATTGTTGGTGGAATTCATACGCACATTTGCTCATATTCACATACGCAAATATAAAATTTGACCAAAAGTTGACCAGATTTAACCACAGTTGAATTGAGTTAGCCAGTTTCAAATTTTTTTTTGAAATAATTAAACGAAATTATTTAATTAAATGGAGTACTTACTTCTAATTAATTAAAGAAAGTTATTTAATTAAATGAGAACCCATTCCTAATTAATTAAATGAAGTTATTTAATTAAATAAGAAAACTGTCTCTAATTAATTAAAGATTATTTAATTAAATAAGAAAACTGTCTCTAATTAATTAAAGATTATTTAATTAAATAGAAAAAGTAGTTATGAGAGCATATCTTATTTTATTAAATTAAATATCTCAACAAAATCTCTCTTCAGTTCAAAAAGGTAAATTTTCAGTTCACTATTGATAAAAAATGAGTTAAATAAGGTAGCTTTTTTTTCTCCTCAAATTTAATCAATTAACTCCTTATTTTACTCAAATTAAATCTGTTAACTCTTTTTAATTTGAAAATCTACCTTTTTGTCTAAACTTCACCTTTAATCCTGACCATTGATTGAAATCGATCTCAACCGTTGATGAATTCCAAGAAAGTCAATTTAAGAGACCCTCATCTCTTCATTTTGAAAGGTTGAATGAGAATTTGCATCGAATTATTGCTGAAATTCATACTCAAATTTGATCATATTCACATACGCAAAAATCAAGTTTGAACAAAAATTGACCAGATTTAACCACGGTTGACTTGAGTTGACTAGTTTCAAAACGAATTTTGAAATAATTAAACGAATTTTTTTAATTAAATGGATTACTTACTTCTAATTAATTAAACAAAGTTATTTAATTAAAAGAGAAGGCATTCCTAATTAATTAAATGAAGTTATTTAATTGAATAAGAAAAGTGTCTCTAATTAATTAAAGATTATTTAACTAAATAGAAAAAGTAGTTATGAGAGCATATCTCATTTTATTAAATTAAATATCTCAACAAAATCTCTCTTCAGTTCAAAAAGGGAAATTTTCAGTTCACTATTGATCAAGAATGAGTTAAATTAGGTAACTCCTTTTTCTACTCAAATTGAATTAGTTAACTTCTTATTTTACTGAAATTAAATCTGTTAACTCCTTTTAATTTGGAAATCTGTCTTTATGACTGAACTTCACCTTTAGTCCTAACTGTTGATTAAAATCGATCTCAACCGTTGATGAATTCAAGAAAAGTCTATTTAAGAGACCCTAATCTCTTCATTTTGAAAGGTTGAATGAGAATTTTCATCAAATTATTGCTGAAATTCATACTCACATTTGCTCATATTCACATACACAAAGATAAAGTTTGACAAAAATTTGACCAAATTTAACCACGGTTAACTTGAGTTTACCAGTTTCGAAAAGAATTTTGAAATAATTAAATAAAATTATTTAATTAAATTGAGTACTTATTTATAATTAATTAAATAAAGTTATTTAATTAAATGAGAAACCATTCCTAATTAATTAAATGAGGTTATTTAATTAAATAAGAAAAGTGTCTCTAATTAATTAAAGATTATTTAATTAAATAGAAAAAGTAATTATGAGAGCATATCTCATTTTATTAAATTAAATATCTCAACAAAATCTCTCTTTAGTTCAAAAAGGGAAATTTTCAGTTCACTAGTGATCAAGAATGAGTTAAATTAGTTAACTCCTTTTTCTACTCAAATTGAATCAGTAAAATTTTTATTTTACTCAAATTAAATCTGTTAACTCTTTTTAATTTGAAAATCTCCCTTTATGACTGAACTTCACCTTTAATCCCGACCGTTGACTGAAATCGATCTCAACCATTGATGAATTTCAAGAAAGTCTATTTAAGAGACCCTCATCTCTTCATTTTGAAAGGTTGAATGAGAATTTGCATCGAATTGTTGCTGGAATTCATACTCCCATTTGCTCATATTCACATATGCAAAAATTAAGTTTGTCCAAAAGTTGATCAGATTTAACCACGGTTGACTTGAGTTGACCAATTTTGATTTTTTTTTTGAAATAATTAAACAAAATTATTTAATTAAATGGAGTACTTACTTGTAATTAATTAAACAAAGTTATTTAATTAAATGAGAAGCCATTCCTAATTAATTAAATGAAGTTATTTAATTATATAAGAAAAGAGTCTCTAATTAATTAAAGATTATTTAATTAAATAGAAAAAGTAATTATGAGAGCATATCTCATTTTATTAAATTAAATATCTCAACAAAATTTCTCTTCAGTTCAAAAAGGAAAATTTCCAGTTCACTATTGATCAAAATAAGTTAAATTAGTTAACTCCTTTTTCTACTCAAATTGAATCAGTTAACTCCTTATTTTACTCAAATTAAATCTGTTAACTCCCTTTAATTTGGAAATATCCCTTTATGACTGAACTTCACCTTTAATCCTGACCGTTGATTGAAATCGATCTCAACCATTGATGAATTTTAGAAAAGTCTATTTAAGAGACCCTCATCTCTTAATTTTGAAAGGTTGAATGAGAATTTACATCGAATTGTTGCTAAAATTCATACTCACATTTGCTCAATTCAGATACGCAAAGATCAAGTTTGACCAAAAGTTGACCAGATTTAACTACGGTTGACTTGAGTTGACCAGTTTCAAAAAGAATTTTGAAATAATTAAATAAAATTATTTAATTAAATGGAGTACCTACTTCTAATTAATACACAAAGTTATTTAATTAAATGAGAAGGCAATCCTAATTAATTAAGAAATTATTTAATTAAATAAGAAAAGTGTTTCTAATTAATTAAAAATTATTTAATTAAATAGAAAAAGTAATCATGAGAGCATATCTCATTTTATTAAATTAAATATCTCAACAAAATCTCTCTTTAGTTCAAAAATGGAAATTTCCAGTTTACTATTGATAAAAAATGAGTTAAATGAGTTAAGTCCTTTTTCTACTCAAATTGAATCAGTTAACTCCTTATTTTACTCAAATTAAATTTTTTAACTCCCTTTAATTTGGAAATCTCCCTTTATGACTGAACTTCACCTTTAATCCTGACTGTTGATTAAAATCGATCTCAACCGTTGATGAATTCCAAGAAAGTCTATTTAAGAGACCCTCATCTCTTCATTTTGAAAGATTGAATAAGAATTTGCATCGAATTGTTGCTGGAATTCATACTCACAATTGCTCAGATTCACATACGCAAAGATCAAGTTTGATCAAAAGTTGACCAGATTTAACTACAGTTGACTTGAGTTAACCAATTTTGAAAAGAATTTTGAAATAATTAAATGAAATTATTTAATTAAATAGAGTACTTACTTCTAATTAATTAAACAAAATTATTTAATTAAATGAGAAGCCTTTCCTAATTAATTAAATGAAGTTATTTAATTAAATAAGAAAAGTGTCTCTAATTAATTAAAGATTATTTAATTAAATACAAAAAGTAATTATGAAAGCATATCTCATTTTATTAAATTAAATATATCAACAAAATCTCTCTTCAGTTCAAAAATAAAAATTTTCAGTTCACTATTGATAAAAAATGAGTTAAATCAGTTAAGTCTTTTTTCTACTCAAATTGAATCAGTTAACTCCTTATTTTACTCAAATAAATTATGTTAACTCCGTTTAATTTGGTAATCTCTGTTAATGACTGAATTGCATCGAATTATTGTTGGAATTAATACTCACATTTGCTTATATTCACATACGTAAAGATCAAGTTTGACCAAAAGTTGACTAGATTTAACCACGGTTCAGTTGAGTTGACCAGTTTCAAAATTTTTTTTGAAATAATTAAATGAAATTATTTAATTGAATGGAGTACTTACTTCTAATTAATTAAACAAAGTTATTTAATTAAATGAGAAGCCATTCCTAATTAATTAAATGAAGTTATTTAATTAAATAAGAAACATGTCTCTAATTAATTAAAGATTATTTAATTAAATAGAAAAAGTAATTATGAGAGCATATCTCATTTTATTAAATTAAAAATCTTAACAAAATGTCTCTTCAATTCAAAAAGGAAAATTTTCAATTCACTATTGATGAAAAATGAGTTAAATTAGTTAAGTCCTTTTTCTACTCAAATTGAATTAGTTAACTCTTTGCTTTACTCAAATAAATTTTGTTAACTCCGTTTAATTTGAAAATCTCCCTTTATGACTGAACTTCACCTTTAATTCTGACCGTTGATTGAAATCGATCTTAACTGTTGATGAATTCCAAGAAAGTCTATTTAAGAGACCCTCATCTCTTTATTTACTTAAATAAGAAATGTGTCTCTAATTAATTAAAGATTATTTAATTAAATAGAAAAAGTAATTATTAGAGCATATCTCATTTTATTAAATTAAATATCTCAACAAAATTTCTTTTTAGTTCAAAAAAGGAAATTTTCAGTTCACTATTGATAAAAAATTAGTTAAATCAGTTAACTCCTTTTTCTACTCAAATTGAATCAGTTAACTCCTTATTTTACTCAAATTAATTCTATTAAATTCCTTTAATTTGGAAATCTCCCTTTATGATTGTACTTCACCTTTAATCCTGACCGTTGATTGAAATCGATTTCAACCGGTGATGAATTCCAAGAAAGTCTATTTAAGAGACCCTCATGTCTTCATTTTGAAAGGTTGAATGAGAATTTGCATCGAATTGTTGTAGGAATTCATACTCACATTTGCTCATATTCACATACGCAAAGATCAAGTTTGACCAAAAGTTGATCAAATTTAACCATGGTTGGCTTGAGTTGACCAGTTTTGAAAAAAATTTAAAATTATTAAATGAAATTATTTAATTAAACGGAGTACTTAGTTCTAATTAATTAAACAAAGTTATTTGATTAAATGAGAAGATATTCCTAATTACTTAAATGAAGTTATTTTATTAAATAAGAAAAATGTTTCTAATTAATAAAGATTATTTAATTAAATAGAAAAAGTAATTATAAGAGCATATCGCATTTTATTTAATTAAATATCTCTTTTCAGTTCAAAAAGCAAAATTTTCAGTTCACTATTGATCAAAAATGAGTTAAATCAGTTAACTCCTTTTTCTACTCAAATTGAATCATTCAACTCTTTAGTTTACTCAAATTAAATTTGTTAACTCATTTTAATTTGAAAATCTCCATTTATGACTGAACTTCAGCTTTAATCCTGACTGTTGATTGAAATCGATCTCAACCGTTGATGAATTCAAGGAAAGTCTATTTAAGAGACCCTCATCTCTTCATTTTGAAAGGTTGAATGAGAATTTGCATCGAATTGTTGTTGAAATTCATACTCACATTTGCTCATATTCACATATGCAAATATCAAGTTTGACCAAAAGTTGATGAGATTTAACAACAGTTGACTTGAGTTGACTAGTTTCGAAAAGAATTTTGATATAATTAAATAAAATTATTTAATTAAATGGAGTACTTACTTCTAATTAATTAAAACAAGTTATTTAATTAAATGAGAAGCCATTCCTAATTAATTAAATAAAGTTATTTAATTAAATAAGAAAAGTGTCTATAATTAATTAAAGATTATTTAATTAAATAGAAAAAGTAATTATGAAAGCATATATCATTTTATTAAATCAAATATCTCAATAAAATCTCTCTTCAGTTCAAAAAAGAAAATTTCCAGTTCACTATTGATAAAAAATGAATTAAATCAGTTAATTCCTTTTTCTACTCAAATTGAATTAGTTAACTCATTAATTTACTCAAATTAAATCTATTAACTCCATTTAATTTGAAAATCTCCCTTTATGACTGAACTTCGCCTTTAATTCTGACCGTTGATTGAAATCGATCTCAACCATTAATGAATTCCAAGAAAGTCTATTTAATAGACCCTCACCGCTTCATTTTGAAAACTTGAATAAGAATTTGCATCGAATTGTTTCTGAAATTCATACTCACATTTGCTCATATTCACATACGCAAAGATCAAGTTTGACCAAAAGTTGACTAGATTTAACCACGATTGACTTGAGTTGACTAGTTTCGAAAAGAATTTTAAAATAACTAAATGAAATTAATTAATTAAATGGAGTACTTCTAACTAATTAAACAAAGTTATTTAATTAAATGAGAAGCCATTCCTAATTAATTAAACGAAGTTATTTAATTAAATAAGAAAATTTTTTCTAATTAATTAAATATTATTTAATTAAATAGAAAAATTAATTATGAGAGCATATCTCATTTTATTAAATTAAATATCTCAACAAAATCTCTCTTCAATTCAAAAAGGAAATTTCTAGTTTACTATTGATAAAAAATCAGTTAAATGAGTTAATTCTTTTTTCTACTCAAATTGAATCAGTTAACTCTTTATTTTGCTCAAATTAAATCTGTTAACTCCCTTTAATTTGGAAATCTCCCTTTATGACTGAACTTCACCTTTAATTGAAATTGATCTCAACCGTTGATGAATTCCAAGAAAGTCTTTTTAAGAGACCCTCATTTCTTCATTTTGGAAGATTGAATGATAATTTGCATCGAATTGTTGCTAGAATTCATACTCAAATTTTCTCATATTCACATACCCAAAGATCAAGTTTGACCAAAAGTTGACCAGATTTAACTACGGTTGAGTTGATTTGACCAGTTTTGAAAAGAATTTTGAAATAATTAAACAAAATTATTTAATTAAATGGAGTACTTACTTCTAATTAATTAAACAAAGTTATTTAATTAAATGAGAAGCCTTTCCTAATTAAATGAACTTATTTAATTAAATAAGCAAAGTGTCTCTAATTAATTAAAGATTATTTAATTAAATAGAAAAAGTAATTATGAGACAATATCTCATTTTATTAAATTAAATATCTCAACAAAATTTCTTTTCAGTTTAAAAAGGAAAATTTTCAGTTCATTATTGATAAAAGATGAGTTAAATGAGTTAACTCCTTTTTTTACTCAAATTGAAATAGTTAACTCCTTATTTTACTCAAATAAATTCTGTTAACTCTGTTTAATTTGGAAATCTCCCTTTATGACTGAACTTCACCTTTAATCTTGACCGTTGATTGAAATCGATCTCAACTGTTGATGAATTTCAAAAAAGTCTATTTCAGAGACCCTCATCTCTTTATTTTGAAAGGTTGAATGAGAATTTGCATCGAATTGTTGCTGGAATTAATACTCACATTTGCTTATGTTCACATACACAAGAATCAAGTTTGACCAAAAGTTGACTGGATTTAACCACGGTTGACTTGAGTTGACCAGTTTCAAATTTTTTTTTGAAATTATTTAATTAAATGGAGTACTTACTTCTATTTAATTAAACAAAGTTATTTAATTAAATGAGAAGCCATTCCTAATTAATTAAATGAAGTTATTTAATTAAATAAGAAACGTGTGTCTTATTAATTAAAGATTATTTAATTAAATAGAAAAAGTAATTATGAGAGCATAGCACATTTTATTAAATTAAATATGTTAACAAAATCTCTCTTCAGTTCAAAAAGGAAAATTTTTAGTTCACTATTAATAAAAAATGAGTTAAATGAGTTAACTCTTTTTTCTAGTCAAATTGAATCTTTTAAGTCCTTATTTTACTCAAATTAAATCTGTTAACTCCCTTTAATTTGAAAAGCTCCTTTTATGACTGAACTTCACCTTTAAACCTGACCGTTGATTGAAATCGATCTCAACTATTGATGAATTCTAGGAAAGTCTATTTAAGAGACCCTCATCTCTTCATTTTGGAAGGTTGAATGAAAATTTGCATCGAATTGTTGTTGAAATTCATACTCCCATTTTCTCATATTCACATACGCAATGATCAAATTTGACCAAAAGTTGACCAAATTTAACCGCAATTGACTTTAGTTGACCAGTTTTGAAAAGAATATTGAAATAATTAAACAAAATTATTTAATTAAATAGAATACATACTTCTAATTAATTAAACAAAGTTATTTTATTAAATGAGAAGCCATTCCTAATTAATTAAATGAAGTTATTTACTCAAATAAGAAATGTGTCTCTAATTAATTAAAAATTATTTAATTAAATAGAAAAAGTAATTATGAGAGCATATCCCATTTTATTAAATTAAATATCTCACCAAAATCTCTCTTCAGTTCAAAAAGGGAAATTTTCAACTCACTATTGATAAAAAATGAGTTAAATCAGTTATCTCTTTTTTCAACTCAAATTGAATCAGTTAACTCCTTATTTTTCTTAAATAAAATCTGTTAACTCCCTTTAATTTGAAAATCTCCTTTTATGACTGAACTTCACCTTTAATCCTAACCATTTATTGAAATCGATCTCAGCCGCTGATTAGTTCCAGAAAAGTCTATTTAAGAGATCCTTATCTCTTCATTTTGAAAAGTTGAATGAGAATTTGCATCTAATTGTTGCTGAAATTCATTCTCACATTTGCTCATATTCACAAACACAAAGATCAAGTTTGACCAAAAGTTGATCAGATTTAACCACGGTTGACTTGAGTTGACCAGTTTAAAAAAAAATTGAAATTATTAAATGAAATTATTTAATTAAATCAAGTACTTACTTCTAATTAATTAAACAAAGTTATTTAATTAAATGAGAAGCCATTCCTAATTAATTAAATGAAGTTATTTAATTAAATAAGAAAAATGTCTCTAATTAATTAAAGATTATTTAATTAAATAGAAAAAGTAATTATGAGAGCATATCTCATTTTATTCAATTAAATATCTCAACAAAATCTCTCTTCAGTTCAAAAAGGGAAATTCCCAGTTCACTATTGATAAAAAATGAGTTAAATGAGTTAACTCCTTTTTCTACTCAAATTGAATCGGTTAACTCTTTAGTTTACTCAAATTAAATTTGTTAACTCCCTTTAATTTGGAAATCTCCCTTTATGACTGAACTTCACCTTTAATCCTGACCATTGATTGAAATCGATCTCAACCATTGATGAATTCCAGGAAAGTCTATTTAAGAGACCCTCATCTCTTCATTTTGAAAGGTTGAATGAGAATTTGTATCGAATTGTTGTTAGAATTCATAATCATATTTGCTCATATTCACATCCGCAAAGAACAAGTTTGACCAAAAGTTGACTAGATTTAACAACGGTTGACTTGAGTTGACTAGTTTTGAAAACAATTTTAAAATAATTATATAAAATTATTTAATTAAATTAAGTACTTACTTTTAATTAATTAAACAATGTTATTTAATTAAATGAGAAGTTATTCTTAATTAATTAAATGATGTTATTTAATTAAATAAGAAAACCGTTTCTAATTAATTAAAGATTATTTAATTAAACAGAAAAAGTAATTATGAGAGCATATCTTATTTTATTAAATTAAATATCTCAACAAAATCTCTCTTAAGTTCAAAAAGGGAAATTTACAGTTCACTATTCATAAAAAATGAGTTAAATGAGTTAACTCTTTTTTTCTACTCAAATTGAATCAGTTAACTCCTTATTTTACTCAAATTAAATCTGTTAACTCCCTTTAATTTGGAAATCTCCCTTTATGACTGAACTTCACCTTTAATCCTGACCGTTGATTGAAATCGATCTCAACCGTTGATGAGTTTCAGGAAATTCTATTTAAGAGACCCTCATCTCTTCATTTTGAAAGGTTGAATGAGAATTTGGAATGAATTGTTGCTGGAATTCATATTCACATTTGCTCATACTCACATACACAAAGATCAATTTTGACCAAAAGTTGACCAGATTTAACCACGGTTGACTTGAGTTGACCAGTTTAAAAAAAAATTGAAATTATTTAATTAAATCAAGTACTTACTTCTAATTAATTAAACAAAGTTATTTAATTAAATGAGAAGCCATTCCTAATTAATTAAATGAAGTTATTTAATTAAATAAGAAAAGTGTCTCTAATTAATTAAAGATTATTTAATTAAATAAAAAAAGTAATTATGAGAACATATCTCATTTTATTAAATTAAATATCTCAACAAAATCTCTCTTCAGTTCAAAAAGGGAAATTTCCAGTTCACTATTGATAAAGAATGAGTTAAATGAGTTAACTCATTTTTCTACTCAAATTGAATCTGTCAACTTCTTATTTTACTCAAATCAAATCTGTTAACTCCCTTTAATTTTAAAATCTCCCTTTATGACTGAACTTCACCCTTAATCTGTACCGTTGATTGAAATCGATCTCAACCGTTGATGAATTCTAGGAAAGTTTGTTTAAGAGACTCTCATCTCTTCATTTTAAAAGGTTGAATGAGAATTTGCATCAAATTGTTGCTGGAATTCATGCTCACATTTGCTCATATTCACATACGCAAAGATCAAGTTTGACCAAAAGTTGAGCAGATTTAACGATGTTTGACTTGAGTTGACTAGTTTCAAAAAAAATTTGAAATAATTAAATAAAATTATTTAATTAAATGGAGTACTTACTTCTAATTAATTAAACAAAGTTATTTAATTAAATTAGAAGCTATTCCCAATTAATTAAATGAAAATATTTAATTAAATAGAAAACTTAATTATGAGATCATATCTCATTTTATTAAATTAAATATCTCAACAAAATCTCTCTTCAGTTCAAAAAGGGAAATTTTTTAGTTCACCATTGATTAAAAATGAGTTAAATGAGTTAATTCTTTTTTCTACTCAAATTGAATCGGTTAACTCCTTATTTTGATCAAATTAAATTGGTTAACTCTATTTAATTTGGAAATCTCCCTTTATGACTGAACTCCACCTTTAATCCTAATCGTTGATTAAAATCAATCTCAACCATTGATGAATTTCAGGAAAGTCCATTTAAGAGACCCTCATCTTTTCATTTTGAAAGGTTGAATGAGAATTTGCATTGAATTGTTGCTGGAATTCACACTCACATTTGCTCATATTCACATACGCAAAGATAAAGTTTGACCAAAAGTTGACCAAATTTAACCACGATTGACTTGAGTTGACTAGTTTCGAAAAAAAATTTCAAATAATTAAACGAAATTATTTAATTAAATGGAGAAGTTACTTCTAATTAATTAAACAAAGTTATATAATTAAATGAGAAGCCATTCCTAATTAATTAAATGAAGTTATTTAATTAAATAAAAAAATGTCTCTAATTAATTAAAGAGTATTTAATTAAATAGAAAAAGTAATTATGAGAGCATATTTCATTTTATTAAATTAAATATCTTACCAAAATCTCTCTTCAGTTCAAAAAGGGAAGTTTTCAATTCACTATTGATAAAAAATGAGTTAAATGAGTTAACTCTTTTTTCTACTAAAATTGAATTAGTTAACTCCTTATTTTACTCAAATTAAATCTGTTAACTCCCTTTAATTTGGAAATCTTCCTTCATGACTGAACTTCACCTTTAATCCTAACCGTTGATTGAAATCGATCTCAACCGTTGATGAATTTCAGGAAAGTCTACTTAAGAGACTCTCATCTCTTCATTTTGAAAGGTTGAATGAGAATTTGCATCGAATTGTTTCTAGAATTCATACTCACATTTTCTCATATTAACATACGCAAAGATCAAATTTGACCAAAAGTTGACCAAATTTAACCACGGTTGACTTCAGTTGACTAGTTTCGAAAATAATTTTTAAATAATTAAACGAAATTAATTAATTAAATGGAGTACTTACATCTAATTAATTAAACAAAGTTATTTAATTAAATAAGAAAAGTGTCTCTAATTAATTAAAGATTATTTAATTAAATAGAAAAAGTAACTATGAGAGCATATCTCATTTTATTAAATTAAATATCTCAACGAAATCTCTCTTCAGTTCAAAAAGGGAAATTTCTAGTTCACTATTGATAAAAAGTGAGTTAAATGAGTTAACTCCTTTTTCTACTCAAATTGAATCACTTAACTCCTTATTTTAATCAAATTAATTTTGTTAACTCCCTTTAATTTGGAAATCTCCTTTTATGAGTGAACTTCACCTTTAATCCTGACCGTTGATTGAAATCGATCTCAACCATTGATGAGTTCAAGGAAAGTCTATTTAAGAGACCCTCATCTCTTCATTTTGAAAGGTTGAATGAGAATTTCCATCGAATTGTTGCTAGAATTTATACTCACATTTGCTCATATTCACATATGCAAAGATCAAGTTTGACCAAAAGTTGACTAGATTTAACCACAGTTGACTAGTTTCGAAAAGAATTTTAAAATAATTAAACAAAATTATTTAATTAAATAAAGTGCTTACTTCTAATTAATTAAACGAAGTTATTTAATTAAATGAGAAGCCATTCTTAATTAATTAAATGAAGTTATTTAATTAAATAAAAAAAATGTCTCTAATTAATTAAAGATTATTTGATTAAATAGAAAAAGTAATTATGAGAGCATATATCATTTTATTATATTAAATATCTGAACAAAATCTCTCTTCAGTTCAAAAAGGGAAATTTCCAGTTCACTATTGATAAAAAATGAGATAAATCATTGAACTACTTTTTCTACTCAAATTGAATCAGTTAACTCCTTATTTTACTCAAATTAAATCTGTTAACTTCTTTTAATTAGGAAATCTCCCTTTATGACTGAACTTCACCTTTAATCCTGACCGTTGATTGAAATCGATCTCAACCGTTGATGAGTTCTAGGAAAGTCTATTTAAGAGACCCTCATCTCTTCATTTTGAAAGGTTGAATGAGAATTTGCATCAAATTGTTATTGGAATTCATACTCACATTTGCTCATATTCACATACACAAAGATCAAGTTTGACTAAAAGTTGACTAAATTTAACCACGGTTGACTTGAGTTGACTAGTTTTGAATTTTTTTTGAAATAATTAAACGAAATTATTTAATTAAATGGAGTACTTACTTTTAATTAATTAAACAAAGTTATTTAATTAAATGAGAGGCCATTCTTAATTAATTAAATGAAGTTATTTAATTAAATAAAAAAAGTGTCTCTAATTAATTAAATATTATTTAATTAAATAGAAAAAGTAATTATGATAGCATATCTCATTTTATTAAATGAGATATTGCAAGCCACTTCTCAACACTACAAGTAGATTACCTACCCTAAGCTCATGGAATCATAAAATCACCACAGTCCTGTACAAGCGACTGTAAAAAAAATTAAAAAGATAATATAAAAAGAATCATCAAATATCCACAATATAAGCATCAAATATCCATAATAAGAATCATCAAATCTCCAAGATAATAATCATCAAATCTTCATGAGCATCTGAAAAGCATTCATAGAAAATCATGACCACAATAGTTCTCTATTGGCAACTGAAGGCATCACTGATAATCATAATAATCATTGGTTCTCAATAACCAAAATATATCTCAAGATAAATCACAATATCCATTGTTTCTCAACCAGCAACTAAGAATATCTCAAAATCATACTAATCGAAGATCCAAAATGGTTGAGTCAAAAAATTTACAACATGACATCATCAAAAAATAAATCCACATTTCAGTCCCATCATGGTGACTAAAAAATAATCCAAGGATAACTGATCGATGACTCAAAAATAATTAGCACAGGTGTCTCATACACATACATCTCAACTTCACACATGAAGACTGATGAACAATAACAATCAGTAAATACAAACATTTCATAGAGCATATGATCACATTACCATGGTTGGGCTTATAAAGATCGAGACCAATTAAGATCAACATGCCAACACATCTCATAACCTTCGAGCCTCTGGTCACAACTTAAGACTGGTCAACACTAGTCAACCCAAAATTTAAAACAAGAAGCATATAGAATACACGATGCAAACACATGTTTTGATTTACTAAATTCACATAGTTGAATAATGTGTAGGGGTTTCCAATTTTCTGTTTACAAGTATACTTTTTAGTGTCTTAAGTTTCATCATTTGACCTATAAGTCAACCCAATTTTTCTCCGATAGCATTAGCCTTCCATTATTAAGAATTACATTCTAAGAATAACTTAAAGATAAATATTCACTAAACTGATCATCATTGACTTTTAATTAAATTTCCCTCTATATTTAACTATGATCCATATTCTAATTGATTAACTATTCTTTAATGTTACTTCAACTTTTCAACATAATCAAAGATCATTATTCGTTATATTATAAGAGAACCAGTTATCATTCTTTGAATAAGAGATTATAACTTTATTAGAACGATCAATTAATATCGATTCACAATCTTTGACTTTTTATCATCCTAATAATTCTCAATTATATATTACTAAGTCTACACCATTAAAATATCTAAAGTCATTATTCAAGTCATCGGAATAAGACCTATCAACTTTGATATCAGTATTTCTACAATCTTATTAAAAGAATTATATCAATTAAATCTCTATTACATAACTTAATTATTAATTAAAATCCAATTAGCTCTAGTTAATTGATTTAATTAATAATTTCACAACCAAACCATCAACCCAATGAGTATTAGTTGACTAACAATAGTTTGTACGTCAAATTCAACTTCAATCCAATACACAAATATTAATATTTTAATAATAATAATATTAATAAGTTATTTTGGAAATCTTATCCATAATGACTACATTCATCTTTCTTAACGATTTCGTATTAATGATAATCATTTCAAGTTAAAACTCTATCGCATAATATAATTATATTGACAACTCAATGAATATCAATTGATTAAAATCAATTATAATCCAACTCCAAAAATTATTATCTTTTACAAAACTTCAATTAATAAATAATCTCCACTAGATTAATTCTAATCAAATTTGTTGATATCTATTTAAACCATTATTTATTAATAGTTTGCTAGTCTTTACAAACATTAATAAATAATAAACTCCTCAAACTTTGATATATTATTTTTGTTAAGTTTAAGCATAAAGAACTCTTGGTTATGAGAAATGGAGAAATATCTGTCCTTGAATAAAATAGTCTTAGTATGACGGCCATATCTCCCTAATAAACCATTGGATCGGGCTGAAATTGAAATATGTTGGAGAGGGCTAAGTTGCGCCACTTCTGACTGGAGCGATCAAATAAATTTGATCACGATAAAAAATTATGAATGACTGAGTTCGAGTCTTTTCAAGAGGCAATGACAAGACAATTTGTGATGAATTAAGAATTTTCTCTTAAAATAATTGTTCATTAATTTCTAAATAAGTTTGACTATGGATTAAGAAATCTTTTTTTCAAATCTATTTATCAATTTAATTCTAATTCGAACCCAAACCCATTTAGATCTAATTTCTTTCTTAATTGGATTTAGGGTTTTCTAATATTTTCTTTGCAACTCTACATATCTAGATTCCAATTTAATTGTAGATTCATTCACAAGAGTATACAGACACATATAACAGACATGATGAAGATAGGAAGAGAAATAGTGCAAAGAGAATATGTGAATATCACGAGTGCACCTGGACACTGATGCTAATCCGTCATGCCTCAGAAGTCCATAAAAAATTCCTTCCTTCTCCATCATTTGCAATTCTTCCAAGATCCAAGCCAACCAAATCCTCTAAGTGACTAAAAGTGCTAGAAGAAGCATAGAAGCATGTAGAAAATATATGAGCATGTGGAAGCATATGATCTTCTCAATGAATGTAAGCTTTGAAGCTTTCATTTTAGCTTGAAGCTTCTAGCTTGTAGCTTCTATTTAGTTTGTCCAAACACACTAGGAGAGCCTCTATTTAAAGGCCTCTAAGATGCATCTAGAGTGTCTCTAGAAACAATTAGAAGATAAGCATGACAACCAAGCATGAGTCTTCTCCAACCTTCTAAATGAGTCATAAGGTTGTAGACACCATGTGCTCAAATAAAATGCTAACTCCTAAGTGTAGACAACTTATGCATTCTTAGAGTGCAATCTCCTGTGTTGTCTATATGACATCTTTTGAAAATTTGCCAACTCTTATGTGAGAAAATATTAATATAATGCACATTAATTAATTTAATATTTACTTTTACTTTTTTCAATTTAATTTATTTATATATTAAATCTCATGCACTTACTTTAATAATTCCACTTTTCAATTTTAATATATTTATATTTTAATCACATGAAATCTAGAATCTTTTAATAAATTTAAATATATTTTTCACTTTTAAATTTCATTTTCAAAACTTAATTGCTAAAATATTTGTTAGCTTTAATAATATTATTATTTAGTCATTTATTTAAAAATGAACTCCAAATATATTATTATTAAAATAAATATTATCACATTTCAAATTTAAACTTTAAACTTTTTATTTTCAAATTTAATTATTTTATTTTATTAATTAAATAAAATAAATATTAAAATATTATATTAATTTTTCATTTAATTAAACTATTAATTAAATATTTTTAATTAGGCTTAATTAATAGAAAATACATTAAAGACTTATAAGGTAAAAATATGAAAACCCGTCATAGCCAAAATACATACAAAATCAAATCAAGGGTTTAAATCATGAATTATGTCATCCAACATATTCGGAGGGTACTCAACTCAGATACTTGTCCTAATTTTCTAATTAGAACAAATGGCTTAAAGGGTTGGAATTTGGACTTGAGAATTTATCTCCCCTCTCTTATCATTGAGATAGTGTGATAGGGTATGCTCATCTTGGCAATTCAGGGAAGTCGATACTCGGTATCTATAATCTGCATAAAAATTATGCATGTACAAATACAATATACTAAACTAAACAGGCAATGGCAGGAAGTGGTGCATCGTGTAGATCCCGAGTAGCAGGTGATTATGACTCCCTTCTTTAACCACATCAGACACGCCATACAAAAGCAAACACACACACCATACACATACAAGTATGGGGTAAGTATCCATAAGAAAACACATATGATAATAAATCATCTTACTAATCATCATTAATAACTGTAAATACTGAAAATAATCATCCTGCATACATGAAATGCAAAATCTAACTAATCTCATCACATATCAACTGAATCCATAGAACAATATCTGATAGTCTCAAAACAATGCTACTAATCAACAACATAAAACTAGCTCTAAAAAAGTTCAGCAACGAATACAAAATGCCAACTAGAGACAGGCACAATATTTGAAATAATTAAACGAAATTATTTAATTAAATGGAGTACTTATTTCTAATTAATTAAAAAAAGTTATTTAATTAAATGAGAAGTCATTCCTAATTAATTAAATAAAGTTATTTAATTAAATAAGAAAAGTGTATCTAATTAATTAAAAATTATTTAATTAAATAGAAAAAGTAATTATGAGTGCATATCTCATTTTATTAAATTAAATATCTCAACAAAATCTCTCTTCAGTTGAAAAAGGGAAATTTTTAGTTCACTATTGATCAAAAATGAGTTAAATGAGTTAACTCTATTTTCTACTCAAATTGAATTAGTTAAATCCTTATTTTACTC
Organism: Cupressus sempervirens; assembly: GCA_028749045.1. Classification (NCBI taxonomy): domain Eukaryota; kingdom Viridiplantae; phylum Streptophyta; class Pinopsida; order Cupressales; family Cupressaceae; genus Cupressus; species Cupressus sempervirens. The sequence continues at coordinate 117,161,645 of CM053783.1, forward strand.
AAATTAAATCTGCTAACTCCCTTTAATTTGGAAATCTCCCTTTATGACTGAACTTCACCTTTAATCCTGGCCGTTGATTGAAATCGATCTCAACCGTTGATGAATTTCAGGAAAGTCTATTTAAGAGACCTTCATCTCTTCATTTTGAAAGGTTGAAGGAGAATTTGCATCGAATTGTTGCTGGAATTCATACTCACATTTGCTCATATTCACATACTCAAAGATCAAGTTTGACCAAAAGTTGACCAGATTTAACTACGGTTGACATGAGTTGACTAGTATCAAATTTTTTTTGAAATAATTAAACGAAATTATTTAATTAAATGGAATAGTTACTTCTAATTAATTAAACAAAGTTATTTAATTAAATGAGAAGCCATTCCTAATTAATTAAATAAAGTTATTTAATTAAATAAGAAAAGTGTCTCTAATTAATTAAAGATTATTTAATTAAATAGAAAAAGTAATTATGAGAACATATCTCATTTTATTAAATTAAATATTTCAACAAAATCTCTCTTTAGTTTAAAAGGGGAAATTTCCAGTTCACTATTGATAAAAAATGAGTTAAATCAGTTAACTCTTTTTTCTACTCAAATTGAATCAGTTAACTCCTTATTTTATTCAAATTAAATCTGTTAACTCCCTTTATGACTGAACTTGAATTTTAATCCTGACCGTTAATTGAAATCGATCTCAAATGTTGATGAATTCCAAAAAAGTCTATTTAAGAGACCCTCATCTCTTCATTTTGAAAGGTAGAATGAGAATTTGCATCGAATTGTTGATGGAATTCATACTCACATTTGTTCACATTCACATATGCAAAGATCAAGTTTGACCAAAAGTTGACTAGATTTAACCACGATTGACTTGAGTTAACTAGTTTCGAGAATAATTTTGAAATAATTAAATGAAATTATTTAATTAAATCGAGTACTTACTTCTAATTAATTAAAAAAAGTTATTCAATTAAATGAGAAGCCATTCCTAATTAATTAAATGAAGTTATTTAATTAAATAAGAAAATTGTCTCTAATTAATTAAAGTTTATTTAATTAAACTAAAAATTTAATTATGAGAGCATATCTCATTTTATTAAATTAAATATCTCAACAAAATCTCTCTTCAGTTGGAACAAGAAAATTTCCAGTTCACTATTGATAAAAAATGAGTTAAATAAGTTAACTCTTTTTTCTACTCAAATTGAATCAAATAGCTTTTTATTTTACTCAAATTAAATCTGTTAAGTCCATTTAATTTTGAAATCTCCTTTTATGACTGAACTTCACCTTTAATCCTGACCGTTGGTTGAAATCGATCTCAACTGTTGATGAACTCCAGGAAAAATCTATTTAAGAGACCCTCATCTCTTCATTTTGAAAGGTTGAATTAGAATTTGCATCGAATTGTTGCTGGAATTCATACTCATATTTGATCATATTCACATACGCAAAGATCAAGTTTGACCAAAAGTTGACTAGGTTTAACCACGGTTGACTTGAGTTGAGTAGTTTCGAAAAGAATTTTGAAATAATTAAAAGAAATTATTTAGTTAAATAGAAAAAGTAATTATGTGAGCATATCTCATTTTTAAAAATTAAATATCTCAACAAAATCTCTCTTCAGTTTTAAAAAAAAAAAATTTAGTTCACTATTGATAAAAAATGAGTTAAATCAGTTAACTTCTTTTTCTACTCAAATTGAATAAGTTAACACCTTATTTTACTCAAATTAAATCTATTAACTTAGTTTAATTTGGAAATCTCCCTTTATGACTAAACTTCACCTTTAATCTTGACCATTGATTGAAATCCATCTCAACTATTGATGAATTCTATAAAAGTTTATTTAAGAGACCATCATCTCTTCATTTTGAAACGTTGAATGAGAATTTGCATCGAATTGTTGTTGGAATTAATACTCACATTTGCTCATATTCACATACGCAAAGATCAAGTTTGACCAAAAGTTGACAAAATTTAACCACGGTTGAGTTGAGTTGACTAGTTTCGAAAATAATTTTGAAATAATTAAATGAAATTATTTAATTAAATGAAGTACTTACTTCTAATTAATTAAACAAAGTTATTTAATTAAATGAGAAGCCATTCCTAACTAATTAATTGAAGTTATTTAATTAAATAAGAAAAGTGTCTCTAATTAATAAAAGATTATTTAATTAAATAGAAAAAGTAATTATGAGAGCATATCTCATTTTATTAAATTAAATACCTTAACAAAATCTCTCTTCAATTCAAAAAGGGAAATTTCCAGTTCACTATTGATAAAAAATGAGTTAAATGAGTTAACTCATTTTTCTACTCAAATTGAATCAGTTAACTTTTTATTTTACTCAAATTAATTTTTTTAACTCCCTTTAATTTGGAAATCTCCCTTTATGACTGAACTTCACCTGTAACCCTGACCGTTGATTGAAATTGATCTCAACTATTGATGAGTTCTAGGAAAGTCTATTTAAGAGACCGTCATCTCTTCATTTTAAAAGGTTGAATGAGAATTTGTATCGAAATGTTGCTGGAATTCATACTTACATTTGCTCATATTCACATACGTAAAGATCAAATTTGACCAAAACTTGACCAGATTTAACCACGGTTGACTTGAGTTGACTAGTTTTGAAATTTTTTTTGAAATAATTAAATGAAATTATTTAATTAAGTGAAGTACTTACTTCTAATTAATTAAACAAAGTTATTTAATTAAATGAGAAGCCATTGTTAATTAATTAAATGAAGTTATTTAATTAAATAAGAAAAGTGTCTCTAATTAATTAAAAATTATTTAATTAAATAGAAAAAGTAATTATGAGAGTATATCTCATTTTATTAAATTAAATATCTCAAAAAAATCTCTCTTTAGTTCAAAAAGAGAAATTTCTAGTTCACTATTGATAAAAAATGAGTTAAATCAGTTAACTCCTTTTTCTACTCAAATTGAATCAGTTAACTCCTTATTTTACTCAAATTAAATCTATTAACTCTCTTTGATTTGGAAATCTCCCTTTATGACTAAACTTCACCTTTAATCCTAACCATTGATGGAAATCGATCTCAACCATTGATGAATTTCAGAAAAGTCTATTTAAGAGACCCCCATCTCTTCATTTTGAAAGGTTGAATGAGAATTAGCATCGAATTGTTGCTGAAATTCATACTCGCATTTTCTCATATTCACATACGCAAATATCAAGTTTGATCAAAAGTTAACCAGATTTAACCACAGTTGACTTGAGTTGACTAGTTTTGAAAAGAATTTTAAAATAATTATTTAATTAAATGAAGTACTTACTTCTAATTAATTAAACATAGTTATTTAATTAAATGAGAAGTCATTCTTAATTAATTAAATGAAGTTATTTAATTAAATAAAAAAAGTGTTTCTAATTAATAAAGATTAATTTAATTAAATAAAAAAAGTAATTATGAGAGTATATCTCATTTTATTAAATTAAATATCTCAACAAAATCTCTCTTTAGTTCAAAAAGGAAAATTTCCAGTTCACTATTGATAAAAAAATGAGTTAAATCAATTAACTCCTTTTTCTACTCAAATTGAATCAGTTAACTCCTTATTTTACTCAAAATAAATCTATTAACTCTCTATAATTTGGAAATCTCCCTTTATGACTAAACTTCACGTTTAATCTTGACCGTTGATGAAAATCGATCTCAACCGTTGATGAATTCTAGTAAAGTCTATTTAAGAGACCCTCATCTCTTCATTTTGAAAAGTTGAATGAGAATGTGCATCGAATTGATGCTAGAATTCATACTCACATTTGCTCATATTCACATACACAAAGATCAAGTTTAATCAAAAATTGACTAGATTTAACCACGGTTGACTTGAGTTGACTAGTTTGGAAAAGAATTTTGAAATAATTAAACGAAATTATTTAATTAAAGGGAGTACTTACTTCTAATAAATTAAACAAAATTATTTAATTAAATGAGAAGCCATTTCTAATTAATTAAATGAAGGTATTTAATTAAATAAGAAAAGTGTCTCTAATTAATTAAAGATTATTTAATTAAATAGGAAATGTAACTATGAGAGCATATCTCATTTTATTAAAATAAATATCTCAACAAAATCTCTCTTCATTTCAAAAAGGGAAATTTCCAGTTCACTATTGATCAAAAATGAGTTAAATTAGTTAACTCTTTTTTCTACTCAAATTGAATCAGTTAACTCCTTATTTTACTCAACTTAAATCTGTTAACTGCCTTTAATTTGGAAATCTCTCTTTATTATTGAACTTCACCTTTCATCCTGATCGTTGACTGAAATCGATCTCAACCGTTGATGAATTCCATGAAAGTCTATTCGAGAGACCCTCATCTCTTCATTTTAATAGGTATAATGAGAATTTGCATCGAATTGTTGCTGGAATTCATACTCACATTTGCTCCTATTGACATACGCAAAGATCAAGTTTGATGAAAAGTTGATCAAAGTTAACCATGCTTGACTTGAGTTAACTAGTTTCTAAAATAAGTTTGAAACAATTAAACAAAATTATTTAATTAAATGGAGTACTTACTTCTAATTAATTAAACAAAGTTATTTAATTAAATGAGAAGCCATTTGTAATTAATTAAATGAAGTTATTTATTAAAATAAGAAAAGTGTCTCTAATTAATTAAAGATTATTTAATTAAATAGAAAACGTAATTATGAGAGCATATCTCATTTTATTAAATTAAATATCTCAACAAAATCTCTATTCAGTTCAAAAAGGGAAATTTCCAGTTCACTATTGATAAAAAATGAGTTAAATCAGTTAATTCTTTTTTCTACTCAAATTGAATCAGTTAACTCCTTATTTTACTCAAATTAAATCTGTTACCTCCTTTTAATTTGGAAATCTCCCTTTATGACTGAACTTCACCTTTAATCCTGACCGTTGATTGAAATCAATCTCAACCATTGATGAATTCCAAGAAAGTCTATTTAAGAGACCCTCATCTCTTCATTTTGAAAGGTTGAATGAGAATTTGCATCGAATTGTTGCTGAAATTCATACTCACATTTGCTCATATTCACATACGCAAAGATCAAGTTTGACCAAAAGTTGATCAGATTTAACCATGGTTGACTTGAGTTGACTAGTTTTGAAAAAAAATTTGAAATAAATAAATGAAATTATTTAATTAAATAGAGTACTTACTTCTAATTAATTAAACAAAGTTATTTAATTAAATGAGAAGCATTTCCTAATTAATTAAATGAAGTTATTTAATTAAATAATAAAATTGTCTCTAATTAATAAAAAATTTAGTTAAATAGAAAAAGTAATTATGAGAGCATATCTCATTTTATTAAATTAAATATATCAACAAAATCTCTCCTCAGTTCAAAATGAGAAATTTCTGGTTCACTATTGATAAAAAATGAGTTAAATCAGTTAACTCTTTTTTCTACTCAAATTGAATCAGTTAACTCCTTATTTTACTCAAATTAAATCTGTTACCTCCCTTTAATTTGGAAATCTCCTTTTATGACTGAACTTCACCTTTAATCCTGACTGTTGATTAAAATCAATCTCAACAATTGATGAATTCGGAAAGTCTATTTAAGAAAACCTCATCTCTTCATTTTGAAAGGTTGAATGAGAATTTGCATCGAATTGTTGCTAGAATTCATACTCACATTTGCTCATACTGACATACGCGAATATCAAATTTGACCAAAAGTTCACCAAATTTAACCACGGTTGACTTGAGTTGACTAGTTTTGAAAAGAATTTTGAAATAATTAAACGAAATTATTTAATTAAATGGAGTACTTACTTCTAATTAATTAAGCAAAGTTATTTAATTAAATGAGAAGCCATTCCTAATTAATTAAATTAAGTTATTTTATTAAATAAGAAAAGTGTCTCTAATTAATTAAAGATTATTTAATTTAATAGAAAAAGTAATTATGAGAGCATATCTCATTTTATTAAATTAAATATGTCAACAAAATCTCTCTTCAGTTCAAAAAGGGAAATTTTCAGTTCACTATTGATAAAAAATGAGTTAAATGAGTTCAATCCTTTTTCTACTCAAATTGAATCAGTTAACTTTTTATTTAACTTAAATTAAATCTGTTAACTCCGCTTAATTTGGAAATCTTCCTTTATGACCGAACTTCACCTTTAATTTTGACCGTTGATTGAAATCGATCTCAACCGTTCATGAGTTCCAAGAAAGTCTATTTAAGAGACCCTCATCTTTTCATTTTGAAAGGTTGAATGATAATTTGCATCAAATTGTTGATGGAATTCATACTCACATTTCCTCATATTCACATATGGAAAGATCAAGTTTGACCAAAAGTTGACTAAATTTAAGTACGGTTGATTTCAATTGACTAGTTTAGAAAAAAAAATTTAAATAATTAAACGAAATTATTTGATTAAATCGAGTGCTTACTTCTAAATAATTAAACAAAGTTATTTAATTAAATGAGAAGCCATTCCTAATTACTTAAATGAAGTTATTTAATAAAATAAGAAGAGTGTCTCTAATTAATAAAAGATTATTTAATTAAATAGAAAAAGTAATTATGAGAGCATATTTCATTTTATTAAATTAAATATCTCAACAAAATCTCTCTTCAGTTCAAAAAGGGAAATTTTCAGTGTACTATTGATAAAATATGACTTAAATCAGTTAACTCTTTTTTCTACTCAAATTGAATCAGTTAACTCCTTATTTTACTCAAATTAAATTTGTTAACTCCCTTTAATTTGAAAATCTCCCTTTATGACTGAACTTCACCTTTAATCCTGACCGTTGATTGAAATCGATCTCAACCATTGATAAATTCCAAGAAAGTCTATCTAAGAGACCCTCATCTCTTCATTTTGAAAGGTTCAATGAGAATTTGCATCGAATTGATGCTAGAATTCCTACTCACATTTGCTCATATTCACATACGCAAAGATCAAGTTTGACCAAAAGTTGACCAGATTTAACCACAGTTGACTTGAGTTGACTAGTTTTGAAAAGAATTTTGAAATAATTAAATGGAATTATTTAATTAAATAGACTACTTACTTCTAATTAATTAAACAAATTTATTTAATTAAATGAGAAGCCATTCCTAATTAATTAAATGAAGTTATTTAATTAAATAAGAAAAGTGTCTCTAATTAATTAAAGATTATTTAATTAAATGAAAAAAGTAATTATGAGAGCATATCTCATTTTATTAAATTAAATCTCTCAACAAAATCTCTCTTAAGTTCAAAAAGGAAAATTTTCAGTTCACTATTGATAAAAAATGAGTTAAATCAGTTAACTCCTTTTTCTACTCAAATTGAATCAGTTAACTCTTTATTTTTTTCAAATTAAATTTGTTAACTCCCTTTAATTTGGAAATATCCCTTTATGACTGATCTTCACCTTTAATCCTGACCAGTGTTTGAAATCGATCTCAACCGTTGATGAATTCTAGGAAAGTCTATTTAAGAGACCCTCATCTCTTCATTTTGAAAGTTTGAATGAGAATATGAATTGAGTTGTTGCTGGATTTCATACTCACAGTTGCTCATATTCACATATGCAAAGATCAAGTTTGACAAAAAGTTGACCAGATTTAACCATGGTTGACTTGAGTTGACTAGTTTTGAAAAGAATTTTAAAATAATTAAATAAAATTATTTAATTAAATAGAGTACTTACTTCTAATTAATTAAACAAAGTTATTTAATTAAATGAGAAGCCATTCGTAATTAATTAAATGAAGTTATTTAATTAAATACGAAAAGTGTCTCTAATTAATTAAAGATTATTTAATTAAATAGAAAAAGTAACTATGAGAGCATATCTCATTTTATTAAATTAAATCTCTTAACAAAATCTCTCTTCAGTTCAAAAAGAGAAATTTCCAATTCAGTATTGATAAAAAATGAGTTAAATCAGTTGACTCCTTTTTCTACTCAAATTGAATCAGTTAACTCCTTATTTTACTCAAATTAAATCTGTTAACTCCCTTTAATTTGGAAATCTCTATTTATGACTGAGCTTCACGTTTAATTCTGACCGCTGATTAAATCGATCTCAACCGTTGATAAATTCCAAGAAAGTATATTTAAGAGACCCTCATCTCTTTATTTTGAAAGGTTGAATGAGGGTTTGCATCGAATTGTTGTTGGAATTCATACTCACATTTGTTCATATTCACATACGCGAAGATCAAGTTTGACCAAAAGTTGACCAGATTTAACCGCAGTTGACTTCAGTTGACTAGGTTCAAAAAAAAATTTGAAATAATTAAACAAAATTATTTAATTAAAAGAAGTACTTATTTCTAATTAATTAAACAAAGTTATTTAATTAAATGAGAAGCCTTACCTAATTAATTAAATGAAGTTATTTAATTAAATAAGAAAATTATCTCTAATTAATTAAATATTATTTAATTAAATAGAAAAAGTAATTATGAGAGCATATCTCATTTTATTAAATTAAATATCTCAACAAAATCGCTCTTTAGTTCAAAAAGGAAAATTTTTAGTTCACTATTGATCAAAAATGAGTTAAATCAATTGACTCCTTTCTCTTCTCAAACTAAATCAGTTAACTCCTTATTTAACTCAAATTAAATCTGTTAACTCCCTTTAATTTTGAAATCTCCCTTTATGACTGAACTTCACCTTTAATCCTGACCGTTGATTGAAATCAATCTCAACCATTGATGAATTCCAGGAAAGTCTATTTAAGAGACCCTCATGACTTCATTTTGAAAGGTTGAATGAGAATTTGCATTGAATTGTTGTTGGAATTCATACTCGCATTTGCTCATATTCACATACGCAAAGATCAAGTTTGACCAAAAGTTGATCAGATTTAACCACGGTTGACTTGAGTTGAATAGTTTCGAAATTTTTTTTGAAATAATTAAACAAAAATATTTAATGAAATGGAGTACTTACTTCTAATTAAATAAACAAAATTATTTAATTAAATGAGAACCCATTCTTAATTAATTAAATAAAGTTATTTAATTAAATAAGAAAAGTGTCTTTAATTAATTAAAGATTATTTAATTAAATAGAAAATGTAATTATGAGAGCATATCTCATTTTATTAAATTAAATATCTAAACAAAATCTCTCTTCAGTTCAAAAAGGGAAATATCTAGTTCACTATTGATGAAAAATGAGTTAAATCAGTTGACTCTTTTCTCTACTCAAATTGAATTAGTTAACTCCTTATTTTACTCAAATTAAATCTGTTAACTCTCTTTAATTTTTAAATCTCCCTTTATGACTGAACTTCACCTTTAATCCTGACCATTGATTGAAATCGATCTCAACCATTGATGATTTTTAGGAAAGTATATTTAAGAGACCCTCATGTCTTCATTTTGAAAGGTTGAATGAGAATTTGCATCAAATTTTTACTAGAATTCACACTCACATTTGCTCATATTGACATACGCAAAGATCAAATTTGACCAAAAGTTGACCAGATTTAACCATGGTTGACTTGAGTTGACTAGTTTGAAATTTTTTTTTGAAATAATTAAACGAAATTATTTAATTAAATGGAGTACTTACTTCTAATTAATTAAACAAAGTTATTTAATTAAATGAGAAGCCATTCCTAATTAATTAAATGAAGTTATTTAATTAAATAAGAAAAGTGTCTCTAATTAATTAAATAGAAAAAGTAATTATGAGAGCATGTCTCATTTTATTAAATTAAATATCTCAACAAAATCTCTCTTCAGTTCAAAAATGGAAATTTCTAGTTCACTATTGATGAAAAATGAGTTAAATGAGTTGACTCCTTTCTCTACTCAAATTGAATCAGTTAACTCCTTATTTTACTCAAATTAAATCGGTTAACTCCTTTTAATATGGAAATCTCCTTTTATGATTGAACTTCACCTTTAATCCTGACCGTTGATTGAAATCAGTCTCAACCATTGATGAGTTCTAAGAAAGTCTATTTAAGAGACCCTCATCTCTTCATTTTGAAAGGTTGAATGAGAATTTGCATCGAATTGTTGCTAGAATTCATACTCACATTTGCTCATATTCACATACGCAAAGATCAAGGTTGACCAAAAGTTGACCAGATTAAACCACGGTTGAGTTGAGTTGACTAGTTTCGAATTTTTTTTTGAAATAAGTAAATGAAATTATTTAATTAAATGGAGTACTTCTAATTAATTAAACAAAGTTATTTAATTAAATGAGAAGCCATTCCTAATTAATTAAATGAAGTTATTTAATTAAATAAAAAAAGTGTCTCTAATTAATTAAAGATTATTTAATTAAATAGAAAAATTAATTATGAGAACATATCTCATTTTATTAAATTAAATATCTCAACAAAATCTCTCTTCAGTTCAAAAAGGGAAATTTCCAGTTCACTATTGATAAAAAATGATTTAAATCAGTTGACTCTTTTCTCTACTCAAATTGAATTAGTTAGCTCCTTATTTTACTCAAATTAAATCTGTTAACTCCCTTTAATTTGGAAATCTCCCTTTATGACTGAACTTCACCTTTAATCTTGACCGTTGATTGAAATCGATCTCAATTGTTGATGAATTTCAGGAAAGTCTATTTAAGAGACCCTCATCTCTTCATTTTGAAAGGTTGAATGAGAATTTGCATCGAATTGTTGCTGAAATTCATACTCACATTTTGTAATGCCCCGCCCGGAGATCCTTGGAAATAAGGATTCAAATCAAGCCAAGATATTTTTTTTTACAAGTATGAATGCACAAGGCAACATCATACAAGGATCACAAAGATCGCAATGGAAGACTTCAACACAATCTCGACAACCAATGAATCTCAGAATGCCACTACCCAACTGACACACCCAAACAAAAGCCAACAACCACCACAACAAGATGAGGGCACAAGAAATGACCACTCATCAACAAAACACCAAGTTGGGGTAAAATGCAAAATCCTAAAATTTGGCTAAGCCTGAAATTGTGAAGCCCTTAAAATTGGCTAAGTCTAGATTTTTGAAGCCCTAAAATTTCTTAGAATCCATAACTTATCTCCGAGAGGTCTGAAACCTATCTCAAACGATTTGTTGCATATATTAAAATATATCTTAAGTATAAGAACTTATACTTAAATGATATATTTTAAACCCCTAGGAAATCTGTTTTGAACCTGGAAGGTGTAAAAACCTAAAGGGTATCCAAAATCAACTTTCAAACTTTGATCCGACAAGGCTAGATAGCCCCTATTTCTCACACGAGAAAGAAAACTAGTCTCGAGTTTCGCGTGAGATCTTTCACCGCTTCGCGCGAGGATTCCCTGCGCGCTGCGCGAAGATTTACATTCCCGTGCAAGAAGTTTATTCTTTCGCATGAGGAAGAATCAGTCTCGCATGGGAAGAAACAGTCTCGCATGATGAAGAAACAGTCTTGCATGAGGAAAATACAATTTTGCACGAGGAAACAAATTAGCATGACACAAAACAAAAATAAAAAGCTAAACAAACAAGGAAACCTCCACACCAGGGAGTACCAGATTCACATAAATCGAGGAATGAACACTCGAGAGCACTAACAACAAGGAAAGAGGAACATCTAACTATCTAAAACATAAAAGCAAAGCACATACTGAAATAAACATCGCAATGAACAAAAATACATTTCAGAACTAAACAACCAAATAAGTGCGCGGTTCCTCCCAACCGTTAATAGCATCATAAGACCATTGTGGATCCTAGCCATCCCTCACGCGTAACATCCCAAGCCACCGACCAGATTGTCAGTACTGTTGTAATAGGGATGTCACTACTAAAACATGCAACAATATAAGCATAAAGAAATCTAACATGCTAGTAGTAAAGCATAAGATAATCCTACAGTATATAACATCTCCTATTACATGCTAAACAACAATAAGTAACAGATATACTACTAAATCAAATAACATCATCTGATTATATGCTAACCATCATGATAAGGGAATACATCAAACAAACTAACATCATCTAAACATGATATCCAAGAATTCCAATGAAAGCATAAATCACAAGAAAGCATACTCTGGAACCCGAAGTACCAAGTGAAAACATCTAGCAATGGTCACACTAGGATAAGAGACCATCTCTATACACCAGTCCCTAGCAGTGGTGAAGGTAGCTATGCCTCCCAACCACGTGGCACCCATAGGTCCACACCCGCTGTGCTAATCGAGATAATGATCCAACCACAAACACACAAAAATCACAACGTCCATGGCTAACACTCATGCCAGACAGTATGATGGTTGCAACCAAGAACTTAAGATAATGCCAGGAGTACAGGTCCTGGTCAGACACTCAATAGGCTACTATGTAGGGACTAACATCATGGAGAGTCACTTGGCATCAAAAAGCCCAAGCTAGGACTTGCGCAGATTCAACATCCCTCAATAGAAAGGCTCTTGCACCTCAAACCTTTTTATTATCTTAAGTTTTATTACCAATCACACATTTTATTTAATTTTAACTTAATTAAAGCTTCCTTCGCCAACCCTCTGGGCACAATGATCACCATGCTGCGAGGTAGAAGCCCCCTCCATATGCTACCCTACCCTACCCATGCTGATCCTATGACAAGTGCCCGTGGGCATGCATACTCCCATCCCAACCCCAATGATCATAACTTACGGCAAATCCATGAAAGATCGAGCCTCGCAAGTCACCCAAAAAATGTACACGTACGTACTCGTGTGTGGCACACCACCATCACGAAGATCATAACACAAGGACAGGAATGAGAACACAATGCAAAGAAAACACCCAACTGAAAGCAACATGGGAAGGACAGATTCTACATGAATCCCAAAGCCAATAAAATCATACATCATGAAATCACTCAACCGGCCTCAATTCGAGAGTATGGATTTTACACAAATCCCAATGATGTAACAAGACCAAACATCGTGAACTCACTCAACCGGCCTCAATCCGAGAGTATGGATTCTACACGAATCCTAGCATTCACGAAACAAAAGCAAAGGTCCCAAAAGAAACCATAACAAGTATAAAATCACTCAACCGAAGACAACGTCATGAGTACGGATGCAACATGCATCCCAATGCAACATAAAAGTGCAAAAGTGGTCTGACTAGTATCTAAATGGATCATCAAGGCCACGACCCACATTGTGCCAAGAAAACCCAAGAAAATAGGGTGGCACACAAAATGAGGTAAAAACTCCAAAAATTTGAAAAACTTCAAAATTAAAACCCATTTGGCCTTTGGGTTCAAAAACCCCAAAAATCCAAAAATAAATGAAATCAGACACCGTATGCAAAAATAACCAGCATAACGGTGTAAAATTCCAAACCCTCATCCCAAAAAATAGGGAAAATGTTCATACCCGCCCAACCGGGTAGAACTAGCATACAGAAATGAAGGGGAACACTAGTTCTCAGCCTCCAAACAAATGGCTACCAAAAACAGAAGCAAAAATGGAGCAGAAATAATAAAATAGGAAAGCCCTACCTCACAGCCAAAAGGGCACAATGGGAATCTAAACTATAAAATAAATATCCTACAGAAGTAGCTGAAAATTGTGGCAATCCAAAGTTTCCCCGAGCTGGATTCAACGAGCCCAACCTCGCGATGATTCCATGCCCGTAGCTCCCACAACGAACAAAACAGTAAGTCCTCATGAAGAGGATTTTGGGTTTTACTCTCCAACTTTCCAATTTGAAAGTGAGACGTGAGGAATTAAATTCCTTTTTGGATATTTATTCACTTTTTAGGTGAATAATCGATTAGGGCATTTAACCAGCCAATCCAGTTAAACCTTGAATCGAACCAAACAAAAACAGGCTATTCCTATAAATAGGAATTCATCTATGGCAAAGCTACCAGAAATTAAAATAAAAAAATTAAAAAGCCCAAAAACCCAAAAACACATAAATCTCCTCAATAACTTTCGCGACAAAGCGAAACTCTAAATGCACAGACACGCTTACTGGTCTAATCACATAATGCAAATGAGTTCAAATTTAATAATCACTGAAAGGTTTAAATTAAACATTTAATTAAGGATACATCGACCATACAAATGCGACATTGGTAAAATATGAATGGCTGGATCACTAACTCTATGTGCCACTGCTAGGGATATAATCCTACACACTAAACAACATGATCAAGTGCAATTGCATATAATAACATAGCCAAAGCAATAAATGCATTCAATCACCTAATTTAACCATTTATTTAATTATATTAAAATAATCTGTTTACATCACTCATGTTCGCAAAAGGCATAGCAACGCAGGAATGAAGTAAATAACCATAGCATTAAATCCATCATATAGCGAAATCCGAGGTATGTCCAAATACGAGATAACTAGATAACCAGATATCATCATAAAAAACACTGTCATCTTAAAATGGTATCATCATGCAATATGATTAACTGAACAACATAGTAGTCTAATATCTATGATACTGGAATCAAAGAGTAACATTTGACCCTTGGGTCCTCTCAAATGTAAACATAACATGAGTAACAAATATCTCTCTAATCATAAATATAACAAGGTAAATGTCTGCAACACATAACCAAAGAATCCAACAAGAATAATCCATTTCTAATCACTTAAGCATTTAATAATGATTGATTACTCTGCATTAAAAAGGCATTTAAAACACAAAAGAAAAAAAAGCCATAAACATGACTAACCACTGCTACAGGTACCCAGTCCAGTGTAGCATGCTAATAAAACATAGTGCAATCTTTGCACACATCTCAAGGTAATCACGAAACAACCTCATGATACCACATCAATCCTGGTAACCACTGGCACAAACCTCAGTGAACCAAAAATCACATCATAATCTCAAAGATCAGTCAAAAGCATAATCAAAGCAACTGATATAGAAACATAAATCCAAACACCTCAATGGTGTAGACCACTCAGGGTCACAATCATGATCCATCACAACAAAAGATCAGCAAGGTTGCATCCATCAGGACGACTTACAAAATTCAAATGTGAGAGGCACTACACATTTGCTCATATTCACATATGCAAAGATCAAGTATCAGAGCCCGCATTTCTACATTGGGAGCTCTGGGTATTTTGGAAAAACTAGAACTATGAACTATTAAGTGTAACTTCCAAACTTGATCTAGGTGAATTGAAATAGGACTCAAACTGTTACTTGAATATTTTTCATACTTCAACACTTAGTTTCAAAGCTGAAAATTTTACTTAAACCTAGATATAGAATTGAACTTAGTACCTTGTACTATTGTAGGATGGTATCTGGGACTAGGTCTTCTATTAGAGGCCATGGTAGAGGCCGTGGTCGTGGTAGAGCTATCAGTGTCCATGAGTCTGCCCATGAGGGATCGGCTCATGTAGAGAGCAGGGAAGAGCACTCTAGTAGGCAGCAGGAAGAGAGCCGTAGAGAGGACCAAGCTAAGTCTGAGGAGGTCAGTTTGAGGTAGATAATGCAAACTATTCTAGAACATCTACCTCCTATTCAAGAATAGCCTAAAGTGCATCAGACAGAACAAGAGCATTGACCCAGATCTAGAAGTCCTTGGAAGGAACATCAGAGGTCCATTGTGTCCACTCAGATGAAAGATCTTTCAAGATCCAAGGTTAAGCCTTTCAATGGGCAAGGTTCTGGTTATGTGGCCGAGTAGTGGCTTATTTCCCTCGATAGGATTTTTTCCATGCAGGAGTTCGACAACAATGTTAAGGCAAGATTTGCGATCACTAATTTAGAGAATTTTGGGGCCACTTGGTGGACGATAGAGGAGAAGAAGTTGGGAATTGATATGAGCAGTGTTACATGGGAGTTATTCCTAGAGAATTTCCGTGAATGATTCCTACCAGAGGAATGGAAACAAAAAAGGGTTGGTGAATTTCATAATCTTAGACAATACACTTTGTCAGTGACCGAGTATGAGCATAAGTTTTATAAGCTTATGCCTTTTTCAGGGTTCAGTGAAAATTCTGCTCAATTGACACAACATTTTATTAGGGGTTTGAATAACCGTATTATTGGGAGAGTTAAGGTATTTGAGCCAAAAACCCTCAAGGATGCGGTGCATCAAGCTATCCTTGTTGAGAAAAGTGTTAACCTTGGTCAAGGTGGTTTTGTAGGAGTGCCAGGGACATCAGGATCTAAAAGAAACTACAATTCAAGTGGTAACAAGAAAGAAACAGTATCAGCAGTAGTCTCAATAGACACAACAACATAAGGGATCAGATTCTCAAGCTCAAGGCGGTGGGAAATGTGCTAACACCAAGAACAACCGCAATGCTCAACGCAATAAACAGAATCAGTCCAATCAGCCAGCTCAGAGTAGCCAGTCTTTTGTGAGCATGAACAGTCACCAGAAATCAAATGTACCACCTATGGGAAGAGGTTCTGGAAAAAATACGGAATGCTTTTCATGTGGTCAGATTGGACATTATGCAGCTTAGTGTCCTCAGCGAGCACCTTAGTTTTTAGGACCTAGACCTACCATTTCAGAGCCTACAGTTGGTGATGCAGGTAGAGCTCATAGAGTTTTTGTAGCAGTTGATCAGTGTCAGGAAGATCATCAGGGAACAATGGTTGAGACCACAGGTGCTATTAGAGATATATCTCTTTCAATATTGTTTGATTCAGGAGCTACAGATTCATTTATTTCACCATCTATAGTTTCTAAGTGTAAGCTGGATGCGGTGAAGCAAGATCGTGGTTGGCAAGTGGAACTAGCCTCAGGCATTAAGGTCTCCACAGATTCTATAGTTCATAAGTGTGGGCTTAGCTTACGAAGCATTGATACTGCAGTGGATCTTCAAATCATATGACTTGGTTACTATGATGTGGTTTTAGGCATGGACTGGCTTGGATCTCATAGAGCCAATATAGATTGCAAGAAGAAGATTATTATGTGCCAAGATGACCAAGCGAATGATGTGCAGATAGTTGGGTTACCGAGGCCTATATATCTGCGGATAATTTTTGCTATGCAATTGAAGTGAAGTTTCGAGAAGGGATGTCAGATACTTGCTGTTATGGTAAATGATCTTGATGAAGAAGATCCCATGAGGGAGACTTTAGATCACCAGATTTTGTAGGAGTAAGCAGATGTTTTTTCCAAGTGAGATTCCAGGCATGCCTCTGAAGAGGCACTTTGACTTTAGTATTGATCTAATTCCTGGAGTGGAGCCTATCTCTAAAGCTCCTTATCACATGACAACACAGGAATTGGATGAGCTACGTCTTCAGCTAGAGGAACTTCTGGCCAAAGGGAGCATTCAACCTAGTGTATCACCATGGGGAGCTCCAGTGCTCTTTGTGAAGAAGAAAGATGGTTCTTTGCACCTTTGTATTGACTATAGACAGTTGAATAAGGTGAGTATAAAGAATAGGTATCCTTTACCTAGGATCAATGACTTATTCGATCAGATCAAGGGAGCTACAGTATTCTCCAAGATTGATCTTAAGTCAGGATACCACCAGCTTCACATTAAGGAAGCAGATATTCACAAGACTGCTTTTCAAAATTGTTATGGGTATTATGAGTTCACAGTGGTACCCTTTTGGATTGACTAATGCTCCATCAATTTTTATGAGTTTGATGAATGGTGTGTTCCAATCTTATCTGGACAGGTTTGTACTCGTGTTTCTTGATGACATATTGATATATTCTAAGACTCAGAAGGAGCATGAGGAACACCTGCAGTTGGTTTTGTAGTGTTTGAGGGACAATCAACTTTATGCCAATGCAGCTAAGTGTGAATTCTTCAAAACAGAGATTCACTATTTAGGGCATGTTATTTCAGGTGATGGTATTTTAGTGGATCCTGCAAAGATTCAGGTGATAATAGATTGACCAACACCGACTAATGTTTTAGAGATTCGTAGTTTCATGGGTTTAGCTAGTTATTATCGTAGATTTGTCCAGAACTTCTCTCGGATAGCACATCCTATCACTTCTCTTCAAAGGAAAGGAAAGAAGTTCGTATGGATAGAGAAATATGAGGAAGCTTTCCATAAGCTCAAGGAGCTTTTGACCACTGCACCGATTCTAGCTGTACCTAATCCAGAAGGTGATTTCATGGTATGTATAGATGCTTCTCTCGAAGGGATTGGGGCAATGTTGATGCAGAATGGACGAGTGATTGCGTATGAATCATGCAAGCTCAAGGATCATGAGTTATATTATCCTACACATGATCTTGAGTTAGTGGTAGTAGTTCATGCTTTGACAAGGTGGAGACATTTCTTGTGGGGGCACAGATTTGATCTACATAGCGATCATCGTAGTCTTCAGTACATTTTTACTCGGCCTAATTTGAATGCTCGTCAGAGGCGATGGATGGAGTTTCTATGCGAATAAGATTTTCAGGTTAAGTACATTTAGGGTAAGGAGAATGTGGTGGTGGATGCTTTGAGTCGCAGGAGACATGTGGCATCATCAATGACTCTTAGTGTGGATTTGAGGAGTCAGATTCTTCAGGTACTTCCTACAGATTCATGGTATCAAGAAGTGTGTAGAGAGATTGATTCAGGAAGATCTTTGGAAGGTAAATTTGCAGGTTACATTCGAGAATTAGATGGTCTTTTAAGACATTTGGGGAGGATTTATGTGCCATTTTTGGCTTAGCTTCACACCTTGATTCTACTAGAAGCCCATCATACACCTTACTTAGCACATCCATCTGTCAAGAAGATGCATGCTGATTTGAGACGTTTGTTCTTTTGGTCTGGGATGAAGCAAGATATTGCTGATTTTGTGGCTAGATGCCTTGAGTGTTAGAGAGTTAAGGCAGAACATCAGCACCCGGCTGGACTTTTGCAGCCTAATCTTATTCCTTCTTGGAAGTGGGATATCATCTCCATGGATTTTATAGTAGGATTACCTATGACAGTTCGATGTCATGATGCTATCATGGTCACCATTGATCGGTTGACTAAGGTGGCGCATTTTTCACTGATTAGGTCTTCCTACACAGCATCTTTTGTAGCTAATGTATTTATGCATAATATTGTGAGATTATATGGTATTCCTAGAAAGATCATTTCTGACATGGATCTTGTATTCACATCTGCATTCTGGACATCGCTGCAGCATGAGCTTGGAGCACAATTAAACTTCAGTTTGGCATATCATCCAGAGACTGATGGTTAGACAGAGAGGGTGAATCAGGTTTGGGAGGATATGTTATGGATGTATGTGATGGATAGGCAGACACATTGGGAGGATTACCTCTACTTAGTGGAGTTTTCTTACAACAACATATATCATAGTTCTATTGGTATGGCACCATTTCAGGCATTATATGGGCATTCTTGTCGTACACCATTGAGTTGGGATAGTCTTGAGGATTGCATCCTGTTGGGTCCTGAGATGCTTCGTGATATGGAGAAACAAGTAGTGTGTATCCGTGAGCACTTGACTATGGCATAGGATAGGCAGAAGAAGTATGCCGATGCTCATAGGATTGATAAGCAGTTTGCTGTGGGTGATAAGGTTTTCTTGAGAGTGTGACCGTGAAAGAGTCTGATCCAATATGGAAAGGGTTCTAAGCTAGCACCTCACTTTGTTGGACCGTTTGAGATTTTGGAGAGGATTGGCCTAGTTGCTTACCACCTTGCTCTACTGCCCAGCCTAGCTCGCATTCATGATGTTTTCCATGTTTCAGTGCTTCGGCAGTATATTCTTGATATTATACATGTTCTTGATTGGAATGCATTGCAGGTAGAGGACGAGCAACTGGCTTTGGAGCTAGTTCGTATTCTGGAGTAGCGGAGGTTGACCCTCATGGGTTGAACCATCGAGTAGGTAAGGGTCCAGTGGGACCCTACTGATGATTCTTCAGCTACTTGGGAGGATGCAGCTAGATTGAGGGATTTATATCCCTACTTGTTTGTAGGCTTCCAAGAGTAAGCCTAACCCAAGGGGGGGGTGGATGTAGTGCCTACCCTCGTTCACATCTTTTTTGGACATTGTTAATATTATCAGACTATGATAGACTAGTTTTATGTTGATAGATTAGTGGTATTGTTTTGACATTATCAGACATTATGTTATGGATTCAATGGTTATAAGATGAGATCATTTAGACTTTACATTTCATGCATACATGATGATCATTATATTGTTTTCAGTTATTATTGATGATTAGATGGATGATTTATTATCTTATGTGTTTTATTATGGATACTTACCCCATACTTGAATGTGTATGGTGTGTGTGTTTTCTTATTGTATGGCATTTCTGATGTGGTTAAGGAAGGGAGTCGTAGTCACCTACTTAGTCAGGATCTACATGATGCACCACTTTCTGCCATTGTCTATTTAGCTTAGCATTATAAATATTGTATGTACATGCATGATTTTTCTGCAGGTTGCAAGTACCGGGTATCGACTTCCCTAAATTGCCAGGATGAGCGTACCCTATTATACTATCTCAATGATAAGAGAAGGGAGATAAATTCTCAAGTCCAAATCCCAAACCCTTAAACCAATTATCCTAGTGAGGTAGGACAAGTATCTGGATATTTTATCCACCGAATGTGTCGGATGACATAATTCATGATTTTTAACCCTTTAGACTGATTTTGAGTGATTTGCTCTATGATGAGTTTTCATATTCTATCTTGGAGGTCTATGGTGAATTATCTATTAATTAAGCCTTAATAAATAGATTTAATTAATAAATTAATGATTTGACGAAATTAATATAAAATATCATGTTATTTGATATTTTGATTATAATTAATTGAATGGGAATTAATTGAGGGAAAAGAATTAAAAGAAAATTAGAAATTAAAATTAAAAATAATAATAAAATAATAATAAAGTAACAAATAAATAATAATAATAAAATTTATAAAGTTAAAATGAAAGTTATAAATATTTAAATAGAAATTATATAAAAAGTAAATTGGAGTTATAAGCTTGCATGGGAATTAACACACTTCTCTATTTCTCATGTGTCAACAACACGAGGGTTAGTGCATCAATTAAGCACATGGTGTCTACAACCCTATGGCTCATCTTGAAGGTTGGAAAAGACCCATGCTTAGTTGGTGACACCTTCCAGCTGTTTCTAGAAGCATTCTAGATGTTTCCTAAAAGCTCTTTATATTCAGGCATTCATAGAAGCTTAGACACAACGTTGAGAGAGCAATTGGAGCACTGGAGGACTTGAGAATTCTGAAGAAGGGAGGAGCTTGCTCTACGGATTTTCTAAGGAAGAGCGATTTAGCATCAGAATCCAGGTAGATTCTTGTGATTTTACTTATGCTATTTTTGCATCATGCATTCCCTGTCTTCTTCGTGTCTTCCATATGTCTTCTGAGAAGTTTCATATTTATATGCATTCTCAATATGGGTAGATTAATTTTATTTGAGAATTTTATATGCATTCATAATTGTAGATATAATCTTTGTGAAAAAAAAAAAAAAACATATATGGTTATATATTTAGATCTGCATACATATACATATATATATGTATATTTATATATATGCATATGTATATATTTATTATGGATCTATTATAAAATTTGATTATATATATATATACATATATATATATATATACACACCTATGTATATTTATATATAATGCACTGAATTGAGCGATTGATAAATCGTAGTGGGAAATTTAATAAATCACATCGCGATCCATATCGCATGAAATAAGTGTATATTATAATGCTGTGGGCACGATTTGTACCCTGCACCTATAAAAGGTAGAGACCTGTCGTCACAAGTCTGCAGCGACAGGAGTACTACATACCCGTTGTCGGTGCAGTGCCTGCGACTGCAGGTACTGCGTACCACAGCAAGAGTTTTGGGGGGGTTTAATTGATGTTAATGTTATGCAAAAAAAAATGTTATGTTAAAATATTTATCAACAATCAATTCACATTGCTATATAATATGGTGTCAATCAAAATTGTTAAATCAATTTTATGAAAACGTATTAATATATTTACATATGTATATATATATATATATATATAATATGTAAATAAGTTATTTATAAATTTAAGTTATTATTATTTGATCAATGATTTATATTGAAGATTTATTTTCATAAAGGTGACTCTTTAATAACTTTCAACTATTTAATAATTTAATTGTTTTAAATGATTAAATAAGGAATTTATAGTTTGGTGGGGGATGTATCAAACAAATATTATAAATTGGAAAATGGATTTTTAATTCTAATAAGGAAAACTTTTATTTATCCAAAACAATATGAGTGTTTCCCCATTCATTCTTCAAACTTGGAAACTTAAACTGAGATCTCTACATTTAAATTCAAGTTGTAAAATCAAAACATGTGTTTACATTGTGTATTCTTTATGCTATTATTTTGAGTTTTGAGTTGACTAGTGTTGACCAGTATAGGATGTCTACCAAAGGCTTGGGGGTTATGTGATTGTGGTGACATGATGATGTTTTAATCTCGATCTTTATAAACCCAACCATGGTTGTGTGATGGAATTCTCTATGTATTGGTTGTGATTACTAATTGTTATAGTAGATATTCTTATGTATGAGACACTTCACTTAACCATTATTTTGGTCATCGATCAGTTATCCTTGGTTTATTTTTTTAGTCGCCATGATGGGACTAAAATGTGGATTTATTCTTGGTGATTTCATGTTGTGACATGTTTGACTCAAACATTTTTGGAGT
The DNA here is from genome assembly GCA_028749045.1 of Cupressus sempervirens. Classification (NCBI taxonomy): domain Eukaryota; kingdom Viridiplantae; phylum Streptophyta; class Pinopsida; order Cupressales; family Cupressaceae; genus Cupressus; species Cupressus sempervirens. Next base: position 117,184,324 of record CM053783.1, read on the forward strand.
CTTCAATTAGTATGATTGAGATATATATTTTGGTTATTGAGAACCATTGGATATTTGATTATTAGTGATACTTCAGTTGCCAATAAAGAGCTATTGCGTTCATGATTTTCTATGGATGTTAGCTCATGGAGATTTGATGCTTTTATGCATATTTGATGATTTTATGATTTATGTTTTGTGATTTTGAGATTTATGAGTCCATGAGCATTAGGGTAGGATATCTGCATGTAGTGACGGGAAGTGGCTTGCAATGGGAGCCAGGGCCCTAAGAGGCTACTAGAGTAACTCATTGTAAGTTGGATTAATAAGTGATAACATTCACACCTAATACTAACTAAATGAGCCTAAAAAGATAATTTTTTTGTTCTCACCCATGCCTTGAGTGCTTGTACAGGTTAGGATGGGAGTAGTGAGATGCATGGTTGCGACCTTGCATTCCATAGTATGCCTCGTCAGAATGAGAGGATACTAGTGGCCACATGAAATTAGTATGGACTCATGGATTTTAGCTAACTGCTAAGATAACTTGTACATGATAATTGTGATGACACTTTTCAGCTTGCATGGTAGGTTCCTACATGTCATTGTGTGCCTCTAGGATTAGATGTCAGATTTTGTGTTTGGATCCTTTGAGTTAGTATACTTTTAGGATTCTTGGACTTATAGAGATATGTGTTATGTTATTTTGATAGCCTATTTGAGACTTGAGATTATCTCTTTAGCATAGTGGGAGTGGACCACTTAGGTACCACGCGGTCGAGTGGTAGTGTATTTTCCACTCTTATCATTTTGAGATTCATTGAGACATCGCGGCTGATGCGTCCCTCATGATAGTGGATATGTATCATTTTTCATTGATGATTAGCATATGTTAGATGATGTTATCTTATGCTTTTATTTGCATGTTAGATTACTTTCTACATATGATGTTGTATATATTAGGAGTGACATTCCTAATATGTAACACCGATGATCTCTTCGGTGATTTGGAATGTTACGCACGGAGGGATGACTAGGATCCACGATGGTCTAATGATGCTATTGACAGTTGGGAGGAACCGTGCACTTAGTTTATTATGTTTGATCTTTATGATGGATGTATATGTTTTTGTATCATGTGATTATCTCTACTTTGATGTATCATGGATTAGAATAGGATGATGTACCTTATTCTATGTATGTATATTTTTTTGAGCTTGTCATACTGTAGTGCTTGCCACTAGTTTGCATTTTTTTATCGTTGCTGAACTCTTTTAGAGCTAGTGTTATGTTGTTGGTTAGCAGCATTCTTTTGAGATTATTAGATATTGTGCTATGGATTCAGTTTATTATGTGATGAGATTACTTAGACTCTACATTTTATGTATGTATGATGATTATTTTTAGTGTTTGCAATTATTGATAATGATTATTACATTGCTTTCAGCTATTAATGATGATTAGTAAGATGATTTATTATCATGTGTTTTCTTATGGATACTTATCCCATACTTGCATGTGTATGGTGTGCGTGTTTGCTTTGCGTGTTTGCTTTTGTATGGTATGTCTGATGTGGTTAAGGAAGGGAGTCGTAGTCACCTACTAGTCAGGATCTACACGATGCACCACTTCCTACCATTTCCTGTTTAGTTTAGTATATATTGTGTTTGTACATGCATAGTTTTTATGCAGGTTGCAGGTACCGGGTATCGACTTGCCTGAATTGCCAGGATGAGCGTACCCTATCATATTATCTTAATGATAAGAGAGGGGAGATGAATTCTCAAGTCTAAATCCCAGCCCTTTAAGCTATTTGTTCTAATTGAAAAATTAGGACAAGTATCTAAGTTGAGTACCCTCCGAATGCGTTAGATGACGTAATTCGTGATTTAAACACTTGGTTTGATTTTGTATGTATTTTGGCTATGATGGGTTTTCATATTTTTACCTTATGAGTCTTTGATGTATTTTCTATTACTTAAGCCTAATTAAGAGATTTAATTAATGGTTTAATTAAATGAAAATTAATATGGTATTTAATATTTATTTTATTTAATTAATTGAAAAATTAATTAAATAAAATAATTAAATTTGAAAATAAAAGTTTAAAGTTTAAATTTGGAATCTGACAATATTTATTTTAATAATAATATATTTGAAGCTCATTTTTAAATAAATGATTAAATAATAATATTATTAAAGCTAATAAATGTTTTAGCAATTAAGTTTTGGGAAATGAAAATTTAAAAGTAGAAAATATATTTAAATTATTAAAAAATTCTAGATTTCATGTGATTAAAATATAAATATATTAAGATTGAAAAGTGGAATTATTAAAGTAAGTGCATGAGATTTAATAAATAAATAAATTAAATTGAAAAAAGTAAAAGTAAATATTATATTAATGATTGTGCATTATTCAAATATTTGCTCACATAGGAGTTTGTGAATTCTCAAGAATTGTCATGTAGACAACACAGGAGTTTGCAACCTAAGAATGCACAAGTTGTCTACACTTAGAAGTTAGCATTTTATTTGAGCACATGGTGTCTACAACCTTAAGACTTATCTAGAAGGTTGGAGAAGACTCATGCTTGGTTGTCATGCTTAGCTTCTAGTTGTTTCTAGAGATACTCTAGATGCATCTTAGAGGCCTTTAAATAGAGGCTCTCCTAGTGTGTTTTGGAAGCTTAAATGAAAGCTGAATGGAAGCTACAAGCTACAAGCTAAAATGGAAGCTTCAAAGCTTATATGCATTGGAGAAGCTCATATGCTCATATATTTTCTACATGCTTCTATGCTTCTTCTAGCACTTCTAGTCACTTGGAGATTTTTGGTTGGCTTGGATCTTGGAGGAATTGCAAATGATGGAGAAGGAAGGGATTTTCTATGGACTCCTGAGGCATGGCAGATTAGCATCAGTGTCCAAGTGCACTTGTGATATTCGCATATTCTCTTTGCACTATTTCTCTTCCTGTCTTCATCATGTCTGTTATATGTATCTGAATACTCTCTGTGATTAAATCTACAATTGGAATCTAGATATGCCATTTGGTTGAGAAGAAAACATTAGAAAGCTTAGATCCAATTAAGGAGAAATTAGATCTAAACGGGTTTGGGTTCGAATTAGATTGACAATGATGATTTCAAATTTATAGTTAAATCTATTAGATGGATTATGATCATATTTAGAGAATAATTATTTTAAAAGAGAGATTCTTATTTAAAAGAATTGGAAAACCCTCTTTATTTAAAAGTTATAAATATGTTCTCTGTAAAAATACATATATGTTCAAATTTGCATATATATATATATATATATATATATATATATATATATATATATATATATATATATATATATATATATATATATATATATATATATATATATATATCTTAAAATAATAGTGCTGAATTACAATCTGTATATGTATACACACACATATATATACATATATACATATATGTATATATATATATATATATATATATATATATATATATAATTGTGTAAACGTTAAATCTGAATATAAATATTGAATTCGAATCGCATGAAAACATTTTAATGAAAAATGTTATATGCGAATCGCTTTTGAATGATATTTAAAAATGTTTATAAAGAAAATTACATGGGAGGGCGGGGTTTACCCCACCCCACCCCTTGTTCCTTTTATTTATGCCGGCCACGGACTGCTGACATAGTCGTACCTGTGACTACGGTCGCAGGGCCGACTGCGGCAGCAGCTGTCAGTGCACGGCCACGGTCGCATCGCGATGACAGTCGCACGGCATTGCGATTCATCCACCATCGGATGTGTAATTGAAACATTCGACTTTATAATCATACGCATGATGTTAGATACTAATTATCTCATATGTGATTTTTAATATATTAAAGTTTGTTATGAGTTATATATATATATATATATATATATATATATATATATATATATATATATATATATATATATATATATATATATATATATATATATATATATATATATATATATATATATATATATATATATATATATATATAACATTAATGGATTTGTTTAATAATCAAGATTTATAAATAATATATATAGTTTTAAATTGATTCATTTACTTAATTGGAATTTAATCCAATTAAGGTTAAAGGGGAATGTTATAAATGAAGAATTTAAGTTATTAATCGGGTTATTGAAATTTCAATAAAGCAATATAGATAGAATTCATAACTACTTAATTAGTCTAAAGACTAATAAGAATGTTCTAAATAAATTAATGGAAGATTTTAATAGAAACGATTGTAGATAGAACTGATGGAAAGAGATATATTCATTAAATAATATTTAATATATATTAAATAACATTTAATATATATTAAATAATTTGGAGATGGTAATTTTATATTACGAGATGATTTTAAATTAAGTAATTCAAATTTTATTGATATTGGACAATGGGTCATTTCTATATTATAACATCGTTATAACATTGTTATATTAATGTTAATATGTTTGAATTATTAGGTATCTTATTGTTATACATTAATTGTACTAAGAGTTAGTTAAGTATTAACTAATGAAGTTTATGTAAAGATTCTCTAGATTGACTATTTATAGTTGTGATTAGTTTATTTATTAATGTTTGTTGGGTCTAAGAAACTATTAATAAGTAATAAATAGTTTAAATACATATCAAATAATCTAATTAAAGTTAATCTAATGGAGATTATTTATTGATTGAAGTTTTGCAAAAGATAATAATTTTTGGATTTGGATTATAATTGATTTTAATCAATTAATGAGTTGTCAATATAATTAAATGCGATAGAGTTTTAATTGAAATGATTATCATTAATACGAAATTGTTAAGAAAATATTAGTAAGACGAATATGGATGTTACAAGATTATTATTAAGATTTTTAATATAGCTTGTTAATAAATATTAACAAGTTATTATTATTGAATTATTAATATGATCATTTGAGTATTGAATTATAGTTGACTTTTATCTTACAGAATTCTAGTTAGTTATTAGTCAACTGATATTAATTGGAACGTTGCCTTGGATATGTAATTATTAATTAAATTAATTAGAGTTAATTAGATTTAATTAATAATCAAGTTATGTAATAGAGTTTTAATTGATATGCTAATATCGGTTCCTCTAGCAAAGTTGTGAAGTATTTACATCGAAGTTGATAAGTCATACTCTCATGACTTGATTAATGACCTTAGATGTTTTAATGGTGAGACTTAGTAATATTGAATTGGAAACTATTAGAATGTAATAGGTCATGGATGGTGTACCTATGTTAATTCATCATTTTAATAAAGTTATAATCTTCTTATTTGAAGACTAGTAACTGGCTTCCTTATAACCTAAACGAATAATTATCCTAGAAAAGTTGAAAGATTAATTAATTAGAATATGGATCATGATTAAATATAGAGGACAATTTAATTAAAGTTCAATTATGATCAGTTTAGTGAATATTTATCCTTAAGTTATTTTTAAAATGTAAATCTTAATAATGGAAGGATAATGCTATCGGGGAACAAATGGGTTGACTTGTAGGTCAAATGATTAAACTTAGACACTTGAGGTATACTTGAAACCAAAACTGAAAATCCCTACACTTGAAAATGGAAAATGAAACTCTACACTTGATTCAACTATGTGAATTTAGAAAACCAAAACATGTGTTTGCATCGTGTATTATATATGCTTCTTGTTTTGGGTTTTTTTGTGTTGACTAGTGTTGACCAGTCCTAGGTTGTTACCAGAGGCTTAGGGGTTATGAGATGTGTTAGCATGTTGATCTTATTTGGTCTCGATCTTTATAAGCCCAACCATGGTAATGTGATCGTATGCTCTATGAAATGCTTGTAATTGATGGTTGTTACTATTCATCAGTATTCATGTGTGAAGCTAAGATGTATATGTATTTGAGACACTTGAGCTAACCATATTTTTGAGTCATCGATCTGTTATCCTTGGATTATTTTCTAGTTTTTGTGATGGGACTAAAATATGGATTTATTCTTGATGATGTCATGTTGTGACATGTTTTGACTCAACCATTTTGGAGTCTTCGATCAATATGATTTTGAGATATTCTTGGTTGCTTGTTGAGAACCAATGGATATTGTGATTATTAGTGATGCCTTCAGTTGCTAATAGAGAACTATTGTGGTCATGATTTTCTATGGATTCTTTTTCAGATGCTCATGGAGATTTGATGATTCTTATCTTGGAGATTTGATGATTTTTATTATGGATATTTGATTCTTATATTGTGGATATTTGATGATTCTTTATTTATGGATTATCTTTAGAATTTTCTTTACAGTCGCTTGTACAGGATTGTGGTGATTTATGATTCCATGAGCTTAGGGTAGGTAATCTACTTGTAGTGTCAGAAAGTGGCTTGCAACGGGGGCCGAGGCCCTAAGTGGCTGCTAGGGTAACTCATTGTAAGTTTGTTTAATAAGTGACAACATTTACACACTAAATGGAGATTAGATAAACCTAAAAAGATAATTGTTTTGGTTCTCACCCATGCCTTGAGTGCTTGTACAGGCTAGGATGGGAGTAGTGAGAATGCATGGTTGCGACCGTGCATTCCGTAGTATGCCTCGTCAGTATGAGAGGATACTAGTGGCCGCATGAGATCATTATAGACCCATGGAGTTCAGCTAACTGCCAAGGTAACTTGTACGTGATAAATGCGATGACACTTTCTCGTTTGCAGAGTAGGTTTCCTATATGTCATTGTTGTGCTTCTGGGAATTAGATATTGATTTTTTATGATGGAACCTTTGAGTAGTATACTTTTAGGATTCCCAAACTTATAGAGATTTGTGCTTTGTGAATTGATATCCTATTTGGGACTTGAGATTATCTCCTCAGCATGGTGGGAGTGGACCACTTAGGTTTCACATGGTTGGGTGGTAGTGTATTTCCACTCTTATCATTTGAGATCTGTTCGAGACACCGTGGCTGGAGCATTCTTGGTTGGTATTTATCTTCATTATGTTCTTGGATCATTATGGTAGATGATATACCCTATGATAGATGTATATACTGGTATGTTTCTTGTATTGATGATTTGCATATGTTAGATGACGATATCTTATGCTTTACTTTTCATGTTAGTAGGATGTGTTTAGGAGTGACATTCCTACTATGTTTACACCGATGATCTCTTCAGTGCTTTGGAATGTTACGCACGGAGGGATGGCTAGGATCCACGATGGTCTAATGATGCTATTTACGGTTGGGAGGAATCGTGCACTTAGTTAATTATGTTTGTGATATATGGTTATCTCTTATAATGAATGTTTATATCTTTTATGATGATGATGTATCATGTATGACATGTAGTTTCATTTATGTTATTGCATCATGGATTAATATTGGATGATGATGTACTTTATTTACATGGATGTTTATTCTTTTAAGCCTTTCATACCTTGTAACATGTATAGTGGATGATTGAGCAATTGAAAATGAAATTTATGAATAAGGATGTAATGTGAGATGAATGGTTAATTTAGATGTGATACAATGTTAAGGGATCTTTAAAGAGTGTAACCTGTTATGTTATGTTTACTTTCAGTTGAATTGATGTTAATGCTTCCGTTACTATGCATAAGTTGTAAATGGTTTTACTTTCATGTTTTAAAAAAAAAATTGTTTGGTAGACTTAGTGTAATTTCTTTGGATCCCTTGGTGGGGCATTACACATACCCTGTCACATGTACAGTGGATGATTGAGTATTTGAAATGTAATGTATAAACATTGGACTTATCATTATTATTTCATGTGGATGTTGAACTAGATGGATTCATGTATGTAATTCAACGTTAATGGATCTTAAAGAATGTAATCTGTTATGTATGTTATGATGGACAATGATATTGCTTTCGTTATTGTGCATGAGTTATGTATATGGTATTTATTTTCAAAAAGAAAAAATCTACTAAACTTAGTGAAATTCTAGGTTAATTCTTTGGAACCCTTGGCGGGGCATTACATCAAGCTTGACCAAAAGTTGACCAGATTTAACTACAGTTGACTTGAGTTGACTAGTTTCAAAAAGAATTTTAAAATAATTAAACAAAATTATTTAATTAAATGGAGTACTTACTTCTAATTAATTAAACAAAGTTATTTAATTAAATGAGAAGACATTCCTAATTAATTAAATGAAGTTATTTAATTAAATAAGAAAAGTGTCTCTAATTAATTAAAGATTATTTTATTAATTAGAAAAAGTAATAATGAGCGCATATCTCATTTTATTAAATTAAATATCTCAACAAAATCTCTCTTTAGTTCAAAAAGGGAAATTTTTAGTATACTATTGATAAAAAATGAGTTAAATTAGTTAACTCATTTCTCTACTCAAATTGAATCAGTCAACTCCTTATTTTACTCAAATTAAATCTGTTAACTCCCTTTAATTTGGAAATCTGCCTTTATGACTGAACTTCACCTTTAATCCTGACCGTTGATTGAAATCAATCTCAACCGTTGATGAATTTCAGAAAAGTCTATTTAAGAGACCCTCATCTCTTCATTTTGAAAGGTTGAATAAGAATTTGCATCGAATTGTTGCTGGAATTCATACTCACATTTGCTCATATTCACATACGCAAAGATCAAGTTTGACTAAAAGTTGACCAAATTTAACAACGGTTGACTTGAGTTGACTAGTTTCAAATTTCTTTTTTGAAATAATTAAATGAAATTATTTAATTAAATGGAGTACTTACTTCTAATTAATTAAACAAAACTATTTAATTAAATGAGAAGCCATTCCTAATTAATTAAATGAAGTTATTTAATTAAATAAGAAAAGTGTCTCTAATTAATTAAAGATTATTTAATTAAATAGAAAAAGTAATTATGAGAGCATATCTCATTTTATTAAATTAAATATCTCAACAAAATCTCTCTTCAGTTCAAAAAGGGAAATTTTCCATTCACTATTGATCGAAAATGAGTTAAATCAGTTAACTCCTTTTTCTACTCAAATTGAATCAGTTAACTCCTTATTTTACTCAAATTAAATCTGTTAACTCCCTTTAATTTGGAAATCTGCCTTTATGACTGAACTTCACCTTTAATCCTGACCGTTGATTGAAATCAATCTCAACCGTTGATGAATTTCAGGAAAGTCTATTTAAGAGACCCTCATCTCTTCATTTTGAAAGGTTGAATAAGAATTTGCATCGAATTGTTGCTGGAATTCATACTCACATTTGCTCATATTCACATATGCAAAGATCAAGTTTGACCAAAAGTTGACCAGATTTAACCACGATTGAATTGAGTTGACTAGTTTCGAATTTTTTTTTTGAAATAATTAAATGAAATTATTTAATTAAATGGTGTACTTACTTCTAATTAATTAAACAAAATTATTTAATTAAATGAGAAGCCATTCCTAATTAATCAAATGAAGTTATTTAATTAAATAAGAAAAGTGTCTCTAATTAATTAAAGATTATTTAATTAAATCAAAAAAGTAATTATGAGAGCATATCTCATTTTATTAAATTAAATATCTCAACAAAATCTCTCTTCTGTTCAAAAAGGAAAATTTCCAGTTCAATATTGATCAAAAATGAGTTAAATCAGTTAACTCCTTTCTCTACTCAAATTGAATCAGTTAATTCCTTATTTTGCTCAAATTAAATACGTTAACTCTCTATAATTTGGAAATCTTCCTTTATGATTGAACTTCACCTTTAATCCTGATCGTTGATTGAAATCGATCTCAACCATTGATGAATTCCAAGAAAGTCTATTTAAGAGACCCTCATCTATTCATTTTGAAAGGTTGAACGAGAATTTGCATCGAATTGTTCCTGGAATTCATACTCAAATTTTCTCATATTCACATACGCAAAGATCAAGTTTGACCAAAAGTTGACCAGATTTAACCACGGTTGACTTGAGTTGACTAGTTTGAAATTTTTTTTTGAAATAATTAAACAAAATTATTTAATTAAATGGAGTACTTACTTCTAATTAATTAAACAAAGTTATTTAATTAAATAAGAAGCCATTCCTAATTAATTAAATAAGAAAAGTGTCTCTAATTAATTAAAGATTATTTAATTAAATAGAAAAAGTAATTCTGAGAGCATATCTCATTTTATTAAATTAAATATCTCAACAAAATCTCTCTTCAGTTCAAAAAGGGAAATTTTCAGTTCACTATTGATCAAAAATGAGTTAAATCAGTTAACTCCTTTCTTTACTCAAATTGAATCAGTTAACTCCTTATTTTACTCAAATTAAATATGTTAACTCCCTTTAATTTGGAAATCTCCCTTTATGACTGAACTTCACCTTTAATCCTGACCGTTGATTGAAATCTATCTCAACTGTTAATGAATTTCAGAAAAGTCTATTTAACAGTCCCTCATCTCTTCATTTTGAAAGGTTGAATGAAAATTTGCATCGAATTGTTGTTGAAATTCATACTCACATTTGGTCATATTCACATACGCAAAGATCAAGTTTGACCAAAAGTTGACCAGATTTAACCACGGTTGACTTGAGTTGACTAGTTTCGAAAAGAATTTTGAAATAATTAAATGAAATTATTTAGGTAAATGGAGTACTTACTTCTAATTAATTAAACAAAGTTATTTAATTAAATGAGAAGCCATTCCTAATTAATTAAATAAGAAAAGTGTCTCTAATTAATTAAAGATTATTTAATTAAATAGAAAAAAGTAATTATGAGAGCATATCTCATTTTATTAAATTAAATATCTCAACAAAATCTCTCTTCAGTTCAAAAAGGGAAATTTTCAGTTCACTATTGATAAAAAATGAGTTAAATCAGTTAACTCCTTTCTCTACTCAAATTGAATCAGTTAACTCCTTATTTTACTCAAATTAAACTTTTTAACTCCCTTTAATTTGGAAACCTCCCTTTATGACTGAACTTCACCTTTAATCCTAACCGTTGATTGAAATCGATCTCAACCATTGATGAATTCGAGGAAAGTCTATTTAAGATACCCTCATCTCTTCATTTTGAAAAGTTGAATGAGAAATTGCATCGAATTGTTGCTGGAATTCATACTCACATTTTCTCATATTCACATACGCAAAGATGAAGTTTGCGCAAAAGTTGACCAGATCTAACCACGGTTGACTTGAGTTGACTAGTTTTGAAAAGAATTTTAAAATAATTAAACAAAATTATTTAATTAAATGGAGTACTTACTTCTAATTAATCAGACAAAGTTATTTAATTAAATGAGAAGCCATTCCTAATTAATTAAATGAAGTTATTTAATTAAATAAGAAAAGTGTCTCTCATTAATAAAGATTATTTAATTAAATAGATAAAGTAATTATGAGAGCATATCTCATTTTATTTAATTAAATATCTCAACAAAATCTCTCTTCAGTTCAAAAAGGAAAATTTCCAGTTCACTATTGATAAAAAATGACTTAAATCAGTTAACTCCTTTCTCTACTCAAATTGAATCAGTTAACTCCTTATTTTACTCAAAATAAATTTGTTAACTCCTTTTAATTTGGAAATCTCCCTTTATGACTGAACTTCACCTTTAATCCTGACCGTTGATTGAAATTGGTCTCAATCATTAATGAATTTCAGAAAAGTCTATTTAAAAGACCCTCATCTCTTCATTTTGAAAGGTTGAATGAAAATTTGCATCGAATTGTTGCTTGAATTCACACTCACATTTGCTCATATTCACATACGCAAAGATCAATTTTGACCAAAAGATGACCAAATTTAATCACGGTTGACTTGAGTTGATTAGTTTCGAATTTTTTTTTGAAATAATTAAACAAAATTATTTAATTAAATGGAGTAGTTAATTCTAATTAATTAAACAAAGTTATTTAATTGAATGAGAAGGCACTCCTAATTAATTAAATAAAGTTATTTAATTAAAGAAGAAAAGTGTCTCTAACTGATTAAGGATTATTTAATTAAATAGAAAAAGTAATTATGAGAGCATATCTCATTTTATTAAATTAAATATTTCAACAAATTCTCTCTTTAGTTCAAAAAGGGAAATTTTCAGTTCACTATTGATGAAAAATGAGTTAAATCAGTTAACTCCATTTTCTACTCAAATTGAATTAGTTAACTCCTTATTTTACTTAAATTAAATCTGTTAACTCCCTTTAATTTGAAAATCTCCCTTTATGACTGAACTTCACCTTTAATGCTAACCGTTGATTGAAATCGATCTCAACGGTTGATGAATTCCAAGAAAATCTATTTAAGAGATCCTCGTCTCTTCATTTTGAAAGGTTGAATGAGAATTTGCATCAAATTGTTGCAGGAATTCATTCTCACATTTGCTCATATTCACATATGCAAATATCAAGTTTGACCAAAAGTTGACCAGATTTAACTACGGTTGACTTGAGTTGACTAGTTTCGAAAATAATTTTGAAATAAATAAATGAAATTATTTAATTAAATGGAGTACTTACTTCTAATTAATTTTAAACAAAGTTATTTAATTAAATGAGAAGCCATTCCTAATTTATTATACGAAGTTATTGAATTAAATAAAAAAAGTGTCTCTAATTAATTAAAGATTATTTAATTAAAGAGAAAAAGTAATTATGAGAGCATATCTCATTTTATTAAATTAAATATCTCAACAAAATCTCTCTTCAGTTCAAAAAGGGAAATTTTCAGTTCACTATTGATAAAAAATGAGTTAAATCAGTTAACTCCTTTCTCTACTCAAATTGAATCAGTTAACTCCTTATTTTACTCAAATTAAATCTGTTAACTCCCTTTAATTTTGAAATCTCCCTTTATGACTGAACTTCACCTTTAATCTTGACCGTTGATTGAAATCAATCTCAACTGTTGATGAATTCTAGGAAAGTCTATTTAAGAGACCCTCATCTCTTCATTTTGAAAGGTTGAATGAGAATTTGCATCGAATTGTTGCTAGAATTCATACTCACATTTGCTCATATTCACATAAGCAAAGATTGAGTTTGACCAAAAGTTGACCAGATTTAACCACGGTTGACTTGAGTTGACTAGTTTCAAAATTTTTTTTGAAATAATTAAACGAAATTATTTAATGGAATGGAGTACTTACTTTTAATTAATTAAACAAAGTTATTTAATTAAATGAGAAGAAATTCCTAATTAAATAAATGAAGTTATTTAATTAAATAAGAAAAGTGTCTCTAATTGATTAAAGATTATTTAATTAAATAGAAAAAGTAATTATGAGTGCATATCTCATTTGATTAAATTAAATATTTCAACAAAATCTCTCTTCAGTTCAAAAATGTAAATTTCCAGTTCACTATTGATCAAAAATGAGTTAAATCAGTTAACTCCTTTTTCTACACAAATTGAATCAATTAACTCCTTATTTTACTCAAATTAAATCTATTAACTCCGTTTAATTTGGAAATCTCCCTTTATTACTGGACTTACCTTTAATCCTGACCATTGATTGAAATTGATCTCAACCGTTGATGAATTCCAGGAAAGTCTATTTAAGAGACCCTCGTCTCTTCATATTGAAAGGTTGAATGAGAATTTGCATCGAATTGTTGCTGGAATTAATACTCACATTTTCTCATATTCACATACGCAAAGATCAAGTTTGACCTAAAGTTGACCAGATTTAACCACGGTTGACTTGAGTTGACTAGTTTCGAAAAGAATTTTGAAATAATTAAACGAAATTAGTTAATTAAATGGAGTACTTACTTCTAGTTAATTAAACAAAGTTATTTAATTAAATGAGAAGCCATTCCTAATTAATTAAATGAAGTTATTTAATTAAATAAGAAAAGTGTCTCTAATTAATTAAAGATTATTTAATTAAATAGAAAAAGTAATTATGAGAGCATATCTCATTTTATTAAATTAAATATCTCAACAAAATCTCTCTTCCGTTCAAAAAGAGAAATTTCCAGTTCACTATTGTTCAAAAATGAGTTAAATCAGTGAACTCCTTTTTCTACTCAAATTGAATCAGTTAACTCCTTATTTTACTCAATTTAAATCCATTAACTCCCTTTAATTTTGAAATCTTCCTTTATGACTGAACTTCACCTTTAATCCTGACCGTTGATTGAAATCGATCTCAATGGTTGATGAATTCCAGGAAAGTCTATTTAAGAGACCCTCATCTCTTCATTTTGAAAGGTTGAATGAGAATTTGCATCGAATTTTTGCTAGAATTCATACTCACATTTGCTCATATTCACATACGCAAAGATCAGGTTTGACCAAAGGTTGACCAGATTTAACCACGGTTGACTTGAGTTGACTAGTTTCGAAAAGAATTTTGAAATTATTAAACGAAATTATTTAATTAAATTGATTACTTGCTTCTAATTAATTAAACAAAGTTATTCAATTAAATGAGAATCCATTCCTAATTAATTAAATGAATGTGAGGCCTCGCCCCGACCTTGCATAGCCTTAGTTATTACTTTATCATTTTTATACTCACGACTCGAGATGTTGAGACATTATCTGATGCTTAGAACATACTTTATTATTTCATGTTGTGTGATGTTACTTTTAGATATATTTGATGATTGTCATTTAATGTTTCATGTATATGTATGTTGATGAAATCAATAAATGTAGGATTGAAACTTTGATTTAAGAGATTTTAAATGATTAAGAATTAAGCAGGATGAAGAAACCCTTATTGATGTATGTTTTAATTTATGAAAATATTTGATACGTATACATTTATGTACATGTGATTTTACGGAACTACTAATGTGTGCAATTAGTTTGCATATTTTTAGCCAAGAAACCCTACAGAGGAACAAAATTGATCTCCTTGTGCTAATTTTGGAGACCTTATTGTTCGTAATTCACGTATTGTCTTTTGAGATATCTGTATGTATCTTCTTTGTTCAATGAATGTTAATGTTCGTAATTATGTTCTTTTAGTGTCGCTTGACACTCATAAAGTGTTTATGTGCTTCAGTGTGCTAATTAGGGTTAGTTGTGTAACCTTTGGACCCAAGTTGGGTTAAGTTAGTGTCAGTTTACTTATTGGGTTCTTAATCGAAGTTGGTCATCCCTAATCTAGATTAGTGCTTAATCTATTTTTTTTAGAGTTGTTAGTGGGTCCTAATTATTTCCTAGCCTTTGTGTGGCTCTAAACATATTCCTAAGGCTTTAAAATATGAAATAATTATACCCAAGGGGTATGGGTATGGGTTGGGGGTCTTTTCCAACCCCTAAGCCCCTTTTGTTGACTTTCGAGATCACTCAAAAAGTCTCATTTTACCTTTGTGCGAAAATTGCAAGTGGTTACCATGAGTTTCTTTACGCCACCTCCACTTAGGGTTTAACCATAGTGTGGGTTGAGTTAGGAGTTTCTAGACTTGTTAGTGGGTGGGTGTAGTTATTGATCCTTTTGGGTGGTTGAGCTTGAGGCTTATTTAGAGGCCCTTCTTGGTCTAGTTGAGGTTGTTACCAAATCTCTACATTTAGAGAGGAGTTCTTAAAGATTGAAGCAAGGAAAGGGAAACTCTACTCAAACTGGTTCATTGCCATTACCTCTTTGTGAAGGTTGGATTTCTCATCTCCCTTGTTCAAATTTTATTCTTGTTTCATGCTTATGCTACCTTGTTGTTGTTTCAATATCTGTATGTTTGTGGGTATGTTAGGAAGCTTTGAAAACCATGTTATTTTTCGATGATTTTCTTTCATGTTTATGTTTGCAATTTTGAGTCTTTCTTGCATGGGTGTTTTGGTATTACTCACCCTTGGAGAGGGTAGAAGTGACCAATTTTGGGAAAGGTCTATTTAGTCAGACTCCAACCAGTGTAGAGTCTCTTCTCAGGATGAGAAGAGGGAGAAAGGGTAGGGTGTTATGGGCCCCTACCTGTCAGCACAAACCTTGTATGATTCTGGTATGTTGAAATGGAAGAACGGAAGTTCTTGGTATATAGCCCTGATTGTGCATCTGTTTGGTGTTGTGCTTGACTTCTCCTGGTTGGAAGAATCCACCTTTCTCTAGTTTTGATTCATTGTGAATCCTATTGTGTAAACCATGTATGATTATGCATGTTTGATTGTCTCTTGGTTATGCATGGTTGTCACCCGATCAGATTTTGTTCCCTCCATGGTTCTAGAAATGTGTTGGAGAATTGGATATGGAACCCTTGTTGAGGGTCATGAAGGAAATATCATTTAAGTTTTGTAATTTAGGATTGAAATCCTATGCAAATTGTATCTCAAAACTTTGTTGGATTGGCAACAAAGCTGGGTTTTCTTTCTGGTTCTTTCCCGGCTGAGCTTTTGAATCAGGTTTGCCAATAAAATTGGTCTTTTGAGTATAATTGGTTATCATGTGATTTATTCGTGATTTAAATTTAGATGGATGAATCTCAAAAATAGGATGGAAATTATGATGTTCAAGTTGGTAAAATTTCAAGTTTTCCCTTATGTTGAAAATGAAAATTATAATCATGGATGTAGATTCAAGTTGCATGATTATTTGAATCAAACAATTCTTGCATTATCGATTTCAAATGGATGATCCATACTCTTGGTATATTAAGTTGTAATAAGTCCTTGTAGATTTGCTTTGAAAAGAAAAATTTTATTCCCCTTTGGTTATCAATCAACTGAAAATGTTATACTTAGAAAATTTAGTCCAAGAAAAATATTACATTTGCTTTGTAAATCCACTTAAAAAAAAATTGTATCCAAGAGCAAATAAGTCTCTCGATTTTGTATGGGAAAGAGATTACTTATTCCCTTGAACAAAGAATATTCTCTGAGGGATTCTTTATTTCAAATTTCTTTTTTTTTAAATGAAACTATAATAATAATCAATAAAATAACTATTACCATTTAAAGAAATAAAATCTAAGCATTCTAAATATCCTAAATCTTACCTAATAATCTTTATCACTTAATTTTTTACCCCACCCTAGTCCTTATCTACTCTTACATTCTCCTAGGCGTGGGCAAGGGTGTTGTCACCTTTATGCCACTTATGGCACGTCACACCATGGAAAGCAAGTTAAGTTTTAAATTTTTTTTTTTTAAAAGGGGTTTAAACCTTGCTCATAGTCTTGATAGCATTTAAATTATTATTTTTCCCCTACCCCACCTTGTTCCAACCACACCCTATGCTCACGTCCGGTCTGTTTGGCACGCAAGGGAAGGAGAAGGGTGGCAGGTCTATGGTTGCAGACTTGGGGCAGCACACCACTCTTGGGAAGTCGCCCAAGCATGTGGGTTTTAGGCTAGGTAGGTGGGATGGTAGGGTGTTGTGGGGGGGGGGGCAGTTTAGGTAGAGGGTTAGAGTTTAGGGGTTGGGGTATTTATTTTGCGCATGGTTAGTTTAGGTGTGTGTTAAACTTTATATTAATTTAAGTTTATCAAATTGTTTTAGTTATATTTAGTTGTTAGTAGATGTTAGTAGTAGTTTCAGTGTTAGTTTGTGTTTGTTTTAAAAATGTTTTAATTTAGTAGTGTTAGGGAAAGTTAGTTAGATTGTTTTATATTAGTTAAATTAGCTTAGTCTAGATTTAATTTAGCTAGTGTTTTAATATATAGTTAGTTTAGTTTTGTATCAAAAAAAAGAAATTAAGATAGAATTAAATTGGAGTTAGTTTAGTTTTAATTCAATTTAGTTGTTTTACTATTTTATAAAGTTTTAAATTAATGATTGGTTAATTAATGGATTTTATTAAAATGATAATTAGTATGATTGCTTTAAAATTATAGCTAATAATGTTTTAGTTTTGTTAAAGTATTGTTAAAATTTGTATATAACGTTTCATGAAATATTCTTATTATCTTAATTTAAATTCATATGGTCATTATACTAGAAATGTTTTATTTGATTTATATAAAATTATGATTGGAATAAAATTAAATATAGTTTATATAGGTGTATGGGTTGATGTGATATGTCTTTTAATGAGTTCTTGCTTTGATAATTCAAATGAATTTAAGAGAAATCAGTTTTAATTTATTTAAGTATAGATATTAGATTTAGATAGTTTAGGTTTTTAGATTTGTTTTAATTGTTTAATTATTTTTAGGAAGCTTTAATTTCATAATTAGTTAGAATTTATTTAGTTGTTAGTGAATTAAATTTAAAATTAGTAAGTTTATGATAGTTGATTATTATGTTAAAATAGTTGGGATGTTTAAATTAATAAATTTTAGATATATATATATATATATATATATATATATATATATATATATATATATATATATATATATATATATATATATATATATATATATATATATATATATATATATATATATATATATATATATATATATATATATATATATATATATATATATATATATATATATATATAGTTTTTATTCTAGTTAAATTGTTTTTCCTTAAAAGTGACTTTTTAATATTGATTAATTTGTAAATTGATAATTGTCTAAGAGTTTTATAGTTGATTTTGATTATATACTTTCAATGAATCTAAACTCGAATACATTTACATTGTCATTTAAATAATTGTTTCTTATTGTTGAAAGTTAATGTAAGAACATAAGTTTATCGATATCAATCTTATAACAAAAGTTTAAAATCTTAATAATGTAATTGTCCTCATGTTATAATCTTAAGAAGTAATTTAGAAAACCTATGCTAAAACTATTATCAATCATTTCAACTTAGAGCATGTTTAATTATTAATTATTATTCCAAAAAAAAAAAATTGTGTGTTTTTGCCCTCATAGTTTGGGCATGACAATGTAGTTATTTAATTAAATAAGAAAAGCATCTCTAATTAGTTAAAAATTATTTAATTAAATAGAAAAAGTAATTATGAGAGCATATCTCATTTTATTAAATTAAATATCTCAACAAAATCTCTCTTCAGTTCAAAAAGGGAAATTTCCAGTTCACTATTAATCAAAAATGAGTTAAATCGGTTAACTCCTTTTTCTACTCAAATTGAATCAGTTAACTCCTTATTTTACACAAATTAAATCCGTTAACTCCCTTTAATTTGGAAATCTCCCTTTATGACTGAATTTCACCTTTAATCCTGACCGTTGATGAATTCCAAGAAAGTCTATTTAAGAGACCCTCATCTCTTCATTTTGAAAGGTTGAATGAGAATTTGCATCGAATTGTTGCTGGAATTCATACTCACATTTTCTCATATTCACATACGAGGCATATGCACTGAGTTGTGGTGCCAAAAAGGTGACAAGGAAATTTTTTTTTCCTATTTTAAAAAGTGTGTACGCGCTTTAAAAAAATTAAAAAGTATATATGATGGGCTGTAAACCCGCAGCCCATCATTTTCATCAGCATTTTCTTCTACTCCTACAGCAAGCAGCGTGTATGCGAGTTGAAGACTCAACATTTGCACCACCATTTGCCAAAATACCTCCTCGTTGACGAAATCCAAGACCACAAGCACGCCCACGATGACACCGTAAGTGATATAAACCTAACTGTGCATTTTTTGATATATTTTTCATATTGTTTTGTAAGTTTTTTATATTCTTTTGTAGGGTTTTTACAAATTTCATTTAGATTTGTTTATTTATTTGAATTTCAATTAATTTTTTATCAAGAAATGTTCATAATCAACCAGAAAATCCACAAGAACATCAAAACCCTCAAGAACCCCAAAACCAAAACCCTCCTTAAGAAGAAGAAAAAATCCCACAACCCAAACCAATTGCAAGACCTCCACCAGGCACACAAGAAAATATAAAAAATGAAATAGAGAGAGGCAAAACTGAATTAGAAGGAATCATTGCTTGGTTGAAAGAATCCAGACAAACCAATCTAATGAGGGCTCAATCGGCATCATCCCTCGAATCCATTAACACTCAGATAGCCTCAGTTAGTGGTCAGTTAGATATTTGGCAGGCTAAGAGGGATGAACAAAAAAGATTTTATGCAAATAAATTGTCATATGAAGATGTTAGAAAAAAGGAAATACCAAAAGGTAGTATATGTGCATTATTTAGAAAACCCAGTGAGCAAAATACTATTGGAGAGGGTACTAAACGATTCCCCATCCATTGGTGCATACATGATGCTATTAGAAATAATTTTTGGGATAGATGGTGGATGGTTTTTGATGCCCCTCCTTGCAACAATCACGAGGTCCCCATGTATTTTTTGAAGAAATTATATTGTGAGTTTGTCCTTCAGGAGATCTCCAATTATTTTGATATGTTAGACTCCCAGGCTAGAGATGGGGGGTCATCATTTGAGAGGCCAGGAGCACATCGTGACCCTAATGTAGTTAGGGCAGCCGTGGTCCATCCACAGCGCGAGCATGTGATTATTCCTTCAATTGTGAAGGAACATGTAGAGGCCAGCACTCTAGGGACCATTAATGCTTTGACGCAGACCCTCATCCATTCCACGAGCCCATTAGTTGAGGGGGATCCTTCTATATGTCGTGGTCACATGTGCACTTCATGCGGATCCCTATGCACATTTGGCACTCATGTCGGAGATGGTGCAGATGATGGGCTTTTCACCGATCAGTTTTTGAACAAGACATTTGGCATTGACACACAGGTAAATTACTAATTTGATCACATTTTATACATATAGTGAATGGTTAATTAATTAGGATTTATTGACATTGTTCAAAATTTAGGGTCAAAGTGTTCCTAGGCCTAGCAACGATCCTCCAGGCCCATTTTTTGTCCCTTCGACGAGTCCTGAGGTATGTATCAATTTAATCATTTTAATTAATACATATATTTATTATGTAATCATATTAAGGATTGACCAAAAAAAATATGCATGTGCATCAGTTCTCCACAGGACCCTCAACCTTTACCACAAATGCAGAGCAGAGACATCATACGAGCTTCACACAGGTACAGTTGTTTCATGTTAATTTAATTCATTTGATTATATTTATTCCATGTTTCATGTTAGATATAACGTGTATTGTATGACATGCAGCTCATGATGTCGGACACACCTCCTCATCTGTGACAGTCTGTTGATAGTGGAGTGGTCGCAGCTGTGGCTAGCTCATAGCCACTGACGGAGGTATGAAAGAATTTTCTTCATTTTAGTTATTGTTTATAATAGTTAATCTCAAAATTTCTAATGTTATTTATAAGTGATTATATTTATTGAATTGTTGTAGGGTCTTGTCACGCCTGATCATCCACGAGAATTTGAGGTGGACTTACAGAGTGACTATTTGTTGGACGTAAGAAAATAATTGATTTTGTGAGTACATATATTCGATTTCAACGTATAATAAATATTGATTCATATCTACTTTCTTTGTATCAGTTGGACCTGGAGAAGAACCTCAACAAGAGGTCAAGTGAGTGTGTTAGGAGGGCCCCGTCATCTCCACTATCTCCCTCCACACGATGACAGAGGACGTCGAGAGACTTGTTTCCTTCCCCATGTATATATATAGGCATCTGAGAGACATATTCAATACACATTTGATGTACATATGACATTCTATATTTGACGTATGACATATTTGATGTATGACATTATTGGTTAATATATGATATGTTTGTTCATATACGACATGATTGGTTATCATAATATATTATGTGTTTGTTAATGTATATGACATTATTGGTTATCATTTTATATTATATGTTTGTTCATGTATGACGTTAAATTAGATATGTTCATGTATGACATTAAATTAGATATGTGCATGTATGAAATTAAATTCAATTGCTAGAGAGTTGTCATTATGTCTACCAACTAGTAGATGTTCTTTTTTGCTTTATTAGTATTTCTCAAAAACTGCAAAGAAGTTGTTTCTGGTGAATAGTTGTAAACAATTGTGATCATCGACTTCATGTACTCATGGCTTTGGCTACAAACACTTGTAACTTTGGCTATAAGCATCCATGGCTTTGGCTATGTGCACTAGTGGCTTTGGTTGTGAGCATTTATGGCTTTGGTTGTAGGCACAATATAGCCTTGGCTGTAGGTTGTCTTTCTTGCTACATGTTGAAGTTACCTTCAAGAATATCATTAGTCTAAGATCATTACAATTAAAATACTATGACATAATACCTTGGAAACAATAGTCTTTAACCCATTACTTTATTTGTTAAAACATCATGTAGTATCTACTGTAGTCCTTCTACTCAAATATGTTTTCAAAAATACTTAGTATGGCAAAGAAATGTCTATGGAAAGCTTGTCAAATAGGATATTGAAGAACTAAATGTGGATAGTCATTAGTACCCATCAATAAGAACACAGACATCTTTCTCAAGCAAGCCATATGACATTAGCAAGTAATTTATAAATTTCCTTTGCAAATAACTAGAAGATGCTATGAATCTTAATACAGAGTTAATCACGAACTCATTATTCCATCCAAGAAGCATATATCACCCTAAGCTAATTAACCGACAGGATAAAAATTAATTCAATTTCAACAAAATTTTGAGTATAACAAGAATCTTAGGGATTCTTACAAGAATTAACATGATGTTCACAAGAGCATTACAAGTTCTTGTAATGCTATTTCACATATTGTAATCATATTCAATTTTGAATGGCCATTTGTGTTACAAGCATAAATGTTCTTTAAGGTCTTTTAATTCTAGACATGAATTTTATTATGAAGCTTTTTTATGACAACCCACTCAATGCATATATTGTTGTTCCACATTATGCTAATTTGACTTTCATTGGTTGATTTGGGTCTATACATGACGTAATTCACTACCTTTTTTATATATTATTTTTTTGTAGTGAGGTTCTAGCCTGAATGAATGTATTAATCATCGAAGTTGTGAACCTTGGTGGAGATCCTTACAAATATATTTTCAAATTGGACCTCAAATAGTTTTCTCAGTCACCCCCTATACACAGATACTGAAATTGTAGTTAATTACAAAATTAATACTGAATTAACACAAGTTTAATTGAGAAGTATTATGTACCTCAATAGGCTAGATTATTATTGACCGGGAAGCTTTATCTTAGAGCAGTTGGTTTCCTAAATCTTTAGCACAATGACAGTCTTATGGAATGTGGAATTAGTTCTACTAGCTAAGGAACGTTCTTTAAAAGGTAGAGGAAACTCAAGACTTACATGTTTCCAATCAATATAAATGTTTAAATCGCTTCTCTAATTTTTTCTATTTATGATCTTCTTAAAACTTAAATTTCTAAATGCATTGATGGGGAAATAAAGATCTTCTAGGAACTAAAGGCTAATCATGTTTAATACTTACAATTCTCTATTTTTATCTAATAATTTAAAAAAGATTGTACAAGTGTT
The DNA here is from genome assembly GCA_028749045.1 of Cupressus sempervirens. Classification (NCBI taxonomy): domain Eukaryota; kingdom Viridiplantae; phylum Streptophyta; class Pinopsida; order Cupressales; family Cupressaceae; genus Cupressus; species Cupressus sempervirens. The sequence goes on from CM053783.1 coordinate 117,207,588, forward strand.
TTCAAAGAGCAACACTTGTCACTAACATCATAAGAAGGAATATCCAAGGAGACTTACCACTGATCCCCCACCACCAAATTCAAGAGAAAAAAAAATTCCACTACTAAAGAGATAGTAACAATGATCATCCCTAGTCTCTCCCTTATCACAAAATGATTACCATCAAAATTTGCATTTCCAATTGCGTCATGTGTGTTGAAGCGATAGTAACATTTTCACTCTCTTACCTAATGTCTCCCATTTCTGAAACTCCTAGGGAAGGGCAAGGCCATCTTCTCAGTACTTAAAAATACAACGAGTTCCATTTTTTCACATATTGATAATCGTTGACTTAAAGTATAGTCGAAGTATTGACAGCCCATAGATATGCCATGTCAAAGATCGCAGCCTTGTGGCATTTAGTGACCCTTAGGGACATTCTGGTTTAGCGTGCCTGAGAATGTTCGAGCACTGAAGGGGACAAGAAGAGGTTGGGTATAGGGTTTACCCAGCCACCCGGAGCTAATGGAGTAGACAGTTTGATCCCACGACGAAAGATGAGAGAGATTTGGTAGTTGGCAACTTTGTACTGGCCAACACTACAAGTTTTAGCATCACTCGAGATGGCATTGTAGAATAAAAATGGAGTGTGATCTCCAAAAAGTGAGAGAGGTTATTGTAGGTCTCTGCAACACAGTCTTGTAGGAATTGGAATCTCATCCATATCTCGCATGAGCTCCGAGATATGCCCTGTCAAAGATCACAGCCCTGTGGCATTTAGTGACCCTTAGGGACATTCTGGTTCGGCATGCCTGAGAATGTTTGAGCACTGAAGGGGACAAGACAAGGTTGGGGATAGGGTTTACCCAAGCACCCAGAGCTAATGGAGTAGACAGTTTGATCCCACGATAAAAGATGAGAGAGATTTGGCAGTTGGCAACTTTGTACTGGCCAACACTACAAGTTTCAGCATCACCCGAGATGGTGTTGTCAAATGAAAATAGAATGTGATCTCCAAAAAGAGAGAGAGGTTATTGTAGGTCTCTGCAACATGGTCTTGTAGGAACTAGAATCACATCCATACCTTGCACAAACTCCGAGATATGCCCCATCAAAGATCATAGCCCTATGGCATTTAGTGACCCTTAGGGACATTCTGGTTCAGCTTGCCTGAGAATGTTTGAGAACTGAAGGGGATAGGAAGAGGTTGGGGATAGGGTTTACCCAGCCACCTGGAGCTAATGGAGTAGACAATTTGATCCCACGACGAAAGATGAGAGAGATTTGGTAGTTGGCAACTTTGTACTGGCCAAGACTACAAGTTTCAGCATCACCCGAGATGGCATTGTAGAATGAAAACGGAATGTGATCTCCAAAAAGAGAGAGAAGTTATTGTAGGTCTTTGCAACATGGTCTTGTAGGAATTGGAGTCTCATCCATATCTCATGAGCTTTGAGATATGCCCTGTCAAAGATCGCAGCCCTGTGGCATTTAGTGACCCTTAGGGACATTCGGGTTCGGCGTGCCTGAGAACGTTCAAGCATTGAAGGGGACAAAACAAGGTTGGGGATAGGGTTTACCTAGCCACCCAGAGCTAATGGAGCAGACAGTTTGATCCCATGATGAAAGATGAGAGAGATTTGGTAGTTGGCAACTTTGTACTGGCCAACACTACAAGTTTCAACATCACCCGAGATGGTGTTGTAAAATGAAAATAGAATATGATCTCCAAAAAGTGAGAGAGGTTATTGTAGGTCTCCGCAACAAAGTCCTATAGGAACTAGAATTGCATCCATACCTTGCACGAGCTCCGAGATATGCCTCGTCAAAGATCGTAACCCTATGGCATTTAGTGACCCTTGGGGACATTCTGGATTGGCGTGCCTGAGAATGTTCGAGCACTGAAGGGGATAGGACAAGGTTGTGGATAGGGTTTACTCGGCCACCCAGAGCTAACGGAGCAGATAGTTCGATCCCACGACGAAAGGTGAGAGAGATTTGGCAGTTGGCAACTTTCTACTAGCCCACATTGCAAGTTTTAGCATCACCCGAGATGGCATTGTAAAACAAAAATGGAGTGTGATCTCCAAAAAGTGAGAGAGGTTATTGTAGTTCTCCGCAACACAGACCTTTAAGAACTAGAATTGCATCCATACCTCACACGAGCTCCGAGATATGCCCTGTCAAAGATCGCAGCCCTATGGCATTTAGTGACCCTTGGCGACATTCTGGATTGGCATGCCGAAGAACGTTTGAGAACTGAAGGGGATAGGAAGAGGTTGGGGATATGGTTTAATCGGCCATGCGAAGCTAATGAAGCAGACAATTTGATCCCATGAGGAAAGGTGAGAGAGATTTGGCAGTTGGCAACTTTGTACTAGCCGACATTGCAAATTTCAGCATCACCCGAGATGGCATCGTAAAATGAAAATGGAGTGTGATCTCCAAAAAGTGAGAGAGGTTATTGTAGGTCTCCAAAAAGAGTGTTTAAAAATGCAAAAATAGTGGGGGGTCCTTTGTATGGTTTGGGAGTTTGACCATTAAAACTAGAAATTGTCTTAGTAGTAAGTGCTGGTAACAGTTTTGAAATTTGATTGTTGAGTGTTGAGAAACCTCAAGTTTGGGATTTTTCTTGTTGGTTTGAGTCTATAATAACCATTTCCATCTAAAAAGTCGAGTGTTGAAACCATTTAAGAAGTATTTGCATAGTTTTCCCTAAAATTTGAGTGCATAAAAAGGGGTATGTGATTGCTCCCAAGGTGGATTTAGTGTTTTCTCCAAACAAGAGTTGCATTTTATGTTTGAAGTCATCTAATATAACCAAAGTGAAGGTTTTTGAACCATTTTGGGGTTCTAGAGATGTTGCAAAGTAAGAGTTCTAGAAAGCCCTAGGGTAAAGGGGCTAGAAAGGAGGGTTTTGTAAAAACCATTGTAAAGTTGATCATGAGACCAAAAAAATAGAAGAATCCTTGCATTTGAGTTGTGTCTTAAGAATTTTTTGGTTCATGGGAGTTCCAAAAGTCAAGGGATTGTGAGTTGCTTTGTAAATGGCCTCAAACTAGGCCTAGTTGGCAGACTGAAATAGCCAGTTTTGAGTGATATTTTACAAAACAAGTGTAGTTGGTTTTGGAGTATATTTTAGAGTGAGGAAAAGGGTATTTTAATCACCCAATATTTTAGGAAGTTCTATGGAAAATTTTGGAGGAAACAAAAAATTAGTGACTGGCAAGGGCTAGTTGGAACAAGCCTAGAAGAGGAAAAATTGAGAAAGTGTAAGAGATGAGTTGCTGAGAGTGTGCAAGGAGTTGGAACATGTTAGATGCGATGTTTTAAGATGATCCAAGGTGTTGAGGCCATGATATGATTCCAAGGACGAGTTTTGGTACTTGCATAGGGTGTTCCAACCAAGCTACAAATGCATAGGATAGGACCTTGTAAGGTGCTTGCAAATTATGGTTCTAATGCCGACAAAATAGAACTCCCACCAAACATGGAAATTTACCTTATCTTTAATGTCAAGGAATAAGTTCAATATAAAGGGCCTACATTCATAGAAGGAAAAACAAAATCAAAGGTTGAAGAAGTCACTATCCCATTATAATCTCAGCCAAAAGCTGAAAAGGTTATGGATTCAAGAATCAAGAAGAAGACTTGTCATGGCACCTATATGCAGCATCTTATCAAATGGAAGGATCAACCAAAATCTGAAGTAACATGGATAGATGAGAGTGATTTTGGAAAGAAAGGTATTCCTATGAAATTCCTTTAGATTTATCCACCATGAGTTCTTTGTCACATGAGGAGAATGGTGCAAGAGCACCTAGTGAGTTTCAAAATTTTGGCCTAATTGGGGCTCTAGACCTAGTAGGTCAAGTAAGAAAGAAAAGGACATCTATGATTTGGGTTGGTGAGTGGAGTCTTGTGATGATTAGGAGAGTTTGGAAATATCAAGTTGAGGACCATATAATAACCCTAGATATTGCATTGGGGTTTGTGCCCAATTTTTCCTAGTAGAGAGAAAATGCCTTCATTTGAATATTGGGGTGATTGAAGTTGACATAGTCAATTGGTGTGCATAGATCCTAGGGAAGGGGATAGTTGGGAGATATCCTCTTGGGAATAGGGTCAGGAAGAAACCCTATAGGATTAGAAGAAGTCATTGGTTAGTTTGGGCATAGTGGCCTAAACTAGCAAGGTGGGTCTCCTTACATTACTATTGGTTAGAGAATTCCAATTTTTATTTGTTCAAGGCTAAGAGACATATAAAAAACTACATTTTCAATTATGATCTCAAGGCCTACATGGCAGCCCAAGTACATGGATGGATGATGAAATAATTATTCTTGAATTGGCTAGACCACTTTGTAAGAACAATTCCATGTGGGGTGTTTCTCTCAAAAAGGTGTCTTCTAGTATTTGATGATCATTTAATCCATATGACATGGAAAATAATTGATAAAGCAAAGAAGTTGGGTGTAGATTGTGTGTCACTTGTAGTGTATACCATCTATAGGTGTCAATCATTGGATGTTAGTTTTTTCTCACCATTGAAATCTTACTTAAAACATATTTGGAATGTGTGGTTGGCTAGGAACCCTCAAATCAATATTGGTCGTGAGGATTTAGGAATGTTATCCAGCAAAGCCTCCAATTCGGCACTTACACCCGATAATATAATGAGTGGTTTCCATAGGATAGGGATATGGTCTTTGAATAGGGAGGTTTTAGTGAATGATATAGGCCCGAGAAAGTGCTTCATTGTTAATGAGGATCGAAAATAGGGATCTAAACCACAACCCACAAGTAGTGGATTAGAAGAAACAACTACTGTAGATGATGCAAATATTGATGAGTTGTTAAGCGAGGGGGAGGAAATAACTATTGAATCCTTCCTAAAAATCAATGGCTTATTAGATGAACCAATTAACACTTTGTTGAGGAGTTATGGACAAAATATGAAGGGACTAGGTACAATTGCACCTAAAAATACCCAACCAGAAAACCTGAACCAGCCAATGGACTATTATAGGAGATAAAACCTTGAGCATACAACAAACATTGATATTAGATTAAGCTTGCTAATGCAAGATTCACAACCAGATTGGTTGTAGGAGGTTGTCACAAACCTTGGGTAACCAAATACTTGTGGGGATGAAAATGTTTCCCTTTTAATTCCATCCCCACCACATGTTGACCCCAAGGACATCATCTAATGCTTTGCAAATGGTGGCAACCATGATGAAATAAATAGTTAACAATTTTTTGATACCCAGGCCCAAAATGACTATGATGGAGATGTTGATTTTATACGTTACATGCCACTAGATAGAAAACAACATAGTGGTTTACCTAGTAGATTCCTATAGCTACCAAAGAAAAGGATACAAAATTCTAAGGAACAAGAGAGACTAAGAAGTTATTTGAGGCTAATGCACTTTACATGAAGGAGAAGATCAGGGATAGGAAAGATGGGAGAGAGGAAAAGATTGCAAGAAATGAGATCTTAGATGCTATAGAGAGGGGAAAATGAGTTGCGGAGAAGGTTGCACTAAAGGAATAGAAGAGGAAAAAAAGAGAGGATAATCTAAATGTTTGAAAGAGATATAGACCAAATATTGGAGGTGCACCTTCAACAACTATAGAAATTATATTTACAGCACTAGTGGAAGGAGATGTAATTGCACTAGCCCTAGAATCAATTAGTATGCCCAACATACCTCTTCTCCCATAGCATAAATCACATTTTGATATGTTCAATGCACTAATCCCTAGATTAGGAAATATTCTTACTTAATAAGTGTAACCCCAAGCATTGTCACCATAGTTGGAAAAAAATGGTGAGAGTCCCAATCAACTAGTGAAAAAAATGACTAAGTTGATGGAGCTGAATCCTACATTACACACATCTCCTAGTAGTGGACAGGAGGATATTGGGATTGGGAGCATAGCACCTATTCCCTTTCCCATTTTTATGGACAATTGATGGGAACTCAAGTAGATGGGAGAAATTCCAATTTTTTTGAAGCAATAAAGTTTTGTGATGTATTTAGAATATCTAAGATAAACTTATTTTTTATGTGAACTAAACCATTCTTACATTACTATTTAAATGTATTTGTATTGTTATAATAGTTTGATTTTTGGTCATGGTGTACTACTAGCATACCTAAAATTTTAATTAATTTTTTTGGTAAATTAAGTCGAGAGATATCTAATTTAAAATATGTAAAGTTTAGAAATATAAATAGTTCATCATAGAGATATTATAGAATTAATTTATTTTAAATAATAGAAATAATCATAAAAAATAGATAGAAATAAATAATAATAATTTTATACGAAATTTTTTAATTTATTTTAAATAATTAAATAATAGAAACATCATAGAATTAATAATTCAGTATAATCATAACAAATAGACACTAAACAATTCCAAATTCAAACATACGAAGGTCCAACTAGAATAATGACTTTAAATAACCAAATACCAAAGCCAAAGAAAGGAAACGGGAACTTTTACCTTAAATGAATAAATTAGATGCAGAAGGGTGGCTGACTGTTTGGAAATCTACTTATTTTTCTTCTCTCCCTCCTATCATCCAAGAGAACATGCAATGAAAGAAAAATATCGTCACAATAAGAAAATATGAAAAATATTGTTCTAGCTTTAAAAAAATTGGAGACATCAAAACATAAAATCTAGATTCTAAACAAATCAAAACATAAAATCTATGATTTAAACTAAATCTCATCACTTACGCATCATAACAATACGGTCCACCTTAGTCATGTGGGCAGTCTTGGGGAAGAGGTTGCAACAATGTATTTGGATCCAGTTGATCACTCTCTCTCTCTCTCCCTCTCTATGTATTCAATCTAATGAGCCAACTAGATCTGCTCAACATTTTAATGTCTCAAGTATTGCCTCGTGGTCTGACTCGCGAACTTTCCAAAGATTCTTACTATGTGGTTTTCCACCATATTTTATCAAATGGACATTTGATGCGACAACAAGATTTGAATAATGAAGAATCTTCCTCTCTGTTTGCCAATCCTCAAATAACCACAAGTTAGGGTTCTTCATAGAATATCGTCTAAGCCATGTGCCGATTACAACCACCGCACCGACATGGTACTCTAAACCTTCACCATCTATAACCAAGTGATCCAATTTTTGTTTGGCTTGAACACAATGACACAAATAATAATCTATCCCTTCTTCATTGTCTTCAGGTGCAATAACAACAAAAACATGGCTTGCAGTGACAAATGTACAAAATGCAGTCATTAATTCAGAAAATACTTGCGTAAAAGTTATAAAGTTACATATTGAAATACAAAGATATATAAATATATATATTACCAGGTTGCACTAGATCAAACAAGTAGTCAAGGTCAATAGACGATTCCATCTGTACCATTTCCAGTGCTTGTGGGGGACGATAGGTGTCAATTAGGTCCAAAACTCGTATATTCCATTTGTCCACCCATTCAGTCGACTCACAGCCATCCCAATTTTCCTCTGCACATGATGGACAATAGCATGCCATTTTTCGTGTGTGGATACTCCATGAACCTGCATCAGAGCTTCTAAAAAAATGCAACTCACTGGATCCTGTTAGTGTGCAACAATCTTGATATGGTGTAATGTTAGTATTATGTATCAACCAAAAAAATCTATGAACTATAGACTCACCTTCCTTTCCTGGACCCATTGTAGCGTTACACCACTGGACGATGGATTTTACATCTATCAATATTGCTCCATCTTTGTACTTTAGTTCTTCATGAGCTAAGGCTCTTTTGATGCATGCACCTGCACCATCATGCTCTCCCTTTCCATGACCAGCCTCTATGAAATTCCACATGTATTGAATTCTACACAACTTGTGCATCCTACTCAACCAATAGAACATCTGTGCATTCTTGAATTGAGATGCACAATTGTCTGACCAAATAATGTGCTGACGATATGTGATGCCCCTGTTAGCCAAATCTCCATAAAATAGTTGAAAATAACCATGTACAAACTCTATAGAATGTGATCGATCATCGCTGATGTAAAAATGGTACTCCCTCAAAATCTTCTTGTCATCCTTTGTACTTGTAGGTGAATGCATGAATGTTATGTGAACAAATATGGAAACCTGTTGAGAAGTATAATACTTTTCTTGCACCTCATTTTGTGGTTGTAGTGTGTAGTTCTCTGCGAAATCTACAACCGAAACAATGGTATCCAGTGGAAACATATCCTTGTACAACTTGAATTGCAAATTCAGCCATCGAGCTCTATGGGTATGCCTTGCATACTCGTAAATAATGTTTTCACGAAAAATCCTCATGAACTCATACATTGGAATCTTTTCAATGACTAGATCACATCTTTTACCATGTTTCCCATCTTTTAGAGCATATGTCACTGTCTTAAATTTTTCGTAATCTACTATTTCATTTCCAATTGCATGTGTACTATCCATATGTTGATAAGTTGATAAAAGTTGTAAAGAACTGCAAAATAAGCACGTACCATCCAATCATGATGTCTTATAAAATTGTTGGCCGTCCCTTATTTAACATAAAATGTTGGATATGAATTCTCTTGAAGATCTTTGTGGCTCATTTATGTCACAATCCTGCAAAACAAACTGAGAATGCAAAATTACGCATATATGCCTAAAAACATCAAAATGGTTAGAAAATTCAATATGTATCCTACAACAACAAGTTGTGCATGTGTGATTTATCTTCACATAAAAAAGTTTACCCATCTCAAAAAATCTTTGACTTATTCGAATTTGAGGATACATACCAATAAATTTTGCAAAAAATTGTGTCTGAGTTGTGTCCAAAAAATGTTTCGCATGTGGCTCGCGATTTTGGCTACCAATCCTCCTTCTTACAAAATCTCTTTGATTAGGGGAAACACGTGTGTTATTTTTACAAAAATCTTCGATCAATGATTTCAAGGCTTCACTAATTTCTTTATCCTTTCATGGTAGTCTACCGCTAAATGTCCATAACTCATTTTTTGTTGGATCTTCCAATCTCTAACGCCTTAGCATGGCTCTCCTTAGAGTACCTCTACCAATTTTTAATGTTTTGCTTGTCTTTCTCATGAGTTGAGCTTTCTTCATTTGGCTACTTACTATTGTCGATGTAAGTACTCGTCTTGCGATATTACTATCTTTGGTGCATGATTTAGAACCCACTTTGTCATAAGCATTCATTAGATTCTTTACAATATTTTTTTCATTTGAATCATCCATCATTCTTAGCCCAAGAATCTTCATGATAGGCCTAAATTTTAAATTCCTCATCATTTCAAAAAATAATTGGCATTGACCTGTAATATTTAATTCATCAAAAAATAATCTCCACATATGATTAACTTTCTTTTGACAAGTACGCATGCTAATCTTGTAAAGAATTGATTTCAAAATGTTACTATCAATATCAATCAAATATTTTGGTCTTCTAAAATGAATTCTAGAAGGTGTTATAATCTCTTCAATTCTCTCAACATTTTGAACATCAACATAAGGTTGAGTGTATTGCGTACCTTGAACCGAAGATGATGTGCCTTGGCAATAAGATGCAAAAGATGGAATATCACCTACTTGATGTGTTGATGTTGTGCCTTCAACATGACATGATGGAGTGTGTATATTGTCGGATCTACAAATCGGTGTCTCTTCAACATGAGAGGACGATATGACTTCAACATTGGAAGATGGTGTAGCAGATGATATGACTCCAACATTAGAAGATGGTGTAGCTTCACAATTCAATTGTCTTCTTGAGCATAACAGTCTCATTCGTTCTCTTTGTCTTTCCAATTCTTCCTCTTTGTTTCTTGGTACCGGTGGTTCTTGATCCTCTTCAAAAGTCAATTCTTCATTGTTGCTTTGCAATTTTCTTTGCTCACGTAGTAATTTCATTTTATCTCTTTTAATTGCCAAATCTCTCTTCCTATCTTCATTTGTTTGATTTTTTGGTTTCTTCCTTGGCATGATGATGATTTCTACATGACAAATTATTCAAACATTTGAATTACTTAAAATGTATAAATTACAAATTATTCAAATACATATAATAATTATAATTATTTGAATGAATACACAGTATATATATAAAACAACTTGTCCAATTTCTAACCATTTCAAAATAACATTTCATTGAAACATACAAATTTCAATGAATTTACTATATATTAAACAACATGTCAAATTATAATCAAATTTGTATCTATATATCAACAAACAATATTTAAAATAGATTGCACTAACCTTTTCTATACAAGGAATATTCAAAAAGTCTTCAAATCATGTATCCAATAATTAAATTTGGTGTTTGCTAGCTTCCAAAAGTGTTTGCCACCTTGAAATAGTGTTTGTTAGCTTGAAATAGTGTTTTCCACCTTGAAAGAGTGTTTGTTGTGTTGAAACCCGCAATTTCTGTCAAGATAACAGAGTGCAGAATAGAACAAAAGTAGAGAATGAATGAAACGGGCCCCAAAGTTACTTTTTGACCATTTTTAGGTGATTTCACATAGTATAGCGCATACGCACTATGTGAGAACACATCACTCTCCACCCTCCCTACTCTCTCTCTCTCTCCCTACTCTCTCTCTTCCTACTCTCTCTCCCCTCTCCCATCCCCTACACACACTCTCTCTCCCCTCTCCCATCCTTTACTCTCTCTCGCTCTCCCTCTCCCACTGCCTACTCTCTATCTCTCTCACCCTCTCTCCTCTCCCATCCCCTACTCTTTAGATCTCTCACACACACTCCCATCCTCCCTCTCCCACTTCTTACTCTATCTCTCTCTCTCTCTCTCCCCCATCTCCCTACCCTCTCTCACACTCTCACATCTGCTACTCTCTCTCTCCCATCCCCTAAACTCTCTCTTTTACAGATACACACTCCCATCCCCCTCTCTCTCTCCTCTCCCATCCCCTACTCTCTACTCTCTCTCTCCCATCCCCTACTCTCTCTCACACACTCTCTCCCATCCCCTACTCTCACTCTCTCTCTCTCCCATCCCATTCTCTCTCTCTCTGCCACCTCCTAATCTCTCTCACACTCTCTCCCATCCCCTACTCTCTCTTACACACATTCCCATCCGCCCCTCTCTCCCATCCGCTACTCTCTCTCTCTCTCTTGGGCTGCTCTCTCTCTCTCTCTCTCCCCTCTCCCACCACCTACTATCTCTCTCTCTCTCCCTCTCTACTCTCTCTCTCCCATCCCCTACTCTTACTATCTCTCTCTCCAATCCCCAACTCTCTCTCACACTCTCTCCCATCCCCAACTCTCTCTCACACTCTCTCTCATCCTTTCACTCTATATCTCTCATCTTGTACTCTCTTTCTCTCTCTGCCACCTCCTACTCTCTCTCACACTCTTTTCCATCCTTTCACTTTGTCTCTCCCATCTCGTACTCTCTCTTTGCCACCCCCTACTCTCTCACACACTCTCACACTCTCTCCCATCCACTACTCTCTCTCTTTCATAGACACACACACACACACACACACACACACACTCCCATCCCCCCCCTCTCTCTTCTCTCCCATCCCCTCCTCTCTAGATTTGTCACATGCACTCCTATCCCCCTCTCTCTATCTCCCTCTCCCTACTCTCTCACACTCTCTCCCATCCCCTACTCTCTCTCTCACACTCTCTCCCATCCCCTACTCTCACTCTCTCTCTCTCCCCCATCCCATTCTCTCTCTCTGCCACCTCCTACTCTCTCTCACACTCTCTCCCATCCCCTACTCTCTCTTACACACACTCCCATCCACCCCTCTCTCCCATCCGCTACTCTCTCTCTCTCTCTCTCTCTCTCTCTCTCTCTCTCTCTCTCTCTCTCTCTCTCTCTCTCTCTCTTTCGGGCTACTCTCTCTCTCCCCTCTCCCATCCCTTACTCTCTAGATCGCTCACATGCACTCCCATCCCTCTCTCTCCTCCTCTCCCACTCCCTCTCCCACCACCTACTATCTCTCTCTCTCTCTCAAGTTCTCTCTCTCCCTCTCTACTCTCTCTCTCTCCCATCGCCTACTCTTACTCTCTCTCTCTCTCTCTCTCTCCAATCCCCAACTCTCTCTCACACTCTCTCCCATCCCCTACTCTCTCTGACACTCTCTCTCATCCTTTCACTCTATCTCTCTCATCTTGTACTCTCTGTTAGAATCTGAAAAGATTAATAACCTAGAAAACTAGTGCAAAGAGTAAATATCTAAACTATGAATGCAAATGATACAAAATTAAAATAGCATCATAGAGTTAGTCTCCAAGAGAGTAATGCAAATGCTGGAAGCAAAATAGCATTAGGAGGAAGCAAAAAAATAAGAGATCCAAATACAAGCCAGGTAGCATGCTTATATAGGCTAGGAAGAGGGAGGAGGTGTCAACACCAACCAATGAGGAGCAACCATCTATTGGACTAAAGATAGCAAAGTATCTTCCCAAGATAGCTAATGGATGCTCACATGTAGGAAGGTGACACCTCACAACCATTCACCTAATAAGACATGCTTTATTAACCTAAGCGAGATTATTAAAAGTGTAGGAAAAACCTATCAAAATAGGAAAAATAAAAAACTACACTAACACCCCCCCATAAGCAAAGCTTAGGTGAATGTAGAAATGGGTCCCGGCAAGTCAAGCCTGATGAGGTACCCATGTACATAAAATTCCCCCAAAAGAGAGAGAAAAGAGACTCCCCAAAGAATATTAGGACTCCAAGTGAGAGGAAGAGGCACCCCCAAAAGATGTAGCATCCCGCACCTCCAGCAAAGCTTGCAAATTTTGTCCGGTAGATCCACTTGCATCGAACAAGTTTTCTTCCCTTAGGAAAAAGGACAAGATCCCAAGTGTGGTTCCTCATCAAGGAACTATACTCTTCCTGCATAGTTGTATCCCACTCAAAAATACCAGAAGCCTCATGAAAGGACTGTGGATTTGAGGCAGTAGCAATGAAGATATGTAGAGCATCCTGAAATTGTGAACGAGTCTGCTTGGTGTCTGATGGATCCCCAACCCAATCATCTGTAAACTGCAAGGTTTGTCTAGCCCAAAGTGGACCGAAAGATGGAGAATCTAGAGGAGAATCATCAACCTGTAAATGATGACTAGGAGAGGAAGGAGGTGAGTCCTCTGAATCACTCTCTGCATCAGAAGTGGAGGTAGAAGACTGCTCAAGTGAATCTGACCCATCATGTATTCCAAGTGACTCCAATGTCAAAGTAGAAGGCAACCCTGTGACCATGCTTTGCTGGTTAATCTGATGCAAGTAGTGGAAGTTAAGATGGCCAAACTGCTCATGCCATAATCTGCTCACATCATTAAAGTGAGTGAGTGAAACAGTCAAAGGAGGATCAGGAACAAAGTGAGAAAACATATAGAGTCGTGATTGATGATCTACTCTCCCAACTGCAACTGTAGAATCATTGTGCAACTCACATATCTCCACTGAACTAGGAGTGAACTCAACCCGCTTGCCTAAACCCATGTGAGTGATCTGGTGTACCGATTGGAGATTAGTTGACAATGAGGGTACATAAGGAACATCATGGAATGCACCATCCCCCACATCAATAGACCCTCTCCCACACACCTCAACAAGAGTGTTATTACCCATCAACATAGAAGGCATAGTACATTGCTCCAAGGATTCAATTTCTTCCTTAGATGAAGCCATGTGGTGTGAAGCACCCGAATCAAGAACCCAAGTGGATGGTGAGGAAGCAATTGCAAAAAGGGCCTTGCCCTTTCCTTTCCCCTTGTTGTTTTCTTTTTCTTTGTTAGACCCTTCATTAGAACTTTGTTTGATAGACTCAGGAACACTGATATTATTCTTCTCAAGAATGTATGTCAAGTGATCAAGTTGTTTCTGCAAACATTTATGTTCATCATGACCAGGTCTTTTACAATAAGCACGTTTGACCTTTTTTTTCTTAGGTTTATCGCCCTTGGAAGATGGTGTATCAATAGTTGCTTTTGAAGAAACTGGCATCTGATCCTTCTTCTCCTCGCTATTCTTTTGTTTCTTGTCCTTACTATTGTTGTTACTACTTTGTCCTTGTTGTTCTTTTGTGCCTTGGTTGGCAGCCAAGGCATGTGACTTAGAGGACTTAAGAATGCCCATCTGGATTAGCTTGTCCTGTTCTCGAGTGAGATTGATAGCAAAATCATCTAGAGATGGCATGGTGAATTGAGTACCAAGTGCACCCTTAGTAGCATAGAAGGTAGAGACAAACACAGAATATTCTGAACTTAGCTTAGAGAGAATACTGAGAATCAGTTGTTCATCTTTCTTTTCAATTCCACATTGTTTTAACTGCAGCCTTAGTGATTTCAATTTGGTGAAGAAATCTTGGATTGTGTTGAAATTGCCTGGACTCAAACTAATTAATTCATTTTCCAACATATGACCCCTCATTGAATCTTGTGTGCCAAATAATGTTTCTAGCTTTGTCCATACTTCATTTGGTGTATCCAAAGACTCAATGTGAAATAGCAAGTCAGGAGAAACAGACAAACACAATGTTCCATATGCCTCATCACATTTGTTAAACCACTTAGGCTTGTCTTCATCTTTAGCAGGTTCAGTTTCAAGTCTCATAGTTATCCTATTTAATCCAGCTTTCCTTAAGTGAATTATCATGCGTGATTTCGACTCAAAGTAATTGTATGGAGTTAGGATGGACATATTTTTTTGATCCATGATGAAGGAATGCAAAGAAATGCTAAAAGGAAGAGAATCCAGCCACGACAATGCCCCCCCCTTTTTACTCAATCAAAGAACCCCCCCCCCCCAAAGAAATATGATTTGGCACTTTATTTTAGTGCATTTACAATTACCACTAGAAAGAGATATTTAGTGGTCTTGATTTCAATGCATTACAAACCCTCATGAAGAGCATATGCTAAAAGTGAAACTTGGGCACAATAATCAAGGAAAAAAATAGCACCACTGCGATCTACTCGAAAAATCATGCACTTTCAAAAAAAGAATCGCCTCGATACGAGGTCGTATGAGAAAGTTATGATCCTTTGAAGTTTCCAAAACGAGAACTGTGCACAGTCACGGCTGAGAATCTGCAATTTTTGAAGAATTCATGCATGAAAATCAAAAACTAACTCCATTAGTGGATAGAGCACAAAAAAATAGCCAAGTTCATAATAGGAATCATCAAAATCGGAGTCCGTATGAGCAAGAATGAGACATTTGAAAACTGCATTCAGATCTGCGGCTGCCAACGGAGAGGGGTAGGGCTATAGCTTTGCATGCTCGATCCTGAAAAATATATAGCTTACATGCAAAATCTAAAAGATACCCAGATGGTTTTTCGGGGCTGCGAACAAAACCCAAAAAGCATTTTTCTTGTTGATGAACAGAAGATGTTGCTGTAGTGTAAATCAGACGCCTTTAACAGTAAAAAATGGCTCCAAAAATTTAAAAATGACCCCAGCAACCAAAATATGACATGCAAATGCTGGATCAGCTTCTTAAGTCCATCAATGGCATGCTGGAACCTGCAAAACTGATTGAAAACTCCAAATATGTAAGTTGGTTGTCAGATTTGAGATTGAAACCCTAGAGAAAAACTATTTTTGTCAAAACTTTTCTGATTCTCAGGATCATCCAAAGATGCAAGAGAAGAGCATGCTTTATTTTTCAAAAAACTACAATAAAGTTTATTTCCCCCCCCCCCCCCGAATCTCTCAAATAAGGAAACTAAAATCTACTCTTGCACATAAAAAAGCTCTGATACCATGTTAGAATCTGAAAAGATTAATAACCCAGAAAACTAGTGCAAAGAGTAAATATCTAAACTATGAATGCAAATGATACAAAATCAAAATAGCATCATAGAGTTAGTCTCCAAGAGAGTAATGCAAATGCTGGAAGCAAAATAGCATTAGGAGGATGCAAAAAAATAAGAGATCCAAATACAAGCCAGGTAGCATGCTTATATAGGCTAGGAAGAGGGAGGAGGTGTCAACACCAACCAATGAGGAGCAACCATCTATTGGACTAAAGATAGCAAAGTATCTTCCCAAGATAGCTAATGGATGCTCACATGTAGGAAGGTGACACCTCACAACCATTCACCTAATAAGACATGCTTTATTAACCTAAGCGAGATTATTAAAAGTGTAGGAAAAACCTATCAAAATAGGAAAAATAAAAAACTACACTAACACTCTCTCTCTCTCTACCACCTCCTACTCTCTCTCACACTCTTTCCCATCCTTTCACTCTGTCTCTCCCATCTTGTACTCTCTCTTTGCCACCCCCTACTCTCTCTCACACTCTCTCCTATCCCCTACTCTCTCTCTTTCACAGACACAAACACACACACACAGACACACACACACACACACACACACACACACACACACACACACACACACTCCCATCCCCCCTCTCTCTTCTCTCCCATCCCCTACTCTCTAGATTTGTCACATGCACTCCCATCCCTCTCTCTCCTCCTCTCCCACTCCCTCTCCCAGGTCACCTACTATCTCTCTCTCTCAAGTTCTCTCTCTCCCTCTCTACTCTCTCTCTCTCTCCCATCCCCTACTCTTACTCTCTCTCTGTCCCATTCCCAACTCTCTCTCACACTCTCTCCCATCCCCTACTCTCTCTCACACTCTCTCCCATCGTTTCACTCTATCTCTCCCATCCCGTACTCTCTCTCTCTCTGCCACCCCCTACTCTCTCTCTCACTCTCTCCCATCCTTTCACTCTATCTCTCCCATCCTTTCACTCTGTCTCTCCCATCCAGTACTCTCTCTGCCACCCCCTACTCTCTCTCACACTCTCACACTCTCTCCCATCCCCTACTCTCTCTCTTTCATAGACACACACACTCTTATCCCCCCACTCTCTTCTCTCCCATCCCCTACTCTCTACATCTATCACGCACACTCCCATCCCCCCTATCTCTCTCCCTCTCCCTCTCCTACCACCTACTAGATCTCTCTCTCTCAAGTTCTCTCTCTCCCTCTCTACTTTCTCTCTCTCCCATCCCATCCCTTACTCTCACTCTCTCTCTCTCCCATCCCCTACTCTCTCTCACACTCCCATCCCCTAATCTCACTCTCTCTCTCCCATCTCGTACGAGCTCTCTCCGCCACCACCTACTCTCTCTCACACTCTCACACTCTCTCCCATCCCCTACTCTGTCTATCTTACACACATTCCCATTCCCCCCCCCTCTCTCTCTCCCTCTCCCACTCCCTCTCCCACTGCCTACTTTCTCTCCCCCATCCCCTACTCTCTCTCTCCCCTCTCCCATCCCCTACTCTCTCTCTTTCATAGACACACACTCCCATCCCCCCTCTCTCTCTCCTCTCCCATCCCCTACTCTCTAGATTTGTCACACACACTCCCATCCCCCCTCTCTCTCCCTCTCCCACTCCCTCTTGCACCACCTACTATCTCTCTCTCTCTCTCTCTCTCTCAAGTACTCTCTTTCCCTCTTTACTTTCTCTCTCCCATCCCCTACTCTCACTCTATCTATTCCATCCCCTATTCTCTCTTGCACTCTCTCCCATCCCCTACTCTCTCTCTCTCTCTCTCTCTCTCTCTCTCTCTCTCTCACACCCCCATCTTGTACAAGCTCTCTCTACCACCCCCTACTCTCTCTCAAACTCTCACACTCTCTCCATCCCCTACTCTATCTCTCTTATACACATTCCCATTCCCCCCCCTCTCTCTCTCACACACTCCCTCTCCCATTGCCTACTCTCTCCCATCCCCAACTCTATCTCTCTTACACACTTCCATTCCCCCTCTCTCTCCCTCTCACTCCCTCTCCCATCACCTACTATCTCTCTCTCTCTCTCTCTCTCTCTCTCTCTCTCTCTCTCTCTCTCTCTCTCTCTCTCTCTCTCTCACTCACTCTCTCTCTCTCTCCCATCCCCTACTCTCACTCTCTCTCTTTGCCACCCCTACTCTCTCTCACACTCTCACACTCTCTCCCATCCCCTACTTTCTCTCTTACACAAACTTCCATCCCCCCTCTCTCTCCCTCTCCCACTCCCTTTGCCATTGCCTAATCTCTTTCTCTTCCATCCACCCTCTCTCTCCCTCTCCCTCTCCCTCTGCCATTGCCTACTCTCTTTCTATCCCATCCCCTACTCTCTCTATCTCTCTCCCCCCTCTCTCATTCCCTACTCTCTCTCTTTCACACACACCCATCCCCCCTCTCTCCTCTCCCATCCTCTACTTTTTCTCTCACTTGCTCTCCCTCTCCCACTGCCTACTCTCACTCTCTCTCACTCTCTCTCTCTCTCTCTCACTCTCACTCTCTCCCTCTCTACTCTCTCTCGGCTCTCTCACATTTTCACACTCTCTCTCTTTCTCTCTTACACACATTTCCATCCCCCCTCTCTCTCTTCCTCTCCCACTCCCTCTCCCATTGCATACTCTCTCTTCCATCCCCTACTCTCTCTCAAGCTAATCTATCTTCCCCCTCTCCCATTCCCTACTCTCTCTCTTTCAAACACATGCACTCCCATCCTCCTCTCTCTCGCTCTTCCTCTCCCACTCTGTCTCCCACCACCTACTCTCTCTCTCCCCCATCCCCTACTCTTAATCTCTCTCACACTTCCTCTCTCTCCCATCTCCTACTTTCAATCTCTCTCCCCCATCCTGTACTCTCTCTTTTCCACCTCTACTCTCTCTCTCACACTTCCTCTCTCTTGCATCTTGTACTCTCTTTGCCACCCCTACTCTCTCACATTTCCTCTATCTCCCATCCTATACTCTCTCAGCCACCCCTACTCTTTCTCACTTCCTCTCTCCCCTCTCCCATCCCCTACTTTCTCTCTATCTCTCTCACACATACAAATAGTCATTCCCTCGCCCCACCCCCCCTAGCTCTCTCTTGGTTTTGGTTTGTAATTTAGGTCTCAATAGTGCGTGCACACCATCTCGAATTCAATAGCGTTTTAATAGCATGTATGCGCTATAGGGTGCACACACTATTCAAAGCTTTGCATTAAAACCAAGCCTAAGGCTTGGTTTTGCCTTGGAGATCCAAACCAAAGGTTTGGAGTTTATAAACAGGTCTGAGATGTGTTTTCTAGCAAACATACAAAAAATGATTGATTTTTCTTGTGTGCTCACCTTCAAGATTCCTCGTGGTTGGGTATCGATAAGATCAGGTTACATAACATTATAGGTCTCTGTGTTAGCTATCTAACCATATAATTTATTTTTAATTTGAACTATTTTAAGTCTTTCATCTATAATTTCTTTTGAATGTATGTTCATTTTTTGTCAAAAACCACCATGTACTAATTGGGCTGTAGATTTTAGCTCATTCATTGAATTTTGTAACAACTTAGCTTTTTAGAAAGTAGACTCCATTCTACACACTTTGAAAAAAAGAAGTTTTGATTTTAGATTAGTTTTCAATCATTTCTAAGGGGAGCACATAGATATTTCACATTTTTGGGATGGGTCTAACCAAAAAATTCATTAAAAAAAAATTCACATTATAAAATTATCCAAAAAATTTGGGATAAACTACATAGTATTAGGTAACTTTTGACCAGAGTGATTAAAGAATTTCCAAAAAAAGGTTAAAATTTTAGGGGGGCCACACTTTGTACTATGTTATGTTTTTTTGGAATAAACAATACCACTTTCTGTGGCCCCCTTTTTTGAGGACCTAAAACTAAACCATTTTGAAAACAAATTAGTAGCTTAGAAACTAGATTCAAAGGACTATGACTTTTGTTTTTGTCATATCTTAAAATTTTGAGTGTAACTATCTTCAAATCCTTGTTGAAGTCAAGAATTTACTGATTTCAGAAAAAAGGTGTCCACTTATACCCCCTTTTGACACCACAACTTGGTGCACTTACCCTACGCAAAGATCAAGTTTGACCAAAAGTTGACCAGATTTAACCACCGTTGCCTTGAGTTGACTAGTTTCGAAAAGAATTTTGAAATAATTAAACAAAATTATTTAATTAAATGGAGTTGTTACTTCTAATTAATTAAATAAAGTTATTTAATTAAATGAGAAGCCATTCCTAATTAATTAAATGAAGTTATTTAATTAAATAAGAAAAGTGTCTCTAATTAATTAAAGATTATTTAATTAAATAGAAAAAGTAATTATGAGAGCATATTTCATTTTATTAAATTAAATATCTCAACAAAATCTCTCTTCAGTTCAAAAAGGAAAATTTCTAGTTCACTATTGATAAAAAATGAGTTAACTCAGTTAACTCCTTTTTCTACTCAAATTGAATTAGTTAATTCCTTATTTTACTCAAATTAAATCTATTAACTCCCTTTAATTTGGAAATCTCCCTTTATGACTGAACTTCACCTTTAATCCTGACCGTTGATTGAAATCAATCTCAACCGTTGATTAATTCTAGGAAAGTCTATTTAAGAGACCCTCATCTCTTCATTTTGAAAGGTTGAATAAGAATTTGAATCAAATTGTTGCAAAAATTCATACTCACATTTGCTCATATTCACATACGCAAAGATCAAGTTTGACCAAAAGTTGACCAGATTTAACCACGGTTGACTTGAGTTGACTAGTTTTGAAAAGAATTTTAAAATAATTAAACGAAATTATTTAATTAAATGGAGTATTTACTTCTAATTAATTAAAAAAAGTTATTTAATTAAATGAGAAGCCATTCCTAATTAATTAAATGAAGTTATTTAATTAAATAAGAAAAGTGTCTCTAATTAATTAAAGATTATTTAAATAAATAGAAAAAGTAATTATGAGAGCATATCTCATTTTATTAAATTAAATATCTTAACAAAATCTCTCTTCAGTTCAAAAAGGGAAATTTGCAGTTCACTATTGATAAAAAATAATTTAAATCAGTTAACTCCTTATTTTACTCAAATTAAATCCGTTAAATTCATATAATTTAGAAATCTCCCTTCATGAATGAACTTCACCTTTCATCCTAACCGTTGATTGAAATCGATCTCAACTGTTGATGAATTCCAGGAAAGTCTATTTAAGAGACCCTCATCTCTTCATTTTGAAAGGTTGAATGAGAATTTGCATCGAATTGTTGCTGGAATTCACACTCACATTTGCTCGTATTCACATACGCAAAGATCAAGTTTGACAAAAAGATGACTAGATTTAACCACTGTTGACTTGAGTTGACTAGTTTCGAAAAGAATTTTGAAATAATTAAATGAAATTATTTAATTAAATGAAGTACTTACTTCTAATTAAT
This sequence comes from Cupressus sempervirens, assembly GCA_028749045.1. Lineage (NCBI taxonomy): Eukaryota > Viridiplantae > Streptophyta > Pinopsida > Cupressales > Cupressaceae > Cupressus > Cupressus sempervirens. The sequence continues at coordinate 117,228,809 of CM053783.1, forward strand.
GAAACAAAGTTATTTAATTAAATGAGAAGCCATTCCTAATAAATTAAATGAAGTTATTTAATTAATTAAGAAAAGTGTCTCTAATTAATTAAAGATTTTTTAATTAAATAGAAAAATTAATTATGAGAGCATATCTCATTTTATTAAATTAAACATCTTAACAAAATCTCTCTTCAATATGAAAAGGGAAATTTCCAGTACACTATTGATAAAAAATGAGTTAAATTAGTTAACTCCTTTTTCTACTCAAATTGAATCAGTTAACTCCTTATTTTACTCAAATTAAATCCGTTAACTCCCTTTAATTTGGAAATCTCCCTTTATGACTGAACTTCACCTTTAATCCTGACTATTTATTGAAATCGATCTCAACCATTGATGAATTTTAGGAAAATCTATTTAAGAGACCCTCATCTCTTCATTTTGAAAGGTTGAACGAGAATTTGCGTTGAATTGTTGCTGGAATTCATACTCACATTTGCTCATATTCACATACGCAAAGATCAAATTTGAACAAAAGTTGACCAGATTTAACCACGGTTGACTTGAGTTGACTAGTTTCAAAAAGAATTTTGAAATAATTAAACGAAATTATTTAATTAAATGAAGTACTTTAATCTAATTAATTAAACAAAGTTATTTAATTAAATGAGAAGCCATTACTAATTAATTAAATGAAGTTATTTAATTAAATAAGAAAAGTGTCTCTAATTAAATAAAGATTATTTATTTAAATAGAAAAAGTAATTACGAGAGCATATCTCATTTTACTAAATTAACTATCCCAACAAAATCTCCTTTCAGTTCAAAAAGGGAAATTTCCAATTCACTATTGATAAAAAATGAGTTGAATCAGTTAACTTCTTTTTCTACTCAAATTGAATCAGTTAACTCCTTATTTTACTCAAATTAAATCTGTTAACTCCTTTTAATTTGGAAATCTCCCTTTATGACTAAATTTCACCTTTAATCCTGACTGTTGATTGAAATCAATCTCAATCGTTGATGAATTTCAGGAAAATCTTTTTAAGAGACCCTCATCTCTTCATTTTGAAAGGTTGAATGAGAATTTGCATCGAATTGTTGCTGGAATTCATACTCACATTTGCTCATATTGACATATGCAAAGATCAAGTTTGACCAAAAGTTGACCAGATTTAACCACGGTTGACTTGAGTTGACTAATTTTGAAAAGAATTTAAAAATAATTAAATGAAATTATTTAATTAAATGGAGTACTTACATCTAATTAATTAAACAAAGTTATTTAATTAAATGAGAAGTCATTCCTAATTAATTAAATGAAGTTATTTAATTAAATAAGAAAAGTGTCTCTAATTAATTAAAGATTATTCAAATAAATAGAAAAAGTAATTACAAGAGCATATCTCATTTTATTAAATTAAATATCTCAACAAAATCTCTCTTCAGTTCAAAAAGGGAAATTTCCAATTCACTGTTGATGAAAAATGAGTTAAATGAGTTAACTCCTTTTTCTACTCAAATTGAATACGTTAACTCCTTATTCTACTCAAATTAAATCTGTTAACTCATTTTAATTTGGAAATCTTCCTTTATGACTGAACTTCACCTTTAATCCTGACTGTTGATTGAAATCGATCTCAACCGTTGATGAATTTCAGAAAAATCTATTTAAGAGACCCTCATCTCTTCATTTTGAAAGGTTGAATGAGAATTTGCATTGAATTGTTGCTGGAATTCACACTCACATTTGCTCATATTCACATACGCAAAGATCAAATTTGACCAAAAGTTTACCAGATTTAACCACGATTGACTTGAGTTGACTAGTTTCGAAAAGAATTTTGAAATAATGAAACAAAATTATTTAATTAAATGGAGTACTTACTTCTAATTAATTAAACAAAGTTATTTAATTAAATGAGAAGCCATTACTAATTAATTAAATGAAGTTATTTAATAAAATAAAAAAGTGTCTCTAATTAAATAAAGATTATTTAATTAAATAGAAAAAGTAATTATGAGAGCGTATCTTATTTTATTAAATTAAATATCTCACCAAAATCTCCTTTTAGTTCAAAAAGGGAAATTTCCAATTCACTATTGATCAAAAATGAGTTGAATCAGTTAACTTCTTTTTCTATTCAAATTGAATTAGTTAAGTCCTTATTTTACTCAAATTAAATCTGTTAACTCCTTTTAATTTGGAAATCTCCCTTTATGACTGTATTTCACCTTAAATATTTACTGTTGATTGAAATAGATCTCAACCGTTGATGAATTTTAGAAAAGTCTATTTAAGAGACCGTCATCTCTTCATTTTGAAATGTTGAATGAGAATTTGCATCGAATTATTGCTGGAATTCATACTCACATTTGCTCATATTGACATACACAAAGATCAAGTTTGACCAAAAGTTGACCAGATTTAAGCACGGTTGACTTGAGTTGACTAGTTTCGAAAAGAATTTTGAAATAATAAACTGAAATTATTTTATTAAATGGAGTACTTACATCTAATTAATTAAACAAATTTATTTAATTAAATGAGAAGCCATTCTTAATTATTTAAATGAAGTTATTTAATTAAATAAGAAAAGTGTCTCTAATTAATTAAAGATTAATTAAATAAATAGAAAAAGTAATTACAAGAGCATATCTTATTTTATTAAATTAAATATCTCAAAAAAATCTCTCTTCAGTTCAAAAAGGGAAATTTCCAATTCACTATTGATCAAAAATGAGGTAAATGAGTTAACTCCTTTTTCTACTCAAATTGAATCAGTTAACTCCTTATTCTACTCAAATTAAATCTGTTAACTCCCTTTAATTTGGAAATCTACCTTTATGACTGAACTTCACCTTTGATCCTGACTGATGATTGAAATCAATGTCAACAGTTGATGAATTCTAGGAAAGTCTATTTAAGAGACCATCATCTCTTCATTTTGAAAGGTTGAATGAGAATTTGCATCGAATTGTTGTCGGAATTCATACTCACATTTGCTCATATTCACATACACAAAGATCAAGTTTGACCAAAAGTTGACCAAATTTAACTAGGTTTGACTTGAGTTGACCAGTTTCGAAAAGAACTTTGAAATAATTAAACGAAATTATTTAATTAAATGGAGTACTTACTTCTAATTAATTAAACAAAGTTATTTAATTAAATGAGAAGCCATTCCTAACTAATTAAATGAATTTATTTAATTAAATAAGAAAAGTGTCTCTAATTAATTAAAGATTATTTAATTAAATAGAAAAAGTAATTATGAGAGCATATCTCATTTTATTAAATTAAATATTTCAACAAAATCTCTCTTCAGTTCAAAAAGGGAAATTTCTAGTTCACTATTGATAAAAAATGAGTTAAATGAGTTAACTCCTTTTTCTACTCAAATTGAATCAGTTAACTCCTTATTTTACTCAAATTAAATCTGTTAACTCCCTTTAATTTGGAAATCTCCCTTTATGACTGAACTTTACCTTTAATCCTGAACGTTGATTGAAATCGATCTCAACCGTTGATGAATTGCAGGAAAGTCTATTTAAGAGACCCTCATCTCTTCATTTTGAAAGGTTGAATGATAATTTGCATCAAATTATTGCTCGAATTCATACTCACATTTGCTCATATTCAGATACTCAAAAATCAAATTTGACGAAAAGTTGACCAGATTTAACCATAGTTGACTTGAGTTGACTAGTTTCAAAAAGAATTTTGAAATAATTAAATGAAATTATTTAATTAAATGGAGTACTTACATCTATTTAATTAAACAAAGTTAATTAATTAAATGATAGGCCATTTCTAATTAGTTAAATGAACTTATTTAATTAAATAAGAAGAGTGTCTCTTATTAATTAAAGATTATTTAATTAAATAGAAAAAGTAATTATGAGAGCGTATCTAATTTCATTAAATTAAATATCTGAACAAAATCTCTCTTCTGTTCAAAAAGGGAAATTTCCACATCACTATTGATCAAAAATGAGTTAAATCAGTTAACTCCTTTTTCTACTCAAATTGAATTAGTTAACTCCTTATTTTACTCAAATTAAATCTGTTAGCTCCCTTTAATTTGGAAATCTCCCTTTATGACTGAACTTCACCTTTAATCCTGACTGTTGATTGAAATCGATCTCAACTGTTGATGAATTCCAAGAAAGTCTATTTAAGAGACCCTCATCTCTTCATTTTGAAAGGTTGAATGATAATTTGAATCTAATTGTTGCTGAAATTCATACTCACATTTGCTCATATTCACATATGCAAAAATCAAGTTTGACCAAAATTTGACCAAATTTAACCACGGTTGACTTGTGTTGACTAGTTTCGAAAAAAATTTTGAAATAATTAAACAAAATTATTTAATTAAATCGAGTGCTTACTTCTAATTAATTAAACAAAGTTATTTAATTAAATGAGAAGCCATTCCTAATTAATTAAATGAAGGTATTTAATTAAATAAGAAAAGTGTCTCTAATTAATTAAAGATTATTTAATTAAATAGAAAAAGTAATTATGAGAGCATATCGCATTTTATTAAATGAAATATCTCAACAAAATCTCTCTTCAGTTTAAAAAGAGAAATTTCTAGGTCACTATTGCTCAAAAATTAGTGAAATCCGTTAACTCATTTTTCTACTCAAATTGAATCAGTTAACTCTTTATTTTACTCAAATTAAATCTGTTAACTCCCTTTAATTTGGAAATCTCCCTTTATGACTGAACTTCACCTTTAATCCAGACCGTTGATTGAAATTGATCTCAACCGTTGATGAATTCCAAGAAAGTCTATTTAAGAGACCCTCATCTCTTCATTTCGAAAGGTTGAATAAAAATTTGCATCGAATTGTTGCTGGAATTCATACTCACATTTGCTCATATTCACATATGCAAAGATCAAGTTTGACCAAAAGTTGACCAGATTTAACCACGGTTGTCTTGAGTTGACTAGTTTCGAAAAGAATTTTGAAACAATTAAAAGAAATTATTTAATTAAATGGAGTACTTACTTCTAATTTATTAAACAAATTTATTTAATTAAATGAGAAGCCATTCCTAATTAATTAAATGAAATTATTTAATTAAATAAGAAGAGTGTCTCTAATTAATTAAAGATTATTTAATTAAATAGAAATAACAATTATGAGAGGATATCTCATTTTAATAAATTAAATATCTTAACAAAATCTCTCTTCAGTTCAAAAAGGGAAATTTCCAATTCACTATTAATCAAAAATGATTTAAATCAGTTAACTCCTTTTTCTACTGAAATTGAATCAGTTAACTCCTTATTTTACTCCAATTAAATATGTTAACTCCCTTTAATTTGGAAATCTCCCTTTATGACTGAACTTTACCTTGAATCCTGACCGTTGACTGAAATCGATCTCAACCGTTGATGAATTTTAGGAAAGTTTATTTAAGAGACCCTCATCTCTTCATTTTGAAAGGTTGAAAGAGAATTTGCATCGAATTGTTGCTAAAATTCATACTCACATTTGTTCATATTCACATATGCAAAGATCAAGTTTGACCAAAAGTTGACCAGATTTAACCATGGTTGACTTGAGTTGACTAGTTTCAAAAGAATTTTGAAATAATTAAATGAAATTATTTAATTAAATGGAGTACCTACTTCTAATGAATTAAACAAAGTTATTTAATTAAATGAGAAGCCTTTCCTAATTAATTAAATGAAGTTATTTAATTAAATAAGAAGAGTGTCTCTACTTAATTAAAGATTATTTAATTATAATAGAAAAAGCAATTATGAGAGCATATCTCATTTTATTAAATTAAATATCTCATCAAAATCTCTCTTCAGCTCAAAAAGGGAAATTTTCAGTTCACTATTGATCAAAAATGAGTTAAATTAGATAACTCCTTTTTCTACTCAAATTGAATCCGTTAACTCCTTATTTTGCTCAAATTAAATCTGTTAACTCCCTTTAATTTGGAAATCTCCCTTTATGACTAAACTTCACCTTTAATCTTGACTGCTGATTGAAATCGATCTCAACCGTTGCTGAATTTTAGGAGAGTCTATTTAAGGGACCCTCATCTCTTCATTTTGAAAGGTTGAATGAGAATTTGCATCGAATTGTTGCTGGAATTCATACTCGCATTTGCTCATATTCACATATGCAAAGATCAGGTTTGACCAAAAGTTGACTAGATTTAACCATGGTTGACTTGAGTTGACTAGTTTTGAAAAGAATTTTGAAATAATTAAACAAAATTATTTAATTAAATGGAGTACTTACTTCTAATTAATTAAACAAAGTTATTTAATTAAACGAGAAGCCAATCGTAATTAATTAAATGAAGTTATTTAATTAAATAAGAAAAGTGTCTCTAATTAATTAAAGATTATTTAATTAAATAGAAAAAGTAACTATGAGAGCATATCTCATTTTATTATATTAAATATCTCAACAAAATCTCTCTTCAGTTCTAAAAGAGAAATTTCCAGTTCACTATTGATAAAAAATGAGTTAAATCAGTTAACTCCTTTTTCTACTCAAATTGAATCAGTTAACTCCTTATTTTGCTCAAATTAAATCTGTTAACTCCCTTTAATTTGAAAATCTCCCTTTATGACTGAACTTCACCTTTAATCTCGACCGCTGATTGAAATCAATCTCAACCGTTGATGAATTCCGAGAAAGTCTATTTAAGAGACCCTCATGTCTTCATTTTGAAAGGTTGAATGAAAATTTGCATCGAATTGTTACTGGAATTCATACTCACATTTGCTCATATTCACATACGCAAAGATCAATTTTGACCAAAATTTGACCAGATTTAACCACGGTTCACTTGAGTTGTCTAGTTTCGAAAAGAATTTTGAAATAATTAAACAAAATTATTTAATTAAATGGAGTACTTATTTCTAATTAGTTAAACAAAATTATTTAATTAAATGAGAAGCCATTCCTAATTAATTAAATAAAGTTATTTAATTTGTAAGGCCTCACCCAATTCGTCATAGTACCTATGAGATAATTGCATTACAGTGATTTTAATCCTATGTTTGATACACTTTTAAGACTGTAGGGTTATGTCATTTTAATATCTGCATTTTGATGATCCGCATTTACCTCTCCATATTATGACCTAATTGATGCATTTAATGATTCTATTTCATGTTCTAAGCTATTAACATTGCTTTGATAGAAATTGAATGATAGAAATGCTTGTAATATAAGAAGGTAATGTTGAAGTGAAATTAGAGTTAAAAGATAAATTTTGTTATGCATTGAGACCTAACCCGCATACCTAGGGATTCAACAGTTATGGATTCAACATCTTGTCATAGAATATGAAGTTATTCAGAATATTAAATTGACCATGTTATGTTGATAAGTAAAGTTTAGTTTTATAGTATTTTGAACATTTTACATGGAAATTGGTAGAAGAAGTAATGCAATTATAAGGAATGAAGTATGGAGCTCAAATGTCGAATGTGATATGTATGTTTTGATATTTTAATATTTTGAAGGTTATATTTGAAATGATTAAGAAAGGGAAAGTTAATTTGAGATGATGAAATATATTCAAGTCTAATGTTGAATGAGATAATGATTTATTTTACATATGCTTATATGATTTTCTTGGACTACTAACGCTCGAGTTTAGTGTGTAGGAATTTGACCATGGGTTAAAGGGGAATTAAGGCTCAAACTACTACAAACATGACATAACCAAGGTTGAATCAGTGGAAAAGATTCAAACCTAATTGTAATGTGTTTTATTTGGTATATGTGAATTGTATGTGTGCGTAGTAGCCTAGTTCATGTATTATTGTAAAACAAGTCATTTTTTTTAATATAATGTGATATTTTGTGTGTGTCACTTGACACTTGTGCTTGTTATGTGATATGACATGTTATTGGTCAATGGATCATGTGGCCACCTTATTCCGTGATAAATGCCTCAATTGAGGAATTTGATTATTGCCTTAGTCAGTAAAAGGACACGGTCATCACCTTGGGGAATTTGAAATTTGAATCATCTAGCTTTGGGAGGGTCATAAAGTAACTTAATGGTAAGTTGGGATTAAAATTAACCCCACCCATGTTAGTACTATAGGCTAGGGAGCTATTAATGACCTCTAGGGTGTCTAGTGGACCTAGGAGACCCCATGAAAATGGCAGTCTTTATGGAATCCGAAAATGAGAAGGATATATATATAGAGGTATGGCTAAATGAGAAACCACTTGGCCACTCTCTAATTTTAGAGATAGTTAGGTGTATCTTGTTGTATTGTGTGGAGTATTGTGAGTATGAGGTTTGGATTTCCTCTATTTCCTTGTTGCATTATGGGTGTTGATATTGTGTTGTGATAATGTGATGTGCTCTTGAAAATCTATTGTTTTATTGCTACTTGGTTTTGTTTTCTTTTTGTGCTTGAGTGTTCTTATGGGTGTGGGACTTACACTCACCCTTGTGGGAAGGGAAGAGAAGTCCAGGGTGAATAGGCAGCAATTGGATTGCATAGTTGAGGACCTTGGAGTATGGGCTCCATTGTATTCCATTGTCATATTCATATTTTTCCTTGGGGGAGAATAAGAAAAAGAAAAAAAAGAAATGGTGAGGAAGGAAGTAACTGAAGTATGGGTTTGTAGGCAGCTAAAGCTGTTGGTTGTGTGTGGTGGAGGCTATTATGTTGGTAGTGTGTGTGGTGGAAGATGTTTATGAAGCCTCGAAAGGGCATGATATTATGAAGCCCCGAAAGGGCCTTGTATTTTGTTGATTTAGCCCCGAAAGGGCATAAGTTTTATGGAAAATATGATATGAAATGGTAAACCTCCTTGTGTTTCCACCTTCACCCTATGTTCAAGGTTCCAATGGTGAGCCTTTGTGAAATATCCTTGGGATAGGATTTGTTGTAGTTTTGTTATGTGGTGTATATGTTTCTTACAAGTGTGTATGTGGATTTTGTTTGAGCCTTGTTCCCCTAGCACGAGGGTGGTCTCTTTGAGGCCTATGGTTGGGTGGAAAGCACCCATGGTCCTTGTTGTTTTTTTGTGATGCATTTGCAAGTTATTAGAGAAATCTTGGAAACTTGGAGTCCTTGTTATCTTCCATGTGCATAGGAGGAGAAGACAATATTGCATTGAGATGAGATAGAGAGAAAAACTCCATTTTGTTATGTGAGCCTAAATGTATTGTAAGAGAAAGCTATTGTCTTGGTTTGATTGTCAATGGAAAGGTTGTGAGTGCTCATGTGTAGTAAAATTATTTTCCATTGTGTAATTTATGATATGTTGACTTCACCACCTTTTTGTGTATCATGAGGGTATCACTGAAGACAATTCATTGTGATAATATTGTTTTTTTATTGGATGGCAACACCAATCAGAGATCCAAATTACTTGATGCTCTTGACTGGAATGCAAAAGAAATTTGATATCATAGAAGAGATAATATTCATAGGAAGGATTATCCTGGTGGATTGCTATTATTATTTTAGTTCCATTGTTTACCAATTGTGAATGTACATTCAAATCTAGATCTGCATAAGAAGATAATGTTGAGAAAATGGTTTCTAAATTTCATAATTCATAGATAGGGATAATCCAGATAACTTCATATAAAGTCTTGTCATGAAATGTTGAGTTATTGGATTAAGTTAATGTTTTGAATGCTAAATGAATCACAATTTTAAAACTATACTTAGTTTATAATTATCTCCTAATTATCCTTGCAATAACTTACCTTGAATATCCTAGATTACAAAAGAAGAAAATCAAGTGATGATATAAAATATACAAGACTTAAGACATAAGCTTGCTGTAGGTGCACATTTTATCCTCTGGAAAATGTATAAAATAAATCTCTTCTCTTAATACAAACATTAAAATATTCAAGAGTATTCCTTAGACTCCTAGGACCCTATAACCTATAAAGCATATTTTAACATAATAAACTAACCATCATATTAATTGCATTAGAGGGGACCTCATATGAGACACATAACTCGAGTCAACACCCTATCAAATCAAAAGAAACTTCTTAAAAAATTTATATACAATGCTCATGTTAAACAAACCTAAACTAGCACCAAGTAATATTTTAAACAAGAGATAGCGTGACAAACAACCTACTATATTATCTACCCTAGGCTAGCATGGGTTGGTGAATGATAAAACAATTTAATATGCTATGGAGACCAAGGTATTTAATTTATCTGACATGAACAAGACTTATTTCATCCACCTATTCCCTAGGCACTTTGTGCCTTCAAATATTATATTGGAATACCGTGCAAGTTTATGACATAATTCTGACAAGAGGGAATGGCTTCCATTTTGTCCTTGATGCTTTGATTTGCCTTGGAAGAAGTTATGGCATTTTATATTTCTTTCTTCACCCACCTAATTAAGACTAGGATAAACTCCACGCTGCCAACAATATGGGACCAAGTAGCAAGTCGATTTAACATGGGAATTTGAAATGCATATCTTCTAGCTCAAAATTAATAGGATTTGACTCATGGAAAAGGCGCCTATGCTTGTCTTGGCCAAAACTTTGGTAAGTGAGTCCACCATGGAGAGAAACCCAAGGAATTCGGTTGGTCAATGGGTAAGTGAAGAAGATTATGGGGTAGTAGCACGTGGGTAGTAGGGTGATTTGGAACTTTGCTAGAGAAAAAGTATTTCATCTTCTTAAAAGAAATGTGAGTGGGGTCAAGTTAATGGACTATGACTAATAGGGTATTTTAGATAGATGGATAGTTAATATGTTCATATGCATTCATTTTGTTACCTTGGTATTAGTAAGGATAGATTATCTTTTAAAATCATTCTTTTATGATATATGTTTATATAAATGAATTGATCATTCTTTTCACTACAATTTCAATTGTAGTAGGTATTGACCCTAATATTAAAATGTGATGTCGCTTGCATTAGAGATATAATATGAATAATAAATAGATAATTCAATCTTAATAACTATGTCAATGAAAGATGTAAGTTGGGATATGAAAAAATAAAATTATACACCCATTGATTTTGGGAACATTTTAAATACTCTAGAAAAGTGTTAATTATGTATATATTGTTATTTGAATTGATTTCCTAGAGTAGCATAGTTGGCATCAAAGTTGATGATAGTTCTAACGGATGGTTAATCGAGGGTTACATGCATTGAAGAAATGTTAACTCATATGACAAATTAGTAAAGATGAAATTGAAATGTGGAGTACAGATTGAAGTAGTAGGTATGAGTATTCTCTTTCCAAACCCTAGGTCAGTAGATGTCAGAGGGATGTCCAACTCAGTGATGATATAGTTGTAACACACATATGTCTTTTGGAGGTTATTTAGGCTTATGAAATTAACTAATGAAGAATAATAACAATAATTTAAAAAAAAAATTGTGCTTAATGTACATTTAGGGTAAATTTAGGGCATGACATAATTAAATAAGAAAAGTGTCACTAATTAATTAAAGATTATTTAATTAAATAGAAAAAGAAATTATGAGAGCATATCTCATTTTATTAAATTAAATATCTCAACAAAATCTCTCTTCAGTTCAAAAAGGGAAATTTACAGTTCACTATTGATTAAAAAATGAGTTAAATGAGTTAACTCTTTTTTCTACTCAAATTGAATTAGTTAACTCCTTATTTTACTCAAATTAAATTTGTTAACTCCCTTTAAATTGGAAATCTCCCTTTATGACTAAACTTCACCTTTAATCCTGACCGTTGATTGAAATCGATCTCAATCGTTGATGAATTCTAGGAAAGTCTATTTAAGAGACCCTCATCTCTTCATTTTGAAAGGTTGAATGAGAATTTGCATCGAATTGTTGCTAGAATTCATACTCACATTTGTTCATATTCACATACGCAAAGATCAAGTTTGACCAAAAGTTGACCAGATTTAACCACAGTTGACTTGAGTTGACTAGTTTCGAAAAGAGTTTTGAAATAATTAAATGAAATTATTTAATTAAATGGAGTACTTACTTCTAATTATTTAAACAAAGTTGCTTAACTAAATGAGAAGCCATTCCTAATTAATTAAATGAAGTTATTTAATTAAATAAGAAAAGTGTCTCTAATTAATTAAAGATTATTTAATTAAATAGAAAAAGTAATTATCAGAGCATATCTCATTTTATTAAATTAAATATCTCAACAAAATCTCTCTTCAGTTCAAAAAGGGAAATTTCTAGTTCACTATTGATAAAAAATGAGTTAAATCAGTTAACTCCTTTTTCTACTCAAATTGAATTAGTTAACACCTTATTTTACTCAAATTAAATCTGTTAACTCCCTTTAATTTAGAAATCTTCCTTTATGACTGAACTTCACCTTTAACCCTGACCATTGATTGAAATCGATTTCAACCGTTTATGAATTCAAAAAAAGTCTATTTAAGAGACCCTAATCTCTTCATTTTGAAAGGTTGAATGAGAATTTGCATCGAATTGTTGTTGGAATTCATACTCACATTTGCTTATATTCACATACGCAAAGATCAAGTTTGACCAAAAGTTGACCAGATTTAACCACAGTTGACTTGAGTTGACTAGTTTCAAAATAAATTTTGAAATAATTAAATGAAATTATTTAATTAAATGGAGTACTTACTTCTAATTAATTAAAGAAAGTTATTTAATTAAATGAGAAGCCATTCCTAATTAATTAAATGAAGTTATTTAATTAAATAAGAAAAGTGTCTCTAATTAATTAAAGATTATCTAATTAAATAGAAAAAGTTATTGTGAGATCATATCTCATTTTATTAAATTAAATATCTCAACAAAATCTCTCTTCAATTCAAAAAGAGAAATTTCCAGTTCACTATTGATCAAAAATGAGTTAAATCAATTAACTTCTTTTCCTACCCAAATTGAATCAGTTAACTCCTTATTTTAATCAAATTAAATCTGTTAACTCCCTTTAAATTGGAAATCTTCCTTTATGACTGAACTTCACCTTTAATTCTGATCGTTGATTGAAATTGATCTCAACCATTCATGAATTCCAGGGAAGTCTATTTAAGAGACCCTCATCTCTTCATTTTGAAAGGTTGAATGAGAATTTGCATCGAATTGTTGCTGGAATTCATACTCACATTTGCTCATATTCACATACGCAAAGATCAAGCTTGACAAAAAGTTGACCAGATTTCACCACGGTTGACTTTAGTTGACTAGTTTCGAAAAGAATTTTGAAAGAATTAAACAAAATTATTTAATTAAATCGACTACTTAATTCTAATTAATTAAACAAAATTATTTAATTAAATTAGAAGCCATTCCTAATTAATTAAATGAAGTTATTTAATTAAATAAGAAAAGTGTCTCTAATTAATTAAAGATTATTTAATTAAATGGAAAAAGTAATTATGAGAGCATATCTCATTTTATTAAATTAAATATCTCAACGAAATCTCTCTTCAGTTCAAAAAGGGAAATTTCTAGTTCACTATTGATAAAAAATAAATTAAATCAGTTAACTCCTTTTTCTACTCAAATTGAATCAGTTAACTCCTTATTTTACTCAAATTAAATCTATTAACTCCCTTTAATTTGGAAATCTCCCTTTATGACTAAACTTCACTTTTAATTGTGACCCTTGATTGAAATCGATCTCAACTGTTGATGAATTCCAAGAAAGTCTATTTAAGAGACCCTCATCTCTTCATTTTAAAAAGTTGAATTAGAATTTGCATCGAATTGTTGCTGGAATTCATACTCACATTTGCTCATATTCACATACGCAAAGATCAAGTTTGACCAAAAGTTGACCAGATTTAACCACGGTTGACTTGAGTTGACTAGTTTCAAAAATAATTTTTAAATAATTAAACGATATTATTTAATTAAACAGAGTACTTACTTCTAATTAATTAAACAAAGTTATTTAATTAAATGCAAAGCCATTTCTAATTAATTAAATGAAGTTATTTAATTAAATAAGAAAAGTGTCTCTAATTAATTAAAGATTATTTAATTAAATCGAAAATGTAATTATGAGAGCAGATCTCATTTTATTAAATTAAATATCTCAACAAAATCTCTCTTCAGTTCAAAAAGGGAAATTTCTAGTTCTCTATTGATAAAAAAAAGTTAAATGAGTTAACTCTTCTTTCTACTCAAATTGAATCAGTTAACTCCTTATTTTACTCAAATTAAATCTGTTAACTCCCTTTAATTTGAAAATCTCCTTTTATGATTGAACTTCACCTTTAATCCTGACCATTGATTGAAATTGATCTCAACCGTTGATGAATTCCAGTAAAGTTGATTTAAGAGACCCCCATCTTTTCATTTTGAAAGGTTGAATGAGAATTTGCATCGAATTGTTGCTAGAATTCATACTCACATTTGCTCATATTCACATACGCAAAGATCAAGTTTGACCAAAAGTTGACCAGATTTAACCACAGTTGACTTGAGATGACTACTTTCAAAAAAAATTTTGAAATAATTAAATGAAATTATTTAATTAAATGGAGTACTTACTTCTAATTAATTAGACAAAGTTATTTAATTAAATGAGAAGCCATTCTTAATTAATTAAATGAAGTTATTTAATTAAATAAGAAAAATGTCTCTAATTAATTAAAGATTATTTAATTAAATAGAAAATGTAATTATGCGAGCATATCTCATTTTATTAAATTAAATATCTCAGCAAAATCTCTCTTAAGTTCAAAAAGGGAAATTTCCATTTCACTATTGATAAAAAATGAGTTAAATGAGTTAAATCCTTTTTCTACTCAAATTGAATCAGTTAACTCCTTATTTTACTCAAATTAAATATATTAACTCCCTTTAATTTGGAAATCTCCCTTTATGACTGAACTTCAACTTTAATCCTGACCGTTGATTGAAATCGATCTCAACCGTTGATGAATTCCAAGAAAGTCTATTTAAGAGACCCTCATCTCTTCATTTTGAAAGGTTGAATGAGAATATGCATTGAATTGTTGCTGTAGTTCATACTCACATTTGCTCATATTCACATAAACAAAGATCAAGTTTGAACAAAATTTGCCCAGATTTAACCATGGTTGACTTGAGTTGACTAGTTTTGAATTTTTTTAAAAAATAATTAATGAAAATTATTTAATTAAATGGAGTACTTACTTTTAATTAATTAAACAAAGTTATTTAATTAAATGAGAAGCCATTCCTATTTAATTAGATCAAATTATTTAATTAAATAAGAAAAGTGTCTCTAATTAATTAAAGATTATTTAATTAAATAGAAAAAGTAATTATGAGAGCATATCTCATTTTATTAAATTAAATATCTCAACAAAATCTCTCTTCAAGAGAAAAAGGGAAATTTCCAGTCCAGTATTGATCAAAAATGAGTTAAATCAGTTAACTCCTTTTTCTACTCAAATTGAATTAGTTAACTCCTTATTTTACTCAAATTAAATCTATTGACTCCCTTTAAATTGAAAATCTTCCTTTATGACTGAACTTCACCTTTATTCCTGACCATTGATTGAAATCGATCTCAACTGTTGATGAATTCCAGGAAAGTCTATTTAAGAGACCCTCATCTCTTCATTATGAAAGGTTGAATGAGAATTTGCATCAAATTGTTGCTAAAATTCATACTCACATTTGCTCATATTCACATATGCAAAGATCAAGTTTGACTAAAAGTTGACCAGATTTAACCACGGTTGACTTGAGTTGACTAGTTCTGAAAAGAATTTTGAAATAATTAAACGAAATTATTTAATTAAATGGAGTACTTACTTCTAATTAATTAAAAAAAGTTATTTAATTAAATGAGAAGCCACTCCTAATTAATTAAATGAAGTTATTTAATTAAATAAGAAAAGTGTCTCTAATTAATTAAAGATTATTTAAATAAATAGAAAAAGTACTTATGAGAGCATACCTCATTTTATTAAATTAAATATTTCAACAAAATCTTTCTTCAGTTCAAAAAAGAAAATATCCAGTTCACTATTGATAAAAAATGAGTTAAATAAGTTAACTCCTTTTTTTTCTAAAATTGAATCAGTTAACTCTTTATTTTACTAAAATTAAATCTGTTAACTCAATTTAATTTGGAAATCTCCCTTTATGACTGAACTTCACCTTTAATCCTGATCGTTGATTGAAATCGATCTCAACCGTTGATGAATTCCAAAAAAGTCTATTTAAGAGACCCTCATCTCTTCATTTTGAAAGGTTGAATGAGAATTTGCATCAAATTGTTGTCAGAATTCATACTAATTTTTGCTCATATTCACATACGCAAAGATCAATTTTGACCAAAAGTTGACCAAATTTAACCACGATTGACTTCAGTTGACTAGTTTCGAAAAGAATTTTGAAATAATTAAATGAAATTATTTAATTAAATGGAGTACTTACTTCTAATTAATTAAAGAAAGTTATTTAATTCAATGAGAAGCCATTCCTAATTAATTAAATGAAGTTATTTAATTAAATAAGAAAATTGTCTTTAATTAATTAAAGATTATTTAATTAAATGGAAAAAGTAATTATCAGAGCATATCTCATTTTATTAAATTCAATATCTCAACAAAATCTCTCTTGAGTTCAAAAAGGGAAATTTCCAGTTCACTATTGATAAAAAATGAGTTAAATCAGTTAACTCCTTTTTCTACTCAAATTGAATCAGTTAACTCCTTATTTTACTCAAATTAAATCTGTTAACTCCCTTTAATTTGAAAATCTCCCTTTATGATTGAACTTCACATTTAATCCTAACCGCTGAATTAAATCGATCTCAGCAGTTGATGAATTTCAAGAAAGTCTATTTAAAAGACCCTCATCTCTTCACTTTGAAAGGTAGAGTGAGAATTTGCAATGAATTGTTGCAAGAATTCATACTCACATTTGGTCATATAAACATACGCAAAGATCAAGTTTAACCAAAAGTTGACCAGATTTAACCACGGTTGGCTTGAGTTGACTAGTTTCGAAAAAAAATTTGAAATAATTGAATGAAATTATCTAATTAAATAGAGTACTTACTTCTAATTAATTAAACAAAGTTATTTAACTAAATGAGAAGTCATACCTAAATAATTAAATGAAGTTATTTAATTAAATAAGAAAAGTGTCTCTAATTAATTAAAGATTATTTAATTAAATACAAAAAGTAATTATGAAAGCATATCTCATTTTATTAAAATAAATATCTGAACAAAATTTCTCTTAAGTTCAAAAAAGGAAATTTCTAGTTCACTATTGATAAAAAATGAGTTAAATCAGTTAACTCCTTTTTCTACTCAAATTGATTCAGTTAACTCCTTATTTTACTCAAATTAAATTTGTTAACTCCTTTTAATTTGGAAATCTCTCTTTATGACAAAACTTCACCTTTAATCCTGATCGCTGATTGAAATCGATCTCAACCGTTGATTAATTCCAGGAAAGTCTATTTCAGAAACCCTGATCTCTTCATTTTGAAAGGTTGAATTAGAATTTGCATCGAATTGTTGCTGAAATTCATACTGACATTTGCTCATATTCACATACAGAAAGATCAAGTTTGACCAAAAGTTGACCAGATTTAACCACAGTTGACTTGAGTTGACTAGTTTCGAAAAGAATTTTGAAAGAATTAAACGAAATTATTTAATTAAATGGAGTACTTACTTCTAATTAATTAAACAAAGTTATTTAATTAAATGAGAAGCCATTCCTTACTAATTAAATGAAGTTATTTAATTAAATAAGAAAAGTGTCTCTAATTAATTAAAGATTATTTAATTAAATAGAAAAAGTAATTATGAGAGCATATCTCATTTTATTAAATTAAAAATCTCAACAAAATATCTCTTCAGTTCAAAAAGAGAAATTTTCAATTCACTATTGATAAAATATGAGTTAGAATAGTTAACTCCTTTTTCTACTCAAATTGAATCAGTTAACTCCTTATTTTACTCAACTTAAATCTATTAACTCCCTTTAATTTGGAAATCTCCCTTTATGACTGAACTTCACCTTTAATCCTGATCGCTGATTGAAATCGATCTCAACCGTTGATGAATTCTAGGAAAGTCTATTTCAGAGACCCTCATCTCCTCATTTTGAAAGGTTGAATTAGAATTTGCATCGAATTGTTGCTAAAATTTATACTCACATTTGCTCATATTCACATATGCAAAGATCAAGTTTGACCAAAAGTTGACCAGATTTAACCACACTTGACTTGTGTTGACTAGTTTCGAAAAGAATTTTGAAAGAATTAAACAAAATTATTTAATTAAATGGAGTACTTACTTCTAATTAATTAAACAAAGTTATTTAATTAAACGAGAAGCCATTACTAAATAATTAAATGAAGTTATTTAATTAAATAAGAAATGTGTCTCTAATTAATTAAAGATTATTTAATTAAACACAAAAAGTAATTATGAGAGCATATCTTATTTTATTAAATTAAATATCTGAACAAAATCTCTCTTAAGTTCAAAAAGGGAAATTTCTAGTTCACTATTGATAAAAAATGAGTTAAATCAGTTAACTCTTTTTTCTACTCAAATTGATTCAGTTAACTCCTTATTTTACTCAAATTAAATCTGTTAACTCCGTTTAATTTGGAAATCTCCCTTTATGACTAAACTTCACCTTTAATCCTGATCGCTGATTGAAATCGATCTCAACCATTGATGAATTCTAGGAAAGTGTATTTCAGAGACCCTTATCTCTTAATTTTGAAAGGTTGAATTAGAATTTGCATCGAATTGTTGCTGAAATTTGTATTCACATTTGCTCATATTGACATACGCAAAGATCATGTTTGACCAAAAGTTGACCAGATTTAACCACAGTTGACTTGAGTTGACTAGTTTCGAAAAGAATTTTGAAAGAATTAAACGAAATTATTTAATTAAATGGAGTACTTACTTCTAATTAATTAAACAAAGTTATTTAATTAAATGAGAAGCCATTCCTTACTAATTAAATGAAGTTATTTAATTAAATAAGAAAAGTGTCTCTAATTAATTGAAGATTATTTAATTAAATAGAAAAAGTAATTATGAGAGCGTATCTCATTTTATTAAATTTAATATTTCAACAAAATATCTCTTCAGTTCAAAAAGGGAAATTTCCAGTTCACTATTGATAAAAAATGAGTTAAATTAGTTACCTCCTTTTTCTACTCAAATTGAATTAGTTAACTCCTTATTTTACTCAAATTAAATCTGTTAACTCCCTTTAATTTGGAAATCTCCCTTTATAACTGAACTTCACCTTTAATCCTGATTGCTAATTGAAATCGATCTCAAATGTTGATGAATTTCAGGAAAGTCTATTTAAGAGACCCTCATCTCTTCATTTTGAAAACTTGAATGAGAAATTGCATCGAATTGTTTCTTGAATTCATACTCACATTTGCTCATATTCACATATGCAAAGATCAAGTTCGACCAAAAGTTGACCAGATTTAACCAAAGTTGAATTCAGTTGACTAGTTTTGAAAAGAATTTTGAAATAATTAAATGAAAATATTAAATTAAATGGAGTACTTACTTCTAATTAAATAAATAAAGTTATTTAATTAAATGAGAAGACATTCCTAATTAATTAAATGAAGTTATTTAATTCAATAAGAAAAGTGTCTCTAATTAATTAAAGATTATTTAATTAAATAAAAAATGTAATTATGAGAGCATATCTCATTTTATTAAATTAAATATCTCAACAAAATCTCTCTTCAGTTCAAAAAGGGAAATTATCGGTTCACTATTGATCAAAAATGAGTTAAATCAGTTAATTCCTTTCTCTACCCAAATTGAATCAGTTAACTCCTTATTTTACTCAAATTAAATCTATTAACTCCCTTTATGACTGAACTTCACCTTTAATCTTGATCGTTGATTGAAATTGATCTCAACTGTTGATGA
Organism: Cupressus sempervirens; assembly: GCA_028749045.1. Taxonomy (NCBI): domain Eukaryota; kingdom Viridiplantae; phylum Streptophyta; class Pinopsida; order Cupressales; family Cupressaceae; genus Cupressus; species Cupressus sempervirens. Next base: position 117,248,684 of record CM053783.1, read on the forward strand.
ATTTCAGGAAAGTCTATTTAAGAGACCCTCATCTCTTCATTTTGAAAGGTTGAATGAGAATTTGCATCGAATTGTTGCTGGAATTCATACTCACATTTGCTCATATTCACTTACGAAAAGATCAAGTTTGACCAAAAGTTGACCAAATTTAACCACGGTTGACTTGATTTGACTAGTTTCGAAAAGAATTTTGAAATAATTAAACAAAATTATTTAATTAAATGGAGTACTTACTTCTAATTAATTAAACAAAGTTATTTAATTAAATGAGAAGCCATTCCTAATTAATTAAATTAAGTTATTTAATTAAATAAGAAAAGTGTCTCTAATTAATTAAAAATTATTTAATTAAATGGAAAAAGTAATTATGAGAGCATACCTCATTTTATTAAATTAAATATCTCAACAAAATCTCTCTTCAGTTCAAAAAGGAAAATTTCCAGTTCACTATTGATCAAAAATGAGTTTAATCAGTTACCTCCTTTTTCTACTCAAATTGAATCAGTTAACTACTTATTTTACTCAAATTAAATCTGTTAACTTCCTTTAATTTGGAAATCTCCCTTTGTGATTGAACTTCACCTCTAATTCTGACCGTTGATTGAAATCAATCTCAACCGTTGATGAATTCTAGGAAAGTCTATTTAATAGACCCTCATCTCTTCATTTTGAAAGGTTGAATGAGAATTTGCATAGAACTGTTGCTGGAATTCATACTCAGATTTGTTCATATTCACATACGCAAAGATAAAGTTTGACCAAAAGTTGACCAGATTTAACCATGGTTGACTTGAGTTGACTAGTTTGGAAAAGAATTTTGAAATGATTAAACGAAATTATTTAATTAAATGGAGTACTTACTTCTAATTAATTAAACAAAGTTATTTAATTAAATTGGAAGCCATTCCTAATTTTTGCAAAAAGAGGGGTGAAAATTTATTTAGACAGAAAGGAATACATCAAGGAGAGCTCAACAAGGAGCTCGATCCTGAGCAAAAAGATCATCAAATTCTTGCACGATCTCAAAGGACAGTTGCCTCTTATCCCTAATATTCCAACCCGGATCATGACTAGATTCCCATTTGGCTAAACAATCAGCAGTTCTATTCCATTCATGAGGAATATACGTGAACCTAATGAACTAAAAAGAGGAAGAGAAGAAAACAATCTGCTTAACGACAGTGGCCAACTACCAACTAACATCCTCAAGCTCTTGCGAAGAAAGCATGTTCACCACCACCTGGGAATCAGACTCACAGATAATCTTACTCCATCCCCGCAAGCAACACTGTTCCACAGCATATAAAATAGCCTGAGCTTCCATGAGATTGTTAGTATAATCACCCTTATGAACTGAGAAGAAAAATTTAACATCCCTAGAACTACAATGAGCCACTCCGCCAATACCAGCCAAACCAGGATTTCCACGGGAAGAACCATCAGTTTTAATTTTCAGAACTCCACAGGGAGGAGGAGTCCAGTGCCCATCCCGGTTAACCCGACCCTTCCTCTAATGGTGAAGTTGTCTGGACATAGAAGCAAACCTATGAGCTGCAGCCCCATCCTGTAGATGAAAATTGAGGCGATTATAGATAGCAAGACCAACTGGATCCATACCTCCATCAAGCTCACACTTCACAAGAATAGTTTCTTGAAGAGAATGTGATATTTTCCACCAAAGATGCAAAACACCAAGCCGAGCATCTTGGAATATGCGATGATTTCTTTCCAACTAGATATGCCAAAGCATGAAAGATGGGCCAACAATCCAAGTAGCATGGAGAAAAGAAGACTTGGAGGGAGCAGTACCCAAGCGGGCCCAGAACTCAGGCAAAGAGGAAGCATGCCGACAAGAGAAACCCCAAGCACTCTACCAAAGGTGCCATATTTGAGTAGAATAGGAGCAATGGAAGAACAGATGGGAGATAGACTCCTCTCCATTACCGCACAAAACACAATAAGAGGGGCCCTGAAATCCATGTTTACAAAGATTATCCTAGGTAAGACAATGGTTGTGAGCCACTAGCCACATGAAAAAATTGCACTTGGACCAAGAAACTTTATTCCAAACTTGCTTCCACCAAGGGACCTCAGCATCCCCAAATAATTGTCTAGTTATCTCCTGATACCCAACAGAGACATGATATTTACCAGACAAGGTACCGCCCCAAGCCAAAACATCTGGACCAAGAAAAGAAGAACACTCTCTAGAGGCCAGAATTTGAGAAAGCTCCTGACGATCCATGTCTGTACCTCCAGGAGGCCAATCAGAAGAATGCTTCCATCTGTAACCAACAACAGGTTTCAATTGATAAGGAGTCTTGTAATGAGCCACTTTATCCCATCCAGCGACAAGAAAAGAGTCACAAAGAGGCTAAAGATGAGGGTATATGGATAAAATGGAAGGGAATCCATCCCAAGAATCAGATCAAAACAAAGCCTGAGAACCTCCTTTACATATCCAAAACAGACCCCTCTTTACCAACATCGCACCTGTCTTCAAAGTATGCCAAACCATTGAGCCACGACCTTCAAGAGGAAGTGCAGAAACAGAGCAAGGATCAGCACCATAAAAATATTTATGAGTGATAATACGAACCCAAATTTGATGTTGTCCAGAGCACCATCGCCAATAAAGTTTAGCAGCCAAAGCTTGACTACTCAATAGAGCAGATCAAAGACCAAGACCACCCTCCTTTTTAGGCCTACAAACAGTTGCCCAATTAACCAAGCTCCATTTAGTACTATTCAAAATACCACTCCAAAGGAATTGTTGAGAAAGAGCATCAAACTCCTTGAGAAAGTAAATAGGTGCAGCATGAACCATGCTTCGATAAGTAGGAAGAGCTTGGATAATAGCTTGAAGAAGAGTAACCCGGGCAGCAGTAGAAAGCCATCTATGAGTCCAATGATTTACCTTATCCTAAATCTTGATAATCAAATTTTTCCAGAAGAGACATGGCTGCCTGGAAACAGCAATAGGGATGCCAAGATAAGTCAAAGGAAGTGATCCTATCTGAAACCGTAGGATACCAACAATCCTATGCTGAATAGAATCAGGAGTGTTAAAAAAGTAAATGGAAGATTTGTGCTCATTAACTTTATGGCCTAAAGCTACCAAATAAATGTCCAAAGCATGTTGAAAGGCTTCAGCTTCCTTGATCCTAGCAAGACCAACAAGAGCAGAATCATCAACAAATTGAAGATGGGAAAGAGAAGGTAAGTCATTACCCCACTGCCAGCCTTGAATAGAATTCTAGGACACCTAATGCTTAATGAATCTACCCAAGCCTTCAGCCATGATGATGAATAGATATAGGAAGAGAGGGTCACCCTGGTGGAGGCCTCTAGAAGCACCAAATAGTTGAGAAGGTTGACCATTAAAAAGAATAGAAAAAGAGGCAGAAGTAACACAACTCATAATCCAACTCACCCAGTCAGAGCTAAATCCAAATGAAAGAAGACTACTCCTTAGGAAGCTCCATTTAACTCTATCGTAGGCCTTAGCCATATCCAGCTTAACAAACATGGCTTTCTCCCTTGAAGTAGCCATAGAGTGAATATCCTCAAAAGCAATAACCACCCCATCCAAAAATTTTCTGCCAGCAACAAAACCACCTTGTTCTTCTGAAATAATAATGGGAAGCCACCTTTTCAGTCTCTCAGCAATCAACTTAGTAATAACTTTGTAAACCACATTACATAAGGAAATTGGTCTAAAAAACTCCAATTGATTATCACCCTCTCTCTTAGGAATAAGAGTCAAGAATGTAGATTTTAAAGCTCGAAGCATCTGCTTGCTAGCATAAGATTCTTTAACCACCTCCAACAAATCATGATTAATGATGTCCCAAAATTCCTGAAAGAATTCAACTGGAAAGCCATTAGGACTAGGAGCCTTCCCCTTAGGCATGCCAAAGACCACCTCCTCCAGCTCTTCCAAAGAAATAGGACGCATGAGATAATCATTCATTTCCTAAGTGATAAGGGAAGGAATAGAGGACAAAATAAGATTTTCTTCATTATCAGCAATAGGAGAGTCCTCAGAGAAGAGGGTAGAGAAGTACCAAATAGCCTCTTGGAACAAAGCTAGCAAGGAATTCAGTTGGATACCTTGAGAATTAACCAAAGAAGAGATAGTGCTCTGATTCAGGTGAGATTGCACTATTTTATGGAAAAAGGTAGTGTTACAATCACCTTCCTAGAGCCAATCAACTCTAGCCTTTTTCTTCCAAAAAATTTCCTCTCGAAGTTCTGATTCTTCTAGAGCTCTAGAAGCAAGGGATTCAGCCTTGCCAAGATCCTCTGAGAAACCTCGATCTCTAATCTCCCTTGTGATGACATCAAGATCTTCTTGAGCAAGCCTCTTCATAAAGTGAAGGTTCCCAAAGCATTCCCTATTCCATATCTCAAGCTGCCTTTTAACATATTGAAGCCTTTTAGAAAATGAGAACATTGCAGTACCATATGCAGGAGCACCATCTTTCCACCAACCGAAAACAAAATTATGAAGAGAGGAGTCTCGAAGCCACATCAACTGGAACTTAAAAGGAGGATGCTTCGAAACATAAGCCCCTATAGCAGAAAATTTGATTGGCCAATGATCTGAACCCCTCCAATCAAGGATCTTTGAAGAGATAGTAAGGGTGCCACTAACCCAGAAGGAAGAAACAAGAAATCTATCCAGACGTTCTGAGATAGCAGCAACACCAGTCCTGTGATTATTCCAGGTATAGAGACCATTAGAAGGCTTAACATCAGAGAGATGCAAAAGAGATATATGTTGCCGAAGAAGAGCAGAAGAAGGCCCCAATCTAGCCAAACCACCATGCTTCTCCTCCAAACTTAAAACTGAATTGAAGTCCCCTGCTAACACCCAAGGATGATAAGGATGACAATTTCTAACATATTGAATATGTTCCCAAAGTTCCTCCTTTTCCACAAGATCAACAGGTGCATACACATTAGTAACCATGATTACCTCTCCTAAGTCTAGAGCAGAAGCTACCATAGAGAGAGCTGATCGAGAAGACATCCAACCAAGAGGAGAATTTTTTTGAGGATCCCAAAATATAGCTAAACCACCCGCACTGCTTGTTGCCCCAACACACTGCCATTGGCCATGAGACCAAATACTAGAGGCATGTTGGACCATAGACTCCACAGAGAGCTTAGTCTCTTGGATACAAAAAATATCAGGGCTATGATCAACCACCAAGTTATGAATAGCCTTTTGTCTAGGGATGCTATTTAACCCCCTTACATTCCATGAGAGAATAATCATCATTGGGTAGAATTGGGAAAATGAGAATCCAAAGGTTTCACTAAACCAGACTCAATCAATATATCTCTTGTGAGTTTAATCTTCTCTTGGTCTGTTTTGCGCCCACTCCTTAGAGGGGGAGTAGAAGAAGCTTGCTTTAAGGGTTGAGGCATCAACCCCAAGGGGAGAGGAGAACCCTTGCCCTTACTTGATGGTAGCACATCCTTAACCAAGTAAGCTAAAACAACATCATTATCCTCCAACACTGCAGGAGTCACTAGAGCCTCTGTCATAGGAGCTACAAGGACCTCACAGTTCTGATATACTACAACTTGGGATGCCCCAAAAGCATCATTAGGAATAGATTTTTCATCTAGGAAAACTGGATCAAAAGAGATAGGAGGAGGTATACCCTCCTCTAGAACCATACTATCCAGCACCTTAAAGCGGTTAAAACCTGAATCAGATAATTTTTCTTTCAAAGGCCTCTTTTGACCACATCCCTTAGCTTGAGGGAAAACAGAGGTAAATCCATCCTTATCCTGCATTTGAGCCTTACCCTTACTTGTAGCATCTTGTGGATTCATCCCCTTGGTAGTATTAGCCATTTGAGATTGTTCTTTCCCTGTAGTATCTGCCAAACCACTAGTATTGCCAGCTGTAGAACCATCCACTCCTTTGAAACTTGAGTTACGAGGGCACTAACATTGTAAATGACCATACTCATTACAAATCCGGCAACAGAAAGGGAGAGATTCATAATCTAACTACTGCACCCAAGAAAAATCCCCCATACAAATTTCCAAAGAATCTGGTAATGGGTTATTCAAATTAATTTCAACACAAATTCTAGCATAACAAATAACCTTTTTATTGAGGGATTGATGTGCGATCGTAGCCGGCTTCCCCAACAAAGCAGCAATTTGTCGAAGGATTTCTTCACGCCAAAATTCCAAGGGAAGATGAGGAAAGCGAACCCAAACTGGCACTGTTGAAGGGAGATCCTCAGCAGAATTAAAACCTGAATGCCAAGGTTTGACAAATAACCCCACATGGTTGTAGAAATAAGGGCCTCCTTCAAAAACATGATCCCGATCAGACATGCAAGAGAATACAACAAAAAAATAACTATTCCCTGCCAACATAATCTCCATATCGCTTTCCACCTGCCTTGAGTGACGGATCCATGCCTCAAGAGCGGATAGAGAAATCTGGATTCCAAGAAATTTTCATATCAAAGCATGCTTGGTCCAATAATCAATGTCCTCCATTACAGCTGTTGGAGGAATAACCAGAACAGGGCAATCATGGCTACGCAGAAAACAACCATTAACTTTTTCAGCTTGGAGCTCTCCCCTAAATAAAAAGATTTAGATCGCATTGCATGCATACTTGGAGAAGAACCATCTATTCTCACCAACGGAGAAGAAATCCCAAGATATCCCATGCAAACAATAAAACCCCACTCCAAAATTGCCTGCAGAAGATTTCCAAAAACACCGATGCAAATTATGTCCAGTAGCTAGCAATCCAATCAGAACAGAAAAATAGTAAACATCAAACGCCAAGAACAGGCTAGGGGAAAAACCCTAGCCCAGCCGACAGCCAACGCTTCTCCGCATTCTCCTAACAATCCACAAAAGTAAGCCATTCCTAATTAATTAAATGAAGTTATTTAATTAAATAAGAAAAGTGTCCCTAATTAATTAAATATTATTTAATTAAATGGAAAAAGTAATTATGAGAGCATATCTCATTTTATTAAATTAAATATCTCAACAAAATCTATTAACTCTCTTTAATTTAGAAATCTCTCTTGATGACTGAACTTCACCTTTAATCCTAATCGTTGATTGAAATCGATCTCAACTATTGATGAATTCAAGGAAAGCCTATTTAAGAGACCCTCATATATTCATTTTGAAAGGTTGAATGAGAATTTGCATCAAATTGTTGCTGGAATTGATACTCACATTTGCTCATATTCGCATATGCAAAGATCAAGTTTGACCAAAAGTTGACCAGATTTAATAACGGTTGACTAGTTTCAAAAAAAAATTTAAAATAATTAAACGAAATTATTTAATTAAATGGAGTACTTACTTCTAATTAATTAAAAAAAGTTATTTCATTAAATGAGAAGCCATTCCTAATTAATTAAATGAGGTTGTTTAATCAAATAAAAAAAGTGTCTACAATTAATTAAAGATTATTTAATTAAATAGAAAAAGTAATTATGAGAGCATATCTCATTTTATTAAATTAAATATATCAACAAAATCTCTCCTCAGTTCAAAAAGGGAAATTTTCAGTTCACGATTGATCAAAAATGAATTAAACTAGTTGACTCCTTTTTCTACTCAAACTGAATCAGTTAACTCTTTATTTTACTCAAACTAAATCTGTTAACTCCCTTTAATTTGGAAATCTCCCTTTATGACTGAACTTCATCTTTAATCCTGACCGTTGATTGAAATCTATCTGAACCATTGATGAATTCCAGGAAAGCCTATTTAAGAGACCCTCATCTCTCCATTTTGAAAGGTTGAATGAGAATTTGTATTGAATTGTTGCTAAAATTCATACTCACATTTGCTCATATTCACATACGCAAAGATCAAGTTTGACAAAAAGTTGACCAAATTTAACCACGGTTGAATTGAGTTGACTAGTTTCGAAAAGAATTTTAAAATAATTAAATGAAATTATTTAATTAAATGGAGTGCTTAGTTACTTCTAATTAATTAAACAAAGTTATTTAATTAAATGAGAAGACATTCTTAATTAATTAAATGAAGTTATTTAATTAAATAAGAAAAGTGTCTCTAAATAATTAAAGATTATTTAATTAAATAGAAAAAGTAATTATGAGAGCATATCTCATTTTATTAAATTAAATATCTCACCAAAATCTCTCTTCAGTTCAAAAAGGGAAATTTCCAGTTGACTATTGATAAAAAATGAGTTAAATCAGTTGACTCCTTTTTGTACTCGAATTGAATCAGTTAACTTCTTATTTTACTCAAATTAAATCTGTTAACTCCCTTTAATTTGAAAATCTCTCTTTATGACTGAACTTCACGTTTTATCCTGAATGTTTATTGAAATCGATCTCAACCGTTCATGAATTTCAGGAAAGTCTATTTAAGAGACCCTTATCTCTTCATTTTGAAAGGTTGAATGAGAATTTGCATTGAATTTTTGTTGAAATTCATACTCACATTTGCTCATATTCACATACGCAAAAATCAAATTTGACCAAAAGTTGATCAGATTTAACCACGGTTGACTTGAGTTGACTACTTTCGAAAAGAATTTTGAAATAATTAAACAAAATTATTTAATTCAATGGAGTACTTAAATCTAATTAATTCAACAAAGTTATTTAATTAAATGAGAAGCCATTAATAATTAATTAAATGAAGTTATTTAATTAAATAACAAAAGTGTCTCTAATTAATTAAAGATTATTTAATTAAATAGAAAAAGTAATTATGAGAGCATATCTCATTTTATTAAATTAAATATCTCAAAAAAATATCTCTTTAGTTCAAAAATAAAAATTTCTAGTTCACTATTGATCAAAAATAAGTTAAATCAGTTGACTCCTTTTTCTAATCAAATTGAATCAGTTAACTCCTTATTTTGATCAAATTAAATCTGTTAACTCCCATTAATTTGGAAATCTCCCTTTATGACTGAACTTCACCTTTAATCCTGACCGTTGATTGAAATCTATCTCAACCATTGATGAATTCAAGGAAAGCCTATTTAAGAAACTCTCATCTCTTCATTTTGAAAGGTTGAATGAGAATTTGCATCAAATTGTTGCTGAAATTCATACTCACATTTGCTCATATTCACATAAGCAAAGATTAAGTTTGACCAAAAGTTGATTAGATTTAATTATAGTTGACTTGAGTTGACTAGTTTCGAAAAGAATTTTGAAATAATTAAATAAAATTATTTAATTAAATGGAGTGCTTTCTTCTAATTAATTAAACAAAGTTATTTAATAAAATGAGAAGCCATTCCTAATTAATTAAATGAAGTTATTTAATTAAATAAGAAAAGTGTTTCTAATTAATGAAAGATTATTTAATTAAATACAAAAAGTAATTATGAGAGCATATCTCATTTTATTAAATTAAATATCTCAACAAAATCTCTCTTCAGTTCAAAAATGAAAATTTTCAGTTTACTATTGTTAAAAAATGAGTTAAATCAGTTGACTCCTTTTTCTACTCAAATTGAATCAGTTAACTCCTTATTTTACTCAAATGAAATCTGTTAACTCTATTTAATTTGGAAATCTCCCTTTATGACCGAACTTCACTTTTAATCATGACCATTGATTGAAATCAATCTCAACCGTTGAGAAATTCTAAGAAAGCCTATTTAAGAGACCCTCATCTCTTCATTTTGAAAGGTTGAATGAGAATTTGCATCAAATTGTTGCTGAAATTCATACTCACATTTGCTCATATTCACATACACAAAGATCAAATTTGACCAAAACTTGACCATATTTAACCATAGTTGACTTGAGTTGACTAGTTTTGAAAAGAATTTTGAAATAATTAAACAAAATTATTTAATTAAATGGAGTACTTACTTCTAATTAATAAAACCAAATTATTTAATTAAATGAGAAGCCATTCCTTATTAATTAAATGAAGTTATTTAATTAAATTAAAAAAGTGTCTCTAATTAATTAAAGATTATTTAATTAAATAGAAAAAGTAATTATGAGAGCATATCTCATTTTATTAAATTAAATATCTCAACAAAAACTCGCTTCAGTTCAAAAAGGGAAATTTCCAGTTCACTATTCATCAAAAATGAGTTATATCAGTTAACTCCCTTTAATTTGGAAATCTTCCTTTATGACTGAACTTCACCTTTAATCATGACCATTGATTAAACTCGATCTCAACCGTTGATGAATTCCAGTAAAGTCTATTTAAGAGACCCTCATCTCTTCATTTTGAAAGGTTGAATGAAATTTGCATCAAATTGTTGTTGGAATTCATACTCACATTTTCTCATATTCACATACGCAAAGATCAAGTTTGACCAAAAGTTGACTAGATTTAACCACGATTGACTTGAGTTGACTAGTTTCGAAAAGAATTTTGAAATAATTAAACGAAATTATTTAATTAAATGGATTACTTACTTCTAATTAATTAAAAAAAATTATTTAATTAAATGAGAAGCCATTCCTAATTAATTAAATGAATTTATTTAATTAAATAAGAAAAGTGTCTTTAATTAATTAAAGATTATTTAATTAAATAGAAATAGTAATTATGAGAGCATATCTCATTTTATAAAATTAAATATCTCAACAAAATCTCTCTTCAGTTGAAAAAGGGAAATTTCCAGTTCACTATTGATAAAAAATGAGTTAAATGAGTTAACTCCATTTTCTACTCAAATTGAATCAGTTAACTCCTTATTTTACTAAAATTAAATCTGTTAACTCCTTTTAATTTGGAAATCTCCCTTTATGACAGAACTCCACCTTTAATCCTGACCGCTGATTGAAATCGATCTCAACTGTTGATGAATTCTAGGAAAGTCTATTTAAGAGACCCTCATCTCTGCATTTTGAAAGGTTTAATGAGAATTTGCATCAAATTGTTGCTGGAATTCATACTCACATTTGCTCATATTCACATACGCAAAGATCAAGTTTGACCAAAAGTTGACCAGATTTAACCACGGTTGACTTGAGTTGACTAGTTTTGAAAAGAATTTTGAAATAATTAAATGAAATTATTTAATTAAATAGAGTACTTACTTCTAATTAATTAAACAAATTCATTTAATTAAATGAGAAGCCATTCCTAATTAATTAAATGAAGTTATTTAATTAAATGAGAAAACTGTCTCTAATTAATTAAAGATTATTTAATTAAATAGAAAAATTAATTATGAGAGCATATCTCATTTTATTAAATTAAATATCTCAACAAAATCTATTTTTAGTTCAAAAAAGGAAATTTCCAGTTCACTATTGATCAAAAATGATTTAAATGAGTTAACTCCTTTTTCTACTCAAATTGAATCAGTTAACTCCTTATTTTACTGAAATAAAATCAATTAACTCCCTTTAATTTGGAAATCTCTTTTTATGACTGAACTTCACCTTTAATCTTGACCAATGATTGAAATCGATCTCAACCGTTGATGAATTTGAGGAAAGTCTATTTAAGATACCCTCATCTCTTCATTTTGATAGGTTGAATGAGAATTTGTATTGAATTGTTGCTTGAATTCATACTTACATTTGCTCATATTCACATACGCAAAGATCAAGTTTGACCAAAAGTTGACTAGATTTAAGCACGTTTCACTTGAGTTGACTAGTTTCAAAAATAATTTTGAAATAATTAAATGAAATTATTTAATTAAATGGAGTACTTACTTCTAATTAATTAAACAAAGTTATTTAATTAAATGAGAAGCCATTCCTAATTAATTAAATGAAGTTATTTAATTAAATAAGTAAAATGTCTCTAATTAATTAAAGATTATTTAATTAAATAGAAAAAGTAATTATGAGAGCATATCTCATTTTATTAAATTAAATATCTCAACAAAATCTATCTTCAGTTCAAAAAGGGAAATTTTCAGTTCACTATTGATCAAAAATGACTTAAATCAGTTAACTCCCTTTTCTACTCAAATTCAATCAGTTAACTCCTTATTTTACTCAAATTAAATCTGTTAACTCCCTTTAATTTGGAAATACTCCACCTTTAATCCTGATCGTTGATGAATTTCAGGAAAGTCTATTTAAGAGACCCTCATCTCTTCATTTTGAAAGGTTGAATGAGAATTTGCATCGAATTGTTGCTAAAATTCATACTTGCATTTGCTCATATTCACATACGCACAGATCAAGTTTGACCAAAAGTTGACCAAATTTAATCACGGTTTACTTGAGTTGACTAGTTTCGAAAAGAATTTTGAAATAATTAAATGAAATTATTTAATTAAATGGAGTACTTACTTCTAATAAATTAAACAAAGTTATTTAATTAAATGAGAAGCCATTTTTAATTAATTAAATGAAGTTATTTAATTAAATAAGAAAAGTGTCTCTAATTAATTAAGGATTATTTAATTAAATAGAAAAAGTAATTATGAGAGCATATCTCATTTTATTAAATTAAATATCTCAACAAAAAAAATTTTCAGTTAAAAAAGGGAAATTTTCAATTCACTATTGATCAAAAATGAGTTAAATCAGTTAACTCCTTTTTCTAGTCAAATTGAATCAATTAAGACCTTATTTTACTCAAATTAAATCTCTTAACTCCCTTGAATTTAGAAATCTCCCTTTATGACTGAACTTCACATTTTATCCTGACTATTGATTGAAATCGATCTCAACCGTTGATGAATTCTATTTTAGAGACCCTCATCTCTTCATTTCGAAAGGTTGAATGAGAATTTGCATCGAATTGTTGCTGGAATTCATGCTCACATTTGCTCATATTCACATACGTAAAGATCAAGTTTCACAAAAAGTTGACCAGATTTAACCATGGTTGACTTGAGTTGACTAGATTTGAAAAGAATTTTGAAATAATTAGATGAAATTATTTAATTAAATGGAGTACTTACTTCTAATTAATTAAACAAAGTTATTTAATTAAATGAGAATCCATTCCTAATTAATTAAATAAGAAAAGTGTCTCTAATTAATTAAAGATTATTTAATTAAATAAAAAAAGTAATTATGAGAGTATTTCTTATTTTATTAAATTAAATATCTTAACAAAAATCCCTCTTCAGTTCAAAAAGGGAAATTTCCAGTTCACTATTGATAAAAAATGAGTTAAATCAGTTGACTCCTTTTTCTACTCAAATTGTATCAGTTAACTCCTTATTTTACTCAGATTAAATCTGTTAACTCCCTTTAATTTAGAAATCTCCCTTTATGACTAAACTTCATCTTTAATCCTGACCGTTCATTGAAATCAAACTTAACCATTGATGAATACCAGAAAAGTCTATTTAAGAAACCCTTATCTCTTCATTTTCAAAGGTGGAATAAGAATTTGCATCGAATTGTTGCTGGAATTCATACTCACATTTATTTAATTAAATGAGAAGCCATTCCTAATTAATTAAATAAAGTTATTTAATTAAATAAGAAAAGTGTCTCTAATTAATTAAAGATTATTTAATTAAATAGAAAAAATAATTATGAGAGCATATCTCATTTTATTAAATTAAATATCTCAACAAAATCTCTCTTTAGTTCAAAAAGGGAAATTTTCAGTTCACTATTGATCGAAAATGAGTTAAATCGGTTAACTCTTTTTTCTACTCAAATTGAATCAGTTAACTCCTTATTTCACTCAAATTAAATCTATTAACTCCCTTTAATTTGGAAATCTCCCTTTATGACCGAACTTCACCTTTAATCCTGACCGTTGATTGAAATTGATATCAACCGTTGATAAATTTTAGGAAAGTCTATTTAAGAGACCGTCATCTCTTCATTTTGAAAGGTTGAATGAGAATTTGCATCGAATTGTTGCTGAAATTCATTCTCACATTTGCTCATATTCACATACGCAAAGATCAAGTTTGACCAACAGTTGACCAGATTTAACCACGGTTGAGTTGAGTTCACTAGTTTCGAAAAGAATTTTGAAATAATTAAACAAAATTATTTATTTAAATGGAGTACTTCTAATTAATTAAACAAAGTTATTTAATTAAATGAGAAGCAATTCCTAATCAATTAAATGAAGTTATTTAATTAAATAAGTAAAGTGTCTCTAATTAATTAAAGATTATTTAATTAAATAGAAAAAATAATTATGAGAGCATATCTCATTTTATCAACTTAAATATCTCAAGAAAATCTCTCTTCAGTTCAAAAAGGAAAATTTTCAGTTCACTATTGATCAAAAATGAGTTAAATGAGTTAACTCCTTTTTCTACTCAAATTGAATCAGTTAACTCCTTATTTTACTCAAATTAAATCTGTTAACTCCATTTAATTTGAAAATTTCCCTTTATGACTCAACTTCACGTTAAATCCTGACCGTTGATTGAAATCGATGTCCACCATTGATGAATTCCAAGAAAGTCTATTTAAGAGACCCTCATCTCTTCATTTTGAAAGTTTGAATGAGAATTTGCATCTAATTGTTGCTGGAATTCATACTCACATTTGCTCATATTCACATACGCAAAGATCAAGTTTGACCAAAAGTTGACCATATTTAACCACAGTTTACTTGAGTTGACTAGTTTCAATTTTTTTTTTGAAATAATTAAACGAAATTATGTAATTAAATCGAGCACTTACTTCTAATTAATTAAAAAAAGTTATTTAATTAAATGAGAAGCCATTCCTAATTACTTAAATGAAGTTATTTAATTAAATAAGAAAAGTATCTCTAATTAATTACAGATTATTTAATTAAATAGAAAAAGTAATTATGAGAGCATATCTCATTTTATTAAATTAAATATCTCAACAAAATCTCTCTTTAGTTCAAAAAGGAAAATTTTCAGTTCACTATTGATCAAAAATGAGTTAAATGAGTTAACTCCTTTTTCTACTCAAATTGAATCAGTTAACTCCTTATTTTACTAAAATTAAATCTGTTAACTCCCTTTAATTTGGAAATCTCCCTTTATGACTGAACTTCACGTTAAAACCTGATCGTCGATTGAAATCGATGTCGACCGTTGATGAATTCTAAGAAAGTCTATTTAAGAGACCCTCATCTCTTCATTTTGAAAAGTTGAATGAGAATTTGTATCGAATTGTTGCTGGAATTCATACTCACATTTGCTCATATTCACATACGCAAAGATCAAGTTTCACCAAAAGTTGACCAGATTTAACGACGGTTGACTTGAGTTGACTAGTTTTGAAAAGAATTTTGAAATAATTAAACAAAATTGTTTAATTAAATGGAGTACTTACTTGTAATGAATTAAAAAAAGTTATTTAATTAAATGACAAGCCATTCCTAATTAATTAAATGAAGTTATTTAATTAAATAAGAAAAGTGTCTTTAATTAATTAAATATTATTTAATTAAATAGAAAAAGTAATTATGAGAGCATATCTCATTTTATTAAATTAAATATCTCAACAAAATCTCTCCTTAGTTCAAAAAAGGAAATTTTCAGTTCACTATTGATAAAAAATGAGTTAAATTAGTTGACTCCTTTTTTCTACTCAAATTGAATCAGTTAACTCCTTATTTTACTCAAATTAAATCTGTTATCTCTCTTTAATTTAAAAATGTCACTTTATGACTGAACTTCACCTTTAATCTTGATCGTTGATTGAAATCGATCTCAACTGTTGATAAATTATAGAAAAGTCTATTTAAGAGACCCTCATTTGTTCATCTTGAAAGGTTGAATGAGAATTTGCATCGAATTATTGCTAGAATTCATACTCACATTTGCTCATATTCACATACACAAAGATCAAGTTTGACCAAAAGTTGACCAAATTTAACCACGATTGACTTGAGTTGAGTAGTTTCGAAAAGAATTTTGAAATAGTTAAACAAAATTATTTAATTAAATGGAGTACTTACTTCTATTAATCAAACAAAGTTATTTAATTAAATGAGAAGCCATTCCTAATTAATTAAATGAAGTTATTTAATTAAATAACAAAATTGTCTCTAATTAATTAAAGATTATTTAATTAAATAGAAAAAGTAATTATGAGAGCATATCTCATTTGATTAAATTAAATATGTCAAGAAAATCTCTCCTTAGTTCAAAAAAGTAAATTTTCAGTTCACTATTGATAAAAAATGAGTTAAATGAGTTGACTCTTTTTTCTAATCAAATTGAATTAGTTAACTCCTTATTTTACTCAAATTAAATCTGTTATCTCTCTTTAATTTGAAAATGTCACTTTATGACTGAACTTCACCTTTAATCCTGACCGTTGATTGAAATCGATCTCAATCATTGCTAAATTCTAGGAAAGTCTATTTAAGAGACCCTCATCTATTCATTTTGAAAGGTTGAATGGGAATTTGCATCAAATTGTTGCTAGAATTCATACTCAGATTTGCTCATATTCACATACGCAAAGATCAAGTTTGACAAAAAGTTGACCAGATTTAACCACGGTTGGCTTTTGTTGACTAGTTTCGAAGAGAATTCTTAAATAGTTAAACAAAATTATTTAATTAAATGGAGTACTTACTTTTAATTAATTAAACAAAGTTATTTAATTAAATGAGAAGCCATTCCTGGTTAATTAAATGAAGTTTTTTAATTAAATAGGAAAAGTGTCTCTAATTAATTAAAGATTATTTAATTAAATAGAAAAAGTAATTATGAGAGCATATCTCATTTTATTAAATTAAATATCTCAACAAAATCTCTATTCAGTTCAAAAAGGGAAATTTTCAGTTCTCTATTGATAAAAAATGAGTTAAATTAGTTGACTCCTTTGTCTACTCAAATTGAATCAATTAACTCCTTATTTTTCTCAAATTAAATCTGTTAACTCCCCTTAATTTGGAAATCTCCCTTTATGACTGAACTTCACCTTTAATCCTGACCATTGATTGAAATCGATCTCAACCATTGATGAATTCCAGAAAAGTCTATTTAAGATACCCTCATCTCTTCATTTTGAAAGGTTGAATGAGAATTTGCATCGAATTGTTGCTTTAATTCATACTCACATTTGCTCATATTCACATACGCAAAGATCAAGTTTGACCAAAAGTTGACGAGATTTAACCACGGTTGACTTGAGTTGACTAGTTTCTAAAAGAATTTTGAAATAATTAAACGAAATTATTTAATTAAATGCAGTACTTACTTTTAATTAATTAAACAAAGTTATTTAATTAAATGAGAAGCCATTCCTAATTAATTAAATGAAGTTATTTAATTAAATAAGAAAAGTGTCTCTAATTAATTAAAGATTATTTAATTAAATAGAAAAAGTAATTATGAGAGCATATCTCATTTTATTAAATTAAAGATCTCAACAAAATCTCTCTTCAGTTCAAAAAGGGAAATTTCCGGTTCAGTATTGATAAAAAATGAGTTAAATCAGTTAACTCCTATTTTTGCTCAAATTGAATCAATTAACTCCTTATTTTACTCAAATAAAATTTGTTAACTCCCTCTAATTTTGAAATCTCCCTTTATGACTAAACTTCGCCTTTAATCCTAACCATTGATTGAAATCGATCTCAATTGTTGATGAATTTCAGGAAAGTCTATTTAATAGACCCTCATCTCTTCATTTTGAAAAGTTTATTGAGAATTTGCATCGAATTGTTGCTGGAATTCATACTTAGATTTTCTCATATTCACATACGCAAAGATCAAGTTTGACCAAAAGTTGACCAAATTTAACCACGGTTGACTAGTTTCAAAAAGAATTTTGAAATAATTAAACGAAATTATTCAATTAAATGGAGTACTTACTTCTAATTAATCAAGCAAAGTTATTTAATTAAATGAGAAGCCATTCCTAATTAATTAAATGAAGTTATTTAATTAAATAAGAAAAGTGTCTCTAATTAATTAAAGATTATTTAATTAAATAGAAAACGTAATTATGAGAGCATATTCCATTTTATTAAATTAAATATCTCAACAAAATTTATGTTCAGTTCAAAAATGGAAATTTTCAGTTCACTATTGATAAAAAATGAGTTAAATCAATTAACTCCTTTTTCTACTCAAATTGAATCAGTTAACTCCTTATTTTGCTCAAATTAAATCTGTTAACTCCCTTTAATTTGGAAATCTCCGTTTATGACTGAACTTCACCTTTAATCTTGACCGTTGATTGAAATCGATCTCAACTGTTGATGAATTCCAAGAAAGTCTATTTAAGAGACCCTCATCTCTTCATTTTGAAAGTTTGACTGAGAATTTGCATCGAATTGTTGCTGGAATTCATACTCACATTTGCTCATATTCACATACGCAAAGATCAAGTTTTACCAAAAGTTGACCAGATTTAACCACGGTTGACTTGAGTTGACTTGTTTCGAGAAGAATTTGTAAATAATTAAACGAAATTATTTAATTAAATGGAGTACTTACTTGTAATTAATTAAACAAAGTTATTTAATTAAATGTGAAGCCATTCCTAATTAATTAAATGAAGTTATTTAATTTGTGAGGCCTCACCCAATTCGTCATAGTACCAATGAGATAATTGCATTACAATGATTTTAATCATATGTTTGCTACACTTTTAAGACTATAGGGTTATGTCATTTTAATATCTGCATTTTGATGATCCACAATTACCTCTACATATTATGTCCTAATTAATGCATTGAATGATTCTATTTCATGTTCTAAGCTATTGACATTGCTTTAATAGAAATTTAATTGTAGAAATGCTTGTAATATAAGGTAATGTTGAAGCGATAATTAGTGTTAAAAGATAAATTTTGTTATGCATTGAGACCTAACCCGCATACCTAGGGATTCAATAGTTATGGATTCAACATCTTTTTGTACAATATGTAGTTATTCAGAATATTAAATTGACCATGTTATGTTGATAAGTAAAGTTTAGTTTTATAGTATTTTGAACATTTTACATGGAAATTGTTAGAAGAAGTAATGTAATTATAAGGAATGAAGTATGGAACTCAAATGTCGAATGTGATATGTAAGTTTTGATATTTTAATATTTTGAAAGTTATATTTGAAATGATTAAGAAAGGGAAAGTTAATTTGAGATGATGAAATATATTCAAGTCTAATGTTGAATGAGATAATGATTTATTTTACATATGCTTATATGATTTTCTTGGACTACTGACGCTCGAGTTTAGTATGCAAGAATTTGACCATGGGTTAAAGGGGAATTAAGGCTCAAACTTCTACAAACATGACATAACCAAGGTTGAATCAGTCGAAAAGATTCAAACCTAATTGTAATATTTTTTATTTCATATATGTGAATTGTATGTGTGCGTAGTAGCCTAGTTCATGTATTATTGTAAAAAAAGTCATTTTTTAAAATATAATCTGATATTTTGTGTGTGTCACTTGACGCTTGTTATGTGATATGACATGTTATTTGTCAATGGATCATGTGGCCACCTTATTCTGTCATAAATGCCTCAATTGAGAAATTTGATTATTGCCTTAGTCAGTAAAAGGACAAGGTCATCACCTTGGGGAATTTTAAATTTGAATCACCGAACTTTGGGAGGGTCATAAAGTAACTTTAAGGTAAGGTGGGATTAAAATTAACCCCACCCATGTTAGTACTATAGGCTAGGGAGCTATTTATGACCTCTAGGGTGTCTAGTGGACCTAGGAGACCCCATGAAAATGACATTCTTTATGGAATCCGAAAATGAGAAGGATATATATATATATATATATATATATATATATATATATAGAGGTATGGCTAAATGAGAAACCACTTGGCCACTCTCTAATTTTAGAGATAGTTAGGTTTTGGAGGGAGAGGAGGGGAGGTCTAATGCAACTATCCTTACCCTGGCTTGGACCAAGGTTTGTATCTCAAGCTTGCTTCCTTTACTTTTTCTTTCTTTTAGCATGGTTAAGCCAATCTGCAAGTGTGGAGTTTATCAATGGAGTATGCATTGCATTACATTGCGGAGTAGCATTCATGTGAGTGTTTGAATGGTGTTCATTCCATGTAGATTAGTGTGACACCATTGTGCATCTTGTTGTATTATGAATATGAGGTTTGGATTTTCTCCATTTCCTTATTGCATTATGGGTGTTGATATTGTGTTGTGATAATGTGATGTGCTCTTGAAAATCTGTTGTTTTATTGCTACTTGGTTTTGTCTTCTTGTTATGCTTGAGTGTTCTTATGGGTGTGGGACATACACTCACCCATGTGGGAAGGGAAGAGAAGTCCAGGGTGAACGAGTAGTAGTTGGATTGCATAGTTGAGGACCTTGGAGTATGGGCTCCATTGTATGCCATTTTCATATTCATATTTTTCCTTGAGGGAGGATAAGAAAAAAAAATTTTAAATTTTGAAAATGTCCATTTACGACTGAACTTCACCTTTAATCCTGACCGTTAATTGAAATCGATCTCAACCATTGATGAATTCTAGGATAGTCTATTTAAGAGACCCTCAACTCTTCATTTTGGAAGGTTAAATAAGAATTTGCATTGAATTGTTGTTGAAATTCATACTCACATTTGCTCATATTAACATACGCAAAGATCAAGTTTGACCAAATGTTGACCAGATTTAAACACGGTTGACTTGAGTTGACTAGTTTCGAAAATAATTTTGAATTAATTAAATGAAATTATTTAATTAAATGGAGTACTTACTTCTAATTAATTAAACAAAATTATTTAACTAAATGAGAAGCCATTCCTAATTAATTAAATGAAGTTATTTAATTAAATAAGAAAAGTGTCTCTAATTAATTAAAAATTATTTAATTAAATAAAAAAAGTAATTATGAGAGAATATCTCATTTAATTAAATTAAATATTTTAACAAAATCTCTCTTCAGTTTAAAAAGGGAAATTTCCAATTCGCTATTGATAAAAAATGAGTTAAATCAGTTGACTCCTTTTTCTACTCAAATTGAATAAGTTAACTCCTTATTTTACTCAAATTAAATCTGTTAACTCCCTTGAATTTGGAAATCTCCCTTTACGATTGAACTTCACCTTTAATCCTGACCGTTGATTGAAATCGATCTCAACCGTTGATGAATTTAAGGAAAATCTATTTAAGAGACCCTCATCTCTTCATTTTGAAAGGTTGAATGAGAATTTGCATCAAATTGTTGCTGAAATTCATACTCACATTTGCTCATATTCGCATACGCAAAGATCATGTTTGACCAAAAGTTGACTAGATTTAACCATGGTTGACTTGAGTTGACTAGTTTTGAAAAAAATTTTGAAATAATTAAACAAAATTATTTAATTAAATGGAGTACTTACTTCTAATTAATTAAACAAAGTTATTTAATTAAATGAGAAGTCATTCCTAATTAATTAAATGAAGTTATTTAATTAAATAAGAAAAGTGTCTCTAATTAATTAAAGATTATTTAATTAAATAGAAAAAGTAATTATCAGAGCATATCTCATTTTATTAAATTAAATATCTCAAAAAAATCTCTCTTCAATTCAAACAGAAAAATTTCCAGTTCACTATTGATAAAAAATGAGTTAAATCAGTTAACTCTTTTTTCTACTCAAATTGAATCAGTTAAGTCCTTATTTTACTCAAATTAAATTTGTTAACTCCCTTTAATTTGGGAAACTCCCTTTATGACTGAACTTCACCTTTAATCGTGACTGTTAATTGAAATCGATCTCAACCGTTGATGAATTCCAAGAAAGTCTAATTAAGAGACCCTCATCTCTTCATTTTGAAAGGTTGAATGAGAATTTGCATCAAATTATTGTTGGAATTCATACTCACATTTCATCATATTCACATACGCAAACATCAAGTTTGACCAAAAGTTGACTAGACTTAACCACGGTTGACTTGAGTTGACTGGTTTGAAAAATAATTTTGAAATAATTAAACAAAATAATTAAATTAAATGGAGTACTTCTAATTAATAAAACACAGTTATTTAATTAAATGAGAAGCCATTTCTAATTAATTAAATG
Source organism: Cupressus sempervirens (assembly GCA_028749045.1). Taxonomy (NCBI): domain Eukaryota; kingdom Viridiplantae; phylum Streptophyta; class Pinopsida; order Cupressales; family Cupressaceae; genus Cupressus; species Cupressus sempervirens. Next base: position 117,270,597 of record CM053783.1, read on the forward strand.
AAGTTATTTATTAAAATAAGAAAAGTTTCTCTAATTAATTAAAGATTATTTAATTAAATAGAAAAGGTAATTATGAGAGCATATCTCATTTTATTAAATTAAATATCTCAATAAAATCTCTCTTTGGTTCAAAAAGGTAAATTTCTAGTTCACTATTGATCAAAAATGAGTTAAATCAGTTAACTCCTTTTTCTACTCAAATTGAATCAGTTAACTCCTTATTTTATTCAAATTAAATTGGTTAACTCCCTTTAATTTGGAAATCTCCCTTTATGACTGAACTTCACCTTTAATCCTGACCGTTGATTGAAATCGATCTCAACTGTTGATGAATTTCAAGAAAGTCTATTTAAGAGACCCCCATATCTTCATTTTGAAAGGTTGAATGAGAATTTGCATTGAATTGTTGCTGGAATTCATACTCACATTTGCTCATATTCAACTATGCAAAGGTCAAGTTTGACCAAAAGTTGACTAGATTCAACCACTGTTGACTTGAGTTAACTAGTTTCGAAAAGAATTTTGAAATAATTAAACAAAATTATTTAATTAAATGGAGTACTTACTTCTAACTAATTAAACAAAGTTATTTAATTTGGAAATCACCCTTTATGACTGAACTTCACCTTTAATACTAATTGTTGATTGAAAACGATCTCAACCGTTGATGAATTTCAGGAAAGTCTATTTAAGAGACCCTTATCTCTTCATTTTGAAAGGTTGAATGACAATTTGCATCGAATTGTTGGTGGAATTCATACTCGCATTTGCTCATATTCGCATACGCAAAGATCAAGTTTGACCATAAGTTGACTAGATTTAACCGCGGTTGACTTGAGTTGAATAGTTTCGAAAAGAATTTTAAAATAATTAAACGAAATTATTTAATTAAATGGAGTACTTACTTATAATTAATTAAACAAAGTTATTTAATTAAATGAGAAGCCATTCCTAGTTAATTAAATGAAGTTATTTAATTAAATAAGAAAAGTTTCTCTAATTAATTAAAGATTATTTAATTAAATAGAAAAAGTAATTATGAGACAATATCTCATTTTATTAAATTAAATATCTCAACAAAATCTCTCTTCAGTTCCAAAAAAGAAATTTCCAGTTCACTATTGATAAAAAATGAGTTAAATGAGTTAACTCTTTTTTCTACTCAAATTGAATCAGTTAACTCCTTATTTTACTCAAATTAAATCTGTTCACTCCCTTTAATTTGGAAATCTCCCTTTATGATTGAAGCTCACCTTTAATCCTGACCGTTGATTGAAATCGATCTCAACCGTTGATGATTTCTAGGAAAGTCTATTTAAGATACCTTCATCTCTTCATTTTGAAAGGTTGAATGAGAATTTGCATCGAATTGTTGCTAGAATTCATACTCACATTTCCTCATATTCACATACACAAAGATCAAGTTTAACCAAAAGTTGACCAGATTTATCCACGGTTGACTTGAGTTGACTAGTTTCAATTTTTTTTTTGAAATAATTAAAAAAAATTATTTAATTAAATGGAGTACTTACTTCTAATTAATTAATAAAAGTTATTTAATTAAATGAGAAGCCATTCCTAGTTAACTAAATGAAGTTATTTAATTAAATACGAAAAGTATCTCTAATTAATTAAAGATTATTTAATTAAATCAAAAAATTAATTACGAGAGCATATCTCATTTTATTAAATTAAATATCTCAATAAAATCTTTCTTCAGTTCAAAAAGGGAAATTTTGAGTTCACTATTGATAAAAAATGAGTTAAATCAGTTAACTACTTTTTTTACTCAAATTGAATCAGTTAACTTCTTATTTTACTCAACTTAAATCTATTAGCTCCCTTTCATTTGGAAATCTCCCTTTATGACTGAAATTCACCTTTAATCCTGACCATTAATTGAAATCGATCTCAACCATTGGTGAATTTTAGGATAGTCTATTTAAGAGACCCTCATCTCTTCATCATGAAAGGTTGAATGAGAATTCGCATTGAATTGTTGCTGGCATTCATACTCACATTTGCTCATATTCACATATGCAAAGATCAAGTTTGACCAAAAGTTGACCAGATTTAACCACGGTTGACTTGAGTTGACTAGTTTTGAAAAAAATTTGAAATAATTAAACAAAATTATTTAATTAACTGGATTACTTACTTCTAATTAATTAAAAAAATTTATTTAATTAAATGAGAAGCCATTCTTAATTAATTAAATAAAGTTATTTAATTAAATAACAAAAGTGTCTCTAATTAATTAAAAATTATTTAATTAAATAGAAAAAGTAATTATGAGAGCATATCTCATTTTATTAAATTAAATATCTCAACAAAATCTCGATTCAGTTCAAACAGAGAAATTTCCAGTTCACTATTGATAAAAAAATGAGTTAAATGAGTTAACTCTTTTTTCTATTAAAATTGTACCAGTTAACTTCTTATTTTCATCAAATTTAATTTGTTAACTCCCTTTAATTTGGAAATCTCCCTTTATGACTAAACTTCACTTTTAATCCTGATCGCTGATTGAAATCGATCTCAATAATTGATGAATTCTAGGAAAGTCTATTTAAGAGACCCTCATCTCTTCATTTTGAAAGGTTGAATGAGAATTTGCATCGAATTGTTGTTGGAATTCATACTCACATTTGCTCATATTCACATATGCAAAGATCAAGTTTGACCAAAAGTTGACCAGATTTAACCACGGTTGACTTGAGTTGACTAGTTTCGACAAGAATTTTGAAATAATTAAACAAAATTATTTAATTAAATGGAGTACTTACTTCTAATTAATTAAACAAAGTTATTTAATTAAATGAGAAGTCATTCCTAATTAATTAAATGAAGTTATTTAATTAAATAAGAAAAGTGTCTCTAATTAATTAAAGATTATTTAATTAAATAGAAAAAGTAATTATGAGAGCATATCTCATTTTAGTAAATAAAATATCTCAATAAAATCTCTCTTCAGTTCAAAAAAGAAAATTTCTAGTTGACTATTGATCAATAATGAGTTAAATCAGTTAACTCCTTTTTCTACTCAAATTGAATCAGTTAACTCCTTATTTTACTCAAATTAAATCTGCTAACTCCCTTTAATTTGGAAATCTCCCTTTATGACTGAACTTCACCTTTAATCCTGACCGCTTATTGAAATCGATCTCAACCTTTGATGAATTCCAGAAAAGTCTATTTAAGAGATTCTCATCTCTGCATTATGAAAGGTTGAATGAGAATTTGCATCGAATTGTTGCTGGAATTCATACTCACATTTGCTCATATTCACATACGCAAAGATCAAGTTTGACCAAGAGTTGACCAGATTTAACCACGGTTGACTTGAGTTGACTAGTTTCGAAAAGAATTTTGAAATAATTAAACTAAATTATTTAATTAAATGGAGTACTTACTTCTAATTAATTAAACAAATTTATTTAATTAAATGAGAAGCCATTACTAATTAATTAAATGAAGTTATTTAATTAAATAAGAAAAGTGTCTGTAATTAATTAAAGATTATTTAATTAAATAGAAAAAGTAATTATGAGAGCATATCTCATTTTATTAAATTAAATATCTCAACAAAATCTCTCTTCAATTCAAACAGAAAAATTTCCTGTTCACTATTGATAAAAAATGAGTTAAATCAGTTAACTCCTCTCTCTACTCAAATTGAATCAGTTAACTCCTTATTTTACTCAAATTAAATTTTTTAACTCCCTTTAATTTGGAAATCTCCCTTTATGACTGAACTTCACCTTTAATCCTAACCACTGATTGAAATCGATCTCAACCGTTGATGAATTCCAAGAAAGTCTATTTAAGAGACTCTCATCTCTTCATATTGAAAGGTTGAATGAGAATTTTCATCGAATTGTTGCTAGAATTCATAGTCACATTTGCTAATATTCACATACGCAAAGATCAAGTTTGACCAAAAGTTGACCAAATTTAACCACAGTTGACTTGAGTTGACAAGTTTCGAAAAGAATTTTGAAATAATTAAACAAAATTATTTAATTAAATGAAGTACTTACTTCTAATTAATTAAACAAAATTATTTAATTAAATGAGAAGCCTTTCCTAATTAATTAAATGAAGTTATTTAATTAAATAAGAAAAGTGTCTCTAATTAACTAAAGATTATTTAATTAGTAGTGTTAAGTTAAAATGTAATTTAAGTTAGTTTAGATTTAGTTAGGATAGTTTTTAATTAATTTAGTTATTTAATTATTTTAGAAAGTTCTAATTTAATGTCTAGTTAAATTTAGTCATCATTGTTAGTTGGTCTTATATTGATAGTAAAATCTAATCTTTGAGTAGTAAGTAGTCTTAATTGTAAAGGTTAATTGGCTATTCAAATTTAGTTTAAATGTAGACTTTACTTGATTAGATATTTTAAGATTAATCTAAACCCGAACTCTTTTAGATTGTTCTTTAAATAACTTTCATATCTTGTTGTCTAGTTAATAAAATAACGTGATTACTGTTGATAACATTTTAAAAAAAAATGTAAGCTCAAATCTTAGCGATGTATTCCTCCTCAAGTATAAAAACTTAAGATGAAAGGTAGAGTACCTTTATTTTAGCTGTGATCAAAACATTTTCAAACTTAGAGCTTTTAATTTATGAATTAAAAACTAAAAAATAAAAAAAATTGTGTATTTTTCCTCGTAGTTTTTGGCATGACATAAATAGAAAAAGTAATTATGAGAGCATATCTAATTTTATTAAATTAAATATCTCAACAAAATCTCTCCTCAGTTCAAAAAGGGAAATTTCCAATTCACTATTGATTAAAAATGAGTTAAATCAGTTAACTCCTTTTTCAACTCAAATTGAATAAGTTAACACCTTATTTTACTCAAATAAAATTTGTTAACTCCCTTTAATTTGGAAATCTCCATTTATGACTGAACTTCACCTTTAATCCTGACCGCTAATTGAAATCGATTTCAACCGTTGATGAATTCCAGGAAAGTCTATTTAACAGACCCTCATCTCTTCATTTTGAAAGGTTGAATGAGAATTTGCATCGAATTGTTGCTGGAATTCATACTCACATTTGCTCATATTCACATACGCAAAGATCAAGTTTGACCAAAAGTTGACCAGATTTAACCACAGTTGACTAGTTTCGAAATTTTTTTGGAATAATTAAAAAAAATTATTTAATTAAATGGAGTACTTACTTCTAATTAACTAAACAAAGTTATTTAATTAAATGAGAAGCGATTCCTAATTAATTAAATGAAGTTATTTAATTAAATAAGAAAAGTGTCTCTAATTAATTAAAGATTACTTAATTAAATAAAAAAAGTAATTATGAGAGCATATCTCATTTTATTAAATTAAATATCTCAACATATCTCTCTTTAGTTCAAAAAGGGAAATTTCCAATTCACTATTGATCAAAAATGAGTTAAATCAGTTAACTCCTTTTTCTACTCAAATCGAATAAGTTAACTCCTTATTTCACTCAAATTAAATCTGTCAACTCCCTTTAATTTGGAAATCTCCCTTTATGACTGAACTTCACCTTTAATCCTAACTGCTGATTGAAATCGATCTCAACCGTTGATGAATTCAAGGAAAATCTATTTAAGAGACCTTCATCTCTTCATTTTGAAAGGTTCAATGAGAATTTGCATCGAATTGTTGCTAGAATTCATACTCACATTTGCTCATATTCACATACGCAAAGATCAAGTTTGACCAAAAGTTGACCAAATTTAACCACGGTTGACTTGAGTTGACTAGTTTTGAAAAGAATTTTGAAATAATTAAACAAAATTATTTAATTAAATGGAGTACTTACTTCTAATTAATTAAACAAAGTTATTTAATTAAATGAGAAGCCATTCCTAATTAATTAAATGAAGTTATTTAATTAAATAAGAAATGTGTCTCTAATTAATTAAAGATTATTTAATTAAATACAAAAAGTAATTATAAGAGCATATCTCATTTTATTAAATTAAATATCTCAACAAAATTTCTCTTCAGTTCAAAAAGGGAAATTTCAAGTTCACTATTGATCAAAAATGAGTTAACTCCTTTTTCTACTCAAATTGAATCAGTTAATTCCTTATTTTACTCAAATTAAATCTGTTAACTCCCTCTAATTTGAAAATCTCCCTTTATGACTGAACTTCACCTTTAATCTTGAGCACTGATTGAAATCGATCTCAACCGTTGATGAATTCCAAGAAAGTCTATTTAAGAGACCCTCATGTCTTCATTTTGAAATGTTGAATGAGAATTTGCATCGAATTTTTGTTGGAATTCATACTCACATTTTCTCATATTCACATACGCAAAGATCAAGTTTGACCAAAAGTTGACCAGATTTAACCATAGTTGACTTGAGTTGACTAGTTTCGAAAAGAATTTTGAAATATTTAAACGAAATTATTTAATTAAATGGAGTACTTCTAATTAATTAAACAAAATTATTTAATTAAATGAAAAGTCATTCCTAATTAATTAAATGAAGTTATTTAATTAAATACGAAAAGTGTCTAATTAATTAAAGATTATTTAATTAAATAGAAAAAGTAATTATAAGGGCATATCTCATTTTATTAAATTAAATATCTTAACAAAATCTCTCTTCAGTTTAAAAAGGGAAATTTCCAATTCACTATTGATCAAAAATGAGTTAAATTAGTTAACTCCTTTTTCTACTCAAATTTAATTAGTTAACTCCTTATTTTACTCAAATTAAATCTGTTAACTCCCTCTAATTTGAAAATCTCCCTTTATGACTGAATTTCACCTTTAATCCTGACAGCTGATTGAAATCAATCTCAATCGTTGATGAATTCCAAGAAAGTATATTTAAGAGACCTTCATCTCTTCATTTTGAAAGGTTGAACGAGAATTTACATCGAATTGTTGCTGGAATTCATACTCACATTTGCTCATATTCACATACGCAAAGGTCAAGTTTGAACAAAAGTTGACCAAATTTAACCACGGTTGACTAGGTTTGAAAAGAATTTTGAAATAATTAAAAGAAATTATTTAATTAAATGAACTACTTACATCTAATTAATTAAACAATGTTATTTAATTAAATGAGAAGCCATTCCTAATTAATTAAATGAAGTTATTTAATTAAATAAGAAAAGTGTCTCTAATTAATTAAAGATTACTTAATTAAATAGAAAAAGTAATTATGAGAGGATATCTCATTTTATTAAATTAAATATCTCAACAAAATCTCTCTTCAGTTCAAAAAGGGAAATTTTCAGTTCACTATTGATAAAAAATGAGTTAAATCAGTTAACTCCTTTTTCTACTCAAATTGAATCAGTTAACACCTTATTTTACTCAAATTAAATCTGTTAACTCCCTCTAATTTGAAAATCTCCCTTTATGACTGAACTTCACCTTTAATCTTGAGTGCTGATTGAAATCGATCTCAACCGTTGATGAATTCCAAGAAAGTCTATTTAAGAGACCCTCATCTCTTCATTTTGAAATGTTGAATGAGAATTTGCATTGAATTTTTGTTAGAATTCATACTCACATTTTCTCATATTTACATACGCAAAGATCATGTTTGACCAAAAGTTGACTAGATTTATGCACGGTTGACTTGAGTTTAACGGTTTCGAAAAGAATTTTGAAATAATTAAATGAAATTATTTAATTAAATGGAGTACATACTTCTAATTAATTAAAAAAAGTGATTTAATTAAATGAAAAACAATTCCTGATTAATTAAATGAAGTTATTTAATTAAATAAGAAAAGTGTCTCTAATTAATTAAAGATTATTTAATTAAATAGAAAAAGTACTTATGAGAGCATATCTCATTTTATTAAATTAAATATCTCAACAAAATCTCTCTTCAGTTCAAAAAGGAAAATTTCCAGTTCACTATTGATCAAAAATGAGTTAAAAAAGTTAACTCCATTTTCTACTCAAATCAATCAGTTAACTCCTTATTTTACTCAAATTAAATCTATTAACTCCTTTTAATTTGAAAATCTCCCTTTATGACTGAACTTCACCTTTAATCTTGACCGTTGATTAAAATCGATCTCAACTGTTGATGACTTCTAGGAAAGTCTATTTAAGAGACCCTCATCTCTTCATTTTGAAAGGTTGAATAAGAATTTGCATCGAATTGTTCCTAGAATTCAGATTCACATTTGCTCATATTCACGTACGCAAAGATCAAATTTGAACAAAAGTTGATTAGATTTAACTACGGTTGACTTGAGTTGACCAATTTTGAAAAGAATTTTGAAATAATTAAACGAAATTATTTAATTAAAAGGAGTACTTCTAATTAATTAAACAAAGTTATTTAATTAAATGAGAAGCCATTTCTAATTAATTAAATGAAGTTATTTAATTAAATAAGAAAAGTGTCTCTAATTAATTAAAGATTATTTAATTAAATAGAAAAAGTAATTATGAAAGCATATGTCATTTTATAAAATTAAATAGCTCAACAAAATCTCTCTTTAGTTCAAAAAGGGAAATTTCCAGTTCACTATTAATAAAAAATGAGTTAAATCAGTTATCTTCTTTTTCTAATCAAATTGAATCAGTTAACAATTTATTTTACTCAAATTAAATCTGTTAACTCTCTTTAATTTGGAAATCTTCCTTTATGACTGAACTTTACCTTTAATCCTGACCGTTGATTGAAATCGATCTCAACCGTTGATGAATTCTAGAAAATTCTATTTAAGAGACCTTCATATCTTCATTTTGAAAGGTTGAATGAGAATTTGCATCGAATTTTTGTTTAAATTCATATTCACATTTGCTCATATTCACATACGCAAAGATCAAGTTTGACCAAAAGTTGACCAGATTTAACCACGGTTGACTTGGGTTGACCAGTTTTGAAAAGAATTTTGAAATAATTAAATGAAATTATTTAATTAAATGGAGTACTTACTTCTAATTAATTAAACAAAATTATCTAATTAAATAAGAAGCCATTCCTAATTGATTAACTGAAGTTATTTAATTAAATAAGAAAAGTGTCTCTAATTAATTAAAGATTATTTAATTAAATAGAAAAAGTAATAATGAGAGCATATCTCATTTTGTTAAATTAAATATTTCAACAAAATCTCTCTTCAGTTCAAAAAGGGAAATTTTCAGTTCAATGTGGATCAAAAATGAGTTAAATCAGTTAACTCATTTTTCTACTCAAATTGAATCAGTTAACTCCTTATCTTAATAAAATTAAATATGTTAACTCCCTCTAATTTGTAAATCTCCCTTGATGACTGAACTTCACCTTTAATCTTGACTGTTGATTGAAATCAATCTCAACTGTTGATGAATTCCAGGAAAGTCTATTTAAAAGACCCTCATATCTTCATTTTGAAAAGAATTTTGAAATAATTAAACAAAATTATTTAATTAAATGGAGTACTTACATCTAATTAATTAATCAAAGTTATTTAATTAAATTAAAAGCCATTCCTAATTAATTAAATAAAGTTATTTAATTAAATAAGAAAAGTGTCTCTAATTAATTAAAGATTATTTAATTAAATAGAAAAAGTAATTATGAGAGCATATCTCATTTTATTAAATTAAATATCTCAACAAAATCTCTCTTCAATTCAAAAAGGGAAATTTTCAGTTCACTATTGATCAAAATTGAGTTAAATCAGTTAACTCCTTTTTCTACTCAAATTGAATCAGTTAACTCATTTTACTCAAATTAAATCTGTTAACTCCCTTTAATTTGGAAATCTCTCTTTATGACTGAACATCACCTTTAATCCTGACCATTGATTGAAATCGATCTCAACTGTTGATGAATTCTAGGAAAGTCTATTTAAGAGACCCTCATCTCTTCATTTTGAAAGGATGAATGAGAATTTGCATCGAATTGTTGCTAGAATTCATACTCACAATTGCTCATATTCACATACGCAAAGATCAAGTTTGACCAAAAGTTGACCAAATTTAACCACGGTTGACTTGAGTTTACCAGTTTCAAAAATAATTTTGAAATAATTAAATGAAATTATTTAATTAAATGGAGTACTCACTTCTAATTAATTAAACAAAGTTATTTAATTAAATGAGAAGCCATTCCTAATTAATTAAATGAAGTTATTTAATTAAATAAGAAAAGTGTCTCTAATTAATTAAAGATTATTTAATTAAATAGAAAAAGTAATTATGAGAGCATATCTCATTTTATTAAATTAAATATCTCAACAAAATCTCTCTTCAGTTCAAAAAGAGAAATTTTTAGTTCACTATTGATCAAAAATGAGTTAAATGAGTTAACTCCTTTTTCTACTCAAATTGAATCAGTTAACTCCTTATTTTAATCAAATTAAATCTGTTAACTCCCTTTAATTTGGAAATCTTTCTTTATGATTTAACGTCACCTTTAATCCTGACCGTTGATTGAAATCGATCTTAACCATTGATGAATTCTAGGAAAGTCTATTTAAGAGACCCTCATCTCTTCATTTTGAAATGTTGAATGAGAATTTGCATGAAATTGTTGGTGGAATTCATACTCACATTTGCTGATATTCACATACGCAAAGATCAAGTTTGACCAAAAGTTGACCAGATTTAACCACGATTCACTTGAGTTGACCAGTTTCAATTTTTTTTTTTTGAAATAATTAAACAAAATTATTTAATTAAATGTAGTACTTACTTCTAATTAATTAGGCAAAGTTATTTAATTAAATGAGAAGCCATTCGTAATTAATTAAATGAAGTTATTTAATTAAATAAGAAAAGTGTCTTTAATTAATTAAAGATTATTTAATTAAATAGAATAAGTAATTATGAGAGCATATCTCATTTTATTAAATTAAATATCTCAACAAAATCTCTCTTCAGTTCAAAAAGAGAAATTTGCAGTTCACTATTGATCAAAAATGAGTTAAATCAGTTAACTCCTTTTTCTACTCAAATTGAATCAGTTAACTCCTTATTTTACTCAAATTAAATCTGTTAACTCCCTTTAATTTGGAAATCTCCGTTTATGACTGAACTTCACCTTTAATCCTGACCTTTGATTGAAATCGATCTCAACCATTGATGAATTCTAGGAAAGTCTATTTAACAGATCCTCATCTCTTCATTTTGAAAGGTTGAATGAGAATTTGCATCGAATTGTTGCTGAAATTCATACTCACAATTGCTCATATTCACATATGCAAAGATCAAGTTTGACCAAAAGTTGACCAGGTTTAACCACTGTTTACTTGAGTTGACTAGTTTCGAAAAGAATTTTGAAATAATTAAACGAAATTATTTAATTAAATGGAGTACTTACTTCTAATTAATTAAACAAATTTATTTAATTAAATGAGAAGCCATTCCTAATTAATTAAATTAAGTTATTTAATTAAATAAGAAAAGTGTCTCTAATTAATTAAAGATTATTTAATTGAATAAAAAAAGTAATTATGAGAGCATATCTCATTTTATTAAATTAAATATCTCAACAAAATCTTTCTTCAGTTCAAAAAGGGAAATTTTTAGTTCACTATTGATCAAAAATGAGTTAAATCAGTTAACTCCTTCTTCTACTCAAATTGAATCAGTTAACTCCTTATTTTACTCAAATTAAATATGTGAACTCCCTTTAATTTGGAAATCTCCCTTTATGACTGAACTTCACCTTTAATCTCGACCGTTGATTGAAATCGATCTCAACCGTTGATGAATTCCAGGGAAGTCTATTGAAGAGACCCTCAGCTCTTCATTTTGAAAGGTTGAATGAGAATTTGCATCGAATTGTTGCTGGAATTCATCCTCACATTTGCTCATATTCACAGACGCAAAGCTCAATTTTGACCAAATGTTGACCAGATTTAACCACGGTTGACTTGAGTTGACCAGTTTCGAAAAGAATTTTGAAATAATTAAATGAAATTGTTTAATTAAATGGAGTACTTACTTCTAATTAATTAAACAAAGTTATTTAATTAAATGAGAAGCCATTCCTAATTAATTAAATTAAGTTATTTAATTAAATAAGAAAAGTGTGTCTAATTAATTAAAGATTATTTAATTAAATAGAAAAAGTAATTATGAAAGCATATCTCATTTTATTAAATTAAATATTTCAACAAAATCTATCTTCAGTTCAAAAAGGGAAATTTTCAGTTCACTATTTGTGAGGCCTCGCCCCGACCCTTCGTATCCTTAGTTGTTACCTTATTATTTTGATAATCACGACTCGAGATGTCGAGACATTACCTGATGCTTAGAGCATATTATATTATTTCATGTTATGTGATGTTACTTTCAGTTATATTGATATTTTTCATTTAATATTTTATGTATATGTATGTTGATGAAATCGGTAAATGTACGATTGATACTTTGATTTAAGTGATTTTTTTTAATGGTTAAGAATTAAGTAGGATGAAAGAAATCCTGATTGATTTATGTTTCAATTTATGTGAATTTTTGATACGTATATATGTGAATGTTATTTTCAGGACTACTGATGTGTGCAATGAGTGTGCAGATAATTTTAGCCAAGGAAACTGACAGAGGAACAGAACTAATCTCTATGTGCTAAATTTGGTAACCTTGTTGTTCGTAATTCAAGTAATTGTATTGTGAGATGTATGTATGTATCTCCTTGTGATCAGTAAATGTTAATGTCTCGTAATTTTGTTCTATTAGTGTCGCTTGACACTCGTAAATTGGTTATGTTCTTCAGTATGCTGATTGGGGTTAGTTGTGTAACCTTTGGACCCAAGTTGGTTTAAGTGGTGTTAGTTTGCTAATTGGTTCTTAATCGAGGTTAGTCATCCCTAATCTAGTTTAGTGCTTAATCTGCTTTTTTTTTAATTGTTAAATGGTCCTATTTTATTTCCTAAAGCTTTATATCATGAAATTATTATACCCAAAGGGTATGGGTATGGGTTAGGGGTCTTTTCCAACCCCTAAGCCCCTTTTTTTGACTTTTGAGGCCACTCAAAAAGTCTCCTTTTGCCTTTGTGCGAAAATTGACCATGGTTATCTTGAGTTATCTCACCTCATCTCCACTTAGGGTTTAACCATAGTGTAGGTTGAGTTAGGAGTTTTTTAGAATTGCTAGTGGGTGAAAGTAATTATTGCTCCTTTTGGGTGGTTGAGTTGGAGGCTTATTTAGAGGCCCTTCTTGGACTTGTGGAAGTTGTTACCCAATCTCTACATTTAGAGAGGAGTTCTTGAAGATTGAAGCAGGGAGAAGGAAACTCTATCCAAACTTGTTCATTGCCATTACCTCTTGGTGAAGGTTGGAATTCTCATGTCCCTTGTTCAGATTTTATTCTTGTTTCATGCTTATACTACCTTGTTGTTATTTGAATGTTTGTATGTTTGTGGGTATGTTGGGATGCTTTGAAAACCATTTTATTCTAGATGTTTTCCTCTCATGTTTATGTTTGCAATTTTGAGATTTTTCTTGCATGGGTGTTTTGGTATTACTCACCCTTGGAGACGGCAAAAGTGACCAATTTTGGGAAAGGTCTATTTAGTTAGACTCTAACCAATGTAGAGTCTCTTCTCAGGATGAGAAGAGGGAGAAAGGGTAGGGTGTTATGGGCCCCTACCTGTTAGCACAAACCTTGTATGATTATGGTGTGTTGAAATGGAAGAACGAAATTTCTTGGTTTATAGCCCCGATTGGGCATCTATTGGTATTGTGCTTGACTTCTCCTGGTTGGAAGAATCCACCTTTCCCTAGTGTTGATTCATTGTGAATCATATTGTGAAAACCATGTATGAATATGCATGTTTTATTGTATCTTGGTTATGTTTTTTTGTCACCTAATCAGAATTCTGGTTCCTCCATGTTTCTTGAATGTGTTGCAGAAATCATTATGAATCCCTTGATGAGGGTCATGAAGAAAATTCTTTTAAATTGTTGTATTTGGGATTGATATCCTATGTAAATTTGTATTTCAAACTTTGTTGGATGGGCAACGAAGCCGAGTTTTCTTCCTAATTCTTTCCCAGTTGAGCCTTTGAATCAAGTTTCCCAATAAAATTGGTGTTTAAGTATCATTGCTTGTCTTGTGATTTAATCGTAATTTAAAAATAGATGGATGCACATCAAGAATAAGGTGTTTCGATGATGGTTTAATTGAGCAAATTTTCAAGTTTTCTTATATGTTCAAAATGAAGATTATGTTAAGAAAAAGAAAATAATGTAAATGGTTGATATAATTTAATTCAAGTTTGTTTAAGAAATCAATTTAATCATGCATTGTTGTGACACAATCATTAGCTTCATGTTTAAATCCATTCAATTCTACTCCCTTGTATAAATGATGGAAGGATATTGCTCAAAGTATGATCTGTGTATGCTCCTACATGAGTTCAGGTGTGAATGGAATGACGAATTTAGTCCTTGGTATTATCTATTTTAGATGTGATAGAAAATTGTATTGAATCCTACCTTAATCATCTAATAGATTTAAGAGATGCACTATTAGTTTTGTAAGCCATAAGAAACCTTAGGAATTAAAACTTTGGGATAATATTAGCAATATGTTAGCTTTTCAAATTTTGATCCTACTTAAACAAGATTAAATTAACTTTACATACCATCCCTAAGAGAAAATTCATATGCAAAAAAGAGTGAACGAGAAAATTTCCAAAAAACACCCACCTACAGGATGCTGGAAATTGTATGAGAGAAATAATTTATCCTCTTGTTGAGACAGAGAATATTCCATTATTTATCCTTTTCTTTTAAACTTTGTAATAAAATAAAATAAGAGAAAACATTGTTATGCTTGTTAAAATTCCAAAGAAAATTCGATAAAATGTATATATATAATCATATATACTAAATATCCTAAGCTACCTAATAATCTTTTTGTCTTTAATTCCATTCCATCTTTCCTTGGACGCCACATCTCAACTTGCATATTAAATAAGTTTGTTTTGTTTTATTTTTTATGGATTGCTGATGGGAGGGTGATGTCACCTCTCCCCCATCCCATCATCCCATCCCCATTACTTCTTGTGGAGCGCTCACCTTTTATCTCTCATGAAGGATTTGTTATAAGTTTAAAATTTGTTTTTCATTGTTTACCCCACCTTGCGTGGCTGAGGTCATTCCCTACTGACCTGCGCATGCTGGGGGTTACAAATCTGCTCCCCCATGTTTTGGGCACCGAGCAAGCGCTTGGGAAGCGCAACAGTTGGGAGGCGGACCGCTTGGACATGGCAGGGGGGTGGTTGGGAAATAGAGTAGGTGTGTAGGGTCTTAGGGTAGTATAGGAGGTAGCTTAGGTGTTAAGGGTTAGTTAGAATATAGGTCAGTATAGATTGGTTAGGTTAGTTTGTTTTTTTTATATATTGTTAATTTATTTATTTTTAGTTAATTTTTTAGTTAGATTTAAATTTGTTTTAGTAGTTGTGTTAGGATTAGTTTTAATTTAGTATAGGGATTAGTTATTTTAATATTTGAGTTGTGAATATATTCTATGTAGAGTTAGTATTAAGTTTTGTAGTAGTATCTTTTGAATTATAGTAAGGTTTTAATTTAGCTTTAGATTAATGAGCTTTTAGTTCAATGTTTTCTTTTGTTGTTTGATTTATAGTTGTAGTATTATAAGAATGTTAGGATTTTAGTCTGTTGATTTTTTTTATTGAATAAATAACTAAATGAAATTTTACGCTTTTTATTATTATTTTGGTTATCATTTAAGTTAGCAAAATTTAGCTTATTACAAGGTGATTATTTGTAAGTAAAATAAATTAAATTATTATAGATCAAGTATGTAATTATTATGATTAGAATAGTTCTATTTAGAAGTTAAAATTAGTTAAAAGATCATGTTAGAATATTGTGTTAATTTTTTAAAAAAATTTCGTGTTAGATTAGGTTAGTTTAGTGTTAAATTAAAATTAAATGTAATATAGTTTAGATTTTAAATTTGTAGGTATTTTTAAATATTTATTCTAATATAATTTTGTTGCAAATACAGTTTTAATTTTAGCTAATTATTTTCTTCAAGTGACTTTCCTATATCGATTTAGATTTTCAATCGATGAATGTATCAGAGATTTATAGTTGATGTTGATTAGATACTTTCAATTAATCTAAACCTAAATACATTTACATTGATATTTAAATAATTTTCTCATATTGTTGTAAGCTAATGTAATAGCATAACTTTTTTCGATATTAACATTATACCGAAAGTTTCAAAACCTTAACGATGTAATCATCCTCATGTTTATAAACTTAAGACATAATGCAGAGAACCTGTACTTAACTATTATCACAATCTTTTCAACTTAGAGTATGTTTAATTATTAATCATTATTCAAAAAAACTTTGTGTGTTTTGCCCTCGTATTTTTCGGCATGACACTATTGATAAAAAATTAGTTAAATTAGTTAACACCTTTTTCTACTCAAATTGAACCAGTTAACTCCTTATTTTACTCAAATTAAATCTATTAACTCCCTTTAATTTGGAAATCTTCCTTTATGACTGAACTTCACCTTTAATCTTGACTGTTGATTGAAATAGATCTCAATCGTTGATGAATTCCAGGAAAGTCTATTTAAGAGACCCTCATCTCTTCATTTTGAAAGGTTGAATGAGAATTTGCATCGAATTGTTGCTGGAATTCATACTCACATTTGCTCATATTCACATACGCAAAGATCAAGTTTGACCAAAAGTTGATCAGATTTAACCACGATTGACTTGAGTTGACCAATTTTGAAAAGAATTTTGAAATAATTAAAATAAATTATTTAATTAAATGGAGTACTTACTTCTAATTAATTAAACAAAGTTATTTAATTAAATGAAGAGCCATTCCTAATTAATTAAATTAAGTTATTTAATTAAATAAGAAAAGTGTCTCTAATTAATTAAAGATTATTTAATTAAATAGAAAAAGTAATTATGAGAGCATATCTCATTTTATTAAATTAAATATCTCAACAAAATCTCTCTTTAGTTCAAAAATGGAAATTTCCAGTTCACTATTGATCAAAAATGAGTTAAATTAGTTAACTCCTTTTTCTACTCAAATTGAATCAGTTAACTCCTTATTTTACTCAAATTAAATCTGTTAACTCCCTTTAATTTGGAAATCAACCTTTATGACTAAAATTCACCTTTAATCTTGACCGTTGATTCAAATTGATCTCAACTGTTGATGAATTCTGGAAAAGTATATTTAAGAGACCCTCATCTCTTCATTTTGAAAGGTTGAATGAGAATTTGCATCGAATTGTTGTTGGAATTCATTCTCACATTTGCTCATATTCACATACGCAAAGATCAAGTTTGACCAAAAGTTGACCAGATTTAACCATGGTTGACTTGAGTTGACTAGTTTTGAATTTTTTTTTTAAATTATTAAATAAAATTATTTAATTAAATGGAGTACCTACTTCTAATTAATTAAACAAAGTTATTTAATTAAATGAGAAGCCATTCCTAATTAATTATATGAAGTTATTTAAAAAAATAAGAAAAGTGTCTCTAATTAATTAAAGATTATTTAATTAAATAGAAAAAGTAATTATGAGACCATATCTCATTTTATTAAATTAAATATCTCAACAAAATCTCTCTTCGGTTCAAAAAGGGAAATTTCTAGTTCACTATTGATAAAAAAAATGAGTTAAATTAGTTAACTCCTTTTTCTACTCAAATTGAATCAGTTAACTCCTTATTTTACTAAAATTAAATTTGTTAACTCCCTTTAATTTGGAAATCTCCCTTTATGACTAAACTTCACCTTTAATCCTGACCGTTGATTGAAATCGATCTCAACCGTTGATGAGTTCTAGGAAAGTCTATTTAAGAGACCCTGTTCTCTTCATTTTGAAAGGTTGAATGAGAATTTGGATAGAATTGTTGCTGAAATTTATACTCACATTTACTTATATTCACATACGCAAAGATCAAGTTTGACCAAAAGTTGATCAGATTTAACCACGGTTGACTTGAGTTGACCAATTTCGAAAAGAATTTTGAACTAATTAAAAAAAATTATTTAATTAAATGGAGTACTTACTTCTAATTAATTAAACCAAGTTATTTAATTAAATGAGAAGCCATTCCTAATTAATTAAATGAATTTATTTAATTAAATAAGAAAAGTGTCTCTAATTAATTAAAGATTATTTAATTAAATGCAAAAAGTAATTATGAGAGCATATCTCATTTTATTAAATTAAATATCTCAAAAAAATCTCTCTCCAGTTCTAAAAGGAAAATTTGAAGTTCACTATTGATCAAAAATAAGTTAAATCAGTTAACTCCTTTTTCTACTCAAATTGAATTATTTAACTCCTTATTTTACTCAAATTAAATCTGTTAACTCCTTTTAATTTGGAAATCTCCCTTTATGACTGAACTTCACCTTTAATCCTGACCGTTGATTGAAATCAATCTCAACCATTGATGAATTCTAGGAAAGTCTATTTAAGAGACCTTCATCTCTTCATTTTGAAAGGTTGAATGAGAATTTGCATTGAATTGTTCCTAAAATTTATACTCACATTTGCTTATATTCACATACGCAAAGATCAAGTTTGACCAAAAGTTGACCAGATTTAACCATGGTTGACTTGAGTTGACCAGTTTCAAAAAAAATTTTGAAATAAATAAAAGAAATTATTTAATTAAATGGAGTACTTACTTCTAATTAATTAAACAAAGTTATTTAATTAAATGAGAAGCCATTCCTAATTAATTAAATGAATTTATTTAATTAAATAAGAAAAGTGTCTCTAATTAATTAAAGATTATTTAATTAAATAAAAAAAGTAATTATGAGAGCATATCTCATTTTATTAAATTGAATATCTCAACAAAATCTCTCTTCAGTTCTAAAAGGAAAATTTGAAGTTCACTATTGATCAAAAATAAGTTAAATTAGTTAACTCCTTTTTATACTCAAATTGAATTATTTAACTCCTTATTTTACTAAAATTAAATCTGTTAACTCCCTTTAATTTGGAAATCTCCCTTTATGACTGAACTTCACCTTTAATCCTGACCGTTGATTGAAATCGATCTCAACTGTTGATGAATTCCAGGAAAGTATATTTAAGAGACCCTCATCTCTTCATTTTGAAAGGTTGAATGAGAATTTGCATTGAATTGTTGCTCGAATTTATACTCACATTTGCTCATATTCACATACACAAAGATCAAGTTTGACCAAAAGTTGACCAAATTTTACCAAGGTTGACTTGAGTTGACTAGTTTCAAAAAAAAAATTGAAATAATTAAATGAAATTATTTAATTAAATGGAGTACTTACTTCTAATTAATTAAACAAAGTTATTTAATTAAATGAGAAGCCATTCCTAATTAATTAAATGAAGTTATTTAATTAAATAAGAAAAGTGTCTCTAATTAATTAAAGATTATTTAATTAAATAGAAAAAGTAATTATGAGAGCATATCTTATTTTATTAAATTAAATATCTCAAAAAAATCTCTCTTCAGTACAAAAAGGGAAATTTTTAGTTCACTATTGAACAAAAATGAGTTAAATAAGTTAACTCCTTTTTCTAATCAAATTGAATCAGTTAACTTTTTATTTTACTCAAATTAAATATGTTAACTCCCTTTAATTTTAAAATCTCCCTTTATGACTGAACTTCACCTTTAATCCTGACCATTGATTAAAATCGATCTCAACCGTTTATGAATTCTAGGAAATTCTATTTAAGAGACCCTCGTCTCTTCATTTTGAAATATTGAATGAATATTTGCATCGAAATGTTGCTGGAATTCATACTTACATTTGCTCATATTCACATACGCAAAGATCAAGTTTGACAAAAAGTTGACCAAATTTAACCACGGTTGACTTGAGTTGACTAGTTTCGAAAAGAATTTTGAAATAATTAAACGAAATTATTTAATTAAATGGAGTACTTACTTCTAATTAATTAAACAAAGTTATTTAATTAAATGAGAAGTGATTCCTAACTAATTAAATAAAGTTATTTAATTAATTAATAAAAGTGTCTCTAATTAATTAAAGATTATTTAATTAAATAGAAAAAGTAATTATGAGAGCATATCTCATTTTATTAATTTAAATATCTCAACAAAATCTCTTTTCAGTTCAAAAAGAGAAATTTCCTGTTCACTATTGATAAAAAATGAGTTAAATCAATTGACTCCTTTTTCTACTCAAATTGAATAAGTTAACTCCTTATTTTACTCAAATTAAATCTGGTAACTCCTTTTAATTTGGAAATCTCCCTTTATGACTGAACTTCACCTTTAATCCTAATCGCTGATTGAAAACGATCTCAACTATTAATGAATTCCAAGAAACTCTATTTAAGAGACCCAAATTTCTTCATTTTGAAAGGTTGAATGAGAATTTGCATCGAATTGTTGCTGGAATTCATACTCACATTTGCTCATATTCACATACGAAAAGATCAAGTTTGACCAAAAGTTGACCAGATTTAACCACAGTGTACTTGAGTTGACTATTTTCAAAAATAATTTTGAAATAATTAAACGAAATTATTTAATTAAATGAAGTACTTACTTCTAATTAATTAAACAAAGTTATTTAATTAAATGAGAAGCCATTCCTAATTAATTAAATGAAGTTATTTAATTAAATAAGAAAAGTGTCTCTGATTAATTAAAGATTATTTAATTAAATAGAAAAAGTAATTATGAGAGAATATCTCATTTTATTAAATTAAATATCTCAACAAAATCTCTCTTTAGTTCAGAAAGGGAAATTTTCAGTTCACTATTGATCAAAAATGAGTTAAATCAGTTAACTCCTTTTTCTACTCAAATTGAATCAGTTAAATCTTTATTTTACTCAAATTAAATCTGTTAACTCCCTTTAATTTGGAAATCTCCCTTTATGACTGAACTTCACCTTTAATCCTGACCATTGATTGAAATCGATCTCAACCATTGATGAATTTTAGGAAAGTCTATTTAAGAGACCCTCATCTCTTCATTTTGAAAGGTTGAATGAGAATTTGCATTGAATTGTTGCTAGAATTTATACTCACATTTGCTCATATTCACATACACAAAGATCAAGTTTGACCAAAAGTTGACCAAATTTTACCAAGGTTGACTTGAGTTGACTAGTTTCAAAAAAAAAATTGAAATAATTAAATGAAATTATTTAATTAAATGGAGTACTTACTTCTAATTAATTAAACAAAGTTATTTAATTAAATGAGAAGTCATTCCTAATTAATTAAATGAAGTTATTTAATTAAATAAGAAAAGTGTCTCTAATTAATTAAAGATTATTTAATTAAATAGAAAAAGTAATTATGAGAGCATATCTCATTTTATTAAATTAAATATCTCAATAAAATCTCTTTTCAGGTCAAAAAGGGAAATTTTCAGTTCACTATTGATAAAAAATGAGTTAAATCAGTTAACTCCTTTTTCTACTCAAATTGAATTAGTTAACTCCTCTTTTTACTCAAATTAAATCTTTTAACTCTCTTTAATTTCCAAATCTCCCTTTATGACTAAACTTCACCTTTAATCTTGATCGTTGATTGAAATCGATCTCAACCGTTGATGAATTCCAAAAAAGTCTATTTAAGAGACCCTTATCTCTTCATTTTGAAAGATTGAATGAGAATTTGCATCGAATTGTTGCTGGAATTCATACTCACATTTACTCATATTCACATACGCAAAGATCAAGTTTGGCCAAAAGTTGACCAGATTTAACCATAGTTGACTTGAGTTGACTAGTTTCGAAAAGAATTTTGAAATAATTAAACGAAATTATTTAATTAAATGGAGTACTTACTTCTAATTAATTAAAAAAATTTGTTTAATTAAATGAGAAGCCATTCCTAATTAGTTAAATGAAGTTATTTAATTAACTAAGAAAAGTGTTTCTAATTAATTAAAGATTATTTAATTAAATAGAAAAAATAATTATGAGAGCATATCTCATTTTATTAAATTAAATATCTCAACAAAATCTCTCTTCAGTTCAAACAGAAAAATTTTCAGTTCACTATTGATAAAAAATGAGTTAAATTAGTTAACTCCTTTTTCTACTCAAATTGAATTAGTTAACTCCTTATTTTACTCAAATTAAATCTGTTAACTCCCTTTAATTTGGAAATCTCCATTTATGACTGAACTTCACCTTTAATCTTGACCATTGATTGAAATTGATCTCAATCGTTAATGAATTCCAGGAAAGTCTATTTAATAGACCCTCATCTCTTCATTTTGAAATGTTGAATGAGAATTTGCATCGAATTGTTGTTGAAATTCATACTCACATTTTCTCATATTCACATACGCAAAGATCAAGTTTGACAAAAAGTTGACTAGATTTAAGCACAGTTGACTTGAGTTGACTAGTGTCAAAAAGAAGTTTGAAATAATTAAAGGAAATTATTTAATTAAATGGAGTACTTACTTCTAATTAATTAAACAAAGTTATTTAATTAAATGAGAAGCCATTCCTAATTAATTAAATGAAGTTATTTAATTAAATAAAAAAAGTGTCTCTAATTATATAAAGATTATTTAATTAAATAGAAAAAGTAATTATTAGAGTATATCTCTTTTTATAAAATTAAATCTCTCAACAAAATCTCTCTTCAGTTCAAAAAGGGAAATTTGTAGTTCACTATTGATCAAAAATGAGTTAAGTCAGTTAACTCTTTTTTCTACTCAAATTGAATCAGTTAACTTCTTATTTTACTCAAATTAAATCTGTTAACTCCCTTTAATTTGGAAATCTCCCTTTATGACTGAACTCCATCTTTAATCCTGACCGTTGATTGAAATTGATCTCAACCATTGATGAATTTTAGGAAATTCTATTTCAGAGACCCTGATCTCTTCATTTCAAAAGGTTGAATGAGAATTTGCATTGAATTGTTGTTGGAATTCATACTCACATTTGCTCATATTCACATACGCAAATATCAAGTTTAACCAAAAGTTGACCAGATTTAACCACGGTTGACTTGAGTTGACTAGTTTCGAAAAGAATTTTGGAATAATTAAACAAAATTATTTAATTAAATAGAGTACTTATTTCTAATTAATTAAACAAAGTTATTTAATTAAATGAGAAGTCATTCCTAATTAATTAAATGAAGTTATTTAATTTGTGAGGCCTCACCCAATTCGTCAGACTACCAATGAGATAATTGCATTACGATGATTTTAATCCTATGTTTGATACACTTTTAAGACTTTAGGGTTATGTCATTTTAATATTTGCATTTTGATGATCCGACATTACCTCTACATATTATGACCTAATTAATGCATTTAATGATTCTATTTCATGTTGTTAGCTATTGACATTGCTTTAATAGAAATTGAATGGTAGAAATGCTTGTAATATAAGAAGGTAATGTTGAAGTGGAAATTAGAGTTAAAAGATAAATTTTGTTATGCATTGAGACCTAAACTGCATACCTAGGGATTCAATAGTTATGGATTCAGCATCTTGTCATAGAATATGAAGTTATTCAGAATATTAAATTGACCATGTTATGTTGATAAGTAAAGTTTAGTTTTATAGTATTTTGAACATTTTACATGGAAATTGTTAGAAAAAGTAATGTAATTAAAAGGAATTAAGTATGGAACTCAAATGTCGAATGTGATATGTAAGTTTTGATATTTTAATATTTTGAAGGTTATATTTGAAATGATTAAGAAAGGGAAAGTTAATTTGAGATGATGAAATATATTCAAGTCTAATGTTGAATAAGATAATGATTTATTTTACATATGCCTATATGATTTTTTTGGATTACTGATGCTCAAGTTTAGTGTGCAGGAATTTGACCATGGGTTAAAGGGGAATTAAGGCTCAAACGACTACAAACATGAAATAACCAAGGTTGAATCAGTAGAAAAGATTCAAACCTAATTTTAATGTGTTTTATTTCATATATGTGAATTGTATGTGTGCGCAGTAGCCTAGTTCATGTATTATTGTAAAACAAGTCATTTTTTTTAATATAATGTGATATTTTGTGTGTGGCACTTGACACTTGTGCTTGTTATGTGATATGACATGTTATTCATCAATGGATCATGTGGCCACCTTATTCTGTGATAAATGCCTCAATTGAGGAATTTGATTATTACCTTAGTTTGTAAAAGGACAAGGTCATCACCTTGGGAAATTTGAAATTTGAATCACCTAGCTTTGGGAGGGTCATAAAGTAACTTTAAGGTAAGTTGGGATTAATATTAACCCCACCCATGTTAGTACTATAGGCTAGGGAGCTATTAATGACCTCTGGGGTGTCTAGTGGACCTAGGAGACCCCATGAAAATGACATTCTTTATGGAATCCGAAAATGAGAAGGATATATATGTAGAGGTATGGATAAATGAGAAACCACTTGGCCACTCTAATTTTAGAGACAATTAGGTTTTGGAGGGAGAGGAGGGGAGCTCTACTGCAACTATCCTTACCCTAGCTTGGACCAAGGTTGTTATCTCAAGCTTGCTTCCTTTCCTTTTTCTTTCTTTTAGCATGGTTAAGCCAATTTGAAAGTGTGGAGTTTATCAATGGAGTATGCATTGCATTGCATTGTGGAGTAGCATTCATGTGAGTGTTTTAATGGTGTTCATTCCATGTAGATTAGTGTGACACCATTGTGCATCTTGTTGTATTGTGTGGAGTATTGTGAGTATGAGGTTTGGATTTCTTCTATTTCCTTGCTGCATTATGGGTGTTGATATTGTGTTGTGATAATTGATGTGCTCTTGAAAATCTGTTGTTTTATTGCTACTTGGTTTTTTTTTCTTGTTGTGCTTGAGTGTTCTTATGGGTGTGGGACTTACACTCACCCTTGTGGGAAGGGAAGAGAAGTCCAGGGTGAACGAGCAGTAGTTGGATTGCATAGTTGAAGACCTTGGAGTATGGGATCCATTGTATGCCATTGTCATATTCATATTTTTCCTTGGGGGAGGATAAGAAAAAAAAAAAAAAAACGGTGAGGAAGGAAGTAACTGAAGTATGGGTTTGTAGGAAGGTAAAGCTGTTGGTTGTGTGTGGTGGAGGATGTTGTGTTGGTAGTGTGTGTGGTGGAAGATGTTTATGAAGCCCCGAAAGGGCATGATATTATGAACCCCTAAAAGGGCCTTGTATTTTGTTGATTTAGCCCTGAAAGGGCATGAGTTTTATGGCAAATATGATATGAAATGGTAAACCTCCTTGTGTTTCCACCTTCACCCTATGTTCAAGGTTCCAATGGTGAGCCTTTGTGAAATATCCTTGGGATGGGATTTGTTGCAGTTTTGTTATGTGGTATATATGTTTCTCACAAGTGTGTATGTGGATTTTGTTTGAGCCTTGTTCCCCTAGCGTGGGGGTGGTCTCTTTGAGGCCTATGGTTAGGTGGAAAGCACCCATCGTCCTTGTTGTTTTGTTGTGATGCATTTGCAAGTTCTTAGGGAAAAATCTTGGAAACTTGGAGTCCTTGTTATCTTCCATGTGCATAGGAGGAGAAGACAATATTGCATTGAGGTGAGATAGAGAGAAAAACTCCATTTTATTATATGAGCCTAAATGTATTGTAAGAGAAAGCTACTGTCTTGGTTTTATTGTCAATGGAAAGGTTGTGAGTGCTCATGTGTATATTATGATGTGTTGACTTCACCACCTTTTTGTGTATCATGAGGTTAGCACTGAAGATAATTCATTGTAATAATATTGTTGTTTTATTAGATGATAACACCAATCAGAGATCCAAATTACTTGATGCTCTTGAGTGGAATGCAAAAGAAATTTGATATCATAGAAGAGATAATATTCATAGGAAGGATTATCCTGGTGGATTGCTATTATCATTTTAGTTCCATTGTTTACCAATTATGAATGTACATTCAAATCTAGATCTGCATAAGAAGATAATGTTGAGAAAATGGTTTCTAAATTTCATAATTCATAGATAGGGATAATCCAGATAACTTCATATAAAGTCTTGTCATGAAATGTTGAGTTATTGGATTAAGTTAATGTTTTGAATGCTAAATGAATCACAATTTTAAAACTATACTTAGTTTATAATTATCTCCTAATTATCCTTGCAATAACTTACCTTGAATATCCTAGATTACAGAAGAAGAAAATCAAGTGATGATATAAAATATAGAAGACTTAAGACATAAGCTTGCTATAGGTGCACATTTTATCCTCTAGAAAATGTATAAGAAAGTAAAATAAATCTCTTCTCTTTATACAGACATTAAAATATTCAAGAGTATTCCTTAGACTCCTAGGACCCTATAACCTATAAAGCATATTTTAACATAATAAACTAACCATCATATTAATTGCATTAGAAGGGACCTCATATGAGCATTAGAAAAGTGTTAATTATTTATATATTGTTATTTGAATCGATTTCCTAGAGTAGCATAGTTGGCATCAAAGTTGATGATAGTTCTAATAGATTGTTAATCGAGGGTTACATGCATTGAAAAAATGTTAACTCATATGAAAAATTAGTAAAGATTACATTGAAATGTGGAGTATAGATTGAAGTAGCAGGTATGAGTATTCTATATCCAAACCCTGGGTCAGTACATGTCAGAGGGATGTCCAACTCAGTGATGATATAGTTGTAACACACATATGTCTTTTGGAGGTTATTTAGGCTTATGAAATCAATTAAGAATAATAATAATAATTTAAAAAAAAATGTTTTACTTAATGTACATTTATGGTAAATTTAGGGCATGACACAATTAAATAAGAAAAGTGTTTCTAATTAATTCAAGATTATTTAATTAAATAGAAAAAGTAATTATGAGAGCATCTCTCATTTTATTAAATTAAATATCTCAACAAAATCTCTCTTCAGTTCAAAAAGGGAAATTTCCAGTTCACTATTCATCAAAAATGAGTTAAATCAGTTAACTCCTTTTTCTACTCAAATTGAATCAGTTAACTCCTTATTTTACTCAAATTAAATTTGTTAACTCCCTTCAAATTGTAAATCTCCCTTTATGACTAAATTTCACCTTTAATCCTGACCATTGATTGAAATCGATCTCAACCGTTGATGAATTCTAGGAAAGTCTATTTAAAAGACCCTCATATCTTCATTTTGAAAGGTTGAATGAGAATTTGCATCGAATTGTTGCTGGAATTCATACTCACATTTTCTCATATTCACATACGCAAAGATCAAATTTGACCAAAAGTTGACCAGATTTAACCACGGTTGACTTGAGTTGACTAGTTTCAAAATAATTAAACAAAATTATTTAATGAAATGGAGTACTTACTTCTAATTAATTAAAAAAAGATATTTAATTAAATGAGAAGCCATTCCTAATTAATTAAATGAAGTTATTTAGTTAAATAAGAAAATTGTCTCTAATTAATTAAAGATTATTCAATTAAATAGAAAAAGTAATTATGAGAGCATATCTCATTTTATTAAATTAAATATCTAAAAAAAATCTCTCTTCAGTTGAAAAATAGATATTTTCAGTTCATTATTGATCAAAAATGAGTTAAATGAGTTAACTACTTTTTCTACTCAAATTGAATCAGTTAACTCTCTATTTTACTCAAATTAAATCTGTTAACTCCCTTTAATTTGGAAATCTCCCTTTATGACTGAACTTCACCTTTAATCCTGACTGTTGATTGAAATCGATATCAACCGTTGATGAATTCTAGGAAAGTCTATTTAAGAGACCCTCATCTCCTAATTTTGAAAGGTTGAATGAGAATTTGCATCAAATTGGTGCTGGAATTCATACTCACATTAGCTCGTATTCAGATACGCAAAGATCAGGTTGGACCAAGAGTTGACTAGATTTAACCACGGTTGACTTGAGTTGACTAGTTTCGAATTTTTTTATAAAAAAATTAAACAAAATTATTTAATTAAATGGAGTACTTACTTCTAATTAATTAAACAAAGTTATTTAATTAAATAAGAAGCCATTCTTAACTAATTAAATGAAGTTATTTAATTAAATAAGAAAATTGTCTCTAATTAATTAAAGATTATTTAATTAAATAGAAAAAGTAATTATGAGAGCATATCTCATTTTATTAAATTAAATATCTCAACAAAATCTCTCTTTAGTTCAAAAAAGGGAAATTTTCAGTTCACTATTGATCAAAAATGAATTAAATCAGTTGACTACTTTTTCTACTCAAATTGAATCAGTTAACTCATTATTTTCCTCAAATTAAATCTATTAACTCTCTTTAATTTGAAAATCTCCCTTTATGACTGAACTTCACCTTTAATGTTGACTGTTGATTGAAATCGATCTCAACTGTTTGATGAGTTCTAGGAAAGTCTATTTAAGAGACCCTCATCTCTTCATTTTGAAAGCTTGAATGAGAATTTGCATCGAATTTTTGCTAGAATTCATACTCACATTTGGTCATATTCACATACGCAAAGATCAAGTTTGACCAAAAGTTGACCAGATTTAACCACGGTTGACTTGTGTTGACTAGTTTTGAAAAAAAATTGAAATAATTAAACGAAATTATTTAATTAAATGGAGAACATACTTCTAATTAATTAAAAAAAGTGTCTCTAATTAATTAAAGATTATTTAATTAAATAGAAAAATTAATTATGAGAGCATATCTCATTTTATTAAATTAAATATCTCAACAAAATCTCTCGTCAGTTCAAAAAGGGAAATTTCTAGTTCACTACTGATCAAAAATGACTTAAATCAGTTAACTCATTTTTCTACTAAAATTGAATTAGTTAACTTCTTATTTTACTCAAAATAAATCTGTTAACTCCCTTTAATTTGGAAATCTCCCTTTATGACTGAACTTCACCTTTAATCCTGATCGTTGATTAAAATCGATCTCAACCGTTGATAAATTCCATGAAAGTCTATTAAAGAGACCCTGATCTCGTCATTTTGAAAGGTTGAATGAGAATTTGCATCGAATTGTAGCCTAAATTCATACTCACATTTGCTCATATTCACATACACAAAGATCAAGTTTGACCAAAAGTTAACCAGATTTAACCACGATTGATTTGAGTTGACTAGTTTCAAAAAGAATTTTAATTTTATTTAACAAAATTATTTAATTAAAGGGAGTACTTACTTCTAATCAATTAAACAAAGTTATTTAATGAAATGAGAAGCTATTCCTAATTAATTAAATGATGTTATTTAATTAAATAAAAAAATTGTATCTAATTAATTAAAGATTATTTAACTAAACACAAAAAGTAATTATGAGAGCATATCTCATTTTATTAAATGAACTATCTAAAAAAAATCTCTCTTCAGTTCAAAAAGAGAAATTTCTAGTTCACTGTTGATCAAAAATGAGTTAAATCTGTTAACTCCTTTTAATTTAGAAATCTCCCTTTATGACTGAACTTCACCTTTAATCTTGACCGCTGATTGAAATCGATCTCAACAGTTGATGAATTCTAGGAAAATCTATTTAAGAGACCCTCATATCTTCATTTTGAAAGGTTTAATGAGAATTTGCATCGAATTGTTGCTGGAATCCATACTCACATTTTCTTATATTCACATATGCAAAGATCAAGTTTGACCAAAAGTTGACCAAATTTAACCACAGTTGACTTGTGTTGACTAGTTTCGAAAAGAATTTTGAAATAATTAAATGAAATTATTTAATTAAATGAAGTACTTACTTCTAATTAATGAAAAATAGTTATTTAATTAAATGAGAAGCCATTCCTAATTAATTAAATGAAGTTATTTAATTAAATAAGAAAAGTGTCTAATTAATTAAAGATTATTTAATTAAATAGAAAAATTGATTATGAGAGCATATCTCTTTTTATTAAATTAAATATCTCAACAAAATCTCTCTTCAGTTCAAAAAGAAAAATTTTCAGTTCACTGTTGATCAAAAATGAGTTAAATGAGTTAACTCTTTTTTCTACTCAAATTGAATTAGTTAACTACTTATTTTACTCAAATTAAATTTGTTAACTCCCTTTAATTTGGAAATCTCCCTTTATGACTAAACTTCACCTTTAATCTTGACCGCTGATTGAAATCGATCTCAACCGTTAATGAATTCCAGGAAAGTCTATTTAACAGACCCTCATCTCTTCATTTTGAAAGGTTGAATGAAAATTTGCATCGAATTGTTGCTGATATTCATACTCACATTTATTCATATTCACATACGCAAAGATCAAGTTTGACCAAAAGTTGACTAGATTTAACCACGGTTGTCTTGAGTTGGCTAGTTTTGAAAAGAATTTTGAAATAATTAAACAAAATTATTTTAATTAAATGGAGTACTAACTTCTAATTAACTAATCAAATTTATTTAATTAATTGAGAAGCCATTTCTAATTAATTAAATGAAATTATTTAATTAAATAAGAAAAGTGTCTATAATTAATTAAAGATTATTTAATTAAATAGAAAAAGTAATTATAAGAGCATATCTCATTTTATTAAATTAAATATCTCAACAAAATCTCTCTTCAGTTTAAAAAGGGAAATTTTCAATACACTATTGATCAACAATGAGTTAAATGTTAAATCCCTTTAATTTGGAAATCTCCCTTTATGACTGAGCTTCACCTTTAATCTTGACCGCTGATTGAAATCCATCTCAACCATTGATGAATTTCAGGAAAGTCTATTTAAGAGACCCTCACCTCTTCATTTTGAAAGCTTGAATGAGAATTTGCATCAAATTGTTCCTGGAATTCATACTCACATTTGCTCATATTCACATACGCAAAGATCAAGTTTGACCAAAAGTTAACCTGATTTAACCACGGTTGACTTCAGTTGACTAGTTTCGAAAAGAATTTTTAAATAATTAAACAAAATTATTTAATTAAATGGAGTAGTTGCTTCTAATTAATTAAAAAAAGTTATTTAATTAAATCAGAAGCCATTCTTAATTAATTAAACGAAGTTATTTAATTAAATAAAAAAATTGTCTCTAATTAATAAAACATTACTTAATTAAATAGAAAAAGTAATTATGAGAGCATATCTCATTTTATTAAATTAAATATCTCAACAAAATCTCTCTTCAGTTCAAAAAGAGAATTTTTCAGTTCACTATTGATCAAAAATGAGTTAAATCAGTTAACTCCTTTTTTTACTCAAATTGAATCAGTTAACTCCTTATTTTACTCAAATTAAATTTGTTAACTCCCTTTAATTTGAAAATCTTCCTTTATGATTGAACTTCACCTTTAATCCTGACCGTTGATTGAAATCGATCTCAACCGTTGATGAATTCCAGGAAAGTCTCTTTAAGAGACCCTCATCTCTTCTTTTTGAAAGGTTGAATGAGAATTTGCATCGAATTTTTGTAGGAATTCATACTCACATTTGCTCATATTCACATACGTAAAGATCAAGTTTATCAAAAGTTGACCAGATTTAACCACGGTTCACTTGAGTTGACTAGTTTCAAATTTTTTTTTGAAATAATTAAATGAAATTATTTAATTAAATGGAGTACTTACTTCTAATTAATTAAACAAAGTTATTTAATTAAATAAGAAGCCATTCCTAATTAATTAAATGAAGTTTTTTAATTTAATAAAAAAATTGTCTCTAATTAATTTAAGATTATTTAATTAAATAGAAAAAGTAATTATGAGAGCATATCTCATTTTGTTAAATTAATTATCTCCACAAAATCTCTCTTCAGGTCAAAAAGGAAAATTTTCAATTCACTATTGGTAAAAAATGAGTTAAATCAGTTAACTCTTTTTTCTACTCAAATTGAATCAGTTAACTCCTTATTTTACTTAAATTAAATCTGTTAACTCCCTTTAATTTTGAAATCTCCCTTTATGAGTGAACTTCACCTTTAATGCTAACCGTTGATTGAAATCAATCTCAACTGTTGATGAATTCCACGAAAGTCTATTTAAGAGACCCTAATATCTTCATTTTGAAAGGTTGAATGAGAATTTGCATCGAATTGTTGCTAGAATTCATACTCACATTTGCTCATATTCACATACGCAAAGATCATGTTTGCAAAAAGTTGACTAGATTTAACCACGGTTGACTTGGGTTGACTAGTTTCAAATTTTTTTTTGAAATAATTAAACAAAATTATTTAATTAAATGAAGTACTTACTTCTATTTAATTATACAAAATTATTTAATTAAATGAGAAGCCATTCCTAATTAAGTAAATGAAGTTATTTAATTACATAAGAAAAGTGTCTCTAATTAATTAAAGATTATTTAATTAAATAGAAAAAGTAATTATGAGAGCATATCTCATTTTATTAAATTAAATATCTCAACAAAATATCTCTTTAGTTCAAAAAGGGAAATTTTCAGTTCACTATTGATCAAAAATGAGTTAAATCAGTTAACTCCTTTTTCTACTCAAATTGAATCATTTAACTCCTTATTTCACTCAAATTAAATTCGTTAAATCTCTTTAATTTGGAAATCTCTGTTTATGACTGAACTTCACATTTAATCCTGACCGTTGATTGAAATCGATCTCAACTGTTGATGAATTCCAAGAAAGTCTATTTAAGAGACCGTCATCTCTTCATTTTGAAAGGTTGAATGAGAATTTGCATCAATTGTTGCTAGAAGTCATAGTCACATTTTCTCATATTCACATACGCAAAGATCAAGTGTGACCAAAAGTTGACCAGATTTAACCACAATTGACTTGAGTTCACTAGTTGCGAAAAGAATTTTGAAATAATTAAACAAAATTATTTAATGAAATGGAGTACTTACTTCTAATTAATTAAACAAAGTTATTTAATTAAATGAGAAGCCATTCCTAATTAATTAAATGAAGTTATTTAATTAAATAAAAAGAAGTGTCTCTAATTAATTAAAGATTATTTATTTAAATAGAAAAAGTAATTATGAGAGCATATCTCATTTATTAAATTAAATATCTC
Source organism: Cupressus sempervirens (assembly GCA_028749045.1). Lineage (NCBI taxonomy): Eukaryota > Viridiplantae > Streptophyta > Pinopsida > Cupressales > Cupressaceae > Cupressus > Cupressus sempervirens. The sequence continues at coordinate 117,303,477 of CM053783.1, forward strand.
AACAAAATCTCACTTCAATTCAAAAAGTGAAATTTTCAGTTCACTATTGATGAAAAATGAGATAAATCAATTAACTCCTTTTTCTACTCAAATTGAATCAGTTAACTCCTTATTTTACTCAAATTAAATCTGTTAACTCCCTTTAATTAGGAAATCTCCCTTTATGACTGAACTTCACCTTTAATCCTAACCATTAATTGAAATCGATCTCAACCATTAATGAATTCCACGAAAGTCTATTTAAGACACCCTCTTCTCTTCATTTTGAAAGGTTGAATGAGAATTTGCATCGAATTGTTGCTAGAATTCATACTCAGATTTTCTCATATTCACATACGCAAAGATCAAGTTTGACCAAGAGTTGACCAAATTTAACAATGGTTGACTTGAGTTGACTTGTTTCAAAAAGAAATTTGAAATACTTAAATGAAATTATTTAATTAAATGGAATACTTACTTCTAATTAATTAAACAAAGTTATTTAATTAAATGAGAAGCCGTTTCTAATTGATTAAATGAAGTTATTTAATCAAATAAGAAAAGTGTTTCTAATTATTTAAAGATTATTTAATTAAATAGAAAAATTAATTATGAGAGCATATATCATTTTATTAAATTAAATATGTCAAAAAAATCTCTCTTTAGTTTAAAAAAAGAAATTTCCAGTTCACTATTTATCAAAAATGAGTTAAATGAGTTAACTCCTTTTTCTACTCAAATTGAATTAGTTAACTCCTTATTTTACTCAAATTAAATCTATTAACTCCCTTTAATTTGAAAATCTCCCTTTATGACTGAACTTCACATTTAATGCTGATCGTTGATTGAAATTGATCTCAACCGTTGATGAATTCCAGAAAAATCTATTTAAGAGACCCTCATCTCTTCATTTTAAAAGGTTGAATGAGAATTTGCATCGAATTGTTGCTAGAATTCATGCTCACATTTGCTAATATTCACATACGCAAAGATCAAATTTGAACAAAAGTTGACCTAATTTAACAACGGTTGACTTGAGTTGACTAGTTTTCAAAAGAATTTTAAAATAATTAAACAAAATTATTTAATTAAATGGAGTACTTACTTCTAATTAATTAAAACAAGTTATTTAATTAAATGAGACGCCATTCCTAACTAATTAAATGAAGTTATTTAATTAAATAAGAAAAGTGTCTCTAATTATTAATAGATTATTTAATTAAATAAAAAAAGTAATTATGAGAGCATATCTCATTTTATTAAATTAAATATCTAAACAAAATCTCTCTTCAGTTCAAAAAGGGAAATTTCCATTTCACTATTGATTAAAAATTAGTTAAATCAGTTAACTCCTTTTTCTACTCGAATTAAATTATTTAAATCCTTATTTTACTCAAATTAAATCTATTAACTCCCTTTAATTTGGAAATCTCTGGTTATCACTGAACTTCACATTTAATCCTGACCGTTGATTGAAATCGATCTCAACCGTTGATGAATTTCAAGAAAGTCTATTTAACAGACCCTCGCTTCTTCATTTTGAAAGGTTGAATGAGAATTTGCATCGAATTGTTGGTAGAATTCATACTCACATTTGCTCGTATTCACATACGCAAAGATCAAGTTTGAATAAAAGTTGACCAAATTTAACCACGGTTGACTTGAGTTGACTAGTTTCGAAAAGAATTTTGAAATAATTAAACAAAATTATTTAATCGAATGGAGTACTTACTTCTAATTAATTAAACAAATTTATTTAATTAAATGAGAAGCCATTCCTAATTAAATAAATGAAGTTATTTAAGTAAATAGAGAATGTGTCTCTAATTAATTAAAAATTATTTATTTAAATAGGAAAAGTAATTATGAGAGAATATCTCATTTTATTAAATAAAATATCTCAACAAAATCTCTCTTCAATTCAAAAAGGGAAATTTTCAGTTCACTATTGATCAAAAATTTGTTAAATCAATTAACTCCTTTTTCTATTCAAATTGAATCTATTAACTCTTTATTTTACTCAAATTAAATATGTTAACTCTCTTTAATTTGGAAATCTCCCTTTATGACCGAACTTCACCTTTAATTCTGACCGTTGATTGAAATCAATCTCAACCGTTGATGAATTCTAGGAAAGTCTATTTAAGAGACCCTCATCTCTTCATTTTGAAAGGTTGAATGAGAATTAACATCGAATTGTTGCAGGAATTCATACTTAAATTTTCTCATATTCACATACGCAAAGATCAAGTTTGACCAAAAGTTGACCAGATTTAACCACAGCTGACTTGAGTTGACTAGTTTCAAAAAGAATTTTTAAATAATTAAACAAAATTATTTAATTAAATGGAGTACTTACCTGTAATTAATTAAACAAAGTTATTAAATTAAATGAGAAGCTATTCCTAATTAATTAAATGAAGTTATTTAATTAAATAAGAAAAGTGTCTCTAATTAATTAAAGATTACTTAATTAAATAGAAAAAGTAATTATGAGAGCATATCACATTTTATTAAATTAAATATCTCAACAAAATCTCTCTTCAGTTCAAAAAGGGAAATTTCTAATTCACTATTGATAAAAAATGAATTAAATCAGTTAACTCCTTTTAATTTGAAAATCTCCCTTTATGATTGAAATTCACGTTTAATCATGACTGTTGATTGAAATCGATCTAAACCGTTGATAAATTCCAGGAATGTCTATTTAAGAGACTGTCATCTCTTCATTTTGAAAGGTTGAATGAGAAATTGCATCGAATTGTTGCTGATACTCATACTCACATTCACTCATGTATTCACATACGCGAAGATCAAGTTTGACCAAAAGTTGACCAGATTTAACCACGGTTGACTTGAGTTCACTAGTTTTGAAAAGAATTTTGAAATAATTAAACGAAATTATTTAATTAAATGGAGTACTTACTTCTAATTAATTAAATAAAATTATTTAATTAAATGAGAAGCCATTCCTAATTAATTAAATGAAGTTATTTAATTAAATACAAAAAACGTCTCTAATTAATTAAAGATTACTTAATTAAACATAAAAAGTAATTATCAGAGCATATGTCATTTTATTAAATTAAATATCTCAACAAAATCTCTCTTCAGTTCAAAAAGGGAAATTTCCAGTTCACTATTGATAAAAAATGAGTTAAATGAGTTAACTCCTTTTTCTACTCAAATTGAATCAGTTAACTCCTTATTTTACTGAAATTAAATCTGTTAACTCCCTTTAATTTGGAAATCTCCCTTTATGATTGACCTTCAGCTTTAATCCTGACCGTTGATTGAAATTGATCTAAACTGTTGATGAATTCCAGGAAAGTCTATTTAAAAGACCCTCATCTCTTCATTTTGAAAGGTTGAATGAGAATTTGCATCGAATTGTTGCTGGAATTCATACTCACATTTGCTCATATTCACATACGCAAAGATCATGTTTGACTAAAAGTTAACCAGATTTAACCACGGTTGACTTCAATTGACTAGTTTTGAAAAGAATTTTGAAATAATTAAATGAAATTATTTAATTAAATGTAGTACTTACTTCTAATTAACTAAACAAAGTTATTTAATTAAATGAGAAGCCATTCCTAATTAATTAAATGAAGTTATTTATTTAAATAAGAAAAGTTTCTATAATTAATTAAAGATTACTTAATTAAATAGAAAAAGTAATTATGAGAGCAAATCTCATTTTATTAAATTAAATATATCAACAAAATCTCTCCTCAGTTTAAAAAGGGAAATTTTCAGTTCACTATTGATCAAAAATGAGTTAAATCAATTAACTTCTTTTTCTACTCAAATTGAATCAGTTAACTCCTTATTTTACTCAAATTAAATCTGTTAACTCCCTTTAATTTGAAAATCTCCCTTTATGACTGAACTTCATATTTAATACTGACCGTTGATTGAAATCGATCTCAACCGTTGTTGAATTCTAGGAAAGTCTATTTAAGAGACCCTCATCTCTTCATTTTAAAAGGTTGAATGAGAATTTGCATCCAAGTTTGACCAAAAGTTGACCAGATTTAACAACGGTTGACTTGAGTTGACTAGTTTTGAAAAGAATTTTTAAATAATTAAACGAAATTATTTAATTAAATGGAGTACTTACTTCTAATTAATTAAACTAAGTTATTTAATTAAATCAGAAGCCATTCCTAACTAATTAAATGAAGTTATTTAATTAAATAAGAAAAGTGTCTCTAATTAATAATAGATTATTTAATTAAATAAAAAAAGTAATTATGAGAGCATATCTCATTTTATTAAATTAAATATCTCAACAAAATCTCTCCTTAGTTCAAAAAGAGAATTTTTCATTTCACTATTGATCAAAAATGAGTTAAATCAGTTAACTACTTTTTCTACTCAAATTGAATCATTTAACTCCTTATTTTACTCAAATTAAATCCGTTAACTCCCTTTAATTTGGAAATATCCCTTTATGACTGACCTTCACCTTTAATCTTGACCGTTGATTGAAATCGATCTCAACCGTTGATGAATTTCAAGAAAGTCTATTTAAGAGACCCTCGTCTATTCATTTTGAAAGGTTGAATGAGAATTTGCACCGAGTTGTTGCTAGAATTCATACTCACACTTGCTTATATTGAAATACGCAAAGATCAAGTTTGACCAAAAGTTGACCATATTTAACTACGGTTGACTTGAGTTGACAAGTTTCAAAAAGAATTTCAAAATAATTAAATGAAATTATTTAATCAAATGGAGTACTTACTTCTGATTAATTAAACAAAGTTATTTAATTAAATGAGAAGTCATTCTTAATTAATTAAATGAAGTTATTTAATTAAATAAAAAAAGTGTTTCTAATTAATTAAAGATTATTTATTTAAGTAGAAAAAGTAATTATGAGAGCATATCTCATTTTATTAAATTAAATATGTCAACAAAATCTCTCTTCAATTCAAAAAGGGAAATTTTCAATTCACTATTGATAAAAAATGAGTTAAATCAATTAACTCCTTTATCTACTCAAATTGAATCAGTTAACTCCTTCTTTTACTCAGCTTGAATCTGTTAACTCCATTTAATTTGAAAATCTCCTTTTATGACTGAACTTCACCTTTAATACTGACCGTTGATTGAAATTGATCTCAACTGTTGATGAATTCCAGGAAAGTCTATTTAAGAGACCCTCATCTCTTCATTTTGAAAGGTTGAATGAGAATTTGCATCAAATTGTTGCTGGAATTCATACTCACATTTGCTCATATTCACATATGTAAAGATCAAGTTTGAACAAGAGTTGACCATATTTAACCATTGTTGAGTTGAGTTGACTAGTTTCGAAAAGAATTTTGAAATAATTAATAGAAAAAGTAATTATGAGAGCATATCTCATTTTATTAAATTAAATATCTCAACAAAATCTCTCTTTAGTTCAAAAAGGGAAATTTCCAGTTCACTATTGATCAAAAATGAGTTAAATCAGTTAACTCCTTTTTCTACTCAAATTGAATCATTTAACTCCTTATTTCACTCAAATTAAATTCGTTAAATCCCTTTAATTTAGAAATCTCTGTTTATGACTGAACTTCACCTTTAATCCTAACCGTTGATTGAAATCGATCTCAACTGTTGATGAATTCCAAGAAGGTCTATTTAAGAGACCGTCATCTCTTCATTTTGAAAGGTTGAATGAGAATTTGCATCAATTGTTGCTAGAAGTCATAGTCACATTTTCTCATATTCACATACGGAAAGATCAAGTGTGACCAAAAGTTGACCAGATTTAACCACAATTGACTTGAGTTCACTAGTTTCGAAAAGAATTTTGAAATAATTAAAAAAAATTATTTAATCAAATGGAGTACTTACTTCTAATTAATTAAACAAAGTTATTTAATTAAATAAGAAGCCATTCCTAATTGATTAAATGAAGTTATTTAATCAAATAAGAAAAGTGTCTCTAATTAATTAAATATTATTTAATTAAATAGAAAAAGTAATTATGAGAGCATATCTAATTTTATTAAATTAAATATCTCAACAAAATCTCTCTTCAGTTGAAAAAGGGAAATTTCCAGTTCACTATTGATAAAAAATGAGTTAAATTAGTTAACTCTTTTTTCTACTCAAATTGAATCAGTTAACTCCTTATTTTACTCAAATTAAATCTGTTAACTCCCTTTAATTTGGGAATCTCCCTTTATAACTGAACTTCACTTTTAATCCTAACCGTTGATTGAAATTGATCTCAACCGTTGATGAATTCAAGAAAAGTCTATTTAAGAGACCCTCATCTCTTCGTTTTGAAAGGTTGAATGAGAATTTGTATCGAATTTTTACTTGAATTCATACTCACATTTGCTCATAGTCACATACGCAAAGATCAAGCTTGACCAAAAGTTGACCAAATTTAACCACGGTTGACTTGAGTTGAGTAGTTTCAAAAAGAATTTTGAAATAATTAAACAAAATTATTTAATTAAATGGAGTACTTACTTCTAATTAATTAAACAGAGTTATTTAATTAAATAGGAAGCCATTCCTAATTAATTAAATAAAGTTATTTAATTAAACAAGAAAAGTGTCTCTAATTAATTAAAGATTATTTAATTAAATAGAAAATGTAATTACGAGAGCATATGTCATTTTATTAAATTAAATATCTCAACAAAATCTCTCTTCAGTTCAAAAAAGGAAATTTTCAATTCACTATTGATCAAAAATGAGTTAAATCAGTTAACTCCTTTTTTTACTCAAATTCAATTAGTTAACTCCTTATTTTACTCAAATTTAAACTGTTAAGTCCCTTTAATTTGGAAATCTCCCTTTATGACTGAACTTCACCTTTAATCCTGACCGTTGATTGAAATCGATGTCAACCGTTGATGAATTCGAAGAAAGTCTATTTAAAAGACCCTCATCTCTTCATTTTTAAAGGTTGAATGAGAATTTGCATCGAATTGTTGCTAGAATTCATACTCACATTTGCTCATATTCACATACGCAAAGATCAAGTTTGACCAAAAGTTGATCAGATTTAACCACAGTTGACTTGAGTTGACTAGTTTCGAAAAGAATTTTGAAATAATTAAACGAAATTATTTAATTAAATAGAGTACTTACTTCTAATTAATTAAACAAAGTTATTTAATTAAATAAGAAAAGTGTCTCTAATTAATTAAAAATTTCTTAATTAAATAGAAAAAGTAATTATGAGAGCATATCTCATTTTATTAAATTAAATATCTCAACAAGATCTCTCTTTAGTTCAAAAAGGGAAATTTCTAGTTCACTATTGATAAAAAATGAGTTAAATCAGTTAACTCCTTTTTCTACTCAAATTGAATCAGTTAACTTCTTATTTTACTCAAATTAAATATGTTAACTCCCTTTAATTTGGAAATCTTCCTTTATGACTGAACTTCACCTTTAATCCTGTCCGTTGATTGAAATCGATCTCAACCGTTGATGAATTCTAGGAAAGTCTATTTAAGAGACCATCATCTCTTCATTTTGAAAGGTTGAATGAGAATTTGCATCGAATTGTTGCTAGAATTCATACTCACATTTGCTCATATTCACATACGCAAAGATCAAATTTTATCAAAAGTTGACTAGATTTAACCACAGTTGATTTGAGTCGACTTGTTTCGAAAAGAATTTTGAAATAATTAAACAAAATTATTTAATTAAATGGAGTACTTACTTCTAATTAATTAAACAAAGTTATTTAATTAAATGAGAAGCCATTCCTAATTAATTAAATGAAGTTATTTATTTAAATAAGAAAAGTGTCTCTAATTAATTAAGGATTATTTAATTAAATAGAAAAACCAATTATGAGAGCATATCTCATTTTATTAAATTAAATATCTCAACAAAATCTCTCTTCAGTTCAAAAAGGGAAATTTTCAGTTCACTATTGATGAAAATTGCGTTAAATGAGTTAACTCCTTTTTCTACCCAAATTGATTCAGTTAACTCCTTATTTTACTCAAATTAAATCTGTTAACTCCCTTTAATTTGGAAACCTCCCTTTATGACTGAACTTCACCTTTAATCCTGACTGTTGATTGAAATCGATCTCAACCGTTGATGAATTCCAAGAAAGTCTATTTAAGAGACACTCATTTCTTCATTTTGAAACATTCAATCAAAATTTCTATCAAATTGTTGCTGAAATTCATACTCACATTTGCTCATTCACATACACAAAGATCAAGTTTGACCAAAAGTTGATTAGATTTAACCACGGTTGACTTGAGTTGACTAGTTTCGAAAAGAATTTTGAAACAATTAAAAAAATTATTTAATTAAATGGGGTACTTACTTCGAATTAATTAAACAAAGTTATTTAATTAAATGAGAAGCCATTCCTAATTAATTAAATAAAGTTATTTAATTAAATAAGGAAAGTGTCTCTAATTAATGAAAGATTATTTAATTAATTAGAAAAAATAATTATGAGAGCGTATGTCATTTTATTAAATTAAATATCTCAACAAAATCTCTCTTCAGTTAAAAAAGGGAAATTTTTAGTTCACTTTTGATCAAAAATGAGTTAAATCAGTTAACTCCTTTTTCTACTCAAATTGAATCAGTTAACTCCTTATTTTACTCAAATTAAATCTGTTAATTCCCTTTAATTTGAAAATCTCTCTTTATGACTGAACTTCACTTTTAATCCTGACCGTTGATTGAAATCGATCTCAACCGTTGATGAATTCCAGGAAAGTCTATTTAAGAGACCCTCATCTCTTCATTTTGAAAGGTTGAATGAGAATTTGTATCGAATTGTTGCAGAAATTCATACTCACATTTGCTCATATTCACATACGCAAAGATCAAGTTTGACAAAAAGTTGACAAAATTTAACCACGTTTGACTTGAGTTGACTAGTTTTGAAAAGAATTTTGAAATAATTAAACAAAATTATTTAATTAAATCGAGTACTTACTTCTAATTAATTAAACTAAGTTATTTAATTAAATGAGAAGCCATTCCTAATTAATTAAAAGAAGTTAATTAATTTAATAAGAAAAGTGTCTCTGATTAATTCAAGATTATTTAATTAAATAGAAAAAGTAATTATGAGAGCATATCTCATTTTATTAAATTAATTATCTCAATAAAATCTCTCTTCAATTCAAAAAGGGAAATTTTTAGTTCACTATTGATAAAAAATGAGTTAAATCTGTTAACACATTTTTCTACTCAAATTGAATCAGTTAACTCCTTATTTTAGTCAAATTAAATCTGTTAACTCCCTTTAATTTAGAAATCTCCCTTTATGATTGAACTTCACCTTTAATCCTGACCGTTGATTGAAATCGATCTCAACTATTGATGAATTCCAAGAAAGTCTATTTAAGAGACCCTCATCTCTTCATTTTGAAAAGTTAAATGAGAATTTGCATCGAATTGTTGCTGGAATTCATACTCACATTTGCTCATATTCACATACGCAAAGATCAAGTTTGACCAAAAGTTGACCAAATTTAACCACAGTTGACTTGAGTTGACTAGTTTCGAAAAGAATTTTGAAATAATTAAACAAAACTATTTAATTAAATAGAGTACTTATTTCTAATTAATTAAACAAAGTTATTTTATTAAATGAGAAGCCATTCCTAATTAATTAAATGAAGTTATTTAATTAAATAAGAAAAGTGTCTCTAATTAATTAAAGATTATTTAATTAAATAGAAAAAGTAATTATGAGAGCATATCTTATTTTATTAAATTAAATATCTCAACAAAATCTCTCTTTAGTTCAAAAGGGAAATTTCCAGTTCACTATTGATAAACAATGAGTTAAATTAGTTAACTCCTTTTTCTACTCAAATTGAATGTAGTGCCCTGCCAAGGGATCCAAAGAATTTCACTGAGTTTACCAAACAAATTTATTTTTTTCAACTATGAAATATAAACCATTCACAACACTTGCAGAAGCAATAGAAACAATTCGAATAAAAGTAAACATAACATACATAACAGTTACATTCTTTAAAGATCCCTTAACGTTGAATCACATCTAAATCAACTGTTCATCTAACATCACATCCTTATAATATTACAATGATACAACCAACATTCTTAAACCATATACAAGTTTCCTTTTAGTAATTACATTTTAGATTACTCAATCTTCCGCTGTACATGTTACAAGGTATGAAAAACTTAAAAGAATAAACATCCATGTAAATAAAGTACATCATCATCCAATATTAATCCATGATGAAATAACATAATGAAACCACATATCATACATGATACATCATCACAAAATATATAAATATATATCACAAAGCTTAAATCTCTATAGTCTAGAAATCCTAAAAGTATACTAATTCAAAAGTTCCATTCACACAAAACTGACATCTAATTTCCAAAGGTACAATAATGACATGTAGGAAACCTACTATGCAAGCGAGACAGTATCATCGCAATTATCACGTACAAGTTACCCTGGTAGTTAGCTAAACTCCACGGGTCCATACTGATGTCATGCGACCACTAGTATCCTCTCATATTGATGAGACATACTACAAAATGCATGGTCGCAACCATGCATTCTCACTACTCTCATCCTAGCCTGTACAAGCACTCAAAGCATGGGTGAGAACATCAAAACAATTATCTTTTTAGGTTCATTTAATCTTCATTTAGTGTGTAAATGTTATCACTTATTAATCAAACTTACAATGAGTTACCCTAGCAGCCACTTAGGGCCCCGGCCCCCATTGCAAGCCACTTCTCGACACTACAAGTAGATTACCTACCCTAAGCTCATGGAATCATAAAATCACCACAGTCCTGTACAAGTGACTGTAAAGAAAATTCAAAAGATAATTCATAAAAAGAATCATCAAATATCCATGATAAAAGCACCAAATATCCACAATAAGAATCATCAAATCTCCAAGATAAGAATCATCAAATCTCCATGAGCATCTGAAAAAGCATCCATAGAAAATCATGACCACAATAGTTCTCTATTGGCAACTGAAGGCATCATTGATAATCATAATAATCATTGGTTCTCAATAACCAAAACCACAATATCCATTGGTTCTCAACAAGCAACCAAAAATATTCTCAAAATCATACTGATCGAAGATTCCAAAATGGTTGAGTCAAATATGTCACAACATGACATCATCAAAAAATAAATCAACATTTTAGTCCCATCATGGCGACTAGAAAATAATCCAAGGATAACTGATCGATGACTCAAAAATGATTAGCTCAGGTGTCTCATACACATACATCTCAACTTCACACATGAAGACTGATGAACAATAACAATCAACAAATACAAACATTTCATAGAGCATACGATCACATTACCATGGTCGGGCTTATAAATATCAAGACCAAATAAAATCAACATGCCATCACATCTCATAACCCCCAAGCCTCTGGTAACAACCTAAGACTGGTCAACACTAGTCAACCCAAAACCCAAAACAAGAAGCATATAGAATACATGATGCAAACACATGTTTTGGTTTACTAAATTTACATAGTTGAATAATGTGTAGGGGTTTCCAATTTTTTTTTTTGCAAGTATACTTCAAGTGTCTTAAGTTTCATCATTTGACCTACAAGTCAACCCATTGTTCCCCGATAGCATTATTCTACTATTATTAAGAATTACATTTTAAGAATAACTTAAGGATAAATATTTACTCGTTAAATCATTTGTCTCTTAATAAAATCATTCACTTTATTTTACTGAGATTACTAGTTGAATAACTCTTCCTTAATGTTACTTCAACTTTCAACGTAATCAAAGAATCATTATTTGTTTATAAAAGAACTAATTACTAGTCTTCGAATAAGAAGAGCATAACTTTATTAAAATGATCAATTAAATCAATAGGTACACCATCCATGACCTATTAAAATTTTAATAGTTTCCAATTCAATATTACTAAGTCTCACCATTAAAACATCTAAGGTTATTAATCAAGTCATGAGAGTACGACTTATCAACTTCAATGTAAATACTTCACAATTTTGTTAGAGGAATCGATATTAGCATATCAATTAAAACTCTGTTACATAACTTGATTATTAATAATTACATATCCAAGGCAACGTTCCAATTAATATAAGTTGACTAATAACTAACTATAATTTTGTAATTCAAAAGTCAACTATAATTCAGTACACAAATAATCATAATCATAGTTCAATAATAATAACTAGTTAATATTTAATAACAAGCTATATTGGGAATCTATAATGACCACATTCGTCATTCTCTTCAAATAAGACTCTATCGCACAACTTAATTATTAATATCATAGTTATAATATTAGCTCAATGAATATCAATACTTCAAATTCCAAAACTAATATCTTTTACAAAACTTTAATCATTAAGTAATCTCCACTAGATTAACTCTAATCAAATTTATTGATAACTATTTAAACCATTATTTATTAATAGTTTGTTCGACCCAAAAAACATTAATAAATAATAAACTCATCAAACTATATTTCCATAAACCTCATTAGTCAATATTTAACTAAACCAAATGCCATTAGTTATATCATTAAGTTATTTATTAATACATAACGTATTAATCAATGCAATAATAATTCAAATTATAACAATGTGATAACCATGACAATGACCCTATGTTAAATTAAATCCAATATCATTTAAGTCTTCTTAATGATAATCATTAAATGTCTATATAAATTACAATAATTTTCAAACTTAAGGTATCAACTTCTTTATTAATTAATCTTAATTGATTCACATATAATTCGCCAAACCAAATTATAATAATAACTCAATTAAAAAATTTGACTAAATATTAGCATAATCTGAATCACTTAATTGAATTATTCATAATAGTAACTCATTAATGTCAATCATTATTAACTAATAAAATTACAATAATTTTATTAATTAAAAATTGACTAAACATCATCACACTAATGTTAAGTTAACAATTGATAAAGCATGTTTAACAAATATTTATTAAATCATATAAGGCTAAAACCTTATTATAACATTAAATTTGTTTATCATATATATATATATATATATATATAACACATTGACATCTTAATAAATTACTAATTGTCAATGAGGAAGCGAATTGAAACTATAATAAACATATATTACAGTTTAAACCAAAATAATAATAAAAACATTTTAAGCGATTCATTATCACTAGGCATTTAAAAGTCTTTATGCGATTTTAAATCGCTAGCCACATTATGAAGGCCGTGCGGTAGATGACAGTCTGCCGTGGGTACCTTGCGGTATGCAGGTACCTTTATGGCACAATAAAAAAATGTCAGGCCGGTGCTTTGATCATCGAGCGATTAAACATCGCTAAACAGATATATGAAATGTTGTGCAGTCCGTGGGTTGCAGGTGCCCTGCAGACACGCGGGTACACTGCAACCCATGCACGTACACTGCCGATTAGGATGGGGGTGCGGTAATTTAAGCCGACCCTCAACAATGTTTGAATAAATATATATATTTTTATATGTTTTCAATAAACATTTAACACACACGATTTAAAATTTTTTTCGACTGCGATTTATAATGTATTTACATATATATATACATATATACATATATATATACATATGTATATATATATATATGTATATGTATATATATATATATATATATATGTATACATATATATATATATATATGTATGTATACATATATATATATATATGTATATATGTATATATATATAGATATATATGTATATATATATGTATATGTATATATATATATTTATATATATCCTATAGGTATATATATATATATACCCAGTTTGCCATCCATCATTACTGCAACATATATGCAGTTATTATATATTAAAAAAAAGAACACATATATAACTTTCAAACAAGAAGGGCTTTCAAATATCTTAAATTAAGAATTTTCCTTTTAAAATAATTGTTTTCTAGACATATCCTTAAATCCATCCAACAGGTTAACTATAAATTTTGAAATTATCTTTCTCAATTTGATTCAAATTTGAACCCAAACCCGATTCAGATCTAATTTCTCCCTTAATTGGATCTAGAGTTTTCTAATGTTTTCTCCTCAACCAAATAGGATATCTAAATTCCAATTTTCAAATTATAGATTCAATCATAGAGAGTATTCAGACACATAGACATGATGAAGACAATAAGAGAAATAGTGTAAAGAGAGTATGCAATTATCATGAGTGCACTTGGACACTGATGCTAAATTTGCCATGCCTCAGAAGTCCATAGAAAATCCCATCCTTCTTCAACATTCGCAAATTCCTCCCTGATCCAAGCCAACTGAAATCCTCACGTGACAAGAAGTGCTTGAAGAAGCATAAGAACATGTAGAAACATATATGAGCATATGAACTTCTCCAATGCATGTAAGCTTTGAAGCTTCCATTTTAAACTTGTAGCTTGTAGCTTCCATTCAGCTTTCATTTTAAGCTTGTCCAAACACACTAAGAGAGCCTCTATTTAAAGGCCTCTAAGATGCATCTAGAGTGTCTCTAAAAACAACTAGAAGATAAGCATGACAACCAAGCATGAGTCTTCTCCAACCTTCTAGATGAGTCTTAAGGTTGTACACAACATGTGCTCAAATAAAATGCTAACTTCTAAGTGTAGACAACTTGTGCATTCTTAGAGTGCAAACTCCCGTGTTGTCTTCATGACAACTTTCGAGAATTATCTTACTCCTATGTGAGCAAATATTAAAAATAATGCACAATAATTAATTTAATATTTAGTTTACTCTTTCCAATTTAATTTATTTATTTATTAAAACTCATGCACAAACTTTAATAATTTCACTTTTCAATCTTAATATATTAATATTTTAAGCACATAAATCTAGAATCTTTTAATAATTTAAATATATTTTTCATTTTTAAATTTTATTTTCCAAAACTTAATTGCTAAAATATTTATTAGCTTTAATAATATTATTATTTAATCATTTATTTAAAAATGAACTCCAAATATATTATTATTAAAATAAATGTTGTCAAATTCAAAATTTTAAAATTATAACTTTTATCTTCAAATTTAATTATTTTATTTAATTAATTTCTCAATTAATTAAATAAAATAAATATTAAAATATCATATTAATTTTCTATTAAATTAAACCATTAATTGAATCTTTTAATTAGGCTTAATTAATAGAAAATACATCAAAGACTCACAAGGTAAAAATATGAAAACCCATCATAGTCAAAATACATAAAAAATCAAACCAAGGGGTTTATATCACGAATTACATCATCCGATGCATTCAGAAGGTACTCAATTCAAATACTTATCCTAATTTTCCAATTAGAACAAATGGCTTAAAAGGATTGGGATTTGGACTTGAGAATTTATCTCCCCTCTCTTATCATTGAGATAATGTGATAGGGTACGCTCATCCTAGCAATTTAGGGAAGTCAATACCCGGTACCTGCAACCTGCATAAAAACCATGCATGTACAAACACAATATATACTAAACTAAACAGACAATGGCAGGAAGTAGTGCATCGTGTAGATCCCGACTAGCAAATGACTACCACTCCTTTCCTTAACTACATCAGACACACCATACAAAAGCAAACACACAAACCAAACACGCACACCATACACATGCAAGTATCGGGTAAGTATCCAAAACACATATGATAATAAATACTCTTACTAATAATCATTAATAACTAAAAGCAATGTAATAATCATCATCAATAATTACAAACACTAAAAATAATCATCATACATACATGAAATATAGAGTCTAAGTAATCTCATCACATAATAAATTGAATCCATAGCACAATATCTGATAATCACAAAAGAATGCTGCTAACCAAAAACATAAAACTAGCTCTAAAAGAGTTCAGCAATGATAACAAAATGCGAACTAGGGGCAGGCACTACATTGAATCAGTTAACTCCTTATTTTACTAAAATTAAATCTGTTAACTCCCTTTAATTTGAAAATCTCCCTTTATGACTAAACTTCTAATTTAATCCTGACCGTTGATTGAAATCGATCTGAACCGTTGATGAATTTCAGAAAAGTCTATTTAAGAGACCCTCATCTCTTCATTTTAAAAGGTTGAATGAGAATTTGCATCGAATTATTGCTGGAATTCATACTCACATTTTCTCATATTCACATACGCAAAGATCAAGTTTCACCAAAACTTGGCCAGATTTAACCATGGCTGACTTAAGTTGACTAGTTTCGAAATGAATTTTGAAATAATTAAATGAAATTATTTAATTAAATGGAGTACTTACTTCTAATTAATTAAACAAAGTTATTTAACTAAATGAGAAGTCATTCCTAACTAATTAAATGAAGTTATTTAATTAAATAACAAAAGTGTCTCTAATTAATTAAAGATTATTTAATTAAATAGAAAAAGTAATTATGAGAGCATATCTCATTTTATTAAATTAAATATCTCAAAAAAATCTCTCTTCAACTCAAAAAAGGGAAATTTTCAGTTCACTGTTGATCAAAAATGAGTTAAATGAGTTAACTCTTTTTTCTACTCAAATTGAATCAATTAACTCCTTATTTTACTCAAATTAAATTCATTAACTCCCTTTAATTTTAAAATCTCCCTTTATGACAAAACTTCACCTTTAATCTTATCCGTTGATTGAAATCGATCTCAACTATTCATGAATTCTAAAAAAGTCTTTTTAAGAGATCCTCATCTCTTCATTTTGAAAGGTTGAATGAGAATTTGCATCGAATTGTTGTTGGAATTCATACTCACATTTGCTCATATTCACATGCGCAAAGATCAAGTCTGACCAAAAGTTGACCAGATTTAACCACAGTTGACTTGAGTTGACTAGTTTCGAAAAGAATTTTAAAATAATTAAACAAAATTATTTAATTAAATGGAGTACTTACTTCTAATTAATTAAACAATTTATTTAATTAAATGAGAAGTCATTTATAATCAATTAAATGAAGTTATTTAATTAAATAAGAAAAGTGTCTCTAATTAATTAAAGATTGTTTATTTAAATAGAAAATGTAATTATGACAGCATATCTCATTTTATTAAATTAAGTATCTCAACAAAATCTCTCTTCAGTTCAAAAAGGGAAACTTCCAGTTCACTATTGATAAAAAATGAGTTAAATCAGTTAACTCCTTTTTCTACTCAAATTGAACTAGCTAACTCCTTATTTTACTCAAATTAAATTTGTTATCTCCCTTTAATTTAGAAATCTCCCTTTATGACTGAACTTCACCTTTAATCTTGACCGTTGATTGATATCGATCTCAACCGTTGATGAATTCAAGGAAAGTCTATTTAAGAGACCCTCATCTCTTCCTTTTGCAAGGTTGAATTAGAATTTGCATAGAATTGTTGCTGGAATTCATACTCACATTTGTTCATATTCACATATCCAAAGATCAAATTTGACCAAAAGTTGACCAGACTTAACCACGGTTGAGTTGAGTTGACTAGTTTCGAAAAGAATTTTGAAATAATTAAATGAAATTATTTAATTAAATGTAGTAAGTACTTCTAATTAATTAAAAAAAGTTATTTAATTAAATGAGAAGCCATTCCTAATTAATTAAATAAAGTTATTTAATTAAATAAGAAAAGTGGCTCTAATTAATTAAATAGAAAAATTAATTATGCGAGCATATTGCATTTTATTAAATTAAATATCTCAAGAAAATCTCTCTTTAGTTCAAAAAGAGAAATTTCTAGTTCACTATTGATCAAAAATGATTTATATCAGTTAACTCCATTTTCTACTCAAATTGAATTAGTTAATTCCTTATTTTACTCAAATTAAATCTGTTAACTCCCTTTAATTTGAAAATCTCCCTTTATTACTGAACTTCACCTTTAATCTTGACCATTGATTGAAATCGATCTCAACCGTTGATGAATTCCAAGAAAGGCTATAAAAAAGACCTTCATCTCTTCGTTTTGAATGGTTGAATGAGAATTTGCATCGAATTGTTGCTGGAATTCATACTCACATTTGTTCATATTCATATACGCAAAGATCAAGTTTAACCAAAAGTTGACCAGATTTAACCACGGTTGACTTGAGTTGACTAGTTTCGAAAAGAATTTTGAAATAATTAAATGAAATTATTTAATGAAATCGAGTACTTACTTCTAATTAATTAAATAAAGTTATTTAATTAAATGAGAAGCCATTCCTAATTAATTAAATGAAATTATTTAATTAAATAAGAAAAGTGTCTCTAATTAATTAAAGATTGTTTAATTAAATAGAAAAAGTAATTATGAGAGCATATCTCATTTTATTAAAATAAATATCTCAACAATATTTTTCTTCAGTTCAAAAAGGGAAATTTCTAGTTCACTATTGATAGAAAATGAGTTAAATCAGTTAACTCCTTTTTCTACTCAAATTGAATCAATTAACTCTTTATTTTACTCAAATTAAACCTATTAACTCCCTTTAATTTGGAAATCTCCCTTTATGACTGAACTTCTCCTTTAATCATGACTGTTGATTGAAATTGATCTCAACCGTTGATGAATTTTAGGGAAGTCTATTTAAGAGACCCTCATCTCTTCGTTTTGAAAGGTTGAATGAGAATTTGCATTGAATTGTTGTTGGAATTCATACTCACATTTGCTCATATTCACATACGCAAAGATCAAGTTTGAACAAAAGTTGACCAAATTTAACCACGGTTGACTTGATTTGAGTAGTTTCAAAAAGAATTTTGAAATAATTAAACGAAATTATTTAATTAAGTGAAGTTATTTAATTAAATAACAAAATTGCCTCTAATTAATTAAAAATTATTTAATTAAATAAAAAAAGAAATTATGAGAGCATATCTCATTTTATTAAATTAAATATCTCAACAAAATCTCTCTTCAGTTCAAAAAGGAAAATTTTTAGTTCAATTTTGAGAAAAAATGAGTGAAATTAGTTAACTCCTTTTTATACCTTAAATTGAATCAGTTAACTCCTTATTTTACTCAAATTAAATCTTTTAACTCCCTTTAATTTTGAAATCTCCCTTTATGATTGAACTTCACCTTTAATCCTGACCGTTGATTGAAATCGATCTCAACCGTTGATGAATTTCAGGAAAGTCTATTTAAGAGACCCTCATCTTTTCATTTTGTAAGGTTGAATGAGAATTTGCATCGAATTGTTGCTAGAATTCATACTCACATTTGCTCATATTCACATACGCAAAGATAAATTTTGACCAAAAGTTGACCAGATTTAACCACGGTTGACTTGAGTTGACTAGTTTCAAAAAGAATTTTAAAATAATTAAACGAAATTACTTAATTAAATGGAGTACTTACTTCTAATTAATTAAACAAAGTTATTTAATTAAATGAGAAGCCATTCCTAATTAATTAAATGAAGTTATTTAATTAAATAAAAAAAGTGTCTCTAATTAATTAAAGATTATTTAATTAAATAGAAAAAGTAATTATGAGAGTATATGTCATTTTATTAAATTAAATATCTCAACAAAATCTCTATTTAGTTCAAAAAGGGAAATTTCCAGTTCACTATTGATAAAAAATGAGTTAAATCAGTTAACTCCTTTTTCTACTCAAATTGAATCAGTTAACTCCTTATTTTACTCAAATTAAATTTGTTAGCTCCCTTTAATTTGGAAATCTCTTTTTATGACTAAAATTCACCTTTAATCCTGACCGTTGATTGAAATCGATCTCAACCATCGATGAATTTTAGGAAAGTCTATTTAAGAGACCCTCATCTCTTCGTTTTCAAAGGCTAAATGAGAATTTGCATCAATTTGTTGCTGGAATTCATACTCACATTTGCTCATATTCACATACGCAAATATCAAGTTTGACCAAAAGTTGACCAGATTTAACTACGATTGACTTGAGTTGACTAGTATCAAAAAGAATTTTGAAATAATTAAATGAAATTATTTAATTAAATGGAGTACTTACTTCTAATTAATTAAACAAAGTTAGTTAATTAAATGAGAAGCCATTCCTAATTAATTAAATGAAGTTAATTAATTAAATAGAAAAACTAATTATGAGAGTATATCTCATTTTTTTAAATTAAATATCTCAACAAAAACTCTCTTTAGTTCAAAAAGAGAAATTTTCAGTGCACTATTGATCAAAAATGAGTTAAATTAGTTAACTCCATTTTCTACTCAAATTGAATCAGTTAACTCCTTATTTTACTCAAATTAAATCTGTTAACTCCCTTTAATTTGGAAATCTCCCCTTATGACTGAACTTCACCTTTAATCCTGACCGTTGATTAAAATCGATCTCAACCGTTGATGAATTGCAGAAAAGTCTATTTAAGATACCCTCATCTCTTCGTTTTTAAAGGACGAATGAGAATTTGCATCGAATTATTGCTGGAATTCATACTCACATTTGGTCATATTCACATATGCAAAGATCAAGTTTGACCAAAAGTTCACCAAATTTTACCGCGGTTGACATGAGTTGACTAGTTTCGAAATAAATTTTGAAATAATTTAAAAAAATTATTTAATTAAATGAAGTACTTACTTCTAATTAATTAAACAAAGTTATTTAATTAAATGAGAAGCCATTCCTAATTAATTAAATGAAGTTATTTAATTAAATAAGAAAAGTGTCTCTAATTAATTAAAGATTATTTAATTAATAAAAAGAAAAATTATGAGAGCATATCTCATTTTATTAAATTAAATATCTCAACAAAATCTCTCTTCAGTTCAAAAAAGGTAATTTCCAGTTCACTATTGATCAAAAATGAGTTAAATCAGTTAACTCCTTTTTCTACTCAAATTGAATCAGTTAACTCTTTATTTTACTCAAATTAAATCCGTCAACTCCATTTAATCTGGAAATATCCTTTTATTACTGAACTTCACCTTTAATCCTGACCATTGATTGAAATCGATCTCAATCATTGATGAATTTCAAGAAAGTCTATTTAAGAGACCCTGATCTCTTCATTTTGAAAGGTTGAATGAGAATTTTCATCGAATTGTTGCTGGAACTCATACTCATATTTGCTCATATTCACATACACAAAGATCAAGTTTGACCAAAAGTTGACCAAATTTAACCACGGTTGACTTGAGTTGACTAGTTTTGAAAAGAATTTTGTAATAATTAAACAAAATTATATAATTAAATGAAGTACTTCTAATTAATTAAACAAATTTATTTAATTAAATGAGAAGCCATTCCTAATTAATTAAATGAAGTTTATTTAATTAAATAAGAAAAGTGTCTCTAAGAAGTTAAAGATTGTTAAATTAAATAGAAAAAGTAATTATGAGAGCATATCTCATTTTATTAATTAAATATCTCAACAAAATCTCTCTTCAGTTCAAAAAGCAAAATTTTCAATTCACTATTGATAAAAAATGTGTTAAATTAGTTAACTCCTTTTTCTACTCAAATTCAATCAGTTAACTCCCTCTTGTACTCAAATTGAATTAGTTAATTCCTTATTTTACTCAAATTAAATCTATAAACTCCCTTTAAAGTCTATTTAAGAGACCCTGATCTTTTTGTTTTGAAAGGTTGAATGAGAATTTGCATCGAATTGTTGCTAGAATTCATACTCACATTTGCTCATATTCAGATATGCTAAGATCAAGTTTGACCAAAAGTTGACCAGATTTAACCACGGTTGACTTAAGTTGACTAGATTCGAAAAGAATTTTGTAATAATTAAACAAAATTATTTAATTAGATGGAGTACTTACTTCTAATTAATTAAACAAAGTTATTTAATTAAATGAGAACCCATTCCTAATTAATTAAGTGAATTTATTTAATTGAATAAGAAAAATGTCTCTAATTAATTAAAGATTATTTAATTAAATAGAAAACGTAATTATGAGAGTATATCTCATTTTATTAAATTAAATATCTCAACAAAATCTCTCTTCAATTCAAAAAGGGAAATTTCTAATTCACTATTTATAAAAAATGAGTTCAATCAGTTAACTCCATTTTCTACTCAAATTGAATCAGTTAACTCCTTATTTTACTCAAATTAAATCCATTAACTCTCTTTAATTTGGAAATCTCCCTTTATGACTGAACTTCACTTTTAATTCTGACCGTTCATTGAAATCGATCTCAACCGTTGATGAATTCTAGGAAAGTCTATTTAAGAGACCCTCATCTCTTTATTTTGAAAGCTTAAATGAGAATTTGCATCGAATTTTTACTAGAATTCATACTCACATTTGCTCATATTCACATACGCAAAGCTCAAGTTTGACCAAAACTGACTAGATTTAACTACGGTTGACTTGAGTTGACTAGTTTCGAAAAGAATTTTGAAATAATTAAACGAAATTATTTAATTAAATGGAGTAGTCACTTCTACTTAATTAAAAAAAGTTATTTAATTAAATGAGAAGCCATTCCTAATTAATTAAATGAAGTTATTTAATTAAATAAGAAAAGTGTTTGTAATTAATTAAAGATTATTTAATTAGATAGAAAAAGTAATTATGAGAGCATATCTCATTTTATTAAATTAAATATGTCAACAAAATCTCTCTTCAGTACAAAAAGGGAAATTTCCAATTCACTATCGATCAAAAATGAGTTAAATGAGTTAACTCATTTTTCTACTCAAATTGAATCAGTTACCTCTTTAGTTTCCTCAAATTAAATGTTTTATCTCCCTTTAATTTAGAAATCTCCCTTTATGACTGAACTTCACCTTTAATCCTGACCGTTGATTGAAATCGATCTCAACTGTTGATGAATTCCAAGAAAGTCTATTTAAGAGACCCTCATCTGTTCGTTTCAAAAGGTTGAATGATAATTTGCATGGAATTGTTGCTAGAATTCATACTCACATTTGCTCATATTCACATATGCAAAGATCAAGTTTGACCAAAAGTTGACTAGATTTAACCATGGTTGACTTGAGTTGACTAGTTTCGAAAAGAATTTTAAAATAATTAAACAAAATTATTTAATGAAATGAAGTACTTACTTCTAATTAATTAAACAAAGTTATTTAATTAAATGAAAAACCATTCTTAATTAATTAAATAAAGTTATTTAATTAAATAAGAAAAGTATATCCAATTAATTGAAGATTATTTAATTATATAGAAAAAGTAATTATGAGAGCATATCTCATTTTATTAAATTAAATATCTCAACAAAATCTCTCTTCAGTTGAAAAAAGAAAATTTTCAGTTCACTATTAATAAAAAATGAGTTAAATCAGTTAACTCCTTTTTCTACTCAAATTGAATCAGTTAACTCTTTTTTCTACTCAAATTGAATCAGTTAACTCCTTATTTTACTCAAATTAAATCTGTTAACTCCCTTTAATTTGGAAATCACCCTTTATGACAGAACTTCACCTTTAATCGTGACCGTTGTTGGAAATCGATCTCAACCGTTGATGAATTCCATGAAAGTCTATTTAAGAGACCCTCATCTCTTCGTTTTGAAAGGTTGAATGAGAATTTGCATCGAATTGTTGCTGGAATTCATACTCACATTTGCTTATATTCACATACGCAAAGATCAAGTTTGACCAAAAGTTGACCAGATTTAACCACGGTTGACTTGAGTTGACTAATTTCAAAAATAATTTTAAAATAATTAAATGAAATTATTTAATTAAATGGAGTACTTCTAATTAATTAAACGAAGTTATTTAATTAAATGAGAAGCCATTCATAATTAATTAAATGAAGTTATTTAATTAAATAAGAAAACTATCTGTAATTAATTAAAGATTATTTAATTAAATAGAAAAAGTAATTATGAGAGCATATCTCATTTTATTAAATTAAATATCCCAAAAAAATCTCTCTTCAGTTCAAAAAGGGAAATTTCCAGTTCAATATTGATCAAAAATGACTTCAATTAGTTAACTCCTTTTTCTACTCAAATTGAATCTGTTAAGTCCTTATTTTACTCAAATTAAATCTGTTAACTCCCTTTAATTTGGAAATCTCCCTTTATGACTGAACCTCACCTTTAATCCTGATCGTTGATTGAACTCGATCTCAACCGTTGATGAATTCTAGGAAAGTCTATTTAACTAAATGTGAAGCCATTCCTAATTAATTAAATGTAGTTATTTAATTAAATAAGAAAAGTGTGTCTAATTAATTAAAGATTATTTAATTAAATAGAAAAAGTAATTATGAGAGCATATCTCATTTCATTAAATTAAATATCTCAACAAAATCTCTCTTCAGTTCAGAAAGAGAAATTTCCAGTTCACTATTGATCAAAAATGAGTTAAATCAATTACCTCATTTTTTTACTCAAATTGAATCAGTTAACTCCTTATTTTACTCAAAATAAATCTGTTAACTCCCTTTAATTTGAAAATCTTTCTTTATGACTGAACTTCACCTTTAATCTTGACCGTTGATTGAAATCGATCTCAACCATTGATGAATTCCAAAAAAGTCTATTTAAGAGACCCTCATCTCTTCGTTTTGAAAGGTTGAATGAGAATTTGCATTGAATTGTTGGTAGAATTCATACTCACATTTTCTCATATTCACATACGCAAAGATCAAGTTTTACCAAAAGTTGAAAATATTTAACCACGGTTGGCTTGAGTTGACTAGTTTCGAAAAGAATTCTGAAATAATTAAACCAAATTATTTAATTAAATGGAGTACTTACTTCTAATTAATTAAACAAATTTATTTAATTAAATGAGAAGCCATTCCTAATTAATTAAATAACAAAAGTGTCTCTAATTAATTAAATATTATTTAATTAAATAGAAAAAGTAATTATGAGAGCATATCTCATTTTTTAAAATTAAATATCTCAACAAAATCTATCTTCAGTTGAAAAAGGGAAATTTCCAATTCACTATTGATAAAAAATGAGTTAAATCAGTTAACTCCTTTTTCTACTCAAATTGAATCAGTTAACTCCTTATTTTACTCAAATTAAATCTGTTAACTCCCTTTAATTTGGGAATCTCCGTTTGTAACTGAATTTCACCTTTAATCCTAACCGTTGATTGAAATTGATCTCAACCGTTGATGAATTCAAGAAAAGTCTATTTAAGAGACCCTCATCTCTTCATTTTGAAAAGTTGAAAGAGAATTTGCATCGAATTGTTGCTGGAATTCATAGTCACATTAGCTCATTTTCACATTCGCAAAGATCAAGTTTGACCAAAAGTTGACCAAATTTAACCACGGTTGACTTGAGTTGAGTAGTTTCAAATTTATTTTTGAAATAATTAAACAAAATTTTTTAATTAAATGGAGTACTTACTTCTAATTAATTAAACAAAGTTATTTAATTAAATGAGAAGCCATTCCTGATTAATTAAATAAAGTTATTTAATTAAATAAGAAAATTGTCCCTAATTAATTAAAGATTATTTAATTAAATAGAAAAAGTAATTATGAGAGCATATCTCATTTTATTAAATTAAATATCTCAACAAAATTTCTCTTTAGTTCAAAAAGGTTAATTTTCAGTTCACTATTGATAAAAAATGGGTCAAATCAGTTAACTCTTTTTTCTACTCAAATTGAATCAGTTAACTCCTTATTTTACTCAAATTAAATATGTTAGCTCCCTTTAATTTGAAAATCTTCCTTTATGACTAAACTTCACTTTTAATCCTGACCGTTGATTGAAATCGATCTCAACCGTTGATGAATTCCAAGAAAGTCTATTTAAGAGACCCTCATCTTTTCGTTTTGAAAGGTTAAATGGAAATTTGCATCGAATTGTTGCTAGAATTCATACTCACATTTGCTCATATTCACATACGCAAAGATCAAGTTTGACCAAAAGTTGACCAGATTTAACCACGATTGACTTGAGTTTACTAGTTTCGAAAAGAATTTTGAAATAATTAAACAAAATTATTTAATTAAATAGAGTACTTACTTCTAATTAATTAAACAAAGTTATTTAATTAAATGAGAAGCCATTCCTAATTAATTAAATGAAGTTATTTAATTAGATAAAAAAAGTGTCTCTAATTAATTAAAGATTATTTATTTAAGTAGAAAAAGTAATTATGAGAGTATATGTCATTTTATTAAATTAAATATCTCAACAAAATCTCTCTTCAGTTCAAAAAGAGAAATTTTCAATTCACTATTGATCAAAAATGAGTTAAATCAGTTAACTCCTTTTTCTACTCAAATTGAATCAATTAACTCCTTATTTTACTCAAATTAAATTTGTTAACTCCCTTTAATTTGGAAATCTCCTTTTATGACTGAAATTCACCTTTAATCCTAACCGTTGATTAAAATTGATCTCAACTGTCGATCAATTCTAAGAAAGTCTATTTAAGAGACCCTCATCTCTTCATTTTCAAAGGCTGAATGAGAATTTGCATCAAATTGTTGCTAGAATTCGTACTCACATTTGCTCATATTCACATACGCAAAGATCAAGTTTGACCAAAAGTTGACCAAATGTAACACCCCCCCAAGGGATCCAAAAGAATTAACCTAAAGTTTCACTAAGTTTGCTAAACATTTTTTTTTTTTAAAATTAAGAAAGTATAACATACACATCAAACACATAGTAGCAGAAGGAATAACATGTAATCATCGACAAACATACATTGCAAGTTACATTTCTTAAGGATCCCAAGACGTTGAGTCACGTTTAAATTTAATTAATTCTAAGTTTAACAATTACCACATACATATGAAATAATAATTAGAAAGTCCCATGTCATAATATACATTTGATCCGAACGCCTCTTGGCAAATTAATTCGAAATGCTCAATCATCCACTATACAAGTCACAGGGTATGAACGGCTTCAAAGAATATACATATGTAAAAATAAAAATTCAATAACCTCCACGAATCCATGTTACAAAGTACAATAAAAATATATGAAACTATTCACCATACATGATACATCCATACATTCATAATGATAAAACATCTATCATAAAAATCTGACCATCCATCATAATAATCCAAGAACATAGTGAAGGTAAATGCCAACCAAGAAAACTCCAGTCATGGTGATCACGGAATGGATCTCAATGGTAAGAGTAAAAAGCACTACCACCTGACCGCGTGAAACTTAAATGGTCCACTCCCACCATGCTGAGGAGATAGTCTCATGTCCCAAACAAGGTATCAAAACACAAAACACAAAACACAAGTACTCTCTAAGTCTGGAAATCCTAAAAGTATGCTAACTCCAGGGGTTCCTAAAAAGATCGACATCTAAACCCAGAGGAACCACAAATACACGTAGGAAACCTAATATGCAAGAAGGAAAGTGTAATTGCAAAAGTCACGTAGAAGTAACTCGAGCAATCCCTTAGGAATCCCAGGTCCCTACTGATCCCTGCGGCCACTAGTATCCTCTCGTACTGACGAGGCATACTATGGAATGCAAGGTCATAACCAAGCGTTCTCTCTACCCCATCCTAGTCTGTACTAGCACTCAAGGCATGGGAGAGAACATACAATTATCTTGTTAGGTTCATTTTCTCTCATTTAGTGTAAATTTTTTCACTTATTAAAACAACTTACAATGGGTTACTCCAGGCAGCCTCTTAGGGCCCTGATCCCCATTGCAAGCCACTTCCCGACTCTACACATAGATAACCTACCCTAGGCTCATGAAATCACAAATCAAGAATCATAATAAAATCACCTCAGTCTTATATAAGCAACTGAAAAATATCATAAAAGATAAGCCACAAAATTACATCATTTCTTCATGAGCAACAGATAAGCATCAAATAATAATCATATGATCACGACAGTTTTCTATCAGCAATTGAAGGCATCAATGATAAATCACAAAATCCAATGGTTCTCCAATGAGCAACCAGAAAGTATCTCAATAGTAAATTATAATATTGATCAAAGACTCCAAAATGGTCAAGTCAAAACATGACATCATCAAGAACATAACCAACACTTCAGTCCTCTCAAGCGACCGAAAAGCAATCCAAGTATAACTGATCGAGACTCAAAAATGGTTATCAAATATAACTGATCGAGACTCGAAAATGGTTAAGTCAGGTATCTTAAATACATACATCTCAGCTTCACACAAGGAAACTGGAAAGCAATAACAAACAGTAAATACAATCATGTCATAGAGCACTTCATCACATTACCATGGTCGGGTTAAGAAAGATCGAGACCAAATCATCATAACATCACATTCACAACCCCGAGCCTCTAGTAACAACCTAAACTAGTCAACGCTAAACCAACCCCATAACACTCAAAGATAAACAATATATAGAAAACATCATAGTCTCACAATTGGTTTTGATTAGAAAACATACAGTTGAGTTAAACAATAAGGTTTCAGTTTTAGTGTTGTCAAACCTAAATAAGATTAATTAATGATACATAAAGAATCATATGATATTTATTAATAATTTATTTATTTATAAAATTATTAATAAATAATAAAATTTCAATATAATTTAAAATTTAATAAATTTTAAATTAACTAATAATAATATTAAATAAAATAATTATATTTAAAACGATTTTTTCAAAAAAATGATTTAAAAAAAAAAAAAGAAATCGTAATACTTTAAAAAGAAACAGCATTTTTTAAGGCCCACTGGCCTGCCGTCCACCTACGGCCGCAGGTGTTACTGCTGTCACAGGCAGCAGTACCAACTCCTACGACAGCGTGGGGAAGGGTGTGGGGCGTGGGAAGTGGTGGCCCCGCCCCACCCCAAATATATATATATATTTTTTTTATTTTTTTTTATATTAAAAAAACTCTCTAATTTCATTTTTAATAAATGTATAAAATAAATAAATTTTATTTTAAATTAGATTCATTTAATTTTATTAAAACAATATATATATATAAAATAAATAATATTTATTTTAAAATTAATTTTATTTAATTTTTATTAAGACAATATCCTCCAAGGAATATATATATATATATATATATATATATATATATATATATATATATATATATATATATATATATATATATATATATATATATATATATATATATATATATATATATATATTTTAAATAGAACTTTCAATTTTACATTCAAAACCCTTACTCAATTAAATCTTAATTTCTTAATCTAGAAAACAAGGGTTCTAATAACTCTTCCAGTCTCCATGAATACAAAAATTATTGACGAACAATTAATGAATTCACAATATTGAAAGGTTAAAACTTTCATCACAGAGAAATCAGATTTACAAACCCCAGACACGAAGAAGATAGGAAAGGATAATTGTGTAATAAATTGATAATCAATAACACAAGACCCTACCTGATCCTCATGCTATTATGCAATCTCCAGGAATTGTAAGAGAATTCGCTCCTCTCAATAACCTTCCTCTGGAAAACTTTCTTAGTATCAGCCTTCTAAAATTCGCTTCCAAAAATTGTCTCCCAAAAATTCCATCCAAAATTCGTGTCCCCCAAGAGTGAACCCCCAAGGTTGTGATAAGCAATTTTCTCCTCAAATCTGGGCACTAATTGTGCGTTCACCCGAGAAGACTCTTTGCACAATAGAGTTAACTCCCAATTAACCTTTCTTATCTTTTCTTTTATTTTGCATTCAACTTTCATGCACATTAAGTTGATTTATTAAATAACTTTATTTAATATTCTACTTGACTTCTATTTTAAATTAATTTATTACTTTAATCTCATGTGCACTTTGTGAAATTAAAATAACATTATTAATTTTTATTATTTAATCTTTTAATTTATTTCTCATATTTAAACTCATGCTTAGATCATGCGATCTAGAATTCTTAATAATTTTATATCTTTCAACTTTTAATTTATTTTAGAACTTAATTGATAACATATTTAATTAATTTAAATAACAATAATATTTAGCATTTATTTAAAAATGAACTCCAAATATATTATTATTAAATTAAATAAATATTATCATGTTCTAAATTTATCTTTGAACTTTAATTTCCAAATTTAATTCTTTTATTTAATTAATTTCTCAATTAATTAAATATTAAAGATATCATATTAATTCTCTATTAAATTAAATCATTAATTAATCTTTTTTAATTAGACTTAATTAATAGAAAACACATCAAGGACTCATATAACAACATACAAAAACCCTACATAGAAAAACACATACTAAATCAAAACAAAAAGGGTTATAATCTCGAAATTACATCATTTGGTGCATTCGGAGGGTACTTAACTTAGATACTTGTCCTAATTATCAATTAGGACAATTGGCTAAAGGGTTTAAGATTTGGACTTAAGAGTTTATCTCCCCTCTCTTACCATTGAGACAATGCGATAGGGTACGCTCATCCTGGCAATTCAGAGAAGTCGATACTTGGTACCTGCAACCTGCATAAAAATCCACGCATGTACAAATGCAATATTCTAAGCTAAATAGACAATGGCAGGAAGTGGTGCATTGTGTAGATCTCGACTAGTAGGTGACTACGACTCCCTTCCTTAACCACATCAGAAACACCATACATAAATAAAACAAACACGCACACCATACACATGCAGTATGGGGTAAGTATCCATAAGGAGCACATGGAAAAATAAACCATCTAACTAATCATCATCGATAACTGAAAACATTGAATAATCATCATACGTGCATGAAATATAGAGTACCAAGTAATCTCATCATTTAATAAACTGAGTGTAAAACAACATCTGATAATCTCCAAAATAATAATACTAATCATCAAACATAAATTGGCCTAAAAGAGTTTGGCAATGATGACAGAAATGCGGCTTAGGGGTAGGCACTACATCCACCCCCCCTAGACTTAGGCTTACTCCTGGAAGCCTACAACAAAAGAAAAGCTAAGGACTGATTGTGCGGGTCCCATTGGACCCTTTCCCCCCGTAGGAGGATAAGACTCCACTGAGTACACTCTCTGGGCTCTACCCATGCCACCAACTGTAGATTCTGAAGCTACGGGTCCCTGGCCTGAGAACTGTGGTTTCCCTTGAGGGCAACGAGACGACTTGTGTCCGCGTTGTCCACATGAGAAACACTCTCCATTGAAGCTCTTCTGAACTCTAGGTGCACTAGACTGCTGGAAACTACCCCCACTAGGATAAGACTGAACACTCTGAGATGGTTGGTCATACTGAATGTGCTTGTTGCGCTGAGCATTGTGATAGTTCCTAGTATTGGAACCACCTCCACCACTCTATGCTGGAGGATAAGTACCTTCCTGCCGTTGATTACCCCCAGAAGAAGGTTTCCTATTGCCACCTGCTTCCTGACCACCCTTCGATCCTGATGCTAAAGGTGCTCCTACAAAACCCCCATGTCCTAAGTTCACACTCTGCTCTACAAGGACGGCTCGATGTACTGCATCCTTGAGGCTTTTAGGCTCAAACACCTTAACACCCCCAATTAAACGATTGTTTAAACCTCTAATGAAATGTTGTGCCAACTATGCTGGGTTGTCACTAAATCTTGAAAAGGGCATAAGCTCAAAGAACTTGTGCTCATACTCTATAACAGTCATAGTGTACTGTCTCAGGTTATGGAACTCATCTGCTCTATGTTGCTTCCATTCCTCTGGTAGGAATCACTCACGGAAGCTCTCTAAGAATAACTCCCATGTGACACTGTTCATGGTTAAGCCCAACTTCTTTTCCTCAATAGTCCACCAGGTGGTGCCAAAGAACTCTAGGTTGGTGATAGAAAACCTCGCTTTGACATTACTATCAAAGTCCTGCATAGAAAAAATCCTGTCAAGGGCAATAAGCCACTGCTCGGCTACATAACCAGAACCCTGCCCATTAAAGGGCTTAACCTTGGACCTCTGAAGGTCCTTCATCTGTGAAGATACAATGGATCTATTTTGATCCCTCAGAGGGCTCTTAGACCTAGGTCTATGCTCATGTCTTGCTCAATGTGCTCTATCCTGATCATGAACAGGAGGTAGGCGATCAATGATGGTTCGCATCATTTGCCTCATGTCAACCTCCTTCGAGTCAGCATGCTCCTCTCTATAGTTCTCTTCCTGATGCTCACTGACATGCTCTTCCCTATTCTCTTCCTAAATGAGGCTCTCGTGGATAGACTCATGAACACTAATACCTCTGCCTCGTCCACGGCCTCTGCCACGGCCAAGGCTACGGCCTCTAACAGAAGATCTCATCCCAGATACCATCCTACAATAATATCTAAGACACAAGATGCTAAAATAACCATGAAACATACTACTGAAACACATAGATAAAAGACACATGTTTTGCAAACAAGATAGTTTCAATTTTCAGTTTACCTATAATTTCAGTTTAAGTATAATTTTAGTTTTGAAGTCTAAGTGTTGAAGTATGAAAAATAGGTAACTAATAGTTTACATAATGTTTCAGTTCAACTAGTTTCAAGTTTAAGTTTGAAAGAGATACACATGATAGTTTAAAGTTTTTTTTTTTTTTTTTTCATTTTTGTTCAACTAGTTAACACTAGTGGTGTTCCAATATACCCAGAGCTCCCAATGTAGAAACTCGGGCTCTGATACCAGATGTAATGCTCCGCCAAGGGATCCAAAAGAATTAACCAAAAGTTTCACTAAGTTTGCTAAACATTTTCTTTTTTAAAAAGTAAGAAAGTATAACATACACATCAAACACATAGTAGTGGAAGCAATAACATGTAATCATCGACAAACATACATTGCAAGTTACATTTCTTAAGGATCCCAAGATGTTGAGTCATGTTTAAATTTAATAAATTCTAAGTCTAACAATTACCACATACATATGAAAGAATAATCAGAAAGTCCCATGTCCATAATATATATTTCATCTGAATGCCTCTTGGCAAATTAATTCGGAATGCTCAATCATCCATTGTACAAGTCACAGGGTATGAACGGCTTAAAAGAATATACATACATAAAAATAGAAATGCATCAACCTCCATGAATCCATGTTACAAAGTACAATAAAAATATATGAAACTATTCACCATACATGATACATCCATACATCCATAATGATAAAACATCTATCATAAAAATCTAACCATCCATCATAATAAACCAATAACATAGTGAAGGTAAATGCCAACCAAGAAAACTCTAGTCACGGTGATCACAGAATGGATCTAAATGGTAAGAGTAAAAAGCACTACCACCCGACCGCGTGAAACCTAAATGGTCCACTCTCACTGTGCTGAGGAGATAGTCTCAAGTCCCAGATAAGGTATCAAAACATAAAACACAAGTACTCTCTAAGTCTGAAAATCCTAAAAGTATGCTAACTCCAGGGGTTCCTAAAAAGATCGACATCTAAACCCAGAGGCACCACAAAGACACGTAAGAAACCTAATATGCAAGCAGGAAAGTGTCATCGCAAAAGTCACATAGAAGTTACCCAAGCAATCCCTTAGGAATCTCGGGTCCCTACTGATCCCTGCGGCCACTAGTATCCTCTCGTACTGATGAGGCATACTGTGGAATGCAAGGTCGTAACCAAGCATTCTCTCTACCCCATCCTAGTATGTATTAGCACTCAAGGCATGGGAGAGAACATACAATTATCTTGTTAGGTTCATTTTCTCTCATTTAGTGTAAATGTTTTCACTTATTAAAACAACTTACAATGGGTTACTCCAGGCAGCCTCTTAGGGCCCTGATCCCCATTGCAAGCCACTTCCCAACTCTACACATAGATAACCTAACCTAGGCTCATGAAATCACAAATCAAGAATCATAGTAAAATCACCTCAGTCCTATACAAGCAACTGAAAAACATCATAAAAGATAAGCCACAAAGTTACATCATTTCTTCATGAGCAACAGATAAGCATCAAATAATAATCATATGATCACGACAGTTCTCTATCAGCAACTGAAGGCATCAATGATAAATCACAAAATCCAATGGTTCTCCAATGAGCAACCAGAAAGTATCTCAATAGTAAATTACAATACTGATCGAAGACTCCAAAATGGTCAAGTCAAAACATAACATCATCAAGAACATAACCAACACTTCAGTCCTCTCAAGCGATTGAAAAGCAATCCAAGTATAACTGATCGAGACTCAAAAATGGTTATCAAATATAACTGATTGAGACTCGAAAATGGTTAAGTCAGGTATCTTAAATACATACATCTCAGCTTCACACAAGGAAACTGGAAAGCAATAACAAACAGTAAATACAATCATGTCATAGAGCACTTCATCACATTACCATGGTCGGGTTAAGAAAGATCGAGACCAAATCATCATGACATCACATTCACAACCCCGAGCCTCTGGTAACAACCTAAACTGGTCAACACTAAACCAACCCCATAACACTCAAATATAAACAATATATAGAAAACATCATAGTCTCACAATTGGTTTTGATTAGAAAACATACAGTTGAGTTAAACAATAAGGTTTCAGTTTCAGTGTTGTCAAACCTAAATAAGATTAATTAATGATACATAAAGAATCATATGATATTTATTAATAATTTATTTATTTATAAAATTATTAATAAATAATAAAAGTCCAATATAATTTAAAATTTAATAAATTTTAAATTAACTAATAATAATATTAAATAAAATAATTATATTTAAAACAATTTTTTTAAAAATGATTTAAAAAAAAAAGAAATCGTAATACTTTAAAAAGAAACGGTGTTTTTTAAGGCCTGTCGGCCTGTCGTCCACTTGCGGCCGCAGGTGTTACTGCTGCTGTGCAGGAGTACCACCTGTCGCGGCAGCGTGGGGAAGGGTGTGGGGCGTGGGAAGTGGTGGCCCCGCCCCACCCCAAATATATATTATTTAAAAAAAAAAAAAATTTAATATTAAAAAAAATCTCTAATTTCGTTTTTAATAAATGTATAAAATAAATTAATTTTATTAAAATAATATATATATATATATATAATAAATAATGTTTATTTTAAAATTAATTTTATTTAATTTTTATTAAGACAATATCCTCCAAGGAAAATATATATATATATAATATATATATATATATATATAATATATATATATATATATATTAAAAAAAATAGAACTTTCAATTTTACATTCAAAACCCTTACTCAATTAAATCTTAATTTCTTAATCTAGAAAACAAGGGTCCTAATAACTCTTCCAGTCTCCATGAATATAGAAATTATTGATGAACAATTAATGAATTCACAATATTGAAAGGTTAAAACTTTCATCACAGAGAAATCAGATTTACAAACCTCAGACACAAAGAAGATAGGAAAGGATAATTGCGTAATAAATTGATAATCAATAACACAAGACCCTACCTGATCCTGATGCTATTATGCAATCTCCAGGAACTGTAAGAAAATTCGCTCCTCTCAATAACCTTCCTCTGGAAAAAATTTTTGGTATCAGTCTTCTGAAATTCGCTTCCAAAAATTGTCTCCCAAAAATTCCGTCCAAAATTTGTGTCCCCCAAGAGTGAACCCCCAAAGTTGTGATAAGCAATTTTCTCCTCAAACCGGAGAACTAATTGTGCATTCACCCAAGAAGACTCTTTGCACAACAGAGTTAACTCCCAATTAACCTTTCTTATTTTTTCTTTTATTTTGCATTCAACTTTCATGCACATTAAGTTGATTTATTAAATAACTTTATTTAATATTCTACTTGACTTCTATTTTAAATTAATTTATTACTTTAATCTCATGTGCACTTTGTGAAATTAAAATAACATTATTAATTTCTATTATTTAATCTTTTAATTTAATTCTCATATTTAAACTCATGCTTAGATCATGCGATCTAGAATTCTTAATAATTTTATATATTTCAACTTTTAATTTATTTTAGAACTTAATTGATAACATATTTAATTAATTTAAATAACAATAATATTTAGCATTTATTTAAAAATGAACTCCAAATATATTATTATTAAATTAAATAAATATTATCCTGTTCTAAATTTATCTTTGAACTTTAATTTCCAAATTTAATTCTTTTATTTAATTAATTTCTAAATTAACTAAATATTAAAGATATCATATTAATTCTCCATAAAATTAAATCATTAATTAATCTTTTTAAATTAGAATTAATTAATAGAAAACACATCAAGGACTCATATAACAACATACAAAAACCCTACATAGAAAAACACATACTAAATCAAAACATAAAGGGTTATAATCTCAAAATTACATCATTTGATACATTCGAAGGGTACTTAACTCAGATACTTGTCTTAATTATCAATTAGGACAATAGGCTAAAGGGTTTAGGATTTGGACTTAAGAGTTTATCTCCCCTCGCTTACCATTGAGACAATGCGATAGGGTATGCTCATCCTGGCAATTTAGGGAAGTCGATACCCGATACCTACAACTTGCATAAAAATCCACACATGAACAAATGCAATATTCTAAGCTAAACAAACAATGGCAAGAAGTGGTGCATCGTGTAGATTCCGAATAGCAGGTGACTACAACTCTCTTCTTTAACCACATTAGAAACACCATACACAAATAAAACAAACATGCACACCATACATATGCAGTATGGGGTAAGTATCCATAAGGAGCACATGGAAAAATAAACCATCTAACTCAACATCGATAACTGAAAACATTGAATAATCATCATACATGCATGAAATATAGAGTACCAAGTAATCTCATCATATAATAAACTGAGTGTAAAACAACATCTGATAATCTCTAAAATAATAATACTAATCATCAAACATAAATTGGCCTAAAAGAGTTTGGCAATGATGACAGAAATGCGGCTTAGGGGCAGGCACTACACCAGATTTAACTACGATTGACTTGAGTTGACTAGTTTCAAAAAGAATTTTAAAATAATTAAATGAAATTATTTAATTAAACAGAGTACTTACTTCTAATTAATTAAACAAAGTTATTTAATTAAATGAGAAGCCATTCCTAATTAATTAAATGAAGTTATTTAATTAAATAAAAAAAGTGTCTCTAATTAACTAAAGATTATTTAATTAAATAAAAAAAGTAATTATGAGAGTATATCTTATTTTATTAAATTAAATATCTCAACAAAATCTCTTTTTAGTTCAAAACGAGAAATTTCTAATTCACTATTGATCAAAAATGAGTTAAATCAGTTAACTCCATTTTCTACTCAAATTGAATCAGTTAACTCCTTATTTTACTCAAATTAAATCTGTTAACTCCCTTTAATTTGGAAATCTCCCCTTATGACTGAACTTCACCTTTAATCCTGACCGTTGATTAAAATCGATCTCAACCGTTCACAAATTCCAGAAAAGTCTATTTAAGAGACCCTCATCACTTTGTTTTGAAAGGTTGAATGAGAATTTGCAATAAATTGTTGCTGAAATTCATACTCACATTTGCTCATATTCAAATACGCAAAGATCAAGTTTGACCAAAAGTTGACCAGATTTAACCATGGTTGACTTGAGTTGA
The DNA here is from genome assembly GCA_028749045.1 of Cupressus sempervirens. Taxonomy (NCBI): domain Eukaryota; kingdom Viridiplantae; phylum Streptophyta; class Pinopsida; order Cupressales; family Cupressaceae; genus Cupressus; species Cupressus sempervirens. The sequence goes on from CM053783.1 coordinate 117,340,846, forward strand.
GTAGTTTCGAAAAGAATTTTGAAATAATTAAATGTAATTATTTAATTAAATGGAGTACTTACTTCTAATTAATTAACCAAATTTATTCAATTAAATGAGAAGCCATTCCTAATTAATTAAATGAAGCTATTTAATTAAATAAGAAAAGTGTCTCTAATTAATTAAAGATTATTTAATTAAATAGAAAAAGTAATTATGAGAGCATATCTCATTTTATTAAATTAAATATCTCAACAAAATCTCTCTTTAGTTCAAAAAGGGAAATTTGTAGTACACTATTGATAAAAAATGAGTTAAATCAGTTAAATCCTTTCTCTACTCAAATTCAATCAGTTAACTCCTTATTTTACTCAAATTAAATCTGTTAACTCTTTTTAATTTGGAAATCTCCCTTTATGACTGAACTTCAACTTTAATCCTGACCGTTGATTGAAATTGATCTCAACCGTTGATGAATTCCAGGAAAGTCTATTTAAGAGACCCTCATCTCTTCGTTTTGAAAGGTTGAATGAGAATTTGCATCGAATTGTTGTTGGAATTCATACTCACATTTTCTCATATTCACATACGCAAAGATCAAGTTTGACCAAAAGTTGACCAAATTTAACCACGGTTGACTTGAGTTGAGTAGTTTCGAAAAGAATTTTGAAATAATTAAATGAAATTATTTAATTAAATTGAGTACTTACCTCTAATTAATTAAACAAAGCTATTTAATTAAATGAGAAGCCATTCCTAATTAATTAAATGAAGTTATTTAATTAAATAAGAAAAGTGTCTCTAATTAATTAAAGATTATTTAATTAAATAGAAAAAGTAATTATGAGAGCATATCTCATTTTATTAAATTAAATATCTCAACAAAATCTCTCTTCAGTTCAAAAAGGGAAATTTTCAGTTCACTATTGATCAAATATGAGTTAAATTAGTTAACTCCTTTTTCTACTCAAATTGAATCAGTTAACTCTTTATTTTACTCAAATAAAATCTCTTAACACCCTTTAATTTGAAAATCTCCCTTTATGACTGAACTTCACCTTTAATCCTGACCGTTGATTCAAATCGATCTCAACCGTTGACGAATTCCAAAAAAGTCTATTTAAGAGACCCTCATCTCTTCGTTGAATGAGAATTTTTATTGAATTGTTGCAAGAATTCATACTTACATTTGCTCATATTCACATATGCAAAGATCAAGTTTGACCAAAAGTTGACTAGATTTAACCACGGTTGACTTGAGTTGACTAGTTTCGAAAAGAATTTAGAAATAATTAAGCAAAATTATTTAATTAAATGAAGTACTTACTTCTAATTAATTAAACAAAGTTATTTAATTAAATGAGAAGCCATTCCTAAATAGTTAAATGAAGTTATTTAATTAAATAAGAAAAGCGTCTCTAATTAATTAAAGATTATTTAATTAAATAGAAAAAGTAATTATGATAGCATATATCATTTTATTAAATTAAATATCTCAACAAAATCTCTCTTCAGGAAAGTCTATTTAAGAGACCCTCATCTCTTTGTTTTGAAAGGTTGAATGAAAATTTGCATCGAATTGTTGCTGGAATTCATACTCACATTTGCTCATATTCACATACGCAAAGATAAAGTTTGAGTAAAGTTGACCAGATTTAAATACGGTTGACTTGAGTTGACTAGTTTTGAAAAGAATTTTAAAATAATTAAATGGAATTATTTAATTAAATGGACTACTTACTTCTAATTAATTAAATAAAGTTATTTAATTAAATAAGAAGCCATTCTTAATTAATTAAATGAAGTTATTTAATTAAATAAGAAAAGTATCTCTAATTAATTAAAGATTATTTAATTAAATAGAAAAAGTAATTATGATAGCATATCTCATTTTGTTAAATTAAATATCTCAACAAAATCTCTCTTCAGCTCAAAAAGGGAAATATCTAGTTCACTATTGACAAAAAATGAGTTAAATACGTTAACTCCTTTTTCTGCTCAAATTGAATCAGTTAACTCTTTATTTTACTCAAATTAAATCTATTAACTCCCTTTAATTTGGATATCTCCCTTTATGACTGAACTTCACCTTTAATCTTGACCATTGATTGAAATCGTTCTCAACCGTTAATGAATTCAAAGAAAGTCTATTTAAGAGACCCTCATCTCTTCATTTTGAAAAGTTGAATGAGAATTTGCATTGAATTGTTGTTGGAATTCATACTAACATTTGCTCATCTTCAGATACAGAAAGATCAAGTTTGGCATAAAGTTGACCAGATTTAACCACGGTTGACTTGAGTTGACTAGTTTTGAAAAAAAATTGAAATAATTAAATGAAATTATTTAATTAAATAGAGTTCTTGCTTCTAATTAATTAAACAAAGTTGTTTAATTAAATGAGAAGCCATTTCTAATTAATTAAATGAAGTTATTTAATTAAATAAAAAAAGTGTCTCTAATTAACTAAAGATTATTTAATTAAATAGAAAAAGTAATTATGAGAGCATATCTCATTTTATTAAATTAAATATCTCAAAAAAATCTCTTTTAAGTTCAAAAAAGGAAATTTTCAGTTCACTATTGATCAAAAATGAGTTAAATCAGTTAACTCCTTTTTCTACTCAAATTGAATAAGTTAACTCATTATTTTACTCAAATTAAATTTGTCAACTCCCTTTAATTTGGAAATCTCCCTTTATGACTAAACTTCACCTTTAATCTTGAACATTGATTGAAATCGATCTCAACCTTTGATGAATTCTAGGAAAGTCTATTTAAGACACCCTAATCTCTTCGTTTTGAAAGGTTGAATGAGAATTTACATCGAATTGTTGCTGAAATTCATACTCACATTTGCTCATATTCACATACGCCAAGATCAAGTTTGACCAATAGTTTACCAAATTAAAACACAGTTGACTGGAGTTGACTAGTTTCAAAAAAAAAATTGTAATAATTAAAAAAAATTATTTAATTAAATGGAGTACTTGCTTCTAATTAATTAAACAAAGCTGTTTAATTAAATGAGAAGCCATTCCTAATGAATTAAATGAATTTATTTAAATAAATAAGAAAAGTGTCTCTAATTAACTAAAAATCATTTAATTAAATAGAAAAAGTAATTATGAGAGCATATCCCATTTTATTAAATTAAATATATCGACAAAATCTCTCTTTAGTTCAAAAAGAGAAATTTTCAGTTCACTATTGATCAAAAATGAGTTAAATGAGTTAACTCCTTTTTCTACTCAAATTGAATCTGTTAACTCCTTATTTTACTCAAATTAAATTTGTTAACTCCCTTTAATTTAGAAATCTCGCTTTATGACTGAGCTTCACCTTTAATCCTGACTGTTGATTGAAATCGATCTCAACCGTTGTTGAATTCCAGGAGAGTCTATTTAAGAGACCCTCATTTCTTCATTTTGAAAGGTTGACTAAGAATTTACATCGAATTGTTGCTGGAATTTATACTCACAGTTGCTCATATTCACATACGCAAAGATCAAGTTTGACTAAAAGTTGACCAGATTTAACCGCGGTTGACTTAAGTTGACTAGTTTCGAAATGAATTTTGATATAATTAAATGAAATTATTTAATTAAATGGAGTACTTACTTCTAATTAATTAAACAAAGTTATTTAATTAAATGAGAAGCCATTCTTAATTAAATAAATGAAGATATTTAATGAAATAAGAAAAGTGTCTCTAATTAATTAAAGATTATTTAATTAAATAGAAAAAGTAATTATGAGAGCATGTCTCATTTCATTAAATTAAATACCTCAACAAAATCTCTCTTCCGTTTAAAAAGGAAAATTTCTAGTTCACTATTAATAAAAAATGAGTTAAATTAGTTAACTCCTTTTTCTACTAAAATTGAATCAGTTAACTCTTTATTTTACTCAAATTAATTATGTTAACTACCTTTAATTAGAAAATCTCCCTTTATGATTGAACTTCACTTTTAATCCTGACCATTGATTGAAATCAATCTCAACCATTGATGAATTTCAGGAGTACTTACTTCTAATTAATTAAGTAGAGTTATTTAATTAAATGAGAAGCCATTCCTAATTAATTAAATGAAGTTATTTAATTAAATAAGAAAAGTGTCTCTAATTAATTAAATATTATTTAATTAAATAGAAAAATTAACTATTAGAGCATATCTCATTTTATCAAATTAAATACCTCAATAAAATTTCTCTTCAGTTCAAAAAGGGAAATTTCCAGTTCACTATTGATAAAAAATGAGTTAAATGAGTTAACTCCCTTTTCTACTCAAATTGAATCAGTTATCTATTTATTTTACTCAAATTAAATTTGTTAACTCCCTTTAATTTGGAAGTCTCCCTTTATGACTGAACTTCACATTTAATCCTGACCGTTGATTGATATCGATCTCAACCGTTGATGAATTCTAAGAAAGTCTATTTAAGAGACCCTCATCTCATGATTTTGAAAGGTTGAATGAGAATTTGCATCAAATTGTTGCTGAAATTCATACTCACATTTTCTCATATTCACATACGCAAAAATCAAGTTTGATCAAAAGTTGACCAGATTTAACCACGGTTGACTTGAGTTGACTAGTTTTGAAAAGAATTTTGAAATAATTAAATGAAATTATTTAATTAAATGAAGTACTTACTTCTAATTAATTAAACAAAGTTATTTAATTAAATGAGAAGCCATTCCTAATTAATTAAATGAAGTTATTTATTTAAATAAGAAAAGTGTCTCTAATTAATTAAAGATTATTTAATTAAAAAGAAAAATTAATTATAAAAGCATATCTCATTTTAGTAAATTAAATATCACGACAAAATATCTCTTCAGTTCAAAAAGGGAAATTTCCAGTTCACTATTGATCGAAAATAAGTTAAATTAGTTAACTCATTTTTCTACTCAAATTGAATTAGTTAACTCCTTATTTTACTCAAATTAAATCTGTTAACTCCTTTTAATTTGGATATCTCCATTTATGACTGAACTTCAGTTTTAATCCTGACCGTTGATTGAAATCGATATCAACTGTTGATGAATTCTAAGAAAGTCTATTTAAGGGACCCTCATCTCTTCATTTTGAAATGTTGAATGAGAATTTGCATCAAATTGTTGCTAGAATTCATACTCACATTTTCTCATATTCACATACACAAAGATCAAGTTTGACCAAAAATTGACGAGATTTAACCATGGTTGACTTGAGTTGACTAGTTTTGAAAAGAATTTTGAAATAATTAAATAAAATTATTTAATGAAACGGAGTACTTACTTCTAATTAATTAAACAAAGTTATTTAATTAAATGAGAAGCCATTCTTAATTAATTAAATGAAGTTATTTAATTAAATAAAAAAAGTATCTCCAATTAATTAAAGATTATTTAATTAAATAGAAAAAGTAATTATGAGAGCATATCTCATTTTATTAAATTAAATATCTCAACAAAATCTCTCTTTAGTTCAAAAAGGGAAATTTCTAGTTTACTATCGATCAAAAATGAGGTAAATGAGTTATCTCTTTTTTCTACTCAAATTGAATCAGTTAACTCCTTATTTTAATGAAATTAAATCTGTTAACTCCCTTTAATTTGGATATCTCTCTTTATGACTGAACTTCACCTTTAATCTTGACCGTTGATTGAAATCATTCTCAACCGTTGATGTATTTTAGGAAAGTCTATTTAAGAGACCCTCATCTCTTCATTTTGAAAGGTTGAATGAGAATTTTTATCGAATTGTTGTTGGAATTCATACTCACATTTGCTCATATTCACATACGCAAACATCAAGTTTGACCAAAAGTTGACCAAATTTAACCACGGTTGACTTGAGTTGACTAATTTTGAAAAAAAATTTGAAATAATTAAATAAAATTATTTAATTAAAAAGAGTACTTGCTTATAATTAATTATACAAAGTTTTTTAATTAAATGAGAAGCCATTCCTAATTAATTAAATGAAGTTATTTAATTAAATAAGAAAAGTGTCTCTAATTAACTAAAGATAATTGCCAATAGTGGCATGTTGTGATGCTTAAGTTGTTGTGTTGTTATCTTTGCCATCAAGGTTCAAATCTCATGGGGATGAGGTCCCCCGTTTGTGGCCTCACTGGTTCATAGCTCCAGGTCAAAGCGTTTACCCCTCTTTAAAAAAATAAAAAATAAATAAAGATTATTCAATTAAATAGAAAAAGTAATTATGAGAGCATATCTCATTTTATTAAATTAAATATCTCAACAAAATCCCTCTTCAGTTCAAAAAGAGAAATTTCCAGTTCACTATTGATCAAAAATTAGTTAAACGAGTTAACTCCTTTTTCTACTCAAATTGAATAAGTTAACTCGTTATTTTACTCAAATTAAATCTGTTAACTCTCTTTAATTTGGAAATCTCTCTTTATGACTGAACTTCACCTTTAATCCTGACCATTGATTGATATCGATCTCAACCGTTGATGAATTCTAAGAAAGTCTATTTAAGAGACCCTCATCTCATGATTTTGAAAGGTTGAATGAGAATTTGCATCAAATTGTTGCTGAAATTCATACTCACATTTTCTCATATTCACATACGTAAAAATCAAGTTTGATCAAAAGTTGACCAGATTTAACCACGGTTGACTTGAGTTGACTAGTTTCGAAAAGAATTTTGAAATAATTAAATGAAATTATTTAATTAAATGAAGTACTTACTTCTAATTAATTAAACAAAGTTATTTAATTAAATGAGAAGCCATTCCTAATTAATTAAATGAAGTTATTTATTTAAATAAGAAAAGTGTCTCTAATTAATTAAAGATTATTTAATTAAATAGAAAAATTAATTATAAAAGCATATCTAATTTTATTAAATTAAATATCACGACAAAATATCTCTTCAGTTCAAAAAGGGAAATTTCCAGTTCACTATTGATCGAAAATGAGTTAAATTAGTTAACTCATTTTTCTACTCAAATTGAATCAGTTAACTCCTTATTTTACTCAAATTAAATCTGTTAACTCCTTTTAATTTGGATATCTCCCTTTATGACTGAACTTCAGCTTTAATCCTGACCGTTGATTGAAATCGATCTCAACTGTTGATGAATTCTAGGAAAGTCTATTTAAGGGACCCTCATCTCTTCATTTTGAAATGTTGAATGAGAATTTGCATCAAATTGTTGCTAGAATTCAGACTCACATTTGCTCATATTCACATACACAAAGATCAAGTTCGACCAAAAATTGACGAGATTTAACCACGGTTGACTTGAGTTGACTAGTTTTGAAAAAAAAATTGAAATAATTAAACAAAATTATTTAATGAAACGGAGTACTTACTTCTAATTAATTAAACAAAAATTATTTAATTAAATGAGAAGCCATTCTTAATTAATTAAATGAAGTTATTTAATTAAATAAAAAAAGTATCTCCAATTAATTAAAGATTATTTAATTAAATAGAAAAAGTAATTATGAGAGCATATCTCATTTTATTAAATTAAATATCTCAACAAAATCTCTCTTTAGTTCAAAAAGGGAAATTTCTAGTTTACTATCGATCAAAAATGAGGTAAATGAGTTATCTCTTTTTTCTACTCAAATTGAATCAGTTAACTCCTTATTTTAATGAAATTAAATCTATTAACTCCCTTTAATTTGGATATCTCTCTTTATGACTGAACTTCACCTTTAATCCTGACCGTTGATTGAAATCATTCTCAACCGTTGATGTATTTTAGGAAAGTCTATTTAAGAGACCCTCATCTCTTCATTTTGAAAGGTTGAATGAGAATTTTTATCGAATTGTTGTTGGAATTCATACTCACATTTGCTCATATTCACATACGCAAACATCAAGTTTGACCAAAAGTTGACCAAATTTAACCACGTTTGACTTGAGTTGACTAGTTTTGAAAAGAATTTTGAAATAATTAAACAAAATTATTTAATTAAAAAGAGTACTTGCTTATAATTAATTATACAAAGTTTTTTAATTAAATGAGAAGCCATTCCTAATTAATTAAATGAAGTTATTTAATTAAATAAGAAAAGTGTCTCTAATTAACTAAAGATAATTGCCAATAGTGGCATGTTGTGATGCTTAAGTTGTTGTGTTGTTATCTTTGCCATCAAGGTTCAAATCTCATGGGGATGAGGTCCCCCGTTTGTGGCCTCACTGGTTCATAGCTCCAGGTCAAAGCGTTTACCCCTATTTAAAAAAATAAAAAATAAATAAAGATTATTCAATTAAATAGAAAAAGTAATTATGAGAGCATATCTCATTTTATTAAATAAAATATCTCAACAAAATCCCTCTTCAGTTTAAAAAGAGAAATTTCCAGTTCACTATTGATCAAAAATTAGTTAAACGAGTTAACTCCTTTTTCTACTCAAATTGAATAAGTTAACTCGTTATTTTACTCAAATTAAATCTGTTAACTCTCTTTAATTTGGAAATCTCTCTTTATGACTGAACTTCACCTTTAATCCTGACCGTTGATTGATATCGATCTCGACCGTTGATGAATTCTAAGAAAGTCTATTTAAGAGACCCTCATCTCATGATTTTGAAAGGTTGAATGAGAATTTGCATCAAATATTTTCTGGAATTCATACTCACATTTGCTCATATTCACATACGCAAATATACAGTTTGACCAAAAGTTGACCAAATTTAACCACGGTTGACTGGAGTTGACTAGTTTTGAAAAGAATTTTGAAATAATTAAACATAATTATTTAATTAAATGGAGTACTTGCTTCTAATTAATTAAATAAAGTTGTTTAATTAAATGAGAAGCCATTCCTAATGAATTAAATGAACTTTTTTAATTAAATAAGAAAATTGTCTCTAATTAACTAAAGATTATTTAATTAAATAGAGTAAAATGAGTAAAATGAGTTAACTCCATTTTCTACTCAAATTGAATCAGTTAACTCCTTATTTTACTACAATTAAATCTATTAACTCCCTTTAATTTGGAAATCTCCCTTTATGACTGCACTTCACCTTTAATTCTGACCATTGATTGAAATCGATCTAAACTTTTAATGAATTCAAGGAAAGTCTATTTAAAAGACCCTCATCTCTTCATTTTGAAAGGTTGAATGAGAATTTGCAACAAATTGTTTGTGGAATTCATACTCACATTTTCTCATATTCACATACGCAAAGATCCAGTTTGACCAAAAGTTGACCAAATTTAACCACAGTTGACTTGAGTTGACTAGCTTCAAAAAGAATTTTGAAATAATTAAACAAAATTATTTAATTAATTTTGAGTACTTACTTCTAATTAATTAAACAAAGTTATTTAATTAAATGAGAAGCCATTCCTAATTAATTAAATGAAGTTATTTAATTAAATAAGAAAAGTGTCTGTAATTAATTAAAGATTATTTAATTAAATAGAAAAAGAAATTATAAGATCATATATCATTTTATTAAATTAAATATCTTAACAAAATCTCTCTTCAGTTCAAAAAGGGAAATTTCCAGTTCACTATTGACCAAAAATCAGTTAAATTAGTTAACTCCTTTTTCTACTCAAATTGAATCAGTTAACTCTTTATTTTACTCAAATTAAATCTATTAGCTCCCTTTAATTTGGAAATCTCCCTTTATGACTGAACTTCACCTTTAATCCTGACCGTTGATTGAAATCGATCTCAACCGTTGATAAATTTCAAGAAAGTCTCTTTAAGAGACCCTCATCTCTTCGTTTTGAAAGGTTGAATGAAAATTTGCATCGAATTGTTGCTGGAATTCATACTCACATTTGCTCATATTCACATACACAAAGATCAAGTTTGACGAAAAGTTGACCAGATTTAACCACGGTTGACTTGAGTTGACTAGTTTCAAAAAAAATTTTGAAATAATTAAATGAAATTATTTAACTAAATGGACTACTTACTTCTAATTAATTAAAAAAAGTTATTTAATTAAATCAGAAGCCATTCCTAACTAATTAAATGAAGTTGTTTAATTAAAGATTATTTAATTAAATAGAAAAAGTAATTATGAGAGCATATCTCATTTTATTAAATTAAATATCTTAACAAAATCTCTCTTCATTTCAAAAAGGGAAATTTTCAGTTCACTATTGATAAAAAATGAGTTAAATCAGTTAACGCCTTTTTTTACTCGAATTGAATCAGTTAACTACGTATTTTACTCAAATTAAATCTGTTAACTCTCTTTAATTTGGAAATCTCCCTTTATGACTGCACTTCACCTTTAATTCTGACCATTGATTGAAACCGATCTAAACTTTTGATGAATTCAAGGAAAGTCTATTTAAAAGACCCTCATCTCTTCATTTTGAAAGGTTGAATGAGAATTTGCATCAAATTGTTTGTGGAATTCATACTCACATTTTCTCATATTCACATACGCAAAGATCCAGTTTGACCAAAAGTTGACCAAATTTAACCACAGTTGACTTGAGTTGACTAGTCTCAAAAAGAATTTTGAAATAATTAAACAAAATTATTTAATTAAATGGAGTACTTACTTCTAATTAATTAAACAAAGTTATTTAATTAAATGAGAAGCCATTCCTAATTAATTAAATGAAGTTATTTAATTAAATAAGAAAAGTGTCTCTAATTAATTAAAGATTATTTAATTAAATAGAAAAAGTAATTATAAGAGCATATATCATTTTATTAAATTAAATATCTTAACAAAATCTCTCTTCAGTTCAAAAAGAGAAATTTCCAGTTCACTAATAATCAAAAATCAGTTAAATTAGTTAACTCCTTTTTCTACTCAAATTGAATCAGTTAACTCTTTATTTTACTCAAATTAAATCTATTAGCTCCCTTTAATTTGGAAATCTCCCTTTATGACTAAACTTCACCTTTAGTCCTGACCGTTGATTGAAATCGATCTCAACTGTTGATGAATTTCAAGAAAGTCTATTTAAGAGACCCTCATCTCTTCATTTTGAAATGTTGAATGAGAATTTGCATCGAATTGATGCTGAAATTCATACTCACATTTTCTCATATTCACATACTCAAAAATCAAGTTTGACCAAAAGTTGACCAAATTTAACCGCAGTTGACTTGAGTTGACTAGTTTCAAAAAGTATTTTGAAATAATTAAACGAAATTATTTAATTAAATGGAGTACTTCAAATTAATTAAACAAAGTTATTTAATTAAATGAGAAGCCATTCCTAACTAATTAAATGAAGTTATTTAATTAAATAAGAAAAGTGTCTCTAATTAATTAAAGATTATTTAATTAAATAGGAAAAGTAATTATGAGAGCATATCTCATTTTATTAAATTAAATATCTCAACAAAATCTCTCTTCAGTTCAAAAATAGAAATTTTCAGTTCACTGTTGATAAAAAATGAGTTAAATCAGTTAACTCCTTTTTCTACTCAAATTGAATCTGTTAACTCCTTATTTTACTCAAATTAAATCGATTAACTCTCTTTAATTTGGAAATATTCCTTTACGACTGAACTTCTCCTTTAATCCTGACCGTTGATTGAAATCGATCTCAACTGTTGATGATATCTAGGAAAGTTTATTTAAGAGACCCTAATCTCTTCATTTTGAAAGGTTGAATGAGAATTTGCATCGAATTGTTGCTGGAATTCGTACTCACATTTGCTCATATTCACATACGCAAATATCAAGTTTGACCAAAAGTTGACCAAATTTAAACATGACTGACTTGAGTTGACTACTTTCAAAAAAAAAATTAAAATAATTAAACGAAATTATTTAATTAAATGGAGTACTTACTTCTAATTAATTAAACAAAGTTATTTAATTAAATAAGAAAAGTGTCTCTAATTAATTGAAGATTATTTAATTAAATAGAAAAAGTAATTATGAGAGCATATCTCATTTTATTAAATTAAATATCTCAACAAAATCTCTCTTCAGTTCAAAAAGGGAAATTTTCAGTTCATTATTGATAAAAAATGAGTTAAATTAGTTAACTCCTTTTTTCACTCAAATTGAATCAGTTAACTCTGTATTTTACTCAAATTAAATCAGTTAACTCCCTTTAATTTGGAAATCTCCCTTTATTACTGAACTTCACCTTTAATCCTGACAGTTGATTGAAATTGATCTTAATCGTTGATGAATTCTAGAAAAGTCTATTTAAGAGACCCTCATCTCTTCATTTTGAAAGCTTGAATGATAATTTGCATCGAATTGTTGATGGAATTCATACTCACATTTGCTCATATTCACATACGTAAAGAGCAAGTTTGACCAAAAGTTGACCAGATTTAACCACGGTTCACTTGAGTTGACTAGTTTCAAATTTTTTTTTTGAAATAATTATACAAAATTATTTAATTAAATGGATAACTTAATTCTAATTAATTAAACAAAGTTATTTAATTAAATGAGAAGCCATTCCGAACTAACTAAATGAAGTTATTTAATTAAATAAGAAAAGTGTCTCTAATTAATTAAAGATAATTTAATTAAATAGATAAAAAAAATTATCAAAGCATATCTCATTTTATTAAATTAAATATCTCAACAAAATCTCTCTTTAGTTCAAAAAGGGAAATTTTCAATTCACTATTGATAAAAAATGAGTTAAATGACTTAGCTCCTTTTTCTACTCAAATTGAATCAGTTAATTCCTTATTTTACTCAAGTTAAATCTGTTAGCTCCCTTTAATTTGGAAATCTCCCTTTCTGATTGAACTTCACCTTTAGTCCTGACCGTTGATTGAAATCGATCTCAACCGTTGATGAATTCGAGGAAAGTCTATTTAAGAGACCCTCATTTGTTTATTTTGAAAGGTTGAATGAGAATTTGCACCGAATTGATGCTAGAATTCATACTCACATTTGCTCATATTCACATACGCAAAGATCAAGTTTGTCCAAAAGTTGACCAGATTTAACCATGGTTGACTTGAGTTGACTAGTTTCGAAAAGAATTTTGAAATAATTAAACAAAATTATTTAATTAAATGGAGTACTTACTTCAAATTAATTTAAAAAAGTTATTTAATTAAATGAAAAGCCATTCCTAATTAATTTAAGGAAGTTATTTAATTAAATAAGAAAAGTGTCTCTAATTACTTAAAGATTATTTAATTAAATAGAAAAAGTAATTATGAGAGCATATCTCATATTATTAAATTAAATATCTCAACAAAATCTCTCTTCAGTTCAAAAAAGGGAAATTTCTAGTTCACTATTGATCAAAAATGAGTTTAATCAGTTAACTTCTTTTTTTACTCAAATTGAATCAGTAACTCCTTATTTTACTCAAATTAAATCTGTTAACTCTCTTTAATTTGGAAATCTCCCTTTATGACTAAACTTCACCTTTAATCCTGACTGTTGATTGAAATCGATCTCAACCGTTGATGAATTTCAGGAAAGTCTATTTAAGAGACCCTAATCTCTTCATTTTGAAAGGTTGAATGAGAATTTGCATCGAATTGTTGTTGGAATTCGTACTCACATTTACTCATATTCACATACGCAAATATCAAGTTTCACCAAAACTTGACCAGATTTAACCACGGTTGACTTGATTTGACTATTTTTGAATAGAATTTTGAAATAATTAAACAAAATTATTTAATTAAATGTAGTACTAACTTCTAATTAATTAAACAAAGTTATTTAATTAAATGAGAAGCCATTCCTAACTAATTAAATGAAGTTATTTAATTAAATAAGAAAAGTGTCTCTAATTAATTAAAGATTATTTAATTAAATAAAAAAAGTAATTATGAGAGCATATCTCATTTTATTAAATTAAATATCTCAACAAAATCTCTCTTCAGTTCAAAAAGCGAAATTTCCAGTTCACTATTGATAAAAAATGAGTTAAATCAATTAACTCCTTTTTCTACTCAAATTGAATAAGTTAACTCCTTATTTTACTCAAATTAAATCTGTTAACTCCATTTAATTTGGAATTCTCCTTTTATTACCGAACTTCACCTTTAATCATGACCGTTGATTGAAATCGATCTCAACCGTTGATGAATTTTAGGAAAGTCTATTTAGGAGACCCCATCTCTTCATTTTGAAAGGTTGAATGAGAATTTGCGTCGAATTGTTGCTGGAATTCATACTCACATTTGCTCATATTCGCAAACACAAAGATCAAGGTTGACCAAAAGTTGACCAAATTTAACCACAGTTGACTTGAGTTGACTAGTTTCGAAAAGAATTTTGAAATAATTAAAAGAAATTATTTAATTAAATGGAGTACTTACTTCTAATTAATTAAACAAAGTTATTTAATTAAATGAGAAGAAATTTCTAGCTAATTAAATGAAGTTATTTAATTAAATAAGAAAAGTGTCTCTAATTAATTAAAAATTATTTTATTAAATAGAAAAATTAATTATGAGAGCATATCTCATTTTATTAAATAAAATATCTCATCAAAATCTCTCTTCAGTTCAAAAAGAGAAATTTCCAATTCACTATTAATAAAAAATGAGTTAAATCAGTTAACTCCTTTTTCTATTCAAATTGAATTAGTTAACTCCGTAGTTTACTCTAATTAAATCTGTTAACTCCCTTTAATTTGGAAATCTCCCTTTATGACTGAACTTCACCTTTAATCCCGACCGTTGATTGAAATCGATCTCAACCTTTGATGAATTCCAGGAAAGTCTATTTAAGAGACCCTCATCTCTTCATTTTGAAAGATTGAATGCGAATTTGCATCAAATTGTTGCTTTAATTCATACTCACATTTGCTCATATTCATATATACGCAAAGATCAAGTTTGAGCAAAAGTTGACTAGATTTAATTACGGTTGACTTGAGTTGACTAGTTTTGAAAAGAATTTTGAAATAATTAAATGAAATTATTTAATTAAATGGAGTACTTACTTCTAATTAATTAAACAAAGTTATTTAATTAAATGAGAAGCCATTCCTAATTAATTAAATGAAGTTATTTAATTAAATAAGAAAAGTGTCTCTAATTAATTAAAGATTATTTAATTAAATAGAAAAAGTAATTATGAGAGCATATCTCATATTATTAAATTAAATATCTCAACAAAATCTCTCTTAAGTTCAAAAAGTGAGATTTTCAATTCACTATTAATCAAAAATGAGTTAAATTAGTTAACTCCTTTTTCTACTCAAATTGAATCAGTTAACTCCTTATTTTACTCAAATTAAATCTGTTAACTCCCTTTAATTTTGAAATTGCCCTTTATGACTGAACTCCAACTTTAATACTGACCATTGATTGAAATTGATCTCAATCGTTGATGAATTTCAGGAAAGTCTATTTAAGAGAGCCTCATCTCTTCATTTTGAAAGGTTGAATGAGAATTTGCATCAAATTGTTGCTAGAATTCATACTCACATTTGCTCATATTTACATACGCACAGATCAAGTTTGACCAAAAGGTGACCAGATTTAACCATGGTTGACTTGAGTTGACTAGTTTCGAAAAGAATTTTGTAATAATTAAATAAAATTATTTTATTAAATGGAGTACTTACTTCTAGTTAATTAAACAAAGTTATTTAATTAAATGAGAAGCCATTCCTAACTAATTAAATGAAGTTATTTAATTAAATAAGAAAAGTGTCTCTAATTAATTAAAGATTATTTAATTAAATAGAAAAAGTAATTATGAGAGCATATCTCATTTTATTAAATTAAATATCTCAACAAAATCTCTTTTCAGTTCAAAAAGGGAAATTTCCAGTTCACTATTGATCAAAAATGAGTTAAATCAGTTAACTCCCTTTTCTGCTCAAATTGAATTAGTTAACTCCTTGTTTTACTCAAATTAAATCTGTTAACTCCCTTTAATTCAGAAATCTTCCTTTATGACTGAACTTCACCTTTAATCTTGACCGTTGATTGAAATCGATCTCAACTGTTGATGAATTCTAGGAAAGTTTGTTTAAGAGACCCTCATCTCTTCATTTTGAGAGGTTGAATGAGAAATTGTATCGAATTGTTGCTAGAATTCATACTCACATTTGCTCATATTCACATACGCAAAGATCAAGTTTGTCCAAAAGTTGACCAGATTTAACCGTGGTTGACTTGAGTTGACTAGTTTCGAAAACAATTTTGAAATAATTAACCAAAATTATTTAATTAAATGGATTACTTACTTCAAATTAATTAAACAAAGTTATTTAATTAAATGAGAAGCCATTCCTAATTAATTAAATGAAGTTATTTAATTAAATAGAGAAAGTAATTATGAGAGCATATCTCATTTTATTAAATTAAATATCTCAACAAAATCTCTCTTCAGTTCAAAAAGGGAAATTTCTAGTTCACTATTGATCAAAAATGAGTTTAATCAGTTAACTCCTTTTTTTACTCAAATTGAATCAGTTAACTCCTTATTTTACTCAAATTAAATCTGTTAACTCTCTTTAATTTGGAAATCTCCCTTTATGACTGAACTTCATCTTTAATCCTGACCGTTGATTGAAATCGATCTCAACCGTTGATGAATTCTAGGAAAGTCTATTTAAGAGACCCTCATCTCTTCATTTTGAAAGGTTGAATGAGAATTTGCATTGAATTGTTGCTGGAATTCATACTCAGATTTGCACATATTCACATACGCAAAGATCAAGTTTGACCAAAAGTTGACCAAATTTTACATACGGTTGACTTGAGTTGACTAGTTTCAAAAAGAATTTTGAAATAATTAAATGAAGTTATTTAATTAAATGGAGTACTTACTTCTAATTAATTAAACAAAGTTATTTAATTAAATGAGAAGTCATTCCTAACTAATTAAATGAAGTTATTTAATTAAATAAGAAAAGTGTCTCTAATTAATTAAAGATTATTTAATTAAATAGAAAAAGTAATTATGAGAGGGTGATCCCATAATAATGGGTTCCACTTTTTGACCAATTTTGACACTGAAATCAATATTTTTGCAACAAACGTCACGTTCAAGTGACTATATCTGCAAAACTATAAATAATTTCAAGATGACATAAACTAGTGATTTTGAATACTTTGTTCCTACTTTGTAACTATATTTTTAATCTAAAGAAATAAATATTTATGTCAATTTTTTTTATCTCCTCTGAAAAGTGGTACATAATAAAATTCAATATTTTAAAGAGTGACAGTTTGTTTGACACACATAACTTTTTTCCTAGAAATGATAATGAAGTAATTCTTTTGGCGTTGGATTTGTAACATCAATTTCGTGTTCGTGCGAACAATCGAAAAAGCCAAAAAATAATAAAAAATGGGCCCTACGCCTACATGCATGAAACATCATTCTATCCGCGAAACAAAAACCGCCATGTCTCACATTTCAATCATTGATTGGAAATTTTCATTATAGATGTCATTTTGTGCCATCAATCTCTGTATTTAGTATCAACCTAATAGTGCATTGCAGGCCTGTCTTTGCCACAAATTTTGTCCACAGATAAATCGAAGGCAGGTGAGAGATTTCTCAATATTTGCAAATTAATATTCTTCCTATCTTCGTTCACACTTTCATCAATATTTCTTATCTTTGTTCACATTTAGTTGAATTTTTTAATTTATAACTTGAATTAATAAAAAATATTTAATTTTATTTTCAAATCAAATTCATTCAATAAAAATAAATGTGTCATAACTCTTTATGAATTCTCAATTTCTATAAAGAAATAATCTAAGGTTTTCATTTCCTTCTAAAACATAGATTAGATGATTTTGTGTTACTAATGGTCTCCTTGCAGCATGTGGCAATTGTGGGATGAAGACATGATCATAACAAACTACTAATGTTTGCTTTGTAGGACGTTGTCGAAGACCATTGTGTGTTTGTCAAAACCATGTGTGTGGATTTATTAGATTAAATAACACTTCGTTTGGTGCTTAAAATAAACTTTTTATTTTTTGCCTAGCATATTTACAGTGTTTAAATCCCTAGGAGTTGCATTGGACGTATCCTCTCCCATCGCCATTCGTGGATCTTGGGTGTAAGAGAAATCCATGTAACTTCTATAGGAGGCTTGCCTTGGACCAAGATACTCGATATTGGGTATGCCAAGGGATGACCTCAAATCGGTAATGAGCCAAAAGCCAGGTCAACGTTCCAGCTGCTATATAAAACTCAATTACAGTGAAAGCCATGTCGGCGGTATTGCTGAGTGATAGCTCTCCTCCAGTATCCTTATGGTGCATCAAACCCCAATTCTCGGGGTTGGGAGACCTTTTGAGGAAGTTTATCACTCACTTGCTGAACGGAATGCCCTTACTAAAAACCATGTTTTAGTGGCCAAAATCCTTTCTATCCACTGGCTCAAGGGGTCACCCATGCCCATGAAGACATCCTACATTCTCGCAGTTCTCAGTAGAGACAACAATCCCTTGGAAAGTCATGCCCCTTGGGAAGCGGATCTTGGTAGCCCCGAGAAGTGAGTGCGCTGTACGGGGGAGCCTGTGGTACCAAGGTCCTAAGTTGTCCACTCTGGATAAGCACGGTTGAACTTTGGTTCAAGTAAGAATTCAGTGGATACAGTCCTAAAGCCTAGGTTGTGGTGTGACTGTTCACTTTTAACAATAGCTATTCTTGTCTTAATGTTTCTTGCGTGTGTGTAAAACATAATCAAGATAAAAGCCAACATTCAAATTTACACCTTGAAAATTTGCAAAACCTTGTCAAAATATCAAACATTGTCAAAACATTACAAACTTTGGTTCAATACATTCAAACCTTGGAAAACATAGCAACTTGTGCTCCTAAACGTGCTTGGCAAAACATATATTTTACTCTTGCATAGCATCCACTTGCATTATTCATAGTTTGACCCTCATACTTGCATCATATAGACTTCATATAGCACCTTTTTAGCATCCCTCATATTCACATTGCAATCATTAGCATTTAAGCTTGCATCCTTTGCATTTCACCTCAAAAATTATCACTTTGCATCTTCCATCTTGCATCTTTGCATACCCAACCCTCATCTTGACTACTTTAACCATCATTTCAGATGTCCTACACATCATTTTGAGCATTCATTTTGAATTATCTCCTTCAATGTGTCTCTCCCTCATTGCTCTCTCCCTCTCCCACACACACACAAACACTATTTACTTGTGTCTCATTTTTATATTCATCCGTCCATCTCTGTCTACCCCTTTTACATCGAATTGTTGCTAGAATTTATACTCACATTTGCTTATATTCACATACGCAAAGATCAAGTTTGACCAAAAGTTGACCAAATTTAACAACGATTGACTTGAGTTAACTAGTTTCGAAAAAAATTTAAATAATTAAACGAAATTATTTAATTAAATGGAGTACTTACTTCTAATTAATTAAACAAAGTTATTTAATTAAATGAGAAGTCATTCCTAATTAAATAAATGAAGTTATTTAATTAAATAAGAAAAGTGTCTCTAATTAATTAAACATTATTTAATTAAATAAAAAAAGTAATTACGAGCACATATCTCATTTTATTAAATTAAATATCTCAACAAAATCTCTCTTCAGTTCAAAAAGAGAAATTTCTAGATCACTATTGATCAAAAATGGGTTAAATCAGCTAACTTCTTTTTCTACTCAAATTGAATTAGTTAACTCCTTCTTTTACTCAAATTAAATCTGTTAACTCCCTTTAATTTGAAAATCTTCCTTTATGACTTAACTTCACCTTTAATCCTGACCATTGATTGAAATCGATCTCAACCGTTGATGAATTCTAGGAAAGTCTATTTAAGAGACCCTCATCTCTTCGCTGTGAAAGGTTGAATGAGAATTTGCATCAAATTTTTGCTAGAATTCATACTCACATTTGCTCATATTGATATAGGCAATGATCAAGTCTGACCAAAAGTTGACCAGATTTAACAACGGTTGACTTGAGTTGACTAGTTTCGAAAAGAATTTTGAAATAATTAAACAAAATTATTTAATTAAATGGAGTACTTACTTCTAATTAATTAAACAATTTATTTAATTAAATGAGAAGTCATTTATAATCAATTAAATGAAGTTATTTAATTAAATAAGAAAAGTGTCTCTAATTAATTAAAGATTGTTTATTTAAATAGAAAATGTAATTATGACAGCATATCTCATTTTATTAAATTAAGTATCTCAACAAAATCTCTCTTCAGTTCAAAAAGGGAAACTTCTAGTTCACTATTGATAAAAAATGAGTTAAATCAGTTAACTCCTTTTTCTACTCAAATTGAACTAGCTAACTCCTTATTTTACTCAAATTAAATTTGTTATCTCCCTTTAATTTAGAAATCTTCCTTTATGACTGAACTTCACCTTTAATCTTGACCGTTGATTGATATCGATCTCAACCGTTGATGAATTCAAGGAAAGTCTATTTAAGAGACCCTCATCTCTTCCTTTTGCAAGGTTGAATTAGAATTTGCATAGAATTGTTACTGGAATTCATACTCACATTTGCTCATATTCACATATCCAAAGATCAAGTTTGACCAAAAGTTGACCAGACTTAACCACGGTTGACTTGAGTTGACTAGTTTCGAAAAGAATTTTGAAATAATTAAACGAAATTATTTAATTAAATGTAGTAAGTACTTCTAATTAATTAAACAAAGTTATCTAATTAAATGAGAAGTCATTCCTAATTAATTAAATAAAGTTATTTAATTAAATAAGAAAAGTGGCTCTAATTAATTAAATAGAAAAATTAATTATGCGAGCATATTGCATTTTATTAAATTAAATATCTCAAGAAAATCTCTCTTTAGTTCAAAAAGGGAAATTTCTAATTCACTATTGATCAAAAATGATTTATATCAGTTAACTCCATTTTCTACTCAAATTGAATCAGTTAATTCCTTATTTTACTCAAATTAAATCTGTTAACTCCCTTTAATTTGAAAATCTCTCTTTATTACTGAACTTCACCTTTAATCTTGACCATTGATTGAAATCGATTTCAACCGTTGATGAATTCCAAGAAAGGCTATAAAAAAGACCTTCATCTCTTCGTTTTGAATGGTTGAATGAGAATTTGCATCGAATTGTTGCTGGAATTCATACTCACATTTGTTCATATTCATATACGCAAAGATCAAGTTTAACCAAAAGTTGACCAGATTTAACCACGGTTGACTTGAGTTGACTAGTTTCGAAAAGAATTTTGAAATAATTAAATGAAATTATTTAATGAAATCGAGTACTTACTTCTAATTAATTAAATAAAGTTATTTAATTAAATGAGAAGCCATTCCTAATTAATTAAATGAAATTATTTAATTAAATAAGAAAAGTGTCTCTAATTAATTAAAGATTGTTTAATTAAATAGAAAAAGTAATTATGAGAGCATATCTCATTTTATTAAAATAAATATCTCAACAATATTTTTCTTCAGTTCAAAAAGGGAAATTTTTAGTTCACTATTGATAGAAAATGAGTTAAATCAGTTAACTCCTTTTTCTACTCAAATTGAATCAATTAACTCCTTATTTTACTCAAATTAAACCTATTAACTCTCTTTAATTTGAAAATCTCCCTTTATGACTGAACTTCTCCTTTAATCATGACTGTTGATTGAAATTGATCTCAACCGTTGATGAATTTTAGGGAAGTCTATTTAAGAGACCCTCATCTCTTCATTTTGAAAGGTTGAATGAGAATTTTCATTGAATTGTTGTTGGAATTCATACTAACATTTGCTCATATTCACATATGCAAAGATCAAGTTTGACCAAAAGTTGACCAAATTTAACCACGGTTGACTTGATTTGAGTAGTTTCGAAAAGAATTTTGAAATAATTAAATGAAATTATTTAATTAAGTGAAGTTATTTAATTAAATAACAAAATTGCCTCTAATTAATTAAAAATTATTTAATTAAATAAAAAAAGAAATTATGAGAGCATATCTCATTTTATTAAATTAAATATCTCAACAAAATCTCTCTTCAGTTCAAAAAGGAAAATTTTTAGTTCAATTTTGATAAAAAATGAGTGAAATTAGTTAACTCCTTTTTATACCTTAAATTGAATCAGTTAACTCCTTATTTTACTCAAATTAAATCTTTTAACTCCCTTTAATTTTGAAATCTCCCTTTATGATTGAACTTCACCTTTAATCCTGACCGTTGATTGAAATCAATCTCAACCGTTGATGAATTTCAGGAAAGTCTATTTAAGAGACCCTCATCTTTTCGTTTTGTAAGGTTGAATGAGAATTTGCATCGAATTGTTGCTAGAATTCATACTCACATTTGTTCATATTCACATATGCAAAGATAAATTTTGACCAAAAGTTGACCAGATTTAACCACGGTTGACTTGAGTTGACTAGTTTCGAAAAGAATTTTGAAATAATTAAACGAAATTACTTAATTAAATGGGGTACTTACTTCTAATTAATTAAACAAAGTTATTTAATTAAATGAGAAGCCATTCCTAATTAATTAAATGAAGTTATTTAATTAAATAAAAAAAGTGTCTCTAATTAATTAAAGATTATTTAATTAAATAGAAAAAGTAATTATGAGAGTATATGTCATTTTATTAAATTAAATATCTCAACAAAATCTCTATTTAGTTCAAAAAGGGAAATTTCCAGTTCACTATTGATAAAAAATGAGTTAAATCAGTTAACTCCTTTTTCTACTCAAATTGAATCAGTTAACTCCTTATTTTACTCAAATTAAATTTTTTAGCTCCCTTTAATTTGGAAATCTCTTTTTATGACTGAAATTCACCTTTAATCCTGACCGTTGATTGAAATCGATCTCAACCATCGATGAATTTTAGCAAAGTCTATTTAAGAGACCCTCATCTCTTCGTTTTCAAAGGCTGAATGAGAATTTGCATCAATTTGTTGCTGGAATTCATACTCACATTTGCTCATATTCACATACGCAAATATCAAATTTGACCAAAAGTTGACCAGATTTAACTACGATTGACTTGAGTTGACTAGTATCAAAAAGAATTTTGAAATAATTAAATGAAATTATTTAATTAAATGGAGTACTTACTTCTAATTAATTAAACAAAGTTACTTAATTAAATGAGAAGCCATTCCTAATTAATTAAATGAATTTATTTAATTAAATAGAAAAACTAATTATGAGAGTATATCTCATTTTTTTAAATTAAATATCTCAACAAAATCTCTCTTTAGTTCAAAAAGAGAAATTTTCAGTGCACTATTGATCAAAAATGAGTTAAATCAGTTAACTCCATTTTTTACTCAAATTGAATCAGTTAACTCCTTATTTTACTCAAATTAAATCTGTTAACTCCCTTTAATTTGGAAATCTCCCCTTATGACTGAACTTCACCTTTAATCCTGACCGTTGATTAAAATCAATCTCAACCGTTGATGAATTGCAGAAAAGTCTATTTAAGATACCCTCATCTCTTCATTTTTAAAGGACGAATGAGAATTTGCATCGAATTGTTGCTGGAATTCATACTCACATTTGGTCATATTCACATATGCAAAGATCAAGTTTTACCAAAAGTTCACCAAATTTTACCGCGGTTGACATGAGTTGACTAGTTTCGAAATAAATTTTGAAATAATTAAAAAAAATTATTTAATTAAATGAAGTACTTACTTCTAATTAATTAAACAAAGTTATTTAATTAAATGAGAAGCCATTCCTAATTAATTAAATGAAGTTATTTAATTAAATAAGAAAAGTGTCTCTAATTAATTAAAAATTATTTAATTAATAAAAAGAGTAATTATGAGAGCATATCTCATTTTATTAAATTAAATATCTCAACAAAATCTCTCTTCAGTTCAAAAAAGGTAATTTCCAGTTCACTATTGATCAAAAATGAGTTAAATCAGTTAACTCCTTTTTCTACTCAAATTGAATCAGTTAACTCTTTATTTTACTCAAATTAAATCCGTCAACTCCATTTAATCTGGAAATATCCTTTTATTACTGAACTTCACCTTTAATCCTGACCATTGATTGAAATCGATCTCAATCATTGATGAATTTCAAGAAAGTCTATTTAAGAGACCCTGATCTCTTCATTTTGAAAGGTTGAATGAGAATTTTCATCGAATTGTTGCTGGAACTCATACTCATATTTGCTCATATTCACATACACAAAGATCAAGTTTGACCAAAAGTTGACCAAATTTAACCACGGTTGACTTGAGTTGACTAGTTTTGAAAAGAATTTTGTAATAATTAAACAAAATTATATAATTAAATGAAGTACTTCTAATTAATTAAACAAATTTATTTAATTAAATGAGAAGCCATTCCTAATTAATTAAATGAAGTTTATTTAATTAAATAAGAAAAGTGTCTCTAAGAAGTTAAATATTATTAAATTAAATAGAAAAAGTAATTATGAGAGCATATCTCATTTTATTAATTAAATATCTCAACAAAATCTCTCTTCAGTTCAAAAAGCGAAATTTTCAATTCACTATTGATAAAAAATGTGTTAAATTAGTTAACTCCTTTTTCTACTCAAATTCAATCAGTTAACTCCCTCTTGTACTCAAATTGAATTAGTTAATTCCTTATTTTACTCAAATTAAATCTATAAACTCCCTTTAAAGTCTATTTAAGAGACCCTGATCTTTTTGTTTTAAAAGGTTGAATGAGAATTTGCATCGAATTGTTGCTAGAATTCATACTCACATTTGCTCATATTCAGATATGCTAAGATCAAGTTTGACCAAAAGTTGACCAGATTTAACCTCGATTGACTTAAGTTGACTAGATTCGAAAAGAATTTTGTAATAATTAAACAAAATTATTTAATTAGATGGAGTACTTACTTCTAATTAATTAAACAAAGTTATTTAATTAAATGAGAACCCATTCCTAATTAATTAAGTGAATTTATTTAATTGAATAAGAAAAATGTCTCTAATTAATTAAAGATTATTTAATTAAATAGAAAACGTAATTATGAGAGTATATCTCATTTTATTAAATTAAATATCTCAACAAAATCTCTCTTCAATTCAAAAAGGGAAATTTCTAATTCACTATTTATAAAAAATGAGTTAAATCAGTTAACTCCATTTTCTACTCAAATTGAATCAGTTAACTCCTTATTTTACTCAAATTAAATCCATTAACTCTCTTTAATTTGGAAATCTCCCTTTATGACTGAACTTCACTTTTAATCCTGACCGTTGATTGAAATCGATCTCAACCGTTGATGAATTTTAAGAAAGTCTATTTAAGAGACCCTCATCTCTTTATTTTGAAAGCTTAAATGAGAATTTGCATCGAATTTTTACTGGAATTCATACTCACATTTGCTCATATTCACATACGCACAGCTCAAGTTTGACCAAAACTGACTAGATTTAACTACGGTTGACTTGAGTTGACTAGTTTCGAAAAGAATTTTGAAATAATTAAATGAAATTATTTAATTAAATGGAGTAGTCACTTCTAATTAATTAAAAAAAGTTATTTAATTAAATGAGAAGCCATTCCTAATTAATTAAATGAAGTTATTTAATTAAATAAGAAAAGTGTTTGTAATTAATTAAAGATTATTTAATTAGATAGAAAAAGTAATTATGAGAGCATATCTCATTTTATTAAATTAAATATGTCAACAAAATCTCTCTTCAGTACAAAAAGGGAAATTTCTAATTCACTATCGATCAAAAATGAGTTAAATGAGTTAACTCATTTTTCTACTCAAATTGAATCAGTTACCTATTTAGTTTCCTCAAATTAAATGTTTTATCTCCCTTTAATTTAGAAATCTCCCTTTATGACTGAACTTCACCTTTAATCCTGACCGTTGATTGAAATCGATCTCAACTGTTGATGAATTCCAAGAAAGTCTATTTAAGAGACCCTCATCTCTTCGTTTCAAAAGGTTGAATGAGAATTTGCATGGAATTGTTGCTAGAATTCATACTCACATTTGCTCATATTCACATATGCAAAGATCAAGTTTGACCAAAAGTTGACTAGATTTAACCACGGTTGACTTGAGTTGACTAGTTTCGAAAAGAATTTTGAAATAATTAAACAGAATTATTTAATGAAATGAAGTACTTACTTCTAATTAATTAAACAAAGTTATTTAATTAAATGAAAAACCATTCTTAATTAATTAAATAAAGTTATTTAATTAAATAAGAAAAGTATATCCAATTAATT
Source organism: Cupressus sempervirens (assembly GCA_028749045.1). Taxonomy (NCBI): domain Eukaryota; kingdom Viridiplantae; phylum Streptophyta; class Pinopsida; order Cupressales; family Cupressaceae; genus Cupressus; species Cupressus sempervirens. Next base: position 117,366,917 of record CM053783.1, read on the forward strand.
GAAGATTATTTAATTATATAGAAAAAGTAATTATGAGAGCATATCTCATTTTATTAAATTAAATATCTCAACAAAATCTCTCTTCAGTTGAAAAAAGAAAATTTTCAGTTCACTATTAATAAAAAATGAGTTAAATCAGTTAACTCCTTTTTCTACTCAAATTGAATCAGTTAACTCCTTTTTCTACTCAAATTGAATCAGTTAACTCCTTATTTTACTCAAATTAAATCTGTTAACTCCCTTTAATTTGAAAATCTCCCTTTATGACAGAACTTCACCTTTAATCGTGACCGTTGTTGGAAATCGATCTCAACCGTTGATGAATTCCATGAAAGTCAATTTAAGAGACCCTCATCTCTTCGTTTTGAAAGGTTGAATGAGAATTTGCATCGAATTGTTGCTGGAATTCATACTCACATTTTCTTATATTCACATACGCAAAGATCAAGTTTGACCAAAAGTTGACCAGATTTAACCACGGTTGACTTGAGTTGACTAATTTCAAAAATAATTTTAAAATAATTAAATGAAATTATTTAATTAAATGGAGTACTTCTAATTAATTAAACGAAGTTATTTAATTAAATGAGAAGCCATTCGTAATTAATTAAATGAAGTTATTTAATTAAATAAGAAAACTATCTGTAATTAATTAAAGATTATTTAATTAAATAGAAAAAGTAATTATGAGAGCATATCTCATTTTATTAAATTAAATATCCCAAAAAAATCTCTCTTCAGTTCAAAAAGGGAAATTTCCAGTTCAATATTGATCAAAAATGACTTCAATTAGTTAACTCCTTTTTCTACTCAAATTGAATCTGTTAAGTCCTTATTTTACTCAAATTAAATCTGTTAACTCCCTTTAATTTAGAAATCTCTCTTTATGACTGAACCTCACCTTTAATCCTGATCGTTGATTAAACTCGATCTCAACCGTTGATGAATTCTAGGAAAGTCTATTTAAGAGACCCTCATCTCTTCGTTTTGAAAGGTTGAATAAGAATTTGCATTGAATTGTTGGTAGAATTCATACTCACATTTTCTCATATTCACATACGCAAAGATCAAGTTATTAAACAAAATTATTTAATTAAATGTAGTACTTACTTCTAATTAATTAAACAAAGTTATTTAACTAAATGTGAAGCCATTCCTAATTAATTAAATGAAGTTATTTAATTAAATAAGAAAAGTGTGTCTAATTAATTAAAGATTATTTAATTAAATAGAAAAAGTAATTATGAGAGCATATCTCATTTCATTAAATTAAATATCTCAACAAAATCTCTCTTCAGTTCAGAAAGAGAAATTTCCAGTTCACTATTGATCAAAAATGAGTTAAATCAATTACCTCATTTTTTTACTCAAATTGAATCAGTTAACTCCTTATTTTACTCAAATTAAATCTGTTAACTCCCTTTAATTTGAAAATCTTCCTTTATGACTAAACTTCACCTTTAATCTTGATCGTTGATTGAAATCGATCTCAACCATTGATGAATTCCAAGAAAGTCTATTTAAGAGACCCTCATCTCTTCGTTTTGAAAGGTTGAATGAGAATTTGCATTGGATTGTTGGTAGAATTCATACTCACATTTTCTCATATTCACATACGCAAAGATCAAGTTTTACCAAAAGTTGAAAATATTTAACCACGGTTGACTTGAGTTGACTAGTTTCGAAAAGAATTTTGAAATAATTAAACCAAATTATTTAATTAAATAGAGTACTTACTTCTAATTAATTAAACAAATTTATTTAATTAAATGAGAAGCCATTCTTAATTAATTAAATAACAAAAGTGTCTCTAATTAATTAAATATTATTTAATTAAATAGAAAAAGTAATTATGAGAGCATATCTCATTTTTTTAAATTAAATATCTCAACAAAATCTTTCTTCAGTTGAAAAAGGGAAATTTCCAATTCACTATTGATAAAAAATGAGTTAAATCAGTTAACTCCTTTTTCTACTCAAATTGAATCAGTTAACTCCTTATTTTACTCAAATTAAATCTGTTAACTCCCTTTAATTTGGGAATCTCCGTTTGTAACTGAACTTCACCTTTAATCCTAACCGTTGATTGAAATTGATCTCAACCGTTGATGAATTCAAGAAAAGTCTATTTAAGATACCCTCATCTCTTCGTTTTGAAAAGTTGAAAGAGAATTTGCATCGAATTGTTGCTGGAATTCATAGTCACATTAGCTCATTTTCACATTCGCAAAGATCAAGTTTGACCAAAAGTTGACCAAATTTAACCACGGTTGACTTGAGTTGAGTAGTTTCAAAATTTTTTTTGAAATAATTAAACAAAATTTTTTAATTAAATGGAGTACTTACTTCTAATTAATTAAACAAAGTTATTTAATTAAATGAGAAGCCATTCCTGATTAATTAAATGAAGTTATTTAATTAAATAAGAAAATTGTCCCTAATTAATTAAAGATTATTTAATTAAATAGAAAAAGTAATTATGAGAGCATATCTCATTTTATTAAATTAAATATCTCAACAAAATTTCTCTTTAGTTCAAAAAGGTTAATTTTCAGTTCACTATTGATAAAAAATGGGTCAAATCAGTTAACTCTTTTTTCTACTCAAATTGAATCAGTTAACTCCTTATTTTACTCAAATTAAATATGTTAGCTCCCTTTAATTTGAAAATCTTCCTTTATGACTAAACTTCACTTTTAATCCCGACCGTTGATTGAAATCGATCTCAACCGTTGATGAATTCCAAGAAAGTCTATTTAAGAGACCCTCATCTTTTCGTTTTAAAAGGTTAAATGGAAATTTGCATCGAATTGTTGCTAGAATTCATACTCACATTTGCTCATATTCACATACGCAAAGATCAAGTTTGACCAAAAGTTGACCAGATTTAACCACGATTGACTTGAGTTTACTAGTTTCGAAAAGAATTTTGAAATAATTAAACAAAATTATTTAATTAAATGGAGTACTTACTTCTAATTAATTACACAAAGTTATTTAATTAAATGAGAAGCCATTCCTAATTAATTAAATGAAGTTATTTAATTAGATAAAAAAAGTGTCTCTAATTAATTAAAGATTATTTATTTAAGTAGAAAAAGTAATTATGAGAGTATATGTCATTTTATTAAATTAAATATCTCAACAAAATCTCTCTTCAGTTCAAAAAGGGAAATTTCCAATTCACTATTGATCAAAAATGAGTTAAATCAGTTAACTCCTTTTTCTACTCAAATTGAATCAATTAACTCCTTATTTTACTCAAATTAAATTTGTTAACTCCCTTTAATTTGGAAATCTCCTTTTATGACTGAAATTCACCTTTAATCCTAACCGTTGATTAAAATTGATCTCAACTGTCGATCAATTCCAAGAAAGTCTATTTAAGAGACCCTCATCTCTTCGTTTTCAAAGGCTGAATGAGAATTTGCATCGAATTGTTGCTAGAATTCGTACTCACATTTGCTCATATTCACATACGCAAAGATCAAGTTTGACCAAAAGTTGACCAAATATAACACCCCGCCAAGGGATCCAAAAGAATTAACCTAAAGTTTCACTAAGTTTGCTAAACATTTTTTTTTTTTAAATTAAGAAAGTATAACATACACATCAAACACATAGTAGCAGAAGGAATAACATGTAATCATCGACAAACATACATTGCAAGTTACATTTCTTAAGGATCCCAAGACGTTGAGTCACGTTTAAATTTAATTAATTCTAAGTTTAACAATTACCACATACATATGAAATAATAATTAGAAAGTCCCATGTCATAATATACATTTGATCCGAATGCCTCTTGGCAAATTAATTCGAAATGCTCAATCATCCACTGTACAAGTCACAGGGTATGAACGGCTTCAAAGAATATACATATGTAAAAATAGAAATTCAATAACCTCCACGAATCCATGTTACAAAGTACAATAAAAATATATGAAACTATTCACCATACATGATACATCCATACATTCATAATGATAAAACATCTATCATAAAAATCTAACCATCCATCATAATAATCCAAGAACATTGTGAAGGTAAATGCCAACCAAGAAAACTCCAGTCATGGTGATCACGGAATGGATCTCAATGGTAAGAGTAAAAAGCACTACCACCCGACCGCGTGAAACTTAAATGGTCCACTCCCACCATGCTGAGGAGATAGTCTCATGTCCCAAACAAGGTATCAAAACACAAAACACAAAACACAAGTACTCTCTAAGTCTGGAAATCCTAAAAGTATGCTAACTCTAGGGGTTCCTAAAAAGATCGACATCTAAACCCAGAGGAACCACAAAGACACGTAGGAAACCTAATATGCAAGAGGGAAAGTGTAATCGCAAAAGTCACGTAGAAGTAACTCGAGCAATCCCTTAGGAATCCCAGGTCCCTACTGATCCCTGCGGCCACTAGTATCCTCTCGTACTGACGAGGCATACTATGGAATGCAAGGTCATAACCAAGCGTTCTCTCTACCCCATCCTAGTCTGTACTAGCACTCAAGGCATGGGAGAGAACATACAATTATCTTGTTAGGTTCATTTTCTCTCATTTAGTGTAAATGTTTTCACTTATTAAAACAACTTACAATGGGTTACTCCAGGCAGCCTCTTAGGGCCCTGATCCCCATTGCAAGCCACTTCCCGACTCTACACATAGATAACCTACCCTAGGCTCATGAAATCACAAATCAAGAATCATAATAAAATCACCTCAGTCCTATACAAGCAACTGAAAAATATCATAAAAGATAAGCCACAAAATTACATCATTTCTTCATGAGCAACAGATAAGCATCAAATAATAATCATATGATCACGACAGTTTTCTATCAGCAACTGAAGGCATCAATGATAAATCACAAAATCTAATGGTTCTCCAATGAGCAACTAGAAAGTATCTCAATAGTAAATTATAATATTGATCAAAGACTCCAAAATGGTCAAGTCAAAACATGACATCATCAAGAACATAACCAACACTTCAGTCCTCTCAAGCGACCGAAAAGCAATCCAAGTATAACTGATCGAGACTCAAAAATGGTTATCAAATATAACTGATCGAGACTCGAAAATGGTTAAGTCAGGTATCTTAAATACATACATCTCAGCTTCACACAAGGAAACTGGAAAGCAATAACAAACAGTAAATACAATCATGTCATAGAGCACTTCATCACATTACCATGGTCGGGTTAAGAAAGATCGAGACCAAATCATCATAACATCACATTCACAACCCCGAGCCTCTAGTAACAACCTAAACTAGTCAACGCTAAACCAACCCCATAACACTCAAAGATAAACAATATATAGAAAACATCATAGTCTCACAATTGGTTTTGATTAGAAAACATACAGTTGAGTTAAACAATAAGGTTTCAGTTTCAGTGTTGTCAAACCTAAATAAGATTAATTAATGATACATAAAGAATCATATGATATTTATTAATAATTTATTTATTTATAAAATTATTAATAAATAATAAAATTTCAATATAATTTAAAATTTAATAAATTTTAAATTAACTAATAATAATATTAAATAAAATAATTATATTTAAAACGATTTTTTCAAAAAAATGATTTAAAAAAAAAAAAGAAATCGTAATACTTTAAAAAGAAACAGCATTTTTTAAGGCTCACCGGCCTACCGTCCACCTACGGCCGCAGGTGTTACTGCTGTCACAGGCAGCAGTACCAACTCCTACGACAGCGTGGGGAAGGGTGTGGGGCGTGGGAAGTGATGGCCCCGCCCCACCCCAAATATATATATATTTTTTTTTAATTTTTTTTTATATTAAAAAAACTCTCTAATTTCATTTTTAATAAATGTATAAAATAAATAAATTTTATTTTAAATTAGATTCATTTAATTTTATTAAAACAATATATATATATATAATAAATAATATTTATTTTAAAATTAATTTTATTTAATTTTTATTAAGACAATATCCTCCAAGGAATATATATATATATATATATATATTTTAAATAGAACTTTCAATTTTACATTCAAAACCCTTACTCAATTAAATCTTAATTTCTTAATCTAGAAAACAAGGGTTCTAATAACTCTTCCAGTCTCCATGAATACAAAAATTATTGACGAACAATTAATGAATTCACAATATTGAAAGGTTAAAACTTTCATCACAGAGAAATCAGATTTACAAACCCCAGACACGAAGAAGATAGGAAAGGATAATTGTGTAATAAATTGATAATCAATAACACAAGACCCTACCTGATCCTCATGCTATTATGCAATCTCCAGGAATTGTAAGAGAATTCGCTCCTCTCAATAACCTTCCTCTGGAAAACTTTCTTAGTATCAGCCTTCTAAAATTCACTTCCAAAAATTGTCTCCCAAAAATTCCATCCAAAATTCGTGTCCCCCAAGAGTGAACCCCCAAGGTTGTGATAAGCAATTTTCTCCTCAAATCTGGGCACTAATTGTGCGTTCACCCGAGAAGACTCTTTGCACAATAGAGTTAACTCCCAATTAACCTTTCTTATCTTTTCTTTTATTTTGCATTCAACTTTCATGCACATTAAGTTGATTTATTAAATAACTTTATTTAATATTCTACTTGACTTCTATTTTAAATTAATTTATTACTTTAATCTCATGTGCACTTTGTGAAATTAAAATAACATTATTAATTTCTATTATTTAATCTTTTAATTTATTTCTCATATTTAAACTCATGCTTAGATCATGCGATCTAGAATTCTTAATAATTTTATATCTTTCAACTTTTAATTTATTTTAGAACTTAATTGATAACATATTTAATTAATTTAAATAACAATAATATTTAGCATTTATTTAAAAATGAACTCCAAATATATTATTATTAAATTAAATAAATATTATCATGTTCTAAATTTATCTTTGAACTTTAATTTCAAAATTTAATTCTTTTATTTAATTAATTTCTCAATTAATTAAATATTAAAGATATCATATTAATTCTCTATTAAATTAAATCATTAATTAATCTTTTTTAATTAGACTTAATTAATAGAAAACACATCAAGGACTCATATAACAACATACAAAAACCCTACATAGAAAAACACATACTAAATCAAAACAAAAAGGGTTATAATCTCGAAATTACATCATTTGGTGCATTCGGAGGGTACTTAACTTAGATACTTGTCCTAATTATCAATTAGGACAATTGGCTAAAGGGTTTAAGATTTGGACTTAAGAGTTTATCTCCCCTCTCTTACCATTGAGACAATGCGATAGGGTACGCTCATTCTGGCAATTCAGAGAAGTCGATACTTGGTACCTGCAACCTGCATAAAAATCCACGCATGTACAAATGCAATATTCTAAGCTAAATAGACAATGGCAGGAAGTGGTGCATTGTGTAGATCTCGGCTAGTAGGTGACTACGACTCCCTTCCTTAACCACATCAGAAACACCATACATAAATAAAACAAACACGCACACCATACACATGCAGTATAGGGTAAGTATCCATAAGGAGCACATGGAAAAATAAACCATCTAACTAATCATCATCGATAACTGAAAACATTGAATAATCATCATACCTGCATGAAATATAGAGTACCAAGTAATCTCATCATTTAATAAACTGAGTGTAAAACAACATCTGATAATCTCCAAAATAATAATACTAATCATCAAACATAAATTGGCCTAAAAGAGTTTGGCAATGATGACAGAAATGCGGCTTAGGGGTAGGCACTACATCCACCCCCCCTAGACTTAGGCTTACTCCTGGAAGCCTACAACAAAAGAAAAGCTAAGGACTGATTGTGCGGGTCCCATTGGACCGTTTCCCCCCGTAGGAGGATAAGACTCCACTGAGTACACTCTCTGGGCTCTACCCATGCCACCAACTGTAGATTCTGAAGCTACGGGTCCCTGGCCTGAGAACTGTGGTTTCCCTTGAGGGCAACGAGACGACTTGTGTCCGCGTTGTCCACATGAGAAACACTCTCCATTGAAGCTCTTCTGAACTCTAGGTGCACTAGACTGCTAGAAACTACCCCCACTAGGATAAGACTGAACACTCTGAGATGGTTGGTCATACTGAATGTGCTTGTTGCGCTGAGCATTGTGATAGTTCCTAGTATTGGAACCACCTCCACCACTCTATGCTGGAGGATAAGTACCTTCCTGCCGTTGATTACCCCCAGAAGAAGGTTTCCTATTGCCACCTGCTTCCTGACCACCCTTCGATCCTGATGCTAAAGGTGCTCCTACAAAACCCCCATGTCCTAAATTCACACTCTGCTCTACAAGGACGGCTCGATGTACTGCATCCTTGAGGGTTTTAGGTTCAAACACCTTAACACCCCCAATTAAACGATTGTTTAAACCTCTAATGAAATGTTGTGCCAACTATGCTGGGTTGTCACTGAATCTTGAAAAGGGCATAAGCTCAAAGAACTTGCGCTCATACTCTATAACAGTCATAGTGTACTGTCTCAGGTTATGGAACTCATCTGCTCTATGTTGCTTCCATTCCTCTGGTAGGAATCACTCACGGAAGCTCTCTAAGAATAACTCCGATGTGACACTGTTCATGGTTAAGCCCAACTTCTTTTCCTCAATAGTCCACCAGGTGGTGCCAAAGAACTCTAGGTTGGTGATAGAAAACCTTGCTTTGACATTACTATCAAAGTCCTGCATAGAAAAAATCCTGTCAAGGGCAATAAGCCACTGCTCGGCTACATAACCAGAACCCTACCCATTAAAGGGCTTAACCTTGGACCTCTGAAGGTCCTTCATCTGTGAAGATACAATGGATCTATGTTGATCCCTCAGAGGGCTCTTAGACCTAGGTCTATGCTCATGTCTTGCTCAATGTGCTCTATCCTGATCATGAACAGGAGGTAGGCGATCAATGATGGTTCGCATCATTTGCCTCATGTCAACCTCCTTCGAGTCAGCATGCTCCTCTCTATAGTTCTCTTCCTGATGCTCACTGACATGCTCTTCCCTATTCTCTTCCTAAATGAGGCTCTCGTGGATAGACTCATGAACACTAATACCTCTGCCTCGTCCACGGCCTCTGCCATGGCCAAGGCTACGACCTCTAACAGAAGATCTCATCCCAGATACCATCCTACAATAATATCTAAGACACAAGATGCTAAAATAACCATGAAACATACTACTGAAACACATAGATAAAAGACACATGTTTTGCAAACAAGATAGTTTCAATTTTCAGTTTACCTATAATTTCAGTTTAAGTATAATTTCAGTTTTGAAGTCTAAGTGTTGAAGTATGAAAAATAGGTAACTAATAGTTTACATAATGTTTCAGTTCAACTAGTTTCAAGTTTAAGTTTGACAGAGATACACATGATAGTTTAAAGTTTTTTTTTTTTTTTTTTCATTTTTGTTCAACTAGTTAACACTAGTGGTGTTCCAATATACCCAGAGCTCCCAATGTAGAAACTCGGGCTCTGATACCAGATGTAATGCTCCGCCAAGGGATCCAAAAGAATTAACCAAAAGTTTCACTAAGTTTGCTAAACATTTTCTTTTTTAAAAAGTAAGAAAGTATAACATACACATCAAACACATAGTAGTGGAAGCAATAACATGTAATCATCGACAAACATACATTGCAAGTTACATTTCTTAAGGATCCCAAGATGTTGAGTCATGTTTAAATTTAATAAATTCTAAGTCTAACAATTACCACATACATATGAAAGAATAATCAGAAAGTCCCATGTCCATAATATACATTTGATCTGAATGCCTCTTGGCAAATTAATTCGGAATGCTCAATCATCCATTGTACAAGTCACAGGGTATGAACGGCTTAAAAGAATATACATACATAAAAATAGAAATGCATCAACCTCCATGAATCCATGTTACAAAGTACAATAAAAATATATGAAACTATTCACCATACATGATACATCCATACATCCATAATGATAAAACATCTATCATAAAAATCTAACCATCCATCATAATAATCCAATAACATAGTGAAGGTAAATGCCAACCAAGAAAACTCCAGTCACGGTGATCACAGAATGGATCTAAATGGTAAGAGTAAAAAGCACTACCACCCGACCGCGTGAAACCTAAATGGTCCACTCTCACCGTGCTGAGGAGATAGTCTCAAGTCCCAGATAAGGTATCAAAACACAAAACACAAGTACTCTCTAAGTCTGAAAATCCTAAAAGTATGCTAACTCCAGGGGTTCCTAAAAAGATCGACATCTAAACCCAGAGGCACCACAAAGACACGTAAGAAACCTAATATGCAAGTAGGAAAGTGTCATCGCAAAAGTCACATAGAAGTTACCCAAGCAATCCCTTAGGAATCTCGGGTCCCTACTGATCCCTGCGGCCACTAGTATCCTCTCGTACTGATGAGGCATACTGTGGAATGCGAGGTCGTAACCAAGCATTCTCTCTACCCCATCCTAGTCTGTATTAGCACTCAAGGCATCGGAGAGAACATACAATTATCTTGTTAGGTTCATTTTCTCTCATTTAGTGTAAATGTTTTCACTTATTAAAATAACTTACAATGGGTTACTCCAGGAAGCCTCTTAGGGCCCCGATCCCCATTGCAAGCCACTTCCCAACTCTACACATAGATAACCTAACCTAGGCTCATGAAATCACAAATCAAGAATCATAGTAAAATCACCTCAGTCCTATACAAGCAACTGAAAAACATCATAAAAGATAAGCCACAAAATTACATCATTTCTTCATGAGCAATAGATAAGCATCAAATAATAATCATATGATCACGACAGTTCTCTATCAGCAACTGAAGGCATCAATGATAAATCACAAAATCCAATGGTTCTCCAATGAGCAACCAGAAAGTATCTCAATAGTAAATTACAATACTGATCGAAGACTCCAAAATGGTCAAGTCAAAACATAACATCATCAAGAACATAACCAACACTTCAGTCCTCTCAAGCGATTGAAAAGCAATCCAAGTATAACTGATCGAGACTCAAAAATGGTTATCAAATATAACTGATTGAGACTCGAAAATGGTTAAGTCAGGTATCTTAAATACATACATCTCAGCTTCACACAAAGAAACTGGAAAGCAATAACAAACAGTAAATACAATCATGTCATAGAGCACTTCATCACATTACCATGGTCGGGTTAAGAAAGATCGAGACCAAATCATCATGACATCACATTCACAACCCCGAGCCTCTGGTAACAACCTAAACTGGTCAACACTAAACCAACCCCATAACACTCAAACATAAACAATATATAGAAAACATCATAGTCTCACAATTGGTTTTGATTAGAAAACATACAATTGAGTTAAACAATAAGGTTTCAGTTTCAGTGTTGTCAAACCTAAATAAGATTAATTAATGATACATAAAGAATCATATGATATTTATTAATAATTTATTTATTTATAAAATTATTAATAAATAATAAAATTTCAATATAATTTAAAATTTAATAAATTTTAAATTAACTAATAATAATATTAAATAAAATAATTATATTTAAAACAATTTTTTTTAAAATGATTTAAAAAAACAAGAAATCGTAATACTTTAAAAAGAAACGGTGTTTTTAAGGCCTGTTGGCCTGTCGTCCACTTGCGGCCGCAGGTGTTACTGCTGCTGTGCAGTAGTACCACCTGCCGCGGCAGCGTGGGGAAGGGTGTGGGGAGTGGGAAGTGGTGGCCTCGCCCCACCCCAAATATATATTATTTTAAAAAAAAAAAAAATTTAATATTAAAAAAAATCTCTAATTTCATTTTTAATAAATGTATAAAATAAATTAATTTTATTAAAATAATATATATATATATATATATATATATAAAATAAATAATTTTTATTTTAAAATTAATTTTATTTAATTTTTATTAAGACAATATCCTCCAAGGAAAATATATATATAATATATATATATATATATTAAAAAAAATAGAACTTTCAATTTTACATTCAAAACCCTTACTCAATTAAATCTTAATTTCTTAATCTAGAAAATAAGGGTCCTAATAACTCTTCCAGTCTCCATGAATATAGAAATTATTGATGAACAATTAATGAATTCACAATATTGAAAGGTTAAAACTTTCATCACAGAGAAATCAGATTTACAAACCTCAGACACAAAGAAGATAGGAAAGGATAATTGCGTAATAAATTGATAATCAATAACACAAGAGCCTACCTGATCCTGATGCTATTATGCAATCTCCAGGAACTGTAAGAAAATTCGCTCCTCTCAATAACCTTCCTCTGGAAAAAATTTTTGGTATCAGTCTTCTGAAATTCGCTTCCAAAAACTGTCTCCCAAAAATTTCGTCCAAAATTTGTGTCCCCCAAGAGTGAACCCCCAAAGTTGTGATAAGCAATTTTCTCCTCAAATCGGAGAACTAATTGTGCATTCACCCGAGAAGACTCTTTGCACAATAGAGTTAACTCCCAATTAACCTTTCTTATTTTTTCTTTTATTTTGCATTCAACTTTCATGCACATTAAGTTGATTTATTAAATAACTTTATTTAATATTCTACTTGACTTCTATTTTAAATTAATTTATTACTTTAATCTCATGTGCACTTTGTGAAATTAAAATAACATTATTAATTTCTATTATTTAATCTTTTAATTTAATTCTCATATTTAAACTGATGCTTGGATCATGCGATCTAGAATTCTTAATAATTTTATATATTTCAACTTTTAATTTATTTTAGAACTTAATTGATAACATATTTAATTAATTTAAATAACAATAATATTTAGTATTTATTTAAAAATGAACTCCAAATATATTATTATTAAATTAAATAAATATTATCCTGTTCTAAATTTATCTTTGAACTTTAATTTCCAAATTTAATTCTTTTATTTAATTAATTTCTAAATTAATTAAATATTAAAGATATCATATTAATTCTCCATAAAATTAAATCATTAATTAATCTTTTTAAATTAGAATTAATTAATAGAAAACACATCAAGGACTCATATAACAACATACAAAAACCCTACATAGAAAAACACATACTAAATCAAAACATAAAAGGTTATAATCTCAAAATTACATCATTTGATACATTTGAAGGGTACTTAACTCAGATACTTGTCTTAATTATCAATTAAGACAATAGGCTAAAGGGTTTAGGATTTGGACTTAAGAGTTTATCTCCCCTCGCTTACCATTGAGACAATGCGATAGGGTATGCTCATCCTGGCAATTCAAGGAAGTCGATACCCGATACCTACAACTTGCATAAAAATCCACACATGAACAAATGCAATATTCTAAGCTAAACAAACAATGGCAAGAAGTGGTGCATCGTGTAGATTCTGAATAGCAGGTGACTACAACTCTCTTCCTTAACCACATTAGAAACACCATACACAAATAAAACAAACATGCACACCATACATATGCAGTATGGGGTAAGTATCCATAAGGAGCACATGGAAAAATAAACCATCTAACTCAACATCGATAACTGAAAATATTGAATAATCATCATACATGCATGAAATATAGAGTACCAAGTAATCTCATCATATAATAAACTGAGTGTAAAACAACATCTGATAATCTCTAAAATAATAATACTAATCATCAAACATAAATTGGCCTAAAAGAGTTTGGCAATGATGACAGAAATGCGGCTTAGGGGCAGGCACTACACCAGATTTAACTATGATTGACTTGAGTTGACTAGTTTCAAAAAGAATTTTAAAATAATTAAATGAAATTATTTAATTAAACAGAGTACTTACTTCTAATTAATTAAACAAAGTTATTTAATTAAATGAGAAGCCATTCCTAATTAATTAAATGAAGTTATTTAATTAAATAAAAAAAGTGTCTCTAATTAATTAAAGATTATTTAATTAAATAAAAAAAGTAATTATGAGAGTATATCTTATTTCATTAAATTAAATATCCCAACAAAATCTATTTTTAGTTCAAAACGAGAAATTTCTAATTCACTATTGATCAAAAATGAGTTAAATCAGTTAACTCCATTTTCTACTCAAATTGAATCAGTTAACTCCTTATTTTACTCAAATTAAATCTGTTAACTCCCTTTAATTTGGAAATCTCCCCTTATGACTGAACTTCACCTTTAATCCTGACCGTTGATTAAAATCGATCTCAACCGTTCACAAATTTCAGGAAAGTCTATTTAAGAGACCCTCATCACTTTGTTTTGAAAGGTTGAATGAGAATTTGCAATAAATTGTTGCTGAAATTCATACTCACATTTGCTCATATTCAAATACGCAAAGATCAAGTTTGACCAAAAGTTGACCAGATTTAACCATGGTTGACTTGAGTTGAGTAGTTTTGAAAAGAATTTTGAAATAATTAAATGTAATTATTTAATTAAATGGAGTACTTACTTCTAATTAATTAACCAAATTTATTCAATTAAATGAGAAGCCATTCCTAATTAATTAAATGAAGCTATTTAATTAAATAAGAAAAGTGTCTCTAATTAATTAAAGATTATTTAATTAAATAGAAAAAGTAATTATGAGAGCATATCTCATTTTATTAAATTAAATATCTCAACAAAATCTCTCTTTAGTTCAAAAAGGGAAATTTGTAGTACACTATTGATAAAAACTGATTTAAATCAGTTAAATCCTTTTTCTACTCAAATTCAATCAGTTAACTCCTTATTTTACTCAAATTAAATCTGTTAACTCCTTTTAATTTGGAAATCTCCCTTTATGACTGAACTTCAACTTTAATCCTGACCGTTGATTGAAATTGATCTCAACCGTTGATGAATTCTAGGAAAGTCTATTTAAGAGACCCTCATCTCTTCGTTTTGAAAGGTTGAATGAGAATTTGCATCGAATTATTGTTGGAATTCATACTCACATTTTCTCATATTCACATACGCAAAGATCAAGTTTGACCAAAAGTTGACCAAATTTAACCACGGTTGACTTGAGTTGAGTAGTTTCGAAAAGAATTTTGAAATAATTAAATGAAATTATTTAATTAAATTGAGTACTTACTTCTAATTAATTAAACAAAGCTATTTAATTAAATGAGAAGCCATTCATAATTAATTAAATGAAGTTATTTAATTAAATAAGAAAAGTGTCTCTAATTAATTAAAGATTATTTAATTAAATAGAAAAAGTAATTATGAGAGCATATCTCATTTTATTAAATTAAATATCTCAACAAAATCTCTCTTCAGTTCAAAAAGGGAAATTTTCAGTTCACTATTGATCAAATATGAGTTAAATTAGTTAACTCCTTTTTCTACTCAAATTGAATCAGTTAACTCTTTATTTTACTCAAATAAAATCTCTTAACACCCTTTAATTTGAAAATCTTCCTTTATGACTGAACTTCACCTTTAATCCTGACCGTTGATTGAAATCGATCTCAACCATTGATGAATTCCAAGAAAGTCTATTTAAGAGACCCTCATCTCTTCGTTGAATGAGAATTTTTATTGAATTGTTGCTAGAATTCATACTTACATTTGCTCATATTCACATATGCAAAGATCAAGTTTAACCAAAAGTTGACCAGATTTAACCACGGTTGACTTGAGTTGACTAGTTTCGAAAAGAATTTTGAAATAATTAAACAAAATTATTTAATTAAATGAAGTACTTACTTCTAATTAATTAAACAAATTTATTTAATTAAATGAGAAGCCATTCCTAAATAGTCAAATGAAGTTATTTAATTAAATAAGAAAAGCGTCTCTAATTAATTAAAGATTATTTAATTAAATAAAAAAAGTAATTATGATAGCATATATCATTTTATTAAATTAAATATCTCAACAAAATTTCTCTTCAGGAAAGTCTATTTAAGAGACCCTCATCTCTTTGTTTTGAAAGGTTGAATGAGAATTTGCATCGAATTGTTGCTGGAATTCATACTCACATTTGCT
The DNA here is from genome assembly GCA_028749045.1 of Cupressus sempervirens. Classification (NCBI taxonomy): domain Eukaryota; kingdom Viridiplantae; phylum Streptophyta; class Pinopsida; order Cupressales; family Cupressaceae; genus Cupressus; species Cupressus sempervirens. The sequence goes on from CM053783.1 coordinate 117,382,864, forward strand.
CATATTCACATACGCAAAGATAAAGTTTGACTAAAAGTTGACCAGATTTAAATACGGTTGACTTGAGTTGACTAGTTTTGAAAAGAATTTTAAAATAATTAAATGGAATTATTTAATTAAATGGACTACTTACTTCTAATTAATTAAATAAAGTTATTTAATTAAATAAGAAGCCATTCTTAATTAATTAAATGAAGTTATTTAATTAAATAAGAAAAGTATCTCTAATTAATTAAAGATTATTTAATTAAATAGAAAAAGTAATTATGATAGCATATCTCATTTTGTTAAATTAAATATCTCAACAAAATCTCTCTTCAGCTCAAAAAGGGAAATATCTAGTTCACTATTGACAAAAAATGAGTTAAATACGTTAACTCCTTTTTCTGCTCAAATTGAATCAGTTAACTCCTTATTTTACTCAAATTAAATCTATTAACTCCCTTTAATTTGGATATCTCCCTTTATGACTGAACTTCACATTTAATCTTGACCATTGATTGAAATCGTTGTCAACCGTTAATGAATTCAAAGAAAGTCTATTTAAGAGACCCTCATCTCTTCATTTTGAAAAGTTGAATGAGAATTTGCATTGAATTGTTGTTGGAATTCATACTAACATTTGCTCATCTTCAGATACGGAAAGATCAAGTTTGGCATAAAGTTGACCAGATTTAACCACGGTTGACTTGAGTTGACTAGTTTTGAAAAAAAATTGAAATAATTAAATGAAATTATTTAATTAAATAGAGTTCTTGCTTCTAATTAATTAAACAAAGTTGTTTAATTAAATTAGAAGCCATTTCTAATTAATTAAATGAAGTTATTTAATTAAATAAGAAAAGTGTCTCTAATTAACTAAAGATTATTTAATTAAATAGAAAAAGTAATTATGAGAGCATATCTCATTTTATTAAATTAAATATCTCGAAAAAATCTCTTTTAAGTTCAAAAAAGGAAATTTTCAGTTCACTATTGATCAAAAATGAGTTAAATCAGTTAACTCCTTTTTCTACTCAAATTGAATAAGTTAACTCATTATTTTACTCAAATTAAATTTGTCAACTCCCTTTAATTTGGAAATCTCCCTTTATGACTAAACTTCACCTTTAATCCTGAACATTGATTGAAATCGATCTCAACCTTTGATGAATTCTAGGAAAGTCTATTTAAGACACCCTAATCTCTTCCTTTTGAAAGGTTGAATGAGAATTTACATCGAATTGTTGCTAAAATTCATACTCACATTTGCTCATATTCACATACGCCAAGATCAAGTTTGACCAATAGTTTACCAAATTTAAACACAGTTGACTGGAGTTGACTAGTTTCAAAAAAAAATTTGTAATAATTAAAAAAAATTATTTAATTAAATGGAGTACTTGCTTCTAATTAATTAAACAAAGCTGTTTAATTAAATGAGAAGCCATTCCTAATGAATTAAATGAATTTATTTAAATAAATAAGAAAAGTGTCTCTAATTAACTAAAAATTATTTAATTAAATAGAAAAAGTAATTATGAGAGCATATCCCATTTTATTAAATTAAATATATCGACAAAATCTCTCTTTAGTTCAAAAAGAGAAATTTTCAGTTCACTATTGATCAAAAATGAGTTAAATCAGTTAACTCCTTTTTCTACTCAAATTGAATCTGTTAACTCCTTATTTTACTCAAATTAAATTTGTTAACTCCCTTTAATTTAGAAATCTCGCTTTATGACTGAACTTCACCTTTAATCCTGACTGTTGATTGAAATCGATCTCAACCGTTGTTGAATTTCAGGAGAGTCTATTTAAGAGACCCTCATCTCTTCATTTTGAAAGGTTGACTGAGAATTTACATCGAATTGTTGCTGGAATTTATACTCACAGTTGCTCATATTCACATACGCAAAGATCAAGTTTGACCAAAAGTTGACCAGATTTAACCGCGGTTGACTTAAGTTGACTAGTTTCGAAATGAATTTTGATATAATTAAATGAAATTATTTAATTAAATGGAGTACTTACTTCTAATTAATTAAACAAAGTTATTTAATTAAATGAGAAGCCATTCTTAATTAAATAAATGAAGTTATTTAATGAAATAAGAAAAGTGTCTCTAATTAATTAAAGATTATTTAATTAAATAGAAAAAGTAATTATGAGAGCATGTCTCATTTCATTAAATTAAATACCTTAACAAAATCTCTCTTCCGTTTAAAAAGGAAAATTTCTAGTTCACTATTAATAAAAAATGAGTTAAATTAGGTAACTCCTTTTTCTACTAAAATTGAATCAGTTAACTCTTTATTTTACTCAAATTAATTATGTTAACTACCTTTAATTAGAAAATCTCCCTTTATGATTGAACTTCACTTTTAATCCTGACCATTGATTGAAATCAATCTCAACCATTGATGAATTTCAGGAGTACTTACTTCTAATTAATTAAGTAGAGTTATTTAATTAAATGAGAAGCCATTCCTAATTAATTAAATGAAGTTATTTAATTAAATAAGAAAAGTGTCTCTAATTAATTAAATATTATTTAATTAAATAGAAAAAGTAACTATTAGAGCATATCTTATTTTATCAAATTAAATACCTCAATAAAATTTCTCTTCAGTTCAAAAAGGGAAATTTCCAGTTCACTATTGATGAAAAATGAGTTAAATCAGTTAACTCCCTTTTCTACTCAAATTGAATCAGTTATCTATTTATTTTACTCAAATTAAATTTGTTAACTCCCTTTAATTTGGAAGTCTCCCTTTATGACTGAACTTCACATTTAATCCTGACCGTTGATTGATATCGATCTCAACCGTTGATGAATTCTAAGAAAGTCTATTTAAGAGACCCTCATCTCATGATTTTGAAAGGTTGAATGAGAATTTGCATCAAATTGTTGCTGAAATTCATACTCACATTTTCTCATATTCACATACGCAAAAATCAAGTTTGATCAAAAGTTGACCAGATTTAACCACGGTTGACTTGAGTTGACTAGTTTCGAAAAGAATTTTGAAATAATTAAATGAAATTATTTAATTAAATGAAGTACTTACTTCTAATTAATTAAACAAAGTTATTTAATTAAATGAGAAGCCATTCCTAATTAATTAAATGAAGTTATTTATTTAAATAAGAAAAGTGTCTCTAATTAATTAAAGATTATTTAATTAAACAGAAAAATTAATTATAAAAGCATATCTCATTTTATTAAATTAAATATCACGACAAAATATCTCTTCAGTTCAAAAAGGGAAATTTCCAGTTCACTATTGATCGAAAATGAGTTAAATTAGTTAACTCATTTTTCTACTCAAATTGAATTAGTTAACTCCTTATTTTACTCAAATTAAATCTGTTAACTCCTTTTAATTTGGATATCTCCATTTATGACTGAACTTCAGCTTTAATCCTGACCGTTGATTGAAATCGATCTCAACTGTTGATGAATTCTAGGAAAGTCTATTTAAGGGACCCTCATCTCTTCATTTTGAAATGTTGAATGAGAATTTGCATCAAATTGTTGCTAGAATTCATACTCACATTTTCTCATATTCACATACACAAAGATCAAGTTTGACCAAAAATTGACGAGATTTAACCACGGTTGACTTGAGTTGACTAGTTTTGAAAAGAATTTTGAAATAATTAAACAAAATTATTTAATGAAACGGAGTACTTACTTCTAATTAATTAAACAAAGTTATTTAATTAAATGAGAAGCCATTCTTAATTAATTAAATGAAGTTATTTAATTAAATTAAAAAAGTATCTCCAATTAATTAAAGATTATTTAATTAAATAGAAAAAGTAATTATGAGAGCATATCTCATTTTATTAAATTAAATATCTCAACAAAATCTCTCTTTAGTTCAAAAAGGGAAATTTCTAGTTTACTATCGATCAAAAATGAGGTAAATGAGTTATCTCTTTTTTCTACTCAAATTGAATCAGTTAACTCCTTATTTTAATGAAATTAAATCTATTAACTCCCTTTAATTTGGATATCTCTCTTTATGACTGAACTTCACCTTTAATCCTGACCGTTGATTGAAATCATTCTCAACCGTTGATGTATTTTAGGAAAGTCTATTTAAGAGACCCTCATCTCTTCATTTTGAAAGGTTGAATGAGAATTTTTATCGAATTGTTGTTGGAATTCATACTCACATTTGTTCATATTCACATACGCAAACATCAAGTTTGACCAAAAGTTGACCAAATTTAACCACGGTTAACTTGAGTTGACTAGTTTTGAAAAGAATTTTGAAATAATTAAACAAAATTATTTAATTAAAAAGAGTACTTGCTTATAATTAATTATACAAAGTTTTTTAATTAAATGAGAAGCCATTCCTAATTAATTAAATGAAGTTATTTAATTAAATAAGAAAAGTGTCTCTAATTAACTAAAGATAATTGCCAATAGTGGCATGTTGTGATGCTTAAGTTGTTGTGTTGTTATCTTTTCCATCAAGGTTCAAATCTCATGGGGATGAGGTCCCCCGTTTGTGGCCTCACTGGTTCATAGCTCCAGGTCAAAGCGATTACCCCTATTTAAAAAAATAAAAAATAAATAAAGATTATTCAATTAAATAGAAAAGGTAATTATGAGAGCATATCTCATTTTATTAAATAAAATATCTCAACAAAATCCCTCTTCAGTTCAAAAAGAGAAATTTTCAGTTCACTATTGATAAAAAATTAGTTAAACGAGTTAACTCCTTTTTCTACTCAAATTGAATAAGTTAACTCGTTATTTTACTCAAATTAAATCTGTTAACTCTCTTTAATTTGGAAATCTCTCTTTATGACTGAACTTCACCTTTAATCCTGACCGTTGATTGATATCGATCTCAACCGTTGATGAATTCTAAGAAAGTCTATTTAAGAGACCCTCATCTCATGATTTTGAAATGTTGAATGAGAATTTGCATCAAATTGTTGCTGAAATTCATACTCACATTTTCTCATATTCACATACGCAAAAATCAAGTTTGATCAAAAGTTGACCAGATTTAACCACGGTTGACTTGAGTTGACTAGTTTCGAAAAGAATTTTGAAATAATTAAATGAAATTATTTAATTAAATGAAGTACTTACTTCTAATTAATTAAACAAAGTTATTTAATTAAATGAGAAGCCATTCCTAATTAATTAAATGAAGTTATTTATTTAAATAAGAAAAGTGTCTCTAATTAATTAAAGATTATTTAATTAAATAGAAAAATTAATTATAAAAGCATATCTCATTTTATTAAATTAAATATCACGACAAAATATCTCTTCAGTTCAAAAAGGGAAATTTCCAGTTCACTATTGATCGAAAATGAGTTAAATTAGTTAACTCATTTTTCTACTCAAATTGAATCAGTTAACTCCTTATTTTACTCAAATTAAATCTGTTAACTCCTTTTAATTTGGATATCTCCCTTTATGACTGAACTTCAGCTTTAATCCTGACCGTTGATTGAAATCGATCTCAACTGTTGATGAATTCTGGGAAAGTCTATTTAAGGGACCCTCATCTCTTCATTTTGAAATGTTGAATGAGAATTTGCATCAAATTGTTGCTAGAATTCATACTCACATTTGCTCATATTCACATACACAAAGATCAAGTTTGACCAAAAATTGATGAGATTTAACCACGGTTGACTTGAGTTGACTAGTTTTGAAAAGAATTTTGAAATAATTAAACAAAATTATTTAATGAAACGGAGTACTTACTTCTAATTAATTAAACAAAGTTATTTAATTAAATGAGAAGCCATTCTTAATTAATTAAATGAAGTTATTTAATTAAATAAAAAAAGTATCTCCAATTAATTAAAGATTATTTAATTAAATAGAAAAAGTAATTATGAGAGCATATCTCATTTTATTAAATTAAATATCTCAACAAAATCTCTCTTTAGTTCAAAAAGGGAAATTTCTAATTTACTATCGATCAAAAATGAGGTAAATGAGTTATCTCTTTTTTCTACTCAAATTGAATCAGTTAACTCCTTATTTTAATGAAATTAAATCTGTTAACTCCCTTTAATTTGGATATCTCTCTTTATGACTGAACTTCACCTTTAATCCTGACCGTTGATTGAAATCATTCTCAACCGTTGATGTATTTTAGGAAAGTCTATTTAAGAGACCCTCATCTCTTCATTTTGAAAGGTTGAATGAGAATTTTTATCGAATTGTTGTTGGAATTCATACTCACATTTGCTCATATTCACATACGCAAACATCAAGTTTGACCAAAAGTTGACCAAATTTAACCACGGTTGACTTGAGTTGACTAGTTTTGAAAAGAATTTTGAAATAATTAAACAAAATTATTTAATTAAAAAGAGTACTTGCTTATAATTAATTATACAAAGTTTTTTAATTAAATGAGAAGCCATTCCTAATTAATTAAATGAAGTTATTTAATTAAATAAGAAAAGTGTCTCTAATTAACTAAAGATAATTGCCAATAGTGGCATGTTGTGATGCTTAAGTTGTTGTGTTGTTATCTTTGCCATCAAGGTTCAAATCTCATGGGGATGAGGTCCCCCGTTTGTGGCCTCACTGGTTCATAGCTCCAGGTCAAAGCGTTTACCCCTATTTAAAAAAATAAAAAATAAATAAAGATTATTCAATTAAATAGAAAAATTAATTATCAGAGCATATCTCATTTTATTAAATAAAATATCTCAACAAAATCCCTCTTCAGTTCAAAAAGAGAAATTTTCAGTTCACTATTGATAAAAAATTAGTTAAACGAGTTAACTCCTTTTTCTACTCAAATTGAATAAGTTAACTCGTTATTTTACTCAAATTAAATCTGTTAACTCTCTTTAATTTTGAAATCTCTCTTTATGACTGAACTTCACCTTTAATCCTGACCGTTGATTGATATCGATCTCAACCGTTGATGAATTCTAAGAAAGTCTATTTAAGAGACCCTCATCTCATGATTTTGAAAGGTTGAATGAGAATTTGCATCAAATATTTTCTGGAATTCATACTCACATTTGCTCATATTCACATACGCAAATATACAGTTTGACCAAAAGTTGACCAGATTTAACCACGGTTGACTTGAGTTGACTAGTTTTGAAAAGAATTTTGAAATAATTAAACATAATTATTTAACTAAATGGAGTACTTGCTTCTAATTAATTAAATAAAGTTGTTTAATTAAATGAGAAGCCATTCCTAATGAATTAAATGAACTTTTTTAATTAAATAAGAAAATTGTCTCTAATTAACTAAAGATTATTTAATTAAATAGAGTAAAATGAGTAAAATGAGTTAACTCCATTTTCTACTCAAATTGAATCAGTTAACTCCTTATTTTACTACAATTAAATCTATTAACTCCCTTTAATTTGGAAATCTCCCTTTATGACTGCACTTCACCTTTAATTCTGACCATTGATTGAAATCGATCTAAACTTTTAATGAATTCAAGGAAAGTCTATTTAAAAGACCCTCATCTCTTCATTTTGAAAGGTTGAATGAGAATTTGCAACAAATTGTTTGTGGAATTCATACTCACATTTTCTCATATTCACATACGCAAAGATCCAGTTTGACCAAAAGTTGACCAAATTTAACCACAGTTGACTTGAGTTGACTAGCTTCAAAAAGAATTTTGAAATAATTAAACAAAATTATTTAATTAAATTGAGTACTTACTTCTAATTAATTAAACAAAGTTATTTAATTAAATGAGAAGCCATTCCTAATTAATTAAATGAAGTTATTTAATTAAATAAGAAAAGTGTCTCTAATTAATTAAAGATTATTTAATTAAATAGAAAAAGTAATTATAAGATCATATATCATTTTATTAAATTAAATATCTTAACAAAATCTCTCTTCAGTTCAAAAAGGGAAATTTCCAGTTCACTATTGATCAAAAATCAGTTAAATTAGTTAACTCCTTTTTCTACTCAAATTGAATCAGTTAACTCTTTATTTTACTCAAATTAAATCTATTAGCTCCCTTTAATTTGGAAATCTCCCTTTATGACTGAACTTCACCTTTAATCCTGACCGTTGATTGAAATCGATCTCAACCGTTGATGAATTTCAAGAAAGTCTCTTTAAGAGACCCTCATCTCTTCGTTTTGAAAGGTTGAATGAAAATTTGCATCGAATTGTTGCTGGAATTCATACTCACATTTGCTCATATTCACATACACAAAGATCAAGTTTGACGAAAAGTTGACCAGATTTAACCACGGTTGACTTGAGTTGACTAGTTTCGAAAAGAATTTTGAAATAATTAAATGAAATTATTTAACTAAATGGACTACTTACTTCTAATTAATTAAAAAAAGTTATTTAATTAAATCAGAAGTCATTCCTAACTAGTTAAATGAAGTTGTTTAATTAAAGATTATTTAATTAAATAGAAAAAGTAATTATGAGAGCATATCTCATTTTATTAAATTAAATATCTTAACAAAATCTCTCTTCATTTCAAAAAGGGAAATTTTCAGTTCACTATTGATAAAAAATGAGTTAAATCAGTTAACTCCTTTTTTTACTCGAATTGAATCAGTTAACTACGTATTTTACTCAAATTAAATCTGTTAACTCTCTTTAATTTGGAAATCTCCCTTTATGACTGCACTTCACCTTTAATTCTGACCATTGATTGAAATCGATCTAAACTTTTGATGAACTCAAGGAAAGTCTATTTAAAAGACCCTCATCTCTTCATTTTGAAAGGTTGAATGAGAATTTGCATCAAATTGTTTGTGGAATTCATACTCACATTTTCTCATATTGACATACACAAAGATTCAGTTTGACCAAAAGTTGACCAAATTTAACCACAGTTGACTTGAGTTGACTAGTCTCAAAAAAAAATTTGAAATAATTAAACAAAATTATTTAATTAAATGGAGTACTTACTTCTAATTAATTAAACAAAGTTATTTAATTAAATGAGAAGCCATTCCTAATTAATTAAATGAAGTTATTTAATTAAATAAGAAAAGTGTCTCTAATTAATTAAAGATTATTTAATTAAATAGAAAAAGTAATTATAAGAGCATATATCATTTTATTAAATTAAATATCTTAACAAAATCTCTCTTCAGTTCAAAAAGGGAAATTTCCAGTTCACTAATAATCAAAAATCAGTTAAATTAGTTAACTCCTTTTTCTACTCAAATTGAATTAGTTAACTCTTTATTTTACTCAAATTAAATCTATTAGCTCCCTTTAATTTGGAAATCTCCCTTTATGACTGAACTTCACCTTTAATCCTGACCGTTGATTGAAATCGATCTCAACTGTTGATGAATTTCAAGAAAGTCTATTTAAGAGACCCTCATCTCTTCGTTTTGAAATGTTGAATGAGAATTTGCATCGAATTGATGCTAGAATTCATACTCACATTTTCTCATATTCACATACTCAAAAATCAAGTTTGACCAAAAGTTGACCAAATTTAACCGCAGTTGACTTGAGTTGACTAGTTTCAAAAAGGATTTTGAAATAATGAAACGAAATTATTTAATTAAATGGAGTACTTCAAATTAATTAAACAAAGTTATTTAATTAAATGAGAAGCCATTCCTAACTAATTAAATGAAGTTATTTAATTAAATAAGAAAAGTGTCTCTAATTAATTAAAGATTATTTAATTAAATAGAAAAAGTAATTATGAGAGCATATCTCATTTTATTAAATTAAAGATCTCAACAAAATCTCTCTTCAGTTCAAAAATAGAAATTTTCAGTTCACTGTTGATAAAAAATGAGTTAAATCAGTTAACTCCTTTTTCTACTCAAATTGAATCTGTTAACTCCTTATTTTACTCAAATTAAATTGATTAACTCTCTTTAATTTGGAAATATTCCTTTACGACTGAACTTCTCCTTTAATCCTGACCGTTGATTGAAATCGATCTCAACTGTTGATGATATCTAGGAAAGTTTATTTAAGAGACCCTAATCTCTTCATTTTGAAAGGTTGAATGAGAATTTGCATCGAATTGTTGCTGGAATTCGTACTCACATTTGCTCATATTCACATACGCAAATATCAAGTTTGACCAAAAGTTGACCAAATTTAAACACGACTGACTTGAGTTGACTACTTTCAAAAAAAAAATTGAAATAATTAAACGAAATTATTTAATTAAATAGAGTACTTACTTCTAATTAATTAAACAAAGTTATTTAATTAAATAAGAAAAGTGTCTCTAATTAATTGAAGATTATTTAATTAAATAGAAAAAGTAATTATGAGAGCATATCTCATTTTATTAAATTAAATATCTCAACAAAATCTCTCTTCAGTTCAAAAAGGGAAATTTTCAGTTCACTATTGATAAAAAATGAGTTAAATTAGTTAACTCCTTTTTTCACTCAAATTGAATCAGTTAACTCTGTATTTTACTCAAATTAAATCAGTTAACTCCTTTTAATTTGGAAATCTCCCTTTATTACTGAACTTCACTTTTAATCCTGACAGTTGATTGAAATTGATCTTAATCGTTGATGAATTCTAGAAAAGTCTATTTAAAAGACCTTCATCTCTTCATTTTGAAAGCTTGAATGATAATTTGCATCGAATTGTTGATGGAATTCATACTCACATTTGCTCATATTCATATACGTAAAGAGTAAGTTTGACCAAAAGTTGACCAGATTTAACCACGGTTCACTTGAGTTGACTAGTTTTGAAATTTTTTTTTGAAATAATTAAACAAAATTATTTAATTAAATGGATAACTTAATTCTAATTAATTAAACAAAGTTATTTAATTAAATGAGAAGCCATTCCGAACTAACTAAATGAAGTTATTTAATTAAATAAGAAAAGTGTCTCTAATTAATTAAAGATAATTTAATTAAATAGATAAAAGAAATTATCAAAGCATATCTCATTTTATTAAATTAAATATCTCAACAAAATCTCTCTTTAGTTTAAAAAGGGAAATTTTCAATTCACTATTGATAAAAAATGAGTTAAATGACTTAGCTCCTTTTTCTACTCAAATTGAATCAGTTAATTCCTTATTTTACTCAAGTTAAATCTGTTAGCTCCCTTTAATTTGAAAATCTCTCTTTCTGATTGAACTTCACCTTTAGTCCTGACCGTTGATTGAAATCGATCTCAACCGTTGATGAATTCGAGGAAAGTCTATTTAAGAGACCCTCATCTGTTTATTTTGAAAGGTTGAATGAGAATTTGCACCGAATTGATGCTGGAATTCATACTCACATTTGCTCATATTCACATACGCAAAGATCAAGTTTGTCCAAAAGTTGACCAGATTTAACCGTGGTTGACTTGAGTTGACTAGTTTCGAAAAGAATTTTGAAATAATTAAACAAAATTATTTAATTAAATGGAGTACTTACTTCAAATTAATTAAAAAAAGTTATTTAATTAAATGAAAAGCCATTCCTAATTAATTTAATGAAGTTATTTAATTAAATAAGAAAAGTGTCTCTAATTACTTAAAGATTATTTAATTAAATAGAAAAAGTAATTATGAGAGCATATCTCATATTATTAAATTAAATATCTTAACAAAATCTCTCTTCAGTTCAAAAAAGGGAAATTTCTAGTTCACTGTTGATCAAAAATGAGTTTAATCAGTTAACTCCTTTTTTTACTCAAATTGAATCAGTTAACTCCTTATTTTACTCAAATTAAATCTGTTAACTCTCTTTAATTTGGAAATCTCCCTTTATGACTAAACTTCACCTTTAATCCTGACTGTTGATTGAAATCGATCTCAACCGTTGATGAATTCCAGGAAAGTCTATTTAAGAGACCCTAATCTCTTCATTTTGAAAGGTTGAATGAGAATTTGCATCGAATTGTTGTTGGAATTCGTACTCACATTTACTCATATTCACATACGCAAATATCAAGTTTCACCAAAACTTGACCAGATTTAACCACGGTTGACTTGATTTGACTATTTTTGAATAGAATTTTGAAATAATTAAACAAAATTATTTAATTAAATGGAGTACTAACTTCAAATTAATTAAACAAAGTTATTTAATTAAATGAGAAGCCATTCCTAACTAATTAAATGAAGTTATTTAATTAAATAAGAAAAATGTCTCTAATTAATTAAAGATTATTTAATTAAATAAAAAAAGTAATTATGAGAGCATATCTCATTTTATTAAATTAAATATCTTAACAAAATCTCTCTTCAGTTCAAAAAGCGAAATTTCCAGTTCACTATTGATAAAAAATGAGTTAAATCAATTAACTCCTTTTTCTACTCAAATTGAATAAGTTAACTCCTTATTTTACTCAAATTAAATCTGTTAACTCCATTTAATTTGGAATTCTCCTTTTATTACCGAACTTCACCTTTAATCCTGACCGTTGATTGAAAACGATCTCAACCGTTGATGAATTCTAAGAAAGTCTATTTAAGAGACCCCCATCTCTTCATTTTGAAAGGTTGAATGAGAATTTGCATCGAATTGTTGCTGGAATTCATACTCACATTTGCTCATATTCACAAACGCAAAGATCAAGGTTGACCAAAAGTTGACCAGATTTAACCACAGTTGACTTGAGTTGACTAGTTTCGAAAAGAATTTTGAAATAATTAAAAGAAATTATTTAATTAAATGGAGTACTTACTTCTAATTAATTAAACAAAGTTATTTAATTAAATGAGAAGAAATTTCTAGCTAATTAAATGAAGTTATTTAATTAAATAAGAAAAGTGTCTCTAATTAATTAAAAATTATTTTATTAAATAGAAAAATTAATTATGAGAGCATATCTCATTTTATTAAATAAAATATCTCATCAAAATCTCCCTTCAGTTCAAAAAGAGAAATTTCCAGTTCACTATTAATAAAAAATGAGTTAAATCAGTTAACTCCTTTTTCTATTCAAATTGAATTAGTTAACTCCGTAGTTTACTCTAATTAAATCTGTTAACTCCCTTTAATTTGGAAATCTCCCTTTATGACTGAACTTCAGCTTTAATCCCGACAGTTGATTGAAATCGATGTCAACCTTTGATGAATTCCAGGAAAGTCTATTTAAGAGACCCTCATCTCTTCATTTTGAAAGATTGAATGAGAATTTGCATCGAATTGTTGCTTTAATTCATACTCACATTTGCTCATATTCATATATACGCAAAGATCAAGTTTTAGCAAAAGTTGACTAGATTTAATTACGGTTGACTTGAGTTGACTAGTTTTGAAAAGAATTTTGAAATAATTAAATGAAATTATTTAATTAAATGGAGTACTTACTTCTAATTAATTAAACAAAGTTATTTAATTAAATGAGAAGCCATTCCTAATTAATTAAATGAAGTTATTTAATTAAATAAGAAAAGTGTCTCTAATTAATTAAAGATTATTTAATTAAATAGAAAAAGTAATTATGAGAGCATATCTCATTTTATTAAATTAAATATCTCAACAAAATCTCTCTTAAGTTCAAAAAGTGAAATTTTCAGTTCACTATTAATCAAAAATGAGTTAAATTAGTTAACTCCTTTTTCTACTCAAATTGAATCAGTTAACTCCTTATTTTACTCAAATTAAATCTGTTAACTCCCTTTAATTTTGAAATTGCCCTTTATGACTGAACTCCACCTTTAATCCTGACCATTGATTGAAATCGATCTCAACCGTTGATGAATTTCAGGAAAGTCTATTTAAGAGAGCCTCATCTCTTCATTTTGAAAGGTTGAATGAGAATTTGCATCAAATTGTTGCTAGAATTCATACTCACATTTGCTCATATTTACATATGCAAAGATCAAGTTTGACCAAAAGGTGACCAGATTTAACCATGGTTGACTTGAGTTGACTAGTTTCGAAAAGAATTTTGTAATAATTAAATAAAATTATTTAATTAAATGGAGTACTTACTTCTAGTTAATTAAACAAAGTTATTTAATTAAATGAGAAGCCATTCCTAACTAATTAAATGAAGTTATTTAATTAAATAAGAAAAGTGTCTCTAATTAATTAAAGATTATTTAATTAAATAGAAAAAGTAATTATGAGAGCATATCTCATTTTATTAAATTAAATATCTCAACAAAATCTCTTTTCAGTTCAAAAAGGGAAATTTCCAGTTCACTATTGATCAAAAATGAGTTAAATCAGTTAACTCCCTTTTCTGCTCAAATTGAATCAGTTAACTCCTTGTTTTACTCAAATTAAATCTGTTAACTCCCTTTAATTCAGAAATCTTCCTTTATGACTGAACTTCACCTTTAATCTTGACCGTTGATTGAAATCGATCTCAACTGTTGATGAATTCTAGGAAAGTTTGTTTAAGAGACCCTCATCTCTTCATTTTGAGAGGTTGAATGAGAAATTGTATCGAATTGTTGCTAGAATTCATACTCACATTTGCTCATATTCACATACGCAAAGATCAAGTTTGTCCAAAAGTTGACCAGATTTAACCGTGGTTGACTTGAGTTGACTAGTTTCGAAAAGAATTTTGAAATAATTAACCAAAATTATTTAATTAAATGGAGTACTTACTTCAAATTAATTAAAGAAAGTTATTTAATTAAATGAGAAGCCATTCCTAATTAATTAAATGAAGTTATTTAATTAAATAGAGAAAGTAATTATGAGAGCATATCTCATTTTATTAAATTAAATATCTCAACAAAATCTCTCTTCAGTTCAAAAAGGGAAATTTCTAGTTCACTATTGATCAAAAATGAGTTTAATCAGTTAACTCCTTTTTTTACTCAAATTGAATCAGTTAACTCCTTATTTTACTCAAATTAAATCTGTTAACTCTCTTTAATTTGGAAATCTCCCTTTATGACTGAACTTCATCTTTAATCCTGACCGTTGATTGAAATCGATCTCAACCGTTGATGAATTCTAGGAAAGTCTATTTAAGAGACCCTCATCTCTTTATTTTGAAAGGTTGAATGAGAATTTGCATTGAATTGTTGCTGGAATTCATACTCAGATTTGCACATATTCACATACGCAAAGATCAAGTTTGACCAAAAGTTGACCAAATTTTACATACGGTTGACTTGGGTTGACTAGTTTCAAAAAGAATTTTGAAATAATTAAATGAAGTTATTTAATTAAATGGAGTACTTACTTCTAATTAATTAAACAAAGTTATTTAATTAAATGAGAAGCCATTCTTAACTAATTAAATGAAGTTATTTAATTAAATAAGAAAAGTGTCTCTAATTAATTAAAGATTATTTAATTAAATAGAAAAAGTAATTATGAGAGGGTGATCCCATAATAATGGGTTCCACTTTTTGACCAATTTTGACACTGAAATCAATATTTTTGCAACAAACGTCACGTTCAAGTGACTATATCTGCAAAACTATAAATAATTTCAAGATGACATAAACTAGTGATTTTGAATACTTTGTTCCTACTTTGTAACTATATTTTTAATCTAAAAAAATAAATATTTATGTCAATTTTTTTTATCTCCTCTGAAAAGTGGTACATAATAAAATTCAATATTTTAAAGAGTGACAGTCTGTTTGACACACATAACTTTTTTCCTAGAAATGATAATGAAGTAATTCTTTCGGCGTTGGATTTGTAACATCAATGTCCATTGTTTGCATTTGATTTGATTTATTTTTGTTGAATATTGTATAGTTTATGAAGTTTTGAAGTGACACGAATCGTAATTTAGACATACGTTCTGTTTGACACAGATAATTTGAAGTCAATTTATCATAAACCTTTTTTTTTTTTTTTGAATAGTAAGGTATCTCAATAAGCTAGTTCCTACATATTTTTCAAAAAAAAATTGACCTAATTTACTAATTTTCCTAAAGTGTCGAAGTCGGTTGATGTTCAGTCGAAAATGAACTGGTAATGAACTTATAATGAGTTAAACTCATATTTGAAAGTCTTAACGACTAAAATATGTTTTAAAATTATAGTCGTTGGAAAGCTTGCTTCGAGCAGTACATTTTGACATTTTTTATTTTACAGTAAGAGATCATTCTCCTGCAATTATGGGAGTCAAAAGAGCAAAATATAAGAAAATATTAAAAATGAGTTTAAATTTTCCTAATTTTGAGCGTTCACTCGAACACTGTGTTCGAGTGAACATATTATGCATGTTCGTATGAACACATGTTCAGGCAAACATGTTCGTTGCACTTTCACAACGGCTGGAAAAATATCTGACTATGTTCCCACAAACATAGCTAAAAATTTCGTGTTCGTGCGAACAATCGAAAAAGCCAAAAAATAATTAAAAATGGGCCCTACGCCTACATGCATGAAACATCATTCTATCCGCGAAACAAAAACCGCCATGTCTCACATTTCAATCATTGATTGGAAATTTTCATTATAGACGTCATTTTGTGCCATCAATCTCTGTATTTAGTATCAACCTAATAGTGCATTGCAGGCCTGTCTTTGCCACAAATTTTGTCCACAGATAAATCGAAGGCAGGTGAGAGATTTCTCAATATTTGCAAATTAATATTCTTCCTATCTTCGTTCACACTTTCATCAATATTTCTTATCTTTGTTCACATTTAGTTGAATTTTTTAATTTATAACTTGAATTAATAAAAAATATTTAATTTTATTTTCAAATCAAATTCATTCAATAAAAATAAATGTGTCATAACTCTTTATGAATTCTCAATTTCTATAAAGAAATAATCTAAGGTTTTCATTTCCTTCTAAAACATAGATTAGATGATTTTGTGTTACTAATGGTCTCCTTGCAGCATGTGGCAATTGTGGGATGAAGACATGATCATAAAAAACTACTAATGTTTGCTTTGTAGGACGTTGTCGAAGACCATTGTGTGTTTGTCAAAACCATGTGTGTGGATTTATTAGATTAAATAACACTTCGTTTGGTGCTTAAAATGAACTTTTTATTTTTTGCCTAGCATATTTACAGTGTTTAAATCCCTAGGAGTTGCATTGGACGTATCCTCTCCCGTCGCCATTTGTGGATCTTGGGTGTAAGAGAAATCCATGTAACTTCTATAGGAGGCTTGCCTTGGACCAAGATACTCGATATTGGGTATGCCAAGGGATGACCTCAAATCGGTAATGAGCCAAAAGCCAGGTCAACGTTCCAGCTGCTATATAAAACTCAATTACAGTGAAAGCCATGTCGGCGGTATTGCTGAGTGATAGCTCTCCTCCAGTATCCTTATGGTACATCAAACCCCAATTCTCGGGGTTGGGAGACCTTTTGAGGAAGTTTATCACTCACTTGCTGAACGGAATGCCCTTACTAAAAACCATGTTTTAGTGGCCAAAATCCTTTCTATCCACTGGCTCAAGGGGTCACCCATGCCCATGAAGACATCCTACATTCTCGCAGTCCTCAGTAGAGACAACAATCCCTTGGAAAGTCATGCCCCTTGGGAAGCTGATCTTGGTAGCCCCGAGAAGTGAGTGCGCTGTACGGGGGAGCTTGTGGTACCAAGGTCCTAAGTTGTCCACTTTGGATAAGCACGGTTGAACTTTGGTTCAAGTAAGAATTCAGTGGATACAGTCCTAAAGCCTAGGTTGTGGTGTGACTGTTCACTTTTAACAATAGCTATTCTTGTCTTAATGTGTCTTGCGTGTGTGTAAAACATAATCAAGATAAAAGCCAACATTCAAATTTACACCTTGAAAATTTGCAAAACCTTGTCAAAATATCAAACATTGTCAAAACATTACAAACTTTGGTTCAATACATTCAAACCTTGGAAAACATAGCAACTTGTGCTCCTAAACGTGCTTGGCAAAACATATATTTTACTCTTGCATAGCATCCACTTGCATTCTTCATAGGTTGAGCCTCATACTTGCATCATATAGACTTCATATAGCACCTTTTTAGCATCCCTCATATTCACATTGCAATCATTAGCATTTAAGCTTGCATCCTTTGCATTTCACCTCAAAAATTATCACTTTGCATCTTCCATCTTGCATCTTTGCATACCCAACCCTCATCTTGACTACTTTAACCATCATTTCAGATGTCTTACACATCATTTTGAGCATTCATTTTGAATTATCTCCTTCAATGTGTCTCTCCCTCACTGCTCTCTCCCTCTCCCACACACACACAAACACTATTTACTTGTGTCTCATTTTTATATTCATCCGTCCATCTCTGTCTACCCCTTTCACTTCTCTCATCACCTATCCATTTTTTTCTCCACATACACCTCTTCTCTATATCCATATTTCTTCTCCATCTCTCCCTTTATCCATCTCTATCCCTATGTCTCCCTCTCTACCTTCTCTTAGTTATATATTTCATTCTCACTATCTTTGTTTATCTCTTCCTTTTATCTCCATATCCCTCTTCTTCTCAATCCCTTCACCAATTGGGCCTTTTCTCCATCTCTATAGAGGCACTAGTAAAGTTTGACCCATTTTTCAACAAAAAATCTGGAAAACATAGCTCTTAGAATTGCCTTAGTTTCAGCCCAGCTTTCCAACTGCTACCTATGTCAAGGTAGATTTGGCTTTGTCATTTTGATCTTATCTTTTTTTGTCATTTTTTTGATCAAGATCCAATGTCTATTGTCATAACGTTAAACTCTTAGGTTAATACCTTGTAAAGATTTCACCTAAGTTCAAAAAACCTTATGTATACCAAGCTATCATTAGCATAATCATATTTCTAAATGTCATTTTTGACTTACCCTAGTGGTATATCCCCCTCATATTGCATTTTTCAAACCCTAACATCATTTTCACTATCAAACCCTATCAAATTGTCCATCAACCAACTTGTCTTCTTGATCACCTATCCTCATTTTGCATAGCCTAAACGTCATTATCAACCCTAGGAAACCATCCCTTGCATAGTCCACTTTGCGTACACCTACCTTTAACATCCTTACCAAGTCCAAAACATAACCCTAACCTTCATTTTGCACATCATAATCTTCATCTTGAATACCTTCAAAACGACACCTTGCATTTGCACTTGCATAACATCCCTAGGACATTTGTACTTTTCATATCAAAACCCTAGGTCATTTAACATTTCCTCACATTGCATAACATCACTAAACACTTAAAAATATAAAAAACACTCATATCTTGCATACCCACATCTTAATTATCAAGTTTTGACCTCTTTTATCAACTGCAACCCTGTTTTGCCAACTGCACACTTCATGGGCGCAGTTGGTAGTTTCAGGGTGCACTTGGTAGTTTTAGGGTGCACTTGGTAATTAGGTGTTTCATTCTAGGTTCCAAAACCCTAATCTGCACTTCCACACCTTGCATTGCATCCCAAGACCTTAAGAAACACTCTAAATCACTCAAAACACTCAAAATTTGCATTTTAAGAAACTTTGGAGCTCCATCATTTGCAGAAAAAAGAAGGACATGGGAGCTACAAATAAAAGAGGGGGTTTCTAACCTTGTGTTTACTTTTTTTGATTAGTTTGGCTTTCATGGTAGACTAGTGGGTATTAATGTATGTTGATTGAGTTTTGTGATTTCTCATAGTATATTATGCATTTAACCCATTTTTCTAGTCCTACAATAAGAACGAAAAAATTAAAGAGACAAAAAAATTATATATTTTATAAGAAAGAAAAATTTATTTTTTAGGACAAACATTATAGTATTCATACCATGTTATTTGTTTGTGATTCAATGATGGCTTAAGAAGGATTTGGTGCTTTGCTACTTGTAAAGAATGTGACTCACAGATTTTAGTCATATAATGAAAAATATGTATGTCTTGTTGTAGACGACTGCATTCTATTGATTTCTGTCAAATAATTTAAAAGTAGTGACAGCGACAGACAAATCCGTACAATGATTTTTTTATCTAGTTACTGCATGAAATTTATCTAGAGGCAAGGGATAAATTTTTTTTTTTTTAATTTTATAATGGGAAACAAGAGAGGAAGGAAAAACAAATATGGAAGGAAAAGATCTGATGAAGCAGAACAAAGAAATATTCAGAAAACTATGGCACATTATCATCAAATTAAACAAGGTGAAGGAAATGTTGAAGAAGGCTCAATAGAAGTACAAGTAGTGCCTATGGGAGAGAGGTTAGGAACACTCCCTACGGAATCTCAAACAATGAATGTTGAAGAAGGTTCAAGATCAGTCCCTACAGAGGTTCAAATAATAGAAGTCGGAGAAGGGTCAGAATCTTGTTGAATCTCAAATAATGGATGTTGGAGAAGACTCAAGATCGGTCCCTGTAGAAATTCTAGTAACAAAAATCAGAGAAGGGTCAAGATCAGGTGCAGGAACTAGTATAGATGAACTCTTAAATATTGTCCAATCTATAAAGTATGGTATTTCTCATAAAAATTTAGATCATTTACTTAAAATGGATGTAGATAAATTGAGAAAACTTGCAGGTAGTGTTCAACTATTAAGTTTTTCTAAGAGAAGGTCAATGAAGAAGAAGATAAGAGAAATTATGACTCAATTTGATAATACTGAAACACTTGAACAAGCTCAGTTGCTTTCACTTTTGCTTACACAAAAAAAGTTGCAAGAGGCATTGAAATTGTTAGGTGTAAACACAACATCAAAAAAGAGAAGATTTTCTAACATGCAAACTGATTTGATTGAAAATGTTAAACAAGGTTTGAGATGCATAGGAAAACACTCTCGAACTAAAGATAAGTCTGCGGCAAGAAAAGTGATGTTGATGTCTATTGTAAGTAAGAATATGACCCAAAATAGACAAATATCTTCAATTTCGTCTGAAATGGGTTTTAGTAGGAAAATAATGAGAGAATATGTTAAGAGAAGATTAATTGTGGATGATAGTACTATGGAGGGCAATTGGGCAATCATGTGTAGAGCACCTTGTTCTAATACCAAATTCCACTCTTCACACTTTTGAAGTATATATTTCTGCACACTATCTTGCAGTTGCCCTCATGCATTCTGAATCATAACTCTCAGTTGATCAATAAGGACAGTGCCACATCATCTTGAGTCTATGGAATTTTTTTTTGTCGTCTGATCCCATGAAGGCCAATACTTTTTTATTTGCAGAAGTGCTTCCTGAATAGTCATGGGGGGGAGAGGTTCTGCTTGAAATTCCTCTTCTATTGGAAGGTTATGCACATACCCTCTTGCTCTTCACCTTAAAAAGTTCCAAGGAAATTCAAGTAGTTGCAAACAATAAATATGGTGATTTTGTATCATTGTAAAACAAAACGCATACTTTCTAAGCCCACGGAGGTCCTCCAAAAGTTATAATTAAAAACCATCTGTTAAAGAAGATTAGAAACATTATTATTACGATAAGCTTCCACGACAAACCACTTTAGAGTCGGTTCAAAAAAATTCGTTGGACGACTAAAAATTGAACTCTCATTAAAAAAAAAGTATTTTATGATTGTAAACCTTTATAGAATTAATTTGAAAATGAAAAAAATTACTATTCTTAGTTAGGGTATGTAATCCTTTGATTTGACAATTTAAAATCAGTAGAGAACATTCTATTCTGGTTAAAATCAATTTTCTATTTTTCAGATAGTCTATTAACGTTGAGTTATTTACAAAAAAAATGAGCCTACACATTGATCAGGAAAAATTACTAGTTGAGGCTTTTGAGTGCATTATTTCTCTCACTTCCATCACAATGCAAGGAAACTCATAATTTAAAACAGATACAACACAACTTAAATGTATTCCAAATTGATGAAGAGCAACTTCTACTACACCAATACTAGAAAATAGAGAAAGTACTCTGACGCCATCAGGATATAATGCTTTCAAGACTGATAAATGATATGCAACTGTATCTGTTTGGAATGAATTACCCAAACAACACAAGCAGTCAGTCGGACAAGAAGTTCTACGAGTGTGATCTCTATCAAATTTTAATATCAGCTCTATCTAATGGAGCTCTAGAGGGATGAGGTCACCTGGCCCCACCCATACCAAATTCCACTCTTCACACTTTTGCAGTAAATATTTCTCCGCACTATCTTGCAGGTGCCCTTGTGCATTCTGAATCATAACTCTTAGTTGATCAATAAGGACAGTGCCACATCGTCTTGAGTCTATGGAATTTTTTTTGTCATCTGATCCCATGAAGGCCAATACTTTTTTATTTGCGGAAGTGCTTCTTGAATAGTCATGGGGGGAGAGGTTCTACTTGAAATCGCCAATAGGTTTCCCAGGAACTCCAAAACCAATTAGTTCATTGGGACACAAATTAGGGATTGCATCACATAATTCAAACATTGCTTGCTTGTCTTGCATAGTAGCCTCTATGTATTTTTTATACTTCAACACTTTCATTATCTATGTTACAATTCTTAAATATCAACTTTTTTTCAAACTATTGAATTTCATCTTGAATAAAATATATTTTTAATTGTATGATCATAAGTTCTTAATTATCATTATATAATTTAATAATTTAAATTAATTGTACCATGGATGAATTTAAAAATTTAAATTCATTTATCAAGTTGTACACATATACACGTCTCAAGAATAAACATCTACAGATCTAATATATCTCTATGTATCTGAAATGCAAACTGTAAATCTCAAATAAATATACGTATGTAGCAAAATATGAAAAGTCATATATACGTACATGTGATGGTATCTAACTCTCAAATACTCAATAATCAAATAAAAAGTGAAAGTACATGGATGTCATCAAGGAATTTAAATACACATGTGTACATGTAAACTGGACCTCCAATATATTTACATCAAAAAATATATAAATCTGATCTACTACTAGAAGGACCCCTCAAGATGCATACGAACAGAACGACCCTCTAATTGAGTCCCCTGTACATCCTCTCATCGAGGTGCATCAACCAAGCCCTGCAAATATATATACATATATACATACATGTGTTAGAGTTCTATCTTTAAAACATATATATACATACGTGCATCATGTACATATACATTCAAAATAAATACAAATTTGCATATATATAGATATATATCTAGTTTTCAAAATATTTAAATAACTTTAAACAAACTATTTAAAACTCAAGTACCTGAGCACTACCAGGTGCCTCAATAGAATCATCTCTCTCATGTATATGATGCCCTGAACCAACAGTATGTGTAACCATGTGCTCAACAACCTGTGCCTACATGATTTATTACGAGTTAAAGATTAAATTAAATATCTGCATATATATCTGAACTAAATTTTTCAATAAATGAACATATTTTTTAATTTCATATATATTTATAATTAAAAATAAATTATATATGTACCTAGGTCTCTGGAGGTGGAGGATGATCAACAAACTCCATCATATCATCTACTGATGCACTTGAGCCTGAAACTCCATGTCCAACTGCTAGTAAATCTAAGTGAAGTGGACTGTGTAACTGGCTGAGTACATCTGGTGTAGAATTAGTGCTACCAGGTTTGAATAACAAGTCCATGTATGATGAAAGACCCAGGGTCAAACTAGTATCAATCTCAGATAGGCCTCACAACTGCTCACCAAAATCATCAAGGCCCTTAGTTGTGATATGGACATCTCCAACTCGTATGCTCGAGTCATCTGTAGAGTGTCGTGAGTCTGGTGCCGAATGCTGTGAGCTACGCATAGGTGTATCATCTGTCACTGGTGTGGTGGCCTGTGTCTATGGAACTGTGTCGGGGCTCTGATGCTGTCTAACAACATCCATCACCGCGTGTACTGGAATCCTCTGTGTATCATAAATATAGCTAATAAAGTGCAACATATCCTCCAAAAAATACAGTGACATGTCCATGTGTCTGCTGTCCTGAAAGACCACGAATATCGCCTAGCAGTGGTAGCCCAGTAGCTCTATATGCATCATTAGAGGAGGCACCTAAAGTGCTACTAGATGCCTGTGAAGATGGTCGACCAAGTGGACAAGGACGTCGACTATGAAGATAATGACTAATAGAATCTGATGTGATACTAGCTGTCGTAGATGCAATCTGCCCAATAGTGTCAATTGCTTCCCTTTGGGAAGCAATGACAACTCTATCTGCAATAGGCGCATGTGTAGGAATCACAAGTGGGATCCTCAGTCCAACAAACTGTCTAAGATCTGTAGGTGGTAGATGATCTACACTGTGGTATTGGTCACGATCTACCACCCGACCACACCCCTATCCATAATAATCAGGAATATCTAAGTAGTTGACATTGAGCCCTATACGGAACTCAGCGTACAACTACTATGCAAAATAAAGGGGTATTTGGTTGTTGTTAGGATAATGACCATATGCAACTAAAAATTGTGGATAGATCATGCTAGCAATAATAGGGTCTCTGCATCGTGTGACTCTGTAGCCTCTCACCCTACCCTATATCCCCTCATAAGCTGAAAATAACTCTCTTTGGATGACGTCTTTGGGGGCTACCCTCTTGACATCATCAAATAATGCATCTCCTAAAACCTTAGCCCTAAGCTCCCTAGATATGGAAGCTAATATGGCAGGAGTAAATGAATGGTGACCTCTAAACCTAGCTATCAAATCCTATAAACTCCTACATATCATATTACATATGTCTCTATAAACACCATCATCAGAGCTCAATATAGAGTGCTATAGTCTAGCAACCTCATGCTCTGAAAATGCAAATAATGCATCAATATTGATGTGTGGAGGTGGTGCAGCAGGACCTCCAATAGGAACTGCAGGTGCAGCCTGACTTGGAACATGAGCCACACCAGGAGCTAGAACATGAGCTACACGATGAGCCCTACATCGAGGTACACGAGGAGCCCCACCACGAGCTGCACGAGGAGCCATATTAGGATCTGCATCAGGTGCTGCAACAGGAACTGCATCAACCTGTGTCGTAGTAGGAGCCACAATAGGAACTACATCAGGTGTCGCACCAGAAGCCACATCAAGCATATTGTGTGAAGCCATATCTGTAAAAATGTATGAAGAGCTAAATTGTCTGTTGCACATACTTTTTTATTTTTAACATTAAAAATTATACACATGTAATTAAACATACATCACACATCATGGACCTAGATAATCTGTAACACATCCAGACCTAGATTAATTTGCATATAAGTATAAGATAACTTTAAAGTTGAGAGTTTGGTTACGGTTGGAGTTAATTTGTCATTCTAAGATTTTATTATATTTTGGAGGGTATTATTAGAGAATTCAATTAAAGGGTACCTAATAAATTATTTATATTACTCTTAAACGATAATGTTTCGAGGTTTGAAATTCTTGATTGATATTATTAGCAGAGTGAGTCACTTGACTCATAGGTGGCTCTCATTTTCTTGGAGGGTTACCCTACTCAAGACTGTGATTCAGGCTCTTCCTATTTATAGGTGTTTAGTGCAAACACCTCCCATGGGAGTTTTGAAAGATTTTGATGCTTTGTCATGACAATTCCTTTGGTCAGGCAATTTCCAATCCTCTAAATGGAGCTTAGTCAACTGGGACACGGTTTTTTTGCCTAAGTTTGCTGGGGGTCTAGGCCTTAAATGTATGGCTCTCGGTGTCAAAGCTCTTGCTGCAAAGTTATACTATAGATGGTGCAAGAATCAAGATCGGGATTAGACCAAGATTCTGACCCATAAGTATTTCTTAGGAGTGGAGGTCCAGGATATTCCTAGACTTGAGCTTAATGGTAAGGGGTTCTTTATTTGGGACACCTTTAAAAGGGGTGCTCCTCTTATCAAGGATGGCCTTTTCTGGATCTGTAATGAGGGGTCAAGTGTGTTATTCTGGCAGGACTCTTGGGATGGCCACCTTCCTATTCTCTCCAGTTTTCCCCACCTTTTGCCTCTGTTTCAGGTTTTTTCTTCTACAGGTTGGACCATGGTAGTCACTTCAAGACTGTTTGGAGGTGTGGATTGATGGAGGTGGCTAGTTGGAAGGATCCACAAATTTGGCCCATAGGGGGCTCCTCAAATATTCGGGCTGAACTGGCGCATCTTCTCTCTGCTAGGCTTTACAGATCTTCTAAAGACAAAGACATCCTGGCTTGGGGTCCTTGCCCAAAAGGTAAGTTTAGTGTGGCCTAGGGATATGCTCCGCTGGATAGCCAATGTAATGTAGTTCAGGTGGTTCCCTAGTGGAGGAAGGTCTCGAATAAATTTTCTTGGCTGAAATGTAATTTTTTTCTATGGTTGGTTACGCAAAATAAGTGTCTTATTTGGGATAATCTCTAGCGAAGAGGGTTTCAGGGACCCTCTTTCTGTCCCCTATGTATGTTGGATGGGAAAGATGTTTCTCATGTTTTCTTCTTATGTCCTCTCTCTAGAAAGATCTGGCATAAGTAGTGGGAGGCGTGGTGCCATAGCCGTATTCATGCCGAATCTCTTATTAAATTTTGGGACAGCCTTGGCAGACCCCCTACGAAAACTTAATTCCTTCAGGTGGCCTGGGCTATTGGACCTTCTTTCATTCTATGGAATCTTTGGTTGGAGCGTAGCCATCAAATCTTCTATAATTCCAACTTGGGATCCACTAAACTATGGTAGTTGATCCTAACTAGGCTTCAAGAGACTATCTCTGCTAAATGTGATATGTCAGAGCTGGTAGATCCTGGTGATTCTCGTATTATCAGGAATTTAGGATTAGTGGATAAAGGATTTGGAACTAGTAGCAGTAAGAGATCTCAGCCACGAAAGAGGAAGGTTTGTAGAGTGGGGAGATGGAGTCTTCCTCCTGATGCAGTCCTAAAGATTGACACTGATGGCTCCTCCTGTGAGAATCCTGGACTGGCTGGAGTGGGGGGGATTGGGAGAGATGCAAATGACAATGTTATTTTCATATTCTCTATTCAGAAAGGAGTTCGATCCAATAACATGATGGAGGCTTTGGCCATTAAGGTGGCAATGGAGCGGGCTTGTTCTCTTGGTTGGAGGAGAATGGTGAGTGAGTCTGACTCTCAGATTGTTGTGATATGATAAATAACCGGAGAGTGGATGAATCTAGCTGGCAAATTGCCTCTATTGTTAGAGAGATTCTCCACTTGAGTAGCTTTGTGGATGGGATCTCTTTCTGTCATATTCTTAGGGAATGGAATGGAGTGGCTGATGTCTTGGCAAAATGGGCATCAGAGAAAGGTGTTGGTTGGGATATTTCTATTAGGGATGATCTTCCTGCTGATCTTGTTGGGACTTTCAAGCAATTAGTGGAAAAGGACAGAATGTAATTGGTTTTGGGTTGGTGTTTTGGTTGGTTGGGTCTGAGGCCTTCTGTAATTTGGTTTTATTTGAATAAATTTTTACCCCTTTTTTAAAAAAAAAATTAATGTTTCGAGGTTTAGGTTTCAAGTTGGGTTACATATATATCATTTAAAACAAGGGTCATACTTCATGTATGTGCATGTATCTCAAATGTAATTTTTATCAATTTAGGATTAGGGTCAACTTGTTTTAATTTTATGTAAGTTAGGCTTCAATTAGGTTTTCAAATAGGGTTTTAGTGTAATTAGGCTCAATTTTAGGGTAAGATTTAAGACCTTATGACACTGTCACGATTTACACGAACTTACATAATTTCTAGCATTAAATTTAAGGGTTAATATTAAAGTCCATGGTTAAGAATTTAGGATAAGGGAACTTAGCATATGAAGTTTATGATTTAGGGTTTTATTATCATTTATAATATTGGGTTTAGAAATTAAATTTTAAGGTCAAGGTTAGGATTTGGATAATGGTTAGGGTTAGGGTTTGGTTAGGTTAGGGTTAGGGTTTGGATGTACATGTATGTTATATTCATACATGTAGAAATGCAAATTAATCTACATTCTTATATATGTATAATTTAGGATCTCCCCTTAAGACATGTCATTGAATTATATAGTTAATTATATACTTCTAATTATTAAGACATTAAAAATAATAACATATGTACATTTAAACATGAATATTGAAAACATATGTATGTACATCTATATCTACCACATGAACATATTTACATGTACATTTATGAAATAAAATATACATTTTAATCTACATTCTTATGTATAATTTAGGATCTACCCTTAAGACATGTGTTATTAAATATAGTTAATTACACTTAGTTATAAGATAAATTAAGATCAATAGTTAACATATACACAAATTATACATATAAAAATGTGAATTTATTAAAAATATGTACATACATTTACTTTTAACCGTGAACAAATATACATGTACATTTAAAATTAACATATATATATATATATATATATATATATATATTTTAAATTTGACTTCTAAAATTTTGTAATGTTTTTCTAAATTTATTTTCAAAATATGAGAAAACTATAAATTTTTTAATATTTTTCTAATTTTTTTTAAATTTTTTTTCTAAAATTTATATTATTGTAAATTTTCTAACGTTTTTCTTTTTTTTTCTAGATTGGTTTCTAAAAATTTATATTAAATTATAAATTTTCTAATGTTTTTGCAATTTTAAAAAAAAAAATTGTTTTCTAAATTTTATATTAAATTATAAATTTTCTAATTTTTTTAAAATTTATTTTCTAATATTTTTAAAAAATTTTATATTAAATTATAAATTCTCTAATACTTTTGTAATTTTTTTACTAAATTTGTTTTCCAAATTTTGTAATGTTTTTGCAATATTTTGTTCTAATTTTTCTAAAAAATTTTAATGTTTTTTCTAAATATTCAATTTTTTAAAAATATTTTTAAAAAAATTTCTAATTTTTAACTATTTGTTTTCTAAATTTTATATTAAATTATAAATTTTCTAATATTTTTGTAATATTTTTTTATAAATTTTTTGTAAATTTTATATTATATTATAAATTCTCTAATGTTTTCGTAATTTTTTTTAAAATTTGTTTTCTAATGTTTTTTCTAAATTTTATATTACATATTTTTTACTATTTTTTCTAATGTTTTCTACATAATATTTTTCTATTTTCTAAATTAATATAAATAAACAATAAAAATATTAAATTAACATTTAGATATGTTTTATAAACTATTAAAAACGTAAATAACATTCAAATATATTTTCAAAACTATTAAAAACTATATAATAATCAAATATGTTTTAAAAACACAAAAAGAATGCATTGAAAACATTAAAATCTATTTTGATAATATAAAAAAATACTTAACAAACATTGAAAACAATAAATTAATATTATACTGACATACCTGATAATGAAAATGAGAACGAAAATGAGAAGATGATGTCGACAGAAGTTGCTCAAGTCACACATTCGCCCGAACACTCAATGAACAGTGCTCACCGTAAAAATGAATTTGGAAAACTGAAGAATACATTTTAAGCCGCGGGAAATTTTGTCAATATATGTTCGCGCGAACATGTGCTGCGTAATTGTCCGCATGAACATGGCACGATATGTTCGCGCGAACACTCGACGAAAACATGTTTGCGTGAACATGTCTAGGGTGTTCGCACGAACATATGAGAAATGGAGATGCGAAAATTTGTCATTTTTTTGAAGTTTCTTCCTCCCACAAAAGTGGTACCTAGTATTGTGGGTTCACCCGAGAGCATATCTCATTTTATTAAATTAATTATCTCAAAAAAATCTTTCTTCAGTTCAAAAAGGGAAATTTTTAGTTCACTATTGATCAAAAATGAGTTAAATCAGTTAACTCCTTTTTCTACTCAAACTGAATCAGTTAACTCCATATTTTACTCAAATTAAATTTGTTAACTCCTTTTAATTTGGAAATCGCCCTTTATGACTGAACTTCACCTTTAATCATGACCGTTGATTGAAATCGATCTCAACCGTTGATGAATTCTAGGAAAGTCTATTTAAGAGACCCTCATCTCTTCATTTTGAAAGGTTGACTGAGAATTTGCATTGAATTGTTGCTGGAATTCATACTCACATTTGCTCATATTCACATACGCAAAGATCAAGTTTGACCAAAAGTTGACCAAATTTAACTACAATTGACTTGAATTGACTAGTTTCAAAAAGAATTTTGAAATAATTAAATGAAATTATTTAATTAAATGGATTACTTACTTCTAATTAATTAAACAAAGTTATTTAATTAAATGAGAAGCCATTCCTAACTAATTAAATGAAGTTATTTAATTAAATAAGAAAAGAGTCTCTAATTAATTAAAGAGTATTTAATTAAATAGAAAAATTAATTATCAGAGCATATCTCATTTTATTAAATTAAATATCTCAACAAAATCTCTCTTCAGTTCAAAAAAGGTAAATTTTTTGTTCACTATTGATCAAAAATGAGTTAAATCAGTCAACTCCTTTTTATACTCAAATTGAATCAGTTAACTCCTTATTTTACTCAAGTTAAATCTGTTAACTCCCTTTAATTTGGAAATCTCCCTTTCTGACTGAAATCCACCTTTAATCCTGACCGTTGATTGAAATCGATCTCAACCGTTGATGAATTTTAGGAAAGTCTATTTAAGAGACCCTCATCTCTTCATTTTGAAAGGTTGAATGAGAATTTGCATTGAATTGTTGCTGGAATTCACTCACATTCACTCATATTCACATACGCAAAGATCAAGTTTGACCAAAAGTTGACCAAATTTAATCGCAGTTGACTTGAGTTGACTAGTTTCAAAAAGAATTTTGAAATAATTAAACAAAATTATTTAATTAAAATGAGTACTTACTTCAAATTAATTAAACAAAGTTATTTAATTAAATGAGAACTCATTCCTAACTAATTAAATGAAGTTATTTAATTAAATAAGAAAAGTGTCTCTAATTAATTAAAGATTATATAATTAAATAGAAAAAGTAATTATGAGATCATATCTCATTTTATTAAATTAAATATCTCAACAAAATCTCTCTTCAGTTCAAAAAGGGAAAATTCCAGTTCACTATTGATCAATAATGAGTTAAATGAATTAACACCTTTTTCTACTCAAAGTGAATCAGTTAACTCCTTATTTTACTCAAATTAAATCTATTAACTCTCTTTAATTTGGAAATCTCCCTTTATGACTGAACTTCACCTTTAATCCTGACCGTTGATTGAAATCGATCTCAACCGTTGATGAATTCCAGGAAAGTCTATTTAAGAGACCCTAATCTCTTCATTTTGAAAGGTTGAATGAGAATTTGCATCAAATTGTTGTTGGAATTCATACTCACATTTTCTCATATTCACATATGCAAATATCAAGTTTGACCAAAAGTTGACTAGATTTAACCACGGTTGACTTGAGTTGAGTAGTTTCAATTTTTTTTTTGAAATTATTTAATTAAATGGAGTACTTACTTCTAATTAATTAAACAAAGTTATTTAATTAAATGAGGAGCCATTCCTAACTAATTAAATAAATTTATTTAATTAAATAAGAAAAGTGTCTCTAATTAATTAAAGATTATTTAATTAAATAGAAAAAGTAATCATGAGAGCATATCTCATTTTATTAAATTAAATATCTCAACAAAATATCCCTTTAGTTCAAAAAAGGAAGTTTCCAGTTCACTATTGATAAAAAAAAATGAGTTAAATCAGTTAACTCCTTTTTCTACTGAAATTGAATCAGTTAACTCCATATTTTACTCAAATTAAATCTGTTAACTCCGTTTAATTTGGAAATCTCTCTTTATGACTGAACTTCACCTTTAATCCTGAGTTTTAATTGAAATTGATCTCAACCGTTGATGAATTTCAGGAACGTCTATTTAAGAGACCCTCATCTCTTCATTTTGAAAGGTTGAATGAGAATTTGCATCGAATTGTTGCTGGAATTCATACTCACATTTGCTCCTATTCACATACGTAAAGATAAAGTTTCACCAAAAGTTGACTAGATTTAACTACAGTTGACTTGAGTTGACAAGTTTCAAATTTTTTTTTTGAAATAATTGAACGAAATTATTTAATTAAATGGAGTACTTACTTCTAATTAATTAAACAAATTTATTTAATTAAATGAGAAGCCATTCCTAACTAATTAAATGGAGTTATTTAATTAAATATGAAAAGTGTCTCTAATTAATTAAAGATTATTTAATTAAATAGAAAAAGTAATTATGAGAGCATATCTCATTTTATTAAATTAAATGTCTCAAAAAAATCTCTCTTCAGTTTAAAAAGGGAAATTTCCAGTTCACTATTGATAAAAAAATGAGTTAAATCAGTTAACTCCTTTTTCTATTCAAATTGAATCAGTTAACTCCTTACTTTACTCAAATTAAATCTGTTGTCTCCCTTTAATTTTAAAATCTCCCTTTATGACTAAACTTCACCTTTAATCCTGACCATTGATTGAAATCAATCTCAACCGTTGATGAATTCTAGAAAAGTCTATTTAACAGACCCTGATCTCTTCATTTTGAAAGGTTGAATGAGAATTTGCATCGAATTGTTGCTGGAATTTATACACACATTTGCTCATATTCACATACACCAAGATCAAGTTTGACCAAAAGTTTACCAGATTTAACCAAAGTTGACTTGAGTTGACTACTTTCAAAAAGAATTTTGAAATAATTAAGCAAAATTATTTAATTAAATGGAGTACTTACTTCTAATTAATTAAACAAAGTTATTTAATAAAATGAGAAGCCATTCCTAACTAACTAAATGAAGTTATTTAATTAAATAAGAAAATTGTCTCTAATTAATTAAAGATTATTTAATTAAATAGAAAAAGTAATTATGAGAGGTTATCTCATTTTATTAAATTAAATATCTCAACAAAATCTCTCTTCAGTTCAAAAAGGGAAATTTCCAGTTTACTATTGATCAAAAATGAGTTAAATCAGTTAAGTCCTTTTTCTACTCAAATTGAATTAGTTAACTCCTTATTTTTCTCAAATTAAATCTATTAACTCTCTTTAATTTGAAAATCTCCGTTTATGACTGAACTTCACTTTTAATCTTGACCGTTGATTTAAATCGATCTCAATCATTGATGAATTATAGGAAAGTCTATTTAAGAGACCCTCGTCTCTTCATTTTGAAAGGTTGAATGAGAATTTGCATCGAATTGTAGCTGGAACTCATACTCACATTTGCTCATATTCACATATGCAAAGATCAAGTTTGACCAAAAGTTGACCAGATTTAACCACGATTGAATTGAGTTGACTAGGTTCGAAAAAAATTTGAAATAATTAAACGAGATTATTTAATTAAATGGAGTACTTAATTCTAACTAATTAAATAAAGTTATTTAATTAAAGGAGAAGCCATTCCTAACTAATTAAATAAGAAAAGTGTCTCTAATTAATTAAAGATTATTTAAATAAATAGAAAAAGTAATTATGAGAGCATATCTCATTTTATTAAATTAAATATCTCAACAAAATCTCTCTTCAGTTCAAAAAGGGAAATTTTCGGTTCGCTATTGATAAAAAATGAGTTAAATTAGTTAACTCATTTTTCTACTCAAATTGAATCAGTTAACTCCTTATTTTACTCAAATTAAATCTGTTAACTCGCTTTAATTTGGAAATCTCCCTTTATGACTAAACTTCACCTTTAATCTTGATCGTTGATTGAAATTGATCTCAACCGTTGATGAATTCCAGGAAAGTCTATTTAAGAGAGCATCATCTCTTCATTTTGAAAGGTTGAATGAGAATTCGAATCAAATTGTTGCTGGAATTCATACTCACATTTGCTCATATTCACATATACAAAGATCAAGTTTGACCAAAAGTTGACCAAATTTAACCACGGTTGACTGAGTTGACTAGTTTCAAAAAGAATTTTAAAATAATTAAACAAAATTATCTAATTAAAAGTAGTATTTACTTCAAATTAATTAAACAAAGTTATTTAAATAAATGAGAAGCCATTCCTAACTAATTAAATGAAGTTATTTAATTAAATAAGAAAAGTGTCTCTAAGTAATTAAAGATTATTTAATTAAATAGAAAATGTAATTATGAGAGCATATCTCATTTTATTAAATTAAATATCTCAACAAAATCTCTCTTCATTTCAAAAAGGGAAATTTCCAGTTCACTATTGATAAAAAATGAGTTAAATCAGTTAACTCCTTTTTCTACACAAATTGAATCAGTTAACTCCTTATTTTACTCAAATTAAATCTATTAACTCTCTTTAATTTGGAAATCTCCCTTTATGACTGAACTTCACCTTTAATCCTGACCGTTGATTGAAATCAATCTCAACCGTTGATGAATTCCAGGAAAGTCTATTTAAGAGACCTTCATCTCTTCATTTTGAAAGGTTGAATGAGAATTTGCATCAAATTGTTGCTGGGATTCATACTCACAATTTCTCATATTCACAAACACAAAGATCAAGTTTGACCTAAAGTTGACCAAATTTAACTACAGTTGACTTGAGTTGACTAGTTTCGAAAAGAATTTTGAAATAATTAAATGAAATTATTTAATTAAATGGATTACTTAATTCTAATTAATTAAACAAAGTTATTTAACTAAATGAGAAGCCATTCCTCACTAATTAAATGAAGTTATTTAATTAAATAAGAAAAGAGTCTCTAATTAATTAAAGATTATTTAATTAAATAGAAAAATTAATTATCAGAGCATATCTCATTTTATTAAATTAAATATCTCAACAAAATCTCTCTTCAGTACAAAAAAGGAAATTTTCAGTTCACTATTGATAAAAAATGAGTTAAATCAGTTAACTCCTTTTTTTACTCAAATTGAATCAGTTAACTCCATATTTTACTCAAATTAAATCTGTTAACTCCCTTTAATTTGGAAATCTCCCTTTATGACTGAAATTCACCTTTAATCCTGACCGCTGATTAAAATCGATCTCAACCGTTGATGAATCCCAAGAAAGTCTGTTTATGAGACCCTCATCTCTTCATTTTGAAAGGTTGAATGAGAATTTGCTTCGAATTGTTGCTAGAATTCATACTCACATTTGCTCATATTCACATACGCAAAGATCAAGTTTGACCAAAAGTTGACCAAATTTAACCGCGGTTGACTTGAATTGACTAGTTTCGAAAAGAATTTTAAAATAATTTAACGCAATTATTTAATTAAAATGGAGTACTTACTTTTAATTAATTAAACAATTTTATTTAATTAAATGAGAAGCCATTCCTAATTAATTAAATGAAGTTATTTAATTATATAAGAAAAGTGTCTCTAATTAATTAAAGATTATTTAATTATGTAGAAAAAGTAATTATGAGAGCATATCTCATTTTATTAAATTAAAAATCTCAACAAAATCTCTCTTCAGTTCAAAAAGGGAAATTTTTTGTTCACTATTGATCAAAAATGAGTTAAATCAGTTAACTCCTTTTTCTACTCAAATTGAATCAGTTAACTCCTTATTTTACTCAAATTAAATCTGTTAACTCCTTTTAATTTGGAAATCTACCTTTATGACTGAACTTCAACTTTAATCCTGACCGTTGATTGAAATTGATCTCAACCGTCGATGAATTTGAGGAAAGTCTATTTAAGAGACCCTCATCTCTTCATTTTGAAAGGTTGAATGAGAATTTGCATCGAATTGTTGCTGGAATTCATACTCACATTTGCTCATATTGACATACGCAAAGATCAAGTTTGACCAAAAGTTGACTAGATTTAACCACGGTTGACTTGAGTTGACTAGTTTCGAAAAGAATTTTGAAATAATTAAACAAAATTATTTAATTAAATGGAGTACTTACTTCTAATTAATTAAACAAAGTTATTTAATTAAATGAGAAGCCATTCCTAATTAATTAAATGAAGTTATTTAATTAAATAAGAAAAGTGTCTCTAATTAATTAAAGATTATTTAATTAAATAGAAAAAGTAATTATGAGAGCATATCTCATTTTATTAAATTAAATATCTCAACAAAATTTCTCTTCAGTTCAAAAAGGGAAATTCCCAGTTCACTATTGATCAAAAATGAGTTAAATGAGTTAACTCCTTTTTCTACTCAAATTGAATCAGTTAACTCTTTGTTTTACTCAAATTAAATTTGTTAACTCCCTTTAATTTTGAAATCTCTCTTTATGACTAAACTTCACCTTTAATCCTGACCGCTGATTGAAATTGATCTCAACCATTGATGAATTCTAGGAAAGTATATTTAAGAGACCCTCATATCTTCATTTTGAAAGGTTGAATGAGAATTTGCATCGAATTGTTGCTGAAATTCATACTCAAATTTGCTCATATTCACATATGCAAAGATCAAGTTTGACCAAAAGTTGACCAGAATTAACCATGGTTGACTTGAGTTGACTAGTTTCGAAAAGAATTTTGAAATAATTAAATAAAATTATTTAATTAAATGGAGTACTTACTTCTAATTGATTAAACAAAGTTATTTAATTAAATGGGAAGCCATTCCTAAGTAATTAATGTTGGAAATATTCAAGATATAATAGGTTACTAAGAGGGGAGGGGTGAATCAGTAACAATAAAACTTTTTAAGTCAACCATACACAACATTTACTCATCTATGCTGCTACATTAAAAAAACTATTAAACATTTAAACCATATATGCATAGAGATTTGGTGACCCAGAAGCCTTCCAAAAATAGAAAGTAAAACTGGGGTGGGGATTAAACCCGCAAAGCTTCGTTACTGCAGTATGAAGTTGGCCGATTAGGGCTTACAATGATCACTTCTGGTGATCTACCCTGTTAGGAGCATAGAAGATTGCTAGATCCACCTGGTTAGAGGATTTACAAACATACTTTACAAGTATGCACTCTGTTAGGAGATTTGAATAAAGACGGTTAAGTCTATCCTGTTAAAGGATTTACAAAAATGATTCACCTGTTAGGATGAACCAACAGATCAACTTACAATTTGACTGAGTTCTTTATTGTAGATCACCTTCTGTGATTGATGAAATCATTTTCGCTCCTGGTAGACATTGCTGAGTATTCTTTTCTGCTAATGAATTCGCATATCATATCTTATGTCCCTCCTTTTTTGCAATATTCTATCTCTTGTGTATTCTTGAATGTGTCAATTGTATATATCTATTGAATGATATAATACATTATATATATATATACCATTCCAATAATTTTTCATGCAAGGTCGGCCAAAAATAAGTAAACAAAATATAACTGAGTCAGCCAAATAGTGAAATAAACTCGAGTTCTTCAAACAGACTTGATGACCTTCTGATACGCGACATCCACTACATTACTCGGCATCGTCATGCACTCGGTAGAGGTAGGGGCTCGGTTCATACTAGTCATACAATGTTGCCTAGAACTCGGTAACCATTGGTGACTCGATAGATATAGTGTCACTCGGTGGAAACTAACTTCTTCGATAACCTCCTGAGCTCGGTTATCACTGAGTGCTTCCTCACTGGATTAATACTAAGTGCAACTTTACTCAGTTGACACTAAGTGCAACTTTACTCAGTTTACACTAAGTGCAACTTTACTCGGTTAAAACTTTGTCTTTGATGCTCGGTTTGAACTGTGTCTTCAGTGCTCAGTTTGAACTATGTCTCCAGTGCTCAATTTGATCTGTGTTGCCAGTGCTCGGTTTGAACTGTGTTGCCATCATTCAGTCTGCACTGTATTACTTGGTTTGAACTGTGATTATTGTCACTAATGGAAAATAAATTTATGCCAACAATCTCCCCCTTTGGCATTAGTGAAAAAAACAATTATGATTCAAAGTTTATGTGCAAAAAGGAATATACAGTTCTGAATTTTTTTTTAAAATTGCTCTTTGCAAGTCTTATTTACACATATTTTTCTTACATGTATCTCCCTCATACAATATGCACAGTATTTACAAGTCATTACACATATTTCTTGGATAATTATTTCTTTATCTCTTGGAGTGTGCTATCTCCCCCTTTTTGACAATAATGCCAAATTAAACAATATGTATTTACACAGAGAGTCCAAAATGAGAGATAACTCAGAATGTACCTTGAGAATAAGAGCCAATGTCTTATCCCAATTTTCTTGTAAAAGTTTGCTGTTGGAGAGTGCTATTTGAACTTCTACAGATAGTTCAATCATATGATCTGCAATTGAGAAATTTTTGTCATGAATCAATGTTTTGAAATGGGCAATATGCTTCTACATTGTGTCCATGACAGGAAGGATCATATTTTGGATGTCAATCAGAGTACACCTGATCCTTGCTTCCTCTCTCAATAATTCTGCCTATTTCTCTGACAAAAATCTTATTATGAGATGATGGGATGAACTTGAACTGTGGTCAAGCTGCAACATTTGTGCACTCACCTTCATATTCTCATCAATTTTACTCAAATTTTCTTTGATTTCCTTAGTATACTCGGTAACATCACACAGTTTGCCAAAAAGTGAAGTTACATTATTAAAGGAATGTTCAAAATTACTCAAAATTGTATAAAGTTCTACCTATTTTAATGCAATATGCTAAGCAATGTGCTCAAGCGCCTTATTGTCAAATTTCTTCTTTGCCTTTTCAATCAATTTTTCTTGGTCGGAGGTATCCTCATTGAATTTATATACAGCCTCTTCTAACTGATTCAAAATGTGTTGAGTAGAATCTATTTCAACACCAATAGCTTCTGTTAGAATATTCTTAGCACTTTCAATAATGCTATATTCCTGGTCTCTCTCATGCCTTAGTTGTTTTTGCCTTGCCTTTTGATCTAATAGCTGACTGATCATTCTCATTTCATCAACTGATGCATTATCTAGATCTATCTTGGGAATGACAATCTCCTTATCCAAGTCTATTTCTTCATGCACTGCCTTGCTGGAAATCATGTATCTTTTTGCTTTTCCTGCAGTTACTTCACCTTTTCCCTTTGAATCTGAAACAATAGTTGATGAGGCTGGACTGGCTAACAAAACTGGAATAGGACTAGCTAGAGGAAAATTGAGAGAAGTGCTAACGGTATAAAAAATTGATGTTCTTCCCAAGATTGATGTACAGGTTGGTATGGGAGAACTAACAAATGCAAAAATTGGAGCAGATGAAGTTGTCAAAATTGAAGTACTAGTGGGTACACTTAATGTACACTTTGCAGTAGAGGTTGATATGCCTGATGACCTTACTGTTGTAGCTGATGATGCCTCGGTTAATGAAGTGGTAGACACTTGCATAGATGGTGCCCGGAGCTAAGAGGAGACAGGTGAAGATTGAGCAATTGATGAAGCTGTTGTGCACACAATCTCACTAGTAGAAGCTATCTCTGTAGTTGATGTACCTGCTTTAGGTGGAGAGTGAGGAAGAGATGCAATGACTTTGGCTACAATTTTTACAGGATCATCTTCCTCCTTAGCTTGATCAGCTTCTTCTTCCTCCATTTCCTTGTCATCTTCCTCCATTTCATCTTCCTTGATTTCTTCCTCAACATTTATCATCATTGAATGCAGATCCCCTAGAATATCTTCAATGTCATCATCATCACTGTTGTCATTGTCTTTGATTTCAAAAATATACTCACTGGATATATGTAGATGATAGACATGTTTCCACATGTTTGTTGCATCATTGACAACATGCTCAATGTCTTTGATTAATATTAAACAAGTGTGGAATCTAATGATCATATTATCTCTCCAATAGCTCCTTAGGGATCTGAAAGGCAATCTCATCTGGAGAGTATTTCCATCTTCCCATTTTATTAAATACCAACTCCTCAATCTCCATTTTCTCCTGTTCTGTTCTTGTCTCAAACTTCAATGCTTTGAAGTTTGTGAAGCTAGTACCTTCTTCTAATTGCTTCAACCTTGCTTCAAATGTGAGTGGAGGCTTGACAAATACAGGTTCCTTCTTCCCCTGTCTTGTTCTCCTAGAGAAGACTGCAGTAGCTTGCGTTTTAGGTTTGGTGATAATCACCTTACCCTTCTTTCATTGAGGCTCCTCTTCTTTTTCTGACTCAGTTTCCTCTTCTTCTTCATCATCTTCTCCTTTCCCTTCAGTAATCATCAGAGGACCAAGTTCTATTTTTAGCTTTGCAATCTTCCTCTTTCCTTTGCTAATGACCTAAGGGATTTTGATTGAAAGCTCAATTCTAGCTTTAGCTTCATCATAAGTTCCAAAGATTGGTTGCTTTGGGTCTACTGGTTCATTCACCAATGCTTCTATGATATCTCTAGTTTCATCAATATTAATCTCATAAGGAAGAGGTTTCACCCATGCAACTCGGGGCCTAACTGCCTGTATGTATACTTTGTCACAATCTACCATAAAGCATACATCTTCTTTATATTCCTCAACCAGTTTTGGTGGAATTCGAAACCTATTGTTCATTCTTTCCTTAAAATCTTCAAAGTAATTATCCAAAACACTGTCAAAATTTTCTCCTAACTCTGCAATGAACTCATTTATTTGATAAAGAATGGGAATATCTTTTCTCCATACTATTGATCCTTTTGATGGAAAAGACTTTTGAACATAAAAAAATAAACAGATCAAAAGTGAACCAAATTTGCAAGAATTGTTATTTGAAATCCTTATGCTTTTCATATTTTTGTTAGATTGAGACAAAAGCAATTCAGACAGATCAAACTCAACATTCTTCTTTACTACCTTATATGCTAAATCTACTGCTTCGCAAGGTACACTGTTTGGATGGCTGGAACTATACATTTTATGAGCAATGATGTGAATACCAAATCTTAATTCAGCGTCAGCTACTATACTAAGCTTAAGTCCTCTACCATCCCATTCTGCTTGGGTTAGCCTTTGCAATTCTTCATGACCTAGGGTTTTGGTAGTCTTAGCTTTGCTCAATATGGGAAGGCCAAGAAATCTTGTTGATCATTTTCTTTGTGATAAGCACTGGTTGCTCTAACCACAATTGCCCGTTGTGAACTCGACTGAGTACATACCTAACCCATTTAATTTGAAAATTTCTTGGCAAATGTGAAATGTGGGTTAACCCTTTTCTTTCAAGATGCTTATGCTCGGGTTTCAAATGTCCATCTATGCTCATTTCTCCTAGGGCATTATCAATTTTTAGGTTTCCAAGTTCTTGAATGGAACATTTGAAATGAGAGCAAATGTCATTTATAAGGAGTACCTTTGGAGGAATTCGAGACTAAGCACCGTTAGGGTCAAGCGATTCTGCAATTGCTGGTGCCAATTTAAAGTTTAGCACCTTCCATTCCACACCTTTAACCAGCATTTCTGAGCCTCTCTTTGCCTTGGAGCTGCTACTTCCAGATGCCATTGTTGCTCAGTAAGTGAAGAGAAATTTTGAATAGATTCTTCGACTTTTAAAAAATTTGCTCGAAATTGCTTTAAGCTTGCTCTGGAATCATAGAAGATAACTTAGCTCAAAGTTCGTAGTGAAGAATGAGATCAAATTTTGCCCTTTTTGACGAAACATTCATCATAAATGCTTGGTATGACGGTAGATGAAATGATAGGTTGTCATCCACTTGCTCGGTAGATACTATCAACTCAGTGATCAAAAGAAAACATTGATGTACCAACCTAACTCGGTAAGGTCACGAACCTACCTTGCTCGGTTGATATAACTCGGTAAATGAAACTTTATTGCACCTGACCGAACTCGGTTAAGACTAGGATGAAAGTGTATCTGAATATTGTTCTGATCATCTTTCTTCTTGTGGAACTATTTAGGATAGTTCTTGGAGGATGCAGTTCCATACTTTCTTTTATGAATATTAATTGGAAATGGTGGAATCACTCATTTCTTGAGTGATATTGCCATTGCTTGACTTATCTTGTTCGGTATATTTTGGAATCCACTATTGCTTCATTTGCTTCCGAATGTTTTCTGCTTTGATTTTCTTCTCATCTTCAATTCTTTTTATATTCATGCAATTTCTAGCTATATGACCAAGTTCTGTACATGTGTAGCACCTTACAGTAGTGTCCTTCTTCCTTAGGTGATGTCTTGCACAATTTATGACAGTATGTCCATATTCTCCACAATAGTGACATCTGCACTAGGTGTTGTAGTCCCATCCAAATATGGCTTTAACAAGTTGTTCAGCTGGATTGAATGATTTGGATCTGCATTAGAATGCCTTGTGACCATGTTTTTTGCATTTGTAACAGTTGCCTTCAAATTTCGGTTTTTCCTTGCACTCATTTTCTTTGTGACCATGTTGATTGCAATTGAAGCATTTACCATTGAATTTTGCTTTTCCATTGCTCCAGCATTTGTTTGATGTATGACCTAACTTGCCACAGTGATTACAAGTGGGTTTTTGATTCCTTTGTTCACCTTGTTTGGAGGATTCACCTTCTTCTTTGTATCCAAGACCAGCTTTACCTTTATGTCTATAAAGATTTTCCTCATTTTGTTGATTTAATTGATTCATATCTGCTTGGGATTTCATCATTCTTTCATTGACTTGCCTTTTAGAGATTAGATCATTTTCCAAGCTTTCGTTGATTTGTCTCTCAGTTCTTAAATCATTCTATAGAATTTCATTTTGTACTCTTAGAATCCTGATTTCTTCATTTGCATTAGAGAGTTGGTCTATAAGGTCTTCATGTTGATGGGATTGATTATGGCTTTTATCTTCCAATTCTTCTTGTGCTTTGTTTCTTTGTTCCAAAACTTCACATAGCCTAATTGACTGTATTTCTTGCTCTCTTTTAAGCTTTCTTACCTCTTCTTGTAGAGATCCATTCTTTTCTAGAAGTTCTTTGATTTCCTTGTCAGCTTCTTCTGAACTACTTGATGGTAACAAATCTTCAATCTTTTCTTCAATATAGTGATGGTCATTCATTTGTCTTGCAAGTTCCTTTCTTCTTTTTAGGGATTGAAAAAGATGCTCCTTTACTTCTTTGAGTTGAACTATGGCCATTTCTAGATCTAACTTTTCATTTTCAATAACTTTCTCCAGTCTGAATATCTCCATAACTTAGATCTTTGCTCAAGCTGTCAAACTTTGTCCTAAGAACCAAAAGGCTCTGATACCAATTGTTTGAAATATTCAAGATATAATAGGTCACTAAGAGGGGAGGGGTGAATCAGTAATAATAAAACTTTTTAAGTCAACCATACACAACATTTACTCATCTATGCTGCTGTATAAAAAAACTATTAAACATTTAAACCATATATCCATAGAGATTTGGTGACCCAGAAACCTTCCAAAAATAGAAAGTAAAACTGGGGTGGGGATGATACCCACAAAGCTTCATTACTATAGTATGAAGTTGGCCAGTTAAGGCTTACAATGATCACGTTTGGTGATCTGCCCTATTAGGAGCACAGAGGATTGCTAGATCCACCTGGTTAGAGGATTTACAAACATACTTTACAAGTATGCACTCTGTTAGGAGATTTGAATAAAGACGGTTAAGTCTACCCTATTAAAGGATTTACAAAAATGATTCACCTCTTAGGATGAACAAACAGATCAACTTACAATTTGACTGAGTTCTTTATTGTAAATCACCTTCTGTGATTGATGAAATCATTTTCACTCCTGGTAGACCTTGCTGAGTATTCTTCTCTGCTGATGAATTCACATATCATATCTTATGTCCCTCCTTTTTAGCAATATTCTATCTCTTGTGTATTCTTGAATGTGTCAATTGTATATATCTATTGAATGATATAATACATTATATATATATAT
Organism: Cupressus sempervirens; assembly: GCA_028749045.1. Classification (NCBI taxonomy): domain Eukaryota; kingdom Viridiplantae; phylum Streptophyta; class Pinopsida; order Cupressales; family Cupressaceae; genus Cupressus; species Cupressus sempervirens. Next base: position 117,426,276 of record CM053783.1, read on the forward strand.
ACCATTCCAATAATTATTCATGCAAGCTCAGCCAAAAACAAGTAAACAAAATATAACTGAGTTGTCCAAATAGTGAAATAAACTTGGGTTCTTCAGACAGACTTGATGACCTTCTGATATGTGACATCCACTAGGTTACTTGGCATCATCATGCACTCGGTAGAGGTAGGGGCTCGGCTCATACTAGTCACACAATGTTGCCTGGAACTCGGTAACCATTGGTGACTCAATAGATATAGTGTCACTCGGTGGAAACTAACTTCTTCGATAACCTACTGAGCTCAGTTATCACTGAGTGCTTCCTCACTCAGTTAATAATAAGTGCAACTTTACTCGGTTGACACTAAGTGAAACTTTACTCAGTTGACACTAAGTGCAACTTTACTCGGTTGACACTAAGTGGAACTTTACTCGGTTAAAACTGTGTCTTTGATGCTCGATTTGAACTATGTCTTCAGTGCTCGGTTTGAACTGTGTCTCCAGTGCTCGGTTTGATCTGTGTTGCCAATGCTCAATTTGAACTGTGTTGCCATCATTCGGTCTGCACTGTATTACTCAGTTTGAACTGTGACTATTGTCACTAATGGCAAATAACTTTATGCCAACAATTAAATGAAGTTATTTAAATAAATAAGAAAAGTGTCTCTAATTAATTAAAGATTATTTAATTAAATAAAAAAAGTAATTATGAGAGCATATCTCATTTTATTAAATTAAATATTTCAACAAAATCTCTCTTCAGTTCAAAAAGGGAAATTTCTAGTTCACTATTGATCAAAAATGAGTTAAATCAGTTAACTCCTTTTTCTACTCAAATTGAATCAGTTAACTCCTTATTTTACTCAAATTAAATCTGTTAACTCCCTTTAATTTGGAAGTCTCCCTATATGACGGAACTTCACCTTTAATCTTGACTGCTGATTGAAATCAATCTCAACCATTGATGAATTCCAGGAAAGTCTATTTAAGAGACCCTCGTCTCTTAATTTTGAAAGGTTGAATGAGAATTTGCATCGAATTGTTGCTGAAATTCATACTCACATTTGCTCATATTCACATACAGAAAGATCAAGTTTGACCAAAAGTTGACCAGATTTAACCACGGTTGACTTGAGTTGACTAGTTTCGAAAAGAATTTTGAAATAATTAAATGAAATTATTTAATTAAATGGAGTACTTACTTCTAATTAATTAAACAAAGTTATTTAATTAAATGAGAAGCCATTTCTAATTAATTAAATTAAGTTATTTAATTAAATAAGAAAAGTGTCTCTAATTAATTAAAGATTATTTAATTAAGTAGAAAAAGTAATTATGAGAGCATATCTCAGTTTATTAAATAAAATATCTCAACAAAATCTCTCTTCAGTTCAAAAAGGGAAATTTCCTATTCATTATTGATCAAAAATGAGTTAAATGAGTTAACTCCTTTTTCTACTCAAATTGAATCAGTTAACTCCTTATTTTACTCAAATTTAATCCGTTAACTCTCTTTAATTTTGAAATCTCCTTTTATGACTGAACTTCATGTTTAATCCTGACCGCTGATTGAAATCGATCTCAACCATTGATGAATTCCAAGAAAGTTTGTTTAAGAGACCCTTATCTCTTCATTTTGAAAGGTTGAATGAGAATTTGCATCGAATTGTTGCTGAAATTCATACTCACATTTGCTCATATTCACATACGCAAAGATCAAGTTTGACCAAAAGTTGACCAAATTTAACCATAGTTGACTTGAGTTGAGTAGTTTGAAAAAGAATTTTGAAATAATTAAATAAAATTATTTAATTAAATAGAGTACTTACTTCTAATTAATTAAACAAAGTTATTTAATTAAATGAGAAGCCATTCCTAATTAATTAAATGAAGTTATTTAATTAAATAAGAAAAGTGTCTCTAATTAATTAAATATTATTTAATTAAATAGAAAAAGTAATTATGAGAGCATATCTAATTTTATTAAATTAAATATCTCAACAAAATCTCTCTTCAGTTCAAAAAGGGAAATTTCCAATTCACTATTGATCAAAAATGAGTTAAATCAGTTAACTACTTTTTCTACTCAAATTGAATCAGTTAACTCCTTATTTTACTCAAATTAAATCTGTTAACTCCCTTTAATTTGGAAATCTCCCTTTATGACTGAACTTCACCTTTAATCCTGACCGTTGATTGAAATCGATCTCAATCGTTGATGAATTCTAGGAAAGTCTATTTAAGAGACCCTCATCTCTTCATTTTGAAAGGTTGAATGAGAATTTGCATCGAATTGTTGCTGGAATTCATACTCACATTTGCTCATATTCACATATGCAAAGATCAAGTTTGACCAAAAGTTGACCAGATTCAACCACGGTTGACTTGAGTTCACTAGTTTCAAAAAAAAATTTGAAATAATTAAACGAAATTATTTAATTAAATGGAGTACTTACTTCTAATTAATTAAACAAAGTTATTTAATTAAATGAGAAGCCATTCCTAATTATTTAAATGAAGTTATTTAATTAAATAAGAAAAGTGTCTCTAATTAATTAAAGATTATTTAATTAAATAAAAAAAGTAATTATGAGAGCATATCTCATTTTATTAAATTAAATATCTCAACAAATGTTAGCTTAAGGAATAAATTTGACAACTGAGTGTCAATACACTTAACCAAGATCAAGAACAAGTGCCGAGTGATAACAAGTGCTGAGTGACAACAGGTGCCAAGTGATAATAAGTGCCGAGCACAACATATGCCGAGTGATACAGTTTTTGTTCAAGTGTTGAGCTATCCAGAAAACAGTATGTGTCGAGTGTCAAAAATACTTCAGGAGCCGAGTAACTCAATAGAACAACATAAGAGTTTGGAATTGCATAAATTATGATACAAATAGTTTTTGCAGCCGATAGAAGGTAAATCTCGAAGGATTGAATGATAAGATCGAATCTTTTAATTTTCCTATGCAATTTGCATGCGACCAATTAACAAAATGCAAAAGGCATGCAACCAATTAGAAAAAGATAAGTATTGAGTTGGAAATTGAGATTCAATATGAATCATAGATCCAAAACAAACCCTAAGTCTTTGGGGTCTTTATAAGGAAGACAAAATTTCACTGTAATAGAGAGAGATGAGACATATTGAAGGACATACAAGGGCACAAATCTATTTTCAGAAGCAAGAGTTATTAGATCACAAAGGATCAAGATCAGGAGAAGGTGGAAAAGGAGCCTGCATTCAGCAATCAAGGATTGTAATCTATCAGGTTTATTGCATCTAATACTCTCTAGAAATTGTATTAGAATAAAAATCCTATGGTGATATGTTAGCTTTACAGCTATTTTGTAAGAACCTTTTGATTAGGTGATTAAAATCCTTTAACCAGGTGACACTTCATGTTAAGTTTTTGCAAATCCTCTAACCAGGTCACTATTAACATAGTGTAAAGCCTTTAACAGGGAAAACCATCAGAAGTGGTTGAACAATATTGCTACACTAATTTTTGTGGGTATCATCCCCACCCTAGTTTTACCTTCTTATTCCTGAAGGGTTTTTGGGTTACCAAAATTCCTGTGTTGTGAGTTATTGATGCATGTGTTTTGTTACATGTTTATTTGATATTCATACAATTTACTTTTAGTTAAAATTTTATTGGCTAAAGTTTGATACTTATGATTCACCCCCCCTCTCATAAGTACTCTTTCCATATTTGAATATTTCAACAATTGATATCAGAGCCTGCCAGGTTCTCACAAGAAATAGCCTAACAGCTTGGAAGGAAAAGATCTAAAGATGGAACCTTTCAAACTTAGAAAGATCATTGAAAATCAGGTGATAGATGTGCAACTTGCTCTGCATAGCTTGGACGAATTCAGAAACAAACTGAGAAACTCATTAAAAAAGAGGAAGGATCTAGCCATAGCTGAAAATGATATACACTACAAGGAGATTGACACCACCAACATATTTTTCAGTGGAGACACTAAAGAGTTTGTTGTAGCAATAGTAGAACTGATGGAGAAAAATAAAATTCAAGCAGAAGAAATAAGAACTCTCAAGATGGAACATGAATCATAGGCTATAATGATATGTGAAATTATTGAACAAAAGAAAAGAGCAGTTGATGATAAGGTCATGATGGAAAATGAAAAAAGGAATCTTGCAAACAGACTTGAAGAAAAATGTACTGAACTGACAAGGATCTCAAACATGCAAATGGATACACTTGCGCAAATGATGAACCTTCATCATGAACTTAATGTAAAAGATATTGAGATCTCTACCTTGAAGATGCAAAATGAACAAATGCAGAATGAATTGAACATGGAAAAAGAGGTAGCAGAGAATCTCAACAAATCAAGTGAAGCAATCAAATATTTTGAACAGTTGCTGAAATCACCAAAATCTACCCATGATACATCAAGACTAGGATACAATAGCACTAAAGTTGGAGAATCATCAAAGAGTGTTGAACAAAGAAGTGATAAAGGTAAGAATTCAAAACCCACTTGTCGTTTCTGTAATAAGAAGGGACATACAGCTAATGTGTGCAAGAGTAGAAGATTCAATCAATCAAAAATACCCAAAAGTTTTTGTCACAAGTGCAACATGCAAGGACATATGACTCAAAATTGCAAATCCAATGTTACAAGGACTCAAAGATTTGATGGACATTGTTATAATTGCAAAAAATATGGACATAGGGCATTTCAATGCAGATCAAAACCTATGAGGACAGTAAATCAACCAGCAAAGACATCAAACCATGAATTTTGGGATTACAACACCAGGAACAGCTGTCACTATTGTCAAGAATATAGACATATCCCACATAATTGCATAAGAACACATTTTAGAGGGAACTACAAAAGATGGTTGAGTCAAACCACATGTTTCAGTTGCTTAAAAACTGGCCATGTCAGCAGGAATTGCCCAACAAGGTCAAAGGCATCAAGTTCTGAGTTCAGCAATGGAAAGGCAAAGATAGATGTTGGACATAGCAGAAGTGAAATGAATAAGATATGGAGGAAGAAAGATGAGTCTAGCACATCAAATATAGAGATCACTTCACCTAATAGGTCAAGTGATCACACTTCATCAAATTAAGTAAAGAATAAGTGTGAGGGATTGATAAACCGAGTTACAGCATAAATCAGTCTCAAGACATATAAGAGCTGCAAAAATGAAATCAGCATAAATAAAGATGCTCAGTCAAAATTGAGAACTTTGTGAAAATATGTCAAAATTGTCTTTAGGAGTCGAGTTGCTAACAATAACCAAGTTAATAGTTGATGCCGAGCTATGAAATATCAATAGGAGCCGAGTAAAGTAAAACATAATGGGAGCCGAGTTATGATGAAACCTTTCAAGAGCCCAGTAGACAGTTGGCAGCATACTAAGCATTTATTACTCTATTTTGAGGGGTACATAAATCTGATTTTCGATCATTTTCTCACCATTCGAACAAGAAGCAAAGTCAAAAAAGGAGCGGAGAAGATCAAGAACAGCTTAGAAGCCATTCGTAAAAGATTTCAACAACAATTCAAGACAAATTTTGTCGATTTAAGGTATTTTACTTAAGTGTCAAGCTACGTAGGACTTATGAACTTGTTTGAATTATAAACCCTAGTTTGGCAAACAATGGCATCTGGGTCAAGAACCACCAAGGGTTTAGAGAGTCATGAAGTTTAGTTGGTCAGTAACGAAGTAAAACAACCTGAATTTAAGCCCATTCCAGAAGTAGCATACAAGAATGATCCTACAGGAGCATTATTAGTTATTTTGGATTAGGTTGTTATTGTAAAAGATGTTCACATATGTTACAATTGCAAAATTGGTGCCATAGGAGACTTAGAAATTCATAATGCATATGATAAACTGTGTGAAAACAAAGTACTAAAAAATGAGTTTTCAATAGTAGAAAGAAAAGGATTGACCAAAACCCTAGCATTTTTGACTGTTTTCAAAATAGAATGGGTACAGATAATTTTGAGCCAAATACATGACAGAGCTTTTTGGTTAGAGTCAGGGCCAGTAAAATTTACCAAGAAAACTGTTCATAGGGTTACTGGTATTCCAACCCTAGATCGGCCAAAGACCCTGCGAAGTGACAAACGGGAAATAATAGAGAAAAATACAAGTGCCAAATGGAACAATAGAGGAATGACTATCGACACAATCACAGATCCCCTACTAGATTTTGTTGTGAGAATTATTTCACACAAATTCTATCAATCAAGCAGGTTGAACAGTGTACCTTGTATAGCAATTGATGTTGCATACAAGATAATCAAAAGAGATCACACTTATGATCTGGCAGAGCTCATGTTTCAATAGATTAATGAAAATCTGGGAGCTATAGGGAAAAGTAAGGGAGCTCAATGCAAATTTGGATCAGTTTTGATGTGTGTGTTCTTCTATCTGATGAAAGAATTTCCTTCTATAGGGAAAGTAAAATGGAATCTAGATAAAACAATTGTTGAACAAATTAATGGATACATTGAACAAATGGGTGAAAATTTTGATGCCCAAATGACAGGTTATTTTGAGGACTTCAAAAAGTCCATGAAACAAAGAATGAGAATTCCAGTCTTAGTGACTGAAAAATATGAAAAAGACATTTGTTTTCTTGTAGATATAGATTATACTTACATACAAGCAGTTATACCTAGAATAAGATGGCTTAGGCCACTAGGTTATGAACTTGATGTTGATCAAGCCTCTACAAAAATAACAACTCTACTTGCAAAAGAAGCTGATAAAAATGCACAAATTTTTGGAACCTATGATGTTGTCAAATCAAAGGTAATAACAGATTTGAAGACTGCTTCAGTAGTAAAGAAGAAAGAGAAAATGGTGAGACAAATCAAAAGAAAGTTTGGCGTGGAAGAAGAAGAAGGAACAATAGAAGAAGAAGGAGAAGACATTGAAGAAGAAGGAGATAAACTTCAAAGTCAGACTCAAGGGTCAAGAGAAGACAAAGAGGAAAGTGCTGAGGTAGAAGAAGCCAAGGAAGCACCAGTTAAGAGAAAGACCACAACTCCCTCTGCTCCTAAATCCAAAGGAAGGAAAGTGGCTGCCCCTGCATCAAAGAAACCTACCACAAGGGCTACAGTGGAAAAAGCCCAAGAAGAGGCAAAAGGAAGGAAGAAAGACTCAAAGAAGACTACTGCTGAGATAGAGAAAAGGAAGTTTATTCCCCAACCTGAAATAGATGAGGAGAAAACAGAGTCAGAGGAAAACAGTCAATTTCAAGTGGTAAGACACAAACCTCAGAGTGTTGTTGATAAATTATGTTCAAAAATTAGAAATAATGATTTAAAAGGTCTAAAGAACCTAAATTTTTCTAAGCTCACCAAAGAAGAGCAAAATAAACTAGAGGAATCTGTGTATGCTATGATGGCTGAGTATAAGCACACACCTCTAGAATTAGATGAATCTCTACCGAGAGAATTGTATAAAATTGTAGAGGATAAATGGCATTTTCGTTTACAAATGGAAAAAGAAATAAGGGAGTCTACATTAGCAAGATTGTTGCCTAATCTGACTAAAGATCAAATAATAAATGTTGTAAAAAAGCATAATAACAAATTCACTCCCAAGTATAGAGCATTTAGTACACTGCAGAATAAAATTGAAGAGGTAGTTACCAAATCCACAAAATTGTGGAAAATAGTTTACAAGAAAATTGAAGATGTATATAATGAAGAATATAAGGCAGAAGAAATTGCCAAGACAAAGGAAAAGAAAGCATCAGAAACAAAAGAGAAGAAACTAGTGGAGAAGGAGAGTAAAGAAGAAAAGGAAGAAGAGGCACACAATGAGGAGAAAGAGGAAGATAAAGATACAGTTGAGTCACAAGATCAAAGTATGCAAGACATACAGGCATCTCCTCCTAGTCCTCCTTATGCCACTATCACACCTGCAGATATCATAAAAATAAAGGATGTTACAGATACTTCAAATCTAAACATCAATCCATTAACTGCAGAGGATTTGGAAATCCTTGACCAATTATCACTTGTAGAAAAATTAAGTTCAAATCATGTATTGGTCAATGTTGATGAATTACAGAAACTAGAAGTCAAGGTAAAAGCAAAAGTGCCACCTTTGACCACACAAACTACTGGTATTCTATTCCTTCCACCACCACCTCCACTAAGTATAATCACTGATACACTCCAAGTGCTGAATACAGCAGCAGGAGAAATAAAAGAAACATTTGAACAATCAACAAGTTCAACCCCACCTAGCATTCATAAAAGGGATATTCAAGCTAAAGAAAAATAGACACAGAAAAAGGAGGAGACTGCAATAAAAAAATTGGTTGCATTACCAAAATCTGGTACTCCTACACAAACTCTTCAGTAGCTGAGCACAGATGGACTACAGTTGCAAATTAGGACACCAGGCTTGAGCTCATCAAAGGTAGTAAGGAGACTTCACTATGGAGTTCCTGAGCTTGATGAAGAAATAAAGATCCCATATTATGAATCTAGCACTCTTACTGAAGAAAAGATTAATGAAATTCAGAGTGCATTAGACAAAATAAGGAGACAAGAAGCACTAAGAAAGGAATACAAGCATAAGCTTACATTAAATGAAATTAAAGACATATTCACAGAAGCTTTTTGCTTACAATCTCTAGATGAGTCAAGACCAATCATGGAACAACTATCTGATATAGTTGACCAGGTGACTAATGAAGACCAGGAAACAAATGCCAGATTGCTTGAATGGTCAGAAAAGAAGTTCCAAGGTAAAGTAAATAGTAAAATATCCAGTGATATAGCACTGTCACAAGAAGAACTGGCAAAGAAAGTTATAATAGTTAAAATTGTACAAGGAAACATTTTTTTCCTATACAACAAGTTGTGTGATTTTTCCACATTCACACAAGACACTAGCCAGAAAATACTGAGATTGGAAAACAATCTAAAAACTTCTAGCATGCAACTCCCCACAGATCCAAGTCAAAGTGAGAAGCATTTTGTCCAATCGCTTCACACACAAAGAGAGCTAGCTGTTTTAGCAGTAGAGGAGGCAACCACAAAAGCTAAATTGATACAAATTCAATCATCAATTACTCCTCATTTGGAGTTACTTCACAAGGAGCAGATAAATGCAAAGACAGTCCTCAGGAAAGATCCCAACCTTTCTTCATCTGATGGACTTGTACACCTAGCAGCAGAGATTGCCATCTAGCATAAGACATTGGATATTGCATTAGCAAATTGGGATGCAGCTCTGAAGGTAATCCTTGAAGTAAACAACTCAGTTTTGGCCAAGTATGGAATTTTACTATAAAGACCATTGAAATAAGTGTCAAAAAGGGGGAGATAGCATTGAGTATAGGAATGAAATGATAAGTATAATAATAGGGGGAGATAGCAGAGATAGCAAATTTTGTGAAATTTTGGAGGAGATAGCAAATTTTGGGAGCAAAGTTTGAATAAAGGATAAATTACTGAGTCACATGGATCTTAATTAAGTGTTTTTGCCACTCATGGCGAAGGGGGAGATTGTTAGCTTAAAGAATAAATTTGACAACTGAGTGTCAATACACTTAACCAAGATCAAGAACAAGTGCCGAGTGATAACAAGTGCCGAGTGATAACAGGTGCCGAGTGATAATAAGTGCCGAGCGCAACATACGTCGAGTGATACAGTTTTTGTTCAAGTGCCGAGCTATCCAAAAAGCAGTATGTGTCGAGTGTCAAAAATACTTCAGGAGACGAGTAACTCAGTAGAACAGCATAAAAGTTTAGAATTGCACAAATTATGATACAAAAAGTTTTTGGAGCCGACAAAAGGTAAATCTTGAGTGGGAAATTGAGTGGGAAATTGAGATTCAATATGAATCGTAGATCCAAAACAAACCCTAAGTCTTTGGAGTCTTTATAAGGAAGATGAAATTTCACTGTCATAGAGAGAGATGAGACATATTGAAGGACATACAATGGCGCAAATCTATTTTCAGAAGCAAGAGTTATCAGATCACAAAGGATCAAGATCAGGAGAAGGCAGAAAAGGAGCTTGCATTCAGCAATCAAGGATTGTAATCTATCAAGTTTATTGCATCTAATACTCTTTAGCAATTGTATTAGAATAAAAATCCTATGGTGATAGGTTAGCTATACAACTATTTTGTAAGAACCTTTTGATTGGGTGATTAAAATCCTTCAACTAGGTGACACTTCATGTTAAGTGTTTGCAAATCCTCTAACCAGGTCACTATTAACACAATGTAAAGCCTTTAACAGGGCACGCCTTTAAAAGGGCAAACCATCAGAAGTGGTTAAACAATATTGTTGTAGTAATTTTTGTGGGTATCATCCCCACTCCACTTTTAGCTTCTTATTCCTGGAGGGTTTCTGGGTTACCAAAATTCTTGTGTTGTGAGTTATTGATGCATGTGTTTTGTTATATGTTTATTTGATATGCATACAATTTACTTTCAGTCAAAATTTTATTGGCTAAAGTTTGATACTTATGATTTACCCCCCCTCTCATAACCACTCTTTCCATATTTGAATATTCCAACAAAAAAATCTCTCTTCAGTTCAAAAAGGGAAATTTTCAGTTAACTATTGATCAAAAATGAGTTAAATCAGTTAACTCCTTTTTCTACTCAGATTGAATTAGTTAACTCCTTATTTTACTCAAATTAAATCTGTTAACTCCCTTTAATTTGGAAATCTCTCTTTATGACCGAAATTCACCTTTAATCCTGACCGCTGATTGAAATCGATCTCAACCGTTGATGAATTCCAGTAAAATCTATTTAAGAGACCCTCATCTCTTCATTTTGAAAGGTTGAATGAGAATTTGCATCGAATTGTTGTTGAAATTCATACTCACATTTGCTCATATTCACATACGCATAGATCAAGTTTGACCAAAAGTTGACCAAATTTAACCACGGTTGACTTGAGTTGATTAGTTTCGAAAAAAAATTTGAAATAATTAAACAAAATTATTTAATTAAATGGAGTACTTAATTTTATTTAATTAAACAAAGTTATTTAATTAAATGAGAAACCATTCCTAATTAATTAAATGAAGTTATTTAATTAAATAAGAAAAGTGTCTTTAATTAATTAAAGATTATTTAATTAAATAGAAAAAGAAATTATGAGAGCATATCTCATTTTATTAAATTAAATATCTCAACAAAATCTCTCTTCAGTTCAAAAAGGGAAATTTCCACTATTGATCAAAAATGAGTTAAATCTTTTAACTCCTTTTTCTACTCAGATTGAATCAGTTAACACCTTATTTTACTCAAATTAAATTTGTTAACTCCCTTTTCTCTTCATTTTGAAAGGTTGAATGAGAATACGCATCGAATTGTTGCTGGAATTCATACTCAGATTTGCTCATATACACATACGCAAAGATCAAGTTTGACCAAAAGTTGACCAAATTTAACCACGGTTGACTTGAGTTGACTAGTTTCAATTTTTTTTTTGAAATAATTAAACAAAATTATTTAATTAAATGGAGTACTTACTTCTAATTAATTAAACAAAGTTATTTAATTAAATGAGAAGCCATTCCTAATTAATTAAATGAAGTTATGAAATTAAATAAGAAAAGTGTCTCTAATTAATTAAAGATTACTTAATTAAATAGAAAAAGTAATTATGAGAACATATCTCATTTTATTAAATTAAATATCTCAACAAAATCTCTTTTCAATTCAAAAAGGGAAATTTCCAGTTCACTATTGATCAAAAATGAGTTAAATGAGTTAACTCATTTTCCTACTCAAATTGAATCAGTTAACTCCTTATTTTACTCAAATTAAATCTGTTAACTTTCTTTATTTTGAAAATCTTCCTTTATGACTGAACTTCACCTTTAATCCTGACCGTTGATTGAAATCGAACTCAACCGTTGATGAATTCTAAGAAAGTCTATTTAAGAGAGCCTCATCTCTTCATTTTGAAAGGTTGAATGAGAATTTGCATCGAATTGTTGCTGGAATTCATACTCACATTTGCTCATATTCACATACGCAAAGATCAAGTTTGACCAAAAGTTGACCAAATTTAACCACGATTGACTTGAGTTGACTAGTTTTGAAAAGAATTTTGAAATAATTAAATGAAATTTTTTAATTAAATGGAGTACTTACTTCTAATTAATTAAACAAACTTATTTAATTAAATGAGAAGCCATTCCTAATTAATTAAATTAAGTTATTCAATTAAATATAAAAAGTGTCTCTAATTAATTAAAGATTACTTAATTAAATAGAGAAAGTAATTATGAGAGTATATCTCATTTTATTAAATTAAATATCTCAACAAAATTTCTCTTCAGTTCAAAAAGGAAAATTTTCAGTTCACTATTGATAAAAAATGAGTTAAATTAGTTAAAACCTTTTTCTACTCAAATTAAATTAGTTAACTCCTTATTTTACTCAAATTAAATCTGTTAACTCCCTTTAATTTGGAAATCTCCCTGGATGATTGAACTTCACCTTTAATCTTAACCGTTGATTGAAATCGATCTCAACCGTTGATGAATTTCAGGAAAGTCTATTTAAGAGACCCTCATCTCTTCATTTTGAAAGGTTGAATGAGAATTTGCATCGAATTGTTGTTGGAATTCATACTCACATTTGCTCATATTCACATACGCAAAGATCAAGTTGGACCAAAAGTTTACCAGATTTAACCACGGTTGACTCGAGTCGACTAGTTTCGAAAAGAATTTTGAAATAATTAAATGAAATTATTTAATTAAATGGAGTACTTACTTCTAATTAATTAAACAAAGTTATTTAATTAAATGAGAAGCCATTCCTAATTAATTAAATGAAGTTATTTAATTAAATAAAAAAAGTGTATCTAATTAATTAAAGTTTATTTAATTAGATAGAAAAAGTAATTATGAGAGCATATCTCATTTTATTAAATTAAATATCTCAACAAAATCTCTTTTCAGTTCAAAAAGGGAAATTTCCAGTTCACTATTGATAAAAAATGAGTTAAATCTATTAACTCCTTTTTATTATGAAATCTCCTTTTATGACTGAACTTCACCTTTAATCCTGACCGTTGATTGAAATCGATCTCAACCGTTGATGAATTCAAAGAAAGTCTATTTAAGAGACCCTCATCTCTTGATTTTGAAGGGTTGAATGAGAATTTGCATCAAATTGTCGCTGAAATTCATACTCACATTTTCTCATATTCACATACGCAAAGATCAAGTTTTTTCAAAAGTTGACCAGATTTAACCACGGTTGACTTGAGTTGACTAGTTTCGAAAAGAATTTTGAAATAATTAAATGAAATTATTTAATTAAATGGAGTACTTACTTCTAATTAATTAAACAAAGTTATTTAATTAAATGAGAAGCCATTCCTAATTAATTAAATGAAGTTATTTAATTAAATAAGAAAAGTGTCTCTAATTAATTAAAGATTATTTAAATAAATAGAAAAAGTAATTATGAGAGCATATCTTATTTTATTAACTTAAATATCTCAACAAAATCTCTTTTTAGTTCAAAAAGGGAAATTTTCAGTTCACTATTGATAAAAAATGAGTTAAATCTGTTAACTCCCTTTAATTTGGAAATCTCCCTTTATAACTGAACTTCACCTTTAATCCTGACCGTTGATTGAAATCGATCTCAACCGTTGATGAATTTCAAGAAATTCTATTTAAGAGACCCTCATCTCTTCATTTTGAAAGGTTGAATGAGAATTTGCATCGAATTGTTGCTAGAATTCACTCACATTTGCTCATATTCACATACACAAAGATCAAATTTGGCCAAAAGTTGACTAGATTTAACCACGGTTGACTTGAGTTGACTAGTTTCGAATTATTTTTTAAAATAATTAAATGAAATTATTTAATTAAATGGAGTACTTACTTCTAATTGATTAAACAAAGTTATTTAATTAAACGAGAAGCCATTCCTAATTAATTAAATGAAGTTATTTAATTAAATAAGAAAAGTGTCTCTAATTAATTAAAGATTATTTAATTAAATAGAAAAAGTAATTATGAGAGCATATCTCATTTTATTCAATTGAATATCTGAACAAAATCTCTCTTCAGTTCAAAAATTAAAATTCCAAATTCACTATTGATCAAAAATGAGTTAAATCAGTTAACTCCATTTTTTTTACAAATTGAATCAGTTAACTCCTTATTTTACTCAAATTAAATCTGTTAACTCCCTTTAATTTGAAAATCTACCTTTATGACTGAACTTCACCTCTAATCCTGACTGTTGATTGAAATCGATCTCAACCGTTAATGAATTCCAGGAAAGCCTATTTAAGAGACCCTCATCTTTTCATTTTGAAAGGTTGAATGAGAATTTGCATCGAGTTGTTGGAATTCATACTCACATTTGCTCATATTCACATACGCAAAGATCAATTTTGACCAAAAATTGACTAGATTTAACTACGGTTGACTCCAGTTGACTAGTTTCGAAAAGAATTTTGAAATAATTAAACAAAATTATTTAATTAAATGGAGTACTTACTTCTAATTAATTAAATAAAGTTATTTAATTAAATGAGAAGCCATTCCTAATTAATTAAATGAGGTTATTTAATTAAATAAGAAAAGTGTCTCTAATTAATTAAAGATTTTTTTAATTAAATAGAAAAATTAATTATGAGAGCATATCTCATTTTATTAAATTAAATATCTCAACAAAATCTCTCTTCAGTTCAAAAAGAAAAATTTCCAGTTCACTATTGATCAAAAATGAGTTAAATCAGTTAACTCCATTTTTTACTCAAATTGAATCAGTTAACTCCTTATTTTACTCAAATTAAATGTGTTAACTCCCTTTAATTTGGAAATGTCCCTTTATGACTGAACTTCACCTTTAATACTGACCGTTGATTGAAATCGATCTCAACCGTTGATGAATTTCAGAAAAGTCTAATTAAGAGACCCTCATGTCTTCATTTTAAAATGTTGAATGAGAATTTGCAATGAGTTGTTGCTGGAATTCATACTCACATTTGCTCATATTCAGATACGAAAAATCAAGTTTGGCCAAAAGTTGACCATATTTAACAACGGTTGACTTGAGTTGACTAGTTTCGAAAAGAATTTTGAAATAATTAAACGAAATTATTTAATTAAATAGAGTACTTACTTTTAATTAATCAAACAAAATTATTTAATTAAATGAGAAGCCATTTCTAATTAATTAAATAAAGTAATTTAATTAAATAAGAAAAGTGTCTCTAATTAATTAAAGATTATATAATTAAATAGAAAAAGTAATTATGAGAGCATATCTCATTTTATTAATTTAAATATCTTAACTAAATCTCTTTTCAGTTCAAAAAGGGAAATTTCCAGTTCACTAATGATCAAAAATGAGTTAAATCTGTTAACTCCTTTTAATTTGGAAATCTCTCTTTATGACAGAAGTTCACCTTTAATCCTGACTGTTGATTGAAATCGATCTCAACCATTGATGAATTTCTAGAAAGTCTATTTAAGAGACCCTCATCTCTCCATTTTGAAAGGTTGAATGAGAATTTGCATCGAATTATTGCTGGAATTCACTCACATTTGCTCATATTCACATACACAAAGATCAAGTTTGGCACAAAGTTGAGCAGATTTAAACATGGCTGACTTGAGTTGACTAGTTTTGAAAAGAATTTTGAAATAAATAAATGAAATTATTTAATTAAACTTACTTCTAACTAATTAAACAAAGTTATTTAATTAAACAAGAAGTCATTCCTAATTAATTGAATGAAGTTATTTAATTAAATAAAAAAAGTGTCTCTAATTATTTAAAGATTATTTAATTAAATAGAAAAAGTAATTATGAGAGCATATCTCATTTTATTAAATTAAATATCTCAACAAAATCTCTCTTTAGTTCAGAAAGAAAAATTTCCAGTTCACTATTGATCAAAAATGAGTTAAATAAGTTAACTCCATTTTTTACTCAAATTGAATCAGTTAACTCCTTATTTTACTCAAATTAAATCTGTTAACTCCTTTTAATTTGGAAATCTCCCTTTATGACTGATATTCACCTTTAACCCTGACCGTTGATTGAAATCGATCTCAACTGTTGATGAATTCTAGGAAAGTCTATTTAATAGACCCTCATCTCTTCATTTTGAAAGGTTGAATGAGAATTTGCATCGAGTTATTGCTGGAATTCATACTCATATTTGCTCATATTCACATACGAAAAGATCAAGTTTGACCAAAAGTTGACCAGATTTAACCACGGTTGACTTGAGTTGACTAGTTTTGAAAAGTATTTTGAAATAATTAAACAAAATTATTTAATTAAATGGAGTACTTAGTTCTAATTAATTAAACAAAGCTATTTAATTAAATGAGAAGCCATTCCTAATTAATTAAATGAAGTTATTTAATTAAATAAGAAAAGTGTCTCTAATTAATTAAAGATTATTTAACTAAATAGAATGAGTTAAATCAGTTAACTCTTTTCTCTACTGAAATTGAATCAGTTAACTCCTTATTTTACTCAAATTAAATCTGTTAAATCCCTTTAATTTGGAAATCTCCCTTTATGACTGAATTTCACCTTTAATCCTGACCGTTGATTGAAATCGATCTCAACCGTTGATGAATTCCAGGAAAGTCTATTTAAGAGACCATCATCTCTTCATTTTGAAAGGTTGAATGAGAATTTGCATCGAGTTGTTGCTAGAATTCATACTCACATTTTCTCATATTCACATACTCAAAGATCAAGTTTTACCAAAAGTTGACCAGATTTAACCACGGTTGACTTGAGTTGACTAGTTTCGAAAAGTATTTTGAAATAATTAAAAGAAATTTTAAATTAAATCGAGTACTTACTTCTAATTAATTAAACAAAGATATTTAATTAAATGAGAAGCCATTCCTAATTAATTAAATGAAGTTATTTAATTAAATAAGAAAAGTGTCTCTAATTAATTAAATATTATTTAGTTAGATAGAAAAAGAAATTATGAGAGCATATCTCTTTTTTAAAATTAAATATCTCAACAAAATCTCTCTTCAATTCAAAAAGAGAAATTTCTAGTTCACTATTGATAAAAAATGAGTTAAATCAAATAACTCATTTTTCTACTCAAATTGAATCAATTAACTTCTTATTTTACTCAAATTAAATCTGTTAACTCTCTTTAATTTGGAAATCTCCCTTTATTACTGAACTTCACCTTTAATCCTGATCGTTGATTGAAATCGATCTCAACTGTTGATGAATTAAAGAAAAGTCTATTTAAGAGACCTTCATCTCTTCATTTTGAAAGGTTGAATTAGAATTTGCATCGAGTTGTCGCTGAAATTCACACTCACATTTTCTCATATTCACATACGCAAAGATCATATTTTACCAAAAATTGACCAGATTTAACCACGGTTGACTTGAGTTGACTAGTTTCGAAAATTTTTTTGAAATAATTAAACAAAATTATTTAATTAAATGGAGTACTTACTTCTAATTAATTACACAAAGTTACTTAATTAAATGAGAAGCCATTCCTAATTAATTAAATGAAGTTATTTAATTAAATAAGAAAAGTGTCCCTAATTAATTAAAGATTACTTAATTAAATAGAAAAAGTAATTATGAGAGCATATCTCATTTTATTAAATTAAATATCTCAAAAAAAATTCTTCAGTTCAAAAAGAGAAATTTCCAATTCACTATTGACAAAAAATGAGTTAAATCAGTTAACTCCTTTTTTTACTCAAATTGAATCAGTTAACTCCTTATTTTACTCAAATTAAATCTGTTAACTCTCTTCAATTTGAAAATCTCCCTTTATGATTGAACTTCACCTTTAATCCTAACCATTGATTGAAATCGATTTCAACCGTTGATGAATTCCAAGAAAGTCTATTTAAGAGACCCTCATATCTTTGTTTTAAAAGGTTGAATGAGAATTTGAATCGAATTATTTCTGGAATTCATACTCACATTTGCTCATATTCACATACTCAAAGATCAAGTTTCACCAAATTTAACAAGGGTTGACTTGAGTTGACTAGTTTCAAAGAGAATTTTGAAATAATTAAACGAAATTATATAATTAAATGGAGTACTTCTAATTAATTAAACAAAGTTATTTAATTAAATGAGAAGCCATTCCTAATTAATTAAATGAAGTTATTTAATTAAATAAGAAAAGTGTCTCTAATTAATTAAAGATTATTTAATTAAATAGAAAAAGTAATTATGAGAGCATATCACATTTTATTAAATTAAACATCTTAACAAAATCTCTCTTCAGTTCAAAAAAGGAAATTTCTAGTTCACTATTGATAAAAAATGAGTTAAATGAGTTAACTCCTTTTTCTTTTCAAATTCAATCAGTTAACTCCTTATTTTACTCAAATTAAATCTCTTAACTCTCTTTAATTTGGAAATCTCCCTTTATGACTGAACTTCACCTTTCATCCTGACAGTTGATTGAAATCGATCTCAACTATTGATGAATTTCAGGAAAGTCTATTTAAGAGACCGTCATCTCTTCATTTTGAAAGATTGAATGAGAATTTGCATCAAGTTATTTAATGTTAACTGATTTAACTTGCATCAAGGTTGAATGAAAATTTGCATCAAGGTTGATTGAGAATGGAGTACTTAAATCTAATTAATTAAACAAAGTTATTTAATTGAATGAGAAGCCATTCCCAATTAATTAAATGAAAATATTTAATGAAATAAGAAAAGTGTCTCTAATTAATTAAATATTATTTAATTAAATAGAAGTATTAATTATGAGAGCATATCTCATTTTATTAAATTAAATATCACAACAAAATCTCTCTTCAGTTCAAAAAGAGAAATTTCCATTTCACTATTGATCAAAAATGAGTTAAATCAGTTAACTCCTTTTTCTACTCAAATTGAATCAGTTAACTCCTTATTTTACTCAAATTAAATCTGTTAACTCACTTTAATTTGAAAATATCCCTTTATGACTGAACTTTGCCTTTAATCCTGACCGTTGATTGAAATCGATCTCAACCGTTGATGAATTTCAGAAAAGTCTATTTAAGAGACCCTCATCTCTTCATTTTGAAAGGTTGAATGAGAATTTGGACCGAATTGTTGCTGAAATTCATACTAACATTTGCTCATATTCACATACGCAAAGATCAAGTTTGACCAAAAGTTGACTAAATTTAACGACGGTTGACTTGAGTTGACTAGTTCGAAATTTTTTTTGAAATAATTAAACGAAATTATTTAATTAAATGTAGTACTTCTAATTAAATAAACAAAGTTATTTAGTTAAATGAGAAGCCATTCCTAATTAATTAAATGAAGTTATTTAATTAGATAAGAAAAGTGTCTCTAACTAATTAAAGATTATTTAATTAAATAGAAAAAGTAATTATGAGAGCATATCTCATTTTATTAAATTAAATATCACAACAAAATATCTCTTCAGTTCAAAAAGAAAAATTTTCAGTTCATTATTGATAAAAAATGAGTTAAATGAGTTAACTCTTTTTTCTATTTAAATTGAATTAGTTAACTCCTTATTTTACTCAAATTAAATCTATTGACTCCCTTTAATTTGGAATTCTCCCTTTATGACTGAACTTCAGCTTTAATCCTAACCGTTGATTGAAATCGATCTCAACTGTTGATGAATTCTAAGAAAGTCTATTTAAGAGACCCTCATCTCTTCATTTTGAAAGGTTGAATGAGAATTTGTATCGAGTTGTTGCTGGAATTCATACCATTTGCTCATATTCACATACGTAAAGTTCAAGTTTGACCAAAAGTTTACCAGATTTAACCACGATTGACTTGAGTTGACAAGTTTCGAAAAGAATTTTGAAATATTTAAACGAAATTATTTAATTAAATGGAATACTTACTTCTAATTAGTTAAACAAAATTATTTAATTAAATGAGAAGCCATTCCTAATTAATTAAATGAAGTTATTTAATTAAATAAGAAAAGTGTCTCTAATTAATTAAAGATTATTTAATTAAATAGAAAAAGTAAATATGAGAGCATATCTCATTTTGTTAAACTTAATATCTTAACAAAATCTCTTTTCAGTTCAAAAAGAAAAAATTTCATTTCACTGTTGATCACAAATGAGTTAAATGAGTTAACTCCTTTTTGTACTCAAATTGAATCAGTTAACTCCTTATTTTACTCAAATTAAATCTGTTAATTCCTTTTAATTTGGAAATCTCCCTTTATGAGTAAACTTTGCCTTTAATCCTGACTGTTGATTGAAATCGATCTCAACCGTTGATGAATTTCAAGAAAGTCTATTTAAGAGACCCTAATCTCTTCATTTTGAAAGGTTGAATGAGAATTTCTATCGAATTGTTGCTGGAATTCATACTCGCATTTGCTCATATTCATATACGCAAAGATCAAGTTTGACCAAAAGTTGACCAAATTTAACCACAGTTGACTTGAGTTGACTAGTTTCAAAAAGAATTTTGAAATAATTAAAAAAAATTATTTAATTAAATGGAGTACTTACTTTTAATTAATTAAACAAAGTTATTTAATTAAATGAGAAGTCATTCCTAATTAATTAAATGAAGTTATTTAATTAAATAAGAAAAGTGTCTGTAATTAATTAAAGATTATTTAATTAAATAGAAAAAATAATTATTAGCGCATATCTCATTTTATTAAATTAAATATCTCAACAAAATCTCTCTTCAGTTCAAAAAAGAAAATTTCTAGTTCCCTATTGATCAAAAATGACTTAAATCAGTTAATGCATTTTTCTACTCAAATTGAATCAGTTAACAACTTATTTTACCCAAATTAAATCTGTTAACAACCTTTAACTTTGAAATCTTCCTTTATGACTGAACTTCATCTTTAATCCTGACCGTTGATTGAAATTGATCTCAACTGTTGATGAATTCTAGGAAAGTCTATTTAAGAGACCTTCATCTCTTCATTTTGAAAGGTTGTATGAGAATTTGCATCAAATTGTTGCTGGAATTCATACTCACATTTGCTCATATTCACATACGGAAAGATCAAGTTTGAAAAAAAGTTGACCAAAATTAACCATGGTTGACTTGAGTTGACTAGTTTCGAAAATAATTTTTAAATAATTAAACGAAATTATTTAATTAAATGGAGTACTTACTTCTAATTAATTAAACAAATTTATTTAATTAAATGAGAAGCCATTCCTAATTAATTAACTAAAGTTATTTAATTAAATAAGAAAAGTGTCTCTAATTAATTAAAGATTATTCAATCATATAGAAAAAGTAATTATGAGAGCATATCTCATTTTATTAAATTAAATATCTCAACAAAATCTGTCTTCGGTTCAAAAAGGAAAATTTTCAGTTCACTATTGATAAAAAATGGGTTAAATCAGTTAACTCCTTTTTCTACTCAAATTGAGTCAGTTAACTCTTTATTTTACTCAAATTAAATCTGTTACCTTCCTTTAATTTGGAAATCACCTTTTATGACTAAACTTCACATTTAATCCTAATCGTTGATTGAAATCGATCTCAACCGTTGATGAATTTCAGTAAAGTCTATTTAAGAGACTCTCATCTCTTCATTTTGAAAGGTTGAAAGAGAATTTGCATCAAATTGTTGTTGGAATTCATACTCATATTTTCTCATATTCACATACGCAAAGATTAAGTTTGACCAAAAGTTGGCCATATTTAACCACAGTTGACTTGAGTTGATTAGTTTCGAAAAAAAATTAAAAAAATTAAACTAAATTATTTAATTAAATGAAGTACTTACTTCTAATTAATTAAACAAATTTATTTAATTAAATGAGAAGCCATTCCTAATCAATTAAATGAAGTTATTTAATTAAATAAGAAAAGTGTCTCTGATTAATTAGAAATTATTTAATTAAATAGAAAAAGTAATTATGAGAGCATATCTCATTTTATTAAATTAAATATCTCAACAAAATCTCTCTTCAGTTCAGAAAGAAAAATTTCCTGTTCACTATTGATAAAAAATGAGTTAAATCAATTAACTCCTTTCTCTACTCAAATTGAATTAGTTAACTCCTTATTTTACTCAAATTAAATCTGTTAACTCTATTTAATTTTGAAATCTCCATTTATGACTGAACTTCACCTTCATTCCTGATCGTTGCTTGAACTTGATTTCAACCGTTGATGAATTCTAGAAAAGTGTATTTAAGAGACTATCATCTCTTCATTTTGAAAGGTTGAATGAGAATTTGCATCGAGTTGTTGCTAGAATTCATACTCACATTTGCTCATATTAACATACGCAAAGATCAAGTTTGACCAAAAGTTGACCAAATTTAACCACGGTTGACTAGAGTTGACTAGTTTTGAAAAGAATTTGGAAATAATTAAACGAAATTATTTAATTAAATGGAGTACTTACTTCTAATTAATTAAACAAAGTTATTTAATTAAATGAGAAGCCATTCCTAATTAATTAAATGAAGTTATTTAATTAAATAAGAAAAGTGTCTGTAATTAATTAAAGATTATTTAATTAAATAGAAAAAGTAATTATGAGAGCATATCTCATTTTATTAAATTAAATATCTCCACAAAATCTCTCTTCAGTTCAAAAAGGGAAATTTCCAGTTCACGATTGATAAAAAATGAGTTAAATCAGTTAACTCCTTTTTCTACTCGAATTGAATCAGTTAACTCCTTATTTTACTCAAATTAAATCTGTTAACTCCCTTTAATTTGGAAATCTCCCTTTATGACTGAACTTCACCTTTCTTCCTGACCGTTGATTGAAATCGATCTCAACTGTTGATGAATTTCAGGAAAATCTATTTAAGAGACCCTCATCTCTTCATTTTGAAAGGTTGAATGAGAATTTGCATCAAGTTGTTGCTAAAATTCATACTCACATTTGCTCATATTCACATACGCAAAGATCAAGTTTGACCAGATTTAACCACGGTTGACTTGAGTTGACTAGTTTCAAAAAGAATTTTGAAATAATTAAATTAAATTATTTAATGAAATGGAGTACTTATTTCTAATTAATTAAACAAAGTTATTTAATTAAATGAGAAGCCATTCCTAATTAATTAAATGAAGTTATTTAATTAAATAAGAAAAGTGTCTCTGTTTAATTAAAGATTATGTAATTAAATAGAAAATGTAATTATGAGAGCATATCTCATTTTATTAAATTAAATATCTCAACAAAATTTCTCTTCAGTTCAAAAAAGGAAATTTCCAGTTCACTATTGATGAAAAATGAGTTAAATCAGTTAACTCCTTTTTCTACTCAAATTGAATCAGTTAACTCCTTATTTTACTCAAATTAAATCTATTAACTCCCTTTAATTTGGAAATCTCCCTTTATGAATGAACTTCAACTTTAATCTTGACCGTTGATTGAAATCGATCTCAATCGTTGATGAATTTCAAGAAAGTCTATTTAAGAGACCCTCATCTCTTCATTTTGAAAGGTTGAATGAGAATTTGCATCGAGTTGTTGCTGGAATTCATACTCACATTTTCTCATATTCACGTACGCAAAGATAAAGTTTCACCAAAACTTGACCAGATTTAACCACGATTGACTTGAGTTGACTAGTTTCGAAAAGAATTTTGAAATAATTAAATGAAATTATTTAAGTAAATGGAGCACTTACTTCTAATTAATTAAACAAAGTTATTTAATTAAATGAGAAGCCATTCCTAATTAATTAAATGAAGTTATTTAATTAAATAAGAAAAGTGTCTCTAATTAATTAAAGATTATTTAATTAAATAGAAAAAGTAATTATGAGAGCATATCTCATTTTATTAAATTAAATATCTCAACAAAATCTGTCTCCAGTTCAAAAAGGGAAATTTCCAATTCACTATTGATCAAAAATGAGTTAAATCAGTTAACTCTTTTTTCTACTCAAATTGAATTAGTTAACTCCTTATTTTACTCAAATTAAATCTGTTAACTCCCTTTAATTTGGAAATCTCCCTTTATGACTGAACTTCACCTTTAATCCTGACCGTTGATTGAAATCGATCTCAACCGTTGATGAATTCTAGGAAAGTCTATTTTAGAGACCCTCATCTCTTCATGTTGAAAGGTTGAATGAGAATTTGCATCGAATTGTTGCTGGAATTCATACTCACATTTGCTCATATTCACATACGCAAAGATCAAGTTTGACAAAAAGTTGTCCAGATTTAACCATGGTTGCCTTTAGTTGACTAGTTTCGAATTTTTTTTTGGAATAATTAAATGAAATTATTTAATTAAACCGAGTACTTACTTCTAATTAATTAAACAAAGTTATTTAATTAAATGAGAAGCCATTCCTAATTAATTAAATGAAGTTATTGAATTAAATAAGAAAAGTGTCTCTAATTAATTAAAGATTATTTAATTAAATTAAAAAAGTAATTATGAGGGCATATCTCATTTTATTAAATTAAATATCTCAACAAAATCTCTCTTCAGTTCAAAAAGAGAAATTTCCAGTTCACTATTGATCAAAAATGAGTTAAATGAGTTAACTCCTTTATCACGCCCAAACTACGAGGGCAAAAACAAACAAATTTTATTTTTATTTTTTTAAATTATAGTTATTAAATAAAGTGCTTAAAGATGAAATGATTGAGATAAAATTTTATGTATAGGTTCTCTGCATTATGTCTTAAGATTATAACATGAGGACGATTACATCATTAAGATATTGAAACTTTTGTTATAAGATTGATATCGATAAACTTATGTTCTTATATTAACTTTCCACAAAATGTGCAAATTTGTTAAATAACAATTTAAATGAGTGCGTTCCAATTTGTATTGAAAAATAACAGATCACAGACTCATTAGAGGAAATATTACTTCTTCCCAAACACCTATATAACTATTAAATTATGATCCATAATCAACCTGTTAAAGTAAAATTAAATAATATTCAAAGACTAATTTATCATTGATATAAAAATTAACTAATCTTTTAACTACTCCATAAGTTATAACTTTCTAAGTTAATTAAAGAACTAAATTAATAATTCATTATAACTTTAATAATTTAAACCAATTACTAAAATAAACTGACCCTCTTAACTAACAATACTATTAACAAAATCAAAACATAATAATAATAATAAAATAAACTCACTAACATAACATAACTTAACTTTAACACTAATACAAACAACTAATACTATTGTAAATCAACTTAACATGCAATTAAAAAAATGAGCTTAATATTAATTTAAATTAACTTAAAACTAACATGTTAAAAATCCAAAATAACTTACAATTTAAATAAAATAAACTAAGTTAAACTAAACTTAAATTTAAAAATAATACTACTAATAATTACTAACTATCCTATACTTACCTTCTAACAAACATTTAACTAAGACTACTAAATATTAAAAAAGAAAACTATATACTACCCCACTCCAAAACCTAACACCACCCACGTGGCCCCACTAACTAATAACTACCCCTCTTAATGCTAAGCACTTCCATGCGCTTTTCAAGGCACACTGCCCCATGAAACGAGTGCAGACCCTCCTAGAAAAGTGGTGACCAGAGTTAAGAAGAGGGGGGAGAGATAAATCAGAGTCACGTCAAGTGCCATCAGTCAACAGAGATGACAAGTTGCCCTTTCCTATGGAGGGAAGAAAAGGATGATGTTACCCTCAGCTGCAGGACAGATTAGATGTTTGCTATAAAAACATGGCATGGATTGGTTTTGGTTAATATCAAGAATGGAGAAGGGACTGTGTAGGCAGATATAGAAGTAATGCTTTTTGAACTTGATGCCAAGTATGACACCCTGTCCCCTTCTCATTTCTTAACATTAAAATCATGTTAGCCTCCAACATAAGTGAATTATGTTTAAAAATAAAAGAGGTTAAAAAGGTCTGCGCCCATTTGGAAAAGAGTTAAGTTTTAAAAGTTAATTAGGTGATTAGATCATGCAATGATAAGTTAGGATATTTGTTTTTTTTTTTTTTTTTTTTTAAAGTTTAATGAATTTTATATATTTATTTATTTAAAAGTTGATGTCATAATCTTATTCAAAAGGGAATATCTAGGAGAATCCCTATAGATTCTCTGTTACAAGAGGAGAATTTAATATTTTCTCATACAAAAACCAGAGAGTTTTTGCTCTCTTGGAAAATTTGTTTTTTTTTTTTTTTTTAACTTTATTTTTCTAAGTCCAAATTTTGAAGTTGATATAATTATCAAGAGGGATTTTTTTTTTAAAAATCTAATAAGACCATTTGCAAATTAATAACCCAATAGATTTAATTATCCATCTAAGCCATGATGCAAAAATTGATTTAATTCCAATAATCACAAAAACTAATCTTTCATTCATAATAGAATTTTTATTTCTAACATATAATAGAATTTGAAATTTGCCTAACTGAATCAACATCATTTCCATCCTATTTTGATGTGCAACCATATTAAATTTAATACACAATTAAATCACATGATGACCAATTATGCTCAAAACACCAATTTTATTGGCAAACCTGATTCAAAGGCTCAATCGAAAAAGAATTAGGAAGAAAATCCGGCTTCTTTGCCAATTACAACAAGGTTTAAAATACAATTTATAATAGGATCTCAATCCCAAATTTTCAACAATTTAATCAAATTTTCTTCATGACCCTAATCAAGGGATTTATAATGTTTTCTACAACTCATTTCTAGAACCATGGAGGAAACAGAATCTAATCAGGTGACCAAAAGCATGAACAAGAACAATTCAAAACATGCATATTTATACAAGGTTTTCACAACAAGATCTACAATAAATCAACACTAGGAAAAGGTGGATTCTTCCAACTAGGAGAAGTCGAGCACAACACCAAAATATATGCCCAATCGGGACTAATTATCAAGAACTTCTGTTCTTAAATTTAGAAATGCCATACTCATACAAGGTTTGTGCTGACGGGTAGGGGCCCATAACACCCTACCCTTTCTCCCTCTTCTCATCTTGAGAAGAGACTCTACACTGATTAGAGTCCAACTAAATAGACCTTTCCCAAAATTGGTCACTTCTGCCCTCTCCAAGGGTGAGTAATACCAAAACACCCATGCAAGAAAACTCTCAAAATTGCAAACATAAACATGAAAGGAAAAAAACCAAAATAACATGGTTTTCAAATCTTCCCAACATACCCACAACCATACAAACATTGAAACAACAACAAAGTAGCATGAGCATGAAACAAACATGAACAAGTAAATAAGGGACATGAGAATTTCCTACCTTCACAAAAAAGGTAATGGCAATGAACAAATTTGAGTAGAGTTTTCACTTCCTTCCTTCAATCTTCAAAAAACTCCTCTCTAAATGTAGACATTGAGTAACAACCTCCACAAGTCCAAGAAGGGCCTCTAAATAGTCCTCAAACTCAACCACCAAAAGGGGCAATAAGTATTTCCACCCACTAGCAATTCTAGAAACTCCTAACTCAACCTACACTATGGTTAAACCCTAAGTGGAGATGAGGTGAAGTAACTCAAGATAACCATGCTTGATTTTAGCACAAAGGCAAAAAGAGACTTTTTGAGTGACCTCAAAAGTCAATAAAAGGGGCTTAGGGGTTTGAAAAGACCCCTAACCCATACCCATACCCTTTGGGTATAATTATATCAAGTTTTAAGCCTTAGGAAAGAGATTTAGAGCCAAATAAAATCTAGGAATAAAGTAGGACCTTCTAACTACTCTAACATGAAAATTAAGCACTAATCCGGATTAGGGATGACTAACATCAATTAAGAACCTAATAAAAAACTGACACTAACTTAAACCAACTTGGTCCAAAGGTTAAACAATTAACCCTAAGCAGCATGCTGAAGAACATAAGTAGTTTACGAGTGTCAAGCAACACTAAAAGAACATAATTACGAACATTAACATTCACTGAACAAAGAAGATACATACATATATCTCACAATACAACATGTGAATTACGAACAACAAGGTTTCCAAAATTAGCACAAAGAGATCAGTTCTGTTCCTCCGTAAGGTTTCTCGGCTAACATCTGCACACTCATTACACACATCAGTAGTCCTGTAAAATCACATGTACATATATGTATACGTATAAGAAATTCACATAAATTAAAACATACATCAATCAGGGTTTCTTCCTCTTGCTTAATTCTTAATCATTTAAAATCTCTTAAATCAAAGTCTCAATCCTACATTTACTGGTTTCATCAACATACATATACATGAAACATTAAATGAAAATCATCAAATTAATCTAAAAGTAACATCACACAACATGAAATAATAAAGTATGTTCTAAGCATCAGATAATGTCTCGACATCTCGAGTCGTGATTATCAAAATAATAGTAATGTATCACTATGCTACGATGGGTCAGGGCGAGGCCTCACATCCTCCCCGACTAGGCATGAACTTCCTCCTGGAGTTCATCAAAAAGATATGGGTACTGAGATCGCATCTGCGCTGCATCCTCCCATGAAGCCGTGACCTCATTGTAGCAATCCCAATGGACCCTAACCTAGTCTAGCTCTTGCCCTCAATGTGCTAGGGTCCATCAGGCAATAATGCGGATAGGCTCCAGTGCTAGTTGTCCATCTGACTCCACCTATAAAGCATCCCAATCTATAATATGAGACTCATCATAAATGTATCCTCTAAGCATTGAAATATGAAACACATTGTGGATGTGTGACAGGCTAGGTGGAAAAGCTAAACGGTATGCAATAGGTCCTATCCTCTCAAGGATCTCAAATGGCCCAACAAACTGGGGTGCCAACTTAGAGCCCTTTTCGAAATGAATCAGACTCTTGTGTGGTCGCACCCTCAAGAACACTCTATCACCAACTTGATACTCTCGATCTGTCTTCTTCGCATCAGCATACTTCTTCTGCCTATCCTGTACCTCTCTCAAGTGTTGTCTAATCAGGGTCACCTGCTACTCGATCTCCTTCACTAATTGGGGACCAATAGATACTCGATCCTTGATCCTATCCCAACTCAAGGGTGTCCTACACAATCTCTCGTACAAGGCCTCATAAGGCAGCATACCTATGGAAGAATGATGCCCATTGTTATAGGCAAACTCGACAAGATGTAGGTATTCCTCCCATTTGAACTGATGATCCATCACGTACATACATAGCATGTCCTCCAAAACTTGATTCACTCACTTGATCTAGCCATCAGTCTAAGGATGGTATGTTGTACTTAATTTAAGCCTAGTGCCCAAAGCCGACTGCAACTCTCTCAAAAATGAAGAAGTGAACAAGGAGTCTCTATTGGAGATGATCTTATGGGGAACACCATGAAGTCTAACAATGTCCCGCAAGAACACCTGAGCTATGTCTCATGCTGTGAATGTAGTACGCATAGGTAAGAAATGGGCAACCTTGGTCAATGTATCAACTATCACCAAAATGGCATCATGGCGATGAGATGACATAGGAAGACCAACAATAAAATCCATAGATATAGTGTCCCATTTCCACACTGCAATCTCATGCGGCTGGAGAAGCCCACCAGGATGACGGTGCTCTGCCTTCACCCTCTGGCACTCAAGGCATCTTGTAACTAAGCTAGCAATCTACACTCTCATGCCTGACCAATGATACAACTGCCTCAAATCTGCATGTAACTTCTTAACATCGGGGTGCGCTGCATAAGGTGCTCTATGAGTCTCAAGTACAATGAGCTCACGCAAACCCCCAATGGAAGGTACATACATACGTCCCCTATGATGCAAAAGTCCATTGGACTCAAAGGAATACTCTGCAAACTTCCCTTCCAAGGGTCTCTGAGAATGTACTAACTGACTAACTTCTGCATAAAGCTCATCAACTGGTAAGTGCTGCAAGATCCGCTCTCTCAAGTCAGTGCAAGTAGTCATAGATGAAAGCTCATGGCGCCTTCTACTTAAGGCATCTGCAACCACATTTTCCTTTCCCTTGATGTAATGAACATCAAAATCATACTCACACAGAAACTCCATCCACCTTCTTTGCCTAGCATTAAGGTTTGGCTGAGAAAATATGTACTACAAGCTCTGGTGATCGGAGTGAAGCTCAAATCTATGACTTAGAAGAAAATGTTGCCATCTCACCAAGGCATGAACCACTACCGCTAGTCCTAGGTCATGAGTAGGATAATTGAGTTCATGAGTCTTCAACTTCCTAGACTCAAAGGAAATAGGCCGCCCTTCCTGCATAAGGACTGCCCCTAAACCATCTAAAGATGCATCGGTGCACATCACAAAATTTGCAACAGGATCTAGTACTGCAAGAATTGGTGCACTCGTGAGGGCTCTCTTGAGCTCTTCAAAATCTCTACCACACTTCTCTATCCACTCATACTTCTTCCCCTTTTTTTGAAGAGATGTGATAGGGTGTGCCAATCTAGAGAATCCTGAAATGAAGCGTTGGCAATATCCTGCTAGCCCCATAAAGCTCCTCACTTCAGTAACACTGGTGGGTGCTAGCCAATCCATGATAGCCCTAATCTTTGATGAGTCTATTGAGACACCATCACTTGATATGACATGACCCAAATAATGTATCTTGGGTCTGAAGAATGCACACTTCGACAAGCTGCCAAACAACTAATTCTCTCTTAGCCTCTGCAATACCTATCTCAGGTGCTCTTCATGCTCTCTCTCATCATGAGAATAAATCAGAATGTCATCAAGAAACACAACCAAAAACTTATCCAAAAATGTATGAAATACTCCATTCATGAGGCTCATGAATATAGTTGGAGCATTCGTAAAGCCAAAAGGTACCACAGTGAACTCGTAGTGGCCATACCTAGTACAAAAAGTTGTCTCGGAGATATCACTATCCACAATCCTCAACTGATGGTAACCCGACTTTAGATCAATCTTTGAAAATACTCGAGCACCTTGCAATTGATCAAAGAAGTCATTGATTCTGGGAAGAGGATATCGGTTCTTGATGGTCACTTTGTTCAATTGTCGATAATCAATACACAACCTAAGTGATCCATCCTTCTTCTTGACGAAGATCACCAGTTCACCCCAAGGTGACACACTAGGTCGAATATGCCCCTTCTCTAAGAGTTCCTCCAACTGATCCTTTAGCTTGCTAAGCTCATGAGCAATCATCCTGTATGGTGCTCTCAAAATTGGCTCGGCTCCTAGCACTAGGTCTATGTGAAAATCCACTGCTCGAGGTGGAGGCATACCAAGAAGCTCTGAAGGAAAAACATCTGTAAACTCCTAAAGGATTGGAAAATCATCAAGGGTTGGCTCCCTCTCTAAATCTTCCTCTCTATCACTAATAGTGATAGAAAATAGCTGACAACCCTTTTGCATGCATCGTCTAAGCTTCATAGCAAAAATCATACGAATGGACACTGGCCTCTTCACCTCAAAGATCTCCCTAGAGATACCATCATCATCCACACATTCCACCCTCTTCTATCGACAATCCATCTTGGCATTGTGGGGATAAAGCCAATCCATGCCAAGAACAACATCATAAGAACCTAGAGGGGTAATGCGTAGATCAGTCCTAGTGGACATGTCTCCAATTTGCATCTGACAACTCCGCACCAAGGAACTAACTGAAACTCTGGCTCCTGAGGCTAACTCTACCTCCCAACTAATATCCTATCTAACTGCCACTAGCCCGCAATGCTCCACCACAAATGGAGATATAAAAGAGTCAGTAGCCTTGGAATCAAATAAAACTACAACCATACTACCTTGTATAATACCTGTAGCCTCGATAATTGTGGCCTAATGCTCAGCCTGGTGGTTGTCAACCACTGCAAAAACTATATGGGATCTACCTAGGTTACCAACTGTTAGCTCTGAAAAAGCCATGATCTGACCACTAGATGCTTGTCCTTGTAGACACTCCCTAGCTATATGACCTATGCTACCACAACTGTAGCATGGTCTGCGAGTATAAGATCGTGCACCCTGTGACCCAGACTGTTGCGGGCCTCCTGTCCTACTAGATCCACTGTATCCACCCCTAGAAGACTGTTGAGTCTTCACTAACTGAGACTGTGGGGCCTGTACTTTTTGATCCTGCCTAGGTCCCTATGACTGCCACTGCTTGGGCTTGGAGCCCTGATAACCCTGAGAAGGTTTCTGTTGCTATTGTTGCTGCTGGGGTTTTGCCTGCTGAGACTGCTGGCCCTTAGAGGACCCTAGTGTATGGTTCTGATTCCCTTTCCAAGGGGGTTTCTACTGGGAAGAGTTTCGGTTTTGAGACCGATCCTGTGACTCCTGCCTACCTCGAGTATCCTCAGCAACTAGTGCTATCTCCACTGCCTGTCTAAAGGTGGTAGGGAAGGCCATCCGAACCAGTCCCTGAAGAGAGAAGTTCAGCCCCATGATAAAGCGATGCACCCGTAGTTTCTCGTCCTTCATGTATTCTACATAAAGAAGGAGCTCGAGAAACCTGCTCTCGTACTGAGCCACTAAAAGGCCTCTCTGATAAAGAGAATGGAACTCCTCTATCTATTTCTGTCAGAAATGCTTTGACAAGTACCTCTCTCAAAATATTTCTAGGAAAGATTCCCATGTGAGGGTGTCCATCCTCACTCCACCAATAATCTCCTCTTGATGCCACCAGTTGGAGGCATCCCCTCTCAACCGATGAACTGCTAGGCGTGCTTTTAGATTACTCCCATAAGGGCATAACCCAAAGCACCACTATACGCTTTGCAACCATGCCTTTGCTACTGAACCCTCAGTGGTACCGGTAAACAATGGTGGCTCGAGTCAAATCAATTCCTTGATGTCATCTCCTACATGTCTAGCAGGTCTGTCAAAAGGGGGTCCTCTCTGGTGTATGGACTCTTCCTCGTGTTCACCCTGACCCTCTAACTGCCTCAGTGGGGGACTCCTAGTCCTCTCTCTAACTCTGGGCCCGCCTCCTCCAGGTCCCTCTGCTTCCACTACTGGAATCTGCTGAACTGGCTAAACTACAGGTACTACTCTCTGCTAAACTACACCAATCAAAGTCTGAAGTGCATCTATAATATTCTGGTTCGGGTTCGATGGTGGTGAAGGTGGAGGTGGTGGTGGTGGAGGTGGTCCATCCTCCTGTCCCACTCTACCACCCCTAGCCCTACGACCTCTGCCTCGCTGGCTACGAGTAACATGCGACAGATACACAATTAAAAGTTTGAGTTAAGTTTATGAAGCACAATGGTTTAAGGTTCCTAGTGTTGAAACACGAGCTCTAATACCAAAATGTCACGCCCAAGCTACGAGGGCAAAAATACACAATTTTTTTTTTTTTTTAAATTATAATTATTAAATAAAGTGCTTAAAGATGAAATGATTGAGATAACATTTTACGTACAGGTTCTCTACATTATGTCTTAAGATTATAACATGAGGATGATTACATCATTAAGATATTGAAACTTTTGTTATAAGATTGATATCGATAAACTTATGTTCTTATATTAACTTTCCACAAAATGTGCAAATTTGTTAAATAACAATTTAAATGAGTTTGTTCCAAATTATATTGAAAAATAACAGATCACGGACTCATTAGAGGAAATATTAATTCTTCCCAAACACCTATATAACTATTAAATTATGATCCATAATCAACCTATTAAAGTAAAATTAAATAATATTCAAAGACTAATTTATCATTGATATAAAAATTAACTAATCTTTTAACTACTCCATAAGTTATAACTTTCTAAGTTAATTAAAGAACTAAATTAATAATTCCTTATAACTTTAATAATTTAAACCAATTACTAAAATAAACTGACCCTCTTAACTAAAAATACTATTAACAAAATCAAAACATAATAATAATAATAAAATAAACTCACTAACATAACATAACTTAACTTTAACACTAATACAAACAACTAATACTATTGTAAATCAACTTAACACTACAATTAAAAAATGAACTTAATATTAAATTAAATTAACTTAAAACTAACATGCTAAAAATCCAAAATAACTTACAATTTAAATAAAATAAACTAAGTTAAACTAAACTTAAATTTAAAACTAATACTACTAATAATTACTAACTATCCTATACTTACCTTCTAACAAACATTTAACTAAGACTACTAAATATTAAAAAAGAAAAATATATACTACCCCACTCCAAAACCTAACACCACCCACGTGGCCCCGCTAACTAATAACTACCCCTCTTAAAGCTAAGCGATTCCATGCGCTTTTCAAGGCACATTGCCCCATGAAACAAGTGTAGACCCTCCTAGAAATGTGGCGACCAGAGTTAAGAAGAGGGGGGAGAGATAAATCAGAGTCATGTCAAGTGCCATCGATCAACAGAGATGACAAGTTGCGCTTTCCTATGGAGGGAAGAAAAGGATGATGCCATCCTCAGCTGTAGGACAGATTAGATGTTTGCTATAAAAACATGGCATGGATTGGTTTTGGTTAATATCAAGAATGGAGAAGGGATTGCGTAGGTAGATATAGAAGTAATGCTTTTTGAACTTGATGCCAAGTATGACACCCTGTCCCCTTCTCATTGCTTAACATTAAAATCATGTCAGCCTCCAACATAAATGAATTATGTTTAAAAATAAAAGAGGTTAAAAATTTCTACACCCATTTGGGAAAGAGTTAAGTTTTAAAAGTTAATTAGGTGATTAGATCATGCAATGATAAGTTAGGATATTTGTTTGTTTTTTTTTTATTTTAAAGTTTAATGAATTTTATATATTTATTTATTCAAAAGTTGATGTCATTATCTTATTCAAAAGGGAATATCTAGGAGAATCCCTATAGATTCTCTGTTACAAGAGGAGAATTTAATATTTTCTCATACAAAAACCAGAGAGTTTTTGCTCTCTTGGAAAATTTGTTTTTTTTTTTTTTTTAACTTTATTTTTCTAAGTCAAAATTTTGAAGTTGATATAATTATCAAGAGGGATTTTTTTTAAAAAAATCTAATAGGACCATTTGCAAATTAATAACCCAATAGATTTAATTATCCATCTAAGCCATGATGCAAAAATTGATTTAATTCCAATAATCACAAAAACTAATCTTTCATTCATAATAGAATTTTCGTTTCTAACATATAATAGAACTTGAAATTTGCCTAACTGAATCAACATCATTTCCATCCTATTTTGATGTGCAACCATATTAAATTTAATACACAATTAAATCACATGATGACCAATTATGCTCAAAACACCAATTTTATTGGCAAACCTAATTCAAAGGCTCAGCCGGGAAAGAATTAGGAAGAAAACCCGGCTTCATTGCCAATTACAACAAGGTTTAAAATACAATTTACAATAGGATCTCAATCCCAAATTTTCAACAATTTAATCAAATTTTCTTCATGACCCTAATCAAGGGATTTATAATGTTTTCTGCAACTCATTTCTAGAACCATGGAGGAAACAAAATCTGATCAAGTGACCAAAAGCATGAACAAGAACAATTCAAAACATGCATATTTATACAAGGTTTTCACAACAAGATCTACAATAAATCAACACTAGGAAAAGGTGGATTCTTCCAACTAGAAGAAGTCAAGCACAACACCAAAACAGATGCCCAATCGGGGCTAATTATCAAGAACTTTTTTTCTTCTATTTAGAAATGCCATACTCATACGAGGTTTGTGCTGACGGGTAGGGGCCCATAACACCCTACCCTTTCTCCCTCTTCTCATCTTGAGAAGAGACTCTACACTGGTTGGAGTCCAACTAAACAAACCTTTCTCAAAATTGGTCACTTCTGCCCTCCCCAAGGGTGAGTAATACCAAAACACCCATGCAAGAAAACTCTCAAAATTGCAAACATAAACATGAAAGGAAAACAACCAAAATAACATGGTTTTCAAATCTTCCCAACATACCCACAACCATACAAACATTGAAACAACAACAAAGTAGCATGAGCATGAAACAAACATGAACAACTGAATAAGGGAGATGAGAATTTCCTACCTTCACAAAAAAGGTAATGGCAATGGACAAATTTGAGTAGAGTTTCCACTTCCTTCCTTCAATCTTCAAAAAACTCCTCTCTAAATGTAGAGATTGGGTAACAACCTTGAGTCCTCAAACTCAACCACCAAAAGAGGCAATAACTATTTCCACCCACTATGATGTAGGAGCATCCAGAGGTATAAGGGCAATCCTGTGTCACCCAAAAAAAAAATGTACTTAGACTTAGTTTCTATTTGATGTGTTTTCATTTTTGGATACCCATTTGGGTCAAATAAAGGTTCCAACTCTCACAGTTCCACTATCAGTGCATTTGAAAATCTCAAAAAAATAGGAGCATGTATTTGGGCCATCATTTTGGTAAACTAGAAGGTGTGAATTGGTCAGATGAATGTAATCATGATTTAGAGCATTCCAAAAAAAGAATTAGGTCAATAGGCCCCATGGTTTGAAAGTTATTGCAGTTTTTCGAGTTTTGGAGACCTCCTAAGAATGCTTCAAAGTCAAGTTTGGGGCATTAAATGACCTCGAAAAGGGTCAAAAAATGGGGGACGAGCATGTAAAAAGTTTGTCAATCGGAGCTACAGTTCAAAAGTTAAGCCTCTCAGAAGTTCGGTTACCATTTCTGGATTTTTCTAGATTTGCACTGACTTCTAACGCAGCTTCTGGAACCTTCTATTTTGTCGGTGGATGTCTACTAGCACTTTCTAGAATGTACTCGTAGTCCTTAACCCTCCGGAGTCTATTTAAAGAGATTTCTGGCATTGTAAAAGGCAGTTCAGAGTGGAGTTTGAGAGGAGGTACTGAAAGGAGAAATTATCTCTAGATTTATGCTATTGTAAGCCCTTAGGGCATGTTATGAAGTTTATTTTCTCTGTACTATTTGAAATAGCTTATTTTCTCAGTTAATAAAATTCCCCTTTTCTGTTGTGTCCATTTTCTTCTTGGGTTGTGTCTCCATCAAGTGGTATCAGAGTTGGTTTTCCTGAGTGTGTAGACAGAGCGCCGACTGTGAGGCAGTTTGCACCAGGACTATGTGGTTGTGGGTTTGAGTTAAGAAAATGCCTCCACAAAGAGAGTGTGGTGGAAGGGCTAGAGCTGTTAATACTGAGGTGGTTAGAGCCCTCCAAAGGCAGGTACAAGCATTGCAAGAGGAGCTCCGTAGAGGAGCAAATGTTGCCGCAGGTGACGACAGTGAGGATGACAATGAAGAAGAAATAAATGGGACCAGAAGGGGAACTTGACGGGTAAGTTCTAAATCCTGTAGAGGAAAGGCTTTTTAGGGCCATTACTAAGTTTGGGAAAAGACCTACAATTGAAGTGGGTGTATTTTCAGAAAAATTGAAACCAAATGAGTTGATCGATTGGATCAATGAACTGGAAGAATACTTTGAGTATGAGGATATCAGGGACCCAGATAGGGTTAAGTTTGTAAAGGCCAAACTTAAAGGCCATGCAAAAATCTGGTGGCAAGAGGTTCAATTGGAAAGAAACAAAAGAGGAAAGGAGAAGATCACAAGATGGGATCGCATGGTGGACAAATTGAAGAAGTAGTTCATTCCTGTGGACTACGAGCTTGATCTGTTTAATAAGATGCATGGGTTAAAGCAAGCAGGAAGGTTAGCCCAAGAATATACAGAAGAATTTTACCGACTCTTGATTAGAGTAGGACATGCAAAAGCAAATAAGGAGAAGGTTGCTCATTATATCAGTGGGTTGCAACCTAGCATCCAAGAGGAATTAAGTCTGGTAAGAATGACCAGCGTTGAAGAGGCATACCAGTTTTCCCTACGAGTTGAAGAGAAGCTGAATAAAAGGTTTGAAGGAAGACAAAGAGGGCGCAGTCAAGGAGGAAGGGGAAGCGGTAGATCATCTGGAGGTTACAATGAAACCCAAAAGAAAAATGAAGATGTGGGTACTAGCAGGAACTAGAGGAATGAGGGTTTCAACCTCTCCCATGATCAAGACTTTGGAAATCAGAGAGGAAGAGGTAGGGGACCTGGATAAGGAAGAGGAGGCTTTCGTGGTACCTATTTCCATTGCAATGAAGAAGGTCATCGTACCTTTGAATGCCCTCAACAACAAGGAAGGACAGATAGGAGAGCTGAGGGCCAAGCTAGGGTTGCTCATGTGGATGAGGATGCACAATCATCACATTTAGAGGATGCAAAAAGAGGAGAGACCTTGGTAAATGAAAGAGTCCTACTAAGTGGTGAGATTGAACTAGGATAATAGAGGAGTTTGTTCTGTACTAGATGCAAGTGTGAGGATAAATGTTGTGACGTGATCATTGATGGTGGTAGCACTGATAACCTGGTATCAGAAGAGATGGTCTCTAAGCTAAAGCTCAAGAGGGAGAAACATCCACAGCCCTATCGAATTTCTTGGGTAAAAGATGATCATAAGGTCCTGGTAAGTGAACAATGTTTAGTAAAATTCAAAATTGGGAGTTACCATGATGAAGTTCTCTGTGATGTTATTTCAATGGATGTTTGCCATCTATTGTTGGGTAGACCATGGCAGTTTGATAGACATGCAGTGCATGATGGACATGCAAACACATACTCTCTCACAAAGGATGGAGTTCGCCATAAATTGAAGCCCATGAAAAAGGAAGATGAAAAGGTATGTAGCAGTGCTAGGATTTGTCTTGTTGATGGAAGGAAGTTTTTAGATGGCATGAAACATCAGCCTATGTGCTATGCTTTGATTCCTACGAAAGATAAAGAAGGTAGTATTGAAATACCATTTGAAGTTTCAGATTTACTAGGGGAGTTTGGAGATATTATCTCTGATAATGTTTCAGATGGATTGCCACCAGTAAGGCAAATTAGTCATCAGATAGATCTAATTCTAGGAGCTATTTTTCCTAACAAGGCTGCCCATGGGATGACTCCTACTGAAACAGAGGAGCTAAATAGACAGGTTTAGGAGTTGTTGAGGAAGGGCTTGATTTGAGAAAGCCTGAGTCCATGTGCAGTACCTGCAGTACTCACACCAAAGAAGGATGGAGAGTGGAGGATGTGTATAGATTCTCAAGCTATAAATAGGATCACGATCAAGTACCAGTTTCCTTTGCCAAGGATGGATGATATTATGGACTACTTGAGTGGAGATCAATACTTCACAAAGATAGATCTGAAGAGTGGTTATCACCAGATATGGATTCGAGAAGGAGATGAGTGGAAAACAAGCTTCAAGACCAAGGAGGGTCTTTATGAGTGGTTAGTCATGCCCTTTGGATTGACAAACGCCCCAAGCACCTTCATGCAGCTCATGAATGAGGTACTTAAGAAGTTCTTGGGAAAATTTGTTATTGCCTATTTGGATGATATTTTAATTTTCAGCAAGACTTTGGAAGAACATTTATTGCATATTCGTAGTGTCCTTGAAAGGCTAAGGGAAGAGAAACTATTAATTAATCTGAAGAAGTGTAACTTTGCAAAAAGGGAGTTAGTCTATTTGGGGTTTGTTATATCACCTGAAGGTCTCAAAATGGATCCGGAGAAGGTAAAAGCCATCTTGGAATGGCGTACTCCAAGGTCTGCTACTGAGGTAAGATCATTTCATGGTCTGGTTAGTTTTTACAAGAAGTTTATTAAGAATTTCAGTGGCATATGTGCACCCCTAACTGATACAATAAGAGGGGATAGAAAAGAGTTCAAATGGACTGCAGCAGCTGCGAGAAGTTTTGAATTGCTGAAGAAGAAGGTAACAGAAAAACCTGTGTTGGC
Organism: Cupressus sempervirens; assembly: GCA_028749045.1. NCBI lineage: Eukaryota > Viridiplantae > Streptophyta > Pinopsida > Cupressales > Cupressaceae > Cupressus > Cupressus sempervirens. The sequence goes on from CM053783.1 coordinate 117,465,933, forward strand.
ACTTCCAGATTTTAGAAAAGTGTTCCAGGTGGATTGTGATGCCAGTGGAAGTGCTATTGGAGCTATATTAAGCCAAGAAGGTAAGCCTATTGCATATTTTAGTGAAAAATTGAATGATGCAAAGAAGAAGTATTCTGTTTATGATCAAGAGTTCTATGCAATAGTTCAGGCCTTAAAGAAATGGAGGCATTATTTATTGCCAAAGGAATTTGTTTTGTATACTGATCATCAGGAATTAAAGTACCTAAATAGCCAAGGTAAATTGAATCAGAGGCATATGAAGTGGGTAGAATTCTTGCAGAGTTATAAATTTGTGTTGAAGCATAGAAGTGGAAAATCTAACAGGGTTGCAGATGCACTAAGTAGGAGACAGTTGTTGCTTACAACAATGCAGGTTGAAGTAGTTGGGTTTGATTAACTCAAGAATTTGTACCCTGAGGATCCTGATTTTGCTGAAGCATGGAAAGCTTGTAAAGAACCTATTGCTGTAGATAGAACCAAGTGGTTAGACTATTTGATTCAGGATGGCATGTTATTCAAAGGTAGTCAATTGTGCATTCCAAGGATTTCCATGAGGGAAAATCTGATTAAGGAGAAACACAGTGCAGGGATGGTAGGACATTTTGGTCGGGATAAGACCATTGCCATTCTTAGAGAACATTATTTTGGCCTCAAATTACACAGGATGTGAAGAAGTTTGTACAGAGTTGCCAAGTTTGTCAAGTTGCCAAGGGGTTTAGTCACAATACTGGCCTATATCAGCCATTTCCTGTTCCATCAAGGCCATGGGAGGACATAAGTATGGATTTTGTTCTTGGATTGCCAAGGACACAAAGGGGTAATGACTCAGTATTCGTGGTGGTTGATAGGTTCTCCAAAATGGCACATTTCATTCCATGCCACAAAACTCATGATGCTATCCATATTGCAGATTTTTTTTTCAAAGAGTTGGTAAGACTACATGGTCTTCCAAGGAGTATTATTTCTGATATAGATACTAAATTTGTGGGGTATTTCTGGAGGACATTGTGGAAAAAGTTGAGAACAGACTTAAAATTCAGTTCCACACATCACCCACAAACTGACGGCCAAACAGAAGTTGTAAACAGAAGTCTGGGCAATTTGTTGAGATGTTTAGTTGGGGATAAGCCCAAGGGATGGGATTTGATTCTACCACAGGCAGAGTTTTCTTATAATAACTCTATAAATAGGAGTACTAGAAAATCACCATTCCAAATTGTATATGGGAGTAGCCTAAGGACTGCACCAGAGCTGAGGAAGATAGAACAAGGGGAGAGGACAAGTGCTGAAGCTGAGAAATTTGCTGAACATATCAAGCGTCTACATGAGGAGGTTCAAGCACACATTAAAAAGATGAATCAAGAGTATAAAGCTAGGGCTGATCAAAGGAGAAGACAAGTAATTCCAAGTAGGAGATTTAGTCATGGTACACTTACGAAAAGAAAGATTTCCAGCTAGTACTTACAACAAGTTGAAAATGAAGAAATTTGGCCCTTGCAAAATTTTGAAGAAACATGACTCAGGAAATGCATATGAGGTGGAGCTACCAGAAGGTATTCACATTTCTCCCACCTTCAACATTGCAGATTTAACAGAGTATCATGATGATGGTGCAGATGAGGAGCTGATTTTAGAGCCATGTCCAATTCCTGCTTCTAAGAAGGAGGAGATAAAAGACATTCCAGATCATCGTGTGGGTAGGAGTACTAGAAATAGGCAGTATGAAGAGTATTTGGTGAAGTGGAAAGGACGACCGATCGAGGACTCAACTTGGATTTCAGTAGCTGAGGTTTCCCATTTGGGATTTCCTCTACCATTTATAAAGTGACAAGGTCACTTTTCAATCTACCCTGGGTGTCTGATGCAGGAGCATCCAGAGGTATAAGGGCAATCCTGTGTCACCCAAAAAAAAATGTACTTAGACTTAGTTTCTGTTTGATGTGTTTTCACTTTTGGATACCCATTTGGGTCAAATAAAGGTTCCAACTCTCATAGTTCCACTATCAGTGCATTTGAAAATCCTAAAAAAATAGGAGCATGTATTTGGGCCATCATTTTGGTAAACTAGAAGGTGTGAATTGGCCAGATGAATGTAATCATGATTTAGAGCATTCCAAAAAAAGAATTAGGTCAATAGGCCCCACGGTTTGAAAGTTATTACAATTTTTCGAGTTTTGGAGACCTCCTGAGAATACTTCAAAGTCAGGTTTGGGGCATTAAATGACCTCGAAAAGGGTTGAAAAATGTGGGACGAGTGAAGCTGGTCTATAGGGCTATAGAGTGCTTCGAGAGCTTTCAGAAAATGTAAATGATTCGTCTATCGGAGCTACGGTTCAAAAGTTATGCCTCGCAGAAGTTCGGTTACCATTTCTGGATTCTTCTAGATTTGCACCGACTTCTAACGCAGCTTTTGGAACCTTCTATTTTGTCGGTGGATGCCTACTAGCACTTTCTAGAATATACTCCTAGTCCTTAACCCTCCGAGGTCTATTTAAGGAGATTTCTGGCATTGTAAAAGGTAGTTCGGAGTGGAATTTGAGAGGAGGTACTGAAAGGAGAAATTATCTCCAGATTTATGCTATTGTAAGCCCTTACGGCATGTTCTGAAGTTTATTTTCTCTGTACTATTTGGAATAGCTTATTTTCTCATTTAATACAATTCCCCTTTTCTGTTGTGTCCATTTTGTTCCTGGGTGAGTGTCTCCATCACACTAGCAATTCTAGAAACTCCTAACTCAACCTACACTATGCTTAAACCCTAAGTGGAGATCAGGTGAAGTAACTCAAGATAACTATGGTCAATTTTCGCACAAAGGCAAAAAGAGACTTTTTGAGTGACCTCAAAAGTCAATAAAAGTGGCTTAGGGATTGGAAAAGAACCCTAACCCATACCCATACCCTTTGGGTATAATTATATCAAGTTTTAAGCCTTAGGAAAGAGGTTTAGAGCCAAATAAAATCTAGGAATAAAGTAGGACCTTCTAACTACTCTAACATGCAAATTAAGCACTGATCCGGATTAGGGATGACTAACCTCAATTAAGAACCTAATAGAAAACTAACACTAACTTAAACCAACTTAGTCCAAAGGTTAAACAATTAACCCTAAGCAGCATGCTGAAGAACATAACCAATTTACGAGTGTCAAGTGACACTAAAAGAACATAATTACGAACATTAACATTCACTGAACAAAGAAGATACATACATATATCTCACAATACAACACGTAAATTATGAACAACAAGGTTTCCAAAATTAGCAAAAAGATATCAGTTCTGTTCCTCTGTAGGGTTTCTTGACTAACATCTGCACACTCATTACACACATCAGTAGTCTCGTAAAATCACATGTACATATATGTATACGTATCAGAAATTCACATAAATTAAAACATACATCAATCAAGGTTTCTTCCTCCTGCTTAATTCTTAATCATTTAAAATCTCTTAAATCAAAGACTCAATCCTACATTTATTGGTTTCATCAACATACATATACATGAAACATTAAATGACAATAATCAAATATATCTGAAAGTAACATCACACAACATGAAATAATAAAGTATGTTCTAAGAATCAGATAATGTTTCGACATCTCGAGTCGTGATTATCAAAATAATAGTAATGTATCACTATGCTACGATGGGTCGGGGCGAGGCCTCAAATCCTTTTTCTACTGAAATTGAATCAGTTAACTCCTTATTTTACTCAAATTAAATCTATTAACTCCCTTTAATTTGGAAATCTCCCTTTATGACTGAACTTCACCTTTCATCTTGACCATTGATTGAAATCGATCTCAACCATTGATGAATTCTAGGAAAGTCTATTTAAAAGACCCTCATCTCTTCATTTTGAAAGGTTGAATGAGAATTTGCATCAAATTGTTGCTGGAATTCATACTTAGATTTGCTCATATTCACATATGCAAAGATCAAGTTTAACCAAAAGTTGACCAGATTTAACTACAATTGACTTGAGTTAACTAGTTTCGAAAACAATTTTGAAATAATTAAACGAAATTATTTAATTAAATGGAGTACTTACTTCTAATTAATTAAAGAAAGTAATTTAATTAAATGAGAAGCCATTCCTAATTAATTAAATGAAGTAATTTAATTAAATAAGAAAAGTGTTTCTAATTAATTAAAGATTATTTAATTAAATAGAAAAACAAATTATGAGAGCATATCTAATTTTATTAAATTAAATATCTCAATAAAATCTATCTTCTGTTCAAAAAAGGAAATTTTCAGTTCACTATTGATCAAAAATAAGTTAAATCTATTACCTCCCTTTAATTTGGAAATCTCCCTTTATGACTGAACTTCACCTTTAATCCTGATCGTTCTTTGAAATAGATCTCAACCATTGATGAATTCTAGGAAAGTCTATTTAAGAGACCCTCATCTCTTCATTTTGAAAGGTTGAATGAGAATTTGCATCGAATTGTTGCTGGAATTCATACTCACATTTGCTCATATTCACATACGCAAAGATCAAGTTTGACCAAAAGTTGACCAGATTTAAGCACGGTTGACTTGAGTTGACTAGTTTCGAAAAGAATTTTGAAATAATTAAATGAAATTATTTAATTAAATGGAATACTTACTTCTAATTAGTTAAACAAAGTTATTTAATTAAATGAGAAGCCATTCCTAATTAATTAAATGAAGTTATTTAATTAAATAAGAAAAGTGTCTCTAATTAATTAAAGATTATTTAATTAAATAGAAAAAGTAATTATCAAAGAATATCTCATTTTATTAAATTAAATATCTCAACAAAATGTCTCTTTAGTTCAAAAAGGGAAATTTCCAATTCACTATTGATCAAAAATGAGTTAAATCAATTAACTCCTTTTTCTACTCGAATTGAATCAGTTAACTTCTTATTTTACTCAATTTAAATATGTTAACTCACTTTAATTTGGAAATCTCCCTTTATAACTAAACTTCACCTTTAATCCTGACCGTTGATTCAAATCGATCTCAACCATTGATGAATTTCAGGAAAGTCTATTTAAGAGACCCTCATCTCTTCATTTTGAAAGGTTGAATGAGAATTTGCATCGAATTGTTGCTAGAATTCATACCCACATTTGCTCTTATTCACATACGCAAAGATCAAGTTTGATAAAAAGTTGACCAGATTTAACAACCATTGACTTGAGTTGACTAGTTTCGAAAAGAATTTTAAAATAATTAAATGAAATTATTTGATTAAATGGAGTACTTACTTCTAATTAATTAAACAAAGCTATTTAATTAAATTAGAAGCCTTTCCTAATTAATTAAATGAAGTTATTTAATTAAATAAGAAAAGTGTCTCTAATTAATTAAAGATTATTTAATTAAATAGAAAAAGTAATTATGAGAGCATATCTCATTTTATTAAATTAAATACCTTAACAAAATCTAGGTTAAGTTCAAAAAGAGAAATTTTCAGTTCACTATTGATAAAAAATGAGATAAATTAGTTAACTCCTTTTTCTACTCAAATTGAATCAGTTAACTCCTTATTTTACTCAAATTACATCTGTTAACTCCCTTTAATTTGGAAATCTTCTTTTATGACTGAACTTCACCTTTAATCATGACCGTTGATTGAAATCAATCTCAACCATTGATGAATTCTAGGAAAGTCTATTTAAGAGACCCTCATCTCTTCATTTGGAAAGGTTGAATGAGAATTTGCATCGAATTATTGCTGGAATTCATACTCACATTTGCTCAATTCACATACGCAAAGACCAAGTTTGACCAAAAGTTGACCAGTTTTAACCACGGTTTGCTTGAGTTGACTAGTTTCAAAAAGTATTTTTAAATAATTAAACGAAATTATTTACTTAAATGGAGTACTTACTTCTAATTAATTAAACAAAGTTATTTATTTAAATGAGAAGCCATTCTTAATTAATTAAATGAAGTTATTTAATTAAATAAGAAAAGTGTCTCTAATTAATTAAAGATTATTTAATTAAATAGAAAAAGTAATTATCAGAGCATATCTCATTTTATTAAATTAAATATCTCAACAAAATCTCTCTTCAGTTCAAAAAGAAAAATTTCTAGTTCACTGTTGTTGAAAAATGAGTTAAATCAGTTAACTCCATTTCCTTCTCAAATTGAATTAGTTAACTCCTCACATTACTCAAATTAAATCTGTTAACTCCCTTTAATTTGGAAATCTCTCTTTATGAGTGAACTTCACCTTTAATCTTGACCATTGATTAAAATCGATCTCAACCGTTGATGAATTTCAGTAAACTCTATTTAAAAGACCCTCATATCTTCATTTTGAAAGGTTGAATGAGAATTTGCATTGAATTGTTGCTGGAATTCATACTTACATTTGCTCATATTCACATACGCAAAAATCATGTTTGACCAAAAATTGGCCAAATTTAACCATGGTTGACTTGAGTTGACTAATTTCGAAAAGAATTTTCATATAAATAAATTAAATTATTTAATTAAATAGAGTAATTACTTCTAATTAATTAAACAAAGTTATTTAATTAAATGAGAAGCCATTCTTAATTAATTAAATGAAGTTATTTAACTAAATAAGAAAAGTGTCTTTAATTAATTAAAGATTACTTAACAAAAGAGAAAAAGTAATTATGAGAGCATATCTCATTTTATTAAATTAAATATCTCAACAAAATCTCTCGTCAGTTCAAAAAGAGAAATTTTCAGTTCACTATTGATCAAAAATGAGTTAAATCAGTTAACTCCTTTTTCTATTGAAATTGAATCAGTTAACTCCTTATTTTACTTAAATTAAATCTGTTAACTCCCTTTAATTTGGAAATCTCCCTTTATGACTGAACTTCACCTTTAATCCTGAACATTGATTGAAATCGATCTCAATTGTTGATGAATTCCAGAAAAGTCTATTTAATAGGCCCTCATCTCTTCATTTTGAAAGGTTGAATGAGAGTTTGCTTCGAATTGTTGCTAGAATTCATACTAACGTTTGATCATATTCACATACGCAAATATTAAGTTTGACCAAAAGTTGACCAGATTTAACCATGGTTGACTTGAGTTGACTAGTTTCAAAAAATGTTGAAATAATTAAAAAAAATTATTTAATTAAATGGAGTACTTACTTCAAATTAATTAAACAAAGTTATTTAATTAAATGAGAAGCCATTCCTAATTGATTAAATGAAGTTATTTAATTTAATAAGAAAAGTGTCTCTAATTAATTAAAGCTTACTTAATTAAATAGAAAAAGTAACTATGAGAGCATATCTCATTTTATTAAATTAAATATCTGAACAAAATCTCTCTTCAGTTCAAAAAGGGAAATTTTTAGTTCACTATCAATAAAAAATGAGTTAAATCAGTTAACTCCTTTTTCTACTCGAATTGAATCAGTTAACTCCTTATTTTACTCAAATTAAAGATGTTAACTCCCTTTAATTTAGAAATCTTCCTTTATGATTGAACTTCACCTTTAATCATGACCATTGATTGAAATCGATCTCAACCATTGATGAATTCCAGGAAAGTCTATTTAAGATACTCTCATCTCTTCATTTTGAAAATTTGAATGAGAATTTGCATTGAATTGTTGCTGGAATTCATACTCACATTTGCTCATATTCACATACGCAAAGATCAAGTTTGACCAAATGTTGACCAGATTTAACTACTGTTGACTTGAGTTGACTAGTTTCGAAAAGAATTTTGAAATAATTAAACAAAATTATTTAAGTAAATGGAGTACTTACTTCTAATTAATTAAGCAAAGTTATTTCATTAAATGAGAAGCCATTCCTAATTAATTAAATGAAGTTATTTAATTAAATAAGAAGAGTGTTTCTAATTAATTAAAGATTATTTAATTAAATTAAAAAAGTAATTATGAGAGCATATATCATTTTATTAAATTAAATATCTTAACAAAATCTCTCTTCAGTTCAAAAAGAGAAATTTCTAGTTCACTATCGATAAAAAATGACTTAAATCAGTTAACTCCTTTTTCTACTCGAATTGAATCAGTTAACTCTTTATTTTACTCAAATTAAAGATGTTAATTCCCTTTACTTTGGAAATCCTCCTTGATGACTGAACTTCACCTTTAATCATGACCATTGATTGAAATCGATCTCAACCATTGATGAATTTCAAGAAAGTCTATTTAAGATACTCTCATCACTTCATTTTGAAAGGTTGAATGAGAATTTGCATTGAATTGTTGCTGGAATTCATACTCACATTTGCTCATATTCACATAGGCAAAGATCAAGTTTGACCAAAAGTTGACCAGATTTAACCACGGTTGACTTGAGTTGACTAGTTTCGAAAAGAATTTTGAAATAATTAAACAAAATTATTTACTTAAATGGAGTACTTACTTCTAATTAATTAAATAAAGTTATTTAATTAAATGAGAAGCCATTCCTAATTAATTAAATGAAGTTATTTAATTAAATAAGAAGAGTGTCTCTAATTAATTAAAGATTATTTAATTAAATAGAAAAAGTAATTATGAGAGCATATCTCATTTTATTAAATTAAATATCTTAACAAAATCTCTCTTCAGTTCAAAAAGAGAAATTTCCAGTTCACTATTGATAAAAAATGAGATAAATTAGTTAACTCATTTTTCTACTCAAATTGAATCAGTTAACTCCTTATTTTACTCAAATTAAATCTGTTAACTCCCTTTAATTTGGAAATCTCCCTTTACAACTGAACTTCACCTTTAATCCTGACTGTTGATTGAAATCGATCTCAACCGTTGATCAATTTCAGGAAAGTCTATTTAGGAGAACCTCATCTCTTCATTTTGAAAGGTGTAATTAGAATTTGCATCGAATTGTTGCTGAAACCTATACTAACATTTACTCATATTCACATACACAAAGCTCAAATTTGACCAAAAGTTGACCAGATTTAACCACATTTTACTTGAGTTGACTAGTTTCAAATTTTTTTTGAAATAATTAAATAAAATTATTTAATTAAATGGAGAACTTACTTCTAATTAATTAAACAAAGTTATTTAATTAAATTAGAAGCCATTCCTAATTAATTAAATGAAGTTATTTAATTAAATAAGAAAAGTGTCTCTAATTAATTAAACATTATTTAATTAAATAGAAAAAGTAATTATGAGAGCATATCTCATTTTTTTAAATTAAATATTTCAACAAAATCTTGTTTGAGTTCAAAAAGGGAAATTTTCATTTCACTTTTGATCAAAAATGAGTTAAATCAGTTAACTCCTTTTTTCACTCAAATTGAATAAGTTAATTCCTTATTTTACTCAAATTAAATCTGTTAACTCCTTTTAATTTGGAAAGCTCCCTTTATGACTGAACTTCACCTTTAATCCTGTCCATTGATTGAAATTGATCTCAACTATTGATGAATTCTAAGAATGGCTATTTAAGAGACCCTCATCTCCTCATTTTGAAAGGTTGAATGAGAATTTGTATCTAATTGTTGCTAGAATTCATACTCATATTTTCTCATAATTACATACGCAAAGATCAAGTTTGATCAAAAGTTAACCAGATTTAACCACGGTTGACTTGAGTTGACTAGTTTCGAAAACAATTTTGAAATAATTAAACGAAATTATTTAATCAAATGGAGTACTTACTTTTAATTAATTAAACAAAGTTATTTAATTAAATGAGAAGCCATTCCTAATTAATTAAATGAAGTTATTTAATTAAATAAGACAATTGTCTCTAATTAATTAAAGATTATTTAATTAAATAAAAAAAGTAATTATGAGAGCATATCTCATTTTATCAAATTAAATATCTCAACAAAATCTCTCTTCAGTTCAAAAAGGAAAATTTCAAATTCAATATTGATAGAAAATGAGTGTAATCAGTTAACTCCTTTTTCAATTCAAATTAAATAAGTTAACTCCTTATTTTACTCAAATTAAATCTCCTAACTCCCTTTAATTTGGAAATCTCCCTTTATGACTTAACTTCACCTTTAATCCTGACTGTTGATTGAAATCGATCTTAACCGTTGATGAATTCCAGGAATGTCTATTTAAGAGACGCTCATCTCTTCTTTTTGAAAGGTTGAATGAGAATTTGCATTGAATTGTTGCCGGAATTCATACTCATATTTTCTCATATTCACATACGCAAAGATCAAGTTTGACCAAAAGTTGATCAGATTTAACCACGGTTGACTTGAGTTGACTAGTTTCGAAAAGAATTTTGAAATAATTAAATGAAATTGTTTAATTAAATGGAGTACTTACTTCTAATTAATTAAACAAAGTTATTTAATTAAATGAGAAGTCATTCCTAATTAATTAAATGATGTTATTTAATTAAATAAGAAAAGTGTCTCTACTTAATTAAAGATTATTTAATTAAATAGAAAAAGTAATTATGAGAGCATATCTCATTTTATTAAATTAAATATTTCAACAAAATCTCTCTTCAGTTCAAAAAAGAAAATTTTCAGTTCACTATTGGTCAAAAATGAGTTAAATCAGTTAACTCCTTTTTCTACTCAATTTGAATCAGTTAACTCCTTATTTTACTCAAATTAAATCTGTTAACTCCCTTGAATTTGAAAATCTTCCTTTATGACTAAACTTCACCTTTAATCCTGACCATTGATTGGAATCGATCTCAACCGTTGATGAATTCCAGGAAAGTCTATTTAAGAGACCCTCATCTCTTCATTTGGAAAGGTTGAATGAAAATTTGCATCAAATTTTTGCTGAAATTCATACTCACATTTGGTCATATTCACATACGCAAAGATCATGTTTGACCAAAAGTTTACCAGATTTAACTACGGTTGACTTGAGTTTACTAATTTCGAAAAATTAAATGAAATTATTTAATTAAATGGAGTACTTACTTCTAATTAATTAAGCAAAGTTATTTAGTTAAATGAGAAGCCATTCCTAATTAATTAAATGAAGTTATTTAATTAAATAGAAAAAGTAATTATGAGGGCATATCTCATTTTATTAAATTAAATATCTCAATAAAATCTCTCTTCAGTTCAAAAAGGGAAAATTCCAATTCACTATTGATCAAAAATGAGTTAAATGAGTTAAATCCTTTTTCTACTCGAATTGAATTAGTTAACTGTTTATTTTACTCAAATTAAATCTGTTAACTCCCTTTAATTTGAAAATCTCCCTTTATGACTGAACTTCATCTTTAATCCTGACCGTTGATTGAAATCGATCTCAACCATCGATGAATTTCAGGAAAGTCTATTTAAGAGACCCTCATCTCTTCATTTTGAAAGGTTGAATGAGAATTTGCATCGAATTGTTTTTAGAATTCATACTCAAATTGACTCATATTCACATACGCAAACATCAAGTTTGACCAAAAGTTGACCAAATTTTACCATGGTTGACTTGAGTTGACTAGGTTGGAAAAGAATTTTAAAATAATTAAACAAAATTATTTAATTAACTATAGTACTTACTTCTAATTAATTAAACAAAGTTATTTAACTAAATGAGAAGCCATTCCTAATTAATTAAATGAAGTTATTTAATTAAATAAGAAAAGTGTCTCTAATTAATTAAAGAGTATTTAATTAAATAGAAAAAGTAATTATGACAGCATATGTCATTTTATTAACTGAAATATCTCATCAAAATCTCTGTTCAGTTCAAAAAGGGAAATTTTCAGTTCACTATTGATAAAAAATGAGTTAAATCAGTTAACTTCTTTATATACTCGAATTGAATCAGTTAACTCCTTATTTTACTCAATTTAAATCTGTTAACTTCCTTTAATTTAGAAATTTCCCTTTATGACTGAACTTCATGTTTAATCCTGACCATTGATTGAAATCGGTCTCAACCGTTGATGAATTCCAGGAAAGTCTATTTAAGAGACCCGCATCTCTTCATTTGGAAAGGTTGAATGAGAATTTGCATTGAATTGTTGCTGAAATTCATACTCACATTTGCTCATATTCACATAGGCAAAGATCAAGTTTTACCAAAAGTTGACTAGAGTTAACCACAGCTGACTTGAGTTGACTAGTTTCGAAAAGAATTTTAAAATAATTAAACAAAATTATTTAATTAAATTGAGTACTTACTTCTAATTAATTAAGCAAAGTTATTTAATTAAATGAGAAGCCATTCCTAATTAATTATATGAAGTTATTTAATTAAATAAGAAAAGTGTCTCTAATTAATTAAAGATTATTTAATTAAATAGAAAAAGTAATTATGAGAGCATATCTCATTTTATTAAATTAAATATCTAAACAAAATCTCTCTTCAGTTCAAAACGGGAAATTTCCAGTTCACTATTGATAAAAAATGAGTTAAATCATTTAACTCCTTTTTCTACTCGAATTGAATCAGTTAACTCCTTATTTTACTCAAATTAAATCTGTTAACTTTCATTAATTTGGAAATCTCCCTTTATAACTGAACTTCACCTTTAATCATGACCGTTGATTGAAATCGATGTCAACCGTTGATGAATTCTAGGAAAGTCTATTTAAGAGACCCTCATCTCTTCATTCTGAAATGTTGAATGATAATTTGCATCGAATTGTTGCTGGAATTCATACTCACATTTGCTCATATTCACATACGCAAAGATCAAGTTTGACCAAAAGTTGATAAGATTTAACCACGGTTGACTTGAGTTGACTAGTTTCGAAATGAATTTTGAAATAATTAAACGAAATTATTTAATTAAATGGAGTACTTACTTCTAATTAATTAAACAAAATTATTTAATTAAATGAGAAGCCATTCCTAATTAATTAAATGAAGTTATTTAATTAAATAAGAAAAGTGTCTCTAATTAATTAAAGATTATTTAATTAAATAGAAAAAGTAATTATGAGAGCATATCTCTTTTTATTAAATTAAATATCTCAATAAAATCTCTCTTCAGTTCAAAAAGGGAAATTTCCAATTCAATTTGATCAAAAATGAGTTAAATCAGTTTACTCCTTTTTCTACTTGAATTGAATCAGTTAACTCCTTATTTTACTCAAATTAAATCTATTAACTCCCTTTAATTTGGAAATTTCCCTTTATGACTGAACTTCACGTTTAATCCTGACCGTTGATTGAAATCGATCTCAACTATTGATGAATTTCAGGAAATTCTATTTAAGAGACCCTGATCTCTTAATTTTGAAAGGTTGAATGAGAATTTGCATTGAATTGTTGTTGGAATTCATACTCAAATTTTCTCATATTCACATACGCAAAGATCAAGTTTGACCAAAAGTTGACCAGATTTAACCACGGTTGACTTGAGTTGACTAGTTTCGAAAAGAATTTTGAAATAATTAAACAAAATTATTTAATTAAATGGAGTACTTACTTCTAATTGAAGAAAAAAGAGGGGTAAAAATTTATTAAGACAGAAAGGAATACAACAAGGAGAGCTCAACAAGGAGCTCGATCCTGAGCAACAAGATCATCAAATTCTTGCACCATCTCAATGGACAGTTGCCTCCTATCCCTAATATTCCAACCCGGATCATGACTAGATGCCTATTTGGCTAAACAATCAGCAGTTCTATTCCATTCAGGAGGAATATATGTCAACCTAATGAATTGCAAAGAGGAAGAGAAGAAATGAATCTGCTTAACAATAGTGGCCAGCTGCCAACTAACATCCTCAAGCTCTTGCGAAGAAAGCATGTTCACCACCACCTGGGAATTAGACTCACAGATAATCTTACTCCATCCCCGCAAGCAACATAGCTCGAGCTTCCATGAGATTGTTAGTATAATCACCCTTATGAACTGAGAAGAAAAATTTAACATCCCCAGAACTACAACGAGCCACTCCACCAATACCAGCTAGACCAGGATTCCCACGGGAAGAACCATCAGTGTTAATTTTTAGAACTCCATAGGGAGGAGGAGTCCAGTGCCCATCCCAGTTAACTCGACCCTTCCTCTGATGGTGAAGCTACCTAGACATAGAAGGAAACCTATGAGCTGCATCCCCATCCTGCAGATGAAAATTGAGGCGATTACAGATAGCAAGATCAACCGGATCCATACCCCCATCAAGCTCACACTTCACAATAATAGTTTTCTGAAGAGAATATGATATTTTCCACCAAAGATGCAAAACACCAAGCCAAACATCTTGGAATATGTGATGATTCCTCTCCAACCAGATATGCCAAAGCATGAAATATGGGCCAACAATCCAAGCAGCATGGAGAAAAGAAGACTTGGAGAGAGCAGTACCCAAGTGGGCCTAGAACTCAGGCAAAGAGGAAGCATGCCGACAAGAGAAACCCCAAGCGCTGTACCAAAGGTGCCATATCTGAGTAGAATAGGAGCAATGGAAGAACATATGGGAGACAGACTCCTCACCATTACCACACAAAACACAATAAGAGGGGCCCTAAAATCCACGTTTACATAGATTATCCTAGGTAAGACAATGGTTCTGAGCCACTAGCCACATGAAAAAATTGTACTTGGACCAAGAAACTTTAATCCAAACTTGCTTCCACCAAGGGACCTCAGCATCCCCAAATATTTGTCTAGTTATCTCCTGATACCCAGCAGAGACATGATATTTACCAGACAAGGTACCGCCCCAAGCCAAAACATCAAGACCAAGCAAAGAAGAACACTCTCTAGAGGCCAAAATTTGAGAAAGCTCTTGACGATCCATGTCTATACCTCCAAGAGGCCAATCAGAAGAATGCTTCCATCTGTAACCAACAACAGGTCCCAATTGATAAGGAGTCTTGTAATGAGCCACTTTATCCCATCTAGCGGCAAGAAAAGAGTCATAAAGAGGCTGAAGATGAGGGTATATGGATAAAATGGAAGGGAATCCATCCCAAGCATCAGACCAAAACAAAGCCTGAGAACCTCATTTACATATCCAAAACAGACCCCTCTTTACCAACATCGCACCTATCTTCAATTTGAGTAGAAAAAGGAGTTAACTAATTTAACTCATTTTTGATCAATAGTGAACTGGAAATTTCTCTTTTTGAACTGAAGAGAGATTTTTTTGAGATATTTAATTTAATAAAATGAGATATTCTCTCATAATTAAATTTTCTATTTAGTTAAATAATCTTTAATTAATTAGAAACACTTTTTTTATTTAATTAAATAACTTCATTTAATTAATTAGGAATGACTTATTATCATGATGAACATTGGTGGTTAGATTTTGTCCTGTATTCCTTCCCTTATCACTCAGGAAATGAATGATTATCTCATGCGTCCTATTTCTTTGGAAGAGCTGGAGGAGGTGGTCTTTGGCATGCCTAAGGGGAAGGCTCCTATTCTTGATGGCTTTCCAGTTGAATTCTTTTAGGAATTTTGGGACATCATTAATCATGATTTGTTGGAGGTGGTTAAAGAATCCTATGCTAGCAAGCAGATGCTTCGAGCTTTGAACTCTACATTCTTGACTCTTATTCCTAAGAGAGAGGGTGCTAATCAATTGGAGTTTTTTAGACCAATTGCCTTATGTAATGTGGTTTACAAAGTTATTACTAAGTTGATTGCTGAGAGACTGAAAAGGTGGCTTCCCATTATTATCTCAGAAGAACAAGGTGGTTTTGTTGCTCGTAGACAAATTTTGGATGGGGTGGTTATTGCTACTGAGGCTAATCACTCTATGGCTACTTCAAGGGAGAGAGCCATGTTTGTTAAGCTGGATATGGCTAAGGCCTATGATAGAGTTAAATGGAGCTTCCTAAGGAGTATTCTTCTTTCTTTTGGATTTAGCTCTGACTGGGTGAGTTGGATTATGAGTTGTGTTACTTTTGCCTCTTTTTTTTTTCTTATTAATGGTCAACCTTCTCAACTTTTTGGTGCTCCTAGAGGCCTCTGCCAAGGTGACCCTATCTTCCCATATCTATTCATCATCATGGCTGAAGGCTTGGGCAGATTCATTAAGCATCAGGTGTCCCAGAATTCTATTCAAGGCTGGCGGTGGGGTAATGGCTTACCTTCTCTTTCCCATCTTCAATTTGTTGATGATTCTGCTCTTGTTGGTCTTGCTAGGATCAAGGAAGCTGAAGCCTTTTGACATGCTTTGGACATTTATTTGGTAGCTTCAGGCCAGAAAGTTAATGAGCACAAATCTTCCATTTACTTTTTTAACACTCCTGATTCTATTCAGCACAGGATTGTTGGTAACCTATAGTTTCAGATAGGATCACTTCCTTTGACTTATCTTGGCATCCCTTTGTTGTTTCCAGGTAGCCACATCTCTTCTGGAAAAATTTGATTACCAAGCTTCAGGATAAGGTAAATCATTGGACTCATAGATGGCTTTCTACTGTTGCCCAGGTTCTGGGCCTGCTTGGGTACTGCTCCCTCCAAGTCTTCTTTTCTCCATGCTATTTGGATTGCTGGCCCATCTTTCATGCTTTGGCATATCTGGTTGGAGATGAATCGTCACATATTCCAAGATGTTCAGCTTGGTGTTTTGCATCTTTGGTGGAAAATATCACATTCTCATAAGGAAACTATTCTTGTGAAGTGTGAGGTTGATGGGGGTATGGATCCGGTTGATCTTGCTATCTGTAATCGCCTTAATTTTCATCTGTAGGATGGGGCTATAGCTCATAGGTTTCCTTCTATGTCTAGGCAGCTTCACCATTAGAGGAAGGGTCGGGTTAACTGAGATGGGCACTGGACTCCTGCTCCCTGTGGAGTTCTAAAAATTAACACTGATGGTTCTTCCTGTGGGAATCCTGGTCCGGTTGGTATTGGCGGAGTGGCTCATTGTAGTTCTGGGGATGTTAAATTTTTCTTCTCAGTTCATAAGGGTGATTATACTAAGAATCTCATGGAAGCTTAGGCTATTTTATATGTTGTGGAACAGTGTTGCTTGCGGAGATGGAGTAAGATTATCTATGAGTCTGATTCCCAGGTGGTGGTGAACATGCTTTCTTCGCAAGAGCTTGAGGATGTTAGTTGGTAGATGGCCACTGTTGTTAAGCGGATTCTTTTCTTCTCTTCCTTTTTTCAATTCATTAGGTTCATGTATATTCCTCGTGAATGGAATAGAACTACTGATTGTTTAGCCATATGGGCATCTAGTCATGATCCGGGTTGGAATATTAGGGATAAGAGGCAACTGTCCTTTGAGATGGTGCAAGAATTTGATGATCTTGTTGCTCAGGATCGAGCTCCTTATTGAGCTCTCCTTGTTGTATTCCTTTCTATCTTAATAAATTTTTGCCCCTCTCTTTGCTAATTAGGAATGGCTTCTCATTTAATTAAATAACTTTGTTTAATTAAATAGAAGTAAGTACTCCATTTAATTAAATAATTTTGTTTAATTATTTCAAATTTTTTTTCAAAACTAGTAAACTCAAGTCAACCGTGGTTAAATCTGGTCAACTTTTGGTCAAACTTGATCTTTGCGTATGTGAATATGAGCAAATGTGAGTATGAATTCCAGCAACAATTCGATGCAAATTCTCATTCAACCTTTCAAAATAAAGAGATGAGGGTCTCTTAAATAGACTTTCCTAGAATTCATCAACGGTTGAGATCAATTTCAATCAACGGTCAAGATTAAAGGTGAAGTTCAGTCATAAAGTGAGATTTTCAAATTAAAGAGAGATAACAGATTTAATTTGAGTAAAATAAGGAGTTAACTCATTCAATTTGAGTAGAAAAAGGAGTCAAGTGATCTAACTTATTTTTGATCAATAGTGAACTGAAAATTTCCTTTTTTGAACTAAAGAGAGATTTTGTTGAGATATTTAATTTAATAAAATGAGATATGCCCTCATAATTACTTTTTCTATTTAATTAAATAATCTTTAATTAATTAGAGACACTTTTCTTATTTAATTAAATAACTTGATTTAATTAATTAGGAATGGCTTCTCATTTAATTAAATAACTTTGTTTAATTAATTAGAAGTAAGTACTCCATTTAATTAAATAATTTAATTATTTAAAAATTCTTTTCGAAACTAGTCAACTCAAGTCAACCGTGGTTAAATCTGGTCAACTTTTGCTCAAACTTGATCTTTCCATATGTGAATATGAACAAATGTGAGTATGAATTCCATCAACAATTCGATGCAAATTCCCATTGAACTTTTCAAAATGAAGAGATGAGGGTCTCTTAAATAGACTATCCTAGAATTTAGCAATGGTCGAGATCGATTTCAATCAACGGTCAAGATTAAAGGTGCAGTTCAATCATAAAGGGAGATTTCCAAATTAAAGGGAGTTAACAGATTTAATTTGAGTAAAATAAGGAGTTAACTGACTCAATTTGAGTAGAAAAAGGAGATAACTGATTTAACTCATTTTTTATCAATAGTGAACTGAAAATTTCTCTTTTTGAACTGAAGAGAGATTTTGTTGAGATATTTAATTTAATAAAATGAGATATGCTCTCATAATTACTTTTTCTATTTAATTAAATAATCTTTAATTAATTAGAGACACTTTTCTTATTTAATTAAATATTTTCATTTAATTAATTAGGAATGGGTTCTCATTTAATTACATAACTTTGTTTAATTAATTAGAAGTAAGTACTTCATTTAATTAAATAATTTCGTTTAATTATTTCAAAATTCTTTTCGAAACTAGTCAACTTAAGTCAATCATGGTTAAATCTAGTCAACTTTTGGTCAAATTTGATCTCTACGTATGTGAATATGAGAAAATGTGAGTATGAATTCCAGCAACAATTCGACGCAAATTCTCATTCAACCTTTCAAAATGAAGAGATGAGGGTCTCTTAAATAGACTTTAATGTAATTCATCAATGATTGATATTGATTTCAATCAACGGTCAAGATTAAAGGTGAAGTTTAGTCATAAAAGGAGATTTCCAAATTAAAGGGAGTTAACATATTTAATTTGAGTAAAATAAGGAGTTAACTGATTCAATTTGAGTAGAAATAGGAGTCAACTGATTTAACTCATTTTTGATCAATAGTGAACTGGAAATTTCCCTTTTTGAACTGAAGAGAGATTTTGTTGAGATATTTAATTCAATAAAATAAGATATGCTCTCATAATTATTTTTTCTATTTAATTAAATAATCTTTAATTAATTAGAGACACTTTTCTTATTTAATTAAATAACTTTATTTAATTAATTAGGAATGGCTTCTCATTTAATTAAATAACTTTTTTCAATTAATTAGAAGTAAGTACTCCATTTAATTAAATAATTTCGTTTAATTATTTCAAAATTCTTTTCGAAACTAGTCAACTCAAGTCAACCGTGGTTAAATCTGGTCAACTTTTGGTTAAACTTGATCTTTGCGTATGTGAATATGAGCAAATGTGAGTATGAATTCCAAAAACAATTTGATGCAAATTCTCATTCAACCTTTCAAAATGAAGAGATGAGGGTTTCTTAAATAGACTTTCCTGAATTTCATCAACGGTTGAGATCGATTTCAATCAATGGTCAGGATTAAAGGTTAAGTTTAGTCATAAAGGGAGATTTCCAAATTAAAGGGAGTTAACAGATTTAATTTGAGTAAAATAAAGAGTTAACTAATTCAATTTGAGTAGAAAAAGGAGTCAACTGATTTAACTCATTTTTTATCAATAGTGAACTGAAAATTTCCCTTTTTGAACTAAAGAGAGATTTTGTTGAGATATTAATTTAATAAAATGAGATATGCTCTAATAATTAATTTTTCTATTTAATTAAATAATCTTTAATTCATTAAAGACATTTTTTTTGTTTAATTAAATAACTTCATTTAATTAATTAGGAATGGCTTCTCATTTAATTAAATAACTTTGTTTAATTAATTAGAAGTAAGTATTCCATTTAATTAAATAATTTTGTTTAATTATTTCAAAAAAAATTCGAAACTAGTCAACTCAAGTCAATCGTGGTTAAATCTGGTCAACTTTTGGTCAAACTTGATCTTTGTGTATGTGAATATGAGCAAATGTGAGTATGAATTCCAGCAACAATTCAATGCAAATTCTCATTCAACCTTTCAAAATGAAGAGATGAGGGTCTCTTAAATAGAGGTTCCTTGAATTCATCAACGGTTGAGATCGATTTCAATCAACGGTCAGGATTAAAGGTGAAGTTCAGTCATAAAGGGAGATTTCCAAATTAAAAGGAGTTAACATATTTAATTGGACTATAATAAAGAGTTAACTAATTCAATTTGAGTAGAAAAAGGATTCAACTGATTTAACTCATTTTTTATCAATAGTGAACTGAAAATTTCCCTTTTTGCACTAAAGAGAGATTTTGTTGAGATATTTAATTTAATAAAATCAGATAAGCTCTCATAATTACTTTTTCTATTTAATTAAATAATCTTTAATTAATTAGAGAAACTTTTGTTATTTAATTAAATAACTTCATTTAATTAATTAGGAATGGCTTCTCATTTAATTAAATAATTTTTTTAAATTAATTAGAAGTAAGTACTGCATTTAATTAAATAATTTTGTTGAATTATTTTTAAATTTTTCTTGAAACTAGTCAACTCAAATCAACTGTGGTTAAATTTGGTCAACTTTTGGTCAAACTTGATGTTTGCGTATGTGAATATAAGCAAATGTGACTCTGAATTCTAGTAACAATTCGATCCAAATTCTCATTCAATCTTTCAAAATGAAGAGATGGCGGTCTCTTAAATACACTTTCCATGAATTCATCAACAGTTGAGATCGATTTCAATCAACGGTCATGATTAAAGGTGAAGTTCAGTCAGAAAGAGAGATTTCCAAATTAAAGAGAGTTAACAGATTTAATTTGAGTAAAATAAGGAGTTAACTGATTCAATTTGAGTAGAAAAAAGAGTCAACTGATTTAACTCATTTTTTATCAATAGTGAACTGGAAATTTCCCTTTTTGAATTGAAGAGAGATTTTGTTGAGATATTTAATTTAATAAAATGAGATATGCTCTCATAATTAATTTTTTTATTTAATTAAATAATCTTTAATTAATTAGAGACACTTTTCTTATTTAATTAAATAACTTCATTTAATTAATTAGGAATGGCTTCTCATTTAATTAAATAACTTTGTTTAAGTAATTTGAAGTAAGTACTCCATTTAATTAAATAATTTCGTTTGATTATTTCAAAATTCTTTTCGAAACTAGTCAACTCAAGTCAACCGTGGTTAAATCTGGTCAACTTTTGGTCAAACTTGATCTTTGTGTATGTGAATATGAGCAAATGTGAGTATAAATTCTAGCAACAATTCAATGCAAATTCTCATTCAACATTTTAAAATGAAGAGATGAAGGTCTCTTAAATAAACTTTCCTAGAATTCATCAACGGTTGAGATCGATTTCAATCAACGGTCAAGATTAAAAGTGAAGTTCAGTCATAAAGGGAGATTTCCAAATTAAAGGGAGTTAACAGATTTCATTTAAGTAAAATAAGAAGTTAACTGATTCAATTTGAGTAGAAAAAGGAGTCAACTGATTTAACTCATTTTTTATCAATAGTTAACTGGAAATTTCCCTTTTTGAACTGAAGGGAGATTTTGTTGAGATATTTAATTTAATAAAATGAGATATGCTCTCATAATTACTTTTTCTATTTAATTAAATAATCTTTAATTAATTAGAGACACTTTTCTTATTTAAATAAATAACTTCATTTAATTAATTAGGAATGGCTTCTCATTTAATTAAATAACTGTGTTTAATTAATTAGAAGTAAGTACTCCATTTAATTAAATAATTTCATTTAATTATTTAAAAGAAAATCTCGAAACTAGTGAACCGTGGTCAAATCTGGTATATTTTTTTGTCAAACTTGATCTTTGTGTATGTGAATATGAGCAAATGTGAGTAAGAATTTCAGTAATAATTCGATGCAAATTCTCATTCAACCTTTCAAAATGAAGAGATGAGGGTCTCTTAAATAAACTTTCTTAGAATTCATCAACGGTTAAGATCAATTTCAATCAATGGTCAGTATTGAAGGTGAACTTCAGTCATAAAAGGGAGATTTTCAAATTAAAGGGAGTTAAGAGATTTAATTTGAGTAAAATAAGGAGTTAACTGATTCAATTTGAGTAGAAAAAGAAGTCAACTGATTTAACTCATTTTTTTTATCAATAGTGACCTAAAAATTTTCCTTTTTCAACTGATGAGAGATTTTTCTTGAGATATTTAATTTAATAAAATGAGATATGCTCTCATAATTACTTTTTGTATTTAATTAAATAATCTTTAATTAATTAGAGACACTTTTCTTATTTAATTAAATAACTTCATTTAATTAATTAGGAATGGCTTCTCATTTAATTAAATAACTGTGTTTAATTAATTAGAAGTAAGTACTCCATTTAATTAAATATTCTTTTTGAAACTAGTCAACTCAAGTCAACCGCAGTTAAATCTGGTCAACTTTTGGTCAAAGTTGATCTTTGCGTATGTGAATATGAGCAAATGTGAGTATGAATACCAGCAACAATTCGATGCAAATTCTCATTCAACCTTTCAAAATGAAGAGATGAGGGTCTCTTAAATAGACTTTACTGGAATTCATCAACGGTTGAGATCGATTTCAATCAATGGTCAAGATTAAAGGTGTAGTTTAGTCATAAAGGGAGATTTCCAAATTAAAGGGAGTTAACAGATTTAATTTGAGTAAAATAAGGAGTTAACTGATTCAATTTGAGTAGAAAAAGGAGTTGACTGATTTGACTCATTCTTGATCAATAGTGAACCGAAAATTTCTCTTTTTGAACTGAAGAGAGATTTTGTTGAGAAATTTAATTTAACAAAATGAGATATGCTCTCATAATTACTTTTTCTATTTAATTAAATAATCTTTAATTAATTAGAGGCACGTTTCTTATTTAATTAAATAAATTCATTTAATTAATTAGGAATGGCTTCTCATTTAATTAAATAACTTTATTTAATTAATTAGAAGTAAGTACTCTATTTAATTAAATAACTTCGTTTAATTATTTAAAAATTATTTTCTAAACTAGTCAACTCAAGTCAACCATGGTTAAATCTGGTCAAATTTTGGTCAAATTTGATCTTTGCATATGTGAATATGAGCAAATGTGAGTATGAATTCCAGCAACAATTCGATGCAGATTCTCATTCAACATTTCAAAACTAAGAGATGAGGGTCTCTTAAATAGACTTCCCTATAATTCATCAACTGTTGAGATCGATTTCAATCAACGGTCAGGATTAAAGGTAAAGTTCAGTCATAAAGGGAGATTTCCAAATTAAAGGGAGTTAACAGATTTAATTTGAGTAAAATAAGGAGTTAACTGATTCAATTTGAATAGCAAAAGGAGTCAACTAATTTAACTCATTTTTTATCAATAGTGAATTAAAATTTTCCATTTTTGAACTAAAGAGAGATTTTGTTGAGATATTTAATTTAATAAAATGAGATATGCTCTCAGAATTACTTTTTCTATTTAATTAAATAATCTTTAATTAATTAGAGACACTTTTCTGATTTAATTAAATAACTTCATTTAATTAATTAGGAATGGCTTCTCATTTAATTAAATAACTTTGTTTAATTAATTAGAAGTAAGTACTCCCTTTAATTAAATAATTTCATTTAATTATTTCAAAATTCTTTTCGAAACTAGTCAACTCAAGTCAACTGTGGTTAAATCTAGTCAATTTTGGTCAAACTTGATCTTTGCGTATGTGAATATGAGCAAATGTGAGTATGAATTCCAACAACAATTCAATGCAAATTCTCATTCAACCTTTCAAAATGAAGATATGAGGGTCTCTTAAATAGACTTTCTTGGAATTCATCAACGGTTGAAATCGACTTCAATCAACGGTCAAGATTAAAGGTGAAGTTCAGTCATAAAGGGAGATTTCCAAATTAAATGTAGTTAACAGATTTAATTTGAGTAAAATAAGGAGTTAATTGATTCAATTTGATTAGTTAACTGATTCAATTTGAGTAGAAAAAGGATTTAACTGATTTAACTCATTTTTAATCAATAGTGAATTTGAAATTTTCATTTTTGAACTGAAGATAGATTTTGTTGAGATATTTAATTTAATAAAATGAGATATGCTCTCATAATTACTTTTTCTATTTAATTAAATAATCGTTAATTAATTAAAGACACTTTTCTTGTTTAATTAAATAACTTCATTTAATTAATTAGGAAAGACTTCTCATTTAATTAAATAAGTTTGTTTAATTAATTAGAAGTAAGTACTCCATTTAATTAAATAATTGCATTTAATTATTTTAAAATTCTTTTCAAAACTAGTCAACTCAAGTCAACTGCGGTTAAAACTAGTCAACTTTTGGTCAAACTTGATCTTTGCGTATGTGAATATGAGCAAATGTGAGTATGAATTCCAGCAACAATTCGATGCAAATTCTCATTCAACCTTTCAAAATGAAGAGATGAGGGTCTCTTAAATAGACTTTATTGGAATTCATCAAGGGTTGAGATCGATTTCAATCAACGGTCAGGATTAAAAGTGAAATTTAGTCATAAAGGAAGATTTCCAAATTAAAGGGAGTTAACATATTTAATTTTAGTAAAATAAAGAGTTAACCGATTCACTTTGTGTAGAGAAAAGGAGTCAACCGATTTAACTAATTTTTGATCAATAGTGAACTGGAAATTTCCCTTTTTGAACTGAAGAGAGATTTTGTTGAGATATTTAATTTACTAAAATGAGATATGCTCTCATAATTCCTTTATTATATTTAATTAAACAATCTTTAATTAATTAAAGACACTTTTCTTATATAATTAAATAACTTTATTTAATTGATTAGGAATGGCTTCTCATTTAATGAAATAACTTTTTTTAATTAATTAGAAGTAAGTACTCTATTTAATTATATAATTTAGTTTAATTATTTCAAAATTATTTTTGAAACTAGTCAACTCAAGTCAACCGTGGTTAAATTTGGGCAACTTTTCGTCAAACTTGATCTTTGCGTATGTGAATATGAGCAAATATGAGTATGAATTTCAGTAACAATTCGATGCAAATTCTCATTCAACCTTTCAAAATAAAGAGATGAGGGTCTCTTAAATAGACTTTCCTAGAATTCATCAACTGTTGAGATCGATTTCAATCAAAAGTCAGGATTAAAGGTGAAGTTCAGTCATAAAGTTAGATTTCCAAATTAGAGTGAGTTAACAAATTTAATTTGAGTAAAATAAGGAGTTAACTCATTCAATTTGAGTAGAAAAAGGAGTTAACTCATTTAACTCATTTTTTTATCAATAGTGAACTGGAAAATTTCCCTTTTTGAATTGAAGAGATATTTTGTTGCGATATGTAATTTAATAAAATGAGATATGCTCTCATAATTACTTTATCTATTTAATTAAATAATCTTTAATTAATTAGAGGCACTTTTCTTATTTAACTAAATAACTTCATTTAATTAATTAAGAATGGCTTCTCATTTAATTAAATAACTTTGTTTAATTAGTTAGAAGTAAGTACTCTATTTAATTAAATAATTTCATTTAATTATTTTCAAAATCTTTTTGAAACTAGTCAACTCAAGTCAATCGTGCTTAAATTTGATCAACCTTTGGTCAAACATGATCTTTGCATATGTGAATATGAGCAAATGTGAGTATGAATTCTAGCAACAATTCGATGCAAATTCTCATTCAACCTTTCAAAATGAAGAGATGAGGGTCTCTTAAATAGACTTTTCTGAAATTCATCAACGGTTGAGATCAATTTCAATCAATGCTCAGGATTAAAGGTGAAGTTCAATCATAAAGAGAGATTTCTAAATTAAAGAGAGTTAATAGATTTAATTTGAGTAAAATAAGGAGTTAACTGATTCAATTTGAGCAGAAAAAAGAGTTAACTCATTTAACTCATTTTTTATCAATAGTGAACTGGAAATTTCCCTTTTTGAACTTAAGAGAGATTTTTTTGAGATATTTAATTTAATTAAATGAGATATACTCTCATAATTTCTTTTTCTTTTTAATTAAATAATCTTTAATTAATTAGAGACACTTTTCTTATTTAATTAAATAACTTCATTTAATTAATTAGGAATGACTTCTCATTTAATTAAATAACTTTGTTTAATTAATTAGAAGTAAGTACTATATTTAATTAAATAATTTAGTTTAATTATTTCAAAATTATTTTCGAAACTAGTCAACTCAAGTCAATCATGCTTAAATCTGATCAACCTTTGGTCAAACTTTATCTTTGCGTATGTGAATATGAGAAAATGTGAGTATGAATTCTAACAACAATTCGATGCAAATTCTCATTCAACCTTTCAAAATGAAGAGATGAGGGTCTCTTAAATAGACTTTTCTGGAATTCATCAACGGTTGAGATCAATTTCAATCAATGCTCAGGATTAAAGGTGAAGTTCAATCATAAAGGGAGATTTCTAAATTAAAGGGAGTTAACAAATTTAATTTGAGTAAAATAAGGAGTTAACTGATTCAATTTGAGTAGAAAAAAGAGTTAACTGATTTAACTCATTTTTTATCAATAGTGAACTAGAAATTTCCCTTTTTGAACTGAAGAGAGATTTTGGTGAGATATTAAATTTAGTAAAATGAGATATGCTCTCATAATTACTATTTCTGTTTAATTAAATAATCTTTAATTAATTAGACACACTTTTCTTATTTAATTAAATAACTTAATTTAATTAATTAGGAATGGCTTCTTATTTAATTAAATAACTTTGTTTAATTAATTAGAAGTAAGTACTCCATTTAATTAAATAATTTTATTTAATTATTTCTAAATTATTTTTTAAGCTAGTCAACTCAAGTCAACTGTGGTTAAATCTGGTCAGCTTTTGGTCGAACTTGACCTTTGCGTATGTGAATATGAGCAAATGTGAGTATGAATTTCAGCAACAATTCGATGCAAATTCTCATTCAACCTTTAAAAATGAAGAGATGAGGGTCTCTTAAATAGACTTTTCTGAAATTCATCAATGGTATAGATCGATTTCAATCAACAGTCAGGATTAAAGGTGAAGTTTAGTAATAAAGGGAGATTTTCAAATTAAAGGGAGTTAACAGATTTAGGTTTAGTAAAATAAGGAGTTAACTAATTCAATTTGAGTAGAAAAAGGAGTTAACTGATTTAACTCATTTTTTATCGATAGTGAACTGAAAATTTCTTTTTTTGAACTGAAGAGAGATTTTGTTGAGCTATTTAATTTAATAAAATTAGATATGCTCTCATAATTACTTTTTCCATTTAATTAACTAATCTTTAATTAATTAGAAACACTTTTCTTATTTAATTAAATAACTTCATTTAATTAATTAGGATTGGCTTCACATTTAATTAAATAACTTTGTTTAATAAATTAGAAGTAAGTACTCCATTTAGTTAAATAATTTTGTTTAATTATTTCAAAATTCTTTTCGAAACTAGTCAACTCAAGTCAACCGTGGTTAAATATGGTCAAATTTTGGTTAAATTTAATCTTTGCATATGTGAATATGAGCATGAATTTCAGCAACAATTCGATGAAATTTCTCATTCAACCTTTCAAAATGAAAAGATGAGGGTCTCTTAAATAGACTTTCCTGAAATTCATCAACGGTTGAAATCAATTTCAATCAATGCTCAGGATTAAAGGTGAAGTTCAGTCATAAAGGGAGATTTCTAAATTAAAGGGAGTTAACAGATTTAATTTCAATAAAATAAGGAGTTAACTGATTCTATTTGAGTATAAAAAAGAGTTAACTGATTTAACTCATTTTTTATCAATAGTGAACTAGAAATTTCCCTTTTTGAACTGAAGAGATTTTTTTTTGAGATATTTAATTTAATAAAATGAGATATACTCTCATAATTACTTTTTCTGTTTAAATAAATAATCTTTAATTAATTAGAGACACTTTTCTTATTTAATTAAATAACTTCATTTAATTGATTAGGAATGGCTTCTCATTTAATTAAATAACTTTGTTTAATTAATTAGAAGTAAGTACTCTATTTAATTAAATAATTTAGTTTAATTATTTCAAATATATTTTTGAAACTAGTCAACTCAAGTCAACCGTGGTTAAATCTGATCAACTTTTGGTCAAACTTGATCTTTGCGTATGTGAATATGAGAAAATGTGAGTATGAATTCTGGCAACAATTCGATGCAAACTTTCATTCAACCTTCCAAAATAAAGAGATGAGGGTCTCTTAAATAAACTTTCCTAGAATTTATCAATGGTTGAGATCGATTTCAATCAACGGTCAGGATTAAAAGTGAAGTTCAGTCATAAAGAGAGATTTCCAAATTAAAGGGAGTTAACAGATTTAATTTGCGTAAAATAAGGAGTTAACTAATTCAATTTGAGTAGAAAAAGATTCAACTGATTTAACTCATTTTTGATCAATAGTGAACCGGAAATTTCCCTTTTTGAACTGAAGAGAGATTTTGTGTAGATATTTAATTTAGTAAAATGAGATATGCTCTCATAATTACTGTTTCTATTTAATTAAATAATCTTTAATTAATTAGAGACACTTTTCTTATTTAATTAAATAACTTCATTTAATTAAATAGGAATGGCTTCTTATTTAATTAGATAACTTTGTTTAATTAATTAGAAGTAAGTACTGCATTTAATTAAATAATTTTGTTTAATTATTTCAAAATTATTTTTGAAACTAGTCAACTCAAGTCAACTGTGGTTAAATCTGGTCAACATTTGGTCGAACTTGATCTTTGCGTATGTGAATATGACCAAATGTGAGTATTAATTTCAGCAACAATTTGATGCAAATTCTCATTCAACCTTTAAAAATGAAGAGATGAGAGTCTCTTAAAAAGACTTTCCTGAAATTCATCAATGGTTGAGATCGATTTTAATCAACGGTCAGGATTAAAGGTGAAGTTCAGTCATAAAGGGAGATTTCTAAATTAAAGGGAGTTCACAGATTTAATTTTAGTAAAATAAGGAGTTAACTGATTCAATTTGAGTAGAAAAAGGACTTAACTGATTTAACTCATTTTTTATCGATAGTGAACTGAAAATTTCCATTTTTGAATTGAGGAGAGATTTTGTTGAGCTATTTAATTTAATAAAATGAGATATGCTCTCATAATTACTTTTTTCACTTAATTAAATAATCTTTAATTAATTAGAAACACTTTTCTTATTTAATTAAATAATTTCATTTAATTAATTAGGATTGGCTTCACATTTAATTAAATAACTTTTTTTAATTAATTAGAAGTAAGTACTCCATTTAATTAAATAATTTCGTATAATTATTTCAAAAAAAATTTGAAACTAGTCAACTCAAGTCAATCGTGGTTAAATTTGGTCAAATTTTTGTCAAACTTGATCTTTGCGTACGTGAATATGAGCTAATGTGAGTATGAATTCTAGCAATAATTGGATGCAAATTCTCATTCAACCTTTCAAAATGAAGATATGAGGGTCTCTTAAACAGACTTTCTTGGAATTCATCAATGGTTGAGATCGATTTCAATCAACGGTCAAGATTAAAAGTGAAGTTCAGTCATATTGGAAGATTTTCAAATTAAAGGGAGTTAACAGATTTAATTTGAGTAAAATAAGGAGTTAACTGATTCAATTTGAGTAGAAAAAGGAGTTAACTGATTTAACTCATTTTTTATCAATAGTGAACTGGAAATGTCCCTTTTTGAACTAAAGAGAGATTTTGTTGAGATATTTAATTTAATAAAATGAGATATGTTATCATAATTACTTTTTCCATTTAATTAAATAATCTTTAATTAATTAGAGACACTTTTCTTATTTAATTAAATAACTTCATTTCATTAGTTAGGAATGGCTTCTCATTTAATTAAATAACTTTGTTTAATTAATTAAAAGTACTCTATTTAATTAAATAATTTCGTTTAATTATTTCAAAATTCTTTTCGAAACTAGTCAACTCAAGTCAACCGTGCTTAAATCTGGTAAACTTTTGGTCAAACTTGATCTTTGCGTATGTGAATATGAGCAAATGTGAGTATGAATTCCAGCAACAATTCAATGCAAATTCTCATTTGACCTTTCAAAATGAAGAGATGAGGGTCTCTTAAATATACTTTCCTAAAATTTATCAACCGTTGAGATTGATTTGAATCAACGGTCAGGTTTAAAAGTGAAGTTCAGTCATCAAAGAAGATTTTCAAATTAAAGGGAGTTAAAAGATTTAATTTGAGTAAAATAAGGAGTTAACTGATTCAATTTGAGTAGAAAAAGGAGTTAACTGATTTAACTCATTTTTGATCAATAGTGAACTAAAAATTTTCCTTTTTGAACTGAAGAGAGATTTTGTTGAGATATTTAATTTAATAAAATGAGATATGCTCTCATAATTACATTTTATATTTAATTCAATAATCTTTAATTAATTAGAAAAACTTTTCTTATTTAATTAAATAACTTCATTTAATTAGTTAGGAATGGCTTCTTATTTAATTAAATAACTTTTTTTAATTAATTAGAAGTAATTACTTCATTTAATTAAATAATTTCTTTTAATTATTTCAATATTCTTTTCGAAACTAGTCAACTCAAGTCAACCGTGGTTAAATATGGTCAACTTTTGGTCAAACTTAATCTTTGCATATGTGAATATGAGCAAATGTGAGTATGAATTCCAGCAACAATTCGATGCAAATTCTCATTCAACCTTTCAAAATCAAGAGTTGAGGGACTCTTGAATAGACTTTCCCAAGATTCATCAATTTGAGTAGAAAAAAGATTTAACTCATTTAACTCATTTTTGATCAATAGTGAACTGGAAACTTTCCTTTTTGAACTGAAGAGAGATTTTGTTGAGATATTTAATTTAATAAAATGAGATATTCTCTCATAATTACTTTTTCCATTTAATTAAATAATCTTTAATTAATTAGAGACAATTTTCTTATTTAATTAAATAACTTCATTTAATTAATTAGGAATGGCTTCTCATTTAATTAAATAACTTTGTTTAGTTAATTAGAAGTAAGTACTCCATTTAATTAAATAATTTAGTTTAATTATTTCAACATTCTTTTCGAAACTAGTCAACTCAAGTCAACCGTGGTTAAATCTGGTCAACTTTTGGTCAAACTTAATCTTTGCGTATGTGAATATGAGCAAATGTGAGTATGAATTCCAGCAACAATTCTATGCAAATTCTCATTCAACCTTTCAAAATGAAGAGAAGAGGGTCTCTTAAATAGACTTTGTTGGAATTCATCAACGGTTGAGATCGATTTCAATCAATAGTCAGAATTAAAGGTGAAGTTCAGTCCTAAAAGGAGATTTCCAAATTAAAGGAAGTTAACAAATTTAATTTGAGTAAAATAAGGAGTTAACTGATTCAATTTGAGTAGAAAAAGGAGTTAACTGATTCAACTCATTTTTGATCAATAGTGAACTGGAAATTTTCCTTTTTGAACTGAAGAGAGATTTTGTTCAGTTATTTAATTTAATAAAATGAGATATGCTCTCATAATTAATTTTTTCATTTAATTAAATAATTTTTAATTAATTAGAGGCACTTTTCTTATTTAATTAAATAACTTCATTTAATTGATTAGGAATGGCTTCTCATTTAATTAAATAACTTTGTTTAATTAATTAGAAGTAAGTACTCCACGTAATTAAATAATTTCATTTAATTATTTCAAAATTCTTTTCAAAACTAGTCAACTCAAGTCAACTGTGGTTAAATATGGTCAACTTTGTGTCAAACTTGATCTTTGCATATGTGAATGAGCAAATGTGAGTATGAATTCCAGCAACAATTCGATGCAAATTCTCTTTCAACCTTTCAAAATGAAGAGATGAGGGTCTCTTAAATACACTTTCTTAGAATTCATCAACTGTTGAGATCAATTTCAATCAAGGGTCAGAATTAAAGGTGAAGTTCAGTCATAAAATGAGATTTCCAATTTAAAGGGAGTTAACAGATTTAATTTGAGTAAAATAAGGAGTTAACTGATTTAACACATTTTTGATCAATAGTGAATTGGAAATTTTCCTTTTTGAACTGAAGAGAGATTTTGTTGAGATATTTAATTTAATAAAATGAGATATGCTCTCATATTTACTTTTTCTATTTAATTAAATAATCTTTAATTAATTAGAGACACTTTTCATATTTAATTAAATAAATTCATTTAATTAATTAGGAATGGCTTCTCATTTAATTAAATAACTTTTTTTAATTAATAAGAAGTAAGTACTCCATTTAATTAAACAATTTCGTTTAATTATTTCAAAATTCTTTTTGAAACTAGTCAACTCAAGTCAACCGTGGTTAAATATGGTCAACTTTTGGTCAAATTTGATCTTTGCATATGTGAATATGAGCAAGAATTTCAGCAACAATTTGATGCAATTTCTCATTCAACCTTTCAAAAGGAAGAGATGAGAGTCTCTTAAATAGACTTTCCTGAAATTCATCAACGGTTGATATCGATTTCAATCAGCGATCAGGATTAAAGGTGAAGTTCAATCATAAAAGGAGATTTCCAAATTAAAGGGAGTTAACATATTTAATTTGAGTAAAATAAGGAGTTAACTGATTCAATTTGAGTAGAAAAAGGAGGTAACTGATTTAACTCATTTTTTATCAATAGTGAACTTAAAATTTCCCTTTTTGAACTGAAGAGAGATTTTGTTGAGATATTAAATTTAATAAAATGAGATATGCTCTCATAATTTCTTTTTCTATTTAATTAAATAATCTTTAATTAATTAGAGACAATTTTCTTATTTAATTAAATAACTTCATTTAATTATAATTAAATAATTTTGTTTAATTAATTAGAAGAAAGTACTCCATTTAATTAAATAAATTCATTTAATTATTTCATAATTCTTTTCGAAACTAGTCAACTCAACTCAACCATGGTTAAATATGGTCAACTTTTGGTCAAATTTGATCTTTGCTTATGTGAAAATGAGCAAATGTGTGCATGAATTTCAGCAACAATTCGATGCAAATTCTCATTCAATCTTTCAAAATGAAGAGATGAGGGTCTCTTAAATAGACTTTCCTAGAATTCATCAATGGTTGAGATCGATTTCAATCAGCGGTCAGGATTAAAGGTGAAGTTCAGTCATAAAGGGAGATTATCAAATTAATGGGAGTTAACAGATTTAATTTGAGTAAAATAAGGAGTTAACTGATTCAGTTTGAGTAGAAAATGGAGTTAACTAATTTAACTCATTTTTGATCAATAGTGAATTGAAAATTTCTCTTTTTGAACTAAAGACATATTTTTTTGAGATATTTAATTTAATAATATGAAATATGCTCTCATAATTACTTTTTTCATTTAATTAAATAATCTTTAATTAATTAGAGACACTTTTCTTATTTAATTAAATAACTTTATTTAATTAATTAGGAATGGCTTCTCATTTAATTAAATAACTTTGTTTAATTAATTAGAAGTAAGTACTCCATTTAATTAAATAATTTCGTTTAATTATTTCAAGATTCTTTTCGAAACTAGTCAACTCATGTCAACCGTGGTTAAATCTGATCAACTTTTGGTCAATCTTGATCTTTGCGTATGTGAATATGAGCAAATGTGAGTATAAATTCTAGCAGCAATTCGATGCAAATTCTCATTCAACCTTTCAAAATGAAGAGATGAGGCTCTCTTAAATAGACTTTCCTGGAATTCATCAATGGTTGAAATCGATTTCAATCAACGGTCAGGATTAAAGGTGAAGTTCAATCATAAAGGGAGATTTCTAAATTAAAGGGAGTTAACAGATTTAAATTGAGTAAAATAAAGAGTTAACTGATTCAATTTGAGTAGAAAAAGGAGTTAACTAATTTAACTCATTTTTTTATCAATAGTGAACTTAAAATTTTGCTTTTTGAACTGAAGAGAGATTTTGTTGAGATATTTAATTTAATAAAATGAGATATGCTCTCATAATTACTTTTTCTATTTAATTAAATAATCTTTAATTAATTAGAGACACTTTTCTTATTTAATTAAATAACTTCATTTAATTAATTAGGAATGGCTTCTCATTTAATTAAATAACTTTGTTTAATTAATTAGAAGTAAGTACTTCATTTAATTAAATAATTTTATTTAATTATTTCAAAATTCTTTTCGAAACTAGTCAACTCAAGTCAACCGTGATTAAATTTGGTCAACTTTTGGTCAAACTTGATCTTTGCGTATGTGAATATCAGCAAATGTGAGTATGAATTCCAGCAACAATTCGATGCAAATTCTCATTCAACCTTTCAAAATGAAGAGATGAGGGTCTCTTAAATAGACTTTCTTTGAATTCATCAACGGTTGAGATCGATTTCAATCAACGGTCAGGATTAAAGGTGAAATTCATTCATAAAGGGAGATTTCCAAATTAAAGGGAGTTAACAGATTTAATTTGAGTAAAATAAGAAGTTCACTGAATCAATTTGAGTAGAAAAAGGAGTTAACTGATTTAACTCATTTTTTATCAATAGTGAACTAAAAATTTCCCTTTTTGAACTGAAGAGAGATTTTGTTGAGATATTTAATTTAATAAAATGAGATATGCCCTCATAATTACATTTTGTATTTAATTAAATAATCTTTAATTAATTAGAGACACTTTTCTTATTTAATTAAATAACTTCATTTATTTAATTAGGAATGGCTTCTCATTTAATTAAATAACTTCTTTTGATTAATTAGAAGTAAGTACTCCATTTAATTAAATAATTTTATTTAATTATTTCAAAATTCTTTTCGAAGCTAGTCAACTCAAGTCAACTATGGTTAAATCTAGTCAACTTTTGGTCAAGCTTGATCTTTGCATATGTGAATATGAGCAAATGTTAGTATGAATTGGGATTTTATTGTTTCCATGGCAGGGCCTGGGATTTCTTCTCCGTTGGTGAGAACAGATGGTTCTTCTCCAACTATGCATGTAATGCGATCTGAATCATTTTATTCAGGGGAGAGCTCCAAGCTGAAAAAAGTTAATGGTTGTTTTCTACGTATTCATGATCGCCCTGTTCTGGTTATTCCTCCAACGACTGTAATGGAGGACATTGATTATTGTACCAAGCATGCTTTGATATGCAAATTTCTTGGATTTTGGATTTCCCTATCCGCTCTTGAGGCATGGATCTACCACTCATGGCAAGTTGAAGGCGATATAGAGATTATGTTGGCAGGGAATAGTTATTTTTTTGTTGTATTCTCTTGCATGTTTGATCGGGATTGTGTTTTTGAATGAGGCCCTTATTTGTACAACCATGCGGGGTTATTTGTCAAACCTTGGCATTCAGGTTTTAATTCTGCTGAGGATCTCCCTTCAATAGTGCCAGTTTGGGTTCGCTTGCCTCGTCTTCCCTTGGAATTTTGGTGTGAAGACATCCTTCGACAAATTGCTGCTTTGTTGGGGAAGCCGACTGTGATCACACATCAGTCCCTCGATAAAAAGGTTATTTCTTATGCTAGAATTTGTGTTGAAATTAATTTGAATAACCCATTACCAGATTCTTTGGAAATTTGTATGGGAGATTTTTCTTGGGTGCAGCAGTTAGATTATGAATCTCTCCCTTCCCATTGCCGGATTTGTCATGAGTATGGTCATTTATAGTGTTAGTGCCCCCGTAACTCAAGTTTCAAAGGAGTGGATGGTTCTACAGCTAGCAATACTAGTGGTTTTGTTGCTGGCAGACAAATTTTGGATGGATTATTATCTCAGAAGAACAAGGTGGTTTTGTTGCTGGCAGACAAATTTTGGATGGGGTGGTTATTGCTACTGAGGCTATTCACTCTATGGCTACTTCAAGGGAGAGAGCCATGTTTGTTAAGCTGGATATGGCTAAGGCCTACAATAGAGTTAAATGGAGCTTCCTAAGGAGTATTCTTCTTTCTTTTGGATTTAGCTCTGACTAGGTGAGTTGGATTATGAGTTGTGTTACTTCTGCCTCTTTTTCTGTTCTTATTAATGGTCAACCTTCTCAACTATTTGGTGCTCCTAGAGGCCTCCTCCAGGGTGACCCTCTCTTCCCATATCTATTCATCATCATGGCTGAAGGCTTGGGTAGATTCATTAAGCATGAGGTGTCCCAGAATTCTATTCAAGGCTGGCGGTGGGGTAATGGCTTACCTTCTCTTTCCCATCTTCAATTTGTCGATGATTCTACTCCTGTTGGTCTTGCTAGGATCAAGGAAGCTGAAGCTTTTTGACATGCTTTGGACATTTATTTGGCAGCTTCAGGCCAGAAAGTTAATGAGCACAAATCTTCCATTTACTTTTTTAACACTCTTGATTCTATTCGGCACATGATTGTTGGTATCCTACGGTTTCAGATAGGATCACTTCCTTTGACTTATCTTGGCATCCCTATTGCTATTTCCAGGCAACCACATCTCTTTTGGCAAAATTTGATTACCAAGCTTAAGGATAAGGTAAATCATTGGACTCATAGATGGCTTTCTACTGCTGCCCGAGTTACTCTTCTTCAAACTGTTATCCAAGCTCTTCCTACTTATCGAAGCATGGTTCACGCTGCACCTATTTACTTTCTCAAGGAGTTTGATGCTCTTTCTCAACAATTCTTTTGGAGTGGTAATTTGCGTAGTACTAAAGTGAGCTTGGTTAATTGGGTAACTGTTTGTAGGCCTAAAAAGGAGGGTGGTCTTGGTCTTCGATCTACTCTATTGAGTAGTCAAGCTTTGGCTGCTAAACTTTATTGGCAATGGTACTCTGGACAACATCAACATTGGCCTCGTATTATCACTCATAAATATTTTCATGGTGTTGATCCTTGCTCTATTTATGCACTTCCTCTTGAAGGTCGTGGCTCAATGGTTTGGCATACTTTCAAGACAGGTGCGATGTTGGTAAAGAGGGGTCTGTTTTTGATATGTAAAGGAGGTTCTAACACTTTGTTTTGGTTTGATTCTTGGGATGGATTCCCTTCCATGCCCTCATCTTCAGCCTCTTTGTGACTCTTTTCTTGCCACTAGATGGGATAAAGTGGCTCATTACAGGACTCCTTATCAATTGGGACCTATTGTTGGTTACAGATGGAAGCATTCTTCTGATTGGCCTCCAGGAGGTACAGACATGGATTGTCAGCAGCTTTCTCAAATTTTTGCCTCTAGAGAGTGTTCTTCTTTGCTTGGTCTAGATGTTTTGGCTTGGGGCGGTACCTTTTCTAGTAAATATCATGTCTCTGCTGGGTATCAGGAGATAACTAGACAATTATTTGGGGATGCTGAGGTCTGTAAGGTCCCTCCTTGCATGTACTTGTTAAATATGAATTTGTCTATTAAATATGTTGTAGGAGATTAGAATGGATATGGAGTAATGTTGTATGTTTTAGATTTCCTAATGAAAATTAAGATCAACAGATACATCCATGCTTTAATACTTAAAGACTGGAGAACTACTATGTTATCTTGACTGTTTAAACATTAATTTGCACTAACAATAGTACAAGGTGTCTAACTTAATGATGATGTTATTGATTGTGTTACCTCAATGATTAGGATTTTATGCATTTAGATAATTCAATATTTGTTGTTGGTGATGTTATGATGTTTAGGTATATGCATGCCTAACAATGATTATTCTCGTACTTAATCTAAATTAATGAATAAGTTATATGGCATATTGATTATGTAATTACTGATGATTAAATGTGAGTAGAAATGAATTAAATAGTTAATTAATTGAAGCATTATGTTCTGAGTTCGCCCTGATCCATCGTAGCATAGTGATACATTACTATTATTTGGATACTCATGACTCGAGATGTCGAGACATTATCTAATGCTTGAACATATTTTATTATTCCATGCTGTGTGATGTTACTTCTAGATATTTGATGTTCATCATTTAAGGTTTTAGGTATATGTATGTAGATGAATTAAGTAAAATGTAGGATTAACACATTGATTTTTGGAATCTTTATGATTAAAGATATAAGTAGGATGAAAGAAACCCTGATTGATGTATGTTTCAATTTATGTGAATTTATGATACGTATATATACATATGTACATGTGATTTTTGGGACTACTGATGTGTGCAATAAGTGTACAGATATTTTAGCTGAGGAAACCGACCGAAGAACATAACTGATCTCTATGTTAATTTTGTAAACCCTGTTGTTCCTAATTCAAGTATTTTAATTGTGAGATGTATGTATGTATCTTTCTATGATTGGTAAATGTTAATGTTCGTAACTGTGTTCTTATAGTGTCACTTGACACTCGTGAATTGTTTATGTTCTTCAGCGTGCTAGTTAGGGTTAGCTATGTAGCCTTTGGACCTAAGTCGATTTAAGTTAGTGTTAGTTTTTTAATTGAGTTCTTAATCGAGTTTAGTCACCTTAATCCAGATTAGTGCTTAATTTGTTTTTTTAAAAGTTATTAGTTGGTCCTAATTTTTTTCCTAGTTTTTGTTTGGTTCCTAACCTTTTCCTAAGACTTTAAAACATGAAATAATTATGCCCAAGGGGTATGGGTATGGGTTGGGGGTCTTTTCCAACCCCTAAGCCCCTTTTGTTGACTTTTGAGATCACTCAAAAAGTCTCATTTTACCTTTGTGCGAAAATTGCAAGTGTTTACCATGAGTTGCCTTACCTCACCTCCACTTAGTGTTTAACCATAGTGTGGGTTGAGTTAGGAGCTTCTAGATTTGTAGGTGGGTGGGAGAAGTTATTGTTTTTGGTTGGTGGTTGAGTTTGAGGCTTATTTAGAGGCCCTCCTTGGACTAGTGGAGGGGTTTACCCAATCTCTACATTTAGAGAGGAGTCTTGGAAGATTGAAGCAAGGAAGGGAAAAGCTCTACTCAAACTTGTTCATTGCCATTACCACTTTGTGAAGGTAGGAATTCTCATCTCCCTTGTTTAGATTTTCATGTTTGTTTCATGCTTATGCTACCTTGTTGTTGTTTGAATGTTTGTATGTTTGTGGGTATGTTGGAAAGATTTGAAAACCATGTTTTTGAATGATTTCTTTTCTTGTTTCTATTTGAATTTTGAAGTTTTATTATATGGGTGTTTTGGTATTACTCACCCTTGGAGAGGGCAGAAGTGGCCAATTTCGGGAAAGGGCATTTTAGTTGGACTCCAATAGTGTAGAGTCTCTTCTTAGGATGAGAAGAGGGAGAGAGGGTAGGGTGTTATGGCCCCCTACCTGTCAGCACAAACCTCATATGAGTATGGCATGTTAAAATGGAAGAACGGAAGTTCTTGGTTTATAGCCCCGATTGGGCATCTATTTTGGTGTTGTGCTTGACTTCTCCTGTTGGAAAAAAAATCCACCTTTCCCTAGTTTTGATTCATTGTGAATCCTATTGTGAAAACTGTGTATGAATACACATGTTTAATTTGTCTCTTAATCATGCTTGTTGATACCTGATCAGATTTTGTTCTCTCCATAGTTCTTAGGAATGTGTTGTAGAAATTGATATGGAACCCTTGTTAAGGGCCATGATGGAATTGTATATTGATTTTTGAAATTCAAGTACATTCAGGATTGGAATCCTGTGTAGAAATGTATTTTAAACTTCTGTTGAAGTGGCAACGAAGCCGAGCTTTCTTACTGGTTCTTTCTCGGCGGAGCCTTTGAACCAGGTAGTTTAATAGAAAAATGAGATTGAGTAAATATGCTTGCATTGAGTCTTATAGCTTTGTCTTCAGTTTTGCATATGTAATTTAAAAATTAGATGTGATGGTGTTACCTTACTGAATATTTTTGTTATGATTGGTAATCACAATCATTTAATTAGATTAATCAGATAATATGTTGATATATATACTTAGCTATGCATTTTTAAGTTTAAATTATGTTAAGAAAAATTGCATTCGAATTGTGTTTAAATTTTATAATCATACATGTGCGTGAGGAAGTTAAGTGAATTTACTTGAATACTTGTTTATTACATCTAATCCTTTTATCACTTTTAAATATTAAAACATAACTTGTTGGCATTTTTGGGCATGACATTTTGGTATCAGAGCACTCGGTTTCATGACACTTGGGCAATAATGGGTCCATGTTAAGTGTGGACATTCAAATTTTACTATACGAAGCAGAGATTTCCCCTTGAAAAAATTTAATAAGCAAATGTATTCCTCCTAAATTGCGACACTGATAATTAAACTAAGTTAAGAAAATTTGATGTTACGATTGGTATTAATTTGTACTCTCATGTTTATCAGGAAGCATAACACTCTTATTTTAATACTCAAGCATTACATTAAACCCCTCCTTGTTATAAACCAAAATTAGAACTATATATATATATATATATATATATATATATATATATATACTTCCCTTGCCATGAAAATATATTTTGCATTGAAAAAATTAACACTTATAAAAATAAAAATAAAGGGGTTTGAAAAAAAATTCGTTCATCTTTGAAGAAAATAGTTCTGCCTTTTGTATGGGGAAAGGATTAATCCCCTCTCTTGAATAGAGAATCCTAAAAGTTTCTCTAAATATCTCTTTAGATATAATAGATATTTCAAAATTAAAAAGAAAAAAAAAAAGAAAAAAGAAAAAACTATATATATATATATATATATATATATATATATATATATATATATATATATATATATATATATATATATATATATATATATATATATATATATATATATATATATATATATATATATATATAAACAAATATTCTAATATCTATCCTAAATATCCTAAGTTCTACCTAACAAACTTTAATCAATTACTACCCTCTATCCTAAATCTGCACCTACACCCCCCTTTTTACACTCATCTCCATGTTTTTGAGCACATGGAAAATCCTCATATCTCTGCTCATTAATACACCCCTTGGACGCCAAGTTGGACTTTGGAGGGAAGGGGAGTAAAGGTTTTCAAAAAAGTAATAAATGTCTTAAATGCTCAAACCTTGGCCACCTTGAAAAGACAACGCCCTTCCTAATGTTTTCCTTGGTAGGCGCCCAAGGCAGGAGAAGAAGTCAACGCATGGGCTACTTGGGCAGTGTGCAAACAAAACTTGGTTGTCCACAATGAGCATGTTGAATAGCTAGAGAAAATATTTTTTAAAATTTTTGAAGGCAATAGTAATGTTGAGAATGATTTCCAATGCATATGCACGTGAGCAATCAAATGGAGTGGCATTTGGAAAGCCAAAAGCATTTCATGTTTCCCATGCCTCTCAGGGAAACTTCAACAACCTCCTTGACCTATGAGTAATACATAAGATATATTTGTGTATTATTTTAATCATTAGCATTGTTAGACACATGAGAAACACAAGGCTGAAAATTCAAGGCTGGGACTTGGCAGTTTCAGTAAAATAGCAGCGATCATGAGTAGTAAACATTAAGCATTAAACATTCAACTTGTAAAAAAAATAAAAAAATAAAAAAACCTAGGAGATTGGATATTTGGATTTCCAATTTGAAGGGAGAGCAGAGTTTGGTGGAAATAATTCCAGAAAAAAAATCATTAAATTTGTGGGATGATGAGTTTGTGCAATCTATGGAAGCACCATACTATCTATGGGGATATGAATAACATGAGTGTGTTGACACACTGGTTAAACAAGTCAAAAAATCCCGTCGAAAGAGATGCACATCAGTGGAGAAAGAGATGGTGATCTAATCCATTGCCTTCAAATAGTTGATGCATTGCAATGTCTGGGAATACATCGATATTTTTAGGCTGAAATAAAAGTGGCTCTTGATTTCGTTTACGGCTGTTGGGACACAAGTGTGAGGATAGAATCTTGATTATCTAACTTCTAAGAATCAATTATTTTGTTCCTGGGTTAATATACTCTTCATTTCTGAATACTTTCTTTATGATTACAGTAGTATCACATTTTTTTTTTGGTTGCAAAATTTAATTGGTTTCATAATCTGATGTCTTAAATACTTTTAGAGTTTTGATTACTGGAACTTTAACATGTGATGACCCAATAGACCAATTTTGATTCATTGATTTTGTGATTGAACAAATGCATTCAAATGCTTACAAGAATGGAATTTATGAAGAAAAAAAAAAAAAAAAAAATCTAATGGGAAGAACTGTACCTAGTCAGAAAGGTCACGGAAGAAACAAAGGTTGTACATCATCTTTTCATAGTCATGTTTCTTACCAAGTTTAACATAATCGTTTGGTTTTTATAATGTTTTAGTAAGCTAATGACCTCAAGTATTCCCATTCCATTCCATATGAATTTGGATCTGAATTAAAATGTTGATTTTTTTTTAGCTGATTAAACTGACGTATCTAATTGCACTCATACGTATTTGAATTAAAATTTTGCACTCATGGAATGTATCTTGATTTTTTTAGCTGATTAAACCGATGTATATGTTTGCACTCATACTTCTAGATATTTGATGTTACTTATAGATATTTGATTTTTTATAGCTAATTAAACCGACGTAGCTGATTGCACTAATACGTAAATGAATTAAAATTTTGTTTTAACAAGGACTTTAACCCTTCATTCCTCCCTTTATGCATATCTACCCAGCCATGAATCGCTGGCCTTGGGACACGTACAACCCTTCTCACTTGGCCATGCGCTTGGTTGGTGGAGTGGGGGAACGACATCAATTTTGATGGGATGGGCCACCCTGACCCCTTTCCCATCCTCCCCGTGCTTCCCTTACGCATCCCTCGGACAACGTGGAGATCAATCGCCCACATGAGTACGGTGGGTAGTCAGGATGAGGGTAGGTTAGGCTAGCGATGTAGGATGGGAGTCGTATATGGGAGTAGGGATAGGTTTGGGGTTAGTAAGAAGTGATTCGAAATTAGTTAGTTTCTCATTTGTTTAATATTTTAGTTAAAGTTTTATTTGTAGTTTTAGTTTTTAGTTAGTATTAGTTTTAAGTAATTTTCTTATGTTTTTATTTTATTTTTATTTTTTAAAGTGTTAGTAAATTTAATTAATAGAACTTAGTTAGTATTAGTATTTAGTTTATGTTAGAATTTATATTGGTTAAATGTAGTTTAGTGTTAGTTTTTTTTTTTTATAAAGTTTAATTTAATTTTATTGTTTTTGTAATTGTTATATAGTTAGTAAAGTTTAGTTAGTAGGAGCTTGGGTGCTAAGTATTCTAGTTAGTAGATAATAATTATGTGTTCAAATTTAGTATATTTTAAATGTTATATAGTTAGTGTTACTTTATTTTAATAAATTTTAAATTAGAAATAGAATATGTATGTATAGTTTGATGTTAGAGGGTGGAAAGTTAGGTTAGTTTTATCACTTGTATAAATTTGTAGTTTAAACTATGTTACTTAATTTATATAATTTTAAAATAATTAGATTAATTAAGTTAAACTTTAAGTGCTTGAATAAATGACTAAAATTCAAATTAGTATGTGATAATGTAGACTAGGTGTGTGTTACAATATGATAGACATTAAATAATGTAATTGTAATATAAAAGAAAATTGTCTAAGAATATTCAGATTGAAAGGTTAGAAAGGTAAATTGTTAGAATGATAAGGTAAGTTATTTTGAAGATATGTTAATTTATAATTTTTGTTTTATAAGTTTATATTTGGAGTTTTGCATTATAATTAGTGTTAATAAGAATAATATTCTATTTCAAATATTGAAATTCTTGGACCAGTTATAACCCTACTATATAAAGTAAGTAAAGACGCGATGAGGTCATCAACCTTACACAAACTAAAGGTTCAGGTATCAGAGTTAAGCAATAAGTGGATTTTAAGCCACGAGGTATGATAAGACCAATAATGATGACCTATATCATTAGCAAGGAGATTTTTGTAAGAATGAATGAGTAAACATTGGCAACATCCTAATAATGATTCTATAACTATCTAGTTACAACCTAAGGATGAAATCATAAGTCATCCATGACTAGGAGACATGGAATATGGAATTATAGATAAGAACAATACCATTTAGTACATTATTGGATGATAATTAGAACTTGTGTAAATGTTGGAATAACACGGACAGTGATGTTTATGTGTATACAAGATCCCTACAATGTATTGAGGAGACCTAAGATTCCTCATTTTCCTCAGTGACCCTAGTATGGCCGCATTATGTTAGTAACATTGTAAATTTTGTAAGTAATTGGATTTATTTCCTTATATGTCTGATTTCATATTTGAGTATTTTAATGTTGGGTATGTGCAGGATCGTGGTGTGCCAAAAAGTGGCGATGTGAAAAAAAAAGAGTTTGAAGACACCTAAAAGTGCTTCAAAATCCGCTCTGACTTTTTTTTACCTATCCAGGAACCAAACCTGGAAGGTTAAGCCGAGCCTTATCGGATATCCGATTTTAAATCCAATATCCGACTAATAATTAAAATCATATAATAGTATGATATATTATTTAATATTATTATTATAATAATTATTATACTATAATATAATATTATTATTATTATTATATTATAATCGTATAATATTATACTATAATAATAATATTATAATAACATATTA
Organism: Cupressus sempervirens; assembly: GCA_028749045.1. NCBI lineage: Eukaryota > Viridiplantae > Streptophyta > Pinopsida > Cupressales > Cupressaceae > Cupressus > Cupressus sempervirens. The sequence continues at coordinate 117,510,333 of CM053783.1, forward strand.
TATTATAATAATATAATATAATATTTCATATATTATAATATATAGTAATGTAATATAATATATATATAATATAATATAATAATAAAAAGTAATATCTTATAATATAATATATAATAAAAAAGTATAATATATTATAAATTATAATAATATAGTATAATAATAATATTTAATATTATAATATATAGTAAATTAATATAATAAATATAAAATATAATATAAAAATATATGAAATGTAATATATATGTTATATTATATATATTATAATATCGGATATCTAATACTTGTGCATGGATTAAACACAAAATCACAGACCCGTGGCCCTTATTTTCACGTGAATTTGGGCCAGTCAGATCAGATATCAGATAATAAATCAGATATCAGATAGAAAATCGGATATCAGATATCAGGTATGTTTCCCCCCCCCCCACTGACTCATTTTTAACCTAAATTTAATAGATTTTAACAAGATTTTGTTTGTTTTAGTTGAATCTAGGGTTTTTTTGACAAAAATGGTTAAAATTTAGATTTTTTTTTAATATATATTACGTTTTGCAATTCAATAGGAATGGCTAATCAAAATGATGACACTAAGGCAGGGAATAATATTCCTCGCAACCCACCACCAAACGATCCAGTATCCCCACAAAACCGTCCACCAAATGATCCTCTACCTCCTCAAAACCCTCCTCGAATCGAGGATTTGATAAATGAAAATCTCACTGAGTTGAGAGGTTTGCATAGAACATACAATAATGTACCTGCACTGGCTCCTATGTTATCCACGTTAAACACCATAGTGGATAACATTGAAACTCTTACAAACCAAAAAAATGCCGCTCTTCGTTGGCATGATGAAATGCACAAGATGTTTGATGATGGTTTGGATTATGATGAGGTCGTGGCCCTCAACATAACCAAAGACGATTTGGCAAGCCTTTATGCTAACCCAAAAACGGGTATACCAGTTGACCCAAAAAAAACCAAACTATCGATTAAATGGTGCACAAATGACGCCATACGTGCAAATTTTTGGGACCGTTGGTGGATGGTCTTTGATAGCCCTCCACATGGAAATTTAGACATACCATTTTATTTCCTTAAAAAATTATATGCAGAATTTGTGTTGAAACTTAAAGTGAACTATTGGAGCATGAAGCCCAACATGGGCTTAGGACTAGGAGCTCCTTAGGATAGACCCTCTTCCCAGCAGAAGAAACTTGGAACTTCCCCCCCCCCCCCCCTGATATCTCCCCCCCTCCTCGAGTGCAGCATCCAGATATTATGGTAGAGGCTAGCTCTCAGACCATCAGAGCCATTCATAGGCTGAGTAGCCTAATGATATCTCAGGCTAGGTCAGTCTTGCCTCCTTGTGTTAATGATGTTGGTGCCAGTTCATCATCGGCTAGCTCATCACACGTTTGTGTGCCTCAAACTTGCATTACATGCAAGAATATTTTCCTGGGTCCCATAGGTGATCTTCCTGAGTATCATTTTGTATTAAACAAGGATACACCAGACGCACGTGCAGAGGCTACAGACCCTGATGCGAGAGAGGAGGGGAATGTAAAGGCATGGACTCCTTCGGTGTCGGTACGTGTATACATTTTTTTGTTATGACATATGTGATTTAAAGTTAATTTTTATAATAGAGTAGTTTTAATTTTTAAGCCATACTGACTTTTACATGTATGTGATCTTCATTCATGTTTAGTTGATGACCGAGGAGGAGCTCAGACAGATAGATGATGCTAAACTCTCGGCCATTTCATTTGTCCTTGAGACATCTACGGTACATTATGTTGTGTTTGCATTTCTTTTTTCTATTTGATATTGTAGCATATATGGTTGCTAATCTTTCTTTTATCTTGTAGATACCACCTGCCCTGGGGGGACAAAGTGCGGGGGGTGAGCCAACATGCATTGACAAAGGAAAGGTAATTAGATGTTTTCTAATTGATTAAATATTGATGCATTCTTGTAAAATGTTTGTGGTAATCTCATTTAATTACATTATTTATTGTATATAGGGTGTGGCTACTGGCGATGAGCCTATACAGATTCGGCATCCTAGATCATCAGGGATTTTCATTCGCACAGAGAGCCCCATTGTATGTATAAGTATCATTTATTTTTTATTTTTTTAATTGATGCAGAGGAAAGTACTTTCCCTCCAAAACTAATATGACCGTTTGAATTTGAAATTCAAATTTCAAACTATAGTTTTTATGCATTCCCTAACTTTCTAAACTATTCCATTGACTCAAAATTGGTCATATGGATTTATTAAATGCAACTAAGTAAATTTCCGAAAAATTGAAGTTTTTATTATTTTTTCTCCAAACCACCGTACACTCTGATCTCCCCCTTTCAACTGAGATCACATATGACATATATAAAGGTCTACATGACCGTTGGAACAACCATATAGGCATTCTCAACCATAAAACAAACAAACAACCACTTTTTGCTAATACTGTTTATACTCTAAATACCCTATTCTAAGGCCTTTTGGTCCCATGGAGTCACTTGGTTTATAACCACACCAAAATGCTTGTGGGCCTTACATGTGCCTTTATTACAAAACATAGACCAACTTGTAAAATATGGACCAAACCTTTATTCCAACTTCCTAATCTACTTGAATCCTCACTTTCATTGAGTGGCAAGCTGTTCGGCAACAGAGATACTTGTTACCCCCTGCTACATAGGTTAGGTGCCCTGCACCACCTTTCCTCTCTCTCATTCTGAACACTAGTCCACCAAGTGAGTGATGTTCCTCTCAGTCTTGTTGTTGCTACTTTTATCTTCTTATCTGCCTCTATGTCTTCAAGATCAAAGTAGTTCTCAAGGGCCTCTATCCACCCTAGCACTTCTTCACTATCCATTTTACCCTGGTATATTGGAAAATCAATATGGTTCTTCCCACCATTACCTTGTACTGCCTTAATGATTCTCATAAATCTCCTTTCTTCAGGATCATCTGTTGTCTCATGCTCTTGCCTTGCATTACCAACCTTTTCTTCTTCATGGTTCTCTCCATGATTTATTCCTCTAACCTCTTCTCCTCTACGTTCTTGCCTTTCCTTTTCTAAGGATTCTATCCTTGCAATAAGCTTCAGCCTCACTCTTCTCATCTGTCTTTCTTCCCTCACTCTAGATGCTTCAAGTTCTCTCCTCTCTCTTTTCTCTTTTGCCAACTCTTCTCTCAATTCTTCAAGTTCTCTAGCCATTTGATTTTTAGGAGGCATTTTCACAAAAAGTTTTCTTCCTTCCCAAGGGCCATCTCACTGATTCTCTTTCTTTCCTCACCAAGAAATCTCTGGACACCACTTATGTACCTTTCAACTCTGGGACACACAAGGAGGAATTAGACACACCAAGGCTTCAACAAAGGGACCAACACACTAAGGATTTTCAAGATTATAGGTCTTGGTCACACTCCTAAACACCCAAACTTCAAAACCCTCCTTAAAATGGCTTAAATACCAGGTCCTGCTTGTTCAAACCCCAAAACTCAATTCTAGAACGTTTTGACTTGTCTAATGACAAGATATGATCATGACAACCTACATGAACCTATCAAATGACACATCTACCATATGAAATCCTAAAATCCTATCTCATGCCCAATTACAAATTTCTTCCACATATGAGTCCAACATTATAACTTTGTATGCTTCCATGAGCCATAATTGTTGCAAGGATTGCCCAATTGACTTCAAGAGATGTTCCATGACCTCTGTAATGCCTTGGATCTTCAATGTTCCCCTGATGAGCATGGGATGCTCTTGCATCACTTATCTTCATAAATAAATTCAAAACTAATTTCCATGATATTAACAACTACTATTTTCTATCTCATAGGAGACTCCTAGTGCACATGAGGTTTGACAGGACAGTTATGTAGATTTGATGACGCAGCCACTCACTCCTAAGGAGGAGCCTACAATAGTAAGTTGTAGTTTGAATTCATGATTAAATATGTTATAAATTTAGCATGCTATGAATTATAATGTTATAGTGTAAATTGTAGATTCATCTGACAAAGGTATTTGAACATATACAGCCCACAATCACAGAGGTACCAGCATTGCCGAGGGCATACGAGAGGACTCCTGACCGACGCAGGAGGTCGACGAGAGAGGTATTTATTATGAAATTTTAATAGTATTAATCTCCAATACGGAAAAGATCATTATGCATTTGAGTAATTCAATGTTAGATACGTAGAATCATATAAATTTAGTAGTCTAACTTTGGGGTTTCCTTTTTTGTTTATGTAGGAGGCATCCGATCCACCTAGTGTAGCGAAGAGGCTGTATTTTGATCATCCACCAGCACCCTAGGATAGTATAGTTTTCGTAGGATGCATATGAGACATTTTGAGACGGCATATGCCACATTCTATATAGAAACATTGATATTATACACATTCTGATGGCAGGATCAGCCACATTTTGTATATGGATCTATGTATTTTGATATATATATATTTGAGTACTTTGTCTATGGATACATGATCCATATTACCCATTTGAATATGTCCCTAGGGGTCCTAGGACCCCTAGAGACATATATCATCGTTTAATGGCTCAAAGAGGGTCATAGGTCACCCTATGACCCCCTTTGACCCATATGTAAGATTCGAATATGTCCCTAGGGGTCCTAGGACCCCTAGAAACATATGTCGTCATTTAAAGGGTCAAAGAGGGTCATAGGTTACCCTATGACCCCATTTGACCCATATTACCCATTCGAATATGTCCCTAGGGGTCCTAGGACATCTAGGGACATATGTCGTCGTTTAATGCATCAAAGGGGGTCATAGGTCACCCTATGACCCCCTTTGACTCATATGAACGATTCAAATATGTCCCTAGGGGTCCTAGGACCCCTAGGGACATATGTTGTCATTTAATGGGTCAAAGGGGGTCATAGGTCACCCTATGACCCCCTTTGATCCATATGAACGATTGGACTATGTCCCTAGGGTCCTAGGACCCCTAGGGACATATGTCATCATTTAATGGGTCAAAGAGGGTCATAGGTCACCCTATGATACCATTTGACCCATATTACACATTCGAATATGTCCCTTAGGGTCCGAGGACCTCTAGGGACATATGTCGTCGTTTAATGGGTCAAAGACGGTCATAGGTCACCCTATGACCCCCTTTGACCCATATTACCCATTCGAATATGTCCCTAGGGGTCCTAGGACCCCTAGAGACATATATCGTCGTTTAATACGTCAAGATGGTCATAGGTCACCCTATAAACCCCTTTGACCCATATGAACGATTCGAATATGTCCCTAGGGGTCCTAGGACCCCTAAAGACATATGTCATCATTTAATGGGTCAAAGAGGGTCATAGGGTAACCTATGACCCCATTTGACCCATATTACCCATTCGAATATGTCCCTAGAGGTCCTATGACCCTTAGGGACATATGCCATCGTTTAATGGGTCAAAAAGGGTCATAGGTCACCCTATGACCCCCTTTGACCCATATTACCCATTCGAATATGTCCCTAGGGGTTCGAGGACCCCTAGAGACATATATCATCATTTAATAGGTCAAGAGGGTCATAGGGTGACCTATGACCCCCTTTGACCCATATGAACGATTCGAATATGTCCCTAGGGGTCCTAGGACCCCTAGAGAAATATGTCATTGTTTAATGGGTCAAAGAGGGTCATAGGTTACCCTATGACCCCATTTGACCCATATTACCCATTTGAATATGTCCCTAGGGGTCCTAGGACCCCTAGGGACATATGTCGTCGTTTAATGGGTCAAAGGGGGTCATAGGTCACCCTATGACCCCCTTTGACTCATATGAATGATTCAAATATGTCCCTAGGGGTCCTAGGACCCCTAGGGACATATGTCGTCATTTAATGGGTCAAAGAGGGTCATAGATCACCCTATGACCCCCTTTGACCCATATGAACCATTCGAATATGTCCCTAGGGTCCTAGGACCCCTAGGGACATATGTCATCGTTTAATGGGTCAAAGGCTATGACCCCCTTTGACTCATGTGAACGATTCAAATATGTCCCTAGGGGTCTTAGGACCCCTAGGGACATATGTCATTGTTTAATGGATCAAAGGGGGTCATAGGTCACCTTATGACCCCCTTTGACCCATATGAACCATTCGAATATGTCCCTAGCGTCCTAGGACCCCTAGGGACATATGTCTTCATTTAATGGGTCAAAGAGGGTCATAGGTCACCCTATGATCCACTTTGACCCATATTACCCATTCGAATACGTCCCTAGGGGTCCTAGGACCCCTAGGGACATATGTCGTTGTTTAATGGGTCAAAGAGGGTCATAGGTCACCCTATGACCCCCTTTGACCCATATTACCCATTCGAATATGTCCCTAGGGGTCCTAGGACCCCTAGAGACATATATCATCGTTTAATGGGTCAAGAGGGTCATAGGTCACCCTATGACCCCCTTTGACCCATATGAACGATTCGAATATGTCCCTAGGGGTCCTAGGACCCCTAGAGACATATGTCGTCATTTAATGGGTCAAAGAGGGTCATAGGGTAACCTATGACCCCATTTGACCCATATTATCCATTCGAATATGTCCCTATGGGTCCTAGGACCCCTAGCGACATATGTCGTCGTTTAATGGGTCAAAGGGGGTCATAGGTCACCCTACGACCCCTTTTGACTCATATGAACGATTCAAATATGTCCCTAGAGGTCCTAGGACCCCTAGAAAAATATGTCATCATTTAATGAGTCAAAGGGGGTCATTAGTCACCCTATGACCCCCTTTGACCCATATGAACGATTCAAATATGTCCCTAGGGTCCTAGGACCCCTACAAACATATGTCGTCGTTTAATGTGTCAAAGAGGGTCATAAGTCACCCTATGACACCATTTGAGCCATATTACCCATTCGAATATGTCCCTTGGGGTTCGAGGACACCTAGGGACATATGTCGCCGTTTAATGGGTCAAAGAGGGTCATAGGTCACCCTATGACCCCCTTTGACCCATATTACCCATTCGAATATATCTCTAGGGGTCTTAGGACCCCTAGAAACATATATCATCATTTAATGGGTCAAGAGGGTCATAGGTCACCCTATGACCCCCTTTGACGCATATGAACGATTCGAATATGTCCCTAGGGGTCCTAGGACCTCTAGAGACATATGTCATCATTTCATGGGTCAAAGAGGGTCATAGGTTACCCTATGACTTCATTTGACCCATATTACCCATTTGAATATGTCCCTAGGGGTCCTAGGACCCCTAGGGACATATGTCGTCGTTTAATGGGTCAAAGGAGGTCATAGGTCACCCTACGACCCCCTTTAACTCATATGAACGATTCAAATATGTCCCTAGGGGTCCTAGGACCCCTAGGGACATATGTTGTCATTTAATGAGTCAAAGGGGGTCATAGGTCACCCTATGACCCCCTTTGACCCATATGAACGATTCGAATATGTCCCTAGGGTCCTAGGACCCCTAGGGACATATGTCGTTGTTTAATGGGTCAAAGGGGGTCATAGGGACCCATAATACCCATTCGAATATGTCCCTAGGGGTCCTAGGACCCCTAGAGACATATGTCGTCATTTAATGGGTCAAAGGGGGTCATAGGTCACCCTATGACCCCCTTTGACCCATATGTACGATTTGAATATGTCCCTAGGGGTCCTAGGAACCCTATGGATACATGTCATCGTTTAATGGGTCAAAGAGGGTCATAGGTCACCCTATGACCCCCTTTGACCCATATGAACGACTCGAATATGGCACTAGGGGTCCGAGGACCCCTAGGGACATATATCATCGTTTAATGGGTCAAAGAGGGTCATAGGTCATCCTATGACCCTCTTTGACCCATATGAACGATTCGAATATGTCCCTAGGGGTCTGAGGACCACTAGGGACATATGTCGTCGTTTAATGGGTCAAAGAGGGTCATAGGTTACCCTATGACCCCATTTGACCCATATTATCCATTCGAATATGTCCCTAGGGGTCCTAGGACCCCTAGGGACATATGTCGTCGTTTAATGGGTCAAAGGGGGTCATAGGTCACCCTATGATCCCCTTTGACCCATATGAACAATTCGAATATGTCCTTGGGGGTCCAAGGACCCCTAGAGAAATATGTCATCGTTTAATAAGTCAGAGAGGCTCATAGGTCAACCTATGACCCCCTTTGACCCATATTACCTATTCGAATATGTCCCTAGGGGTCCTAGGAGCCCTAGAGACATATATAATCGTTTAATGGGTCAAAGAGGGTCATAGGTCACCCTATGACCCCCTTTGACCCACATGAATGATTGAAATATGTCCCTAGGGGTCCTAGGACCCCTAGGGACATATGTCGTCGTTTAATGGGTCAAAGAGGGTCATAGGTGACCCTATGACCCCCTTTGACCCATATTACTCATTCGAATATGTCCCTAAAGGTCCTTGGACCCCTAGGGACATATGTCATCGTTTAATGGGTCAAAGAGGGTCATAGGTCACCCTATGACCCCATTTGACCCATATTACCCATATGAATATGTCCCTTCAGGTCCGAGGACCCCTAGGGACATATGTCATCGTTTAATGGGTCAAAGAGGGTCATAGTTCACCCTAGACCTATGACCCCCTTTGACCCATAATACCCATTCGAATATGTCCCTAGGGGTCCTAAGACCCCTAGAGACATATGTCATCGTTTAATAAGTCAAAGAGGGTTATAGGTCACCCTATGACCCCCTTTGACCCATATTACCCATTCGAATATGTCCCTAGGGGTCCTAGGACCTCTAGCGACATATCTCGTTGTTTAATGGGTCATAGAGGGTCATAGGTCACCCTATGACCCCCTTTGACCCATATTACCCATTCGAATATGTCCTTAGGGGTCTTAGGACCCCTAGAGACATATATCATTGTTTAATGGGTCAAAGAGTGTCATAGGGTGCCCCATATGTACGATTCGAATATGTCCCTAGGGGTCCTAGGACCCTTAGAGACATATGTCATCATTTAAAGTGTCAAAGAGGGTCATAGGTTACCCTATGACCCCATTTGACCCATATTACCCATTCGAATATGTCCCTAGGGGTCTTAGGATCGCTAGGGACATATGTCGTCATTTAATGGGTCAAAGAGGGTCATAGGTCACCCTATGACCCCTTTTGACCCATATTACCCATTCGAATATGTCCCTAGGGTTCCTAGGACCCCTAGAGACATATATCGTCGTTTAATTCGTCAAAAGGGTCATAGGTCACCCTATGACCCCCTTTGACCCATATGAACGATTCAAATATGTCCTTAGGGGTTCTAGGACCCCTAGAGACATATGTCATCATTTAATGGGTCAGAGAGGGTCATAGGTTACACTATGACCCCATTTGACCCATATTACCCATTCGAATATGTTCCTAGGGGTCCTAGGACCCCTAAGAACATATGTCATCGTTTAATGGGTTAAAGGGGGTTGTAGGTCACCCTAGGACCCCCTTTGACTCATATGAACGATTCAAATATGTCCCTAGGGGTCCTAGGACCCCTAGGGACATATGTCATCGTTTAATGAGTCAAAGGGGGTCATAGGTCACCATATGACCCCCTTTGACCCATATGAACGATTCGAATGTCCCTAGGGTCCTAGGACCCCTAGGGACATATGTCGTCGTTTAATGGGTCAAAGAGGGTCATAGGTCACCCTATGACCCCCTTTGACCCATATTACCCATTCGAATATGTCCTTTGGGATTCGAGGACCCCTAGAGACATATGTCATCGTTTAATGGGTCAAAAAGGGTCATAGGTCACCCTATGACCCCCTTTGACCCATATTACCCATTCGAATATGTCCTTAGGGGTCCGAGGACCCCTAGAGACATATATCGTCGTTTAATTGGTCAAGAGGGTCATAGGTCACCCTATGACCCCCTTTGACCTATATGAACGATTCAAATATGTCCCTAGGGGTCCTAGGACCTCTAGAGACATATGTCATCGTTTAATGGGTCAAAGAGGGTCATAGGTTACCCTATGATCCCATTTGACGCATATTACCCATTCGAATATGTCCCTAAGACACCTAGGGACATATGTCATCGTTTAATGGGTCAAAAGGGGTCATAGGTCACCCTATGACCTCCTTTGACCCATATGAACAATTCGAATATGTCCCTAGGGTCCTAGGATCGCTAGGGACATATGTCATCGTTTAATGGGTCAAAGAGGGTCATAGGTCACCCTATGACCCCCTTTGACCCATATTACCCATTCAAATATGTCTCTTGGGGTCCAAGGACCCCTAGAGACATATGTCATTATTTAATGGGTCAAAAAGGGTCATAGGTCACCCTATGACCCCCTTTGACCCATAATACCCATTCGAATATGTCCCTAGGGGTCCTAGGACCCCTAGAGACATATGTCGTCGTTTAATGTGTCAAAGGGGGTCATAGATCACCCTATGACCCCCTTTGACCGATATGTACGATTCGAATATGTCTCTAGGGGTCCTAGGACCCCTAGGGACATATGTCATCGTTTAATGGGTCAAAGAGGCTCATAGGTCACCCTATGACCCCCTTTGACCCATATGAATGATTCGAATATGTTCCTAGGGGTCCGAGGACCCCTAGGGACATATGTCATCGTTTAATGGGTTAAAGAGGGTCATAGGTTACCCTATGACTCCATTTGACCCATATTACCCATTCGAATTGTTCATATGGGTCAAAGGGGGTCATAGGGTGACCTATGACACCCTTTGACCCATTAAACGATGACATATGTCCCTAGGGGTCCAAGGACCCCTAGAGAAATATGTGATCGTTTAATGAGTCAGAGAGGGTCATAGGTCACCCTATGACCCCCTTTGACCCATATTACCCATTTGAATATGTCCCTAGGGGTCCTAGGACCCCTAGAGACATATATCGTCGTTTAATGGGTCAAAGAGGGTCATAGGTCACCCTATGACCCCCTTTGACCCATATGAACGATTGGAATATGTCCTTAGGGGTCCTAGGACCCCTAGGGACATATGTCATCGTTTAATGTGTCAAAGAGGGTCATAGGTCACCCTATGACCCCCTTTGACCCATATTACCCATTCAAATATGTCCCTAGAGGTCCTAGGACCCCTAGGGACATATGTCGTTGTTTAATGGGTCAAAGGGGGTCATAGGTCACCCTATGACCCCCTTTGACCCATATGAATGATTCGACTATGTCCCTGGGGGTCCTAGGACCCCTAGGGACATATGTCATCATTTAATGGGTCAAAGGGGGTCATAGGTCACCCTATGACCCCCTTTGGCCCATATGACCCCTAGGGACATAGTCGAATGGTTCATATGGGCCAAAGGAGGTCATAGGGTGACCTATGACCCCCTTTGACCCATTAAATGATGACATATGTCCCTAGGGGTCCTAGGACCCCTAGGGACATATGTCATCGATTAATGGGTCAAAGAGGTGACCTATGACCCCTTTTGACCCATAATACCCATTCAAATATGTCCCTAGGGGTCCTAAGACCCCTAGAAACATATGTCGTCGTTTAATGGGTCAAAGGGGGTCATAGATCACCCTATGACCCCCTTTGACTGATATGAACGATTCGGCTATGTCCTTGGGGGTCCTAGGGACATATGTCGCCATTTAATGGGTCAAAGGGACCCCCTTTGACTCTTATATATTAATAATATACATATATATTAATAATATACATATCAATATAATAATATATATATATATATACATATACATATTACATTGTTATATTTAATGAAAATATTACGTTATTATATAAATATATTAATAACATACATATTAATATAATAATATTTATAGTATATATTATATTTAATAAAAATATTACGTTGTTATATAAATATTATATTATTATACATATTAATATATTAATATATAATACATATTACATTTAATGAAAATATTACGTTATTTTATATATTAATAACATACATATTAATATAATAATATATAATACATATTTTATATATATAAATTACGTTATTATATTTAGTAAAAATAATAATAATATATATTATATTTATAGATTGTAATAAGATTAACATAAGATATTATTATATATTACTAGATTATATCTTATATGTTTACATTATGTTATTATATATATATATATATATATATATAATATTAAAATATGCCTTTACATATTAATATAAGTGAAATAATTTAAAAATAAAAAAACTAGAATGTTTAAATCGAATTTCCCTCCAAAATTTGAAGATTTTTGGAATTTGACTACCGAGCCATATCGGATATCCAATGTCAAATCGGATATCCGATTTGAAATTGGATATCCGATATGGCTCGGTAGTCAAATTCCAAAAATCTTCAAATTTTGGAGGGAAATTCGATTTAAACATTCTAGTTTTTTATTTTTAAATTATTTCACTTATATTAATATGTAAAGGCATATTTATATAATATTAAAATATGCCTTTACATATTAATATAAGTGAAATAATTTAAAAATAAAAAACTAGAATGTTTAAATCGAATTTCCCTCCAAAATTTGAAGATTTTTGGAATTTGACTACCGAGCCATATCGGATATCCAATGTCAAATCGGATATCCGATTTGAAATTGGATATCCGATTTTGAATCGGATATCCGATCAGCCTTGGTATTTACCAAGCCTGCCCAGTCAACCCCAAAGACGTGTTTATAGAGAGTTTTAGTGATACTCAGACTTAGGGTAGCCGTCTGACAATGTTATTTTGATCTAAATTGAATGAAACGAAATGAGTTTTTTAATATCGCTCTCTAGATTCCATCAATATAATTTTTGTCAAATTCTGAGTTCGATAAGTATTTATTAGTTAATTATCAATGAAGATTATCATAAAGTGCTGATTGACATACTGAATGAAAAATAGCTATAACTTTCAAACGGTATAACATTTTTTAAATCTAAAAGTTGCGTCACATTCTATACTTCACCTAGTATAAGAAAAAAACAAAAAAAGAAAAATTTGATCAAATTTTCTATTAGTTAGGGTGGTTAGACACGGGACTTTTTTTAATCCAAAAAAGTTTCGGTAGAAAATTCATATTTAATTATTTATTTGGAATAAAAATATCAAAAAATATGCGTCACATCCGGGAATGAGTCTAGTTTTCATATCTATAATTATTTTTTAAAAATATTATTATTTGATTTTGATTAAGGTGGTCAGACATACACCTACTTTTTATTTTCGCCCTGAAATTTTTTTAGTACTGCATTAAAATTCAAACTTTTGACCAATCAATTATTTTTTTCTCCTGATAAGGCCTAGTAGTTTAGAAACTAAATTCAATTTTCTACAAATTATTTTCTTACAACTTTTTGATATAAAGTCCATAACCACTTCAAAATTATGTGTCAAGTTGACATAAACCTGATTTGTTGATTTTTCACTGCCACTTAAGGCCATAGTTTGGTACACCACGATCTTGCACATACCCTGTTCTTCCTTTTTGCCAACAATGTGATGTGGGGCTGTTTTGCCAACTTTGTTATTGATGATTCTATTTTTCCTCTAGGTCATGTCTTCACTTGATTTAAATTTTACTATTGTGGCCACTCTTTATTTTCTTTTATTTTTAGACTTTTGCATTGGATGTTTCATCCTTGATGTTGAATTTAAATTTTGAGGCACTTTCTTGTGAATTTTATAGACAAAAGTGACATATGATGAGCCTACCAAAGGGATTCTTGACAATCACGTCGATGCACAACATTAGGGTATGGGGTTATTAGTGAGAGTATTCATGCCCCACCCTCTCCCAGGACTTTGAGAATAGGACTAGTGTTATCTGTTGATTGTTATGAGTAATGATATTGCAGACCAACATAAATTTGGTTAGGGTTACAAGTTAACCAAATGGACTTCTAGATGGGTAGGTGCATGGGTAGTGATGGACTTGTTGAGTATTCTATCAAGAAATAATACATCGTGAAAACTCATAAAGGAAAGTATTTCACCTTAAATAAAGGGACAAGTTGCTTATTATGAAACCTCATTTGAGGGAGACTCGTATGGTTATTACCCCGATGAGTGGGTATGTGGGGTTCATAACATCTTATGATATTATTATTGTTAGATACTCTCTAAGTATCGCATACTAGATTAGAATGTTGTTTATATGTGTCTTATATGTTTGAAAGAGTGTTTCACCCTAGAAAATGTAACCACGTCAAAGTTTTGGATTGAACTTCTCTTTTAACAATGGTGATCAGACAAACATGTTATCATTCCTGAGTATGTATATAAATTATTAATCATTAATTTTACACAAGTAAATCTTGGAATAAGTCTAGACAAGGTCTAGCATAGAACGAATATTTTTAGTTGTGTGACTTCCAGGAGGAAGTCAAAGGCTAGTGGGGGAGGATGTAAGGTCCCTCCTTGCATGTACTTGTTAAATATGAATTTGTCTATTAAATCTATTGTAGGAGATTAGAATGGATATGGAGTAATGTTGTATGTTTTAGATTTCCTAATGAAAATTAAGATCAACAGATACATCCATGCTTTAATACTTAAAGACTGGAGAACTACTATGTTATCTTGACTATTTAAACATTAATTTGCACTAACAATAGTACAAGGTGTCTCACTTAATGATGATGTTATTGATTGTGTTACCTCAATGATTAGGATTTTATGCATTTAGATAGTTCAATATTCGCTGTTGGTGATGTTATGATGTTTAGGTATATGCATGCCTAACAATGATTATTCTCGTACTTAATCTAAATTAATGAATAAGTTATGTCATATTGATTATGTAATTACTGATGATTAAATGTGAGTAGAAATAAATTAAATAGTTAATTAATTGAAGCATTATGTTCTGAGTTCGCCCTGATCCATCGTAGCATAGTGATACATTACTATTATTTGGATACTCACGACTCGAGATGTCGAGACATTATCTGATGCTTGAACATATTTTATTATTCCATGCCGTGTGATGTTACTTCTAGATACTTAATGTTCATCATTTAAGGTTTTAGGTATATGTATGTAGATGAATTAAGTAAAATGTAGGATTAACACATTGATTTTTGGAATCTTTATGATTAAAGATATAAGTAGGATGAAAGAAACCCTGATTGATGTATGTTTCAATTTATGTGAATTTATGATACGTATATATACATATGTACACGTGATTTTTGGGACTACTGATGTGTGCAATGAGTGTGCAGATATTTTAGCTGAGGAAACCGACCGAGGAACATAACTGATCTCTATGTGTTAATTTTGTAAACCCTGTTGTTCGTAATTCAAGTATTTTAATTGTGAGATGTATGTATATATCTTTCTATGATTGGTAAATGTTAATGTTCGTAACTGTGTTCTTATAGTGTCACTTGACACTCGTGAATTGTTTATATTGTTCAACGTGCTAGTTAGGGTTAGCTATGTAACCTTTGGACCTAAGTTGGTTTAAGTTAGTGTTAGTTTGCTAATTGGGTTCTTAATTGTGTTTAGTCACCTTAATCCAGATTAGCGCTTAATTTGTTTTTTTTAAAGTTATTAGTTGGTCCTAATTTTTTTTCTAGTTTTTGTTTGGTTCCTAACCTTTTCCTAAGGCTTTAAAACATGAAATAATTATGCCCAAGGGGTATGGGTATGGGTTGGGGGTCTTTTCCAACCCCTAAGCCCCTTTTGTTGACTTTTGAGATCACTCAAAAAGTCTCATTTTACCTTTGTGCGAAAATTGCAAGTGTTTACCATGAGTTGCCTTACCTCACCTCCACTTAGTGTTTAACCATAGTGTGGGTTGACTTAGGAGCTTCTAGATTTGTAGGTGGGTGGGAGAAGTTATTGTTTTTGGTTGGTGGTTGAGCTTGAGGCTTATTTAGAGGCCCTTCTTGGACTAGTGGAGGGGGTTACCCAATCTCTCCATTTAGAGAGGAGTATTGGAAGATTGAAGCAAGGAAGGGAAAAGCTCTACTCAAACTTGTTCATTGCCATTACCACTTTGTGACGGTAGGAATTCTCATCTCCCTTGTTCAGATTTTCATGTTTGTTTCATGCTTATGCTACCTTGTTGTTGTTTGAATGTTTGTATGTTTGTGGGTATGTTGGGAAGATTTGAAAACCATGTTTTTGAATGATTTCTTTTCTTGTTTCTGTTTGAATTTTGAAGTTTTCTTATATGGGTGTTTTGGCATTACTCACCCTTGGAGAGGGCAGAAGTGGCCAATTTCGGGAAAGGGCATTTTAGTTGGACTCCAATAGTGTAGAGTCTCTTCTCAGGATGAGAAGAGGGAGAGAGGGTAGGGTGTTATGGGCTCCTACCTGTCAGCACAAACCTCGTATGAGTATGGCATGTTAAAATGGAAGAACGGAAGTTCTTGGTTTATAGCCCCGATTGGGCATCTATTTTGGTGTTGTGCTTGACTTCTCCTGTTGGAAAAAAAATCCACGTTTCCCTAGTTTTGATTCATTGTGAATCCTATCGTGAAAACCGTGTATGAATATGCATGTTCGATTTGTCTCTTAGTCATGCTTGTTGATACCTGATCAGATTTTGTTCTCTCCACAGTTCTTAGGAATGTGTTGCAGAAATTGATATGGAACCCTTGTTAAGGGCCATGATGGAATTGTATATTGATTTTTTGAATTAGAGTATGTTCAAGATTGGAATCTTGTGTAGAAATGTATTTTAAACTTCTGTTGAAGTGGCAACGAAGCCGAGTTTTCTTACTGGTTCTTTCCCGGCGGAGCCTTTGAACCAAGTAGTTTAATAGAAAAATGAGATTGAGTAAATATGCTTGCATTGAGTCTTATAGCTTTGTCTTCAGTTTTGCATATGTAATTTTAAAATTAGATGTGATGGTGTTACCTTACTGAATATTTTTTTTATGATTGGTAATCACAATCGTTTAATTAGATTAATTAGATAATATGTTGATATATATACTTAGCTATGCATTTTTAAGTTTAAATTATGTTAAGAAAAATTGCATTCGAATTGTGTTTAAATTTTATAATCATACATGTGCGTGAGGAAGTTAAGTGAATTTACTTGAATACTTGTTTATTACATCTAATCCTTTTATCACTTTTAAATATTACAACATAACTTGTTGGCATTTTTGGGCATGACAAGGTCCCTTGGTGGAAGCAAGTTTGGAATAAAGTTTCTTGGTCCAAGTGCAATTTTTTCATGTGGCTAGTGGCTCACAACCATTGTCTTACCTGGGATAATCTTTGTAAACATGGATTTCAGGGCCCCTCTTATTGTGTTTTGTGTGGTAATGGAGAGGAGTCTGTCTCCCATCTGTTCTTCCATTGCTCCTATTCTACTCAGATATGGCACCTTTGGTAGAGCGCTTGGGGTTGCTTTTGTCGGCATGCTTCCTCTTTGCCTGAGTTCTGGGCCCGCTTGGGTACTACTCCCTCCAAGTCTTCTTTTCTCCATGCTGCTTGGATTGCTGGCCTATCTTTCATGCTTTGGCATATCTGGTTGGAGAGGAATCATCACATATTCCAAGATGTTCAGCTTGGTGTTTTGCATCTTTGGTGGAAAATATCACATTCTCTTCAGGAAACTATTCTTGTGAACTGTGAGCTTGATGGGGGTATGGATCCGGTTGATCTTGTTATCTGTAATCGCCTCAATTTTCATCTGCAGGATGGGGCTGTAGCTCATAGGTTTCCTTCTATGTCCAGGCAGCTTCACCATCAGACGAAGGGTCGGGTTAACTGAGATGGGCACTGGACTCCTCCTCCTTATGGAGTTCTAAAAATTAACACTGATGGTTCTTCCTGTGGAAATCCTGGTCCGGCTTGTATTGGCGGAGTGGCTCGTTGTAGTTCTGGGGATGTTAAATTTTTCTTCTTAGTTCATAAGGGTGATTATACTAATAATCTCATGGAAGCTCAAGCTATTTTATATGTTGTGGAACAGTGTTGCTTGCGAGGATGGAGTAAGATTATCTGTGAGTCTGATTCCCAGGAGGTGGTGAACATGCTTTCTTTGCAAGAGCTTGAGGATGTTAGTTGGCAGCTGGCCACTGTTGTTAAGCAGATTCTTTTTTTTTCTTCCTCTTTTCAGTTCATTAGGTTCACGTATATTCCTCATGAATGGAATAGAACTGCTGATTGTTCAGCCAAATCAAAATCTAGTCATGATCCGGGTTGGAATATTAAGGATAGGAGGCAACTGTCCTTTGAGATGGTGCAAGAATTTGATGATCTTGTTGTTCAGGATCGAGCTCCTTGTTGAGCTCTCCTTGTTGTATTCCTTTCTATCTTAATAAATTTTTACCCCTCTTTTTGCAAAAATTAGGAACGGCTTCTCATTTAATTAAATAACTTTGTTTAATTAATTAGAAGTAAGTACTCCATTTAATTAAATAATTTCGTTTAATTATTTCAAAATTCTTTTCGAAACTAGTCAACTCAAGTCAACCGTGGTTAAATCTGGTCAACTTTTGGTCAAACTTGATCTTTGCATATGTGAATATGAGCAAATGTGAGTATGAATTCCAGCAACAATTCTATGCCAATTCTCATTCAACCTTTCAAAATGAAGAGAAGAGGGTCTCTTAAATAGACTTTGTTGGAATTCATCAATGGTTGAGATCGATTTCAATTAATAGTCAGAATTAAAGGTGAAGTTCAGTCCTAAAAGGAGATTTCCAAATTAAAGGGAGTTAACAAATTTAATTTGAGTAAAATAAGGAGTTAACTGATTCAATTTGATTAGAAAAAGGAGTTAACTGATTTAACACATTTTTGATCAATAGTGAACTGGAAATTTTCCTTTTTGAACTGAAGAGAGATTTTGTTGAGATATTTAATTTAATAAAATGAGATATGCTCTCATAATTACTTTTTCCATTTAATTAAATAATTTTTAATTAATTAGAGACACTTTTCTTATTTAATTAAATAACTTCATTTAATTAATTAGGAATGGCTTCTCATTTAATTAAATAACTTTTTTTAATTAATTAGAAGTAAGTACTCCATTTAATTAAATAATTTTATTTAATTATTTCAAAATTCTTTTTGAAACTAGTCAACTCAAGTCAACCGTGGTTAAATCAGGTCAACTTTTGGTCAAACTTGATCTTTGCGTATGTGAATATGAGAAAATGTGAGTATGAATTCTAGCAACAATTCGATGCAAATTCTCATTCAACCTTTCAAAATGAAGAGATGAGGGTCTCCTAAATAGACTTTTCAGGAATTCATCAATGGTTGAGATCAATTTCAATCAACGGTCAGGATTAAAATTGAAGTTCAGTCATAAAGGGAGATTTCCAATTTAAAGGGAGTTAACAGATTTAATTTGAGTAAAATAAGGAGTTAACTGATTCAATTTGAGTAGGAAAAGGAGTTAACTGATTTAACTCATTTTTGATCAATAGTGAACTGGAAATTTCCCTTTTTGAACTGAAGAGAGATTTTGTTGAGATATTTAATTTAATAAAATGAGATATGCTCTCATAATTACTTTTTCTGTTTAATTAAATAATCTTTAATTAATTAGAGACACTTTTCTTATTTAATTAAATAACTTCATTTAATTAATTAGGAATGGCTTCTCATTTAATTAAATAACTTTGTCTAATTAATTAGAAGTAAGTACTCCATTTAATTAAATAATTTCGTTTAATAATTTCAAAATTCTTTTCGAAACTAGTCAACTCAAGTCAACCGTATTTAAATCTGGTCAACTTTTGGTCAAACTTGATCTTTGCGTATGTGAATATGAGCAAATGTGAGTATGAATTCTAGCAACAATTCGATGCAAATTCTCATTCAAACTTTCAAAATGAAGAGATGAGGGTCTCTTAAATAGACTTTCCTAGAATTCATCAACGGTTGAGATCGATTTCAATCAATAGTCAGGATTAAAGGTGAAGTTCAGTCATAAAGGGAGATTTCCAAATTAAAGAGAGATAACAGATTTTATTTGAGTAAAATAAGGAGTTAACTGATTCAATTTCAGTAGGAAAAGTAGTTAACTAATTTAACTCTTTTTTGATCAATAGTGAACTGGAAATTTCCTTTTTTTAACTGAAGAGAGTTTTTGTTGAGATATTTAATTCAATAAAATGAGATATGCTCTCATAATTACTTTTTCTATTTAATTAAATAATCTTTAATTAATTAGAGACACTTTTCTTATTTAATTAAATAACTTCATTTAATTAGTTAGGAATGGCTTCTCATTTAATTAAATAACTTTATTTAATTAATTAAAAGTAAGTACTCCATTTAATTAAATAATTTTGTTTAATTATTTCAAAATTCTTTTCGATACTATTCAACTCAAGTCAACCGTGGTTAAATCTGGTCAACTTTTGGTCAAACTTAATCTTTGCGTATGTGAATATGAGCAAATGTGAGTATGAATTACAGCAATAATTCGATGCAAATTCTCATTCAACCTTTCAAAATGAAGAGATGAGGGTCTCTTAAATAGACTTTCTTGGAATTTATTAACAGTTGAGATCGATTTCTATCAACGGTCAGGATTAAAGGTGAAGTTCAATCATAAAGGGAGATTTCCAAATTAAAAGGAGTTAACAGATTTAATTTGAGTAAAATAAGGCGTTAATTGATTCAATTTGAGTAGAAAAAGGAGTTAACTGATTTAACTCATTTTTTATCAATAGTTAACTGAACATTTCCCTTTTTAAACTGAAGAGAGATTTTGTTGAGATATTTAATTTAATAAAATGAGATATGCTCTCATAATTGCTTTTTCTATTTAATTAAATAATCTTTAATTAATTAGAGACACTCTTCTTATTTAATTAAATAACTTCATTTAATTAATTAGGAATGGCTTCTCATTTAATTAAATAACTTTGTTTAATTAATTAGAAGTAAGTACTCCATTTAATTAAACAATTTCATTTAATTATTTCAAAATTCTTTTCGAAACTAGTCAACTCAAGTCAACCGTGGTTAAATCTGGTCAACTTTTGATCAAACTTGATCTTTGCGTATGTGAATATGAGCAAATGTGAGTATGAATTTCAGCAACAATTTGATGCAAATTCTCATTCAACCTTTGAAAATGAAGAGATGAGGGTCTCTTAAATAGACTTTTCCTGAATTCATCAACGGTTGAGATTGATTTCAATCAACGGTCAGGATTAAAGGTGAAGTTCAGTCATAAAGAAAGATTTGCTAATTAAAAGGAGTTAACAGATTTAATTTGATTAAAATAAGGAGTTAACTGATGTAGTGCTTGCCCCTAGTTCGCATTTTTGTTATCATTATCAAATTCTTTTAGGTTGATTTTGTGCTTTTATTAGCTTTAGAGATACTAGATTTGTAATATTATGATATTATTTCATGACTTTGATTACAAATGTATCAGTTATTGTTGCTTAGTTGATTTCATTCATGTGTCGTTAATGATGTCTTAATGATTTCTAATTAGTAAATGTGGTTTCTTTTGTAACAATGTTAACATGATGTCTTTAATGATGATTATGTTGTATTGATAGAGATGCATTATTATATGTGCGCATTTGATATTAGACTTGTGATTTTTACGATACTTACCCCATACTTGAATGTGTATGGTGCGCGTGTTTATTTTATCTTTCTGTCTGAAGTGTTTGATGTGGTTAAGGGAGGGTGTCGTAGTCACCTGCTAGTCGAGATCTACACGATAAACCACTCCCTGCCATTGTCTGTTTAGTTTAGATATAACTATATACATCTACATGCTCGTCTTTTATGCAGGATGTAGGTACCGGGCATCGACTTCCCTGAATTGCCAGGATGAGCGTGCCCTATTACAAATACTCAAATGGTGAGAATGGGAAGATAATGATTAGGTCCAATCCTAGCCATAGCCTATAATACTTGTCCTGCAACGAGGACTCGTAACAGACTGTCTATTTTTTTAAAAACCCGTGAGTATTTTGTGTGTATGTTGTTTTGTGAGTCTTTGATGAATTTTTTGTTAATTAAGTCTAATTAAAAGATTAAATTAATAACTTAATTTAATGGAAATTATTATGACATTTTAATATTTAATTATATTTAATTAATTGAGAAATTAATTAAATATAAAGAATTGGATTTGAAGATAAAAGTTTTAAGAATAAATTTAGAACGTGATAATATTAATTTAATTTAATAATAATATATTTAGAGTTTATTTTTAAATAAATGCTAAATATTATTGTTATTTAAGTTAATAAATATTTATCAAATTAAAACGTTCAAAAATAAATGAAGAAGTGAAAAGATATTAAATTATGAATATGTTTTAAGTTCGCATGAATGAGTTTAAAATATAAGAAATTAATTTAAAGGATAAAATATGTGATCTTGATTAAGATATTTTATTATAGTGTGCATGAGATTTTAAAAGGTTATTAAATTAACTTAAAGGAAACCTCAACCCTTGGATCAGAGACCCGCAGCTTCAGAACCTACGGTTGGCGATATGGGTAGATCCCAAAGAGTGTTCTCAATGGAGACATATCCTCCTGCAGGGGAGAGGTTCCCATGGGACCCACACAGTGAGACCCTTAGTTTTATCGTTCATGTATGCTTCTGGGAGTAAGCTTAAGTCTGGGGGGGGGTGGATGTAGTGCCTGCCCCTAGTTCACATTTTTTGTTTTAATTGCCAAACTCTTTTAGGCCAATTTTATGTTTGATGATTAGTATTATTATTTTAGAGATTATCAGATGTTGTTTTACACTCAGTTTATTATATGATGAGATTACTTGGTACTCTATATTTCATGCATGTATGATAATTATTCAATATTTTCAATTATCAATGATGATTAGTTAGATGGTTTATTATCACATGTGCTTTCTTATGGATACTTACCCCATATTGCATGTGTATGGTGTGCGTGTTTGTTTTCTTTATGTATGGTGTTTCTGATATGGTTAAGGAAGGGAGTCGTAGTCACCTGCTAGTCAGGATCTACACGATGCACCACTTCCTGCCATTGTCTATTTAGCTTAGGATATTGTGTTTTTACATGCGTGGATTTTATGCAGGTTGCAGGTATCGGGTATCGACTTCCCAAAATTGCCAGGATGAGCGTACCCTATCGCATTGTCTCAATGGTAAGAGAGGGGAGATAAACTCTTAAGTCCAATTCCTAAACCCTTTAGCCAATTGTCCTAATTGATAATTAGGGCAAGTATCTGAATTAAGTACCCTCTGAATACATCAAATGATGTTATTTCGTGATTATAACCCTTTTTGTTTGATTTAGTATAAATTTTTCTATGATGGGTTTTCGTATGTTTCTTTATGAGTCCTTGGTGTAATTTCTATTAATTAAGTCTAATTAAAAAGATTAATTAATGATTTAATTTAATAGAAGATTATTATGATATTTTAATATTTGATAATATTTAATTAATTGAGAAATTAATTAAATAAAAAGAATTAAATTTGGAGATTAAAGTTAAGGATAAATTTAGAACGTGATAATATTTATTTAATTTAATAATAATATATTTAGAGTTCATTTTTAAATAAATGCTAAATAGTATTGTTATTTAAATTAATTGAATATTTTATCAATTAAGTTTCTAAAATAAATTAAAAGTGGAAAAGATATTAAATTATTAAAGTTTCTAGATCGCATGATGCAAGCATGAGTTGAAAATATAAAAGAGATTAATTAAAAAAGATTAAACACGTGAATATAATAATATTATTTTAATTTCATAAAGTGTGCATGCGATTAAAGTAATAAGTTAATTAAAAATAGAAGTTAAGTGAAAATTGAATAAAGTTATTTGATAATTCATTTAATGTGCATTAAAAGATAAAGCAAAGAATTAATGAAAGTTAATTTTGGAGTTAACTCAGTTGAGCAAAGAGTCCTCTCGGGTGAACGCACAATTAGTGCCCCGATTTGAGGAGAAAACTCCTTATCACAACTTTGGGAGTTCATTTTTGGGGACAGCGAATTTTGAAGAAAAATTTTGAGAGACAAATTTTGGAAGTGAATTTCTGAAGGAGAATTCTAGAAAAGATTTACAGAGAAAAGTTATTAAAGAGGAGCGAGTTCTCTTACAATTCTTAGGGATTGTGTATTAGCATCAAGTTCAGGTAGGGTCTGGTATTTTGACCCCTAAATGATTTAAGAAATTTAATATGTTCTGTCTACTTCGTGATTGTAAGAACTTGTCTTCTCGAATGTGTGAATTCTTTGTTCTGGATCTTTTCCTATTCGATTTCATCTATAAATCCAGATTGGAAAATTAGTTAGAAAACCTTATTTGTAGGTAAAAAGAGAATTTGGAAAAATGTTTGTTTTTGGAAATGAAAATTTTAGATTAAAAAAAATTCGATTGGTTCAACTTAATTTTCCTATTAGATTAAAATTGCAATCCTTAATTTTTATATATATATATATATATATATATATATATATATATATATATATATATATATATATATATATATATATATATATATATATATATATATATATATATATATATATATATATATATATATATATAAAATAAAATAACAATAATAAATTTATTTGAAACTTTATTATTGGAAATCTTAAATAAATAAAATAAAGTATTGAATTATTCATGTTTGTGGAGGGGGTGGATTTTAAGAAAATCTTATATTGGGGGAAACGTTCTATAAAAATTTTAATTGAATAAAATAAAATAAAATAAAACAAAAATAGTTTAAAAATGCTCACCCCAAACTTACTTGGTACTTCCATTTGCAAATTTCGTGATTCGCGTGTACCTGCGGGTATCTACGGTACCTGCAGCAAGTGTTAATGCTGGCAGACCTTACTAAGAAGGCTGCACGACTATATTATGCCAGCTGTAGACATATACACATGCGATTATATTAAATCGCATTTTTGTTTTGTTTTGGAATGTATTAAAATTTGTTTTAATATTAATATTAATAATTGTAATAAAAGTTTAGGTAATTATTAGTAATTTTAATAAAAGTTTTAATATTAATTTTGGACATTATAAAATTTAATTCAGTTTAAGTATAATTTAATTAAAAGTGTAATATAAGTTTAAAGTATTATAATTTAATAATTTCATAAGTATTTTATGAATATTATTAAATTATTCAACAATCAATAAATAATTAAATAATATTAAAATGGTTCTTTTAGATATGTAAGTATTAATTAATTTAGTTAAAATTTTATTTAACTAAGATTAATTAATAAATGAATGACCTTAATAAATGGTGAATTATCTTATTTGGAAATTTTGAATAAATTATTACTCATTGGTTATTTTGGGGAAATTTAGTTAAATTGAATGGGGGTAATTGTACAAAATATTTAAAATATGAATGGGTTAAAATGTAAAGGAGATCGATGAGACTTATTTACTTAAAATCCTTATCTGCTCAAAATTTTTTTTTGTATTGAAACGAAATTGAAATCTTGCTATAAATTAGAACTTAGACCTTACATTAACTCAACAATAGATTATCATTCATACTCGATTGTGAGAAGATTTTGTTTTCTATGTGACTACTCTGTTGTTTGTGTTGTGGGGTTTTGGGGGTTTTTTGTAGTGTTGACCTATTTAGGGATGTTACCAGAGGCTCGGGGGTTTTGTGAATGTGATGATAGGATGATTTAATATCGATCTTTTTACCCAACCATGGTAATGCGATGGCATGCTCTATGATGTGTATGGATAATTGATTGTTATTGCTTTCCATTTTCCTTGTATGAAGTTGAGGTGCATGTTTATGTGATACCTAACTTTACCATTTTTGAGTTTCGATCAGTTATACTATGATTACCTTCTAGTTTCTTTGAGAGGACTGAAGTGTTTGTTTTGTTCTTGATGATGTCATGTTGTGACACATTTTGACTTGACCATTTTGGAGTCTTTGATCAGTATTGTGATTTATTATTAGGATACTTTATGGTTGCTCGTTGGAGAACCATTGGATATTGTGATTTATCATTGATGCCTTCATGTGCTGATAGAGATTTGTTGTGATCATTATGATTATTATTTGATGCTTATCATTTGCTCATGAAAAACTGATGTAATTATTGTGGCTTATCTTTTATGATGTTTTTCAGTCGCTTGTATAGGACTGAGGTGATTTTATTATGATTCTTTGATTGAGATTTCATGAGCCTAGGGTAGGTTATCTATGTGTAGTGTCGGGAAGTGGCTTGCAATGGGGATCGGGGCCCTTAGAGGCTGCCTGGAGTAACCCATTGTAAGTTGTTTTAGTAAGTGAAAAAATCTCACCTAAATACTGACTTAAATGAACCTAATAAGATAATTGTATATTCTCTCCCATACCTTGAGTGCTAGTACAGGCTAGGATGGGGTAGAGAGAACGCTTGGTTACGACCTTGCATTTCGTAGTATGCCTCGTCAATATGAGAGGATACTAGTGGCCGCAGGGATCACTAGGGACCTAGGATTCCTAAGAGATTGCTCGGGTAACTTCTACGTGACTTTTATGATGACACTTTCCCGCTTGCATAGCAGGTTTCCTACGTGCCTTTGTGTGCCTCTGGGTCTAGATGTCTATCTATGTTGGAACCTTTGAGTTAGTATACTTTTAGGATTTCTCAGACTTAGAGAGTACTTGTGTTTTGTGTTTTGATACCTTGTTTGGGACTCGAGACTATCTCCTCAGCGCGGTGGGAGTGGACCATTTAGGTTCCACGTGGTCGGGTGGTAGTGCTTTTTACTCTTACCATTGAGATCCATCCGTAGTCGCCATGGCTGGAGCTTTCTTGGTTGGCACTTACCTTCACTATGTTCTTGGATTATTATGATGGATGGTTAGATTTTATGATGGATGATTTATCTTTTACGATGGATGGTTGTACCATGTATGGTGAATGGTTTCATTTATTTGTACTGTACTTTGTATCATGGATTCGTGGAGGTTGATGCATTTCTATTTTTACATATGCATATTTTTTTTAAGCCTTTCATACCCTGTGACATGTACAGTGGATGATTGAGCATTCCGAATTAAATTGCAAAGAGGCATTCAGAACAAATGTATATTATGGACTTTATTATTATTATTTCATGTGGATGTGGTAGTTGTTAGACTTAGAATTAATTAAATTTTAAAAATGACTCAACGTCTTGAGATCCTTAAGGAATGTAACCTGTTGTGTATGATTGTTGATGATTGCATGTTATTGCTTCCGCTACTATGTGTTTGATGTGTATGTTACACATTCTTACTTTAAAAAAAAAAAATGTTTAGCAAACATAGTAAAACTTTAGGTTAATTCTTTTGAATCTCTTAGCAGGGTGTTACACATTTAATTAAATAATTTTGTTTTATTATTTCAAAATTTTTTCTGAAACTAGTCAACTCAAGTCAATCGTGGTTAAATCTAGTCAACTTTTGGTCAAACTTGATCTTTGCATATGTGAATATAAGAAAATGTGAGTATGAATTCCAACAACAATTTGATGCAAATTCTCATTCAACCTTTGAAAATGAAGAGATGAGGGTCTCTTAAATAGACTTTCCTGGAATTCATCAACGGTTGAGATCGATTTCAATCAACGGTCAGGATTAAAGGTGAAGTTCAGTCATAAAGGGAGATTTCTAATTTAAAGGGAGTTAACAGATTTAATTTGAGTAAAATAAGGAGATAACTGATTCAATTTGAGTAGAAAAAGGAGTTAACTGATTTAACTCATTTTTTATCAATAGCGAACTGGAAATTTCCCTTTTTCAACTGAAGAGAGATTTTGTTGAGATATTAAATTGAATAAAATGAGATATGCTCTCATAATTACTTGATCTATTTAATTAAATAATGTTTAATTAATTAGAGACACTTTTCTTATTTAATTAAATAACTTCATTTAATTAATTAGGAATGGCTTCTCATTTAATTAAATAACTTTGTTTAATTAATTAAAAGTAAGTACTCCATTTAATTAAATAATTTCATTTAATTATTTTAAAATTCTTTTCGAAACTAGTCAACTCAAGTCAACCGTGGTTAAATCTGGTAAACTTTTGGTCAAACTTGATCTTTGCGTATATGAATATGGGTAAATGTGAGTATGAACTCCAGCAACAATTCGATGCAAATTCTCATTCAACCTTTCAAAATGAAAAGATGAGGGTCTCTTAAATAGACTTTCCTGGAATTCATCAACGGTTGAGATCGATTTCAATGAATCCTCAGGATTAAAGTTGAAGTTCAGTCATAAAAAGAGATTTTCAAATTAAAGGGAGTTAACAGATTTAATTTGAGTAAAATAAGGAGTTAACTGATTCAATTTGAGTAGAAAAAGGAGTTAACTGATTTAACTCATTTTTTATCAATAGTGAACTGGAAATTTCCCTTTTTAAAATGAAGAGAGATTTTGTTGAGATATTTAATTTAATAAAATGACATATGCTCTCATAATTACTTTTTCCATTTAATTAAATAATCTTTAATTAATTCGAGACAATTTTCTTATTTAATTAAATAACTTCATTTAATTAATTAGGAATGACTTCTCATTTAATTAAATAACTTTGTTTAATTAATTAGAAGTAAGCCATTTAATTAAATAATTTTATTTAATTATTTCAAAATTAGTTTTGAAACTAGTCAACTCAAGTCAATCATGGTTAAATGTGGTCAACTTTTGGTCAAACTTGATCTTTGCGTATGTGAATACGAGCAAATGTGAGTATGAATTCCAGCAACAATTCGATGCAAATTCTCATTCAACATTTCAAAATGAAGAGATGAGGGTCTCTTAAATAGACTTTTTTAGAATTTATCAACGGTTGAGATCGCTTTCAATCAACGGTCAGTATTAAAGGTGAAGTTCAGTCATAAAGGGAGATTTCCAAATTAAAGGGAGTTAACAGATTTAATTTGAGTAAAATAAGGAGTTAAATGATTCAATTTGAGTAGAAAAAGGAGTTAACTGATTTAACTCATTTTTGATCAATAGTGAACTGGAAATTTCCCTTTTTGAACTGAAGAGAGATTTTGTTGAGACATTTAATTTAATAAAATTAGATATGCTCTCATAATTACTTTTTCCATTTAATTAAATAATCTTTAATTAATTAGGAATGGCTTCGCATTGAATTAAATAACTTTGTTAAATTAATTAGAAGTAAGTACTCCATTTAATTAAATAATATCATTTAATTATTTAAAAATTCTTTTCGAAACTAGTCAACTCAAGTCAACCGTGGTTAAATCTAGTCAACTTTTGGTCAAACTTGATCTTTGCTTATGTTAATATGAGCAAATGTGAGTATGAATTTCAGCAACAATTCGATGCAAATTCTCATTCAACTTTTCAAAATGAAGATATGAGGGTCTCTTAAATAGACTTTCTTGGAATTCATCAACGGTTGAGATCAATTTCAATCAAGGGTCAAGATTAAAGGTGAAGTTCAGTCATAAAGGGTGATTTCCAAATTAAAGGGAATTAACAAATTTAATTTGAGTAAAATAAGAAGTTAATTGATTCAATTTGAGTAGAAAAAGGAGTTAACTTATTTAACTTATTTTTTATCAATAGTGAACTAGAAATTTCCCTTTTTGAACTGAAGAGAGATCTTGTTGAGATATTTAATTTAATAAAATGATATATGCTCTCATAATTACTTTTTTCATTTAATTAAATAATCTTTAATTAATTAGAGACACTTTTCTTATTTAATTAAATAACTTCATTTAATTAATTAGGAATGGCTTCTCATTTAATTAAATAACTTTGATTAATTAATTAGAAGTAAGTACTCCATTTAATTAAATAATTTCGTTTAATTATTTTAAAATTCTTTTCTAAAATAGTCAACTCAAGTCAACCGTGGTTAAATCTGGTCAACTTTTGGTCAAACTTGATCTTTGCATATGTGAATATGAGCAAATGTGAGTATGAATTCTAGCAACAATTCGATGCAAATTCTCATTCAACCTTTCAAAATTAAGAGATGAGGGTCTCTTAAATAGACTTTCCTAGAATTCAGCAATAGTTGAGATCAATTTCAATCAATGGTCAGTATTAAAGGTGAAGTTTAGTCATAAAGGAAGATTTCCAATTTAAAGGGAGTTAACAGAATTAATTTGAGTAAAATAAGGAGTTAACTGATTCAATTTGAGTAGAAAAATAAGTTAACTCATTTAACTCATTTTTGATCAATAGTGAACTGGAAATTTTCCTTTATGAACTGAAGAGAGATTTTCTTGAGATATTTAATTTAATAAAATGAGATATGCTTTCATAATTACTTTTTCTATTTAATTAAATAATCTTTAATTAATTAGAGAAACTTTTTTTATTTAATTAAATATTTTCATTTCATTAATTAGAAATGGCTTCTCATTTAATTAAATAACTTTGTTTAATTAATTAGAAGTAAGAAATCCATTTAATTAAATAATTTTATTTAATTATTTAAAAATTCTTTTCGAAACTAGTCAACTCAAGTCAACTGTGCTTAAATCTGGTCAACTTTTGGTCAAACTTGATCTTTGTGTATGTGAATATGAGCAAATGTGAGTATGAATTCCAGCAACAATTCGATGCAAATTCTCATTCAACTTTTCAATATTAAGAGATGAGGGTCTCTTAAATATACTTTCTTATAATTCATCAACAATTGAGATCGATTTCAATCAACGGTCAGGATTGAAGGTGAAGTTTAGTCAAAAAGGGAGATTTTCAAATTAAAGGGAATTAACAGATTTAGTTTGAGTAAAATAAGGAGCAAGCTGATTCAATTTGAGTAGAAAAATGAATTAATTGATTTAACACATGTTTTATCAATAGTGAACTGAAAATTTACCTTTTTGAACTGAAAAGAGATTTTGTTGACATATTTAATTTATTAAAATGAGATATGCTCTCATAATTACTTTTTCCATTTAATTAAATAATCTTTAATTAATTAGAGTCACTTTTCTTATTTAATTAAATAACTTCATTTAATTAATTAAGAATGGCTTCTCATTTAATCAAATAACTTTGTTTAATTAACTAGAAGTAAGTACTCCATTTAATTAAATAATTTCATTTAATTATTTCAAAATTCTTTTTGAAACTAGTCAACCATGGTTAAATCTGGTCAACTTTTGGTCAAACTTGATCTTTTCGTATGTGAATATGAGTAAATGTGAGTATGAATTCCAACAACAATTTGATGCAAATTCTCATTCAACCTCTCAAAATGAAGAGATGAGGGTCTCTTAATTAGACTTTCCTAGAATTCATCAACGGTTGAGATCGATTTCAATCAACGGTCACGATTACAGGTGAAGCTCAGTCATAAAAGGAGATTTCCAAATGAAAGGGAGTTAATGGATTTAATTTGAGTAAAACAAGGAGTTAACTGATTCAATTTGAGTAGAAAAAGGAGTTAACTGATTTAACTCATTTTTTATCAATAGTGTACTAGAAATTTCCCTTTTTGAACTAAAGAGAGATTTTGTTGAGATATTTAATTTAATAAAATGAGATATGCTTTCATAAATATTTTTTCTATTTAATTAAATAATCTTTAATTAATTAGAGACACTTTTCTTATTTATTTAAATAACTTCATTTAATTAATTAGGAATGGCTTCTCATTTAATTAAATAAATTTGTTTAATTAATTAGAAGTAAGTACTCCAGTTAATTAAATAATTTTATTTAATTATTTCAAAATTCTTTTCGAAACTAGTCATCTCAAGTCAATCGTTGTTAAATCTAGTCAACTTTTGGTCAAACTTGATCTTTGCGTATGTGCATATGAGCAAATGTGAGTAAAGAATTTCAGCAACAATTCAATGCAAATTCTCATTCAACCTCTCAAAATGAAGAGATGAGGGTCTCTTAAATAGACTTTCATGGAATTCACCAACGGTTGAGATCGATTGCAATCAACGGTCAGTATTAAAGGTGAAGTTCAGTCATAAAGGGAGATTTTGAAATTAAAAGGAGTTAACAGATTTAATTTGAGTAAAATAAGGAGTTAACTGATTCAATTTGAGTAGAAAAAAGAGTTAACTCATTCAACTCATTTTTGATCAATAGTGAACTGGAAATTTCCCTTTTTGAACTTAAGAGAGATTTTGTTGAGATATTTAATATAATAAAATAGGATATGCTCTAATAATTACTTTTTCCATTTAATTAAATAAATCTTAATTAATTAGAGAGACTTTTCTTATTTAATTAAATAACTTCATTTAATTAATTAGGAATCGCGTCGTATTTATTTAAATAACTTTGTTTAATTAATTAGAAGTAAGCACTTCATTTAATTAAATAATATCATTTAATTATTTAAAAATTCTTTTCGAAACTAGTCAACTCAAGTCAACCATAGTTAAATCTGATCAACTTTTGGTCAAACTTGATCTTTGCGTATGTGAATATGAGCAAATGCGAGTATGAATTCCAACAACAATTCGATGCAAATTCTCATTCAACTTTTCAAAATGAAGAGATGAGGGTCTCTTAAATAGACTTTCTTGGAATTCATCAACGGTTGAGATCGATTTGAATCAAGGGTCAGGATTAAAGGTGAAGTTTTGTCATAAAGGGAGATTTTCAAATTAAATGGAGTTAACAGATTTAATTTAAGTAAAATAAGAGTTAACTGATTCAATTTGAGTAGAAAAAGGAGTTGACTAATTTAACTTATTTTTTATCAATAGTGAAATAGAAATTTTCCTTATCGAACTGAAGAGAGATTTTGTTGAGATATTTAATTTAATAAAATGAGATATGCTCTCATAATTACTTTTTCCATTTAATTAAATAATCTTTAATTAATTAGAAACACTTTTCTTATTTAATTAAATAACTTCATTTAATTAATTAGGAATGGCTTCTCATTTAATTCAATAACTTTGTATAATTAATTAAAAGTAAGTATTCCATTTAATTAAATAATTTCCTTTAATTATTTTAAATTTTTTTTCGAAACTAGTCAACTCAAGTCAACCGTGGTTAAATCTAGTCAACTTTTGGTCAAACTTGATCTTTTCATATGTGAATATGAGCAAATGTGAGTATGAATTCCAGCAACAATTCGATGCAAATTCTCATTCAACCTTTCAAAATGAAGAGATGAGTGTCTCTTAAATAGACTTTCTTGGAATTCATCAACGGTTGAGATCGATTTCAATCAACGGTCAAGATTAAAGGTGAAGTTCAGTTGTAAAGGGAGATTTTAAGATTAGAGGGAGTTAACAAATTTAATTTGAGTAAAATAAGGAGTTAACTGATTCAATTTGAGTAGAAAAAAGATTTAATTGATTTAACTCATTTTTGATCAATAGTGAACTAGAAATTTCCCTTTTTGAACTGAAGAGAGATTTTGTTGAGATTTTAATTTAATAAAATGAGATATGCTCTCATAATTACTTTTTCTATTTAATTAAATAATCTTTAAAAAATTAGAGAAACTTTTATTATTTAATTAAATAAGTTCATTAAATTAATTAGGAATGGCTTCTCATTTAATTAAATAACTTTGGTTAATTAATTAGAAGTAAGTACTCCATTTAATTAAATAATTTCGTTTACTTATTTCAATTTTTTTTTTGAAACTAGTCAACTCAAGTCAACCATGGATAAATCTGGTCAACCTTTGGTAAAACTTGATCTTTGCGTATGTGAATATGAGCAAATGTGAGTATGGATTCCAGCAACAATTCGATGCAAATTCTCATTCAACCTTCCAAAATGAAGAGATGAGGGTCTCTTAAATAGACTTTCCTAGAATTCATCAACGGTCGAGATCGATTTCAATCAACGGTCAGGATTAAAGGTGAAGTTCAGTCATAAAGGGAGATTTCCAAATCAAAGGGAGTTAACAGATTTAATTTGAGTAAAATAAGGAGTTAACTGATTCAATTTGAGTAGAAAAAGGAGTTAACTGATTTAACAAATTTTTGATCAATAGTGAATTGGAAATTTTCCTTTTTGAACTGAAGAGAGATTTTGTTGAGATATTTAATTTAATAAAATGAGATATGCTCTCATAATTTCTTTTTCTATTTAATTAAATAATCCATAAAAAATTAGAGAAACTTTTATTATTTAATTAAATAACTTCATTTAATTAATTAGGAATGATTACTCATTTAATTAAATAACTTTGTTTAATTAATTAGAAGTACTCCATTTAATTAAATAATTTTGATTAATTATTTCAAATTTTTTTTCAAAACTAGTCAACTCAAGTCAACCGTGGTTAAATCTGGTCAACTTTTGGTCAAACTTGATATTTGCGTATGTGAATATGAGCAAATGTGAGTATGAATTTCAGAACCAATTCGATGCAAATTCTCATTTAACCATTCAAAATGAAGAGATGAGGGTCTCTTAAATAGACTTTCCTAAAATTTATCAACGTTTGAGATCGATTTCAATCAGCGATTAGGATTAAAGGTGAAGTTCTGTCATAAAGGAAAGTTTCTAAATTAAAGGGAGTTAAGAGATTTAATTTGAGTAAAATACGGAGTTAACTGAATCAATTGTAGTAGAAAAAGGAGTTAATTGATTTAACTCATTTTTTATCAATAGTGAACTCGAAATTTCCCTTTTTGAACTGAAGAGAGATTTTGTTGAGATATTTAATTTAATAAAATGAGATATGCTCTCATAATTACTTTTTCCATCTAATTAAATAATCTTTAATTAATTAGAGAAACATTTCTTATTTAATTAAATAACTTCATTTAATTATTTAGGAATGGCTTGTCATTTAATTAAATAACTTTGTTTAATTTATTAGAAGTAAGTACTCCATTTAATTAAATAATTTCATTTAATTATTTCAAAATTCTTTTGGAAACTAGTCAACTCAAGTCAACCATCGTCAAATCTGGTCAACTTTTCGTCAAACTTGATCTTTGCGTATGTGAATATGAGAAAATGTGAGTATGAATTCCAACAACAATTCAATGCAAATTCTCATTCAACCTTTCAAAATGAAGAGATGAGGGTCTCTTAAATAGACTTTAGTTGAATTCATCAACAGTTGAGATCGATTTCTATCAATGGTCAGGATTAAAGGTGAAGTTCATTCATAAAGGGAGGTTTCTAAATTAAAGGGAGTTAACAGATATAATTTGAGTAAAACAACGAGTTAACTAATTCAATTTGAGTATAAAAAAGAGTTAACTAATTTAACTTATTTTTTATCAATAGTGAATTGGAAATTTTCCTTTTTGAATTGAAGAGAGATTTTGTTAATATATTTAATTTAATAAAATGAGATATGCTCTCATAGTTACTTTTTCCATTTAATTAAATAATCTTTAATTAAAGAGATTAAATTTCCACAATCCATAGCAATTAAACTGATATATTTCTGGATTTGATTGTGTAAAGATTTTTACCATCACAATCAAATCCAGAAATATATCAGTTTAATCTTTAATTAATTAGAGACACTTTTCTTATTTAATTAAATAACTTCATTTAATTAATTAGGAATGACTTCTTATTTAATTAAATAATTTTGTTTAATTAATTAGAAGTAAGTACTCCCTTTAATTAAATAATTTTATTTAATTATTTCAAAATTCTTTTCGAAACTAGTCAACTCAAGTCAACCGTAGTTAAATCTGGTCAACTTTTGGTCAAACTTGATATTTGCGTATGTGAATATGAGCAAATGTGAGTATGAATTCTAGCAACAATTTGATGCAAATTCTCATTCAACCTTTCAAAATGAATAGATGAGGGTCTCTTAAATAGACTTTTCTGGAATTCATCAACGGTTGAGATCGATTTCAATCAACGATCAGGATTAAAAGTGAATTTCAGTCATAAATAAAGATTTCCAAATTAAAGGGAGTTAAAAAATTTAATTTGAGTAAAATAAGGATCTCACTGATAAAATTTGAGTAGAAAAAGGAGTTAACTGATTTAACTCATTTTTTATCAATAGTGAACTGGAAATTTCCCTTTTTGAACTGAAAAGAAATTTTGTTGAGATATTTAATTTAATAAAATGTGATATGCTCTCATAATTACTTTTTTTATTTAATTAAATAATCTTGAATTAATTAGACACTTTTCTTATTTAATTAAATAAGTTCATTTAATTAATTAGGAATGGCTTCTCATTTAATTAAATAACTTTGTTTAATTAATTAGAAGTAAGTACTCAATTTTCTTAAATAATATCGTTTAATTATTTCAAAATTCTTTTCAAAACTAGTCAACTCAAGTCAACCATGGTTAAATGTGGTCAACTTTTGGTCAAACTTGATTTTTTCTTATGTGAATATGAGCAAATGTGAGTATGAATTCAAGCAACAATAAGATGCAAATTCTCATTTAACCTTTCAAAATGAAGAGATGAGGGTCTCTTAAATAGACTTTCTTAGAATTTATCAACGGTTGAGATCGATTTTAATCAACGGTCAGGATTAAAGTTGAAGTTGAGTCATAAAGGGAGATTTCCAAATTAAAGGGAGTTAACAGATTTAATTTGAGTAAAATAATGAGTTAACTGATTCAATTTCAGTAGAAAAAGTAGTTAACTGATTTAACTCATTTTTTATCAATAGTGAACTAGAAATTTCCCGTTTTGAACTGAAGAGAGATTTTTTTGACATATTTAATTTAATAAAATGAGATATGCTCTCATAATTACTTTTTTCATTTAATTAAATAATCTTTAATTAATTAGAGACACTTTTCTTATTTAATTAAATAACTTCATTCAATTCATTAGGAATGACTTCTCATTTAATTAAATAACTTTGTTTAATTAGTTAGAAGTAAGTACTCTATTTAATTAAATAATTTCATTTAATTATTTCAAAATTCTTTTTGAAACTAGTCAACTCAACTCAACCATGATTAAATTTGGTCAACTTTTGGTCAAACTTGATCTTTGCGAATGTGAATATGAGCAAATGTGAGTATGAATTGCAGCAACAATTTGATGCAAATTCTCATTCAACCTTTCAAAATGAAGAGTTGAGGGTCTCTTAAATAGACTTTCATGGAATTCATCAACGGTTGAGATCGATATCAATCAACGGTCAGTATTAAAGGTGAAGTTCAGTCATAAAGGGAGATTTCCAAATTAAAGGGAGTTAATAGATTTAATTTGAGTAAAATAAGGAGTTCACTGATACAATTTGAGTAGAAAAAGGAGTTAACTCATTTAACTCATTTTTTTATCAATAGTGAACTGGAAATTTCTCTTTTCGAACTAAAGTGAAATTTTGTTGAGATATTTAATTTAATAAAATGAGATATGCTCTCACAATTACTTTTTCTATTTAATTAAATAATCTTTAATTAATTAGAGACACTTTTCTTATTTAATTAAATAAGTTCATTTAATTAATTAGGAATGGCTTCTCATTTAATTAAATAACCTTGTTTAATTAATTAGAAGTAACTACTCTATTTAATTAAATAATTTCGTTTAATTATTTCAAAAAAAATTTCGAAACTAGTCAACTCAAGTCAACCGTGGTTAAATCTGGTCAACTTTTGCTCAAACTTGATTTTTGATTATGTGAATATGAGCAAATGTGAGTATGAATTCAAGCAACAATTCGATGCAAATTCTCATTGAACCTTTCAAAATGAAGAGATGAGGGTCTCTTAAATAGACTTCTTTGGAATTCATCAACGGTTGAGATCGATTTCAATCAACGATCAGGATTAAAAGTGAAGATGAGTCATAAAAGGAGATTTCCAAATTAAAGGGAGTTAACAGATTCAATTTGAGTAAAATAAAGAGTTAACTGATTCAATTTGTGTAGAAAAAGTAGTTATCTGATTTAACTCATTTTTTTATCAATAGTGAACTAGAAATTTCCCTTTTTTAATTGAAGAGAGATTTTGTTGAGATATTTAATTTAATAAAATGAGATATACTCTCATAATTACTTTTTCCATTTAATTAAATAATCTTTAATTAATTAGAGACACTTTTCTTATTTAATTAAATAATTTCATTTAATTCATTACGAATGACTTCTCATTTAATTAAATAACTTTGTTTAATTAATTAGAAGTAAGTTCTCCATTTAATTAAATAATTTTATTGAATTATTTCAAATTTCTTTTCGAAACTAGTCAACTCAAATCAACTGTGGTTGAATCTGGTCAACATTTGGTCAAACTTGATCTTTACGAATGTGAATATGAGCAAATGTGATTATGAATTGTAGCGACAATTCGATGCAAATTCTCATTCAACCTTTCAAAATTAAGAGATGAGGGTCTCTTAAATAGACTTTCGTGGAATTCATCAACGGTTGAGATCGATTTCAATCAACGGTCAATATTAAAGGTGAAATTCAGTCATAAAGGGAGATTTCCATATTAAAGAGAGTTAATAGATTTAATTTGAGTAAAATAAGGAGTTAACTGATTCAATTTGAGTAGAAAAAGGAGTTAACTGATTTAACTCATTTTTGATCAATAGTGAACTGAAAATTTTTCTTTTTGAACTACAGAGAGATTTTGTTGAGATATTTAATTTAATAAAATAAGATATGCTCTCATAATTACTTTTTCCATTTAATTAAATAATCTTTAATTAATTAGAGACACTTTCCTTATTTAATTAAATAACTTCATTTAATTAATTAGGAATGGCTTCTCATTTACTTAAATAAATTTGTTTAATTAATTAAAAGTAAGTACTCCATTTAATTAAATAATATCATTTAATTATTTCAAAATTCTTTTCGAATCTAGTCAACTCAAGGCAACCGTGGTTAAATCTGGTCAACTTTTAGTCAAACTTGATCTTTGCGTATGTGAATATGAGCAAATGTGAGTATGAATTCTAGCAACAATTCGATGCAAATTCTCATTCAACCTTTCAAAATGAACATATGAGTGTCTCTTAAATACATATTCCGAGAATTCATTAATGGTTGAGATTGATTTCAATCAACGGTCAGGATTAAAGGTGAAGTTCAGTCATAAACGGACATTTCAGAATTAAAGGGAGTTAACAGATTTAATTTGAGTAAAATAAAGAGTTAACTGATTCAATTTTAGTAGAAAAAAGAGTTAACTGATTTAATTCATTTTTTATCAATAGTGTACTGAAAATTTCCATTTTTTAACTGAAGAGAGATTCTGTTGAGATATTTAATTTAATAAAATGAGAAATGCCCTCATAATTACGTTATCTATTTAATTAAATAATCTTTAATTAATTATAGACACTTCACTTATTTAATTAAATAACTTCATTTAATTAATTAGGAATGGCTTCTCATTTAATTAAATAACTTTGTTTAATTAATTAGAAGTAAGTACTCTGTTTAATTAAATAATTTCAATTAATTATTTCAAAATTCTTTTCGAAACTAGTCAACTCAAGTCAACCATGGTTAAATCTAGTCAAATTTTGGTCAAACTTGATCTTTGCGTATGTGAATATGAGCAAATGTAACTATGAATTTTAGCAACAATTCGATGCAAATTCTCATTCAACCTTCCAAAATGTAGAGATGAGGGTCTCTTAAATAGACTTTCTTGGAATTCATCAACGGTTAAGATTGATTTCAATCAATTGTCAGGATTAAAGGTGCAGAACAGTCACAAAGAAAATTTCCAAATTAAAAGGAGTTAACAGATTTAATTTGAGTAAAATAAGGAGTTAACTGATTCAATTTGAGTAGAAAAAGGAGTTAACTGATTTAACTCATTTTTTATCAATAGTGAACTAGAAATTTCCCTTTTTGAACTGAAGAGAGATTTCGTTGAGATATTTAATTTAATAAAATGAGATATGCTCTCATAATTACTTTTTCCATTTAATTAAATAATCTACATTAATTAGAGACACTTTTCTTATTTAATTAGATAACTTTATTTAATTAATTAGGAATGGCTTCTCATTTAATTAAATAAATTTGTTTAATTAATTAGAATTAAGTACTCGATTTAATTAAAGAATTTTGTTTAATTATTTCAAAATTCTTTTCGAAACTAGTCAACTCAAGTCAACTGTGGTTAAATCTGGTCAACTTTTGGTCAAACTTGATCTTTGCGTATGTGAATATGAGCAAATGTGAGTATGAATTTCAACAACAATTTGATGTAAATTCTCATTCAACCTTTCAAAATGAAGAGATGAGGGTCTCTTAAATAGACTTTCTTGGAATTCATCAACGGTTGAGATCGATTTCAATCAACGGTTAGTATTAAAGGTGAAGTTCAGTTATAAAGAGAGATTTCCAAATTAAAGGGAGTTAACAGATTTAATTTGAGTAAAATAAGGAGCTAACTGATTCAATTTGAGTAGAAAAAGGAGTTAACTGATTTAATTCATTTTTGATCAATAGTGAACTGGAAATTTCCCTTTTTCAACTGAAGAGATATTTTGTTGAGATATTTAATTTAATAAAATGAGATATGCTCTCATAATTACTTTTTCCATTTAATTAAATAATCTTTAATTAATTAGAGACACTTTTCTTATTTAATTAAATAACTTCATTTAATTAATTAGAAATGGGTTCTCATTTAATTAAATAATTTTGTTTAATTAATTAGAAGTAAGTACTCCATTTAATTAAATAATTTTGTTTAATTATTTCAAAATTCTTTTCAAAACTAGTCAACTCAAGTCGACCATGGTAAAATTTGGTCAACTTTTGGTCAAACTTGATCTTTGCATATTGAATATGAGCAAATATGAGTATGAATTCTAGCAACAATTCGATGCAAATTCTCATTCAACCTTTCAAAATGAAGAGATGAGGGTCTCTTAATTAGACTTTCTGTTATTTCATCAACGGTTGAGATCGATTTCAATCAATGGTCAGAATTAGATGTGAAGTTCAGTCATAAAGGGAGATTTCCAAATTAAAGGGAGTTAATAGATTTAATT
This sequence comes from Cupressus sempervirens, assembly GCA_028749045.1. Taxonomy (NCBI): domain Eukaryota; kingdom Viridiplantae; phylum Streptophyta; class Pinopsida; order Cupressales; family Cupressaceae; genus Cupressus; species Cupressus sempervirens. The sequence goes on from CM053783.1 coordinate 117,551,222, forward strand.
TGAGTAAAATAAGGAGTTAATTGATTCAATTTGAGTAGAAAAAGGAGTTAATTGATTTAACTCATTTTTGAGTAATAGGGAACTGGAAATTTCTCTTTTTGAACTGAAGAGAGATTTTGTTGAGATATTTAATTTAATAAAATGAGATATGCTCTCATAATTACTTTTTCCATTTAATTAAATAATCTTTAATTAATTAGAGACACTTTTCTTATTTAATTAAATAACTTCATTTAATTAATTAGGAATGGCTTCTCATTTAATTAAATAACTTTTTTTAATTCATTAGAAGTAAGTACTCTATTTAATTAAATAATTTCATTTAATTATTTCAAAATTCTTTTCGAAACTAGTCAACACAAGTCAACCATGGTTAAATCTAGTCAACTTTTGGTCAAACTTGATCTTTGTGTATGTGAATATGAGATAATGTGAGTATGAATTCCAACAACAATTCGATGCAAATTCTCATTCAACCTTTCAAAATGAAGAGATGAGGGTCTCTTAAATAGACTTTCTTGTATTTCATCAACGGTTGAGATCGATTTCAATCAACAGTCAGAATTAGATGTGAAGTTCAGTCATAAAGGGAGATTTTCAAATTAAAGGGAGTTAATAGATTTAATTTGAGTAAAATAAGGAGTTAACTGATTCAATTTGAGTAGAAAAAAGAGTTAATTGATTTAACTCATTTTTGATCAATAGTGAACTGGAAAATCCCTTTTTGAACTAAAGAGAGATTTTGTTGAGATATTTAATTTAATAAAATGAGATATGCTCTCATAATTACTTTTTCTATTTAATTAAATAATCTTTAATTAATTAGAGACACTTTTCTTATTTATTTATGTCATGCCCTAAATTTTCCCTAAATGTACATTAAGCACAATTTTTTTAAAAAAATTATTATTATTATTATTCTGAATTAGTTAATTTCATAAGCCTAAATAACCTCCAAAAGACATATGTGTGTTACAACTATATCATCACTGAGTTGGACATCCCTCTAACATCTAATGACGTAGGGTTTGGAAAGAGAATACTCATACCTACTACTTCAATCTGTACTCCACATTTCAATGTCATCTTTACTAATTTGTCATATGAGTTAACATTTCTTCAATGCATGTAACCCTCGATCAACCATCCATTAGAACTATCATCAACTTTGATGCCAATTATGCTACTCTAGGAAATCAATTCAAACAACAGTATATACATAATTAACACTTTTCTAGAGTATTTAAAATGTTCCCAAAATCAATGGGTGTATATTTTTATTTTTTCATATCCCAACTTACATCTTTCATTGACATAGTTATTAAGATTGAATTATCTATTTATTATTCATATTATATCTCTAATGCGAGCGACATTACATTTTAATATTATGGTCAATACCTACTACAATTGAAATTGTAGTGAAAAGAATGATAAATTCATTTATATAAACATATATCATAAAAGAATGATTTTAAAAGATAATCTATCCTTACTAATACTAAGGTAACAAAATGAATGCATATGAACCTATTAACTATCCATCTATCTAAAATACCCTATTAGTCATAGTCCATTAACTTGACCCCACTCACATTTATTTTAAGAAGATGAAATACTTTTTCTCTAGCAAAGTTCCAAATCACCCTACTACCCACATGCTACTACCCCATAATCTTCTTCACTTACCCATAGACCAAGCGAATTCCTTGGGTTTCTCTCCATGGTGGACTCACTTACCAAAGTTTTGGCCAAGACAAGCATAGGCACCTTTTCCATGAGTCAAATCCTATTAATTGTGAGCTAGAAGATATGCATTTCAAAGTCTCATGTTAAATCGAATTGCTACTTGGTCCCATATTGTTGGCAGCATGGATTTTATCCTAGTCTTAATTAGGTGGGTGAAGAAAGACATATAAAATGCCATAACTTCTTCCAAGGCAAATCAAGGCGTCAAGGACAAAATGGAAGCCATTCCCTCTTGTCAGAATTATGTCATAAACTTGCACGGTATTCCAATATAATATTTGAAGGCACAAAGCACCTAGGGAATAGGTGGATGAAATAAGTCTTGGTCATGTCAGAGAAATTAAATACCGTGGTCTCCATAGCATATTAAATTTTTTTCTCATTCACCAACCCATGCTAGCCTAGGGTAGATAATATAGTAGGTTGTTTGTCACGCTATGTCTTGTTTAAAATATTACTTGGTGCTAGTTTAGGTTTGTTTAACATGAGCATTGTATATATTTTTAAAAAAAAGTTTCTTTTGATTTGATAGGGTTTTGACTCAAGTTATGTGTCTCATATGAGGTCCCTTCTAATGCAATTAATATGATGGTTAGTTTATTATGTTAAAATATGCTTTATAGGTTATAGGGTCCTAGGAGTCTAAGGAATACTCTTGAATATTTTAATGTCTGTATTAAGAGAAGAGATTCATTTTAATTTCTCATACATTTTCCAGAGGATAAAATGTGCACCTACAACAAGCTTATGTCTTAAGTCTTGTATATTTTATATCATCACTTGATTTTCTTCTTCTGTAACCTAGGATATTCAAGGTAAGTTATTGCAAGGATAATTAGGAGATAATTATAAACTAAGTATAGTTTTAAAATTGTGATTCATTTAGCATTCAAAATATTAAATTAATCCAATAACTCAACATTTCATGACAAGACTTTATATGAAGTTATCTGGATTATCCCTATCTATGAATTATGAAATTTAGAAACCATTTTCTCAACATTATCTTCTTATGCAGATCTAGATTTGAATGTACATTCACAATTGGTAAACAATGGAACTAAAATGATAATAGCAATCCACCAGGATAATCATTCCTATGAATATTATCTCTTCTATGATATCAGATTTCTTTTGCATTCCACTCAAGAGCATCAAGTAATTTGGATCTCTGATTGGTGTTACCATCCAATAAAACAACAATATTATTACAATGAATTATCTTCAATGATACTGATATGATACACAAAAAGGTGGCGAAGTCAGCATTTCATAATATACACAATGCAAAATACTTTTACTACACATGAGCACTCACAACCTTTCCATTGACAATCAAACAAAGACAGTAGCTTTCTCTTACAATACATTTAGGCTCACATAACAAAATGGAGTTTTTCTCTCTATCTCATCTCAATGCAATATTGTCTTCTCCTCCTATGCACATGGAAGATAACAAGGACTCCAAGTTTCCAAGATTTTTCTCTAAGAACTTGCAAATGCATCACAACAAAACAAGGACCATGGGTGCTTTCCACCCAACCATAGGCCTCAAAGAGACCACCCCCACGCTAGGGGACAAGGCTCAAACAAAATACACATACACACTTGTAAGAAATATATACACCACATAACAAAACTGCAACAAATCCCATCTCAAGGATATTTCACAAAGGCTCACCATTGGAGCCTTGAACATAGGGTGAAGGTGGAAACACAAGGAGGTTTACCATTTCATATCATATTTTCCATAAAACTCATGCCCTTTCGGGGCTAAATTAACAAAATACAAGGCACTTTCGGGGCTTCATAAACATCTTCCACCACACACACTACCAACACAACATCCTCCACCACACACAACCAATAGCTTTAGCTTCCTACAAACCCATACTTCAGTTACTTCCTTCCTCACCATTTTTTTGTTTTTTTCTTATCCTCCCCCAAGGAAAAATATGAATATGACAATGGCATACAATGGAGCCCATACTCCAAGTTCCTCAACTATGCAATCCAACTACTGCCCATTCACCCTGGACTTCTCTTCCCTTCCCACAAGGGCGAGTGTAAGTCCCACTCCCATTAGAACACTCAAGCACAACAAAAAAACAAAACCAAGTAGCAATAAAACAATAGATTTTCAAGAGCACATCACATTATCACAACACAATATCAACACCCATAATGCAACAAGGAAATAGAGGAAATCCAAACCTCATACTCACAATACTCCACACAATACAACAAGATGCACAATGGTGTCACACTAATCTACATGAAATGAACACCATTCAAACACTCACATGAATGCTACTCCACAATGCAATGCAATGCATACTCCATTGATAAACTCCACACTTGCAGATTGGCTTAACCATGCTAAAAGAAAGAAAAAGGAAAGGAAGCAAGCTTGAGATACCAACCTTGGTCCAAGCTAGGGTAAGGATAGTTGCAGTAGAGCTCCCCTCCTCTCGCTCCAAAACCTAACTGTCTCTAAAATTAGAGAGTGGCCAAGTGGTTTCTCATTTAGCCATACCTCTATATATATCCTTCTCATTTTCGGATTCCATAAAGAATGCCATTTTCATGGGGTCTCCTAGGTCCACTAGACACCCTAGAAGTCATTAATAGCTCCCTAGCCTATAGTACTAACATGGGTGGGGTTAATTTTAATCCCAACTTACCTTAAAGTTACTTTATGACCCTCCCAAAGCTAGATGATTCAAATTTCAAATTCCCCAAGATGAGGACCTTGTCCTTTTACTAACTAAGGCAATAATCAAATTCCTCAATTGAGGCATTTATCACGGAATAAGGTGGCCACATGATCCATTGACGAATAACATGTCATATCACATAACAAGCACAAGTGTCAAGTGACACACACAAAATATCACATTATATTAAAAAAAATGACTTGTTTTACAATAATACATGAACTAGGCTACTACGTACACATACAATTCACATATACAAAATAAAACACATTACAATTAGGTTTGAATCTTTTCCACTGATTCAACCTTGGTTATGTCATGTTTCTAGTAGTTTGAGCCTGAATTCCCCTTTAATCCATGGTCAAATTCTTGCACACTAAACTCGAGCGTTAGTAGTCCAAGAAAATCATATAAGCATATGTAAAATAAATCATTCTCTCATTCAATATTAGACTTGCATATATTTCATCATCTCAAATTAACTTTCCCTTTCTTAATCATTTCAAATATAACCTTCAAAATATTAAAATATCAAAACTTACATATCACATTCGACATTTGAGTTTCATACTTCATTCCTTATAATCACATTACTTCTTCTAACAATTTCCATGTAAAATGTTCAAAATACTATAAAACTAAACTTTACTTATCAACATAATATGGTCAATTTAATATTCTGAATAACTTCATATTCTATGACAAGATGCTGAATCCCTAACTATTGAATCCCTAGGTATGCGGGTTAGGTCTCAATACATAACAAAATTTATCTTTTAACTCTAATTTTCACTTAAACATTACCTTCTTATATTACAAGCATTTCTACCATTCAATTTCCATCAAAGCAATGTTAATAGCTTAGAACATGAAATAGAATCATTAAATGCATCAATTAGGTCATAATATGCAGAGGTAATTGTAGATCATCAAAATGACATAACCCTACAGTCTTAAAAGTGTATCAAACATAGGATTAAAATCACCGTAATGCAATTATCTCATTGGTACTATGACGAATTGGGTAAGGCCTTACAAATAAAATAACTTCATTTAATTAATTAGGAATGGCTTCTTATTTAATTAAATAACTTTGTTTAATTAATTAGAAGTAAGTAATCCATTTAATTAAATAATTTCGTTTAATTATTTCAAAATTCTTTTCGAAACTAGTCAACTCAAGTCAATCGTGGTTAAACCTGGTCAACTTTTGGTCAAACTTGATCTTTGCATATGTGAATATGAGCAAATGTGAGTCTAAATTCCAGTAACAATTCGATGCAAATTCTCATTCAACCTTTCAAAATGAAGAGATGAGGGTCTCTTAAATAGACTTTCTCGGAATTCATCAACGGTTGAGATCGATTTCAATCAACGGTTAGGATTAAAGGTGAAGTTCAGTCATAAAGGGAGATTTCCAAATTAAAGGGAGTTAATAGATTTAATTTGAGCAAAATAAGGAGTTAACTGATTCAATTTGAGTAGAAAAAGGAGTTGACTGATTTAACTCATTTTTTATCAATAGTGAACTGGAAATTTCTCTTTTTGAACTGAAGAGAGATTTTGTTGAGATATTTAATTTAATAAAATGAGATATGCTCTCATAATTTATTTTTCTATTTAATTAAATAATCTTTAATTAATTAGAGACACTCTTCTTATTTAATTAAATAACTTCATTCAATTCATTAGGAATGACTTCTCATTTAATTAAATAACTTTGTTTAATTAGTTAGAAGTAAGTACTCTATTTAATTAAATAATTTCGTTTAATTATTTCAAAATTCTTTTTGAAACTAGTCAACTCAAGTCAACCATGATTAAACCTGGTCAACTTTTGGTCAAACTTGATCTTTGCGAATGTGAATATGAGCAAACGTGAGTATGAATTGCAGCAACAATTTGATGCAAATTCTCATTCAACCTTTCAAAATGAAGAGTTGAGGGTCTCTTAAATAGACTTTCATGGAATTCATCAACGGTTGAGATCGATATCAATCAACGGTCAGTATTAAAGGTGAAGTTCAGTCATAAAGGGAGATTTCCACATTAAAGGGAGTTAATAGATTTAATTTGAGTAAAATAAGGAGTTCACTGATACAATTTGAGTAGAAAAAGGAGTTAACTCATTTAACTCATTTTTTATCAATAGTGAACTGGAAATTTCTCTTTTTGAACTAAAGTGAAATTTTGTTGAGATATTTAATTTAATAAAATGAGATATGCTCTCACAATTACTTTTTCTATTTAATTAAATAATCTTTAATTAATTAGAGACACTTTTCTTATTTAATTAAATAAGTTCATTTAATTAATTAGGAATGGCTTCTCATTTAATTAAATAACTTTTCTTAATTAATCAGAAATAAGTACTACATTTAATTAAATAATTTCATTTAATTATTTCAAAATTCTTTTCGAAAATAGTCAACTCAAGTCAACCGTGGTTAAATCTGGTCAACTTTTGGTCAAACTTGACCTTTGCGTATGTGAATATGAGCAAATGTGAGTATGAATTCCAGCAAAAATTCGATGCAAATTCTCATTCAACCTTTCAAAATAAAGAGATGAGGGTCTCTTAAATACACTTTCCTAGAATTTATCAACGGTTGAGATCGATTTCAATCAACGGTCAGGATTAAAGGTGAAGTTCAGTCATAAAGGGAGATTTACAAATTAAAAGGAGTTAATAGATTTAATTTGAGTAAAATAAGGAGTTAATTGATTCAATTTGAGTAGAAAAATGAGTTAACTGATTTAACTCATTTTTGATCAATAGTGAACTGAAAATTTCCCTTTTTTAACTGAAGAGAGATTTTGTTGAGATATTTAATTTAATAAAATGAGATATGCTCTCATAATTACTTTTTCTATTTAATTAAATAATCTTTAATTAATTAGAGGCACTTTTCTTATTTAATTAAATAACTTCATTTAATTAATTAGGAATGGCTTCTCATTTAATTAAATAACTTTGTTTAATTAATTAGAAGTAAGTACTCCATTTAATTAAATAATTTTGTTTAATTATTTCAAAAGTCTTTTCAAAACTAGTCAACTGAAGTCAACCATGGTTAAATCTAGGCAACTTTTTGTAATGCCACTCAAGACATACTGAAAGAATATAAAACAAAACACAATTCCATAAATGCAATAATTTTTTTTTTTAAATTATCTCAACAAAAGTTCCATTACAATAAAAATACATAAAGAGTTCATAACTATAATGAAATACAATTTTATTTCTTGACACCTATGTCCAACTTTGGAACCCTAAATGTTGATTCAGAAGTAACTTTAATAAACATCCTTAGCTACTTGAATGTCGAAGCACCTGAAAACCACACAGAATGCAAAATAACACAAACAGGGGCTCAGTACACACTAAGTTAAAAGGCAAAATCCATCTACATACATGTTAGTACCAATATATACATATCCAAAAATAGATTTCTAATCCATCTAATATAGTGCAAATCTAATAATAATATGCAAGAAGTAAAAAATTACTTTTCATTGCAAAAATTAAACTCGCACTAAGAATAACTCATAAATGGAACATATATATTCTGAGGTGTCATCATTATGGCACTAAGTTTCTGCATCCAAATATGGTATGCTCATAGTCATCATATAACAGTATTCTCTATTTTACTTGTCATTGACAGAATAGAGACATGCCTTTTCTCCGTACTTAACCATATAGGTTTAAGTCATAGGTAAGGCCAATTTTCTTTTATGTGAAATTAACCCACCCAATTTAATTTTAAAGTTATCACTAAATTAATTAACTTAATAGGATAAACCAACTTCAGCCACCTCGATATACGAGCATCACAGATATTCTTAAAAAAACACATCAAACAGATATACTAAGAATGAACATGCAACAATTATAAAATCAATTTACAATATGATACTACATCCTTAAATCCATTTGTAACACATCTTATACTGCCAAGTTCAAAGGTAAATATGGATAATTACATCAATAGGATTAAAACCTATAATATCAAGATTGCATAGATACAATTGAACTGTTGCACAACTCAATGATACTTACAAAATCTTCATACTATACTTAACATCGAATTGACCAAGATAACGAATCATAATGTACATGATATTCACATCATCAAACATGTATCAAAATCTGTCTCAATTCATATACTACTTTCATTTTTATTAAGAACTGAAATTCATCTTACATAATAAAAGAATTATGTCTTAAGCATCTAATCTCAAAAAATTCAATAAAGCTAATAGATCACATTATAATCATAGTAAAAACTAAGTACAACCAAATCTTAACAAGTGATCGTTAACTAAGATATTAAGATAAACAAGTTTCTATAAAAGTAACACCTCTGTTTTAACAATATGCCACCACCAAAATAACCACAACAACATATTAAGATGTGATGTTTAAAATCGATTTAGAATATAATTCACAATATGCAAAGTGACTTTCAGCATTTTACACAACTATTTAACAATATGTCGATACCCTGATTATATATGTATGTTTTTTTTTCAAAATTACAATTTATACGTTATGTCAAAAATGTCATTCCTATCAATGATAAAAAATGAACAAAATACAACTTCGTTTGAAGGTATTTCACAAAGATCGACTAATGCGTTTAACATGTTTACTGCCAACTGTTCTCACTAAATTATCTACAACCTAAAGTTCCATATTGACATTAAAAACCAACAAGTTACAATATGCATCGAACCTCATTCCATAACAGAATTTTTGAATTCACCCAAAATTCATTCTATTTAGGCTTATTTGACTTAAACAATTTAAACCTCCCAAATATGAATTTAACATAATAATAGTTATGCTGTTACAATATAAACCAACTTCAATTATAATACAAGGTAAATGCTTGACAAAATGTCGATGCTCACATTTCCTACTATCAACACTTCAGAAACAAAAATCTCATAGTCTACGAATGGAATATAACCACTAAGCACTAAGATTGCGACTTCCAATAAACTTATTGTGAACAACATAATCATCCATTAAAACATAAGACCCTAAACTCCACTAAGTATATTTCTAAACTAATATGCTTGTTTATAGCTGAACTGTTTGACAAAATGCTGATGACATTATATCATAAGAAATTTAACTCAACTATGTTTTTTTTAAAAAAAAAAAAAAAACAGTAACAGTCCATCTAATAGCATAACCAACCTAAATTTGAAAACCATTGTTTATGAATATGCTATACTCTATTTTGAATAAGATATTGGGATAAACAACTATGCCCTAGCTTAAATGCAAAAACTAGTAAAAAGAAAACCCGATTCCATTTATCGAGCTGTTTAACTCTAGATGTATCACACCATACATAGTGACCTCCTCTTTTTCCTCAACATAATAAACACCCAAAAATGTACAACATAACACAATGATAATTTCACTCAAACTTCTAATTTAAAACTCAGAATTTGGCCAAATACAATTAACAGTTGAGAGCTATGTGATAACAAACAATAAAGCTCAGACATATCCACGTTTCCCAAGTACACTTTCATAACCTCCCTTGAGTATGGGAACAAACATTGCCCAAAAAATATCTCTGAACCTTGCCTATTTCCAGGCTCGAAAGTAGTTTACACAAATATCCTTCAAAACATTTTAAAATCAAACTTCTATCATTCCTAATTTATACACTTAAATGCAGTAGCAAGAGAGAGAGAAGGATAGAAAATGCCCCTACGTGAGGTAAGAAGACACAACTTGTTCAACAAAGTCCCTGCTACACAACTTGATGTGAAGCCCAAAATATCGAATCCGACCAAAGTTCAAGATGCAGAGATGGAAGAGCTTGATAAACAAACTGGCTATGAATAATATCTCAAGGCTCAGCCTCATATGCATGAAAATAGTTCCAACAAACCCTTCCATGTTTCCGAAAATCACTGCAACTTAGTTCACAAATGTATGCCAAATAGAGCACAGTGGCCATGATTCTGACCAAGCCTTAACAGTAAACCCTCTCGAAATTGAAATGATCAATGGAACACCGAGTGCCATAATGCCTCTTTAATATTGCTTTTAATGCTACAATGCAACATAGCGATACGGGTACAATAAAAATAAACCCATTACCACTGCCATTTTGGCATTTTGTAACAATGCGAAATTCACATCATTTAAGCATTCAAGACTAGTTTACAAAACAACTAGTATGCATGATCTATCATCCGTGGGTAATAAAACCCTAACTTAAACAAGTGAAGCATTGACATGAAATCAAAACCATTATAGGGTAAGATGCAATTAAATATATTTAACCCTATTCACAACATTTGCAAATATACCAAGTCAAAAACCTCTAAGGTTGTAATTAATCTATTTACAATTTATATGCATAAACCTTGTAAAACTTAACCTCATGAACACTTGATACCCTATTTAATGAATTCTTATAATCAAGTTTACAATCCTTAAAACTCAAATTAAGTTAAGAACTTAAAACGTTTTATTCCTTCAAAGCAATCTAATATAAGCAACCAAAAAATGTCAAGTATTAAAACCTCTTATATTAAAATCATAATTCATCCGTTATATCTAGATAAAGTAATGCTGATGCCGAAAACACACTCAACAAAAGTTTTATATTCTTGCTAAACTGAATATAATCAAATTCTGACTGAACAATCAACGTATCAAACTGAAAAAAATTAGATCATAGCTAAGTCATAAAAGCAGAATAACCAAAAGAAGGAGTCAGGCATGACACCCTCCCCCACTAAGCTTCGACTTTCTCCTGGAAGTCAGCAAATAAGTGCGGATGAGCTGTTCTCATCATTTCAATATCCTCCCAAGTAGCAGAAGTTTCATCATTGGTGTCCCATAAGACTTTTACCTGCCTTATTTCTCTTCCTCTTAAACTCATAGTTCTGCTTTGCGTGATCAGCACTGGTTCCACCATGACCTGCCCATCCAAAATTTGTAAATGTTTCCAATCTGGCACGTGACCAATGTCAGAAATATACTTACGCAAAATTGAAACATGAAAAACATTATGAATGCGTGAAAGATTTGGTGGCAAGGAAAGTTTGTAGGCAACAGGTCCAATCCGTTCCAAAATTTCAAATGGACCAACAAATTGTGGTGCTAAATTGGACCCCTTTCCATAACGAATCGGACTCTTAAGCGGCCTAATCTGGAGAAACACTCTATCACCAACCAAGAATTGACGGTCGATTCTATGCTTATCAACATATTTCTTCTGCCTATCCTGAGCAGTAATAAGGTGCTCTCTAATCCTCTTAACTTGCTACTCCAAATCTAACAACATATTAGGTCCTAGAGGAGTCATATCCTCCAAATTGTCCCAGCTGAGAGGTGTCCTACAAGGTCTTCCATATAATGCTTGAAATGGTGCCATACCTATGGAACTGTGATATCCATTGTTATACACAAACTCAACCAAGTGTAGATACTCCTCCCATTTATTTTGTCTATCCATTATGTACATCCTAAGCATGTCTTCCAAAATTTGGTTGACATGTTCAGTTTGTTCGTCCATCTCAGGGTGATAGGCTGAACTGAAATTTAGCGGAGTACCTAACTTTCGTTGCATGGATTTCCAAAGAGACGAAGTAAACACTGGATCCCTATCAAAAATAATCTTTTTAGGAATTCCGTGTAACTTAACTATCTGTTCCATATATACTTTGGCAACTGTTACTACATTATAGGATGATCTAATTGGAATAAAATGAGCAACCTTAGATAAACGGTCCACAACCACCATGATAGCATCATGTCTTCAAGCTGTCATAGGCAGTCCAGTAATAAAATCTATCGAAATGGTGTCCCATTTCCGCTCTGGAATATTATGTGGCTGCAATAAACCTGCAGGGTGCTGATGTTCAGCCTTAACTCACTGACATTCCAAGGAATGAGCCACAAAATTTGCTATGTCTCTTTTCATTCCAGGCCAATAATAATTTTGCTTAAGGTCAGCATGCATTTTCTTGACACCCAGATGAGCCGAATTTGGTGCCTTGTGTGCTTCAACCATAATAAGATCTCTCAAATCTCCTAGCTCAGCAATGTACACATTCCCTCTAAACAGCAGCAGACCTTCAGGATTCACTGAATACCCCTCAAAATGCCCCTCCAAGACGTTGCCACTATCCAAAACAGCCTCAACATCTTGAAACCAATGATCTGCGGAAAGGTTCTGTAAGATCCTATCCTTAAGATCCACTGAAAGAATCAAAGAAGATAGTTCATGTCGCCTTCTGCTAAGAGCATCAGCAACCATGTTCTCCTTCCCTTGCACATATTTAATCTCGAAGTCATATTCACACAGGAATTCCATCCATCTTCACTGCCTAGCATTGAGGTCTGGTTGTGTGAAAAGATATTGAAGACTTCGATGATTCGAATGTAACTCAAAATGTTGACCCAGAAGAAAATGCCGCCATTTGGTCAAAGCATGCATAATCATAGCAAGTTCGAGATCATGAGTTGGGTAATTCACCTCATGAATCTTAAGTTTTCTGAACTCATAAGCTATAACATGCCCCTCTTGCATCAAAACTGCCCCTATGCCATCCAATGATGCATCACTGCAAACCACGAACTCCTTAGCTGAATCAGGGACCGCTAGAACTGGTGTGTTGGTCAAACATTCCTTCAGTTTCTGAAATGCCACCTCACACTCAACTGTCCACTCAAATTTCTTCCCTTTTCTCTGAAGAGATGTGATCGGGTGCGCTATACTAGAGAAATTTAATACAAATCAACGGTAATAGCTTGCTAAGCCCATGAAACTTTGAACCTCGGATACATTCGTAGGTGCTGGCCAATCTACAATAGCTTGAATTTTGGATGGATCCACAAAAATTCCATCACCAAAAATAATATGCCCTATGTAACAAATCTCCGATTTGAAGAATTCGCTCTTTTCAGGATTGGCATACAATCTGTTCCTACAAAGACATTCCAAAACCTGCTCCAAATGCTGCTTGTGCTCCTCAACAGTGTTGGAGTAAACCAAAATGTTGTCCAAAAAAACCACCACGAACTTGTAAAGGTAAGTTCTGAACACACCGTTCATCAGACTCATGAACACAGAAGGTGCATTAGTTAAGCCAAAAGGTACCACTGTGAACTCGAAGTGTCCATACCTGGTGTGAAAAGTTGTCTTATGGATATCAACTTCCTGGATTCTAAGCTGATGATATCTAGATTTCAAATCAATCTTAGAAAAGATTTGTGCACCCTACACCTAGTCAAACAAGTTATCATTTCGAGGCAAAGGATACCTGTTCTTAATAGTGACTTTGTTCAACTATCTATAATCGATACAAAGCCTTAAAGAACCATCTTTCTTCTTAACAAAGATCACTAGAGCACCCCAAGGTGAAACACTAGGACAAATCAAATCTCTTTCCAAAAGCTCTTCCAACTAAAATTTAAGTTCAACCAGCTCTTGAGCTGTCATTCTATAAGGAGTCTTGGAAATTGGTTCTGTTTCTAGAACTAAATCGATCTGAAAATCAATTTCTGTCTCCAGAGGTATTCCAGGAATCTCCTTAACAAAAACATCCAAAAAGTTTCACAAAATAGGATGATCGAGAGAAGAACTCTTAACTACGAAATCTTCTAAGTTGTTTATTGATATGACAAACAAACTGCAGCATTTTCGAGCACACCTTGCCAATTGCTTGGCAGAAATTGTCTACAAAGAGATAGGTCTCTTGATTCCTGTGATGACTCTGGCTGATCCAGAATCATCAACGCAATTGATTGACTTATCTTTGCAATCCAAAATAGCTTGATGTTGTTCTAACCAATCCATACCCAAAACTATGTCATATGATCCTAAAGGTATAACCCTAAGGTTTACAGAAGTTGAGAAAGATTTCATACAAATATTACAGTCAGGAGCAATAATATCAATGTTTACCTTAGACCCCGATGCTAACTCCACTTGCCATCTATTTTTGCCTTAACCACAGGTATATCACAATGTGCAACTAAAGCAGAAGAAATGGATGAGTCTCTAGCTCCTGAGTCAAATAAGATAGAAACTTTCATACCTCGAGTATTACCTTGAGCTTCTATAACTGAGTTCTGGTGTTCGGCCTGCTTCTGATCCAAAGTTGCAAAGATACGATGGTTCCTGGCAGAATCACCAACTGTTGCTTCAGACCTAGCTAGCTTAGGTCCAACCTTTGCCTTATCGCAATTAGGACACTGAGACTGATAGTGCCCTAACTGTCCACAATGAAAGCACTCAACAGATTTCCTGAATTCCATATTCTGACCAAAAGGTTTAGGAGATGGCTTGCTACTCTGCACACTCTCCTTGAAGCGCTCAACAAAAAGTTCCCATGTGACTAGGGAGATATCAATGCCAAGCTTTTCCAACTTCTGTTCCCACCACAAGGAACCAAATCCTCTCAAATGCATAACTGTCCATCTGACCTTCACGTTACTCAGGTAACGGTGTAAGACAAAACATCGCTCAATATTCAACAGCCAATTTTCTGCCACTGTACCCTTTTTCATACCATAGAACAATGGTCCTTTCATCTTAGAAAGGTCCTTGAGCTGAGCTCTTGCCCTGGATCTTCTTCTACAGGAAGATTAATGCCCTGCACAAGAGGTCTCCTATCATTCGCTCCCCCACCAGGAATCTGGTTATTAGCCTCAATATTATCAAGACGTTCCAAAATTCTCTGAAGTACCAAAGCCTGATCTGCTTGATTATTGTGGTTGTTACCAACCCCAGCATTCTAATCAAACTAATCATTTCCAGCATCATTCTGGTACTTAGGACCTCTACTACGGCCCCTACCTATGCCTCTTCCAGCAAGGTTATCCTCAGGAGTACTGCATCCTCAAATTCCTCTAGTGACGGGAGGCATAATAGCAACCTAGAAACAAAAATCTATTAATAATGCATCGATGACGAGATAAACCCTATAACCCAAAAGTCCTGGTTATACTTAACCTGGCGCTCTGATACCAAAATGTAATGCCACTCAAGACATACTGAAAGAATATAAAACAAAACACAATTCCATAAATGCAATAATTTTTTTTAAAAAAATTATCTCAACAAAAGTTCCATTACAATAAAAATACATAAAGAGCTCAGAACTATAATGAAATACAATTTCATTTCTTGACACCTATGTCCAACTTTGGAACCCTAAATGCTGATTCAGAAGTAACTTCAATAAAAATCCTTAGCTACATGAATCTTGAAGCACTTGAAAACCACACAGAATGCAACATAACACAAACAGGGGCTCAGTACACACTGAGTTAAAAGGCAAAATCCATCTACATACATGTTAGTACCAACATATAGATATCCAAAAATAGATTTCTAATCCATCTAATATAGTGCAAATCTGATAATAATATGCAAGAAGTAAACAATTACTTTTCATTGCAAAAATTAAACTCGCACTAAGAATAACTCATAAATGAAACATATATATTCTGAGGTGTCATCGTTATGGCACTAAGTTTCTGCATCCAAATATGGTATGCTCATAGTCATCATATAAAGGTATTCTCTATTTTACTTGTCATTGACAGAATAGAGACATGCCTTTTCTTTGTACTTAACCATATAGGTTTAAGTCATAGGTAAGGCCAATTTTCTTTTATGTGAAATTAACCCACCCAATTTACTTTTAAAGTTATCACTGAATTAATTAACTGAATAGGATAAACCAACTTCAGCCACCTCGATATACGTTCATCACAGATATTCTTAAAAATACACATCAAATAGATATACTAAGAATGAACATGCAACAATTATAAAATCAGTTTACAATATGATACTACATCCTTAAATCCATCTATAACACATCTTATACTGCCAAGTTTAAAGGTAAATATGGATAATTACATCAATAGGATTAAAACCTATAATATCAAGATTGCATAGATACAATTGAACTGTTGCACAGCTCAATGATTCTTACAAAATCTTCATACTATACTTTTAATTCCTTACTAACCTAATCATCTATACTTAACATCGAATTGACCAAGATAATGAATCATAATGCACATGATATTCACATCATCAAACGTGTATCAAAATCTGCCTCAATTCATATACTACTTTCATTTTTATTAAGAACTAAAATTCATCTTACATAATAAAAGAATTCTATCTTAAGCATCTAATCTCAAACAATTCAATAAAGCTAATAGATCACATTATAATCATAGTAAAAACTAAGTACAGCCAAATCTTAACAAGTGATCGTTAAATAAGATATTAAGATAAACCCGTGTCTCTAAAGGTAACACCTCTATTTTGACAATATGCCACCACCAAAATAACCACAACAACATATTAAGATGTGATGTTTAAAATTGATTTAGAATATAATTCACAATATGCAAAGTGACTTTTAGCATTTTACACAACTATTTAACAATATGTCGATACCCTGATTATATATGTATGTTTGTTTTCAAAATTACAATTTATACGTTATGTCAAAAATGTCATTCCTGTCAGTGATAAAAAATGAATAGAATACAACTTCCTTTGAAGGTATTTCACAAAGATCGACTAATGCTTTTAACATGTTTACTGCCGACTGTTCTCACTAAATTATCTACAACCTAAAGTTCCATATTGACATTAAAACCCAAGTAGTTACAATATGCGTCAAACCTCATTCCATAACAAAATTTCCAAATTCACCCAAAATTCATTCTATTTAGGCTTATTTGACTTAAACAATTTAAACCTCCCAAATACGAATTTAACATAACAATAGTTATGCTGTTACAATATAAACCAACTTCAATTATAATACAAGGTAAATGCTTGACAAAATGTCGATGCTAACATTTCCTACTATCAACACTTCAGAAACAAAAATCTCATAGTCTACGAATGGAATATAACCACTAAGCACTAAGATTGCGACATCCAATAAACTTATTGTGAACAACATAATCATCCATTAAAACATAAGACCCTAAACTCCACTAAGTATATTTCTAAACTAATATGCTTGTTTATAGTTGAACTGTTTGACAAAATGCTGATGACATTATATCATAAGAAATTTAACTCAACTATGTTTTTAAAAAAAAAAAAAAAAAAACAGTAACAGTCCATCTAATAGCATAACCAACCTAAATTTGAAAACCATTGTTTATGAATATGCTATACTCTATTTTGAATAAGATATTGGGATAAACAACTATGCCCTAGCTTAAATGCAAAACCCAGTAAAAAGAAAACTTGATTCCATTTATCGAGCTGTTTAACTCTAGACGTATCACACCATACATAGTGACCTCCTCTTTTTCCTCAACATAATAAACGCCCAAAAATGTACAACATAACACAATGATAGTTTCACTCAAACTTCTAATTTAAAACTCAGAATTCGGCCAAATACAATTAACAGTTGAGAGCTATGTGATAACAAACAATAAAGCTCGGACATATCCATGTTTCCCAAGTACACTTTCATAACCTCCCTTGAGTATGGGAACAAACATTGCCCAGAAAATATCTCTGAACCTTGCCTATTTCCAGGCTCGAAAGTAGTTTACACAAATATCCTTCAAAACATTTTAAAATCAAACTTCTATCATTCCTAATTTATACACTTAAATGCAGTAGCAAGAGAGAGAGAAGGATAGAAAATGCCCCTACGTGAGGTAAGAAGACACAACTTGTTCAACAAAGTCCCTGCTACACAACTTGATGTGAAGCCCAAAATGCCGAATCTGACCAAAGTTCAAGATGAAAAGATGGAAGAGCTTGATAAACAAACTGGCTATGAATAATATCTCCGGGCTCAGCCTCATATGCATGAAAATAGTTCCAACAAACCCTTCCATGTTTCCGAAAATCATTGCAACTTAGTTCACAAATGTATGCCAAATAGAGCACGGTGGCCATGATTCTGACCAAGGCTTAATAGTAAACCCTCTTGAAATTGAAATGATCAATAGAACACCGAGTCCCATAATGCCACTTTAATATTGCTTTTAATGCTACAATGCAACATAGCGATACAGGTACAATAAAAATAAACCCATTACCACCGCCATTTTTACATTTTGTAACAATGCGAAATTCACATCATTTAAGCATTCAAGACTAATTTACAAAACAACTAGTATGCATGATCTATCATCCGTGGGTAATAAAACCCTAACTTAAACAAGTGAAGCATTGACATGAAATCAAAACCATTATAGGGTAAGATGCAATTAAATATATTTAACCCTATTCGCAACATTTGCAAATATACCAAGTCAAAAACCTCTAAGGTTGTGATTAATCTATTTACAATTTATATGCATAAACCTTGTAAAACTTAACCTCATGAACACTTGATACCCTATTTAATGAATTCTTATAATCAAGTTTACAATCCTTAAAACTCAGATTAAGTTAAGAACATAAAACGTTTTATTCCTTCAAAGAATTCTAATATAAGCAACCGAAAAATGTCAGGTATTAATACCTCTTATATTAAAATCATAAGACATCTGTCATATCTAGATAAAGTAATGCTGATACCAGAAACACACTCAACAAAAGTTTTATGTTCTTGTTAAACAGAATATAATCAAATTCTGACTGAACAATCAACGTATCAAACTGAAAGAAATTAGATCACAGCTATGTCATAAAAGCAAAATAACCAATAGAAGGAGTCAGGCATGACATTCTCATTCAACCTTTCAAAATGAAAAGATGAGGGTGTCTTAAATAGACTTTCTTGAAATTCATCAACAATTGAGATCGATTTCAATCAACGGTTAGGATTAAAGGTGAAGTTCAGTCATAAATGGAGATTTCTAAATTAAAGGGAGTTAACAGATTTAATTTGAGTAAAATAAGGACTTAACTTATTCAATTTGAGTAGAAAAAGGAGTTAACTCATTTAACTCATTTTTTATCAATAGTGAACTAGAAATTTCTCTTTTTGAACTGAAGAGAGATTTTGTTGAGATATTTAATTTAATAAAATGAGATATGCTCTCATAATTACTTTTTCTATTTAATTAAATAATCTTTAATTAATTCGAGACACATTTCTTATTTAATTAAATAATTTCATTTAATTAATTAGGAATGGCTTCACATTTTATTAAATAACTTTGTTTAATTAATTATAAGTAAGTACTCCATTTAATTAAATAATTTTGTTGAATTATTTCAAAAAATTTTTTGAAACTAGTCAACTCAAGTCAACCGTGGTTAAATCTGATCAACTTTTGGTCAAACTTGATCTTTGCATATGGAATATGAGCAAATGTGAGTACGAATTCCAGTAACAATTTGATGCAAATTCTCATTTAACCTTTCAAAATGAAGAGATCAGGGTCTCTTAAATAGACTTTCCTGGAATTCATCAATGGTTGAGATCGATTTCAATCAACGATCAGGATTAAAGGTGAAGTTCAATCATAAAGGGATATTTCCAAATTAAAGGGAGTTAATAGATTTAATTTGAGTAAAATAAAAAGTTAAATGATTCAATTTGAGTAGAAAAAAGAATTAACTAATTTAACTCATTTTTGATCAATAGTGAACTTGAAATTTCCCTTTTTGAAGTAAAGAATGATTTTGTTGAGATATTTAATTTAATAAAATGAGATATGCTCTCATAATTACTTTTTCTATTTAATTAAATAATCTTTAATTAATTAGAGACACTTTTCTTATTTAATTAAATAACTTCATTTAATTAATTAGGAATGGCTTCTCATTTAATTAAATAACTTTGTTTAATTAATTAGAAGTAAGTACTCCATTTAATTAAATAATTTCATTTAATTATTTCAAAATTCTTTTCGAAACTAGTCAACTCATGTCAACCGTGGTTAAATCTGGTCAACTTTTGGTCAAACTTGAACTTTACGTACGTGAATAGGAGCAAATGTGAGTATGAAATCTCACAACAATTCGATGCAAATTCTCATTCAACCTTTCAAAATGAAGAGATGAGGGTCTCTTAAATAGACTTTCCTGGAATTCATCAATGGTTGAGATCGATTTCAATCAACGGTCAGGATTAAAGGTGAAATTCAGTCATAAAGGGAGATTTCCAAATTAAAGGGAGTTAACAGATTTAATTTCAGTAAAATAAGGAGTTATCCAATTCAATTTGAGTAGAAAAAGGAGTTAACTGATTTAACTCATTTTTGATCAATAGTGAACTGGAAATTTCCCTTTTTGAACTGAAGAGAGATTTTGTTGAGATATTTAATTTAATAAAATGTGATATGCTCTCATAACTACTTTTTCTATTTAATTAAATAATCTTTAATCAATTAAAAACACTTTTCTTATTTAATTAAATAACTTCATTTAATTAATTAGGAATGGCTTCTCATTTAATTAAATAAATTTTTTTAATGAATTAGAAGTAAGTACTCTGTTTAATTAAATAATTTTGTTTAATTATTTCAAATTTCTTTTCGAAACTAGTCCACTCAAGTCAACCATTGTTAAATCTGGTCAACTTTTGGTCAAACTTAATCTTTGCCTATGTGAATATGAGCAAATGTGTGTATGAATTCCAAAAACAATTCGATGCAAATTCTCATTCAACCTTTCAAAATGAAGAGATGAGGGTCTCTTAAATAAACTTTCCTGGATTTCGTCAGCGGTTGAGATCGATTTTAATTGATGGTCAAGATTAAAGGTGAAGTTCAGTCATAAAGGGAGATTTCCAATTTAAAGAGAGTTAATAGATTTAATTTGAGTAAAATAAGGAGTTAACTTATTCAATTTGAGTAGAAAAAAGAGTTAACTAATTTAACTCATTTTTTATCAATAGTGAACTGAAAATTTCCCTTTTTGAACTGAAGACAGATTTTGTTGAGATATTTAATTTAATAAAATGAGATATGCTCTCATAATTACTTTTTCTATTTAATTAACTATTTTTTAGTTAAGTAGAGACACTTTTCTTATTTAATTAAATAACTTCATTTAATTAATTAGGAATGGCTTCTCATTTAATTAAATAACTTTGTATAATTAATTAGAAGTAAGTGCTCCATTTAATTAAATAATTTCGTTTAATTATTTCAAAATTCTTTTCGAAACTAGTTAACTCAAGTCAATCGTGGTTAAATTTGGTCAACTTTTGGTCAAAATTGATCTTTGTGTATGTGAATATGACCAAATGTGAGTATGAATTTCGGCAACAATTCAATGCAAATTGTCATTCAAGCTTTCAAAATGAATACATGAGGGTCTCTTAAATAGATTTTTTTAGAATTTATCAACGGTTTAGATCGATTTCAATAAACTGTAAGGATTAAAGGCGAAGTTCATTCATAAAGGAAGATTTCCAAATTAAAGGGAGGGAACAAATTTAATTTGAGTAAAATAAGGAGTTAACTGATTCAATTTGAGTAGAAAAAAGAGTTAACTGATTTAACTTATTTTTGATCAATAGTGAACTGAAAATTTCCCTTTTTGAACTGAAGAGAGATTTTGTTGAGATATTTAATTTAATAATATGAGATATGCTCTCATAATTACTTTTTTTATTTAATTAAATAATCTTTAATTAATTAGAGACACTTTTCTTATTTAATTAAATAACTTTATTTAATTAATTAGGAATGGATTCTCATTTAATGAAATAATTTCGTTTATTTATTTCAAAATTCTTTTCAAAACTAGTCAACCGTGGTTAAATCTGATCAACTTTTGGTCAAACTTAATCTTTGCGTATGTGAATATGAGCAAATGTGAGTATGAATTCAAGCAACAATTCGATGCAAATTCTCATTCAACCTTTCAAAATGAAGAGATGAGGGTCTCTTAAATATACTTTCCTGGAATTCATCAATGGTTGAGATCGATTTCAATGAACGGTCAGGATTAAAGGTGAAGTTCAGTCATAAAGGGAGATTTCCAAATTAAAGGTAGTTAATAGATTTAATTTGAGTAAAATAAGGAGTTAACTGATTCAATTTGAGTAGAAAAAAGAGTTAACTGATTTAACTCACTTTTTATCAATAGTGAACTGAAAATTTTGTTTTTTGAACTAAAGATAGATTTTTTTGAGATATTTAATTTAATAATATGAGATATGCCCTCATAATTACTTTTTCTTTTTAATTAAATAATCTTTAATTAATTAGATACACTTTTCTTATTTAATTAAATAACTTTATTTAATTAATTAGGAATGGCTTCTCATTTAATTAAATAATCTTTAATTAATTAGAGACACTTTTCTTATTTAATTAAATAACTTGATTTAATTAATTAGCAATGGCTTCTCATTTAATTAAATAACTTTGTTTAATTAATTAGAAGTAAGTACTTCATTTAATTAAATAATTTCATTTAATTATTTCAAAATTCTTTTCAAAACTAGTCAACTTAAGTCAACCATGGCTAAATCTGGTCAAATTTTGGTCAAACTTGATCTTTGCGTATGTGAATATGAGCAAATGTGAGTATGAATTCCAGCAACAATAGGACGCAAATTCTCATTCAACCTTTCAAAATAAAGAGATGAGGGTCTCTTAAATAGACTTTCCTGGAACTCATCAACGGTTCAGATCGATTTCAATCAACAGTCAGGATTAAATGTGAAGTTCAGTCAGAAAGGGAGATTTCCAAATTAAAAGGAGTTAACAGATTTAATTTGAGTAAAATAAGGAGTTAACTGATACAATTTGAGTAGAAAAAGGAGTTAACTAATTTAACTTATTTTAGATCAATAGTGAACTGGAAATTTTCCTTTTTGAATTGAAGAGAGATTTTGTTGAGATATTTAATTTAGTAAAATGAGATATTCTCTCATAATTACTTTTTCTATTTAATTAAATAATCTTTAATTAATTAGAGACACTTTTCTTATTTAATTAAATAACTTCATTTAATTAATTAGGAATGGCTTCTCATTTAATTAAATAACTTAGTTTAATAAATTAGAAGTAGGTAATCCATTTAATTAAATAATTTCGTTGAATTATTTCAAAATTCTTTTCGAAACTAGTCAACTCAAGTCAACCGTAGTTAAATATAGTCAACTTTTGATCAAACCTGATCTTTGTGTATGTGAATATGAGCAAATGCGAGTACGAATTCCAGCAACAATTCGATGCAAATTCTCTTTGAACCTTTCAAAATGAAGAGATAAGGGTCTCTTAAATACAATTTTCTGAAATTCATCAACGGTTGAGATCAATTTCAATCAATGGTTAGGATTAAAGGTGAAATTCAGTCATAAAAGGAGATTTTGAAAATAAAGGGAGTTAACAGATTTAATTTGAGTAAAATAAGGAGTTAACTGATTCAATTTGAGTAGAAAAAGGAGTTAACTAATTTAACTCATTTTTGATCAATAGCGAACTGGAAATTTCCCTTTTTGAACTGAAGAGAGATTTTGTTGAGATATTTAATTTAATAAAATGAGATATGCTTTCATAATTACTTTTTCTATTTAATTAAATAATTTTTAATTAATTAGAGACACTTTTCTTATTTAATTAAATAACTTCATTTAATTAATTAGGAATGGCTTCTCATTTAATTAAATAACTTTGTTTATTTAATTAGAAATAAGTACTGCATTTAATTAAATAATTTCGTTTAATTATTTCAAAATTCTTTTCGAAACTAGTCAATTCAAGTCAACCGTGGTTAAATCTGATCAATTTTTGGTCAAACTTGATCTTTGCGTATGTGAATATGAGCAAATGTGAGTATGAATTCCGGCAACAATTTGATGCAAATTCTCATTCAACCTGTCAAAATGAAGAGATGAGGGTCTCTTAAATAGACTTTTTTGGAATTTATCAACGATTGAGATCAATTTCAATCAACGGTCAGGATTAAAGGTCAAGTTCAGTCATAAAGGGAGATTTTCAAATTAAAGGGAGTTAACAGATTTAATTTGAGTAAAATAAGGAGTTAACTGATTCAATTTGAGTAGAAAAAAGAGTTAACTAATTTAACTCATTTTTGATCAATAGTGAACTAAAAATTTTATTTTTTTAACTAAAGATAGATTTTGTCGAGATATTTAATTTAATAAAATGAGATATGCTCTCATAATCACTTTTTCTATTTAATTAAATAATCTTTAATTAATTAGAGACACTTTTCTAATTTAATTAAATAACTTTATTTAATTAATTAGGAATGGCTTCTCATTTAATTAAATAACTTTGTTTAATTAATTAGAAGTAAGTACTCCATTTAATTAAATAATTTCGTTTAATTATTTCGAAATTCTTTTCGAAACTAGTCAACTCAAGTCAGTTGTTTTTAAATCTGGTCAACTTTTGGTCAAACTTGATCTTTGCGTATGTGAATATGAGCAAATATGAGTATGAATTCCAGCAACAATTTGATGCAAATTCTCTTTCAACCTTTCAAAATGAAGAGATGAGGGTCTCTTAAATAGATTTTCTTGGAATTCATCAATGGCTGAGATCGATTTCAATCAACGGTCACGATTAAAGGTGAAGTTCAGTCATAAAGGGAGATTTCCAAATTAATGGGAGTTAACAGATTTAATTTGAGTAAAATAAGGTGTTAACTGATTCAATTTGAGTAGAAAAAGGAGTTAACTGATTTAACTCATTTTTTATTAATAGTGAAAGGAAAATTTCCCTTTTTGAACTGAAGAGAGAGTTTGTTGAGATATTTAATTTAATAAAATGAGATATGCTCTCATAATTACTTTTTCTATTTAATTAAATAATCTTTAGTTAATTAGAGACACTTTTCTTATTTAATTAAATAACTTCATTTAATTAATTAGGAATGGCTTCTCATTTAATTAAATAACTTTTTTTAATTAATTAGAAGTAAGTACTTCATTTAATTAAATAATTTCGTTTAATTATTTCAAAATTCTTTTCAAAACTAGTCAACTCAAGTCAACCGTTGTTAAATTTGGTCAACTTTTGGTCAAACTTGATCTTTGCGTATGTGAATATGAGCAAATGTGAGTATGATTTCCAGCAACAATTCGATGCAAATTCTCATGCAACCTTTCAAAATGAAGAGATGAGGGTCTCTTAAATAGACTTTCCTGGATTTCATCAACGGTTGAGATCAATTTCAATCAACAGTCAGGATTAAAGGTGAAGTTCAATCATTAAGGAAGATTTTCAAATTAAATGGAGTTAACAGATTCAATTTGAGTAAAATAAGGAGTTAACTGATTCAATTTGAGTAGAAAAAGGAGTTAACTCATTTAACTCATTTTTGATCAATAGTGAACTGGAAATTTGCCTTTTTGAACTGAAGAGAGATTTTGTTGAGATATTTAATTTAATAAAATGAGATATGCTCTTGTAATTACTTTTTCTATTTAACTAAATAATCTTTAATTAATTAGAGACACTTTTCTTATTTAATTAAATAACTTAATTTAATTAATTAGGAATGGCTTCTGATTTAATTAAATAACTTTGTTTAATTAATTAGAAGTAAGTACTCTATTTAATTAAATAATTTTGTTTAATTATTTCAAAATTCTTTTCGAAACTAGTCAACTCAAGTCAATCGTAGTTAAATCTGGTCAACTTTTGGTCAAACTTGATCTTTGCGTATATGAATATGAGCAAATGTGAGTATGAATTTCAGCAACAATTCGATGCAAATTCTCATTCAACCTTTCAAAATGAAGAGATGAGGGTCTCTTGAATAGAGTTTCCTGAAATTCATCAATGGTTGAGATCGATTTCAATCAACGGTCAAGATTAAAGGTGAAGTTCAGTCATAAAGGGAGATTTTCAAATTAAAGGGAGTTAACAAATTTAATTTTAGTAAAATAAGGAGTTTACTAATTCAATTTGAGTAGAAAAAAGAGTTAACTAATTTAACTCATTTTTTATCAATAGTAAACTGGATATTTCCCTTTTTGAAATGAAGAGAGATTTTGTTGAGATATTTAATTTAATAAAATGAGATATGTTCTCATAGTTACTTTTTTTATTTAATTAAATAATCTTTAATTAATTAGAGACGCTTTTCTTATTTAATCAAATAACTTCATTTAATTAATTAGGAATGGCTTCTCATTTAATTAAATAACTTTGTTTAATTTATTAGAAGTAAGTACTCCATTTAATTAAATAATTTCGTTTAATTATTTCAAATGTAGTGCCTGCCTCTAGTTCGCATTTTGTATTCGTTGCTGAACTCTTTTAGAGCTAGTTTTATGTTGTTGATTAGTAGTATTGTTTTGAGACTATCAGATATTGTGCTATGGATTCAGTTGATATGTGATGAGATTACTTAGATTTTGCATTTCATGTATGCATGATGATTATTTTCAGTATTTGCAGTTATTAATGATGATTAGTAAGATAATTTATTATCATATATGTTTTCTTTTGTTTACTTACGCCATACTTTCATGTGTATGGTGTGCGTATTTGCTTTGCGTGTTTGCTTTTGTATGGCGTGTTTGATGTGGTTAAGGAAAAGAGTCGTAGTCACCTGCTAGTCAGGATCTACACGATGCACCACTTCCTACCATTACGTGTTTAGTTTAGTATATTGTATTTGTACATGTATGATTTTTATGTAGATTGCAAGTACCGGGTATCGACTTCTCTGAATTGCCAGGATGAGCGTACCCAATCACACTATCTCAATGATAAGAGAGGGAAGATAAATTCTCAAGTCCAAATGTCAACCCTTTAAGCGATTTGTTCTAATTGAAAAATTAGCTCAAGTATCTGAGTTGAGTACCCTTCGAATACGTTGGATGACATAATTCATGATTTAAACCCTTGGTTTGATTTTGTATGTATTTTGGCTATGATGGGTTTTCATATTTTTACCTTATGATTCTTTGATCTATTTTCTATTAATTAAGCCTAATTAAAAAGATTTAATTAATGGTTTAATTAAATGAAAAATTAATATGATATTTTAATATTTATTTTATTTAATTAATTGAAAAATTAATTAAATAAAATAATTAAATTTGAAAATAAAAAGTTAAAAGTTTAAATTTGGAATGTGACAATATTTATTTTAATAATAATATATTTGGAGTTTATTTTTAAATAAATGACTAAATAATATTATTATTTAAGCTAACAAATATTTTAGCAATTAAGTTTTGAAAATAAAATTTAAAAGTGGAAAATATATTTAAAATTATTAAAAGATTCTAGATTTCATGTGATTAAAATATAAATATATTAAGATTGAAAACTGGAATTATTAAAGTAAGTGCATGAGATTTAATATATAAATAAATTAAATTGAAAAGAGTAAAAGTAAATATTAAATTAATTAATGTGCATTATATTAATATTTGCTCACATAGGAGTTGGCAAATTTTTGAAAGATGTCATATAGACAATGCAGGAGTTTGCACTCTAAGAATGCATAAGTTGTCTACACTTAGGAGTTAGCATTTTATTTGAGCACATGGTGTCTACAACCTTATGACTCATTTAGAAGGTTGGAGAAGAATCATTCTTGGTTTTCATGCTTATCTTCTAATTGTTTCTAGAGACACTCTAGATGCATCTTAGAGGCCTTTAAATAGAGGCTCTCCTAGTGTGTTTGGACAAGCTGAATGGAAGCTACAAGCTACAAGCTTCAAGCTAAAATAGAAGCTTCAAAGCTTACATTCATTGAGAAGATCATATGCTTTTACATGCTCATATGTTTTCTACATGCTTCTATGTTTCTTCTACCACTTCTAGTCACTTGGAGGATTCGTTTGGCTTGGATCTTGAAGGAATTGCGAATGATGGAGAAGGAAGGGATTTTCTATGGACTTCTGAGGCATGGCAGATTAGCATCAGTGTCCAGGTGCACTCGTGATATTCACATATTCTCTTTGCACTATTTCTCTTCTTGTTTTCATCATGTCTATTATATGTGTCTATATACTCTTGTGAATGAATCTACAATTAAATTGGAATCTAGATATGTAGAGTTGCAAAGAAAATATTAGAAAACCCTAGATCCAATTAAGGAAGAAATTAGATCTAAACAGGTTTGAGTTTGAATTAGAATTAAATTGATAAATAGATTTGAAAAAAGAATTTCTTAATCTATAGTCAAACCTATTTAAAAATTAATGAACAATTATTTTAAGAGGAAATTCTTAATTCATCACAAATTGTATTGTCACTGCCCCTTGAATAGACCTGAACTCAGTCATTCATAACTTTTTATCATGATCAAATTTATTCGATCGCTCCTGTCAGAAGTGGCGCAACTTGGCCCTCTTCAACATATTTCAATTTTAGCCCGATCTAATAGTTTATTAGGGAGATATGGCCATCATACTGAGACTATTTTATTCAAAGTTAGATATTTCTTCATTTCTCATAACCAAGAGTTCTTTGTGCTTAAACTTCACAAAAATAATATATCAAAGCATGGAATGAATTAAGATATTATTGCAATCTTCTCTTTTTAAAATCTTATTAATATGCATTAGTTTTATATGGTTTATTATCTAATCTAATTAAATCAAATTTAATTAAGATTAGTTAATAGTAGAAGAAGTGTAATTAATTATTAATCACTCTAAGTAAATGGATTTTTAAATGAGAGGAAATTAAAAGAAAAGAGATTTTAATATAGTTTATATAGTGGAGTTTTTATAATGTATATTGAATACTATTTAATATATATTAAACAATTTTAGAGTTGTTTAATGAAGATGATAATGTTAAAAATTTGAAGATTATTCATGTTAAAATTTATAATAAGTCTTATTGGTTTGTGATAGGAATCTTTTTCAAACAACGTTTATACAGACAAAATATTATTAGAACACTTAAAAAATGGAGTCTAATGGTTGATTTTAATATTGATTAAATAATTGTAAGATGATAATTTATATTATGTTGATTTAAATTTAGAAACGCTAAATGATATTGGATTAAGATTGAATTATTATGTTATTGGTTAATACGTTTGAATACCTTAATGAAGTTAACAGTTAGCCAAATATTAACTAATGAGTTTATGGAAGGATTCTATAGATCGAGTATTTATAGTTTGAGGATTTTATTATTTATTAATGTTTGTAAGGACTAGAAAACTATTAATAAATAATAGTTTAAATAGATATCAACAAATTTGATTAGAATTAATCTAGTAGAGATTATTTATTCATTGAAATTTTGTAAAAAATAATAATTTTTGGAGTTGGATTATAATTGATTTTAATAAATTGATATTCATTGAGTTGTCAATATAATTATATTATGCGATAGCGTTTTAACTTGAAATGATTATCATTAATACGAAATCGTTAAGAAAGATGAATGAAGTCATTATGGATAAGATTTCCAAAATAACTTATTAATATTATTACTAAAATATTAATATTTGTGTATTGGATTGAAGTTGACTTTGACGTACAAACTATTGTTAGTCAACTAATACTCATTGGGTTGATGGTTTGGTTGTGAAATTATTAATTAAATCAATTAACTAGAGCTAATTAGATTTTAATTAATAATTAAGTTATGTAATAGAGATTTAATTGATATAATTCTTTTAATAAGATTGTAGAAATACTGATATCAAAGTTGATAAGTCTTATTCCGATGACTTTATTAATGACTTTAGATATTTTAATGGTGTAGACTTAGTAATATATAATTGAGAATTATTAGGATGATAAAAGGTCAAGGATTGTGAACCGATATTAATTGATTGTTCTAATAAAGTTATAATCTCTTATTCGAAGAATTATAATTGGTCCTCTTATAATATAACGAATAATGATCCTTGATTATGTTAAAAAGTTGAAGTAACATTAAAGAAGAGTTAATCAATTAGAATATGGATCATAGTTAAATATAGAGGGAAATTTAATTAAAAGTCAATGATGATCAGTTTAGTGAATATTTATCCTTAAGTTATTCTTAGAATGTAATTCTTAATAATGGAAGGATAATGCTATCGGGGAACAATTGGGTTGACTTCTAAGTCAAATGATGAAACTTAAGACACTAAAAAACATACTTGTAAACAAAAAAATTGGAAACCCCTACACATTATTCAACTATGTGAATTTAGTAAACCAAAACATGTGTTTGCATCGTGTATTCTATATGCTTCTTGTTTTGGGTTTTGGGTTGACTAGTGTTGACCAATCTTAGGTTGTGACCAGAGGCTTGGGGGTTATGAGATGTGTTGGCATGTTGATCTTAATTGGTCTCGATCTTTATAAGCCCAACCATGGTAATGTGATCGTCTGCTCTATGAAATGTTTGTATTTACTGATTGTTATTATTCATTAGTCTTCATGTGTGAAGCTGAGATGTATGTGTATGAGACACCTAAGCTAATTATTTTTGAGTCATCGATCAGTTATCCTTGGATTATTTTCTAGTCACCATGATGGGACTGAAATGTGGATTTATTTCTTGATGATGTCATGTTGTGAATGTTTTGACTCAACCATTTTGGACTCTTCGATCAGTATGATTTTTAGATATTCTTGGTTACTGGTTGAGAACCAATGGATATTGTGATTTATCTTGAGATATATTTTGGTTATTGAGAACTAATGATTATTATGATTATCAGTGATGCCTTCAGTTGCCAATAAAGAACTGTTGTGGTCGTGATTTTCTATGGATGCTTTTCAGATGCTCATGGAGATTTGATGATTTTTATCTTGGAGATTTGATGATTCTTATTATGGATATTTGATTCTTATATTGTGGATATTTGACGATTCTTTTTATATTATCTTTTGGATTTTCTTTATAGTCGCTTGTACAGGACTATGGTGATTTTATGATTCTATGGGCTTAAGGTAGGTAATCTACTTGTAGTGTCAGGAAGTGGCTTGCAATGGGGGTCGGGGCCCTAAGTGGCTGCCAGGGTAATTCATTGTAAGTTTGGTTAATAAGTGATAACATTTACACACTCAATGGGGATTAAATGAACCTAAAAAGATAATTGTTTTGATGTTCTCGCCCATGCCTTGAGTGCTTGTATAGGCTAGGATGAGAGTAGTGAGAATACATGGTTGCGACCTTGCATTCTGTAGTATGCCTTGTCAGTATGAGAGGATACTAGTGGCTGCATGAGATCAGGATGGACTCATGGAGTTTAGCTAACTGCGAAGGTAACTTGTATGTGATAATTGCGATGACACTTTCTTGCTTGCATAGTAGGTTTCCTACATGTCTTCGTGTGCCTTTGGGATTAGATGTCAATTTTGTGCTTGGAACCGTTGAGTTAGTATACTTTTAAGATTTCTAGACTTATAGAGATTTATACTTTGTGGTTTTGATAGCCTGTTTGGAACTTGAGATTGTCTCCTCAACACGGTGGGAGTGGACCACTTAGGTTCCATGCAGTCGGGTGGTAGTGTTTTATCACTCTTATCATTTGAGATCCGTCAGAGACACCATGGCTGATGCTTTTTTGGTTGGTATTTATCTTCATTATGTTCTTGGATCATTATGATAGATGATATACCTTATGATGGATGTATTTATTGGTATTTTTCTTATATTGATGATTTGCATATGTTATATGATGTTATCTTATTCTTTACTTTGCATGTTAGTAGGATGTTTTTACGAGTGACATTCCTACTATGTTAATACCGATGATCTCTTTGGTGATTTGGAATTTTACGCACAAATGGATGGGTAGGATCCACGATGGTCTAATGATGCTATTAATGGTTGGGAGGAACTGTGCACTTAGTTATTATGTTTGTGATATATGGTTATCTTTTATGATGGATGTTTATATCTTTTGTGATGATGCAACATGTATGATATGTGGTTTCATTTACTTTAATTGCATCATGGATATGTCATGCCCAAAAATGTAAGGCCAAAAACACTCACAAATTTATTTATTTTTAAGACTAATTAAGATTAAATAAGATATCATGACCGAAGAATTTTTGACGGTTTAACTATAATGGAACTAATCGTGATCAATTGTTACAACCTTAAGGATGGTTTAATAACTAACCCTTTTTTTATTTAATCGATAACTTGAAACGTCATTATGGTTTTTAATCATTTGCTTCAGGCTTAGTATCATTAATTAACTTAAAATTTATCTCCAACGTACTAATAACAATTTAATTTATATTAATCTATCATTACAATTAAAATTGAAGACTAAGGTTAATTCTATAGATCTATAAGTCAAAATTAGACTTTATTTAAAACTATTATAAATTCAGGTCCAACATTTAAATGCCAATATAAAGTTCAATCTAACTATTCTCACAATCTACAGAACTAAATAATAACATAAAATAAAATACAACTTATAACAAATGATACTAAATTAAGAACCAACTAATTAAGAACTATCTTAATTAGTACTAACTTAGAACACTAACTACTGTCTAATGAGATAAAACAACTACTGATCTAACCATTAACTAATATCCAAAAACGTATTAATAACTACTTAAAAATGGAACTAACTTAAATCCTATCTACCTAACCATTACATTAACAAGTTCTAACTTTAAACACTACTAAGCATTTTAAGACAAACAATGAACTATCTAAATTCTAATATTTAGCTTAAAACTTTTACTAATCGAATTTTAAATAAAAATTAAATAAATAATTAAACATTAAACATTCCTAACTTATATAGCAATTTATAACTATTAACATTACTAAAAAAAATTACTAACATTTACATTACAATAAGGTACTAGCATTACATTAAACTATACTATCCTAAATCTTCCTCTAAAACAAATATTACCTTCAAACTAATAGTAAACCACACTACCAAATAAATAATAAAATTACTAACATTTACATTACAATAAGGTACTAGCATTACATTAAACTATACTATCCTAAATCTTCCTCTAAAACAAATATTACCTTCAAACTAATAGTAAACCACACTACCAAATAAATAATTTAATATCAATAAACATTAACCCAACTATACATCACCCTAAGCTAACCCACATCAAACAACAATTAAAACAAAATGCTAAAACAACTATCCCAAACCCCCAAGGCAAGTGGCCTATCCTGCCACGCGTGGGCCCCATTTCCCCAAAGGTCTGCGCACTGCTTAAGGTCTGTGTGCTGCAGACCTGGTTCCCCCATTCACGTCCACCTTGCGTGCCTCCAGATTCAACAAGGATAGCACTGGAGAGAAGAAGGGAATTGGGGGTGGATGGAAGAGTAAAGAGAGTTGACAATTAATATTTGCAATTCCACAAGTGTCATTGCTCAGTCAGTACTATGCAGTACCTGCCCTACGTACGTACTTATCCAGCTAACCAAAAGTGCACTAAGGATGGGGGAGAATATAGTTAAGATGTTTATGAAGAAAGCCAATATAATTGCATGAGATTCAATTGTTCATTTCACCCACTTCTCTACCCACCCACGGGGTTCGTGCCCAAGCGGATGGAGTATGAAATTTATTTCGTGATGATTTATTTGGCCATCGTCCCCATCAACTCCCTGCTACCACCTTCGTTTGGGAGGAGGATAGAGTTAATACCAAAAGTTATATAGTTGAATAATACAAAGAAGAATATATCAGGGAATATTCTCTATGGCATGAGAGAAATAAAAACTTTCCCATACATTTCTAGAGAGGGTTTTAACTCCTGGAGGTGTTTTTTTTGAACAACCAATTTTGACTAAGTGATGGAATGTTTTATACTTTCTAGTTATACTAGGAATGAATACTAACCTATTTACAACATTGTTTTTTTAAGAAAATGAACAAGCATACAAACAAGGACGTGTAAAAGGTTATATTTTCTCCCTCTCTCCTATAATTTATGTTTTATTAATCATTATACATCAAGGTGTATGTTCTTGTTTTGAATTCAAGGAAGTAGATAATCTCTTGATCAAATTTATTTTGTTCATAATGAAACTTACAATGCAAGCGATAACTTTGTGATCGCAATGTAGGATTTTGATTACATTTAAAACTTAGACATCAATTTAGAAACTTCAACATAACAAATTGCCTTCCATTAACATAATTGAAAACATGGGAATACATAATTCAAAGACATTATCCAAAGAGGTATTTTCTCACATACATATGCAAAAATCTAAAATCACATAAGAGCAATACAAGGAGATTTTCATAATCTTTTTCTTTCTTCTATTATTCATCCTGGTTCAAGGCTCCATCGGGAAAGAACCAATAAGAAAACTTGAGATCTTTGCCACTACATCAAATTCAATTACAATTTACATGATATTACAATTCATTGAGTTTTCTTCAAGGCTTCCACAAGAGACTTTTATCAAATGTCTTCATTGCATCATGGGTAAACATGGAAGATACAAGAAAGAACATGGAGATAACAACACAAGGAGATAAGCAAAATGAACATACATTCCCACCCGATTGCACAATAGGTCCAACAATGAACCAATATAGGGGAAAGGTGGATTTTCTCAATAGGAGAAGTCTATCACCATACCTTCACTTAGCCCTTTTGGGGCTAAAACTTCAAGAATTTCCATTCTTTCACAAGGCCCTTTCGAGGCTATATCCACAAGGATTTTCATTCTTTACCACATTCAAGAATTCTCAATAACAACAAAGTATGGGATGGCAAGTAGAGGCCCATACACCCTACCCTTTCTCCCTCATCTCTCCATGAGAGGAGACTCTACACTATTGAGGTCCAACTAATGCCCTTTCCCCAAGCATGACCACTTCTTCCCTATCCAAGGGTGAGTGTTGCCAAAAACATCCCCATGAAAACCTCTCAAAAATAATCAACACACCAAGAAGGCATATGAATAACATAAAAAGAAACAAGATAAAATCCCTCCCAAATCCATCCCCAACACACAAACAAGAAATACATATCTACAAAATGTCTCCAACATGATTGAAGCAAGATTTAAAACATGAACAGACATAAAGAACCATTCATGGAGTGAAGAACTCCTACCTTCATAAAAGAGTTATGGCAATGGTGGTTTGAGAAGAGCTTCCCTTTTTCTTTCTTCAATCTTCAAGACTTTTTTCAAAACTAGAGGATTGGGTGACCCCAAACTAAACTCCCCCAAAAATGCCTCTAAGTATGGTCCTTAACTCCACTAAGCTTCAAGTAACTCAAGATGGAGGTTTGGTTTCACTAAGCCAAGTAAAGAGCAACCCATTTTCAAAATTAGCCTATAATAGGGTTTTTAAGAAACCCTAAGAGTCAACCTAGGAGGCTAAAGGGTTGGAAAGTACCCCCATCCATACCCTTACCCATAGGGGTACTTAAATTTAGTGTTTCTAAGCCTTTAAAGACTTATTCGGAACAAGTAAATTTTTTTTAGAAGAATAGTAAGATCAAATTACAACCTTTAAAGAATCACAATATAAGGTTAGCACAAAATTAACAAGTAGTTTAGCTCTACTTTTCCATTGAGTTATCTCGGCTAATTTTTTTGCACACTCATTGCACACATCAGTAGGTCCAAAACCACATGCATAATGTGAATTACATATTAGACGAATTATATAAATTAAAGCATCCATTTCTCAATAAATAATTTTTTATATAATTCTACTCATATTTCTAACCTTTCGACTTGCATAACCAAATGTGTTAGTGTTGCATACATTTTCTTCATCATTATGCATATTTATAAGCATTAAATGACCAAATCAAATAACTGAAGAAAACATCACACATCGTAAAAATAGCTTAACAATGTTCAATGTATCCAATAATGTACTGACATGTCAGCATGAGTATCAAAATAACAATGTATCATCGGT
Organism: Cupressus sempervirens; assembly: GCA_028749045.1. Taxonomy (NCBI): domain Eukaryota; kingdom Viridiplantae; phylum Streptophyta; class Pinopsida; order Cupressales; family Cupressaceae; genus Cupressus; species Cupressus sempervirens. The sequence continues at coordinate 117,587,439 of CM053783.1, forward strand.
GTTAGGATGGGTCGGGGTGAGGCCTCACATCATCCCCCACTAGGCATGAACTTCCTCCTAGAGTTCATAAAAAAGATAAGGGTACTGTGCTTGCATCTGTGCTGCATCCTCCCAAGAAGTCGTAACCTCATCGTAGCAATCCCACTGGACTCTAACTTGGTCCAGCTCTCGACCTTGAAGTGCTAGGTTCTGTCGAGCAATAATACGGATGGGCTATAGCGCTAACTGGCCTTCTGACTCCACCTACAAAGCATCCAAATCTATAATATGAGACTCATCATAAATGTATCCTCTACGTATAGAAATGTGAAACACATCATGGATGTGTGATAGGCTAGGTGGCAGGGCTAAACAGTAGGCAACTGGTCCTATCCTCTCTAGGATCTCGAACGGTCCAAAGAATCGGGGCGCCAACTTAGAGCTCTTTCTGAATCGAATCAGACTCTTATGTGGCCGCACCCTCAAGAAAACTCTATCGCCAACCTGATATTCCCGATCTATCCTTTTCACATCTGCATACTTCTTCTGTCGATCCTGTGCCTCTCTCAAGCGTTGTCTAATCAAAGTCACCTGCAGCTCCATCTCCTTAACCAACTGAGGGCCAATAGATACTCGGTCCTCGATCCTGTCCTAACTCAACGACGTCGTGCAAGGTCTTCCATACAAGGCCGCATAAGGCAGCATACCTATGGAAGAATGGTGCCCATTGTTATAGGCAAACTCGACAAGATGTAGGTATTCCTCCCACTTGACCTGATGGTCCATTACGTACATACGCAACATGTCCTCCAAAACCTGATTCACTCGCTTGGTCTACCCATCAATCTGAGGATGGTATGTTGTATTAAAATTGAGCTTAGTGCCAAATGCCAACTGCAACTCTGTCCAAAAAGATGAGGTGAACAATGAGTCCCTATCAAAGATGATCTTACGGGGAACCCCATGAATTCTAACAATATCTCGTAGAAACACCTGCGCTATGTTTCATGCTGTATATGTAGTACACACGGGAGAGAAGTGGGCAACCTTGGTCAATGTGTCAACTGTCACCAAAATGGCATCATGGCAATGAGACGACAAGGGGAGACCAACAATAAAGTCCATAGATATAACATCCCACTTCCACTCAGTGATCTCATGAGGCTGAAGGAGCCCACCAGGATGCCAATGCTCCGCCTTCACCCTCTTACACTCGAGGCATCTTGCAACTATGTTAGCAATCTGCACTCTCATGCCTGGCCAGTGATATAACTTCCTCAAATCTACATGTAACTTCTTAACACTGGGGTGCACTGCATAAGGTGCTCTGTGAGCCTCAAGTATAATGAACTCACGTAATCCCCTAGTGAGGAGTACATACATACATCCTCTATGGCACAAGAGTCCATCGAACTCCAAGGAATACTCTGAATACTTCCCTTCTAGGGGTCTCTGAGAACGCACCACCTGACTAACTTTTGCATAGAGCTCATCCGCTGGCAATTGCTAAAGAATCCTTTCCCTCAAATTAGTACAAGTAGTCATAGATGATAACTCATGGCGCCTTCTACTTAAGGCAGCCTCAACTACATTCTCGTTCCCCTTGATGTAATGAACACCAAAATCATACTCACAACGAAACTCCATCCACCTTCTCTGCCTAGCATTAAGGTTTAGCTGTGTGAATATGTACTGTAAGCTCTAGTGGTCGGAATGAAGCTCAAATCTATGACCCAGTAGAAAGTGTTGCCACCTCACTAAGGCATGAACTATTGCCTCAAGCTCTAGGTCATGAGTAGGGTAGTTGAGTTCATGAGTCTTCAACTTCCTAGACTCAAAGGAAATGGGTCGGTCATCCTACATAAGAACTGCCCCTATACCATCCAAAGATGCATCAGTGCACACCACGAAGTCCGCAGATGGATCTGGTACTGCAAGAATCATTGCACTCGTGAGGGCTCTCTTGAGCTCTTGAAAGGCTCTGTCACACTTCTCCATCCACTCATACTTCTTTCCCTTCCTTTGAAGAGATGTGATGGGATGTGCCAATCTAGAGAATCCTACAATGAAGCATCGATAATACCCTGCTAGTCCCATAAAGCTCCTCACCTTAGTGACACTCGTGGGTGTCGACCAATCCATGATGGCCCTAATCTTCAATAGGTCTACTGAGACACCATCGCCTGATATGACATGAACCAAATAATGTATCTCAAGTCTAAAGAATGCACACTTCGACAAGCTACCAAACAACTGGTTCTCCCTCAATTTCTACAATATCTGTCTCAAGTGCTCTCTGTGCTCCTTCTCATCACGTGAATTTATTAAGATTTCATCCAAGAAAACAACCACAAACTTATCCAAAAAGGTATGAACTACTCCATTCATGAGGCTCATGAATACAACTGGAGCATTCATGAGGCCAAATGGTACCACAGTGAACTCGTAGTGACCATACCTAGTACGGAATGCAGTCTTAGGAATATCACTAACCACAATCCTCAACTGATGATAGCCTGACTTGAGATCAATCTTCAAAAATACTCGAGTGCCCTACAACTGATCAAAGAGGTCATCAATCCTAGGAAGAGGGTATCGGTTCTTGATGGTTGCAACAATTTGATGCAAATTCTCATTCAACCTTTCAAAATGAAGAGATGAGGGTCTCTTAAATAGACATTCTTGGAATTCATCAATGGTTGAGATCGATTTCAATCAACGGTCAGGATTAAAGGTGAAGTTCAGTCATAAAGGGAGATTTCCAAATTAAAGGGAGTTAACAGATTTAATTTGAGTAAAATAAGGAGTTGACTGATTCAATTTGAGTAGAAAAAGGAGTTAACTAATTTAACTCATTTTTGATCAATAGTGAATTGGAAAATTCCCTTTTTGAACTGAAGAGAGATTTTGTTGAGATATTTAATTTAATAAAATGAGATATGCTCTCATAATTACTTTTCCTATTTAATTAAATAATCTTTAATTAATTAGAGACACATTTCTTATTTAATTAAATAACTTCATTTAATTAATTAGGAATGGCTTCTCAATTAATTAAATAACTTTGTTTAATTCATTAGAAGTAAGTAGTCCATTTAATTAAATAATTTCGTTTAATTATTGCAAAATTCTTTCGGAAACTAAACAACTCAAGTCAATCGTGGTTAAATCTAGTCAACTTTTGGTCAAACTTGATCTTTGCATATGTGAATATGAGGAAATGTGAGTATGAATTCTAGCAATAATTTGATGCAAATTCTCATTCAACCTTTAAAAATGAAGAGATGAGGGTCTCTTAAATAGACTTTCCTAGAATTCATCAACGGTCGAGATCGATTTCGATCAACGGTCAGGATTAAAGGTGAAGTTCAGTCATAAAGGGAGATTTCCAAATTAAAGGGAGTTAATAGATTTAATTTGAGTAAAATAAAGAGTTAACCGATTCAATTTGAGTAGAAAAAGGAGTTAACTAATTTAACTCATTTTTAATCAATAGTGAACTCGAAATTTCTCTTTTTGAACTGAAGAGAGATTTTGTTGAGATATTTAATTTAATAAAATGAAATATGCTCTCATAATTACTTTTTCTATTTAATTAAATAATCTTTAATTAATTAGATACACTTTCCTTATTTAATTAAATAACTTCATTTAATTAATTAGGAATGGCTTCTAATTTAATTATATAATTTTGTTTAATTAATTAGAAGTAATACTCCATTTAATTAAATAATTTCATTTAATTATTTCAAAATTCTTTTCAAAACTAGTCAACTCAAGTCAACCATTGTTAAATCTGGTCAACTTTTGGTCAAACTTGATATTTGTTTATGTGAATATGAGAAAATGTGAGTATGAATTCCAGCAACAATTTGATGCAAAATCTCCTTCAACCTTTTAAAATAAAAAGATGAGGGTCTCTTAAATAGACTTTCCAGGAATTCATCAACGATTGAGATCGATTTCAATCAACAGTCAGGATTAAAGCTGAAGTTCAGTCATAAAGGGAGATTTCCAAATTAAAGGGAGTTAACAGATTTAATTTGAGTAAAATAAGGAGTTAATTGATTCAATTTGAGTAGAAAAAGGAGTTAACTAATCTAACTCATTTTTGATCAATAGTGAACTAAAAATTTCCCTTTTTGAACTGAAGAGAGATTTTGTTGAGATATTTAATTTAATAAAATGAGATATGCTCTCATAATTACTTTTTCTATTTAATTAAATAATCTTTAATTAATTAGAGACACTTTTCTTATTTAATTAAATAACTTCATTTAATTAATTAGGAATGGCTTCTCATTTAATTAAATAGCTTTGTTTAATTAATTAAAAGTAAGTACTCTATTTAATTAAATAATTTTGTCTAATTATTTCAAAATTCTTTTCGAAACTAGTCAACTCAAGTCAACTGTGTATAAATCTGGTCAACTTTTGGTCAAACTTGTTCTTTGTGTATGTGAATATGAGCAAATGTGAGTATGAATTCCAACAACAATTCGATGCAAATTCTTATTCAACCTTTCAAAATGAAGAGATGAGGGTCTCTTAAATAGACTTTCTTGAAATTCATCAACAGTTGAGATCAATTTACGTCAATGGTCAGTATTAAAGGTGAAGTTCAGTCATAAAGGGAGATTTCCAAATTAAAGGGAGTTAACAGATTTAATTTGAGTCAAATAAGGAGTTAATTGATTCAATTTGAGTAGAAAAAGGAGTTAACTAATTTAACTCATTTTTCATCAATAGTGAACTGAAAATTTCCATTTTTGAACTAAAGAGAGATTTTGTTGAGATATTTTATTTAATAAAATGAGATATGCTCTCATAATTACTTTTTCTATTTAATTAAATAATCTTTAATTAATTAGAGACACTTTTCTCATTTAATTAAATAACTTCATTTAATTAATTAGAAATGGCTTCTCATTTAATTAAATAACTTTATTTAATTAATTAAAAGTAAGTACTCCATTTAATAAAATAAATTCGTTTAATTATTTCAAAATTCTTTTCGAAACTAGTCAACTCAAGTCAACCATGGTTAAATCTGGTCAACTTTTGGTCAAACTTGATCTTTGCATATGTGAATATGAGCAAATGTGAGTATGAATTCGAGCAAAAATTCAATGCAAATTTTCATTCAACCTTTCAAAATGAAGAGATGAGGGTCTCTTAAATAGACTTTCTTGGAATTCATCAATGGTTGAGATCGATTTCAATCAACGGTTAGGATTAAAGGTGAAGTTTAGTCATAAAGGGAGATTTCCAAATTAAAGGGAGTTAACAGATTTAATTTGCGTAAAATAAGGAGTTAACTGATTCAATTTGAGTAGAAAAAGGAGTTAACTCATTTAACTCATTTTTTATCAATAGTGAACTGGAAATTTCCCTTTTTGAAATGAAGTGAGATTTTGTTGAGATATTTAATTTAATAAAATGAGATATGGTCTCATAGTTACTTTTTCTATTTAAGTAAATAATCATTAATTAATTAGAGACACTTTTCTTATTTAATTGAATAACTTCATTTAATTAATTAATAATAGCTTCTCATTTAATTAAATAACTTTGTTTAATTAATTAGAAGTAAGTACTCCATTTAATTAAATAATTTCATTTAATTATTTCAAAATTCTTTTCGAAACTAGTCAACTCAAGTCAACCATGGTTAAAATTGGTCAACTTTTGTTCAAACGTGATCTTTGCAGATGCGAATATGAGCAAATGCGAGTATGAATTCTAGCAACAATTCGATGCAAATTCTCATTCAACCTTTCAAAATGAAGAGATGAGGGTCTCTTAAGTAGACTTTCCTAGAATTCATCAACGGTTGAGATCCATTTCAATGAACGGTCATGATTAAAGGTGAAGTTCAGTCATAAAGGCAGATTTCCAAATTTAAGGCAGGTAACAGATTTAATTTTAGTAAAATAAGGAGTTAATTGATATAATTTGAGTAGAAAAAGGAGTTAACTCATTTTTCATCAATAGTGAACTAGAAATTTCCCTTTTTTAAATGAAGAGAGATTTTTTTGAGATATTTAATTTAATAAAATGAGATATGCTCTCATAATTTCTTTTTCTATTTAATTAAATAATCTTTAATTAATTAGACACACGTTTCTTGTTTAATTAAATAACTTCATTTAATTAATTAGAAATGGCTTCTCATTTAATTAAATAATTTTGTTTAATTAATTAGATGTAAGTACTCCATTTAATTAAATAATTTCATTTAATTATTTCAAAATTCTTTTCGAAACGAGTCAACTCAAGTCAGCCATGTAAATCTGGTCAACTTTTAGTCAAACTTGATCTTTGCATATGTGAATATGAGCAAATGTGAGTATGAATTCCAGCAACAATTTGATGCAAATTCTCACTCAACCTTTCAAAATGAAGAGATGAGGGTCTTTTAAATCGACTTTCCTGAAATTCATCAATGGTTGAGATCGATTTCAATCTACGGTCAAGATTAAAGGTGAAGTTCAGTCATAAAGGAAGATTTCCAAATTAAAGGGAGTTAACATATTTAATTTGAGTAAAATAAGGAGTTAACTGATTCAATTTGAGTAAAAAAAGGAGTTAACTGATTTAACTCATTTATGATCAATAGTGAACTGAAAACTTCCCTTTTTGAACTAAAGAGAAATTTTGTTGAGATATTTAATTTAATAAAATGAGATATGCTCTCATAATTACTTTTTCTATTTAATTAAATAATCTTTAATTAATTAGAGACACTTTTATTATTTAATTAAATAACTTCATTTAATTAATTAAGAATGGCTTGTCATTTAATTAAATAACTTTGTTTAATTAATTAGAAGTAAGTACTCCATTTAATTAAATAATTTTGTTTAATTATTTCAAAATTCTTTTCGAAACTAGTCAACTCAAGTCAACCGTGGTTAAATCTGGTCAACTTTTGGTCAAACTTGATCTTTGCGTATGTGAATATGAGAAAATGTGAGTATGAATTCCAGCAACAATTCTATGCAAATTCTCATTCATCCTTTGAAAATGAAGAGATGAGGGCCTCTTAAATAGACTTACCTCGGATTCAACAATGGTTGAGATTGATTTCAATCAACGGTCAGGATTAAAGGTGAAGTTTATTCATAAAGGGAGATTTCCAAATTAAAGGGAGTTAACAGATTTAATTTGAGTAAAATAAGGAGTTAACTGATTCAATTTGAGTAGAAAAAGGAGTTAACTCATTTAACTCATTTTTTATCAATAGTGAACTGGAAATTTCCCTTTTTGAACTGAAGAGAGATTTTGTTGAGATATTTGATTTAATAAAATGAGATATGCTCTCATAATTGCTTTTTCTATTTAATTAAATAATCTTTAATTAATTAGAGACGCTTTTCTTATTTAATTAAATAACTTCATTTAATTAATTAGGAATGGCTTCACATTTAATTAAATAACTTTATTTAATTAATTAGAAGTAAGTACTCCATTTAATTAAATAATTTCGTTTAATTATTTCAAAATTCTTTTCGAAACTAGTCAACTCAAGTCAATTGTCGTTAAATCTGGTCAACTTTTGGTCAAACTTGATCTTTGCGTATGTGAATATGAGCAAATGTGAGTATGAATTCCAGCAATAATTCGATGCAAATTCTCATTCAACCTTTCAAAATGAAGAGATGAGGGTCTCTTAAATAGACTTTCCTAGAACTCATCAACGGTCAGGATTAAAGGTGAAGTTCAGTCATAAAGGGAGATTTTGAAATTAAAGGGAGTTAACATATTTAATTTGAGTAAAATAAGGAGTTAACTGATTCAATTTGAGTAGAAAAAGGAGTTAACTCATTTAACTCATTTTTGATCAATAGTGAACTGGAAATTTCCTTTTTTGAACTGAAGAGAGATTTTGTTGAGATATTTAATTTAATAAAATATGATATGCTCTCATAATTACTCTTTCTATTTAATTAAATTGACATGCCCAAACTACGAGGGCAAAACACAATTTTTTTTTTATAATAATTAATAAAATTGGTTTAAGTTTGGAAAAGATTAATGAAGATAACATTTTAAGTACATGTTCTCTACACTAATACTCTCGTTATTTAGTTAACATCGACAATAGTTACACTTTTAACTTTACAATGATACAATAAAATAATTTGAATAATAATATATATAAGTCTTTAACGTAACTACATAGAACAATTTACCTTATTACAGTAGTTTAACATAACTTGTTATGAGCACAAACATAATGATTAACTTTCTTAATAGCTAGACTAAATTTACATTAAATCAAAGTTTTACTAACCTTTATATAAATGTGTAACATGCATCGATTTGCAAAAGAATATCACTAACTATGTTACAAATCCGATCAAAACTATATAGTATTTATTATCTAAACTAAACTAAGATTTAAACTAAACTAACTTTAATTTTAGAGAAAACGTTTGCAAAACTAAACAAAATTACATTTAAATAGATATTTAAAAACACTACCTAAATTAACTTAACTAACTTAAACTAATCTAAAACAAAATTTAACTTAAATATAAATAATACAATTATCTATAATTAATTAAATTAGAATTGACTTAACCTAAATTAATCTACATGACAATGAATAAAAAAAAGTAAACTAAAATAAACAACTAACTTATATTAATCTAAACTAACTTCTAATAATTAACTTAGTTTAAACATTAACTAACATACAAAAACAACTAAACCTAATAACAACTAACCTACCTACTAACTCTAACCTATACTAACCCAAGCTACCCTACACCCTCCTACATGCCACGTCAACCCCCCCGCGCCCCCCCCCCCCCCCCCCCCCCCCCCCGCCCCCATCTATAACTCCAACTAAGCGCTTCCCAAGCGCTCCATAAAAAGGACTGAGCGCTAAACGAGGGAGGGGGGACAGGTACGTACCGTCCCATCCCAATCTGCCATGAAAAGTGTTGATGGGAAAGCAGTAAAGTGCTTGCTTTGTTTTAAAACAATCAAAATTAAATGTAAACCCCTTCAAGAACTCCATCGCTTCCCAAGGAGGGTAAAGTAATCAAGCACAAAGTCAGGGTAGTATAGGTGACATCATCCTTATTGACTAGCAAAAGAAACTTTCAAGTTGACGTGCATGAAGGAAGAGGGAAAGTAATGCTAAGATGGGATATTTTAAAAAAGAAGTTATTGCATAAAGTTTTATGGGTGGAAAAAGATATTTTTTTTTTTTGAATTTCTTTTAAAACTTTAACATGTATGTAGGCTTGATCTTGATTTCGTTTTATCACAAAATTTAAAATGGAAAGAATATTTAAAAGAATATTCTCTGTTGCTACCATTCAAAATAAAAGAAAAGATCTCTCATACAATTTCCAGAATGATATATGTGCTACTACAGGTCTTATTCTTATTTTCCATGCATTTGAAACTTTCTTTTAGGTTTAAGTCTTGCTATGGAATTTTATAGGATTGGTGTTTTTAATACATAATGATATTAACTTATCACCTATTATGTATCATGCTCAACAAATTCACTATTGCAAGATCATCAAACCTACGTAAATCTCTTATGAATTTCGGGTTGATAATTTCTATGATCCCTAAATACTATGCATTTCAATGATACCACATTACATGAAATAATCATCTACATATTCATTTAACTATCTATTATAACTGATGGAGCAAAATTGGAATAACATAGTGACTAAACTAGTCTTAAGGCAATTGAGAAAATAAAGAGATCAAAATGATAATGCTCTATTAATTTTGATGGGAGTATCAAAACACGCCAAGTTCTTTCCTCTATCATGTTTTCAAATTTAAGTTTGGATATCTTGACATAATTCTTTCCTACATGTTCTTGCAAATTCACTTTCAACACAACCATCCATAAACTAAATCATACCAAGCTCAAAGGAGATACCATACATTTACAATTTGAATCTTGCATAATTGAACATCATTGTTTCATCTTATCTTTGATACACATTCATATGACAACATAGAATATGAAAATTTTAAGAGAAGCAAAAATTACTCAATCACTTATTTTATTAACAACCTGATTCAAGGGCTCAGCTGAGAAAGAACTAGGAAGAAAACCCGGCGTCGTGGCCACTACAATCAAAATTGAATTTACAAGTTACATAAGATCTCAATCCCAAATTTTAACAATTTAATCAAATTTTCTTCATGACTCTAATCAAGGGATTTATAATGTTTTCTGCAACTCACTTCTAGAACCATGGAGGAAATAGAATCTGATCAGGTGACAACCAAGCATAACCAAGAGACAATGAAACATGCATAATTCATACATGGTTTACACAATAGGATTCACAATGAATAAAAACTAGGGAAAGGTGGATTCTTCCAACCAAGAGAAGTCAAGCACAACACCAACAGATGCCCAATCGAGGCTATAACCAAGAACTTCCGTTCTTCCAATTCAACATACCAAAATCATACAAGGTTTGCGCTGACGGGTAGGGGCCCATAACACCCTATCCTTTCTCCCTCTTCTCATCTTGAGAAGAGACTCTACACTATTTGGAGTCCAACTAAATAGACCTTTCCCTAAATTAGTCACTTCTGCCCTCTCCAAGGGTGAGTAATACCAAAACACCCATGCAAGGAAAATCTCAAAATTTCAAACATAAACATGAAAGGAAAACAACCAAAATAACATAGTTTTCAAATCTTCCCAACATACCCACAACCATACAAACATTGAAACAACAACAAAGTAGCATGAGCATGAAACACAACATAAAAAATGAATAAGGGAGATGAGAATTTCCTACCTTCACAAAGATGTAATGGCAAAGAACAAGTTTGAGTAGAGTTTCCACTTCCTTCCTTCAATCTTCAAAACTCCTCTCTAAATGTAGAGATTGTGTAACAACCTCCACAAGACCAAGAAGGGCCCTAAATAGGCCTCCAACTCAACCACCCAAGGGCTCAATAACTACCCCCACCCACTTGCAATTCTAGAAACTCCTAACTCAACCTACACTATGATTAAACCCTAAGTGGAGATGAGGTGAAGTAACTCAAGATAACCATGGTCAATTTTTGCACAAAGGCAAAAAGAGACTTTTTGAGTGACCTCAAAAGTCAATAAAAGGGGCTTAGGGGTTGGAAAAGACCCCTAACCCATACCCATACCCTTTGGGTATAATTATATCATGTTTTAAGCCTTAGGAAAGAGGTTTAGAGCCAAAAAAAACTTAGAAATAAAATAGGACCATCTATCTACTCTAACATTGCAGATTAACCACTAATTTGGATTAAGGGATGACTAACCTCAATTAAGAACCTAATAGAAAACTGACACCAACTTAAACCAACTTGGTCCAAAGGTTAAACAACTAACCCTAAAAACCACACTGAAGTACATAAAAAATTTATGAGTGTTAAGTGACACTAAAGAACATAGTTACGAACATTAACATTCACTGAACAAAGAAGATACATACATATATCTCACAATACAACATGTGAATTATGAACAACAAGATTTCCAAAATTAGCACAAAGAGATCAGTTCTGTTTCTCCGTAGGGTTTCTCAGCTAAATTATCTGCACACTCATTGCACACATCAGTAGTCCCACAAAAATCACATGTACATATATGTATACGTATCAAAAATTCACATAAATTGAAACATACATCACTAAGCATTTCTTCATCCTGCTAAATTCTTAACCATTTAAAATCTCTTAAATCAAAGTCTCAATCCTACATTTACTAATTTCATCAACATACATATACATGAAACATTAAATGACAATCATCAAATATATCTGAAAGTAACATCACACAACATGAAATAATAAAGTATGTTCTAAGCATCAGATAATATCTCGACATCTCGAGTCGTGAATATTAAAATAATAGTAATGTATCACTATGCTATGATGGGTCGGGGAGAGGCCTCAAATAAATAATCTTTAATTAATTAGAGACACTTTTCTTATTTAATTAAATAACTTCATTTAATTAATTAGGAATGGCTTCTCATTTAATTAAATAACTTTGTTTAATTAATTAGAATTAAGTACTCCATTTAATTAAATAATTTCATTTAATTATTTCAAAATTCTTTTCGAAACTAGTCAACTCAAGTCAACCATGGTTAAATCTGGTCAACTTTTGGTCAAACTTGATCTTTGCATATGTGAATATGAGAAAATGTGAGTATGAATTCCAGCAACAATTTGATGCAAATTTTCATTCAACCTTTCAAAATGAAGAGATGAGGGTCTCTTAAGTAGACTTTCCTGGAATTCATCAACGGTTGAGATCGATTTGAATCAACGGTCAGGATTAAAGGTGAAGCTCAGTCATAAAGGGAGATTTTGAAATTAAAGGGAGTTAACAAATTTAATTTGAGTAAAATAAGGAGTTAATTGATTCAATTTGAGCAGAAAAAGGAGTTAACTGATTTAACTCATTTTTTATCAATAGTGAACTGGAAATTTCCCTTTCTGAACTGAAGAGAGATTTTGTTGAGATATTTGATTTAATAAACTGAGATATGCTCTCATAATTGCTTTTTCTATTTAATTAAATAATCTTTAATTAATTAGAGACGCTTTTCTTATTTAATTAAATAACTTCATTTAATTAATTAGGAATGGCTTCTACTTTAATTAAATAACTTTGTTTAGTTAATTAGAAGTAAGTACTCCATTTAATTAAATAATTTCGTTTAATTATTTCAAAATTTTTTTCGAAACTAGTCAACTCAAGTCAACCGTGCTTAAATTTGGTCAACTTTTGGTCAAACTTGATCTTTGCGTATGTGAATAAGAGCAAATGTGAGCATGAATTCCAGCAACAATTCAATGCAAATTCTCATTCAACCTTTCAAAATGAAGAGATGAGGATCTCTTAAATAGACTTCCTTGGAACTCATCAACGATTGACATCGATTTCAATCAACGGTCAGGATTAAAGGTGAAGTTCAGTCATAAAGGGAGATTTCCAAATTAAAGAGAATTAACAGATTTAATTTGAGTAAAATAAGAAGTTAACTGATTGAATTTGAGTAGAAAAAGGAATTAACTCATTTAACTCATTTTTGATCAATAGTGAACTGGAAATTTTCCTTTTTGAACTGAAGAGAGATTTTGTTCAGATATTTAATTTAATAAAATAAGATATGCTCTCATAATTAAATTTTTCTATTTAATTAAATAATCTTTAATTAATTAGAGTGACTTTTCTTATTTAATTAAATAAGTTCATTTAATTAATTAGGAATGGCTACTCATTTAATTAAATAACTTTGTTTAATTAATTAGAAGTAAGTACTCCATTTAATTAAATAATTTCCTTTAATTATTTCCAAATTCTTTTTGAAACTAGTCAACTCAAGTCAACCGTGGTTAAATTTGGTCAACTTTTGGTCAAACTTGATCTATGCATATGTTAATATGAGCAAATGTGAGTATGAATTCCAAGAACAATTCGATGCAAATTCTCATTCAACCTTTCAAAATGAAGACATGAGGGTCTCTTAAATAGACTTTCCTGGAACTCATCAATGGTTGAGATCGATTTCAATCAATGGTCAGGATTAAAGGTGAAGTTCAGTCATAAAGGGAGATTTCCAAATTAAAGGGAATTAACAGATTTAATTTGAGAAAAATAAGGTGTTAACTGATTCAATTTGAGTAGAAAAAGGAGATCACTCATTTAACTCATTTTTGATCAATAGTCAACTGAAAATTTTCATTTTTGAACTAAAGAGAGATTTTGTTGAGATATTTGATTTAAGAAAAAGAGATATGCTCTCATAATTACTTTTTCTATTTAATTAAATAATCTTTAATTAATTAGAGACACTTTTCTTATTTAATTAAATAACTTCATTTAATTAATTAGAAATGGATTCTCATTTAATTAAATAATTTTGTTTAATTAATTAGAAGTAAGTACTCCATTTAATTAAATAATTTTGTTTAATTATTTCAAAATTCTTTTCGAAACTAGTCATCTCAAGTCAACTATGGTTAAATCTGGTCAACTTTTGGTCAAACTTGATCTTTGCGTATGTGAATATGAGCAAATGTAAGTATGAATTCCAGCAACAATTCGATGCAAATTCTCATTCAACCTTTCAAAATGAAGAGCTGAGGGTCTCTTAAATATACTTTCCTGAAATTCATCAACTGTTGAGATCGATTTCAATCAACGGTCAGGATTAAAAGTGAAGTTCAGTCATAAAGGGAGATTTCCAAATTAAAGGGAGTTAACAAATTTAATTTGAGTCAAATAAGGAGTTAACTGATTCAATTTGAGTAAAAAAAGGAGTTAACTCATTTAACTCATTTTTTATCAATAATGAACTGGAAATTTCCCTTTTTGAACTAAAGAGAGATTTTGTTGAGATATTTAATTTAGTAAAATGAGATATGCTCTCATAATTACTTTTTCCATTTAATTAAATAATCTTTAATTAATTAGAGACACTTTTCTTATTTAATTAAATAACTTCATTTAATTAATTAGGAATGACTTCTCATTTCATTAAATAACATTGTTTAATTAATTAGAAGTAAGTACTCCCTTTAATTAAATAATTTCGTTTAATTATTTCAATTTTTTTTTTGAAACTAGTCAACTCAAGTCAACCGTGGTTAAATTTGGTCAACTTTTGGTCAAACTTGATCTTTGCGTATGTGAATATCAGCAAATATGAGTATGAATTCCAGCAAAAATTCGATGCAAATTCTCATTCAACCTTTCAAAATGAAGAGATGAGGGTCTGTTAAATAGACTTTCCTAGAATTCATCAACGGTTGAGATCGATTTCAATCAACAGTCAGGATTAAAGGTGAAGTTCAGTCATAAAGGGAGATTTCCAAATTAAAAGGAGTTAACAGATTTAATTTGAGTAAAATAAGGAGTTAACTGATTCAATTTGAGTAGAAAAAGGAGTTAACTGATTTAACTCATTTTTGATCAATAGTGAACTGAAAATTTCCCTTTTTGAATTGAAGAGAGATTTTGTTGAGATATTTAATTTAATAAAATGAGATATGCTCTCATAATTACTTTTTCTATTTAATTAAATAATCTTTAATTAATTAGAGACACTTTTCTTATTTAATTATGTCATGCCCTAAATTTACCATAAATGTACATTAAGCACAATTTTATTTTAAATTATTATTATTATTATTCTTAATTATTTAATTTCATAAGCCTAGATAACTTCCAAAAGACATATGTGTGTTACAACTATATCATCACTGAGTTGGACATCCCTCTGACATCTACTGACCCAGGATTTGGAAAGAGAATACTCATACCTACTACTTCAATCTGTACTCCACATTTCATTGTCATCTTTACTAATTTTTCATATGAGTTAACATTTCTTCAATGCATTTAACCCTCTATTAACCATCCATTAGAACTATCATCAACTTTGATGCCAACTATGCTACTCTAGGCAATCGATCCATATAACAATATATACACAATTAACACTTTTCTAAAGTATTTAAAATGTTCCCAAAATCAATGGGTGTATATTTTTATTTTTTTTCATATCCCAACTTACATCTTTCATTGACATAGTTATTAAGATTGAATTATCTATTTATTATTCATATTATATCTCTAATGCAAGTGACATCACATTTTAATATTAGGGTCAATACCTACTACAATTGAAATTGTAGTGAAAAGAATGATCAATTCATTTATATAAACATATATCATAAAAGAATGATTTTAAAAGATAATCTATTCTTACTAATACTAACATAACAAAATGAATGCATATGAACATATTAACTATCCATCTATCTAAAATACCCTATTAGTCATAGTCGATTAACTTGACCCCACTCACATTTCTTTTAAGAAGATGAAATACTTTTTCTCTAGCAAAGTTCCAAATCACCCTACTACCCATGTACTACTACCCCATAATCTTCTTCACTTACCCATAGACCAAGCGAATTCCTTGGGTTTCTCTCCATGGTGGACTCACTTACCAAATTTTTGGCCAAGACAAGCATACGTGCCTTTTCCATGAGTTAAATCCTATTAATTTTAAGCTAGAAGATATGCATTTTGAATTCCCATGTTAAATCGACTTGCTACTTGGTCCCATATTGTTGGCAGCATGGAGTTTATCCTAGTCTTAATTAGGTGGGTGAAGAAAGACATATAAAATGCCATAACTTCTTCCAAGGAAAATCAAGGCATCAAGGACAAAATGGAAGCCATTCCCTCTTGTCAGAATTATGTCATAAACTTGCACGGTATTGCAATATAATATTTGAAGACCGAAAGTGCCTAGGGAATAGCTGGATGAAATAAGTCTTGGTCATGTCAGAGAAATTAAATACCTTGGTCTCCATAATATATTAAATTTTTTTCTCATTCACCAACCCATGCTAGCCTAGGGTAGATAATATAGTAGGTTGTTTGTCATGCTATGTCTTTTTTAAAATATTACTTGGTGCTAGTTTAGGTTTGTTTAACATGAGCATTGTATATTTTTTTTATAAAAAGTTTCTTTTGATTTGATAGGGTATTGACTCGTGTTATGTGTCTCATATGAGGTCCCTTCTAATGCAATTAATATGATGGTTAGTTTATTATGTTAAAATATGCTTTATAGGTTATAGGGTCCTAGGAGTCTAAAGAATACTCTTGAATATTTTAATGTCTGTATTAAGAGAAGAGATTTATTTTACTTTCTCATACATTTTCCAGAGGATAAAATGTGCACCTACAGCAAGCTTATGTCTTAAGTCTTGTATATTTTATATCATCACTTGATTTTCTTCTTCTGTAATCTAGCATATTCAAGGTAAGTTATTGCAAGGATAATTAGGAGATGATTATAAACTAAGTATAGTTTTAAAATTGTGATTCATTTAGCATTCAAAACATTAACTTAATCCAATAACTCAACATTTCATGACAAGACTTTATATGAAGTTATCTGGATTATTTCTATCTATGAATTATGAAATTTAGAAACCATTTTCTCAACATTATCTTCTTATGTAGAACTAGATTTGAATGTACATTCACAATTGGTAAACAATTGAACTAAAATGATAATAGCAATAAAAAAACAATATTATTACAATGAATTATCTTCAGTGATACCCTCATGATACACAAAAAGGTGGTGAAGTCAACATATCATAATATACACAATGGAAAATACTTTTACTACACATGAGCACTCACAATCTTTCCATTGACAATCAAACCAAGACAATAGCTTTCTCTTACAATACATTTAGGCTCACATAACAAAATGTTGTTTTTCTCTCTATCTCATCTCAATGCAATATTGTCTTCTCCTCCTATGCACATGGAAGATAACAAGGACTCCAAGTTTCTAAGATTTTTCTCTAAGAACTTGCAAATGCATCGCAACAAAACAACAAGGACCATGGGTGCTTTCCACCCAACCATAGGCCTCAAAGAGACCACCCCCACGCTAGGGGAACAAGGCTCAAACAAAATCCACATACACACTTGTAAGAAACATATACACCACATAACAAAACTGCAACAAATCCCATCCCAAGGATATTTCACAAAGGCTCACCATTGGAACCTTGAACATAGGGTGAAGGTGGAAACACAAGGAGGTTTACCATTTCATATCATATTTTCCATAAAACTCATGTCCTTTTGGGGCTAAATCAACAAAATACAAGGCCCTTTTGGGGATTCATAATATCATGCCCTTTCGGGGCTTCATAAACATCTTCCACCACACACACTACCAACACAACATCCTCCACCACACACAACCAACAACTTTAGCTTCCTACGAACCCATACTTTAGTTACTTCCTTCCTCAACATTTTTTTTTTCTTATCCTCCCCCAAGGCAAAATATGAATATGACAATGGCATACAATGGAGCCCATACTCCAAGGTCCTCAACTATGCAATCCAACTGCTGCCCGTTCACCTTGGACTTCTCTTCCCTTCCCACAAGGGTGAGTGTAAGTCCCACACCCATAAGAACACTCAAGCACAACAAGAAAACAAAACCAAGTAGGAATAAAACAATAGATTTTCAAGAGCACATCACATTATCACAACACAATATCAACACCCTTAATGCAACAAGGAAATAGAGGAAATCCAAACCTCATACTCACAATACTCCACACAATAAAAAAAGATGCACAATGGTGTCACACTAATCTACATGGAATGAACACCATTCAAACACTCACATGAATGCTACTCCACAATGCAATGCAATGCATACTCCATTGATAAACTCCACACTTGTAGATTGGCTTAACCATGCTAAAAGAAAGAAAAAGGAAAGGAAACAAGCTTGAGATACCAACCTTGGTCCAAGCTAGGGTAAGGATAGTTGCAGTAGAGCTCCCCTCCTCTCCCTCCAAAACCTAACTACCTCTAAAATTAGAGAGTGGCCAAGTGGTTTCTCATTTAGCCATACCTCTCTCTCTCTCTCTCTCTTTGTATATATATATATATATATATATATATATATATATATATATATATATATATATATGTATGTATGTATGTATGTATGTATGTATGTATGTATGTATATCCTTCTCATTTTCGGATTCCATAAAGAATGTCATTTTCATGGGGTCTCCTAGGTCCACTAGACACCCTAGAGGTCATTAATAGCTCCCTAGCCTATAGTACTAACATGGGTGGGGTTAATTTTAATCCCAACTTACCTTAAAGTTACCTTATGACCCTCCCAAAGCTAGGTGATTCAAATTTCAAATTCCCCAAGGTGATGACCTTGTCCTTTTACTAATTAAGGCAATAATCAAATTCCTCAATTGAGGCATTTATCACGCAAATAAGGTGGCCACATGATCCATTGATGAATAACATGTCATATCACATAACAAGCACAAGTGTCAAGTGACACACACAAAATATCACATTATATTAAAAAAAATGACTTGTTTTACAATAATACATGAACTAGGCTACTACGCACACATACAATTCACATATACGAAATATAACACATTACAATTAGGTTTGAATCTTTTCCACTGATTCAAGCTTGGTTATGTCATGTTTCTAGTAGTTTGAGCCTGAATTCCCCTTTAACCCATGATCAAATTCTTGCACTCTAAACTCGAGCGTCAGTAGTCCAAGAAAATCATATAAGCATATGTAAAATAAATTATTATCTCATTCAATATTAGACTTGCATATATTTCATCATCTCAAATTAACTTTCCCTTTCTTAATCATTTCAAATATAACCTTCAAAATATTAAAATATCAAAACTTACATATCAAATTCAACATTTGAGTTCCATACTTCATTCCTTATAATCACATTACTTCTTCTAACAATTTCCATGTAAAATGTTCAAAATACTATAAAACTAAACTTTACTTATCAACATAACATGGTCAATTTAATATTCTGAATAACTTCATATTCTACGACAAGATGCTGAATCCATCACTATTGAATCCCTAGGTATGCGAGTTAGGTCTCAATGCATAACAAAATTTATCTTTTAACTCTAATTTCCACTTCAACATTACCTTCTTATATTACAAGCATTTCTACCATTCAATTTCTATTAAAGAAATGTCAATAGCTTACAACATGAAATATAATCATTAAATGCATCAATTAGGTCATAATATGCAGAGGTAATTACAGATCATCAAAATTCAAATATTAAAATGACATAACCCTAAAGTCTTAAAAGTGTATCAAACATAGGATTAAAATCACCGTAATGGAATTATCTCATTGGTACTATGACGAATTGGGTGAGGCCTCACATCCTCCCCCCCTAGGCATGAACCTCCTCCTGGAGTTCATCAACTAGGTATCAGTGTTGTGTTATTGCCTATGTTGTAATTATCAGAGCTGACCCTACTTGAGTATTCTATTGTTGGTGCCAAGTAATCCAATCCTTTCTTTACTAAGGTCTAACTACTAAATTGCTTACGTCCTTTCTTAGGGTCCCAAACATAACAGGCATCTATGGTCTTAACTAGTTTAATATACATAACATACCTGTGGTAAAAGAGGTTGGTCCTTATTCCATAATTATGACATACAAAGGGGTTAGTGTCTTAGAAATCTTTTGTAGCAACTTTTCAATGGATAACTAGAAAGTTTATAGGTACATTAATTCCCTAAATGGTTTGTCAAGGATTCTCCTTGGTATGGCCATTTCAATACAATCCAAGAAAATGCCTCAAAAGAAACTCACAAATAAAAGGAATATTTTACAAGAAAATAATACGTATGTGGCCACATTAGTAAATTTTCAAATAACACAAGACATGTCCCTAAGGCACAATGGGACCAACTTCAAGAAATCTAATGAAATGTGAAGTGTCAAATTATTGGTAGAAATAAAGATGATATAAATGTAAAGTTTGAACAAATGACCAACAAGAATTCACATCAAATATGAAGCTCACAGAAATAACATAGCCATACCAAGGTTCCCTGGTGGAGAAGAGGATACATTGTTGTTTTATGGAACTAATGGCTTAGTAAGAAGTCTCATATCCCCCTATGTCTTAAAGTGCTTCATCCATAGCTTGTGGTTTAATTGGGTGTACTAATACATCTTACACCAAGTTGTCATTTATTGCATATGTTGAAACATAATGGGTTAGGCACCTAGTGTTGTAACAAAACTTTGCTAATATCTATAAAGTAACATGTAAATTCTTTTTGAAACCTAGATTCCCAATTTGAATTGTGTCCAAATGGATGTGCCTAAATAAGTAATTATCCAGCTTATCCAACATGTACACTGCCCTAATTTATATGCTATATTTTTATGACACCTAGACCCTTCAACACTATTATTAATGATAATCAATTATAATTGTCATATATGTACAATTAATCATAAATAGTTAATGTTGTTAGTTATAGGAATAGTATTAAATTGGATCATAATATAATGGATAGTATACCTTGTATTTTTATATTTGTAATACCTCAAATTGGTCTCAAAAACTAACTTACTCCTAATCTTTCTAATGATCAACAAAATCCTAATTTATTAGGCATTTCTAGTCCTAATTGACTCTATTTGATTTAAATATCAATTGTAGAAAATCATTAATCCAAAAAAATCACTATAAGAATTAATAAAGAAAGAAATATAAATAAAATAATAAGCTCATGAATATTGACATCTTGGCTATTAAACCCACTAAATCAATTAATTTAATTAAATTTTCCTAATACTTTGATTATATTAATTTTGATATTTTCTAAAATTACATGCAAAATGAATTTATTACTTATTTGAATTAAATATCTACATATATATATTATTTGAATTTAAATATTCAAAATATGAGACATAATTTTAACAAAATCTCCAAAATCTTCTTTTGATTTGTTTTTAGACAAAAAAATGGAAACATTGAGTGATTTTAAAAAGAACAAGGAAACAAATCAATTAACTCTCTCTTAAACGGAAACTTCCATTTCAAAGTGAACATTCATTCAATCTCCACCATTCATCTAATTGATATACACCATTGATTTATTTTGGATTTCTCTATAAATTGGGAACTTATGTCTCTCATTTGAGAGGATGAAATTTGTGAATGAATCAACTCTATCAGTTTGAGTACTCCATTTCTGTGCTTTTTAAAACAGTTTATTACATTCTCATTCAATACTTCCATTTTACATGTTCTAGCTTCAATGTTTTCTTACTAACTCTTAGATTAAATTTGTATTTCATCTAGTTTATATTCATTTACTTGCATAGAAAATCTTAGATAAATCTTGCATTTTTTTTTTTTACAATTCCTTCATTCTAGTTCAATCTATGGTCACTAAGCTCTCGTACATGCAGTGACAAATGTGAAAGGCATATAAGAACATTTTTGACACATAATATTAACTTAGTATTCCTTTATCAATGGAATGAGTAAAGAAATACAAGTTTAGCTAATGTTAGTTAAAAGAAAAACTGTATAGATTATATTTATTTATTTTTAAAAAAAGAGTAAAATCTTATAAAATAAATTTAATCTTTTAATTGAAATTCAATTCTTTTTTATTGTTGATTTCTTTCTTTTCTTATTTTCACTATAATGATATTAGTAGTGCCTCAGAAAGATCTTTCATCTAGGAATGTTAGAGGTAAATGTTTTTATATATGTCTTATCTTGAAGTTGAGAATGACATTAATGATAGATCATTGTTCACCTATGAGATAAGGAAAATGCTAGCTCCTTGATGCTATGTATATAACTCTTTAGATCTATATGTAAGTCCTTATTTATAGTAATTTTATGACAATGGCTTGTACTAAATCTATAAGTAGTGAGAGAAGGGTTTGGTGAATGTATTATTAGGGTTAATTATTTTATTTTAGTATTAATGAAATTATTATTACGATGATGAACAAAGTTACCTAGTACTAGGAGAATTATATTGGTTAGTATCATTTAGAATAATCTATTTAATATGATTAAAAGTCATTTATAAAAAAAATTGGTCAAAGGTCATCTTATCAACAGGTCAAGAACAATAAGGGTGTTATGCTTTAGTTGACTCTCTCATAGCAGATACTAGCTTAAAAGATGAGTCAATTAAAGTTTTTCTCTTTTAAAGGTAACATTTAAATTTTGCATTTGTTTATGGACCCATCAATGCCCAGTGCTTCAACTAGGCTCTGATACCAAAATGTCATGCCCTAAATTTACCCTAAATGTACATTAAGCACAAATTTATTTATTTTTAATTATTATTATTATTATTATCATTGTTATTATTCTTAATTAATTAATTTCATAATCCTAAATAACCTCCAAAAGACATATGTGTGTTACAACTATATCATCACTGAGTTGGACATCCCTCTGACATCTACTGACCCAGGGTTTGGAAAGAGAATACTCATACCTACTACTTCAATCTGCACTCCACATTTCAATGTCATCTTCACTAATTTTTCATATGAGTTAACATTTCTTCAATGCATGTAACCCTCGATTAACCATCCATTAGAACTATCATAAACTTTGATGCCAACTATGCTACTCTAGGCAATCGATTCAAATAACAATATATACATAATTAACACTTTTCTAGAGTATTTAAAATGTTCCCAAAATCAATGGGTGTATATTTTTATTTTTTTTCATATCCCAACTTACATCTTTCATTGACATAGTTATTAAGATTGAATTATCTATTTATTATTCATATTATATCTCTAATGCAAGTGACATCACATTTTAATATTAGGGTCAATACCTACTACAATTGAAATTGTAGTGAAAAGAATGATCAATTCATTTATATAAACATATATCATAAAATAATGATTTTAAAAGATAATCTATCCTTACTAATACTAAGGTAACAAAATGAATGCATATGAACATATTAACTATCCATCTATCATACCCTATTAGTCATAGTCCATTAACTTGACCCCACTCACATTTATTTTAAGAAGATGAAATACTTTTTCTCTAGCAAAGTTCCAAATCACCCTACTACCCACGTGCTACTACCCCATAATCTTCTTCACTTACCCATAGACCAAGCGAATTCCTTAGGTTTCTCTCCATGGTGGACTCACTTACCAAAGTTTTGGCCAAGACAAGCATAGGCGCCTTATCCATGAATCAAATCCTATTAATTTTGAGCTGGAAGATATGCATTTCGAATTCCCATGTTAAATCGACTTGCTACTTGGTCCCATATTGTTGGCAGTGTGGAGGTTATCCTAGTCTTAATTACGTGGGTGAAGAAAGACATATAAAATGCCATAACTTCTTCCAAGGCAAATCAAGGCATCAAGGACAAAATGGAAGCCATTCCCTCTTGTTAGAATTATGTCATAAACTTGCACGGTATTCCAATATAATATTTGAAGGCATAAAGCACCTAGGGAATAGGTGGATGAAATAAGTCTTGGTCATGTCAGAGAAATTAAATACCTTGGTCTCCGTAGCATATTAAATTGTTTTAATATTCACCAACCCATGCTAGCCTAGGGTAGATAATATAGTAGGTTGTTTGTCATGCTATGTCTTGTTTAAAATATTACTTGGTGCTAGTTTAGGTTTGTTTAACATGAGCATTGTATATATTTTTTTTAAAAAGTTTCTTTTAATTTGATAGGGTGTTGACTCGAGTTATGTGTCTCATATGAGGTCCCTTCTAATGTAATTAATATGATGGTTAGTTTATTATGTTAAAATATGCTTTATAGGTTATAGGGTCCTAGGAGTCTAAGGAATACTCTTGAATATTTTAATGTCTGTATTAAGAGAAGAGATTTATTTTACTTTCTCATACATTTTCCAGAGGATAAAATGTGCACCTACAGAAAGCTTATTTTTTAAGTCGTGTATATTTTATATCATCACTTGATTTTCTTCTTCTATAATCTAGGATATTCAAGGTAAGTTATTGCAAGGATAATTAGGAGATAATTATAAACTAAGTATAGTTTTAAAATTGTGATTCATTTAGCATTCAAAACATTAACTTAATCCAATAACTCAACATTTCATAACAAGACTTTATATGAAGTTATCTAGATTATTTCTATCTATGAATTATGAAATTTAGAAACCATTTTCTCAACATTATCTTCTTATGTAGAACTAGATTTGAATGTACATTCACAATTGGTAAACAATGGAACTAAAATGATAATAGCAATCCACCAGGATAATCCTTCCTATGAATATTATCTCTTCTATGATATCAAATTTCTTTTGCATTCCACTCAAGAGCATCAAGTAATTTGGATCTCTGATTGGTGTTACCATCCAATGAAACAACAATATTATTACAATGAATTATCTTCAGTGATACCCTCATGATACACAAAAAGGTGGTGAAGTCAACATATCATAATATACACAATGGAAAATACTTTTACTACACATGAGCACTCACAACCTTTCCATTGACAATCAAACCAAGACAATAGCTTTCTCTTACAATACATTTAGGCTCACATAAAAAAATGAAGTTTTTCTCTCTATCTCATCACAATGCAATATTTTCTTCTCCTCCTATGCACATGGAAGATAACAAGGACTCCAAGTTTCCAATATTTTTCTCTAAGAACTTGCAAATGCATCACAACAAAACAACAAGGACCATGGGTGCTTTCCACCCATCCATAGGCCTCAAAGAGACCACCCCCGCGCTAGGGGAACAAGGCTCAAACAAAATCCACATACACACTTGTAAGAAACATATACACCACATAACAAAAATGCAAAAAATCCCATCCCAAGGATATTTCACAAAGGCTCACCATTGGAACCTTGAACATAGGGTGAAGGTGGAAACACAAGGAGGTTTACCATTTCATATCATATTTTCCATAAAACTCATGCCCTTTCGGGGCTAAATCAACAAAATACAAGGCCCTTTCGGGGCTTCATAAACATCTTCCACCACACACACTACCAACACAATATCCTCCACCACACACAACCAACAGCTTTAGCTTCCTACAAACCCATACTTCAGTTACTTCCTTCCTCACCATTTTTTTTTTTTTTTCTTATCCTCCCCCAAGGAAAAATATGAATATGACAATGGCATACAATGGAGCCCATACTCCAAGGTCCTCAACTATGCAATCTAACTGCTTCTCGTTCACCCTGGACTTCTCTTCCCTTCCCACAAGGGTGAGTGTAAGTCCCACACCCATCAAAACACTCAAGCACAACAAGAAAACAAAACCAAGTAGCAATAAAACAACAGATTTTTAAGAGCACATCACATTATCACAACACAATATCAACACCCATAATGCAACAAGGAAATAGAGGAAATCCAAACCTCATACTCACAATACTCCACACAATACAACAAGATGCACAATGGTGTCACACTAATCTACATGGAATGAACACCATTCAAACACTCACATGAATGCTACTCCACAATGCAATGCAATGCATACTCCATTGATAAACTCCACACTTGTAGATTGTCTTAACCATGCTAAAAGAAAGAAAAAGGAAAGGGAGAAAGCTTGAGATACCAACCTTGGTCCAACCTAGGGTAAGGATAGTTGCAGTAGAGCTCCCCTCTTCTCCCTCCAAAACCTAAATGTCTCTAAAATTAGAGAGTGGCCTAGTGGTTTCTCATTTAGCCATACCTCTATATATATATATATATCCTTCTCATTTTCGGATTCCATAAAGAATGTCATTTTCATGGGGTCTCTTAGGTCCACTAGACACCCTAGAGGTCATTAATAGCTCCCTAGCCTATAGTACTAACATGGGTGGGGTTAATTTTAATCCCAACTTACCTTAAAGTTACTTTATGACCCTCCCAAAGCTAGGTGATTCAAATTTCAAATTTCCGAAGGTGATGACCTTGTCCTTTTACTGACTAAGGCAACAATCGAATTCCTCAATTGAGGCATTTACCACGGAATAAGGTGGCCATATGATCCATTGACGAATAACATGTCATATCACATAACAAGCACAAGTATCAAGTGACACACACAAAATATCACATTATATTAAAAAAAATGACTTGTTTTACAATAATACATGAACTAGGCTACTACGCACACATACAATTCACATATACAAAATAAAACACATTACAATTAGGTTTGAATCTTTTCTATTGATTCAACCTTGGTTATGTCATGTTTTTAGTAGTTTGAGCCTTAATTCCCCTTTAACACATCGTCAAATTCCTGCATACTAAACTCGAGCGTCAGTAGTCCAGGAAAGTCATATAAGCATATGTAAAATTAATTATTATCTCATTCAACATTAGACTTTCATATATTTCATCATCTGAAATTAACTTTCCCTTTCTTAAACATTTCAAATATAACCTTCAAAATATTAAAATATCAAAACTTACATATCACATTCGACATTTGAGTTCCATACTTCATTCCTTATAATTACATTACTTCTTCTAACAATTTCCATGTAAAATGTTCAAAATACTATAAAACTAAACTTTACTTATCAACATAACATGGTCAATTTAATATTCTGAATAACTTCATATTCTACGACAAGATGCTAAATCCATAACTATTGAATCCCTAGGTACGCGGGTTAGGTCTCAATGCATAACAAAATTTATCTTTTAACTCTAATTTCCACTTCAACATTACCTTCTTATATTACAAGCATTTCTACCATTGAATTTCTATTAAAGCAATGGCATTAGCTTACAACATGAAATAGAATCATTAAATGCATCAATTAGGTCATAATATATAGAGCTATATGTGGATGATCAAAATGCAGATATTAAAATGACATAACCCTACACTCTTAAAAGTATATCAAACATAGGATTAAAATCACCGTAATGCAATTATCTCATTGGTACTATGACGAATTGGGTGAGGCCTCACAAATTAAATAATTTCATTTAATTAATTAGGAATGGCTTCTCATTTAATTAAATAACTTTGTTTAATTAATTAGAAGTAAGTACTCCATCTAATTAAATAATTTTGTTTAATTATTTCAAAATTCTTTTTGAAACTAGTCAACTCAAGTCAACCGTAGTTAAATCTGGTCTACATTTTGTCAAGCTTGATCTTTGCGTATGTGAATATGAGCAAATGTGAGTATGAATTCCAGCAACAATTCGATGCAAATTCTCGTTCAACCTTTCAAAATGAAGAGATGAGGGTCTCTTAAATAGACTTTCCTGGAATTCATCAATGGTTGAGATCGATTTCAATCAATGGTCAGGATTAAAGGTGAAGTTTAGTCATAAAGGAAGATTTCCAAACTAAAGGGAGTTAACAGATTTAATTTGAGTAAAATAAGGAGTTAACTGATTCAATTTGAGTAGAAAAAGGAGTTAACTCATTTAACTCATTTTTGATCAATAGTGAACTGCAAATTTCCCTTTTTGAACCGAAGAGAGATTTTGTTGAGATATTTAATTTAATAAAATGAGATATGCTCTCATAATTACTTTTTCTATTTAATTAAATAATCTTTAATTAATTAGAGACACTTTTCTTATTTAATTAAATAACTTCATTTAATTAATTAGGAATGGCTTCTCATTTAAATAACTTTGTTTAATTAATTAGAAGTAAGTACTCCATTTAATTAAATAATTTCATTTAATTTTTTCAAAATTCTTTTCGAAATTGGTCAACTAAAAAATCACACAGTTAAATCCTGATATTCACATCACAATTTGACTAGCTTTGGAAATCATCTCCTACTTATCAATTGATGAGCTTAAGGGGCTTTCTAATGAATGGTTCATAAGGCACAACACTTCACCAGTTGCAAGCTTTGGGTTTAACTGTGGAGGAAACTCCGTATTTAAGCGCGCTCAGGATGGAATAGTACTAGGATGGGTGACCTCCCGAGAAGTCTCGATGCTTCACCCCTGTGAGCATCACCTAGATCTAATGAGTGCTAAGTGTTCCATTTATTATCATGAGAGATGGATTCATGTTGAATCACTACTCATGAAACATGGGTCATCGTGTTTGACTCAAAAATCACACAGTTAAATCCTGATATTCACATCACAATTTGATTAGCTATGGAAATCATCTCCTAATTATCAATTGATGAGCTTACGGGGCTTTCTAATAAATGGTTCATAAGGCACAACACTTGGTGAAGGTTTTGCAAATGGGGTTGCAAGCTTTGGGTTTAACTGTGGAGGAAATTTCGTAGTTAAGCACGCTTAGGCTGGAGTAGTACTGGGATGGGTGACCTCCCAGGAAGTCCCAGTGCTTCACCCCTGTGAGCATCACCTAGATCCAATGAGTGCTAAGTGTTCTATTTATTCTAATGAGAGATGGATTCATGTTGAATCACTACTCATGAAACATGGGTCATCAAGTTTGACTCAAAAATCACACACTTAAATCCTGATATTCACATCACAACTCAAGTCAACCGTGGTTAAATCTGGTCAACTTTTGGTCAAACTTGATTTTTGCGTATTTGAATATGAGCAAATGTGAGTGTGAATTCCAACAAAAATTTGATGCAAATTTTCATTCAACCTTTCAAAATGAAGAGATGAGGGTCTCTTAAATAGACTTTCCCGAAATTCATCAACGGTTGAGATTGATTTCAATCAACAGTCAGGATTAAAGGTGAAGTTCATTCATAAAGGGAGATTTCCAAATTAAAGGGAGTTAACAGATTTAATTTGAGTAAAATAACGAGTTAACTGATTCAATTTGAGAAGAAAAAGGAGTTAACTGATTTAACTCATTTTTTATCAATAGTGAACTAAAAATTTCCCTTTTTGAACAGAAGAGAGATTTTGTTGAGATATTTAATTTAATAAAATGAGATATGCTCTCATAATTACTTTTTCTATTTAATTAAATAATCTTTAATTAATTAGAGACACTTTTATTATTTAATTAAATAAATTCATTTAATTAATTAGGAATGGCTTCTCATTTAATTAAATAACTTTGTTTAATTAATTAGAAGTAAGTACTCCATTTAATTAAATAATTTCATTTAATTATTTCAAAATTCTTTTCGAAACTAGTCAACTCAAATCAACCGTGGTTAAATTTGGTCAACTTTTGGTCAAACTTGATCTTTGCGTATGTGAATATGAGTAAATGTGAGTATGAATTCTAGCAACAATCGATGCAAATTCTCATTCAACCTTTCAAAATAAAGAGATGAGGGTCTCTTAAATAGACTTTCTTGGAATTCATCAACGGTGGACATCGATTACAATCAACAGTCAAGATTAAAGGTGAAGTTCAATCATAAAGGGAGATTTCCAAATTAAAGAGAATTTAAAAGATTTAATTTGAGTAAAATAACGAGTTAACTGATTCAATTTGAGTAGAAAAAGGAGTTAACTGATTTAACTCATTTTTTATCAATAGTGAGCTAAAAATTTCACTTTTTGAACTGGAGAGAGATTTTGTTGAAATATTTAATTTAATAAAATGAGATATGCTCTCAAAATTACTTTTTCTATTTAATTAAATAATCTTTAATTAATTAGAGGCATTTTTCTTATTTAATTAAATAACTTCATTTAATTAATTAGGAATGACTTCTCATTTAATTAAATAATTTTGTTTAATTAATTAGAAGTAAGTACTCCATTTAATTAAATAATCTTGTTTAATTATTTCAAATTTTTTTTTTAAAATAGTCAACTCAAGTCAACTGTGATTAAATCTGGTCAACTTTTTGACAAACTTGATCTTTGCGTATGTGAATATGAGCAAATGTGAGTATGAATTCCAGCAACAATTCGATGCAAATTCTCGTTCAACCTTTCAAAATGAAGAGATGAGGGTCTCTTAAATAGACTTTCCTGGAATTCTTCAACGGTTGAGATTGATTTCAATCAACGGTCAGGATTAAAGGTGAAGTTCAGTCATAAAGGGAGATTTCCAAATTAAAGGGAGTTAACAGATTTAATTTGAGTAAAATAAAGAGTTAACTAATTCAATTTGAGTAGAAAAAGGAGTTAACTGATTTAACTCATTTTTTATGAATAGTGAACTAGAAATTTCCCTTTTTGAACTGAAGAGAGATTTTGTTGAAATATTTAATTTAATAAAATAAGATATGCTCTCATAATTACTTTTTCTATTTAATTAAATAATCTTTAATTAATTATAGACACTTTTTCTCTTTAAATAAATAACTTCATTTAATTAATTAGGAATGGCTTCTCATTTAATTAAATAACTTTGTTTGATTAATTAGAAGTAAGTACTCCATTTAATTAAATAATTTCATTTAATTATTTCAAAATTCTTTTCGAAACTAGTCAACTCAAGTCAACTGTAGTTAAATCTAGTCAACTTTTGGTCAAACTTGATCTTTGCTTATGTGAATATAAGCAAATGTGAGTATGAATTTCAGCAACAATTCGATTCAAATTTTCATTCAACCTTTCAAAATGAAGAGATGAGGGTCTCTTAAATAGACTTTCTTGGAATTCATCAACGGTTGAGATCGATTTCAATCAACGATCAGGATTAAAGTTGAAGTTCAGTCATAAAAGGAGATTTCCAAATTAAAGGGAATTAACAGATTTAATTTGAGTAAAATAAGGAGTCAACTGATTCAATTTGAGTAGAAAAAGGAGTCAACTGATTTAACTCATTTTTGATCAATAGTGAACTGAAAATTTCCCTTTTTAAACTGAAGAGAGATTTTGTTGAGATATTTAATTTAATAAAATGAGATATGCTCCCATAATTACTTTTTCTATTTAATTAAATAATCTTTAATTAATTAGAGACACTTTTCTTCTTTAATTAAAGAACTTCATTTAATTAATTAAGAATGGCTTCTCATTTAATTAAATAACTTTGTTTGATTAATAAGAAGTAAGTACTCCATTTAATTAAATAATTTCGTTTAATTATTCCAAAATTCTTTTCAAAATGAGTCAACTCAAGTCAACCGTGGTTAAATGTAGTCAACCTTTGGTCAAAATTGATCTTTGTGTATGTGAATATGAGCAAATGTGAGTATGAATTTCAGCAACAATTAGATGGAAATTCTCATTCAACCTTTCAAAATGAAGGGATGAGGGTCTCTTAAATAAACTTTCTTGGAATTCATCAATGGTTGAGATCGATTTCAATCAACAGTCAGGATTAAAGGTGAAGTTTAGTCATAAAAGGAGATTTTCAAATTAAAGGTAATTAACGGATTTAATTTGAGTAAAATAAGGAGTTAACTGATTCAATTTGAGTAGAAAAAGGAGTCAACTAATTTAACTCCTTTTTTATCAATAGTGAACTGGAAATTTCCCTTTTTAAACTGAAGAGAGATTTTGTTGAGACATTTAATTTAATAAAATGAGATATGGTCTCATAATTACTTTTTGTATTTAATTAAATAATCTTTAATTAATTAGAGACACTTTACTTATTTAATTAAATAACTTCATTTAATTAATTAGGAATGGCTTCTCATTTAATTAAATAACTTTGTTTAATTAATTAGAAGTAAGTATTCCATTTAATTAAATAATTTAGTTTAATTATTTCAAATTTTTTTTGAAACTAGTCAACTCAAGTCAACCCTGGTTAAATCTGGTCAACTTTTGGACAAACTTGATCTTTGCATATGTGAATATGAGCAAATGTGAGTATGAATTCTAGCAACAATTCGATGAAAATTTTCATTCAACTTTTCAAAATGAAGAGATGAGGGTCTCTTAAATAGACTTTACTGGAATAAATTAACAGTTGAGATCGATTTCAAACAACGGTTAGGATTAAAGGTGAAGTTTAGTCATAAAGGGAGATTTTCAAATTAAAAGGAGTTATCAGATTTAATTTGAGTAATATATAGAATTAACTAATTTAATTTGAGTAGAGAAAAGAGTCAACTGAGTTAACTCATTTTTGATCAATAGTGAACTGGAAATTTTCCTTTTTGAACTGAAGAGATATTTTGTTGACATATTTAATTTAATAAAATGAGATATGCTCTCATAATTACTTTTTCTATTTAATTAAATAATCTTTAATTAATTAGAGACACTTTTATTATTTAATTAAATAACTTCATTTAATTAATTAGGAATGGCTTCTCATTTAATTAAATAACATTGTTTAATTAATTAGAAGTAAGTACTCCATTTAATTATTTCAAAATTCTTTTCGAAATTAGTCAACTCAAGTCTACCGTGGTTAAATCTGGTCAATTTTTGGTCAAACTTAATCTTTGCGTATGTGAATATGAGAAAATGTGAGTATGAATTCTAGCAACAATTCGATGCAAATTCTCATTCAACCTTTCAAAACGAAGAGATGAGGGTCTCTTAAATAGACTTTCATGAAATTCATCAATGGTTGAGATCGATTTCAATCAACGGTCAAGATTAAATGTGAAGTTTAGTCATAAAGGGAGATTTCCAAATGAAAGGGAGTTAACAGATTTAATTTGAGTAAAATAACGAGTTAACTGATCCAAATTGAGTAGAAAACTGAGTCAACTGATTTAACCCATTTTTTATCAATAATGAACTGAAAATTTCGCTTTTTGAATTGAAGAGAGATTTTGTTGAGATATTTAATTTAATAAAATGAGATATGCTCTCATAATTACTTTTTGTATTTAATTAAATAATCTTTAATTAATTAGAGACACTTTTCTTATTTAATTAAATAACTTCACTTAATTAATTAGGAATGGCTTCTCATTTAATTAAATAACTTTGTTTAATTAATTAGAAGTAAGCACTCCATTTAATTAAATAATTTCGTTTAATTATTTCAATTTTCTTTTTGAAACTAGTCAACTCAAGTCAAACATGGTTAAATCTGGTCAACTTTTGGTCAAACTTGATCTTTGCGTATGTGAATATGAGCAAATGTGAGTATGAATTCTTGCAACAATTCGATGCAAATTCTCATTCAACCTTTCAAAATGAAGAGATGAGGGTCTCTTAAATAGACTTTCCTGGAATTCATTAACGGTTGAGATCGATTTCAATCAAAGGTCAGGATTAAAGGTGAAGTTCACCTATAAAGAGAGTTTTTCAAATGAAAGGAAGTTAACAGATTTAATTTGAGTAAAATAAAGAGTTAACTGATACAATTTGAGTATAAAAAGGAATCAACTAATTTAACTCATTTTTTATCAATAGTGAACTGAAAATTTCCCTTTTTGAATTGAAGAGAGATTTTGTTGAGATATTTAATTTAATAAAATGAGATATGCTCTCATAATTACTTTTTCTATTTAATTAAATAATTTTTAATTAAATAGAGACACTTTTCTTATTTAATTAAATAACTTCATTTAATTAATTAGGAATGGCTTCGCATTTAATTAAATAACTTTGTTTAATTAGTTAGAAGTCAGTATCCGATTTAATTAAATAATTTTGTTTAATTCTTTCAAAATTATTTTTGAAACTAGTCAACTCAAGTCAACATTGGTTAAATCTGGTCAGCTTTTGGTCAAACTTGATCTTTGCATATGTTAATATGAGAAAATCTGAGTATGAATTCCAGCAACAATTCGACGCAAATTCTCATTCAACTTTGAAAAATGAAGAGATGAGGGTCTCTTAAATAGACTTTCTTGGAATTCTTCAACAGTTGAGATCGATTTCAATCAACGGTCAGAATTAAAAGTGGAGTTCAGTCATAAAAGGAGATTTCAGGATTAAAGGGAGTTAACATATTTAATTTGAGTAAAATAAGGAGTTAACTGATTCAATTTGAGTAGAAAAAGGAGTTAACTCATTTAACTCATTTTTGATCAAAAGTGAACTGGAAATTTCCCTTTTTGAACAGAAGAAAGATTTTGTTGAGATATTTAATTTAATAAAATAAGATATGCTCTCATAATGACTTTTTCTATTTAATTAAATAACCTTTAATTAATTAGAGGCGCTTTTCTTACTCAATTAAATAACTTCATTTAATTAATTAGGAATGGCTTCTTATTTAATTAAATAACTTTGTTTAATTAATTAGAAGTAAGTACTCCATTTAATTAAATAATTTCATTTAATTATTTCAAAATTTTTTTCGAAACTTGTCAACTCAAGTCAATCGTGGTTAAATTTGGTCAACTTTTGGTCAAACTTGATCTTTGCGTATGTGAATATGGGAAAATGTGAGTATGAATTCCAGCAACAATTCGATGCTAATTCTCATTCAACCTTTCAAAATGAAGAGATGAGGGTCTCTTAAATAGGCTTTCCTGGAATTCATCAACGGTTGAGATCGATTTCAATCAACGGTCAAGATTAAAGGTGAAGTTTAGTCATAAAAGGAGGTTTCAAAATTAAAGGGAGTTAACACATTTAATTTGAGTAAAATAAGTAGTTAACTAATTCAATTTGAGTAGAAAAAGGAGTAAACTGATTTAACTCATTTTTTATCAATAGTGAACTGGAAATTTCCCTTTTTGAAGTAAAGAGAGATTTTGTTGAGATATTTAATTTAATAAAATGAGATATGCTCTCATAATTACTTTTTCTATTTAATTAAATAATCTTTAATTAATTAGAGACACTTTTCTTATTTAATTAAATACCTTCATTTAGTTAATTAGGAATGCCTTCTCATTTAATTAAATAACTTTTTAAAATTAATTAGAAGTAAGTACTCCATTTAATTAAATAATTTTGTTTAATTATTTCAAAAAAATATTTGAAACTAGTCAACTCAAGTCAACCGTGGTTAAATTTAGTCAACTTTTGGTCAAACTTGATGTTTGTGTATGTGAAAAGGAGAAAATGTGAGTATGAATTCCAACAACAATTCAATGCAAATTCTCATTCAAACTTTCAAAATAAAGATATGAGGGTCTCTAAAATAGACTTTCTTGGAATTTATCAACGGTTGAGATCAATTTCAATTAACGGTCAGAATTAAAGGTGAAGTTCAGTCATAAAGGGAGATTTGCAGATTAAAGGGAGTTAACAGACTTAATTTGTGTAAAATAAGGAGTTAACTCATTCAATTTGAGTAGAAAAAAGAGTTAACTAATTTAACTCATTTTTGATCAATAGTGAACTGGAAATTTCACTTTTTGAACTAAAAAGAGATTTCCTTGAGATATTTAATTTAATAAAATTAAATATGCTCTCATAATTACTTTTTGTATTTAATTAAGTAATCTTTAATTAATTAGAGACACTTTTCTTATTTAATTGAATAACTTCATTTAATTAGTTAGGAATGGTTTCTCATTTAATTAAACAACTTTGTTTAATTAATTAGAAGTAAGTACTCCATTTAATTAAATAATTTTGTTTAATTATTTCAAAATTCTTTTCGAAACTAGTCAACTTAAGTCAGCCGTGGTTAAGTCTAGTCAACTTTTGGTAAAACTTGATCTTTGCTTATGTGAATATGAAAAAATGTGAGTATGAATTCCAACAAAAATTCGATGCAAATTCTCATTCAACCTTTCAAAATGAAGAGATGAGGGTCTCTTAAATAGACTTTCCTAGAATTCATCAACGGTTGAGATCGATTTCAATCAATGGTCAGGATTAAAGGTGAAGTTCAGTCATAAAGGGAGATTTGCAAATTAAAAGGAGTTAACCGATTTAATTTGAGTAAAATAAAGAGATAACTCATTCAATTTGAGTAAAAAAAGGAGTTAACTGTTTTAACTCATTTTTGATCAATAGTGAACTTGAAATTTCCCTTTTTGAACTCAAGAGATATTTTGTTGAGATATTTAATTTAATAAAATGAGATATGCTCTCATAATTACTTTTTCTATTTAATTAAATAATCTTTAATTAATTCGAGACACTTTTCTTATTTAATTAAATAACTTCGTTTAATTAATTAGGAATGGCTTCTCATTTAATTAAATATCTTTGTTTAATTAATTAGAAGTAAGTACTCCATTTAATTAAATAATTTCGTTTAATTATTTCAAAATTCTTTTTGAAACAAGTCAACTCAAGTCAACCATGGTTAAATCTGGTCAACTTTTGGTCAAACTTGATCTTTGCGTATGTGAATATGAGCAAATGTGAGTATGAATTCCAGCAACAATTCGATGCTAATTCTCATTCAACCTTTCAAAATGAAGAGATGAGGGTCTTTGAAATAGACTTTGCTAGAATTCATCAACGGTTGAGATCGATTTCAATCAACGGTCAGCATTAAAAGTGAAGTTGAGTCATAAA
This sequence comes from Cupressus sempervirens, assembly GCA_028749045.1. NCBI lineage: Eukaryota > Viridiplantae > Streptophyta > Pinopsida > Cupressales > Cupressaceae > Cupressus > Cupressus sempervirens. Next base: position 117,624,065 of record CM053783.1, read on the forward strand.
GGGAGATTTCCAAATTAAAGGGAGTTAAAAGATTTAATTTGAGTAAAATAAGGAGTTAACTGATTCAATTTGAGTAGAAAAAGGAGTTAACTGATTTTACTCATTTTCTATCAATAGTGAACTAGAAATTTTCCTTTTTGAACGAAAGAGAAATTTTGTGGAGATATTTAATTTAATAAAATGATATATGCTCTCATAATTACTTTTTCTATTTAATTAAATAGTCTTTTATTAATTAGAGACACTTTTCTTATTTAATTAAATAACTTGATTTAATTAATTAGGAATGGCTTCTCTTTTAATTAAATGAATTTGTTTAATTAATTAGAAGTAAGTACTCCATTTAATTAAATAATTTCATTTAATAATTTCAAAATTCTTTTTGAAACTAGTCAACTCAAGTCAATCATGGTTAAATTTGGTCAAGTTTTGGTCAAACTTGATCTTTGCGTATGTCAATATGAGCAAATGTGAGTATGAATTCCAGCAAAAATTCGATGCAAATTCTCATTCAACCTTTCAAAATGAAGAGATGAGTGTCTCTGAAATAGACTTTCCTGAAATTCATCAACGGTTGAGATTGATTTCAATCAAAGATCAAGATTTAAGGTGAAGTTCAGTCATAAAGGGAGATTTCAAAGTTAAAGGGAGTTAACAAATTTAATTTGAGTTTAATAAGGAGTTAATTGATTCAATTTGAGTAGAAAAAGGAGTTAACTGATTTACCTCATTTTTTATCAATAGTGAACTAAAAATTTCCCTTTTTGAACTCAAGAGATATTTTGTTGAGATATTTAATTTTATAAAATGAGATATGCTCTCATAATTATGTGAGGCCTCGCTCCAACCTATCGTAGCATAATGATACATTACTATTATTTTGATATTCACGACTCGAGATGTCGAGACATTATCTAATGCTTAGAACATACTTTATTATTTCATGTTGCGTGATGTTATTTTTAGATATATTTAATGATTGTCATTTAATGTTTCATGTATATGTATGTTCATGAAAGCAGTAAATGTAGGATTGAGACTTTGAGTTAAGAGATTTTAAATGATTAAGAATTAAGCAGGATTAAGAAACCCTTATTGATGTATTTTTTAATTTATGTGAATTTTTGATACGTATACATTTATGTACATGTGATTTTACGGGACTACTGATGTGTGCAATGAGTGTTGAGATATTTAGCTGAGAAACCCTACAGAGGAACAAAATTGATCTCTATGTGCCTTTTTTGGAAACTTTGTTGTTCGTAATTCAAGTATTGTACTATGAGATGTATGTATTTTATTTTTGTGTTCAATAAATGTTAATGTTTGTAACTATGTTCTTTAGTGTCACTCGACACTCGTGAATTGGTTGTGCTCTTTAGCATGCTAGTTAGGATTAGTTGTGTAACCCATGGACCTAAGTCGGTTTAAGTTAGTGTCAGTTTGCTACTTGGGTTCTTAATCGAGTTTAGTCACCCTTAATCCAGATTAGTGCTTAATCTATTTTGTTAGAGTTGTTAGTTAGTCCTATTTTATTCCTAGATTTTGTTTGGCTCTAAACCTTTTTCCTAAGGCTTAAAACATGAAATTATTCTATCCAAAGGGTATGGGTATGGATTAGGAGTCTTTTCCAACCCCTAAGCCCCTTTTTTTGACTTTTGAGGTCACTCAAAAAGTCTCTTTTTGCCTTTGTGCGAAAATTGACCATGGTTATCTTGAGTTACTTCACCTCATCTCCAATTAGGGTTTAATCATAGTGTAGGTTGAGTTAGGAGTTTCTAGAATTTCAAATGGGTGGGGTAGTTATTGAGCCCTTGGGTGGTTGAGTTGGAGGCCTATTTAGAGGCCCTTCTTGGACTTGTGGAGGTTGTTATCCAATCTCTACATTTAGAGAGGAGTTCTTGAAGATTGAAGCAAGGAGAAGGAAACTCTGCTCAAACTTGTTCATTGCCATTACCTCTTTGTGAAGGTTGGATTTCTCATCTCCCTTGTTTAGATTTTATTCTTGTTTCATGCTTATGCTACCTTGTTGTTGTTTCAATGTTTGTATGTTTGTGGGTATGTTGGGAAGATTTGAAAACCATGTTATTTTGGTTGTTTTCCTTTCATGTTTATGTTTGCAATTTTGAGATTTTCCTTGCATGGGTGTTTTGGTATTACTCACCCTTGGAGAGGACAGAAGTGACCAATTTGGGAAATGTTTGTTTAGTTGGACTCCAACTAGTGTAGAGTCTCTTCTCAGGATGAGAAGAGGGAGAAAGGGTAGGGTGTTATGGGCCTGTACCCGTCAGCACAAATCTTGTATGAGTATGACATTTTTAAATGGAAGAATGGAAGTTCTTGGTTAATAGCCCCAATTGGGCATCTGATTTGGTGTTGTGCTCGACTTCTCCCAGTTGGAAGAATCCATCTTTCCCTAGTGTTGATTTATTGTAGATCTGATTGTGAAAACGTTGTATAAATATGCATGTTTTGAATTTTTCTTGTTCATGCTCTTGGTCACCTGATCAGATTTCTTTTCCTCCATGGTTCTAGAAATGAGTTGCAAAAAACATTATCAGTCCCTTGATTAGGGTCATGAAGAAAATTTGATTAAATTGTTGAAATTTGGGATTGAGATCCTATTGTAAATTGTATTTTAAACCTTGTTGTAATTGGCAACGAAGTCGGGTTTTCTTCCCGATTCTTTCTTGGCTGAGCCTTGAATCAGGTTTGCCAATAAAATTGGTCTTTGATTAGAATTGCTTGTCATGTGATTTAATTGTAAAATTTAATTTAGATGGATGCACATCAAGAATAGGATAGAAATGATGTTTGATTCAATTAGGCGAATTTCAAGTTTTCTTATATGTTGGAAATGAAAATTCTATTATGAATGAAAGATTTATTTTTGTGATTATTGGAATTAAATCAATTTGAATAAGAGATATGTATTTCCTTGAATTCAAAAAAGATAGATCATAAACCTTGATGTATAATGATTAATAAAACATAAATTATAAGAGAGAGGGAGAAAATAATACCTTTTCTCATCCTTGTTACTATACTTAAGAAATCATTGTTACCAATAAGTTTATATTTAATTCCAAATTTAACAAGAAAATATATAAATTATGACTACACTTGGTGAAATTTGGCTCTCAAATTAAATGTGCACCCCAGGTCTTAAAACCCTCTCTGAAAAATGTATGAAGAAAATTTTAAATCTCCCATGGTCACAGAGAATATTCTTGTAGACACTCTTTTATAATCATTGTTTCTTTTAAATTAATGCCATAAATAAATTTCAAAATGAAATAGACTATATTGGACAATATCCTACCTCAACTATAAAACTTTAAGTAATAACTACCCTATGATATTCTATGCCACCACCCCCCCTTATCTCTTGCCTCTACCTTTTTGTTGACCCATGTACCCTACCCATATATCATCCTTGGGCTATGTGTGAGGGGGAATGGAAGAAAAGTTGTTATTTAAATATAAAATAAAAATGATTAAAGTTTTTTTTTGTTGTCTTACCCCCCACCTTAGCTTCCTATCCCCATGTGTTTGCTTTTTCTTGCCTAAGCTGACGCGAGGGAGAGCAGGTCTGCGCCTGGGACAAGCATGCGTTAGCACGCAAGTGCATGGGGCAGCGCACTGTCCTTGAGCACAGGCCTCATGTCAGGGATGGTAAGGGTTTCAGGTTAGTAAGGGGGGGTTAGAGTAGGGGTTAGTGTAGTATAGGTAAATTTTATATTAAGTTTTGTTTAATTAAGTTTATTTTGTTTTAGATTTTCAATTTGTAGTGATTAGTTTGTTTTGGGCTTAAGTTGGTATTTTAATTAGTAAATATTAATAAGTTTAGATTAGTTAAGTTATGTGTTAGTTATTATTTTTCTTTAATTTAGTTTAGTTTAGTTTAAGATTTAGTTAGATTTAGTTAAATTTAGGTAGTCATTGACCATGTTAAAGTTAGTTAGCCTCAAATTTAAATTAATCTTAGTGTTTAATCTAGATTGTTAGTTACTAATATATGTTATGATATGCTAGTTTTGTTTATTAAAATTGTTATTATTATTTAGCTTAGTATGTGTTGATTTAAAGTTTTAAGTTAGTATTATGTTGAAGTTAATTTATAATCATTTAGTTATTAAGTTAGTTGGTAATTATGTTTGTTTAATTGTGATTTGTTTTTAGGTGATTTTTTAAAATTATTTTTATATTTAGTAGTAATTTTAGACATATATATATATATATATATATTCAGTTTTAATTTCAGTTAATTGTTTTCTTAAAAGTGACTTTGCATTATCAGTTAGATTGTCAATCAATATTTGTCAAAGAGATTTATAGTTGTTTTTGATTATATATTTTTCTATTAATCTAAAACTCAAATACATTTACTTTATCATTTAAATAATTGTTTCATACTGTTGCAAGTTAATGTAACAATATTATTTTAATAACGAGAGCTTCAGTTTAACGATTTATTCCTTCTCAAGATATGTAACTTAAGATGTAATAAAAAAAATCCTTTCTTGAAAAGTGATTTAACATTATCAAACTTTGAGCACTCTTATAATTATAATTAAAAAAAAAAAAAAAAATTGTGTGTTTTTGCCCTCGTAGTTTGGGCATGACAAATTACTTTTCCTAATTAATTAAATAATCTTTAATTAATTAGAAACAATTTTCTTATTTAATTAAATAACTTTATTTAATTAATTAGGAATGGCTTCTCATTTAATTAAAAAATTTTGTTTAATTAATTAGAAGTAAGTACTCCATTTAATTAAATAATTTTGTTTAATTATTTCTAAATTCTTTTTGAAACTAGTCAACTCAAGTCAATCGTAGTTAAATTTGGTCAACTTTTGGTCAAACTTGATCTTTGCGTATGTGAATATGAGCAAATTTGAGTATGAATTCCAACAACAATTTGATGCAAATTCTCATTCAACCTTTCAAAATGAAGAGATGAGGGTCTCTTAAATAGACTTTCCTGGAATTCATCAACGATTGAGATCGATTTCAATCAACGGTCAGGAATAAAGGTGAAGTTTCGTCATAAAGGGAGATTTTCAAATAAAAGGGAGTTAACAGATTTAATTTGAGTAAAATAAGAAGTTAACTGATTCAATTTGAGTAGAGAAAAGAGTTAACTGATTTAACTCATTTTTTATCAATAATGAACTAGAAATTTCTCTTTTTGAACTGAAGAGAGATTTTGTTGAGATATTTAATTTAAGAAAATGAGATATACGCTCATAATTACTTTTTCTATTTAATTAAATAATCTTTAATTAATTAGAGACACTTTTCTTATTTAATTAAATAACTTCATTTAATTAATAAGGAATGACTTCTCATTTAATTAAATAACTTTGTTTAATTAATTAGAAGTAAGTACTCTATTTAATTAAATAATCTTGTTTAATTATTTCAAAATTCTTTTCGAAACTAGTCAACTCAAGTCAACCGTGGTTAAATCTGGTCAACTTTTGGTCAAACTTGATCTTTGCGTATGTGAATATGAGCAAATGTGAGTATGAATTCTAGCAACAATTCGATGCAAATTCTCATTCAACCTTTGAAAAAAAAGAGATGAAGGTCTCTTAAATAGACTTTCCTAGAATTCATCAATGGTTGAGATCGATTTCAATCAATGGTCAGGATTAAAGGTGAAGTTCAGTCATAAAGGGAGATTTCCAAATTAAAAAGAGTTAACAGATTTAATTTGAGTAAAATAAGGAGTTAACTAATTTAATTTGTGTAGAAAAAAGAGTTAACTGATTTAACTCATTTTTGATCAATAGTGAACTAGAAATTTCCCTTTTTGAACTGAAGAGAGAATTTGTTGAGATATTGAATTTAATAAAATGAGATATGCTCTCATAATTACTTTTTCTATTTAATTAAATAATATTTAATTAATTAGAGACACTTTTCTCATTTAATTAAATAATTTCCTTTAATTAATTAGGAATGGCTTCTCATTTAATTAAATAACTTTGTTTAATTAATTAGAAGTAAGTACTCCATTTAATTAAATAATTTCGTTTAATTATTTCAAAATTCTTTTCGAAACTAGTCAACTCAAGTCAACCGTGGTTAAATCTAGTCAACTTTTGGTCAAACCTGATCTTTGCGTATGTGAATAAAAGCAAATGTGTGTATGAATTTCAGCAACAATTCGATGCAAATTCTTATTCAACCTTTCAAAATGAAGAGATGAGGGTCTATTAAATAGACTTTCCTAGAATTCATCAACGGTTGAGATCGATTTCAATCAATGGGCAAGATTAAAGGTGAAGTTCAATCATAGAGGGAGATTTCCAAATTAAAGGGAGTTAACAGATTTAATTTGAGTAAAATAAGGAGTTAACTGATTCAATTTGAGTAGAAAAAGGTGTTAACTGATTTAACTAATTTTTCATCAATAGTGAACTAAAAATTTCCCATTTTGAACTGAAGAGAGATTTTGTTGAGAAATTTAGTTTAATAAAATGAGATATGCTCTCATAATTAGTTTTTCCATTTAATTAAATAATCTTCAATTAATTAGAGACACTTTTTTTATTTAATTAAATAACTTCATTTAATTAATTAAGAATGGCTTCTCATTTAATTAAATAACTTTGTTTAATTAATTAGAAGTAAGTACTCCATTTAATTAAATAATTTTGTTTAATTATTTCAAAATTCTTTTCGAAATTAGTCAACTCAAGTCAACCGTGATTAAATGTTGTAAACTTTTTGTCAAACTTGATCTCTGTGTATGTGAATATGAGCAAATATGAGTATGAATTCCAGCAATATTTTGATGCAAATTCTCATTCAACCTTTCAAAATGAAGACATGAGGGTCTCTTAAATAGACTTTCCTAGAATTCATCAACGGTTGAGATCGATTTCAATTAACAGTCAGGATTAAAGGTGAAGTTCAGTTATAAAGGGAGATTTGCAAATGGGGTTGCAAGCTTTGGGTTTAACTGTGGAGGAAACTCCGTAGTTAAGCGCGCTCAGGCTGGAGTAGTACTTGGATGGGTGACCTCCCGGGAAGTCCCGGTGCTTCACCCCTGTGAGCATCACCTAGATCCAATGAGTGCTAAGTGTTCCATTTATTCTCATGAGAGATGGATTCATGTTGAATCACTACTCATGAAACATGGGTCATCGAGTTTGACTCAAAAATCACATAGTTAAATTCTGATATTCACATCACAAATTAAAGGGAGTTAACATATTTAATTTGAGTAAAATAAGGAGTTAACTGATTCAATTTGAGTAAAAAAAGGAGTCAATTGATTTAACTCATTTTTGATCAATAGTGAACTAGAAATTTCCCTTTTTGAACTGAAGAGAGGTTTTGTTGAGATATTTAATTTAATAAAATGAGATATGCTCTCATAGTTACTTTTTCTATTCAATTAAATAATCTTTAATTAATTAGAGACACTTTTCTTATTTAATTAAATAACTTCATTTAATTAATTAGGAATGGCTTCTCATTTGATTAAATAACTTTGTTTAATTAATTAGAAGTAAGTACTCCATTTAATTAAATAATTTTGTTTAATTATTTCGAATTTTTTTTCAAAATTAGTCAACTGAAGTCAACCGTGGTTAAATCTAGTCAACTTTTGGTCAAACTTGATCTTTGCGTATGTGAATATGAGCAAATGTGAGTATGAATTTCAGCAACAATTCGATGCAAATTCTCATTCAACCTTTCAAAATGAAGAGATGAGGGTCTCTTAAATAGACTTTCCTGGAATTCATCAATGGTTGAGATCAATTTCAATCAACGGTCAAGATTAAAGGTGAAGTTCAGTTATAAAGGGAGATTTTCAAATTAAAGAGAGTTAATAGATTTAATTTGAGTAAAACAAGGAGTTAATTGATTCAATTTGAGTAGAAAAAAGAGTCAACTAATTTAAATCATTTTTGATCAATAGTGAACTAAAAATTTCCCTTTTTGAACTGAAGAGAGATTTTGTTGAGATATTTAATTTAATAGAATGAGATATGCTCTCATAATTACTTTTTCTATTCAATTAAATAATTTTTAATTAATTAGAGACTCTTTTCTTATTTAATTAAATAACTTTATTTAATTGATTAGGAATGGCTTCTCATTTAATTAAATAACTTTGTTTAATTAATTAGAAGTAAGTACTCCATTTAATTAAATAATTTCATTTAATTATTTCAAACTTCTTTTCAAAATTAGTCAACTCAAGTCAACCGTGGTTAAATCTAGTCAACTTTTGGTCAAACTTGATCTTTGCGTATGTGAATATGAGCAAATGTGAGTATGAATTCCAGCAACAATTCAATGCAAATTCTCATTCAAACTTTCCAAATGAAAAGATGAGGGTCTCTTAAATAGACTTTCTTAGAATTCATCAACGGTTGAGATCGATTTCAATCAACGATCAGAATTAAAGGTTAAGTTCAGTCATAAAAGGAGATTTCCAAATTAAAGGGAGTTAACATATTTAATTTGAGTAAAATAAGGAGTTAACTGATTCAATTTGAGTATAAAAAGGAGTCAACTTAACTCATTTTTTATCAATAGTGAATTGGAAATTTTCCTTTTTGAACTGAAGAGAGATTTTGTTCAGATATTTAATTTAATAAAATGAGATATTCTCTCATAATTACTTTTTCTATTTAATTAAATAATCTTTAATTAATTAGAGACACTTTTCTTATTTAATTAAATAACTTCATTTAATTAATTAGGAATACCTTCTAATTTAATTAAATAACTTTATTTAATTAATTAGAAGTACTCTACTTAATTAAATAATTTCGTTTAATTATTTGAAATTTTTTTTGAAATTAGTCAACTCAAGTCAACCGTGGTTAAATCTGGTCAACTTTTGGTCAAACTTGATGTTTGCCTATGTGAATATGAGCAAATGTGAGTATGAATTCCAGCAACAATTTGATGCAAATTTTCATTCAACCTTTCAAAATGAAGAGATGAGGGTCTCTTAAATAGAATTTTCTGGAATTCATCAACGGTTGAGATCAATTTCAATCAACGGTCAAGATTAAAGGTGAAGTTCATTTATAAAGGGTGATTTTCAAATTAAAGAAAGTTAACAGATTTAATTTGAGTAAAACAAGGAGTTAACTGATTCAATTTGAGTAGAAAAAAGAGTCAACTGATTTAACTCATTTTTTATCAATAGTGAACTAAAAATTTCCCTTTTTGAACTAAAGAGAGATTTTTTTGAGATATTTAATTTAATAAAATGAAATATGCACTAATAATTACTTTTTCTATTTAATTGAATAATCTTTAATTAATTAGAGACACTTTTCTTATTTAATTAAATAACTTCATTTAATTAATTAGGAATGGCTTCTAATTTAATTAAATAACTTTGTTTAATTAATTAGAAGTAAGTACGCTATTTAATTAAATAATTTCGTTTAATTATTTCAAAAAAAAATTCAAAATAGGTCAACTCAAGTCAACCGTGGTTAAATCTGGTCAAATTTTTGTCAAACTTGATCTTTGCGTATGTGAACATGAGCAAATGTGAGTATAAATTCCAGCAACAATTCGTTGCAAATTCTCATTCAACTTTTCAAAATGAAGAGATGAGGGTCTCTTAAATAGACTTTCTTGGAATTCATCAACGGTTGAGATCGATTTCAATCAACGCTCGAGATTAAAGGTGAAGTTTAGTTATAAAGGAAGATTTTTAAATTAAAGAGAGTTAACAGATTTAATTTGGGTAAAATAAGGAGTTAACTGATTCAATTTGAGTAGAAAAAGGAGTCAACTAGTTTAAATCATTTTTGATCAATAGTGAACTGGAAATTTCTCTTTTTGAACTGAAGAGTGTTTTTTTTGAGATATTTAATTTAATAAAATGAGATATGGTCTCATAATTACTTTTTTTATTTAATTAAATAATCTTTAATTAATTAGAGACATTTTTCTTATTTAATTAAATAACTTCATTTAATTAACTAGGAATGGCTTCTAATTTAATTAAATAACTTTGTTTATTTAATTAGAGGTAAGTACTCTATTTAATTAAATAATTTTGTTTAATTATTTAAAAATTCTTTTCAAAATTAGTCAACTCAAGTCAACCGTGGTTAAATGTAGTAAACTTTTTGTCAAACTTGATCTCTGTGTATGTGAATATGAGCAAATATGAGTATGAATTCCAACAATATTTCGATGCAAATTCTCATTCAACCTTTCAAAATGAAGACATGAGGGTCTCTTAAATAGACTTTCCTAGAATTCATCAACGGTTGAGATCGATTTCAATTAACGGTCAGGATTAAAGCTGAAGCTCAGTTATAAAGGGAGATTTACAAATTAAAGGGAGTTAACATATTTAATTTGAGTAAAATAAGGAGTTAACTGATTCAATTTGAGTAGAAAAAGGAGTCAATTGATTTAACTCATTTTTGATCAATAGTGAACTGAAAATTTCCCTTTTTGAACTTAAGAGAGGTTTTGTTGAGATATTTAATTTAATAAAATGAGATATGCTCTCATAGTTACTTTTTCTATTCAATTAAATAATGTTTAATTAATTAGAGACACTTTTCTTATTTAATTAAATAACTTCATTTAATTAATTAGGAATGGATTCTCATTTAATTAAATAACTTTGTTTAATTAATTAGAAGTAAGTACTCCATTTAATTAAATAATTTCGTTTAATTATTTCAAAATTCTTTTCGAAATTAGTTAACTCAAGTCAACCATGGTTAAATCTGGTCAACTTTTGGTCAAACTTGATCTTTGTGTATGTGAATATGAAAAAATTTGAGTATGAATTCTAGCAACAATTCGATGCAAATTCTCATTCAACGTTTCAAAATAAAGAGACGAGGGTCTCTTAAATAAACTTTTCTAGAATTCATCAATGGTTGAGATTGATTTCAATCAATGATCAGGATTAAAGGTGAAGTTTAATCACAAAGGGAGATTTCCAAATTAATGGGAGTTAATAGATTTAATTTGAGTAAAATAAGGAGTTAACTGATTCAATTTGAGTAGAAAAAGGAGTCAACTGATTTAACTCATTTTTTATCAATAGTGAACTAGAAATTTTCTTTTTTGAACTGAAGAGATATTTTGTTGAGATATTTAAGTTAATAAAATGAGATATGTTCTCATAATTTTTTTTTTAATTTAATTAAGTAATCTTTAATTAATGAGAGACACTTTTCTTATTTAATTAAATAACTTCATTTAATTAATTAGGGATGGCTTCACATTTATTTAAATAACTTTGTTTAATTAATTAGAAGTAAGTACTCCATTTAATTAAATAATTTCGTTTAATTATTTCAAAATTCTTTTCGAAACTAGTCAACTCAAGTCAATCGTGGTTAATTTTGGTCAACTTTTGGTCAAACTTAATCTTTGCGTATGTGAATATGAGCAAATGTGAGTATGAATTCTAGCAACAATTCGATGCAAATTCTCATTCAACCTTTCAAAATGAAGAGATGAGGGTCTCTTAAATAGACTTTCCTGAAATTCATCAACGGTTGAGATCGATTTCAATCAACAGTCAGGATTAAAGGTGAAGTTCTGTCATAAAGGGATATTTCCAAATTAAAGAGAGTTAAAAGATTTAATTTGAGTAAAATAAAGAGTTAACTGATTCAATTTGAGTACAAAAAGGAGTTAACTGATTTAACTCATTTTTGATCAATAGTGAACTGGAAATTTCCCTTTTTGAACTGAAGAGAGATTTTGTTGAGATATTTAATTTAATAAAATGAGATATGCTCTCATAATTACTTTTTCTATTTAATTAAATAATCTTTAATTAATTAGAGACACTTTTCTTATTTAATTAAATAACTTGATTTAATTAATTAGGAATGGCTTCTCATTTAATTAAATAACTTTGTTTAATTAATTAGAAGTAAGTACTCCATTTAGTTAAATAATTTTGTTTAATTATTTCAATTTTTTTTTCAAAACTAGTCAACTCAAGTCAACCTTGGTGAAATCTGGTCAACTTTTTGTCAAACTTGATCTTTGTGTATGTGAATATGAGCAAATGTGAGTATGAATTCCAACAACAATTCGATGCAAATTCTCATTGAACCTTTCAAAATGAAGAGATGAGAGTCTTTTAAATAGACTTTCTGTTAGTGTAGTTTTTTAGTTTTCCTATTTTTGCTACACTTTTAATAATCTCGCTTAGGTTAATAAAGAATGTCTTATTAGGTGAATGGTTGTGAGGTGTCACCTTCCTACATGTGAGCATCCATTAGCTATCTTGAGAAGATACTTTGCTATCTTTAGTCTGATAGATGGTTGCTCCTCATTGGTTGGTATTGCCACCTCCTCCCTCTTCCTGGCCTATATAAGCATGCTACCTGGCTTGTATTTGGATCTCTTCTTTTTGCATCCTCTTAATAGCATTTTGCTTTCAACATTTGCATTACTCTATTGGAAACTAACTCTATCATGCTATTTTGATTTTGTATCATTTGCATTTATAGTTTAGATATTTATTCTTTGCACTAGTTTTCTAGGTTATTAATCTTATCAAATTTTAACACTTTCCTGAAATTTATCAACGGTTGAGATCGATTTCAATCAATGGTCAAGATTAAAGGTGAAGCTCAGTCATAAAAGGAGATTTCCAAATTAAAGGGAGTTAATAGATTTAATTTGAGTAAAATAAGGAGTTAAATGATTCAATTTGAGTAGAAAAAGGAGTTAACTGATTTAACTCATTTTTGATCAATAGTGAACTGAAAATTTCCCTTTTTGAACTGAAGAGAGATTTTGTTGAGATATTTCATTTAATAAATTGAGATATGCTCTCATAATTACTTTTTCTATTTAATTAAATAATCTTTAATTAATTAGAGACACTTTTCTTATTTAATTAAATAACTTCATTTAATTAAATAACTTTGTTTAATTAATTAGAAGTAAGTACTCCATTTAATTATATAATTTCGTTTAATTATTTCAAAATTCTTTTCGAAACTAGTCAACTCAAGTCAACCATGGTTAAACCTAGTCAACTTTTGGTCAAACTTGATCTTTGCGTATGTGAATATTAGAAAATGTGAGTATGAATTCTAGCAATAATTCGATGCAAATTCTCATTCAACCTTTCAAAATAAAGAGATGAGGGTCTCTTAAATCAATTTTCCTGGAATTCATCAACGGTTTAGATCGATTTCAATCAGCGATGATGCTCAAAGGTGAAGTTCATTCACAAAGGGAGATTTTCAAATTAAAGGGAGTTAACAAATTTAATTTGAGTAAAATAAGGAGTTGATTGATTCAATTTAAGTAGAGAAAAGAGTTAACTGATTTAATTCATTTTTGATCAATAGTGAACTGAAAATTTCCCTTTTTGAACTGAAGAGTGATTTTGTTCAGATATTTAATTTAATAAAATGAGATATGCTCTCATAAATACTTTTTCTATTTAATTAAGTAAACTTTAATTAATTAGAGGCACTTTTATTATTTAATTACATAACTTCATTTAATTAATTAAGAATGACTTCTCATTTAATTAAATAACTTTGTTTAATTAATTAGAAGTAAGTACTCCATTTAATTAAATAATTTCGTTTAATTATTTCAAAATTCTTTTCGAAACTAGTCAACTCAAGTCAATTATAGTTAAATCTGGTCAACTTTTGGTCAAACTTGATCTTTGCGTATGTGAATATGAGCAAATGTGAGTATAAATTCCAGCAACAATTCGATGCAAATTCTTATTCAACCTTTCAAAATGAAGAGATGAGGGTCTCTTAAATAGACTTTCCTAAAATTCATCAATGGTTGAGATCGATTTCAATCAGCGGTCAGGATTAGAGGTCAAGTTCAGTCATAAACGAAGATTTTTAAATTAAATGGAGTTAACAGATTTAATTTGAGTAAAATAAGGAGTTAACTGATTCAATTTGAGTCGAAAAAAGAGTTAATTGATTTAACTCATTTTTTATCAATAGTGAACTGGAAATTTCCCTTTTTGAACTGAAGAGAGATTTTGTTGAGATATTTTATTTAATAAAATGAGATATGGTCTCATAATTACTTGTTCTATTTAATTAAGTAATCTTTAAATAATTAGAGACACTTTTCTTATTTAATTAAATAACTTCATTTAATTAATTAGGAATGACTTCTCATTTAATTAAATAACTTTGTTTAATTAATTAGAAGTAAGTACTCCATTTAATTAAATAATTTGTTTAATTATTTCAAAATTCTTTTTGAAATTGGTCAACTCAAGTCAACCGTGGTTAAATCTGGTCAACTTTTGGTCAAACTTGATCTTTGCGTATGTGAATATGAGCAAATGTGAGTATAAATTCCAGCAACAATTCGATACAAATTCTCATTCAACCTTTCAAAATGAAGAGATGAGGGTCTCTTAAATAGACTTTCTTGGAATTCATCAACGGTTGAGATCAATTTCAATCGGCGGTCAGGATTAAAGGTGAAGTTTAGTCATAAAGGGAGATTTCCAAATTAAAAGGAGTTAACCGATTTAATTTGAGTAAAATAAGGAGTTAACTGATTCAATTTGAGTAGAAAAAAGAGTAACTGATTAAATAGTAAATTGTGCTAGACATCACCTAAGGAAAAAAGACACTACAATAAGATGCTATACATGTACAGAACTTGGTCATATAGCTAAAAATTGCATGAATATCAAAGAATTGAAGATGAGAAGAAGATCAAAGTAGACAACATTCGGAAGCAAATGAAGCAACAATGGATTCCAAAATCTACCGAGCAAAATAAATCAAGTAATGGAAATGTCACTCAAAAAATGGGTGATTCCACCATTTTCAATTAATATTCATAAAAGAAAGATTGGAATTGCATCCTACAAGATTTATCCTAAGCAGCTCCAAAGGAAGAAGGATGATCAAATCAGTATTTCAGATACACTTTGACTTCAGGATGGTTCAAGACTTTACCGAGTTCGGTCGAGTGTAACAAAGCTTCATTAACCAAGTAGCAGCTATCGAGTTAGGTTGGTAAGAGACTTTGTCGAGTTCGGTCAGGCGCAACAAAGTTTCATTGACCGAGTTGTGACAACCAAGCAGGGTCGGTTCATGACCTAACCAATTTAGGTTGGTACTTCAATGTTTTCATTTGATAGCCAAGTTGATAATATCTACCGAGCTAGTGGATGACAACCTGTCATTTCATCTACGATTGTACCAAAACATTTATGGAGAATTTGTTGTCAAAAGGGGCAAAATTTGATCTCATTTTTCACTGCGAACAAAGAGCTAAGTTATCTTCTGTGATTCTAGAGTGAGCTTAAAGCATTTTTGAGCGAATTTTTTCAAAAGGGCAAAGAATCTGTTCAAAAATTTTCTACACCTACCGAGTAGCAATAGCATCCGAAAGTGGCAGCTCCAAGACAAAGAAAGGTTCATAAATGCTGGTTAGAGGATAGGAATGGAAGACCCTGAACTTCAAATTGGCATCGACAATTGTAGAATCATTGGACCCTAACGGTGCTCAGTCACAAATCCCTCCAAAGGTACTTCTTATTAATGACATTCACTCTCATTTCAAGTGTTCCATTCAAAAAATTGGAAACCTAGAAATTAACAATGCCCTAGGTGAAATGAGTGTAGATGGAACCTTGAAACCCGAACATAAACATCTTGAAACAAAATGGTTAACCCATATTTCACATTAGCCAAGGAAATTTCAAGTAAAATGGGTTAGGTATGTACTTAGTCGGGTTCACAATGGCCAAATGTGGTTAGAGCAATGAGTACCTATCACTAAGAAAATGATTAGCAAAATTACTGGACTCCCCATGTTGAGTAAAGCCAAGACTACCAAAACCCTAGGTCGGGAAGAATTGCAGAGACTAACCCAAGCAGAATGGGATAGCAGAGGACTTAAGCTCAGTACAGTAACTGACGTTGAATTGAGATTTGGCATTCACGTCATTGCTCATAAAATCTACAGTTCAATCCATCCAAATAGTGTATCCTGTGAAGTTGTGGATTTGGCATATAAAATAGTAAAGAAGAATGTAGCATTTGATTTATTGAATTTTTTTTTGTCCCAATTCAATAAAAATATGGAAAGCATAAGGACTTCCAAGAACAACTCCTGTAAATTTGGTTCACTTTTGATTTGTTTGTTTTTCTATGTTCTAAAGTCCTTTCCATCTAAAGGATCAATAGTATGGAAAAAGGATATCCCAATTCTTTATCAAATTAATGAATTCATCGCCGAATTAGGTGAAAATTTTGACAATGTTTTGGATAGTTATTTTGAAGAATTTAAGGAAAGAATGATTAATAGGTTCCGAATTCCTCCAAGACTTGTTGAAGAGTACAAGGAAGATGTATGTTTCATGGTAGACTGTGACAAGGTATACATACAGGCAGTCAGGCCTTGGGTAGCATGGGTGAAACCTCTTCCCTATGAGGTAAATATTGATGAAACCAGGGACATCATAGAAGCACTAGTAAATGAACTTGTTGACCCAAGGCAACCAGTTTTTGGAACATATGATGAAGCTAAGGCCAGAATTGAGCTTCAAATTAAAATCCCTCAGGCCATTAGCAAAGGAAAGAGGAATGTAGCCAAACTGAAAACAGATGTTGGCCCTCTCATGATAACAGAAGGGAGAGGAGAAGATGAAGAAGAGGAGGAAACTGAGTCTGAAAAAGAAGAAGAGCCTCAACGAAAGAAAGGTAAGGTGACTATCACCAAACCTACAAATAAAACTACTGCAGTGTTCTCTAGGAGAACAATATAGGGAAAGAAGGAACTTGTAATTGTTAAGCCTCCACTCACCCTTGAGGCAAGATTGAAGCAGTTAGATGCAAGAGCTAGCTTCACAAACTTCAAAGCATTGAAGTTTGAAACCAGAATAGAATAGGAGAAAATGCAAATTGAGGAACTAGTACTGAACAAAATGGGTAAATGGAAATACTCTTTGGACCAGATAGCCTCTCGGATCTCCAAAGAACTATTGGAGAGGTTGCAACCAAGATGGGAAGCTGCAACCAAGACTGTCAAAGACATTTATGAGAAGACACTGAGGAATCTCCTGCCGAGTCTCACTGATGCTGAAGTGAAGAAATCACTGAAAGACCATGAAGGTAACATGATGATTAGATTCCACACTTGTTTGATACTTGTCAAAGACATTGAGCATGTAGTAAATGATGCAACAAACATGTGGAAAAATATCTATCATCTACACAAACCCAATGATGATACTGTTGAAATTAAGGACAATGACAGTAGTGAAGATGATGATGATGATGATGATGATGGTGATGACATTGAAGATATTCCAGATGACCTGCAATCATTAATGTTAGAAATTGAGGAAGAAGCTGAAAGACAAATGAAGGAAGAAGCAGAACAAGCTAAGGAGGAAGAAGATCCACTAATAATTGCAGCCGAAGTCATTGCATCCCTTCCTCACTCTCCACCTAAAACAGGTACATCAACTATGGAGATAGCTTCTCCTGGTGAGATTGTGAGCTCAATAGCCTCATCAATTGATCAATCTTCACCTATCTCCTCTTAGCTCTGGGTACCATCGATGCAAGTGTCTACCACTTCATTAACTAAGCTGCAGCCACCTTCTTTGACCGAGTTATCCTCAGTCATAGCAGTAACTTTTTCAAGTATATCAACTTCTACTATAGAGTGTACAGTAAGTGTACCTACAGGTACTACAATTTTGACTTCTCCTACTCCAATTTTGGTAATTGCTAGTTCTCCCACTCCATCCTGTATAGCAATTTTGGGAGCAACACCAATTTTTGATACTATTAGCACTTCTCTCAGTCTTTCTCTATTTAGTCCTATTCTAGTTTTGTCATCTAGTCCAGCATCATCAACTATTGTTTCAATTTCAAAGGGCAAAGGTGTAGTCACTAAAGAAAAACCAAAGAGATGCATGTTTTCCAGTAAGGTAGTGGATGAGGAAATAGATCTAGATAAGGACATTGTCATTCCTAAGATAGATCTAGATACTGCATCAGTTGATGAAATGAGAATGCTCAGTTATCTATTAGAACAGAAAGCTAGGCAAAAACAGCTAAGGCATGAGAGAGACCAGGAATATAGCATTATTGAGAATGCTAAGAATATCATAACAGATGCTATAGGTGTTGAAGTAGATTCTACTCAACACATTTTGATTCAGTTAGAAGAGGCTGTATATAAATTTAATGAGGATATCTCCGACCAAGAGAAATTAATTGAAAAGGCAGAGAAGAAATTTGACAATAAGGTGCTTGAGCACATTGCTCAGCATATTGCAGTAAAATAGGTAGAATTGTCTACAATTTTGAGTAATTTTGAACATTCTTTTAATAATGTAACTTCACTTTTTGGCAAACTCTGTGATGTTACCGAGTTTACTAAGGAAATAAGAGAAAAGTTGAATAAAATTGATGCGGATATGAAGGTCAGTGCCCAAATGCTGCAATCTGACCACAGTGCAAGTTCATCCCATCATTTGAGAATAAGGTTTTTGTCAGAGAAACAAGCAGAATTGCTGAGAGAGGAAGCAAGGATCAGGTCTACTCTGATTGACATCCAAAATATGATCGTTCCTGTCATGGACACAATGCAGAAGCATATGGCTCATTCTAAAACATTGATCCATGCCAACAACTTCTCTATTATAGATCACATGATTGAACTCTCTGCATAAGTTCAAATTGCACTCTCCACCAGCAAAATTTTGCAAGAAAATTGGGATAAGACTTTGGCTCTTATTCTCATGGTACATTCAGAATTTATCTCTCATTTTGGAATCTCCGTGTGGATATATACTGTTTGGCATTATTGTCAAAAAGGGGGAGATAAACTTCAAGAGCTAACTGTGCAAAAGATATATGTATTGACTTATAAATACTCTACATATTGAATGGGGGAGATATATGTAAATAAAAGGATATGTGTTGCAAGATTTGCAAAAAGATCAATTTTGAACTGTATGTCATTTTTATTTTGCACATAAACTTTGATTCATAATTGTTTTTGTCACTAATGCTAAAGGAGGAGATTGTTGGCATAAAAGTATTTTCCATTAGTGACAACACTCATTATACAGTTCAAACCGAGCGTCGAAGACACAGTTCAAATCGAGCGTCAAAGACACAGTTCAAACTGAGTAAAGTTGCACTTAGTGTTAACCGAGTGAAGATGTACTTAGTGTTAACCGAGTAAAGATAGAAGTAGTGTTAACTGAGTAAAGATGGATGCAATGTTAACCGAGTGAAGATGTACTTAGTGTTAACCGAGTAAAGATGGACTCAGTATTGACCGAGTGAAGAAGGACTCAGTGTTAACCGAGCTTAGTCAGTTAACAAAGAAATTAGTTTTTACCGAGTGACACTATATCTACCGAGTCACCAATGGTTACCGAGTTCCAGGCAATGTTGTATGACTAGTATGAACCGAGCCCCTACCTCTACTAAGTGTATGATGATGCCGTGTAACGTAGTGGATGTCGTGTATAAGAAGGTCATCAAGTATGTCTGAAGAACCCGAGTTTATTTTACTATTTGGCCGACTTAGTTATATTTTGTTTACTTGTGTTCAGCCGACCTTGCATCTATAATTACTAAAATGGTATATATATGTGTATAATACAGAGTTGTAAGTATGGTAATGGATAAGAGACATGTATGATACAAGAGACATATGCGAATTCAACAACAGAGCAATATATTAGCAAGGTTCACAAGGTGCAGTAAAGATTTCATCAATCACAAGAGGTGATTATTGCAAAGGATCTAATCAAGGTATATGTAGATCTGATTGGTTCATCCTAACAGGTGAATCATCTAAAAATCCTCTAACAAGGTAGACTTAACAGTCTTTGTATAAATCTCCTAACAGAGTGCATACTTGTAAAGTATGTTTTAAATCCTTTAACAAGGTGGAGCTAGCAATCCTCTTTGCTCCTAATAGGGCAGATCACCTGAAGTGATCATTGTATGCCTTAATCGGCTAACTTTCTACTACAGAAAAAAAGCTTTGTGGGTTTCATCCCCACCCTAGTTTTACTTTCTATTTTGGAAGGCTTCTGGGTCACCAAAATCTCTGTGCATATGTGTTATGAATGTTTATTTATCTCTTGCATGCATCAGATTAGGTGAATGAATAATTTTCCAGTTTATGCTGAATTAATTTAAAAGTTGTATTGTTACTGATTCACCCCTCCCCTAGCCCATGGTATGTAATTGGTTTTTTTTTTAACAAATATATATAAATATATACAGAATTAAAAATATCACAATATATGAACATATATACACCTATATATATAATTGCATATATATATATATATATATGTATATATATGTATATATATATATACATATATATATATGTATATATATGTATATATATATATATACATATATATATATATATGTATATATATGTATACATATATATATATGTATATATATATACATATATATACATATATATATATATGTATATATATATATATATATAAAAGAAAATTGACAATTTATGATTACAATTTCAATTTTTCAGAATTCCTCCATAGATCTTTGATCTCCAAAATTTCCAACAATTAATCTAATGGGTTTGGCTATGAATCTCAATCCTAACCCCATTTTCTCTCTTTTAAAAAAAATAAAATAAAATCCATGCATATAAAATTCTCAAATAAATTTAATTGCCCAAATTGAAAATGCATACAATAAAAATATGAAATTTCTCAGAAGACATATAGAAGACACGAAGAAGACAGAAATGCATGATGTCGAAATAGCATAAGTAAAATCATAAGAATCTACCTGAATTCTGATGCTAATTCACTCTTCCTCAAAAAACCCGCATAGCAAGCTCCCTTCTTCAGAGTTCTTGAGTCCTCTAATGCTCCAATTGCTCTCCACGCTATCTCTAAGCTTCTATGAATGCCTGAATATAAAGAGCTCTCAGGAAACCTTTGGAATGCTTCTTGAAACAACTGGAAGGTGTCACCAACTAAGCATGGGTCTTTTCCAACCTTTTTGATGAGTCATAGAGTTGTAGACACCATGTGCTTAATTGATACACTAACCCCCATGTTGTTGACACATGAGAAATAAAAAAGTGCATTAATTCCCATGCAAGCTTATAACTCCAATTTACTTTTTAAAATAATTTCTATTTAAATTTTATAACTTTAATTTTAATTTTTATAACTTTTATTATTGTTATTTTATTTATTACTTTATTATTATTTTATAATTATTATTTATTTTAATTTCTAGTTTTTTTATTTAATTCCTTTTCTCAAATAAATAATTTATTAATTAAATCTATTTATTAAGACTTAATTAATAGAAAATTCACCATAGACCTCCAAGATAAAATATGAAAACCCATCATAAAACAAATCATACAAAATAAATCTAAAGGGTTAAAAATCACGAAATATGTCATCTGACACATTCGGTGGGTATTCAACTTTGATACTTGTCCTAACTCACTAGGACAAATGGTTTTTAGGTTTGGGATTTGGACTTGAGAATTTATCTCCCTTCTCTTATCATTGAGATAGCATAATAGGGTATGCTCATCTTGGCAATTCAGGGAAGTCAATACCCGGTACCTGCAACCTGTAGAAAAACCATGCATGTACATATAATATATAATGCTAAGCTAAATAGACAATGGTAGGAAGTGGTGTATCGTGTAGATCTCGACTAAGCAGGTGACTATGACTCCCTTCTTTAACCACATTAGAAACGCCATACAATAAGAAAACACGCACACCATACATATGCAAGTATGGGGTAAGTAACCATAATAAAACACATGAGATAATAAACAATCTAACTAATCATCATTAATAACTGAAAACAATGTAATGATCATCATACATACATGAAATGTAAAGTCTAAATGATCTCATCATTTATCAACTGAATCCCTATCATAATATCTGATAGTGTCAAAACAACACCACTAAACCATCAACATAAAATGATAATAATAGCAACAATAAGTCTAGAAAAGATGTGAATGAGGGTAAGCACTACAAATATGTCTCATAATTAATTTTTCTATTTAATTAAGTAATCTTTAATTAATTAGAGACACTTTTCTTATTTAATTAAATAACTTCATTTAATTAATTAGGAATGGCTTCTCATTTAATTAAATAACTTTGTTTAATTAATTACAAGTAAGTAATCCATTTAATTAAATAATTTCGTTTAATAATTTTAAAATTCTTTTTGAAACTAGTCAACTCAAGTCAATCGTGGTTAAATTTGGTCAACTTTTGCTCAAACTTGATCTTTGCGTATGTGAATATGAGAAAATGTGAGTATGAATTCCAACAACAATTCGATGCAAATTCTCATTCAACCTTTCAAAATGAAGAGATGAGGGTCTCTTAAATAGACTTTCCTGGAATTCATCAATTGTTGAGATCGATTTCAATCAGTGGTCAGGATTAAAGGTGAAATTCAGTCATAAAGCGAGATTTCCAAATTAAAGAGAGTTAACAGATTTAATTTGAGTAAAATAAGGAGTTAACTGATTCAATTTGAGTAGAAAAAGGAGTTAACTGATTTAACTCATTTTTTATCAATAGTGAACTGGTAATTTCCTTTTTTGAATTGAAGAGAGATTTTGTTGAGATATTTAATTTAATAAAATCAGAAATGCTCTCATCATTACTTTTTCTATTTAATTAAATAATCTTTAACTAATTAGAGACACTTTTCTTATTTAATTAAATAACTTCATTTAATTAATTAGGAATGGCTTCTCATTTAAATAAATAACTTTGTTTAATTAATTAGAAGTAAGTACTCCGTTTAATTAAATAATTTTGTTTAATTATTCAAAAATTCTTTTCGAAACTAGTCAACTCAAGTCAACAGTGGTTAAATCTGGTCAACTTTTGGTCAAATTTGATCTTTGCGTATGTGAATATGAGCAAATGTGAGTATGAATTCCAACAACAATTCGATGCAAATTCTCATTCAACCTTTCATAATGAAGAGATGAGGGTCTCTTAAATAGACTTTCTTAGAATTCATCAACGGTTGAGATCGATTTCAATCAGCAGTCAAGACTAAAGGTGAAGTTCAGTCATAAAGGAAGATTTCCAAATTAAAAGGAGTTAACCGATTTAAAGCATTTTTTATCAATAGTGAACTGGAAATTTCTCTTTTTGAACTGAAGAGAGATTTTGTTGAGATATTTAATTTAATCAAATGAGATATGCTATCATAATTACTTTTTCTATTTAATTAAGTAATCTTTAATTAATTAGAGATAATTTTCTTATTTAATTAAATAACTTCATTTAATTAATTAGGAATGACTTCTCATTTAATTGAATAACTTTGTTTAATTAATTAGAAGTAAGTACTCTATTTAATTAAATAATTTCATTTAATTATTTCTAAATTATTTTCGAAACTAGTCAACTCAAGTCAATTGTGGTTAAATCTGATCAAATTTTGGTCAAACTTGATCTTTGCGTATGTGAATATGAGCAAATGTGAGTATGAATTCTAGCAACAATTAGATGCAAATTCTCATTCAACCTTTCAAAATGAAGAGATGAGGGTCTCTTAAATAGACTTTCCTGGAATTCATCAACGGTTGAGATCGATTTCAATCAGCGGTCAAGATTAAAGGTGAAGTTCAGTCATAAAGGGAGATTTTCAAATTAAAATGAGTTAACAAATTTAATTTGAGTAAAATAAAGAGTTAACAGATTCAATCTGAGTAGAAAAATAAGTTAACTGATTTAACTTATTTTTCATCAATAGTGAACTGAAAATTTTCCTTTTTGAACTGAAGAGAGATTTTGTTGAGATATTTAATATAATAAAATGAGATATGCTCTCATAATTACTTTTTCTATTTAATTAAGTAATCTTTAATTAATTAGAGACACTTTTCTTATTTAATTAAATAACTTCATTTAATTAATTAAGAATGGCTTCTCATTTAATTAAATAACTTTGTTTAATTAATTAGAAGTAAGTACTCCATTTAATTAAATAATTTCATTTAATTATTTCAAATTTTTTTTTGAAACTAGTCCACTCAAGTCAACCATGGTAAAATCTGGTAAACTTTTGGTCAAACTTGATCTTAGCGTATGTGAATATGACCAAATGTGAGTATGAATTCCAAAAATAATTCGATGCAAATTTTCATTCAACTTTTCAAAATGAAGAGATGAGGGTCTCTTAAATAGACTTTCCTAAAATTCATCAACAGTTGAGATAGATTTCAATCAGCGGTCAAGATTAAAGGTGAAGTTCAGTCATAAAGGGAGATTTTAAAATTAAAGGGAGTTAACAGATTTAATTTGAGTAAAATAAGGAATTAACTGATTCAATTTCAGTAGAAAAAGAAGTTAACTCATTTAACTCATTTTTTATCAATAGTGAACTGAAAATTTCACTTTTTGAACTGAAGAGAGATTTTGTTGAGATATTTAATTTAATAAAATGAGATATTCTCTCATAATTACTTTTTCTATTTAATTAAGTAATCTTTAATTAATTAGAGACACTTTTCATAATTAATTAAATAACTTCATTTAATTAATTAGGAATGGCTTCTCGTTTAATTAAATTACTTTGTTTAATTAATTAGAAGTGAGTACTTATTTAATTAAATAATTTTGTTTAATTATTTCGAAATTCTTTTCGAAACTAGTCAACTCAAGTCAACAGTGGTTAAATTTGGTCAACTTTTGGTCAACTTTGATATTTGCATATGTGAATATGAGCAAATGTGAGTATGAATTCCAGCAACAATTCGATCCAAATTCTCATTCAATGTTTCAAAATAAAGAGATGAGGGTCTCTTAAATGGACTTTCTTAGAATTCATCAACGGTTGAGATTAATTTCAATCAGCGGTCAGGATTAAAGGTGAAGTTCAGTCACAAAGGGAGATTTTCAAATTAAAGGGAGTTAACAAATTTAATTTGAGTAAAACAAGGAGTTAACTGATTCAATTTGAGTAGAAAAAGAAGTTAACTGATTTAACTCATTTTTGATCAATAGTGAATTGGAAATTTCCCTTTTTGAACTGAAAAGGGATTTGTTTGAGATATTCAATTTAATAAAATGAGATATATACTGCCATAATTACTTTTTCTATTTAATTAAGTAATCTTTAATTAATAAGAGACACTTTTCTTATTTAATTAAATAACTTCATTTAATTAATTAGGAATGGCTTCTCATTTAATTAAATAATTTTGTTTAATTAATTAGAAGTAAGTACTCCATTTAATTAAATAATTTCGTTTAATTATTTAAAAAAAAAATTCGAAACTAGTCAACTCAAATCAATCGTGGTTAAATCTGGTGAACTTTTGGTCAAACTTGATCTTTGTGTATGTGAATATGAGCAAATGTGAGTATGAATTCCAACAACAATTTGATGCAAATTCTCATTCAAACATTCAAAATAAAGAGATGAGGATCTCTTAAATAGACTTTCCTAGAATTCATATACGATTAAGGTAAATTTCAATCAGGGGTTAGGATTAAAGGTGAAGTTCAGTCATAAAAGAAAATTTTCAAATTAAAGGGAGTTAACAGATTTAATTTTAGTAAAATAAGGAGTTAACTGATTCAATTTGAGTAGAAAAAAGAGTTAACTGATTTAACTCATTTTTCATCAATAGTGAACTAGAAATTTCACTTTTTGAACTGAAGAGAAATTTTGTTGAGATATTTAATTTAATAAAATGAGATATGCTCTCATAATTACTTTTTCTATTTAATTAAATAATCTTTAATTAATTAGAGACACTTTTTTTATTTAATTAAATAACTTCATTTAATTAATTAGGAATGGCTTCTCATTTAATTAAATAACATTGTTTAATTAATTAAAAGTAAGTACTCCATTTTATTAAATAATATAGTTTAATTATTTGAAAATTCTTTTCGAAACTAGTCAACTCAAGTCAATTGTGGTTAAATTTGGTCAACTTTTGGTCAAACTTGATCTTTGCATATGTGAATATGAGCAAATGTGAGTATGCATTCCAGCAACAATTCGATGCAAATTCTCATTCAAGCTTTCAAAATGAAGAGATGAGGGTCTGTTAAATAGACTTTCTTAGAATTTATCAATGGTTGAGATCGATTTCAATCAGCGATCAAGATTAAAGGTGAAGTTTAGTCATAAAGGGAGATTTCAAAATTAAAGGGAGTTAATATAATTAATTTGAATAAAATAAGGAATTAACTAAATCAATTTGAGTACAAAAAGGAGTTAACTAATTTACCTCATTTTTTATCAATAGTGAACTGGAAATTTTCTTTTTTGAACCTAAAAGAGATTTTGTTGAGATATTTAATTTAATAAAATGAGATATGCTCTCATAATTACTTTTTCTATTTAATTAAATAATATTTAATTAGTTAGAGACACTTTTCTTATTTAATTAAATAACTTCATTTAATTAATTAGGAATGGCTTCTCATTTAATTAAATAACATTATTTAATTAATTAGAAGTAAGTACTCTATTTAATTAAATAATTTCGTTACATTATTTCAAAATTCTTTTTGAAACTAGTCAACTCAAGTCAATCGTGGTTAAATTTGGTCAACTTTTGGTCAAAGTTGATCTCTGTGTATGTGAATATGAGCAAATGTGAGTATGAATTCCAGCAACAATTCAATGCAAATTCTCACTCAACCTTTCAAAATGAAGAGATGAGGGTCTCTTAAATAGACTTTCTTGGAATTCATCAACAGTTGAAATCGATTACAATCAACGGTCAGGATTAAAGGTGAAGTTTAGTCATAAAGAGAGATTTCCAAATTAAAGGGAGTTAACAGATTTAGTTTGAGTAAAATAAGGAATTAACCGATTGCATATGAGTAAAAAATAGAGTTAAGTGATTTAACTCATTTTTTATCAATAGTGAACTGGAAATTTTCCTTTTTGAACTGAAGAGAGATTTTGTTGAGATATTTAATTTAATAAAATGAGATATGCTCTCATAATTACTTTTTCTATTTAATTAAATAATCTTTAATTAATTATAAACACTTTTCTTATTTAATGAAATAACTGCATTTAATTTATTAGGAATGGCTTCTCATTTAATTAAATAACTTTGTTTAATTAATTAGAAGTAAGTACTCTATTTCATTAAATAATTGCATTTCATTATTTAAAAATTCTTTTCGAAACTAGTCAACTCAAGTGAACCGTGATTAAATTTGGTGAACTTTTGGTCAAACTTGATCTCTGCGTATGTGAATCTGAGAAAATGTGAGTATGAATTCCAACAACAGTTTGATGCAAATTCTCATTCAACCTTTCAAAATGAAGAGATAAGGGTCTCTTAAATAGACTTTCTTGGAACTCATTAATGATTGAGATCAATTTCAATCAACAGTCAGGATTAAAGGTGAAGTTCAGTCATAAAGGGAGATTTCCAAATTAAAGGGAGTTAACAGATTTAATTTGAGTAAAATAAGGAGTTAACTAATTCAATTTGAGTAGAAAAATGAGTTAACTCATTTAACTCATTTTTGATCAATAGTGAACTGAAAATTTCCCTTTTTGAATTGAAGAGAGATTTTGTTGAGATATTTAATTTAATAAAATGAGATATGCTCTCATAATTACTTTTTCTATTTAATTAAATAATCTTTAATTAATTAGAGACACTTTTCTTATTTCATTAAATAACTTCATTTAATTAATTAGGAATCACTTCTCATTTAATTAAATAACTTTGTTTAATTAATTAGAAGTAAGTACTCTATTTAATTAAATAATTTCATTTAATTATTTCAAAATTCTTTTCGAAACTAGTCAACTCAAGTCAACCGCAGTTAAATCTGGTCAACTTTTGCTCAAACTTGATCTCTGTATATGTGAATATGAGCAAATGTGAGTGTGAATTTCAACAATAATTTGATGTAAATTCTCATTCAACCTTTCAAAATGAAGAGATGAGGGTCTCTTAAATAGACTTTCCTAGAATTCATCAATGGTTGAGATCAATTTCAATCAACGGTCAGGATTAAAGGTGAAGTTCAGTCATAAAGGGAGATTTCCGAATTAAAAGGAGTTAACTGATTTAACTCATTTTTTATCAACAGTGAACTAAAAATTTCTCTTTTTGAATTGAAGAGATATTTTGTTGAGATATTTAATTTAAGAAAATGAGATAGACTCTCATAATTACTTTTTCTATTTAATTAAATAATCTTTAATTAATTAGAGACACTTTTCTTATTTAATTAATTAACTTCATTTAATTAATTAGGAATGGCTTCTCCTTTAATTAAATAACTTTGTTTAATTAATTAGAAGTATGTACTCCATTTAATTAAATAATTTCGTTAATTATTTCAAAAAAAATTGAAACTAGTCAACTCAAGTCAACCATGGATAAATCTGGTCAACTTTTGATCAAACTTGATCTCTGCGTATGTGAATATGAGCAAATGTGATTATGAATTCTAGAAGGAATTCGATGCAAATTCTCATTCAATATTTCAAAATGAAGAGATGAGGGTCTCTTAAATAGACTTTCCTAAAATTCCTCAATGGTTGAGATCGATTTCAATCAACGGTCAGGATTAAAGTTGAAGTTCAGTCATAAAGGTAGATTTCCAAATTAAAAGGAGTTAACAGATTTAATTTGAGTAAAATAAGGAGTTAACTGATTCAGTTTGAGTAGAAAAAGGAGTTAACTGATTTAACTCATTTTTTATCAATAGTGAACTGGAAATTTCTGTTTTTGAACTGAAGAGAGATTTTGTTGAGATATTTAATTTAGTAAAATGAGATATGCTTCCATAATTACTTTTTCTATATAATTAAATAATCTTTAATTAATTAGACACTTTTTTTATTTTATTAAATAACTTCATTTAATTAATTAGGAATGGCTTCTCATTTAATTAAATAACGTTGTTTAATTAATTAGAAGTAAGTACTCCATTTAATTAAATAATTTTATTTAATTATTTCAAAATTCTTTTCGAAACTAGTCAACTCAAGTCAACCGTAGTTAAATCTTGTCAATTTTTTGGCAAACTTGATCTCTGCGTATGTGAATATGAGCAAATGTGAGTATGAATTCTAGCAACAATTTGATGCAAATTCTCATTCAACATTTCAAAATGAAGAGATGAAGGTCTTTTAAATAGACTTTCCTGGAATTCATCAACGGTTGAGATCGATTTCAATCAACAGTCAGGATTAAAGGTGAAGTTCAGTCATAAAGGGAGATTTCCAAATTAATGGGGGGTAATAGATTTAATTTGAGTAAAATAAGGAGTTAACTGATTCAATTTGAGTAGAAAAAGGACTTAACTGATTTAACTCATTTTTGATGAATAGTGAATTGGAAATTTCCCTTTTTGAAATGAAGAGAGATTTTGTTGAGATATTTAATTTAATAAAATGAGATATGCTCTCATAATTACTTTTTCTATTTAATTAAATAATCTTTAATTAATTAGACACACTTTTCTTATTTAATTAAATAACTTCATTTAATTAATTAGGAATGGCTTCTCATTTAATTAAATAACTTTGTTTAATTAATTAGAAGTAATGACTTCATTTAATTAAATAATTTAATTTAATTATTTCAAAAAAAAAAATCGAAACTAGTCAACTCAAGTCAACTGTTGTTAAATCTGGTCAAATTTTGGTCAAGCTTGATCTCTACGTATGTGAATATGAGAAAATGTGAGTATGATCTCCAGCAACAATTCGATGCAAATTCTCATTCAACCTTTCAAAATGAAGAAATGAAGGTCTCTTAAATAGACTTTCCTGGAATTCATCAACGGTTGAGATCGATTCCAATCAATGATCATTATTAAAGGTGAAGTTCAGTCATAAAGGGAGATTTCCAAATTAAAAAAAGTTAACAGATTTAATTTTAGTAAAATAAGGAGTTAATTGATTCAATTTGAGTAGAAAAAGGAGTTAACTGATTTTACTCATTTTTGAACAATAGTGAACTAGAAATTTCCTTTTTTGAACTGAAGAAAGATTTTGTTGAGATATTTAATTTAATAAAATTAGATATGCTCTCATAATTACTTTTTCTATTTAATTAAATAATCTTTAATTAATTAGAGATAATTTTCTTATTTAATTAAATAACTTCATTTAATTAATTAGGAATGGCTTCTCATTTAATTAAATAATTTTTTTAAATTAATTAGAAGTAAGTACTCTATTTAATTAAGTAATTTTGTTTAATTATTCTAAAATTCTTTTCGAAACTAGTCAACTCAAGTCAACCGCAGTTAAATCTTGTCAACTTTTCGTCAAACTTGATCTCTGCGTATGTGAATATAAGCAAATGTGAGTATGAATTTCAGCAACAATTCGATGCAAATTCTCATTCAACCTTTCAAAATGAAGAGATGAGGGTCTCTTAAATAAACTTTTCTGAAATTTATCAACGGTTGAGATCGATTTCAATCAACGGTCAGGATTAAAGGTGAAGTTCAGTCACAAAGGAAGATCTCCAAATTAAAGGGAGTTAATAGATTTAAATTGAGTAAAATAAGGAGTTAAATGATTTAATTTGAGTAGAAAAATGAGTTAAATGATTTAACTCATTTTTGATCAATAGTGAACTGGAAATTTCTCTTTTTGAACTGAAGAGAGATTTTGTTAAGATATTGAATTTAATAAAATGAGATATGCTCTCATAATTACTTTTTCTATTTAATTAAATAATCTTTAATTAATTAGAGACGCTATTCTAATTTAATTAAATAACTTCATTTAATTAATTAGGAATGGCTTCTAATTTAACTAAATAACTTTTTTTAATTAATTAGAAGTAAGTACTTCATTTAATAAATAATTTTGTTTAATTATTTTAAAATTCTTTTCGAAACTAGTCAACTCAAGTCAACTGTAGTTAAATCTGGTCAACTTTTGGTCAAAATTGATCTCTGCATATGTGAATATGAGCGAATGTGAGTATGAATTCCAGCAACAATTCGATGCAAATTCTCATTCAACCTTTCAAAATGAAGAGATGAAGGTCTCTTAAATAGACTTTCTTGGAATTCATCAACGGTTGAGATCGATTTCAATCAACGGTCATTATTAAAGGTGAAGTTCATTCATAAAGGGAGATTTCCAAATTAAAAGAAGTGAACAGATTTAATTTGAGTAAAATAAGGAGTTAACTGATTCAATTTGAGTAGAAAAAGGAGTTAACTGATTTAACTCATTTTTTATCAATAGTGAACTAGAAATTTCACTTTTTGAACTGAAGAGAGATTTTGTTGAGATATTTAATTTAAGAAAATGAGATATGCTCTCATAATTTTTTTTTCTATTTAATTAAATAATCTGTAATTAATTAGAGACACTTTTCTTATTTAATTAAATAACTTCATTTAATTAATTAGGAATGGCTTCTCATTTAATTAAATAACTTTGTTTAATTAATTAGAAGTAAGTACTTCATTTAATTAAATAATTTCATTTAATTATTTCAAAAAAAAATTCAAAACTAGTCAACTCAAGTCAACCGTGGTTAAATCTGGTCAACTTTTAGTCAAACTTGATCTTTGCGTATGTGAATATGAGCAAATGTGAGTATGAATTCCAACAACAATTCGATGCAAATTCTCATTCAACCTTTCAAAATGAAGAGATGAGGGTCTCTTAAATAGACTTTTGTAGTGCCTACCCTCATTCACATCTTTTCTAGACTCATTGTTGCTATTATTATCAGACTTTGATGGACTAGTTTTATGTTGATAGATTGGTGGTATTGTTTTGACATTGTCAGATATTATGATATGGATTCAGTTGTTATGTGATGAGATCAGTTAGACTTTACATTTCATGTATGTATGATGATCATTACATTATTTTTAGTTATTAATGATGATTAGTTAGATGGTTAATTATCTCATGTGTTTTATTATAGATACTTACCCCATACTTGCATGTGTATGGTGTGCATGTTTTCTTATTGTATGGCATTTCTGATGTGGTTAAGGAAGGGAGTCGTAGTCACCTGCTTAGTCAGGATCTACACGATGCACCACTTCTTGCCATTGTCTGTTTAGCTTAGCATTATATATATAAATATAGTATGTACATGCATGGTTTTTCTGCAGGTTGCAGGTACCGGGTATCGACTTCCTTGAATTGCCAGGATGAGCGTACCCTATTATACTATCTCAATGATAAGAGAAGGGAGATAAATTCTCAAGTCCAAATCTCAAAGCCTAAAACCATTTGTCCTAGTGAGTTAGGACAAGTATCAGAGTTGAGTACCCACTGAATGTGTCAGAATGACATATTTTGTGATTTTTAACCCTTTAGACTGATTTTGAGTGACTTGCTCTATGAAGGGTTTTCATATTTTATCTTGGAGGTCTATGGTGAATTTTATATTAATTAATTCTTAATAAATAGATTTATTTAATAAATTAATTATTTGAGAAAATTAAATATCATGATCTTTGATATTTTGATTGTAATTAATTAAATGTGAATTATTGAGGAAAAAGAATTAAATAAAAGAAAATTAGAAAATTAAAATTAATAATAATTATAAAATAATAATAAATTAATAAATAAATAATAATAATAAAAGTTATAAAAAGTTAAAATGAAAGTTATAAATATTTAAATGGAAATTATATAAAAAGTAAATTGGAGTTATAACCTTGCATGGGAATTAACGAAATTTTCTATTTCTCATGTGTAAACAACATGGGGGTTAATGCATCAATTAAGCACATGGTGTCTACAACCCTATGACTCATCAAAAAGGTTGGAAAAGACCCATGCTTAGTTGGTGACACCTTCTAGCTGATTCTAGAAGCATTCTAGAGGTTTCCTGAGAGCTCTTTATATTGAAGCATTCCTAAAAGCTTAGACATAGTGTTTGGAGTGCAATTGGAGCATTGGAGGATTCGAGAGTTCCGAAGAAGGGAGCTTGCTCTGTGGGTTTTCTAAGGAAGAGCGATTTAGCATCAGAATCCGGGTAGATTCTTGTAATTTTACTTATGCTATTTTTGCATCTTGCATACCCTGTCTTCTTCGTGTCTTCCATATGTCTTCTGAGGAATTTCATATTTTTATGCATTTTCAATATGGGCAATTAAATTTATTTGAGAATTTTATTTGCATAGATCTGAAAGGAAGATGGGGCTAGGGTTTAAATTGTGGCCAAATCCATTAGATTAATATTTGGATAATTTTGTGATTTAAAAACTTATAGGAAAATTCTGAGAACTGAAATTTATATATATATTTATATTTCCAAATCTGAATACATATATATATATATATATATATATATATATATATATGTCTATAAACTGTGATATTTGATTAAATTCTGTATATATATGTATATACACACACATATATATACATATATATATATATTTCATTAAAAATTTGAATGTCACATATTTTACAGCAAGCGAATGACTGCGATCGCGATCGAGGAAGGCGTTTTAATAAAACACAACATTTAAAAATATAATTTAAAATGTGAATGGGCGGAAGGGACATGATTTTTTTCCCACCCTCATCGACAGCAATGCCAAACGAACTGTGGTACCGCAGAGTACTTGCGGTCTGCAGTGTACCTGCGACCGCAGTGTACCCTACGATCCGCGGGTCACGTATATATGCTTGTTTAAAAGTTCTTTTAACATTTGATATAAATGAAACCGTAATCGGTTTTCATATGTTATTTCGTTTCAATCGAATTTGATGTTATTCGATTTTATAAAATGCAATAATAATAAATATCGATGTTATTCGATAATAATAAATATTTATATATTATATATGTATGTATATATATATTTAAATATATATATATATATATATATATATATATATATATATATATATATATATATATATATATATATATGTATATATTTAATATGTAAATATGTTATTAATAAATTTAAAATTATTTGATAAAAGATTTAAGAATTCTTTTTTTATAATAATGAATAATTTTGTAATTTTATAATTTAACTATTAAAATTTAATTAATAGTTTTAAATTATAAAATATATAAAGTATATGAAATTTAATTAAAAGTTGGTGGAGAACGATTTCAATAGAATATTGTAATTGGAAATCGGATTTTAGTTTTATAAAGAGAAACTTTTATCCAACCAAAAAAAATACATGGAAAAAATGTACAAAATGTTTCTCTAATTCTTTTTCTAAACTTGGAAACATAAACTGAGACTTTTTCATTTGAATTCAAAATTGAAAACTTAGCAAAACCAAAACATGTGTTTACATTGTGTATTCTTTATGCTATTGTTTTGGGTTTTGGGTTGACTAGTGTTGACTAGTTATAGGACGTCTACCAGAGGCTTAGAGGTTTTGTAATTGTGATGTCATGATGATGTTTTAATCTTGATCTTTATAAACCCAACCATGGTTTGTGATGGAATGATCTATGTATTGGATGTGATTACTAATTGTTATAGTTGAGATTCTTGTGTATGAGGCTCTTGACCTAACCATTAATTTTGGTCATCGATCAGTTATCCTTGATTATTTTCTAGTTGCCATGATGGGACTGAGATGTGGATTTATTCTTGATGATGTCATGTTGTGACATGTTTGACTCAACCATTTTTGGAGTCTTCGATCAATATGATTGAGATATATTTTGGTTATTGAGAATGATTGGATACTTTTGATTATCAATGATACTTCAGTTGCCAATAGAGAGCTATTGTGTTCATGATTTCCTATGGATGTTTGCTCATGGAGATTTGATGCTTTTATGCATATTTGATAATTTTATAGATTATCTTTTGTAATTTTGAGATTTATGAGCCCATGAGCATTAGGGTAGGATATCTACATGTAGTGATGTGAAGTGGCCTTCAATGGGGGCCAGGGCCCTAAGAGGCTGCCAGGGTAACTCATTGTAAGTTGGATTAATAAGTGATAACATTCACACCTAATACTAACTGAATGAACCTAAAAAGATAAGTGTTTTGTTCTCGCCCATGCCTTGAGCGCTTGTAAAGGCTAGGATGGGAGTAGTGAGACGCATGGTTGCAACCTTGCATTCTGTAGTATGCCTCGTCAGTATGAGAGGATACTAGTGGCCGCATGAGATCAGTATGGACCCGTGGAGTTTACCTAACTACCAGGATAACTTGTACGTGATAAATGCGATGACACTTTCCCGCTTGCATAGTAAGTTTCTACATGTCATTGTGTGCCTCTGGGAAGTAGATGTCAGTTTTGTGATTGGAACCTTGAGTTAGTATACTTTTAGGATTCCTGGACTTATGGAGATTTGTGCTATGTGTTATGGATAGCCTATTTGGGAATTGAGTTTATCTCCTCAGCATGGTGGGAGTGGACCACTTAGGTACCATGCGGTCGGGTGGTAGTGTATTTTTCACTCTTATCATTTGAGATTCATTGAGACATCGTGGCTGATGTGTCCTTCGTGATGGTGGATATGTATCCTTTTTCATTGATGATTAGCATATGTTAGTGTATGCACCTAAAAATGGTGGCCTAGACTATGGGCTCCCATTATTCAGTTTATCAATTTATCAAATTTTCTGAATCAATGGTTTGTAATATATTCAAATCAATTTCCTTGATCAAATTTGATTTATTTCATTTCTAAGATTGATCATTTTATTCCAAGTCTTATTTAATTAAAAGAAAATCTTCTTTTTTAATTAAATAAAATAAAATCTCCATTTAATTAAAAGAAAACCTCTCTTTTAATTAAACAGTTCATTCACATTTAATTAATTAAGAGAAAAACCTCTCTTTTAATTTAATTAAATATCTTCTATTTAATTAAAAAGAACTTGCTCCCTTTTAATTAAATAAAAATTCCACTTAAATATCTCTTTTGATGAAAAAAGGAAATAAAATAAATTTTTTTAATTTAATTTTTCTACACTTAAAAATGTGATCTAAGTGGGATTTATCTTTCCACTTTCTCCTCAACCACTGCTCTTTTCTAATTGGTGGAATCTTGTCTCACATGGATCACCACTTTCTTCTCAACCACTCCTCTTTTCTCATTGGTGAAATTTTGTCTCACATGGATCAAGCTTTATTATCCCATATTGGTTGTGAGAAGCCTCTCACCTCCATAATTTCCTTTATAAGGGAGAGCCCTCTCCTCATGTTAGACACCCATGATTATGCTATCGTTATGCTGCAGGTTTGAAGACCAATTTTTGAAGGAGTTTGAATACAAAAGCTTTTTGTGGAGAACTATTTTCTTGTCTTTTTCTCTCTTGCACCCATCATGTGCTTTTAGCTTAGATCTTGCATTTATAGATTAGATTTTTCTTTTATAGATTAGATCTTATTTTCATGCATATTTGAAGATCATGGAGACTAGCATTCTTGTTTTTCCTCTTTGAATCTCTCATCGCATGGCGTACTTGCATGGGCACAAAAATAGGTCAAACTGAGGGCCTCCATTGCAAACCCTTGCACTCTATGAGTAGAGAGCTATGGATTGATTTGTGAGGGCTCATTCTTGAGTTTTCTTACATGTAATGATTCATAGAAGTGTGACAACATTTTAGCACACATTTTTGGCGCCCACCGTGGGGCTTGAATCAAGTTTCTAGCTCCATTTGCTTTTATTTTTCATCTCTAATTTTTTACAGCAGCATATTGGATCTAATCAAGTGCTTTTGTAAATTTTTCACTTTGGTTTTAAGGCCAACCCATATATAGATTGGTTTGTAGGCAAAAAATCTAGTTGGTTTAAAGATTCAATCATATCTTTTAAACCACTTAGATTTTGGTTCTGATTTTTTTTTTGTGAGTTGGGTATATGCCCAACATATCCCAGTTCGATTTTTAGAGAATTTTGACATGATTTGCATGAGTTCTGAATTTCTTTTTATTTTTTATAAAAAGCCATTTTTGATCGCAAATCAATGTATTTTTCAAAAAAAATTATATTTTCAGAAAGCATTTTGAATTCTAAATGGGGTTCTTTCTTTGTGTTTTGAATTTTGAGGACATATTAAGGATCAAAAACTCGATTTGATGAATCTAGCCTATTTTGAAAAATTGGGTCCCTAGAGCACAAATGAAGAGATTTTTTTGAATTTCTTACATTTTTGAAAAGCTCTTTAGTTTTTAGTAGGGGTCTCTTCTTTTCATTTCTATTTTTGGGTCCAAAATCATAGCAAAAAAAAAGGTCTAATCATGTTGACTAGGTTATTCGTATTTTTTTTGCAGGGATTTCGTGTTTTTCTGGTTTTTTCTGCTAACTGCTCACTGTTTTGGGTTTTTCTGTGTTTTCTAATTTTTTTGGAACAACATATCAGTAAGTTGTGATTTTATTGGAAAAACGTGCTAAAGTTGTTAAAAATAGGTAAGATCTACTAAGCGCATTGCGAGGACTTCAAGTATTCTTCTTTGGCTGATAACACTTTGATTTGGAACCTTAAAATGAACCTCTCATGTGTCTAGCTTTTGTGTTTTACTTATGCTTTTATTTTTCAAACACATGCATAATTGATACTAGGTTGTAATCTCCATTGATTTTTATTTAGCAAGCTTGATTATTAGTGATAGATTTAGATAACTATATTGGGTTATTGGACTCGTTGAATCCGCCGGCCCCTCATTCCACCCCGTAGTTGCAAGATCAGTGCCACATTAAAGGAGAGGGCTCTACAGGATAGAAGCGTTAAGTGCTCCACTTGGCAACCCTCTTGTGCTTTCTAGAACTCACTAATCTTTGAGTTGTGGACTCGTTTTGGGCTTGTGTGAGGGGTTAAGTGTTCCACATCTTTGGACTCACCTTGCATTAGTTAAAGCGTTAAGTGTACCACCTTGTGCTTTTTGATTATTCTTGGATAGATTTTCTTTTGAGGAATTAACATCTGTACACACATAGTAATTAGGCCCCATGAATACTATTTGTGGATCTTGAGGGAGTGAGCTCCTAGTGAAACTCCTCTCAAAGACGGATTCCTTGTAGGTGGGGAGGATACTTTGAGAATCTCTTAGATAGATGGATCTTCAACTTGGTGATTGAGGCATCCTTTTTCCAGAGAGGTTGATAGATCACTAGGGGTTGATATCATAGATCTTGAGATAATCTTAGTTAGCGTGTCAGATTAATCTGCTTGCTTTGATTGGGCTAAAAGTGAAAAGGTGTCAAAACCTTGGATCTGAAAGCTAAGTCCCCTTGTGGTCCACTATTGTGAGTCGGTCACCTTTAGAGAGGGTTAACCATAGCAGATAATCCCTATACAGGGCAAACTGCGGACATAACTTCAAGAGGTAATAGCCACTTCTGCCGTGGTTACAACAATCGCTATATAAATGTCCTCGTGGAAGAAATCTCCATGGGGTATGGTTCATTGTGGGTTGTTAGATCTCCCTAGCAGCTCTTGAAGATTAAGTTCTCAGACTGTATCAAAACCTCGGTGCTCCGGGATTGGAGGTCACCCCTGTGAATCATAAAAGTTGCAGAGTCAAACCATTACTAAAAATCTTAGAGAGGCCAACTTTTATTTTCTAGGGATGTATGCAATTATTGTGAAACTCTTTGAGAACATACACAATTAGCTCTCCTAGGGATTAGCATAAACTAAGTCACTTGATTGCTCATGCGCAAGGTTGCTTTGCCCCTTGTTCATTGTTTGAAGATTGTTTGCTTGAAATCCCTATTTTCTATCTTGCATTCTTAGTTTATGATAAAGAATCTATTGATACATCTAGTTGGATATTTAAAATGAACAAAATTTGAGTTCTTGAGTTGAGAATTTACGATTGAATAACTTTGTTATCCCATTATTTCTAGTCTCCCTAGGTTGGTCCTATTTGGATTAGGCTACTTTTCTCATTGTTAAAAGCCTTTTTGCACCATGGGTTATTGTGCTTTGACCTCTTGAATTAGTAATCATTGATTTCACAAGAGACCTTGTTTGGAGTTGGTAAGTTAGAAACTATCCTTATTGAGAAAGATATACACTTGGATCCTTTGATATTACACTTGGAGAGTCTTAATAATCTCTTGTCCATTCACTTTTATCAAAGTTCAATTTTAATTATTTATAATTTGGGTCAATCATCCTCCTGGTCCATATGTGCTAGGGTATTCACCCAAAGTTGTGGGCACCTCTATGGCAGTGTTGATTTACATCTGTTGCAAAATTTTATCTTATCACATCTCTTTTGGACAAGTGAGAGCTTTTACTCTCCTAGTTTGATACCAACGTTTCTTAGGGTTATCCTATCAACTAGTGCCTTTTCTTTCATGTTGATTACAAGTGCTATTACATGTTGCTCAACATTCAAATGATCTCAAATGGTATCAAATTTTCCAAAATGAATCTTGGTCTTCTTTCTTCTTTATCTTCCATGTCTTTCTAATTTGTCATTTCCACTCTTCCTCTTCTTCATGTCTTCTTGATTCTTTTCCTCCTATTATCATATAGTCTACCTTCTTCTATTCATTCTTTCTCTTCTTCCATACTTGATTCTTCTTCTTCTAGAACCATGGATCTTGGATATTTTTTTGGGGATCCTCATTTGAGCTCAGATGAAATCCACCTCCTTCTTGAATTTGAAAAGTGTTTTCACTCCAATAGATGCATGGATGTTAATGTTGCAACAAAAATGATTAAAAAATGGATAAATTAGACACCTTTGCTAGGATCATGTGCAAGATCAAATCACAATATCCTTCTTCCAAATATTTCCCATCTTCCAAGTCTTATCATAATTCTTCTAAATATCATATAGATTTTCCATCTTCCAAGTCTTATCATGATTCTTCTAAATATCATACAGATTCTTCATCCTCCAAGTCTTATCATGATTCTTCTAAATATCATTCAAATTCCTTATCTTCCAAGTCTTATCATGATTCTTCTAAATATCCTTCATATTCTTCATCTTCTAAGTCTTACGATAATTTTTCTAAATATCATTCACATTCTTCATATTCTAAATCTTACCATGACTCTTCTAGATATCATCCATCTAGGTCTTCACCTACCTCTTTTTCACGATATCATTCTTCTTCTACTTCTACCAAGAGTGTTATTCCTCTTATTAAGACATATGATAATGAATAACATGAAAAGTCTTGTGATATGCCTATCTATAATTCTTCTAGTGACAATGATTATGATGGTGATGATTATTACATTCCAACAGTTCCTAAAAGCCCTCCTAGTCCTATGCTTGTGCTTAAAGGGGATGAGTCACGAAAAGATATTGATGGTAATCCACATGAATCAAATCTTGAAAACAAAATTGATAAATTTTGTGAACAATACCTAAATGATAAATCTTCATATTTTGATGAAGAGAAAGCATTTTTTTGTGCTGAAATACAACATCAATGAGATAAGAGTTCCTCTTCTAAGAACCCTCATGCTGAACATAAAGATTACACTCTTGAGCAAGATCATGTTAATGTTGAACCTTTGTCTTCTAATGCTCCATAAATTTTCCCCATTTATCCTTCATATTCTTCATCTTCTAAGTCTTACGATAATTCTTCTAAATATCATTCACATTCTTCATATTCTAAATCTTACCACGACTCTTCTAGATATCATCCATCTAGGTCTTCACCTACTTCTTCTTCATGATATCATTCTTCTTCTACTTCTACCAAAAGTCTTATTCCTCTTATTGAGATAGATCATAATGAACAACATGAAAAGTCTTGTGATAAAATTATCTATAATTCCTCTAGTGACAATGATTATGATGATGATGACTATTATACTCCTACACATCCTAAAAGTCCTTCTAGTCCTATGTTTGTGCTTAAAGGGGATGAGCCATGAAAAGATATTGATGGTAATTCACATGAATCAAATCTTGAAAACAACATTGATAAATTTTGTGAACAATACCTAAATGATAAATCTGCATTTTTTGATGAAGAGAAAGCATTTTTTTGTGCTGAAACACAACATCAATGGGATAAGAGTTCCTCTTCTAAGAACCCTCATGCTGAAAATAAAGATTACACTCTTGAGCAAGATCATGTTAATGTTGAACCTTTGTCTTCTGATGCTCACCTTCCATCTTCTACTTCCTCCACTATCCATACATTCCCTAAAGATTCTAAGACTCTCAAATCTTCTACCAATCATTCATCCAACAAAGATCCTAATGCTTTTCATGCAATTCCCTATAGTTATCCTCAAGGGCTACCTCTTAAAGAAACTCAAGCTAACCTTCACTTGGCTACAAATACCTTTGACAATGCTAAACCTAAAGAGCCTAAGCCTTCATGCACTATAATGCCTACTTCAGCTAGTCCTTCATTATCTATTCCAAAGTCTTCCATACAATTCCAACATGCTTCCTTCTCCTTAGCACTGGCTTCATGTCAAGAGGACTCTAAAAATGATAAAGAAAAGAATATAAAAAAAGATCAAGATCAAGAACCTTCCATGTCATCCAATCCTTTTCACAATGTTTCTGATACATTTCATGGTTCTTTTGATCCCTGACACCCTTCCTCATTCATTCCACCATGTCTTAAGTCTTCTCCTAAGCAAGATCAAGATACTACTTACACTACTGAGCTTATTGACAATCAAAATGACCTTAATATAGTTGCACCTTCCAAAGATGATACTTCCATTAAGGTTATTAAAAATAGTGTTCTTACTTCCATTGTTGAGCCTATTGAAAATCAAGAGAGAAACTCTATGCTTATGTTATCTAAAGATCCTTGTCAAGATCAAAGTCTTCCATCTTCTTGTTCTACCACTCCATGTTCCCTTCCACTTTCTACTCTTTCTAAGTCTTGTCAAGCTTTAATTAATCCTATCAAAGAAGTTGCTCCTATCCAAGATGTTCATGGTCTTTTTGAAAATCCTAATGCTCACTCTAAAGATGCTGATGTCCTTGATTGTCATATAGATGTTAATGAACTTATTGATTATCCTTTTGCATCTTCTGCATCCATCCTTGGACCTCCCCCACCAATACTAAATCCTTCACATT
Organism: Cupressus sempervirens; assembly: GCA_028749045.1. Classification (NCBI taxonomy): domain Eukaryota; kingdom Viridiplantae; phylum Streptophyta; class Pinopsida; order Cupressales; family Cupressaceae; genus Cupressus; species Cupressus sempervirens. Next base: position 117,666,076 of record CM053783.1, read on the forward strand.
TTCCTTCCATCTTGGGTCCTTATGTCCCTTCACTTTCCCCTTCCAATTCTCCTAGTTCTTCATCCATTTTGGGTCCTTATGTCCCTCCCTCTCCTATCTTTCCTCAAGATCAACATAGATGCATATCCTTGAATCCTTTTCATCCACCCACTCACCTAAACCAGTCATATCATCCTTCTTCTTCCACAAGTCCCAAGTATTTTGGAAGTAACTTGAATGTTCAATACAAGAAAAAGAAGCAATTCAAGAATCCATATAAAAAAGAAGACCACCATGTCTCTTCTAATCGACATGGGGGCATTAAGTCAAAAGAGATATCTAAGAAAAAAATTACAAGACAAGTATGGGTTCCAAAATCCATCATTGAAGATATTATCTCTAAATCATCAAAAATAAATGAAAAGAAGCCTAAGGCTATATGGATTCCAAAATCTCTCTTGAGAGAGTCTAATGTTGAACAACAATTAAATTTGACATTCAAGCTTCCAAAGAATTCTACTTCATCTTCTTCCAAAAGCATTCTTCCATTCCATGTGCCTAAACTGCAACCTTTTCTATCCACTCACCATATTCCTTCACGTATTCCTTCATTCACATTTTCTCCATCCTTTCACCACCCTTCAAGGTGTGTGTTGACGTTGATCTTGCCTTCATTTCCATTTTTCAATCTCACTCACTTCGCATAAAGCCATATCCTCCATTTTTGTCTCCCATCTTCCTTTCCCTATTAGCATCTTTGAGCATATCATTTGAATTCCTTTGTATATCATGGTTTAATAATTCAAAGAGAATTATCTCAAAAGCTTGACTTCTTCCAAAAAAATTTGAAAAATATTGAAAAAAAAAAGAAAGAAAAAAAAATGAAAATTTTGAAAATGTGCCTTAGTGAAAACCTGGTAATCAGGCACCTTGGTAGCAAAAGTAAAGAGAAATAAATTCATCCTATGGTGAAAACCACTCCCTTGTGGTGCCTTGGATAAGTACTATGATGAAAACCTAAGAAATAGGCATCATGTGTAATTCTTCTACATCTTTCATTCATTTCGTCCTCTCTCTTTGATCTTGACAATGTTGACCTATAGACAAACATTTGGCTATCTTGTGAGATATCTTATGATGATCTCGTTTTCATTCCTTTCATGTTTAGCCTTCATATCTATTTTTCTCCATTCATTCTAGTCTTTTGCTACCCTTTTTCCATTTACCCCTTTGGTCTTGATCTAATAAAATAGAGTAAAATATGATGCTATAAAGTCTGTTGACATGTCTACTTCTTTGGATTGCATCTTTCCCACTTTTACATTATGCTTTCTTGAATTATCCTATACTGGCCTTTCATTTCTTGTCCAAATGTTCTTTACATGACAAATTTTCCCTAGCTTGGGTACTCTTGAGGAGTCAACCTTTGAAGATCACTTTCACTTGCTTCATACACTCCTTACTTATCCATAATATCCATTAGCTTATTTCTTCATCATGTCCTCCACCTTGTTAGACATTGGGACTGCACGATGTGATCTTGCTTAAGAGTTTAATGCCCATTCTGTCTAGGGGTATCTTCCTACATATTTATTGATCTTGAAAAAAATTCAAAAAAATTGATATATTTCAAAAATCCAAAAAATGATATATTGCAAAAATTCTAAAAATTGAAAAATGTCCTAAAAAAATGATCATCTTAGTGACAACCTAGCAAAAGGAACTTTGATGTATCTTCAAAAAAATTATATATTCCAAAAATACAAAAAAAAAAAAAAAAATCAAAAAAATCAAAAAAATAGAAAAAGTGCTTTGGTGAAAACCTGGAAACAGGCGCCTTGGTAGCAAAACTACAAAATTTTTTTTATATAAAAAGTCCTAAAAAAAATTTAAAAAATAAAAATCCAAGTGGTGAAAACTGGAAATGGGCACTATTTGAGGCCTTTGCACGCCTGTTTCTTAGCACATTTCCTCGACACTTAGCCTTTCTCCACCATGCCTTGTCCTTGTTACCTTGGTTTGGAATTGGCCTTTGTCTAGGGGGCATAACTATGTTAGCTTTGGTTTCTTAGATATGTGAGTCTTTAGGACACCTCGCAAATGGTGTTTTTCAACACCCATTGACATCGAGTGGTTTTCAACACTTATTGGTTTGGTCTTACCCAGTATCATTATGTGATCTTACCTTCTTGCAACCATTTGATCCTTGTCTTTAGAACTCAGTATCAGTTAACACACTTAAATTTTTAAATGCAACACTTAATGCTTGACTTATGTCATGATTTTTTCTTTGTGTGCTGACTATTATTGATTTTTGTTGACTGTCCTTTTCTAATAAGTCTCTCCATGATGCATCGCTAGAGGACTTGGGGCATGGGACATGTTTTTATTTGTTTTTTTTGCTTGCGAGTGTGGTCTTGACCTCTAGAGTGTCTTTTGTTGTCCCCTTCAAATACTTAGGAGATTTGAGACATCATCCTTGATTATTTTTGCACAACCATTCTTATAGTCATCTTGGCATCTATGCCTTGATGGGAGCATAGTTTTTCTATATTAAATTGGGTAAGCTAACATCGAAGTCATCTTGACCTTTATGTCTTTGATGCTTATGTTAGAATCTTTTCACATTTCAATCCAATATAAATTGCATTCATATCTTCATAGTTGCATTTGTAACTAGTGATGATTGTGTGATTTTTCGATGTCCGTTAATAATGGCCCAATGATGAAAATAAGTTCTTTTACATTCTCTAATGAATGATGAACACAAAATCCTATGTTACAGTTGCTCTTTTGCGAGTACACCATTGCATTTCATGTAGCTTGCATTATTAGACTTCATGTTTGTTTGCAATTTTAGGCTGCATTATGAGTTTGAGAGGGTTCTCCTTTCATCTTTATTGTGGACATTTAATAAATTGTGGTCACATTTTGATCTTCATTTCCTTATTTTCTTTCGTGATCTCAATCGAAATTTCTATCTTAAATAGTTGATTGATTTTTGGAGCATTTTCTTTTCTTATTTCTATTTCTTTCCATCTCTTTCAAACTTCTATCTTCCATTTTTTTTTTCCCACTTCTTTTCTTCTAAATCACCTTTGGGGCATAATATTTCATGCTTGATGATCTACCTTGGTTATATGATTCTTATATCTTTCATCTTACATCAAGAACCTTATCTTTTGTTCGATTTGATCAAATTTATCAATATGTTGTTCCTCCTCTATCTCATTTCGATTTCGATCACGAGGGGGCAATAATTATCAATTTCAATCTTTGATCCAGTTTTATCAATTTTATCCTCGACTTTTTCAAGTTAAAATTTATTTGTATTCTTTGTTCTGATGTGTTCCTGAGTCGACCACACATCTGGGTTGTTTTGTGATCCCAAATTGACCTCACACTTCAATTTCTTTCTTTGACTACATCTGTTCTCGAATCGATCACACATTAGTCAAAGAGGGGCAAATGTATGCACCCAAAAATGATCGCCTAGACTATGGGCCCCCATTATTCAATTTATCAATTTATCAAATTTTCTAAATCAATGGTTTGTAATATATTCAAATCAATCTCCTTGATCAAATTCAATTTATTTCATTTCTAAGATTGATCATTTTATTCCAAGTTTTATTTAATTAAAAGAAAATCTTCTCTTTTAATTAAATAAAATAAAATCCCCATTTAATTAAAAGAAAACCTCTTTTTTAATTAAACAGTTCATCCACATTTAATTAATTAAGAGAAAACCCTCTCTTTTAATTTAATTAAATATCTTCTATTTAACTAAAAAGAACTTGCTCCCTTTTAATTAAATAAAAATCCCACTTAAATATTTCTTTTGATGAAAAAAAGAAATAAAATAAATTCTTTTTATTTAATTTCTCTACACTTGAAAATGTGATCTAAGTGGGATTTATCTTTCCACTTTCTCCTCAACCACTCCTCTTTTCTAATTAGTGGAATCTTGTCTCACATGGATCACCACTTTCTTCTCAACCACTCCTCTTTTCTCATTGATGGAATTTTGTCTCACATGGATCAAGCTCTATTATCCCATATTGGTTGTGTGAAGCCTCTCACCTCCATAATTTCCTTTATAAGGGAGAGCCCTCTCCTCATGTTAGACACCCATGATTATGCTATCGTTATGCTGCAGGTTTGAAGACCAATTTTTGAATAAGTTTGAATACAAAAGCTTTTTGTGGAGAACTTCTATTTTCTTGTCTTTTTCTCTCTTGCACCCATCATGGGCTTTTAGCTTAGATCTTGCATTTATAGATTAGATTTTTCTTTCATAGATTAGATCTTATTTTCATGCATATTTGAAGATCATGGAGACTAGCATTCTTGACTTTTCTCTTTGAATCTCTCATCTCATGGTGTACTTGCATGGGCACAAAAATAGGTCAAATTGAGGGCCTCCATTGCAAACCCTTGCACTCTATGAGTAGAGAGCTATGGATCGATTTGTGAGGGCTCATTCTTGAGTTTTCTTACATGTAATGATTCATAGAAGTGTGACAACATTTTAGCACACAGTTAGATGATGTTATCTTATGCTTTTAATTGCATGTTAGATTACTTTCTACATATGATGTTGTATATGTTAGGAGTGACATTCCTACAATGTAAATACTGATGATCTCTTTGGTGATTTGAGATGTTACGCATGGAGGGATGGCTAGGATCCACAATGGTCTAATGATGCTATTAACGGTCGGGAGGAACTGTGCACTTAGTTTATTTTGTTAGATTTTTTATGATGGATGTATATGTTCTCTATGATGTTGTATCATGTGATTATCTCTACTTTGATGTATCATGGATTGGAATAGGATGATGTACCTTATTTTACATATGTATCTTATTTGAGCTTGTCATACCCCATGACATGTACAGAGGATGATTGAGCATTTGAAAATGTAATGTTTAAACATTGGACTTATCATTATTATTTCATGTGGATGTTGTACTAGATGGATTCTTGTATGTAATTCAATGTTATGGGATCTTAAAAAATGTAATCTGTTATGTATGTTATGTTTACTTTCAGATGGACATTGCTATTACTTTTGTTATTATGAATAAGTTATATGTGATGTTTACTTCTATGGAAAAAAATTTTGCTTCTAAACTTAGTGAAATTCTAAGTTAATTCTTTGGATTCCTTGGCGGGGCATTACAACTTTCGTGGAATTCATTAACGGTTGAGATAGATTTTAATCAACGGTCAGGATTAAAGGTGAAGCTCAGTCATAAAGGGAGATTTTCAAATTAAAGGGAGTTAATAGATTTAATTTGAGTAAAATAAGGAGTTAACTGATTCAATTTGAGTAGAAAAAGGAGTTAAATCATTTAACTCATTTTTGATCAATAGTGAACAGGAAATTTCCCTTTTTGAACTGAAGAGAGATTTTGTTGAGATATTTAATTTAATAAAATGAGATATGCTCTCATAATTACTTTTTCTATTTAATTAAATAACTTCATTTAATTAATTAGGAATGGCTCCTCATTTAATTAAATATCTTTGTTTAATTAATTAGAAGTAAGTACTACATTTAATTAAATAATTTTGTTTAATTATTTACAAAAAATTTCAAAACTAGTCAACTCAAGTAAATCGTGGTCAAATCTGGTCAACTTTTGGTCAAACTTGATCTTTGCATATATGAATATGAGCAAATATGAGTATGAATTCCAGCAACAATTCGATGCAAATTCTCATTCAACCTTTAGAAATGAAGAGATGAGGGTCTCTTAAATAGACTTTCCTGAAATTCATCAACGGTCGAGATCGATTTCAATCAACGGTCAGGATTAAAGGTGAAGTTCAGTCATAAAGGGAGATTTCCAAATTAAAAGGAGTTAACAGATTTAATTTGAGTAAAACAAGGAGTTAACTGATTCAATTTGAGTAGAAAAAGGAGTTAACTAATTTAACTCATTCTTGATCAATAGTGGACTGGAAATTTCCCTTTTTGAACTGAAGAGAGATTTTATTTACATATTTAATTTAATAAAATGAGACATGCTCTCATAATTACTTTTTCTATTTAATTAAGTAATCTTTAATTAACTAGAGACACTTTTCTATTTAATTAAATAACTTCATTTAATTAATTAGGAATGGCTTCTCATTTAATTAAATAACTTTGTTTAATTAATTAGAAGTACTCCACTTAATTAAATAATTTTGTTTGATTATTTAAATTTTTTTTTTGAAACTAGTCAACTCAAGTCAACCGTAGTTAAATCTAGTCAACTTTTGGTCAAACTTAATCTTTACGTATGTGAATATGAGCAAATGTGAGTATGAATTCTAACAACAATTCGATGCAAATTCTCATTCAACCTTTCAAAATGAAGAGATGAGGGTCTCTTAAATAGACTTTCCTGGAATTCATCAACGGTTGAGATCGATTTCAATCATCGGTCAGGATTAAAGGTGAAGTTCAGTCATAAAGGGAGATTTCCAAATTAAAGGGAGTTAATGGATTTAATTTGAGTAAAATACGGAGTTAACTGATTCAATTTGAGTAGAAAAAGGAGTTAACTGATTTAACTCATTTTTTATCAATAGTGAACTCGAAATTTCCCTTTTTGAACTGAAGAGAGATTTTGTTGAGATATTTAATTTCATAACATGAGATATACTCTCATAATTTCTTTTTTTATTTAATTAAATAATCTTTAATTAATTAGAGACACTTTTCTTATTTAATTAAATAACTTCATTTAATTAATTAGGAATGACTTCTCATTTAATTAAATAACTTTGTTTAATTAATTACAAGTAAGTACTCCATTTAATTAAATAATTTTGTTTAATTATTTAAATGTTTTTTCAAAACTAGTCAACTCAAGTCAACCATGGTTAAATCTGGTTTACTTTTGGTCAAACTTGATCTTTGCATATGTGAATATGAGCAAATGTGAGTATGAATTCCAACAACAATTCAATGCAAATTCTCATTCAACCTTTCAAAAAGAAGAGATGAGGGTCTCTTAAATTAACTTTTCTGGAATTCATCAATGGCTTAGATCGATTTCAATCAATAGTCTGGATTAAAGGTGAAGTTTAGTCATAAAGGGAGATTTTCGAATTAAAAGGAGTCAACAGATTTAATTTAAGTTAAATAAGGAGTTAATTGATTCAATTTGAGTAGAAAAAAGAGTTAACTGATTTAACTCATTTTTGATCAATAGTGAAATGAAAATTTTTCTTTTTGAACTAAAGAGTGATTTTGTTGAGATATTTAATTTAATAAAATGAGATATACTCTCATAATTACTTTTTTTATTTAATTAAATAATCTTTAATTAATTAGAGACACTTTTCTTATTTAAATAAATAACTTCATTTAATTAATTAAGAATGGCTTCTCATTTAATTAAATGACTTTGTTTAATTAATTAGAAGTAAGTACTCAATTTAATTAAATAATTTCGTTTAATTATTTCAAAATTCTTTTCGAAACAAGTCAACTCAAGTCAACTGTGGATAAATCTGATCAAGTTTTGGTCAAACTTGATCTTTACGTATGTGAATATGAGAAAATGTGAGTATGAATTTCAGCAACAATTCGATGCAAATTCTCATTCAACCTTTCAAAATGAAGAGATGAGGGTCTCTTAAATAGACTTTCTTGGAATTCATCAACAGTTGAGATCGATTTCAATCAACGGTCAGGATTAAAACTGAAATTCAGTCATAAATGGAGATTTCAAAATTAAAGGGAGTTAACAGATTTAATTTGAGTAAAATAAGGAGTTAACTGATTCAATTTGAGTAGAAAAAGGAGTTAATTGATTTAACTCATTTTTTAACAATAGTGAACTGAAAATTTCCCTTTTTGAACTCAAGAGAGATTTTGTTGAGATATTTAATTTAATAAAATGAGATATGCTCTCATAATTACTTTTTCTATTTAATTAAGTAATCTTTAATTAATTAGAGACACTTTTCTTATTTAATTAAATAACTTCATTTAATTAATTAGGAATGGCTTCTCATTTAATTAAATAACATTTTTTAATTAATTAGAAGTAAGTACTGCATTTAATTAAATAATTTTGTTTAATTATTTCAAAATTCTTTTCAAAACTAGTCAACTCAAGTCAACCGTGGTTAAATCTGGTCAAATTTTGGTCAAACTTGATATTTGCATATGTGAATATGAGAAAATGTGAGTATGAATTCTAGCAACAATTTGATGCAAATTCTCAATCAACCTTTCAAAATGAAGAGATGAGGGTCTCGTAAATAGACTTTCCTTGAATTCATCAATGGTTGAGATCGATTTCAATCAACGGTAAAGGTTAAAGGTGAAGTTCAGTCATAAAGGGAGATTTTCAAATTAAAGAAACTTAACAGATTTAATTTTAGTAAAATAAGGAGTTAACTGATTCAATTTGAGTAGCAAGAGGAGTTAACTAATTTAACTCATTTTTTATCAATAGTGAACTGGAAATTTCCCTTTTTGAACTGAAGAGAGATTTTGTTGAGATATTTAATTTAATAAAATGAGATATGCTCTCATAAATACGTTTTCTATTTAATTAAATAATCTTTAATTAATTAGAGACACCTTTCTTATTTAATTATATAACTTCATTAAATTAATTAAGAATGGCTTCTCATTTAATTAAATAACTTTGTTTAATTAATTAGAAGTAAGTACTCCATTTAATTAAATAATTTTGTTTAATTATTTCAAAATTCTTTTCGAAATTAGTCAAGTCAAGTCAACCGTGGTAGAATATGGTCAACTTTTTGTCAAACTTGATCTTTGTGTATGTGAATATGAGCAAATGTGAGTATGAATTCCAGCAATAATTCGATGCAAATTCTCACTCAACCTTTCAAAATGAAGAGATGAGGGTCTCTTAAATAGACTTTCCTGAAATTCATCAACAGTTGAGATCGATTTCAATCAACGGTCAGGATTAAAGGTGAAGTTCAGTCATAAAGGGAGATTTCCAAATTAAAGGGAGTTAATAGATTTGATTTGAGTAAAATATGGAGTTAACTTATTCAATTTGAGTAGAAAAAGGAGCTAACTGATTTATCTCATTTTTGATCAATAGTGAACTGGAAATTTCTCTTTTTGAACTGTAGAGAGATTTTGTTGAGATATTTAATTTATTAAAATGAGATATGCTCTCATAATTACTTTTTCTATTTAATTAAGTAATCTTTAATTAATTAGAGACACTTTTCTTATTTAATTAAATAACTTCATTTAATTAATTAGGAATGGCTTCTCATTTAATTAAATAACTTTGTTTAATTAATCAGAAGTAAGTACTGCATTTAATTGAATAATTTTGTTTAATTATTTCAAAATTCTTTTTGAAACTAGTCAACTCAAGTCAACTGTGGTTAAATCTGGTCAACTTTTGGTCAAACTTAATCTTTGCGTATGTGAATACGAGCAAATGTGAGTATGAATTCCAGCAACAATTCGATGCAAATTCTCATTCAACCTTTCAAAATGAAGAGATGAGGGTCTTTTAAATAGACTTTCCTTGAATTCATCAATGGTTGAGATCAATTTTAATCAACGGTCAGGATTAAAGGTTAAGTTCAGTCATAAAGGGAGATTTCTAAATTAAAGGGTGTTAACAGATTTAATTTGAGTGAAATAAGGAGTTAACTGATTCAATTTGAGTAGAAAAAGGAGTTAACTGATTTAACTCATTTTTGATCAATAGTGAATTGAAAATTTCTCTTTTTGATCTGAAGAGAGATTTTTTTGACATATTTAATTTAATAAAATCAAATATGCTCTTATAATTACTTTTTCTATTTAATTAAGTAATCTTTAATTAATTAGAGACACTTTTCTTGTTTAATTAAATAACTTCATTTAATTAATTTAGGAATGGCTTCTCATTTAATTAAATAACTTGTTTTAATTAATTACAAGTAAGTACTCCATTTAATTAAATAATTTCGTTTAATTATTTCAAAATTCTTTTCAAAATTAGTCAACTTAAGTCAACCGTGGTCAAATTTGGTCTACTTTTGATCAAACTTGATCTGTGCGTATTTGAATATGAGCAAATGTGAGTATGAATTCCAGCAGCAGTTCGATGCAAATTCTCATTCAACCTTTCAAAATGAAGAGATGAGGGTCTCTTAAATAGACTTTCCTGAAATTCATCAGCAGTTGAGATCAATTTCAATCAACGATCAGGATTAAAGGTGAAGTTCAGTCATAAAGGGAGATTTCCAAATTAAAGGGAGTTAATAGATTTAATTTGAGTAAAATAAGTAGTTAACTGATTTAATTTGAGTAGAAAATATAGTTAACTGATTTAACTCATTTTTGATAAATAGTGAACTGGAAATTTCCCTTTTTGAACTCAAGAGAGATTTTGTTGAGATATTTAATTTAATAAAATGAGATATACTCTCATAATTACTTTTTCTATTTAATTATGTAATCTTTAATTAATTAGAGACACTTTTCTTATTTAATTAAATAACTTCATTTAATTAATTAGGAATGGCTTCTCATTTAATTAAATAACTTTGTTTAATTAATTAGAAGTAAGTACTCCATTTAATTAAATAATTTTGTTTAATTATTTCAAAATTCTTTTCAAAATTAGTCAACTCAAGTCAACCGTGGTTAAATTTGGTCAACTTTTTGTCAAACTTGATCTTTGGGTATGTGAATATGAGCAAATGTGAGTATGAATTCTAGCAACAATTCGATTCAAATTCTCATTCAACCTTTCAAAATGAAGAGATGAGGGTCTCTTAAATAGACTTTTCTGGAATTCATCAACGGTTGAGATTGATTTCAATCAACAGTCAGGATTAAAGGTGAAGTTCAGTCACAAAGGGATATTTCCAAATTAAAGGGAGTTAACAGATTTAATTTGAGTAAAATATGGAGTTAACTAATTCAATTTGAGTAGAAAAAGGAGTTAACTGATTTAACTCATTTTTTATCAATAGTGATCTGGAAATTTCCTTTTTCTAACTGAAGAGAGATTTTGTTGCGATATTTAAGTTAATAAAATGAGATATGCTCTCATAATTACTTTTTCTATTTAATTAAGTAATCTTTAATTAATTAGAGACACTTTTCTTATTTAATTAAATAACTTCATTTAATTAATTAGGAATGGCTTCTCGTTTAATTAAATAACTTTGTTTAATTAATTAGATGTAAGTACTGTATTTAATTAAATAATTTTGTTTAATTATTTCAAAATTCTTTTTGAAACTAGTCAACTCAAGTCAATCGTGGTTAAATCTGGTCAACTTTTGTTCAAACTTGATCTTTGCGTATGAGAATATAAGCAAATGTGAGTATGAATTCCAACAATAATTCGATGCAAATTCTCATTCAACCTTTTAAAATGAAGAGATGAGGGTCTCTTAAATAGACTTTCCTGGAATTCATCAACGGTTGAGATCGATTTCAATCAGCGGTCAGGATTAAAGATGAAGTTCAGTCATAAAGGGAGATTTCCAAATTAAAGGGATTTAACAGATTTAATTTTAGTAAAATAAGGAGTTAACTGATTCAATTTGAGTAGAAAAAGGAGTTAACTGATTTAACTCATTTTTGATCAATAATGAACTGAAAATTTCTCTTTTTGAACTGAAGAGAGATTTTGTTGAGATATTTAATTTAATGAAATGAGATATGTTCTCATAATTACTTTTTCTATTTAATTAAGTAATCTTTAATTAATTAGAGACACTTCTCTTATTTAATTAAATAACCTCATTTAATTAATTAGGAATGGTGATAGAAGATTTTCAAAGCTCTTGATTGATCATTATCATGATGAACATTGGTGGTTAGATTTTTGGATGTGGATAAGCCTTGGCTATCGGCTGGGTTAGGGTTTTTTCCCTAGCCTGTTCTTGATGTTTGATCTTTACTATTTTTCTGTTCTGTTTGGATTGTTAGCTACTAGACATAATTTTCATCGGTGTTTTTGGAAATCTTCTGCAATCAATTTTGGATTGGGGTTTTATTGTTTGCATGGCAAGGCCTAGGATTTCTTCTCCGTTGTTGAGAACAGATGGTTCTTCTCCAACTATGCATGCAATGCGATCTGAATCATTTTATTCAGGGGAGAGCTTCAAGCTGAAAAAAGTTAATGGTTGTTTTCCACGTAGCCATGATCGCCCTGTTTTGGTTATTCCTCCAATAGCTGTAATGGAGGACATTGATTATTGGACCAAGCATGCTTTGATATGCAAATTTCTTGGAATCTGGATTTTCGTATCTGCTCTTGAGGCATGGATCCACCACTCATGGCAAGTGGAAGGCGATATGGAGATTATGTTGGCGGGGAATAGTTATTTTTTTGTTGTATTCTCTTGCATGTCTGATCGGGTTCAAACAGTGCTAGTTTGGGTTCGCTTGCCTCGTCTTCCCTTGGAATTTTGGCATGAAGACATCCTTCAACAAATTGCTGCTTTGTTGGGGAAGTCAGCTGCGATCGCACATCAATCCCTCGATAAAAAGGTTATTTCTTATGCTAGAATTTGTGTTGAAATTAATTTGAATAACCCATTGCCAGATTCTTTGGAAATTTGTATGGGGGATTTTTCTTGGGTGCAACAGTTAGATTATGAATCTCTCCCTTTTCGTTATTGGATTTGTCATGAGTATGGTCATTTACTGCGTCAGTACCCTTGTAACTCAATTTTCAAATGAGCGGATGGTTCTATAGCTGGCAATACTGGTGGTTTGGCAGATACTACAGGGAAAGGACAATCTCAAATGGCTAATACTACCAATGGGATGAATCCGCAAGATGCTACAAGGGTAAGGCTCAAATGCAGGATAAGGATGGATTTACCCCTGTTTGCCCTCGTGCTAAGGGCCATGGTCAAAAGAGGCCTTTGAAAGAAAGATTATCTGATTCAGGTTTTAACCGCTTTGAGGTGCTGTATAGTATGGTTCTAGAGGAGGGTATTCCTCCTCCTATCTCTTCTGATCCAGTTTTCTCGGATGAGAGATCTGTTCCTAATGATGCTTGTGGGGCATCCCAAGTTCTTGTATATCAGAACTCTAAGGTCCCTATAGCTCCTCTCACAGAGGCTCTGGTGACTCTTGCAGTGTTGGAGGATAATGATGTTGTTTTAGATGACTTGGTTAAGGATGTGCTACCATCAGGTAAGGGTAAGGGTTCTCCTCTCCCCTTGGGGTTGATGTCTCGACCCTTTAAGCGAGCTTCTTCTACTCCTCCTCTAAGGAATGGGCACAAAACAGACCAAGAGAAGATTAAACTCACAGGAGATATATTGATTGAGTTTGGTTCAGTGAAACTTTTGGATTCTCATTTTTCCAATTCTACCCAATGATGATTATTCTCTCATGGAATGTAAGGGGGTTGAATAGCATCCCTAGACAAAAGGCTATTCATAACTTGGTGGTTGATCATAGCCCTGATTTTTTTTGTATCCAAGAGACTAAGCTCTCTGTGGAGTCTATGGTCCAACATGCCTCTAGTATTTGGTCTCGTGGCCAATGCTAGTGTGTTGGGGAAACAGGTAGTGCAGGTGGTTTAGCTATATTTTGGGATCCTCAAAAAATTTCTCCTCTTGGCTGGATGTCTTCTCGCTCAGCTCTCTCTATGGTAGCTTCTTCTCTAGATTCAAGAGAGGTAATCATGGTTACTAATGTGTATGCACCTATTGATCTTGTGGGAAAGGAGGAAATTTAGGAACATATTTAATATGTTAGAAATTGTCATCCTTATCATCCTTGGGTGTTAGCAGGGGACTTCAATTCAGTTTTAAGTGTGGAGGAGAAGCATGGTGGTTTGGCTAGATTGGAGCCTTCTTCTTCTCTTCTTCGGCAACATATATCTCTTTTGCATCTCTCTGATGTTAAGACGTCTAATGGTCTTTATACCTGGAATAATCACAGGACTGGTGTTGTTGCTATCTCAGAAGGTCTGGATAGATTTCTTGTTTCTTGCTTCTGGGTTAGTGGCACCCTTACTATCTCTTCAGAAATCCTTGATTGGAGGGGTTCAGATCATTGGCCAATCAAATTTTCCGCTATAGGGGCTTATGTTCCCAAGCATCCTCCTTTTAAGTTCTAGTTGATGTGTCTTCGGGACTCCTCTCTTCATGATTGTGTTTTCTGTTGGTGGAAAGATGGTGCTCCTGCAATGTTCTCATTTTCTAAAAGGCTTCAATATGTTAAAAGGCAGCTCAAGATATGGAATAGGGAATGCTTTGGGAACCTTCACTTTATGAAGAGGCTTTCTCAAGAAGATCTTGATGTCATCACAAGGGAGATTAGAGATCGAGGTTTCTCAGAGGATCTTGGCAAGGCTGAATCCCTTGCTTCTAGAGCTCTAGAAGAATGGGAACTTCGAGAGGAAATTTTTTGGAAGCAAAAGGCTAGAGTTGATTGGTTCCAGGAAGGTGATCGTAACACTGCCTTTTTCCATAAAACAGTGCAATCTCGTCGGAATCAGAGCACTATCTCTTCTTTGGTTAATTCTTAAGGTATCCAACTAAATTTCTTGCCAGCTTTGTTCCTGGAGGCTATTTGGTACTTCTCTATCCTCTTCTCTGAGAACTCTCCTCCTGCTGATAATGAAGAAAATCTTATTGTCCTGTATTCCTTCCCTTATCACTTAGGAAATGAATGATTATCTCATGCGTCCTATTTCTTTGGAAGAGCTGGAGGAGGTGGTCTTTGGCATGCCTAAGGGGAAGGCTCCTAGTCCTAATGGCTTTCTAGTTGAATTCTTTCAGGAATTTTGGGACATCATTAATCATGATTTGTTGGAGGTGGTTAAAGAATCCTATGCTAGCAAACAGATGCTTTGAGCTTTGAACTCTACATTCTTGACTCTTATTCCTAAGAGAGAGGGTGCTAATCAATTGGAGTTTTTTAGACCAATTGCCTTATGTAATGTGGTTTACAAAGTTATTACTAAGTTGATTGCTGAGAGACTGAAAAGGTGGCTTCCCATTATTATCTCAGAAGAACAAGGTGGTTTTGTTGCTGGCAGACAAATTTTGGATGGGGTGGTTATTGCTACTGAGGCTATTCACTCTATGGCTACTTCAAGGGAGAGAGCCATGTTTTTTAAGCTGGATATGGCTAAGGCCTATGATAGAGTTAAATGGAGCTTCCTAAGGAGTATTCTTCTTTCTTTTGGATTTAGCTCTGATTGGGTGAGTTGGATTATGAGTTGTGTTACTTCTGCCTCTTTTTCTATTCTTATTAATGGTCAACCTTCTCAACTATTTCATGCTTCTAGAGGCCTCCGCCAGGGTGACCCTCTCTCCCCATATCTATTCATCATCATGGCTGAAGGCTTGGGCAGATTCATTAAGCATCAGGTGTCCCAGAATTCTATTCAAGGCTGGCGGTGGGGTAATGGCTTACCTTCTCTTTCCCATCTTCAATTTGTTGATGATTCTGCTCTTGTTGGTCTTGCTAGGATCAAGGAAGCTGAAGCCTTTCGACATGCTTTGGACATTTATTTTGCAGCTTTAGGCCAGAAAGTTAATGAGCAAAAATCTTCCATTTACTTTTTTAACACTCTTGATTCTATTCAGCACAAGATTGTTGGTATCCTATGGTTTTAGATAGGATCACTTCCTTTGACTTATCTTGGCATCCCTATTGCTGTTTCCAGGCAGCCATGTCTCTTCTGGAAAAAATTGATTACCAAGCTTCAGGATAAGGTAAATCATTGGACTCATAGATGGCTTTCTACTGCTGCCCAGGTTACTCTTCTTCAAGCTATTATCCAAGCTCTTCCTACTTATCGAAGCATGGTTCACGCTACACCTATTTACTTTCTCAAGGAGTTTGATGCTCTTTCTCGAAAATTCCTTTGGAGTGGTAATTTTCATAGTACTAAATGGAGCTTGGTTAATTGGGCAACTATTTGTAGGCCTAAAAAGAAGGGTGGTCTTGGTCTTCGATCTACTCTATTGAGTAGTCAAGCTTTGGCTGCTAAACTTTATTGGCGATGGTGCTCTAGACAACATCAACTTTGGGCTCGTATTATCACTCATAAATATTTTCATGGTGCTGATCCTTGCTCTATTTCTACACTTCCTCTTGAAGGTCGTGGCTCAATGGTTTGGCATACTTTGAAGACAGGTGCGATATTGGTAAAGAGGGGTCTGTTTTGGATATGTAAAGGAGGTTCTCAGGCTTTTTTTTGGTATGATGCTTGGGATGGATTTCCTTCCATTTTATCCATATACCCTCATCTTCAGCCTCTTTGTGACTCTTTTTTTGCTGCTGGATGGGATAAAGTGGCTCATTACAAGACTCCTTATCAATTGGGACCTTTTGTTGGTTACAAATGGAAGCATTCTTCTGATTGGCCTCCTGGAGGTACAGACATGGATCGTCAGGAGCTTTCTCAAATTCTGGCCTCTAGAGAGTGTTCTTCTTTGCTTGGTCCAGATGTTTTGGCTTGGGGTGGTACCTTGTCTAGTAAATATCATGTCTTTGCTGGGTATCAGGAGATAACTAGACAATTATTTGGGGATGCTGAGGTCCCTTGGTGGAAGCAAGTTTGGAATAAAGTTTCCTGGTCCAAGTGCAATTTTTTCATGTGGCTAGTGGCTCACAACCATTGTCTTACCTAGGATAATCTTTGTAAACATGGATTTCAGGGCCCCTCTTATTGTGTTTTGTATGGTAATGGAGAGGAGTCTGTCTCCCATCTATTCTTCCATTGCTCCTATTCTACTCAGATATGGCACCTTTGGTAGAGCACTTGGGGTTGCTCTTGTCGGCATGCTTCCTCTTTTCCTGAGTTCTGGGCCCGCTTGGGTACTGCTCCCTCCAAGTCTTCTTTTCTCCATGCTGCTTGGATTGCTGGCCCATCTTTCATGCTTTGGCATATCTGGTTGGAGAGGAATCATCACATATTCCAAGATGTTCAGCTTGGTGTTTTGCATCTTTGGTGGAAAATATCACATTCTCTTCAGGAAACTATTCTTGTGAACTGTGAGCTTGATGGGGGTATGGATCCGGTTGATCTTGTTATCTGTAATCGCCTCAATTTTCATTTGCAGGATGGGGCTGCAGCTCATAGGTTTCCTTCTATGTCCAGGCAGCTTCACCATCAGAGGAAGGGTTGGGTTAACCGGGATGGACACTGGACTCCTCCTCCCTATGGAGTTCTGAAAATTAACACTAATGGTTCTTCTCATGGGAATCCTGGTCTGGCTGGTATTGGCGGAGTGGCTCGTTGTAGTTCTGGGGATGTTAAATTTTTCTTCTCAGTTCATAAGGGTGATTATACTAACAATCTCATGGAAGCTCAGGCTATTTTATATGCTATGGAACAGTGTTTCTTGTAGGGATGGAGTAAGATTATCTGTGAGTCTGATTCCCAGGTGGTGGTGAACATGCTTTCTTCGCAAGAGCTTGAGGATGTTAGTTGGTAGCTGGCCACTGTTGTTAAGCAGATTCTTTTCTTCTCTTCATCTTTTCAATTCATTAGGTTCACATATATTCCTTGTGAATGGAATAGAACTGCTGATTGTTTAGCCAAATGGGCATCTAATCATGATCCGGGTTGGAATATTAGGGATAGGAGGCAACTTTCCTTTGAGATGGTGCGAGAATTTGATGATCTTGTTGCTCAGGATCATGGTCCTTGTTGTATTCCTTTCTATCTTAATAAATTTTTACACCTCTTTTTGGTTAATTAGGAATGACTTCTCATTTAATTAAACAACTTTGTTTAATTAATTAGAAGTAAGTACTCCATTTAATTAAATAATTTCGTTTAATTGTTTCAAAATTCTTTTCGAAACTAGTCAACTCAAGTCAACCGTGGTTAAATTTGGTCAAATTATGGTCAAACTTAATCTTTGCGTATGTGTATATGAGCAAATGTGAGTATGAAATCCAGCAACAATTCGATGCAAATTCTCATTCAACCTTTTAAAATGAAGAGATGAGGGTCTCTTAAATAGACTTTCTTGGAATTCATCAACGGTTGAGATCGATTTCAATCAACGGTCAGGATTAAAGGTGAAGTTCAGTCATAAAAGGAGATTTCCAAATTAAAGGGAGTTAACATATTTAATTTGAGTAAAATAAGGAGTTAACTGATTCAATTTGAGTAAAAAAAGGAGTTAACTGATTTAACTCATTTTTGATCAATAGTGAACTGAAAATTTCCCTTTTTGAACTGAAGAGAGATTTTGTTGAGATATTTAATTTAATAAAATGAGATATGCTCTCATAATTAATTTTTCTATTTAATTAAGTAATCATTAATTAATTAGAGACACTTTTCTTATTTATTTAAATAACTTGATTTAATTAATTAGGAATGGCTTCTCATTTAATTAAATAACTTTGTTTAATTAATTAGAAGTAAGTACTCCATTTAATTTAATAATTTAATTTAATTATTTCAAAATTCTTGTCAAAACTAGTCAATTCAAGTCAACCGTGGTTAAATCTGGTTAACTTTTGGTCAAACTTGATCTTTGCATATGTGAGTATGAGCAAATGTGAGTATGAATTCCAGCAAAAATTCGATGCAAATCCTCATTCAACCTTTCAAAATGAAGAGATGAGGGTCTCTTAAATAGACTTTCCTGGAATTCATCAATGGTTGAGATCGATTTCAATCAACGGTCAAGATTAAAGGTGAAGTTCAGTCATAAAGGGAGATTTCCATGTTAAAGAAAGTTAACAGATTTAATTTGAGTAAAATAAGGAGTTAACTGATTCAATTTGAGTAGAAAGAGGAGTTAACTGATTTAACTCATTTTTGATCAATAGTGAACTGAAAATTTCCCTTTTTGAACTAAAGAGAGATTTTGTCGAGATATTTAATTTAATAAAATGATATATGCTCTCATAATTACTTTTTCTATTTAATTAAGTAATCTTTAATTAATTAGAGACACTTTTCTTATTTAATTAAATAACTTCATTTAATTAATTAGGAATGGCTTCTCATTTAATTAAATAACTTTGTTTAATTACTTAGAAGTAAGTACTCAATTTAATTAAATAATTTTTTTAATTATTTCAAAATTCTTTTTGAAACTAGTCAACTCAAGTAAACTGTGGTTAAATCTGGTCAACTTTTGGTCAAACTTGATATTTGCATATGTGAATATAAGCAAATGTGAGTATGAATTCCAGCAACAATTCGATGCAAATTCGCATTCAACCTTTCAAAATGAAGAGATGAGAGTCTCTTAAATAGACTTTACTGGAATTCATCAACAGTTGAGATCGATTTCAATCAACGGTCAGGATTAAAGGTGAAGCTTAGTCATAAAGGGAGATTTCCAAATTAAAGGGAGTTAACAGATTTAATTTGAGTAAAATAAGGAGTTAATTGATTCATTTTGAATAGAAATAGGAGTTAACTGATTTAACTCATTTTTTATCAATAGTGAATTGGAAATTTCCCTTTTTGAACTAAAAAGAGATTTTATTGAGATATTTAATTTAATAAAATAAGATATGCTCTCATAATTACTTTTTCTATTTAATTAAATAATCCTTAATTAATTAGAGACACTTTTCTTATTTAATTATATAACTTCATTTAATTAATTAGAAATGGCTTCTCATTTAATTAAATAACTTTGTTTAATTAATTAGAAGTAAGTACTCCATTTAATTAAATAATTTTGTTTAATTATTTCAAAAAAAATTCGAAATTAGTCAACTCAAGTCAACCGTGGTTAAATCTAGTCAACTTTTGGTCAAACTCGATCTTTGCGTATGTGAATATGAGCGAATGTGAGAATGAGTTCCAAGAACAATTCAATGCAAATTCTCATTCAACCTTTCAAAATGAAGAGATGAGGGTCTCTTAAATAGAATTTTCTGGAATTCATCAACTGTTGAGATCGGTTTCAATTAGTGGTCATGATTAAAGGTGAAGTTCAGTCATAAAGGGAGATTTCCAAATTAAAGGGAGTTAACGGATTTATTTTGAGTAAAATAAGAAATTAACTGATTCAATTTGAGTAGAAAAAGGAGTTAATTGATTTAACTAATTTTTGATCAATAGTGAACTGAAAATTTCCCTTTTTGAACTGAAGAGAGATTTTGTTGAGATATTTAATTTAATAAAATGAGATATGGTCTCATAATTACTTTTTCTATTTAATTAATTAATCTTTAATTAATTAGAGACATTTTTCTTATTTAATTAAATAACTTCATTTAATGAATTAGGAATGGCTTCTCATTTAATTAAATAACTTTGTTTAATTAATTAGAAGTAAGCACTCCATTTAATTAAATAATTTCATTTAATTATTTCAAAATTCTTTTTGAAACTAGTCAACTCAAGTCAACCATGGTTAAATCTAGTCAACTTTTGGTCAACTTGATCTTTGCGTATGTGAATATGCGCAATTGTGAGTATGAATTCCAACAACAATTCGATGCAAATTCTCATTCAACCTTTCAAAATGAAGAGATGAGGGTCTCTTAAATAGACTTTCTTTGAATTCATCAACTGTTGAGATCGATTTCAATCAGCGGTCAGGATTAAAGGTGAAGTTCAGTCATAAAGGGAGATTTCCAAATTAAAGGGAGTTAATAGATTTAATTTGAGTAAAATAAGGAGTTAACTGATTCAATTTGAGTAGAAAAAGGAGTTAACTGATTTAACTCATTTTTGATCAATAGTGAACTGGAAATTTCCCTTTTTGAACTGAAGAGAGATTTTGTTGAGATATTTAATTTAATAAAATGAGATATGCTCTCATAATTACTTTTTCTATTTAATTAAGTAATCTTTAATTAATTAGAGACATTTTTCTTATTTAATTAAATAAATTCATTTAATTAATTAGGAATGGCTTCTCATTTAATTAAATATCTTTGTTTAATTAATTAGAAGTAAGTACTCTATTTAATTAAATAATTTTTTTTAGTTATTTCGAAATTCTTTTTGAAACTAGTTAACTCAAGTAAACTGTGGTTAAATCTGGTCAACTTTTGGTCAAACTTGATCTTTGCGTATGTGAATATAAGCAAATGTGAGTATGAATTCCAGCAACAATTCGATGCAAATTCTCATTCAACCTTTCAAAATGAAGAGATGAGGGTCTCTTAAATAGACTTTCCTGGAATTCATCAACGATTTAGATCAATTTCAATCAACGGTCAAGATTAAAGGTGAAGTTCAGTCATGAAGGGAGATTTCCAAATTAAAGGGACTTAACAGATTTAATTTGAGTAAAATAAAGAGTTAACTGATTCAATTGGAGTAGAAAAAGGAGTTAACTGATTTAACTTATTTTTAATCAATAGTGAACTGGAAATTTCCCTTTTTGAATTGAAGAGAGATTTTGTTTTGATATTTAATTTAATAAAATGATATATGCTCTCATAATTACTTTTTCTATTTAATTAAATAATCTTTAATTAATTAGAGACACTTTTCTTATTTAATTAAATAACTTCATTTAATTAATTAGGAATGGCTTCTCATTTAATTAAATAACTTTTTTTAATTAATTAGAAGTGAGTACTCCATTTAATTAAATAATTTCGTTTAATTATTTCAAAATTCTTTTCGAAACTAGTCAACTCAAGTCAACCGTGGTTAAATCTGGTCAGCTTTTGGTCAAACTTGATCTTTGGGTATGTGAATATGAGCAAATGTGAGTAAGAATTCTGTGAGGCGTCACCCCGACCCTTCGTAGCCTTAGTTGTTATTTTATCATTTTGACACTCACAACTTGAGATGTCGAGACATTATCTGATACTTAGAACATATTATATTATTTCATGTTATGTGATGTTACTTTCAGATATATTGATATTTGTCAGTTAATGTTTTATGTATATGTATGTTGATGAAATCGGTAAATGTATGATTGATACTTTGATTTAAGAGATTTTTAATGATTAAGAATTAAGTAGGATGGAAGAAACCCTGATTGATGTATAGTTCAATTTATTTGAATTTTTGATACGTATATATGTACATGCGATTTTCGGGACTACTAATGTGTGCAATGAGTGTGCAGATATTTTAGTCGAGGAAACTGACAGAGCAACAGAACTGATCTCTATGTGCTAATTTTGGCAACCTTGTTGTTCGTAATTCACGTATTGTATTGTAAGATGTATGTATGTATCTTTCTATGTTCAATAAATGTTAGTGTTTGTAATTATGTTCTGTTAGTGTCGCTTGACACTCGTAAATTGGTTATGTTCTTCTGTATGCTATTTAGGGTTAGTTGTGTAACTCATGGACCTAAGTCGATTTAAGTTAGTGTCAGTTTGCTAATTGAGTTCTTGATCGAGTTTAGTCACCCTTAATCTAGATTAGTACTTATCTATTTTTTTTAGAGTTATTAGTTGGTCCTAATTATTTCATAGCCTTTGTGTGGCTCTAAACCTATTCCTAAGGCTTTAAAACATGAAATAATTATACCCAAGGGGTATGGGTATGGGTTGGGGGTCTTTTCCAAACCCTAAGCCCCTTTTGTTGACTTTGGAGATCACTCAAAATGTCTCATTTTACCTTTGTGCGAAAATTGCAAGTGGTTATCTTGGGTTACCTCACCTCATCTCCACTTAGGGTTTAATCATAGTGTAGGTTGAGTTAGGAGTTTCTAGAATTCCTAGTGGGTGGAAGTAGTTATTACTTCTTTTGGGTTGTTGAGTTGGAGGCTTATTTAGAGGCCTTCATTGGACTAGTTGAGGTTGTTACCCAATCTCTACATTTAGAGAGGAGTTCTTGAAGATTGAAGCAAGGAAAGGGAAGCTCTACTCAAACTTGTTCATTGCCATTACCTCTTTGTGAAGGTTGGAATTCTTATCTCCCTTGTTCAGATTTCATTCTTGTTTCATGCTTATGCTACCTTGTTGTTTTTTCAATGTTTGTATGCTTGTGGGTATGTTGGGAAGCTTTGAAAACCATGTTATTTTTGGATGATTTCCTTTCATGTTTATGTTTGCAATTTTGAAATTTTTCTTGCATGGGTGTTTTGGTATTACTCAGCCTTGGAGAGGGCAGAAGTGACCAATTTTGCGAAAGGTCTATTTAGTCGAACTTGAACCAGTGTAGAGTCTCTTTTCAGGATGAGAAGAGCGAGAAAGGGTAGGGTGTTATGGGCCCCTACCTGTCAGCACATACCTTGTATGATTATGGTATGTTGAAATGGAAGAACGAAAGTTCTTGGTATATAGCCCCGATTGGGCATCTGTTTGGTGTTGTGCTTGACTTCTCCTGTTTGGAAGAATCCACCTTTTCCTAGTTTTGGTTCATTGTGAATCCCTTTGTGAAAAACTTGTAGGAATATGCACGTTTGATTTGTTTCTTGGACATGCTTGTTGCCACCTGATCAGATTCTGTTCCATTTATGGTTCTAGTAATGTGTTGCAAAAAACATTATAAATCCCTTGATGAGGGTCATGAAGAAAATTCAATTATGTTGTTGAAATTTGGGATTGATATCCTATGTAAATTGGTATTTCAAACTTTGTTAGATTGGCAATGAAGCCGGGTTTTCTTCCTAATTCTTTACCGGCTGAGCCCTTGAATCAAGTTTGCCAATAAAATTGGTGTTGAATATAATTGCTTGTCTTGTGATTTAATCGTAATTTTAAATTAGATGGATGCATATCAAAATAAGATGTAACGATGTTGGTTTAAATTTAGCAAAATTTTCAAGTTTCTTATATGTTCAAAATGAAAACTATGCTGAGGAAATAATAATAATAATAATTATGATTTATAGTTCAATTTAAGTTGTTAGAGAAATCAATAAATCCATGGTTTAAATCCATTCCATACATATATAAATCTTTAAAAAAAAAATTTATACATCTTAAGAAAAATATATATATTCATTTGCTTTGTTAA
Source organism: Cupressus sempervirens (assembly GCA_028749045.1). Classification (NCBI taxonomy): domain Eukaryota; kingdom Viridiplantae; phylum Streptophyta; class Pinopsida; order Cupressales; family Cupressaceae; genus Cupressus; species Cupressus sempervirens. The sequence continues at coordinate 117,689,908 of CM053783.1, forward strand.
TCCATACTTAGAAGAAAAAAATGTTTAAGAGAGTAAAAACTCTCTGTCTTTTGTATGGGAGACTCATTTTAATGGTTTTGGACAATAGAGAATATTCTCAAAGATTCTCCAAATTTATATTTATATATATCTTTCTTTAATGATATAATTTCCTTATAACTTCTTTATGTTAAAAAAAAGAAGAAGAAAAAAAATAAACTAAATATCCTAAGCTACCTAATAATCTTTTGTCTTAAATACCTTTCCATCTTCCCATGGGCATCTTTTTTTAAAAATAATGCTTTAAAAATATTTTTTTTTCTTTTGAATGGTTTAGCAAGTCAAAGTGTACATGGGGGGGGGTGCTGACATCACCCTGTCCCCCCATGTCCCATCTCCTTTCCTTAGCTCAGCGCTCACCTCATTGCTTTGGATGGAGGTTGATGTATAATTTTTTTTAAAAAGACATGGCAATCAAGTTGTTTTTTTTTACTTTTGGAAATCTCCTCGGTATCTTGCTGAGCACCCAACTTGGGCCTTGTCCTTGCATGGATGAAAAGTGGGGTACCACTGACGTAGGGTCAGTGAGGTTGGGCAGCACATCCAACCTTTGGGAAGCGCCCATTTGGGGAGTAGAGTAGGGGTGTAGCGGGGGGTAGAGTATATGTAGTATAGGATAGAGTTAGTGGTTAGGTTAGTGGTTAATAAGCTTAGTTGTTAGTATGTTAGTTGTATATTGTTAATTTTTAATTTGTGTTTTATTTAATGCTTTAAATAAGTTAGTGGTTAAAATTTTAGATTAGTTAGAAGTAGAGTTAGATAGGGTAGTTAGTATATGTTAAGTTAAATTACTATTTTTTTTGTTAGTAAGTAGTTAAGTTAAAATTTGTTTTAGTTTTTACCATGTTCGTATTTAAGTTAGTTAATTTATTAAAGTTTTATGTTTGTTATTGTTTGTTATTTTTTAAATATTAATAATTTTAGTTAATTGATTAATATGTTGTTTTAATGTTAATTGTTTTAAAGATATATGTTAACTCAAAAAGTTTTAGTTTAAAATTAGTTTAGTTTAGTTGCTTGTATTTTGTTAGTGTTAGTTAGTAGATTAGTTTGGTTGCTTATAAAAAGTATTAAATTTAGAAAGTTTCTTTTGGTAATTTAAAATCTATAGTAGATCTAATGTTAATTAAGTAATGGTTATAATAAGAAATCTAATAGTCTTAATTTAAAAATTATAGATGTAAGTTAGTTTCGATTTCGATTCATTCAATTGTTAGGTATTATGGATATAATCGTTAATTTAGATTTGATTTCTTTTAATTAATTTTTAAATGTATTTAGTTTTGGTATTGAACTAAGTCTGAATTTTTGAGTGCTAATTAGCTTTAGACTTCAGGTTATTGTCTATTTAAATTAAGTTTTAATGTCGATGTTATTTGCTTAGTTGTTTCATTAGACTAATTTTGTAGTCATCTACATCATTTTCAAAAAAAAATTGTGTGTTTTTGCCCTCGTAGTTTGGGCATGACAAATTCCAGCAACAATTCGATGCAAATTCTCATACAACCTTTCAAAATGAAGAGATGAAGGTCTCTTAAATAGACTTTCCTGAAATTCATCAATGGTTGAGATCGATTTCAATCAGCGATCAGGATTAAAGGTGAAGTTCAGTCATAAAGGGAGATTTCCAAATCAAAGGGAGTTAACAGTTTTAATTTGAGTAAAATAAGGAGTTAACTAATTCAATTTGAGTAGAAAAATGAGTCAACTGATTTAACTCATTTTTGATCAATAGTGAACTGGAAATTTCCCTTTTTGAATTGAAGAGTGATTTTGTTGAGATATTTAATTTAATAAAATAAGATATGCTCTCATAATTACTTTTTCTATTTAATTAAGTAATCTTTAATTAATTAGAGACACTTTTCTTATTTAATTAAATAACTTCATTTAATTAATTAGGAATGCCTTCTCATTTAATTAAATAACTTTGTTTAATTAATTAGAATTAAGTACTCCATTTAATTAAATAAGTTCGTTTAATTATTTCAAAATTCTTTTCAAAACTAGTCAACTCAAGTCAACTGTGGTTAAATCTGGTCAACTTTTGGTCAAACTTGATCTTTGCGTATGTGAATATGAGTAAATGTGAGTATGAATTCCAACAACAATTCGATGCAAATTCTCATTCAACCTTTCAAAATGAAGAGATGAGGGTCTCTTAAATAGACTTTCCTGGAATTCATCAACGGTTGAGATCGATTTCAATCAGCGGTCAGGATTAAAGGTGAAGTTCAGTCATAAAGGGAGATTTTCAAATTAAAGGGAGTTAACAGATTTAATTTGAGTAAAATAAGGAGTTAACTGATTCAATTTGAGTAGAAAAATGAGTTAACTGATTTAACTCATTTTTTATCAATAGTGAACTGGAAATTTTCCTTTTTGAACTTAAGAGAGATTTTGTTGAGATATTTAATTTAATAAAATGAGATATGCTCTCATAATTACTTTTTCTATTTAATTAAGTAATCTTTAATTAATTAGAGACACTTTTCTTATTTAATTAAATAACTTCATTTAATTAATTAGGAATGGCTTCTCATTTAATTAAATAACTTTGTTTAATTAATTAGAAGTAAGTACTCCATTTAATTAAATAATTTCATTTAATAATTTCAAAATTCTTTTCGAAACTAGTCAACTCAAGTCAATCGTGGTTAAATTTGGTCAACTTTTGCTCAAACTTGATCTTTGCGTATGTGAATATGAGCAAATGTGAGTATGAATTCCAACAACAATTCGATGCAAATTCTCATTCAACCTTTCAAAATGAAGAGATGAGGGTCTCTTAAATAGACTTTCCTAGAATTCATCAACGGTTGAGATCGATTTCAATCAGTGGTCAGGATTAAAGGTGAAATTCAGTCATAAAGAAGATTTCCAAATTAAAGAGAGTTAACAGATTTAATTTGAGTAAAATAAGGAGTTAACTGATTCAATTTGAGTAGAAAAAGGAGTTAACTGATTTAACTCATTTTTTATCAATAGCGAACTAGAAATTTCCCTTTTTGAACTGAAGAGAGATTTTGTTGAGATATTTAATTTAATAAAATGAGATATGCTCTCATAATTACTTTTTCTATTTAATTAAGTAATCTTTAATTAATTAGAGACACTTTTCTTATTTAATTAAATAACTTCATTTAATTTATTAGAAATGGCTTCTCATTTAATTAAATAACTTTTTTTAATTAATTGGAAGTAAGTACTCCATTTAATTAAATAATTTCGTTTAATTATTTCAAAATTCTTTTCGAAATTAGTCAACTCAAGTCAACCGTGGTTAAATCTGGCCAACTTTTGGTCAAACTTGATCTTTGCATATGTGAATATGAGCAAATGTGAGTATGAATTCCAGCAACAATTTCATGCAAATTCTCATTCAACCTTTCAAAATGAAGAGATGAGGGTCTCTTAAATAGACTTTCCTAGAATTCATCAACGGTTGAGATTGATTTCAATCAACGGTCAGGATTAAAGGTGAAGTTTAGTCATAAAGGAAGATCTCCAAATTAAAGGAAGTTGATAGATTTAATTTGAGTATGTCATGCCTGCCTCCTTCTTTTGGTTATTCTGCTTTTATGAATTAGCTGTGATCTAATTTCTTTCAGTTTGATACGTTGATTGGTTAGTCAAAATTTGATTATATTCTATGTAGCAAGAACATAAAACTTTTGTTGAGTGTGTTTCTGGTATCAACATTACTTTATCTAGATATGACAGATGACTTATGATTTTAATATAAGAGGTTTTAATACCTAACATTTTTCGGTTGCTTATATTAGATTGCTTTGAAGGAATAAAATGTTTTAAGTTCTTAACTTAATTTGAGTTTTAAGGATTGTAAACTTGATTATAGGAATTCATTAAATAGGGTATCAAGTGTTCATGAGGTTAAGTTTTACAAGGTTTATGCATATAAATTGTAAATAGATTAATCACAACCTTAGAGGTTTTTGACTTGGTATATTTGCAATGTTGTGAATAGGATTAAATATATTTAATTGCATCTTACCCTATAATGGTTTTCATTTCATGTCAATGCTTCACTTGTTTAAGTTAGGGTTTTATTACCCATGGATGATAGATCATGCATACTAGTTGTTTTGTAAATTAGTCTTGAATGCTTAAATGATGTGAATTTCGCATTGTTACAAAATGCCAAAATGGCGGTGGTAATGGGTTTATTTTTATTGTACCCGTATCACTATGTTGCATTGTAGCATTAAAAGCAATATTAAAGAGGCATTATGGCACTCAGTGTTCTGTTGATCATTTCAATTTCGAGAGGGTTTACTGTTAAGGCTTGATCGAAATCATGGCCACCGTGCTTTGTTTGGCATACATTTGTGAACTAAGTTGCAATGATTTTTGAAAACATGGAAGGGTTTGTTGGAACGATTTTCATACATATGAGGTTGAGCCTCGAGATATTATTCACAGCCAGTTTGTTTATCAAGCTCTTCCATCTCTGCATCTTGAACTTTGGTCGGATTAGGCATTTTGGGCTTCACATCAAGTTGTGTAGCAGGGACTTTGTTGAATAGGTTGTGTCTTCATACCTCACGTAGGGGAATTTTCTATCCTTCTCTCTCTTGCTACTGCATTTAAATGTTTAAATTAGGAATGGTAGAAGTTTTATTTTAAAATGTTTTGAAGGACATTTGCATAAACTACTTTCGAGCCTGGAAATAGGCAAGGTTCAGAGATATTTTCTGGGAAATGTTTGTTCCCACACTCGAGGGAGGTTATGAAAGTGTACTTGGGAAACATGGATATGTTGTACATTTTTGGGTGTTTATTATGTTGAGGAAAAAGAGGAGGTCACGGTGTATGGTGTGATACGTCTAGAGTTAAACAACTCGATAAATGGAATCGAGTTTTGCATTTGAGCTAGGGCATAGTTGTTTATCCCAATATCTTATTCAAAATAGAGTATAGCATATTCATAAACAATGGTTTTCAAATTTAGGTTGGTTATGCTGTTAGATGGACTATTAGTGTTTAAAAAAAAAAAAAACATAGTTGAGTTAAATTTCTTATGAAATTAATGTCATTGACATTTTGTCAAACAGTTCAGCTATAAACAAGCATATTAGTTTAGAAATGTACTTAGCAGAGTTTAGTGTCTTCTGTTTTAACGAATGATTATGTTGTTCACAATAAGTTTATTGGATGTCGCAATCTTAGTGCTTAGTGGTTATATTCCATTCGTAGACTATGAGATTTTTGTTTTTGAAGTATCGATAGTAGGAAATGTGAGCATCGACATTTTGTCAAGCATTTACCTTGTATTATAATTGAAGTTGGTTTATATTGTAACAGCATAACTATTGTTATGTTAAATTCGTATTTGGGAGGTTTAAATTGTTTAAGTCAAATAAGCCTAAATAGAATGAATTTTGGGTGAATTCGGAAATTCTGTTATGGAATGAGGTTCAATGCATATTGTAACTAGTTGGTTTTAATGTCAATATGGAACTTTAGGTTGTAGATAATTTAGTGAGAATAGTCAGCAGTAAACATGTTAAAAGCATTAGTCAATCTTTGTGAAATACCTTCAAAGGAAGTTGTATTCTGTTCGTTTTTTATCACTGACAAGAATGACATTTTTGACATAACGTATAAATTGTAATTTTGAAAACAAACATACATATATAATTAGGGTTTCGACATATTGTTAAATAGTTGTGTAAAATGCTGAAAGTCACTTTGCATATTGTGAATTATATTCTAAATCGATTTTAAACATCACATCTTAATATGTTGTTGTGGTTATTTTGGTGGTGGCATATTGTCAAAATAGAGGTATTACTTTTATAGACACTATTTTATCTTAATATCTTAGTTAACGATCACTTGTTAAGATTTGGTTGTACTTAGTTTTTACTATGATTATAATGTGATCTATTAGCTTTATTGAATTTTTTGAGATTAGATGCTTAAGACATAATTATTTTATTATGTAAGATGAATTTCAGTTCTTAATAAAAATGAAAGTAGTATATGAATTGAGGCAGATTTTGATACATGTTTGATGATATGAATATCATGTGCATTATGATTCGTTATCTTGGTCAATTCGATGTTAAGTATAGATGATTAGTTCAGCAGGGAATTAAAAAGTATAGTATGAAGATTTTGTAAGTATTATTGAGCTGTGCAATAGTTCAATTGTATCTATGCAATCTTGATATTATAGGTTTTAATCTTGTTGATGTAATTATCCATATTTACCTTTGAACTTGGCAGTATAAGATGTGTTACAAATGGATTTAAGGATGTAGTATCATATTGTAAACTGATTTTATAATTGCTGCATGTTCATTCTTAGTATATATGTTTGATGTGTATTTTTAAGAATATCTGTGATGAACATATATTGAGGTGGCTAAAGTTGGTTTATCCTATTCAGTTAATTAATTCAGTGATAACTTTAAAAATAAATTGGGTGGGTTAATTTCACATAAAATAAAATTGGCCTTACCTATGACTTAAACCTATATGGTTAAGTACGGATAAAAGGCATGTCTCTATTCTGTCAATGACAAGTAAAGTAGAGAATACTGTTATATGATGACTATGAGCATACCATATTTGGATGCAGAAACTTAGTGCCATAACGATGACACCTCATAATATATATGTTTCATTTATGAGTTATTCTTAGTGCGAGTTAAATTTTTGCAATGAAAAGTAATTGTTTACTTCTTGCATATTATTATCAGATTTGCACTATATTAGATGGATTAGAAATCTATTTTTGGATATCTATATGTTGGTACTAACATGTATGCAGATGGATTTTGCCTTTTAACTCAGTGTGTACTGAGACCCTATTTGTGTTATGTTGCATTCTGTGTGGTTTTCAGGTTCTTCGAGATTCAATTAGCTAAGGATGTTTATTGAAGTTACTTCTGAATCAACATTTAGGGTTCCAAAGTTGGACATACGTGTCAAGAACTGAAATTATATTTCATTATAGTTCTGAACTCTTTACGTATTTTTATTGTAATGGAACTTTCGTTGAGATAACTTAAAAAAAAATTATTGCATTTATGGAATTGTGTTTTGTTTTATATACTTTCAGTATGTCTTGAGTGGCATTACAGAGTAAAATAAGGAGTTAACTGATTCAATTTGAGTAGAAAAAGGAGTTAACTGATTTAACTCATTCTTGATCAATAGTGAACTAAAAATTTACCTTTTTAAACTGAAGAGTGATTTTGTTGAAATATTTAATTTAATAAAATGAGATATGCTCTTATAATTACTTTTTCTATTTAATTAAGTAATCTTTAATTAATTAGAGACACTTTTCTTATTTAATTAAATAACTTCATTTAATTAATTAGGAATAGCTTCCCATTTAATTAAATATCTTTGTTTAATTAATTAGAAGTAAGTACTCCATTTAATTAAATAATTTTATTTAATTATTTCAAAATTTTTTCGCAACTACTCAACTCAAGTCAACCGTGGTTAAATCTGGTCAACTTTTGGTCAAACATGATCTTTGCATATGTGAATATGAGCAAATGTGAGTATGAATTCTAGCAACAATTCGATGCAAATTCTCATTCAACCTTTCAAAATGAAGAGATGAGGGTCTCTTAGATAGACTTTCTTGAAATTCATTAATAGTTGAGATCAATTTCAATCAGCGGTCAGGATTAAAGGTGAAGTTCATTCATAAAGGGATATTTCCAAATTAAAGTGAGTTAATAGATTTAATTTGAGTAAAATAAGGAGTTAACTGATTCAATTTGAGTAGAAAAGGGAGTAAACAAATTTAACTCATTTTTGATCAATAGTGAACTGAAAATTTACCTTTTTGAACTGAAGAGAGATTTTGTTGAGATATTTAATTTAATAAAATGAGATATGCTCTCATAATTAATTTTTCTATTTAATTAAGTAATCTTTAATTAATTAGAGACACATTTCTTATTTAATTAAATAACTTCATCTAATTAATTAGGAATGGCTTCTCATATAATTAAATAACTTTGTTTAATTAATTAGAAGTAAGTACTCCATTTAATTAAATAATTTCGTTCAATTATTTCAAAATTCTTTTCGAAACTAGTCAACTCAAGTCAACCGTGGTTGAATCTGGTCAACTTTTGATCAAACTTGATCTCTGCATATGTGTATATGAGCAAATGTGAGTATGAATTCTAGCAACAATTCGATAAAAATTCTCATTCAACCTTTCAAAATGAAGAGATGAGGGTCTCTTAAATAGACTTTCTTAGAATTCATCAACGGTTGAGATTGATTTCAATCAGCGATCAGGATTAAAGGTGAAGTTCAGTCATAAAGGGAGATTTCCAAATTAAAGGGAGTTAACAGATTTAATTTGAGTAAAATAAGGAGTTAACTGATTCAATTCGAGTAGAAAAAGGAGTTAACTGATTTAACTCATTTTTGATCAATAGTGAACTGGAAATTTCCCTTTTTGAACTGAAGAGATATTTTGTTGAGATATTTAATTTAATAAAATGAGAAATGCTCTCATAATTACTTTTTCTATTTAATTAAGTAATCTTTAATTAATTAGAGATAATTTTCTTATTTAATTAAATAACTTCATTTAATTAATTAGGAATGGCTTCTCATTTAATTAAATAACTTTGTTTAATTAATTACAAGTAAGTACTCCATTTAATTAAATAATTTTGTTTAATTATTTCAAAATTCTTTTCGAAACTAGTCAACTCAAGTCAACCGTGGTTAAATCTGATTAGCTTTTGGTCAAACTTGATCTTTGCGTATGTGAATATGAGCAAATGTGAGTATGAATTCTAGCAACAATTCGATGCAAATTCTTATTCAACATTTCAAAATGAAGAGATGAGGGTCTCTTAAATAGAATCTCCTAGAATTCATAAACGATTGAGATCGATTTCAATCAAGGGTCAGGATTAAAAGGGAAGTTCAGTCATAAAGGGAGATTTCCAAATTAAAAGGAGTTAACTGATTTAATCTGAGTAAAATAAGGAGTTAACTTATTCAATTTGAGTAGAAAAAGAAGTTAATTTATTTAACTTATTTTTGATCAATAGTGAACTGAAAATTTCCCTTTTTGAACTGAAGAGAGATGTTGATGAGATATTTAATTTAATAAAATGAGATATGTCTTATAATTACTTTTTCTATTTAATTAACTAATCTTTAATTAATTAGAGAAACTTTTCTTATTTAATTAAATAACTTCATTTAATTAATCAGGAATGGCTTCTCATTTAATTAAACAACTTTGTTTAATTAATTAGAAGTAATTAATCCATTTAATTAAATAATTTCGTTTAATTATAGCAAAATTCTTTTCGAACTAGTCAACTCAAGTCAACCCTGGTTAAATCTGGTCAACTTTTGGTCAAACTTGATCTTTGCGTATGTGAATATAAGGAAATGTGAGTATGAATTCCAGCAACAATTCGATGCAAATTTTCATTCAACTTTTCAAAATGAAGAGATGAGGGTCTCTTAAATAGACTTTCTTGAAATTCATCAACGATTGAGATCGATTTCAATCAGCGGTTAGGATTAAAGGTGAAGTTCAGTCATAAAGGGAGATTTTCAAATTAAAGGGAGTTAACTGATTTAATTTGAGTAAAATATGGAGTTAACTAATTCAATTTGAGTAATAAAAAGAGTTAATTGATTTAACTCATTTTTGATCAATAGTGAACTGAAAATTTCCCTTTTTGAGCTAAAGAGAGATTTTGTTGAGATATTAAATTTAATAAAATGAGATATGCTCTCATAATTACTTTTTCTATTTAATCAAATAATCTTTAATTAATTAGAGACACTTTTCTTATTTAATTAAATAACTTCATTTAATTAATTAGGAATGGCTTCTCATTTAATTAAATCAATTTGTTTAATTAATTAGAATAAATTACTCCATTTAATTAAATAATTTCGTTTAATTATTTCAAAATTCTTTTTGAAACTAGTCAACTCAAGTCAACTATGGTTAAATTTGGTCAACTTTTGGTCAAACTTGATCTCTGCATATGTGAATATGAGCAAACGTGAGTATGAATTCTAGCAACAATTCGATGCAAATTCTAATTCAACCTTTCAAAATGAAGAGACGAGGGTCTTTTAAATAGGCTTTCTTTGAATTCATCAACAGTTGAGATCGATTTCAATCAATGGTTAGGATTAAAGGTGAAGTTTAGTCTTAAAGAGAGATTTTCAAATTAAAGGGAGTTAACATATTTAATTTGAGTAAAATAAGGAGTTAACTGATTCAATTTGAGTAGAAAAAGGAGTTAACTCATTTAACTCATTTTTTATCAATAGTAAACTAAAAATTTTCCTTTTTGAACTGAAGAGAGATTTTGTTGAGTAATTTAATTTAATAAAATGAGAATTGCTCTTATAATTACTTTTTCTATTTAATTAAATAATATTTAATTAATTAGAGACACTTGTCTTATTTAATTAAATAACTTCTTTTAATTAATTTGGAATGGCTTCTCATTTAATTAAATAGTGGTTTTTAACTAATTAGAAGTAATTATTCTATTTAATTAAATAATTTTGTTTAATTATTTCTAAATTCTTTTCGAAACTAGTCAACTCAAGTCAACCGTGGTTAAATATGGTCAACTTTTGGTCAAACCTTATCTCTGCGTAGGTGAATATGAGAAAATGTGAGTATGAATTTCAGCAACAATTCGACGCAAATTCTCATTCAACCTTTCAAAATGAAGAGATGAGGGTCTCTTAAATAGGTTTTCCTGGAAGTTGTCAACGGTTGAGATCGATTTCAATCAACCGTCAGGATTAAAGGTGAAGTTCAGTCATAAAGGGAGATTTCCAAAGTAAAGGGAGTTAACAAATTTAATTTGAGTAAAATAAGGAGTTAACTGATTCGATTTGAGTAGAAAAAAGAGTTCACTAATTTAACTCATTTTTGATCAAAAGTGAACTGAAAATTTTCCTTTTTGAACTGAAGAGAGATTTTTTTGAGATATTTAATTTAATAAAATGAGATATGCTCTCATAATTACTTTTTCTATTTAATTAAATAATCTTTAATTAGTTAGAGACACTTTTCTTATTTAATTAAATAACTTGATTTCATTAATTAGGAATGGCTTCTCATTTAATTAAATAACTTTGTTTAATTAATTAGAAGTAAGTACTCCATTTAATTAAATAATTTCGTTTAATTATTTTAAATTTTTTTTCAAAATTAGTCAACTCAAGTCAACTGTGGTTAAATTTGGGCAACATTTTGTCAAACTTGATCTCTGCATATGTGAATATAAGCAAATGTGAGTATGAATTCTAGCAACAATTCGATGCAAATTCTCATTCAAACTTTCAAAATGAAGAGGTGAGGGTCTCTTAAATAGACTTTCCTGGAATTCATCAACGGTTGAGATCGATTTCAATCAACGGTTAGGATTAAAGGTGAAGCCCAGTCATAAAGGGAGATTTCCAAATTAAAGGGAGTTAATAGATTTAATTTGAGTAAAATAAAGAGTTAACTGATTCAATTTGAGTAGAAAAAATAGCTAACTCATTTAACTCATTTTTTATCAATTGTGCACTAGAAATTTTCATTTTTGAAGTGAAGAGAGATTTTGTTGAGATATTTAATTTAATAAAATGAGATATGCTCTCATAATTACTTTTTCTATTTAATTAAATAATCTTTAATTAATTAGAGACACTTTTCTTATTTGATTAAATAACTTCATTTAATTAATTTGGAATTGCTTCTCATTTAATTAAATAACTTTCTTTAATTAATTAGAAGTAACTACTCCATTTAATTAACTAATTTCGTTTAATAATTTCAAAATTCTTTTCAAAACTAGTCAACTCTAGTCAACCGTGGTTAAATCTGATCAACTTTTGATCAAACTTAATCTTTGCATATGTGAATATGAGCAAATGTGCGTATGAATTCCAGCAACAATTCGATGCAAATTCTCATTCAACCTTTCAAAATGAAGAGATGAGGGTCTCTTAAATAGACTTTCTAATCATTCATCTACGGTTGAGATCGATTTCAATCAGCGGTTAGGATTAAATGTGAAGTTCAGTCATAAAGGGAGATTTCCAAATTAAAGGGAGTTAACAGATTTAATTTGAGTAAAATAAGGAGTTAACTGATTCAATTTGAGTAGAAAAAAGAGTTAATTGATTTAACTCATTTTTGATCAATAGTGAACTGAAAATTTCCCTTTTTGAACTGAAGAGAGATTTTTTTGAGATATTTAATTTAATAAAATGAGATATGCTCTCATAATCACTTTTTCTATTTAATTAAATAATCTTTAATTAATTAGAGACACTTTTCTTATTTAATTAAATAACTTCATTTAATTAATTACGAATGGCTTCTAATTTAATTAAATAATTTTTTTTAATTAATTAGAAGTAAGTACTCCATTTATTTAAATAATTTTGTTTAATTATTTCAAAATTCTTTTCGAAACCAGTCAACTCAAGTCAACCATGGTTAAATCTGGTCAACTTTTGGTCAAGCTTGACCTCTGCATATGTGAATATGAGCAAATATGAGTATGAATTCCAACAACAATTTAATGCAAATTCTCATTCAACCATTCAAAATGAAGAGATGAGGGTCTCTAAAATAGACTTTCTTGGAATTCATCAACGGTTGAGATCGATTTCAATCAACGGTCAGGATTAAAGGTGAAGTTTAGTATGAAAGCGAGATTTCCAAATTAAAAGGAGTTAACAGATTTAATTTGAGTAAAATAAGGAGTTGACTGATTCAATTTGAGTAGAAAAAGGAGTTAATTGATTTAACTCATTTTTGATTAGTAGTGAACTGGAAATTTCCCTTTTTGAACTGAAGAGAGATTTTGTTGAGATATTTAATTTAATAAAATGAGTTATGCTCTCATAATTACTTTTTCTATTTAATTAAATAATCTTTAATTAATTAGAGACACTTTTCTTATTTAATTAAATAACTTGATTTAATTAATTAGGAATGGCTTCCCATTTAATTGAATAACTTTTTTTTAATTAATTAGAAGTAAGTACTCTATTTAATTAAATAATTTTGTTTAATTATTTCAAAATTCTTTTCAAAAAGAGTCAACTCAAGTCAACCATGGTTAAATTTGGTCAACTTTTGGTCAAACTTGATTTCTGCGTATGTGAATATGAGCAAATGTGAGTATGAATTTCAACAACAATTCAATGCAAATTCTCATTCAACCATTCAAAATGAAGAGATGAGGGTCTCTAAAATAGACTTTCTTGAAATTCATCAACGGTTAAGATCGATTTCAATCAACAGTCAGGATTAAAGGTGAAGTTTAGTCTTAAAGAGAGATTTTCAAATTAAAGGGAGTTAACATATTTAATTTGAGTAAAATAAGGAGTTAACTGATTCAATTTGAGTAGAAAAAGGAGTTAACTCATTTAACTCATTTTTTATCAATAGTGAACTAAAAATTTTCCTTTTTGAACTGAAGAGAGATTTTGTTGAGATATTTAATTTAATAAAATGAGAATTGCTCTTATAATTACTTTTTCTATTTAATTAAATAATATTTAATTAATTAGAGACACTTTTCTTATTTAATTAAATAACTTCTTTTAATTAATTTGGAATGGCTTCTCATTTAATTAAATAGTGTTGTTTAACTAATTAGAAGTAATTATTCTATTTAATTAAATAATTTTGTTTAATTATTTCAAAATTCTTTTCGAAACTAGTCAACTCAAGTCAACCGTGGTTAAATATGGTCAACTTTTGGTCAAACCTTATCTTTGCGTAGGTGAATATGAGAAAATGTGAGTATGAATTTAAGCAACAATTCGACGCAAATTCTCATTCAACCTTTCAAAATGAAGAGATGAGGGTCTCTTAAATAGGTTTTCCTGGAAGTTGTCAACGGTTGAGATCGATCTCAATCAACCGTCAGAATTAAAGGTGAAGTTCAGTCATAAAGGGAGATTTCCAAAGTAAAGGGAGTTAACAGATTTAATTTGAGTAAAATAAGGAGTTAACTGATTCGATTTGAGTAGAAAAAAGAGTTAACTAATTTAACTCATTTTTGATCAATAGTGAACTGAAAATTTTCCTTTTTGAACTGAAGAGAGATTTTTTTGAGATAGTTAATTTAATAAAATGAGATATGCTCTCATAATTACTTTTTCTATTTAATTAAATAATCTTTAATTAGTTAGAGACACTTTTCTTATTTAATTAAATAACTTGATTTCATTAATTAGGAATGGCTTCTCATTTAATTAAATAACTTTGTTTAATTAATTAGAAGTAAGTACTCCATTTAATTAAATAATTTTGTTTAATTATTTCAAAATTCTTTTTGAAACTAGTTAACTAAAGTCAACCGTGGTTAAAACTGGTCAACTTTTGGCCAAACTTGATCTCTGCGTATGTGAATATGAGCAAATGGGAGTATCAATTCCATCAACAATTAGATGCAAATTCTAATTCAACCTTTCAAAATGAAGAGATGAGGGTCTCTCAAATAGACTTTCTTGGAATTCATCAATGGTTGAGATCGATTTCAATCAACGGTCAGGATTAAAGGTGAAGTTCAGTCATAAAGGAAGATTTCTAAATTAAAACGAGTTAACAGATTTAATTTTAGTAAAATAAGGAGTTAACTGATTCAATTTGAGTAAAAAAAGGAGTTAACTGATTTAACTCATTTTTGATCAACAGTGAACTGGAAATTTCCCTTTTTGAACTGAAGAGAGATTTTGTTGAGATATTTAATTTAATAAAATGAGATATGCTCTCATAATTACTTTTTCTATTTAATTAAATAATCTTTAATTAATTAGAGACACTTTTCTTATTTAATTAAATAACTTCATTTAATTAATTAGGAATGGCTTCACATTTAATTAAATAACTTTGTTTAATTAATTAAAAGTAAGTACTCCATTTAATTAAATAATTTCGTTTAATTATTTCAAAATTCTTTTTGAAACTAGGCAACTCAAGTCAACCGTGGTTAAATCTGGTCAACTTTTGGTCAAACTTGATCTCTGCGTATGTGAATATGAGAAAATGTGAGTATGAATTCTAGCAACAATTCGATGCAAATTCTCATTGAACCTTTCAAAATGAAGAGATGAGGGTCTTTTAAGTAGACTTTCTTGGAATTCATCAACGGTTGAGATCGATTTCAATCAGCGGTCAGGATTAAAGGTGAAGTTCAGTCATCAAGAGAGATTTTCAAATTAAAGGGAGTTAACAGATTTAATTTGAGTAAAATAAGGAGTTAACTGATTCAATTTGTGTAGAAAAAGGAGTTAATTGATTTAACTCATTTTTGATCAATAGTGAACTGGAAATTTCCCTTTTTGAACTGAAGAGAGATTTTGTTGAGATATTTAATTTAATAAAATGAGATACGCTCTCATAATTACATTTTCTATTTAATTAAATAATCTTTAATTAATTATAGACGCTTTTCTTATTTAATTAAATAACATCTTTTAATTAATTACGAATGGCTTCTCATTTAATTAAATAACTTTGTTTAATTAATTAGAAGTAAGTACTCCATTTAATTAAATAATTTTGTCTAATTATTTTTAAAAAAAAATTGAAACTAATCAACTCAACTCAACCATGGTTAAATTTGGTCAACTTTTTGTCAAACTTGATCTTTTCGTATGTGAATATGAAAAAATGTGAGTATGAGTTCCAGCAACAATTCAATTAAAATCCTCATTCAACCTTTCAAAATGAAGAGATGAGGGTCTCTTAAATAGATTTTCTTGAAATTCATCAACGGTTGAGATCGATTTCAATCAGTGGTCAAGATTAAAGGTGAAGTTCAGTCATAAAAGGGAGGTTTCCAAATTAAAGGGAGTTAACAGATTTAATTTGAGTAAAATAAGGAGTTAACTAATTCAATTTGAGTAGAAAAAGGAGTTAACTGATTTAACTCATTTTTTATCAATAGTGAATTAGAAATTTCTTTTTTTGAACTAAAGAGAGATTTTGTTGGGATATTTAATTTAATAAAATGAGATATGTCTCATAATTACTTTTTCTATTTAATTAAGTAATCTTTAACTAATTAGAGACACTTTTCTTATTTAATTAAATAACTTCATTTAATTAATCACGAATGGCTTCTCATTTAATTAAATAACTTTGTTTAATTAATTAGAAGTAAGTACTAAATTTAATTTAATTATTTCAAAATTCTTTTCAAAATTAGTTAACTCAAGTAACCCGTGGTTAAATCTAGTCAACTTTTGGCCAAACTTGATCTCTGCTTATGTGAATATGAGCAAATGTGAGTATGAATTTCAATAGCAATTCGATGCAAATTCTCATTCAACCTTTCAAAATGGAGAGATGAGGATCTCTTGAATATGCCCTTCTGAAATTCATCAATGGTTGAGATCGATTTCAATCAACGATCAGGATTAACACTAAAGTTCAGTCATAAAGGGAGATTTCCAAATTAAAGGGAGTTAACAAATTTAATTTGAGTAAAATAAGGAGTTAACTGATTCAATTTGAGTAGAAAAAGGAGTTAACTCATTTAACTCATTTTTGATCAATAGTGAATTGAAAATTTCCCTTTTTGAACTCAAGAGAGAAGTAAGTACTCCATTTAATTAAATAATTTCATTTAATTATTTCAAAATTATTTTCGAAACTAGTCCACTCAAGTCAACCATGGTTAAATCTGATCAACTTTTGGTAAAACTTGATCTTTGCGTATGTGAATATGAGTAAATGTGAGTATGAATTCCAGCAATAATTCGATGCAAATTCTCATTCAACCTTTCAAAATGAAGAGATGAGGGTCTCTTAAATAGGCTTTCTTGGAATTCATCAACAGTTGAGATCGATTTCAATCAATGGTCAGGATTAAAGGTGAATTTTAGTCATAAAGGGAGATTTCCAAATTAAAAGGAGTTAACAGATTTAATTTTGGTAAAATAAGGAGTTAACTGATTCAATTTGAGTAGAAAAAGGAGTTAACTTATTTAACTCATTTTTTATCAATAGTGAATTGGAAATTTCCATTTTTTAACTGAAGAGAGATTTTGTTGAGATATTTAATTTAATAAAATGAGATATGCTCTCATATTTTTTGGAAAAGAATGAAAAATCCTTGTGGATATAGCCTAGAAAGAGCCTTGTGAAAGAATGGATGTTCTTGTAGTTTTAGCCCCGAAAGGGCTAAGTGAAGGTATGGTGATTGACTTCTCCTATTGAGAAAATCCACATTTCCCCTATATTGGTTCATTGTTAGACCTATTGTGCAACCGGGTGGGAATGCATGTTTTATTTGCTTATCTCCTTGTGTTGTTATCTCCATCTTGGTTCTTGTCTCTTTAATGTTTTCCCTTGATGCAATGAAGACATTTGATAAAAGTTCTCTTGTGAAAGCCTTGAAGAAAACTCAACAAATTGTAATAGTATGTAAAATGTATTTGAATTTTGATGTATTGGCAAAGACATCGGGTTTTCTTACTGGTTCTTTCTCGATGGAGCCTTGAACCAGGTTGATTAATAGAAGAGAAAAGATTGAGTAATACTCTTGCATGGAGCCTTTTTATATTTCAGTTCTTTGCACCTATTTAATTGAAAATGGATAAAATGATGATGTTTCACTCTTCTTACGGTATTTCTATGATTGTAATCATATTCGTTTGATTGAAATTAATTAGATAAACATAGTGATATGTATCAATTTATGAAATTTAAGATTAAAATATAATTGTGTGTTTTAGCCCCGTATTTTTGGGCATGATAGTATGAATTCATGCAACAATTCAATTCAAATTCTCATTCAAACTTTCAAAATGAAGAGATGAGGGTCTCTTAAATAGAGTTTTCTTAGATTCATCAATGGTTGAGATCGATTTCAATCAGTGGTCAGGATTAAAGGTGAAGTTCAGTGTTAAAGGAAGATTTCCAAATTAAAAGGAGTTAACAGATTTAATTTGAGTAAAATAAGAAGTTAACTGATTCAATTTGAGTAGAAAAAGGAGTTAACTGATTTAACTCATTTTTTATCAATAGTGAACTGAAAATTTCCCTTTTTGAACTAAAGAGAGATTTTGTTAAGATTTTTAATTTAATAAAATGAGACATGCTCTCATAATTACTTTTTCTATTTAATTAAGTAATCTTTAATTAATCAGAGACACTTTTCTATTTAATTAAATAACTTCATTTAATTAATTAGGAATGGCTTCTCATTTAATTAAATAACTTTGTTTAATTAATTAGAAGTAAGTACTCCATTTAATTAAATAATTTCGTTTAATTATTTCAAAATTCTTTTCGAAACTAGTCAACTCAAGTCAATCGTGGTTAAATCTGGTCAACTTTTGGTCAAACTTGATCTTTGCGTATGTGAATATGAGCAAATGTGAGTATGAATTCCAACAACAATTCGACGCAAATTCTCATTCAACCTTTCAAAATGAAGAGATGAGGGTCTCTTAAATAGACTTTCTTGGAATTTTTCAACGGTTGAGATCGATTTCAATCATCGGTCAAGATTAAAGGTGAAGTTCAGTCATAAAGGGAGATTTCCAATTTAAACGGAGTTAATAGATTTAATTTGAGTAAAATAAGGAGTTAACTGATTCAATTTGAGTAGAAAGAGCAGTTAACTTATTTAACTCATTTTTTATCAATAGTGAACTGGAAATTTCCCTTTATGAACTTAAGAGACATTTTGTTGAAATATTTAATTTAATAAAATGAGATGTGCTCTCATTATTACTTTTTTAATTTAATTAAATAATCTTTAATTATGAATGGCTTCTCATTTAATTAAATAACTTTCTTTAATTAATTAGAAGTAAGTACTGCATTTAATTAAATAATTTCGTTTAATTATTTCAAAATTCTTTTTGAAACTAGTCAACTCAAGTCAACCGTGGTTAAATTTGGTCAACTTTTTGGTCAAACTTGATCTCTGCGTATGTAAATATGAGCAAATGCGAGAATGAATTCCAGCAACAACTCGATGCAAATTCTCATTCAACCTTTCAAAATGAAGAGATGAGGGTCTCTTAAATAGGCTTTCCTAGAATTCATCAACTGTTGAGATCGATTTCAATCAATGGTCCAGATTAAAGGTGAATTTTAGTCATAAAGGGAGATTTCCAAATTAAAGAGAGTTAACAGATTTAATTTGAGTAAAATAAGGAGTTAACTGATTCAATTTGTGTAGAAAAAGGAGTTAACTCATTTAACTCATTTTTTATCAATAGTGAATTGGAAATTTCTATTTTTTAACTGAAGAGAGATTTTGTTGAGATATTTAATTTAATAAAATGAGATATTCTCTCATAATTACTTTTTTTTTTTTATTAAGTAATCTTTAATTAATTAGAGACACTTTTCTTATTTAATTAAATAACTTCATTTGATTAATTAGGAATGGCTTCTCATTTAATTAAATAACTTTTTTTTATTAATTAGAAGTAAGTACTCCATTTAATTAAATAATTTCGTTTAGTTATTTCAAAATTATTTTCGAAACTAGTCAACTCAAGTCAATCGTGGTTAAATCTGGTCAGCTTTTGGTCAAACTTGATCTCTGCGTATGTGAATATGAGCAAATGTGAGTATGAATTCCAGCAACAATTCGATGCAAATTCTCATTCAACCTTTCAAAATGAAGAGATGAGGGTCTCTTAAATAGACTTCCATGTAATTCATCAATGGTTGAGATCGATTTCAATCAATGGTTAGTATTAAAGGTGAACTTCAGTCATCATGGGAGATTTACAAATTAAAGGGAGTTAACAGATTTAATTTGAGTAAAATAAGGAGTTAACTGATTCAATTTGAGTAGAAAAAGGAGTTAATTGATTTAACTCATTTTTGATTAATAGTGAACTGAAAATTTTCCTTTTTGAACTGAAGAGAGATTTTGTTGAGATATTTAATTTAATAAAACGAGATAAGCTCTCATAATTACTTTTTCTATTTAATTAAATAATCTTTAATTAATTAGAGACACTTTTCTTATTTAATTAAATAACTTCATTTAATTAATTAGGAATGGCTTCTCATTTAATTAAATAATTTTGTTTAATTAATTAGAAGTAAGTAATCCATTTAATTAAATAATTTTGTTTAATTATTTCAAAATTCTTGTCGAAACTAGTCAACTCAAGTCAACCGTGGTTAAATCTGGTCAACTTTTGGTCAAAAGTGATCTCTGCGTATGTGAGTATGAATTCTAGCAACAATTTGATGCAAATTCTCATTCAACTTTTCAAAATGAAGAGATGAGAGTCTCTTAAATAGACTTCCCTAGAATTCATCAACGGTTTAGATCGATTTCAATCAACGGTTAGGATTAAAGTTGAAGTTCAGTCATAAAGGGAAGTTTCCAAATTAAAGGTAGTTAAAAGATTTAATTTGAGTAAAATAAGGAGTTAACTAATTCAATTTGAGTAGAAAAAAGGGTTAACTAATTTAACTCATTTTTGATCAATAGTGAACTAGAAATTTTCCTTTTTGAACTGAAGAGAGATTTTGTTGAGATATTTAATTTAATAAAATGAGATATGCTCTCATAATTACTTTTTCTATTTAATTAAATAATCTATATTTAATTAGAGTCACTTTTCTTATTTAATTAAATAACTTCATTTAATTAATTAGGAATGGCATCTCATTTAATTAAATAATTTTGTCTAATTAATTAGAAGTAAGTACTCCATTTAATCAAATCATTTCGTTTAATTATTTCAAAAAAAAATTTGAAACTAGTCAACTCAAGTCAACTATGGTTAAATCTGGTCAACTTTTGGTCAAACTTGATCTCTGCGTATGTGAATATAAGCAAATGCGAGTATGAATTCCAACAACAATTCGATGCAAATTCTCATTCAACCTTTCAAAATGAAGAGATGAGGTTGTCTTAAATACGCTTTCTTGGAATTCATCAACGGTTGAGATTGATTTCAATCAACGGTCAGGATTAAAGGTGAATTTTAGTCATAAAGGGAGATTTCCAAATTAAAAGGAGTTAACAGATTTAATTTTAGTAAAATAAGGAGTTAACTGATTCAATTTGAGTAGAAAAATGAGTTAACTGATTTAAGTCATTTTTGATCAATAGTGAATTAGAAATTTCCATTTTTTAACTAAAGAGAGATTTGGTTGAGATATTTAATTTAATAAAATGAGATATGCTCTCATAATTACTTTTCCTATTTTATTAAGTAATCTTTAATTAATTAGAGACAATTTTCTTATTTAATTAAATAACTTCCTTTGATTAATTACGAATGGCTTCTCATTTAATTAAATAACTTTTTTTAATTAATTAGAAGTAAGTACTCCATTTAATTAAATAATTTCATTTAGTTATTTCAAAATTATTTTCAAAACTAGTCAACTCAAGTCAATCACGGTTAAATTTGGTCAACTTTTGGTCAAACTTGATCTCTGCGTATGTGAATATGAGAAAATTTGAGTATAAATTCCAGCAACAATTCGATGCAAATTCTCATTCAACCTTTCAAAATGAAGAGATGAGGGTCTCTTAAATAGACTTCCCTAGAATTCATCAATGGTTGAGATCGATTTCAATCAATGGTAAGTATTAAAGGTGAAGTTCAATCATCACGGGAGATTTCCAAATTAAAGGGAGTTAAAAGATTTAATTTGAGTAAAATAAAAAGTTAACTAATTCAATTTGAGTAGAAAAAGGAGTTAATTGATTTAACTCATTTTTGATCAATAGTGATCTAAAAATTTCCCTTTTTGAACTGAAGAGAGATTTTGTTAAGATATTTAATTTAATAAAATGAGACATGCTCTCATAATTACTTTTTCTATTTAATTAAGTAATATTTAATTAATTAGAGACACTTTTCTATTTAATTAAATAACTTCATTTAATTAATTAGGAATGGCTTCTCATTTAATTAAAAAAATTTGTTTAATTAATTAGAAGTAAGTACTCCATTTAATTAAATAATTTCATTTAATTATTTCAAAATTCTTTTCGAAACTAGTCAACTCAAGTCAACCGTGGTTAAATCTGGTCAACTTTTGGTCAAACTTGATCTCTGCATATGTGAATATGAGCAAATGTGAGTATGAATTTTAGCAACAATTCGATGCAAATTCTCATTCAACATTTCAAAATGAAAAGATGAGGGTCTCTTAAGTAGACTTTTCTGGAATTCATCAACAGTTGAGATCAATTTCAATCAGTGGTCAGGATTAAAGGTGAAGTTTAGTCATAAAGGGAGATTTTAAAATTAAAGGGAGTTAACAGATTTAATTTGAGTAAAATAAGTAGTTAATTGATTCAATTTGTGTAGAAAAAGGAGTTAATTGATTTAACTCATTTTTGTTCAATAGTGAACTGGAAATTTCCCTTTTTGAACTGAAGAGAGATTTTGTTGAGATATTTAATTTAATAAAATGAGATATGCTCTCATAATTACTTTTTCTATTTAATTAAATAATCTTTAATTAATTATAGTCGCTTTTCTTATTTAATTAAATAGCTTCATTTAATTAATTATGAATGGCTTCTCATTTAATTAAATAACTTTGTTTAATTAATTAGAAGTAAGTACTCCATTTAATTAAATAATTTCATCTAATTATTTGAATTTTTTTTTGAAACTAGTCAACTTAACTCAACCGTGGTTAAATTTGGTCAACTTTTGGTCAAACTTGGTCTTTGCGTATGTGAATATGAGCAAATGGGAGTATGAATTCCATCAACAATTCGATGCAAATTCTAATTCTATTTAATTAAATAATCTTTAATTAATTAGAGACAATTTTCTTATTTAATTAAATAACTTCATTTAATTAATTAGGAATGGCTTCTTATTTAATTAAATAATTTTGTTTAATTAATTAGAAGTAGGTACTCCATTTAATTAAATAATTTCGTTTAATTATTTCAAAATTCTTTTCGAAACTAGTCAACTCAAGTCAACTGTGGTTAAATCTAGTCAACTTTTGATCAAACTTGATCTGTGCGTATATGAATATGAGCAAATGCGAGTATGAATTCCAACAACAATTCGATGCAAATTCTCATTCAACCTTTCAAAATGAAGAGATGAGGGTCTCTTAAATAGGCTTTCCTGAAATTCATCAACGGTTGAGATCGATTTCAATCAATGGTCAGGATTAAAGGTGAATTTTAGTCATAAAGGGAGATTTCCAAATTAAAAGGAGTTCACAGATTTAATTTTAGTAAAATAAGGAGTTAACTGATTCAATTTGATTAGAAAAAATAGTTAACTGATTTAACTCATTTTTGATCAATAGTGAGTTGGAAATTTCCATCTTTTAACTGAAGAGAGATTTTGTTGAGATATTTAATTTAATAAAATGCGATATGCTTTCATAATTACTTTTTCTATTTTATTAAGTAATCTTTAATTAATTAGAGACACTTTTCTTATTTAATTAAATGAATTCATTTGATTAATTAGGAATGTCTTCTCATTTAATTAAATAACTTTTTTTAATTAATTAGAAGTAAGTACTCCACTTAATTAAATAATTTCATTTAGTTATTTCAAAATTATTTTCAAACCTAGTCAACTCAAGTGCATTGTGGTTAAATCTGATCAACTTTTGGTCAAACTTGATCTCTGCGTATGTGAATATGAGAAAATGTGAGTATCAATTCCAGCAACTATTCGATGCAAATTCTCATTTAATCTTTCAAAATGAAGAGATGAGGGTCTCTTAAATAGACTTCCCTGGAATTCATCAACGATTGAGATCGAATTCAATCAATGGTCAGTATTAAAGGTGAAGTTCAGTCATCACGGAAGATTTCCAAATTAAAGGGAGTTAAAAGATTTAATTTGAGTAAAATAAGGAGTTAACTGGTTCAATTTGAGTAGAAAAAGGAGTTAACTGATTTACCTCATTTTTTATCAATAGTGAATTGAAAATTTCCCTTTTTGAACTGAAGAGAGATTTTGTTAAGATATTTAATTTAATAAAATGAGACATGCTCTTATAATTACTTTTTCTATTTAATTAAGTAATCTTTTATTAATTAGGGACACTTTTCTATTTAATTAAATAACTTCATTTAATTAATTAGGAATGGCTTCTCATTTAATTAAATAACTTTTTTTAATTAATTAGAAGTAAGTACTCCATTTAATTAAACAATTTCGTTTAATTATTTATAAATTTTTTTCGAAACTAGTCAACTCAAGTCAACCGTTGTTAAATTTGGTCAACTTTTGGTCAAACTTTATCTCTACGTATGTCAATATGAGCAAATGTGAGTATGAATTCCAGCAACAATTCGATGCAAATTATCATTCAATCTTTCAAAATGAAGAGATGAGGGTCTCTTAAATAGACTTTTCTAGAATTTATCAATGGTTGAGATCAATTTCAATCAACGGTCAGGATTAAAGGTGAAGTTGAGTCATAAAGAGAAATTTCCAAACTAAAGGTAGTTAATAGATTTAATTTGAGTAAAATAAGGAGTTAATTGATTCAATTTGAGTAGAAAAAGGGGTTAACTGATTTAGCTCATTTTTTACCAATAGTGAACTAAAAATTTCCCTTTTTGAACCGAAGAGAGATTTTGTTGAGATATTTGATTTAATAAAATGAGATATACTCTCATAATTACTTTTTCTATTTAATTAAATAATCTTTAATTAATTAGAGGCACTTTTCTTATTTAATTAAATAACTTCATTTAATTAATTAGGAATGGCTTCTCATTTAGTTAAATAACTTTGTTTAATTAATAAAAAGTAAGTACTCTATTTAATTAAATAATTTCATTTAATTATTTCAATTTTTTTTTCAAAACTAGTCCACTCAAGTGAACCGTGGTTAAATCTGGTCAACTTTTGGTCAAACATGATCTTTGCATATGTGAATATGAGCAAATGTGAGTATGAATTCCAACAATAATTCGATGCAAATTCTCATTCAACCTTTCAAAATGAAGAGATGAGGGTCTCTTAAATAGACTTTCTTGGAATTCATCAATGGTTGAGACCGATTTTAATCAGCGGTCAGGATTAAAGGTGAAGTTCAGTCGTAAAGGGAGATTTTCAAATTAAACAAAGTTAACAGATTTAATTTGAGTAAAATAAGGAGTTAACTAATTCAATTTGAGTAGATAAAGGAGTTAATTAATTTAACTCATTTTTTATCAATAGTTAACTGAAAATTTCCCTTTTTGAACTGAGGACAGATTTTGTTGAGATATTTAATTTAATAAAATGAGATATGCTCTTATAATTACTTTTTTGATTTATTAAATAATCCTTAATTAATTAGAGACACTTTTCTTATTTAATTAAATAACTTCATTTAATTAATTAGGAATGGCTTCTCATTTAATTAAATAACTTTGTTTAATTAATTAAAAGTAAGTACTCCATTTAATTAAATAATTTCATTTAATTATTTCAAATTTTTTTTCGAAACTAGTCAACTCAAGTCAACCGTGGTTAAATTTGGTCAACTTTTGGTCAAACTTGATATGTGCGTATGTGAATATGAGAAAATGTGAGTATGAATTCCAGCAACAATTCGATGCAAATTCTCATTCAACCTCTGAAAATGAAGAGATGAGAGATTCTTAAATAGACTTTTTTGGAATTCGTCAACGGTTGATATCGATTTCAATCAACGGTCAGGATTAGAGTTGAAGTTAAGTCATCAAGGGAGCTTTTCAAATTAAAGGTAGTTAATAGATTTAATTTGAGTAAAGTAAGGAGTTAACTAATTCAATTTGAGTAGAAATAGGAGTTAACTGATTTAAATCATTTTTTATCAATAGTGATTTGAAAATTTCCTTTTTTGAGTTAAAGAGAGATTTTGTTGAGATATTTAATTTAATAAAATGAGATATGCTCTCATAATTACTTTTTCTATTTAATTAAATAATCTTTAATTAATTAGAGACACTTTTCTTATTTAATTAAATAACTTCATTTAATTAATTAGGAATGGCTTCTCATTTAATTAAATAACTTTGTTTAATTAATTGGAAGTAAGTACTCCATTTAATTAAACAATTTCGTTTAATTATTTCAAAATTCTTTTCGAAACTAGGCAACTCAAGTCAACCGCGGTTAAATCTTGTCAACTTTTGGTCAAACTTGATCTTTGCGTATGTGAATATGAGAAAATGTGAGTATGAAAGCTAGCAAAAATTCAATGCAAATTCTCATTCAACCTTTCAAAATGAAGAGATGAGCATCTCTTAAATAGGCTTTCCTGAAATTCATCAACGGATTAAATTGATTTCAATCAAGGGTCAGAATTAAAGGTGAAGTTTAGTCATAAAGGGAGATTTCCAAATTAAAGGGAGTTAACTAATTTAATTTGAGTAAAATAAGGAGTTAACTAATTCAATTTGAGTAGAAATAGGAGTTAACTGATTTAAATAATTTTTGATCAATAGTGATTTGGAAATTTCCTTTTTTGAGTTAAAGAGAGATTTTTTTGAGATATTTACTTTAATAAAATGAGATATGGTCTCATAATTACTTTTTCTATTTAATTAAATAATCTTTAATTAATTAGAGGCACTTTTCTTATTTAATTAAATAACTTCATTTAATTAATTAGGAATGGCTTCTCATTTAATTAAATAACTTTGTTTAATTAATTAGAAGTAAGTATTCCATTTAATTAAATAATTTCATTTAATTATTTCAAAATTCTTTTCAAAACTAGTCAACTCAAGTCAACTGTGGTTAAATCTGGTCAACTTTTGATCAAACTTGATCTCTACATATGTGAATATGAGAAAATGTGAGTATGAATTCTAGCAGCAATTTGATGCAAATTCTCATTCAACCTTTAAAAATGAAGAGATGAGGGTCTCTTAAATAGACTTTTCTGAAATTCATCAATGATTGAGATCGATTTCAATCAGCGGTCAAGATTAAAGGTGAAGTTCAGTCATAAAGGAAGATTTCTAAATTAAAAGGAGCTAACTAATTTAATTTGAGTAAAATGAGGAGTTAATTGATTCAATTTGAGTAGAAAAAGGAGTTAACTCATTTAACTCATTTTTTATCAATAGTGAACTAGAATTTTCGCTTTTTGAACTGAAGAAAGATTTTGTTGAGATATTTAATTTAATAAAATGAGATATGATCTCATAATTACTTTTTCTATTTAATTAAATAATCTTTAATTAATTAGACGCACTTTTCTTATTTAATTAAACAACTTCATTTAATTAATTAGGAATGACTTCTCATTTAGTTAAATAACTTTGTTTAACTAATTAGAAGTAAGTATTCCATTTAATTAAATAATTTCATTTAATTATTTCAAAATTCTATTCGAAACTAGTCAACTCAAGACAACCGTGGTTAAATCTGGTCAACTTTTGGTCAAACTTGATCTTTGCGTATGTGAATATGAGCAAATGTGGGTATGAATTTTAGCAAAATTTCGATGCAAATTCTCATTGAACCTTTCAAAATGAAGAGATGAGGGTCTCTTAAATAGATTTTCCTAGAATTTATCAATGGTTGAGATCGATTTCAATTAGCGTTGAGGATTAAAGCTGAAGTTCCATCATAAAGGGAGATTTCTGAATTAAAGGGAGTTAACAGATTTAATTTGAGTAAAATAAGGAGTTAACTGATTCAATTTGAGTAGAAAAAGGAGTTAACTGATTTAACTCATTTTTGATCAATAGTGAACTGGAAATTTTCCTTTTTGAACTGAAGAGAGATTTGGTTGAGATATTTAATTTAATAAAATGAGATATGCCCTCATAATTACTTTTTCTATTTAATTATATAATCTTTAATTAATTAGAGACACTTTTCTTATTTAATTAAATAACTTCATTTAATTAATTATGAATGGCTTCTCATTTAATTAAATAACTTTTTTTAGTTAATTAGAAGTAAGTACTCCATTTAATTAAATAATTTTGTTTAATTATTTTTAAAAATTTATCAAAACTAGTCAAGTCAAGTCAACCGTGGTTAAATCTGGTCAACTTTTGGTCAAACTTTATCTTTGCGTATGTGAATATGAGCAAATGTGAGTATCAATTCCAGCAAAAATTTGATGCAAATTCTCATTCAATCTTTCAAAATGAAGAGATGAGGGTCTCTTAAATAGTCTTTTTTGGAATTCATCAATGGTTGAGATCGATTTCAATTAGCAGTCAGGATTAAAGGTGAAGTTCAGTCATAAAAGGAGATTTCCAAATTAAAAGGAGTTAACAGATTTACTTTGAGTAAAATAAGGAGTTAACTGATTCAATTTGAGTAGAAAAAGGAGTTAACTGATTTAACTCATTTTTGATCAATAGTGAACTGGAAATTTCCCTTTTTGAACTGAAGAGAGATTTTGCTAAGATATTTAATTTAATAAAATGAGATATGCTCTCATAATTACTTTTTCTATTTAATTAAGTAATCTTTAATTAATTAGAGAAACTTTTCTTATTTAATTAAATAACTTCATTGAATTAATTTGGAATGGCTTCTCATTTAATTAAATAACTTTGTTTAATTAATTAGAAGTAAGTACTCTATTTAATTAAATAATTTTGTTTAATGATTTTAATTTTTTTTTCGTAAGTAGTCAACTCAAGTCAATCTTAGTTAAATCTAGTCAACCTTTGGTCAAACTTGATCTTTGCATATGTGAATATGAGCAAATGTGAGTATGAATTCTAGCAACAATTTGATGCAAATTTTCATTCAACCTTTCAAAATGAAAAGATCAGGGTCTCTTAAATAGACTTTCTTGGAATTCATCAAAGGTTGAGATCAATTTCAATCAGCGGTCAGGATTAAAGGTGAACTCCAGTCATAAAGGGAGATTTTCAAATTAAAGAGAGTTAATAGATTTAATTTGAGTAAAATAAGGAGTTAACTAATTCAATTTGAGTAGAAAAATGAGTTAACTGATTTAACTCATATTTGATCAATAATGAACTAGAAATTTTTCTTTTTGAACTGAAGAGAGATTTTGTTGAGATATTTTATTTAATAAAATGAGATATGTCTCATAATTACATTTTGAATTTAATTAAGTAATCTTTAATTAATTAGAGACACTTTTCTTATTTAATTAAATAACTTTATTTAATTAATTAGGAATGGCTTCTCATTTAATTAAATAACTTTGTTTAATTAATTAAAAGTAAGTACTCCATTTAATTAAATAAATTTGTTTAATTATTTCAAAATTCTTTTTGAGACTAGTTAACCCAAGTCAGCCGTTGTTAAATCTGGTCAACTTTTGGTCAAACTTGATCTCTGCGTATGTGAATATGAGAAAATGGGAGTATGAATTCCATCAACAATTTGACGCAAATTCTAATTCAACCTTTCAAAATGAAGAGATGAGGGTCTCTTAAATAGACTCTCCTAGAATTCATCAATGGTTGAGATCGATTTCAATCAACAGTCAGGATTAAAGGTGAAGTTCAATCATAAAGGGAGATTTTCAAATTAAAGGGAGTTAACAGATTTAATTTTAGTAAAATAAGGAGTTAACTGATTCAATTTGAGTAGAAAAAGGAGTTAACTGATTTAACTCATTTTTGATCAATAGTGAACTGAATATTCCCCTTTTTGAACTGAAAACAAATTTTTTTGAGATATTGAATTTAATAAAATGAGATATGCTCTCATAATTACTTTTTCTATTTAATTAAATAATCTTTAATTAATTAGAGACACTTTTCTTATTTAATTAAATAATTTCATTTAATTAATTAGGAATGGCTTCACATTTAATTAAATAACTTATTTTAATTAAATAGAAGTAAGTACTCCATTTAATTAAATAATTTCATTTAATTATTTCAAAAAAAAATTCGAGACTAGTCAACTCAAGTCAACCGTATTTAAATCTGGTCAAC
This sequence comes from Cupressus sempervirens, assembly GCA_028749045.1. Lineage (NCBI taxonomy): Eukaryota > Viridiplantae > Streptophyta > Pinopsida > Cupressales > Cupressaceae > Cupressus > Cupressus sempervirens. The sequence goes on from CM053783.1 coordinate 117,719,826, forward strand.
TTTTGGTCAAACTTGATCTCTGTGTATGTGAATATGAGAAAATTTGAGTATGAATTCTAGCAACAATTCGATACAAATTCTCATTCAACCTTTCAAAATGAAGAGATGAGGGTCTCTTAAGTAGACTTTTCTGGAATTCATCAACAATTGAGATCGATTTCAATCAGTGGTCAGGATTAAAGGTGAAGTTTAGTCATAAAGGGAGATTTTGAAATTAAAGGGAGTTAACAGATTTAATTTGAGTAAAATAAGGAGTTAACTGATTCAATTTGTGTAGAAAAAGGAGTTAATTGATTTAACTCATTTTTGTTCAATAGTGAACTAGAAATTTCCCTTTTTGAACTGAAGAGAGATTTTGTTTAGATATTTAATTTAATAAAATGAGATATGCTCTCATAATTACTTTTTCTATTTAATTAAATAATCTTTAATTAATTATAGTCGCTTTTTTTATTTATTTAAATAACTTCATTTAACTAATTACGAATGGCTTCTCATTTAATTAAATAACTTTATTTAATTAATTAGAAGTAAGTACTACTCCATTTAATTAAATAATTTCATCTAATTATTTCAAATTTTTTTTTGAAACTAGTCAACTCAACTCAACCGTGGTTAAATCTGGTGAACTTTTGGTCAAACTTGATCTCTGTGTATGTGAATATGAGCAAATGGGAGTATGAATTCCATCAACAATTCAATGCAAATTCTAATTCAACCTTTCAAAATGAATAGATGAGGGTCTCTTAAATAGACTTTCCTGGAATTCATCAATGGTTGAGATCAATTTCAATCAACGGTCAGGATTAAAGGTGAAGTTCAGTCATAAAGGGAGATTTTCAAATTACAGGGAGTTAACAGATTTAATTTTAGTAAAATAAGGAGTTAACTGATTCAATTTGAGTAGAAAAAGAAGTTAACTGGTTTAACTCATTTTTGATCAATAGTGAACTGAAAATTTCCCTTTTTGAACTGAAGAGAGTTTTTGCTGAGATATTGAATTTAATAAAATGAGATATGCTCTCATAATTACTTTTTCTATTTAATTAAATAATCTTTAATTAATTAGAGACACTTTTCTTATTTAATTAAATAACTTCATTTAATTAATTAAGAATGGCTTCACATTTAATTAAATAACTTTGTTTAATTAATTAGAAGTAAGTACTCCATTTAATTAAATAATTTCGTTTAATTATTTCAAAATTCTTTTCAAAACTAGTCAACTCAAGTCATCTGTGGTTAAATCTTGTCAACTTTTGGTCAAACTTGATCTCTGCGTATGTGAATATGAGCAAATGTGAGTATGAATTCTAGCAAAAATTTGATGCAAATTCTCATTCAACTTTTGAAAATGAAGAGATGAGGGTCTCTTAAATAGACTTTCCTAGAATTCATCAACGGTTGAGATCAATTTCAATCAGCGGTCAGGATTAAAGGTGAAGTTCAGTCATAAAGGGAGATTTTCAAATTAAAGGGAGTTAACAGATTTAATTTGAGTAAAATAAGGAGTTAACTGATTCAATTTGTGTAGAAAAAGGAGTTAATTGATTTAACTCATTTTTGTTCAATAATGAACTGAAAATTTCCCTTTTTGAACTGAAGAGAGATTTTGTTGAGATATTTAATTTAATAAAATGAGATATGCTCTTATAATTACTTTTTCTATTTAATTAAATAATCTTTAATTAATTATAGATGCTTTTCTTATTTAATTAAATAACTTCATTTAATTAATTACGAATGGCTTCTCATTTAATTAAATAACCTTTTTTAATTAATTAGAATTAAGTACTCTATTTAATTAAATGATTTCGTCTAATTATTTCAAATTTTTTTTTGAAACTAGTCAATTCAACTCAACCGTGGTTAAATCTGGTCAACTTTTGGTCAAACTTGATCTTTTTGTATGTGAATATGAGCAAATGTGAGTATGAATTTCAGCAATAATTCAATTCAAATCCTCATTCAACCTTTCAAAATGAAGAGATGAGGGTCTCTTAAATAGACTTTCTTGGAATTCATCAACGGTTGAGATCGATTTCAATCAACGGTCAGGATTAAAGGTGAAGTTTAGTCATAAAGGGAGATTTCCAAATTAAAGGGAGTTAACAGATTTAATTTGAGTAAAATAAAGAGTTAACTTATTCAATTTGAGTAGAAAAAGGAGTTAACTGATTTAACTCATTTTTGATCAATAGTGAATTGAAAATTTCCTTTTTTGAACTAAAGAGAGATTTTGTTGAGATATTTAATTTAATAAAATGAGATATGTCTCATAATTACTTTTTCTATTTAATTAAGTAATCTTTAACTAATTAGAGACACTTTTCTTATTTAATTAAATAACTTCATTTAATTAATCACGAATGGTTTCTTATTTAATTAAATAACTTTATTTAATTAAATAACTTTATTTAATTAATTAGAAGTAAGTACTCCATTTAATTAAATAATTTTGTTTAATTATTTCAAATTTCTTTTCGAAACTAGTCAACTCAAGTAACCCGTGGTTAAATCTGGTCAACTTTTGGCAAAACTTGATCTCTGCTTATGTGAATATGAGCAAATGTGAGTATGAATTCCAGCAATAATTTGATGCAAATTCTCATTAAACCTTTCAAAATGAAGAGATGAGGATCTCTTAAATAGACTTTTCTAAAATTCATCAACGGTTGAGATCGATTTGAATCAATGGTCAGGATTAACGCTGAAGTTCAGTCATAAAGGGAGATTTTCAAATTAAAGGGAGTTAACATATTTAATTTGAGTAAAATAACGAGTTAACTGATTCAATTTGAGTAGAAAAAGGAGTTAACTGATTTAGCTCATTTTTGATCAATAGTGAATTGGAGATTTCCCTTTTTGAACTCAAGAGAGATTTTGTTGAGATATTTAATTTAATAAAATGAGATATGATCTCATAATTACTTTTTCTATTTAATTAAATAATCTATAATTAATTAGAGACACTTTTCTTATTTAATTAAGTAACTTCATTTAATTAATTAGGAATGGCTTCTCATTTAGTTAAATAACTTTGTTTAATTAATTAGAAGTAAGTACTCTATTTAATTAAATAATTTCATTTAATTATTTTAAAATTATTTTTGAAAGTAGTCCACTCAAGTCAACCATGGTTAAATCTGATCAACTTTTGGTCAAACTTGATCTTTGCGTATGTGAATATGTGCAAATGTGAGTATGAATTTCAGCAATAATTCGATGCAAATTCTCATTCAACCTTTCAAAATGAAGAGATGAGGATCTCTTAAATAGACTTTCCTAGAATTCATCAACAGTTGAGATCGATTTCATTCAGTGGTCAGGATTAAAGGTGAAGTTCAGTCATAAAAGGAGATTTTCAAATTAAACGGAGTTAACAGATTTAATTTGAGTAAAATAAGAAGTTAACTGATTCAATTTGAGTAGAAAAATGAGTTAATTGATTTAACTCATTTTTGATCAATAGTGAACTGGAAATTTTTCTTTTTGAACTGAAGAGAGATTTTTTTGATATATTTAATTTAATAAAATGAGATATGCTCTCATAATTTCTTTTTCTATTTAATTAAATAATCTTTAATTAATTAGAGACACTTTTCTTATTTAATTAAATAACTTCATTTAATTAATTACGAATGGCTTCTCATTTAATTAAATAACTTTGTTTAATTAATTAGAAGTAAGTACTCCATTTATTTAAATAATTTCTTGATTAGATTAATTATATATATTCAAGTGTTTTTGACACTCAGGTCAAAGGGGGAAATTGTTGATCTCAAATTGGTTTTGATAGTTGAGTGTCAACAAACTTAAGACATTTACTTAGTTCATGGAAAACTAGTAATACATGCTGAGTACAACATGCAAATATTAGACCATGCTGAGTTTCAATGAGTGTTGATCCACTCATGTGTTGAGTCACTCAAGTGTCGAGCAGATAGACCATGCTGAGTGATTGAAGTGTTCAGTGAATAGTAGATGCCAAGCAGTTCAGGTGTCGAGTAAGAAGCAAAATTACAATATATGTCGAGCATCAATTACTACATATGTCGAGTAACATAGATTGGACATATTTTTTTGTTATAGCACAAACAACTATGTAAACCATTTTTTAGCTGATCTAAGGATATATTTTGATCTTTTAGAGATAAGGATGAATCTACATGTAGATTCCCTATGCAATTACATGTAGCTAATTAGAAAATGGGAAGAATTAAATGAAAAAATGGATGAATCTTAGCCATAGTTTCATACCTAACCCTAAGCCACCTCATTCTTCTTAAAGAGGAGGAAGCTCTAAATTTTTAAAAGAGAGTTGAGAGCATTGTAAAGGGGTGAATGATTGAATTGGAGGAGCGAACAAGATAGTTTGCAAAGCATTCAAGGTGACTTAGCAATAAGAGTGAATTGGAGAATTAGGCAAGCAAGTGCCAACCACAAGATCTATGCTAAGACATTTTGACAAGTGATTTTAGTTAAATCTCCTAGGTGGAGTAGTCCTCACAAGCTTTACTAAATCCTTTAACAAGGTGGCATTCCAAGCGAATGACCTAAAGTCCTTTAATAAGGCACACTTCTAATAGGGTGTTGAAATGCTTTAACAAGGTGGGACTTAATAGTCTTTGTAAGTCTTTAATAGGGTAGGCCTTTCATAGGGTAGATCATGATTCATGGTCAAAATATTGTAGCCTTAATTGGCTACACTTTATTGTTGTAGTAGTGAAGATTTGTGGGTGTCATCCCCACCTTAGTTTACCTTATGATATGACATTTTGCATGCATCTTGCACTCTCTCATTCAGCTGATGATGGAGAGTGGTCTGAAATGATGATGCTAAAAGACACACCTCTTCATTTTAGAAGAGGATGAATTTGGAGAATTTGCATCGAACCGTTGCTGAAATTCATACTCACATTTGTTTATATTTTTACATACATTTAATAAATACGCCTATCTTGATTAATTAAATTTAATTATTTAATTAAATGAAAAAGATATTTCTAATTAATTAAATGAAATTATTTAATTAAATAGAGTAATTACTTTTAATTAATTAAACAAAGTTATTTAATTAAATAAGAAGCCATTCCTAATCAATTAAATGAAGTTATTTAATTAAGTAAGAAAAGTGTCTCTGATTAATTAAAAGATTATTTAATTAAATAGAAAAAGTAATTATGAGATCATATCTCATTTTATTAAATTAAATATTTCAACAAAATCTCTCTCTAGTTCAAAAAGGGAAATTTCTAGTTCACTATTGATCAAAAATGAGTTAAATCAGTTAACTCTTTTTTCTACTCAAATTAAATCAGTTAACTTTTTATTTTACTCAAATTAAATCTGTTAACTCCCTTTAATTTGACAATCTCCATTTATGACTGAACTTCAACTTTAATCTTGACTGTTGATTGAATTTGATCTCAACCATTGATGAATTCCAGGAAAGTCTATTTAAGAGACCCTCATCTCTTCATTTTAGGAGAGGATGAATTTGAAGAATTTGCATCGAATCGCTGCTAGAATTCATACTCATTTTCGCTCATATTTTTACATACATTTAATAAATATGCCTATCTTGATTAATTAAATGTAATTATTTAATTAAATGAGAAAGGTATTTTTAATTAATTAAAGAAAATTATTTAATTAAATGGAGTACTTACTTCTAATTAATTAAACAAAGTTATTTAATTAAATAGGAAGCTATTCCTAATTAATTAAATGAAATTATTTAATTAAATAAAAGAAGTGTTTCTAATTAATTAAAAGATTATTTAATTAAATAGAAAAAGTAATTATGAGAGCATATCTCATTTTATTAAATTAAATATATCAACAAAATCTCTCTTCAGTTCAAAAAGGGAAATTTCCAGTTCAATATTAATAAAAAATGAGTTAAATCAGTTTACTTCTTTTTCTACTCAAATTAAATCAGTTAACTCCTTATTTTACTCAAATTAAATCTGTTAACTCCCTTTAATTTGGGAATCTCCCTTTATGACTGAACTTCAAGTTTAATCTTGAATGTTGATTGAATTTGATCTCAATCGTTGATGGATTCCAGGAAAGTCTATTTAAGAGACCCTCATCTCTTCATTTTAGGAGAGGATGAATTTGGAGAATTTGCATCGAATCGTTGCTGAAATTCATACTCACATTTGTTCATATTTTTACATACATTTAATAATTACGCCTATCTTGATTAATTAAATGTAATTATTTAATTAAATGAAAAAGGTATATCTAATTATTTAAATGAAATTATTTAATTAAATAGAGTACTTACTTCTAATTAATTAAACAAAGTTATTTAATTAAATAAGAAGCCATTCCTAATCAATTAAATGAAGTTATTTAATTAAGTAGGAAAAGTGTCTCTAATTAATTAAAAGATTATTTAATTAAATAGAAAAAGTAATTATGAGAGCATATCTCATTTTATTAAATTAAATATCTCAACAAAATCTCTCTTCAGTTCAAAAAGGGAAATTTCCAGTTCACTATTGATCAAAAATGAGTTAAATCAGTTAACTCTTTTTTTTACTCAAATTAAATCAGTTAACTCCTTATTTTACTCAAATTAAATCTGTTAACTCCCTTTAATTTGAGAATCTCCTTTTATGACTAAACTTCAACTTTAATCCTAACTGTTGATTGAATTTGATCTCAACTATCGATGAATTTCAGGAAAGTCTATTTAAGAGACCCTCATCTCTTCATTTTAGGAGAGGATGAATTTGGAGAGTTTGCATCGAATCGCTGCTGGAATTCATACTCATTTTCACTCATATTTTTACATACATTTAATAAATAAGCCTATCTTGATTAATTAAATGTAATTATTTAATTAAATGAGAAAGACATTTCTAATTAATTAAATGAAATTATTTAATTAAATAGAAAAAGTAATTATGTGAGCATATTTCATTTTATTAAATTAAATATCTCAAAAAAATCTCTCTTCAATTCAAAAAAGGAAATTTTCAGTTCACTATTGATAAAAAATGAGTTAAATGAGTTAACTCATTTTTCTACTCAAATTAAATCAATTAACTCCTTATTTTACTCAAATTAAATCTGTTAACTCCCTTTAATTTGGGAATCTCCCTTTATGACTGAATTTCAACTTTAATCCTGACCGTTGATTTAATTTGATCTCAACCGTTGATGGATTTCAAGAAAGTCTATTTAAGAGACCCTCATCTCTTCATTTTATTAGAAGATGAATTTGAAAAATTTGCATCAAATCGCTGCTGAAATTCATACTCACATTCGCACGTATTTTTACATACATTTAATAAATACGCCTATCTTGATTAATTAAATGTACTTATTTAATTAAATGGGAAAAATATTTCTAATTAATTAAATGAAATTATTTAATTAAATAGAGTACTTACTTCTAATTAATGAAATATCTCAAAAAAATCTCTCTTTAGTGGAAAAAAGAAAATTTCCAGTTCACAATTGATCAAAAATGAGTTAAATTAGTTAACTCCTTTTTCTACTGAAATTAAATCAATTAACTCCTTATTTTACTCAAATTAAATCTGTTAACTCCTTTTAATTTGCGAGTCTCTCTTTATGACTGAACTTCAACTTTAATCCTGACCGTTGATTGAATTTGATCTCAACTGTTGATGGATTCTAGGAAAGTCTATTTAAGAGACCCTCATCTCTTCATTTTAGGAGTTGATGAATTTGGAGAATTTGCATCGAATCGCTGCTGGAATTCATACTCACATTCGCTCATATTTTTACATACATTTAATAAATATGCCTATCTTGATTAATTAAATGTAATTATTTAATTAAATGATAAAGGTATTTCTAACTAATTATAAGAAATTATTTAATTAAATGGAGTACTTACTTTTAATTAGTTAAACAAAGTTATTTAAATAAATAGGAAGCCATTCCTAATTAATTATATGAGGTTATTTAATTAAATAAGAAAAGTGTCTCTAATTAATTAAAAGATTATTTAATTAAATAGAAAAAGTAATTATGAGAGCATATCTCATTTTATTAAATTAAATATCTCAACAAAATCTCTCTTTAGTTCAAAAAGGGAAATTTCCAGTTCACTATTGATCAAAAATGAGTTAAATGAGTTAACTCCTTTTTCTACTCAAATTAAATCAGTTAACTCCTTATTTTACTCAAATTAAATCTATTAACTCCCTTTAATTTGAGAATCTTCATTTATGACTGAACTTCAACTTTAATCTTGACCGTTGATTGAATTTGATCTCAACCGTTGATGGATTCCAGGAAAGTCTATTTAAGAGACCCTCATCTCTTCATTTTAGGAGAGGATGAATTTGGAGAATTTGCATCGAATTGCTACTGGAATTCATACCGACATTTGCTCATATTTTTACATACATTTAATAAATACGCCTATTTTGATTAATTAAATAAAAAAAGTATTTCTAATTAATTAAACGAAATTATTTAATTAAATGCAGTACTTATAATTAATTAAAGAAAGTTATTTAATTAAATAGACAACCATTCCTAATTAATTAAATGAAGTTATTTAATTAAATATGAAAAGTGTCTCTAATTAATTAAAAGATTATTTAATTAAATAGAAAAAGTAATTATGAGAGCATATCTCATTTTATTAGATTAAATATCTCAACAAAATCTTTCTTCTATTCAAAAAGGGAAATTTTCAATTCGCTATTGATAAAAAATGAGTTAAATCTGTTAACTCCATTTAATTTGGGAATCTCCCTTTATGACTGAACTTCAACTTTAATCCTAATCATTGATTGAATTTGATCTCAACCGTTGATGGATTTCAAGAAAATCTATTTAAGAGACCCTCATCTCTTCATTTTAGGAGAGGATGAATTTGGAGAATTTGCATCGAATTGCTGCTGGAATTGATACCGACATTTGCTCATATTTTTACATACATTTCATAAATATGCCTATCTTGATTAATTAAATAAGAAAGGTATTTCTAATTAATTAAATGAAATTATTTAATTAAATGGAGTACTTACTTATAATTAATTAAAGAAAGTTATCTAATTAAATAAGAAGCCATTCCTAATCCATTGAATGAAGTTATTTAATTAAGAAAAGTGTCTCTAATTAATTAAAAGATTATTTAATTAAATAGAAAAAGTAATTATGAGAGCATATCTCATTTTATTAAATTAAATATCTCAACAAAATCTCTCTTCAGTTCAAAAAGAAAAATTTCCAATTCACTATTGATAAAAAATGAGTTAAATGAGTTAACTCCTTTTTCTACTCAAATTAAATTAGTTAACTCCTTGTTTTACTCAAATTAAATCTGTTAACTCCCTTTAATTTGAGAATCTCCTTTTATGACTGAACTTCAACTTTAATCCTAACCGTTGATTGAATTTGATCTCAACCGTTGATGAATTTCAGGAATGTCTATTTAAGAGACCCTCATCTCTTCATTTTAGGAGAGGATGAATTTGGAGAATTTGCATCGAATTGCTGCTGGAATTCATACTCATTTTCACTCATATTTTTACATACATTTAATAAATACGCCTATCTTGATTAATTAAATGTAATTATTTAATTAAATGAGAAAGGTATTTCTAATTAATTAAATGAAATTATTTAATTAAATGGAGTACTTACTTCTAATTAATTAAACAAAGTTATTTAATTAAATACGAAGCCATTCCTAATTAATTAAATGAAGTTATTTAATTAAATAAGAATATTGTCTCTAATTAATTAAAAGATTATTTAATTAAATAGAAAAAGTAATTATGTGAGCATATCTCATTTTATTAAATTAAATATTTCAAGAAATTCTCTCTTCAGTTCAAAAAGGGAAATTTCCAGTTCACTATTGATCAAAAATGAGTTAAATCAGTTAACTCATTTTTCTACTCAAATTAAATCAGTTAACTCCTTATTTTACTCAAATTAAATTTGTTAACTCCCTTTAATTTGAGAATCTCCCTTTATGACTGAACTTCAAATTTAATCCTGACCGTTGATTGAATTTGATCTCAACCGTTGATAGATTCCAAGAAAGTCTTTTTAAGAGACTCTCATATCTTCATTTTATTAGAGGATGAATTTGAAGAATTTGCATCGAATCGCTGCTGGAATTCATACTCACATTTTGTCATGCCCAAAAACACCAACAAGTTATTTTTTAAAATTTAGAGGTGATAATAGGATTAAATGTGATAAACAAGTATTCAAGTAAATTCACTTAACTTCCTCACGCACATGTATAATTATAAAATTTAAACACAACTCAAAAGAAAATTTCTTTAACATAATTATCATTTGAACATATAAAGAACTTGAAAATTTGCTCAATTAAACCATCATCAAATAATCTTATTCCTGATATGCATCCATCTAATTTGAAATTATGATTAAATCACAAGATAAACTATTTTACTCAAACACCAATTTTATTGGCAAACTTGATTCAAAGGCTTAGCCGGGAAATAATAAGGAAGAAAACCCGACTTTGTTGCCAATCCAACAAGTTTGAAATACCAATTTACATAGGATATCAATCCCAAATTTCAACAATATAATTGATTTTTCTTCATGACCCTCATCAAGGGATTCATAACACTTTCTACAACACATTTCTAAAATCATGGAAGTAACAGAATCTGATCAGGTGACCACAAGCATGACCAAGAACAAATCAAGCATGCATTTTCAGACAAGGTTATCACTATATGATTCACAATGAATCAACATTAGGGAAAGGTGGATTCTTCCAATCAGAAGAAGTCAAGCACAACACCAAACAGATGCCCAATCGAGGCTGTAAACAAAGAACTTTTGTTCTTCCATTTCAACATACCATAATCATACAAGATTTATGCTAACAGGTAGGGGCCCATAACACCCTACCCTTTCTCCCTCTTCTCATCCTGAGAAGAGACTCTACACTAGTTGGAGTCTGACTAAACATACCTTTCTCAAAATTGGTCACTTCTGCCCTCTCCAAGGGTGAGTAATACCAAAACACCCATGCAAGAAAAATCTCAAAATTGCAAATATAAACATGAAAGGAAATCATAAAAAAAACATGGTTTTCAAAGCTACCCAACATACCCACAAACATACAAAATATTGAAACAACAACAAGGTAGGATAAGCATGAAACAAGAATAAAATCTGAACAAGGGAGATGAGAATTCCAACCTTCACAAAGAGATAATGACAATGAACAAGTTTGAGTAGAGCTTCCCTTTCCTTGCTTCAATCTTCAAGAACTCCTCTCTAAATGTAGAGATTGGGTAACAACCTCCACTAGTCCAAGAAAAGCCTCTAAATAAGCCTCAAACTCAACCACCCAAAAGGAACATCAACTTCTCCCACCAACTAATAATTCTAGAAACTCCTAACTCAAACCACACTATGGTTAAACCCTAAATGGAGGAGAGTAAGGCAACTCAAGCTAACCACTTGCAAGTTTCGCACAAAGGTAAAATGAGACTTTTTGAGTGATCTCAAAAGTAAACAAAAGGGACTTAGGGGTTGGAAAAGACCCCCAACCCATACCCATACCCCTTGGGTATAATTATTTCATGTTTTAAAGCCTTAGGGGTAGGTTTAGAGCCAAACGAAGCTAGCAATTAATTAGGACCAACTAACAACTCTAAAATGCAGATTAAGCACTAATCTGAATTAAGGGTGACTAAACTCGATTAAGAACCCAATTAACAAACTGACACTAACTTAAACTAACTTAGGTCTAGAGGTTACACAACTAACCCTAACTAGCACGCTAAAGGGCACAAACAATTCATGAGTGTCAAACGACATTAAAAGAATATAGTTATGAACATTAACAGTCATTGAACACAGAAAGATACATCCATACATCTCACAATACAATACTTGAATGACGAACAACAATGTTTCCAAAATTAACACATAGAGATCAGTTTTGTTCCTCTGTCAGTTTCCTCAGCTAAAAATATCTACACACTCATTGCACACATCAGTAGTCCCAAAAATCACATATAAATATATACGTATCAGAAATCCATATAAATAGAAACATACATCAATAAGGTTTTCTCGCATCATATTTATATCCTTAGTCATTTAAAATATCTTAAACCAAAAATGTTAATCCTACCTTTTACTTAATTCATCAACATACATATACATAAAACATTTAATGACGAACTCAAATATTTGAAAATAACATCACACAACATGAAATAATATAATATGTTCTAAGCATTAGATAATGTCTCAAATATCGAGTCGTGAGTATCAAAATAATAGTAATGTATCACTATGCTATGATGGATCGGTGCAAACTCAGAACATAATGCTTCAATTACTTAACTATTTAATTTATTTCTACTCACATTTAATCATCAGTAATTACATCATCAATATGACATATAACTTATTTATTAATTCAAATTAAATACAAAAATAATCATTGTTACGCATGCATATACTTAAACATCATAACATCACCAATAGCGAATATTGAACTATCTAAATGCATAGAATCCTAATCATTGAGGTAACAAAATCAATAACATCATTATTAAGTGAAACACCTTGTATTATTGTTAGTGCAAATTTAATGTTTTAAACAGTCGAGACAACATAGTCGTTCTCTAATCTTTAAGTATTAAAGCATGGATGTATCTATTGTTCTTAATTTCATTAGGACATCTAAAAACCTACAACATTACTCCATATCTATTCAAATCTCCTACAACAGATTTGACAGAGAAATTCATATTTAATAAGTACATGTGAGGAGGACCTTACACATTTGCTCATATTTTTACATACATTTAATAAATACGCCTATCTTGATTAATTAAATGGGAAAGGTATTTCTAATTAAATAAAAAAAATATTTAATTAAATAGAATACTTACTTCTAATCAATTAAACAAAGTTATTTAATTAAATAAGAAGCCATTCCTAATTAATTAAATGAAGTTATTTAATTAAATAAAAAAAGTGTCTCTAATTAATTAAAAGATTATTTAATTAAATAGAAAAAGTAATTATGACAGTATATCTCATTTTATTAAATTAAATATCTCAACAAAATCTCTCTTTAGTTCAAAAAGGAAAATTTCCAGTTCACTATTGATAAAAAATGAGTTAAATCAGTTAACTCATTTTTCTACTCAAATTAAATCAGTTAACTCCTTATTTTACTCAAATTAAATCTGTTAACTCCCTTTAATTTGAAAATCTCCCTTTATGACTGAACTTCAACTTTAATCCTGACCGTTGATTGAATTTGATTTCAACCGTTGATGGATTCCAAGAAAGTCTATTTAAGAGACCCTCATCTTTTCATTTTAGGAGACGATGAATTTGGAGAATTTGCATTGAATCGCTGCTGAAATTCATACTCACATTTGCTCATATTTTTACATACATTTAATAAATACGCCTATCTTGATTAATTAAATGGGAAATGTATTTCTAATGAATTAAATGAAATTAATTTATTAAATGGAGTACTTACTTCTAATTAATTAAACAAAGTTATTTAATTAAATAGGAAGTCATTCGTCATTAATTTGTAGTGCCTACCCTTGTTCACATCTTTTTTGGACATTGTTGTTATTATCAGACTTTGATAGACTAGTTTTATGTTGATGGATTAGTGGTATTGTTTTGACATTATTAGACATTATGTTATGGATTCAGTGGTTATAAGATGAGATCATTTAGATTTTACATTTCATGCATACATGATGATCATTATACTTTTTTCAATTATTATTGATGATTAGATGGATGGTTTATTATCTCATGTGTTTTATTATGGATACTTACCCCATACTTGCATGTGTATGGTGTGCATGTTTTCTTATTGTATGGCATTTTTGATGTGGTTAAGGAAGGGAGTCGTAGTCACCTGCTTAGTCGAGATCTACACGATGCACCACTTCCTGCCATTGTTTGTTTAGCTTAGCATTATGTATTGTATGTACATGCATGATTTTTTTGCAGGTTGCAAGTACCAGATATCAACTTTCTTAAATTGCCAGGATGAGCATACCCTATTACACTATCTCAATGATAAGAGAAGAGAGATAAATTCTCACGTCCAAATCCCAAACCCTTAAACCAATTGTCCTAGTAAGGTAGGATAAGTATTTGGATATTTTACCCACCGAATGTGTCGGATGACATAATTCATGATTTTTAACCCTTTAGACTGATTTTGAGTGATTTGCTCTATGATGGGTTTTCATATTTTATCTTGGAAGTCTATGGTGAATTTTCTAATAATTAAGTCTTAATAAATAGATTTAATTAATAAATTAATTATTTGAAAAAATTAATATAAAATATCATATTATTTGATATTTTGATTATAATTAATTGAATGGGAATTAATTGAGGAAAAATAATTAAATAAAAAGAAATTTGAAATTAAAATTAATAATAATAATAAAATAATAACAAATTAATAAATAAATAATAATAGTAAAAGTTATAAAAATTAAAATAAAAGTTATAAATATTTAAATAGAAATTATATAAAAAGTAAATTGGAGTTATAAGCTTACATGGGAATTAATGCACTTCTCTATTTCTCATATGTCAACAACATGGGGGTTACTGCATCAATTAAGCACATGGTGTCTACAACCCTATGACTCATCTTTAAGGTTGGAAAAGACCTATGCTTAGTTGGTGACACCTTCCAGCTGTTTCTAGAAGCATTCTAGATGTTTCTTGAAAGCTCTTTATATTCAGGCATTCATAGAAGCTTAGAGATAGCGTTGGGAGAGCAATTGGAGCATTGAAGGACTCAAGAATTCTGAAGAAGGGAGGAGCTTGCTCTGTGGATTTTCTAAAGAAGAGCGATTTAGCATCAGAATCTAGGTAGATTCTTGTGATTTTATTTATGCTATTTTTGCATCATGCATTCCCTTCCTTCTTCGTGTCTTCCATATGTCTTTTGACAAGTTTCATATTTAAATGCATTCTCAATATGGGTAGATTAATTTTATTGGAGAATTTTACATGCATTCTATAATTCAAATATTTTATTCTTAATTTGTAGATATAATCTTGTGGAAAAAAAAAACATACATGGTTATATATTCAGATCAGCACACATATACATACATACATACATACATACATACATACATATATATATGCATATGTATACATTTATTATGAATCTATTATAAAATATGAATATATATATATATATATACATACATACATATATATATATATATATACTGATACATATATATATATATATAATGCACCGAACTGAGCGATTGATAAATCGCAGTGGGAAATTTAATAAATTGCAACGCAATTCATAGCGCATGAAATGAGTATATATTAAAAAGCTATGGGCACGATTTGTACCCCACACGTGCAGAAGGTAGAGACCTGTCGTCGCAGGTCTGTGGCGATAGGGGTACCACGTACCCACTTTCGGCACAGTGCTTGTGACCGCAGGTACTGTGTACCGCAGCAAGTGTTTGGGGGGTTAATTGATGTTAATGTTATGCAAAAAAAAAAAAAAAATACATTTATGTTAAAACAAGAGCATAGACCCAGATCTAGAAGTCCTCGGAAGGATCATCAGAGGTCCATTGTGTCCACTCAGATGAAGGATCTTTCAAGATCCAAGGTTAAGGCTTTCAATAGGCAAGGTTTTGGTTATGTGGCTGAGTAGTGGATTATTTCCCTCGACAAGATTTTGGCCATGCAGGAGTTCGACAACAATGTTAAGGCAAGATTTGCGATCACGAATTTAGAGAATTTTGGGGCCACTTGGTGGACGATAGAGGAGAAGAAGTTGGGAATCGATATGAGTAGTGTTACATGGGAATTATTTCTGGAGAGTTTCCATGAATGATTCCTACCAGAGGAACAAAAATAACAAAGGGCTGATGAATTTCATAATCTCAAACAGTACACTTTGTTAGTGACCGAGTATGAGTGTAAGTTTTATGAGCTTATGCCTTTTTCAAGGTTTAGTGAAAATTCAGCTCAGTTGACACAACATTTTATTAGGGGTTTGAATAACCGTATTATTGGGGGAGTTAAGGTATTTGAGCCAAAAACCCTCAAGGATGCGGTGCATTGAGCTATCCTTGTGGAGAAAAGTGTCAACCTTGGTCAAGGTGGTTTTGTAGGAGCGCTAGTGGCATCAGGATCTAAAAGCAACTACAATTCAGGTGGTAACAAGAAGTTTTCTTTCTCTAAGGGGAAACAGTATCAGCAGTAGTCTCAGAAGACACAACAACAGAAGGGATCAAATTCTCAGGCTCAAGGTGATGGTAAAGGTTCTAACATCAAGAACAACCGCAATGCTTAGTGCAATAAATAGAATCAGACCAATCAGTCAGCTCAGAGTAGCCAATCTTTTGTGAGCAGGAACAGTCGTCAGCAATCAAATGTACCACCTATGGGAAGAGGTTTTGGCAGAAATACGAAATGCTTTTCATGTGGTCAGATTGGACATTATGCAGCTCAATGTCCTCAGCGAGCACCTTAGTTTTCAGGGCCTAGACCTACCATTTCAGAGCCTATAGTTGGTGATGTAGGTAGAGCTCATAGAGTTTTTGCAGCAATTGATCAGTGTCAGGCAGATCATTAAGGAATAGTGGTTGAGACCACAGGTGCTATTAGAGGTATATCTCTTTCAGTATTGTTTGATTTAGGAGCTACAAATTCATTTATTTCACCATCTATAGTTTCTAAGTGTAAGCTAGATGCGATGAAGCAAGATCGTGGTTGGCAAGTGGAACTAGCCTCAGGCATTAAGGTTTCCACAGATTCTATAGTTCATAGGTGTGGGCTTAGGTTAGGAAGCTTTGATACGGCAATGGATCTTTGAGTCATAACCCTTGGTTCCTATGATGTGATTTTGGGCATGGACTGGCTTGGATCTCATAGAGCTAGTATAAATTGCAGGAAGAAGATTATTATGTGCCAAGATGACCAAGGGAATGATGGGTAGATAGTTGGGATACCAAGGCCTATATCTCTGTAGATGATTTCTGCTATGCAATTGAAGCAAAATTTTCATAGGGGATGTCAGATATTTTCTATTATGGTAAATGATCTTGATGAGAAAGATCCCATGAGGGAGACTTTGGATCACCCAATTTTGTAGGAGTATGCAGATGTCTTTCCAAGTGAGATTCCAGGCATGCCTCTGACGAGGGACATTGATTTTAGTATTGATCTAATTCCTGGAGTGGAGCCTATCTCTAAAGCTCCTTATTGCATGATGACAAAGGAATTGGGTGAGCTACGTCTTCATCTAGAGGAACTTCTAGCCAGAGGGAGCATTCGACCTAGTGTATCACCATGGGGAGCTCCAGTGCTCTTTGTGAAGAAGAAAGACGGTTCTTTGCACCTTTGTATTGACTATAGATAGTTGAATAAGGTGACTATTAAGAATAGGTATCCTTTACCTAGGATTGATGACTTATTCGATCAGATCAAGGGAGCTACAATATTCTCCAAGATTGACCTTAAGTCAGGATACCACTAGCTTCACATTAAGGAGGCAGATATTCACAAGACCGCTTTTTGAACTCGTTATGGGCATTATGAGTTCACAGTGCTACCTTTTGGATTGACTAATGATCCATCAGTTTTTATGAGTTTGATGAATGGTGTGTTTCGATCTTATCTAGATAGGTTTGTACTCATGTTTCTTGATCACATATTGATATATTCTAAGACTTAGAAGGAGCATGAGGAACACCTTCAGTTGGTATTGCAATGTTTGAGAGACAATTAGCTTTATGCTAATGCAGCTAAGTGCAAATTCTTCAAAATGGAGATTCAGTATTTAGGGCATGTTATTTCATGTGATGGTATTTTAGTGGATCTTGCAAAGATTCAGGCAATAATAGATTGGCCAAAACTGACTAATTTGTCAGAGATTCATAGTTTCATGGGTTTAGCTAGTTAATATCGCAGATTTGTCCATAACTTCTCTAGGATAGCACATCCTATCACTTCTCTTCAAAGGAAAGGAAAGAAGTTTGTATGGACAGAGAAATGCAGGGAAGCTTTTTAGAAGCTCAAAGAGCTTTTGACAAGTGCACCGATTCTAGCTGTACCTGATTTAGAAGGTGATTTCATGGTATGTATAGATGCTTCTCTTGAAGGGATTGGGGTAGTGTCAATGCAGAATGGATAGGTGATTGCATATGAATCATGCAAGCTCAAGGATCATGAGTTAAATTATCCTACACATGATCTTGAGTTAGCAGCAGTAGTTCATGCTTTGACAAGGTGGAGACATTTCTTGTTGGGGCACAGATTTGAGCTACATAGTGATCATCGTAGTCTTTAGTACATTTTTACTCAGCCTAATTTGAATGCTCACAAGAGGCGATGGATGGAGTCTCTATGCGAGTATGATTTTGAGGTTAAGTACATTCAGGGTAAGGAGAATGTGGTAGCGGATGCTTTGAGTCACAGGAGACATGTGTTATCACTGATGACTCTTAGTGTGGATTTGAGGAGCCGGATTCTTCAGGAACTTCCTACGGATTCCTGGTAGTAGGAAGTGTGTAGAGAGATTGATTTAGGAAGATCTTTGGAAGGTAAGTTTGCAAGTTACGTTTGAGAGTCAGATGGTCTTTTGAGACATTTGGGGAGGATTTATGTGCCATTTTCGAATGAGCTTCGCACCTTGATACTAGCAGAAGCCCATCTTACACCTTACTCAACACATCCAGGTGTTAAGAAGATGCATGTTAATTTGAAATGTTTGTTCTTTTGGTCTGGGATGAAGTGAGATATTGCTGATTTTGTGGCTAGGTGCTTTGAGTGTCAAAGAGTTAAGGCTGAACATCAGTACCCAACTAGACTTTTGCAGCCTAATCTTATTCCTTCTTGGAAGTGGGATATCATCTCCATGGATTTCATAGTAGGATTACCTATGACATTTTGACGTCATGATGCTATCATGTTCACCGTTGATCAGTTGACTAAGGTGGCACATTTTTATTCAATTAGGTCTTCCTACACAGAAACTTCTGTAGCTAATGTCTTTATGCGTGATATTGTGAGGTTACATGGTATTCCTAGAAAGATCATTTCTGATAGGGATCTTGTATTCACATTCGCATTCTGGACATCGCTGCAGCATGAGCTTGGAGCGCAGTTAAACTTCAGTTCAACATATCATCCAGAGACTAATGGTCAGACAGAGAGGGTGAATCAGGTTTTGGAAGATATGTTATGGATGTATGTGATGGATAGGCAAACACAGTAGGAGGATTATCTCTACCTAGTGGAGTTTACTTACAACAACGGGTATCATAGTTCTATTGGTATGGCAACATTTCAGGCATTATATGGACATCCTTGTCATACACCATTGAGTTGGGATAGTCTTGAGGATCACATCCTATTGGGTCCTTAGATGCTTCGTGATATGGAGCAACAAGTAGTGCGAATCTATGAGCACTTGACTACAGCACAGGATAGGCAAAAGAAGTATGCCGATACTCATCGGATTGATAAGTAGTTTGCTGTGGGTGATAAGGTTTTCTTGCGAGTGTGACCATGAAAGAGTCCGATCCAATACAAAAAGGGTTCTAAGCTAGCACCTCACTTTGTGGGACCATTCGAGATTCTAGAGAGGATTGGCACAGTTTCTTACTGCCTTGCTCTACCACCCGGCCTAGCTCGCATTCATGATGCTTTCCATGTTTTAGTGCTTCGACAGTATATACTTAATATTGTACATTTTCTTGATTGGAATGCATTGCAGGTAGAGGATGGGCAGCTGGCTTTGGAGCCGGTTCGTATTCTGGAATAGCAGGAGTTGACCCTCAAGGGTCGAACCATTGAGCAGGCAAGGGTCCAATGGGACCCTACTGATGATTCTTCAGCTACTTGGGAGGATGCAGCTAGATTGAGGGAGTTATATCCCTACTTTTTTGTAGGCTTCCAGGAGTAAGCCTAACCCAAGGGGGGTGGATGTAGTGCCTACCCTTGTTCACATCTTTTCTGGACATTGTTGTTATTATCACACTTTGATAGACTAGTTTTATGTTGATGGATTAGTGGTATTTTTTTTGACATTATCAGACATTATGTTATGGATTCAATGGTTATAAGATGAGATCATTTAGATTTTACATTTCATGCATACATGATGATCATTATACTATTTTCAGTTATTATTGATGATTAGATGGATGGTTTATTATCTCATGTGTTTTATTATGGATACTTACCCCATACTTGCATGTGTATGGTGTGCGTGTTTTCTTATTGTATGGCATTTTTGATGTGGTTAAGGAAGAGAGTCGTAGTCACCTACTTAGTCAGGATCTACACGATGCACCACTTCCTGCCATTGTCTGTTTAGCTTAGCATTATGTATTGTATGTACATGCATAATTTTTTTGTAGGTTACAAGTACCAGGTATCGACTTTCCTAAATTTCCAGGATGAGCGTACCCTATTACACTATCTCAATGATAAGAGAAGGGAGATAAATTCTCAAGTCCAAATCCCAAAACCTTAAACCAATTGTCCTAGTAAGGTAGGACAAGTATTTGGATATTTTACCCATCGAATGTATCGGATGACATAATTCGTGATTTTTAACCCTTTAGACTAATTTTGAGTGATTTTCTCATGTGTCAACAACACAGGGGTTAGTGCATCAATTAAGCACATGGTGTCTACAACCCTATGGCTCATCTTGAAGGTTGGAAAAGACCCATGCTTAGTTGGTGACACCTTCCAGCTGTTTCTAGAAGAATTCTAGATGTTTCCTGAAAGCTCTTTATATTCAGGCATTCATAAAATCTTAGAGATAGCATTGGGAGAGCAATTGGAGCATTGGAGGACTCAAGAATTATGAAGAAGGGAGGAGCTTGCTCTGCGGATTTTCTGAGGAGGAGTGATTTAGCATCAGAATTCGGGTAGATTCTTGTAATTTTATTTATGCTATTTTCGCATCATGCATTCCCTATCTTCTTCGTGTCTTCCATATTTCTTCTAAGAAGTTTCATATTTAAATGCATTCTCAATCTGGGTAGATTAATTTTATTGGAGAATTTTACATGCATTCTATAATGCAAATATTTTATTCTTAAATTGTAGATATAATCTTGTGGAAAAAAAAAACATACATGGTTATATATTCAGATCAGCATACATATACATATATATATATATTTATATATATGCATATTTATACATTTATTATGAATCTATTATAAAATTTGAATATATATATATATATATATCTATATATACCTATGTATATTTATATATAATGCACCGAATTGAGCGATTGATAAATCGTAGTGGGAAATTTAATAAATGGCAACGCGATTCATATCGAATGAAATGAGTATATATTAAAATGTCGTGGGCACGATTCGTACCCCATGCCTACGGAAGGTAGAGACCTGCCATCGCAGGTCTGTGGCAACAGGGGTACCACGTACCCGCTATCGGTGCAGTGCTTGTGATCACAAGTACTGCGTACTGCAACAAGTGTTTGGGGGGTTAATTGATGTTAATGTTATGGAAAAAAGAAAAGAAAAAAAACATTTATGTTAAAATGTTTATATACAATCATTTTCTCATTGCTATATAATATAGTGTCAATTGAAATTGTTAAATCGATTTTATGAAAACGTATTAATATATTTACATATATATGTATGTAGATATATATTTAAATATATATATGTATATATGTTATTTATAAATTTAAGTTATTATTATTTGATAAATGATTTATATTGAAGGTTTATTTTCATAAGGTGACTCTTTAATAACTTTCAACTATTTGATAATTTAATTATTAAATAAAGAATTGATAGTTTGGTGGGGAATGTATCAAACAAATATTATAACTTGGAAAATGGATTTTAGTTCTGTTAAGGAAAACTTATATCCAAGGACAATATATGTGTTTCTCCATTCATTCTTGAAACTTGGAAACTTAAACTGAGAGCTCTACATTTAGATTCAAGTTGTAACTTGGTAAAACCAAAACATGTGTTTACATTGTGTATTCTTTATGATATTGTTTTGGATTTTGGGTTGACTAGTGTTGACCAGTAAAGGACATTTACCAGAGGCTTGGGGGTTATGTGATTGTGGTGACATGATGATGTTTTGATCTCGATCTTTATAAACCCAACCATTGTTATGTGATGGAATGCTCTATGTATTGGTTGTGATTAGTGATTGTTATAGTTGAGATTCTTATGTGTGAGACACTTGACTTAACCAATATTTTGGTCATCGATTAGTTATTGTTGGTTTATTTTCTAGTTGCCATGATGGGACTGAAATGTGGATTTATTTTGATGATGTCGTGATGTGACATGTTTGACTCAACCATTTTTGGAGTCTTCGATCAGTATGAATGAGATATATATTTTGGTTATTGAGATCCATTGGATATTTGGTTATCAATGATACTTCAATTGCCAATAAAGAGTTGTGTTCATGATTTTTTATGGATGTTAACTCATGGAGATTTGATGCTTTTATAAATATTTGATGATTTTATTATGGATTATCTTTTGTGATTTTGAGATTTATGATTATATGAACTTTAGGATAGGATATCTACATGTAGTGACGGGAAGTGGCTTGCAATGGGGGTCGGGGCCCTAAGAGGCTGCCAGGGTAACTCATTGTAAGTTGGATTAATAAGTGATAACATTCACACCTAATACTAACTGAATGAACCTAAAAAGATAAGTGTTTTGTTCTCGCCCATGCCTTGAGTGCTTGTACAGGCTAGGATGGGAGTAGTGAGACGTATGGTTGCGACCTTGCATTCCTTAGTATGCCTCGTCAGTATGAGAGGATACTAGTGGCCGCATGAAATCAGTATGGACCCGTGGAGTTTAGCTAACTATCAGGGTAACTTTTACATGATAATTGCGATGACACTTTCCTGCTTGCATAGTAGGTTCCTACATGTCACTGTGTGCCTCTGGGATTAGATGTCAGATTTTGTGTTTGGAACCTTCGAGTTAGTATAAATTTAGGATTCCTGGACATATAGAGATATGTGCTATGTGATTTTGATAGCCTGTTTGACACTTGAGATTATCTCCTTAACACGGTGGGAGTGGAACACTTAGGTACCATGCGGTCGGGTGGTAGTGTATTTTCCACTCTTATCATTTTGAGATTTACTGAGACATCGTGGCTGATGCATCCTTCACGATGGTGGATATGTATCCTTTTTTATTGATGATTAGCATATGTTAGATGATGTTATCTTATGCTTTTATTTGCATGTTAGATTACTTCTACATATGATGTATTTATTAGGAGTGACATTCCTACTATGTAATACCGATGATCTCTTCGGTGAATTGGAATGTTACGCACAGAGGGATGGCTAGGATGCACGATGGTCTAATGATGCTATTAACGATTGGGAGCAACCATGCACTTAGTTTATTATGTTTGATCTTTATGATGGATGTATATGTTTTCTATGATGTTGTATCATGTGTTAGAATAGGATGATGTACCTTATTCTATGTATGTATATTCTTGAGCTTGTCATACCCTGTGACATGTACAGTGGATGATTGAGTATTTGAAATGTAATATATAAAAAATGGACTTATCATTATTATTTCATGTGGAAGTTGTACTAGATGGATTCTTGTATGTAATTCGAGGTTAAGGGATCTTAAAGAATGTAATCTGTTATTTATGTTTTGTTTAATTTCAAATGGACATTGCTATTGCTTCCGTTATTGTACATGAGTTATATATGGTATTTATTTTCAAAAAAAATAAATGCTACTAAACTTAGTGAAATTCTAGGTTAAT
Organism: Cupressus sempervirens; assembly: GCA_028749045.1. Lineage (NCBI taxonomy): Eukaryota > Viridiplantae > Streptophyta > Pinopsida > Cupressales > Cupressaceae > Cupressus > Cupressus sempervirens. The sequence continues at coordinate 117,743,661 of CM053783.1, forward strand.
TCTTTGGATCCCTTGGTGGGGCATTACATAATTAAATGAAGTTATTTAATTAAATAAGAAAAGTGTCTCTAATTAATTAAAAGATTATTTAATTAAATAGAAAAAGTAATTATGAGAGCATATCTCATTTTATTAAATTAAATATCTCAATAAAATCTCTCTTCAGTTCAAAAAGGGAAATTTCCAATTCACTATTAATAAAAAATGAGTTAAATCAGTTAACTCCTTTTTCTACTCAAATTAAATCAGTTAACTCTTTATTTTACTCAAATTAAATCTGTTAATTCCCTTTAATTTGGGAATGTCCCTTTATGACTGAAATTCAACTTTAATCCTGATTGTTGATTGAATTTGATCTCAACCATTGATGGATTCCAATAAAGTCTATTTAAGAGACTCTCATCTCTTCATTTTAGGAGAGGGTGAATTTGGAAAATTTGCATCGATTTGCTGCTGGAATTCATACTCGCATTCGCTCATATTTTTACATACATTTAATAAATACGCCTATCTTGATTAATTAAATGGAGTACTTACTTCTAATTAATTAAACAAAGTTATTTAATTAAATAGGAAGCCATTCCTAATTAATTAAATGAAGTTATTTAATTAATTAAGAAAGGTGTCTCTAATTAATTAAAAGATTATTTAATTAAATAAAAAAAGTAATTATGAGAGCATATCTCATTTTATTAAATTAAATATCTCAACAAAATCTCTCTTCTGTTCAAAAAAGAAAATTTTCAATTCACTATTAATAAAAAATGAGTTAAATGAGTTAACTCCTTTTTCTACTCAATTTAAATCAGTTAACTCCTTATGCTACTAAAATTAAATCTGTTAACTCCCTTTAATTTGAGAATCTTTCTTTATGACTGAACTTCAACTTTAATCCTGACCATTGATTGAATTTGATCTCAACCGTTGATGGATTCCAAGAAAGTCTATTTAAGAGACCTTCATCTCTTCATTTTAGGAGAGGATGAATTTGGAGAATTTGCATCGAATCGCTGCTAAAATTCATACTCATATTTGCTCATATTTTTACATACATTTAATAAATATGCCTATCTTGATTAATTAAATGGGAAAGGTATTTCTAATTAATTAAACGAAATTATATAATTAAATAGAGTTTTTACTTTTAATTAATTAAAAAAAGTTATTTAATTAAATAGGAAGCCATTCTTAATTAATTAAATGAAGTTATTTAATTAAATAAGAAAAGTGTCTCTAATTAATTAAAAGATTATTTAATTAAATAGAAAAAGTAATTATGAGAGCATATCTCATTTTATTAAATTAAATATCTCAACAAAATCCCTCTTCAGTTCAAAAAGGGAAATTTCCAATTCACTATTGATAAAAAATGAATTAAATCAGTTAACTCCTTTTTTTACTCAAATTAAATCTATTAACTCCTTATTTTACTCAAATTAAATCTTTTAACTCCCTTTTATTTTGAATCTCCCTTTATGACTAAACTTCAACTTTAATTCTGACTGTTGATTGAATTTGATCTCAACTGTCGATGGATTCCAGGAAAGTCTACTTAAGAGACCCACATCTCTTCATTTTAGGACAGGATTTATTTGGAGAATTTGTGTGAGGCCTCGCCCCGACCCATCGTAGCATTGTGATACATTTCTATTATTTTGATATTCACGACTCAAGATGTCGAGACATTATCTGATGCTTAGAACATACTTTATTATTTCATGTTGTGTGATGTTACTTTTAGATATATTTGATGATTGTCTTTTAATGTTTCATGTATATGTATGTTGATGAAATCAATAAATGTAGGATGGGGACTTTGATTTAAGAGATTTTAAATGGTTATGAATTTAGTAGGATGAAGAAATGCTTATTGATGTGTGTTTCAATTTATGTGAATTTCTGATACGTATACATATATGTACATGTGATTTTTGCGAGACTACTGATGTGTGCAATGAGTGTGCAGATATTTTAGCCAAGAAACCCTATGGAGGAACATAACTGATCTCTATGTGCTAGTTTTGGAAACCTTGTTGTTCGTAATTCACGTAGTGTTTTGTGGGATGTATGTTTGTATCTTTCTGTATTCAGTGAATGTTATTGATCGTAACTATGTTCTTTTAGTGTCGCTTGACACTCGTAAATTGTTTATGTGCTTTAGTGTGCTGTTTAGGGTTAATTTTTTAATCTTTGGACCTAAGTTGGTTTAGTTGGTGTCAGTTTGCTTTTGGGTTCTTAATCGAGGTTAGTCTTCCCTTAATCCAGATTAGTGTTTAATCTACAATGTTAGTAGTTAGATGATCCTATTTTATTCCTAGATCTTTTTGGCTCTAAACCTTTTTCCTAAGGCTTAAAACTTGATATAATTATACCCAAAGGGTATGGGTATGGGTTAGGGGTCTTTTCCAACCCCTAAGCCCCTTTTATTGACTTTTGAGGTCCCTCAAAAAGTCTCTTTTTTGCCTTTGTGCGAAAATTGACCATGGTTATCTTGAGTTACCTCACCTCATCTCCACTTAGGGTTTAACCATAGTGTAGGTTGAGTTAGGAGTTTCTAGAATTGTAAGTGGGTGGGGGTAGTTATTGAGCCCTTGGGTGGTTGAGTTGGAGGCCTATTTAGAGGCCCTTCTTGGACTTGTGGAGGTTGTTACCCAATCTCTACATTTAGAGAGGAGTTCTTGAAGATTGAAGGAAGGAAGTGGAAACTCTACTCAAATTGTTCATTGTCATTACCTCTTTTTGAAGGTAGGAAATTCTCATCTCCCTTATTCAATTTTCATATTTGTTTCATGTTTATGCTACTTTGTTGTTGTTTTAATGTTTTTATGTTTGTGGTATGTTGGGAAGATTTGAAAACCATGTTATTTTGGAAGTTTTTCTTTCATGTTTATGTTTGCAATTTTTGAGATTTTTATTGTATGGGTGTTATGGTATTATTCACCCTTGGAGAGGGCAGAAGTGACCAATTTTGGGAAAGGTCTATTTAGTTGGAATCCAACCAGTGTAGAGTCTCTTCTCAGGATGAGAAGAGGGAGAAAGGGTAGGGTGTTATGGGCCCCTACCCGTCAGCACAAACTTTGTATGAGTATGACATTTTTTAAATGGAAGAACAAAAGTTCTTGGTTAATAGCCTCGATTGGGTATCTGATTTGGTGTTGTGCTCGACTTCTCCTAGTTGGAAGAATCCACCTTTCCCTAGTGTTGATTCATTATAGATCTTGTTGTGAAAACCTTGTACAAATATGCATGTTTTGAATTATGCTTGGTCATGTTTTTGGTCACCTAATCGGATTCTGTTCCCTCCATGGTTCTTAAAATGTGTTGTAGTAATCATTATGAATCCCTTGACGAGGGTCATGAAGAAAATCCAATTAAATTGTTGAAATTTGGGATTGATATCCTATTGTAAATTTTATTTTAAACTTGTTGTAATTGGCAATGAAGCTGAGTTTTCTTCCTGATTCTTTCCTGGCTGAGCCTTTGAATCAAGTTTGCCAATAAAATTGATGTTGAGTATAATTGCTTGTCATGCGATTTAATTGTAAATTTTAAATTTAGATGGATGAATCTCAAAATTGTGGATGGAATTGATGATGTTCAATTTGGTAAAAATTTCAAGGTTTTCCTTTATGTTGAAAATGAAAATTTATGTTAAGGAAAGAAAAATGATTATAGTTTATAGTTCTATTCAGGATGCTAGGAGATAAAATTAATCATGTGTTTGTAAGACATAAACTATTGTATCAATGTTTAAAGCTTGTCAAAAAATATATACACCTTGAAAAAAAAATACATGGCTTTAGATCCATACTTAGAAAATAAAGCTCCAAAAGAAAAATTTTCCCCCAAGAGCAAAATGCTCTCTAGATTTTGCATGGAAGAATGAAATATATCTATTTGTGCAATAGAGAATATTCTCTATGATTCCTGGTTTTTGTTAAAATTAAATTCGTAATTAATAATCTATAAAATGAATATAAATAACTAAAATAACATTAGGCTAATACCTAATATCCTAGATATCTATGCTACCTATAAAACTTTAATACATTAATGCTTTACCTTCTATAGTGGACGTCAGTTTTGGAAGGAGGAATTAAAAATGTTTTAAGTTTTTATGAAAGTCAAATATCATCATCATAGATGATGTCACCACACTCCTTTTTACCTCCAACTTGGGTGCAGGTCATTACGTTTGGGATGGGGTTGATTTGAAAGTTTAAAAAATAGAAAACTTAAAAACATTCTTTAAACCCTTTGTTGAGCGCCCAATTTGGGGCTTTTATTGGAGGAGGGGACAACTACTGACATAGGGTCAGTGAGCTAGGACAGCGTGTTTACCAAGTGCTTAGGAAAGTGTAGAGTTTAGGGGGGGGCAGTACTGATGGGACGTGTGGCAAGAGTAGGTTAGAGTAGGATGGGAGAGGGTTAGTTTGGAGTAGGGTTTAGTGTGTTAGAGTTAGGTTTAGTTAGTATGTTAGTAGTTTTTGTTAAATTTAATTTGTGTTTTTTTTAAATGTTAAATTATGTTAGTGTTTAAAATCTTAAATTAGTTTTAAGTCAATTTACATTCTTTTGTTAATTAGTAGTTAAGTTAATATGTGTTTTAGATTTAGCATGTTAGTTAATTTTATTTAAGTTTTATGTTAGTTATTGTTTGTCATTTGTAACATACTAATAATCTTAGTTAATTGATTAATATGTTGGTGTTAATGTTAATTGTTTTAAAGATATATGGTAATTCATAAGAGTTTTAGTTTAAAAATTAGTTTAGTTTAGTTGCTTGTATTTTGTTAAGTGTTAGTTAATAGATGTAAGTTAGTTTTCGATTTCAATTCATTCAATTGTTAGATATTATGGATTTAATCTTTAATTTAGATTTGTTTTCTTTTAATTAATTTTTAAAAAAATATATTTAGTTTGGGTATGGAAGTAAGTTTGAATTTTTGGAGTACTAATGAGTTTTAGACTTCAGGTTATTGTCTATTTAAAATAAGTTTTAATGTCGATGTTATTTGCTTAGTTGTTCATTAAACTAATTTTGTAGTCATCTACATCTTTTTTTTTTTGAAATAACTTTTACAATAACATTGTATAAGACATGTAAGAACATAAGTTTATCAATATCAATCTTATAACAAAAGTTTCAATATCTTAACGATGTAATCGTCCTCATGTTTATAATCTTAAGACGTAATGTAGAGAACTTGAACTCAAAATGTTATCTCAATCATTTAAACTTAGAGCACTTTAATTAATAATTTTAAAAAAAAAATTGTGTGTCCTTGCCCTCGTAGTTTGGGCATGACAATTTGCATCGAATCGCTGCTAGAATTCATAGTCACATTTGCTCATATTTTTACATACATTTAATAAATACGCCTATCTTGATTAATTAAATGCAATTATTTAATTAAAAGGGAAAGGTATTTCTAATTAATTAAAGGAAATTATTTAATTAAATGGAGTACTTACTTCTAATTAATTAAATAAAGTTATTTAATTAAATAGGAAGCCATTCAAAATAAATTAAATAAAGTTATTTAATTAAATAAGAAAAGTATCTCTAATTAATTAAAAGATTATTTAATTAAATAAAAAAAGTAACTATGAGAGCATATCTCATTTTATTAAATTAAATATCTCAACAAAATCTCTCTTCAGTTCAAAAAGAGAAATTTCCAATTCACTATTAAAAAAAAATGAGTTAAATGAGTTAACTCCTTTTTCTACTCAAATTAAATCAATTAACTCCTTATTTTACTCAAATTAAATATGTTAACTCTCTTTAATTTGGGAATCTCCCTTTATGACTGAACTTCAACTTTAATCCTGACCGTTGATTGAATTTGATCTCAACCGTTGATAGATTTCAAGAAAGTCTATTTAAGAGACACTCATCTCTTCATTTTAGGAGAGGATGAATTTGAAAAATTTGCATTGAATCGCTGCTGGAATTTATACTCACATTTACTCATATTCTTACATACATTTAGTAAATACGCCTATCTTGATTAATTAAATATAAATATTTAATTAAATGGGAAAGGTATTTCTAATTAATTAAACGAAATTATTTAATTAAATGGAGTACTTACTTCTAATTAATTAAACAAAGTTATTTAATTAAATAAGAAAAGTGTCTCTAATTAATTAAAAGATTATTTAATTAAATAGAAAAAGTAATTATGAGAGCATATCTCATTTTATTAAATTAAATATCTCAACAAAAATTTTCTTCAATTCAAAAAGAAAAATTTTCAGTTCACTATTAATAAAAAATGAGTTAAATTAGTTAACTCCTTTTTCTACTCAAATTAAATCAGTTAACTCCTTATTTTACTCAAATTAAATCTGTTAACTCCCTTTAATTTGAGAATCTCCCTTTATGACTGAACTTCAACTTTAATCCTGATTGTTGATTGAATTTGATCTCAACCGTTGATGAATTCAAGGAATGTCTATTTAAGAGACCCTCATCTCTTCATTTTAGGAGAGGATGAATTTGGAGAATTTGCATTGAATCGTTGTTGGAATTCATACTCACATTTGCTCATATTTTTACATACATTTAATAAATATGCCTATCTTGATTAATTAAATGTAATTATTTAATTAAAAGGAAAATGTATTTCTAATTAATTAAACAAAATTATTTAATTAAATAGAGTACTTACTTTTAATTAATTAAATAAAGTTATTTAATTAAATAGGAAGCTATTCCTAATTAATTAAATGAAGTTATTTAATTAAATAAGAAAAGTGTCTTTAATTAATTAAAAGATTATTTAATTAAATAGAAAAATTAATTATGAGAGCATATCTCATTTTATTAAATTAAATATCTCAACAAAATCTCTCTTTAGTTCAAAAAGGGAAATTTCTAGTTCACTATTGATCAAAATTGAGTTAAATCAGTTAACTCATTTTTCTACTCAAACTAAATCAGTTAACTCCTAATTTTACTCAAATTAAATTTGTTAACTCACTTTAATTTGGGAATCTCCCTTTATGATTGAACTTAAACTTTAATCCAGACCATTGATTGAATTTGATCTCAACCGTTGATAGATTTTAGGAAAATCTATATAAGAGACCCTCATCTCTTCATTTTAGGAGAGGATGAATTTGAAGAATTTGAATTGAATCGCTGCTGGAAGTCATACTCACATTTGCTCATATTTTTACATACATTTAATAAATACACTCTTCTTGATGAATTAAATGTAATTATTTAATTAAATGGAGTACTTACTTCTAATTAATTAAATAAAGTTATTTAATTAAATAGGAAACCATTCCTAATTAATTAAATGAAGTTATTTAATTAAATAAGAAAAGTTTTTCTAATTATTTAAAAGATTATTTAATTAAATAGAAAAAGTAATTCTGAGAGCATATCTCATATTATTAAATTAAATATCTCAACAAAATCTCTCTTCAATTCAAAAAAGGAAATTTCCAGTTCACTATTGATAGAAAATGAGTTAAATGAGTTAACTCCTTTTTCTACTCAAATTAAATTAGTTAACTCCTTATTTTACTCAAATTAAATCTGTTAACTCCCTTTAATTTGGGATCTCCCTTTATTAATGAACTTGAACTTTAATCCTGACAGTTGATTGAATTTGATCTAAACCGTTGATGGATTCCAGGAAAGTCTATTTAAGAGACCCTCATCTCTTCATTTTAGGAGAGGATGAATTTGGAGAATTTGCATCGAATCGCTGCTGGAATTCATACTCACATTTGCTCATATTTTTACATACATTTAATAAATACGCCTATCTTGATTAATTAAATGAAATTATTTAATTAAATGGGAAAGGTATTTCTAATTAATTAAACAAAATTACTTAATTAAGTAGATTACTTACTTCTAATTAATTAAATAAAGTTATTTAATTAAATAGGAAGTCATTCTTAATTAATTAAATGAAGTTATTTAATTAAATAAGAAAAGTGTCTCTAATTAATTAAAAGATTATTTAATTAAATAGAAAAGGTAATTATGAGAGAATATTTCATTTTATTAAATTAAATATCTCAACAAAATCTCTCTTCAGTTCAAAAAGGGAAATTTCTAGTTCACTATTGATAAAAAATAAGTTAAATCAGTTAACTCATTTTTCTACTCAGATTAAATCACTTAACTCCTTATTTTACTAAAATTAAATCTGTTAACTCCTTTTAATTTGGAAGTCTCCCTTTATAACTGAACTTCAACTTTAATCCTGACCATTGATTGAATTTGATCTAAACCGTTGATGGATTTTAGCCCTCTTTTTTCAAAAAAAGAAGAAGGAAGCCATTCCTAATTAATTAAATGAAGTTATTTAATTAAATAAGAAAAGTGTCTCTAATTAATTAAAATATTATTTAATTAAATAGAAAAAGTAATCATCAGAGCATATCTCATTTTATTAAATCAAATATGTCAACAAAATCTTGTTCAGTTCAAAAAGAGAAATTTTTAGTTCACTATTGATCAAAAATAAGTTAAATCAATAAAATCCTTTTTCTACTCAAATTAAATCAGTTAAATCCTTATTTTACTCAAATTAAATCTGTTCACTCCCTTTAATTTGGGATCTCCCTTTATTAATGAACTTGAACTTTAATCCTGACAGTTGATTAAATTTGATCTAAACCATTGATGGATTCTAGGAAAGTCTATTTAAGAGACCCTCATCTCTTCATTTTAGGAGAGGATGAATTTGGAGAATTTGCATCGAATCGCTGCTAGAATTTATACTCACATTTGCTCATATTTTTACATACATTTAATAAATACGCCTATCTTGATTAATTAAATGAAATTATTTAATTAAATGGGAAAGGTATTTCTAATTAATTAAACAAAATTATTTAATTAAATAGATTACTTACTTCTAATTAATTAAACAAAGTTATTTAATTAAATAGGAAGTCATTTTTAATTAATTTAATTAAATTAATTTAATTAAATAAGAAAAGTGTCTCTAATTAATTAAAAAATTATTTAATTAAATAGAAAAGGTAATTATGAGAGAATATTTCATTTTATTAAATTAAATATCTCAACAAAATCTCTCTTCAGTTCAAAAAGGGAAATTTCTAATTTACTATTGATAAAAAATAAGTTAAATAAGTTAACTCATTTTTCTACTCAGATTAAATCACTTAACTCCTTATTTTACTAAAATTAAATCTGTTGACTCCCTTTAATTTGGGAGTCTCCCTTTATGACTGAACTTCAACTTTAATCCTGACCATTGATTGAATTTGATCTAAACTGTTGATGGATTTTAGGAAAGTCTATTTAAGAGACCCTCATCTCTTCATTTTAGGAGAGGATGAATTTGGAGAATTTGCATCAAATCACTGCTGGAATTCATACTCACATTTGCTCATATTTTTACATATATTTAATAAATACGCCTTTCTTGATTAATTAAATGAAATTATTTAATTAAATGGGAGAGGTATTTCTAATTAATTAAATGAAATTATTTAAATAAATGGATTACTTACTTCTAATTAATTAAACAAAGTTATTTAATTAAATAGGAAGTCATTCCTAATTAATTAAATCAAGTTATTTAACTAAATAAGAAAAGTGTCTCTAATTAATTAAAAGATTATTTAATTAAATAGAAAAAGTAATTATGAGAGAATATTTTATTTTATTAAATTAAATATCTCAACAAAATCTCTCTTCAGTTCAAAAAGGGAAATTTCTAGTTCACTATTGATCAAAAATGAGTTAAATAAGTTAACTCCTTTTTCTACTCAGATTAAATGACTTAACTCCATATTTTACTAAAATTAAATCTGTTAACTCCATTTAATTTGGGAGTCTCCCTTTATGACTAAACTTCAACTTTAATCTTGACCAATGATGGAATTTGATCTCAATCGTTGATGGATTTCAGGAAAGTCTATTTAAGAGACCCTCATCTCGTCATTTTAAGAGAGGATGAATTTGAAAAATTTGCATTGAATCACTGCTGGAATTCATACTCACATTTGCGCATATTTTTACATACATTTAATAAATATGACTATCTTGATTAATTAAATGTAATTATTTAATTAAATAAAAAAGGTATTTCTAATTAATTAAAAAAAATTATTTAATTAAATGGAGTACTTACTTCTAATTAATTAAAAAAAGTTATTTAATTAAATAGGAAGCCATTCTTAATTAATAATAAAAAAAGTTTCTCTAATTAATTAAAAGATTATTTAATTAAATAGAAAAAGTAATTATGAAAGAATATCTCATTTGATTAAATTAAATATCTAAACAAAATCTCTCTTCAATGCAAAAAAGAAAACTTCCAGTTCACTATTGATTAAAAATGAGTTAAATGAGTTAACTCCTTTTTCTACTCAAATTAAATCAGTTAACTCCTTATTTTACTGAAATTAAATCTGTTAACTCTCTTTAATTTGGGAGTCTCCCTTTATGCTGAACTTCAACTTTAATCCTGACTGCTGATTAAATTTTATCTCAACCATTGATGGATTCCAGGAAAGTCTATTTAAGAGACCCTCATCTCTTAATTTTAGGAGAGGATGAATTTGAAAAATTTGCATTGAATCGCTGCTCGAATTTATACTCACATTTGTTCATATTTTACATACATTTAATAAATGCACCTATCTTGATTAATTAAATGTAATTATTTAATTAAATGGAAAATGTATTTCTAATTAATTAAAGAAAATTATTTAATTAAATAGAGTACTTACTTCTAATTAATTAAACAAAGTTATTTAATTAAATAGGAAGCCACTCCTAACTAATTAAATAAAGTTATTTAATTAAATAAGAAAAGTGTCTGTAATTAATTAAAAGATTATTTAATTAAATAGAAAAAGTAATTATGAGAGCATATCTTATTTTGATAAATTAAATATCTGAACAAAATCTCTCTGCAGTTGAAAAAGGAAAAATTTCAGTTCACTATTGATAAAAAATAAGTTAAATCAGTTAACTCATTTTTTTACTGAAATTAAATCAGTTAACTCCTTAATTTACTCAAATTAAATCTGTTAACTCCCTTCAATTTGGGTGTCTCCCTTTATGACTAAACTTCAACTTTAATCTTGACCGTTGATTAAATTTGATCTAAACTATTGATGGATTTCAGGAAACTCTATTTAAGAGACCCTCATCTCTTCATTTTAAGAGAGGATGAATTTGAAGAATTTGCATCAAATCACTGCTGGAATTCATACTCACATTTGCTCATATTTTTACATACATTTAATAAACATGCCTATCTTGATTAATTAAATTTGATTATTTAATTAAATGAGAAAGATATTTCTAATTAATTAAAGAAAATTATTTAATTAAATGGAGTACTTACTTCTAATTAATTAAAAAAAGTTATTTAATTAAATAGGAAGTCATTCTTAATTAATTAAATGAAGTTATTTAATTAAATAAGAAAAGTGTCTCTAATTACTAAAAAGATTATTTAATTAAATAGAAAAAGTAATTATGAGAGCATATCTCATTTTATTAAATTAAATATTTCAACAAAATCTCTCTTCAGTTCAAAAAGGAAAATTTCTAGTTCACTATTGATAGAAAATGAGTTAAATCAGCTAACTCTTTTTCTACTCAAATAAAATCATTTAACTCCTTATTTTACTCAAATTAAATCTGTTAACTCCGATTAATTTGGGAATCTCCCTTTATGACTGAACTTCAACTTTAATCCTAACTATTGATTGAATTTGAACTCAACAGTTGATGGATTTCAGGAAAGTCTATTTAAGAGACCCTCATCCCTTCATTTTAAGAGAGGATGAATTTGGAAAATTTGTATCGACTCGTTGCTGAAATTCATACTCACATTTGCTCATATTTTTACATACATTTAATAAATATGCCTATCTTGATTAATTAAATGTAATTATTTAATTAAATGAGGAAGGTATTTCTACTTAATTAAAGAAAATTATTTAATTAAATGGAGTACTTACTTTTAATTAATTAAAAAAAGTTATTTAATTAAATGGGAAGCCATTCTTAATTAATTAAATAAAGTTATTTAATTAAATAAAAAAAGTGTCTCTAAATAATTAAAATATTATTTAATTAAATAGAAAAAGTAATTATGAGAGCATATCTCATTTTATTAAATTAAGTATCTCAACAAAATCTCTCTTTAGTTCAAAAAGGAAAATTTTCAGTTTACTATTGATGAAAACTGAGTTAAATCAGTTAACTCTTTTTTCTACTCAAATTAAATCAGTTAACTCTTTATTTTACTCAAATTAAATCTGTTAACTCCCTTTAATTTTAAAATCTCCCTTTATGACTGAAGTTCAACTTTAATCCTAACCATTGATTGAATTTGATCTCAACTGTTGATGGATTTTAGGAAATTCTATTTAAGAGACCCTCATCTCTTCATTTTAGGAGAGGATGGATTTGAAGAATTTGCATCAGATTGCTGTTGAAATTCATACTCACATTTGCTCATATTTTTACATATATTTAATAAAAATGCCTATCTTGATTAATTAAATGTAATTATTTAATTAAATGGGAACAATATTTCTAATTAATTAAAGAAAATTAATTGATTAAATGGAGTACTTACTTCTAATTAATTAATAAAAATTATTTAATTAAATAGGAAGCCATTCCTAATTAATTGATTAAAGTTTTTTAATTAAATAAGAAAAGTGTCTCTAATTAGTTTAAAGATTATTTAATTAAATAGAAAAAGTAATTATGAGAGCATATCTCATTTTATTAAATTAAATATTTCAACAAAATCTCTCTTCAGTTCAAAAAGGGAAATTTCCAGTTCACTATTGATAAAAAATGAGTTAAATCAATTAACTCCTTTTTGTACTCAAATTAAATCAGTTAACTCCTTATTTTACTCAAATTAAATCTGTTAACTCCCTTTAATTTGAGAATCTCCCTTTATGATTGAACTTCAACTTTAATCTTGACCGTTGATTGAATTTGATCTCAACCGTTGATGGATTCCAAGAAAGTCTATTTAAGAGATCCTCATCTCTTCATTTTAAGAGAGGATGAATTTGAAGAATTTGCATCGAATCGCTGCTGAAATTCATACTCACATTTGCTAATATTTTTACATACATTTAATAAATATGCTTATCTTGATTAATTAAATGAAAATATTTAATTAAATGGGAATGATATTTCTAATTAATTCAACGAAATTATTTAACTAAATGGAGTACTTAGTTCAAATTAATTAAACAAAGTTATTTAATTAAATAGGAAGCAATTCCTAAATAATTAAATGAAGTTATTTAATTAAATTAAAAAAGTTTCTGTAATTAATTAAAAGATTATTTAATTAAATATAAAAATTAATTATGAGAGCATATCTCATTTTATTAAATTAAATATCTTAACAAAATATCTCTTCAGTTCAAAAAGGAAAATTTCTAATTCACTATTGATAAAAAATAAGTTAAATAAGCTAAATCCATTTTGTACTCAAATTAAATTAGTTAACTCCTTATTTTACTAAAATTAAATCTATTAACTGCCTTTAATTAGGGAGTCTCCCTTTAGGACTGAACTTCAACTTTAATTCTGACCGTTGATTGAATTTGATCTCAACCGTTGATAGATTCCAGGAAAGTCTATTTAAGAGATCCTCATCTCTTCATTTTAAAAGAGGATGAATTTGAAAAATTTGCATTGAATCGCTGCTGAATTTCATACTCACATTTGCTCATATTTTTACATACATTTAATAAATATGCCTATCTTGATTAATTAAATATAATTATTTAATTAAATGAGAAAGGTATTTCTAATTAATTAAACAAAATTATTTAATTAAATGGAGTACTTACTTTTAATTAATTAAACAAAGTTATTTAATTAAATAGGAAGCCATTCCTAATTAATTAAATGAAGTTATTTAATTAAATAATAAAGGTGTCTCTAATTAATTAAAATATTATTTAATTAAAGAGAAAAAGTGATAATGAGAGCATATCTCATTTTATTAAATTAAATATCTCAACAAAATCTCTCTTCAGTTCAAAAAGGGAAAATTTCAGTTAACTATTGATAAAAAATGAGTTAAATCAATTAACTCCTTTTACATCCATTTAATAAATATGTCTATCTTGATTAATTAAATGTAATTATTTAATTAAATAAAAAAGGTATTTCTAATTAATTAAAAGAAATTATTTAATTAAATGGAGTACTTACTTCTAATTAATTAAATAAAGCTAGTTAATTAAATAGGAAGCAATTCTTAATTAATTAAATGAAGTTATTTAATTAAATAAAAAAGTGTCTCTAATCAATTAAAATAATATTTAATTAAATAGAAAAAGTAATTATGAAAGCATATCTCATTTTATTAAATTAAATATCTCAACAAAATCTCTCTTACGTTCAAAAAGAGAAATTTCCAATTTACTATTGATCAAAAATGAGTTAAATCAGTTAACTCCTTTTTCTACTCAAATTAAATTAGTTAACTCCTTATTTTATTGAAATTAAATCTGTTAACTCCCTTTAATTTTGGTGTCTCCCTTTATGACTGAACTTTAAATTTAATCCTGACCGTTGATTGAATTTGATCTCAACCGTTGATGGATTCCAAGAAAGTCTATTTAAGAGACCCTCATCTCTTCATTTTAGGAGAGGATGAATTTGGAAAATTTGCATCAAATCGCTACTAGAATTCATACTCACATTTGCTCATATTTTTACATACATTTAATAAATACGCTTATCTTGATTAATTAAATGTAATTATTTAATATAGTGGGAAAGGTATTTCTAATTAATTAAATTAAATTATTTAATTAAATAGAGTACTTACTTCTAATTAATTAAACAAAGTTATTCAATTAAATAAGATGCCATTCTTAATTAATTAAATAAAGTTATTTAATTAAATAAGAAAACTGTCTCTAATTAATTAAAAGATTATTTAATTAAACAGAAAAAGTAATTATGAGAGCATATCTCATTTTATTAAATTAAATATGTCAACAAAATCTCTGTTCAATTCAAAAAGGGAAATTTTCAGTTCACTACTAATCAAAAATAGGTTAAATCAATTAATTCCTTTTTCTACTCAAATTAAATCAGTTAACTCCTTATTTTACTCAAATTAAATCTGTTAACTCCCTTTAATTTGGGAATCTCCCTTTATTACTGAACTTGAACTTTAATTTTGACAGTTGATTGAATTTGATCTAAACCGTTGATAGATTCCAGGAAAGTCTATTTAAGAGACCCTTATCTCTTCATTTTAGGAGAGGGTGAATTTGGAAAATTTACATCGAATTGCTGCGGGTATTCATACTCGTGTTCGCTCATATTTTTACATACATTTATTAAATACACCTATCTTGATTAATTAAATCTAATTATTTAATTAAATTGGAAAGGTATTTCTAATTAATTAAAGAAAATTATTTAATTAAATGGAGTACTTACTTCTAATTAATTAAAAAAAGTTATTTAATTAAATAGGAAGCCATTCGTAATTAATTAAATGAATTTATTTAATTAAATAAGAAAAGTGTCTCTAATTAATTAAAAGATTATTTAATTAAATAGAAAAAGTAATTATAACAGCATATCTCATTTTATTAAATTAAATATCTCAACAAAATCTCTCTTCAGTTCAAAAAAGAAAATTTTCAGTTCACTACTGATAAAAAATGAGTTAAATCAGTTAACTCCTTTTTCTACTCAAAATTAAATCAGTTAACTCCTTATCTTACTCAAATTAAATCTGTTAACTCCCTTTAATTTGGAAATCTCCCTTTATGACTGAACTTGAACTATAATCATGACCGTTGATTGAATTTGATCTCAGCTGTTGATGAATTTTAAGAAAGTCTATTTAAGGGACCCTCATCTCTTAATTTAAGAAGAGGATAAATTATGGGAATTTGCATCAAATCGCTGCTGGAATTCACACTCACATTTGCTCATATTTTTACATATATTTAATAAATATGCCTCTCTTGATTAATTAAATGTAATTATTTAATTAAATTGGAAAGTTATTTCTAATTAATTAAAAAAAAATATTTAATTAAATGGAGTACTTAGTTCTAATTAATTAAACTAAGTTATTTAATTAAATAGGAAGCCGTTCCTAATTAATTAAATGAATTTATTTAATTAAATAAAAAATGTTTCTCTAATTAATTAAAAAATTATTTAATTAAATATAAAAAGTAATTATGAGAGCATATCTCTTTTTATTAAATTAAATATCTCAACAAAATCTCTCTTCAGTTCATAAAGAAAAATTTTCAGTTCACTATTGATAAAAAATGAGTTAAATCAGTTAACTCCTTTTTCTACTCAAATTAAATCAGTTAACTCCTTATTTTACTCAAATTAAATCTGTTAACCCCCTTCAATTTGGGAATCTCCCTTTATGACTGAACTTCAACTTTAATGTTGACCGTTGATTGAATTTGATCTCAACCATTGATGGATTCCAGGAAAGTCTATTTAAGAGACCCTCATCTCTTCATTTTAGGAGAGGATGAATTTGGAAAATTTGCATCTAATCGCTACTGGAATTTATACTCACATTTGCTCATATTTTTAAATACATTTAATAAATACGCCTATTTTGATTAATTAAATATAATTATTTAATTAAATGGAAAATGCATTTCTAAATAATTAAATGAAATTATTTAATTAAATGGAGTACTTCTAATTAATTAAACAAAGTTATTTAATTAAATAGAAAGCCATTCCTAATTAATTAAATGAAGTTATTTAATTAAATAAGAAAACTGTCTATAATTAATTAAAACATTATTTAATTAAATAGAAAAAGTAATTATGAGAGCATATCTCATTTTATTAAATTAAATATGTCAACAAAATCTCTCTTTAGTTCAAAGAGGAAAATTTTCAGTTTACTATTGATCAAAAATGAGTTAAATGAGTTAACTTCTTTTTCTACTCAAATTAAATCAGTTAACTCCTTATTTTACTCAAATTAAATCTGTTAACTCCCTTTAATTTGGGAATCTCGTTTTATGACTAAACTTGAACTTTAATCCTAACTATTGATTGAATTTGATCTCAACCGTTGATGGATTCCAAGAAAGTCTTTTTAAGAGACCCTCATCTCTTCATTTTAGGAGAGGATGAATTTCGAGAATATGCATGGAATCACTGCTGGAATTCATACTCACATTTTTTCATATTTTTACATACATTTAATAAATATGCCTATCTTGATTAATTAAATGTAATTATTTAATTAAATGAGAAAGGTATTTCTAATTAATTAAATGAAATTATTTGATTAAATGGAGTACTTACTTCTAATTAATTAAACAAAGTTATTTAATTAAATAAGAAGCCATTCATAATTAATTAAATGAAGTTAATTAAATAAGAAAAGTGTCTCTAATTAATTAAAAGATTATTTAATTAAATAGAAAAAGTAATTATGAGAGCATATCTCATTTTATTAAATTAAATATTTCAACAAAATCTCTCTTCAGTTCAAAAAGGGAAATTTCCAGTTCACTATTGATAAAAAATGAGTTAAATCAGTTAATTCCTTTTTTTACGCAAATTAAATTAGTTAACTCCTTATTTTACTCAAATTAAATCTGTTAACTCCCTTTAATTTGAGAATCTCCCTTTATAACTGAACTTCAACTTTAATCCTTACCGTTGATTGAATTTGATCTCAACCATTGATGGATTTCAGGAAAGTCTATTTAAGAGATCCTCACCTCTTCATTTTAGGAGAGGATGAATTTGGAGAATTTGCATCGAATTACTGCTGAAATTCATACTCACATTTGCTCATATTTTTACATATATTTAATAAATACACCTATCTTTATTAATTAAATGTAATTATTTAATTAAATGGGAAAGGTATTTCTAATTAATTAAACAAAATTATTTAATTAAATAGAGTACTTACTTCTAATTAATTAAAAAAAGTTATTTAATTAAATAGGAAGCCATTCCTAATTAATTAAATGAAGTTATTTAATTAAATAAGAAAAGTGTCTCTAATTAATGAAAAGATTATTTAATTAAATAGAAAAATTAATTATGAGAGCATATCTCATTTTATTAAATTAAATATCTCAATAAAATCTCTCTTCAGTTCAAAAAGAGAAATTTTCAGTTCACTATTGATCAAAAATGAATTAAATAAGTTAACTCATTTTTCTACTCAAATTAAATCAGTTAACTCCTTATTTTACTCAAATTAAATCAGTTAACGCCCTTGAATTCGGCAATCTCCCTTTATGACTGAACTTAAACTTTAATCCTGACCGTTGATTGAATTTGATCTCAACTATTGATGGATTCCAGGAAAGTCTATTTAAGAGACCCTCATCTCTTCATTTTAGGAGAGGATGAATTTGGAGAATTTGAATCGAATCGCTGCTGGAATTCATACTCACATTTGCTCATATTTTTACATACATTTAATAAATATGCCTATCTTGATTAATTAAATGTAATTATTTAATTAAATGGGAAAGGTATTTCTAATTAATTAAATGAAATTATTTAATTAAATGGAGTACTTACTTCTAATTAAGTAAATAAAGTTATTTAATTAAATAGGAAGCCATTCCTAATTAATTAAATAAAGTTATTTAATTAAATAAGAAAAGTGTCTCTAATTAATTAAAAGATTATTTAATTAAATTGAAAAAGTAATTATGACAGCATATCTCATTTTATTAAATTAAATATCTCAACAAAATCTCTCTTCAGTTCAAAAAGCGAAATTTCCAGTTCATTATTGATAAAAAATGAGTTAAATCAGTTAACTTTTTTTTCTACTCAAATTAAGTCAACTTCTTATTTTACTCAAATTTAATCTATTAACTCCCTTTAATTTTGGAATCTCCCTTTATGATTGAACTTCAACTTTAATCCTGACCTGTTATGCCCAAACTACGAGGGCAAAAACACAAAAATATATATACATACATATATATATACATATACATATACATATACATATACATATACATATACATATACATATACATATACATATACATATAAATATACATATATATAAATTAATAATTAAAAAGCTCTAAGTTTTAAACTGATCTCATGCAAGGGAAGTGAAGGTTCACTACGATACATCTTAAGCTAAAACTTATAGTGGATGGATACATCGTTTTGAAATTCTTATTCTTATCAATCTTAAAATAATAGATTTAAATTTCTTCTATAACAACATATGAAAATTTATTAAAATAACACTTTAAATGAGTTTGTTTTAAATCAATTTGAGTATATCAAATCAATAAATTATTACAGGAAAATTTATATCTAGCCATACTTCAAAAAAAAACTATTAAGTTAAGATCATTTACCAACCTATTTAAGAAAGACTAAAATAATATTCAAAGACTAATTAAATTTACATTAATATCAAAACAACTAAATTTTGCTATCATATAGTATAACTAACTAAAACCAATTTTAATTAAATTATAAACTTACACTATTAACAATGATAAAATAAAATAAACTAACACCTAACTAAAATTAATAACAAATATATTAATCTAAACTAAACTAAACTAACATAGTAAAAACTAACTTAAATCTACTTAGTTAATAATTACAAAACTAAATTCAAAATACTTACATTTAAATAAAATTAAACTAATTAAAAACTAATAACAAAATTAAAAAATGAAATAAAACTAACTAAATTTATTAACATATTTACTAATCTACTAACTACCTATACTAACTCAATACCCTAAACCTAACCACTAATCATCAACTTAACCCCCCCTGCCATGCATCCCATCAGCCTCCTCTCAGCCTTGCGCTTCCCCAAGTGCCTGCTGGCCTTAGTACTGACCTTGCATCAGTACCTCTATCCCAAGGTGGCCGCCCAAATACATTATACTTGATTTTTTTTTCATTTGAAATTTCAAAGCACTGCTACCCAAAACCAAAGTCAACAAATTTTATAGAGGGACAGGGGGATGATGTCATCTACTATGATGACAAAAGACTTTGCAAGAAAATTTAAACTATTAAATTCCTCCCTCCATACTGACGTCCATGGAATAGGGTAAGGCATTAAAGGAATAAAGTTTTATAGGTGAGTTTTATGATATTAGATAGATGATGTTATAATTTTTTTTTTTTTTGAATTTCTTTTGTAAATTTAACAAGTATATCAATGTTTTAATTCTATTTTTTTTAATTTTAAAATTTAAATAAAAAAGATCATTTAAAGAATATTCTCTGTTGTTCAAACCCATTTAATTCCTTCTCCCATACAAAAGGTAGAGAGTTTTACTCTCTTGCAACACACATTTTTTTTTGATGAAATTTTTTCTAAGTATAACATTTTCAGTTGACTGATAACCAAAGGAGAATTAAATTTTTCTTTTTAAAGCAAATCTATAAAGACTTATTACAACTTAATATACCAAGAGTATGGATTATCTGTTTTAAATCAATAATGCAAGAATTGTTTGACTCAAATAATCATGCAACCTGAATCTACATCCATGATCATAATTTTCATTTTCAACATAAGAGAAAAAACTTGAAATTTTATCGAATTGAACATTATCAATTCCATCCTATTTTGAGATTCATCCATCCAAATTTAAATCACAAATAAATCACATGATAACAAATTACACTCAAAACACCAATTTTATTGGCAAACCTTATTCCAAGGCTCAGCCGAGAAAGAATCAGGAAGAAAACTCGGCTTTGTTGCCATTTACAACAAGTTTAAAATGTAGTGCCTACCCTCGTTCACATCTTTTCTAGACTTACTATTGTTATTATCTTCAGACTATGATAGACTAGTTTTATGTTAATGGATTAGTGGTATTTTTTTGACACTATCAGACATTATGTTATGGATTTAGTGGTTATATGATGAGATCATTTAGATTTTACATTTCATGCATACATGATGATCATTATATTGTTTTCAGTTATTATTGATGATTAGATGGATGGTTTATTATCTAATGTGTTTTATTATGGATACTTACCCCATACTTGCATGTGTATGGTGTGCATGTTTTCTTATTGTATGGCATTTCTGATGTGGTTAAGGAAGGGAGTCGTAGTCACCTACTTAGTCGGGATCTACACGATGCACCACTTCTTGCCATTGTCTATTTAGCTTAGCATTATATATATATTGTATGTACATGCATGGTTTTTTGTAGGTTGCAGGTATAGGGTATCGACTTCCCTGAATTACCAAGATGAGTGTACCCTATTATACTATCTCAATGATAAGAGAAGGGAGATAAATTCTCAAGTCCAAATCCCAAACCTTTAAACCAATTGTCCTAGTGAGGTAGGACAAGTATTTGGATATTTTACTCGCTGAATGTGTCGGATGACATGATTCATGATTTTTAACCCTTTAGACCGATTTTGAGTGATTTTCTCTATGATGGGTTTTCATATTTTATCTTGGAGGTCTATGGTGAATTGTTTATTAATTAAGTCTTAATAAATGGATTTAATTAATAAATTAATTATTTGAGAAAATTAATATAAAATATCATGTTATTTGATATTTTGATTGTAATTAATTAAATGTGAATTATTGAAGAAAATGAATTAAATAAAAGAAAATTAGAAATTAAAATTAATAATAATAATAAAATAATAATAAAGTAATAAATAAATAATAATAATCAAAGTTATAAAAATTAAAATGAAAGTTATAAATATTTAGATAGAAATTATATAAAAAGTGGATTGGAGTTATAAGCTTGCATGGGAGTTAACACACTTCTCTATTTCTCATGTGTTAACAACACGAGGGTTTGTGCATCAATTAAGCACATGGTGTCTACAACCCTAAGGCTCATCTTGAAGGTTGGAAAAGACCCATGCTTAGTTGGTGACACCTTCCAGCTATTTCTAGAAGCATTCTAGATGTTTCTTGAAAGCTCTTTTTATTGAGGCATTCATAGAAGCTTAGACATAGTGTTGGGAGAGCAATTGGGCATTGGAGGACTCGAGAATTTTGAAGAAGGGAGGAGCTTGCTCTACAGATTTTTTGAGGAAGAGCGATTTAGCATCAGAATCTGGGTAGATTCTTACGATTTTTTTTATACTATTTTTGCATCACGCATTCCTTGTCTTCTTCATGTCTTCCATATGTCTTCTGAGAAGTTTCATATTTATATGCATTCTATAATGCAAATATCTTACTCTTAATTGTAGATATAATCTTTGTGTAAAAACAAAATAAAATAAAATATACATGATTATATGTTCAGATATGCATCCATATACATATATATGCATATATATTTATATATATGCATATGTATACATTTATTATGGATCTATTATAAAATCCGAATATATATATACATACATATATATATATATATATACATATATATATATATATATATATATATATATATATATATATATATATATATATATATATATATATATATATATATATATATACTGATATATATCTATACATACATATATATATATATATATATATATATATATATATATACTGATATATATATATATACCTATGTATATTTATATATATTGCACCGAATTGAGCGATTAATAAAATTGCAGTGGGAGAATTTATTAATTCGCATTATGATTTATATCACATGAAACAAAGTATACTATATATCATATGTCATGGGCATGTTTCATTCCCCATGCCGATGGATGGCAGAGACCTGCTGTCACAGGTCTGCGGCGACAGGGGTACTACGTACCCACTGTCGGCGCAGTGCTTACGATCGCAGGTACTGCGTACCACAGCATGAGTTGAGGGGGGTTTTTAATTGATGTTTATGTTATGCAAAAAAAAATAAAAATGTTTATGTTAGAAATGTTTGTATACACCCGATTTCTCATTACTATGTAATATGAAGTCAATCAAAAGGTATTAATTCAATTTTATGAAAACGTATTTACATATGTATGTATGTATATATATATATATATATGTGTATATATATATATGTATATATATATATGTATATATATATATATGTATATATATATATGTATATGTATATATATATATATATGTATATATATATATGTATGTATATATATATATATATATATATATATATATATATATATATATATATATATATATATGTATATATCTAATATGTAAATATGTTATTTAAGTTATTATTTGATAATGACTTATATTGAAGGTTATTTTCATAAAGGTGACTCTTTAATAATTTTCAACTATTTAATAATTTAAATGTTTTAAATTATTAAATAAGGAATTGATAGTTGAGTGGGGAATGTATCAAACAAATTTTATAATTTGGAAAATGGATTTTTAGTTCTAATAAGGAAAACTTTTATTTATCCAAAAACAATACGTGTGTTCCTCCATTCATTCTTCAGATTTGGAAACTTAAACTAAGATCTCTACATTTAAATTCAAGTTGTAAAACCAAAACATGTGTTTACATTGTGTATTCTGTATGCTATTGTTTTGGGTTTTGGGTTGACTAGTGGTGACCAGTATAGGACGTGTACCAGAGGCTTGGGGGTTATGTGATTGTGGTGACATGATGATGTTTTAATCTCGATCTTTATAAACCCAACCATGGTTATGTGATGGAATGCTCTATGTATTGGTTGTGATTACTGGTTGTTATAGTTGAGATTCTTATGTATGAGACACTTGACTTAACCATTGTTTTTGGTCATCGATCAGTTATCCTTGGTTATTTTTCTAGTTGCCATGATGGGACTGTAATGTGGATTTATTTTGATGATGTCATGATGTGACATGTTTGACTCAACCATTTTTTGGAGTCTTCGATCAGTATGATTGAGATATATATTTTGGTTATTGAGAACCATTGGATATTTGATTATCAGTGATACTTTAGTTGCCAATAGAGAGCTGTTGTGTTCATGATTTTCTATGGATGTTAGCTCATGGAGATTTGATGCTTTTATGCATATTTGATGATTTTATGGATTAGCTTTTGTAATTTTGAAATTTATGAGTCCATGAGCATTAGGGTAGGATATCTGCATGTAGTGACGGGAAGTGGCTTCCAATGGGGGCCGGGGCCCTAAGAGGCTGCCAGGGGAACTCATTGTGAGTTGGATTAATAAGTGATAACATTCACACCTAATACTAACTGAATGAACCTAAAAAGCTAAGTGTTTTGTTCTCGGCCATGCCTTGAGCGCTTGTACAGGCTAGGATGGGAGTAGTGAGATGCATGGTTGCGACCTTGCATTCCATAGTATGCCTCATCAGTATGAGAGGATACTAGTGGCCGCATGAAATCAATATGGACCCATGGAGTTTAGCTAACTACCAGGGTAACTTGTATGTGATAACTGTGATGACACTTTCCCGCTTGCATAGTAGGTTCCTACATGTCAGTGTGTGCCTCTGGGATTAGATGTCAAATTTTGTGTTTGGAACCTTTGAGTTAGTATACTTTTAGGATTCCTGGACTTATAGAGATATGTGCTATGTGATTTTGATAGCTTGTTTGGGACTTGAGATTATCTCCTCAGCACGGTGGGAGTGGACCACTTAGGTACCATGCGATCAGGTGGTAGTGTATTTTCCACTCTTATCATTTGAGATTCATTGAGACATCATGGCTGATGCGTCCTTCATGATGGTGGATATGTATCCTTTTTTATTGATGATTAGCATATGTTAGATGATGTTATCTTATGCTTTTATTTGCATGTTAGATTACTTCTACATATGATGTTGTATTTATTAGGAGTGACATTCCTACTATGTAATACCGATGATCTCTTTGGTGATTTGGAATGTTACGCATGGAAGGATGGCTAGGATCCACAATGGTCTAACGATGCTATTGACGGTTGGGAGGAACCATGCACTTAGTTTATTATGTTTGATCTTTATGATGGATGTATATTTTCTCTATGATGTTGTATCATGTGATTATCTCTATTTTGATGTATCATGGATTAGAATAGGATGATGTACCTTAATCTATGTATGCATATTTTTGAGCTTGTCATACCTTATGACATGTACAGTGGATGAATGAGCATTTGAAATGTAATGTGTAATCATTGGACTTATCATTTCATGTGGATGATGTACTAGATGGATTCATGTATGTAATTCAACATTAAGGGATCTTAAAGAATGTAATCTATTATTTATGTTATGTTTACTTTCAGATGGACAATGCTATTGCTTCCGTTATTGTGCATAAGTTATATGTGATGTTTACTATCATGAAAAAAAAATGTTAGTGAAATTCTAGGTTAATTCTTTGGATCCCTTGGTGGGGCATTACATTTGGTATCAGAGACCGAGTTTCTACATTGCGAGCTCTGGGTATTTTGGAACAACTATAACTTTGAACTTTGAACTATTAAGGGTAACTTTCCAAACTTGATCTAGGTGAAATGAAAATAGGACTCAAACTATTACTTGAATATTTTTTTCATACTTCAACACTTAGTTTCAAAACTGGAAATTTTACTTAAACCTAGACATATAACTGAACTTAGTACCTTGTACTATTGTAGGATGGTATCTGGAACTAGGTCTTCTGTTAGAGGCTGTGGTAGAGGCCATGGTAGAGGTCGTGGTCATGGCACAACTATCAGTGTCCATGAGTCTGCCCATGAGGGATCAACTCATGTAGAGAGCAGGGAAGAGCACTCTTGTAGGCAGCAGGAAGAGAGCCATAGAGAGGACCAAGCTGAGTCTGAAGAGGTTAGTTTGAGGAAGATGATGTAGACTATTCTAGAATGTCTACCTCCTATTCAAGAACAGCCTAAAGTGCATAAGACAGAACAAGAGCATAGACCCAGATCTAGAAGTCTTCAGAAGGAATGTCAGAGGTCCATTGTGTCCACTCAGATAAAGGATCTTTAAAGATCCAAGGTTAAGCCTTTTAATGGGCAAGGTTCTAGTTATGTGGCTGAGCAGTGGCTTATTTCTCTCGATAAGATTTTTGCCATGCAGGAGTTCGATAGCAATGTTAAGGCAAGGTTTGTGATCACTAATCTAGAGAATTTTGGGGCCACTTGGTGGACAATAGAGGAGAAGAAGTTGGGAATCGATATGAGCAGTGTCACATGGGAATTATTCCTAGAGAGTTTTCATGAATGATTCCTACCAGAGGAATGGAAACAACAAAGGGATGATGAATTTCATAATCTTAGACAGTATACTTTGTCAGTGACTGAGTATGAGCGTAAGTTTTATGAGCTTATGCCTTTTTCAGAGTTTAGTGAAAATTTAGTTCAGTTGACACAACATTTTATTAGGAGTTTGAATAACCGTATTATTGGGGGAGTTAAGGTATTTGAGCCAAAAACTCTCAAGGATGCGATACATCGAGCTATCCTTGTTGAGAAAAGTGTCAACCTTGGTCAATGTGGTTTTGTAGGAGTGCCAGCGGCATCAAGATCTAAAAGCAAGTATAATTCAGGTGGTAACAAGAAGTTCTCTTTCTGTAAGGGGAAACAGTATCAGCAGCAGTCTCAATAGACATAGCAATAGAAGGGCTCAAGTTCTCAAGCTCAAGGAAGTGGAAAAGGTTCTAACACCAAGAACAACCACAATTCTCAATGCAATAAATAGAATTAGACCAATCAGCCAGCTCAGAGTAGCCAGTCTTTTGTGAGCAGTTGCAGTCGCCAGCAATCTAATGTACCACCTATGGGAAGAGGTTCTGGCAGAAATACGAAATGTTTTTAATGTGGTCAGATTGGACATTATGCAACTCAGTGTCCTTAGTGAGCACCTTAGTTTTTAGGACCTAGAACTATCATTTCAGAGCCTACAGTTGGTGATGCAGGTAGAGCTCATAGAGTCTTTGCAACAGTTGATCAGCGTTAGGCAGTTCACTAGGGAACAGTAGTTTAGACCACAGGTGCTATTAGAGGTATATCTCTTGTAGTATTGTTTGATTTAGGAGCTACAGATTCACTTATTTCACCATCTATAGTTTCTAATTGTAAGCTAGATGCAGTGAAGCAAAATCATGGTTGGCAAGTGGAACTAGCCTTGGGCATTAAGGTTTCCACAGATTCTGTAGTTCATAAGTGTGGCCTTAGTTTAGGAAGCTTCGATATGACAGTGGATCTTCAAGTCATACCCCTTGGTTCTTATAATGTGGTTCTAGGCATGGATTGGCTTGGATCTCATAGAGCTAGTATAGATTGTAGGAAGAAGATTATTATGTGCCAAGATGACCAAGGGAATGATGTGCAGATAGTTGGGATACCGAGGCCTATATCTCTGCGGATGATTTTTGCTATGCAATTGAAGAAAAGTTTCTGTAAGGGATGTCAGATATTTGTTGTTATGGTAAATGATCTTGATGAAGAAGATCCCATGAGGAAGACTTTGGATCACCTGATTTTGTAGGAGTACACGGATGTATTTCCAAGTGAGATTCTAGGCATGCCTTCGAAGAGGGACATTGACTTTAGTATTGATCTGATTCTTAGAGTGGAGCCTATTTCTAACGCTCCTTATCGCATGACTACTCAGGAATTGGGTGAGCTATGTCTTTAGCTAGAAGAACTTCTGGCCAAAGGGAGCATTCGACCTAGTGTATCACCATGGGGAGCTCCTGTGCTCTTTGTGAAGAAGAAAGATGGTTCTTTGCGCCTTTGTATTGACTATAGATAGTTGAATAAGGTGACTATTAAGAACAGGTATCCTCTACCTAGGATTGATGACTTATTTGATCAGATCAAGGGAGCTATAGTATTCTCCAAGATTGACCTTAAGTCAGGATACCACCAGCTTCACATTAAGGAAGTAGATATTCACAAGACTTCTTTTCAAACTCATTATGGGCATTATGAGTTCACAGTGGTACCTTTTGGATTGACTAATGCTCCATCGGTTTTCATGAGTTTGATGAATGGTGTGTTTTGATCTTATCTAGATAGGTTTGTACTCATGATTCTTGATGACATATTGATATATTCTAAGACTTAGAAGGAGCATGAGGTACACTTGTGGTTGGTATTGCAGTGTTTAAGGGACAATCAACTTTATGCTACTGTAGCTAAGTGTGAATTCTTCAAATTGAAGATTCAGTATTTAGGGCATGTTATTTCAAGTGATGGTATTTCAGTGGATCCTGCAAAGATTCAGGCAATAATAGATTGGTTGACACTGACTAATGTGTCATAGATTTGTAGTTTCATAGGTTTAGCTGGTTATTATCGCAGATTTGTCTAGAACTTCTCTAGGATAACACATCCTATCACTTCTCTTCAAAGGAAAGGAAAGAAGTTCGTATGGATAGAGAAATGTGAGGAAGCTTTTCAAAAGCTCAAGGAGCTTTTGACCAGTGCACCAATTCTAGTTGTACCTAATCCAGAAGGTGATTTCATGGTATGTATAGATTCTTCTCTTGAAGGGATTGGGGTAGTGTTGATGTAGAATGGACGGGTGATTGCGTATGAATCATGCAAGCTCAAGGATCATGAGTTAAATTAACCTACACATGATCTTGAGTTAGCAGCAGTAGTTCATGCCTTGATAAGGTGGAGACATTTCTTGTTGGGGCATAGATTTGAGCTACATAGTGATCATCGTAGTCTTCAGTACATTTTTACTCAGCCTAATTTGAATGCTCGCCAGAGGCGATGGATGGAGTTTCTATGCGAGTATGATTTTGAGGTTAAGTACATTTAGGGTAAGAAGAATGTGGTGGTAGATGCTTTGAGTCACAGGAGACATGTGTTATCATCGATGACTCTTAGTGTGGATTTGAGGAGTCAGATTCTTTAGGCACCTTTTATGGATTCTTTGTATCAGGAAGTGTGCAGAGAGATTGATTCAGGAAGATCTTTGGAAGGTAAGTTTGCAAGTTACGTTTGAGAGTCAGATGGTCTTTTGAGACATTTGGGGAGGATTTATGTGCCATTTTTGGATGAGCTTCACACCTTGATACTAGCAGAAGCCCATCGTACACCTTACTCAGCACACCCAGGTGTCAAGAAGATGCATGCTGATTTGAGACGTTTGTTCTTTTGGTCTAGGATGAAGCGAGATATTGCTAATTTTGTGGCTAGGTGCCTTGAGTGTTAGAGAGTTAAGGTAGAACATCAACACCCGACTAGAATTTTGCAGCCTAATCTCATTCCTTCTTGGAAGTGGGATATCATCTCCATGGATTTCATTGTGGGATTACCTATGAAAGTTAATGTCATGATGCTGTCATGGTCACTGTTGATCGGTTGACTAAGGTGGCACATTTTTCACCGATTAGGTCTTCCTAAATAGTGGCTTCTGTAGCTAATGTCTTTATGCATGATATTGTGAGATTATATGGTATTCCTAGAAAGATCATTTCTGACAGGGATCCTGTATTCACATCTACATTCTGGACATCACTGCAGCATGAGCTTGGAGCACAGTTAAACTTCAGTTTGGCATATCATCCGGAGAGTGATGGTCAAATAGAGAGGGTGAATCAGGGTTTGGAGGATATGTTATAGATGTATGTGATGGATAGGCAGACACATTGGGAGGATTATCTCTATCTAGTGGAGTTTTCTTACAACAACGGGTATCATAGTTCTATTGGTATGGCACCATTTTAGGCATTATATGGACGTCCTTGTCGTACACCATTGAGTTGGGATAGCCTTGAGGATCGCATCCTATTGGGTCCTGAGATGCTTCGTGATATGGAGCAACAGGTAGTGCATATTTGTGAGCACTTGACTTCAACATAGGATAGGCAGAAGAAGTATGCTGATGCTCATAGGATTATAAGCAGTTTGCTATGGGTGATAAGGTTTTCTTGAGAGTGTGACCATGAAAGAGTCTGATCCGATATGGAAAGGGTTCTAAGCTAGCACCTCATTTTGTGGGACCATTCAAGATTCTAGAGAGGATTGGCCTGGTTGCTTACCGTCTTGCTCTACCACCTAGCCTAGCTCACATTCATGATGTTTTCCATGTTTAAGTGCTTCAACAGTATGTTCTTGATTGGAATGCATTGCAGGTAGAGGACGGGCAACTGGCTTTGGAAATGGTTAGTATTTTGGAGCAGTGGGAGTTGACCCTCAGGGGTCAAACCATCTAGCAGGTAAGGGTCCAATGGGACCCTACTGATGATTCTTCAGCTACTTGGGAGGATGTAGCTAGATTGAGGGAGTTATATCCCTACTTGTTTGTAGGCTTCTAGGAGTAAGCCTAACTCAAGGGAGGGTGGATGTAGTGCCTACCCTCGTTCAAATCTTTTCTAGACTTACTGTTGTTATTATCTTCAGACTATGATAGACTAGTTTTATGTTAATGGATTAGTGGTATCGTTTTGACACTATCAGACATTATGTTATGGATTCAGTGGTTATATGATGAGATCACTTAGATTTTACATTTCATGCATACATGATGATCATTATATTATTTTCAATTATTATTGATGATTAGATGGATGGTTTATTATCTTATGTGTTTTATTATGGATACTTACCCCATACTTGCATGTGTATGGTGTGCATGTTTTCTTATTGTATGACATTTCTGATGTGGTTAAGGAAGGGAGTCATAGTCACCTACTTAGTCAGGATCTACACGATAAACCACTTCCTGCCATTGTCTGTTTAGCTTAGCATTATATATATATTGTATGTACATGCATGGTTTTTTTGCAGGTTGCAGGTACCGGGTATCGACTTCCCTGAATTGCCAGGATGAGCATACCCTATTATACTATCTCAATGATAAGAGAAGGGAGATAAATTCTCAAGTCCAAATCCCAAACCTTTAAACCAATTGTCCTAGTGAGGTAGGACAAGTATCTGGATATTTTACCCACCGAATGTGTTGGATGACATGATTCATGATTTTTAACCCTTTAGACTGATTTTGAGTGATTTTCTCTATGATGGGTTTTCATATTTTATCTTGGAGGTCTATGGTGAATTGTTTATTAATTAAGTCTTAATAAATGGATTTAATTAATAAATTAATTATTTGAGAAAATTAATATAAAATACTATGTTATTTGATATTTTGATTGTAATTAATTAAATGTGAATTATTGAGGAAAATGAATTAAATAAAAGAAAATTAGAAATTAAAATTAATAATAATAATAAAATAATAATAAAGTAATAAATAAATAATAATAATAAAAGTTATAAAAATTAAAATGAAAGTTATAAATATTTAGATAGAAATTATATAAAAAGTGGATTGGAGTTATAAGCTTGCATGGGATTTAACACACTTCTCTATTTCTCATGTGTCAACAACATGGGGGTTTGTGCATCAATTAAGCACATGGTGTCTACAACCCAATGGCTCATCTTGAAGGTTGGAAAAGACCCATGCTTAGTTGGTGACACCTTCCAGCTATTTCTAGAAGCATTCTAGATGTTTCCTGAAAGCTCTTTATATTGAGGCATTCATAGAAGCTTAGACATAGCGTTGGGAGAGCAATTGGGCATTGGAGGACTCGAGAATTCTGAAGAAGGGAAGAGCTTGCTCTGCAGATTTTTTGAGGAAGAGCGATTTAGCATCAGAATTCGGGTAGATTCTTGTGATTTTTCTTATGCTATTTTTGCATCATGCATTCCCTATCTTCTTCGTGTCTTCCATATGTCTTCTGAGAAGTTTCATATTTATATGCATTCTATAATGCAAATATCTTACTCTTAATTTTAGATATAATCTTTGTGGAAAAATAGAAACAAATATATACATGGTTATATGTTCAGATATGCATCCATATACATATATATAAATATATATTTATATATATACATATGTATACATTTATTATGGATATATTATAAAATCCGAATATATATATACATACATACATACATACATACATACATACATACATACATACATACATACATATATATATATATACTGATATATATATATATACCTATGTATATTTATATATATTGCACCGAATTGAGCGATTAATAAAATCGCAGTGAGAGAATTTATTAATTCGCATCGTGATTTATATCACATGAAACAAAGTATAGTATATATCATATGCCGTGGGCATGTGAAACAAATATATACATGGTTATATGTTCAGATATGCATCCATATACATATATATAAATATATATTTATATATATGCATATGTATACATTTATTATGGATATATTATAAAATCTGAATATATATATACATACATACATATATACATACATACATATATATATATATATACATACATACATACATACATACATACATACATATATATATATATATACATACATATATATATATACATACATATATATATATATATATACTGATATATATATACCTATGTATATTTATATATATTGCACCGAATTGAGCGATTAATAAAATCGCAGTGAGAGAATTTATTAATTCGCATCGTGATTTATATCACATGAAACAAAGTATATTATATATCATATGCCGTGGGCATGTTTCGTTCTCCGCGCTGGTAGATTACAGAGACCTACCGTCGTAGGTCTGTGGCGACAGGGGTACTACGTACCCGCTGTCAGTGCAGTGCCTATGACTACAGGTACTGCATACTGCAGCATGAGTTTGGGGGGGTTTTTAATTGATGTTTATGTTATGCAAAAAAAAAAATAACGTTTATGTTAGAAACGTTTGTATACAGTCGACTTCTCATTACTATGTAATATGAAGTCAATAAAAAATTGTTAATTTGATTTTATGAAAACGTATTTACATATGTATGTATTTATATATATATATATATATATATATATATATATATATATATATATTATGAAAACATATTTACATATGTGTCTATATATATATATATATAATATGTAAATATGTTATTTAAGTTATTATTTGATA
Source organism: Cupressus sempervirens (assembly GCA_028749045.1). Lineage (NCBI taxonomy): Eukaryota > Viridiplantae > Streptophyta > Pinopsida > Cupressales > Cupressaceae > Cupressus > Cupressus sempervirens. Next base: position 117,776,535 of record CM053783.1, read on the forward strand.
ATGACTTATATTGAAGGTTATTTTCATAAAGGTGACTCTTTAATAATTTTCAACTATTTAATAATTTAAATGTTTTAAATTATTAAATAAGGAATTGATAGTTGAGTGGGAGATGTATCAAACAAATGTTATAATTTGGAAAATGGATTTTTAGTTCTAATAAGGAAAACTTTTATTTATTTAAAAACAATATGTGTGTTCCTCCATTCATTCTTCAGATTTGGAAAATTAAACTAAGATCTCTACATTTAAATTCAAGTTGTAAAACCAAAACATGTGTTTATATTGTCTATTCTTTATCCTATTGTTTTGGGTTTTGGGTTGACTAGTGTTGACCAGTATAGGACGTCTACCAGAGGCTTGGGAGTTATGTGATTGTGGTGACATGATGATGTTTTAATCTCGATCTTTATAAACCCAACCATGGTTATGTGATAGAATTCTCTATGTATTGGTTGTGATTACTGGTTGTTATAGTTGAGATTCTTATGTATGAGACACTTGACTTAACCATTATTTTTGGTCATCGATTAGTTATCCTTGGTTATTTTTCTAGTCGCCATGATGGGACTGTAATGTGGATTTATTTTGATGATGTCATGATGTGACATGTTTGACTCAACCATTTTTTGGAGTCTTCGATTAGTATGATTGAGATATATATTTTTTGGTTATTGAGAACCATTGGATATTTGATTATCACTGATACTTTAGTTGCCAATAGAGAGCTGTTGTGTTCATGATTTTCTATGGATGTTAGCTCATGGAGATTTGATGCTTTTATGCATATTTGATGATTTTATGGATTATCTTTTGTAATTTTGAGATTTATGAGGCCATGAGCATTAGGGTAGGATATTTGCATGTAGTGACGGGAAGTGGCTTGCAATGGGGGCCGGGGCCCTAAGAGGCTACCAGGGTAACTCATTGTAAGTTGGATTAATAAGTGATAACATTCACACCTAATACTAACTAAATGAACCTAAAAAGATAAGTGTTCTCGCCCATGCCTTGAGCACTTGTACAGGCTAGGATGGGAGTAGTGAGATGCATGGTTGCGACCTTGCATTCTTTAGTATGCCTCGTCAATATGAGAGGATACTAGTGGCCACATGAAATCAGTATGGACCCGTGCAGTTTAGCTAACTACTACGGTAACTTGTACGTGATAATTGCGATGACACTTTTTCGCTTGCATAGTAGGTTCCTACATGTCATTGTGTGCCTCTAGGATTAGATGTCAGATTTTGTGTTTGGAACCTTTGAGTTAGTATACTTTTAGGATTCTTGGACTTATAGAGATATGTGTTATGTAATTTTGATAGCTTGTTTGGGACTTGAGATTATCTCCTCAACACGGTGGGAGTGGACCACTTAGGTACCACGTGCTCGGGTTGTAGTGTATTTTCCACTCTTATCATTTCAGATTCATTGAGATATCGTGGCTGATGCGTCCTTCATGATGGTGGATATGTATCCTTTTTCATTGATGATTAGCATATGTTAGATGATGTTATCTTATGCTTTTATTTGCATGTTAGATTACTTCTACATATGATGTTGTATTTATTAGGAGTGACATTCCTACTATGTAATATCGATGATCTCTTTGGTGATTTGGAATGTTACGCACGGAGGGATGGCTAGGATCCACGATGGTCTAATGATGCTATTGACGGTTGGGAGGAACCATGCACTTAGTTTATTATGTTTGATCTTTATGATGGATGTATATGTTCTCTATGATGTTGTATCATGTGATGATCTCTATTTTGATGTATCATGGATTAGAATAGGATGATGTACCTTAATCTATGTATGCATATTTTTGAGCTTGTCATACCCTGTGACATGTACAGTGGATGAATGAGCATTTGAAATGTAATGTGTAATCATTGGACTTATCATTTCATGTGGATGATGTACTAGATGGATTCATTTATATAATTCAACATTAAGGGATCTTAAAGAATGTAATCTATTATTTATGTTCTGTTTACTTTCAGATGGACAATGCTATTGCTTTCGTTATTGTGCATAAGTTATATGTGATGTTTACTATCATGAAAAAAAAATGTTAGTGAAATTTTAGGTTAATTCTTTGGATCCCTTGGCGGGGCATTACATAAAATACAATTTACAATACGATATCAATCCTAGATTTCAACAATTTAATTGGATTTTCTTCATGACCCTCATCAAGGGATTTATAATTTTTTCTGCAACACATTTCTAGTACCATGGAGGGAACAAAATCTGATCAGGTGACCAAAAATATGACCAAGAATAATTCAAACATGCATATTCATACAAAGTTTTCACAATAAGATCCACAATGAATCAACACTAGGGAAAGGTGGATTCTTCCAATAGGAGAAGTCAAGCACAACACCAAATCAGATGCCCAATCGGGGCCATTAACCAAGAACTTCCATTCTTCCATTTAAACATACCATACTCATACGAGGTTTGTGCTGACGGGTAGGGGCCCATAACACCCTACCCTCTCTCCCTCTTCTCATCCTGAGAAGAGACTCTACACTAGTTGGAGTCCAACTAAATAGACCTTTCTATGAGGTCTCCCCTTGACCCTTCGTAGCCTTATTTATTATTTTATCATTTTTCTCATGACTTGGGATGTCGAGACATTATCAGATACTTGAACATATTATATTATTTCATGTTGTGTGATGTTATTTTCAAATATTTGATGTCCATCATTTAATGCTTTATGTATATGTATGTTGATGAATTAAGTAAAATGTTGGATTAACACATTGATTTTGGAATCTTTATGATTAAGGATATAAGTAGGATGAAAGAAACCCTGATTGATGTATGTTGCAATTTATTTGAATTCGTGATACGTATATATACATATGTGCATGTGATTTTCAGGACTACTAATGTGTGAAATGAGTGTGCAGATATTTTAGCCGAGGAAACCGATGGAGGAATAGAACTAATCTCTATGTGTTAATTTTGAAAACCTTGTTGTTCGTAATTCAAGTATTTTAACGGTGAGATGTATGTATTTCATTTCTATTTTTAGTGAATGTTAATATTCGTAACTATGTTCTTTTAATGTCACTTGACACTCATGAATTGTTTGTGCTCTTTAGTGTGCTAGTTAGGGTTAGTTGTGCAACCCTTGGACCTAAGTCGGATTAAGTTAGTATCTTTTGCTAATTGGGTTCTTGATCGAGGTTAATCATCTCTTAATCCAGATTAGTGCTTAATCTGCAATGTTAGAGTAGTTAGATGGTCCTATTTTATTTCCTAGCTTTTTTTTGGCTCTAAACCTATTCTTAAAGCTTTAAATCATGAAATTTGTATACCCAACGGGTATGGGTATGGGTTAGGGGTCTTTTCCAACCCCTAAGCCCCTTATGTTGACTTTTGAGATCACTCAAAAAGTCTCATTTTACCTTTGTGCAAAAAGTGCAAGTGGTTACCATGAGTTGCCTTACCTCACCTCCACTTAGTGTTTAACCATAGTGTGAGTTGAATTAGGAGTTTCTATAATTGTTAGTAGGTGGGTGAAGTTTTTGATCCCTTTGGTGGTTGAGTTTGAAGCTGATTTAGAGGCCCTTCTTGGACTAGTAGAGGTTGCTACCCAATCTCTACATTTAGAGAGGAGTTCTTGAAGATTGAAGGAAGGAAGGGTAAACTCTACTCAAACTTTTTCAGTTGCCATTACCTCTTTGTGCAGGTAGGAATTCTCATCTCCCTTGTTTAGATTTCATGTTTGTTTTATGCTTATGCTACCTTGTTGTTGTTTGAATACTTGTATGGTTGTGGGTATGTTGGGATGCTTTGAAAACCATGTTATTTTTGGATGATTTCCTTTCATGTTTATGTTTCTAATTTTGAGATTTTTCTTGCATGGGTGTTTTGGTATTACTCACCCTTGGAGAGGGCAGAAGTGACCAATTTTGGGAAAGGTCTATTTAGTCAGACTCCAACCAGTGTAGAGTCTCTTCTCAGAATGAGAAGAGGGAGAAAGGGTAGGGTGTTATGGGCCCCTACCTATCAGCACAAACCTTGTATGATTTTGGTATGTTGAAATGGAAGAACGAAAGTTCTTGGTTTATAGCTCCGATTGGGCATTTGTTGGTGTTGTGTTTGGCTTCTCCTGGTTGGAAGAATCCACCTTTCTCTAGTTTTGATTCATTGTGAATCCTATTGTGTAAACCATGTATGAATATGTATGTTTGATTGTCTCTTGGTTATGCTTGGTTGTCACCCAATCAGATTCTGTTCCCTCCAAGGTACTAGAATATGATGCAGAAATTGTTATGAATCCCTTGATGAGGGTCATGAAGAAAATCCAATTAAAATTGTTATAATTTAGGATTGAAATCCTATGTAAGTTGTATTTTAAACTTTGTTGGATTGGCAACGAAGCCGGATTTTCTTCCTAATTCTTTCCCGGCTGAGCCTTTGAATCAGGTTTGCCAATAAAATTGGTGTTTGAGTAAAATTATTAATCTTTTGATTTAATTGTAATTTCAAATTAGATGGATGCACATCAGGAATAAGATGATTTAATGATGGTTTAATTGAGCAAATTTTCAAGTTCCTTATATGTTCAATATGATAATTATGTTAAGGAAAGAAAATAACGTCTATGGTTGATTTATTGCAATTCAAGTTGTATAGGAGATCATATTAAATATGGTGTTAATATGCCTCAAACTATTGTATCCATGTTTTAATTCTATTCAAAAATATTTTAAAAAATATATTCATGCATGGCCTTGAAATCTATACTTAGAAATTTTTTTTAAAAAAAAATGTTGCAAGAGAGTAAAACTCTCTGCCTTTTGTATGGGAGATTCAAATTAATTCATCTGGTAACAGAGAATCAAAAGATTCTCTAAAAAGATCCTTTTTGCTTATTGAAAAATTAGATTAAAATTAAAAAGAAGAATAAAATAAACACCAAGTAAATAAAAATATCATAGAAATTTCAATATCCTAAATATCTTTTGTGCTACCTATAAAACTTTATGAATTTATTACATACCCTTCTCACCATGTTGGATGTCAGTTTTGAGATTAATATTTTAAAAAGGTTTTTTGAAATAAGTTTCTTGTGCAAAGTCAAAACAACATGGGGGGGGGGGGGGGGGGGGGGGGGGGGGGGGGCGACGTCACCCTACCCCCATGTCCCATCTCTTTTTTTTTGGAGTGCTCATCTATTATTTTTTTTGGTGGACTTTATCAAAGTTGCAAGATTTATTTAAACCTTTCTTTTTTTTTGAGCCGCCCACCTTTGCTTAGGGTTTGCACTAGTCAGTGTGGGGCAGACCACTGTCCCAAGGACAACGCTTGGGAAGTGCTCCTTGGGAAGCGTTGCCCATGGAGAGGGAGTAGGGGGGATAGAGTAGGATTTAGGTGTTAGTTTAGGTATGTTAGGTTAGGTTAGTAAATTTGTTCTATTTTAAATTAAGTTTGGTTAGTGTGTGTTAGTAATTTTAGTTATTAGTGAGCTTTTATAGTTAGTTTAATATTAAATTTAGATTTGTGTTAGATATTTATTTTGTTTTAATATGAGTAGTGTTAAGTTAGTCTTTAGTTTCGTAGTATGTTAAAATGTAATTTAATTTAGTTTAGTATAATTAGTTATAGTAATTTTGTTACATTTTTTTTATTAGTATTGATAGTAGTTTTGTTATTAAGAGTTAGTTAGTCATAAATTTAATTAAGTTTCAATTTAGTTAGTATAGTTTTAATTAATTTAGTTGTTTAATTATTTTAGAAAGTTCTAATTTAATGATTAGTTAAATTTAGTTAACGTTATTAGTTAGTAAGTATTTTATTTAAGTTATTTAGATTTCATTTTGATTTGTCAAGTTAGTTATTCATTGTGTTGTTTAATGGTTATTTGTTTAAAGTTAATTGTTTTAAATTTTAATATATATTTAGTCAGGATTGTTTTAGTTGATATTTACTATTAAATTAGTTTTAAATTTTATTAGTTAGAATTGTGTAAGTTTGTGATGATAGTTAAATTAATATAGTTCTAAGTTAGTCTTATATTGATAATAAAATTTAATTTTTGAGTATTAAGTAGTTTTAATTTTAAAGGTTAATTGGCTATTTAAATTAAGTTTAAATGTAGATTTTATTTGATTAGACATTTTTTTTCAAATTAATCTAAAATCGAACTCTTTTAGAATGTTATTTAAATAACTTTCATATCTTGTTGTGAAGTTAATAAAATAACGTGATTTATGTCGATAACCTTTTTAGAACATAAGCTCAAATCTTAACGATGTATTCCTCCACAAGTTTATAAACTTAAGATGAAATGTAGAGCACCTTTATTTAAACTATGATCACAACCTTATCGAACTTAGAGATTTTTTAATTACAAATTTTTAAAAATTTGTGTGTGTGTTTTTGCCCTGGGGTTTGGGCGTGACACTTTCCCAAAATTGGTCACTTCTGCCCTCTCAAAGGGTGAGTAATACCAAAACACCCATGCAAGAAAACCTCAAAATTGCAAACATAAACATGAAAGGAAAACATCCAAAAAAAACATGGTTTTCAAATCTTCCCAACATACCCACAAACATACAAACATTCAAACAACAACAAGGTAGCATAAGCATGAAACAAGAAAGAAATCTGAACAAGAGAGATGAGAATTCCTACCTTCACAAGGAGGTAATGGCAATGAAAAAATTTAAGTAGAGTTTCCACTTCCTTCTTTCAATCTTCAAAAACTCCTCTCTAAATGTAGAGATTGGGTAACAACCTCCACTAGACCAAGAAGGGCCTCTAAATAAGCCTCAAACTCAACCACCAAAAAGAGCAATAACTACTCCCACCCACTTGTGATTCTAGAAACTCCTAACTCAACCCACACTATGGTTAAACCCTAAGTGGAGGTGAGGTGAGGTAACTCAAGATAACCACTTGCAATTTTCGCACAAAGGTAAAATGAGACTTTTTGAGTGACCTCAAAAGTCAATAAAAGGTGTTTAGGGGTTGGAAAAGACCCCTAACCCATACCCATACCCTTTGGGTATAATAATTTCATGTTTTAAGCCTTAGGAAAAAGGTTTAGAGCCAAACAAAATCTAGGAATAAAATAAGACCATCTAACTACTCTAACATTGCAGATTAAGCGCTAATCTAGATTAAGGGATGACTAACCTTGATTAAGAAACCAAAAAGAAAACTAAAGAACATAACCAATTTATGAGTGTCAAGTGACACTAACAAAACATAATTACGAACACTAATATTCACTGAACACAAAAAGATACATACATACATCTCACAATACAATACGTGAATTACAAACAACAAAGTTTGCAATAATTAGAACACAGAGATCAGTTCTATTCCTTTGTAAGGTTTCTCGGATAAAATATCTGCACACTCATTGCACACATTAGTAGTGCCATAAAATCACATGTACATATTTGTTTACGTATCAAAAATCCACATAAATTAAAACATACATCAATAAGGGTTTTTCTCATCCTACTTAATTCTTAACCATTTAAAATCTCTTAAATCAAAGTCTCAATCCTACATTTACTGATTTTATCAACATACATATACATGAAATATTAAATGAAAAACATCAAATATATTTGAAAGTAACATCACACAACATGAAATAGTATAGTATGTTCTAAGCATCAGATAATGTCTTGACATCTCGAGTCGTGAATAACAAAAATAATAGTAATGTATCACTATGCTACGATGGGCCAGGGTGAGGCCTCACATCCTCCCCCACTAGGCATGAACTTCCTCTTGGAGTTCATAAAAAAGATATGGGTACTGAGATCACATCTGTGCTGCATCCTCCCATGAAGCCATGACCTCATCATAACAATCCCACTGGACCCTGACCTGGTCCAACTCTCAACCTCAAAGTGCTAGGGTCCATTGGGCAATAATGCGGATAGGCTCCAGTGCTAGCTATCCATCCAACTCCACCTGTAAAGCATCCCAATCTATAATATAAGACTCATCATAAATGTATCCTCTAAATACTAAAATATGAAACACATCGTGGATGCATGATAGGCTAGGTGGCAAAGCTAAACGGTATGCAACAGGTCCTATCCTCTCAAGGATCTCGAATGGCCCAACAAAATGGGGTGCCAACTTAGAGCCCTTTTTGAATCGAATCAGACTCTTGTGTGGTCGCACCCTCAAGAACACTCTATCACCAACCTGATACTTTCGATCTGTCCTCTTCGCATCAGCATACTTCTTTTGCCTATCTTGTGCCTCTCTCAGGCGCTGTCTGATCAAGGTCACATGCTGCTCCATCTCCTTTACTAACTAAGGACTAATAGATACTCGATCCTCGATCCTATCCCAACTCAAGGGTGTCCTGCACAGCCTCCCATACAAGGCCTCATAAGGTGACATACCTATGGAAGAATGGTGCCCATTGTTATAGGAAAACTTGACAAGATGTAGGTATTCTTCCCATTTGACCTGATGGTCCATCATGTACATACGTAGCATGACCTCCAAAACCTAATTCACCCACTCGGTTTGGCCATTAGTCTGAGGATGGTACGCTATACTAAAATTGAGCCTAGTGCCCAAAACTGACTACAACTCTCTCAAAAATGAAGAAGTGAACAATGAGTCTCTATCAGAGATGATCTTACAGGGAACACCATGAAGTCTAACAATGTCCCGCAAGAACACGTGAGCTAGGTCTCATGCTGTGAATGTAGTACGTACGAGTGAGAAATGGGAAACCTTGGTCAATGTGTCAACTATCATCAAAATGGCATCATTGTGATGAGATGACATAGGAAGACCAACAATAAAATCCATAGATATAGTGTTCCATTTCCACACTACAATCTCATGCGGCTGGAGAAGCCCACCAGGATGAGGATGCTCCATCTTCACCCTCTAGCACTCAAGGCATCTCACAACTATGCTAGCAATCTACACTCTCATGCCTAGCCAATGATACAACTGCCTCAAATCTGCATGTAACTTCTTAACACCGGGGTGTGCTTCATAAGGTGCTCTGTGAGCCTCAAGTACAATGAGCTCACGTAAACCCCCAATGAAAGGTACATACATACATCCCCTATGACGCAAAAGTCCATCGAAATCCAAAGAATACTTTGTAAACTTCCCTTCCAAGGGTCTCTAAGAATGTACTAACTGACTAACTTCTGTATAAAGCTCATCAGTTGCTAAGTGCTATAAGATATGCTCTCTCAAGTCAATGCAAGTAGTCACAGATGAAAGCTCATGGCGCCTTCTACTTAAGGCATCTGCAACCACATTCTCCTTTCCCTTGATGTAATGTACATCAAAATCATACTCACACAGAAACTCCATCCACCTTCTTTGCCTAGCATTAAGGTTTGGCTGAGAAAATATGTACTGCAAGCTCTGGTGATTAGAATGAAGCTCGAATCTATGACCCAGAAGGAAATGTCGCCATCTCACCAAGGCATGAACCACTGCTGCTAGTTCTAGGTCATGAGTAGGATAATTGAGTTCATGAGTCTTCAACTTCCTAGACTCAAAGGAAATAGGTCATCCTTCCTGCATGGGGACTGCCCCTAAACCATCTAAAGATGCATTGATGCACACCACAAAATCTGCAATAGGATCTGGTACTGCAAGAATTGGTGCACTCGTGAGGGCTCTCTTGAGCTCTTAAAAAGATCTATCACACTTTTCTGTCCACTCGTACTTATTCCCCTTTTTCTGAAGAGATGTGATGGGGTGTGCCAATCTAGAGAATCTTGAAATGAAGCATCGGTAATATCTTGCTAGCCCCATAAAGCTCCTCACTTTAGTAACACTGGTGGGTGCTGGCCAATCCATAATGACCTTTATCTTTGATGGGTCTACTGAGACTCCATCACCTGATATGACATGACCCAAATAATGTATCTTGGGTCTAAAGAAGGCACACTTCAACAAGCCGCCAAACAACTGATTCTCTCTCAATTTTTGCAATACTTGCCTCAAGTGCTCTTCATGCTCTCTCTCATCATGAGAATAAATCAGAATTGCATCAAGAAACACAACCACAAACTTATCCAAAAAGTTATGAAATACTCCATTCATGAGGCTCATAAATATAGCTAGAGCATTCGTAAGGCCAAATGGTACCACGGTAAACTCATAGTGACCATACCTAGTATGAAAAGCTATTTTGGGGATATCACTATCCACAATCCTCAACTGATGATAACTTGACTTCAGATTGAAATCTTTGAAAATACTCGGGCACCCTATAACTAATCAAAGATATCATTGATTTTGAGAAGAGGATATTGGTTCTTGATGGTCACTTTGTTCAATTGCCGATAATCAATACACAACCTAAGTGATCCATCCTTCTTCTTGACAAAGATCACAGGTGCACCCCAAGGTGACACACTAGGTCAAATATGCCCCTTCTCCAAGACTTCCTCCAACTAAGCTTTTAGCTCACTAAGCTCATGAGTAGTCATCCTGTATGGTGCTCTCGAAACTGGCTCGGCTCCTGGCACAAGGTCTATGTGAAAATCCACTGCTCGAGGTGGAGGCATACCAGGAAGCTCTGAAGGAAACACATCTGCAAACTCCTGTAGGATTGAAAAATCATTGAGGAATGGCTCCCCCTCTGAATTTTTCTCTCTGTCACTAATAGTGATAGTAAACAACTGACAACCCTTTCGCATGCACCGTCTAAGCTGCATAGCGAAAATCATATGAAGGGACACTGGCCTCTTCACTCCGAAGATCTCTCTAGAGATACCATCATCATCCACAGATTCCACCCTCTTCTGTTGACAATCCATCTTGGTGCTGTGGGCATAAAGCCAATCCATGCCAAGAACAACATCATAAGAACCTAGAGGGGTAATGCATAGATCAGTCTTAGTGGACATGTCTCCAATCTGCATCTAACAGCTCTGCACCATGGAACTAACTGACACTTTGGCTCCTGAGGCTAACTCTACCTCCCAACTAACATCCTGTCTAACTGCCACTAGCCCGCAATGCTCCACCATAAATGGAGATATAAAAGAGTCGGTAGATCCAAAATCAAATAAAACTACAACCATATGACCCTATATAATACCTGTAGCCTTGATAACTGTGGCCTAATGCTCAGCCTGACAATTGTCAACCACTGCAAAAACTCTATGGGATCTACCCATGTCACCAACTATCGGCTCTAAAAAAGCCCTGCTCTGACCACTGGATGCTTGTCCCTATAGACACTCCCTAGCTATATGACCCATGCCACCACAAGTGTAGCATGGTCTGCGAGTATAAGATCATGCACCCTATGACCCAGACTAATGTGGGCCTCTTGACCTGCTAGATCCACTGTATCCACCCCTAGAAGATTTTTGAGTCTTCACTAACTGTGACTGTGGGCCCTGTACTTTCTGATCCTGCCTAAGACCCTGTGTCTTCCACTGCTTGGGCTTGGAGCCCTAATAACCTTGAGAAGGTTTCTATTGCTGGGGTTTTGGCTACTTAGACTGCTGGCCCTTAGAGGACCCTGTTGTATAGTTCTAGTTCCCTTTCCAAGGGGGTTTCTGCTGGGAAGAGTTTCAGTTCTGAGACCGATCCCATGACTCCTGCCTACCTTGAGTGCCCTCAGCAACTAGTGCTATCTCCACTGCCTGTCTAAAGGTGGTAGGGAAGGCCATCCGAACTAAGCCCTAAAGTGAGAAATTTAGACCCATGATAAAGCAATGCACCCCAAGTTTTTCATCCTTCATATATTCCACATAAGCAAGGAGCTCGAGAAACTTACTCTCGTATTGAGCCACTGTAAGGCCTCTCTGATAAAGAGAATGGAACTCCTCAATCTGTTTCTATCAAAAATGCTTTGACAAGTACCTCTCTCCGAATCTTTCTAGGAAAGATTCCCATGTGAGGGTGTCCATCCTCACTCCACCTATGATCTCCTCTTGATGCCACTAGTTGGAGGCATCCCCTCTCAACTGATGAACTGCTAGGTGTGCTTTTAGATTACTCCCATAAGGGCATAACCCAAAGCATCGCTGTAGGCTCTATAACTATGCCTCTGCTACTGTTCCCTCAGTGGAACCGATAAATAATGGTGGCCCAAGTCGAATCAATTCCCTGATATCATCTCTTACATGTCTAGGAGGTCTGTCAAATGGGGGTCCTCTCTAGTGTATTGACCCTTCCTCATGCTCACCCTGACCCTCTAACTATATCGGTGGGGACTCATAGTCCTCTCTCTGACTTTGGGTCTACCTCCTCCAGGTCCCTCTACTTCCACTACTGGAATCTGCTGAACTGGCTGAACTACAGGTACTACTCTCTGCTGAACTACACCGATCAAAGTCTAAAGTGCATGTATAATGTCCTAGTTCAAGTTCGGTGTTGGTGGAGGTGGAGGTGGTGGTGGTGGAGGTGGGCCATCCTCCTGTCCCACTCTACCACCCCTAGCCCTATGACCTCTACCTCGTTGGCTATGAGTAATAGGAGGCATCTACACAATTAAAAGTTTGAGTTAAGTTTAGGAAGCACAATGGTTTAAGGTTCCTAGTGTTGGAACACATGCTCTGATACCAAAATGTCATGCCCAAACTACGAGGGCAAAAACACACAAATATATATATATATATATATATATATATATATTTAAATTAATAATTAAAAAGCTCTAAGTTTTAAACTGATCTCATGCAAGGGAAGTGAATGTTCACTACGATACATCCTAAGTTAAAAATTATAGTGGATGGATGCATCGTTTTGTAACTCTTGTTATTAGATTGATATCAACGTCTATACTGATTCTTATCAATCTTAAAAAATAGATTTAAATTTCTTCTATAACAACATATGAAAATTTATTAAAATAACACTTTAAATGAGTTCATTTTAAATCAATTTGAGTATATCAAATCAAGAAATTATGAAAGGAAAAGTTATATCTAGCCATACTTCAAAAAAAAACTATTAAGTTAAGATCACTTACCAACCTATTTAAGAAAGACAAATAATATTCAAACACTAATTAAATTTACATTAATATCAAAACAACTAAATTTTTCTATCATATAGTATAACTAACTAAAAACAATTTTAATTAAATTATAAACTTACACTATTAACAATGATAAAATAAAATAAACCAACACCTAACTAAAATTAATAACAAATAGATTAATCTAAACTAAACTAAACTAACATAGTAAAAACTAACTTAAATCTACTTAGTTAATAATTACAAAACTAAATTCAAAATACTTACAATTAAATAAAATTAAACTAATTAAAAACTAATAACAAAATTAAAAAATGAAATAAAACTAACTAAATTTATTAACATACCTACTAATCTACTAACTACCTATACTAATTCAATACCCTAAACCTAACCACTAATCATCAACTTAACCCACCCTGTCATGCATCCCATCGGCCTCCTCTCAGCCCTGCACTTCCCCTAGCGCCTGTTGGCCTTAGTACTGACCTTGCGTCAGTACCTCTATCCCAAGGTGGCCACCCAAATACATTATACTTGATTTTTTTTCATTTGAAATTTCAAAGCACTGCTACCCAAAACCAAAGTCAATGAATTTTATGGAGGGACAAGGGGATGACATCATCTGCTATGATGACAAAAGACTTTGCAAGAAAATTTAAACTTTTAAATTCCTCCCTCCATACTGACATCCATGGAAGAGGGTAAGGCATTAAAGGAATAAAGTTTTATAGGTGAGTTTTAGGATATTAGATAGATGATGTTATAAATATTTTTTTTTTGAATTTTCTTTGTAAATTTAATAAGTATATCAATGTTTTAATTCTATTTTGTTTAATTTTAAAATTTAAAAAAAAAGGATCATTTAAAGAATATTCTTTGTTGTTCAAACCCATTTAATTCCTTCTCCCATACAAAAGGCAGAGAGTTTTACTCTCTTGCAACACACATTTTTTTTTGATGAAATTTTTTCTAAGTATAACATTTTTAGTTGATTGATAACCAAAGGGGAGTTAAATTTTTCTTTTCAAAGCGAATCTATAAGGACTTATTACAACTTAATATACCAAGAGTATGGATTATCCATTTTAAATCAATAATGCAAGAATTGTTTGACTCAAATAATCATACAACCTGAATCTACATCCATGATCATAATTTTCATTTTCAACATAAGGGAAAAAACTTGAAATTTTACCAAATTGAACATTATCAATTCCATCCTATTTTGAGATTCATCCATCTAAATTTAAATCATGAATAAATCACATGATAACCAATTATACTCAAAACACCAATTTTATTGGCAAACCTGATTCCAAGGCTCAGCCGGGAAGGAACCAGGAAGAAAACCCAGCTTCGTTGCCATTTAAAACAAGTTTAAAATACAATTTACAATAGGATATCAATCTCAAATTTCAGCAATTTAAATGAATTTTCTTCATGACCCTCATCAAGGGATTTATAATGTTTTCTGCAACACATTTCTAGTACCATGGAGGGAACACAATCTGATCAGGTGACCAAAAATATGACCTAGAACAATTCACACATGCATATTCATACAATGTTTTCACAATAAGATCCATAATGAATCAACACTAGAGAAAGGTGGATTCTTCCAACAGGAGAAGTCAAGCACAACACCAAATCAGATGTCCAATCAGGGCCATTAAACAAAAACTTCCATTCTTCCATTTAAACATGCCATACTCATACGAGGTTTGTGCTGACGGGTACAGGCCCATAAAACCCTACCCTCTCTCCCTCTTCTCATCCTGAGAAGAGACTCTACACTGGTTGGAGTCCAACTAAACAGACACTATCAGATAATTGAACATATTATATTATTTCATGTTGTGTGATGTTATTTTCAGATATTTGATGTTCGTCATTTAATGCTTTATGTATATGTATGTTGATGAATTAAGTAAAATGTAGGATTAACACATTGATTTTGGAATCTTTATGATTAAGGATATAAGTAGGATGAAAGAAACCCTTATCTATGTATGTTGTAATTTATGTGAATTCTTGATACGTATATATACATTTGTGCATGTAATTTTTGAGACTATTGATGTGTGCAATGAGTGTGCAGATATTTTAGCCGAGGAAACTGACGGAGGAATATAACTAATCTCTATGTGTTAATTTTGAAAACCTTGTTGTTCGTAATTCAAGTATTTTAACTGTGAGATGTATGTATTTTATTTTTGTGTTCAGTGAATGTTAATGTTCGTAACTATGTTCTTTTAGTGTCACTTGACACTCGTGAATTATTTGTGCTCTTTAGCGCGCTAGTTAGGGTTAGCTGTGCAACCCTTGGACCTAAGTCAGATTAAGTTAGTATCTTTTGCTAATTGGGTTCTTGATTGAGCTTAATCATCTCTTAATCCAGATTAGTGCTTAATCTGCAATGTTAGAGTAGTTAGATGGTCCTATTTTATTTCCTAGCTTTTGTTTGGCTCTAAACCTATTCCTAAGGCTTTAAATCATAAAAATTTTATACCCAAGGGGTATGGGTATGAGTTAGGGGTCTTTTCCAACCCCTAAGCCCCTTTTGTTGACGTTTGAGATCACTCAAAAAGTCTCATTTTACCTTTGTGCAAAAATTGCAAGTGGTTACCATGAGTTTCCTTACCTCACCTCCAGTTAGTATTTAACCATAGTGTGGGTTGAGTTAGGAGGTTCTAGAATTGTTAGTAGGTGGGTGAAGTTATTGATCCCTTTGGTGGTTGAGTTTGAAGCTTATTTAGAGGCCCTTCTTGGACTAGTAGAGGTTGCTACCCAATCTCTACATTTAGAGAGGAGTTCTTTAAGATTGAAGGAAGAAAGGGGAAACTCTTCTCAAACTTGTTCATTTTCCATTACCTCTTTGTGCAGGTAGGAATTCTCATCTCCCTTGTTCAAATTTCATGTTTGTTTTATGCTTATACTACCTTGTTGTTGTTTGAATACTTGTATGGTTGTGGGTACGTTGGGATGCTTTGTAAACCATGTTATTTTTGGATGATTTTCTTTCATGTTTATGTTTGCAATTTTTAAATTTTTCTTGCATGGGTGTTTTGGTATTACTAACCCTTGGAGAGGGCAGAAGTGACCAATTTTGGGAAAGGTCTGTTTAGTCAGACTCCAACTAGTGTAGAGTCTCTTCTTAGGATGAGAAGAGGGAGAAAGGGTAGAGTGTTATGGGCCCCTACCTATCAGCACAAACCGTGTATGATTTTGGTATGTTGAAATGGAAGAACGAAAGTTCTTGGTTTATAGCCCCGATTGGGCATCTATTGGTGTTGTGCTTGATTTCTCCTAGTTGGAAGAATCCACCTTTCCCTAGTTTTCATTCATTGTGAATCCTATTATGTAAACCATGTATGAATATGTATGTTTGATTGTCTCTTGGTTATGCTTGGTTGTCACTCGATCAGATTCTGTTCCCTCCAAGGTACTAGAATATGATGCAGAAATTGTTATGAATCCCTTGATGAGGGTCATGAGGAAAATCCAATTAAAATTGTTGTAATTCAAGATTGAAATCCTATGTAAGTTTTATTTTAAACTTTTTTGGATTGGTAACGAAGTCGAGTTTTCTTCATGATTCTTTCTTGGCGAGCCTTTGAATCAGGTTTGCCAATAAAATTGGTGCTTGAGTAAAAATTGTTTATCTTGTGATTTAATCGTAATTTCAAATTAGATGGATGCACATCAGGAATAAGATGATTTAATGATGGTTTAATTGAGCAAATTTTCAAGTTCCTCATATGTTCAATATGATAATTATGTTAAGAAAAGAAAATAATGTCTATGGTTGATTTATTGCAATTCAAGTTGTATAGGAGATCATATTAAATATGGTGTTAATATGCCTCAAACTATTGTATCCATGTTTTAATTCTATTCAAAAATATATAAAAAAAATATTCATGCATGGCCTTGAAATCTATACTTAGAAAATTTTCAAAAAAAAAAAATGTTGCAAGAGAGTAAAACTCTCTGCCTTTTGTATGGGAGATTTAAATTAATTCATTTGGTAAAAGAGAATCAAAAGATTCTCTAAAAAGATCCTTTTTGCTTATTGAAAAATTAGACTAAAATTAAAAACAAGAATAAAATAAACACCAAGTAAATAAAAATATCATAGAAATTTAAATATCTTTTGTGCTACCTATAAAACTTTATGAATTTATTACATACCCTTCTCACCATGTTGGACGTTAGTTTTGAGATTAACATTTTAAAAAGCTTTTTTTGAAATAAGTTTGTTGTGCAAAGTCAAAACAACATGGGGGGGGGGGGGGGGGGGGGGGGGTGACGTCACCTTGCCCCCATGTCCCATCTCTCTTTTTTTGGAGTGCTCATCTATTATTATTTTTGATGGACTTTATCAAAGTTGCAAGATTTATTTAAACCTGTCTTTTTTTTTGAGCCGCCCACCTTTGCTTAGGGTTTGCACTAGTCAGTGTGGGGTAGAGCACTATCCCAAGGACAACGCTTGAGAAGCACTCCTTGGGAAGCGCTGCCCATGGAGAAGGAGTAGGGGGGATAGAGAAGGATTTAGGTGTTAGTTTAGGTATGCTAGGTTAGGTTAGTAAATTTGTTTTATTTTAAATTAAGTTTGGTTAGTGTGTGTTAGTAATTTTAGTTATTAGTGAGCTTTAATAGTTAGTTTAATATTAAATTTAGATTTGTGTTAGATATTTATTTTGTTTTAATATGAGTAGTGTTAAGTTTTCTTTAGTTTGGTAGTATGTTAAAATGTAATTTAATTTAGTTTAGTATAATTAGTTATAGTAATTTTGTTACATTTTTTTATTAGTATTGATATTAGTTTTGTTATTAAGAGTTAGTTAGTCATAAATTTAATTAATTTAGTAGTTTAATTATTTTAGAAAGTCCTAATTTAATGATTAGTTAAATTTAGTTAATGTTATTAGGTAGTAAGTATTTTATTTAAGTTATTTAGATTTCATTTTGTTTTGTCAAGTTAGTTATTCATTCTGTTGTTTAATGGTTATTTATTTAAAGTTAATTTTTTAAAATTTTAATATATATTTAGTCAGGATTGTTTTAGTTGATATTTACTATTAAATTAGCTTTAAATTTTATTAGTTAGAATTGTGTAAGTTTGTGATGATAGTTAAAATAATATAGTTCTAAGTTAGTCTTATATTGATAATAAAATTTAATTTTTGAGTATTAAGTAGTTTTAATTTTAAATGTTAATTGGCTATTTAAATTAAGTTTAAATGTAGATTTTATTTGATTAGATATTTTTTTTCAGATAAATCTAAACTCGAAGTCTTTTAGAATGTTATTTAAATAACTTTCATAGCTTGTTGTGAAGTTAATAAAATAACATGATTTATGTCGATAACCTTTTTAGAACATAAGCTCAAATCTTAACGATGTATTCCTTCACAAGTTTATAAACTTAAGATGAAATGTAGAGCACCTATATTTAAACTGTGATCACAACCTTATCGAACTTAGAGCTTTTTAATTATGAAATTTGAAAAATTTGTGTGTGTGTTTTTGCCTCGGGGTTTGGGCATGACATTTTGGTATCAGAGCCCGTGTTTCAACACTAGAAACCTTAAACTATTATGCTTTTGAAACTTGAAACTAGACATTAAATTATGTAGGATGCCTCCTGTTACTCAAAGAAACCAACGAGGCAGAGGTTGTAGGGCGAGAGGTGGTAGAGCAAGACAGGGGGATGGACCACCTCCACCACCACCACCTCCACCTCCACCACCACTAAACCTGAACCAGGACATTATAGATGCACTTCAGACTTTGATCGGTGTAGTTCAACAAAGAATAGTACCTGTGGTTAAGCCAGTTTAGCATATTCTTGTAGTGGAAGTAGAGGGACTCAGAGGAGGTAGGCCCAATGGTAGAGAGAGGACTAGGATTCCCCCACCAAGATAGTTAGAGGGGCAAGATGAGCAGGAAGGTGAGTCAATACACCAGAGAAGACCCCCACTTAATAGACCTCTTAGACATATAGGAGATGACATCAGGGAATTGATTCGACTTGGGCCACCATTATTTACGAGTTCCACTGAGGGGACAGTAGCAGAGGCATGGTTATAGAGCCTACGGTGATGCTTTGGATTACAACCCTATGGGAGTAATCTAAAGGCATGCCTAGTAATTCATCAATTGAGAGGGGATGCCTCCAATTGGTGGCATCAGGAGGAGATCATAGGTGGAGTGAGGATGGATACCCTCACATGGGAATCATTCCTAGAAAGATTCTGAGAGAGGTACTTGTCAGATCATTTTTGATAGAAACAGATAGAGGAGTTCCATTCTCTTTATCAAAGAGGTCTTACAGTGGCACAGTACGAGAGCAGGCTTCTCGAGCTCCTTCCTTATGTGGAATACATGAAGGATGAGAAACTATGAGTACATCATTTTATCATGGGTTTGAATTTCTCACTTCAAGGTCCAGTTCGGATGGCCTTCTCTATCACCTTCAGACAAGTAGTGGAGATAGCACTAGTGGCAGAGGATACTCGAGGTAGACAAGAATCACAAGATCGATCTCAGAACCAAAATTCTACCCGACAGAAACCCCCTTGGAAAGGGAATCAAAACTATACACCAGGGTCCTCTAAGGGCCAACAGTCTCAGTAGAAACAAGTACTCTCATAGGGTTACCAGGGCTCCAAGCCTAGGTAGTGGCAGTCACAATAGGATCAGGAAGTACATACCCCACAGCCACAGTCAGTGCAAACTTAGCAATCTTTTAGGTGTGGATACAGTGGGTCTACTAGGTCAGGGGGCCCATAACAGTCAGGATCATAGGATACATGATCTTATACTCGAGGGCCATGCTATACTTGTGGTGGCATGGGTCATAGATAGTGTCCGCAGGGACAGTCATCCAGTGGTCAGAGAGGGGCTTTTTCAGAGCCGATAGTTGGAGACATGGGCAGGTCCCACAGAGTTTTTACAACAGTTGACAACTGCCAGATTGAGCATCAAGGTAAAGTTATTGAGGCTACAGGTGGAGTTGGTCAGCCAGTTAGCTCTAGAGACTATTCATATTAATGCCCGACAGACCCTAGCTCCTCGAGGTCGAGAGTTGGACCAAGTTAGGGTCTAGCGGGAATATTATGATGAGGTCACAATTTCTTTGGAGGATGCAGCACGGATGCGATCTCTATACCCTTATCTTTTGATGAATTCCAGGAGGAAGTTCATGCCAAGTAGGGGAGGACGTGAAGCCTCGCCCTGACCCTTCGTAGCCTTAGTTATTACTTTATCATTTTACTCATGACTCGGGATGTCGAGACATTATCACATACTTAAACATATTATATTATTTCATGTTGTGTGATGTTATTTTCAGATATTTGATGTTCGTCATTTAATGCTTTATGTATATGTATGTTGATGAATTAAGTAAAATGTTGGATTAAAACATTGATTTTGGAATCTTTATGATTAAGGATATAAGTAGGATGAAAGAAACTCTAACAGATGTATATTGCAATTTATATGAATTCTTGATACGTATATATACATATGTGTATGTGATTTTCAGGACTACTGATGTGTGCAATGAGTGTGCAAATATTAAATCAATTAACTCTTTATTTTACTCAAATTAAATCTATTA
The DNA here is from genome assembly GCA_028749045.1 of Cupressus sempervirens. Lineage (NCBI taxonomy): Eukaryota > Viridiplantae > Streptophyta > Pinopsida > Cupressales > Cupressaceae > Cupressus > Cupressus sempervirens. Next base: position 117,797,150 of record CM053783.1, read on the forward strand.
ACTCCATTTAATTTGAGAGTCTCCCTTTATGACTGAACTTCAACTTTAATCTTGATCGTTGATTGAATTTGATCTCAATCGTTGATGGATTCCAAGAAAGTCTATTTAAGAAACCCTCATCTCTTCATTTTAGGAGAGGATGAATTTAAAGAATTTGCATTGAATCGCTGTTGGAATTCATACTCACATTTGCACATATTTTTACATACATTTAATAAATACACCTATCCTGATTAATTAAATGTAATTATTTAATTAAATGGAAAAGGTATTTCTAATTAATTAAAGAAAATTATTTAATTAAATGGAGTACTTACTTCTAATTAATTAAAAAAAATTATTTAATTAAATAGGAAGCCATTCCTAATTAATTAAATGAAGTTATTTAATTAAATAAGAAAAGCGTCTCTAATTAATTAAAAGATTATTTAATTAAATAGAAAAAGTAATTATGAGAGCATATCTCATTTTATTAAATTAAATACCTCAACAAAATCTCTCTTCAGTTCAAAAAGGGAAATTTCCAGTTCACTATTGATCAAAAATGAGTTAAATGAGTTAACTCCTTTTTCTACTCAAATTAAATCAGTTAACTCCTTATTTTACTCAAATTAAATCTGTTAACTCCATTTAATTTGGGAATCTCCCTTTATGACTGAACTTCAACTTTAATCCTGACCATTGATTGAATTTGATCTCAACAGTTGATGGATTTCAGGAAAGTCTATTTAAGAGACCCTCATCTCTTCATTTTAGGAGAGGATGACTTTCGAGAATTTGCATTGAATCACTGCTGGAATTCATACTCACATTTGCTCATATTTTTACATATATTTAATAAATACGCCTATCTTGATTAATTAAATGTAATTATTTAATTAAATGAGAAAGGTATTTCTAATTAATTAAAGGAAATTATTTAATTAAATGGAGTACTTACTTCTAATTAATTAAACAAAGTTATTTAATTAAATAGGAAGCCATTCCTAATTAATTAAATGAAGTTATTTAATTAAATAAGAAAAGTGTCTCTAATTAATTAAAAGAATATTAAATTAAATAAAAAATGTAATTATGAGAGAAAATCTCATTTTATTAAATTAAATATCTCAACAAAATCTCTCTTCAGTTCAAAAAGGGAAATTACCAGTTCACTATTGATCAAAAATGAGTTAAATCAGTTAACTCTTCTTTCAACTCAAATTAAATCAGTTAACTCTTTATTTTACTCAAACAAATCTATTAACTCCCTTTAATTTGGGAGTCTCCCTTTATGACTGAACTTCAACTTTAATCCTGACCGTTGATTGACTTTGATCTCAATCGTTGATGGATTTCAAAAAAGTCTGTTTAAGATACCCTCATATCTTCATTTTAGGAGAGGATGAATTTGGAGAATTTGCATCGAATCATTGCTGAAATTCATACTCACATTTGCTTATATTCTTACATATATTTAATAAATACACCTATCTTAATTAATTAAATGTAATTATTTAATTAAATAGAGTACTTACTTCTAATTAATTAAAGAAAGTTATTTAATTAAATAGGAAGCCATTCCTAATTAATTAAATGAATTTATTTAATTAAATAAGAAATGTTTCTTTAATTAATTAAAAGATTATTTAATTAAATAGAAAAAGTAATTATGAGAGCATATCTCATTTTATTAAATTAAATATCTCAACAAAATGTCTCTTCAATTCAAGAAAGGAAATTTCCATTTCACTATTGATCACAAATGAGTTAAATTAGTTAACTCTTTTTTCTACTCAAATTAAATCAAATAACTCTTTATTTTACTCAAATTAAATCTATTAACTCCCTTTAATTTGAGAATCTCCCTTTATGACTGAACTTCAACTTTAATCCTGACCGTTGATTGAATTTGATCTCAACCGTTGATGGATTCCAAGAAAGTCTATTTAAGAGACCCTCATCTCTTAATTTTAGGAGAGGATGAATTTAGAGAATTTGCATCGAATCACTGCTGGAATTCATATTCACATTTTCTCATATTTTTACATATATTTAATAAATATGTCTATCTGAATTAATTAAATGTAATTATTTAATTAAATGGAAAAGGCATTTCTAATTAATTAAAGTAAATTATTTAATTAAATGGAGTACTTACTTCTAATTAATTAAACAAAGTTATTTAATTAAATAGGAAGCCATTCCTAATTAATTAAATGAAGTTATTTAATTAAATAAGAAAAGTGTCTCTAATTAATTAAAAGATTGTTTAATTAAATAGAAAAAGTAATTATGAGAGTATATCTCATTTTATTAAATTAAATTTCTCAACAAAATCTCTCTTTAGTTCAAAAAGCAAAATTTCCAGTTTACTATTATCTAAAATGAGTTAAATCAGTTAACTCCTTTTTCTACTCAAATTAAATCAGTTAACTCATTATTTTACTCAAATTAAATCTGTTAACTCCCTTTAATCTAGGAATCTCATTTTATGACTGAAGTTCAACTTTAATCCTGACCGTTGATTGAATTTGATCTAAACCATTGATGGATTCCAAGAAATTCTATTTAAGAAACCCTCATCTCTTCATTTTAGGAGAGGATGAATTTGGAAAATTTGCATTGAATCACTACTAGAATTCATACTCACATTTGCTCATATTTTTACATACATTTAATAAATACGCCTATCTTGATTAATTAAATATAATTATTTAATTAAATGGAAAAGGTATTTCTAATTAATTAAATGAAATTATTTAATTAAATGGAGTACTTACTTCTACTTAATTAAACAAAGTTATTTAATTAAATAGGAAGCCATTCCTAATTAATTGAATGAAGTTATTTAATTAAATAAGAAAAGTGTCTCTAATTAATTAAAAGATTATTTAATTAAATAGAAAAAGTAATTATGAGAGCATATCTCATTTTATTAAATTAAATATCTCAACAAAATCACTCTTCAGTTCAAAAAGATAAATTTTCAGTACACTATTGATCAAAAATGAGTTAAATCAATTAACTCCCTTTTCTACTCAAATTAAATCAGTTAACTTCTTATTTTACTCAAATTAAATTTATTAACTCCCTTTAATTTTGGAGTCTCCCTTTATGACTGAACTTCAACTTTAATCCTGACCGTTGATTGAATTTGATCTCAACCATTGATGGATTATAGAAAAGTCTATTTAAGAGACCCTCATCTCTTCATTTTGGGAGAGGATTAATTTGGAGAATTTGCATCGAATCGTTGCTAGAATTCATACTCACATTTGCTTATATTTTTACATACATTTAATAAATACGACTATGTTAATTAATTAAATGTAATTATTTAATTAAATGGGAAAGTTATTTTTAATTAATTAAATGAAATTATTTAATTAAATGGAGTACTTACTTCTAATTAATTAAACAAAGTTATTTAATTAAATAGGAAGCCATAACTAATTAATTAAATGAAGTTATTTAATTCAATAATTAAAGTGTCTCTAATTAATTAAAAGATTATTTAATTAAGTAGAAAAAATAACTATGAGAGCGTATCTCATTTTATTAAATTAAATATCTCAACAAAATCTCTCTTCAGTTCAAAAAGGAAAATTTTCAGTTCACTATTGATAAAAAATGAGTTAAATGAGTTAACTCTTTTTTCTACTCAAATTAAATCAGTTAAATCCTTATTTTACTCAAATTAAATCTGTTAACTCCCTTTAATTTGGGAATCTCCCTTTATGACTGAACTTCAACTTTAATCCTGACCGTTGATTGAATTTGATCTCAATCGTTGATGGATTCTAGGAAAGTCTATTTAAGCGACCCTCATCTCTTCATTTTAGGAGAGGATGAATTTGGAGAATTTGCATCGAATCGCTGCTGAAATTCATACTCACATTTGTTCATATTTTCACATACATTTAATAAATACGCCTACCTTGATTATTTAAATGTAATTATTTAATTAAGAGGAGTACTTACTTCTAATTAATTAAACAAAGTTATTTGAATAAATAGAAAGCCATTCCTAATTAATTAAATGAAGTTACTTAATTAAATTCGAAAAGTGTCTCTAATTAATTAAAATATTATTTAATTAAATAGAAAAAGTAATTATTAGAGAATATCTCATTTTATTAAATTAAATATCTCAACAAAATCTCTCTTTAGTTCAAAAAGAGAAATTTTCAGTTCAGTATTGATAAAAAATGAGTTAAATCAGTTAACTCTTTTTTCCAATCAAATTAAATCAGTTAACTCCTTATTTTACTCAAATTAAATCAGTTAACTCCCTTTATGACTGAACTTCAACTTTAATCCTGACCGTTGATTGAATTTGATCTCAACCATTGATTGATTCTAAGAAAGTCTATTTAAGAGACCCTCATCTCTTCATTTTAGGAGAGGATGAATTTGGAGAACTTGCATCAAATCGCTGCTAGAATTCATACTCACATTTGCTCATATTTTCACATACATTTAATAAATATCCCTATCTTGATTAATTAAATGTAATTATTTAATTAAATGTGAAAGGTATTTCTAATTAATTAAAAAAAATTATTAAATTAAATGGAGTTCTTACTTGTAATTAATTAAGCAAAGTTATTTAATTAAATAGAAAGTCATTCCTAATTAATTAAATGAATTTATTTAATTAAATAAGAAAAGTATCTCTAATGAATTAAAAGATTATTTAATTAAATAGAAAAAGTAATTATGAGAGCATATCACATTTTATTAAATTAAATATTTCAACAAAATCTCTCTTCAGTTCAAAAAGAGAAATTTTTAGTTCACTATTGATAAAAAATGAGTTAAATCAGTTAATTCCATTTTCTACTCAAATTAAATAAGTTAACTCCTTATTTTACTCAAATTAAATCTGTTAACTCCCTTTAATTTGGGAATCCCCCTTTATGACTAAAATTCAACTTTAATCTTGACCGTTGATTGAATTTGATTTCAACCGTTGATGGATTTCAGGAAAGTCTATTTAAGAGACCCTCATTTCTTCATTTTAGGAGAGGATGAATTTGGAGAATTTGCATGGAATTGCTGCTGGAATTCATACTCACATTTGCTCATATTTTCACATATATTTAATAAATACGCCTATCTTGATTAGTTAAATGTAATTATTTATTTAAATGAGAAAGATATTTCTAATTAATTAAACAAAATTATATAATTAAATAGAGTACTTACTTCTAATTAATTAAACAAAGTTATTTGATTAAATAGGAAGCCATTCCTAATTAATTAAACGAAGTTATTTAATTCAATAAGAAAAGTGTCTCTAATTAATTAAAACATTATTTAATTAAATAGAAAAAGTAACTATGAGAGCATATCTCGTTTTATTAAATTAAATATCTTAACAAAATCTCTCTTCAGTTCAAAAAGAGAAATGTTTTGTTCACTATTGATAAAAAATGAGTTAAATCAGTTAACTCCTTTTTCTACTCAAATTAAATTAGTTAAATCTTTATTTTACTCAAATTAAATCTGTTAACATCCTTTAATTTGGGAATCTCCCTTTATGACTGAACTTCAACTTTAATATTGACCATTGATTGAATTTAATCTCAACCATTGATGGATTCCAGGAAAGTCTATTTAAGACACCCTCATTTCTTCATTTTAAGAGAGGATGAATTTGGAAAATTTGCATTGAATCGCTGCTAAAATTCATACTCACATTCGCTCATATTTTTACATATATTTAATAAATACGCCTATTTTGATTAATTAAATGTAATTATTTAATTAAATGGGAAAGCTATTTCTAATTAATTAAACGAAATTATTTAATTAAATGGAGTACTTACTTCTAATTAATTAAACAAAGTTATTTGATTAAATAGGAAGCCATTACTAATTAATTAAAATATTATTTAATTAAATAGAAAAAGTAATTATGAGAGCATATCTTATTTTATTAAATTAAATATCTCAACAAAATCTCTCTTCAGTTCAAAAGGAAAAATTTTCAGTTGACTATTGATAAAAAATGAGTTAAATCAATTAACTCCTTTTTCTACTCAAATTAAATCAGTTAACTCCTTATTTTAATCAAATTAAATCTATTAACTCCTTTTAATTTGAGAGTCTCCCTTTATGATTGAACTTCAACTTTAATCTTGACCCTTGATTGAATTTGATCTCAACCGTTGATGGATTTCAAGAAAGTCTATTTAAGAGACCCTCATGTCTTCATTTTAGGAGAGGATTAATTTGCATCGAATCGCTGCTGGAATTCATACTCACATTTGCTCATATTTTTACATACATTTAATAAATATGTCTATCTTGATTAATTAAATGTAATTATTTAATTAAATAGGAAAGGTATTTTTAATTAATTAAAAGAAATTATTTAATTAAATAGATTACTTACTTCTAATTAATTAAACAAAGTTATTTAATTAAATTTGAAGCCATTCCTAATTAATTAAATGAAGTTATTTAATTAAATAAGAAAAGTATCTCTAATTAATTAAAAGATTATTTAATTAAATAAGAAAAGTATCTCTAATTAATTAAAAGATTATTTAATTAAATAAAAAAATTAATTATGAGAACATATCTCATTTTATTAAATTAAATATCTCAACAAAATCTCTCTTCAGTTCTAAAGGGAAATTTTCAATTCACTATTGATCATAAATGAGTCAAATCAGTTAACTCCTATTTCTACTCAAATTAAATAAGTTATCTCCTTATTTTACTCAAAATTAAATCTTTTAACTCCCTTTAATTTGGGAGTTTCCCTTTATGACTGAAGTTCAACTTTAATCCTGACCGTTGACTGAATTTGATCACAACCATTGATAGATTCTAGGAAAGCCTATTTAAGAGACCCTCATCTCTTCATTTTAGTAGAGGATGAATTTGAAAAATTTGCATCGAATCGCTGCTGGAATTCATACTCACATTTGCTCATATTTTTACATACATTTAATAAATATGCCTATCTTAATTAATTAAATGTAATTATTTAATTAAATGAGAAATGTATTTCTAATTAATTAAAATAAATTATTTAATTAAATGGAGTACTTACTTCTAATTAATTAAACAAAGTTATTTAATTAAATAGAAAGCCATTCCTAATTAATTAAATGAAGTTATTTAATTAATCAAGAAAAGTGTCTCTAATTAATAAAAAGATTATTTAATTAAAAAAAAAAATTAATTATAAGAGCATATCTCATTTTATTAAATTAAATATCTCAACAAAGTCTCTCTTCAGTTAACTCCTTTTTCTACTAAAATTAAATCAGTTAACTTCTTATTTTACTAAAATTAAATCTGTTAACTCCCTTTAATTTGGGATTCTCGCTTTATGACTGAACTTCAACTTTAATCCTGACCGTTGATTGAATTTGATCTCAACCATTGATAGATTCTAGGAAAGTCTATTTAAGAGACCCTCATCTTTTCATTTTAAAAGAGGATGAATTTAAAAAATTTGCTTCAAATCGCTACTAGAATTCATACTCACATTTGCTCATATTTTTACATATATTTAATAAAGACACCTATCTTGATTAATTAAATATAATTATTTAATTAAATGAAAAAGTTATTTCTAATTAATTAAATAAAATTATTTAATTAAATAGAGTACTTACTTCTAATTAATTAAAGAAAGTTATTTAATTAAATAGGAAGCCAATCCTAATTAATTAAATGAAATTATTTAATTAAATAAGAAAAGTGTCTCTAATTAATTAAAAGATTATTTAGTAGAAAAAATAACTATGAGAGCATATCTCATTTTATTAAATTAAATATGTCAACAAAATCTCTCTTCAGTTCAAAAAGGAAAATTTTCTGTAAACTATTGATAAAAAATGAGTTAAATCAGTTAACTCTTTTTTCTACTCAAATTAAATCAGTTAAATCCTTATTTTACTCAAATGAAATCTGTTAACTCCCTTTACTTTGGGAATCTCCCTTTATGACTAAACTTCAACTTCAATCCTGACCGTTGATTGAATTTGATCTCAATCGTTGATGGATTTTAGGAAAGTCTATTTAAGCGACCCTCATCTCTTCATTTTAGGAGAGGATGAATTTGGAGAATTTGCATCGAATCGCTGCTGGAATTCATACTCACATTTGCTCATATTTTCACATACATTTAATAAATACGCCTACCTTGATTAGTTAAATGTAATTATTTAATTAAGTGGAGTACTTACTTCTAATTAATTAAACAAAGTTATTTGAATAAATAGAAAGTCATTCCTAATTAATTAAATGAAGTTATTTAATTAAACAAGAAAAGTGTCTCTAATTAATTAAAACATTATTTAATTAAATAGAAAAAGTAATTATTAGAGCATATCTCATTTTATTAAATTAAATATATCAACAAAATCTCTCTTCAGTTCAAAAAGAGAATTTTTTAGTTCAGTATTGATAAAAAATGAGTTAAATCAGTTAACTCTTTTTTCCAATCAAATTAAATCAGTTAACTCCTTATTTTACTCAAATTAAATCAGTTAACTCCCTTTATGACTGAACTTCAACTTTAATCCTGACCGTTGATTAAATTTGATCTCAACCGTTGATGGATTCTAAGAAAGTCTATTTAAGAGACCCTCATCTCTTCATTTTAGGAGAGGATGAATTTGGAGAACTTGCATCAAATCGCTACTGGAATTCATACTCACATTTGCTCATACTTTCACATATATTTAATAAATATCCCTATCTTGATTAATTAAATGTAATTATTTAATTAAATGTGAAAGGTATTTCTAATTAATTAAATGAAATTATTTAATTAAATGGAGTTCTTACTTGTAATTAATTAAACAAAGTTATTTAATTAAATAGAAAGTCATTCCTAATTAATTAAATGAATTTATTTAATTAAATAAGAAAAGTGTCTCTAATGAATTAAAAGATTATTTAATTAAATAGAAAAAGTAATTATGAGAGCATATCACATTTTATTAAATTAAATATTTCAACAAAATCTCTCTTCAGTTCTAAAAGAGAAATTTTTAGTTCACTATTGATAAAAAATGAGTTAAATCAGTTAACTCCATTTTCTACTCAAATTAAATAAGTTAACTCTTTATTTTAGTCAAATTAAATCTGTTAACTCCCTTTAATTTGGGAATCCCCCTTTATGACTAAAATTCAACTTTAATCCTGACTGTTGATTGAATTTGATTTCAACTGTTGATGGATTTCAGGAAAGTCTATTTAAGAGACCCTCATTTCTTCATTTTAGGAGAGGATGAATTTGGAGAATTTGCATGAAATTGCTGCTGGAATTCATATTCACATTTGCTCATATTTTCACATATATTTAATAAATATGCCTATCTTGATTAGTTAAATGTAATTATTTAATTAAATGTGAAAGATATTTCTAATTAATTAAACAAAATTATATAATTAAATGGAGTACTTAGTTCTAATTAATTAAACAAAGTTATTTGATTAAATAGGAAGCCATTCCTAATTTATTAAATGAAGTTATTTAATTAAATAAGAAAAGTTTCTCTAATTAATTAAAAGATTATTTAATTAAAAAAAAAATTATTTATGAGAGCATATCTTATTTTATTAAATTAAATATCTCAACAAAATCTCTCTTCAGTTCAAAAAGGAAAATTTTCAGTTCACTATTGATAAAAAATGAGTTAAATCAGTTAACTCCTTTTTTTACTCAAATTAAATCAGTTAACTCCTCATTTTACTCAAATTAGATCTGTTAACACCCTTTAATTTTGGAATCTCCCTTTATGACTGAACTTCAACTTTAATCCTGACCGTTCATTGAATTTGATCTCAACCGTTGATGGATTTTAGGAAAGTCTATTTAAGAGACCCTTATCTTTTCATTCTAGGAGAGGATGAATTTGGAGAATTTGCATCAAATCGCTGCTGTAATTCATACTCACATTTGCTCATATTTTTTCATATATTTAATAAATACACCTATCTTGACTAATTAAATGTGAAAAATATTTCTAATTAATTAAATGAAATTATTTAATTAAATTGAGTACTTACTTCTAATTAATTAAACAAAGTTATTTAATTAAATAGGAAGTCATTCCTAATTAATTAAATGTTGTTATTTTATTAAATATGAAAAGTGTCTCTAATTAATTAAAAGATTCTTTAATTAAATAGAAAAATTAATTATGAGAGCATATCACATTTTATTAAATTAAATATTTCAACAAAATCTCTCTTCAGTTCAAAAAGAGAAATTTTTAGTTCACTATTGATAAAAAAATGAGTTAAATCAGTTAACTCCTTTTTCTACTCAAATTAAATCAGTTAACTCCTTATTTTACTCAAATTAAATCCGTTAACTCCGTTTAATTTGAAAATCGCCCTTTATGACAGAAATTCAACTTTAATCCTGACCATTGACTGAATTTGATCTCAACCATTGATGGATTTCAGGATAGGATGAATTTGGAGAATTTTCATGGAGACGATGAATTTAAGAAACCCTCATCTCTTCATTTTAGGAGAGGATAAATTTGGAGAATTTGCATGGAATTACTGCTAGAATTCATAATCACATTTGCTCATATTTTTACATACATTTAATAAATACGCCTATCTTGATTAATTAAATGTAATTATTTAATTAAATTAGAAAAATATTTTTAATTAATTAAATAAAATTATTTAATTAAATGAAGTACTTACATCTAATTAATTAAACAAAGTTTTTTAATTAAATAGGAAGCCATTCTTAATTAATTAAATGAAATTATTTAATTAAATAAAAAAAGTGTCTCTAATTAATTAAAACATTATTTAATTTAATAGAAAAAGTAATTATGAGAGCATATCTCATTTTATTAAATTAAATATCTCAACAAAATCTCTCTTCAGTTCATAAAGAGAAATTTTCAGTTCACTATTGATAAAAAATGAGTTAAATCAGTTAACTCCTTTTTCTACTCAAATTAAATTAGTTAAATCCTTATTTTACTCAAATTAAATCTGTTAACTCATTTTAATTTGAGAATGTCCCTTTATGACTGAACTTCAACTTTAATCCTGACCGTTGTTTGAATTTGATCTCAACCGTTGATGGATTCTAGGAAAGTCTATTTAAGAGACCCTCATCTCTTCATTTTAAGAGAGGATGAATTTGAAAAATTATTTAATTAAATGGAGTACTTACTTCTAATTAATTAAACAAAGTTATTTGATTAAATAGGAAGTCATTACTAATTAATTAAATGAAGTTATTTAATTAAATAAAAATAGTGTCTCTAATTAATTAAAAGATTATTTAATTAAATAGAAAAAGTAATTATGAGAGAATATCTCATTTTGTTAACTTAAATATCTCAACAAAATCTCTTTTCAGTTCAAAAGGAAAAATTTCCAGTTCACTATTGATAAAAAATGTGTTAAATCAGTTAACTCCTTTTTCTACTCAAATTAAATTAGTTAACTCCTTATTTTACTCAAATTAAATCTAGTAACTCCCTTTTATTTGAGAGTCTCCCTTTATGAGTGAACTTCAACTTTAATTTTGACCACTGATTGAATTTGATCTCAACCCTTGATGGATTTCAAGAAAGTCTATTTAAGAGACCCTCATCTCTTAATTTTAGGAGAGGATGAATTTGCAGAATTTGCATTGAATTGCTGTTGGAATTCATACTTCCATTTGCTCATATTTTTACATACATTTATTAAATACGTCTATCTTGATTAATTAAATGTAATTATTTAATTAAAAGGGAAAGCTATTTCTAATTAATTAAATGAAATTATTTAATTAAATGGAGTACTTACTTCTAATTAATCAAAAAAATTATTTAATTAAATAGGAGGCCATTCCTAATTAATTAAATGAAGTTATTTAATTAAATAAAAAAAGTGTCTTGAATTAATTAAAAAATTATTTAATTAAATAGAAAAAGTAATTATGAGAGCATACCTCATTTTATTAAATTAAATATCTCAACAAAATCTCTCTTCAGTTTTCAAAGGGAAATTTCCAGTTCACTATTGATCAAAAATGATTTAAATTGGTTAACTCTTTTTTCCACTCAAATTAAATCAGTTAACTCCTTATTTTACTCAAATTAAATATGATAACTCCCTTTAATTTAGGAGTCTGCCTTTATGATTGAACTTTAAATTTAATTCTGACCGTTGATTGAATTTCATCTCAACCGTTGATGGATTTCAGGAAAGTCTATTTAAGAGACCCTCATCTCTTTATTTTAGGAGAGGATGAATTTGGAAAATTTGCTTCGAATCGCTGCTGGAATTCATACTCACATTTGCTCATATTTTTACATACATTTAATAAATATGCCTATCTTGATTAATTAAATATAATTATTTAATTAAATGAGAAATGTATTTCTAATTAATTAAAAGAAATTATTTAATTAAATGGAGTACTTACTTATAATTAATTAAATAAAGTTATTTAATTATATAGAAAGCCATTGATGATTAATTAAATAAAGTTATTTAATTAAACAAGAAAAGTTTCTCTAATTAATAAAAATATTATTTAATTAAATAGAAAAAGTAATTATGAGCACATATCTTATTTTATTAAATTAAATATCTCAACAAAATCTCTCTTCAGTTCAAAAAGAGAAATTTCCAATTTAGTATTGATAAAAAATGAGTTAAATTAGTTAACTCCTTTTTCTACTCAAATAAAATCAGTTAACTTCTTGTTTTACTCAAATTAAATTAATTAACTCCCTTTAATTTCGGAGTCTCGCTTTATGACTGAACTTCAACTTTAATCCTGACCGTTGATTGAATTTGATCTCAACCGTTGATGGATTTCAGGAAAGTCTATTTAAGAGACCCTCATCACTTCATTTTAGGAGAGGATGAATTTGGAGAATTTGCATTGAATTGCTGCTGGAATTCATACTCATATTTGCTCATATTTTTAAATACATTTAATAAATACGCCTATCCTGATTAATTAAATGTAATTATTTAATTAAATGGAAAAGTTATTTCTAATTAATTAAATAAAATTATTTAATTAAATGGAGTACTAACTTCTAATTAATTAAAAAAAATTATTTAATTAAATAGGAAGCCATTCTTAATTAATTAAATGAAGTTATTTAATTAAATAAGAAAAGTGTCTCTAATTAATTAAAAGATTATTTAAATAAATACAAAAAGTAATTATGAGAGCATATCTCATTTTATTAAATTAAATATCTCAACAAAATCTCTCTTTAGTTCAAAATGGAAAATTTTCAGTTCACCATTGATAAAAAATGAGTTAAATTGGTTAACTCTTTTTTCTACTCAAATTAAATTAGTTAAATTCTTATTTTACTCAAATTAAATCTGTTAACTCCCTTTAATTTGGAAATTTCCCTTTATGACTGAACTTCAACTTTAATCCTAATTGTTGATTGAACTTGATCTCAACAGTTGATGGATTCCATGAAAGTCTATTTAAGTGATCCTCATCTCTTCATTTTAGGAGAGGATGAATTTGGAGAATTTGCATCGAATCGCTACTAGAATTCATACTCACATTTGCTCATATTTTCACATACATTTAATAAATACGCCTATCTTGATTAATTAAATGTAATTATTTAATTAACTGGGAAAGGTATTTCTAATTAATTAAATAAAATTATTTAATTAAATTGAGTACTTCTAATTAAATAAACAAAGTTATTTAATTAAATAGGATGCCATTCCTAATTAATTAAATGAAATTATTTAATTAAATAACAAAAGTGTCTCTAATTAATTAAAAGATTATTTAATTAAATAGAAAAATTAATTATCAGAGCATCCCATTTTATTAAATTAAATATCTTAACAAAATCTCTGTTCAGTTCAAAAAGAAAAATTTTCAGTTCACTATTGATAAAAAATGAGTTAAATGAGTTAACTCTTTTTTTTACTCAACTTAAATCAGTTAATTTCTTATTTTACTCAAATTAAATCTGTTAACTCTCTTTAATTTGGGAATCTCCCTTTAGGACTGAACATCAACTTTAATCCTTACCGTTGATTGAATTTGATCTCAACCATTGATGGATTTTAGGGAATTCTATTTAAGAGACCCTCATCTCTTCATTTTAGGAGAGGATGAATTTGAAATATTTGCTTCGAATCGTTGTTGGAATTCATACTCACATTTGCTCATATTTTTACATACATTTAATAAATATGTCTATCTTGATTAATTAAATGTAATTATTTAATTAAATGGAAAAGGTATTTCTAATTAATTAAATGGAGTACTTACTTCTAATTAATTAAACAAAGTTATTCAATTAAATAAGAAGCCATTCCTAATTAATTAAATTAAATATTTCAACAAAATCTCTCTGCAGTTCAAAAAGAAAAATTTTCAGTTCACTATTGATAAAAAATGAGCTAAATGAGTTAACTCCTTTTGCTACTCAAATTAAATCAGTTAACTCCTTCTTTTACTTAAATTTAATCTTTTAACTCACTTTAATTTGGGAATCTCCCTTTATGACTGAACTTCAACTTTAATCTTGACCGTAGATTGAATTTGATCTCAACCGTTGATAGATTTCAGGAAAGTCTATTTAAGAGACCCCCATCTCCTCATTTTAGGAGAGGATTAATTAAATGAAGTTGTTTCATTAAATAAGAAAAGTGTCTTTAATTAATTAAAATATTATTTAATTAAATAGAAAAAGTAATTATGAGTGGATATCTTATTTGATTAAATTAAATATCGCAACAAAATTTCTCTTTAGTTCAAAAAGGGAAATTTTTAATTCACTATTGATAACAAAATGAGTTAAATCAGTTAACTCTATTTTCTACCCAAATTAAATCAGTTAACTCCTTATTTTACTCAAATTAATTCTGTTAACTCCCTTTAATTTGTGAATCTCCTTTTATGATAGAACTTCAACTTTAATTCTGATTGTTGTGAATCTCAACTATTGATGGATTTCAAAAAAGTCTATTTAAGAGACCCTCATCTCTTTATTTTAAAAGAGGATGAATTTGGAGAATTTGCATCAAATCACTGCTGAAATTCATACTCACATCTACTCATATTTTTACATATATTTAATAAATATGTCCATCTTGATTAATTAAATGTAATTATTTAATTAAATAGAAAAGGTATTTCTAATTAATTAAATGAAATTATTTAATTAAATAAGAAAAGTGTCTCTAATTAATTAAAAGATTATTTAATTAAATCAAAAAAGTAATTATGAGAGCATATCTTATTTTATTAAATTAAATATCTCAACAAAATCTCTCTGTAGTTCAAAAAAAAAAATTTTCAGTACACTATTGATAAAAAATGAGTTAAATCATTTAACTCCTTTTTCTACTCAAATTAAATCAGTTAACTCCTTATTTTACTCAAATTAAATCTATTAACTCCTTTTAATTATAGAATCTCCCTTTATGAATGAACTTCAACTTTAATACTAATCGTTGACTGAACTTGATCTCAACCATTGATGGATTTCAGGAAAGTCTATTTAAGTAACCCTCATCTCTTCATTTTAGGAGAGGATGAATTTGGAGAATTTGCATCGAACCGCTGCTAGAATTCATACTCACATTTGCTCATATCTATACATATATTTAATAAATACACCTATCTTGATTAATTAAATGTAATTATTTAATTAAATGGGAAAGGTGTTTCTAATTAATTAAATAAAATTATTTAATTAAATGGAGTACTTACTTCTAATTAATTAAACAAAGTTATTTAATTAAATAACAAAAGTGTCTCTAATTAATTAAAAGATTATTTAATTAAATAAAAAAAGTAATTATGAGAGCATATCTCATTTTATTAAATTAAATATCTCAACAAAATCTCTCTTCAGTTCAAAAAGGAAAATTTTCAGTTCACTATTGATAAAAAATGAGTTAAATGAGTTAACTCCTTTTTCTACTCAGATTAAATCAGTTAAATCTTTATTTTACTCCAATTAAATCTGTTAACTCACTTTAATTTGAGAATCTCCCTTTATGACTGAACTTCAACTTTAATCCTGGCCGTTGATTGAATTTGATCTCAACCGTTGATAGATTTCAAGAAAGTCTATTTAAGAGACCCTCATCTCTTCATTTTAGGGGAGGATAAATTTGGAGAATTTCCATCGAATTGCTGCTGGAATACATACTCACATTTGCTCATATTTTTACATACATTTAATAAATACGCCCATCTTGATTAATTAAATGTAATTATTTAATTAAATGGGAAAGGTATTTCTAATTAATTAAACGAAATTATTTAATTAAATGTTGTACTTACTTCTAATTAATCAAACAAAGTTATTTAATTAAATAGGAAGCTATTCCTAATTAATTAAATAAAGTTATTTAATTAAATAAGAAAAGTTTCTCTAATTAATTAAAAGATTATTTAATTAAATAGAAAAAGTAATTGTGAGAGCATATCTTATTTTATTAAATTAAATATCTTCACAAAATCTCTCTTCAGGTGAAAAAGGGAAAATTTTAGTTCACTATTGAGAAAAAATGAGTTAAATCATAACTCCTTTTTCTACTCAAATTAAATCAGTTAACTTTCTATTTCACTCAAATTAAATCTGTTAACTTCCTTTAATTTCAGAATCTTCGTTTATAACTAAACTTCAACTTTAATCCTGACCGTTGATTGAATTTGATCTCAACCATTGATGGATTCTAGAAAAGTCTATTTAAGAGACCCTCATCTCTTCATTTTAGGAGAGGGTGAATTTGGAGAATTTGCACCGAATCGCTGCTGGAATTCATACTCACACTTGCTCATATTTTTACATATATTTAATAAATATGCCTAATTTGATTAATTAAATGTAATTATTTAATTAAATAAGAAAACAAAATTATTTAATTAAATGAAGTACTTACTTCTAATTAATTAAACAAAGTTATTTAATTAAATAGGAAGCATTTCCTAATTAATTAAATGAAGTTATTTAATTAAATAAGAAAAGTGTCTCTAATTAATTAAAAGATTATTTAATTAAATAGAAAAAGTAATTATGAGAGCATATCTCATTTTATTATATTAAATATATCAACAAAATATTTCTTCAGTTCAAAAAGGGAAATTTTTAGTTCACTATTGATAAAAAATGAGTTAAATTAGTTAACTCCTTTTTCTACTCAAATTAAATCAGTTAACTCTTTATTTTACTCAAATTAAATCTATTAACTCCCTTTAATTTGAGAATCTCCCTGTATTACTGAACTTCAACTTTAATCTTGACCGTTGATTGAATTTGATCTCAACCAATGATGGATTCAAGAAAAGTCTATTTAAGAGATGCTCATCTCTTCATTTTAGGAGAGGATGAATTTGGAAAATTTGCAACAAATCGCTGTACGAATTCATAATCAGATTTGCTCATATTTTTACACACATTTAATAAATACGCATATCTTGATTAATTAAATGCAATTATTTAATTAAATGGGAAAGGTATTTCTAATTAATTAAATGAAATTATTTAATTAAATGGAGTACTTACTTCTAATTAATTAAACAAAGTTATTTAATTAAATAGGAAGCCATTCCTAATTAATTAAATGAAGTTATTTAATTAAATAAGAAAAGTGTCTCTAATTAATTAAAAGATTATTTAATTAAATAGAAAAAGTAATTATGAGAGCATATCTCATTTTATTAAATTAAATATCTTAACAAAATCTATCTTCAGTTCAAAAAGGGAAATTTTCAGTTCACTATTGATTAAAAATGAGTTAAATTAGTTAACTCCTTTTTCTACTCAAATTAAATCAGTTAACTCATTATTTTACTCAAATTAAATCTGTTAACTCCCTTTAATTTGGGAATATCCCTTTATGACTGAACTTCAACTTTAATCCTAACCGTTGATTGAATTTGACCTCAACTGTTGATGGATTCCAAGAAAGTCTATTTAAGAGACCCTCATCTCTTCATTTTAGGAGAGGATATATTTGGAGAATTTGCATCGAATCTCTGTTGGAATTCATACTCACATTTGCTCATATTTTTACATACATTTAATAAATACGCCTATCTTGATTAATAAAATGTAATTATTTAGTTAAATGGGAAAGGTATTTCTAATTAATTAAACAAAATTATTTAATTAAATGGAGTACTTACTTCTAATTAATTAAACAAAGTTATTTAATTAAATAGGAAGCCATTCTGAATTAATTAAATGAGGTTATTCAATTAAATAAGAAAAGTGTCTCTAATTAATTAAAAGATTATTTAATTAAATAGAAAAAGTAATTATGAGAACATATCTCATTCTATTAAATTAAATATCTCAACAACATCTCTCTTCAGTTCAAAAAGGAAAATTTTCAGTTCACTATTGATAAAAAAAGAGTTAAATCAGTTAACTCCTTTTTCTACTCAACTTAAATTAATTAACTCTTTATTTTTCTCAAATTAAATCTGTTAACTCCCTTTAATTTGAGAATCTCCTTTTATGACTGAACTTCAACTTTAATCCTGACCATTGATTGAATTTGATCTAAATCATTGATGGATTTCAAAAAAGTCTATTTAAGAGACCCTCATCTCTTCATTTTAGGAGAAGATGAATTTGGAGAATTTGTATCGAATCGCTGTTGGAATTCATACTCACATTTGCTCATATTTTTACATACATTTAATAAATACACCTATCTTGATTAATTAAATGTAATTATTTTATTAAATGGGAAAGGTATTTCTAATTAATTAAATGAAATTATTTAATTAAATGGAGTACTTACTTCTAATTAATTAAATAAAGTTATTTAATTAAATATGAAAAGTGTCTCTAATTAATTAAAAGATTATTTAATTAAATAGAAAAAGTAATTATGAGAGCATATCTCATTTTATTAAATTAAATATCTCAACAAAATCTCTCTTCAGTTCAAAAAGGAAAATTTTCAGTTCACTATTGATAAAAAATAGTTAAATCGATTAACTCTTTTTTCTACTCAAATTAAATCAGTTAACTCCTTATTTTACTCAAATTAAATCATTTAAGTCCCTTTAATTTGGGAATCTCCCTTTATGACTAAACTTCAACTTTAAGCCTGACTGTTGATTGAATTTGATCTCAACCGTTGATGGATTTTAGGAAAGTATATTTAAGAGACCCTCATCTCTTCATTTTAGGAGAGGATGAATTTGGAGAATTTGCATCGAATCGCTGCTGGAATTCATACTCACATTTGCTCATATTTTTACATACATTTAATAAATATGCCTATCTTGATTAATTAAATGTAATTATTTAATTAAAAGGAAAATGTATTTCTAATTAATTAAACAATATTATTTAATTAAATGGAGTACTTACTTCTAATTAATTAAACAAATTTATTTAATTAAATAGGAAGCCATTTCTAATTAATTAAATGAAGTTATTTAATTAAATAAAAAAATTGTCTCTAATTAATTAAAGATTATTTAGTTGTAATGCCTCGCCAAGGGATCCAAAGAATTAACCTAGAATTTCACTAAGTTTGATAGCATTTTTTTTTTGAAAATAAATCCATATATAACTTGTGCACAATAACGGAAGCAATAGCAATGTCTATCTGAAATTAAACATAACATAAATAATAGATTACATTCTTAAAGATCCCTTAACGTCGAATTACATAAATGAATCCATCTAGTACAACTTCCACGTGAAATAATAATGATAAGTCCAATGTTTATATATTATATTTCAAATACTCAATCATCCGCTATACATGTCACAGGGTATGACAAGCTCAAGAATATACATACCTAAAATAAGGTACATCATCCTATTCTAACACATGATACAACATCATAGAAAACATATACATCCATCTTAAAAGTCAAACATAATAAACTAAGTGCATGGTTCCTCCGAACCCTTAATAGCATCATTAGACCATCGTGG
This sequence comes from Cupressus sempervirens, assembly GCA_028749045.1. NCBI lineage: Eukaryota > Viridiplantae > Streptophyta > Pinopsida > Cupressales > Cupressaceae > Cupressus > Cupressus sempervirens. Next base: position 117,817,051 of record CM053783.1, read on the forward strand.
ATCCTAGCCATCCCTCCATGCGTAACATTCCAATTCATCGAAGAGATCATCGGTATTACATAGTAGGAATGTCACTCCTAATAAATACAAAATCATATGTAGAAGTAATCTAACATGCAAATGAAAGTGTAAGATATCATCATCTAACATATGCTAATCATCAATGAAAAAGGATACATATCCACCATCATGAAGCACGCATCAGCCATGATGTCTCAGTAAATCTCAAAATGATAAGAGTGGAAAATACACCACCACTTGACCGCATGGTACCTAAGTGGTCCACTCCCACCGTACTAAGGAGATAATCTCAAGTCCCAAACAGGCTATCAAAATCACATAGCACATATCTCTATAATTCCAAAAATCCTAAAAGTATACTAACTCAAAGGTTCCAAACACAAAATCTGACATCTAATCCTAGAGGCACACAATGACATGTATGAACTTACCATGCAAGCGAGAAAGTGTCATCGCAATTATCACGTACAAGTTACCCTGGCATTTAGATAAACTCTATGGGTCCATACTGATTTCATGCGGCCACTAGTATCCTCTCATACTAACGAGGCATACTACGAAATGCAAGGTTGCAACCATGCATCTCACTACTCCCATCCTAGTCTGTACAAGTACTCAAGGCATGGGTGAGAACAAAACACTTATCTTTTTAGGTTCATTCAGTTAGTATTAGGTGTTAATGTTATCACTTATTAATCCAACTTACAATGAGTTACCCTGGCAGCCTCTTAGGGCCCCAGCCCCCATTGCAAGCCACTTCCTATCACTACATGCAGATATCCTACCCTAATGCTCATGGAATCATAAATCTCAAAATCACAAAAGATAATCCAGAATAAAATCATCAAATATGTATAAAAGCATCAAATCTCCATGAGCTAACATCCATAGAAAATCATGAACACAACAGCTCTCTATTGGCAACTGAAGTATCACTGATAATCAAATATCCAATGGTTCTCAATAACCAAAATATATATCTCATTCATACTGATTGAAGACTCCAAAAATGGTTGAGTCAAACATGTCACATCATGACATCATAAAAAATAAATTCACATTTCAGTCCCATCATGGTGACTAGAAAATAAACCAAGGATAACTGATTGATGACCAAAATAGTAGTTAAGTCAAGTGTCTCACACATAAAAATCTCAACTATAATAATTAGTAATCACAACCAATACATAGAGCATTCCATCACATAACCATGGTTAGGTTTATAAAGATCGAGATCAAAACATCATCATGTCACCACAATCACATAACCCACAAGCCTCTGGTAAACGTCCTATACTGGTCAACACTAGTCAACCCAAAACCCAAAACAATAGCATAAAAAATACACAATGTAAACACATGTTTCAGTTTTACCAAGTTACAACTTGAATCTAAATATGGAGCTCTCAGTTTAAGTATCCAAGTTTGAAGAATGAATAAAGGAACACATATATTGTCTTTGGATATAAGGTTTCCTTAACATAACTAAAAATCCATTTTCCAATTTATAATATTTGTTTGATACATTCCCCACCAAACTATCAATTCCTTATTTAATAATTAAATTATTAAGTAGTTGAAAGTTATTAAAGAGTCACCTTATGAAGATAAACCTTCAATATAAATCATTTATCAAATAATAATAACTTAAATTTATAAATAACATATTACATATTACATACACACACACACACACACACACACACACACACACACATATATATATATATATATATTTAAATATAGATATACATACATACATATGTAAATATATTAATACATTTTCATAAAATCAAATTAACAATTTCGATTGACACCATGTTATATAGCAATGAGAAAACGATTTTATATAAACGTTTTAACATAAACATTTTTTCTTTCTTCTTTTTTTGCATAACATTAACATCACTTAACCCCCCAAACACTTGCTGTGGTACATAGTACCTGCGGTTGCAGGCACTGCGCTAACAGTGGGTACATGGTACCCCTGTTGCCGCAGACACTGTGCTAACAGTGGGTACATGGTACCCCTGTCGCCGCAGACCTACGACGGCAGGTCTCTGCCTTCCGCAGGCACGGGGTATGAATCGTGCCGACGACATTTTAATATATACTCGTTTCATGCGATATGAATTGCATTGTGATTTATTAAATTTCCCACTGCGATTTATCAATCGCTCAATTCGGTGCATTGTATATAAATATACATAAGTATATATATATATATATATATATATATATATATATATATATATATATATATATATATATATATGTATGTATGTATGTATATATGAATTTTATAATAGATTCATAATAAATGTATACATATGCATATATATAAATATATATATATATATATATATATATATATATGTATGTATATGTATGCTGATCTAAATATATAACCATGTATTTTTTTTTTTTTTTTCCCACAAGATTATATCTACAATTTAAGAATAAAATATTTGCATTATAGAATGCATGTAAAATTCTCCAATAAAATTAATCTACCCATATTGAGAATGCATTTAAATATGAAACTTCTCAAAAGACATATGGAAGATACGAAGAAGATAGGGAATGCATGATGCAAAAATAGCATAAATAAAAGCACAAGAATCTACCCAAATTCTGATGCTAAATCGTTCTTCCTCGAAAAATCCGCAGAGCAAGCTCCTCCCTTCTTCAGAATTCTCGAGTCCTCAAATGCTCCAACTGCTCTCCCAACGCTATATCTAAGCTTCTATGAATGCCTGAATATAAAGAGCTTTTAGGAAACATCTAGAATGCTTTTAGAAACAGCTGGAAGGTGTCACCAAATAAGCATGGGTCTTTTCCAACCTTCAAGATGAGCCATAGGGTTGTAGACACCATGTGCTTAATTGATGCACTAACCCCCGTGTTGTTGACACATGAGAAATAGAGAAGTGCATTAATTCCCATGCAAGCTTATAACTCCAATTTACTTTTTATATAATTTCTATTTAAATATTTATAATTTTTATTTTAATTTTTATAACTTTTACTATTATTATTTATTTATTACATTATTATTATTTTTTTATTATTATTAATTTTAATTTCAAATTTCCTTTTATTTAATTCTTTTTCCTCAATTAATTCCCATTCAATTAATTATAATCAAAATATCAAATAACATGATATTTTATATTAATTTTCTCAAATAATTAATTTATTAATTAAATCTATTTATTAAAACTTAATTAATAAAAAATTCACCATAGACTTCCAAGATAAAATATGAAAACCCATCATAGAGCAAATAACTTAAAATCAGTCTAAAGGGTTAAAAATCATGAATTATGTCATCCGACACATTCGGTGGGTAAAATATCTAGATACTTGTCCTACCTTACTATGACAATTGGTTTAAGGGTTTGGAATTTTGACTTGAGAATTTATCTCCCTTCTCTTATCATTGAGATAGTATAATAGGGTATTCTTGTCCTGGCAATTTAGGGAAGTCGATACCCGGTACCTACAACTTGCAAAAAAACCATGCATGTAAATACAATATATAATGCTAAGCTAAATAGACAATGGCAGGAAGTAGTGCATCGTGTAGATCCCGACTAAGCAGGTGACTAGAACTCCCTTCCTTAACCACATCAGAAACGCCATACAATAAGAAAACATGCACACCATACACATGCAAGTATGGGGTAAGTATCCATAATAAAACACATATGATAATAAACCATCCATCTAATCATCAATAATAACTCAAAACAGTATAATAATAATCATGTATGCATGAAATGTAAAATCTAAATGATCTCATCTTATAACCACTAAATTCATAACATAATGTCTGATAATGTCAAAACAATACCACTAATCCATCAACATAAAACTAGTCTATCAAAGTCTGATAATAACAACAATGTCTAGAAAAGATGTGAATGAGGGTAGGCACTACATCCACCCCCCCTTGGGTTAGGCTTACTCTTGGAAGCCTACAAACAAGTAGGGATATAACTCCCTCAATCTAGCTGCATCCTCCCAAGTAGCTGAAGAATAATCAGTAGGGTCCCATTGGACCTTTGCCTGCTTGATGGTTTGACCCCTAAGGGTCAACTCCTACTACTCCAGAATACGAACTAGCTCCAAAGACAGCTGCCCCTCCTCTACCTGCAACACATTCCAATCAAGAACATGTACAATATCAAGTATATATAATATCAAGTATATACCAATAGAACTATGATACTCGTTGTTGTAAGCAAACTCCACCAGTAGAGATAATCCTCCCAATGTGTCTATCTATCCATTAGATACATCCATAACATATCCTCCAAAACCTGATTCACCCTCTCTGTCTGACCATCAGTCATTGGATGATGTGCCGAACTGAAGTTTAACTGTGCTCCAAGCTCATGCTACAACGATGTCCAGAATGCGGATGTGAATACAGGATCCCTGTTACAAATGATCTTTCTAGGAATACCATGTAACCTCACAATATCATGCATAAAGACATTATCTATAGGAACTATTGTGTAAGAAGACCTAATCGGAGAAAAATGCACCACCTTAGTCAATTGATCAACGGTGACCATGATAGCATCATGATGTCGAACTGTCATAGGTAATCCTACTATGAAATCCATGGAGATGATATCCCACTTCCAAGAAGGAATAAGATTAGGCTGCAAAAGTCTAGCTGGGTGCTGATGTTCAGCCTTAACTCTTTGACACTCAAGGCACCTAGCCACAAAATTAGCAATATCTTGCTTCATCCCAGACCAAAAGAACAAATGTTTCAAATCAGCATGGATCTTTTTGACACCTAGATGTGCTGAGTAAGGTGTACGCTGGGCTTCTGCCAGTATCAAGGTGCGAAGCTCATCTAAGAATGGCACATATATCCTCCCCAAATGTCTTAAAATACCATCTAATTCTTGATCATAACTTACAAACTTACCTTCTAGAGATCTTCCTGAATCAATCTCTCTGCACACTTTCTGATACCAGGAATCCGTAGGAAGTGCCTGAAGAATTCGACTCCTCAAATCCACACTAAGGGTCATCGATAAATACCACATGTCTCTTGCGACTCAAAGCATTCACCACCACATTCTCCTTACCCTGAATGTACTTAACCTCAAAATTATACTCGCATAGAAACTCCATCCATCGCCTCTGGCGAGCATTCAAATTAGGTTGAATAAAAATGTATTGAAGACTACAATGATCACTGTGTAGCTCAAATCTATGCCCCAACAAGAAATGTCTCCATCTAGTCAAAGCATGAACTACTACTGCTAACTGAAGATCATGTGTAGGATAATTTAACTCATAATCCTTGAGCTTGCGTGATTCATACGCAATCACCCGTCCGTTCTGCATCAACACTGCCCCAATCCCTTCAAGAGAAGCATCTGTACATACCATAAAATCACCTTTTCGATCAGGTACAATTAAAATTGATGCACTAGTCAAAAGCTCCTTGAGCTTCTAGAAAGCTTCCTCACATTTCTCTATCCATATGAACTTCTTTCCTTTCCTTTGAAGAGAAGTGATAGGATGTGCTATCCTAGAGAAGTTCTAGACATATATGCAATAATAACCAGCTAAACCCATGAAACTACAAATCTCTGACACATTAGTTGGTGTCAGCCAATCTATTATTACCTAAATCTTTGTAGGATCCATTGAAATACCATCACCTGAAATAACATGCCCTAAATACTGAATCTCCATTTTGAAGAATTCGCACTTAGTTGCATTAGCATAAAGCTGATTGTCTCTCAAACACTGCAATACCAACTGCAGGTGTTCCTCATGCTCCTTTTGAGTTTTAGAATATATCAATATGTCATCATGAAACACAAGTACAAACCTGTCTAGATAAGATCAGAACACACCATTCATCAAACTCATAAAAACTGATGGAGCATTAGTTAATCCAAAAGGTACCACTGTGAACTCATAATGCCCATAACGAGTTTGAAAAGTGATCTTGTGAATATCTGCCTCCTTAATGCGAAGCTGGTGGTATCCTGACTTAAGGTCAATCTTGGAGAATACTATAGCTCCCTTGATCTAATCAAATAAGTCATCAATCTTAGGTAAAGGATACCTATTCTTAATAGTCACCTTATTCAACTATCTATAGTCAATACAAAGGCACAAAGAATCATCTTTCTTCTTCACAAAGAGCACTGGAGCTCCCCATGGTGATACACTAGGTCGAATGCTCCCTTTGGCCAAAAGTTCCTCTAGCTGAAGACATAGCTCACCCAATTCTTGTGTCATCATGTGATAAGGAGCTTTAGAGATAGGTTCTGCTCCAAGAATTAGATCAATACTAAAATCAATGTCTCTCTTCAGAGGCATGCTTGGAATCTCACTTGGAAAGACATCTGTGTACTCCTACAAAATTGGGTGATCTAAAGTCTCCCTCATGGGATCTTCCTCATCAAGATCATTTACCATAACAAAAAATATCTAACATCCTCTATGGAAACTTTGCTTCAATTGCATAGCAAAAATCTTCCGCAGAGATATAGGCCTTGGTATCCCAACTATCTGCACATCATTCCCTTGGTCATCTTGGCACATAATAATCTTCTCCCTGAAATTTATACTGGCTCTATGAGATCCAAGCTAGTCCATGCCCAAAACCACATCATAGGAACCAAGGGGTATGAATCTAAGATCCACTACCATATCAAAGCTTCCTAAGCTAAGCCCACACTTATGAACTACAGAATCTGTGGAAACCTTAATGCCTGAGGCTAGTTCTACTTGCCAACCACAATCTTGCTTCACTGCATCCAGCTTAAACTTAGAAACTATAGACAGTGAAATAAATGAATCTGTAGCTCTTGAATCAAACAATACTAAAAGAGATATACCTCTAATAGCACCTGTGATCTCAACCATTGTTCCCTGATGATCTGCCTGACGCTGATCAACTGCTGCAAAGACTCTATGAGCTCTACCTGCATCACCAACTATAGGCTCTGAAATGGTAGGTCTAGGTCCTAAAAATTGAGGTGCTTGCTGAGGACACTAGGCTACATAATGTCTAATCTGACCACATGAAAAATATTCTGTATTTCTACCAGATCCTCTACCCATAGGTGGTACATTAGATTGCTGGCAACTATTCCTGCTAACAAAAGACTGGCTACTCTGAGCTGGCTAATTGGACTGATTTTGTCTATTGTGTTGAGAATTGCAGTTGTTCTTGGTATTAGAACCTTTTTCACTACCTTGAGCTTGAGAATTTGAGCCCTTCTATTGCTGTGTCTGTTGATACTGTTTCCCCTTAGAGAAAGAAAACTTCTTGTTACCACCTAAATTGTAGTTGCTTTTAGATCCTGATGCCACTAGCACTCCTACAAAACCACCTTGACCAAGGTTAAAACTTTTCTCAACAAGGATAGCTCGATGCACTACATCCTTGAGGGTTTTTGTCTTAAATACCTTAATTCCCCCAATAATACGGTTATTCAAACCCCTAATAAAATGTTGTGTCAACTGAGCTGAATTTTCACTGAACCCTGAAAAAGGCATAAGCTCATAAAACTTATGCTCATACTCGGTCACTGAAAAAGTTTACTGTTTGAGATTATGAAATTCATCAGCCCTTTGTTGTTTCCATTCATCTGGTAGGAATCATTCATGAAAACTCTCCAGAAATAATTCCCATGTAACACTGCTCATATCGATTCCCAACTTCTTCTCCTCTATCGTCCACCAAGTGGCCCCAAAATTCTCTAAAATAGTGATCACAAATCTTGCCTTAACATTGTTGTCGAACTCTTGCATGGAAAAAATCCTGTCGAGGGAAATAAGCCACTGCTCAACCACATAACCAAAACCTTGCCCATTGAAAGGCTTAACCTTGGATCTTGAAAAATCCTTCATCTGAGTGGACACAATGGACCTTTGACATTCCTTCCGAGGACTTCTAGATCTAGGTCTATGCTCTTGTTCTGTCTAATGCACTTTGGGTTATTCTTGAATAGGAGGTATATGTTCTAGAATAGTCTGCATCATCTGCCTCAAACTAACCTCTTTAGACTCAGCTTGGTCCTCTCTATGACTCTCTTCCTACTACCTACTAGAGTGCTCTTCCCTGCTCTCTACATGAGTCGATCCCTCATGGGCAGACTCATGGACACTGATAGTTCTACCATGACCACGACCTCTACCACGGCCTCTACCATGGCCTCTAATAGAAGACCTAGTCCCAGATACCATCCTACAACAGTACAAGGTACTAAGTTCAGTTCTATGTCTAGGTTTAAGTAAAATTTCCAGTTTTGAAACTAAGTGTTGAAGTATGAAAAAAATATTCAAGTAACAGTTTGAGTCCTATTTCAATTCACCTAGATCAAGTTTTGGAAAGTTACACTTAATAGTTCAGAGTTCTAGTTGTTCCAAAATACCTAGAGCTCCCAATGTAGAAACTTGGGCTCTGATACCAAATGTAATGCCCCGCCAAGGGATCCAAAGAATTAACCTAGAATTTCACTAAGTTTGGTACCATTTTTTTTTTTGAAAATAAATCCATATATAACTCATGCACAATAACGGAAGCAATAGCAATGTCCATCTGAAATTAAACATAACATAAATAACAGATTACATTCTTAAAGATCCCTTAATGTCGAATTACATACATGAATCCATCTAGTACAACTTCCACATGAAATAATAATGATAAGTCCAATGTTTATATATTACATTTCAAATACTCAATCATCCACTTTACATGTCACAGGGTATGACAAGCTCAAGAATATACATACATAGAATAAGGTACATCATCCTATTCTAACACATGATACAACATCATAGAAAACATATAAATCCATCATAAAGATCAAACATAATAAACTAAGTGCATGGTTCCTCCCAACCATTAATAGCATCATTAGACCATCGTGGATCCTAGCCATCCCTCTGTGTGTAACATTCCAATTCACCAAAGAGATCATCAGTATTACATAGTAGGAATGACACTCCTAATAAATACAACATCATATGTAGAAGTAATCTAACATGCAAATAAAAGCATAAGATATCATCATCTAACATATGGTAATCATCAATGAAAAAGGATACATATCCACCATCATGAAAGACACATCAACCATGATGTCTCAGTAAATCTCAAAATGATAAGAGTGGAAAATACACTACCACCTGACTGCGTGGTACCTAAGTGGTCCACTCCCACCGTGCTTAGGAGATAATCTCAAGTCCCAAACAAGCTATCAAAATCACATAGCACATATCTCTATAAGTCCAGGAATCCTAAAAGTATACTAACTCAAAGGTTTCAAACAAAAAAATTTGACATCTAATCCTAGAGGCACACAATGACATGTAGGAACCTACCATGCAAGTGAGATAGTGTCATCGCAATGATCATGTACAAGTTACCCTGGTAGTTAGCTAAACTCCATGGGTCCATACTAATTTCATGCAGCCACTAGTATCCTCTTATACTGACGAGACATACTATGGAATGCAAGGTCATAACCATGCATCTCACTACTCCCATCCTAGCCTGTATAAGCACTCAAGGCATGGGCGAGAACAAAACACTTATCCTTTTAGGTTCATTCAGTTAGTATTAGGTGTGAATGTTATCACTTATTAATCCAACTTACAATGAGTTACCCTGGTAGACTCTCAGCGCCTCGGCCCCCATCTCAAGCCACTTTCTGTCACTACATGCAGATATCCTACCCTAATGCTCATGGAATCATAAATCTCAAAATCACAAAAGATAATCCATAATAAAATCATCAAATATGCATAAAAGCATCAAATCTCCATGAGCTAACATCCATAGAAAATTATGAACACAACAGCTCTCTATTGGCAACTGAAGTATCACTGATAATCAAATATCCAATGGTTTTCAATAACCAAAATATATATCTCATTCATGCTAATCAAAGACTCCAAAAATGGTTGAGTCAAACATGTCATATCATGACATCATCAAAAATAAATCCACATTTCAGTCCCATCATGACAACTAGAAAATAAACCAAGGATAACTGATCGATGACCAAAATAATGGTTATGTCAAGTGTCTCACACATAAGAATCTCAACTATAACAATCAGTAATCACAAAAAATACATAGAGCATTCCATCACATAACCATGGTTGGGTTTATAAAGATCGAGATCAAAACATCATCATGTCACCACAATCACATAACCCCCAAGCCTTTGGTAAACGTCTTATACTAGTCAACACTAGTCAACCCAAAATCCAAAATAATAGCATAAAGAATACACAATGTAAACACATGTTTTTGTTTTACCAAGTTACAACTTGAATCTAAATGTAGAGCTCTCAGTTTAAGTTTTCAAGTTTGAAGAATGAATTGAAGAACACATATATTGTCTTTGGATATAAGTTTTCCTTAACAGAACTAAAAATCCATTTTCAAATTTATAATATTTGTTTGATACATTCCCCACCAAACTATCAATTTCTTATTTAATAATTAAATTATTAAATAGTTGAAAGTTATTAAAGAGTCACCTTATGAAAATAAACTTTCAATATAAATCATTTATCAAATAATAATAACTTAAATTTATAAATAACATATTACATAATACATATATACATAGATATATATATATATATATATATATATATATATATATATACATACATACATATGTAAATATATTAATATGTTTTCATAAAATCGATTTAACAATTTCGATTGACACCATGTTATATAGCAATGAGAAAATGATTGTATATAAATGTTTTAACATAAACATTTTTTCTTTCTTCTTTTTTTTCATAACATTAACATCAATTAACCCCCCAAACACTTGCTGTGGTATGTAGTACTTGCGGTCACAGGCACTGTGCCGACAACGGGTACGTGGTACCCCTGTCACCGTAGACCTGCGACGATAGGTTTCTGCCTTCCCCAGGCGCGGGGTATGAATCGTGCCCACGGCATTTTAATATACACTCATTTCATACGATATGAATTGCATTGCAATTTATTAAATTTCCCACTGCGATTATCAATCGCTCAATTCGGTGCATTGTATATAAATATACATAGGTATATATATATGTATGTATATATGAATTTTATAATAGATTGATAATAAATGTATATATATATATATGTATATATATATATATATATATGTATATATATGTATATGTATATGTATGCTATATATATATGTATGTATATATATATATATGTATGTATATATATATATATGTATATATATATATATATGTATATATATATGTATATGTATATGTATGCTGATCTGAATATATAACCATGTATGTTTTTTGTTTTTTTCACAAGATTATATCTACAATTTAAGAATAAAATATTTGCATTATAGAATGTATGTAAAATTCTCCAATAAAATAAATCTACCCATATTGAGAATGCATTTAAATATGAAACTTCTCAGAAGACATATGGAAGACACGAAGAAGACAGGGAATGCATGATGCAAAAATAGCATAAATAAAATCACAAGAATCTACCCAAATTCTGATGCTAAATCGCTCTTCCTCAAAAAATCCGCAAAGCAAGCTCCTCCCTTCTTCAGAATTCTCGAGTCCTGCAATGCTCCAACTGCTCTCCCAATGCTATATCTAAGCTTCTATGAATGCCTAAATATAAAGAGATTTTAAGAAACATCTAGAATGCTTCTGGAAATAGCTAGAAGGTGTCACCAACTAAGCATGGGTCTTCTCCAACCTTCAAGATGAGCCATAGGGTTGTAGACACCATGTGCTTAATTGATGCACTAACCCCTGTGTTGTTGACACATGAGAAATAGAGAATTGCATTAATTCTCATATAAGCTTATAACTCCAATTTACTTTTTATATAATTTCTATTTAAATATTTATAATTTTTATTATAATTTTTATAACTTTTACTATTATTATTTATTTATTACATTATTATTATTTTATTATTATTATTAATTTTAATTTCAAATTTGCTTTTATTTAATTCTTTTTCCTCAATTAATTCCCATTCAATTAATTATAATCAAAATATCAAATAACATGATATTTTATATTAATTTTCTCAAATAATTAATTTATTAATTAAATCTATTTATTAAGACTTAATTAATAGAAAATTCACTATAGACTTCCAAGATAAAATATGAAAATCCATCATAGAGAAAATCACTCAAAATCAGTCTAAAGGGTTAAAAATCATGAATTATGTCATCCGACACATTTGGTGGGTAAAATATCCAGATACTTGTCCTACCTTACTAGGACAATTGGTTTAAGGGTTTGAGATTTGGACGTGAGAATTTATCTCCCTTCTCTTATCATTGAGATAATATAATAGGGTACGCTCATCCTATCAATTCAGGGAAGTCAATACCCGGTACCTACAACTTACAGAAAAACTATGCATGTACATACAATATATAATGCTAAGCTAAACAGACAATGGCAGGAAGTGGTGCAACGTGTAGATCCTGACTAAGCAGGTGACTACAACTCCCTTTCTTAACCACATCACAAACAACATACAATAAGAAAACACGCACACCATACACATGCAAGTATGGGGTAAGTATCCATAATAAAACACATAAGATAATAAACCATCCATCTAATCATTAATAATAACTGAAAATAGTATAATGATCATCATGTATGCATGAAATGTAAAATCTAAATGATCTCATCTTATAACCATTGAATCCATAACATAATGTCTGATAATGTCAAAACAATACCACTAATTGATCAACATAAAACTAGTCTATGAAAGTCTAATAATAACAACAACATATAGAAAAGATGTGAATGAGGGTAGGCACTAAATTAATTAAATAGAAAAAGTAATTATGAGAGCATATCTCATTTTATTAAATTAAATATCTCAACAAAATCTCTCTTCAGTTAAAAAAGGAAAATTAACAGTTCACTATTGATAAAAAATGAGTTAAATCAGTTAACTCCTTTTTTTACTCAAATTAAATTAGTTAACTCCTTATTTTACTCAAATTAAATCTGTTAACTCCCTTTAGTTTGGGAATCTCCCTTTATGACTGAACTTCAACTTTAATCCTGACCGTTGATTGAATTTGATCTCAACTGTTGATGGATTCCAGGAAAGTCTATGTAAGACCCTCATCTCTTCACTTTAAGAGTGGATGAATTTGGAGAATTTGCATCGAATCGCTGTTGGAATTCATACTCACATTTGCACATATTTTTACATACATTTAATAAATACACCTATCTTGATTAATTAAATGTAATTATTTAATTAAATGGGAAAGGTATTTCTAATTAATTAAATGAAATTATTTAATTAAATAGAGTACTTATAATTAATTAAACAAAGTTATTTAATTAAATAGGAAGCCATTCCTAATTAATTAAATAAAGTTATTTAATTAAATAAGAAAAGTGTCTCTAATTAATTAAAATATTTTTAAATTAAATAGAAAAAGTAATTATGAGAGCATATCTAATTTTATTAAATAAAATATCTCAACAAAATCCCTCTTTAGTTCAAAAAGAGAAATTTTCAGTTCGCTATTAATAAAAAATGAGGTAAATTAGTTAACTACTTTTTCTACTCAAATTAAATTAGTTAAATCCTTATTTTACTCAAACTAATTCTGTTAATTCCCTTTAGTTTGGGAATCCCTCTTTATGACTGAACTTCAACTTTAATCTTGACCGTTGATTGAATTTGATCTCAACCATTGATGGATTCTAAGAAAGTCTATTTAAGAGACCCTCATCTTTTTACTTTAGAAGAGAATGAATTTGGAGAATTTGCATCGAATCACTGCTGGAATTCATACTCACATTTGCTCATATTTTTACATATATTTAATAAATACGCCTATCTTGGTTAATTAAATATAATTATTTAATTAAATGAGAAAGGTATTTCTAATTAATTAAATAAAATTATTTAATTAAATGGAGTACTTACTTCTAATTAATTAAACAAAGTTATTTAATTAAATAGGAAGCCATTCCTAATTAATTAAATGAAGTTATTTAATTAAATATGAAAAGTGTCTCTAATTAATTAAAAGATTATTTAATTAAATAGAAAAAGTAATTATGAGAGCATATCTCATTTTATTAAATTAGAGATCTCAACAAAATCTCTCTTTAGTTCAAAAAGAGAAATTTTTCGTTCACTATTGATAAAAAAATGAGTTAAATCAGTTAACTCCTTTTTCTACTCAAATTAAATCAGTTAACTCTCTTTAATTTGAGAATCTCCGTTTATGACTGAACTTCAATTTTAATCTTGACTGTTGATTGAATTTGTTCTCAACTGTTGATGGATTTGAAAAAAGTCTATTTAAGAGACCCTCATCTCTTCATTTTAGGAGAGGATGAATTTGGAGAATTTTTATCGAATCGCTGTTAGAATTCATACTCACATTTGTTCATATTTTTAAATACATTTAATAAATACACCTATGTTGATTAATTAAATGTAATTATTTAATTAAATGGGAAAGGTATTTCCAATTAATTAAATAAAATTATTTAATTAAATAGAGTACTCACTTCTAATTAATTAAACAAAGTTATTTAATTAAATAGGAAGCCATTTCTAATGAATTAGATGAAGTTATTAAATTAAATATCTCAACAAAATCTCTATTCAGTTGAAAAAGAGAAATTTTCAGTTCACTATTAATAAAAAATGAGTTAAATAAGTTAACTCCTTTTTCTACTCAAATTAAATTAGTTAACTTCTCATTTTACTCAAGTTAAATCTGTTAACTCCCTTTAATTTGGGGATCTTCCTTTATGACTAAACTTCAACTTTAATTCTGACCGGTGATTGAATTTGATCTCAACTGTTGATGGATTCTAGGAAAGTCTATTTAAGAGACTCTCATTTCTTCATTTTAGGAGAGGCTAAATTTGAAGAATTTGCATCGAATCACTGCTTGAATTCATACTCACATTTGCTCATATTTTCACATACATTTAATAAATAAACCTCTCTTGATTAATTAAATGTAATTATTTTATTAAATGATAAAGGTATTTCTAATTAATTAAATGAAATTATTTAATTAAGTGGAGTACTTACTTCTAATTAATTAAAAAAATTTATTTAATTAAATAGAAAGCCATTCCTAATTAATTAAATGAAGTTATTTAATTAAATAAGAAAAGTGTCTCTAATTAATTAAAAGATTATTTAATGAAGTAGAAATTGTAATTATGAGAGCATATCTCATTTTATTAAATTAAATATCTCAACAATATCTCTCTTCTGTTCAAAAAAGAAAATTTTCAGTTCACTATTGATAAAAAATAAGTTAAATTAGTTAACTCCTTTTTCTACTCAAATTAAATTAGTTGCCTCATTATTTTACTCAAATTAAATCTGTTAAATCCCTTTAATTTGGGAATTACCCTTCATGACTGAACTTCAACTTTAATCCTGACTGTTGATTGAATTTGATCTCAACCGTTGAGGGATTCAAGGAAAGTCTATTTAAGAGACCATCATCTCTTCATTTTAGGAGAGGATGAATTTGGAGAATTTGCACCGAACCGCTGCCAGAATTCATACTCACATTTGCTCATATTTTAAATACATTTAATAAATACGTCTATCTTGATTAACTAAATATAATTATTTAATTAAATGGGAAAGGTATTTCTAATTAATTAAATGAAATTGTTTAATTAAATAGAGTACTTACTTCTAATTAATTAAACAAAGTTATCTAATTAAATAAGAAGCCATTCTTAATTAATTAAAAGATTATTTAATTAAATAGAAAAAGTAATTATGAGAGCATATCTCATTTTATTAAATTAAAAATCTTGACAAAATCTCTCTTCAGTTCAAAAAGGCAAATTTTCAGTTCACTATTGATAAAAAATGAGTTAAATCAGTTGACTCCTTTTTCTACTCAAATTGAATCAGTTAACCCCTTATTTTACTCAAATTAAATCTTTTAACTCCATTTAATTTGGGAATCTCCCTTTATGATTGAACTTCAAATTTAATCATGACTGTTGATTGAATTTGATCTCAACCGTTGATGGATTACAGAAAAGTCTATTTAAGAGACCCTCATCTCTTAACTTTAGCAGAGGATGAATTTGAAGAATTTGCATCGAATTGCAGTAGGAATTCATACTCACATTTGCTCATAGTTTTACACACATTTAATAAATATGTCTATCTTGATTAATTAAATATAATTATTTAATTAAATGGAGTACTTAGTTCTAATTAATTAAACAAAGTTATTTAATTAAAAAGAAGCCATTCCTAATTAATTAAATAAAGTTATTATATTAAATAAGAAAAGTGTCTCTAATTAATTAAAAGATTATTTAATTAAATAGAAAAAGTAATTATGAGAGCATATCTCATTTTATTAAATTAAATATCTCAGCAAAATCTCTCTTCAGTTTGAAAAGAAAAGTTTTTAGTTCACTGTTGATAAAAAATGAGTTAAATTAGTTAACTACTTTTTCCACTCAAATTAAATCAGTTAACTCCTTATTTTACTCAAATTAAATTTGTTAACTCCCTTTAGATTCTAAATCTCCCTTTGTGATTGAACCTTAACTTTAATCCTGACTGTTGATGGATTCCAGGAAAGTCTATGTAAGAGACCCTCATCTCTTCACTTTAGGAGAGGATGAATTTGGAGAATTTGCATTGAATCGCTACTAGAATTCATTTAATTAATTAGAGAATTCTAATTAATTAAACAAATTTATTTAATCAAATAGAGTACTTACTTCTAATTAGTTAAACATAGTTATTTAATTAAAAAGGAAGCCATTCCTAATTAATTAAATAAAGTTATTATATTAAGTAAGAAAAGTGTCTCTAATTAATTAAAAGATTATTTAATTAAATAGAAAAATTAATTATGAGAGAATATCTCATTTTATTAAATTAAATATCTCAACAAAATCTCTCTTCAGTTCAAAAAGAGAAGTTTTTAGTTCACTATTGATAAAAACTGAGTTAAATTAGTTAACTCCTTTTCCGCTCAAATTAAATCAGTTAACTGGTTATTTTACTCAAATTAAATCTGTTAATTCCTTTTAGTTTGAGAATCCCTCTTTATCACTGAACTTCAACTTTAATCCTGACCATTGATTGAAATTGATCTCAACCATTGAGAGATTCTAGGAAAGTCTATTTAGGAGACCCTCATCTCTTCACTTTAGGAGAGGATGAATTTGGAGAATTTGCATCGAATCGCTACTGGAATTAATACTCACATATGCTAATATTTTTACATACATTTAATAAATATGCCTATCTTGATTAATCAAATGTAATTATTTAATTAAATGAGAAAGGTATTGCTAATTAATTAAACAAAATTATTTAATTAAATAGAGTACTTACTTCTAATTAATTAAACAAAGTTATTTAATTAAATAGGAAGCCATTCTTAATTAATTAAATGAATTTATTCTATTAAATATGAAA
Source organism: Cupressus sempervirens (assembly GCA_028749045.1). Lineage (NCBI taxonomy): Eukaryota > Viridiplantae > Streptophyta > Pinopsida > Cupressales > Cupressaceae > Cupressus > Cupressus sempervirens. The sequence goes on from CM053783.1 coordinate 117,834,575, forward strand.
AGTGTCTCTAATTAATTAAAAGAATATTTAATTAAATAGAAAAAGTAATTATGAGAGCATATCTAGTTTTACTAAATTAAATATCTCAACAAAATCTCTCTTCAGTTGAAAAAGGGAAATTTTCAGTTCACTATTTATAAAAAATGAGTTAAATCATTTAACTCCTTTTTCTACTCAAATTAAATCAGTTAACTCCTTATTTTACTCAAATTAAATCTGTTAACTCCTTTTAGTTTGGGAATCTTGCTTTATGATTGAACTTCAACTTTAATCTTGACCGTTGATTGAATTTGATCCCAACCGTTGATGGATTCCAAAAAAGTTTATCTAAGATACCCTCATCTCTTCACTTTAGGAGAGGATGAATTTGGAGAATTTGCATTGAATTGCTGCTGGAATTCATACTCACATTTGCTAATATTTTTATATACATTTAATAAATACGCCTATCTTGATTAATTAAATGCAATTATTTAATTAAATGAGGAAGGTATTTCTAATTAATTAAATGAAATTATTTAATTAAATGGAGTACTTACTTCTAATTAATTAAACAAAGTTATTTAATTAAATAGGAAACCATTCTTAATTAATTAAATGAAGTTATTTAAGTAAATAAGAAAACTGTCTCTAATTAATTAAAAGATTATTTAATTAAATAGAAAAAGTAATTGTGAGAGCATATCTCATTTTAGTAAATTAAATATCTCAACAAATTCTCTCTTCAGTTCAAAAATGAAAATTTTTAGTCCACTATTGATAAAAAATGAGTTAAATCAGTTAACTCCTTTTTCTACTCAAATTAAATCAGTTAACTCCTTATTTTACTCAAATTAAATCTGTTAACTCCTTTTAGTTTGAGAATCTCTCTTTATGGTTGAACTTCAACTTTAATCTTGACCGTTGATTGAATTTGATCTCAATCATTGATAGATTCTAGGAAAGTATATTTAAGAGACCCTCATCTCTTCAATTTAAGAGAGGGTGAATTTGGAGAATTTGCATCGAATCGTTGTTGGAATTCATACTCACATTTGCTCATATTTTTACATGCATTTAATAAATATGCCTATCTTGATTAATTAAATATAATTATTTAATTAAATGAGAAATGTATTTCTAATTAATTACACAAAATTATTTAATTAAATTTAGTACTTACATGAAATTAATTAAACAAAGTTATTTAATTAAATAGGAAACCATTCCTAATTAATTAAATGAACTTATTTAATTAAATAAGAAAAGTGTCTCTAATTAATTAAAATATTATTTAATTAAATAGAAAAAGTAATTATGAGAGCATATATCATTTTATTAAATTAAATATCTGAACAAAATCTCTCTTTAGTTCAAAAAGAAAAATTTTCAATTCACTATTGATAAAAAATGAGTTAAATTAGTTAAATCCTTTTTCTACTCAAATTAAATTAGTTAACTCCTTATTTTACTCAAATTAAATCTATTAACTCCCTTTAGTTTGGGAATCTTCCTTTATGGCTGAACTTTAACTTTAATCTTGACCGTGGATTGAATTTGATCTCAACCGTTGATGAATTCCAGGAAAGTCTATTTAAGAGACCCTCATCTCTTCACTTTAGGAGAGGATGAATTTGGAGAATTTGCATCGAATCCCTGGTGGAATTCATATTCACATTTGTTCATATTTTTACATACATTTAATAAATATGCCTATCTTGATTAATTAAATATAATTATTTAATTAAATGGGAAAGATATTTCTAATTAATTAAACAAAATTATTTAATTAAATGGAGTACTTACTTCTAATTAATTAAACAAAATTATTTAATTAAAAAGGAAGCCATTCCTAACTAATTAAATAAGAAAAGTGTCTCTAATTAGTTAAAAGATTATTTAATTAAATAGAAAAAATAATTATGAGAGCATATCTCATTTTATTAAATGAAATATCTCAACAAAATCTCTTTTCAGTTCAAAAAGGGAAATTTTCAATTCACTATTGATAAAAAAAAATGAGTTAAATTGGTTAACTCCTTTTTCTACTCAAATTAAATTAGTTAACTTCTTATTTTTCTCAAATTAAATCTGTTAACTCCCTTTAATTTGAGAATCTCCCTTTATGACAGAACTTCAACTTTAATCCTGACTGTTGATTGAATTTGATCTCAACTGTTGATGGATTCCAGGAAAGTCTATTTAAGAGACCCTCATCTCTTCACTTTAGGAGAGGATGAATTTGGAGAATTTGCATCGAATCACTGCTGGAATTTATACTCACATTTGCTCATATTTTTACATACATTTAATAACTACGCCTATCTTGATTAATTAAATGCAATTATTAAATTAAATGAGAAAGGTATTTCTAATTAATTAAACGAAATTATTTAATTACATCAAGTACTTGTAATTAATTAAACAAAATTATTTAATTAAATAGGAATCCATTCCTAATTAATTAAATGAAGTTATTTAATTAAATAAGAAAAGTGTCTCTAATTAATTAAAAGATTATTTAATTAAATAGAAAGAGTAATTATGATTGCATATATCATTTTATTAAATTAAATATCTCAAAAAAATCCCTCTTCAGTTCAAAAAGGGAAATTTTCAATTCACTATTGATAAAAAATGAGTTAAAACAGTTAACTCCTTTTTCTACTCAAATTAAATCAGTTAACTCCTTATTTTACTCAAATTAAATCTATTAACTCCCTTTAGTTTGGGGATCTTCCTTTAAGGCTGAACTTGAACTTTAATCCTGGTCGTTGATTGAATTTGATCTCAACCATTGATGGATTCTAGGAAAGTCTATTTAAGAAACCCTCATCTCTTCACTTTTAGAGAGGATAAATTTGGAAAATTTGCATCGAATCGCTGCTGGAATTCATACTCACATTTGCTCATATTTTTACATATATTTAATAAATACGCCTATCTTGATTAATTAAATGTAATTATTTAATTAAATGGAAAAAAGTATTTCTAATTAATTAAACAAAATTATTTAATTAAATGGAGTACTTACTTCTAATTAATTAAACAAAGTTATTTAATTAAATAGGAAGCCATTCCTAATTAATTAAATGAAGTTATTTAATTAAATAAAAAAATTGTCTATAATTAATTAAAAGATTATTTAATTAAATAAAAAAAGTAATTATGAGAGCATATCTCATTTTATTAAATTAAATATTTCAACAAAATCTCTCTTCAATTCAAAAAGGGAAATTTTCAGTTCACTATTCATAAAAAATGAGTTAAATGAGTTAAATCCTTTTTCTACTTAAATTAAATCAGTTAACTCCTTATTTTACTCAAATTAAATTTGTTAACTCCCTTTAGTTTGGTAATCTCCCTTTATGACTGAACTTCAACTTTAATCCCTACCATTGATTGAATTTGATCTCAACCGATGATGGATTCTAGAAAAGTCTATTTAAGAGACCCTCATCTCTTCACTTTAGAAGAAGATGAATTTAAAAAATTTGCATCGAATCGATGCTGAAATTCATACTCACATTTGCTCATATTTTTACATACATTTAATAAATACGCCTATCTTGATTAATTAAATGTAATTATTTAATTAAATGGGAAAGGTATTTCTAATTAATTAGATGAAATTATTTAATTAAATAGAGTACTTACTTCTAATTAATTAAACAAAGTTATTTAATTAAATAGGAAGCCATTCCTAATTAATTAAATGAAGTTATTTAATTAAATAAGAAAAGTGTCTCTAATTAATTAAAATATTATTTAATTAAATAGAAAAAGTAAATATGAGAGCATATCTCATTTTATTAAATTAAATATCTCAACAAAATCTCTGTTCAGTTGGAAAAGGGAAAATTTGAGTTCAATATTGATAAAAAATGAGTTAAATCATGTCATGCCCAAAACTTGTTGGTGTTTTGGGCAAGGTCTAGCATAAGTCAAACATGTTAGTTGTGTGACTTCCAGGAGGAAGTCAAAGGCTAGTGGGGGTGGATGTAAAGTTCCTCCTCACATGTACTTATTAAATATGTATGTCGCTATTAAAACTGTTGTGGGAGGTAAGAATTGTTTTGAAATTTTGTTTTATGGTTTAGATGTCCTAATAAGAACTGAGATCCTAATGCATTCATGCTTTAAATATTTAGTGATTCAAGAACAAACTGTATTATCTTGACTATTCAAACATTAAAATTTCACTAATGATGATATGAGACTCTATTAATTGATGATAAGGGTGTTGAATTTAATACCTCGATGATTAAGTTTTATGTTCCAAAGAGTTTAGTATTTCTCAAATTGTGATGTCTATGATGTTTGGTATATGCATGCCTAACGATGATTATCCTAGTATTTTAATCTGAATTAATGATTAAGTTATGTTTTAGTGATTAGGTGCTTACTAATGATTAAATATGAGTAGAAATGAAATTAAGCAGTTAATTATATGAAAGATTCATGTTTTGATTTATGTAGCTATCCATATAAGTTTTGAATATATGTATGTGATTTTTTTGAGCTACTGATGGGTGCAATGAGTGTGCAGGATATTTTAGCTAAGAAAACTAATGAAGAAACGAAACTGATCCCTATGTGCTAATTGTGGAAACCTTGTTGTTTGTAATTAAATTAATTGTGAGATGTATGTATGTATCTTTCTGTGATCAGTAAATGTTAATGTTTGTAACTATGTTCTTTTAGTGTCGCTTGACACTCGTGAATTGTTTATGTTCTTCAACATGCTAGTTAGGGTTTGCTATGTAACCTTTGGACCTAAGTCAGATTAAGTTAGTTTCTTTTTGCTAATTTGGTTCTTAATCAAGTTTAGTCACCCTTAATCCAGATTAGTGCTTAATTTACATTTTTAGATTTGTTAGTTGATCCTAATTATTTCTTAGCTTTTTTTTGATTCCAAACCTTTTCCTAAGGCTTTAAAACATGAAATATTTATGCCCAAAGGGTATGGGTATGGTTTGGGGGTCTTTTCCAACCCCTAAGCCCCTTTTATTGACTTTTGAGGTCACTCAAAAAGTCTCTTTTTGCCTTTGTGCGAAAATTGACTATGGCTACCATGAGTTGCATCACCTCACCTCCACTTAGTGTTTAACCATAGTGTGGGTTGAGTTAGGAGCTTCTAGATTTGTAGGTGGGTGGGAGAAGTTATTGTTTTTGTTGGTGGTTGAGTTTGAGGCTTATTTAGAGGCCCTTTTTAGACTAGTTGAAGTTGTTACCCAATCTCTACTTTTAGAGAGGAGTCTTGAAAGATTGAAGGCAAGGAGGGAAAAGCTCTACTCAAATTGTTCATTTACCATTACCTCTTTGTGAAGGTAGGATTTCTTCATCTTCCTTGTTCAGATTTTCATGCTTATGCTACTTGTTGTTGTTTGGATGTTTGGATGTTTGTATCTTTGTGGGTATGTTGGAAAGATTTGAAAACCATATTTTTGAATGATTTTTTTTCATTTTTTTGTTTGATTTTCAAACTTTTTTTGTATGGGTGTTTTAGCATTACTCACCCTTGGAGTGGGCAGAAGTGGCCAATTTCAAGAAAAGGGTAAAAGCACAGATCTGTGTCACCGTTTGTGATACAAAAATCTGTTTTGGTCAAATCTCATTTCTCTATCAAAACTCTTTTTTTTTCAAAAACTAAAAATATCCTTTTATAGATCTCAGATTCAATATCATCATTATATAAATTTTTGAGTGTTTTGATTAGTTATAATATGTTATCATCTCAAAATATTATAAGTCGATATTTTAACATTTTAGAAGATGCTCTCTCAAAAAAAGAAAAAAAATAGTAAATCATATCAAAAAAATAAAAAAAATTATATTTATTACTAGAGCAGAGAATCCTCTTCACGAATATGTAATTTTTTTTCAAAAAGGTATAGATTTGATAGAGAAGTTTTGACGGGAGGAAAAAACTATTGGATCTCGACAAGGTCAAACTTGAGTACTTATAACAAAGAAAATATACATCAAAAATAATTATTTCTTTTTTTGTTCACTAGCTATACATGTCATCTATAAAATATTTTCAAATTAGAACAAAAAAAGATGATTTGCACATACTTGTTTGACGGGAACTACATTCTATATTTTTTACAGTTAAAAAGTGGACTTCAAAATAAAATAAAATGAATAAATTCTTAGTCAAAAAAATTATAAAAATTATAGGCATAAAATTCATACAATTTTACACATTTCATCAATTTACATCATCTTCATATTTTAAACACAAATACTATTTTTTTTGTCATTAATGTTGAATTGTCACATTCTAATATCATGTTTCTTTATAAAAGGTGATACAGGTTTGTTCTTTTACCCAAAGGTCCTTTTAGTTGGACTCCAACAGTGTAGAGTCTCTTCTCAAGATGAGAAGAGGAGAGAGGGTAGGGTGTTATGGGCCCCTACCTGTCAGCACAAACCATGTATGAGTTTTGGCATGTAAGAATGGGAGAACAGAAGTTCTTGATTTATAGCCCCGATTGGGCACCTGGTTTGGTGTTGTGTCTGACATCTACTATCGGAAAAATTCACCTTTCCCTAGTTTTGATTCATTGTGAATCTTGTTGTGAAAATCTAGTATGAATATGCATGTTTGGTTTTGTCTCTTGGTCATGCTTGTTTGTCACCTGATCAGATTCTGTTCTCTCCACGATCTTAGCAATGTATTGCACAAAATGATATAGATCCCTTGATAAGGGACATGAAGAAAATTATTTTATTGTTAAAAATTTGGGATTGAAATCCTATGAAAATTGTATTTATCACTTTGTTGTAATGGAAATGACGTCGGATTTTCTTCCTGGTTCTTTCCCGGCTGAGCCTTTGAATTAGGTTTGCCAATAAAATGGTGTTTGAGTATATATGCTTGCATAGAGTCTTATAGATTTTTTTTTTAGTTTTGCATATGCAATTGAAAAAAAATAGATGTGATGGTGTTACCTTACTGCACATTTTTATGATTGGTAATCACATTCGTTTAAATTAGATTAATTAGATAACATGTTGATATATACTTAGCTATGCAATTTTAAGTTTAAAATATGTTAACAAAATTTGCATTTGAGTTGTGCTTAAATTTTATAATTATACATGTGCGTGAGGAAATTAAGTGAATATATTTGAATATTTGTTTATTAAATTTAATCATATTATCACTTTTAAAGATTAAAACAAAACTTGTTGGTATTTTGGGCATGACAAATCAGTTAACTCTTTTTTCTACTCAAATTAAATCAGTTAACTCCTTATTTTACTCAAATTAAATCTATTAACTCCCTTTAGTTTTGGAATCTCTTCTTATGACTGAACTTCAACTTTAACCCTGACCGTTGATTTAATTTAATCTCAACAGTTGATGGATTCCAGGAAATTCTATTTAAGAGACCCTCATCTCTTCACTTTAAGAGAGGATGAATTTGGAGAGTTTGCATCGAATCGCTGCTCGAAATCATACTCACATTTGTTCATATTTTTACATACATTTAATAAATACGTCGATCTTGATTAATTAAATGTAATTATTTAATTAAATGAAAAAGGTATTTCTAATTAATTACACAAAATTATTTAATTAAATGGAGTACTTACTTCTAATTAATTAAACAAAGTTATTTAATTAAATAGGAAGCCATTCCTCATTAATTGAATGAAGTTATTTAATTAAATAAGAAAAGTGTCTCTAATTAAATTAAAAATTATTTAATTAAATAGAAAAAGTAATTATGAGAGCATATCTCATTTTATTAAATTAAATATCTCAACAAAATCTCTCTTCAATTCAAAAAGGGAAATTTTTAGTTCATTATTGATAAAAAATGAGTTAAATCAGTTAATTCATTTTTCTACACAAATTAAATCAGTTAACTCCTTATTTTACTCAAATTAAATCTGTTAACTCCTTTTAGTTTGGGAATCTTCTTTTATGACTAAACTTCAACTTTAATCCTGACCATTGATTGAATTTGATCTCAACCGTTGATGGATTCCAGGAAAGTCTATTTAAGAGACCCTCATCTCTTCACTTTAAGAGAGGATGAATTTGGAGAATTTGCATCGAATCGCTGCTGGAATTCATACTCATATTTGCTCATATTTTTACATACATTTAATAAATATGCCTATTTTGATTAATTAAATGTAATTATTTAATTAAATGGGAAAGGTATTTCTAATTAATTAAAAAAAATTATTTAATTAAATGGAGTACTTACTTCTAATTAATTAAACAAAGTTATTTAATTAAATAGGAAGCCATTCCTAATTAATTAAATGAAGTTATTTAATTAAATAAGAAAAGTGTCTCTAATTAATTAAAAGATTATTTAATTAAATAGAAAAAGTAATTATGAGAGCATATCTCATTTTATTAAATTAAATATCTCAACAAAATCTCTCTTTAGTTCAAAAAAGGAAATTTTCAGTTCACTATTGATAAAAAATGAGTTAAATTAGTTAACTCCTTTATCTACTCAAATTAAATCAGTTAACTCCTTATTTTACTCAAATTAAATCTGTTAACTCCTTTTAGTTTGGGAATCTTCTTTTATGACTAAACTTCAACTTTAATCCTGACCATTGATTGAATTTGATCTCAACCGTTGATGGATTCCAGGAAAGTTTATTTAAGAGACCCTCATCTCTTCACTTTAAGAGAGGATGAATTTGGAGAATTTGCATCGAATCGCTACTGGAATTCATACTCACATTTGCTCATATTTTTACATACATTTAATAAATATGCCTATTTTGATTAATTAAATGTAATTATTTAATTAAATGGGAAAGGTATTTCTAATTAATTAAAAAAAATTATTTAATTAAATGGAGTACTTACTTCTAATTAATTAAACAAAGTTATTTAATTAAATAGGAAGCCATTCCTAATTAATTAAATGAAGTTATTTAATTAAATAAGAAAAGTGTCTCTAATTAATTAAAAGATTATTTAATTAAATAGAAAAAGTAATTATGAGAGCATATCTCATTTTATTAAATTAAATATCTCAACAAAATCTCTCTTTAGTTCAAAAAAGGAAATTTTCAGTTCACTATTGATAAAAAATGAGTTAAATTAGTTAACTCATTTATCAACTCAAATTAAATCAGTTAACTCCTTATTTTACTCAAATTAAATCTGTTAACTCCCTTTAGTTTGAGAATCTCCATTTATAACTAAACATCAACTTTAATCCTGACTGTTGATTGAATTTGATCTCAACCGTTGATGGATTCCAGGAAAGTTTATTTAAGAGACCCTCATCTCTTCACTTTAGGAGAGGATGAATTTGGAGAATTTGCATCGAATCGCTGCTGGAATTCATACTCACATTTGCTCATATTTTTATATAAATTTAATAAATACGTCTATCTTGATTAATTAAATGTAATTATTTAATTAAATGGAGTACTTACTTCTAATTAATTAAACAAAGTTATTTAATTAAATAGGAAGCCATTCCTAATCAATTAAACGAAGTTATTTAATTAAATAAGAAAAGTGTCTCTAATTAATTAAAAGATTATTTAATTAAATAGATAAAGTAATTATGAGAGCATATCTCATTTTATTAAATTAAATATCTCAACAAAATCACTCTTCAGTTCTAAAAGGGAAATTTTCAATTCACTATTGATAAAAAATGAGTTAAATCAGTTAATTCCTTTTTCTACTCAAATTAAATTAGTTAACTCATTATTTTACTCAAATTAAATATGTTAACTCCCTTTAGTTTTGGAATCTAACTTTATGACTAAACTTCAACTTTAATCCTGACCGTTGATTGAATTTGATCTCAACTGTTGATGGATTCCAGGAAAGTCTATTTAAGAGACTCTCATCTCTTCACTTTAGGAGAGGATGAATTTGGAGAATTTGCATTGAATCGCTGCTGGAATTCATACTCACATTTGCTCATATTTTTACATACATTTAATAAATACGCCTCTCTTGATTAATTTAGTGTAATTATTTAATTAGATTGGAAAGGTATTTCTAATTAATTAAACAAAATTATTTAATTAAATGGAGGACTTACTTCTAATTAATTAAACAAAGTTATTTAATTAAATAGGAAGCCATTCCTAATTAATTAAATGAAGTTATTTAATTAAATAGGAAGCCATTCCTAATTAATTAAATAAAGTTATTTAATTAAATAATAAATTTGTCTCTAATTAATTAAAAGATTATTTAATTAAATAGAAAAAGTAATTATGAGAGCATATCTCATTTTATTAAATTAAATATCCCAACAAAATCTCTCTTCAGTTCAAAAAGGAAAATTTTTAGTTCACTATTGATAAAAAATGAGTTAAATCATTTAAATCCTTTTTCTACTCAAATTAAATCAGTTAACTCCTTATTTTACACCACTTAAATCTGTTAACTCCCTTTGGTTTGGGAATCTCCCTTTATGACTGAACTTCAACTTTAATCCTGACCATTGATTGAATTTGATCTCAACTGTTGATGGATTCAAAGAAAGTCTATTTAAGAGACCCTCATCTGTTCACTTTAGGAGAGGATGAATTTGGAGAATTTGCATCAAATCACTGCTAGAATTCATACTCACATTTGCTCATATTTTTACATACATTTAATAAATACGCCTATATTGATTAATTAAATGAGAAAGGTATTTCTAATTAATTAAATGAAATTATTTAATTAAATCGAGTACTTACTTGTAATTAATTAAACAAAGTTATTTAATTAAATAGGAAACCATTCCTAATTAATTAAATGAAGTTATTTAATTAAATAAGAAAAGTGTCTCTAATTAATTAAAAGATTATTTAATTAAATATAAAAAGTAATTATGAGAGCACATCTCATTTTATTAAATTAAATATCTCTACAAAATCTCTCTTCAGTTCAAAAAGGGAAATTTTTTAGTTCACTATTGATAAAAAATGAGTTAAATCAGTTAAATCCTTTTTCTACTCAAATTAAATCAGTTAACTCCTTATTTTATTCAAATTAAATCTGTTAACTCCCCTTAGTTTGAGAATCTCTCTTTATGACTGAACTTCAACTTTAATCCTGACCGTTGATTGAATTTGATCTCAACCATTGATGGATTCTAGGAAAGTCTATATAAGAGGCCCTCATCTCTTCACTTTAGGAGAGGATGAATTTGGAGAATTTGCATCAAATCGCTGCTGGAATTCATACTCACATTTGCTCATATTTTTACATACATTTAATAAATATGCCTATCTTGATTAATTAAATGTAATTATTTAATTAAATGGTTAAGGTATTTCTAATTAATTAAACAAAATTATTTAATTAAATGGAGTACTTCTAATTAATTAAACAAAGTTATTTAATATAATAGGAAGTCATTCCTAATTAATTAAATGAAGTTATTTAATTAAATAAGAAGAGTGTTTCTAATTAATTAAAAGATTATTTAATTAAATAGAAAAAGTAATTATGAGAGCATATCTCATTTTATTAAATTAAATATCTCAACAAAATCTTTCTTCAGTTCAAAAAGAGAAATTTTTAGTTCACTATTGATAAAAAAATGAGGTGAATCAGTTAACTCTTTTTTCTACTCAAATTAAATCAGTTAACTCCTTATTTTATTCAAATTAAATTTGTTAACTCCCTTTAGTTTGGGAATCTGCCTTTATGAATGAACTTCAACTTTAATCCTGACCGTTGATTGAATTTGATCTCAATCGTTGATGGATTCCAGGGAATTCTATTTAAGAGACCCTCATCTCTTCACTTTAGGAGAGGATGAATTTGGAGAATTTGCATCGAATCACTGCTAGAATTCATACTCACATTTGCTCATTTTTTACATACATTTAATAAATATGCCTATCTTGATTAATTAAATGTAATTATTTAATTAAATGGGAAAGGTATTTCTAATTAATTAAACAAAATTATATAATTAAATGGAGTACTTACTTCTAATTAATTAAACAAAGTTATTTAATATAATAGGAAGTCATTCCTAATTAATTAAATGAAGTTATTTAATTAAATAAGAAAAGTGTTTCTAATTAATTAAAAGATTATTTAATTAAATAGAAAAAGTAATTATGAGAGCATATCTCATTTTATTAAATTAAATATCTTAACAAAATCTTTCTTCAGTTCAAAAAGCAAAATTTTTAGTTCACTATTGATAAAAAAATGAGGTGAATCAGTTAACTCTTTTTTCTACTCAAATTAAATCAGTTAACTCCTTATTTTACTCAAATTAAATTTGTTAACTCCCTTTAGTTTGGGAATCTCCCTTTATGACTAAACTTCAACTTTAATCTTGACCGTTGATTGAATTTGATCTCAATCGTTGATGGATTCCAGGAAATTCTATTTAAGAGACCCTCATCTCTTCACTTTAGGAGAGGATGAATTTGGAGAATTTGCATCGAATCGCCGCTGGAATTCATACTCACATTTGCTCATTTTTTACATACATTTAATAAATACGCCTATCTTGATTAATTAAATGTAATTATTTAATTAAATGGGAAAAGTATTTCTAATTAATTAAACAAAATTATTTAATTAAATGGAGTACTTACTTCTAATTAATTAAACAAAGTGATTTAATTAAATAGGAAGTCATTCCTAATTAATTAAATGAAGTTATTTAATTAAATAAGAAAAGTGTCTCTAATTAATTAAAAGATTACTTAATTAAATAGAAAAAGTAATTATGAGAGCATATTGTCATGCCCATTTTTCTTTTCCAAAAACTCATCTAAATTTATCAAATAACTACCAAGATTTAGATTCAGTATTTAGATCCACAATAGGCATTTTGATAACATGATCTTGAGCATTAGCCTCTTGTTTCTAATGAAATAACTCAAAAATTTAACATCCAAAATAATTTCTCTTAACTAACAATACCATAAATAACAATAGCTTTTAGAATAGATCTACAATATCTCAAATAATCATTTCTATAATCTTTATCACAACTTCTTCTCTCAGACACAAGTTTAAATATATTATCAAAAACTTAAGATCTAAATTTTCATTCATATTAATTTGCAAGATTACAACAATAATTATGAAAACCATTCACACAAGTGCCCTTTTCCACCCTACCATAATGGCATCATGAGCCTGCTTGTGCCCTAGCCATACCCCCAAGCAAGAGAACTCATTTCAACCAAGAGATCATGGATGTAATCCTAAGAGAGTTCTCTCTAAACACTATGTAATAAATTTTCTAATAATATTTCATCTCAATAAGTAAGAACTACTCTAAATGTATATAAGTTACTTATCTTTTCAAGAGCTCTCCCTTTAGATGGGTCTTCATCTTCAACCAAGAATCATTCCTCCTCTTCCTTCATCTTCTTCTTCCTCTCCATATTTCTATCATTCTCCCCTCCTCTTCTTCATATATCTTCCCCTTTTCATCTCCAACCATGGTGAAAAGTCCCTCCTCCAAAGTCTTCCTCCCTTTTTAATGAAGGCACATGGCTCTCTTATCAATGTATCATAACCCATTGTTTCCCACTATTCATTTTCGTCACATTTGAAGTGGGGCCCTTTTGAGGTGTCATAATGTAAATTTTAACCATGATTTGACCCTAAACTAACCCCCAACCTTAGGTGGTATTAGTGGGTTAGGTTATTTTAACCCAGAATGCTCTCTAGGATCCATTTTAACCCCTCTAAAGTCAAACTTTAGTTCATATCCGATTTTACAAAAAGTTTGCATTGAGGTCGACTTTGACTATTGTACAAGAGTTGGCATAGTTTTCTCGAAGGTCTTCATAATCATCCGCTGCACAAATTGAAATTTAACATTAGTAACTCAATCATATAAATATAAGAATGTAAAAATTAATACATATCCCTAAATTAACCATAGATCAACCCATTAGATCAATATCATATTCCAACATAATTTCTTCAAAATTATTTTTATATGAAATTCATTTACAAGTAAGTATCATTCCTTTTACTTTAATTTCTCTAATTACAAACTTTTCAAGAATAATAACCACATTAATAATTCATAGTATATGTATCAAAACACCTTACACCTTACACATACATTAATCAAATTCATCAAGCATAAGTACTTACTCTCACTAATTATAGGATTCAAATCATAACATCTCTTAGAATAACATAACGAGTATCACTAGTATTCATTGTGTTATCTATATTCTATTCATTTTCATACTTCTTTATTTTGAATTAAATGATACATAATTTACTTCAAAACAATAATCACATAACCCAAACTTGATTTCCATTTTCACAGTCATCTTATGTAGAATGTATTTACCACAACACAATATCTATTCAATTCAATTGGTCATAATTTCAATTACTAAAACTATCTAATTATCATGATGAGATAAGATGAATAATATAAGGTATTTATCCATAAGGTAACTCACATTAGCTAATCAAGAAGTTAACATAAATTAGACAATCCATCATAGTGTGAATTAGTTCTAATGCTACTAGTCTCATAAACTATCTAAACTATCGTATCATATGTAAAGAGGTCTGACCATTTCTATTTATAATTATTGTCAATTGTATGAACAAAATCCACAGTTGATCATAAGTTGAGTCTAACTTTGCACATTAATTAAATAAGTAGAATTCTTCTATACAAAGTATCACATACACATTTGCACCTAATATTTAGATGGTTACAAATGATAAGTCAATCTTTTTTAAACAATACTAATCATAGCAAGTCACATAAGGATTCTCCCTAATCATGTTATTGCATAAGTCGTATAATGTTCTTCTAATGACAAAATTAATATTTACTACTAATCAAATTATATTGTAGACAAATTAGCAATCGTTCTCGTCCTTACTTGGATGGGACCTTACATTCCCCTCCACTAGTCTTTGACTTCCTCCTAGAAGTCACCAGTGTTTGTTTGTTTGTTTTTTTTTTTGTTCTATCTATAAATTCCTACTCATGTAAGTGATCTTTCCAACATCTAGCAATTTATATTTGTATGAGCATACATAAAACATGATATATTAAACAAAATTGAAACACTCAACTAGGGAAACAAGGCTCAAACGAGTTACACTCAAGCACCAACAAGGAATACAACATATCATAACAACACATAAACTCCTTTCCAAGGCTTAACACAATGATTCACCATTGGAATCATGAAACAATGGGTGAAGGTGGGCTCTCTAGGAGGAGAATCTCTCAACTTCAATGTTGAGCCCAACTAAGCCCTTCACCCAAGGCATCTCTTCCCTCCCAAGGGTGAGTGAAGCCTTCACACCCATTGACATCCTATACACTCATACAAAAGTCACATCACAAGGTTCATGAATGGTCAAGAGGTAAAATTTTAATCTCATCTGGGTTTGAAGTGCACTGTACCATATAACTGTCTGAACCCACATACATATCCATAGTCCAAAATCAACAATCTGTGATCCAAGCCTCACTTGGTGGCTCGATGGTAAATAGACCCATCACATAAGAGGTCATCCATACAAAACCACATGTCATATCCCTTGTTTATGTAAGGTGATTAGCCTCCAACGAATACACACCACACACATAGGAAGGTAGTGGATAATAGCTGCATAACAGCCTCACATACCCCCATCCTCAAGGGTTCCCTGTGTCTCCTTCCTCATATACTCTCATCAATTTCATCTCCATCGTCCTTGATGAGGAATCACATTACAACACAAGACCAACATCCACAAACACCAAGGAAACTAGTCTAGCCACAAATTTTTATTTTTATTTTTCAATGAAAGAAGTTAAATCATATATTTCAACAACAATAAAACAAGAAAATTTCAATGTATTGCAACAATAAGCTAAGTAAAAAAAATCAAGATGAAGGTTGTGGCTAGACTATCAAAGACAAAGTAAATAAACTTGTTGGTCTACACAATAAAATAAATCATAAAGTGCACATTACATCACTATGTGACTATATCTAGCCACCTCATGAGGAAGGAGGAAACAACATCTGGCTAGTGCAGTAGCCCTTCATGTGGGCACTCTAGGTGCACTAACCAAATGGCATGGGGTGTTCACCTCAGAAACACCTTGCATCGAGTGGTATGAACTAAGCATGTCGACTCACCTAGCATGACCATACACCAAGTGGAGAACACCCACTCTAGTCGTATGCCACATGGCAGTGTTCCTCACAGAGAAGGTACATGTAGGACACACTCTGTATAGTGATCTCATGTAAGCATCGCCGTAGCCAGAGGTATACATGGCTAGGGTCCACCCATATGCAGTTCTGCATACACATGACCGAGCATCCATGGGTACCCCTCCACAAAAATGCAAGCATCTCCTATATGCTCTGCATCAAGTGGGAACTGAAACATACAAAAACAACAGCACCTTCACGTAACTATATACGTGGCATCGTGTTCTCGAGGTCGGCTCGCTACCATCAACAACACAACATCATTACCCATTACATCATGTTGAAACATGTGCAGAAATGGTATCTATCACAACATGGGAAATCCTCCTTCCACATGTTGGATCTCATAGGAGAATATATGCAAATATGTCTAAGGAGTCTTATTCTGAGTATTGGTATTTTGTTTTCAACTATGGAAATTGGTAACAACATTATCCTTTGTAAACATCCTTAAAGGTGGTACTTAGTAGGGTTACAACCAAGCAATAACTCATACAAGGTATGACTTCCACATACTTATGTACAAACATAATTTCCAAGAACATTTTTTTTTAATTTATATGGGCACACATGAAAATTGTTGGTTTTATACAACACTTCAACACAAATGGCAACACTGGTTTAATCACATGGATGAGGAAACACAAGATGACATGAGTCATGGCTTCACATAGGTTACTAACATACATTAAAGGAAGGTATGATATATTATACTACTTCATGAACCCATACACTTGCATCTACATAACCACATGTAATATTAGCATTAACCACAATGCTCATCTAATCCTCCCTGGATGGGGATATTAGACAATATCTATACAGAAGATATTCCCACAACATCAAAATTTTGTTAATACAAGAACATGTTAGATCATAATAAACTACTACATGCTTATTTTTTATTTCATAATGGATCTTTTATCCATTTCATTATCCAAGCTACGAGTTTACTCCTTAATCCACAATAATCTCATAATGTCTAGTTTACCTTAAACATTCCCCACAAGCACTTCTCATTAACAATAAAATTTATATCCAAATACATAAAGGTGTGATTTTTATTTTTTAAAGCATCTAATTAAATCATCTTCCCTTAATATGTTTAACCTCAAGAAAATGAGGATTATTTCAAATTCATATACAAAGTATATTACTGCTTAAGAATACTTAGAGGTCTCTAGTCTTTCAAGTAGGTTACCCTTCCCATTATGAGCAACTAGTTTAAGATAATAGTCCTTTATGTTCTAAAGTAAGTATCCTAAAGCTTTATCTTTCAAATATAACATTGCAACTTACTAGGATAATTTAAAAGTTACTTTTAACCAATCACTTGCAATAGTCACTTATAACTAAGGAACTCTTCATGATGCTATAAAACTTGATATCTAAACATTTATTTATATAAAATTAGGTCAAATTAAATCACTACTATAATGCTATCTTGGTCAAGCTAAAATAAAGATATTATCCATTAAATCTATAACATCAATTGTTTTAGATAACCTAAGATATGATCTCAAAACCCCTCAAAATAAAATTAGCTATAGTGGTCATCAATAAATAAGCTTTCTTAAAACCTTATATGACATTAAATTTAAAAGCGTTCAATCCAAAGATAGAGTTTTAAAAATGACTTATTTAACAAAACATAATCATAAATAAAATGCCTCATGTAAAGTCTCATATTTAATAGATTGTGACCCAAATTTTTAAAAAAAAAACCCTCTTGCTTAAATTGTAACACAAAATCAGTGACTCTCTTACCTACTTCAAAACTAGCACAAGGTTAAAACTAATCTCTTCACAAGTAAACATCATAAATCTTCTAAATGTACCAATCCTAATTCAATTATACTCCTTGAGATTATGTTTCTTTGTAAAAACATAAAAAGTTGATTTTTCTCTCATAGTTTAAACTTTTAACATTTGAACTAGAGTTCTCATGATATCTACTAATTTTGATAATCTCGTAGGTTAAATGTGAAACCTGATATTCAATAGTTGCTTGAATATAACAGTGTTATTTTTAAACTACCTTTTTGTTGTATAAAATTATTCTTAAAACATTAATCCCAAGATTTTATCTCAAAGAAAACAATTTAAGAAAATTCATGCTTGACTAATTATATGACATTCAATATCTTAAAATTCAAACAAACTTGAACATCTAGCATCTTCACTTCCAACTACTACTTAATAAAGGATTTTATTTATTTATTATTGAGTTTAATTTCACTTTTGAAAGTAAATGATAAGCCAAAAGATAAAATGTTCTAAGAAAAATATTTGCATTCGACATAATATGAACTGTATATCTTTAAAACCAATATGAGATGCCATTAGGTATAAACTTATTGCCCCCTTCACTTTGGTTTACAACATAGCAATAAATTTTCATTTATAGATTTTAGACTAACTTTAATAAAGTGAAATAATATATATATAATGTTTTATCCTCCAATGTTATTTTCATTTTAATGATTTAATATCTAAATGGATTAATTGATTCCATTACATTATCAAATATAAACTATTAATTATTTCCTTAACATCATAATGAAAATTTTAAAACAACATTATTACTTCTATTAATTAAATGGACACAAATATTTAATCTAACAATCCTCCTTTTTAAGCTCACTCTTAAATTTAAGAAATACTAAAGATAGTAATGAAATATTCTAATTAATTACTCTATTTAATTTATTAATTAATATTATAATAATACTAAATTTAAAATACAATCTCTAAAATGTTGTTTAGAAACAAAACTTGCATTTATTAAATTTAAAGCACTTTATAAATTCTACTATTTACTAAAAGAGAGAAATCATGTTTCCCTCATAATAAGTCAATAAATTCACTTTACATCATTTAAATATTGAACTTAGAAAGAAATCTATTTAGATTAAAAGCTCACTACTTTACTAACTTGTTAATATTGAAATTAGAAAGAAATCTTTTATTGATTTATTAAAAGCCCACTTCAACATTTAAAATGAAAGCACTTTCTTTTTATTTTAAATCTGAAATTTAAATTCACTTTCTAAAAGAAAATTAAAAGTCAACTAGGAAATAAATAAAATAATCACAACCCTAATTAGGGTTCTCCAAAAAAAGTTTATAGAAAGAAAACTAAATCTACTCTTTCATTATTTTCATTTCAATCTTGTTTCTTTTGTTTTTTTTTTTCTCATATTTTTCTTTCATATTCTAACCCTAATTCATGTTGTTCTTATTCATTGTTGTTTCTTGCTCTTGTTTGTTTGTGTTGCAAGTTTGGATTTAAGAGCTCAATGAAAGAGATTTAGCATTCTTTTCATCTCTATTTCTCAAAATTTTGACCAAACCCTCATTCCTACACCTAATTCAAAATTAAGTTTAGGACTTACATATTTTTTTGTTTGTTTCTCCAATTCATGCTAGTTATTATAGATTTTGTTGTAGGTTTGAAATGAAGCTTTGATGAAGGATTCATGGTGTGTGTATATGCTTGATGCATATTTACTCATGTTGGCTGTATTTATATGCATAAAGCATATACATCCATTAGGGTTGCAGATCTGAGCAGAGAGCCATGCTTATCCATTTTGTGGCATTATAATACCCATATTTTCATTTTGCAAGTTTTCAAATTTTGTTTGTATGCCCTCTACTAAGGACGTTTACTAATGAACTTTATTCATATTAATCATTCTCTATTTTCTCTAATTTAGACATATGATTATATGAAGAATCAATCTTTGTTTCCTTTTTTTTTAAAAATAACAATACCAATGATATTTACAATCAAAGTATACTAATACACTAATAATTTTATTACATGTGTTGAAATATTTTAAGAATAACTCCGATCTTCAATACTCTTTTATATCATTTACTTACATACCTTTCCATTTTATTACTACTATGCTGATAACTAATGTTTTTAAATAGTAAAATAAACAAATGTTAAAATAATACTGAACCAAACTAAGATAGCGGCCTATAACTATACAAGATGGTAAGAAACATCTCATGCAAGGTGATTTTATTATTGATGACCCACCTAGGTGACATGGTAGGGAGATCTCCCACTAGACACATAAAATAATGAGATATAAGCCTGCCATAATTTTTTTTTAAAGTACTTAGTCGATCCAAATCTTGGAAGGGGTGAAGTAAGTTTTTTATTATAGTCTATGATCCTTATTAAAAATGGTAACTACCTCTTCCCAAGGCACTTGAGAAACTTGGAAGTCTATGTCATGGTTCAGACATGAGTTGAAAACTCCCATCTTATCCTAGTCACCTTGATTACCTTGGGAGTAGACATGGCATTTTATATGTTTTTTTCCACCCGCTTAATTATGCCTAGAATAGACCCCTCACTGTCAATATTATGAAACCATGGTACAGGTCAACTACATCTTGGGATTCAACATGCATAGTCATTAGCCCAAAATGTGTAGGATTTGATTCATGTAAAAAGGGGCAAAGGAACCCATGCTTGTTTCGTGGAGCATAAAGGGCCCACAAAAATTGATGGTGACATACCATTTATTATACCTCTAGCCTGCTGTTTATTTTGCTATTTATTTTTGAATCGCACAATAATATATTTTATTATTATAGGATAGACTTAATGGGCAAGATGTTTGGAATATGCTTCTTATTATTTTATTACTCTGTAATTAGGAGTGGGATATTTTCCACTTCCCATACAAATTCCAGAGAATTAATATTCTCTTCCAGCCTTCAATTTTCATTTTTCCATTGTGTTTCTTTTTAGATTTTTTTTTTCTAGTATTTGTTTGATTTATTTTCTCCATCAACTATGATGTTGGTATTAATAGGAGGGTATTTTAATGTTTCAAAGCAATATGTAAATCAATGAATCCATTAGAAATCTCTTAACCTATAAAATACAATTAAAACATGATCAAACATGACCCTAATAAACTGGCTTTTTCTATCATAATGGAATTTTAATAGACTTTTCTTATTGCACTAAGTCATGAAGAAATTTCCTTATATTTTCCCATGTTTATATAATGATCCCAAATAATGTCCCAATTTTGCAACCAGGCTCTAATACCAAAATGTCATGCCCATTTTTCTTTTCCAAAAACTCATTTAAATTTATCAAATAACTACCAAGATTTAGATTCAGTATTTAGATCCACAATAGGAATTTTGATAACATGATCTTGAGCATTAGCCACTTGTTTCTAATGAAATAACTCACAAATTTAACATCTAAAATAATTTCTCTTAACTAACAATACCATAAATAACAATAGCTTTTAGAACAGATCTACAATATCTCAAATAACCATTTCTATAATCTTTATCACAACTTCTTCTCTTAGACACAAGTTTAAATATATTATCAAAAACTTAAGATCTAAATTTTCATTCATATTAATTTGCAAGATTACAACAATAATTATGAAAACCATTCACACAAGTGCCCTTTTCCACCCTACCATAATGACATCATGAGGCTGCTTGTGCCCTAGCCATACCCCCGAGCAAGAGAACTCATTTCAACCAAGAGATCATGGATGTAATCCTAAGAGAGTTCTCTCTAAACACTATGTAATAAATTTTCTAATAATATTTCATCTCAATAAGTAAGAACTACTCTAAATGTATATAAGTTACATATCTTTTCAAGAGCTCTCCCTTTAGATGGATCTTCATCTTCAACCAAGAATCATTCCTCCTCTTCCTCCATCTTCTTCTTCCTCTCCATATTTCTGTCATTCTCCCCTTCTCTTCTGCATATATCTTCCCCTTTTCATCTCCAACCATGGTGAAAAGTCCCTCCTCCAAAGTCTTCCTCCCTTTTTAATGAAGGCACATGGCTCTCTTATCAATGTGTCATAACCCATTGTTTCCCACTATTCATTTTCGTCACATTTGAAGTGGGGCCCTTTTGAGGTGTCATAATGTAAATTTTAACCATGATTTGACCCTCAAATAAACCCCAAACTTAGGTAGTATAAGTGGGTTAGGTTATTTTAACCTAGAATGCTCTCTAGGATCCATTTTAACCCCTCTAAAGTCAAACTTTAGTTCATATCCGATTTTACAAAAAGTTTGCATTGAGGTCGACTTTGATTGTTGTACAAGAGTTGGCATAGCTTTCTCAAAGGTCTTCATAATCATCCAATTAGGCCTTCATAATTATCTGCTGCACAAATTGAAATTTAACATTAGTAACTCAAACATATAAATATAAGATTGTAAACATTAATACATATCCCTAAATTAACCATAGATCAACCCATTAGATCAATATCATATTCCAAAATAATTTCTTCAAAATCATTTGCATATGAAATTCATTTACAAGTAAGTATCATTATTTTTACTTTAATTGCTCTAATTACAAACTTTTCAAGAATAATAACCACATTAATAATTCATAGAATATGTATCAAAACACCTTACACCTTACACATACATTAATCAAATTCATCAAGCATAAGTACTTACTCTCACTAATTATAGGATTCAAATCATAACATCTCTTAGAATAACATAACGAGTATCACTAGTATTCATTGTGTTATCTATATTCTATTCATTTTCATACTTCTTTAGTTTGAATTAAATGATACATAATTTACTTCAAAACAATAATCACATAACCCAAACTTGATTTCCATTTTCATAGTCATCTTATGTAGAATGTATTTACCACAACACAATATCTATTCAATTCAATTGGTCATAATTTCAATTACTAAAACTATCTAATTATCATGATGAGATAAGATGAATAATATAAGGTATTTATCCATAAGGTAACTCACATTATCTAATCAAGATGTTAACATAAATTAGACGATCCATCATAGTGTGAATTAGTTCTAATGCTACTAGTCTCATAAACTATCTAAACTATCGTATCATATGTAAAGAGGTCCGACCATTTCTATTTATAATTATTGTCAATTGTATGAACAAAATCCACAGTTGATCATAAGTTGAGTCTAACTTTGCACATTAATTAAATAAGTAGAATTCTTCTATACAAAGTATCACACACACATTTGCATCTAATATTTAGATGGTTATGAATGATACGTCAATATTTTTTGAACAATACTAATCATAGCAAGTCACATAAGGATTCTCCCTAATCATGCTATTGCATAAGTCGTATAATGTTCTTCTAATGACAAAATTAATATTTACTACTAATCAAATTATATTGTAGACAAATTACAAATTGTTCTAGTCCTTACTTGGATGGGACCTTACACATATCTCATTTTATTAAATTAAATATCTCAACAGAATCTCTCTTCAATTCAAAAAGAGAAATTTTTAGTTCACTATTGATAAAAAATGAGTTTAATTAGTTAACTCTTTTTCCTACTCAAATTAAATCAGTTAACTCCTTATTTTACTCAAATTAAATTTGTTAACTCCCTTTAGTTTGGGAATCTCCCTTTATGCCTGAACTTCAACTTTAATCCTGACCATTGATTAAATTTGATCTCAACCATTGATGGATTCCAAGAAAGTCTATTTAAGAGACCCTCATCTCTTCAATTTAGGAGAGGATGAATTTGGAGAATTTGCATCGAATCGCTGCTGGAATTCATACTCACATTTTCTCATATTTTTACATACATTTAATAAATACACCTATCTTGATTAATTAAATGTAATTATTTAATTAAATAGAAAAAGTAATTATGAGAGCATATCTCATTTTATTAAATTAAATATCTCAACAAAATATCTTTTCAGTTCAAAAAGGGAAATTTTCAGTTCACTATTGATAAAAAATGAGTGAAATCATGTCATGCCCAAAACTTGTTGCTATTTTGGGCAAGGTCTAGCATAAGACAAACATGTTAGTTGTGTGACTTTCAGGAGGAAGTCAAAGACTAGTGGGGGAGGATGTAAAGTTCCTCTTCACATGTACTTATTAAATATGTATCTCCCTATTAAAACTGTTGTAGGAGGTAAGAATCGTTATGAAATTTTATTTTATGTTTTAGATGTCCTAATAAAAACTGAGATCCTAATGCATTCATGCTTTAAATATTTAGTGATTCGAGAAAAAACTGCATTATCTTGACTATTCAAACATTAAAATTTCACTAATGATGATATGGGACTCTTTTAATTGATGATAAGGGTGTTGACTTTGAGACCTGGATGATTAAGTTTTATGTTCCAAAGAGTTTAGTATTCCTCAAATGGTGATGTCTATGATGTTAGGGATATGCATGCCTAACGATGATTATCTTAATATTTTAATCCAAATTAATGATTAAGTTATGTTATATTGATTAGGTGCTTACTGATGATTAAATGTGAGTAGAAATGAAATTAAGTAGTTAATTATATGAAAGATTCATGTTTTGATTTATGTAACTATCCAAATAAGTTTTGAATATATGTATGTGATTTTCTTGAGCTACTGATGGGTGCAATGAGTGTGCAGGATATTTTAGCTAAGAAAACTAATGGAGAAATAAAACTGATCCCTATGTGCTAATTGTGGAAACCTTGTTGTTCATAATTAAATTAATTGTGAGATGTATGTATGTATCTTTCTGTGATCTATAAATGTTAATGTTTGTAACTATGTTCTTTTAGTGTTGCTTGACACTCGTGAATTGTTTATGTTCTTTAGCATGGTAGTTAGGGTTAGCTGTGTAACCTTTGGACCTAAGTCAAACTAATTTAGTGTCTTTTTGCTAATTTGGTTCTTAATCGAGTTTAGTCACACTTTATTCGGATTAGTGCTTAATTTACATTTTTAGATTGTTAGTTGGTCCTAATTAATTCCTAGCTTTTGTTTGGTTCCAAACTTATTCCTAAAGCTTTAAAACATGAAATATTTATGCCCAAAGGGTATGGGTATGGGTTGGGGGTCTTTTCCAACCCCTAAGCCCCTTTTATTGACTTTTGAGGTAACTCAAAAAGTCTCTTTTTGCCTTTGTGCGAAAATTGACTATGGCTACCATGAGTTGCATCACCTCACCTCCACTTAGTGTTTAACCATAGTGTGAGTTGTGTTAGGAGCTTCTAGATTTGTAGGTGGGTGGGAGAAGTTATTTTTTTTGTTGGTGGTTGAGTTTGAGGCTTATTTAGAGGCCCTTTTTAGACTAGTTGAGGTTGTTATGCAATCTCTACTTTTAGAGAGGAGTCTTGGAAGATTGAAGGCAAGGAGGGAAAAGCTCTACTCAAATTGTTCATTTACCATTACCTCTTTGTGAAGGTAGGAGTTCTTCATCTTCCTTGTTCAGATTTTCATGCTTATTTCATGCTTATTCTACTTGTTGTTGTTTGGATGTTTGTATGTTTGTGGGTATGTTGGGAAGATTTGAAAACCATGTTTTTGAATGATTTCTTTTCATGTTTCTATTTGATTTTCCTAGTTTTCCTGTATGGGTGTTTTGGCATTACTCACCCTTGGAGAGAGCAGAAATGGCCAATTTTGAGAAAGGTCCTTTTAGTTGGACTCAAACAGTGTAGAGTCTCTTCTCAGGACAAGAAGAGGGAGAGAGGGTAGGGTGTTATGGGCCCCTACCTGTCAGCACAAACCACGTATGAGTTTTGGCATGTAAGAATGGAAGAATGGAAGTTCTTGATTTATAGCCTCGATTGGGCACCTGGTTTGGTGTTGTGTCTGACATCTCCTATTGAAAAAATCCACCTTTCCCTAGTTTTGATTCATTGTGAATCTTGTTGTGAAAACCTAGTATGAATATGCATGTTTGGTTTTGTCTCTTGGTCATGCTTGTTTGTCACCTGATCAGATTTTGTTCTCTCCATGATCTTAGCAATGTATTGCACAAAATGATATTGTAGTGCCTGCCCCTAGTTCGCATTGTTGATGGTTAGTAGCATTGTTTTGAGACTATCAGATATTGTGCTATGGATTCCATTGATATGTGATGAAATTACTTAGACTTTACATTTCATGTATGCATGATGACTATTTTTAGTGTTTGCAGTTATTAATGATAATGATTTATTATCATGTGTGTTTTTTTATGGATATTTACCCCATACTTGCATGTGTATGGTGTGCGTGTTTGCTTTTGTATGGCATGTTTGATGTGGTTAAGGAAGGGAGTCATAGTCACCTGCTAGTTGGGATCTACATGATGCACCACTTCCTACCATTGCATGTTTAGTTTAGTATATATTGTGCTTGTACATGCATGGTTTTTATGTAAGTTGCAGGTACCATGTATCGACTTCCTTGAATTGCTAGGATGAGCGTACCCTATCATATTATCTCAATGATAAGAGAGGGGAGATAAATTCTCAAGTCCAAATTCCAACCCTTTAAGCTATTTGTTCTAATTGAAAATTAGGACAATTATCTGAGTTGAGTACCCTCTAAATGCGTTGGATGACATAATTCATGATATTAACCCTTTTGGTTTGATTTAGTATGTCTTATGCTATGATGGGTTTTTGTATTTTATCTTGTGAGCCTTTGGTGTATTTTCTATTAATTAAGCCTAATTAAAAGATTTAATTAATGGTTTAATTTAATGAAAAATTATTAATGATATTTTAATATTTATTTTATTTAATTAATTGGAAAATTAATTAAATAAAATAATTAAATTTAAAGATAAAATGTCATGCCCAAAAATACCAACAAGTTATGTTTTAATATTTAAAAGTGATAATAGGATTAAATGTAACAAACAAGTATTCAACTAAATTTACTAAACTTCCTCACGCACATGTATAATTTTAAAATTTAAACACAACTATATATCAACATGTTATCTGATTAATCTAATTTAAACAAATGTGATCACAAATCATAAAAATGTGCAGTAAGGTAACACCATCACATATGATTACTACTTAAAACAACATTGCAAGTTTTTTTTTTTTGTTTTACAATAATCACAAAACTGAACCTTCATTCATAACATAACTTTCATTTTTCAACATACAAGAAGCTTGAAATTTTGTTTAATTGAACATCATCATTTCATCTTATTTTTTGATATGCATCCATCTAATTGAAAATTTTGATTGAATCACATGAAAAATAATTATACTCAACACCAATTTTATTGGCAAACCTAATTCAAAGGCTCAGCCAGAAAAGAATCAGGAACAAAACCCGACTTTGTTGCCATTACAACAAAGTTTGAAATACAATTTACATAGGATTTTAATCTTGAATTACAAAAATTTAATTGAATTTGCTTCATGACCCTCATCAAGGGAATCATAACAATTTTTGCAACACATTCAAGAACCATGGAGGGAACAGAATCTGATCAGGTGACCACAAGCATGACCAAGAATAATCAAACATGCATATTCATACAAGGCTTTCACAATAGGATTCACAATGAATCAAAACTAGGGAAAGGTGGATTCTTCCAACTCGGAGAAGTCAAGCACAACACCAAACAAATGCCCAATCGGGGCTATAAACCAAGAACTTCCATTCTTCCATTTCAACATACCATAATCATATAAAGTTTGTGCTGACAGGTAGGGGCCCATAACACCCTACCCTTTTTCCCTCTTCTCATCCTAAGAAGAGACTCTACACTGGTTGGAGTCTGACTAAATAGACCTTTCCCAAAATTGGTCACTTCTGCCCTATCCAAGGGTGAGTAATACCAAAACTCCCATGCAAGAAAATCTCTAAATTTCTAACATAAACATAAAAAGAAATCATCCAAAATATGATGGTTTTCAAATCTTTCCAACATACCTACAAATATACAACCATTCAAACAACAACAAGGTAGCATAAGCATGAAACAATAATGAAATCTGAACAAGGGAGATGAGAATTCCAACCTTCACAAAGATGTAATGGAAATGAACAAGTTTGAGTAGAGCTTTCCCCTACTTTGCTCCAATCTTCCAAGACTCCTCTCTAAATGTAGAGATTAGGTAACAGCCTCCACTAGTCCAAGAAGGGCTTCTAAATAAACCTCAAACTCAACCACCAAAAGGATCAATAACTTCTCCCACCCACTTACAGTTCTAGAAACTCCTAACTCAACCCACACCATGGTTAAACACTAAGTGGAGATGGGGTGATGAAACTCATGGTATCCATAGTCAATTTTCGCACAAAAGAAAAAAGAGACTTTTTGAGTGGCCTCACAAGTCAATAAAAGGGGTTAGGGGTTGGAAAAGACCCCCAACCCATACCCATACCCATACCCATTGGGTATAAATATTTCATGTTTTAAAGCCTTAGGGATAGGTTTAGAGCCAAACAAAAGTTAGGAATAAAATAGGTCCATCTAACAACTCTATCAATGTAGATTAAGCACTAATCTAGATTAAGGGTGGCTAAACTCGATTAAGAACCAAATTAGCAAACTAACACTAACATAAACCAACTTGGGTCCAAAGGTTATACAACTAACCCTAATCAGTGCACTGAAGAACATAAACAATTTACAAGTGTCAAGCGACACTAAAAGAACATAGTTATGAACACTAACATTCACTGAACACAAAAAGATACATACATACATCTCACAATACAATACTAGAATTACGAACAACAAGCTTTCCAAAATTAGCACATAGAAATGAGTTTTGTTCCTCCATCAATTTTCTCGGCTAAAATATCTGCACACTCATTGCACACATCAGTAGTCCTGTAAAATCAAATGTACATATGTATATACGAATCAAAAATTCACATAAATTGAAACATACATCAATCAGGGTTTCTTTCATCCTACTTATATCCTTAATCATAAAGATTCCAAAATCAATGTGTTAATCCTACATTTTACTTAATTCATCAACATACATATACATAAAACATTAAATGACGAACTCAAATATCTAAAAGTAAACATCACACAACATGAATCTTTCATATAATTAATTGTTTAATTCATTTCTACTCATATTTAATCATAAGAAATGACATAATCAATATAGCATAACTTATTCATTAATTTAGATTAAAATGCCAGAAAAATCATCGTTAGGCATGCATATAACCTAACATCATAAACATCGCCATTTAAGGAATACTAAACTATTTGGAACATAAAACTTAATCATTAGGGTATCAAAATCGACACCCTTATCATCAGGTGGAAATGCCTGGTATCATTGTTAGTGAAATTTTAATGTTTAAATAGTCGAGACAACATAGTCGTTCTCTAATCTTTAAGTATTACAACATGGATGTATCTATTGTTCTCAATTTTCATTAGGACATCTAAAAACCTACAACCTTACTCCATATCCAGTCAAATCTCCTACAACAGATTTGACAGAGAAATTCATATTTAATAAGTACATGCGAGGAGGGACCTTACATCCTCCCCCACTAGCGTTTGACTTCCTCCCAGAAGTCACACAACTAAAATGTTCATTCTATGCTAGCCCTAATATAGACATATTCCAAGATATCCAAACCGTTCACATAATCTAACAGCTATCAAATTTCAACGCAACATTGTCTACTATAAAACTTGCTAATTAAGTCCAATTATTTATTCGACACTTAAAGTTACTCCAATGATGTAACTAAATTTTATAATCCTTTTCTAAACAAAAAAACATTTTTAATAAAATGACACTAAGTTCCAACATAGGAACAATATGATTATTAACATTAAAATAAACTAATATGTTAAGCATCATTTTAAAAAAATTCTACTAACGAAATTCAAATAGTACTAATCTAAAGCACACTTTAGACTAAAATTAACAATACTTAAAACTAAATTCTAAACAACCAAGTTATTAACTTCAAGCATTAAATTATTAACATAGCCAAATTAACCTAAATCAACTACACACTTAATACTAAAACTAACTTCAATTAGATATAAAACTAGCTAAATTTAATATATACTATCAAAATTTAATATAATCTAACTACACTAAAATAAACTAACTAAACTTAATAAATAAAAACTATCATTAAAAAAATCCTAAACTATCCTAACAACTAAACATATAAATGAATTTACTAATAAATAAAACTAACATACATCTAATACTTAACACATAACTAACCCAAATTAATTACTAAACTTACCACTAAAACCACTAACCCTACAGCCTACACATCTCCCTCCACCCTACATGCGCAAATTCCAAGTCTCTGCATTTTCCAAGCGCTTGCCAAGACGTGGGGCACTCTACCCGAGTTCACCATGTGCTGGTCATACTCAGGTGAGGTGACGACCCAAGGACCAAGGCGCAGGTTAGAAAGTGAACAAAGAAATTCAAAACAAGTTAAGAACCTAGCATTTCCTCCCATGGAAGTTGGATTCTACAAAAGGTTAAGGGGGGTACAGGGTGATAAAAAGAATATCAAAATTTAGGTTTTTAAGAAAGATGTACACCTGGTGAGATTTGTGTGGAAGTTAAAAAGGAAAGTTGAAAATATTTGGAGGGTGGAGTCTTAATGATACTTTCCCCCTATCCACTAACCTGCCACCTTCATGTGGGCACAAGGCCCTGAATTTCCTCCCTCCATGCTGACCAAGAAGATGTCAAGCACTTGGGGTGGAGTGAGGGTTGACTAAGGGAAGGCTGACCAACCAAGAGCCAACAACTCCATTTAAATATCAACTCAGGACCCTACACGCTAGCCAACTGCACTTAGAGCTTAATTTTCTCCAAACTTAGTTCATGCATTTTAACACAGATTTAATGGCGTGTAAAGGAGAGAGGTGCAGAGACACCCCCTTTTTATTTAATGCTACCGCCCCCACTTTTCCAAGAATTTAAATCTTCAACTCTGAAAAAACCTCAAACTTGAAGTATTCAAACTAATCTAGAATCCCTAGATCTCAAATCTATAAACTCCAGTTTGTTTAATATTGAGAAGAAGACAAAACTGTGATTAAAATAATAATAATAAAAATACGACGTCATCATCTGGGATGTGGCAAGGATTAGGCTTGTCTTATTTCTTGGAATCACTGCATGATAGCTTGGAAATCCAATCCATAAGTAGCGTATTGATTTTATTGAAGCTCGCTTGCAAAGAAAATATCCATGTTATGTGCACGGTTCTCCCCAGCGCACAGTGTGTGCATCCATTGATAGTTTTGTTAAAGTGATGAAAAGATTGTGTGATTCATAAAACCTGTACACATTTAAATCGCCATTGTTTCGATAGGATTATCACTTATTCCAAAATTTAAGATATTTAATTTGACAAAAAAAAAATTAGATTAGCATCATAGTTCAAAAACAAGCGGATTTGATTGATTTGAAATGAGATTAAAGGGATTTCTTTGTTGAATTAAGATGGAACAGCTGGAATCATTTACGTTGTACAATTGATGAAAGTATCATTCTTGCAACAGGTAAACAATTAATTTGATCTTCTCATCACTTGCTCTTGACACAGAAATAATTTGATACAGAATGAATGTGTAGCATACAAGACTGATGTTGATGTTGATAATGCATGAAGGATTGGCATGATTGGGCGGCATGCAACTCTACCCTTCCCTTACCTAAGTGCTTTAAAAGTGTCTGTCTTAATTAAAACGACTGCCACCCCTTCCACCAATAATGTTTAAGCGTCCAACCTTAACTGCATGGAGGAATATGTTGGGGGGGTAAAGTCAATTGTTTTAATGCGCCATTAGTCACATATGGCTACGCCTAGGATGATGGGAGGAGTAAATTAAAAGTTTAGTGGTTGGGTTTTTAGTATATTTTATTTTATGTATTATTAATTAATTAATTAGTTTTATTTTATTTTAAAATATCCTAGATATTTAAAGGGATTCTAGGGGGATATTCTCTGCTCACTAAGAAATTAAAAAACTTTCTCATACAAAAGGTAGAGAGCCTTTTTGGTCTAAAAATGAACAATTTTTATTTGTTTAATCTTTTTTTTTTTTTAAGACCCCTCTTTTTTTAAAGTGGTGAATGTTGAATACACATTATATTTCCAAGATAAGGGGAGTATTTTTTTTTTCTAACTTCATTATAACATAGGGTTAAATGCAATGCTTAAGTGTTCAAATAGGAGTCTTATGCTTCCTGATAACTATGAAAATGTAGAACGAAATACCATTCATAAACTCAAATTTTCTTAAATTACTTTAATTATTGGTGTCACAATTTAGAAGGAATACATTTTCTTATTAAATTTCTATAAGGGGAAATCCTTGCTTCGCATAATAAAATTTTAAATTTTCAAACTTATCATGGACCCATTATTGCCCAAGTGTCACGAAACTTGGCTTTGATACCAAAATGTCATGCCCAAAAATACCAACAAGTTATGTTTTAATATTTAAAAGTGATAATAGGATTAAATGTAACAAACAAGTATTCAAATAAATTCACTAAACTTCCTCATGGACATGTATAATTTTAAAATTTAAACACAACTATATATCAACATGTTATCTGATTAATCTAATTTAAATGAATGTGATTACCAATCATAAAAATGTGCAGTAAGGTAACAACATCACATCTTATTACTACTTAAAACAACATTGCAAGTTTGTTTTTTTTGGTTTACAATAATCACAAAACTGAACCTTCATTCATAACATAACTTTCATTTTTCAACATACAAGAAGCTTGAAATTTTGTTTAATTGAAAATCATCATTTCATCTTATTTTCTAATATTCATCCATCTAATTGAAAATTGCGATTGAATCACATGAAAAAAAATTATACTCAACACCAATTTTATTGGTAAACCTGATTGAAAGGCTCAGTCGGGAAAGAATCAAGAAGAAAACTCGGCTTCATTGCCATTACAAAAAAGTTTGAAATACAATTTACATAAGATTTCAATCCTAAATTACAACAATTTAATTGAATTTTCTTCATGACCCTCATTAAGGGATTCATAACGATTTCTGCAACACATTCAAGAACCATGGAGGGAATAGAATCTGATCAGGTGACCACAAACATGACCAAGAACAATCAAACATGCATATTCATACAAGGCTTTCACAATAGGATTCACAATGAATCAAAACTAGGGAAAGGTGGATTCTTCCAACCCGGAGAAGTCAAGCACAACACCAAACAGATGCCCAATCGAGGCTATAAACCAAGAACTTCTGTTCTTCCATTTCAACATACCATAATCATACAAGGTTTGTGCTAACAGGTAGGAGCCCATAACACCCTACCCTTTTTCCCTCTTCTCATCCTAAGGAGAGACTCTACACTGGTTGGAGTCCGACTAAATAGACCTTTCCCAAAATTGGTCACTTCTGCCCTATCCAAGGGTGAGTAATACCAAAACTCCCATGCAAGAAAATCTCAAAATTTTTAACATAAACATAAAAAAAAATCATCCAAAATAACATGGTTTTCGAATCTTCCCAACATACCCACAAATATACAACCATTCAAACAACAATAAGGTAGCATAAGCATGAAACAATAATGAAATCTAAACAAGGGAGATGAGAATTCCAACCTTCACAAAGAGGTAATGGCAATGAACAAGTTTGAGTAGAGCTTTCCCCTTCCTTGCTCCAATCTTCCAAGACTCCTCTCTAAATGTAGAGATTGGGTAACAACCTCCATTAGTCCAAGAAGGGCCTCTAAATAAGCTTCAAACTCAACCACCAAAAAGATCAATAACTTCTCCCACCCACTTACAATTTTAGAAACTCCTAACTCAACCCACACTATGGTTAAATACTAAGTGGAGATGGGGTGATGAATCTCATGGTAGCCATAGTCAATTTTCGCACAAAAGAAAAAAGAGACTTTTTGAGTGGCCTCAAAAGTCAATAAAAGGGGCTTAGGGGTTGGAAAAGACCCCCAACCCATACTCATACCCGTTGGGTATAAATATTTTATGTTTTAAAGCCTTAGGGATAGGTTTAGAGCCAAACAAAAGTTGGTAGTAAAATAGGTCCATCTAACAACTCTATCGATGCAGATTAAGCACTAATTCGGATTAAGGGTTGCTAAACTCGATTAAGAACCAAATTAGCAAACTAACACTAACTTAAACCAACTTGGGTCCAAAGGTTATACAACTAACCCTAATCAACGCACTGAAGAACATTAACAATTTACGAGTGTTAAGCGATAATAAAATAACATAGTTATGAACACTAACATTCACTGAATACAGATAGATACATACATACATCTCACAATACAATACTAGAATTATGAACAACAAGGTTTCCAAAATTAGCACATAGAGATCAATTCTATTCCTCCATCAATTTTCTTGGCTAAAATATCTACACATTCATTGCACACATCAGTAGTCTCATAAAATCACATGTACATATGTATATACGAATAAAAAATTCACATAAATTGAAACATACATTAATCAAGGTTTCTTTCATCCTACTTATATCCTTAATCATAGAGATTCCAAAATCAATGTGTTAATCTTACATTTTACTTAATTCATCAACATACATATACATAAAACATTAAATGATGAACTCAAATATCTAAAAGTAAACATCACACAACATGAATCTTTCATATAATTAATTGTTTAATTCATTTCTACTCATATTTAATCATAAGAAATTACATAATCAATATAGCATAACTTATTC
The DNA here is from genome assembly GCA_028749045.1 of Cupressus sempervirens. Classification (NCBI taxonomy): domain Eukaryota; kingdom Viridiplantae; phylum Streptophyta; class Pinopsida; order Cupressales; family Cupressaceae; genus Cupressus; species Cupressus sempervirens. The sequence goes on from CM053783.1 coordinate 117,869,268, forward strand.
ATTAATTCAGATTAAAATGCCAGAAAAATCATCGTTAGGCATGCATATAACCTAACATCATAAAAATCACCATTTAAGGAATACTAAACTATTTGGAACATAAAACTTAATCATCGGAGTATCAAAATCAACACCCTTATCATCAGGTGGAAATGCCTGATATCATCATTAGTGAAATTTTAATGTTTAAACAGTCGAGACAACGTAGTCATTCTCTAATCTTTAAGTATTACAGCATGGATGTATCCATTGTTCTCAATTTTTATTCAGACATCTAAAAACCTACAACCTTACTCCATATCCATTCAAATCTCCTACAACAGATTTGACAGAGAAATTCATATTTAATAAGTACATGCGAGGTGGGACCTTACATAAAAGCTATAATTTTAAAGTTGAAATGTGATAATATTTATTTAAATAAATAGTTATTTATCAATAAAGTTTTGAAAATGAATTTAAAAGTGAAAAATATATTAAAATTATTAAAAGATTCTAGATTTCATATGATTAAAATATAAATATATTAAGATAAGAATAAGTGAAATTATTAAAGTTAGTGCATGTGATTTAATAAATAAATAAATTAAATTAGAAAGAGTAAACTAAATATTATATTAATTAATGTGCATTATTTTAATATTTAGGAGTTTGCAAATTTTTGGGAGTTGTCATGTAGACAACACAGGGGTTTGTACTCTAAGAATGCACAAGTTATCTACACTTAAAAGTTAGCATTTTATTTGAGCACATGGTCTCTACAACCTTAAGACTTATCTAGAAGGTTGGAGAAGACCCATGCTTGGTTGTCATGCTTATCTTCTAATTATTTCTAGAGACACTCTAGATGCATCTTAGAGGCCTTTAAATAGAAGCTCTCCTAGTGTGTTTGGACAAGCTTAATGGAAGCTACAAGCTACAAGCTACAAGCTTCAAATTAAAAATGGAAGCTTCAAGCTTATATGCTCATATTCTTTTTCATGCTCATATGCTCCTTCATGCTCATATATTTCTACATGCTCATAAATTTTTACATGCCCATATGCTTCTCTATGCTTCCATGCTTCTTCTAGCACTTCTAGTCACTTGAAGGATTTGGTTGGCTTGGATCTTGGAGGAATTGCGAATGTTGGAGAAGGAAGGGATTCTCTATGGACTTCTGAGGCATGACAAATTAGCATCAGTGTCCAAGTGCACTCATAATAATCACATAATTTATTTGCACTCTTTCTCTTCTTATCTTCATCGTGTCTGCTATATGTGTCTGAATATTCTCTGTGATTAGATCTGCAATTTTGAAATTGAAATCTAGATATGCTATTTGGTTGAGAAAGAAACAATAGAAAAATTCTAGATCCAATTAAGGAGAAATAATTAGATATGAATCGGGTTTGGGTTCAAATTTATATTAAATTAGAAAGACAAGATTTGGAATTAAAATAGAAATTTTATGGTGATAATTCGAATGATTAGATGTAATCTTTCTATCAATTATATTTTTAGATGCGTATGAACAAACCCTTTTATGGTTAAATTTAGAGAACAATTATTTTAAGAGAAAATTCTTAATTCATCACAAATTGTCTTGTTGCTGCCCCTTGGATAGACCCAAACTCAGTCATTCATAACTTTTTATCATGATTGAATTTATTCGATCACTCTACTCAGAATTGGCGCAACTTGGCCCTCTCCAACATATTTCAATTTCATCCTGATCCAATGGTTCATTAAGGAGATATGGCCCTCGTACTAGGACTGTTTTTATTCAAAGACAGATATTTCTCCATTTTCTATAACCAAGAGTTTTTTATGCTTAAAATTTACAAAAATAATATATCAAAGCATGGAATGAATTAAAGATATTATTGCAATCTTCCCTTAGTAGAATCTTATTAATATGCATTAGTTTTATATGATTTATTATCTAATCTAATTAAATCAAATTTAATTAAGATTAGTTAATAGTAGAAGAAGTGTAATTAATTATTAGTCAATTTAAGTAAATGAATTTTTACATGAGAAAAAATTAAAAGAAAAGAGATATTAATAAGTGGAATTAAATAACTGAATTATTAATGAGATCATTATTTAATGGATAAGATTATTAATGAGTGATGGTATAAATAGTTTTAACAAGACTAATTGGTCGAGATAGAGGAAAGGAAATTCATTATATTATGATTAAATTGAAATCATCTCTTGAGAGAACATTAAATTATAATGATTCAAACATTTACCCTTAGTTGAGCTTAGAAAGGTTGATTTCAAAACATTACGAGGATTATACTATTTAAACAGGATAACTATAGGGTTAAAGGAAGTCTTCTTACTTGATAATAATCATTGAATTATCAATTAAGTTATGCAATGGATTGATTAATTGAAAATTTATAAGCATTATTTTGATAGTTTAAAATAAGCAATTACTACGAGTAATTGCACCTATCATTTAAATATAAAAATGGGTGGAATCAGGAATCTCTTCTACCTAGAAAATACTTTAAATTTGAAAATAGTAGTTGATTTATAAATTACAAATTATAGTTAGTTATTAATCAACTGATATTCATTGGGTCATTGACATGGTTATGTAATTATTAATTAAATCAATTAATTAGAGTTAATTAGATTTAATTAATAATTAATTTATATAATAAAGTTTTTAATTGATATGATTCTTTTAGCAAAGTTGCAAAGTAATTACATCAAAGTTGATAAGTCTTATTCTAATGACTTGAATAATGACTTAGATACTTTAATGGTTATTAGTGACAATTTAATTATTATAATGATTATAATTAAGAGGCTTAAGTGTTAGAAATATTTAATTGAGTTTTAACTGTTAGAATGTTAATAGGTCATAGATTGTGTACCTATATTAATTGATTGATTTAATTGATCATTTTAATTAAGTTATAATATTTTTATGTGAAGATTGATAATTGGCTTTCTTATATTTTAATGAATAATGATCCTTAATTTATGTGAAAAAGTTGAAGTAACATTATAGGAAAGTTTATCAATTAGAATATGGATCATAGTTAAATAAAGAGAACAAGTTGATTAAGGGTGAATGATGATCAGTTAAACGAGTATAGTATTTATTCTTAAGTTATTCTTAGAATACTATTTTAAATAATGGAAGGATAATGCTATCGAGGAATAAACAGGTTGACTTGTAGGTCAAATGATGAAACTTAGACACTTGAAGCGAAAACTGAAACTCTACACTTATTTCAACTATGTAATAGAGCAAAGCCAAAACATGTGTTTGCATAGTGTTTTCTCTATGCTTCTTGTTTTGAGTTTTGGGTTGACTAGTGTTGACCAGTTATAGGACGTCTACTAGAGGCTCAAGGGTTATGATTGTGATGTCATTATGATGTCTTAATTCTGATCTTTATAAACCCAACTATGGTTATGTGATGGTATGCTCTATGTGATGATTGTATTACTGATTGTTATTGCTTATCAGTCTTCTTGAGTGAAGCTGAGTTATTTGTATTTGAGACATTTGACTTAACCATTTTTGAGTCATCGATCAGTTATCTTCGGATTGCTTCCAGTTGCCATGATGGGACTGAAACGTTGATTTATTTTTTGATGATGTCAAGTTGTGACATGTTTGACTCAACCATTTTGGAGTCTATGATCAGTATTATTTTGAGATATTCTTGGTTGCTTGTTAAGAATCAATGGATATTGTGATTCATATTGGAGATTATATTTATGAGATTTATTTTATGGAGCTTTTATGTGTTCTTGGATGGGAGAACCATCTTATTATAAGGTTGCTTATCAAGGAACCAAGTTTGATCTTTATGAGTGTTGTGGTATGGGACACAACTGTGAATTTATATGCTTAGGAAAGGTTGTCTAGGTACATGAGTATGGGAGTGGCCTGCATAGGGGTCTGAGGCCCAAAGTGGTCAGTACCAAGGTAACCTAATGCAAGTTATGTAATAAGTGATAATCTAGTAATTAAAATTTATAGGGAGAAAACACACTAAAAAGATAAGTTAGAGATATTTAAACCACCCATGCCTTGAGTGCTTGTATAGACTAAGGACGGAAGAAGTGCCTCATCTTCTTGAGAGGGCTTCTTGGTTTCCACATGTGCCACATTGAGGGTTCGAGGTTCAGAGTAACCAGTCTAGGGTAACTCAACGCTTGAGGGTCTGAGGTCTAATGAGAGACCAGTCCAAGGTAACTCAAGCAGCCATGTGGTGACACTCCCTAGTATGTAGCCTGAGTCTCCTCTATAAATTTTGTGTACCTCTGGTGGTGTACTTATTGTGGTGCCTCTGGGATTAGATGTCGATTTTGTAATTGGAACCTTTGAGTTAGTATACTTTTAGGATTTTTGGACTTAGAGAGTATTTTTATGCTATGTGATTTTGATAGCCTATTTGGGGCTTGCGATTATCTCCTTAGCATGGTGGAAGTGGACCACTTAGGTTCCACGCAGTCGGATGGTAGTGTATTTTTCACTCTTATCATTTGAGATCCATCTGAGACACCGTGGCTGATGCTTTCTTGGTTGGTATTTATCTTCATTATGATCTTGGAGCATTATGATAGATGATATACCTTATGATGGATGTATTTATTGGTATGTTTCTTATATTGATGATTTGCATATGTTAGATGATGGTATCCTATGCTTTATTTTGCATGTTAGTAGGGTGTTTTAGGAGTAACATTCCTACTATGATAATACCGATGATCTCTTCGGTGCTTTGGAATGTTATGCACGGAAGGATTGCTAGGATCTACGATAGTCTAATGATGCTATTTACGGTTGGGAGGAACCGTGTACTTAGTTATTTATGTTTGTGATATATGGTTATCTTTTATGATGGATGTTTATATCTTTTGTGATGATGTATCATATATGACATGTGGTTTCATTTACTTTAATTGTATCATAGATTAATATTTGATGTTGATGTACTTTATTTACACAGATGTTTATTCTTCTAAGCCTTTCATACCTTGTAACATGTACAATGGATAATTAAGCTAAACTAAAATGTAGTTACAAAAAGGACACTTGTATATGGTTTAAGAATGTTGGATGTATCATTGTTATTTCATAAGGATGTGTTGTTAGATGAATGGTTGATTTAGATGTAATTCAACGTTAAGAGATCCTTAAAGAATGTAACTGTTATGTATGCTATGTTTACTTTCATTTGATTTGTTGCTATTGCTTCTGCTATCATGTGAATGATGTAGATGGATTTAATTTCATGTTTAAAATAAATAAATAAAAACGTTTGGCAAACTTTAGGTTAATTCTTTGAATCCCTTAGCGAGGCATTACAGATATGGATCCTTTGATGAGGGACATGAAGAAAATTATTTGATTGTTAAAAATTTGGAATTGAAATCCTATGAAAATTGTATTTATCACGTTGTTATAATGGCAACGATGTCGGGTTTTCTTCCTGGTTCTTTCCCGGCTGAGCCTTTGAATCAGGTTTGCCAATAAAATGGTGTTTGAGTATATATGCTTGCATTGAGTCTTATAGCTTTGTTTTTTAGTTTTGCAAATGTAATTTAAAAAAAAAAAGATGTGATGGTGTTACCTTATTGCACATTTTTATGATTGGTAATCACATTCGTTTAAATTAGATTAATTAGATAACATGTTGATATATAATTAGCTATGCAATTTTAAGTTTAAAATATGTTAACAAAATTTGCATTTGAGTTGTTCTTAAATTTTATAATTATACATGTGTGTGAAGAAGTTAAGTGAATTTATTTGAATACTTTTTTATTACATTTAATCCTATTATCACTTTTAAAGATTAAAAAAAAACTTGTTGGTGTTTTGGGCAAGACAAATCAATTAACTCCATTTTCTACTCAAATTAAATCAGTTAACTCTTTATTTTACTCAAATTAAATTTGCTAACTCCCTTTAGTTTGGGAATCTCTCTTTATGACTGAACTTCAACTTTAATCCTGACCATTGATTGAATTTGATCTCAACCGTTGATGGATTCTAGGAAAGTCTATTTAAGAGACCCTCATCACTTCACTTTAGGAGAGGATGAATTTGGAGAATTTGCATCGAATCGCTGCTGAAAATCATACTCACATTTGCTTATATATTTACATACATTTAATAAATACGACTATCTTGATTAATTAAATGTAATTATTTAATTAAATGAGAAAGGTATTTCTAATTAATTAAATAAAATTATTTAATTAAATAGAGTACATACTTCTAATTAATTAAAAAAAGTTATTTAATTAAATAGGAAGCCATTCCTAATTAATTAAATGAAGTTATTTAATTAAATAAAAAAATTGTGTCTAATTAATTAAAAGATTATTCAATTAAATAGAAAAAATAATTATGAGAGCATATCTCATTTTATTCAATTAAATATCTCAACAAAATCTCTCTTCAGTTCAAAAAGGAAAATTTTCAGTACACTATTGGTAAAAAATGAGTTAAATCAGTTAACTGCTTTTTCTACTCATATTAAATCAGTTAACTACTTATTTTACTCAAATTAAATCTGTAAACTCCCTTTAGTTTGGGAATCTCCTTTTATGGCTGACCTTCAACTTTAATCCTGACCATTGATTGAATTTGATCTCAACCGTTGATGAATTTTAGGAAAGTCTATTCAAGAGACCCTCATCTCTTCACTTTAGGAGAGGATGAATTTGAAAAATTTGCATCTAATCGCTGCTAGAATTCATACTCACATTTGCTCATATTTTTACATACATTTAATAAATACGCCTATCTTGATTAATTAAATGTAATTATTTAATTAAATGAAAAAGGTATTTCTAATTAATTAAACAAAGTTATTTAATTAAATAAGAAGCCATTCCTAATTAATTAAATGAAGTTATTTAATTAAGTAAGAAAAGTGTCTCTAATTAATTAAAAGATTATTTAATTAAATAGAAAAAGTAATTATGAGAGCATATCTCATTTTATTAAATTAAATATCTCAACAAAATGTCTCTTAAGTTTAAAAAGGGAAATTTTTAGTTCACTATTGATAAAAAATGAGTTAAATCAGTTAACTCCTTTTTCTACTCAACTTAAATCAGGTAACTCTTTATTTTACTCAAATTAAATCTGTTAACTCCCTTTAGCTTGGGAATCTCCCTTTATGACTAAACTTCAACTTTAATCCTGACCGTTGATTGAATTTGATCTCAACAGTTGATGGATTCTAGGAAAGTCTATTTAAATAATTATGAGAGCATATCTCATTTTATTAAATTAAATATCTCAACAAAATCTCTCTTCAGTTCGAAAAGCAAAATTTTTAGTTACTATTGATAAAAAATGAGTTAAATCAGTTAACTCCTTTTTCTACTCATATTAAATTAGTTAACTCGTTATTTTACTCAAACTAAATATGTAAACTCCCTTTAGTTTGGGAATCTCTTTTTATGACTGAACTTCAACTTTAATCCTGACCGTTGATTGAATTTGATCTCAACCGTTGATAGATTTCAGGAAAGTCTATTTAAGAGACCCTCATCTCTTCACTTTAGGAGAGGATGAATTTGGAGAATTTGCATCAAATTGCTGATGGAATTCATACTCACATCTGCTCATATTTTTACATACATTTTATAAATATGCCTATCTTGATTAATTAAATGGAAAAGGTATTTCTAATTAATTAAATACAATTATTTAATTAAATGGAGTACTTACTTCTAATTAATTAAACAAAGTTATTTCATTAAATAAGAAGCCATTCCTAATTAATTAAATGAAGTTATTTAATTAGATAAGAAAAGTGTGTCTAATTAATTAAAAAAGTATTTAATTAAATAAAAATAGAAATTATGAGAGCATATCTAATTTTATTAAATTAAATATCTCAACAAAATATCTCTTAAGTTTAAAAAGGGAAATTTTTAGTTCACTATCTATAAAAAATGAGTTAAATGAGTTAACTCCTTTTTCTACTCAAATTAAATTAGTTAACTCCTTATTTTACTCAAATTAAATCTGTTAACTCCATTTAGTTTGGAAATCTCCCTTTATGACTAAACTTCAACTTTAATCTTGACTGTTGATTGAATTTGATCTCAACCATTGATGGATTCTAGAAAAGTCTATTTAAGAGACCCTCATCTCTTCACTTTAGGAGATGATGAATTTGGAGAATTTGCATTGAATCGCTGCTAGAATTCATACTCACATTTGCTCATATTCTTACATACATTTAATAAATACGCCTATATTGTTTAATTAAATGTAATTATTTAATTAAATGGGAAAGGTATTTTTAATTAATTAAACGAAATTATTTAATTCAATGGAGTACTTACTTCTAATTAATTAAACAAAGTTATTTAATTAAATAGGAAGCCATTCCTAATTAATTAAATGAATTTATTTAATTAAATAAGAAAAGTGTCTCTAATTAATTAAAAGATTATTTAATTAAATAAAAAATTAATTATGCGAGCATATCTCATTTTATTAAATTAAATATCTCAACAAAATCTCTCTTCAGTTTAAAAAGGAAAATTTTCCGTTCACTATTGATAAAAAATGAGTTAAATGAGTTAACTCATTTTTCTACTCAAATTAAATTATTTAACTCCTTATTTTACTCAAATTAAATTTGTTAACTCCTTTTAGTTTAGGAATCTCCCTTTATGACTGAACTACAACTTTAATCCTGATCATTGATTGAATTTGATCTCAACCGTTGATGAATTAAAGGAAAGTCTATTTAAGAGACCCTCATCTCTTCACTTTAGGAGAAGATGAATTTGGAGAATTTGCATCAAATCGCTGCTGGAATTCATACTCACATTTGCTCATATTTTTGCATACATTTAATAAATATGCCCATCTTGATTAATTAAATGGGAAAGATATTTCTAATTAATTAAATGAAATTATTTAATTAAATGGAGTACTTATTTCTAATTAATTAAACAAACTTATTTAATTAAATAGGAAGCTATTCTTAATTAATTAAATGAAGTTATTTAATTAAATAAGAAAAGTGTCTCTAATTAATTAAAAAATTATTCAATTAAATAGAAAAAATAATTATGAGAGCATATCTCATTTTATTAAATTAAATATCTCAACAAAATCTCTCTTCAGTTCAAAAAGGGGAATTTTCAGTTCACCATTAATAAAAAATGAGTTAAATCAGTTAACTCCTTTTTCTACTCAAATTAAATTAGTTAACTCCTTATTTTACTCAAATTATATCAGTTAACTCCCTTTTGTTTTAGAATCTCCCTTTATGATTGAACTTCAACTTTAATCTTGACCGTTGATTGAATTTGATCTCAACCGTTGATGGATTCTAGGAAAGTCTATTTAAGAGACCCTCATCTCTTCATTTTACGACAGGATGAATTTGGAAAATTTGCATCCAATCGTTGTTGAAATTCATACTCACATTTGATCATATTTTTACATACATTTAATAAATATGCCTATCTTGATTAATAAACGTAATTTTTTAATTCAATGAGAAAGGTATTTCTAATTAATTAAACAAAATTATTTAATTAAATGGAGTACTTACTTCTAATTAATTAACCAAAGTTATTTAATTAAATAAGAAGCCATTCCTAATTAATTAAATGAAGTTATTTAATTAAATAAGAAAAGTGTCTCTAATTAATTAAAAGATTATTTAATTAAATAGAAAAAGTAATTATGAGAGCATATCTCATTTTATTAAATTAAATATCTCAACAAAATCTCTTTTCAGTTCAAAAAGGGAAATTTTTAGTTCACTATTGATAAAAAAATGAGTTAAATCAGTTAACTCCTTTTTCTACTCAAATTAAATTAGTTAACTCTTTATTTTACTCAAATTAAATCTATTAACTCCCTTTAATTTGGGAATCTCTCTTTATGACTAAACTTCAACTTTAGTCTTGGCCGTTGATTGAATTTGATCTCAATCGTTGATGGATTCTAAGAAAGTCTATTTAAGAGACCTTCATCTCTTCATTTTAGGAGAGGATGAATTTAGAGAATTTGCATCCGATCGTTGCTGGAATTCGTACTCACATTTGTTCATATTTTTACATACATTTAATAAATACACCTATCTTGATTAATTAAATGTAATTATTTAATTAAATGGGAAAGTTATTTTTAATTAATTAAAAAAAATTATTTAATTAAATGGAGTACTTACTTCTAATTAATAAAACAAAGTTATTTAATTAAATAGGAAGCAATTCCTAATTAATTAGATGAAGTTATTTAATTAAATAAAAAAAAGTGTCTCTAATTAATTAAAAGATTATTTAATTAAATAGAAAAAGTAATTATGAGGGCAAATCTCATTTTATTAAATTAAATATCTCAACGAAATCTCTCTTCAGTTCGAAAAGGGAAATTTTCAATTCACTATTGATAAAAAAAAAGAGTTAAATGAGTTAACTCATTTTTCTACTTAAATTAAATCAGTTAACTCCTTATTTTACTCAAATTAAATCTGTTAACTCCCTTTAATGTGGAAATCTTCCTTTATAAATGAACTTCAACTTTAATATTGACCGTTAATTGAATTTGATCTCAACCGTTGATGGATTCCAGGAAAGTTTATTCAAGAGACCCTCATCTCTTCATTTTAGGAGAGAATGAATTTGGAGAATTTGCATCGAATCACTGCTGAAATTCATACTCACATTTGCTCATATTTTTACATACATTTAATAAATATGCCTATCTTGATTAATTAAATGTAATTATTTAATTAAATGGGAAATGTATTTCTAATTAATTAAGCAAAATTAGTTAATTAAATGGAGTACTTACTTCTAATTAATTAAACAAAGTTATTTAATTAAATAGGAAGCCATTCCTAATTAATTAAATGAAGTTATTTATTTAAATAAGAAAAGTATCTCTAATTAATTAAAGGATTATTTAATTAAATAGAAAAAGTAATTATGAGAGCATATCTCATTTTATTAAATTAAATATCTCAATAAAATCTTTGTTCAGTTCAAAAAGGGAAATTTTCAGTTCACTATTGATAAAAAATGTGTTAAATCAGTTAACCCCTTTTTTTACTCAAATTAAATCAGTTAACTCCTTATTTTACTCAAATTAAATCAGTTAAATCCTTATTTTACTCAAATTAAATCTATTAACTCCCTTTAATTTGGGAATCTCCCTTTATGACTGAACTTCAACTTTGATCCTGACTGTTGATTGAATTTGATCTCAACCGTTGATGGATTCCAAGAAAGTCTATTTAAGAGACCCTCATCTCTTCATTTTAGGAGAGGATGAATTTGAAGATTTTGCATCGAATCGCTACTGGAATTCATACTCACATTTGCTCATATTTTTACATACATTTAATAAATACGTCTATCTTGATTAATTAAATGTAATTATTTAATTAAATGGGAAAGGTATTTCTAATTTTTTTTTTAAAAAAAAGCGGAAAAACTTTATTGAATATTAGAGAACAACATTACAAAATAGACAAGGGAATGAAGTCCCAAAGAAAGGCAAAAGCAAAAGAACCAACAACATCAATTGTGGCCATTTTCAAGCTTATCTTTATCAAGTATATTCATTAAATCTATGCAGATCTCCTAGGGAACTGATTCCCACTCCTCAACTCTCCTTCCCTCAGCACGCTTTGAAGCCCATTTAGCCAAACAATCAGCTACCCTATTCTATTCTCTGGGGATATGGACAAAAGTTGCCATGTTCAACAAAGAACCAACCCATAAAATTTGTTGCACCACACTGGCCAACTGCCAGTTCACATCAGCTACATTATGCTCAATAAGCAAATTGATCAACACCTATGAATTAGATTCACAAACAACTCTCTACCACCCCAAAGCATATGCTCTCTCAAGAGCACATAAGATAGCCAACCCTTCCACCAGGTTGATAGTATGTATTCCTTCATATCTCGAAAAGAGAAAGATCACTGTACCCAGGGAATCCCTACCTATCCCACCAATACCAGCCGGCCTCGAGTTTTCTTTGGAGGAACCATCAGTATTGATCTTCAAAATGCCATAGGGAGGAAATTTCCATTGACCATTCCTATTAATTTTATCTTTCTCCCAACCCCTTCTCTTAGCACAAGACAAGGCCAAGGAAGAGCCCATAATCCCCAATCTTTCCACCAACTCTGTGTCCCTTTTCCCAAAAGGGAATTCCACATCGTATCTAGCTCCCACTATCCCTTGAACCATACCTAATAACCTCTGCCAAGTTTTCTGTACTAGTCTTTGTTCTCCTTTAAAAATCCTTCAGTTACATTCTAGCCAAATCTACAACAATAAGGAAATAGGACCCACAAACCAAACCTCCTACTAAAAGGGTGCCACAGAAGGAGGTTGGCCCATCCCCTGCCAAAACTCAATCAATGAAGAAGCATGAACACAAGGTACTATCCAAACATCCCACCAAAGATGTCAAAGCTGTAGGGCAAAGGAGCAGTGGAAGAACAAATGGGAAGAATCCTCCTCACTAGCCCCACACATAACACAAACAGAAGGCTCGAGAAAACCTCTCTTCTGAATGTTATCCCAAGTCAAGCATTTATTCCAAGCCAACATCCAAGAAAAACAATTACATTTTGGCCAGGAAAGCTTGTTCCATACCTTCTTCCACCATTGAATTTCAGGCCCAACCAACTTCTAAGATAATAACCTATCATAGCCAAATGTAACAGTATAGATCCCTTTGGGATTGGGGGACTAGGCAAGCACATCATCCTCTATGAGAGAGTAGCATCTTCTACTAGAAAGGATGTTCTGCAACATAGCACATTCCTCCTGCAAGCCTGCAACTGGCCACTCCTCTGGGGACTTCCAACTAGCCACCACCAGTTAACCACAGGGGACAAAAGATTTAAAATTGCTCACCCGTGACCAACCAGCCTCCAGGAATTTCTGTCAAAGACCCGCTAAGTTGGGAAATTGAGAGACAATGGGAGGAAAACCATCCCAAGAATCAAACCAGAATTGGCCCTCTAACCCTCTCTTGCAGATCTAGAATAATCCATCCTTAATAAGCATGGCCACTTTATTAAGGGTATCCCATATCACCGATCCCTTACCAAAAAGGGGGTACCTAGAGATTTCAAGTTGAGGAATCCTAGGGAGATACTTCTGGGAGAGAATTTTGGGCCAGCTTTCATCCCGCTCATTACACCACCTCCAGTAAAGTTTAGCAGCCAAGGCCTCCCCAGTCATAGCTGATTGCCTCAGACCTAACCCACCATAATGTTTTGGGCTACAAACCACTTCCCAACTAACTAAGCTCCATTTAGAAGACTCCAAGCAACCCACCCATAAAAATTGTCTCACCACATAATCAAGGTCTTTTAGGAATCCAACAGGGGCAACCTGAAGCATGCATCTATAAATGGGCAAAGCTTGCACAACTGACTTAATCAACTAGACTCAACGAGCAAAGGATAGCCCACAATGAGTCTAGTGATTAACTTTAGCTCAAAACTTATCCAAAATTATCTGCCAAGACTCCTTAGGAAGTCTCCTCACTAATATGGGAATACCAAGGTAAGTCAAAGGGAGGTTGTTGATCTAAAATCTTAACGTGCGAGAAATCCTTTGTTGAATGCAGCTCGGAGTATTAAAGAAGAAAATGGAAGATTTTTCTTCATTAACCTGCTACCCAAAAGCAACCAAATAAACATCCAAGACCCTTCACAGATTAAAGGCCTCTTGCATAGTAGCCATCCCTATCAAAGCAATATCATCTACAATTTGTAGATGAGTTTGCGTAGGTAAGGTGCCACCCCATTTCCAACCTTGAATGAAGCCATCCTCCACATTTCGCTTAATCCACCTCCCCAAGCCTTCTTCCAAAAGAATGAACAGATAAGGGGAATGAGGATCTCCCTGATGAAGCCCTCTAGAAGCTTCAAAAAGCTCAGAATGACTTCCATTAATAAGCACTAAAAAGGACACTGAAGTTACACAGCTCCAAACCCACTAAATCCATTGCTCTGCAAAACCAAAAGCACTCAAAATCTGATGAAGGAAGGACCACCTCACCATTTCATAAGCCTTAGCCATGTCAAGCTTGATAAACATTGCTTTTTCATTTGAATTAGCCATAGAATGGATAATCTTAGTTGCAATAACAATTCCATCCAAAATTTGCCTACCTGCAACAAAACCACCTTGCTCTTCAGAGATTAGTTCCACAAGCCTCTTCTTCAACCTGTCTGCAATAATTTTGGCAATAATTTTATAGATAACATTGCATAAAGAGATGGGCCAAAATTGGCTTAACTTATTAGCCCCCTCATTCTTGGGAATAAGGGTAAGGAAGGTAGCATTCAGAGCCCTTAACATCTACCTATTGTGTTGAGACTCCTAAACCACTACGAGAAGATCAAGCTTGATTATACCCTAGAATTCTTAGAAAAACTCTATTGGGAAACCATCTGGCCCTGGTGCTTTCCCTTTCTTCATATTAAAAACAACCCCTTTAAGCTCATCCAATGAGATATCTTTCATGAGCTACTGATTCAGATCTCTAGATACAAGAGACAGAATACAAGAAAGAATCTGTGCTTCCTCAGGAGATCCCCCCTGCGAGTCTTCATGAAAGAGGGATTCAAAGTACTGCACCGCCTCCCTAGACATATTTGGAAAGGAAGAAAGACGATCTCCCCTATCATTCACCAATCCAGAAATAGAGTTACCATGGCGCCTGGCTTTCACAAAGTTGAAGAAGAAAGCTATATTTTTGTCCCCCTCCTGAAGCCATTCAATACGCGCCTTCTATTTCCAATACAATTCCTCTCGTAGCTCCCACTCTTCCAATAGTTTGTTAGCCTAAGCCTCCTCTTGAAGCAATTCAACAGTTACCCCTTCCTCCCTTATCCTTCGCGTGACACCATCCAACTTTTCCTAAGCCAAAGCCTTTTCATGGAAGATGTTCCCAAAATGCAAATGATTCCACTATTTGGGCTCGAATTTAACATATTGAAGTAATTTAGCAAAGACATGCATTGAGGTGCCATAAGCTGGTCTACCTTTCTTCCACCACTTAGAAACCAAGTCATAAAAAGATGAGTCCCGTAACCACATAATTTGGAACCTAAAAGAGGGTTTTCGAAGCATCTGAGCTGATTTCATATATAATTTAATAGGCCAATGGTCTGAACCTCTCAAGTCCAAAATTTCAGAGTAAGAAGTCCACATTCCTCCAACCCAGTAACAAGAGACTAAAAATAGATCCAACCTTTCTGCAACACAAAACTCTCCCACCCAACGGTTGTTCCAGGTAAAATGACCATTGTTGGGTTTGACATCCATGAGGTTTAGGGCATTGATATTATCTCAGAGCAATGGTGCAGAAGGATCCAACCTCCCATTTCCTCCATGCTTCTCAGCTAAATCACAAATAACATTGAAATCTTGAGCCAAAATCCAAGGATGAAAGGGTAGCATGCTATGGATCAACCTGATGTGAGACCAAAAAACTTGTTTACCTTGTAGAGAAGTAGGAGCATAAATATTGGAAAATAATATGACAGCCCCTGACTCTAGGCAGGTAGCAATCATAGACAAACAGGCTTTAGAGGAAATCCACCAAAGAGGCTGAATTTTCTGAGGATTCCATAAACATGCCAACCCTTCGAAAGCTCCAAGAGCTCCAATGCACTAGCACTCCCCACTTCTCCACAACCTAGGCATCACACCTTGCATACTCTCAACAGATAATTTAGTTTCCTATAAAAATACAACATCAGGACCTTTCCTTCTAATTAACTCATGAACAACTTTTTGTCTAGGGCCATTGTTCAAGCCCCGTACATTCCATGATATAACAATCATTTCAAGGGGCCTAAAAAGATAGAATCCAGAGGTTTAACTGCCCCTAACTCGACCAAATTTTCCCCAGTCAACTTAATCTTTTCCATATCCTTTTTCCTGCCAGGTTTAACAAATTTCTCTGCCCCACCCTTCTTGATATCTTTTTGCAAAATGCCCAATTTGGGAGGAGGCTTAGGCTTTGCTACCAATGCTGATCCACTGATCTGTCCAATAGATGGGGCATCGACTCCAACTATAGAACCAAAGGCCAAGGGTTCTTGCATTTCAAAAGTCCCCTTTTGTTGATCTGCTACCAATTGCCGACAATCCTCCCCCAATAGATCCATAGAGGAATCAAGAATAGGATCCTCTTGGGTTAAGCCCACCAGCCCTTTATCCAAATTGACCAAACCTGGATTGACTTCCTGTTGGCTGAGCTCATCCAAAATCTCAAATCTATTGAAGGTATTGTCCTCTTGCCTTTCCTTAAATGACCTCTTTTGACCCCTGTTCCTATTGTGAGCCCTAACCGGAGCAAATCCATCAGAAGTACCTGCCTCATCATGAGAAATATGCTTCCCTTTATTTGTCTCTGGAGGGTTGCTCATAGGCTGTGAGGGCTGGGATTCTCAAGGCATGTTTCTCGGGCATCGCCTCTGCATATGACCATATTCTTGACATAACTGATAGCGAAAAGGAAGAGTTTCATAGTCTAAATGATGCACCCAAGAATAAGAACTCGCACACATCTCTATTGTATCTAGTAAAGGCCTACTTAGGTCAATTTCAACACAAATGTGTGCAAAAGTCATTACCTTTTTACCCAAGGTTTGGGATGATGTCCCAACAGGTTTTCCAAGCATCGAGGCCAAAAGGTGTAACACATCTTCTCGACAGCATTCCACCAAAAATCTTAGCAAGCGAACACACACTGGAACCCAATTTGGAAGCTCCTCTGTAGGATTGAAACCAACATGACATGGCTTAATGAATAACCCGACCTTATTGTGAAAATAAGGGCCTCCCTCAAATACCCGGTTGCGATCTGTTGTGCAATTAAAAGTTACCATGAAATAGCTATTTGCCAACAAAATTATCTCCATTTCCCCTTTCGGTTCCCAAGTCCTTCGAGCCCAAACCATTGGATGCTTATTTTTTCATCAAATATTCATCATCAATCAAATGTTCAAAAGGTATTTCTAATTAATTAAATGAAATTATTTAATTAAATGGAGTACTTACTTCTAATTAATTAAACAAAGTTATTTAATTAAATAGGAAGCCATTCCTAATTAATTAAATAAAGTTATTTAATTAAATAAAAAAAGTGTCTCTAATTAATTAAAAGATTATTTAATTAAATAAAAAAAGTAATTATGAGAGCATATCTCATTTTATTAAATTAAATATCTCAACAAAATCTCTCTTTAGTTCAGAAAGGGAAATTTTCAGTTCACTATTGATAAAAAATGAGTTAAATCAGTTAACTCATTTTTTTACTCAAATTAAATCAGTTAACTCCTTATTTTACTCAAATTAAATCTGTTAACTCCCTTTAATTTGGGAATCTCCCTTTATGACTGAACTTCAACTTTAATCCTAACCATTGATTGAATTTGATCTCAACCGTTGATGGATTCTAGGAAAGTCTATTTAAGAGACCCTCATCTCTTCATTTTAGGACAGGATGAATTTAGAGAATTTGCATCGAATCGCTGCTGAAATTCATACTCACATTTGCTCATATTTTTACATACATTTAATAAATATGCCTATCTTGATTAATTAAATGTAATTATTTAATTAAATGGAAAAGGTATTTCTAATTAATTAAACAAAATTATTTAATTAAATGGAGTACTTACTTCTAATTAATTAAACAAAGTTATTTAATTAAATAGGAAGCCATTCCTAATTAATTAAATGAAGTTATTTAATTAAATAAGAAAAGTGTCTCTAATTAATTAAAAGATTATTTAATTAAATAGAAAAAGTAATTATGAGAGCATATCTCATTTTATTAAATTAAATATCTCAACAACATCTATCTTCAGTTCAAAAAGGGAAATTTTCAGTTCACTATTGATAAAAAATGAGTTAAATCAGTTAACTCCTTTTTCTACTCAAATTAAATCAATTAACTCCTTATTTTACTCAAATTAAATTTTTTAACTCCCTTTAATTTGGGAATCTCCCTTTATGACTGAACTTTAACTTTAATCCTGACCGTTGATTGAATTTGATCTCAACCATTGATGGATTTCAGATAAGTCTATTTAAGAGACCCTTATCTCTTCATTTTAGGAGAGGATGAATTTGGAGAATTTGCATCAAATAGCTACTGGAATTCATACTCAAATTTGCTCATATTTTTACATACATTTGATAAATATGCGTATCTTGATTAATTAAATGTAATTATTTAATTAAATGGGAAAGGTATTTCTAATTAATTAAACGAAATTATTTAATTAAATGGAGTACATACTTCTAATTAATTAAACAAAGTTATTTGATTAGATAGGAAGCCATTCCTAATTAATTAAATGAAATTATTTAATAAAATAAGAAAAGTGTCTCTTATTAATTAAAAGATTATTTAATTAAATAGAAAAAGTAATTATGAGAGCATATCTCATTTTATTAAATTAAATATCTGAACAAAATCTCTCTTCAGTTCAAAAAGGGAAATTTTCAGTTCACTATTGATAAAAAATGAGTTAAATCAGTTAACTCCTTTTTCTACTCAAATTAAATCAGTTAACTCCTTATTTTACTCAAATTAAATGTATTAACTCTGTTTAATTTGGGAATCTCCCTTTATGACTGAACTTCAACTTTAATCCTGACTATTGATTGAATTTGATCTCAACTGTTGATGGATTCCAGGAAAGTCTATTTAAGAGACCCTCATCTCTTCATTTTAGGAGAGGATGAATTTGGAGAATTTGTATCGAATCGCTGCTGGAATTCATACTCACATTTGCTCATATTTTTACATACATTTAATAAATACACCTATCTTGATTAATTAAATGGGAAAGGTATTTTTAATTAATTAAATGAAATTATTTAATTAAATGGAGTACTTACTTCTAATTAATTAAACAAAGATATTTAATTAAATAGGAAGCCATTCTTAATTAATTAAATGAAGTTATTTAATTAAATAAAAAAAGTAATTATGGGAGCATATCTCATTTTATTAAATTAAATATCTCAACAAAATCTCTCTTTAGTTCAAAAAGGAAAATTTTCAGTTCACTATTGATAAAAAATTAGTTAAATCATTTAACTACTTTTTCTACTCAAATTAAATGAGTTAACTCCTTATTTTACTCAAATTAAATCTGTTAACTGCCTTTAATTTGGAAATTTTTCTTTATGAGTGAACTTCAACTTTAATCCTGACCGTTGATTGAATTTGATCTCAACTGTTGTTGGATTACAGGGAAGTCTATTTAAGAGACCCTCATCTCTTCATTTTAGGAGAGGATGAATTTGGAGAATTTGCATCGAATTGCTGTTGGAATTCATACTCACATTTGCTCATATTTTTACATACATTTAATAAATATGCTTATCTTGATTAATTAAATGTAATTATTTAATTAAATAGAAAAGGTATTTCTAATTAATTAAATAAAATTATTTAATTGTAGTGCCTGCCCCTAGTTCGCATTTTTGCTAACATTGTCGAACTCTTTTAGAGTTGGTTTCATGTGGATGGTTAGCAACATTGTGTTGAGACTATCAAATATTGTGCTATGGCTTTAATTAATACATGATGAGATTAATTGGTACTTTACATTTCATGTATGTATGAAGATTATTTTCAATGTTTGCAGTTATTAATTATGATTAATAAGATGATTTATCATATGTGTTTTCTTATGGATACTTACCTCATACTTGCATGTGTATGGTGTGCGTGTTTTCTTTGTGTGTTTGCTTTTATATGACGTGTTTGATGTGGTTAAGGAAAGGAGTCATAGTCTGCTGCTAGTCAAGATTTACACGATGCACCACTTTCTACCATTACCTATTTAGTTAGTATATATTGTGCTTGTACATGCATAATTTTTATGCAAGTTGCAGGTACCAGGTATCGACTTCCCTGAGTTGCCAGGATGAGTGTACCCTATCATATTATCTCAATGATAAGAGAGGGGAGATAATTCTCAAGTCCAAATCCCAACCCTTTAAGCTATTTGTTCTAATTGAAAATTAGGACAAGTATCTAAGTTGAGTACTCTCTGAATACGCTGGATGACGTAATTCGTGATATTAACCCTTGGCTTAATTTTGTATGTATTTTTGGCTATGACGAGTTTTCATATTTTTACCTTGTGAGTCTTTGATGTATTTTCTTTTAATTAAGACTAATTAAAAGATTTAATTAATGGTTTAATTTAATGAAAAATTAATATCATATTTTAATATTTATTTTATTTAGTTAATTGAGAAATTAATAAAATAAAATAATTAAATTTGAAAATAAAAGTTATAAGTTTAAATTTGGAATGTGACAATATTCATTTTAATAATAATATATTTGGAACTTATTTTTAAATAAATGACAAAGTAATATTATTATTAAAGCTAACAAATATTTTAGCAATTAAGTTTTGAAAAATAAAATTTAAAATTGAAAAATATATTTAAAATTATTAAAAGATTCTAAATCTCATGTGATTAAAATATAAATATATTAAGATTGAAAAGTGGAGTTATTAAAGTTAGTGCATGAGATTTAATAAATTAATTAATTAAATTAGAAAGAGTAAAGTAAATATTATATTAATGATTGTGCATTATTTTAATATTTTCTCACATAGGAGTTGTAAATTCTCAGAAGTTGTCATGTAGACAACAAAGGGGCTTGTACTCTAAGAATCCACAAGTTGTCTACACTTAGAAGTTAGCATTTTATTTGAGCAAATGGTCTCTACAACCTTAAGACTTATCTAGAAAGTTGGAGAAGACCCATGCTTAATAGCTACTGGAATTCATACTCACATTTGCTCATATTTTTACATACATTTAATAAATATGCGTATCTTGATTAATTAAATGTAATTATTTAATTAAATGGGAAATGTATTTCTAATTCATTAAACGAAATTATTTAATTAAATGGAGTACTTACTTCTAATTAATTAAACAAAGTTATTTAATTAGATAGGAAGCCATTCCTAATTAATTAAATGAAGTTATTTAATAAAATAAGAAAAGTGTCTCTTATTAATTAAAAGATTATTTAATTAAATAGAAAAAGTAATTATGAGAGCATATCTTATTTTATTAAATTAAATATCTGAACAAAATCTCTCTTCAGTTTAAAAAGGGAAATTTTCAGTTCACTATTGATAAAAAATGAGTTAAATCAGTTAACTCCTTTTTCTACTCAAATTAAATCAGTTAACTCCTTATTTTACTCAAATTAAATTCGTTAACTCTGTTTAATTTGAGAATCTCCCTTTATGACTAAAATTCAACTTTAATCCTGAGTGTTGATTGAATTTGATCTCAACCGTTGATGGATTCTAGAAAAGTCTATTTAAGAGACCCTCATCTCTTCATTTTAGGAGAGGATGAATTTTGAGAATTTGCATCGAATCGCTGCTGGAATTCATACTCACATTTGCTCATATTTTTACATACATTTAATAAATACGCCTATCTTGATTAATTAAATGTAATTATTTAATTAAATGGGAAAGGTATTTATAATTAATTAAATGAAATTATTTAATTAAATGGAGTACTTACTTCTAATTAATTAAACAAATTTCTTTAATTAAATAGGAAGCCATTCCTAATTAATTAAATGAAGTTATTTAATTAAATAAGAAAAGTGTCTCTAATTAATTAAAAGATTATTTAATTAAATAGAAAAAGTAATTATGAGAGCATATCTCATTTTATTAAATTAAATATCTCAACAAAATCTCTCTTCATGTAACGCCCTGCTCGGGAACCCAAGAGAAATAAACCTAACATGTTACAATGTTTACTGAACTATTTTTTTTTTTGAAGTTTAAACAACATCAAGATAACATTAATGTGGAAGGAACATGAACATACACATCCAATACACATAATCAATTACAGATATAGTTTCAATTCGTCAAGAGTTCCTTTATGTTGAGTCACATTTAATAATTTTAAATTATTTAGTTTACGTTCCAAGTACAATGTCTCAAGATCATAAAGAAATAATAGATACATAATTGAATAAGCAAAGCATAAGTATAACTAATACAATGAAAGTACATCCAATAAATAACATCCACTACACATGTCACAGGGTATGTGAGAATAGATACAATACATCATGATACATGATAACGTATAAACATAATTTGAAAAGAAGTCTCTAAGATAAGAAATAAGAATGATAAAGGTGCATCTCCTGCAATGAACATCCAACAGCTGGCAATGTGAAGGGTAACCCAAATGGTAAGAAGGCACTACCTCCTGACCGCATGGTTACCTAGTCAGGCATCCACTCCCACTGTGCAGGGAAGATAATGAACGATCCACAAACACCTAATCAAACATAAAACATTCCTAGGCAAGGTACCCCTAATAGCCAAAACTACCTCAAAGGTAACACATGCTACTCAAGAAGATAAAATAATCCAAAAGTAAGAATGCTCAATCCAATACCAACTCCACATACCCAAACATCATACACATACCAAGTATAAACCAAATACCAAGATCATAAGATAAAGTCAACGGAAGATAATCATCTCAAGTCAAAAGCCACATGTCAAAAGTACAACATCCATGAATCACCAATCATCATCAATGAAAGTAAATAACCATAATAAACACATCTGACAATAGATACACCACCAAAGGTACACAAATATATAGAGGAGACTCAGGCTACGTACTAGGGAGTGTCATCACATGGCTGCTTGAGTTACCCTGGACTGATCTCTTAATGGACCCCGGACCCTCAGGCATTGAGTTACCCTGGACTGGTTACTTTGAACCCCAGACCCTCAACATCACACATGTGGAAACTAGAAGCCCTCTCATAAAGATGAGGCACTCATCTCATTCCCATCCTTAGTCTATACAAGCACTCAAGGCATGGGTGGATCAAATCTCAAACTTATCTTTTTAGTGTGTTTCCCCCCCATTAATTTTAATTACTAGATTATCACTTATTACATAACTTGCATTAGGTTACCCTAGAACTGACCACTTTGAGTCCTGGACCCCTATGCAAGCCACTCCCAAGTCACGTACCTAGAAAACCTCTCCTAAGCACATAAAAACACAGTTGTGTCCCATACCACAACACCCATAAAGATCAAACGTGGTTCCTTAACAGGCAACCTAAAAATAAGATGGTTCTCCCATTCAAGCACACATAAAAGCTCCACAAGGTAAATCTCATAAATATAATCTCAATTTGAATCACAAAACACATCATGACATCCAACCATATAAATAGTATAAAATAAATCTCACAAAAAAAACCTCTGGTGTACTCTCTAGACTGGTCGACATCTAATCAACACCAAAATCCAAAGCATAGGCAATACAAGCAAAACAATACAATTCCATCAATATATTTCTAAATTAATAAAAGGTTCCAGTTTGCAGTAAGATTCCAATTTTGTTACAGTACAATTTTTTGAATAAATATGAACTATAGTTTTACCCTTACGATTAAACTCATTCTCATTCTTATAATTAAAATAATAACATGACTTAAAAGTAATGGTAATCATTTATTAAAATAATAATAATTGATTATTAAAAGAGAATACTCCCAATTCCATGAATAATCAAATTTTACATAATATAATTAACATTATTTAATCAATAGTTATCATTAATCCAAATTATTCCAATTTTATTAAGCCAATATCATAATTTTAAAAATAACTCCAAATATATATATATATATATATATAAATTAAACTTAACTAAATTTCATTTATTTAAGCTAATTAATAAAATAAAAATAATCTTACTCTTTTATTAAATATTTATTAAAACAATAAATATTAATAAATTCATGTAAATAATAACATTCATTAATCAAATTACTAAATACTAATAAAACTTGTTAATAAAATATTATTCAATATTAATTAAAATTAACATATTAAAATTCATTAATAAATAATAGCTAATTTTATGTTAAATTATTATTAAATATTAATAAATATTAATAAACTTTAATAATAATTAAAGAAAAACAAACTTTATAAAAGAAACAAATGTACCATTTTATAAAAAGGCCGCCGATATAATAAAGGTAAGTGAGTACTTTTTTTTTATAATATTTTTATATTTAAAAATTGACATATATTAAGTAATATTAATATTTATTAAATCTCATATATTAATACTAATTAATTAATACATATATTATTAATTGAAAACTATAATTAAACCTCATCATATTAAAACTTATAAATCAAAATGCAAGCATTTTTTTTTCTTGAAAATCGTTGCATGAACTAATTAAGCCGCACGTGAACAGTCACCAAGATTTAGAAAGAGGTAAGTGGGGTTTGTTTTGATATATATATATATATATATATATTTTTTATTTTTTATTTTTTATTTTTTAAATTAAAGATATATGTTGTTTTGTAATTTTAAATTTTATTTATTACAAAAACTTTTAAAACATTTTTCTAATGTATGTTTTATTTTTATTTAAATATCAATAATAATATTTTAAATAAAAATAATAATTTTTCTTTATTCTATTATGATTATTGTATGATTTTCTTCTGTAAATATAAATAATGAGAGACTAATTTCAATCAATCACATCTAGAAAAACAATCAAAATGACATATAGAATTTCACCACCCAAACAAACACAGAGCAAACAGATATTTTCTAATTGAAATGCATTCACAAAATTTCAAACCCTACCTCGTACTAATGCTAAACTCTAACAACTAGATGCAAAATTCCTACTGCAAGCAAAATCTTTCAAGCCATGTAAAATTATTTTCTTTCCAAACCCTTCGAGTTGCTCTCCATGAACCTGTGTGTGCCCTAAAACCTATGTCTCAAAAACTTGTTCCCTTAATAATGAACCGAAAACCCTCTAATATAGAATCTAATTACCTTTTAGGGTTTCTGTCACCACCACTTCTAAATTAGAATAATTTTATTTAATTAATTCATTCATGCACAATTAATTTTCTTTTTAATTAAGATATTTTTTTATTATTCTTTTCATGCACATTAAGTGAATTATTAAATTTCTATATTTAATTTTCCACTTGACTTCACTTTAAATTAATTTATTAACTTTTTAAATCTCATGTGCACATTATTAAAATATCTTTATTTGAGTTCACATGTTTTTTTTAATCTTTTAATTAATTTTCTATATTTTAAACTCATTAATGCGAACTTAGATCTTTTTCATAAATTAATATCTTTTCAATTTTTAATTAATTTTTGAACGTTTAATATGATAAATATTTATTAACTTAAATAATAATAATATTTAGCATTTATTTAAAAATGAACACTAAATATATTATTATTAAATTAAATAAATATTATCACGTTCTAAATTTATTCTTAAAACTTTTATCTTCAAATTCAGTTCTTTTTATTTAATTAATTTCTCAATTAATTAAATATCATTAAATAATAAAATATCATAATAATTTCCATTAAATTAATTTAATCTTTTAATTAGACTTAATTAACAAAATTATTTTCAAAGACTCACAAAACAACATACGCACAAAAGTACTCACAGGTTTTAAAAAGGGTAGACAGTCTATTACAATTCCTCCTTGTAGGACAAGTATTTTAGGCTTATGGCTAGGATTGGACCTGATCATTATCTTCCCATTCTCACCATTTGAGTATTTGTAATAGGGCACGCTCATCCTGGCAATTCTGGGAAGTCGATGCTTGGTACCTGCATCCTGCATAAAAGATGAGCATGTACATGTATATAATATATCTAAACTAAACAGACAATGGCAGGGAGTGGTTCATCATGTAGATCCCGACTAGCAAGTGACTATGACTCCCTCCCTTAACCACATCAAACGCGTCACACAAAGATAAAACAACATACGCACCATACACATGCAAGTATGGGGTAAGTATAAAAATCATAAGTCTAACATCAACTGCGTACATATAATAATGCATCTCTATCCATACAACATAATCATCATTAAAGACATCATGTTAACATTTTTATGAAAGAAACCACATTTACTAACTAGGATCATCAAAATATTATTAACAACACATGAATGAAATCAACTAAGCAATAATAACTGATACATTTGTAATCAAAGTCATGAAAGAATATCATAGTATTGTAAATCCGATATCTCTAAACCAATCAATGCACCAAATCAACCTAAAAAAAATAGACAATGATAACAGAATGCGATCTAGGGGCAGACACTACACTTCAGTTCAAAAAGAGAAATTTTAAATTCACTATTGATAAAAAATGAGTGAAATCGGTTAACTCTTTTTTCTACTCAAATTAAATCAATTAACTTCTTATTTTACTCAAATTAAATATGTTAACTCCCTTTAATTTGGAAATCTCCCTTTATAACTGAACTTCAACTTTAATCCTAACCGTTGATTGAATTTGATCTCAATTGTTGATGGATTTTAGGTAAGTCTATTTAAGAGACCCTCATCTCTTCATTTTAGGAGAGGATGAATTTGGAAAATTTGCATCGAATCATTGCTGGAATTCATACTCACATTTGCTCATATTTTTACATATATTTAATAAATACACCTATCTTGATTAATTAAATATAATTATTTGATTAAATGGGAAAGGTATTTCTAATTAATTAAACAAAATTATTTAATTAAATGGAGTACTTACTTCTAATTAATAAAATAAAGTTATCTAATGAAATAGGAAGCCATTCCTAATTAATTAAATGAAGTTATTTAATCAAATAAGAAAAGTGTCTTTAATTAATTAAAAAATTATTTAATTAAATAGAAAAAGTAATTATGAGAGCATATCTCATTTTATTAAATTAAACATCTCAACAAAATCTCTCTTCAGTTCAAAAAGAATTTTTTTTAGTTCACTATTGATAAAAAATGAGTTAAATCAGTTAACTCCTTTTTCTACTCAAATTAAATTAGTTAACTTCTTATTTTACTCAAATTAAATCTGTTAACTCCCTTTAATTTGAGAATCTTCCTTTATGACTGAAGTTCAACTTTAATCCTGACAGTTGATTGAATTTGACCTCCACCGTTGATGGATTCTAGGAAAGTCTATTTAAGAGACCCTCACCTCTTCATTTAAGGAGAGAATGAATTTGGATAATTTGCATCGAATTGCTGTAGGAATTCATACTCACATTTCCTCATATTTTTACATACATTTAATAAATACGCCTATCTTGATTAATTAAATGTAATTATTTAATTAAATGGGAAAGGTATTTCTAATTATTTAAACACTATTATTTCATTAAATATTAAGCCATTTCTAATTAATTAAATGAAGTTATTTAATTAAATAGAAAAAGTAATTATGAGAGCATATCTCATTTTATTAAATTAAACATCTCAACAAAATCTCTCTTCAGTTCAAAAAGGGAAATTTTCAGTTCACTAGTGAAAAAAAATGAGTTAAATTCATTAACTATTTTTTCTACTCAAATTAAATCAGTTAACTCCTTATTTTACTCAAATTAAATCTGTTAACTCCCTTTAATTTGGGAATCTTCCTTTATGACTGAACTTCAACTTTAATCCTGAGCGTTGATTGAATTTGATCTCAACCGTTGTTGAATTTCAGAAAAGTCTATTTAAGAGACCCTCATCTCTTCATTTTAAGAGAGGATGAATTTTGAGAATTTGCATCGAATTGTTGCTGGAATTCATACTCACATTTGCTCATATTTTTACATACATTTAATAAATACGCCTATCTTGGTTAACTAAATGTAATTATTTAATTAAATGAGAAAGGTATTTCTAATTAATTAAAAAAAATATTTAATTAAATGGAGTACTTACTTCTAATTAATTAAACAAAGTTATTTAATTAAATAGGAAGCCATTCCTAATTAATTAAATGAAGTTATTTAATTAAATAAGAAAAGTGTCTCTAATTAATTAAAAGATTATTTAATTAAATAGAAAAAGTAATTATGAGAGCATATCTCATTTTATTAAATTAAATATCTCAACAAAATTTCTTTTCAGTTCAAAAAGGAAAATTTTCAATTCACTATTGATAAAAAATGAGTTAAATCAGTTAACTCCTTTTTCTACTCAAATTAAATTAGTTAACTTATTATTTTACTCAAATTAAATCTGTTAACTCCCTTTAATTTGGAAATCTTCTTTTATGACTGAACTTCAACTTTAGTCCCGACTGTTGATTGAATTTGATCTCAACCGTTGATGGATTCCAAGAAAGTATATTTAAGAGACCCTCATCTTTTTATTTTATGAGAGGATGAATTTGGAGAATTTGCATCGAATCACTACTGGAATTCATACTCACATTTGCTCATATTTTTACATACATTTAATAAATACGCCTATCTTGATTAATTAAATATAATTATTTAATTAAATGGGAAAGGTATTTCTAATTAATTAAACAAAATTATTTAATTAAATGGAGTACTTACTTCAATTAATTAAAGAAAGTTATTTAATTAGATAGGAAGCCATTCCTAATTAATTAAATAAAGTTATTTAATTAAATAAGAAAAGTGTCTCTAATTAATTAAAAGATTATTTAATTAAATAGAAAAAGTAATTATGAGAGCATATCTCATTTTATTAAATTAAATATCTCAATAAAATCTCTCTTCAGTTTAAAAAGACAAATTTTCAGTTCACTATTGATAAAAAATGAGTTAAATCATTTAACTCCTTTTTCGACTCAAATTAAATCGGTTAACTCCTTATTTTACTCAACTTAAATTTGTTAACTCCCTTTAATTTGGGCATCTCCCTTTATGACTAAACTTCAACTTTAATGCTGAGCATTGATTGAATTTGATCTCAACCGTTGATGGATTCCAAGAAAGTCTATTCAAGAGACCCTCATCTCTATATTTTAGGAGAGGATAAATTTGAAAAAATTTCGTCGAATCACTGATGAAATTCATAATCACATTTTCTCATATTTTTACATACATTTAATAAATATGCCTATATTGATTAATTAAATGTATTTATCTAATTAAATAAGAAAGGTATTTCTAATTAATTAAACAAAATTATTTAATAAAATGGAGTACTTACTTCTAATTAATTAAATAAAGTTATTTAACCAAATAGGAAGCCATTCCTAATTAATTAAATGAAGTTATTTAGTTAAATTCAAAAAGTGTAATTAATTAAAAAATTATTTAATTAAATAGAAAAAGTAATTATGAGACCATATCTCATTTTATTAAATTTAATATCTCAACAAAATCTCTCTTTAGTTCAAAAAAGGAAATTTTCAGTTCACTATTGATAAAAAATGAGTTAAATCAGTTAACTCCTTTTTCTACTCAAATTAAATCAGTTAACTCCTTATTTTACTCAAATTAAATCTGTTAACTCCCTTTAATTTTAGAATCTCCTTTTATGACAAAACTTCAACTTTAATCCTGACTGTTGATTAAATTTGATCTCAACACTTGATGGATTCTAGGAAAGTCTATTTAAAAGACCATCATCTCTTCATTTTAAGAGAGGATGAATTTGAAAAATTTGCATCGAATCGTTGCTAGAATTCATACTCACATTTGCTCATATTTTTACATACATTTAATAACTACACCTATCTTGATTAATAAAATGTAATTATTTAATTAAATGGGAAAGGTATTCCTAATTAATTAAATAAAATTATTTAATTAAATGGAGTACTTATTTCTAATTAATTAAACAAAGTTATTTAATTAAATAGGATGTCATTCCTAATTAATTAAATGAAGTTTTTTAATTAAATAAGAAAAAGGTATCTAATTAATTTAAATATTATTTAATTAAATAGAAAAATTAATTATGAGAGCATATCTCATTTCAATAAATTAAATATCTCAACAAAATCTTTTTTCAATTCAAAAAAGAAAATTTTTAGTTCAGTATTGATCAAAAATGAGTTGAATCAGTTAACTCTTTTTTCTACTCAAATTAAATCAGTTAACTTCTTATTTTACTTAAATTAAATCCGTTAACTCCCTTTAATTTGGCAATCTCCCTTTATGACTGAACTTCAACTTTAATCCTGACCGTTGGTTGAATTTGATCTCAACCATTGATGAATTCCAAGAAAGTCTATTTAAGAGACCCTCATCTCTTCATTTTAGGAGAGCATGAATTTGGAAAATTTGCATCGAATCACTACTGAAATTCATACTCACATTTGCTCACATTTTAACATATATTTAATAAATACGCCTATCTTGATTAATTAAATGTAATTATTTAATTAAATGGGAAAGGTATTTCTAATTATCTAAAAGAAATTATTTAATTAAATGGAGTACTTACATCTAATTAATTAAACAAAGTTATTTAATTAAATAGGAAGTCATTCATCATTAATTAAATGAAGTTATTTAATTAAATAAGAAAAGTGTCTCTAATTAATTAAAATATTATTTAATTAAATAGAAAAAGTAATTATGAGAGTATATCTCATTTTATTAAATTAAATATCTCAACAAAATCTCTCTTCAGTTCAAAAAGGGAAATTTTCAGTTCACTATTGATAAAAAATGAGTTAAATCAGTTAACTTTAATCCTGAGCATTGATTGAATTTGATCTCAACCGTTGATGAATTTTAGAAAAGTCTATTTAAGAGACCCTCATCTCTTCATTTTAGGAGAGGATGAATTTTGAGAATTTGGATCGAATCCTAGCTGGAATTCATACTCACATTTGTTCATATTTTTACATACATTTAATAAATACTCCTAACTTGATTAATTAAATATAATTATTTAATTAAATGTAAAAGGTATTTCTAATTAATTAAACAAAATTATTTAATTAAATAAGAAGCCATTCCCAATTAATTAAACAAAATTATTTAATTAAATAAGAAGCCATTCCCAATTAATTAAATGAAGTTATTTAATTAAGTAAGAAAATTGTTTTTAATTAATTAAAAGATTATTTAATTAAATAGAAAAAGTAATTATGAGAGCATTTCTAATTTTATTAAATTAAATATCTCAACATAATCTCTCTTCAGTTCAAAAAGAGAAATTTTCAGTTCACTATTGATAAAAAAATGAGTTAAATCAGTTAACTCCTTTTTCTACTCAAATTAATTCAGTTAACTCCTTATTTTACTCAAATTAAATCTATTAACTCCCTTTAATCTAGGAATCTCTCTTTATGATTGAACTTCAACTTTAATCCTGACCGTTGATTGAATTTGTTCTCAACCGTTGATAGATTCCAGGAAAGTCTATTTAAAAAAATCTCATCTCTTCATTTTTGGACAGGGTGAATTTGGAGACTTTGCATCAAATCATAGCTAGAATTGACACTCACATTTGCAAATATTTTTACATACATTTAATAAATACGCCTCTCTTGATTAATTAAATGTAATTATTTAATTAAATGAGAAAGGTATTTCTATTTAATGAAACAAAATTATTTAATTAAATGGAGTACTTCTAATTAATTAAACAAAGTTATTTAATTAAATAGGAAGCCATTCCTGAATAATTAAATGAAATTATTTAATTAAATAAGAAAAGTGTCTCTAATTAATTAAAAGATTATTTAATTAAATAGAAAAAGTAATTATCAGAACATATCTCATTTTATTAAATTAAATATCTCAACAAAATCTCTCTTTAGTTCAAAAAGAGAAATATTCAGTTCACTATTGATAAAAAAGGAGTTAAATCAGTTAACTCCTTTTTCTACTCAAATTAAATCAGTTAACTTCTTATTTTACTCGAATTAAATCTGTTAACTCCTTTTAATTTGGGAATCTCCCTTTATGACTGAACTTCAACTTTAATCCTGACCGTTGATTGACTTTGATCTAAACCATTGATGGATTCCAGGAAAGTCTATTTAAGAGACCCTCATCTCTTCATTTTAAGAGAGGATGAATTTGGAGAATTTACATCAAATCACTGCTGGAATTCATACTCACATTTGCTCATATTTTTACATACATTTAATAAATACGCCTATCTTGATTAATTAAATGTAATTATTTAATTAAACGAAGTACTTACTAATAATTAATTAAACAAATTTATTTAATTAAATAGGAAGCCATTCGTAATTAATTAAATGTAGTTATTTAATTAAATAAAAAATTGTCACTAATTAATTAAAAAATTATTTAATTAAATAGAAAAAGTAATTATGAGAGCATATCTCATTTTATTAAATTAAATATCTCAATAAAATCTCTCTTCAGTTCGAAAAGGGAAATTTTCAATTCACTATTTATAAAAAATGAGTTAAATTAGTTAACACCTTTTTCTACTCGAATTAAGTCAGTTAACTCCTTATTTTACTCAAATTGAATCTATTAACTCCCTTTAATTTGGGAATCTCCCTTTATGACTGAACTTCAACTTTAATATTCACCGTTGATTGAATTTGATCTCAACTGTTGATGGATTCCAAGAAAGTCTATTTAAGAGACTCTCATCTCTTTATTTTAAGAGAGGATGAATTTGGAGAATTTGGATCGAGTCGCTACTAAAATTCGTACTCACATTTGCTCATATTTTTACATAAATTTAATAAATACACCTATCTTGAATAATTAAATGTAATTATTTCATTAAATGGGAAAGGTAATTCTAATGAATTAAAAGATTATTTGATTAAATAGAAAAATTAATTATGAGATCATATTTCACTTTATTAAATTAAATATCTTAACAAAATATCTCTTCAGTTCAAAAAGGAAAAATTTTAGTTCACTATTGATAAAAAATGAGTTAAATCAGTTAACTCCTTTTTCTACTCAAATTAAATCAGTTAAGTCCTTATTTTACTCAAATTAAATCTGTTAACTCCCTTTAATTTGGGAATCTCCCTTTGTGACTGAACTTAAACTTTAATCCTAACCGTTGATGGAATTTGATCTCAACTGTTGATGGATTCCAAGAAAGTCTGTTAAAGAGACCCTCATCTATTCATTTTAGGAGAGGATGAATTTAGAGAATTTGCATCGAATCGTTGTAGGAATTCACACTCACACTTGCTCATATTTTTACATACATTTAATAAATATGCCTATGTTGATTAATTAAATGTAATTATTTAATTAAATAGAAAATGTGTTACTAATTAATTAAACAAAATTATTTATTTAAATGGAGTACTTGATTATAATTAATTAAAAAAATTTATTTAATTAAATAGGAAGCCATTCCTAATTAATTAAATGAAGTTATTTATTTAAATATGAAAAGTGTTTCTAATTAATTAAAAGATTATTTAATTAAATAGAAAAAGTAATTATGAGAGCATATCTCATTTTATTTAATTAAATATCTAAACAAAATCTCTCTTCAGTTCAAAAAGAAAAATTTTCAGTTCACTATTGATAAAAAATGAGTTAAATCAGTTAACTCTTTTTTTTACTCAAATTAAATTAGTTAACTCTTTATTTTACTCAAATTAAATATGTTAATTCCCTTTAATTTGGGAATCTCCCTTTATGACTAAACTTCAACTTTAATCCTCACCGTTGATTGAATTTTATCTCAACCATTGATGGATTCTAGGAAAGTCTATTTAAGAGACCCTCATCTCTTCATTTTAAGAGAGGATGAATTTGGAGAATTTGCATCGAATCACTGCTGGAATTCATACTCACATTTGCTCATATTTTAACATACATTTAATAAATAAACCTATCTTGGTTAATTAAATGTAATTATTTATTTAAATGAAAAAAGGTATTTTTAATTAATTAAACAAAATTATTTAATTAAATGGAGTACTTACATATAATTATTTAACCAAAGTTATTTAATTAAATAGGAAGCCATTCATAATTAATTAAATGTAGTTATTAAATTAATTAAGAAAAGTGTCTCTAATTAATTAAAAGATTATTTATTTAAACAGAAAAAGTAATCATGAGAGCATATCTCATTTTATTAAATTAAATATCTCAACAAAATCTCTCTTTAGTTCAAAAATAGAAATTTTCAGTTCACTATTTATAAAAAATGAGAAAAATCAATTAACTCCTTTTTCTGCTCAAATTAAATCAGGTAACTACTTTTTTAACTCAAATTAAATCTATTAATTCCCTTTAATTTGGGAATCTCCTTTTATGAATGATCTTCAACTTTAATCGTGATCGTTGATTGAATTTGATCTCTACCGTTGATGGATTCCAGGAAAGTCTATTTAAGAGACCCTCATCTTTTAATTTTACGAGAGGATGAATTTGGAGAATTTGTATCGAATCGCTGCTGAAATTCATAGTCAGATTTGCTCATATTTTTACATACATTTAATAAATACGCCTATCCTAATTAATTAAATGTAACTATTTAATTAAATGAGAAAGTTATTTCTAATTAATTAAACAAAATTATTTAATTAAATAGAGTACCTACTTCTAATTAATTAAACAAAGTTATTTAATTAAATAGGAAGCCATTCCTAATTAATTAAATAAAGTTATTTAATTAAATAAAAAAGTGTCTCTAACTGATGAAAAGATTATTTAATTAAATAGAAAACGTAATTATGAGAGCATATCTCATTTTATTAAATTAAATATCTCAACAAAATCTCTCTCTAGTTTAGAAAGGGAAATTTTTAGTTCACTATTGATAAAAAACTATTTAAATCAGTTAACTCCTTTTTCTACTCAAATTAAATCAGTTAACTCCTTATTTTACTCAAATTAAATCTGTTAACTCTCTTTAATTTGGGAATCTCCCTTTATGACTAAACTTCAGCTTTAATCCTGACCGTTGATTGAATTTGATATCAACGGTTGATGGATTTCAAAAAAGTATATTTGAGAGACCCTCATCTCTTCATTTTAGGAGAGGATGAATTTGGAGAATTTGCATCGAATCGCTGCAGGATTTCCCACTCACATTTGCTCATATTTTTACATACATTTAATAAATACGCCTATCTTGATTAAATAAATTTAATTATTTAATTAAATGGAGTACTTACTTCTAATTAATTAAACAAAGTTATTTAATTAAATAGGAATTCATTCCTAATTAATTAAAAGAAGTTATTTAATTAAATAAAAAAAGTGTCTTTAATTAATTAAAAGATTATTTAATTAAATAGAAAAAGTAATTATGAGAGCATATCTCATTTTTTTAAATTAAATATCTCAACAAAATCTCTCTCCAGTTTAAAAAAGGAAATTTTCAGTTCACTATTCATAAAAAATGAGTTAAATCAGTTAACTCCTTTTTCTACTCAAATTAAATCAGTTAACTCCTTATTTTACTCAAATTAAATATGTTAACTCCCTTTAATTTGGGAATCTCCCTTTATGACTGAACTTCAACTTTAATCCTAACCGTGGATTGAATTTGATATCAACCATTGATGGATTTCAGGTAAGTCTATTTAACAAACCCTCATCTCTTCATTTTAGGAGAATATGAATCTGGAGAATTTGCATCAAATTGCTGCCGGAATTCATACTCACATTTGCTCATATTTTTAGATATATTTAATAAATATGCCTATCCTAATTAATTAAATGTAATTATTTAATTAAATGGGAAATGTATTTCTAATTAATTAAACAAAATTATTTAATTAAATGGAGTACTTACTTCTAATTAATTAAACAAAGTTATTTAATTAAATAGGAAGACATTCCTAATTAATTAAATGAAGTTATTTAATTAAATAAGAAAAGTGTCTCTAATTAATTAAAAGATTATTTAATAAAATAGAAAAAGTAATTATGAGAGCATATCCCATTTTATTAAATTAAATATCTCAACAAAATCTCTCTTCAGTTCAAAAAGAAAAATTTTCAGTTCACTATTGATAAAAAATGAGTTAAATCAGTTAACTCCTTCTACTCAAATTAAATCAGTTAACTCCTTATTTTACTCAAATTAAATCTGTTAACTCCCTTTAATTTGGGAATCTCCTTTTATGACTGAACTTCAACTTTAATCCCTATCGTTGATTGAATTTGATCTCAACCGTTGATGAATTTTAAGAAATTCTATTTAAGAGACCCTCATCTCTTCATTTTAGTAAAGGATGAATTTGGAGAATTTGCATTGAATTGTTTCTGGAATTCATACTCACATTTGCTCATATTTTTACATACATTTAATAAATACGCCTATTTTGGTTAATTAAATGTAATTATTTCATTAAATGGAAAAGGTATTTCTAATTAATTAAACAAAATTATTTAATTAAATGGAATACTTACTTTTAATTAATTAAATAAAGTTATTTAATTAAATAGGAAGCTGTTCTTAATTAATTAAATGAAGTTATTTAATTAAATAAGAAAAGTGTCTCTATTTAATTAAAAGATTATTTAATTAAATAGAAAAAATAATTATTAGAGCATATCCCATTTTATTAAATTAAATATCTCAACAAAATCTCTCTTCAATTCAAAAAGGGAAATTTTTAGTTCAATATTGATAAAAAATGAGTTAAATCAGTTAACTCTTTTTTCTACTCAAATTAAATCAGTTAACTCGTTATTTTACTCAAATTAAATCTGTTAACTCCCTTTAATTTGGAAATCTTCCTTTATGACTAAATTTCAACATTAATCCTGACCCTTGATTGAATTTGATCTCAATCGTTCATGGATTTGAAGAAAGTCTATTTAAGTGACCCTCATCTGTTCATTTTAGTAGAGGATGAATTTGGAGAATTTGAATCAAATTCCTACTACAGTTCATACTCACATTTGCTCATTTTTTACATACATTTAATAAATATGCCTATTTTGATTAATTAAATATAATTATTTAATTAAATATGAAAGGTATTTCTAATTAATTAAACAAAATTATTTAATTAAATGAAATACTTACTTTTAATTAATTAAATAAATAAGAAGCCATTTGTAATTAATTAAATGAAGTTATTTAATTAAATAAGAAAAGTGTCTCTAATTAATTAAAAGATTATTTAATTAAATAGAAAAAGTAATTATGAGAGCATATCTCATTTTATTAAACTAAATATCTCAACAAAATCTCTCTTCTGTTAAAAAAAGGAGATTTTCAATTCACTATTGATAGAAAATGAGTTAAATTAGTTAACTCCTTTTTTTACTGAAATTAAATCAGTTAACTCTTTATTTTACTCAAATTAAGTCTGTTAACTCTCTTTAATTTGAGAATCTCCCTTTATGACTGAACTTCAACTTTAATCCTGACCGTTGATTGAATTTGATCTCAACCATTGATGGATTTCAAGAAATTCTATTTAAGAGACCCTCATCTCTTCATTTTAGGAGAGGATGAATTTGGAGAATTTGCTTCGAATTGCTGCTGAAATTTATACTCACATTTGCTAATATTTTTACATACATTTAATAAATATGCCTATCTTGATTAATTAAATGGAATTATTTAATTAAATGGGAAAGGTATTTCTAATTAATTAAACAAAATTAGTTAATTAAATGGAGTACTTACTTCTAATTAATTAAAAAAAGTTATTTAATTAAATAGGAAGCCATTCCTAAGTAATTAAATGAAATTATTTAATTAAATAAGAAAAGTGTTTCTAATTAATTAAAAGATTATTTAATTAAATAGAAAAAGTAATTATGAGAGCATATCTCATTTTATTAAATTAAATATCTCAACAAAATCTCTCTTCAGTTCAAAAAATGAAATTTTCAGTTCACTATTCATAAAAAAATCAGTTAAATTAGTTAACTCCTTTTTCTACTCAAATTAAA
Source organism: Cupressus sempervirens (assembly GCA_028749045.1). Taxonomy (NCBI): domain Eukaryota; kingdom Viridiplantae; phylum Streptophyta; class Pinopsida; order Cupressales; family Cupressaceae; genus Cupressus; species Cupressus sempervirens. The sequence continues at coordinate 117,907,004 of CM053783.1, forward strand.
TCAGTTAACTCTTTATTTTACTCAAATTAAATCTGTTAACTCTCTTTAATTTGGGAATCTTCCTTTATTACTAAACTTCAACTTTATGTGAGGCCTCACCCTGAGCTTTCGTAGCCTTAGTTATTACTTTATCTTTTTGTTACTCACGACTCGAGATGTCGAGACATTATCTGGTGCTTAGAACATATTATATTATTACATATGGTGTGATTTCACTTTTAGATTTTGATGTTTGTCATTTAATGTTTTATGTATATGTATGTCGATGAATTATGTAAGAGGTAGGATTAACATTTTGGTTTAAGATTTTTTAAATGGTTAAGAACTAAGTAGGATGAAGAAACCCTTATTGATGTATGTTTCAATTTATGTGAATTTTTGATACGTGTATACATATGTACATGTGATTTTACGGGACTACTGATGTATGCAATGAGTGTGCAAATACTTAGTCAAGAAACCCTACAAAAGAACAAAATTGACCTCTATGTGCTAATTTTGAAAACCTTGTTGTTTGTAATTCATGTATTGTATTGTGAGATTTATGTATGTATCTTTCTATGTTCAGTAAATGTTAGTGTTCATAATTATGTTCTATTTGTGTCACTTGACACTCGTAAATTGGTTATGTTCTTCAGTATGCTGATTAGGTTAGTTGTGTAACCTTTGGACCCAAGTTGGTTTAAGTTAGTGTCAGTTTGCTAATTGGGTTCTTTGTAATGCCCTGCCAAGGGATCCAAAGAATTAACCTAGAATTTCAATAACAATTTTTTTTTTATGATAGTAAATACCACATATAACTTATACATCATAACAAAAGCAATAGCATTGTCCATCTAAAAGTAAACATAACATAAATAATAGATTACATTCTTTAAGATCCCTTAACGTTGAATTACATACATGAATCCATCTAGTACAACATCCTCATGAAATAATAATGATAAGTCCAATGATTACACATTACATTTCAAATGCTCATACATCCACTGTACATGTCACAAGGTATGACAAGCTCAAAGAATATACATACATAGAATAAGGTACATCATCCTATTCTAATCCATGATACATCAAAGTACAGATAATCACATGATACAACATCATAGAGAACATATACATCCATCATAAAGATCAAACATAATAAACTAAGTGCACGGTTCCTCCCAACCATCAATAACATCATTAGACCATCATGGATCCTAGCCATCCCTCCGTGCGTAACATCCCAAATCATCGAAGAGATCATCGGTATTACATAGTAAGAATGTCACTCCTAACATATACAACATCATATGTAGAAGGTAATCTAACGTGCAAATATAAGCATAAGATAACATCATCTAACATATGCTAATCATCAATGAAAAAGGATACATATCCACCATCATGAAGGACGCATCAGCCACGATGTCTCAATGAATCTCAAATGATAAGAGTGAAAAATACACTACCGCCCGACCGCATGGTACCTAAGGGGTCCACTCCCACTGTGCTGAGGAGATAATCTCAAGTCCCAAACAAACTATCAAAATCACATAGCACATATCTCTACAAGTCCAAGAATTCTAAAAGTATACTAACTCAAAGGTTCCAAACACAAAATTTGACATCTAATCTCAGAGGCACACAATGACATGTAGGAACCTACTATGTAAGTGGGAAAGTGTCATCGCAATTATCACGTACAAGTTACCCTGGTAGTCAGCTAAACTCCTCAGGTCCATACTAATTTCATACGGCCACTAGTATCCTCTCATACTGACGAGGCATACTACAGAATGCAAGGTTGCAACCATGCGTCTCACTACTCCCATCCTAGCCTGTACAAGCACTCAAGGCATGGGCGAGAACAAAACACTTATCTTTTTAGATTCATTCAGTTAGTATTAGGTGTGAATGTTATCACTTATTAATCCAACTTACAATGAGTTACCCTGGCAGCCTCTTAGGGCCTCGACCCCCATTGTAAGCCACTTCCCCTCACTACATGCAGATATCCTACCCTAATTCTCATGGACTCATAAATCTCAAAATTATAAAAGATAATCCATAAAATCATCAAATATGCATAAAAGCATCAAATCTCCATGAGCTAACATCCATAAAAAATTATGAACACAACAACTATCTATTGGCAACTGAAGTATCATTGATAATCAAAGTATCCAATGGTTCTCAATAACCAAAATATGTATCTCAATCATACTGATCGAAGACTCCAAAAATGGTTGATTCAAATATGTCACATCATGACATCATCAAAAATAAATCCACATTACAGTCCCATCATGGCGACTAGAAAAATAACCAAGGATAACTGATCGATGACCAAAAATAATGGTTAAGTAAAGTGTCTCATACATAAGAATCTCAACTATAACAATCAATAATCACATCCAATACATAGAGCATTCCATCACATAACCATGGTTGGGTTTATAAAGATCAAGATTAAAACATCATCATGTCACCACAATCACATAACCCCCAAGCCTCTGGTAGACATCCTATACTAGTCAATACTAGTCAACCCAAAACCCAAAACAATAGCATAACGAATACATAATGTAAACACATGTTTTGGTTTTACAACTTGAATTTAAATGTAGAGATCTTAGTTTAAGTTTCCAAATTTGAAGAATGAATGGAGGAACACACATATTGTTTTTGGATAAATAAAAGTTTTCCTTATTAGAACTAAAAATCCATTTTCCAAATTATAACATTTGTTTGATACATCCCCCACTCAACTATCAATTCCTTATTTAATAATTTAAAACAATTAAATTATTAAATAGTTGAAAATTATTAAAGAGTCACTTTTATGAAAATAACCTTCAATATAAGTCATTATCAAATAATAACTTAAATAACATATATATATATATATATATACATACATACATATGTAAATACGTTTTCATAAAATTGAATTAACAATTTTCAATTGACTTCCTATTACATAGTAATGAGAAATCGACTGTATATAAAAGTTTCTAACATAAACGTTACTTTTTTTTTTTGCATAACATAAACATCAATTAAACCCCCCCCCAACTCATGCTATAGTACGTAGTACCTGCGGTCGTAGACACATGCACCGACAGCGGGTACGTAGTACCCCTATCGCCACAAACCTGCGATGGTAGATCTCTGCCATCTGCCAGTGCAGAGAACGAAACATGCCCACGGCATATGATATATACTATACTTTGTTTCATATGATATAAATTGCGATGCAAATTAATAAATTGTCCCATTGCGATTTTATTAATCGCTCAATTCGGTGCAATATATATAAATATACATAGGTATATATATATATATATATATATATATATATATATATATATATATATATATATATATATATATATCTATATATATATATATGTATGTATTTATGTATGTATATATATATTCAGATTTTATAATAGATCCATAATAAATGTATACATATGCATATATATAAATATATATTAATATATATATGTATATGGATGCATATCTAAACATATAACCATGTATATTTTTTTTCTGTTTTTCCACAAAGATTATATCTACAATTAAGAGTAAGATATTTGCATTATAGAATGCATATAAATATGAAACTTCTCAGAAGACATATGGAAGACACGAAGAAGACAGGGAATGCGTGATGCAAAAATAGCATAAAAAAAATCACAAGAATCTACCTGAATTCTGATGCTAAATTGCTCTTCCTTAGAAAATCCGTAGAGCAAGCTCCTCCCTTCTTCAGAATTCTTGAGTCCTCCAATGCCCAATTGCTCTCCCAATGCTATGTCTAAGCTTCTATGAATGCCTCAATATAAAGAGCTTTCAGGAAACATCTAGAATGCTTCTAGAAACAACTAGAAGGTGTCACCAACTAAGCATGGGTCTTTTCCAACCTTCAAGATGAGCCTTAGGGTTGTAGACACCATGTGCTTAATTGATGCACAAACCCCCATGTTGTTGACACATGAGAAATAGAGAAGTGCGTTAACTCCCATGCAAGCTTATAACTCCAATCCACTTTTTATATAATTTCTATCTTAATATTTATAACTTTCATTTTAATTTTTATAACTTTTATTATTATTATTAATTTTAATTTCTAATTTTCTTTTATTTAATTCATTTTCCTCAATAATTCACATTTAATTAATTACAATCAAAATATCAAATAACATGATATTTTATACTAATTTTCTCAAATAATTAATTTATTAATTAAATCCATTTATTAAGACTTAATTAATAAACAATTCACCATAGACCTCCAAGATAAAATATAAAAATCCATCATAGAGCAAATCACTCAAAATCAGTTTAAAGGGTTAAAAATCATGAATCATGTCATCCGACACATTCAGTGGGTAAAATATCTAGATACTAGTCCTACCTCACTAGGACAATTGGTTTAAAGGTTTGGGATTTGGATTTGACAATTTATCTCCCTTCTCTTATCATTGAGATAGTATAATAGGGTACACTCATCCTGGCAATTTAGGGAAGTTGATATCTGGTACTTGCAACTTGCAAAAAAACTATGCATGTACATACAATATATATATAATGCTAAGCTAAACAGACAATGGCAGGAAGTGGTGCATCATGTAGATCCTGACTAAGCAGGTGACTATGACTCCCTTCCTTAACCACATCAGAAATGTTGTATAATAAGAAAACACACACACCATACACATGCAAGTATGGGGTAAGTATCCATAATAAAACACATAAGATAATAAACCATCCATCTAATCATCAATAATAATTGAAAATAGTATAATGATCATCATGTATGCATGAAATGTAAAATCTAAATGATCTCATCATATAACCACTGAATCCATAACATAATGTCTGATAGTGTCAAAACAATACCACTAATCCATTAACATAAAACTAGTCTATCATAGTATGAAGATAATAACAATAGTAAGTCTAGAAAAGATGTGAACAAGGGTAGGCACTACATTCTTAATCGAGCTTAGTCATCCTTAATCCGAAATAGTGCTTAATCTATATTGTTAGAGTTGTTAGATGGTCCTATTTTATTCTTAAATTTTTTTTGGCTCTAAAACTTTTTCCTAAAGCTTAAAACATAAAATTATTATACCCAAAGAGTATGGGTATGGGTTAGGGGTCTTTTCCAACCCCTAAGCCCCTTTTATTGACTTTTGAGGCCACTCAAAAAGTCTCTTTTTGCCTTTGTGCAAAAATTGACCATGGTTATCTTGAGTTGCCTCACCCCACCTCCTTTTAGTGTTTAACCATAGTGAGGATAGAGTTAGGAGTTTCTAGAATTGCAAGTGGGTGGGAGAAGTTATTGATCCCTTTGGTGGTTGAGTTTGAGGCTTATTTAGAGGCCCTTCTTGGTCTTATGGAGGTTGTTACCTAATCTCTACATTTAGAGAGGAGTTCTTGAAGATTGAAGGAAGGAAAGGGAAGCTCTACTCAAACTTGTTCATTGCCATTACCTCTTGTGAAGGTTGGAATTCTCATCTCCCTTGTTCAGATTTCATTCTTGGTTCATGCTTATGCTACCTTGTCGCTGTTTGAATTTTTGTATGTTTGTGGGTATGTTGGGAAGCTTGAAAACCATGTTATTTTGGATGATTTCTTTCATGTTTATGTTTGCAATTTTGAGGTTTTTCTTACATGGGTGTTTTGGTGTTACTCACCTTTGGAGAGGGCAGAAGTGACCAATTTTGGAAAAGGTCTGTTTAGTCAGACTCCAACTAGTGTAGAGTCTCTTCTCAGGATGAGAAGAGGGAGAAAGGGTAGGGTGTTATGGGCCCCTACCTGTGAGCACAAATCTTGTATGATTATAGTATGTTGAAATGGAAGAATGGAAGTTCTTGGTTTATAGCCCCGATTGGGCATCTGTTTAGGTTGTGCTTCACTTCTCCTGGTTGGAAGAATCCACCTTTCCCTAGTGTTGATTCATTGTGAATCTTATAGTGAAAACCTTGTGTGAATATGCATGGTTGAATTGTTCTTGGTCTTGCTTGTTATCACCCGATCAGATTTTGTTTTCTCCACGGTTCGTAGAAATGTGTTGCAAAATTGGATATGGAACCCTTGTTGAGGGTCATGAAAGGAAAAATTTAATCCCCTCTTGGTAATATATCACTTTAAAATTTTATACTTAGAAAATTATTCACCTTAAAATATATATATATATATATATATATATATATATATATATATATATATATATGCATTGCTTGTAATTTTATACTTCGATAAATTTTCAAAAAAATTTGTGTGTGTTTTTGCCCTCGTAGTTTGGGCATGACACTTTAATCCTGACTGTTTATTGAATTTGATCTCAACCGTTGATGGATTCTAGGAAAGTCTATTTAAGAGACTCTCATCTCTTCATTTTAGGAGAGGATGAATTTGGAGAATTTCCATCGAATCGCTGCTAGAATTCATACTCACATTTGCTTATATTTTTACATACATTTAATAAATATGCATATCCTGATTAATTAAATGTAATTATTTAATTAAATGGGAAAGGTATTTCTATTTAATTAAATACAATTATTTAATTAAATGGAGTACTTACTTCTAATTAATTAAACAAATTTATTTAATTAAATAGGAAACCATTCCTAATTAATTAAATGAAGTTATTTAATTAAATAAGAAAAGTGTCTCTAATTAATTAAAAGATTATTTAATTAAATAAAAAAAGTAATTATGAGAGCATATCTCATTTTATTAAATTAAATATCTCAACAAAATCTCTCTTCAGTTCAAAAAGGGAAATTTTCAGTTCACTATTGATAAAAAATGAGTTAAATCAGTTAACTACTTTTTCTACTCAAATTAAAACAGTTAACTCATTATTTTACTAAAATTAAATCTATTAACTCCCTTTAATTTGGAAATCTCCCTTTATGACTGAACTTCAACTTTAATCCTGACTGTTGATTGAATTTGATCTCAACCGTTGATGGATTCCAGGAAAGTCTATTTAAGAGACCCTCATCTCTTCATTTTAGTAGAGGATGAATTTGGAGAATTTGCATCGAATCACTGCTGGAATTCATACTCACATTTGCTCATATTTTTACATACATTTAATAAATACGCCTATCTTGATTAATTAAATGTAATTATTTAATTAAATGGAAAAGGTATTTCTAATTAATTAAATGAAATTATTTAATAAAATGGAGTACTTGCTTCTAATTAATTAAACAAAGTTATTTAATTAAATAGGAAGCCATTCCTAATTAATTAAATGAAGTTATTTAATTAAATAAGAAAAGTGTCTCTAATTAATTAAAAGATTATTTAATTAAATAGAAAAAGTAATTATGAGAGCATATCTCATTTTATTAAATTAAATATCTCAACAAAATCTCTCTTCAGGTCAAAAAGGGAAATTTTCAGTTCACTATTGATAAAAAATGAGTTAAATCAGTTAACTCCTTTTTCTACTCAAATTAAATCAGTTAACTCCTTATTTCACTCAAATTAAATCTATTAACTCCCTTTAATTTGGAAATCTCCCTTTATGACTGAATTTTAAATTTAATCCTGACCGTTGATTTAATTTGATCTCAACCGTTGATATCAGAGCCCATGTTTCAATAGTAGGAACCTTAAACCATTGTGCTTCCTAAACTTAACTCAAACTTTTAATTTTGTAAATGTCGCCTGTCACTTTTAGCCAGTGAGGCAGAGGTCGTAGGACTAGGGGTGATAGAGAAGGACAAGAGGATGGACCACCTCTACCTCCACCACCACCGAACCCAAACTAGGACATTATAGATGCACTTCAGACTTTGATCGATGTAGTTCAGCAGAGAGTAGTACCTTTAGTTTAGCCAGTTCAGCAGATTCTCATAGTGGAAGCAGAGGGACCTAGAGGAGGCAAGCCCAGAGTCAGAGAGAGGACTATGTTGTAATAGGCTCGCTGATTGCTTAACGTGAGGATATCCATTTAACAGAGTGGCCATGCAATATGCAGGCCACCACCTTTCCATTGTCACTGAGCCCTTCCAAAATGGACAACTCTATGTTCTTCTTCACGCATGCTAGTTTCCACATGGTATCAACTAAAGACTTAAACACGCTCTACAATATCCACATTCTTGTTATCTAGTTTTGGGTGAGAAATTTCCACCCTCTCTGTTTCAATCACATGATCTTCTTGTCGACTTGATCTTCTATGTTGGACTTTGATAGGCTGAGACATAAACTATACCATCATATGTTGGTAATGGTTCTTGACAAACCGTTAAGCATTCAAATATGACTATCGGACTTTGGAACTGGTTCAATGTTAAGACAATTTATTCACCTTCACAAGCGAGATGATCCGAATGATGTCTAATATCACAGAAAATATAATGGACTTCATTGTCCCAGATCGGTACCATCCTGCAACCTTATTCACAAATGATACAGATGCCTTAATCCATTGCATTCAGAACCAGAAACAAAAGATTCACATGGAGAGAGGGTAATTACGAAAGAACCAATTCTTGGTGTGCAAGTAAGACTAAAAAGGGAGGGAAAGACAAACACGAAGCTGCCAACAAAAGAAAAACTAGAATATATAATTAAAGTGCTAATTATTGTCTACATATGTGGTTCTCTGGCTAAAGGCCAGAGAGCCAAGTCTTCTCAAATCTTTCTCGTCTCTCACTCTCTTAATTCCAACTATTCCCTCAATCCCTTATCGATCCTCTCTGCCTCTAATGTGATCTCTTTAAAAGAGATTGTAGGTAGTTATTTTAACTACCCATCTATCCAATATTCAATGCCCCTTTAAGCATTACAATGCAAATCTACATTTCTTGTTTATTATGCCAATTGTAAGCACTTGTAACCATTTCGTTACATGGACCCATTTTAATACAATGATCATACCAAATCTTAACGACTTAGCTATTACAATATTATTCATCTTGTCATAAATTTGAAGAGACGAGGTGCTCCCGCACCATACTACCGGAGTTGAAAGATTTCGATGGCCCTATGGAAATGTCAAGATCATACTGGAATGAAGCTTGTGCAGATGCTTCCACTACATACTCTGATGCTGGACTAACTCCAATTAGATGGAGTGTTGACGGGTTGCTTTCCATGGTGTTTCTTCTTGTCCACCTCACAACACTGCCTTTGGACCTCTCGCGTAGGCCCACGAACCAACATCCATGGTCCCATTGACAGATCACCTGTCTGCCTTGCTTGCTGCAGCGGGTGGACTTCCACCATGTAACTACAACCCCATTAATATTAACGAATACCAAACTCTGCCCAGACCATTCGCTGGCTCTGATACCACTCTGTTGTAATAGGCTCGCTGATTGCTTAACGTGAGGATATCCATTTAACAGAGTGGCCATGCAATATGCAAGCCACCACCTTTCCATTGTCACTGAGCCCTTCCAAAATGGACAACTCTATGTTCTTCTTCACGCATGCTAGTTTCCACATGGTATCGACTGAAGACTTAAACACGCTCTACAATATCCACATTCTTGTTATCTGGTTTTGGGTGAGAAATTTCCACCCTCTCTGTTTCAATCGCATGATCTTCTTGTCGACTTGATCTTCTATGTTGGACTTTGACAGGCCGAGACATAAACTGTACCATCATATGTTGGTAATGGTTCTTGACAAACCGTTAAGCATTCAAATATGACTATCGGACTTTGGAACTAGTCCAATGTTAAGACAATTTATTCACCTTCACAACCGAGATGATCCGAATGATGTCTAATATCACAGAAAATATAATGGACTTCATTGTCCCAGATCGGTACCATCCTGCAACCTTATTCACAAATGATACAGATGCCTTAATCCATTGCATTCAGAACCAGAAACAAAAGATTCACATGGAGAGAGGGTAATTACGAAAGAACCAATTCTTGGTGTGCAAGTAAGACTAAAAAGGGAGGGAAAGACAAACACGAAGCTGCCAACAAAAGAAAAACTAGAATATATAATTAAAGTGCTAATTATTGTCTACATATGTGGCTCTCTGGCTAAAGGCCAGAGAGCCAAGTCTTCTCAAATCTTTCTCGTCTCTCACTCTCTTAATTCCAACTATTCCCTCAATCCCTTATCGATCCTCTCTGCCTCTAATGTGATCTCTTTAAAAGAGATTGTAGGTAGTTATTTTAACTACCCATCTATCCAATATTCAATGCCCCTTTAAGCATTACAATGCAAATCTACATTTCTTGTTTATTATGCCAATTGTAAGCACTTGTAACCATTTCGTTACATGGACCCATTTTAATACAATGATCATACCAAATCTTAACGACTTAGCTATTACAATATTATTCATCTTGTCATAAATTTGAAGAGACGAGGTGCTCCCGCACCAGACTAGGAGTCCCCCACTGAGGTAGTTAGAGGGTCAGGATGAACACGAGGAAGAGTCCATACACTAGAGAGGACCCCCATTTGACAGACCTCCTAGACATGTAGGAGATGATATCAGGGAATTGATTTGACTTGGGCCACCACTATTTATAGGTTCCACTGAGGGAACAGTAGCAGAGGCATGGTTATAGAGCCTACAATAGTGCTTTGGGTTATGCCCTTATGGGAGTAATCTAACAGCATGCCTAGTTGTTCATCAGTTGAGAGGGGATGCCTCCAACTGGTGGCATCAGGAGGAGATCATAGGTGGAGTGAGGATGGACATGCTCACATTGGAATCTTTCCTAGAAAGGTTTTGAGAGAGGTACTTGTCAGAGTATTTTTGGCAGAAATAGATAGAGGAGTTCCATTCTCTTTATCAAAGAGGTCTTACAGTGGCTTAGTATGAGAGCAGGTTTCTTGAGCTCCTTCCTTATGTGGAATACATGAAGAATGAGAAACTACAGGTGCATCGCTTTATCATGGGTCTGAATTTCTCATTTCAGGGCCCAGTTAGGATGGCCTTCCCTACCACCTTTAGATAGGTAGTGGAGATAGCACTAGTTCCTGAGGATACTCGAGGTAGGCAAGAGTCACGGGATCGGTCTTAGAACCAAAACTCTTCCTAGCAGAAACCCCCTTGGAAAGGGAATCAAAACTATACAGCAAGGTCCTCTAAGGGCCATCAGTCTCAGTAGCCAAAACCATAGTAGTAGCAGCAGCAAAAAACTTCTTAGGGATATCAGAGCTCCAAGCCCAAGCAATGGCAGTCGTAGGGTCCTAGGCAGGATCAAAAAGTATAGGCCCCATAGTCACAATCAGTGAAGACTCAGTAGTCTTCTAGGGGTTGATACAACAGATCTAGTAGGTCAAGAGGCCCACAGCAATCTAGGTCATAGGGTGCATGATCTTATACTCATGAACCATGCTACACTTGTGGTGGCATGGGTCATATAGCTAGGGAGTGTCCACAGGGACAGGCATCCAGTGGTCAGAGTAGGGCTTTTTTAGAGCTGATAGTTGGTGACATGGGTAGATCCCATAGAGTTTTTGAGTAGTTGACAACCACCAGGCTGAGCATTAGGCTACAGGTATTATACAGGGTCATAAGGTTGTAATTTTATTTGATTCTGAGGCTATTGAATCTTTTATATCTCCATTTGTGATGGAGCGTTGCGGCCTAGTGGGAATTAGACAGGATGTTAGTTGGGAAGTAGAGTTAGCCTTAGGAGCCAAAGTGTCAGTTAGTTCCATGGTGCGGAGTTGTCAAATTCAGATTGCAGACATGTCCACTAGGAATGATCTACACATTATCCCTCTAGGTTCTTATGATGTTGTTCTTGGCATATATTGGATTTATGCCCATAGCACCAAAATGGATTGTTGACAGAAGAGGGTGGAATGTGAGGATGGTGATGGTATCTCTAGGGAGATCTTCGGAGTGAAGAGGCTGGTGTCCCTTCGTATGATTTTTGCTATGCAGCTTAGATGGTGCATGCGAAAGGGTTGTCAGTTGTTTGCTATCACTATTAGTGAAAAAGAGGAAGATTTAGAGAGGGAGCCATCCCTTAATGATTTTACAATCCTTTAAGAGTTTGCTGATGTGTTTCCTTTAGAGCTTCTTGGTGTGCCTCCACCTCGAGCAGTGGATTTTCACATAGACCTTGTGCTAGGAGCCGAGCCAATTTTGAGAGCACCATACAGGATGACTACTCATGAGCTTAGTGAGCTAAAAGCTTAGTTGGAGGAACTCTTAGAGAAGGGGCAAATTTGACCTAGTGTGTCACCTTGGGGTGCACCGGTGATCTTCATCAAGAAGAAGGATGGATCACTTAGGTTGTGTATTGATTATCGACAATTGAATAAGGTGACCATCAAGAACCGATATCCTCTTCCTAGAATCGATGATCTCTTTGATCAGTTGCAGGGTGCCCGAGTATTTTCAAAGATTGATTTGAAGTCAAGTTACCATCAGTTGAGGATTGTGGATAGTGATATCCCCAAGAGCTTTTCATAATAGGTATGGTCACTATGAGTTCACCATGGTACCATTTGGTCTCACAAATGCTCCAGCTGTATTCATGAGCCTCATGAATGGAGTATTCCATACCTTTTTGGATAATTTTGTGCTTGTCTTTCTTGATGAAATTCTAATTTATTCTCATGATGAGAGAGAACATGAAGAACACCTGAGACAGGTATTGCAGAAGTTGAGAGAGAATCAGTTGTTTGGCAGCTTGTTGAAGTGTGCATTCTTTAGAACTGAGATACATTATTTGGGTCATGTTATATCAGGTGATGGAGTCTCAATAGACCCATCAAAGATTAAGGCCATCATGGATTGGCCAGCACCCACCAGTGTTACTGAAGTGAGGAGCTTTATGGGTCTAGTAGGATATTATCGATGCTTCATTTTAGGATTCTCTAGATTGGCACACCCCATCACATATCTTCAAAAAAAGGGGAAGAAGTACGAGTGGACAGAAAAGTATGATAGAGGTTTTCAAGAGCTCAAGAGAGCCCTCATGAGTGCACCGATTCTTGTAGTACTAGATCCTGTTGCAGATTTTGTGGTGTGCATCGATGCATCTTTAGATGGATTAGGGGCAGTCCTTATGCAGGAAGGACAACCTATTTCCTTTGAGTCTAGGAAGTTGAAGACTCATGAACTCAATTATCCTACTCATGACCTAGAACTAGCGGCAATGGTTCATGCTTTGGTGAGATGGCGACATTTCCTTCTGGGTCATAGATTCGAGCTTCATTCCGATGACTAGAGCTTGCAGTACATATTTTCTCAGCCAAACCTTAATGCTAGGAAAAGAAGGTGGATGGAGTTTCTGTGTGAGTATGATTTTGATGTACATTACATCAAGGGAAAAGAGAATGTGGTTGCAGATGCCTTAAGCAAAAGGCGCCATGAGCTTTCATCTATGACTACTTGCACTGAATTGAGAGAGTAGATCTTACAACACTTACCAACTGATGAGCTTTATAAAAAAGTTAGTTAGTTAGTACTTTCTCAGAGACCCTTGGAAGGGAAGTTTGCAGAGTATTCCTTGGAGTCTGATGGACTTTTGCATCATAGGGGACGTATGTATGTACCTTCCATTGGGGGTTTGCGCAATCTCATTGTACTGGAGGCTCATAGAGCACCTTATGTAGCGCACCCCGGTGTTAAGAAGTTACATGCAGATTTGAGGCAGTTGTATCATTGGCCAGGCATGAGAGTGCAGATTGCTAGCATAGTTCTGAGATGCCTTGAGTGCCAGAGGGTGAAGGCGGAGCATCGTCACCCTGGTGGGCTTCTCCAGCCGCATGAGATTGCAGTTTGGAAATGGGACACTATATCTATGGATTTTATTGTTGGTCTTCCTATGTCATCTCTTTGCCATGATGCCATTTTGGTGATAGTTGACACATTGACCAAGGTTTCCCATTTCTCACCCATGCATACTACATTCATAGCATGAGACATAGCTTAGGTGTTCTTGCAAGACATTGTTAGACTTCATGGTGTTCCTCGTAAGATCATCTCCGATAGAGACTCATTGTTTACTTCTTTATTTTGGAGAGAGTTGCAATCAGCTTTGGGCACTAGGCTCAATTTTAGTACAACATACCATCCTTAGACCGATGGCCAGACTGAGCGAGTAAATCAGATTTTGGAGGATATGCTACGTATGTACGTGATGGACCATCAGGTCAAATGGGAGGAATACCTACATCTTGTCGAGTTTGCCTATAATAATGGACACCATTCTTCCATAGGTATGCAACATTATGAGGCTTTGTTTGAGAGACTGTGCAGGACACCCTTGAGTTGGGATAGGATCGAGGATCGAGTATCTATTGGTCCCCTATTAGTAAAGGAGATGGAGCAGCAGGTGACCCTGATCAGAAAGCGCCTGAGAGAGGCACAGGATAGGTAGAAGAAGTGTACTGATGCGAAGAGGATAGATCGAGAGTATCAGGTTGGTGATAGAGTGTTCTTGAGGGTGTGACCACACAAGAGTCTGATTTGATTTGAAAAGGGCTCTAAGTTGGCACCCCATTTTTTTGGGCTGTTTGAGATCCTAGAAAGGATAGGACCTGTTGCATATCGTTTAGCTTTGCCACCTAGCATGTCACACATCCATAATGTATTTCATATTTTTGTACTTAGAGGATACATTTATGATGAGTCTCATATTATAGATTGGGATGCTTTATAGGTGGAGTGAGACAGACAGCTAGTACTGGAGCCTATCCACATTATTGCCCGATGGACCCTAGCACTTCGAGGCTGAGAGCTAGATTAGGTTAGGGTCTAGTGGGATTGTTATGATGAGGTCACAGCTTCATGGGAGGATACAACGCAGATGCGATCTCAATACTCGTACCTTTTTGATGAAATCCAGGAGGAAGTTCATGCCTAGTGGGGGAGGATGTGAGGCCTCACCCCAACTCATCGTAACATAGTGATACATTCCAATTATTTTGATATTCATGACTCAAGATGTCGAGACATTATCTGATGCTTAGAACATACTTTATTATTTCATGTTGTGTGATGTTACTTTCAGATATATTTGATGATTGTCATTTAATGTTTCATTTATATGTATGTTGATGAAATCAGTAAATGTAGGATGGAGACATTGATTTAAGAGATTTTAAATGGTTAAGAATTAAGCAGGATGAAGAAACCCTTCTTGATGTATGTTTCAATTTATGTGAATTTCATATATATATACATATATGTACATGTGATTTTTGTGGGACTACTGATGTGTGCAATGAGTGTGTAGATATTTTAGCCAAGAAACCCTACGGAGGAACATAACTGATCTCTATGTGCTAATTTTGGAAATCTTGTTGTTCGTAATTCACGTATCATATTGTGAGATGTATGTATGTATCTTTTTGTGTTCAGTGAATGTTAGTGTTCGTAACTATGTTCTTTTAGTGTTGTTTGACACTCATAAATTGTTTATGTGCTTCAGTGTATTGTTTAAGGTTAGTTGTTTAACCTTTGGACCCAGTTGGTTTAGTTGGTGTCAATTTGCTTTTGGGTTCTTAATCAAGGTTAGTCGTCCCTTAATCTAGATTAGTGCTTAATCTGCAATGTTAGAGTAGTTAGATGGTCCTATTTTATTTATAGATTTTGTTTAGCTCTAAACCTTTTTCCTAAGGCTTAAAACATGAAATAATTATACCCAAAGGGCATGGGTATGGGTTAGGGGTCATTTCCAACCCCTAAGCCCCTTTTATTGACTTTTGAGGTCACTCAAAAAGTCTCTTTTTGCCTTTGTGCAAAAATTGACCATGGTTATCTTGAGTTACCTCACCTCATTTCCACTTAGTGTTTAACCATAGTGGGGGTGGAGTTAGGAGTTTCTAGAATTGCAAGTGGGTGGGAGAAGTTATTGATCCATTGGGTGGTTGATTTGGAAGCTTATTTAGAGGCCCTTCTTGGACTTGTGGAGGTTGTTAATAAATCTCTACATTTAGAGAGGAGCTTTTGAAGATTGAAGGAAGGAAGTGGAAACTCTACTCAAACGTGTTCATTGCCATTACCTCTTTGTGAAGGTAGGAACTTCTCATCTCTCTTGTACAGATTTTCATGTTTGTTTCATGCTTATGCTACCTTGTTGTCAAGTGAATATTTGTATGATTGTGGGTATGTTGGGAAGATTTGAAAACCATGTTATTTTGGATGATTTACTTTCATGTTTATGTTTGCAATTTTGAGATTCTTCTTGCATGGGTGTTTTGGTATTACTCACCTTTGGACAAGGCATAAGTGACCAATTTTGGGAAAGGTCTATTTAGTTGGACTCCAACCAGTGTAGAGTCTCTTCTCAAGATGAGAAGAGGGAGAAAGGGTAGGGTGTTATGGGCCCCTACCCATTAGCACAAACCTCGTATGAGTATGGCATGGTTAAATGGAAGAATGAAAGTTCTTGGTTAATAGCCCCAATTGGGCATCTGATTTGGTGTTGTGCTTGACTTCTCCTGTTGGAAGAATCCACCTTTCCATAGTGTTGATTCATTGTGGATCTCATTGTGAAAACCTTGTATGAATATGTATGTTTGAATTGTTCTTGGTCATGTTTTTTTTTGGTCACCTGATCAGATTTTGTTCCCTCCATGGTTCTAGAAATGTGTTGCAGAAAACATTATAAATCCCTTGATGAGGGTCATGAAGAAAATTAAATTAAATTATTGAAATTTGGGATTGATATCCTATTGTAAATTTTATTTTAAAATTTGTTGTAAATGGAAATGAAGCCAGGTTTTCTTCCTGGTTCTTTCCCAATTGAGCCTTTGAATCAGGTTTGCCAATAAAATTGGTGCTTTGAGTATAATTGGTCATCATGTGATTTAATCGTGATTTAAATTTAGATGTATGAATCTCAACAATAGGATGGAATTGATGATGTTCAATTTGGTAAAATTTCAAGTTTTATTTTATGTTGAAAATGAAAATTATGATCATGGATGTAGATTCAAGTTGCATGATTATTTGAATTAACAAGTATTGCATTATTGAATAAAATGGGTAATTCATATTCTAAGTATGTTAAGGTTGTAATTAGGCTTTATGGATTTTTATTTAAAAGAAATTATTTACAAAGGTTGAATTATTCCAATTTAAGATTTATAGGAGATCAAATGATTTTGGTAGAAATGTTTTAAATCTATTAAAAAAAAATACACTGAAAAAAAAATACTTGCCTTGTTATTTCTATACTTAGAAAATTTTTCAAAAAAAAATGTGTGTTGTAAGAGAGTAAAACTCTCTGCCTTTTGTATAGGAGAAAAAATTAAATGGATTTAAACAACAGAGAATATTCCAAAATGATCCTTTCATTTAAAATTTGGAATTAAACAAAATAGAATAAAATACATTTTGAATAAATCAATTCAAAATATATATATATAATTCCTATCAACTAAACTTTATGTAATAACTTTTATAAATATCCCATCTTAGCTTTACTCTTTCATCTTCCTTGATGCACGTCAGCTTGAAACTATATTTATTTCTAAAGAAAAATCTTTGTGTCATCATATTGATGACATCATCCCTGTACTACCCCCTTGACCTTGTGCTTGTCACAACTCCTTAGAATGCGTGGGGCTTTGGGATGAATATATTAGTTTATGTTTAAAACTTACCTTTTTCCCCATGTCCCATCCCCTTGTTGAAGTGCTCACCTATGGATTTTGCCACCCTATCCCATCCCCATCTTCCTCCTTATCCAGCGCTCAATATTGGATGGTAAAACATTTATGTTGGGGGGGAAAAGTTTTCTTTTTGTCTTAAGTTTGATATTGGTGGTTATTTCCTTTCCTTTGTCTCTACTCACGTGTCATAGCTTGGGATGAGATTTCCTCCATCTTGGGTTGCATGGGAAGGAGTGTGCTTGATGCCATGTTAGTGACATGACATATGTTGGAGGCTTTGGTATACGTTTTGAAGTTTGTAGTAAAGTTTGCAAACAAATAAATCTACTTTAAAACTCCTTCTCCTCCATGATATCAGTGTACCCTTTTTATACAAGGGCTTGGTTTTGTGTAGGGGCCTAGGGAGAGGTGTTGGGGGTAAAATTAACTTGGCTAGTGGCCAAGTAGGATGGTTAGGTTTAGGGTAGAGTAGAGTGTAGGTTAGTAATAGTTGGGTTAGATTATGATGTTAGTTTGTTTGTTTGATAAGATTTATTATTAAATTAGTATGTTTTAAAAGTTGTTTTAGTAGTTAGTTTTATTTAATTTAAATTGTAAATTGTTTTAGATTTAGCAAGATAGTATTTAGGTTAGTTTAATTTGTTAAAGCTTTAAGTTAGATAATATTTTGTCAATTGTTAATTATTAATAATTTTTAGTTAATCATTAAAGAGGTTTTGTTTTATTGTCCATTGTTTTAAGAAATTGTTTTTTATTTAATTTTATTATATATTTAGTAGTAAATTTGTTTTTATTCATTTAAAATTTTCATAGAATGTTGGTGGTCTATTATCCTATTCGATTATGTGAGTATATGATAGATTAATGGAAAAATTGTTAAACTCGCTTTCTTTATCAACTAGTTCGATCTTAGTGTAATTTACATTTTTATACCTTCATAAACATGTCATTTTAAGAGCATTATAGAATAAGTTTAAAAATTGAAATTTGAGTAAAACTAAATAAGTATTTATATTTATGCTTGGATAGATGTTTAAATTCTTTAACTAGTCTTGATTTGATATACTCAAATTGATCTCAAACGAACACATTTAAAAATGTTATTTAAATAAATTTTCATATATTGTTTTAGAGGAAATTTAAATCTATTATTTTAAGATTAATATGAATTAGTTTTCACGTCAATATCAATTTTATAACAAGAGCTTCAAAACGATGTATTCTTAAACTGTAATTTTTAACTTAAGATGTATAGTAGTGAACCTTTGCTTCACTTGCAAGAGATTAGTATAAAACTTAGAGCTTTTTAATTTTTAATTAAAAAAAAATTTGTGTGTTTTTGCACTCATAGTTTGGGCATGACAGTTGATGGATTTCAGGAAAGTCTATTTAAGAGACCCTCATCTCTTCATTTTAGGAGAGGATGAATTTGGAGAATTTACATCGAATCTCTGTTGAAATTCATACTCACATTTGCTTATATTTTTACATACATTTAATAAATATGCCTATCTTGATTAATTAAATGTAATTATTTAATTAAATGGGAAAGGTATTTCTAATTAATCAAATAAAATTATTTAATTAAATGGAGTACTTACTTCTAATTAATTAAACAAAGTTATTTAATTAAATAGGAAGCCATTCCTAATTAATTAAATGAAGTTATTTAATTAAATAAGAAAAGTGTCTCTAATTAATTAAAAGATTATTTAATTAAATAGAAAAAGTAATTATGAGAGCATATCTCATTTTATTAAATTAAATATCTCAACAAAATTTGTCTACAGTTCAAAAAGGGAAATTTCAGTTCACTATTGATAAAAAATGAGTTAAATCAGTTAACTTCTTTTTCTACTCAAATCAAATTAGTTAACTCCTTATTTTACTCAAATTAAATCTGTTAACTCCATTTAATTTGGGAATCTCCCTTTATGACTGAACTTCAACTCTAATCCTGACCATTGATTGAATTTGATCTCAACCGTTGATGGATTCCAAGAAAGTCTATTTAAGAGACCCTCATCTCTTCATTTTAAGAGAGGATGAATTTGGAGAATTTGCATCGAATCACTGCTGGAATTCATACTTACATTTGCTCATATTTTTACATACATCTAATAAATACGCCTATCTTGATTAATTCAATGTAATTATTTAATTAAATAGGAAAGGTATTTCTAATTAATTAAATAAAATTATTTAATTAAATGGAGTCCTTAATCCTAATTAATTAAACAAAGTTATTTAATTAAATAAGAAGCCATTCTTAATTAATTAAATGAAGTTATTTAATTAAATAAGAAAATTGTCTCTAATTAATTAAAAGATTATTTAATTAAATAGAAAAAGTAATTATGAGAGCATATCTCATTTTATTAAATTAAATATCTCAACAAAATCTCTCTTCAGTTCAAAAAGGGAAATTTTCAGTTCACTATTGATAAAAAATGAGTTAAATCAGTTAAATCCTTTTTCTACTCAAATTAAATCAGTTAACTCCTTATTTTACTCAAATTAAATCTATTAACTCCCTTTAATTTGGGAATCTCCCTTTATGACTGAACTTCAAATTTAATCCTGACCATTGATTGAATTTGATCTCAACCGTTGATGGATTCCAGAAAAGTCTATTTAAGAGACCCTCATCTCTTCATTTTAGGAGAGGATAAATTTGGAGAATTTGCATCGAATCATAGCTGGAATTCATACTCACATTTCTTCATATTTTTACATACATTTAATAAATACGCCTATCTTGATTAATTAAATGTAATTGTTTAATTAAATGGGAAAGGTATTTCTAATTAAATAAACAAAAATATTTAATTAAATGGAGTGCTTACTTCTAATTAATTAAACACAGTTATTCAATTAAATAAGAAGCCATTCTTAATTAATTAAATGAAGTTATTTAATTAAATAAAAAAAATTTCTCTAATTAATTAAAAAATTATTTAATTAAATAGAAAAAGTAATTATGAGAGCATATCTCATTTTATTAAATTAAATATCTCAACAAAATCTCTCTTCGATTCAAAAAGGGAAATTTTTAGTTCACTATTCATAAAAAATGAGTTAAATCAGTCAACTCTTTTTCTACTCAAATTAACTCAGTTAACTCCTTATTTTCCTCAAATTAAATCTATTAACTCCCTTTAATTTAAGAATCTCCCTTTATGACTAAACTTCAACTTTAATCCTAACCATTGATTGAATTTGATCTCAACCGTTGATGGATTCCAGAAAAGTCTATTTAAGAGAGCCACATCTCTTCATTTTAGGAGAGGATAAATTTGGAGAATTTGCATTGAATCGTAGTTCGAATTCATACTCACATTTGCTCATATTTTTACATACATTTAATAAATATGCCTATCTTGATTAATTAAATGTAATTGTTTAATGAAATGGGAAAGGTATTTCTAATTAATTAAATGAAATTATTTAATTAAATGAACTACTTACTTCTAATTAATTAAAAAAAGTTATTTAATTAAATAGGAAGTCATTCCTAATTAATTAAATAAAGTTATTTAATTAAATAAGAAAAGCGTGTCTAATTAATTAAAAGATTATTTAATTAAATAGAAAAAGTAATTATGAGAGCATATCTCATTTTATTAAATTAAATATCTCAACAAAATCTTTCTTCAATTCAAAAGGGAAAATTTTTAGTTCACTATTGATAAAAAATGAGTTAAATCAGTTAACTCCTTTATTTACTCAAATTAAATCAGTTAACTCCTTATTTTACTCAAATTAAATTTGTTAACTCCCTTTAATTTGGGATTCTCCCTTTATGATTGAACTTCAACTTTAATCCTGACCGTTGATTGAATTTGATCTCAACCATTGATAGATTCTAGGAAAGTCTATTTAAGATACCCTCATCTCTTCATTTTAGGAGATGATGAATTTGGAGAATTTGCATTGAATCGCTGCTGGAATTCATACTCACATTTGCTCATATTTTTACATACATTTAATAAATATGCCTATCTCGATTAATTAAATGTAATTATTTAATTAAACGAGAAAGGTATTCATAATTAATTAAATGAAATTATTTAATTAAATGGAGTACTTACTTCTAATTATTTAAACAAAGTAATTCAATTAAATAGGAAGCCATTCCTAATTAATTAAATGAAGTTATTTAATTAAATAAGAAAAGTGTCTCTAATTAATTAAAAGATTAATTAATTAAATACAAAAAGTAATTATGAGAGCATATCTCATTTTATTAAATTGAATATCTCAACAAAATCTCTCTTCAGATCAAAAAGGGAAATTTTCAGTTCACTATTGATAAAAAATGAATTAAATCAGTTAACTCTTTTTTCTACTCAAATTAAATCAGTTAACTCCTATTTTACTCAAATTGAAATCTGTTAACTCCCTTTAATTTGGGAATCTCCCTTTATGACTGTACTTTAACTGTAATCCTGACTGTTGATTGAATTTAATCTCAACAATTGATGGATTCCAAGAAAGTCTATTTTAGAGACCCTCATCTCTTCATTTTAAGAGAGGATGAATTTGGAGAATGTGCATCGAATAGCTGCTGGAATTCACACTCACATTTGCTCATATTTTTACATACATTTAATAAATACACCTATCTTGATTAATTAAATGTAATTATTTAATTAAATACGAAAGGTATTTCTAATTAATTAAACAAAATTATTTAATTAAATAAGAAGACATTCCTAATTAATTAAATGAAGTTATTTAATTAAATAAGAAAAGTGTCTCTAATTAATTAAAAGATTATTTAATTAAATAGAAAAAGTAATTATGAGAGCATATCTCATTTTATTAAATTAAATATCTCAACAAAATCTCTCTTTAGTTCAAAAAGGGAAATTTCCAATTCAATACTTATCAAAAATGAGTTAAATCAGTTAACTCCTTTTTCTACTCAAATTAAATCAGTTAACTCCTTATTTTACTCAAATTAAATCTGTTAACTTCCTTTAATTTGGGAATCTCCCTTTATGACTGAACCTCAACTTTAATCCTGACCGTTGATTGAATTTGATTTCAACCGTTGATGGATTCTAAGAAAGTCTGTTTAAGAGACCCTCATCTCTTCATTTTAGGAGAGGATGAATTTGGAGAATTTGTATCGAATCACTGCTAGAATTCACTCACATTTGCTCATATTTTTACATACATTTAATAAATATGCCTATCTTTATTATTTAAATGTAATTATTTAATTAAATGGGAAAGGTATTTCTAATTTAATAAATAAAATTATTTAATTAAATGGAGCACTTACTTCTAATTAATTAAACAAAGTTATTTAATTAAATAGGAAGCCATTCCTAATTAATTAAATGAAGTTATTTAATTAAATAAGAAAAGTGTCTCTAATTAACTAAAAGATTATTTAATTAAATAGAAAAAATAATTATGAGAGCATATCTCATTTTATTAAATTAAATATCTCAACAAAATCTCTTTTCATCTCAAAAATGGAAATTTTCAGTTCACTATTGATAAAAAATGAGTTAAATCAGTCAACTCTTTTTCTACTCAAATTAAATCAATTAACTCCTTATTTTACTCAAATTAAATCTATTAACTCCCTTGAATTTAGGAATCTCCCTTGATGACTGAACTTCAACTCTAATCCTGATCGTTGATTGAATTTGATATCAACTGTTGATGGATTGCAGGAAAGTCTATTTAAGAGACCCTCATCTCTTCATTTTAAGAGAGGATGAATTTTGAGAATTTGCATCGAATCACTACTGGAATTCATACTCACATTTGCTCATATTTTTACATACATTTAATAAATATTCCTATCTTGATTAATTAAAAGGGAAAGGTATGTCTAATTAATTAAATGAAGTACTTACTTATAATTAAATAAACAAAGTTATTTAATTAAATAAGAAGCCATTTCTAATTAATTCAATGAAGTTATTTAATTAAATAAGAAAAGTGTCTCTATTAATTAAAAAATTATTTAATTAAATAGAAAAATTAATTATGAGAGCATATCTCATTTTATTAAATTAAATATCTCAACAAAATCTCTCTTTAGGTCAAAAAGGGAAATTTTCAGTTCACTATTTATAAAAAATGAGTTAAATCAGTTAACTCCTTTTTCTACTCAAATTAAATAAGTTAACTCCTTATTTTACTCAAATTAAATCTGTTAACTCCCTTTAATTTGGGAATCTCCCTTTATGACTGAATTTCAACTTTAATGCTAACCGTCGATTGAATTTGATCTCAATCGTTGATGGATTCTAGGAAAGTCTATTTAAGAGACCCTCATCTCTTCATTTTAGGAGAGGATGAATTTGGAGAATTTGCATCGAATTGCTGCTAGAATTCATACTCACATTTGCTCATATTTTTACATACATTTAATAAATACACCTATCTTGATTAATTAAATATAATTATTTAATTAAATGGGAAAGGTATTTCTAACTAATTAAACAGAATTATTCAAGTAAATGTAGAACTTACTTCTAATTAATTAAATAAAGTTATTCAATTAAATAGGAAGTCATTCCTAATTAATTAAATGAAGTTATTTAATTAAATAAGAAAAGTGTCTCTAATTAATTAAAAGATTATTTAATTAAATAGAAAAAGTAATTATGAGAGCATATCTCATTTTATTAAATTAAATATCTCAATAAAATCTCTCCTCAGATCAAAAAGGAAAATTTTCAGTTCACTATTGGTAAAAAATGAGTTAAATCAGTGAGCTCCTTTTTCTACTCAAATTAAATTAGTTAACTTCTTATTTTACTCAAATTAAATCTGTTAACTCCCTTTAATGTGGGAATCTCCCTTTATGACTGAACTTCAAGTTTAATCCTGACGATTGATTGAATTTGATTTCAACCGTTGATGGATTCCAAAAAATTCTATTTGAGAGACCCTCATCTCTTCATTTTAGGAGAGGATGAATTTTAAGAATTTGCATCGAATCGTTGCTAGAATTCATACTAACATTTGCTCATATTTTCACATACATTTAATAAATATGCCTATCTTGATTACGTAAATGTAATTATTTAATTAAATGGAAAAGGTATTTCTAATTAATTAATTGAAATTATTTAATTAAATGGAGTACTTACTTCTAATTAGTTAAACAAATTTATTTAATTAAATAGGAAGCCATTCCTAATTAATTAAATGAAGTTAATTAATTACATAAGAATAGTGTCTCTAATTAATTAAAAGATTATTTAATTACATAGAAAAATTAATTATGAGATCATATTTCATTTTATTAAATTAAATATCTCAACAAAATATCTCTTTAGTTCGAAAAGGGAAATTTTTATTTCACTATTGATAAAATATGCGTTAAATCAGTTAACTCTTTTTTTTTACTCAAATTAAATCAGTTAACTCCTTATTTTACTCAAATTAAATATGTTAACTCCTTTTAATTTGGGAATCTCCTTTTATGACTGAACCTCAACTTTAATCCTAACCGTTGATTGAATATGATCTCAACCGTTGATGGTTTCTAGGAAAGTCTATTTAAGAGACCCTCATCTCTCCATTTTAGGAGAGGATAAATTTGCAAAATTTGCATCGAATCGCTGCTCAAATTCATACTCACATTTGCTTATATTTTTACATACATTTAATTAATACGCCTATCTTGATTAATTAAATTTAATTATTTAATTAAATATGAAAGGTATTCATAATTAATTAAACAAAATTATTTAATTAAATGGTGTACTTACTTCTAATTAATTAAACAAAGTTATTCAATTAAATAAGAAGCCATTCCTAATTAATTAAATGAAGTTATTTAATTAAATAAGAAAAGTGTCTCTAATTAATTAAAAGATTATTTAATTAAATAGAAAAAGTAATTATGAGAGCATATCTCATTTTATTAAATTAAATATCTCAACAAAATCTCTCTTTAGATCAAAAAGGAAAATTTTCAATTCACTATTGATAAAAAATGAGTTAAATCAATTAACTCATTTTTTTACTCAAATTAAATCAGTTAACTCCTTATTTTACTCAAATTAAATTTGTTAACTCCCTTTAATGTGGGAATCTCCCTTTATGACTGAACTTCAAATTTAATCCTGACCGTTGATTGAATTTGATTTCAACCATTGATGGATTTCATGAAACTCTATTTGAAATACCCTCATCTCTTCATTCTAGGAGAGGATGAATTTGAAGAATTTGCATCGAATCGCTGTTGGAATTCATACTCACATTTGCTCATATTTTTACATACATTTAATAAATATGCCTATCTTGATTACTTAAATGTAATTATTTAATTAAACAGAGAAGGTATTTCTAATTAATTAAATGAAATTATTTAATTAAATGGAGTACTTACTTCTAATTAATTAAACAAAGTTATTTAATTAAATAGGAAGCCATTCCTAATTAATTAAAAGATTATTTAATTAAATAGAAAAAGTAATTATGAGAGCATATCGCATTTTATTAAATTAAATATCTCAAAAAAATATCTCTTCAGTTCAAAAAGAGAAATTTTCAGTTCACTATTGATAAAAAATGATTTAAATCAGTTAACTCTTTTTTCTACTCAAATTAAATCAGTTAACTCTTTATTTTACTCAAATTAAATCTGTTAACTCCCTTTAATTTGGGAATCTCCCTTTATGACTGAAATTCAACTTTAATCTTGACCGTTGATTTAATATGATCTCAACCGTTGATGGATTCTAGGAAAGTCTATTTAAGAGACCCTCATCTCTTCATTTTAGGAGAGGATGAAATTGAAGAATTTGCATCGAATGGCTGCTGGAATTCATACTCACATTTGCTTATATTTTTACATACATTTAATAAATATGCCTATCTTGATTAATTAAATGTAATTATTTAATTAAATAGAGTACTTACTTATAAATAATTAAACAAAGTTATTTAATTAAATTGGAAGCCATTTCTAATTAATTAAATGAAGCTATTTAATTAAATAAGAAAAGTGTCTCTAATTAATTAAAAAATTATTTAATTAAATAGAAAAAGTAATTATGAGAGCATATCTCATTTTATTAAATTAAATATCTCAACAAAATCTGTCTTCAGTTTAAAAAGGGAAATTTTCAGTTCACTATTGATAAAAAAATGAGTTAAATCAGTTAACTCCTTTTCCTACTCAAATTAAATCAGTTAACTCCTTATTTTACTCAAATTAAATCTGTTAACTCCTTTTAATTTGATAATCTCCCTTTATGACTGAACTTCAACTTTAACTTTGACCGTTGATTGAATTTGATCTCAACTGTTGATGGATTCCACGAAAGTCTATTTAAGAGACCCTCATCTCTTCATTTTAGGAGAAGATGAATTTGGAGAATTTGCATCGAATCACTGCTAGAATTCATACTCACATTTGCTCATATTTTTACATACATTTTATAAATATGCCTATCTTGATTAATTAAATGTAATTATTTAATTATTTTTATTAAGAGGGGTAAACGCTTTGACCTAGAGCAATGAACCAGTGAGGCCACAAACGGAGGACCTCATCTCCATGAAATTTGAACCTTGATGGCAAGGATAACAACACAATGACTTAACCATCACAACATGCCACTATTGGCATGTAATTATTTAATTAAATGAAGTACTTACTTCTAATTAATTAAACAAAGTTATTTAATTAAAATGGAAGCCATTTCTAATTAATTAAATGAAGTTATTTAATTAAATAAAAAAAGTGTCTCTAATTAATTAAAAGATTATTTAATTAAATAGAAAAAGTAATTATGAGAGCATATCTCATTTTATTAAATTAAATATCTCAACAAAATCTTTCTTCAGTTCAAAAAGGAAAAGTTTCAGTTCACTATTGATAAAAAATGAGTTAAATCAATTAACTCCTTTTTCTACTCAAATTAAATTAGTTAACTCCTTATTTTAGTCAAATTAAATCTGTTAACTCCCTTTAATTTGGGAATCTCCCTTGATGACTGAACTTCAACTTTAATCTTGACCGTTGATTGAATTTGATCTCAACCATTCATGGATTCTGGCAAAGTCTCACATCGCTGCTGGAATTCATACTCACATTTGCTCATATTTTTATATACATTTAATGAATATGCCTATCATGATTAATTAAATATAATTATATAATTAAATACGAGAGGTATTTCTAATTAATTAAATGAAATTATTTAATTAAGTGCAGTACTTACTTCTAATTAATTAAACAAGGTTATTTAATTAAATAGAAAAAGTAATTATGAGAGCATATATCATTTTATTAAATTAAATATCTCAACAAAATCTCTCTTCAGTTCAAAAAGAGAAATTTTTAATTCACTATTGATAAAAAATGAGTTAAATTAGTTAGCTTCCTTTTCTACTCAAATTAAATCAGTTAACTCCTTATTTTACTCAAATTAAATCTGTTAACTCCCTTTAATTTGGGAATCTCCCTTTATGACTGAACTTCAACTATAATCCTGACCATTGATTGAATTTGATTTCAACCGTTGATAAATTGGAGGAATGATTATTTAAGAGACCCTCATCTCTTCATTTTAGGAGAGGACGAATTTGGATAATTTTTATCAAATCACTGCTAGAATTCATACTCACATTTGCTCATATTTTTACATACATTTAATAAATATGCCTATCTTGATTAATTAAATGTAATTATTTAATTAAATGGGAAAGGTATTTCTACTTAATGAAACGAAATTATTTAATTAAATGGAGCACTTACTTCTAATTAATTAAAATAAGTTATCTAATTAAATAGAAAGCCATTCGTAATTAATTAAATGAAATTATTTAATTAAATAAGAAAAGTATCTCTAATTAATTAAAAGATTATTTAATTAAATAGAAAAAGTAATTATGAGAGCATATCTCATTTTATTAAATTAAATATCTTAACAAAATCTCTCTTCAGTTCAAAAAGGGAAATTTTCAGTTCACTATTGATAAAAAAATGAGTTAAATCAGTCAATTCTTTTTCTACTCAAATTAAATTAGTTAACTCCTTATTTTTCTCAAATTAAGTCTGTTAACTCCCTTGAATTTTAGAATATCCCTTTATGACTGATCTTCAACTTTAGTCCTGACCGTTGATTGAATTTGATCTCAACCGTTGATGGATTCCAGGAAAGTTTATTTAAGAGACCCTCATCTCTTCATTTTAGGAGAGGATGAATTTGGAGAATTTGCATCGAATCGCTACTGGAATTCATACTTACATTTGCTCATATTTTAACATACATTTAATAAATATGCCTATCTTGATTAATTAAATGGGAAAGGTATTTCTAATTAATTAAATGAAATTATTGAATTAAATGAAGTACTTACTTCTAATTAATTAAACAAAGTTATTTAATTAAATAAGAAGCCATTTCTAATTAATTAAATGAAGTTATTTAATTAAATAAGAAAAGTGTCTCTAATTAATTAAAAGATTATTTAATTAAATAGAAAAAATAATTATGAGAGCATATCTCATTTTATTAAATTAAATATCTCAACAAAATCTCTCTTCAATTCAAAAAGGGAAATTTTCAGTTCACTATTGATAAAAAATGAGTTAAATCAGTCAACTCCTTTTTCTACTCAAATTAAATATATTAACTCCCTTTAATTTGGGAATCTCTCTTTATGACTGAACTTCAACTTTAATCCTGACTGTTGATTGAATTTGATCTCAACTGTCGATGGATTCCAAGAAAGTCTATTTTAGAGACACTCATCTCTTCATCTTAAGAGAGGATGAATTTGGAGAATGTGCATCGAATCGCTGCTAGAATTCATACTCACATTTGCTCATATTTTTACATACATTTAATAAATACACCTATCTTGATTAATTAAATATAATTATTTAATTAAATGGGAAAGGTATTTCAAACTAATTAAATGAAATTATTTAATTAAATAGAGTACTTACTTCTAATTAATTAAACAAAGTTATTCAATTAAATAGGAATCCATTCCTAATTAATTAAATAAAGATATTTAATTAAATAAGAAAAGTGTCTCTTATTAATTAAAAGATTATTTAATTAAATAGAGAACGTAATTATGAGAGCATATCTCATTTTATTAAATTAAATATCTCAACAAAATCTCTCTTCAGTTCAAAAAGGGAAATTTTCAGTTCACTATTGATAAAAAATGAGTTAAATCAGTGAACTCTTTTTTCTACTCAAATTAAATCAGTTAACTCCTTATTTTACTCAAATTAAATCTGTTATCTCTCTTTAATTTGGGAATCTCCCTTTATGACTGAACTTCAACTTTAATCCTGACCGTTGATTGAATATGATCTCAACCGTTGATGGATTCCAGGAAAGTCTATTTAAGAGATCCTTATTTCTTCATTTTAGGAGAGGATGAATTTGTAAAATTTGCATCGAATCGCTCCTAGAATTCATACTCACATTTGCTCATATTTTTACATACATTTAATAAATACGCCTATCTTGATTAATTAAATGTAATTATTTAATTAAATGGGAAAGGTATTTCTAATTAATTAAACAAAATTATTTAATTAAATGAAGTACTTACTTCTAATTAATTAAAAAAAGTTATTTAATTAAATAGGAAGCCATTTCTAATTAATTAAATGAAGTTATTTAATTAAATAAGAAAAGTGTCTCTAATTAATTAAAAGATTATTTAAATAAATAGAAAAAGTAGTTATGAGAGCATATCTCATTTTATTAAATTAAACATCTCAACAAAATCTCTCTTCAGTTCAAAAAGGGAAATTTTTATTTCATTATTGGTAAAAAATGAGTTAAATCAGTTAAGTCTTTTTTCTACTCAAATTAAATCAGTTAACTCTTTATTTTACTCAAATTAAATCTATTAACTCCCTTTAATTTGGGAATCTCCCTTTATGACTGAACTTCAACTTTAATCCTGACCGTTGATTTAATTTGATGTCAATCGTTGATGGATTCCAGGAAAGTCTTTTTAAGAGGCCCTCATCTCTACATAGTAGGAGAGAATGAATTTGGCATCGAATCGCTGCTGGAATTCATACTCACATTTGCTCATATTTTTACATACATTTAATAAATATGCCTATCTTGATTAATTAAATTTAATTATTTAATTTAATGGGAAAGGTATTTCTAATTAATTAAACAAAATTGATTTTGAGAGACAGATGGATTGCATGCGATTAACCTTGCACTACAGATCTGCCTTTTGCATGGCTAGGGCTTGCGTGCCCTAAGCCTATTGCTCTTGGTGTCTGCTATGGTTGGGAGCTATTGTTTATCACTTCAGGCTATGTGTTGGGGGATACATCTACATAGAAGAATTGGGGAGCTTTGGGGAAAGCTTTGAGAGTTTTTGTGGAGTTGGGGCCAGCCAGATTTTGCTGCTTCGATAGGGCTTTCTTCCCTTTGTGGTGTGGAGAACTCTTTTGGATTCTGGTGAGTCTGCTTTTAGTGTTTGGCTTGGAGGCAATGCCTTTCAATTTGAACATGGGGCAATCAGTGGCCCCCGAGGCTCAGATTTTGACTGAGGATCAAGACATGCCTGATACATCTTTTCAGATGCAAGGAGGGGCTAATGGCCAAATGGGCAATATCCTAGCTGGAGAGAACGTGGCCTCATTAAAAGGTTCTATTCATATTAAGAAGATGAATGGGTGTTTGGAGAGATCTGATGATCGACCAATGCTGGTTATTCAACCGAAGCAAATTTTAGAAGATGTAAAATATTGGGGCAAGCATGCGCTCATATGCAAATTTTTGGGTCTCCGACTCCCTCTACCTGTGTTGGAATCATGGGCTCATCAAGTTTGGAATCTAGAAGGGGATATGGAAATTCTACTGGCGGCTAACAACTATTTCATGGCTATTTTCTCAAGCATGTCGGATAGGAGCAAAGTATTTGAAGGAGGCCCATACTTCTTTAACTAGGTTGGGCTATTCATCAAACCCTGGCACACTAGATTCAATTCCACTGAGGAGATCCCATCTCAAGTCCCTGTGTGGATTCAGCTTCCATGTTTGATACTGGAATTTTGGAGAGAGGATATTCTTCATTCGATATCTCTTTTTCGTAGGAAACTAATTGGGTCGACCACCCAAACCCAGGATCGAAAGGTAATTTCATATGCATGTATTTGTGTGGAGGTTGATCTTACTAATCCGCTACCAGATTCTATGGAAATTTGTTTAGGATCTTGTTCATGGATTCAATAGTTGGACTATGAGACTTTACCCTTCAGATGCAGGATTTGTCGTGAGTATGGGCACTTGCAATGAAAATGCCCCCAAAATAAATTTTCTCAATCATTAGCAACTACGATGCTGACCCCTAAGGATGACAAAGGAAAAACCTCGATGCTAGTTGGTCCCTCTAGAGATAAGGAGGGTTTTATCCTAGTGAAGCCACGTAATAAAGGAAAGGGGCAGAAGAGAACTTGGATGAATAGACAAAGTGATGACACCTTCAATAGGTTTAATGTGCTCGAGGACTTAATACAGGAGGAAGGTATACCTGTTGAGACACCCCCAAGTGATAACTCTCTTTTGGAACCCTAGCTAGAGGAAGTTGAGAATCTAGTCCAAATTTCTAAGGAAGTACAAGGCCAGACTGTTGGCTCGGATGGATTGATTCAGAAGTCATGTTGTGATATTCTTGGTAGCTCACATCCCTGTGATTGTCCAAATATCATAGCCTCTACCCACTTTGGCAAGAAAGGAATGATCGACAACACAAAAGGCTCTAAAGCTACATCCATATTTGGTTTACAGCAAAAGCCCTTTAAAAAAGGGACCTCAAAAAAATCTACTAAGAGTGGAAGGAAAATGGATCAAGAGAAAGTTAAGATGATGGGTGAGACTTTAGTTGAAGTGGGGTTTGTGAAGCCCATTGATTCCCACTTCTCACAATCTTCTAAATGATTATTATTTCATGGAATGTTAGGGGGTTGAACAGCATCCCTAGACAAAAGGTTGTTCATAGATTGATAGATTCTCACTCTCTAGATGTCTTTTTCATTCAGGAAACTAAACTTTCAGTTGATGAATTAAATAGTTGTGGACCAAAGTTATGGCCCCATGGTAGCTGGCAGGCTATAGGTGCTCAAGGAAGCTCAGGTGGTCTTTCTTGTCTCTAGAATCCTAAGAAGGTAACTCCCCTATGGTGGGTTACGAGCAGATCCTCCATCTCTTTTATGGCTTCTCACTTTGAGACAGGTGAAAGGTGTTTGTTTTCCAATGTTTATGCTCCTATTGATTTAGTTGGCAAATCTCTTATGTGGTCACATATTAAATTTGTCCGATCTTTAGACCCTTTCCTTCCTTGGATTGTTGTGGGAGATTTTAATGATGTTACTAATCTTGAGGAAAAGAGGGGAGGAATTTCTTGATTGGGTCCCTCTTCTAGTATGCTCAGAGAAAACATTAGTGCTTTGAACCTTATTGATGTTAAACCCACTTCTGGCTTATTCACCTGGAACAACAGAAGGAGTGGGATGGAGGCAATCTCTGAAAGGCTTGACAGGTTCTTGGTATCTTTTTCTTAGATGAATATTAAATGGGCTACTAGTTCAGAAATTCTTGATTAGAGAGGCTTTGATCACTGGCCTATCACGCTCTTTGTCACTCCTTTCAAGACTTCTAAGAATCCCTCTTTCAAGTTTAAGCTGATGTGGTTGAGAGATCCTTCCCTTCATGATCTTATGTTATCCTGGTGGTATGAGGGCAGGCCCCCTCATGGAACTTCCATGTACACCTTTGAGAAGAGGCTTCAGCATGTGAAGTTTAGGTTGAAATAGTGGAATAAATAGAGTTTTGGAAACCTTCAAAAGAATTTAAGGGGGGCCCAGGCCAGGCTTGACAGTGTCACTCGCTAGATCAGGGACCAAGGAATGTCTCCTGATTTAATGTCTGAAGAATCCGCAGCTTTGAGGGAGCTTGAAGAATGGGAGCTTTGGGAGGAAATATTCTAGAAACAAAAGTCTCGGGTGGATTGGTTGCTGGAAGGAGATAGAAACACTGCTTTCTTCCACAACACTGTTAAAGCTCGTAGCTTTGGAAATTCTATTACTTCTCTTGTATCTTCTTCTGGAGATCATCTCTCTTCCAAGGAGGCAATTTCTTTAGAGGCCACTAATTACTTCTCTCAGCTCTTCTCTAAAGAGGAACCTGTTTCTTTGGTGGAGACAAGAGCTATTTTAGATTGCATTCCTCATCTTGTGTCTGACAGTATGAATAGGGATCTGTCAAAACCTGTTATGCTCGAAGAGCTGGAGAAGGTGGTTTTTGGTATGAAGAAAGGTAAAGCCCTGGGCCCAGATGGATTTTCCATTGAATTTTTCCAAGAGTTTTGCGAGATTATTAAATTGGATATTCTAGAATTTGTTCGGGAATCATATCAGAATAAAAAAATGCTCAAGTCCTTGAATGCTACTTTCCTGACTCTTGTCCCCAAGATTGAGGGAGCTAACAAGTTGGATCAATTCAGACCTATTGCTTTATGCAATGTCACGTACAAAATGATCACAAAATTAATTTCTGAAAGGCTTAAGCCTTTTCTTGCCTCTTTGATTTCCAAGGAACAAGGAGGTTATGTTGGAGGTAGACAAATCCTTCATGGAGTGGTTATAGCTTCGGAAGCTATTCATTCTATGGCCACTTCCAAGGAAAAGGCTATGTTTATTAAGCTAGATTTGGCTAAAGCTTATGACCAAGTTCATTGGGAGTTTATGGGTCATGTGCTTCTTTCTTTTGGTTTTGATATGGAGTGGGTAGATTGGGTTCTCAGTTGTGTGAATTCCACTTCCTTTTCAGTCCTTATTAATGTAGAGCCTATTTATATTTTCTCTACTTCTCGGGGGCTTCAGTAGGGGGATCCTATCTCTCCATATCTATTTATCATTATGGCAGAGGCTTTGGGAAAATTTATAAAATCTCAAGTAGGAAAGGGGCTAGTTCAAGGGTGGAAGTGTCACAATGACATTCCAACATACACGCACCTCCAATTTGTGGATAATACTGCATTGATGTGATTGGCTACCATAAATGAAGCAAAGAACTTCAAAGTGATTTTTGATACTTATTTAAAAGCTTCTAGATAGTAGATTAATGAAGGTAAATCATCTATTTATTTCTTTAATACTCCTCAGTCAATTTATGTTAGGATTGCTAGAATTCTCAAGTTTTAGGTTACTTCCCTTCCTTTGATTTATCTTGGAGTGCCACTGGCCTTGGGAACTCAGCTAAAAGATTATTGGCAAGGTCTGTTGGACAAATTTTAGAGAAAAGTGAGTCATTGGACTCATAGATGGCTCTCCTCAGCTGGAAGGGTCACCCTCCTCAGGACTGTGATTCAGGATCTTCCCATTTATAGGTGTCTTGTCCAAACTCCTCCCATTGGAGTTATGAGAGATTTTGATGCTTTTTTGTGACAATTTCTTTAGTTAGGCACTCTCCTCTCTTCTAGATGGAGCTTGGTCAACTGGAACATTGTTTTCTAGCCTAAGATTGTTGGGGGATTAGGCCTTAAATCTATGGCTCTTAGTGTCAAAGCTCTGGCAGCTAAGTTATATTGGAGATGGTGCAAGAATCAAGATCAAGATTGGGCTAAAATTCTAGCCCATAAGTACTTCCCAGGAGAGGATTTTTAGGATATTCCTAGACTAGAACTAAATGGTAAGGGATCCTTTATTTGGGACACTCTTAAAAGAGGTACTCCTCTCATCAAGGATGACCTCTTTTGGATATGTAATGAGGGATCGAGTGTGTTATTCTAGCACGAATCCTAGGATGGCTATCCTCCCATTCTCTCTAGCCATCCACATCTTCAGCCTCTATATCTAATTTTTTCTGTTGTAGGATGAAACAAAGTCATTCACTTAAAAACTATGAAAAGTTGTGGTCCAATGATTGTTGCTAGTTGGAAAGACCCTTAGGACTAGCCCCTGGGGGGCTCCTTGAAGATTTGAGTAGAGCTGGCCAATCTTCTCTCTCTTAGGTTGAGCAGTTCTTTTAAGGACAAAGATATCCTGGCTTGGGGTCCTAGCCCTAAAGGTAATTTCAGTATTGCCCAGGGGTATGCTCGGCTGGATAGTCAATGTAATGAGATTCAAGAAATTCCCTGGTGGTGAAAGGTTTGGAATAGATTCTCATGGCCTAAATGGAATTTTTTTCTATGGCTAGTTGCTCAAAAAAAGTGTCTTACATGGGATAACCTTTGGAGAAGAGGGTTTCAGGGTCCTTCAATCTACCACCTCTGTAGGATGGATGGAGAAGATGTTTCTCATTTATTCTTCTTATGCCCTCTCTCTAGAGAAATCTGGCATATGTGTTGGGAAGCATGGTGTCATGGATGCATTCATGTTGAATCTCTTATTGAGTTTTGGGATAGCTTGGGTAGACCCCCTATGAAAACCTCATTCCTCCAGGTGGCCTGGGCTGTTGGACATTCTTTCATTATTTGGAATCTTTGGCTGGAGCGTAATCACCAAATTTTTCGTAACTCTAGCCTAGGGGTCACTAAATTATGGTAGGTGATCTTGATTAAGCTTCAAGAAACTATCTATGCTAAATGTGATATGACGGGGCCAGTGGATCCTGATGACTTCAAGATAGCTCAAAATTTGGGATTGGCGGACAAAGAGTTGGGAAGTAGAAGCAGTAAAGGATCTCAGCACTAAAAAGAAAAGTGTGTAGGATAGGGAGATGGAGACCTCCACCAAATGGCATCCTAAAGATTAACACTGACGGTTCCTCCCATGGGAATCCTAGACAGGCTGGTGTGCGGGAAATTGGGAGAGATGCAGATGGCATGGTTTGTTTTATATTCTCTATTCACAAAGGAGTTCATTCCAATAACATGATAGAGGCCTTAGCCATTAAGGTGGCTATGGAGCAAGCCTGCGCTCTTGGATGGAGGAGAATAGTGTGTGAATCAGACTCTCAGATTGTTGTGGACATGATAAGTAACCGTAGAATAGAAGATTGTAACTGGCATATTGCCTCCCTTGTTCGAGAGATTCTTCACTTGAGTAGCTTTTTTGATGAGATTTCCTTTTATCATATTCCTAGAGAACGGAATGGAGTTGTTGATGTCTTGGCTAAATGGGCTTCGGAGAAAAGTGCTAGTTGGGATATTTCTGATATGAATGATCTTCCTGTTGATTATGTAGGGACTTTTGAGCATTTAGTGGAAAAAGATAGAACTTAATGGTTTTGGATAGTGGTTTGTTGGATTGGGCCTGAGGCCTTTGTAATTTGGCATTCACTAAATAAATTTTTACCCTTTTTTTCAAAAAATAAATAATTAAACAAAATTATTTAATTAAATAGAGTACTTATATTTAATTAATTAAACAAAGTTATTTAATTAAATAGGAAGCCATTCCTAATTAATTAAATGAAGTTATTTAATTAAATAAGAAAAGTGTCTCTAATTAATTAAAAGATTATTTAATTAAATGAAAAAAGTAATTCTGAGAGCATATCTCATTTTATTAAATTAAATATCTCAACAAAATCTCTCTTCGGTTCAAAAAGGGAAATTTTCAGTTCACTATTGATAAAAAAATGAGTTAAATTAGTTAACTCCTTTTTCTACTCAAATTAAATCAGTTAACTCCTTATTTTACTCAAATTAAATCTGTTAACTCCCTTTAATTTGCGAATCTCCCTTTATGACTGAACTTCAACTTTAATCTTGACCGTTGATTGAATTTGATCTCAACCGTTGATGGATTCCAAGAAAGTCTATTTAAGAGACCCTCATCTCTTCATTTTAGGAGAGCATGAATTTGAAGAATTTGCATCGAATTGCTGTTGGAATTCATACTCACACTTGCTCATATTTTTACATACATTTAATAAATATGCCTATCTTGATTAATTAAATGTAATTATATAATTAAATGGGAAAGGTATTTCTAATTAATTAAACGAAATTATTTACATAAATGGAGTACTTACTTCTAATTAATTAAACAAAGTTATTTAATTAAATAGGAAGCCATTCCTAATTAATTAAATTAAGTTATTTAATTAAATAAGAAAAGTGTTTATAATTAATTAAAAGATTATTTAATTAAATAGAAAAAGTAACTATGAGAGCATATCTCATTTTATTAAATTAAATATCTCGACAAAATCTCTCTTCAGTTCAAAAAGGAAACTTTTTAGTTCACTATTGATAAAAAATGAGTTAAATGAGTTAACTCCTTTTTCTACTCAAATTAAATCAGTTAACTCCTTATTTTACTCAAATTAAATCTGTTAACTCCCTTTAATTTGGGAATCTTTCTTTATGACTGAACTTCAAATTTAATCTTGACTGTTGATTGAATTTGATCTCAACCGTTGATGGATTTCAGGAAAGTCTATTTAAGAGACCCTCATCTCTTCATTTTAGGAGAGCATGAATTTCGAGAATTTGCATCGAATCGCTGCTAGAATTCATACTCACATTTGCTCATATCTTTACATACATTTTTTAAATACGCCTATCTTGATTAATAAAATGTAATTATTTAATTAAATGGGAAAGGTATTTCTAATTAATTAAACAAAATTATTTAATTAAATGGAGTACATACTTCTAATTAATTAAACAAAGTTATTTAATTAAATAGAAAAAGTAATTATGAGAGCATATCTCATTTTATTAAATTAAATATCTCAACAAAATCTCTCTTCAGTTCAAAAAGGGAATTTTTCAGTTCACTATTGATAAAAAAATGAGTTAAATGAGTTAACTCCTTTTTCTACTTAAATTAAATCAGTTAACTCTTTATTTTACTCAAAATTAAATCTGTTAACTCCCTTTAATTTGGAAATCTCCCTTTATGACTGAACTTCAACTTTAATCCTTACCGTTGATTGAATTTGATCTCAACCGTTGATGGATTCTAGGAAAGTCTATTTAAGAGACCCTCATCTCTTTGATTTAGGAGAGGATGAATTTGGTGAATTTGCATCGAATTGCTACTGAAATTCATACTCACATTTGCTCATATTTTTACATACATTTAATAAATACACATATCTTGATTAATTAAATGTAATTATTTAATTAAATGGAAAAGCTATTTCTAACTAATTAAACCAAATTATTTAATTAAATGGAGTACTTCTAATTAATTAAACAAAGTTATTTAATTAAATAGGAAGCCATTCCTAATTAATTAAATGAAGTTATTTAATTAAATAAGAAAAGCGTCTCTAATTAATTAAAAGATTATTTAATTAAATAGAAAAATTAATTATGAGAGCATATATCATTTTATTAAATTAAATATCTCAACAAAATCTCTCTTTAGTATAAAAAGGAAAAATTTTAGTTCACTATTGATAAAAATGAGTTAAATCAATTAACTCCTTTTTCTACTCAAATTAAATTAGTTAACTCTTTATTTTACTCAAATTAAATCTGTTAACTCCTTTTAATTTGGGAATCTCCCTTTACGACTGAACTTCAACTTTAATCCTGACCGTTGATTGAATTTGATCTCAACTGTTGATGAATTCCAGAAAAGTCTATTTAAGAGACCCTCATCTCTTCATTTTAGGAGAGGATGAATATGGATAATTTGCATCGAATCGCTGTTGGAATTCATACTCACATTTGCTCATATTTTTACATACATTTAATAAATACGTCTATCTTGACTAATTAAATGTAAATATTTAATTAAATAGGAAGTCATTCCTAATTAATTAAATGAAGTTATTTAATTAAATAAGAATAGTGTCTCTAATTAATTAAAATATTATTTAATTAAATAGAAAAAGTAATTATGAGAGCATATCTCATTTTATTAAATTAAATATCTCAACAAAATCTCTCTTCAGTTCAAAAAGGGAAAATTTCTGTTCACTATTGATAAAAAATGAGTTAAACCAGTTAACTCCTTTTTCTACTCAAATTAAATCATTTAACTCCTTATTTTACTCCAAATAAATCTATTAACTCCCTTTAATTTGGGAATCTCCCTTTATAAATGAACGTCAACTTTAATCTTGACCGTTGATTGAATTTGATCTCAACCGTTGATGGATTCCAGGAAAGTCTATTTAAGAGACCCTCATCTCTTCATTTTAGGAGAGGATGAATTTGGAAAATTTGCATCAAATCGCTGTTGGAATTCATACTCACATTTTCTCATATTTTTACATACATTTAATAAATATGCCTATCTTGATTAATTAAATATAATTATTTAATTAAATAGGAAAGGCATTTCTAATTAATTAAACGAAATTATTTAATTAAATGGAATACTTACTTCTAATTAATTAAACAAAGTCGCCAATAGTGGCATGTTGTGATGGTTAAGTTGTTGTGTTGTTATCCTTGCCATCAAGGTTCAAATCTCATGGGGATGAGGTCCCCCATTTGTGGCGTCACTGGTTCATAGCCCCAGGTCAAAGCGTTTTCCCCTCTTTAAAAAAAAATAAAAATAAACAAAGTTATATAATTAAATAGGAACCATTCCTTATTAATTAAATGAAGTTATTTAATTAAATAAGAAAAGTGTCTCTAATTATTTAAAAGATTATTTAATTAAATAAAAAAAAGTAATTACAAGAGCATATCTCATTTTATTAAATTAAATATCTCAACAAAATCTCTCTTTAATTCAAAACGAGAAATTTTTAGTTCACTATTGATAAAAAATGAGTTAAATGAGTTAACTCCTTTTTATACTCAAATTAAATCAGTTAACTCCTTATTTTACTCAAATTAAATCTGTTAACTCCCTTTAATTTGAGAATCTTCCTTTATGACTGAACTTCATATTTAATCTTGATCGTCGATTGAATTTGATCTCAACCGTTGATAGATTCCGGGAAAGTCTATTTAAAAGACCCTCATCTGTTCATTTTAGTAGAGGGTGAATTTGGAAAATTTGCATCAGATCACTACTGGAATTTATACTCACATTTGCTCATATGTTTACATACATTTAATAAATACGCCTATATTGATTAATTAAATTTAATTATTTAATTAAATGAGAAATGTATTTCTAATTAATTAAACAAAATTATTTAATTAAATGGAGTACTTACTTCTAATTAATTAAACAAAATTATTTAATTAAATAGGAATCCATTCCTAATTAATTAAATGAAGTTATTTAATTAAATAAGAAAAAAGTGTCTCTAATTAATTAAAAGATTATTTAATTAAATAGAAAAAGTAATTATGAGAGCATATCTCATTTTATTAAATTAAATATCTCAACAAAATTTCTCTTTAGTTCAAAAAGGGAAATTTCCAGTTCACTATTCATAAAGAATGAGTTAAATCAGTTAACTCCTATTTCTACTCAAATTAAATCAGTTAACTCCTTATTTTACTCAAATTAAATCTGTTAACTCCTTTTAATTTGAGAATCTCCCTTTGTGACTGAACTTCAACTTTAATCTTGACTGTTGATTGAATTTGATCTCAACCGTTGATGGATTCTATCAAAGTCTATTTAAGAGACCCTAATCTCTTCATTTTAGAAGAGGATGAATTTGGAGAATTTGCATTGAATTGCTGTTGGAATTCATACTCACATTTGCTCATATTTTTAGATCTATTTAATAAATATGCCTATTCTGATTAATTAAATGTAATTATTTAATTGAATGGAAAAGGTATTTCTAATTAATTAAAGAAATTTTTTTAATTAAATGGAGTACTTACTTCTAATTAACTAAACAAAGTCATTTAATTAAATTGGAAGCCATTTCTAATTAATTAAATGAAGTTATTTAATTAAATGAGAAAAGTGTCTCTAATTAATTAAAAGATTGTTTAAATAAATAGAAAAAGTAATTATGAGAGCATATCTCATTTTATTAAATTAAATATCTCAACAAAATCTCTCTTTAGTTCAAAAAGGGAAATTTCTAGTTCACTATTGATCAAAAATGAGTTAAATCAGTTAACTCCTTTTTCTACCCAAATTAAATCTGTTAACTCGCTTTAATTTGAGAATCTTCTTTTATGACTGAACTTCAACTTTAATCCTGACCGTTGATTGAAT
This sequence comes from Cupressus sempervirens, assembly GCA_028749045.1. Classification (NCBI taxonomy): domain Eukaryota; kingdom Viridiplantae; phylum Streptophyta; class Pinopsida; order Cupressales; family Cupressaceae; genus Cupressus; species Cupressus sempervirens. Next base: position 117,948,621 of record CM053783.1, read on the forward strand.
TTGATCTCAACCGTTGATGGATTCTAGGAAAGTCTATTTAAGAGACCCTCATCTCTTCATTTTAGGAGAAGATAAATTTGGAGAATTTGCATCGAATCACTGTTGGAATTGCTACTCACATTTGCTCATATTTTTACATACATTTAATAAATACGCCTATCTTGATAAATTAAATGTAATTATTTAATTAAATAGCAAAGGTATTTCTAATTAATTAAATGAAATTATTTTATTAAATGGAGTACTTCTAATTAATTAAACAAAGTTATTTAATTAAATAGGAAGCCATTCTTAATTAGTTAAATGAAGTTATTTAATTAAATAAGACAAGTGTCTCTAATTAACTAAAAGGTTATTTAATTAATTAAAAAAATTAATTATGAGAGCATATCTCATTTTATTAAATTAAATATCTCATTAAAATTTCTTTTCAGTTCAAATGGGAAAATTTCTAGTTCACTATTGATCAAAAATGAGTTAAATGAGTTAACTCTTTTTTTTACTCAAATTAAATTAGTTAACTCCTTATTTTACTCAAATTAAATCTGTTAACTCCCTCTAATTTAGAAATCTGTCTTTATGACTGAAATTCAACTTTAATTGTAATAGTTGATTGAATTTGATATCAACCATTGATGGATTTCAGGAAAGTCTATTTAAGAGACCCTCATCTCTTCATTTTATGAGAGGATGAATTTGGAGAATTTGCATCGAATCGCTGTTGGAATTCATACTCACATTTGCTCATATTTTTACTTACACTTAATAAATACGCCTATCTTGATTAATTAAATGTAATTATTTAATTAAATGGGAAAGGTATTTCCAATTAATTATAGAAAATTATTTAATTGAATGGAATACTTACTTCTAATTAATTAAACAAAGTTATTTAATTAAATAGGAAGTCATTCTTAATTAATTAAATGAAGTTATCTAATTAAATAAGAAAAGTGTCTCTAATTAATTAAAAGATTATTTAATTAAATAGAAAAAGTAATTATGAGAGCATATCTCATTTTATTAAATTAAATATCTCAAAAAAATCTCTCTTTAGTTCGAAAAGGGAAATTTCCAGTTCACTATTAATAAAAAATGAGATAAATCAGTTAACTTCTTTGTCTACTCAAATTAAATAAATTAACTCATTGGTTTACTCAAATTAAATCTGTTAAGTCCCTTTAATTTGAGAATCTCCCTTTATGACTGAATTTCAACTTTAATCCTGACCGTTGATTGAATTTGATCTGAAATGTTGATGGATTACTGGAAAGTCTATTTAAGTGACCCTCATCTCTTCATTTTAGGAGAGGATGAACTTGTAGAAGTTGCATCGAATCGCTGTTGGAATTCATACTCACATTTGTTCATATTTTTACATACATTTAACATATACGCTTATCTTGATTAATTAAATATAATTATTTGATTAAATGAGAAAGGTATTTCTAATTAATTAAATGAAATTATTTAATTAAATGGAGTACTTACTGTAGACACCTAAAAATCTTTTTAAAAATAAAATATTTTTATTTTTTGAAAAAATACCTGATGACATCATCATTTAATTAATTAATTTTTATGCCATTAAATTCCTTTATCTTAATTAAAAATATTTAATTAAGGAATCCCTCCATAAAATGTTTAAATCTTATTTAAACATTATTTCCTTATTTATTAATTATTTAATTAATAAATTGACCAAAAATCCTAAAATAAATAAAAAATTTATTTTTTGCCCAAAACTTGGCCAATTTCCTTATGACCAATAACCTCTTCCAAAATCTTCTAATCCTTCTTTAATTTTGATTAAAGGCTAATCCCATCATTTCCTACCCCTAATCCCAACTCAAAATATTTAATTAAGATTAAATATTAATCCTCATGTTTATTAAAAAAGTTTTAATAAATATCTTCTCAACCCAAACCCTTGAAATAAATAAAATTTTATTTATTTCCTAAAAATCTAATTTATCCTCATCCTAAGAAGTTCTAGACTCTTCTAGAAAGTCTTCATCCTCATCCTAGGAAATTCTAGACTATTTTAGAAAGTCTTTATCCTCATCCAAAGTCTAGACTCTTCTAGAAGATGTCTTTAAACCTAATCCTAATCTCTTCCTAACCTTGTCACATTCCCTAAACATGGGTTAAGACTTACTAACCCAAGCCAAAGTTAACAAATATCTCCTCCTTCACCCACCCTCATTAAATGCCATCCACTTGCCTATCCCTAAGCTAATCCTAAACCATCCTAATCCATCCTCTAATCATTTGCACAAGCCTAAACAAGCTTAAAACCTTCCTAATCAAGTCCAAGTCAAAATTTCTCTCATCACCCTCAAAATATCTCAACCATAAAACTTTATGAAGTCCACTAGGTCATAAATGACTCTTACAAGCCCTTTTATTGCTCTTACAAGTCATTATGAGGGTCTTTATGAAAATTTTATCCCTTGAGCCTCCTTTGTTGACTCATCCTTTCCCTTTCCTCCATCCTCTCACCATGTGGTATGTGTCACTCCTTGATTGGCTATAAGGAAGCACAATCCATGTGCTCTCTTCTCATGCAATCTGAGCGCTCCATGAGCTTTTTTCCATCCTTACATCTTAGCCCTCAATCTCTCAAGCCTCTTGCCTATAAATTGGATCCTTCCCCTTTGCAAAATAACACAATACATGAAGTAAAGTATAATGCCATTTTGAGAATCAATTTTATATCAAAACCATACACTCACACCCAAATTCCAACTCCATTTGAAGCCCTTTTTGAAGCATAAGCTTGAGCATACATCCTATCTATTTAGACAAAGCTACGCAACAAGAGAGCTTCTCATTGAGAGAGCCCATTAATGGCTCATATTCTCAATTGAGAGCTCATCTTAGTCTATCTTGAAGTTTATGAATTTTTTTTAGTTTGTAGAAGCTTTATTTAGATTTGGTTTCTATTAGCATACTAACATTGCTCATATGCATTTTGGCACGCCCGGTGGGACCCCGCATGGGTCATCTTCATTAGCTTTTTTAGTCAAGTTTTGTATGTCATTTGCTGATTTTGGCTAATTTTTCTTATTTTTGTGATTGGTAGGATTGTATAAATTATTTCTGTAGGTCCACATGAGCATGAAGAAGACAAAGGAACTCATAATCTATCTCATAGTGTTTGCAGATTTTTCAAGCTTATAGGTGGATAAAGAACTTGAAATTATTCTTCCTCTTCTTGTCTATATTATTCTTATTCCATCTACTTCTTCTTCTTCTTCTTTTGGGAGATCTTGGCCATTTTTTTTTAAGGAAGCAAAATCATACACACTTCTTTTTAGTGCTTAAAATGAACCACCAAATCATACTTAAATCCATTGAAAAAAAAATTTGCAAAAAAGAAAAAATCTTTTAACAAGTGAAACTAAACCAATCTAATCATTTGCATCCTTGTAACATCAAGGTTTTAGATGAATTCATGCAAAATTAGGAACACTTTATTTTTGGAAATTTAAAAAGAACTTCAAGTTTCCATTTCAAAAGGTTCAAAATCAACACTAAGTGCACACCAAAGTTCTTTTAAAAAATCTTATGAAAACTAAGAGTCCTAAATGGTTGCCATAAATTGTCCTAAAAGCTTTGTTATTTGTTCCAAACAAATGTCTTATTGCAAAATCTTGAATGTTCCTTAGGTTTTTCATGCATCAAAACAATCTAAGAATATCATTTTTGGGCTTAAAATATACAAACTAGAACACAAAATCTTGAATGAAAACCAAAGTTCAAAGAGTCATTTTCACTTTTGAGTCCAAAACAATCTTGAATGATCTAAGGTTAAAACAAAGCACTTCAAAGTTCTTAATACAACACACAAAATCTCAATCTTGAATGCTCAAAAGAAAACACTTGAATGTTTAACCACTTGTCTTTGAATGCATGTTGCTAAAATCACTCTTGAATGCCATGGATTAAAATCAAACTTTTTTTGAATGTATGATTAAAACAAAAAATCCAATCTTGAATTCTAAGGATCAATTAACCATTGCAATATCAAACACTTCATTTGGAGCTTCTAAAAATTGAACAAAACAAATCTCTTTTCCACATGCAATCTAGGTAAAGTTTGATTTTTGGACATTTAAGAAACCTTGTTAAGTTAAAATACAAATTTGCAAAAATCAATTTGAGTAGTTCCTTGGACTCACCTCTTTTCTAATCACCTATCAAATATTAACCATTGGTTGCAATCTCAGCGTCATTTATGGGGATGGGTCTACTTGAAAAAGGTGTTAAATGTTCCACAATCTAACTCACTCACTTGGTCTTTGAATGTTTGCTTTAACTTTATCAAAATTCTTAAATGATCAAAACTCTAGATTAAATCGATCACACTTCAAGTTTGGGCACTAAAAAATTGAACAACAACTGACGTGGAGAGCCTCCAGGTGCGCGCTTGAAATCGAATCTCACACACTTTTGTTCTGGGCTTAAAACAAACTCACACTCAATCTTGAATGCCTTAAAGAAAATTAATCGATACTTGACGTGGAGGGCCTCTAGGCACGCGAGTTTTCTTTTGTTGACCCTAACTCTTCTTATTGTTTGCATTCTTCGATTGATTTACTTTTGTTGGCACTTCAAGTTAAAATTGAACATTGTCTCTTAAACATGAGTTCTTGCAAAGTCTAGATTAGCACACATAAGAGTCAGTTGGTAAAAGAACAAGCGTGTTTTTTAGCCCAAGGTCATCCAAGTCTTCTCTCCCCTTGTCGTCTTTTGAGGCCATCTTGGGTGCATAAGATTAGGATCCAAAACCTTGTTTCTTTTTAGGAGGCCTGCTTGGGGATTTCATCACCCCTTGGACGACCTCAACTCCAGCGTTCTGGCGGAGTATAAGAATCGGGAGGTGAATCGAATGACACCTCTCTTGGGATCAAGATTTTGTCACTCAGGCTAAGCCTCAAGGAACTTTATACCCTTGAGAAGTGAAAGAGGAGAAGTGGGTTACTACTCCTCTCGGCTGCGTGACATCTTTTTGGTCTCATCTATAGATTTGGGCCTCACGTACTTTGGGTATATCGAGGACTCCTTAGCTAAACCAATTGTCAGCCTTGTAGACAACCATCTAGGATGTTAATGTGTTTGAGGTGACTGATTGAAACATTTGTAGAACATACACACTCCTTGGCACAACTATCACTTTCTGAGAATCAAAAACTTCTATCTGGTTGTTTCTATCTATTGCTTGATCTTTTATTTGTTGAATGAATGTTTGCCAAACTTGGTCAATCCTAGCTTAGGGCATACTTAGCGTAGTCACTACCTATTCCAAAAGTTGAACGAGTTGAAGCAAAACAACCAAGATCTCTCAAAGCCAAGCAAATTCAAGAATTGGTGTCAGAGCAACCCAAACCCAAATAGAAGTTCCACAAAGTTAAACTCAAACTATCTCTAGCATACCAAGAACTTTCAGCCAAGAGAAAAGAAATAACACCAAGCCCATGAATTGCCAAACTCCACAAAGTAGAGGACAAAGCTACCGAGAAAGCACTTCAAGAGGCCTGGTTAGAGCACAACATCAAATTTAGCCAACATCCAGGAGTTAATCCTGCTTATGCCTTACCAACTAGGCATGATTTCTATGATTAGACACCCTTGTTTCTCCACATCTTCTTGGATAAGCTTCACTTTAGAGTCATCTTTCTAGAAAAGCCAGCCATCTTAGGTTATCCCCTTAAGCATTATTAGCTCATCCATCTCATTTAGAATCAAACCATCTAGCCAGCAATCAAAACCTCACATCTAAGCCTTCAAAATTGTTGTCACTTTTGCCAAAAGTTTGCCACTCCTAAAATCTTCCAAATCCATCAATCTCACCAAGGTTATCCCTTTGACAGAGCTTTGTCTAGGGTAATCCAGCTTTGTCACTTGTTATCCCTCATCACCTTGAGCTAAAAGTTGGGATCCACAAGTGGTAAATCTCATGTTCTTCCTAAAGGATCATCAGTCTATCCTTAAGTTGACACAATCACCACCAAGATTGCACATAGGAAAGAAGACCTTTCGTGTTTTGGCAACATATCTTTGAAGTTAGAATCTCCAACCCAATCCTCCTTAGGTTTTGTCATATAGATTTTCCTTAACCTAGGAAATCATTTGCATAGAGAAGCCTTCCCCCTTTTGCATCCATCAACATTATTGCATCTCATCCCTAGGAGCATTTTTGATGCCACCCGTCACTCGCTTAGCCAAGAAGAAAGAAACAATGGAGCCCTATCATTTGGATTGAACAGCCTCACCCCCCTTGAGCACTCAACCATCCTTTAGCCTAGAGAAAGCTATGCCATCATGTACTGACATTGAAGCTTTCATGAACCAACCAGGAAATGCAGTATTGGTAAATGCCATTATAGACAAGAACAAAGAGACAATCATGGCTAATTTTCAAAGGGAAAATGTAGGAACCTTTGACTTTGGAAGACCCCCTCCATTATCAGATCCATCTCACCCATTGTTTGGGTAGCTACCACCACCCATAGGCTCTTATGATCCAAATTATCCTCAATATATGCCAAAAGAAGAGCCTCCAGCCAATCCATATGATCCAACAGACCCAAACATACCATCATCCACCCAAGTTGAAATCTCCATGCTGCAAGCCAACCCAGCCACCACCACTCCATCCTTGGTTCATACCTCTTTGCTCCAAACCCCCTTTACCCAAAACAGCTCATCGTTCACCCCCTTTACTATTGCTGCTGCTGCTCCCCAAACCAGCCTTCCAAATCCACCCATCTCCCAAATTAGTGCTAGCATCTTTGGCCAACCTCAACAATATACAACAGGGATGCCACCCATGGGGCTAAGTAATCAACCTTTCATCACCCCCAGCTTGTTCACTGCAGTCCAAAGCACAATCCCATCATTTCCATTAGGTCTTGGGAGCTCAATACCATTAGCCACAAATCTACAAGCTACTACCCTCACTCCACAAAGCTATCAAATCCTACAAGCTACTACCAATTTTCTACCAAGCTCCCAAGTGACCCCAGCCCCTGCCACCACTCTACCAAGCTTCCAAATCCAACCACAAAGCTATCAAACCCCATCAGTTCCATTCCCAAGCTTTCAATTCCCACCACCTCCACCACCAACTAATCCATTACCTCCAATTACCAACTACTTTTCAATACCACTTCTAGGAGGTAATCCACCACCCCAGCCAACCACCAATTATTTGTAGATACCATCTCAAATGGGGGCACAACCCACATATATTGGTCAAACCCCACAAGCCCCCTGATCCTTTCCCCAAGCCTCTCAACCATCTTATACCTTACCTCCACAAAGCAATCCATTTATCCCACAGCCAGCTTATGTTCGTCAATCCCAACCTCAAATCCCATATCAACAGCAAGCCTTGCAGCACATGCAGCAATATGCGCCACCTCCCCCTCAGCAACCTGTCATCCACCATGCAGCTGCCCAAATAATGTATAATCCCTATCAACAAATCCCTCATAGCCATCCATATTCAGTGGCCCCATCCAGCACATACCTACCTCAAGGCACTCCTACATTGGGGGCACCCCAGCCATCACCTATCAATTCAGAATGGGAGCAAATGAAGATAGCTCTGAAAGCCATCCAAGAAGGGAATGATCCGAAGAAATTCAAGTTTGAGAATGTGTGTCCTTACCCATTTGACAGAGCCATTACCATGACACCATTTCCCGAACACTTTGAGGTACCCAAATTTGACAAATTCAAAGGAAAAGGAGACCCTGTCACACATATCAAAGAATTTTACATGCACTACCAGGACGTAGCATACAATGATGTCTTCCTCTTGCGCCTTTTTCCCAAAATCTTGGCTGGACCAGCTCTTGAATGGTTTTATAGAATCCCCTATGGCACAATTAAAAACTTTGCTAAATTATCTGAGGCATTTGTAGCCCAATATGCCCATCTTGTTGAAACAGAGCTATCAATAGTTGATCTTGTCCACACCAAGCAAAAAGGTGGAGAAAGCCTTGCCGAATACCTGCAAAGATGGCAAACCCTTACCACCCGCATATCCTGCACCTTGCTAGAACGCCATGTGGTGAAAATTTTTATTTATAATGCCCATCCTAGCTTGGCTCACCACATGACCATGAACTGTTTGCAGACCTACAAAGATATCAAAGAGAAAGGAATGATCCTTGAGCAAGGACTCATTAAAGATGGTGTGGTCAAGATTTCCAAGGAAGCCAACCAAAATCAATCACATTCCAATGACAAGTCTAGGTATTAGAACAAAAACAAGCACATTGCAACAGATGGCGTCACTGACACCAGACATGTGAATATTGTTGGTCCTTCTCACAACCAGTCCAACCCACCATATCAACCAAACAATCAACAAGCTATCAACTACCAACAATAGAATAACCAAAGCTATCAAAACCACAATCCAAGACCCAACTTCCAAGGGTCTAGCAATCAAGCTAATGCCATCAATGTAGCTACAGGACAAAAGCCTAGATTCCAACCTACACCTAGAAACTATACACCCCTTGGTGAGCCATTGGATGTCATTTTTGAGAAATTAGTCAAGGAAAACCTCATCAAATTTCCTCCTACCCAGCAAATTGACCCAAGCCAATCCAAAGCTGCATGGTACAAAGATAATGAGTACTGCAAATTTCATAGGGTAAAAGGTCACACTACCCTCAGATGCATGAAACTGAAAGACTATGTGCAGGACCTCATTGATCGGAAGGAAATCACTGTTGGTGCCCAAACCTCTCCCAATGCAGGCTTACAGATCTATCAAAATGCTTTTCTCCACACCACAACCAAAATCCTGGAAAAGCACCTATCCAAACCAACAACAACACCAACAACCGTCAGCCAAACCAACAGCATGGGAAGAACAATGACCACACTTCATCCTGTATAGACTATGGTAGCCTTATAGGTTGTGAGCCTTCCGTCAATGTTATCAATATCTAAGGACCAAACAATGAGTGTGCAGTCACCACTCGAAGAGCGCGATTTAACATCATAGGCCCACCTATTACACCAACACCATCAACTCCATCAAAAAGCCAGTACAATATCTTGGAACACCTTGGGAACATGCCAGCCCAAATCTCCATTTTAGACCTTCTTCGCACTAGTCCTATGTACAAGAACATCCTTGACAGTGCTCTCATAGAATCCCGTGTCCCTTCTGATATCAATGCTACTGATTTTCATAATCTTGTTGGACACCTCTCATCCTCATGTGCCCTATTGTTCAAACCCACCGACATACCCATGGTCGAGCCAGATCACACCCTTCTGCTTCGCATAGCCATCATGGTATCCAACTTTGCTGTGAAAAGAGTAATGATAGATAATGGATCAGCCTTGAATATTTGCACCCTAAAATTCATAAAACAAGCTGGGTATACTGAGGCAGATATCATCAGTGAGGTTATCACCATCAAAGCTTATGAAAACTTGGAAAGAACCATAGAAGGAACTATTTTTTTGCCAATCAAGGTTGGGCCAGTCATCCAAGAGACACTCTGCCATGTTATTGATCTAAACCTATCATTTAACATCCTCCTTGATTGCCCATGGATTCATGCCATGAAAGCTGTTCCATCCACTTACCATCAGTGCATCAAATTTCTGCATCAAGGCACTAAGGTAACGATCCATGCCGATCTAGAACCCTTTGCTTACTGCAATACGGTTGAAGCTTCATATACAAACCATTGCCTTGGAATTGATATCGGCACATCCATCGCCAGCTCATCCCACACTTATAATGACCCAGAAACCATCCTCGCCTCTACCCTGTCTACCGTGAAGATCAATAACAAAGGTTGTGGAGAGTATAGTCTGTCAGATGCATTTGCTGTCAGGGCACTCCCACTTGATCCACATGCCCATGGACGACTGACATATCATAAAGCTAAGGAGATTCCACCTCCTTGATACAAACAGTTTTGCCCAACAACCTTTGTATCCTCGAAAATCCCTCTTCATGAGGAGCTAACTCTAGATATTAACAAATGGTTACATAAGGATGCAACTCAAAGAAATCAAGCACGCCTTAATCACTTTAGCCAAAAGTATCCCCAAGAACATAAGCTCATCACTGACAAATGGAACTATCAAGGTGGTGGTCTAGGACCAGAAGAAAGAGGCATGCAGTGCCCCTTCGACCCACACAAGTGGGAATCAAAGTCAGGTCTTGGCTTTAGCATACCCACAAATGGGGGCACCAATGAGAATGGTCATGCTTTTTTGAACATTCACCGCAACCTTGTCGAAATCGAAGACATTCCTGAGGAAGTTGAAAAGAGAGCCTACGATGATATCCTAGACCAAATCCCCCTCGAAGACTCTGTTCTCCAAGAACTATCCATCCACCTCATTGATCTACCACTCGCCCATCCACAACTCATAGATTGGGACCAACCAAGTGTCATACACATCGATGAGTTTACATCAGAGGAGGCACTTTTAAGATTCATGGGAGCTGAAACTCCTCACAAGAAAACAAAGCTAGATTTTGCCTATATCTACAAGCTAGATCCTGAGGGGTATTTTGGAGAAAATCCCCAACCTAGTTCCAATACACCCAAAACTGGAACTAAGGTGAATTTGAGACTAGCTAAGGCAACGAAGAGAACCTCTCAGCAAGAAAATATAGAGCCACAAGAAGAACATGAAGATTTAGCATTGCCTCCTATAGATAATCGACCAGAGGTGTCTTCTATTCTAATTGAGGATACTCGAGAAGTCAACATTGGTTCTTCAGAGATCCCCAGACTTGTTCACATTGCTGCATCCCTATCACAAGACCAAGCTGACCTCCTCTTTGAGGTCTTAAGAGAGAACATTGGCCAATTTGCATGGTCATATCAGGACATGCCAGGACTTGATCCAAAGCTTGTAGTTCATCATCTTGCAGTTGATCCAAAGATCAAGCCTGTCAGACAAAAGCTTAGAAAAATGCACCCCAAGGTGGCATTATTGGTCAAAGTTGAATTAGAAAGAATGTTAGCTGCTAAGGTTATCTGACCTATCGACTACTCAGAGTGGATCTCCAACATGGTCCCTATCACTAAACCTTCCGGTGACATTAGAATCTGCACTGATTTTAGAGATCTTAACAAAGCTTGTCCAAAAGATGATTTTCCCTTGCCCAACATAGATATGATTGTGGACCTTATAGTTGGACATGAAATTTTGTCCCTGATGGATAGATTTTCTAGGTATAATCAAATCAAGATTGCAGAAGAGGATCAACATAAGACAGCATTCACTACCCCTTGGGGAACCTTTTGCTACAACATGATGCCTTTTGGCCTAAAGAATGCTAGGGCTACCTATCAAAGAGCTATGACAACCATTTTTCATGATCTCATCCATAGCATTTTGGAGGATTATGTGGATGATATCTTGTTCAAGTCTCATACCTTCATGGATCATCTTGCTGACCTGGAGAAAGTCTTTGATAGGTTAGCCAAATATCATCTCATGCTGAATCCCAAAAAACGTGTCTTTGGGGTCACATCTGGCAAGCTTCTAGGCTTCATAGTTTCTAAACGAGGTATAGAGATTGACCCCAAGAAGGTCAAGGCTATCTTAGACATGCCTCCTCCCCAGACACTGTGATAGTTTCACTCTCTTCAAGGAAAGCTCCAATCTGTTCGACGCTTCATCTCCCAGCTTGCAGATAAGTGTACACCATTTTCACATTTACTAAAGAAGGATGAGAACTTCAAGTGGGATCCTTTATGTCAGTGTAGCTTCGACCATCTCAAGCAGTATCTCATCAATCCCCCTATCTTGGTTCCATCAGTTCCTGTTCGTCCCTTGATTTTGTACATATCAGCAACACCTACTACTCTAGGGGCACTTCTAGCACAACTTGATGACTACAGCAGAGAAAGAGCCATCTACTACATCAGTAGAACCCTAGTTGGTTATGAACTCAATTACACTCCTATGGAAAAAGCTTGTTTGGCAGTTTTTTTCTCAACTCAAAAGCTTCGCCACTACATGCTAAGTCATACCATCCAACTAGTCTCTAAGATTGACCCTCTCAAGTATATGCTCTCCAGAACAGCACTTACAGGTCATTTGGCCAAATGGGTTATTCTCCTTAGTGAATTTGACATCCAGTATGTAGATAGAAAGGCAATCAAAGGGAAAGCTATAGCAGATCACCTAGCTGATGCACCTCTAATAGATTCTTATTCGTTGATCACAGAATTTCTAGATGAGCGTATCTGTCTAATTGAAGAACAACCCCCATGGAAAATTTATTTTGATGGCTCATACACATCTCATGGATCAGGGGCAGGAATGTTGTTGGTCACACCTCAAGGAGATTACATTCCAAAAACCTTCAAGCTACAATTCCCTAGCACCAACAATATAGCTAAATATAAGGCCCTCATAGCAGGATTAAAGATAGCTGCAGAATGGAACATTGTTGAGCGAAAAATCTTTGGCGATTCTCAGCTCATCATCAAGCAAGCCCTAAATGAATATCAAACCAAAGATGAAAAGCTATTACCCTACAAAGAGCTAGTTGATCAGCTAACCCAACATTTTACAAAGCTTCAGTTTACACAAGTGCCTCGAATACAAAACAAAGTAGCAGATGCTATGGCTACTATAGGCTCGCTCTTGGAAATTCCCCAAGCAGCTACACAGTATGAGTTTTTAGTGGAGCAGCTCTTCACACTTGCCTATGTGAATGAGGATTCAAACCGTGTTTGTATCTTGGTTGGTCCCCAATCCCCTTGGTACCATGAGATTCACGCTTACCTTAACGATGGTATCATATCCCCTCACCTCACACGTACCCAACGCCAGAACCTCATCCAAAAATCATCCCGCTATGTTATCATAGCCAATACCCTATATCGTCGAGGTTATCATGATACTCTCTCTCGATGTTTAGACCAAAATGAGGCCGCGATGGTGTTAAAGGAAGTACACTCTGGACTTTGCGGTGCCCACACGAGTGGTATTGTCCTAGCGTGACAAATCCTTAGAGAAGGCTACTATTGGCCTACGATTGAAGAAGAATCCTATGACTTTGTTAGAAAGTGTCTCCCATGTCAGCAGCATGCAAAGCTTGTGCACGCTCCAACATAGGATCTACAGCCTATTGCACCACCTTGGCCTTTCGCTTGTTGGGGCCTTGATCTAGTTGGAACTATCACACCCCTCTCATCTGATGGACATAAATGGATAATAACAGCTATAAACTATTTCACTAAATGGGTGGAAGCAGTCCCCCTAGTCTCAGCAATAGGAGTTCAGGTCTCCAAGTTCATCTTGTACCACATTGTTTGCCGCTTTGGCATCCCATCCACCATCTTCACTGACCACAGAGGTAACTTTGAAAATCTCAACATGGAAGAATTATGCACTTCCCTCCGCATCCATCACCGCTTTTCTAGCCCATATTTCCCACAAGGTAATGGCTAGGCAGAGGCAACTAACAAAACCCTCCTCAAAATTCTAAAGAAAGTTGTCAATGATTCCGGCCATGATTGGCACCTACAAATAAATCTAGCCCTATGGGCCTATCGAACTTCCTTCTGTACATCCACAAGCACAACTCCATACTCCATAATCTATGGTGCCAAAGTGGTACTACCTATAAAGGTTGAACTTCCCTCCTTGCGCATATCTTTGCAAGGGCAAATATCAGATGAAGAATATAGAGTAGCTCGACTAATCTAGCTAGATCTCTTAGATGAGAAGCGACAACAAGCCTATGATCATCTCACAGTCTATCAAACTCGTCTCAAAAGAAATTTCAACAAGAAGGTGCTTCCATGACACTTTCAGCCAGGTGACATGGTCCTCAAAGAAAACATGAAAGTCCAAGTAGATCGAGAAAAGAAAGGCAAGTTTGAACCTACATGGCTTGGTCCTTATGTTGTCACTGCTTCCTTTGGCTCTGGAGCTTATCAGCTATCTACACCAGAAGGAGAACTCTTGAATGATCCTACTAACATCATTCATCTCAAGAAGTTCTATGCTTGAAGATCCTTGGTATACCCAGCTTTTGAAAAATACAAAAGAAAAAAATATTAAAGAGAAATAAGCATCCAATGGTGAAAACTTGGCAATTCAAGCACCTTGGATAGGTACCTTGGTGAAAACCTAGTAATTCAGGCACCTTGTGTACTAAAGACTAATCCATTATCTATTACTATCCTATCCCGCATCCATTCACCCACCATCCCATAAGACACACTTGCTTGTTCCCTTGGCGTTCCAACCAAATATCCAAAATCTGGTGAAGCTTGTAAATACCTCCTGTACAGCTTGTAAAACTTGTACCAAAGCTTGTATTATACCTTGTAAATCTTGTACCATACCTTGTCTATCCGAATCTTGTCCAAGGTTTATACTATATTCCAACCTATAAATAATCCTGTATCCTAGCTTGTATAGTATCACGTGCACACACAAAACCCCATTTTCACTTAAGCTTTTTGCAAACCATCTACCTATCCACCTATCACCTATTATAGACATCCCATCCTTAACAAACATTTCCATCTCACAAAAACCAAAACATGAAAAAACTTGTACATTTGTAACATATCTTGGTCCATCAGCATGTACATCCTCTTTAGGTTAGTACCATTGTATCTATCCAGTGTTCGTGTCAGTTCGTCCTTGATCTGCATCTTGCACCCATCACACATCTTGGTTAGCTATTCCAACGCATCCTTTAGCTAGATTTCCTGTCACCAAAGTGTTATCTTTCTTAGTTTAGCTTGCCAGATGCATCACTCATCCAAATCCACCATCTTTAGTGCTCTCCGATAGGTCCTTGCAGGATATAGCTTTCCTCATGTTTGATCTTGGTCTGTTAGTACCTTGTCCTACCCATCTCATTGGCAAACGGCTCTCTTTCGGATTTTCACTTTCTTTTGATTTGGGATCTTCCCTTTTGGGTCTTGAAGTATCTTTTCCAAAGCAATCTCCTTGTTCCCTCCTCAAGGTTTCCACGATCTTCCATATCATGGTATGCTACGAATGGGGCAATTAGAGCGTAAGGTCTTGATCAGGTCTTTCATTTGTTTTTCTTTTCTGCTTGCGGGTTCTCTAGTGTCGTTTCCATGCTGCTTCCTCTAGGATTCATGTGTGATGCTGGGGCAATCCTTGTGTATTTGTTTTGAGTTAGTTTGTCAGTCTTCTGAATGGTTGGTGAAAATGCCTTGATGTTCTTCGTAACCTTGGCAATTAACCAATAGTCCTATAGCAAATCTAGTGCTCAACTACATGGTGGTACTTCTCTTTGAAGTATCCCCCCGCTCAAAAAGCTTCAATGGTTTTCCTTCATCTCCATTATCCCCCATCCATATCCAGCATCTGTCTCTCCTACCCTAGCTGATGCATCAGTATCTCTTTGAATCACTCATCACTCTTAGCTTTAGGGATCCACAATCCTAGTCTTAGGGATCCACCAATCCAAATCAACCCACCAAGCCTCATCTTTCGAGATCCACAATCCTAGTCCTAGGGATCTCCGAAACCCATCTTCCACCAATCTAACTCTTTGAAATCCTATTGCATCAGCTTTGTAATCCCCTCATCCATCTCCCTATCCTGGATTCTTTTTATAGCGCTCCGCTCCTTCATCCTCTGCAATCCCTGAGATCTTAAGCTTGCTTCCTCTTGTGCCTCTAATTCTCCCTTTATCATTCTCCCATAGTAAGAGTTTGAGCTAACTAAACCTCTTCTCTTAATCCAATCTAAGTCTCCTTGCTCATCCCAGATTCTTATATTTTTCAAGAAGCCACTGAGCCTCGCTTTCTCTCCCCGCTGCCTTCTTGAGGGGGCATCTCATAGTCCATTCTTTCCTCTTCTGCTCTAGCCTTGGGCATCTTATTTTCTTATCTTTGATGCCATGCCACTTGTGGCATCACATCAAAGAGGGGCAAAATGTAGACACCTAAAAATCCTTTAAAAAATAAAGTATTTTTATTTTTTGAAAAAATACCTGATGACATCATCATTTAATTAATTAATTATTTAATTAATTAATTTTTATAGAGAACGGTCACGCTTTTTTTAACATTCATCACAACCTTGTCGAAATCGAAGACATTCCTGAGGAAGTTGAAAAGAGAGCCTACGACGATACCCTAGACCAAATCTCCCTTGGAGACTCTGTTCTCCAAGAACTATCCATCCACCTCTTTGACCTACCACTCGCCCATCCACAATTCATAGATTGGGACCAACCAATGTCATACACATCGATGAGTTCACATTGGAGGAGGCACTTCTAAGATTCATGGGAGCTGAAACTCCTCACAAGAAAACAAAGCCAGATTCTGCCTATATCTACAAGCTAGATCCCGAGGGGTATTTTGGAGAAAATCCCCAACCTAGTTTCGATACACCCAAAACTGGAACTAAGGTGAATCTGAGACTAGCTAAGGCAATGAAGAGAACCCCTCAGCAAGAAAATCCAGAACCACAAGAAGAACATGAGGATTTAGCATTGCCTCCTCAAGATAATCGACTAGAGGTGTCTTCTATTCTAATTGAGGATACTCGAGAAGTCAACATTGGTTCTTCAGAGATCCCCAGACTTGTTCACATTGCTGCATCCCTATCACAAGACCAAGCTGACCTCCTCTTTGAGGTCTTAAGAGAGAACATTGGCCAATTTGCATGGTCATATTAGGACATGCTAGGACTTGATCCAAAGCTTGTAGTTCATCATCTTGCAGTTGATCCAAAGATCAAGCCCGTTAGACAAAAGCTTAGAAAAATGCACCCCAAGGTGGCATTATTGGTCAAAGCTGAATTAGAAAGAATGTTAGCTGCTAAGGTTATCCGACCTATTGACTACTCAGAGTGGATCTCCAACATGGTCCCTGTCACTAACCCTTCCGGTGACATCAGAATCTGCATTGATTTTAGAGATCTTAACAAAGCTTTTCCAAAAGATGATTTTCCATTTCCCAACATAGATATGATTGTAGATCTTACAGCTGGACATGCAATTTTGTCCCTCATGGATGGATTTTCTGGGTATAATCAAATCAAGATTACAGAAGAGGATTAGCATAAGACAACATTCACTACCCCTTGGGGAACCTTTTGCTACAACATGATGCCTTTTGTCCTAAAGAATGCTGGGGCTACCTATCAAAGAGCTATGATAGCCACTTTTCATGATCTCATCCATAGCATTTTGGAGGATTATGTGGATGATATCTTGGTCAAGTCTCATACCTTCATGGATCATCTTGCTGACCTAGAGAAAGTCTTTGATAGGTTAGCCAAATATCATCTCATTCTGAATCCCAAAAAATGTGTCTTTGGGGTCACATCTGGCAAGCTTCTAGGCTTCATTGTTTCTAAACGAGGTATAGAGATCGACCCCAAGAAGGTCAAGGCTATCTTAGACATACCTCCTCCCTAGACACTGTGATAGCTTCGCTCTCTTCAAGGAAAGCTCCAATCTGTTCGGCGCTTCATCTCCCAGCTTGCAGATAAGTGTACACCATTTTCACATTTACTGAAGAAGGATGAGAACTTCAAGTGGGATCCTTTATGTCAGCACAGTTTCGACCATCTCAAGCAGTATCTCATCAATCCCCCTATCTTGGTTCCACCAGTTCCTGGTTGTCCCCTGATTTTGTACATATCAGCAACACCTACTACTCTAGGGGCACTTCTAGCACAGCTTGATGACTACAACAGAGAAAGAGCCATCTACTACATCAATAGAACCCTAGTTGGTTATGAACTCAATTACACTCCTATGGAAAAATCTTGTTTGGCAGTTGTTTTCTCAACTCAAAAGCTTCGCCATTACATGCTAAGTCATACCATCCAACTAGTCTCCAAGATTGACCCTCTCAAGTATATGCTCTCTAGAATAGCACTTACAGGCCGTTTGGCCAAATGGGTTATGCTCCTTAGTGAATTTGACATCCAGTATGTGGATAGAAAGGCAATCAAAGGGCAAGCTATAGCAGATCACCTAGTTGATGCACCTCTAATAGATGCTTATTCATTGATCACAGAATTTTTAGATGAGCATATCTGTCTAATTGAAGAACAACCCCCATGGAAACTTTATTTTGATGGCTCATACACATCTCATGGATCAGGGGTAGGAATATTGTTGGTCACACCTCAAGGAGATTACATTCCAAAAACCTTCAAGCTACAATTCCCTAGCACCAACAATATAGCTAAATATGTGGCCCTCATAGTAGGATTAAAGATAGCTGCAGAATGGAACATTGTTAAGCTACAAATCTTTGGCGATTCTCAGCTCATCATCAAGCAAGCCCTAAATGAATATCAAACCAAAGATGAAAAGCTATTACCCTACAAAGAGCTAGTTGATCGGCTAACCCAACATTTTACAAGGCTTTAGTATACACAAGTGCCTCGAATACAGAACAAAGCAACTGATGCTATGGCTGCTATCGGCTTGCTCTTGGCAATTCCCCAAGTAGCTACATAGTATGAGTTTTTAGTGGAGCAGCTCCTCACACCCGCCTACGTGAATGAGGATTCAAACTGTATTTGTATCTTGGGTGGTCCCCAATCCCCTTGGTACCATGAGATTCATGCTTACCTTAACGATGGTATCATATCCCCTCACCTCACACCTACCCAACGCCATAACCTCATCCAAAAATCATCCTGGTATGTTATCATAGCCAATACCCTATATCGTCGGGGTTATCATGATACTCTCTCTCGATGTTTAGACCAAAATGAGGCCGCGATGGTGTTAAAGGAAGTACACTCTGGACTTTGCGGTGCCCACACGAGTGGTATTGTCCTAGCGTGACAAATCCTTAGAGCAGGCTACTATTGGCCTACCATTGAAGAAGACTCCAGTGACTTTGTCAGAAAGTGTCTCCCATGTCAGCAGCGTGCAAATCTTGTGCACGCTCCAGCATAGGATCTACAGCCTATTGCGCCACCTTGGCCTTTTGCTTGTTGGGGCCTTGATCTAGGTTGAACTATCACACCCCTCCCATTTGATGGACATAAATGGATAATAACAGCTACAAACTATTTCACTAAATGGGTGGAAGCAGTCCCCCTAGTCTCAGCTATAGGAGTTCAGGTCTCCAAGTTCATCTTGTACCACATTGTTTGCCGCTTCGGTATCCCATCCACCATCTTCACTGATGATGGAGGTAACTTTGAAAATCTCAACATGGAAGAATTATGCACTTCCCTCCACATCCATCATCGCTTTTCTAACCCATATTTCCCACAAGGTAACGGCCAGGCAGAGGCAACTAACAAAACCCTCCTCAAAATTCTAAAGAAAGTTGTCAATGATTCTGGTCGTGATTGGCACCTACAAATAAATCCAGCCCTATGGGCCTATCAAACTTCCTTTCGTACATCCATAGGCACAACTCCATATTCCCTAGTCTATGGTGCCAAATCGGTACTACCTATAGAGGTTGAACTTCCCTCCTTGCGCATATCTTTGCAAGGGCACATATCAAGTGAAGAATATAGAGTAGCTCAACTCACCTAGCTAGATCTCTTAGATGAGAAGCAATAACAAGCCTATGATCATCTCACGGTCTATCAAACTCATATCAAAAGAAATTTCAACAAGAAGGTGCTTCCATGACACTTTCAGCCGAGTGACATGGTCCTCAAAGAAAACATGAAAGTCCAAGTAGATCGAGAAAAGAAAGGCAAGTTTGAACCTACATGGCTTGGTCCTTATGTTGTCACTGCTTCCTTTGGCTCTGGAGCTTATCAGCTATCTACGCCAAAAGGAGAACTCTTGAATGATCCTACTAACATCATTCATCTCAAGAAGTTCTATGCTTGAAGATACTTGGTATACCCAGCTTTTGAAAAATACAAAAGAAAAAAAATAGTAAAGAGAAATAAGCGTCCAATGGTGAAAACTTGGCAATTCAAGCACCTTGGATAGGTACCTTGGTGAAAACCTGGTAATTCAGGTGGCTTATGTACTAAAGACTAATCTATTATCTATCACTATCCTATCCCTCATCCATTCACCCACCATCCCATAAGACACACTTGGTTGTTCCCTTGGTGTTCCAACCAAATATCCAAAATCTGATGAAGCTTGTAAATACCTCCTGTACAGCTTGTAAATCTTGTACCAAAGCTTGTATTATACCTTGTAAATCTTGTACCATACCTTGTCTATCCGAATCTTGTCCAAAGTTTGTACCATATTCCAGCCTATAAATAATCCTGTATCCTAGCTTGTATACTATCATGTGCACACAAAAAACCTCATTTTCACTTAAGCTTTTCGCAAACCATCTACCTATCCACCTATCACCTATTATAGACATCCCATCCTTCACAAACATTTCCATCTCACAAAAACCAAAACATGAACAAACTTGTACATTTGTAACATATCTTGGTCCATCAGCATGTACATCCTCTTTAGCTTAGTACCATTGTATCTATCTGGTGTTTGTGTCAGTTCATCCTTGATCAGCATCTTGCACCCATCACACATCTTGGTTAGCTATTCCAACGCATCCTTTAGCTAGATTTCCTGTCACCAAAGTGTTATCTTTCTTAGTTCAGCTTGCCAAATGCATCACTCATCCAAATCCACCAGCTTTAGTGCTCTTCGATAGGTCCTTGTAGGATATAGCTTTCCTCATGTTTGATCTTGGTCCGTTAGTACCTTGTCCTACCCATCTCGTTGGCAAATGGCTCTCTTTTGGATTTTCACTTTCTTTTGATTTGGGATCTTCCCTTTTGGGTCTTGAAGTATCTTTTCCAAAGCAATCTCCTTGTTCCCTCCTCAAGGTTGCCATGATCTTCCATATCATGGTATGCTACGAATTGGGCAATTAGAGCGTAAGGTCTTGATTAGGTCTTTCATTTGTTTTTTTTTTCTGCTTGTGGGTTCTCCAGTGTCGTTTCCACACTGCTTCCTCTAGGATTCATGTGTGATGTTGGGGCAATCCTTGTCTGTTTGTTTTGAGTTAGTTTGTCAGTCCTCTGAACGGTTGGTGAAAAGGTCTTGATGTTCTTGGTAACCTTGGCAATTAACCAATAGTCTTATAGAAAATCTAGTGCTCAACTATATGGTGGTACTTCTCTTTGAAGTATCCCCCCGCTCAAAAAGCTTCAATGGTTTTCCTTCATCTCCATTATCGCCCATCCATATCCAGCATCCGTCTCTCCTACCCCAGTTGATTCATTAGTATCTCTTTGAATCACTCATCACTCTTAGCTTTAGGGATCCACAATCCTAGTCTTAGGGATCCACCAATCCAAATCAACCCACCAAGCCTCATCTTTCGAGATCCACAATCCTAGTCCTAGGGATCTCCGAAACCCATCTTCCGCCAATCTAACTCTTTGAAATCCTGTTGCATTAGCTTTATAATCCCCTCATGCATCTCCCTATCTTGGATTCTTTTTTATAGCGCTCCACTCCTTCATCCTTTCCAATCCCTGAGATCTTAAGCTTGCTTCCTCTTGTGCCTCTGATTCTCCCTTTATCATTCTCCCATAGTAAGAGTTTGAGCTAACTAAACCTCTTCTCTTAATCCAATCCGAGTCTCCTTGCTCATCCTAGATTCTTGTATTTTTCAAGAAGCCACCGAGCCTCACTTTCTCTCCTCGCTACCTTCTTGAGGGGGCATCTCATAGTCCATTCTCTCCTCTTCTGCTCTAGCCTTGGGCATCTTATTTTCTTATCTTTGATACCATGCCACTTGCGGCATCACATCAAAGAGGGGCAAAATGTAGACACCTAAAAATCCTTTAGAAAATAAAGTATTTTTGTTTTCTGAAAATTTTTTGATGATATCATCATTTATTAATTAATTAATTATTTAATTAATTGATTAATTTTTATGCCATTAAATCCCTTTATCTTAATTAAAAATATTTAATTAAGGAATCCCTCCTAAAAATGTTTAAATCTTATTTAAACATTATTTTCTTATTTATTAATTATTTAATTAATAAATTGACCAAAAATCTTAAAATAAATAAAAAAATTTATTTTTTGCCCAAAACTTGGCCAATTTCTTTATGACCAATAACCTCTTCCAAAATCTTCTAATCCTTCTTTAATTTTGATTAAAGGCTAATTCCATCATTTCCTACCCCTAATCCCAACTCAAAATATTTAATTAAGATTAAATATTAATCCTCATGTTTATTAAAAAAGTTTTAATAAATACCTCCTCAACCCAAACCCTTGAAATAAATAAAACTTTATTTATTTTCTAAAAATCTAATTTATCCTCATCCTAAGAAGTTCTAGACTCTTCTAGAAAGTCTTCATCCTTATCCTAGGAAATTCTAGACTATTCTAGAAAGTCTTTATCCTCATCCAAAGTCTAGACTCTTCTAGAAGATGTCTTTAAACCTAATCCTAATCCCTTCCTAACCTTGTCACATTTCCTAAACATGGGTTAAGACTTACTAACCCAAGCCAAAGTTAACAAATATCTCCTCCTTCACCCACCCTCATTAAATGCCATCCACTTGCCTATCCCTAAGCTAATCCTAAACCATCCTAATCCATCCTCTAATCATTTACACAAGCCTAAACAAGCTTAAAACCTTCCTAATGAAGTCCAAGTCGAAATTTCTCTCATCACCCTCAAAATATCTCAACCATAAAACTTTATGAAGTCCACTAGGTCATAAATGACTCTTACAAGCCCTTTTATTGCTCTTACAAGTCATTATGAGGGTCTTTATGAAGACTTTATCCCTTGAGCCTCCTTTGTTGACTCATCCTTCCCCTTTCCTCCATCCTTTCACCATGTGACATGTGTTGCTCCTTGATTGGCTATAAGGAAGCACAATCCATGTGCTCTCTTCTCATGCAATCTGAGCCCTCCATGAGCTTTTTCCCATCCTTGCGTCTTAGCCCTCAATCCCTCAAGCCTCTTGCCTATAAATTGGATACTTACCCTTTGAAAAATAGCACAATCCATGAAGTAAAGTCATAATGCCATTTTGAGAAGCCATTTTACATAAAAATCATACACTCACACCCAAATTTCAACTCCATTTGAAGCCCTTTTTAAAGCATAAGCTTGAGCATACATCCTATATATTTAGACAAAGCTACTCAACAAGAGAGATACTCATTGAGAGAGCCCATTAATGGCTCATATTCTCAATTGAGAGCTCATCTTAGTCTATCTTAAAGTTTATGAATTTTGTTTAGTTTGTAGAAGCTTTATTTAGATTTGGTTTCTATTAGCATACTAACATTGCTCATATACACTTACTTTTAATTAATTAAACAAAGTTATTTAATTAAATAGGAAGCCATTCCTAATTGATTAAATGAAGTTATTTAATTAAATAAGAAAAGTGTCTCTAATTAATTAAATGATTATTTAATTAAATAGAAAAAATAATTATGACAGCATATCTCATTTTATTAAATTAAATATCTCAACAAAATCTCTCTTCAGTTCAAAAAGGGAAATTTCCAATTCACTATTGATAAAAAATGAGTTAAATCAGTTAACTCCTTTTTCTACTCAAATTAAATCAGTTAACTCCTTATTTTACTCAAATTAAATCTATTAACTCCCTTTAATTTGGGAATCTCTCTTTATGACTAAACTTCAACTTTAATCGTGATAGTTGATTGAATTTGATCTCCACCATTTATGGATTCCAGGAAAGTCTATTTAAGAGACCCTCATCTCTTCATTTTAGGAGAGGATGATATGGAGAATTTGCATCGAATCGCTGCTGGAATTCATACTCACCTTTGCTCATATTTTTACATACATTTAATAAATACGCCTATCTTGATTAATTAAATTTAATTATTTAATTAAATGGGAAAGGTATTTATAATTAATTAAAGAAAATTATTTAATTAAATGGAGTACTTACTTCTAATTAATTAAACAAAGTTATTTAATTAAATATGAAGCCATTCTTAATTAATTAAATAAAGTTATTTAATTAAATAAGAAAAGTGTCTCTAATTAATTAAAAGATTATTTAATTAAATAGAAAAACTAATTATGAGAGCATATCTCATTTTATTAAAATAAATATCTCAACAAAATTTCTCTTCAGTTCGAAAAGGTAAATTTCTAGTTCACTATTGATCAAAAATGAGTTAAATCAGTGAACTCCTTTTTCTACTCAAATTAAATAAGTTAACTCCTTGTTTTACTCAAATTAAATCTATTAACTCCCTTTAATTTGGGAATCTCCTTTTATGACTGAACTTCAACTTTAATGTTGACCATTGATTGAATTTGATCTCAACCGTTGATGGATTCTAGGAAAGTCTATTTAAGAGACTCTCATCTCTTCATTTTAGGATAGGATGAATTTGGAGAATTTGCATTGAATCGCTTCTAGAATTCATACTCACATTTGCTCAAATTTTTACATACATTTAATAAATACGCCTATCTTGAGTAATTAAATATAATTATTTAATTCAATGGAAAAGGTATTTCTAATTAATTAAAAGAAATTATTTAATTAAATGGATTACTTACTTCTAATTAATTAAACAAAGTTATTTGATTAAATAGGAATCCATTCTTAAAAAAATTGAAATGAAGTTATTTAATTAAATAAGAAAAGTGTCTCTAATTAATTAAAAGATTATTTAATTAAATAGAAAAATTAATTATGAGAGCATGTCTCATTTTATTAAATAAAATATCTCAACAAAATCTCTCCTCGGTTCGAAAAGGGAAATTTCCAGTTCGCTATTGATAAAAAATGAGTTAAATCAGTTAACTCCTTTTTCTAATAAAATTAAATCAGTTAACTCCTTATTTTACTCAAATTAAATTTGTTATTTTCCTTTAATTTGAGAATCTCCCTTTATTACTGAATTTCAACTTTAATCCTGACCGTTGATTGAATTTGATCTGAACCAATGATGGATTACTGGAAAGTCTATTTAAGAGACTCTCATCTCTTCATTTTAGGAGAGGATGAATTTGGAGAATTTGCATTGAATCGCTTTTGGAATTCATACTAACATTTTCTCATATTTTTACATACATTTAATAAATACACCTATCTTGATTAATTAAATGAGAAAGGTATTTCTAATTAATTAAAGAAAATTATTTAATTAAATAAAGTACTTGCTTCTAATTAATTAAATAAAGTTATTTAATTAAATAGGAAGCCATTCCTAATTAATTAAATGAAGTTATTTGATTAAATAGAAAAAGTGTCTCTAATTAATTAAAAGATTAATTAATTAAATCTAAAAAGTAATTATGAGAGCATATCTCATTTTATTAAATTAAATATCTCAACAAAATCTCTCTTCAGTTCAAAAAGGAAAATTTTCAATTCACTATTGATAAAAAATGAGTTAAATCAATTAACTCCTTTTTCTATTCTAATTAAATCAGTTAACTCCTTATTTCACTCAAATTAAATTTGCTAACTCCTTTTAATTTGGGAATCTCCCTTTATGACTGAACTTCAAATTTAATCCTAACCATTGATTGAATTTGATCTTAATCATTGATGGATTCCAGGAAAGTCTATTTAAGAGACCCTCAACTCTTCATTTTAGGAGAGGATGAATTTGGAGAGTTTGCATCGAATCACTGTTGGAATTCATACTCACATTTGCTCATATTTTTATATCTATTTAATAAATATGCCTATCTTGATTAATTAAATGGGAAAGGTATTTCTAATTAATTAAAAAAAAATATTTGATTAAATGGAGTACTTACTTCTAATTAATTAAACAAAGTTATTTAATTAAATAGAAAGCCATTCCTAATTAATTAATTGAAGTTGTTTAAATAAATTTAAAAAGTGTCTCTAATTAATTAAAAGATTATTTAATTAAATAGAAAAAGTAATTATTAGAGCATATCTTATTTTATTAAATTATATATCTCAACAAAATTTCTCTTCAGTTCGAAAAGGGAAATTTCTAGTTCACTATTGATCAAAAATGAATTAAATTAGTTAACTCCTTTTTCTACTCAAATTAAATTAGATAACTCTTTATTTTACTCAAATTAAATTTGTTAACTCCCTTCAATTTTAGAATCTCCCTTTATGACTAAAGTTCAACTTTAATCCTGACCATTGATAAAATTTGATCTCAACTATTGATGGATTCGAGGAAAGTGTATTTTAGAGACCCTCATCTCTTCATTTTAGGAGAGGATGAATTTGGAGAATTTGCATGGAATCACTGTTGGAATTCATACTCACATTTGCTCATATTTTTACATACATTTAATAAATATGCCTATCTTGATTAATTAAATGTAATTATTGAATTAAATGAGAAAGGTATTTCTAATTAATTAAAGAAAATTATTTAATTAAATGGAGTACTTACTTCTAAGTAATTAAACAAAGTTGTTCAACTAAATAGGAAGCCATTCCTAATTAATTAAATGAAGTTATTTAATTAAATAAGAAAAGTGTATCTAATTAATTAAAAAATTATTTAATAATTAAGAAAAGTGTATCTAATTAATAAAAAGATTATTTAATTAAATAGAAAAAAGGAATTATGAGAGCATATCTCATTTTATTAAATTAAATATCTCAACAAAATCTCTCTTCAGTTCAAAAAGGAAAATTTCCAATTCACTATTCATAAAAAATAGTTAAATTAGTTAACTCCTTTTTCTACTCAAATTAAATCAGTTAACTCCTTATTTTACTCAAATTAAATCTGTTAACTCCCTTTAATTTGGGAATCTCCCTTTATGACTAAACTTCAACTTTAATCCTGACTGTTGATTAAATTTGATCTCAATCGTTGATGAATTCTACGAAAGTCTATTTAAGAGACCCTCATCTCTTCATTTTAGGAGAGGATGAATTTGGAGAATTTGCATCGAATCGCTGCTGGAATTCATACTCACATTTGCTCATATTTTTACATTTATTTAATAAATACACCTATCTTGATTAATTAAATGTGATTATTTAATTAAATGGGAAAGGTATTTCTAATTAATTAAATGAAATTGTTTAATTAAATAGAGTACTTACTTCTAATTAATTAAATAAAATTATTTAATTAAATAGGAAGCCATTCGTAATTAATTAAATGAAGTTATTTAATTAAATAAGAAAAGTGTCTTTAATTAATTAAAAGATTATTTATTTAAATAGAAAAAGTAATTATGAGAGCATATCTCATTTTATTAAATTAAATATCACAACAAAATCTCTCTTCAGTTCAAAAAGGGAAATTTTTAGTTCACTATTGATAAAAAATGAGTTAAATCAGTTAACTCCATTTTCTACTCAAATTAAATCAGTTAACTCCTTATTTTACTGAAATTAAATCTGTTAACTCCCTTTAATTTGGGAATCTCCCTTTACGACTGAACCTCAACTTTAATCCTGACCGTTGATTGAATTTGATTTCAACCGTTGATGGATTCTAGAAAAGTCTATTTAAGAGACCCTCATCTCTTCATTTTAGGAGAGGATGAATTTGGAGAATTTGTATCGAATCACTGCAAGAATTCATACTCACATTTGCTCATATTTTTACATACATTTAATAAATACGCATATCTTTATTAATTAAATGTAATTATTTAATTAAATGAAAAAGGTATTTCTAATTTATTAAATGAAATTATTTAATTAAATGGAGCACTTACTTCTAATTAATTAAACAAAGTTATTTAATTAATTTAGAAGCCATTCCTAATTAATTAAATGAAGTTATTGAATTAAATAAGAAAAGTGTCTCTAATTAACTAAAAGATTACTTAATTAAATAGAAAAAGTAATTATGAGAGCATATCTCATTTTATTAAATTAAATATCACAACAAAATCTCTCTTCAGTTCAAAAATGGAAATTTTCAGTTCACTATTGATAAAAAATGAGTTAAATCAGTCAACTCTTTTTCTACTCAGATTAAATTAGTTAACTCCTTATTTTACTCAAATTAAATCTATTAACTCCCTTGAATTTAGGAATCTCCCTTGATGACTGAAATTCAACTTTAATCCTGATCGTTTATTGAATTTGATGTCAACTGTTCATGGATTGTAGGAAAGACTATTTAAGAGATCCTCATCTCTTCATTTTAAGAGAGGATGAATTTTGAGAATTTGCATCGAATCACTGCTGGAATTCATACTCACATTTGCTCATATTTTTACATACGTTTAATAAATACGCCTATCTTGATTAATTAAATATAATTATTTAATTAAATGGAGTACTTACTTCTAATTAATTAAACAAAGTTATTCAATTAAATAGGAAGTATTCCTAATTAATTAAATGAAGTTATTTAATTAAATAAGAAAAATCTCTCTAATTAATTAAAAGATTATTTAATTAAATAGAAAAAGTAATTATGAGAGCATATCTCATTTTATTAAATTAAATATCTCAACAAAATCTCTCTTCAGATCAAAAAGGAAAATTTTTAGTTCACTATTGGTAAAAAATGAGTTAAATCAGTTAGCTCCTTTTTCTACTCAAATTAAATTAGTTAACTCCTTATTTTACTCAAATTAAATCTGTTAACTCCCTTTAAGGTGGGAATCTCCCTTTATGACTGAACTTCAACTTTACTCTTGACCATTGAATGAATTTGATTTCAACCGTTGATGGATTCCAAGAAATTCTATTTGAGAGACCCTCATCTCTTCATTTTAGGAGATGATGAATTTTAAAAATTTGTATCGAAACGCTGTTGGAATTCATAGTCACATTTGCTCATATTTTCACATACATTTAATAAATATGCCTATCTTGATTACGTAAATGTAATTATTTAATTAAATGGAAAAGGTATTTCTAATTAATTAATTGAAATTATTTAATTAAATGGAGTACTTACTTATAATTAATTAAAAAAATTTATTCAATTAAATAGGAAGCCATTCCTGATTAATTAAATGAAGTTAATTAATTACATAAGAATAGTGTCTCTAATTAATTAAAATATTATTTAATTAAATAGAAAAAGTAATTATGAGATCATATCTCATTTTATTAAATTAAATATCTCAGCAAAATCTCTCTTCAGTTTGAAAAGAGAAATTTTTAGTTCACTATTCATAAAATATGAGTTAAATCAGTTAACTCTTTCTTCTACTCAAATTAAATCAGTTAACTCCTTATTTCACTCAAATTAAATATGTTAACTCCTTTTAATTTGGGAATCTCCTTTTATGACTAAACTTCAACTTTAATCCTGACTGTTGATTGAATATGATCTCAACCGTTGATGGATTCTAGGAAAGTCTATTTAAGAGACCCTCATCTCTCCATTTTAGGAGAGGATGAATTTGCAGAATTTGCATCGAATCGCTGCTCGAATTCATACTCAGTTTTGCTTATATTTTTACATGCATTTCATTAATACGCCTATCTTGATTAATTAAATGTAATTATTTAATTAAATGGGAAAGGTATTTATAATTAATTTAACAAAATTATTTAATTAAATGGAGTACTTACTTCTAATTAATTAAACAAAGTTGTTCAATTAAATAAGAAGCCATTCCTAATTAATTAAATGAAATTATTTAATTAAATAAGAAAAGTGTCTCTAATTAATTAAAAGATTATTTAATTAAATAGAAAAAGTAATTATGAGAGCATATCTCATTTTATTCAATTAAATATCTCAACAAAATCTCTCTTTAGATCAAAAAGGGAAATTTTTAGTTCACTATTTATAAAAAATGACTTAAATCAGTTAACTCCTTTTTCTACTCAAATTAAATCAGTTAACTTCTTATTTCACTCAAATTAAATTTGTTAACTCCCTTTAATGTGAGAATCTCCCTTTATGACTAAACTTCAACTTTAATCTTGACCGTTGATTGAATTTGATTTCAACCGTTGATGGATTTCAAGAAAGTCTATTTGAGAGACCCTCATCTCTTCATTTTAGGAGAGGATGAATTTGAAGAATTTGCATCGAATTGCTATTGGAATTCATACTCACATTTGCTCATATTTTTATACACATTTAATAAATATGCCTATCTTGATTACTTAAATGTAATTATTTAATTAAATGGAGAAGGTATTTCTAATTAATTAAATGAAATTATTTAATTAAATGGAGTACTTACTTCTAATTAATTAAACAAAGTTATTTAATTAAATAGGAAGCCATTCCTAATTAATTAAATGAAGGTATTTAATTAAATAAGAATAGTGTCTCTAATTAATTAAAAGATTATTTAATTAAATAGAGAAAGAAATTATGAGAGCATATCTCATTTTATTAAATTAAATATCTCAACAAAATATCTGTTCAGTTCAAAAAGGGAAATTTTCAGTTCACTATTGATAAAAAATGATTTAAATCAGTTAACTCTTTTTTCTACTCAAATTAAATCAGTTAACTCCTTATTTTTACTCAAATTAAATCTATTAACTCCCTTTAATTTGCGAATCTCCCTTTATGACTGAACTTCAACTTCAATCTTGACCGTTGATTTAATATGATCTCAACCGTTGATGGATTCTAGGAAAGTCTATTTAAGAGACCCTCATCTCTTCATTTTAGGAGAGGATGAATTTGAAGAATTTGCATCGAATGGCTGCTGGAATTCATACTCACATTTGCTTATATTTTTACATACATTTAAGAAATATGCCTATCTTGATTAATTAAATGTAATTATTTAGTTAAATGGAGTACTTACTTATAATTAATTAAACAAAGTTATTTAATTAAATTGGAAGCCATTTCTAATTAATTAAATGAAGCTATTTAATTAAATAAGAAAAGTGTCTCTAATTAATTAAAAAATTATTTAATTAAATAGAAAAAGTAATTATGAGAGCATATCTCATTTTATTAAATTAAATATCTCAACAAAATCTGTCTTCAGTTTAAGAAAGGAAATTTTCAGTTCACTATTGATAAAAAATGAGTTAAATCAGTTAACTCCTTTTCCTACTCAAATTAAATCAGTTAACTCCTTATTTTACTCAAATTAAATCTGTTAACTCCTTTTAATTTGATAATCTCCCTTTATGACTGAACTTCAACTTTAACTTTGACCGTTGATTGAATTTGATCTCAACTATTGATGGATTCCAGGAAAGTCTATTTAAGAGACCCTCATCTCTTCATTTTAAGAGAAGATGAATTTGGAGAATTTACATCGAATTGCTACTAGAATTCATACTCACATTTACTCATATTTTTACATACATTTAATAAATATGCCTACCTTGATTAATTAAATGTAATTATTTAATTATTTTTATTAAGAGGGGTAAACGCTTTGACTTGGAGCAATGAACTAGTGAGGCCACAAACGGGGGACTTCATCCCCATGAGATTTGAACCTTGATGGCAATGATAACAACACAACAACTTGACCATCACAACATGCCACTATTGGCATGTAATTATTTAATTAAATGTGAAAGATATTTCTAATTAATTAAATGAAATTATTAATTAAATGGAGTACTTACTTCTAATTAATTAAAAAAAGTTATTTAATTAAATAGGAAGCCATTTCTAATTAATTAAATGAAGTTATTTATTTAAATAAAAGAAGTGTCTCTAATTAATTAAAAGATTATATAATTAAATAGAAAAAGTAATTATGAGAGCATATCTCATTTTATTAAATTAAATATCTCAACAAAATCTTTTTTCAGTTCAAAAAGGAAAAGTTTCAGTTCACTACTGACAAAAAATGAGTTAAATCAATTAAATCCTTTTTCTACTCAAATTAAATTAGTTAACTCCTTATTTTAGTCAAATTAAATCTGTTAAATCCCTTTAATTTGGGAATCTCCCTTGATGACTGAACTTCAACTTTAATCTTGACCGTTGATTGAATTTGATCTCAACCATTCATGGATTCTGGCAAAGTCTATTTAAGAGACACTCATCTATTCATTTTAGGAGAGGATGAATTTGGAGAATTTGCATCGAATCGCTATTGGAATTCATACTAACATTTGCTCATATTTTTACATACATTTAATAAATATGCCTATCTTTATTAATTAAATGTAATTATTTAATTAAATGAGAAAGGTATTTCTAATTAATTAAACATAATTATTTAATTAAATGGAGTGCTTACTTCTAATTAATTAAACAAAGTTATTCAATTAAATAGGAAGCCATTCCTAATTAATTAAATGAAGTTATTTAATTAATTAAAAAAATTGCCTCTAATTAATTAAAAGATTATTTAATTAAATAGAAAAAGTAATTATGAGAACATATCTCATTTTATTAAATTAAGTATCTCAACAAAATCTCTCTTCAGATCAACAAGGGAAATTTTCCGTTCACTATTGATAAAAAATGAGATAAATGAGTTAACTCCTTTTTCTACTCAAATTAAATCAGTTAACTCTGTATTTTACTCAAATTAAATCTCTTAACTCCCTTTTACTTGGGAATCTCCCTTTATGACTGAACTTCAACTTTAACACTGACCGTTGATTGAGTTTGATCTCAACAGTTGATGGATTCCAAGAATGTCTATTTTAGAGACCCTCATCTCTTCATTTTAAGAGAGGATAAATTTGGAGAATGTGCATCGAATCGCTGCTGGAATTCATACTCACATTTGTTCATATTTTTATATACATTTAATAAATATGCCTATCATGATTAATTAAATGTAATTATTTAATTAAATAGGAGAGATATTTCTAATTAATTAAATGAAATTATTTAATTAAGAGAAGTACTTACTTCTAATTAATAAAACAAGGTTATTTAATTAAATAAGTAGTCATTCCTAATTAATTAAATGAAGTTATTTAATTAAATAGAAAAAGTAATTATGAGAGCATATCTCATTTTATTACATTAAATATCTCAACAAAATCTCTCTTCAGTTCAAAAAGAGAAATTTTCAGTTCACTATTGATAAAAAATGACTTAAATTAGTTAACTCCTTTTTCTACTCAAATTAAATCAGTTAACTCCTTATTTTACTCAAATTAAATCTGTTAACTCCCTTTAATTTGGGAATCTCCCTGTATGACTGAACTTCAACTATAATCCTGATCGTTGATTGAATTTGATTTCAACCGTTGATGGATTCCAGGAATGATTATTTAAGAGACCCTCATCTCTTCATTTTAGGAGAGTGCGAATTTGGATAATTTGTATAGAATCACTGCTAGAATTCATACTCACATTTGCCCATATTTTTACATAGATTTAATAAATATGCCTATCTTGATTAATTAAATGTAATTATTTAATTAAATGGGAAAGGTATTTCTACTTAATGAAACGAAATTATTTAATTAAATGGAGCACTTACTTCTAATTAATTAAAAAAAGTTATTTAATTAAATAGGAAGCCTTTCGTAATTAATTAAATGAAGTTATTTAATTAAATAAGAAAAGTGTCTCTAATTAGTTAAAAGATCATTTAATTAAATAGAAAAAGTAATTATGAGAGCATATCTCATTTTATTAAATTAAATATCTCAGCAAAATCTCTCTTTAGTTCAAAAAGGGAAATTTTCAGTTCACTATTGATAAAAAATGAGTTAAATCTGTCAATTCTTTTTCTACTCAAATTAAATTAGTTAACTCTTTATTTTACTCAAATTAAGTCTGTTAACTCCCTTGAATTTTAGAATCTCCCTTTATGACTGATCTTCAACTTTAGTCCTGATCGTTGATTGAATTTGATCTTAATCGTTGATGGATTCAAGGAAAGTTTATTTAAGAGACCCTCATATCTTCATTTTAGGAGAGGATGAATTTGGAGAATTTGCATCGAATTGCTACTGGAATTCATACTCACATTTGCTCATATTTTTACATACATTTAATAAATACACCTATCTTAATTACTTAAATGGGAAAGGCATTTTTAATTAATTAAATGAAATTGTTTAATTAAATGAAGTACTTACTTCTAATTAATTAAACAAAGTTATTTAATTAAATAAGAAGCCATTTCTAATTAATTAAATGAAGTTATTTAATTAAATAAGAAAAGTGTCTCTAATTAATTAAAAGATTATTTAATTAAATAGAAAAAATAATTATGACAGCATATCTCATTTTATTAAATTAAATATCTCAACAAAATCTCTCTTCAGTTCAAAAAGGGAAATTTTCAGTTCACTATTGATAAAAAATGAGTTAAATCAGTTAACTCCTTTTTTTACTCAAATTAAATTATTTAACTCCTTATTTTACTCAAATTAAATCTATTAACTCCCTTTAATTTGGGAACCTCCCTTTATGACTGAACTTCAACTTTAATCCTGACCGTTGATTGAATTTGATCTCGACTGTTGATGGATTCCAAGAAAGTCTATTTTAGAGACACTCATCTCTTCATCTTAAGAGAGGATGAATTTGGAGAATGTGCATCGAATTGCTGCTAGAACTCATACTCACATTTGCTCATACTTTTACATACATTTAATAAATATGCCTATCTTGGTTAATTAAATATAATTATTTAATTAAATGGGAAAGTTATTTCTAACTAATTAAATGAAATTATTTAATTAAATAGAGTACTTATTTCTAATTAATTAAACAAAGTTATTCAATTAAATAGGAAGCCATTCCTAATTAATTAAATAAAGTTATTTAAATAAATAAGAAAAGTGTCTCTAATTAATTAAAAGATTATTTAATTAAATAGAAAAAGTAATTATGAGAGCATATCTCATTTTATTAAATTAAATATTTCAACAAAATCTCTCTTCAGTTCAAAAAGGGAAATTTTCAGTTCACTATTGATAAAAAATGAGTTAAATCAGTTAACTCCTTTTTCTACTCAAATTAAATCAGTTAACTTCTTATTTTACTCAAATTAAATTTGTTAACTCCCTTTAATGTGGGAATCTCCCTTTATGACTGAACTTCAACTTTAATCCCGACTGTTGATTGAATTTGATTTCAACAGTTGATGGATTCTAGGAAAGTCTATTTAAGAGACCCTCATCTCTTCATTTTAGGAGAGGATGAATTTGAAGAATTTGCATCGAATCGCTGCTGGAATTCATACTCACAGTTGCTCATATTTTTACATACATTTAATAAATATGCCTATCTTGATTACTTAAATGTAATTATTTAATTAAATGATCAATGTATTTCTAATTAATTAAATGAAATTATTTAATTAAATGGAGTAATTACTTTTAATTAATTAAACAAAGTTATTTAATTAAATAGGAAGCCATTCCTAATTAATTAAATGAAGTTATTTAATTAAATAAGAATAGTGTCTCTTATTAATTAAAAGATTATTTAATTAAATAAATTAATTAATTATGAGAGCATATCTCATTTTATTAAATTAAATATCTCAACAAAATCTCTCTTCAGTTCAAAAAGGGAAATTTTCAGTTCACTGTTGATAAAAAATGAGTTAAATTCATTAACTCTTTTTTCTACTCAAATTAAATCAGTTAACTCCTTCTTTTACTCAAATTAAATCTGTTAACTCCGTTTAATTTGGGAATCTCCCTTTATGACTAAACTTCAACTTTAATCCTGACCGTTGATTGAATATAATCTCAACCGTTGATGGATTCCAGGAAAGTCTATTTAAGAGACCGTCATTTCTTCATTATAGGAGAGGATGAATTTGCAGAATTTGCATCGAATTGCTGCTAGAATTCATACTCACATTTGCTCATATTTTTACATACATTTAATAAATACACCTATCTTGATTAATTAAATGTAATTATTTAATTAAATGGGAAAGGTATTTCTAATTAATTAAACAAAATTATTTAATTAAATGAAGTACTTACTTCTAATTAATTAAACAAAGTTATTTAATTAAATAGGAAGCCATTTCTAATTAATTAAATGAAGTTATTTAATTAAATAAGAAAATTGTCTCTAATTAAGTAAAAGATTATTTAAATAAATAGAAAAAGTAGTTATGAGAGCATATCTCATTTTATTAAATTAAATATCTCAACAAAATCTCTCTTCAGTTCAAAAAGGGAAATTTTTAGTTCATTATTGGTAAAAAATGAGTTAAATCAGTTATGTCTTTTTTCTACTCAAATTAAATCAGTTAACTCCTTATTTTACTCAAATTAAATCTGTTAACTCCCTTTAATTTGGGAATCTCCCTTTATGACTGAACTTCAACTTTAATCTTGACCATTGATTTAATTTGATCTCAACCGTTGATGGATTCTAGGAAAGTCTTTTTAAGAGACCCCCATCTCTACATTTTAGGAGAGAATGAATTTGGCATCGAATCGCTGCTGAAATTCATACTCACATTTGCTCATATTTTTACATACATTTAATAAATATGCCTATATTGATTAATTAAATTTAATTATTTAATTAAATGGGAAAGTTATTTCTAATTATTTAAACTAAATTTATTTTGAGAAACAGATGGACTCCATGCGATTAACCTTGTGCTGCAGATCTGCCTTTTGCATGGCTAGGGCTTGCGTGCCCTAAGCCTGTTGCTCTTGGTGTCTGCTACGGTTGGGAGCTTTTGTTTATCACTTCAGGCTATGTGTTGGGGGATACATCTACATAGAAGAAGTGGGGTGCTGTGGGGAGAGCTTTGAGAGTTTTTGTGGAGTTGGGGCCAGCCAAATTTTGCTGCTTCGATAGGGCTTTCTTCCCTTTGTGGTGTGGAGAACTCTTTTGGATTCTGGTGAGTCTGGTTTTAGTGTTTGGCTTGAAAGAAATGCCTTTCAATTTGAACATGGGGCAATCGGTGGCCCCCGAGGCTCAGATTTTGACTAAGGATCAAGACATGCCTGATACATCTTTTTAGATGCAAGGAGGGGCTAATGGCCAGATGGGCAATATCCCAGTTAGAGAGAACATGGCCTCATCAAAAGTTTCTATTCATATTAAGAAGATGAATGGGTGTTTGGAGAGATCTGATGATCGACCAATGCTGGTTATTCAACCGATGAAAATTTTAGAAGATGTAAAATATTGGGGCAAGCATGCGCTCATATGCAAATTTTTGGGTCTCCGACTCCCTCTACCTGTGTTGGAATCATGGGCTCATCAAGTTTGGAATCTAGAAGGGGATATGGAAATTCTACTGGTGGCTAACAACTATTTCATGGTTATTTTCTCAAGCATGTCAGATAGGAGCAAAGTATTTGAAGGAGGCCCATACTTCTTTAACTAGGTTGGGCTATTCATCAAACCCTGGTACACTAGATTCAATTCCACTGAGGAGATCCTGTCTCAAGTCCCTGTGTGGATTCGGCTTCCATGTTTGCCACTGGAATTTTGGAGAGAGGATATTCTTCATTCGATATCTCTTTTGCTTGGGAAACTAATTGAGCCGACCACCCAGACCCAGGATCGAAAGGTAATTTCATATACACGTATTTGTGTGGAGGTTGATCTTACTAATCCCTTGCCAGATTCTATGGAAATTTGTTTAGGCTCTTGTTCATGGATTCAATAGTTGAACTATGAGACTTTACCCTTCAGATGCAGGATTTGTCATGAGTATGGGCACTTGCAATGAAAATGCCCCCGAAATAAATTTTTTCAATCATTAGCAACTACGATGCTGACCCCTAAGGATGACAAAGGAAAAACCTTGATGCTAGTTGGTCCCTCTAGAGATAAGGAGGGTTTTATCCTAGTGAAGCCACGTAATAAAGGAAAGGGGCAGAAGAGAACTTGGATGAATAGACAAAGTGATGACACCTTCAATAGGTTTAATGTGCTCGAGAACTTAATACAGGAGGAAGGTATACCTGTTGAGACACCCCCAAGTGATAACTCTCTTTTGGAACCCTAGCTAGAGGAAGTTGAGAATCTAGTCCAAATTTCTAAGGAAGTACAAGGCCAGACTGTTGGCTCGGATGGATTGATTCAGAAGTCATGTTGTGATATTCTTGGTAGCTCACATCCCTGTGATTGTCCAAATATCATAGCCTCTACCTACTTTGGCAAGAAAGGAGTGATCGACAACACAAAAGGCTCTAAAGCTACATCCATATTGGGTTTACAGCAAAAGCCCTTTAAAAAAGGGACCTCAGAAAAATCTACTAAGAGTGGAAGGAAAATGGATCAAGAGAAAGTTAAGATGATGGGTGAGACTTTAGTTGAAGCGGGGTTTGTGAAGCCCATTGATTCCCACTTCTCACAATATTCTAAATGATTGTTATTTCATGGAATGTTAGGGGGTTGAACAACATCCCTAGAAAAAAGGTTGTTCACAGATTGATAGATTCTCACTCTCCAAATGTTTTTTTCATACACGAAACTAAACTTTCAGTTGATGAATTAAATAGTTATGGACCAAAGTTATGGCCCCATGGTAGCTGGCAGGCTATAGGTGCTCAAGGAAGCTCAAGTGGTCTTTCTTGTCTCTAGAATCCTAAGAAGGTAACTCCCCTGTGGTGGGTTATGAGCAGATCCTCCATCTCATTTATGGCTTCTCACTTTGAGATAGATGAAAGGTGTTTGTTTTCCAATGTTTATGCTCCTATTGATTTAGTTGGCAAATCTCTTATGTGGTCACATATTAAATTTGTCCGATCTTTAGACCCTTTCCTTCCTTGGATTGTTGCGAGAGATTTTAATGATGTTACTAATCTTGAGGAAAAGAGGGGAGGAATTTCTCGATTGGGTCCCTCTTCTAGTATGCTTAGAGACAACATTAGTGCTTTGAACCTTATTGATGTTAAACCCACTTCTGGCTTATTCACCTGGAACAACAGAAGGAGTGGGATGGAGGCAATCTTTGAAAGGCTTGATAGGTTCTTGGTATCTTTTTCTTAGATGAATATTAAATGGGCTACTAGTTCAGAAATTCTTGATTAGAGAGGCTCTGATCACTGGCCTATCATGCTCTTTGTCACTCCTTTCAAGACTTCTAAGAATCTCTCTTTCAAGTTTTAGCTGATGTGGTTGAGAGATCCTTCCCTTCATGATCTTATGTTATCCTGGTGGTATGAGGGTAGGCCCCCTCATGGAACTTCCATGTACACCTTTGAGAAGAGGCTTCAGCATGTGAAGTTCAGGTTGAAATAGTGGAATAAATAGAGTTTTGGAAACCTTCAAAAGCATTTAAGGGGGGCCTAGGCTAGGCTTGACAGTGTCACTCGCCAGATCAGGGACCAAGGAATGTCTCCTGATTTAATGTTTGAAGAATCCTTAGCTTTGAGGGAGCTTGAAGAATGGGAGCTTCGGGAGGAAATATTCTAGAAACAAAAGTCTCGGGTGGATTGGTTGCTGGAAGGAGATAGAAACACTGCTTTCTTCCACAACACTGTTCAAGCTCGCAGCTTTGGAAATTCTATTACTTCTCTTGTATCTTCTTCTGGAGATCATCTCTCTTCCAAGGAGGCAATTTCTTTAGAGGCCACTAATTACTTCTCTCAGCTCTTCTCTAAAGAGGAACCTGTTTCTTTGGTGGAGACAAGAGCTATTTTAGATTGCATTCCTCATCTTGTGTCTGACAGTATGAATAGGGATCTGTCAAAACCTGTTATGCTCGAAGAGATGGAGAAGGTGGTTTTTGGTATGAAGAAAGGTAAAGCCTCGGGCCTAGATGGATTTCCCATTGAATTTTTCCAAGAATTTTGGGAGATTATTAAATTTGATCTTCTAGAAGTTTTTCGGGAATCATATCAAAATAAAAAAATGCTCAAGTCCTTGAATGCTACTTTCCTGACTCTTGTCCCCAAGATTGAGGGAGCTAACAAGTTGGATCAATTCAGACCTATTGCTTTATGCAATGTCACATACAAAATTATCACAAAATTAATTTTTGAAAGGCTTAAGCCTTTTCTTGCCTCTTTGATTTCCAAGGAACAAGGAGGTTATGTTGGAGGTAGACAAATCCTTGATCGAGTGGTTATAGCTTCGGAAGCTATTCATTCTATGGCCACTTCCAAGGAAAAGGCTATTCATTCAGTCCTTATTAATGGAGAGCCTATTCATCTTTTCTTTGCTTCTCGGGGACTTCGGCATAGGGATCCTATCTCTCCATATCTATTTATCATTATGGCAGAGGCTTTGGGAAAATTTATAAAATCTCAAGTAGGAAAGGGGCTGGTTCAAGGGTGGAAGTGGCACAATGACATTCCAACATACACGCACCTCCAATTTGTGGATGATACTGCATTAATGTGATTGGCTACCATAAATGAAGCAAAGAACTTCAAAGTGATTTTTGATACTTATTTAAAAGCTTCTAGATAGTAGATTAATGAAGGTAAATCATCTATTTATTTCTTTAATACTCCTCAGTAAATTTAGGTTAGGATTGCTAGAATTCTCAAGTTTTAGGTTACTTCCCTTCCTTTGATTTATCTTGGAGTGCCACTGGCCCTGGGAACTCAGCTGAAAGATTATTGGCAAGGTCTGTTGGACAAATTTTAGAGCAAAGTGAGTCATTGGACTCATAGATGGCTCTCCTCAGCTGGAAGGGTCACCCTCCTCAGGACTGTGATTCAGGCTCTTCCCATTTATAGGTGTCTTGTCCAAACTCCTCCCATTGGAGTTATGAGAGATTTTGATGCTTTTTTGTGACAATTTCTTTAGTTAGGCACTCTCCTCTCTTCTAGATGGAGCTTGGTCAACTGGAACACTATTTTCTAGCCTAAGATTTTTGGGGGATTAGGCCTTAAATCTATGGCTCTTAGTGTCAAAGCTCTGGCGGCTAAGTTATATTGGAGATGGTGCAAGAATCAAGATCAAGATTGGGCTAAAATTCTAGCCAATAAGTACTTCCCAGGAGAGGATTTTTAGGATATTCCTAGACTAGAACTAAATGGTAAGGGATCCTTTATTTGGGACACTCTTAAAAGAGGTGCTCCTCTCATCAAGGATGACCTCTTCTGGATATGTAATGAGGGATCGAGTGTGTTATTCTAGCATGACTCCTAGGATGGCTATATCCGTTGATTGAATTTGATCTCAACCATTGATGGATTCTATGAAAGTCTATTTATGAGACCCTAATCTCTTCATTTTAGAAGAGGATGAATTTGGAGAATTTGCATTGAATTGCTGTTGGAATTCATACTCACATTTGCTCCTATTTTTACATCTATTTAATAAATACGCCTATCTTGATTAATTAAATGTAATTATTTAATTAAATAGAAAATGTATTTCTAATTAATTAAAGAATTTTTTTAAATTAAATGGAGTACTTACTTGTAATTAACTAAACAAAGTCATTTAATTAAATTGGAAGCCATTTCTAATCAATTAAATGAAGTTATTTAATTAAATAAGAAAAGTGTCTCTAATTAATTAAAAGATTGTTTAAATAAATAGAAAAAGTAATTATGAGAGCACATCTCATTTTATTAAATTAAATATCTCAACAAAATCTCTCTTCAGTTCAAAAAGGGAAATTTCTAGTTCACTATTGATCAAAAATGAGTTAAATCAGTTAACTCCTTTTTCTACTCAAATTAAATCAGTTAACTCATTATTTTACTCAAACTAAATCTGTTAACTCGCTTTAATTTGAGAATCTTCTTTTATGACTGAACTTCAACTTTAATCCTGACCGTTGATTGAATTTGATCTCAACCGTTGATGAATTCTAGGAAAGTCTATTTAAGAGACCCTCATCTCTTCATTTTAGAAGAAGATAAATTTGGAGAATTTGCATCGAATCACTGTTGGAATTGCTACTCACATTTGCTCATATTTTTACATACATTTAATAAATATGCCTATCTTGATAAATTAAATGTAATTATTTAATTAAATAGCAAAGGTATTTCTAATTAATTAAATAAAATTATTTTATTAAATGGAGTACTTCTAATTAATTAAACAAAGTTATTTAATTAAATAGGAAGCCATTCTTAATTAATTAAATGAAGTTATTTAATTAAATAAGACAAGTTTCTCTAATTAATTAAAAGGTTATTTAATTAATTAGAAAAATTAATTATACGAGCATATCTCATTTTATTAAATTAAATATCTCATTAAAATCTCTTTTCAGTTCAAATGGGAAAATTTCCAGTTCACTATTGATAAAAAATGAGTTAAATGAGTTAACTCCTTTTTTTACTCAAATTAAATTAGTTAACTCCTTATTTTACTCAAATTAAATGGGAAAGGTATTTCCAATTAATTATAGAAAATTATTTAATTGAATGGAATACTTACTTCTAATTAATTAAACAAAATATCTCAATAAAATTTCTCTTCAGTTCGAAAAGGAAAATTTCCAGTTCACTATTGATAAAAAATGAGTTAAATCAGTTAACTTCTTTTCTAATTAAATTGAATCAGTTAACTCCTTATTCTACTCAACTTAAATCTATTAAATCTCTTTAATTTGGGAATCTCCTTTTATGACTAAACTTCAACTTTAATCCTGACCGTTGATTGAATTTGATCTCAACCGTTGATGGATTCCAGGAAAGTCTATTTAAGAGACTCTCATCTCTTCATTTTAGGAGAGGATGAATTTGGAGAATTTGCATCGAATTGCTATTGGAATTCATACTCACATTTTCTCATATTTTTATGTACACTTAATAAATACGCCTATCTTGATTAATTAAATGTAATTATTTAATTAAATGGGAAAAGTATTTCTAATTAATTAAAGAAAATTATTTAATTAAATGGAATACTTACTTCTAATTAATTAAACAAAGTTATTTAATTAAATAGGAAGCCATTTTTAATTAATTAAATGAAGTTATTTAATTAAATAAGAAAAGTGTCTCTAATTAATTAAAAGATTATTTAATTAAATAGAAAAAGTAATTATGAGAGAATATCTCATTTTATTAAATTAAATATCTCAACAAAATCTCTCTTT
The DNA here is from genome assembly GCA_028749045.1 of Cupressus sempervirens. Lineage (NCBI taxonomy): Eukaryota > Viridiplantae > Streptophyta > Pinopsida > Cupressales > Cupressaceae > Cupressus > Cupressus sempervirens. Next base: position 117,991,376 of record CM053783.1, read on the forward strand.
AGTTCGAAAAGGGAAATTTCCAGTTCACTATTAATAAAAAATGAGGTAAATCAGTTAACTTCTTTGTTTACTCAAATTAAATCAGTTAACTCATTGTTTTACTCAAATTAAATCTGTTAAGTCCCTTTAATTTGGGAATCTCCCTTTATGACTGAATTTCAACTTTAATCCTGACCGTTGATTGAATTTGATCTGAACTATTGATGGATTACTGGAAAGTCTATTTAGGTGACCCTCATCTCTTCATTTTAGGAGAGGATGAACTTGGAGAAGTTGCATCAAGTCGCTTTTGGAATTCATACTAACATTTGTTCATATTTTTACATACATTTAACATATACGCCTATCTTGATTAATTAAATATAAGTATTTGATTAAATGAGAAAGGTATTTCTAATTAATTAAATGAAATTATTTAATTAAATGGAGTACTTACTTCTAATTAATTAAACAAAGTTATTTAATTAAATAGGAAGCCATTCCTAATTGATTAAATGAAGTTATTTAATTAAATAAGAAAAGTGTCTCTAATTAATTAAACGATTATTTAATTAAATAGAAAAAGTAATTATGACAGCATATCTCATTTTATTAAATTAAATATCTCAAAAAAATCTCTCTTCAGTTCAAAAAGGGAAATTTCCAATTCAATACTTATCAAAAATGAGTTAAATCAGTTAACTCCTTTTTCTACTCAAATTAAATCAGTTAACTCCTTATTTTACTCAAATTAAATCTATTAACTCCCTTTAATTTGGAAATCTCTCTTTATGACTGAACTTCAACTTTAATCGTGATAGTTGATTGAATTTGATCTCCAGCATTTATGGATTCCAGGAAAGTCTATTTAAGATACCCTCATCTCTTCATTTTAGGAGAGGATGATATGGAGAATTTGCATCGAATCGCTGCTGGAATTCATACTCACATTTGCTCATATTTTTACATACATTTAATAAATACGCCTATCTTGATTAATTAAATTTAATTATTTAATTAAATGGGAAAGGTATTTCTAATTAATTAAAGAAAATTATTTAATTAAATAGAGTACTTACTTCTAATTAATTAAACAAAGTTATTTAATTAAGTAGGAAGCCATTCTTAATTAATTAAATGAATTTATTTAATTAAATAAGAAAAGTGTCTCTAATTAATTAAAAGATTATTTAATTAAATATAAAAAGTAATAATGAGGGCATATCTCATTTTATTAAAATAAATATCTCAACAAAATTTCTCTTCAGTTCGAAAAGGTAAATTTCTAGTTCACTATTGATCAAAAATGAGTTAAATCATTTAACTCCTTTTTTTACTCAAATTAAATTAGTTAACTCCTTGTTTTACTCAAATTAAATCTATTAACTCCCTTTAATTTGGGAATCTCCTTTTATGACTGAACTTCAACTTTAATGTTGACCGTTGATTGAATTTGATCTCAACCGTTGATGGATTCCAGGAAAGTCTATTTAAGAGACTCTCATCTCTTCATTTTAGGAGAGGATGAATTTGGTGAATTTGCATTGAATCGCTTCTGGAATTCATACTCACATTTGCTCAAATTTTTACATACATTTAATAAATATGCCTATCTTGAGTAATTAAATATAATTATTTAATTCAATGGAAAAGGTATTTCTAATTAATTAAAAAAATTTATTTAATTAAATGGTTTACTTACTTCTAATTAATTAAACAAAGTTATTTGATTAAATAGGAATCCATTCTTAAAAAATTGAAATGAAGTTATTTAATTAAATAAGAAAAGTGTCTCTAATTAATTAAAAGATTATTTAATTAAATAGAAAAATTAATTATGATAGCATATCTCATTTTATTAAATAAAATATCTCAAGAAAATCTCTCCTCAGTTCGAAAAGGGAAATTTCCAGTTCGCTATTGATCAAAAATGAGTTAAATCAATTAACTCTTTTTTCTACTAAAATTAAATCAGTTAACTCCTTATTTTACTCAAATTAAATCTGTTAACTCCCTTTAATTTGGGAATCTCCCTTTATTACTGAATTTCAACTTTAATCCTGACCGTTGATTGAATTTGATCTGAACTGTTGATGGATTACTGGAAAGTCTATTTAAGAGACCCTCATCTCTTCATTTTAGGAGAGGATGAACTTGGAGAATTTGCATCGAATCGCTGTTGGAATTCATTCTCACATTTTCTCATATTTTTACATACATTTAATAAATATGCCTATCTTGATTAATTAAATGTAATTATTTAATTAAATGAGAAAGGTATTTCTAATTAATTAAAAAAAATTATTTAATTAAATGAAGAACTTGCTTCTAATTAATTAAACAAAGTTATTTAATTAAATACGAAGCCATTCCTAATTAATTAAATGAAGTTATTTGATTAAATAAAAAAAGTGTCTCTAATTAATTAATTAAATCTAAAAAGTAATTATGAGAGCATATCTCATTATATTAAATTAAATATCTCAACAAAATCTCTCTTCAGTTCAAAAAGGAAATTTTTTGATTCACTATTGATAAAAAATGAGTTAAATGAGTTAACTCATTTTTCTATTCTAATTAAATCAGTTAACTCCTTATTTCACTCAAATTAAATTTGCTAACTCCATTTAATTTGGGAATCTACCTTTATGACTGAACTTCAACTTTAATCCTAACCATTGATTGAATCTGATCTGAACCATTGATGGATTCCACGAAAGTCTATTTAAGAGACCCTCAACTCTTCATTTTAGGAGAGGATGAATTTGGAGAATTTGCATCAAATCGCTGCTGGAATTCATACTCACATTTGCTCATATTTTTACATCTATTTAATAAATATGCCTATCTTGATTAATTAAATGTAATTATTTAATTAAATGGTAAAGGTATTTCTAATTAATTAAAAAAAATTATTTGATTAAATGGAGTACTTACTTTTAATTAATTAAACAAAGTTATTTAATTAAATAGAAAGTCATTCCTAATTAATTAATTAAAGTTGTTTAATTAAATAAGAAAAGTGTCTCTAATTAATTAAAAGATTATTTAATTAAATAGAAAAAGTAATTATGAGAGTATATATCATTTTATTAAATTATATATCTCAAAAAAATTTCTCTTCAGTTCGAAAAGGGAAATTTCCAGTTCACTATTGATCAAAAATGAATTAAATCAGTTAACTCCTTTTTCTACTCAAATTAAATTAGTTCACTCTTTATTTTACTCAAATTAAATCTATTAACTCCCTTCAATTTTGGAATCTCCCTTTATGACTAAAGTTCAACTTTAATCCTGACCATTGATAAAATTTGATCTCAATCGTTGATGGATTCGAGGAAAGTGTACTTTAGAGACCCTCATCTCTTCATTTTAGGAGAGGATGAATTTGGAGAATTTGCATCGAATCATTGTTGGAATTCATACTCACATTTGTTCATATTTTTACATACATTTAATAAATATGCCTATCTTGATTAATTAAATATAATTATTTAATTAAATGGGAAAGGTATTTCTAATTAATTAAAGAAAATTATTTAATTAAATGGAGTACTTACTTCTAAGTAATTAAACAAAGTTGTTTAACTAAATAGGAAGCCATTCCTAATTAATTAAATGAAGTTATTTAATTAAATAAGAAAAGTGTATCTAATTAATTAAAAGATTATTTAATTAAATAGAAAAAAGTAATTATGAGAGCATATCTCATTTTATTAAATTAAATATCTCAACAAAATCTCTCTTCAATTCAAAAAGAGAAATTTCCAGTTCACTATTGATAAAAAATGAGTTAAATGAGTTAACTCCTTTTTCTACTCAAATTAAATCAGTTAACTCCTTATTTTACTCAAATTAAATCTGTTAACTCCCTTTAATTTGGGAATCTCCCTTTATGACTAAACTTCAACTTTAATCCTGACTGTTGATTGAATTTGATCTCAACCGTTGATGAATTCCAGGAAAGTCTATTTAAGAGACCCTCTTCTCTTCATTTTAGGAGAGGATGAATTTGGAGAATTTGCATCGAATCGCTGCTGAAATTCATTCTCATATTTGCTCATATTTTTACATACATTTAATAAATATGTCTATCTTGATTAATTAAATGTAATTATTTAATTAAATAGGAAGTCATTCCTAATTAATTAAACGAAGTTATTTAATTAAATAAGAATAGTGTCTCTAATTAATTAAAAGATTATTTAATTAAATAGAAAAAGTAATTATGAGAGCATATCTCATTTTATTCAATTAAATATCTCAAAAAAATTCTGTCTTCAGTTCAAAAAGGGAAAATTTCTGTTTACTATTGATAAAAAATGAGTTAAATCAGTTAACTCCTTTTTCTACTCAAATTAAATCAGTTAACTCCTTATTTTACCCAAAATAAATCTATTAACTCCCTTTAATTTGGGAATCTCCCTTTATAAATGAACGTCAACTTTAATCTTGACCGTTGATTGAATTTGATCTCAACCGTTGATGGATTCTATGAAAGTCTATTTAAGAGACCCTAATCTCTTCATTTTAGAAGAGGATGAATTTGGAGAATTTGCATTGAATTGCTATTGGAATTCATACTCACATTTGCTCATATTTTTACATCTATTTAATAAATACGCCTATCTTGATTAATTAAATCTAATTATTTAATTAAATAGAAAAGGTATTTCTAATTAATTAAAGAAATTTTTTTAATTAAATGGAGTACTTACTTGTAATTAACTAAACAAAGTTATTTAATTGAATTGGAAGCCATTTCTAATTAATTAAATGAAGTTATTTAATTAAATAAGAAAAGTGTTTCTAATTAATTAAAAGATTATTTAATTAAATAGAAAAAGTCATTATGAGAGCATATCTCATTTTATTAAATTAAATATCTCAACAAAATCTCTCTTCAGTTCAAAAAGAGAAATTTTCAGTTCAATATTGATCAAAAATGAGTTATATCAGTTAACTCATTTTTCTACTCAAATTAAATCAGTTAACTCCTTATTTTACTCAAATTAAATCTTTTAACTGCCTTTAATTTGGGAGTCTTCCTTTATGACTGAACTTCAACTTTAATCCTGACCGTTGATTGAATTTGATCTCAACCGTTGATGGATTCCAAGAAAGTCTCTTTAAGAGACCCTCATTTATTCATTTTAGAAGAGGATGAATTTGGAGAATTTGCATCAAATCGCTGCTGGAATTGATAATCACATTTGCTCATATTTTTACATACATTTAATAAATAAGCCTATCTTGATTAATTAAATGTAATTATTTAATTAAATGGGAAAGGTATTTCTAATTAATTAAATGAAATTATTTAATTAAATGGAGTACTTACTTCTAATTAATTAAACAAAGTTATTTAATTAAATAAGAAAAGTGTCTCTAATTAATTAAAATATTATTTGATTAAATAGAAAAAGAAATTATGAGAGCATATCTCATTTTATTAAATTAAATATCTCAACAAAATCTCTCATCAGTTCAAAAAAGGAAATTTCCAGTTTACTATTGATAAAAAATGAGTTAAATGAGTTAACTCCTTTTTTTACTCAAATTAAATCTTTTTTCTACTCAAATTAAATTAGTTAACTCCTTATTTTACTCAAATTAAATCTGTTAACTCCCTTTAATTTGAAAATTTCCCTTGATGACTGAACTTCAACTTTAATCCTGACCGTTGATTGAATTTGATCTCAACCGTTGATGGATTCCAAGAAAGTCTATTTAAGAGACCCTCATCTCTTCATTTTAGGAGAGGATGAATTTGAAGAATTTTCATCGAATCACTATTAGAATTCATACTCACATTTGCTCATATTTTTACATACATTTAATAAATATGCCTATCTTGATTAATTAAATGTAATTATTTAATTAAATGGAGTACTTAGTTCTAATTAATAGAATAAAGTTATTTAATTAAATAGGAAGCCATTCCTAATTAATTAAATGAAGTTATTTAATTATGTAGTGCCTACCCTCATTCCCATCTTTTCTAGACATATTGTTGCTATTATTTTCAGACTATGATGGACTAGTTTTATGTTGATGGATTAGTGGTATTGTTTTGACACTATCAGACATTATGTTTTGGATTTAGACGTTATGTGATGAGATCATTTAGACATTACTTTTCAAGCATACATGATGATCATTATATGATTTTCAGTTATTGTTGATGATTAGTTAGATGGTTTATTAGCTCATGTGTTTTATTATGGATACTTACCCCATACTTGCATGTGTATAGTGTGTGTGTTTTCTTATTGTATGGCGTTTCTGATGTGGTTAAGGAAGGGAGTCGTAATCACCTGCATAGTCAGGATCTACATGATGCACCACTTCTTGCCATTGTCTATTTAACTTAGCATTATATATTGTATGTACATGCATGGTTTTTTTGCAGGTTGCAGGTACCGGGTATCGACTTTCTTGAATTGCAAGGATGAGCGTACCCTATTATACTATCTCAATGATAAGAGAAGGGAGATAAATTTTTAAGTCCAAATCCCAAACTTTTAAGCCAATTTTCCTAGTGAGGTAGGACAAGTATCCAGATATTTTACCCACCAAATGTGTTAGGTGATATAATTCATGATTTTTAACCCTTTAGACTGATTTTGAGTGATTTTCTTTATGATGGGTTTTCATATTTTATCTTGGAGGTCTATGGTGAATTTTCTATTAATTAAGTCTTAATAAATTGATTTAATTAATAAATTAATTATTTGAAAAAATTAATATAAAATATCATGTTATTTGATATTTTGATTATAATTGATTAAATGAGAATAATTAAGGAAAAATAATTACATAAAGAAAATTAGAAAATTAAAATTAATAATAATTATAAAATAATAACAAACTAATAAATAAATAATAATAATAAAAGTTATAAAAATTAAAATAAAAGTTATAGATATTTAAATAGAAATTATATAAAGAGTGAATTGGAGTTATAAGCTTGCACGAGAATTAACACACTTTTCTATTTCTCAAGTGTCAACAACACAGAGGTTAGTGCATCAATTAAGCACATGGTGTCTACAACCCTATGGCTCATCAAAAAGGTTAGAAATGACCCATGCTTAGTTGGTGACACCTTCTAGTTGTTTCTAGAGGCATTCTAGATGTTTCCCGAGAGCTCTTTATATTCAGGCATTCTTAGAAGCCTAGACATAGCGTTCGGAGTGCAATTTGGAGCATTGGAAGATTCGAGAATTCAGAAGAAGGGAGCTTGCTTTGCAGGTTTTCTAAGGAAGAGTGATTTAGCATCAGAATCTGGGTAGATTTTTGTGATTTTACTTATGCTATTTCTGCATCATGCATTTCCTATCTTCTTCATGTCTTCCATATGTCTTCTGAGGAATTTCATAATTTACTGTGATTAATTTATTTAAAAAAATTTATATGCATAAATTTGAAAAGAACACAGGGCTAGGGTTGAAATTCATAGTCAAACCCATTAGATTAATTATTGAAAATTTTGGACATCAGAAGTCTATGGAGGAATTCTGAAAATTGAAGTTTGTATTCATATATTGTCAATTTGCTTATACATACATACATACATACATACATACATATATATATATATGCAATTATATATATATATATATATATATATATATGTATATATGTTCATGTACTATGATATTTTTAATTTTGTATATATTCATATATATATATATATATATATATACATACATATATATACCTATACCTTTATATATATATATATATATACATACATATGTATATATATATTTGTTAAAAATTGAATGACAGTGGAAAAATGTTTATTCAAAACATTCTTGAAATTGCAATTGAAAAAGAAATATATATAAAAGTTCATTTGGAGGGGCAGGTTATACCTCCTACTCCCTCCCTTTCCACTGTTGTTATTAATGGAGGGACTGTTGCGGCTGACACGACTGACGTCATGACCTATATACGGCTCAGTGACAACAGTTGCAGGTGATTACTGTGGCCGTGGGTAGTACAGACCCGACACCCGTGCCAAATATTCAAGCACAGGGTACGAGCGATAGCGATGAGATATCGCTTTTGTATAACAATTTTCCTTATTCGGTCTTACATATAATGTTATTAAGTATTTTCATTATTAAATATTGTTATATGTTATTATTATATATATATGTATTTATTTATGTATATATATATATATGTATATATATATATATGTATATATATATATATATGTATATATATATATGTATATATAAGTATATATGTATTTATATATGTATATATATATATATATAAGTATATATGTATATATATTATTAATTATAACTAATTATTTTATTTAAAATGATTTGTATAGATGGATCAATTTGTAAAGATAAATGATTTAAAAAATATGAATAATAATTTATCAATTATTATTAGAATGAAGAGATATTAATAATTAACTGAATTAAACTTAGTTTAATTAAGGTTGATTATTAGAACATGTTATAAATCAAAGTTTTGAAATATGTTGATTTCATTGGAAATGTTATTTTCAAAAAAATACTATTACATAAATTAGAATTGAGTCTAGTGGTTTTGGGGTGAAACTTTTATCTATTAAACAAATACATGGGTTAGGTAAAACATGAAATTTCTCCACTTGATATCTAAGTTGGAAAACGTAAACTAGAAACCTCCACATTTAATTCAAGTATGTAATTTTAGCAAAACCAAAACATGTGTTTACATTGTGTATTTTTATGCTATTGTTTTGAGTTTTGGGTTGACTAGTGTTGACCAGTTATAGGACGTCTACCAGAGGCTTGGGAGTTATGTGATTGTGATGTCATGATGATGTTTTAATCTTGATCTTTATAAACCCAACCATGGTTATATGATGGAATGCTCTATGTATTGTTTGTTGAGATTCTTATGTATGAGATACTTGACTTAACCATTATTTTTTGTCATCGATCAGTTAACCTTGGTTATTTTCTAGTCACCATGATGGGACTGAAATGTAGATTTATTCTTGATGATGTCATGATGTGACATGTTTGACTCAACCATTTTTGGAGTCTTCGATCAGTTTGATTGAGATATATTTTGGTTATTGAGAACCATTGGATACTTTGATTATCAGTGATACTTCAGTTGTCAATAGAGAGTTGTTGTGTTCATGATTTTCTATGGATGTTAGCTCATGGAGATTTGATGCTTTTATGCATATTTGATGATTTGATTATGGATTGTCTTTTGTGATTTTGAAATTTATGATTCCATGAGCATTAGGGTAGGATATCTACATGTAGTGATGGGAAGTGGCTTGAAATGAGGGTTAGGGCCCTAAGAGGCTGCCAAGGTAACTCATTGTAAGTTAGATTAATAAGTGATAACATTCACACCTAATACTAACTGAATGAATCTAAGAATATAAGAATTTTATTCTCACTCATGCCTTGAGTGCTTGTATAGGCTAGGATGGGAGTAGTGAGATGCATGGTTGCGACCTTGCATTCCATAGTATACCTCATCAGTATGAGAGGATACTAGTGGTCGCATGAAATTAGTATGGACCTATGGAGATTAGCTAACTGCCAGGATAACTTGTATGTGATAATTGTGATGACACTTTCCCACTTGCATAGTAGGTTCCTACATGTCATTGTGTGCCTCTAGAGATTAGATGTCAGATTTTGTGTTTGGAACCTTTGAGTTAGTATACTTTTAGGATTCTTGAACTTATAGAGATTTTTACTATGTGATTTTGGATAGCCTATTTGGGACTTGAGATTATCTCCTCAGCACGGTGGGAGTGGACCACTTAGGTACCACGCGGTCGAGTGGTAGTGTATTTTCCACTCTTATCATTTTGAGATTCATTGAGACATCATGGCTGATGCATCCTTCATGATGATGGATATGTATCCTTTTTATTGATGATTAGCATATGTTAGATGATGTTATCTTATGCTTTTATTTGCATGTTAGATTACTTTCTACATATGATGTTATATATGTTAGGAGTGACATTCCTACTATGTTAGTACCGATGATCTCTTTGGTGATTTGGAATGTTACGCACGGAGGGATGGCTAGGATCCACGATGGTCTAATGATGCTATTAACGGTTGGGAGGAACCTTGCACTTAGTTTATTATGTTTGATCTTTATGATGGATGTATATGTCTTCTATGATGATGTATCATATGAGTATCTTTACTTTGATGTATCATGGATTAGAATAGGAAGATGTACCTTATTCTATGTATGTATATTCTTTTGAGCTTGTCATACCCTATGACATGTACAGTGGATGATTGAGTATTTAAAATGTAATGTATAAACATTGGACTTATCATTATTATTTCATGTTGATGTTGTACTAGATAGATTTATGTATGTAATTCAACATTAAGGGATCTTAAAGAATGTAACATGTTATGTATGTTATGTTTAATTTCAGATGGACATTGCTATTGCTTCCGTTATTGTGCATAAGTTATACGTGGTGTTTACTTTCATGGAAAAAAAAATGCTACTAAACTTAGTGAAGTTCTAGCTTAATTCTTTGGATCCCTTGGTGGGGCATTACATTTGGTATCAGAGCCCGAGTTTCTACATTGGGAGCTCTGGGTATTTTGGAACAACTAAAACTTTGAACTATTAAGTGTAACTTTTAGAACTTGAACTAGGTGAACTAAAACAAAATAGAACTCAAACTGTTACTTGAATATTTTTCATACTTCAACACTAAGTTTCAAAATTGGAAATTTTAACTTAAACCTAAACATAGAATAGAACTTAGTACCTTGTACTATTGTAGGATGGTATCTGGGACTAGGTATTCTGTTAGAGGCCATGGTAGAGGCCATGGAAGAGGCCGTGGTCATGGTAGAGCTATCAGTATCCATGAGTCTACCCATGAGGGATCGACTCATGTAGAGAGCAGGGAAGAGCACTCTAGTAGGTAGCAAGAAGAGAGCCATAGAGAGGACCAAGCTAAGTCTGAAGAGGTTGGTTTGAGGCAGATGATGCAGACTATTCTAGAACATCTACCTCCTGTTCAAGAGTAGCCCAAAGTGCATCAGATAAAACAAGAGCATAGACCCAGATCTAAAAGTCCTCAGAAGGATCGTCAGAGGTCCATTGTGTCCACTTAGATGAAGGATCTTTCAATATCCAAGGTTAAGCCTTTCAATGGGCAAGGTTCTGGTTATGTGGTCAAGTAGTGGCTTATTTCTCTCGACAAGATTTTTGCCATGCAGGAGTTCAACATCAATGTTAAGGCAAGATTTGTGATCAATAATCTAGAGAATTTTGGGGCCACTTGGTGGACAATAGAGGAGAAGAAGTTGGGAATTGATTTGAGCAGTGTTACATGGGAGTTATTCCTAGAGAGTTTTCGTGAATGATTACTACCAAAGGAATAGAAACAGAAAAGGGTTGATGAATTTCATAATCTTAGATAGTACACTTTGTCAGTGACTGAGTATGAGCATAAGTTTTATGAGCTCATGTCTTTTTTAGGGTTCAGTGAAAATTCAGCTCAATTGAAACAACATTTTAATAGGGGTTTGAATAACCATATTATTGGGGGAGTTAAGGCATTTGAGCCAAAAACCCTCAAGGATGCGGTACATCAAGCTATCCTTGTTGAGCAAAGTGTCAACCTTGGTCAAGGTGGTTTTGTAGGAGTGCCAGCAACACCAGGATCTAAAAGCAACTACAATTCAGGTGGTAACAAGAAGTTTTCTTTCTCTAAGGGGAAACAGTATCAGCAACAGTCTCAACAGACACAGTAACAGAAGGGATCGAATTCTCAGGTTCAAGGTGGTGGAAAAGGTTCTAACACCAAGAACAACTACAATGCTCAATGCAATAAATAGAATCAGTCCAATCAGCTAGCTCAGAGTAGCCAGTCTTTTGTGAGCAGGAACAGTCTTCAGCAATCAAATGTACCACCTATGGGAAGAGGTTTTGGCAGAAATATAGAATGTTTTTCATGTGGTTAGATTGGACATCATGCAGCTCAGTGTCCTCAATGAGCACCTCAATTTTTAGGACCTAGACCTACCGTTTTAGAGCCTACAGTTGGTGATGCAGGTAGTGCTCATAGAGTCTTTGCAGCAGTTGATCAACGTTAGACAGATCATCAAGGAATAGTGGTTGAGACCACAGGTTCTATTAGAGGTATATCTCTTTCAGTATTTCTTGATTCAGGAGCTACAGATTCATTTATTTCACTATCTATAGTTTCTAAGTGTAAGCTAGATGTGGTAAAGCAAGATCATGGTTGGCAAGTGGAACTAGCCTCAGGCATTAAGGTCTCCACAGACTTTGTAGTTCATAAGTGTGGGCTTAGCTTAGGCAGCTTTGATACTACAATGGATCTTCGAGTCATACCCCTTGGTTCCTATGATGTGGTTTTGGTCATGGACTAGCTAGGATTTCATAGAGCTAGTATAGATTGTAGAAAGAAGATCATTTTGTGCCAAGATGACTAAGGGAATGATGTGCTGATAGTTGGGATACCAAGGCCTATATCTCTGTGGATGATTTTTTCTATGCAATTGAGGTGAATTTTTCGTAAGGGATGTCAGATATTTTCTATTATGGTAAATGATCTTGATGAGGAAGATCCTATGAGGGAGACTTTAGATCACCTGATTTTGCAGGAGTACATAAATGTTTTTCCAAGTGAGGTTCCAGGCATGCCTCCAAAGAGGGACATTGTCTTTAGTATTGATCTGATTCCTAGAGTGGAGCCTATCTCTAAAGCTCCTTATCGCATGACGACACAGGAATTGGATGAGCTACGTCTTTAGCTAGAGGAAATTCTTGCCAAAGGGAGCATTCAACGTAGTGTATCACCATGGGGAGCTCCAGTGCTCTTTGTGAAGAAGAAAGATAGTTCTTTGTGCCTTTGTATTGACTATAGACTATTGAATAAGGTGACTATTAAGAATAGGTATCCTTTACCTAGGATTGATGACTTATTTGATCAGATCAAGGGAGCTACAGTATTCTCCAAGATTGATCTTAAGTCAGGATACCACTAGCTTCGCATTAAGGAAGTAGATATTCACAAGACCACTTTTTGTACTCACTATGGGCATTATGATTTCACAGTGGTACCATTTGGATTGACTAACGCTCCATCAATTTTCATGAGTTTGATGAATGGTGTGTTTCGATCTTATCTGGACAGGTTTGTACTCATATTTTTTGATGACATATTGATATATTCAAAGACTCAGAAGGATCATGAAGAACACTTGCCATTGGTATTGCAGTGTTTGAGAGACAATTAGCTTTATGCTAATGCAGCTAAGTGTGAATTCTTCAAGTTGGAGATTCAGTATTTAGGGCATGTTATTTTAGGTGATGGTATTTCAATGGATCTTGCAAAGATTTAGGCAATAATAGATTGGCTACATCGACTAATGTGTCAGAGATTTGTAGTTTCATGAGTTTAGCCAGTTATTATCGCAGATTTGTCCAGAACTTCTCTAGGATAGCACATCCTATCACTTCTCTTCAGAGGAAAGGAAAGAAGTTTGTATGGACAGAGAAATGTGAGGAAGCTTTCCAAAAGCTCAAGGATCTTTTGACCAATGCACTAATTTTAGCTGTACCTGATCCAAAAGGTGATTTTATGGTATGTATAGATGCTTCTCTTGAAGGGATTGGGGCAGTGTTGATGCAAAAAGGACGGGTGATTGTGTATAAATCATGTAAGCTCAAGGATCATGAGTTAAATTATCCTATGCATGATCTTGAGTTAGGAGCAGTAGTTCATGCTTTGACTAGATGGAGACATTTCTTGTTGGGGCACAAATTTGAGCTACACAATGATCATCGTAGTCTTCAGTACATTTTTACTCAGCCTAATTTGAATGCTCACCAGAGGCGATGGATGGAGTTTCTATGTGAGTATGATTTTGAGGTTAAGTACATTCAAGGTAAGGAGAATGTGGTGGTGGATGCTTTGAGTTGCAGGAGACATGTGGTATCATCGATGACTCTTAGAGTGGATTTGAGGAGTCAGATTCTTCAGGCACTTCCTACGGATTCATGGTATCAGGAAGTGTGCAGAGAGATAGATTTAGGAAGACCTTTGGAAGGTAATTTTGCAGGTTACATTCAAGAATTAGATGGTCTTTTGAGACATTTGGGGAGGATTTATGTGCCATTTTCGGATGAGGTTCGCACCTTGATACTAGAAAAAGTCCATCGTACACCTTACTTAGCACATCCAGGTGTCAAGAAGATGCATGCTGATTTGAGACATTTTTTCTTTTGGTCTAGGATGAAGTGAGATATTGCTGATTTTGTGGCTAGGTGCTTTGAGTGTCAGAGAGTTAAGGAAAAACATCAGCACCTGGTTGGACTTTTGCAGCCTAATCTCATTCCTTCTTGGAAGTGGGATATCATCTCCATGGATTTTATAGTAGGATTACCTATGACAGTTCAGCATCATGATGCTATCATGGTTACCGTTGATCGATTAACTAAGGTGGCGCATTTCTCACCCATCAAGTCTTCCTACATAGCAGTTTCTATAGCTAATGTCTTCATGCGTGACATTGTGAGATTACATGGTATTCCTAGAAAGATCATTTCTGACAGGGATCCTATATTCACATCTGCATTCTGGATGTTGCTGCAGCATGAGCTTGGAGCATAGTTAAACTTTAGTTTGGCATATCATCCAGAGACTGATGGTCAGATAGAGAGGGTGAATCAAGTTTTGGAGGATATGTTACGGATGTATGTGATGGATAGGTAGACACATTGGGAGGATTATCTCTACCTGGTGGAGTTTTCTTACAACAACGGTTATCATAGTTCTATTGGTATGGCACCATTTTAGGCATTATATGGACGTCCTTGTCATACACCATTGAGTTGGGACAATCTTGAGGATTGCATCCTATTGGGTCCTGAGATGCTTTGTGATATGGAGCAATAGGTGGTGCATATCTATGAGCATTTGACTACGGCACAGGATAGGCAGAAGAAATATGCCAATGCTCATAGGACTGATAAGAAGTTTGCTGTGGGAGATAAGGTTTTCTTGAGAGTGTGTCTGCAAAAGAGTCTAATCTGGTATGGAAAGGGTTCTAAGCTAGCACCTCACTTTGTCAAACCATTTGAGATTTTAGAGAGGATTGGCCTAGTTGCTTACCACCTTGCTCTACCGCCCAGCCTATCTCACATTCATGATGTTTTCCATGTTTCAGTACTTTGGCAGTATATACCTGATATTGTACATGTTCTTGATTGGAATGCATTGCAGGTAGAGGATGGGCAGTTGGCTTTGGAGCCTATTCATATTCTAGAGCAGCGGGAGTTGACCCTCAGGGGTCAAACCATTGAGCAGGTAAGGGTCCAATGGGACCCTACTGATGATTCTTCAGCTACTTGGGAGGATGCAGCTAGATTGAGGGAGTTATATCCCTGCTTGTTTGTAGGCTTCCAGGAGTTAGCCTAACCCAAGGGGGGTGGATGTAGTGCCTACCCTCATTCACATATTTTCTGGACATATTTTTGCTATTATTATCAGACTATGATGGACTAGTTTTATGTTGATGGATTAGTGGTATTGTTTTGACACTATCAGACATTATGTTATGAATTCAGAGGTTATGTGATGAGATCATTTAGACATTATATTTCATGCATACATGATGATCATTATATTGTTTTTAGTTATTGTTGATGATTAGTTAGATGGTTTATTATCTCATGTGTTTTATTATGGATACTTACCCCATACTTGCATGTGTATGGTGTGTGTGTTTTCTTATTGTATGGCATTTCTGATGTGGTTAAGGAAGTGAGTCGTAGTCACCTGCATAGTCGGGATCTACATGATGCATCACTTCCTGTCATTGTCTATTTAGCTTAGCATTATATATTGTATGTACATGCATGGTTTTTCTGCAGGTTGTAGGTCCTGAGTATTGACTTCCCTGAATTGCTAGGATGAGCGTACCCTATTATACTATCTCAATGATAAGAGAAGGGAGATAAATTTTCAAGTCCAAATCCTAAACCTTTAAGCCAATTGTCCTAGTGAGGTAGGACAAGTATCTGGATATTTTACCCATCGAATGTGTCGGATGACATAATTCATGATTTTTAACCCCTTAGACTGATCTTGAGTGATTTTCTCTATGATGAGTTTTCATATTTTATCTTGAAGGTCTATGGTGAATTTTCTATTAACTAAGTCTTAATAAATAGATTTAATTAATAAATTAATTATTTGAGAAAATTAATATAAAATATCATATTATTTGATATTTTGATTATAATTAAATAAAGAAAATTAGAAAATTAAAATTAATAATAATTATAAAATAATAATAAAGTAATAAATAAATAATAATAATAAAAGTTATAAAAATTAAAATAAAAGTTATAAATATTTAAATAGAAATTATATAAAGAGTGAATTGGAGTTATAAGCTTGCACGAGAATTAATGCACTTTTCTATTTTTCAAGTGTCAACAACACGGAGGTTAGTGCATCAATTAAGCACATGGTGTCTACAACCCTATGGCTCATCAAAAAGGTTGTAAAGGACCCATGCTTAGTTGGTGACACTTTCTAGCTATTTCTAGAGGCATTCTAGATGTTTTCGAAGAGCTCTTTATATTTAGGCATTCTTAGAAGCCTAGACATAGCATTTGGAGTGCAATTTGGAGCATTGAAGGATTCGAGAATTTTGAAGAAGGGAGCTTGCTCTGTGGGTTTTCTGAGGAAGAGTGATTTAGCATCATAATCTAGGTAGATTCTTGTGATTTTACTTATGCTATTTCCGTATCATGCATTTCCTATCTTCTTCGTGTCTTCCATATGTCTTCTGAGGAATTTCATAATTTACTGTGATTAATTTATTTGAGAATTTTATATGCATAGATTTGAAAAGAACATGGGGCTAAGTTTGAAATTCATAGTCAAACCCATTAGATTAATTATTGGAAATTTTGGAGATCAAAGGTCTATGGAGGAATTCTGAAAATTCAAGTTTGTATTCATATATTGTCAATTTGCTTATCTATATATATATGCAATTATACACACACACACACACACACACACACACACACACACACACACACACATATATGTATGTATATATGTTCATGTACTATGATATTTTTAATTCTGTATATATTCATATATATATATACATACATATATATATATACATATACCTTTATATATATATATATACACACATATACATACATATGTATATATATAATCTATTTATATATTTGTTAAAAATCGAATGATAGTGGAAAAATATTTATTCAAAACGTTCTTGAAATTGTAATTGAAAAAAATATATATATAAAAGTTCATTTGGAGGGGCGGGTTATACCCCGTACTCCCTCCCTTTCCACTATTGTTATTAATGGAGGGGCTATCGCGGCTGACATGACTGACGTTGTGACCTATATACGGCTCAGCGACAGCCGTTGCAGGTGTTTATTGCGACCATGGGTAGTACAGACCCAACACCCGTGCCAAATACATTCAAGCACAGGGTACGGGAGATAGCGATGAGATATCACTTTTGTATAACAATTTTCCTTATTCGGTCTTACATATAATGTTATTAAGTATTTTCATTATTAAATATTGTTATATGTTATTATTATATATATATGTATTTATGTATGTGTGTGTGTGTGTGTGTGTATATATATATATAAGTATATATGTATATATATTATTAATTATAACTAATTATTTTAATTAAAATGATTTGTATAGATGGATCAATTTGTAAAGGTAAATGATTTAAAAAATATGAATAATAATTTATCAATTATTATTAAAATGAAGAGATATTAATAATTAACTGAATTAAACTTAGTTTAATTAAGGTTGATTATTAGAACGTGTTATAAATCAAAGTTTTGAAATATGTTGATTTCATTGGAAATGTTATTTTCAAAAAAAATACTATTAGATAAATTAGAATTGAGTCTAGTGGTTTTGGGGGAGAAACTTTTATCTATTAAACAAATACATGGGTTAGGTAAAAAATGAAATTTCTCCACTTGATATCTAAGTTGGAAAATGTAAACTAGAAGCCTCCACATTTAATTCAAGTATGTAATTTTAGCAAAACCAAAACATGTGTTTACATTGTGTATTCTTATGTTATTGTTTTGAGTTTTGGGTTGACTAGTGTTGACCAGTTATAAGACGTCTACCAGAGGCTTGGGAGTTATGTGATTGTGATGTTATGATGATGTTTTAATCTCGATCTTTATAAATCCAACCATGGTTATGTGATGGAATGCTCTATGTATTGTTTGTTGAGATTCTTATGTATGAGATAATTGACTTAACCATTATTTTTTGTCATCGATTAGTTAACCTTGGTTATTTTCTAGTCGCCATGATGGGACTAAAATGTAGATTTATTCTTGATGATGTCATGATGTGACATGTTTGACTCAACCATTTTTGGAGTCTTCGATCAGTTTGATTGAGATATATTTTGGTTATTGAGAACCATTAGATACTTTGATTATCAGCGATACTTCAGTTGCCAATAGAGAGCTGTTGTGTTCATGATTTTCTATGGATGTTAGCTCATGGAGATTTGATGCTTTTATGCATATTTGATGATTTGATTATGGATTATCTTTTTTGATTTTGAGATTTATGATTCCATGAGCATTAGGGTAGGATATCTGCATGTAGTGACAGGAAGTGGCTTGCAATGGGGGTCGGGGCCCTAAGAGGCTGCTAGGGTAACTCATTGTAAGTTGGATTAATAAGTGATAACATTCACACCTAATACTAACTGAATGAACCTAGGAAGAGAAGATTTTTGTTCTTACCCATGCCTTGAGTGGTTGTACAGGCTAGGATGGGAGTAGTGAGACACATGGTTGCAACCTTGCATTCCGTAGTATTCCTGGTCAGTATGAGAGGATACTAGTGGCCACATGAAATCAATATGGACCCATGGAGTTTAGCTAACTGCTAGGGTAACTTGTACGTGAGAATTGTGATGACACTTTCCTGCTTGCATAGTAGGTTCCTACATGTCATTGTGTGCCTCTAGAGATTAGATGTCAGATTTTGTGTTTGGAACCTTTGAGTTAGTATACTTTTAGGATTATTGAACTTATAGAGATTTGTGCTATGTGATTTTGGATAGCCTGTTTGGGACTTGAGATTATCTCCTCAGCACGGTGGGAGTGGACCACTTAGGTACCACGCCGTCGGGTGGTAGTGTATTTTACACTCTTATCATTTTGAGATTCATTGAGACATCGTGGCTGATGTGTCCTTCATGATGATGCATATGTATCCTTTTTATTTATGATTAGCATATGTTAGATGATGTTATCTTATGATTTTATTTGCATGTTAGATTACTTTCTACATATGATGTTATATATGTTAGGAGTGACATTCCTACTATGTTAGTACCGATGATCTCTTCAGTGATTTGGAATGTTATGCACGGAGGGATGGCTAGGATCCACAATGGTCTAATGATGCTATTAACGGTTGGGAGAAACCATGCACTTAGTTTATTATCTTTGATCCTTATGATGGATGTATATGTCTTCAATGATAATGTATCATATGAGTATCTTTACTTTGATGTATCATGGATTAGAATAGGAAGATGTACCTTATTCTATGTATATATATTCTTTTGAGCTTGTCATACCCTGTGACATGTACAATGGATGATTGAGTATTTAAAATGTAATGTATAAATATTAGACTTATCATTATTATTTCATGTGGATGTTGTACTAGATGGATTTATGTATGTAATTCAATGTTAAGGGATTTTAAAGAATGTAACATGTTGTGTATGTTATGTTTAATTTTAGATGGACATTTCTATTGCTTCCGTTATTGTGCATAAGTTATACATGGTGTTTACTTTCATGAAGAAAAAAAAATGCTACTAAACTTAGTGAAGTTCTAGATTAATTCTTTGGATCCCTTGGCAGGGCATTACAAATTAAAAAGAAAAGTGTCTCTAATTAATTAAAAAATTATTTAATTAAATAGAAAAAGTAATTATCTCTCTTCAGTTCAAAAAAGGAAATTTCCATTTTGCTATTGATAAAAAATGAGTTAAATGAGTTAACTCCTTTTTCTACTCAAATTAAATCAATTAACTCCTTATTTTACTCAAATTAAATCTGTTAACTCCCTTTAATTTGGGAATCTCCCTTTATGACTGAACTTCAACTTTAATCCTGATCGTTGATTGAATTTGATCTCAACCGTTGATGCATTTCAGGAAAGTCTATTTAAGGGACCCTCATCTCTTCATTTTAAGAGAGGATGAATTTGGAGAATTTGTATCGAATCACTACTGGAATTCATACTCACATTTGCTCATATTTTTACATACATTTAATAAATATTCCTATCTTGATTAATTTAATTTAATTATTTAATTAAATGGAAAAGGTATTTCTAATTAATTAAATGAAATTATTTAATTAAATGGAGTACTTACTACTAGTGTCGATGGAGACCGTTGTGAGATTTGCAGGCGCAAGGGCCTGTGTGCCCTAGGCGCAGTGTTGGATGTCCGTCAGTGGTGGTGATCGTGCAACATTTTGGCCACAGGGGCAGACTGTGCATGCCACACCATTTTTTGATTGAAGAATGGGTTTGCTTGCTCGGGTGGTGGTGAGGCCGGCAGGGGTGGGCCTGCGTCCATTGCCTTCTTATTCTGGGGCAGCCAATGTGGGGCATACAACTAGGGGTGGGTTTTTGTGGCTTCTTTTATTGATTGGGTTTGGATTTTGGTCCTTGCTCATGGGGCAATCAGAGGTCCCATCTCAAATTTTCTCTAAGGATTTGGTGATGGCTGAGTCCTCTCCTTTATTGTGGGGAGGGCCTGAAAGTAAGGATTTCAATACTCCATCTGGGATGCATGCATCATCATCGAAAGATTATGTTCGTATCAAGAAGAAGAATGGATGTTTGGAGAAATCTGATGATCGACCGATGTTAATCATTCAACCAGAATAGATTTCAAAGGATGTGGAGTATCGGGTCAAGCATGCGCTCATTTGTAAGTTTTTGGGTCTCTGGCTCTCGCTTCCTGTGTTGGAATCATGGCCGCATCGAATATGGAACTCAGAAGGGGATATGAAAATTATTCTAGCGGCCAACAACTATTTTTTGGTCATTTTTTCAAGTATGTTAGACAGGAACAAGGTCTTTGAGGGAGGCCCATATTTCTTTAACTAGGTTGGGCTTTTCTTGAAACCATGGCACATTGGATTTAACTCCTTTGAGGAGATCCCGTCTCGGGTCCCTGTGTGGGTTAGGCTTCCTCGATTGCCTCTAGAATTTTGGAGAGAGGACATCCTTCATTTGATATTGCTTCTGCTGGGGAAACCGGTTGGGTTGGCCACACTAACCCAAGATCAAAAAGTAATTTCATATGCTCAAATTTGTGTGGAAGTGGATCTAAATAATCCACTTCCTGACTCTATGGAAATTTGTATGAGCACTTCTTTATGGGTTTAGCAGTTGGACTATGAGACTTTACCCTTCAGATGTAGGATTTGTCATGAGTATGGGCACCTATAGCACAAATGCCCTAGGTATAAATCTTCTCAGTCAACTACGGTCATTGTTTCATCTCCTAAGGAAGACAAGGGTAAGGCCCAGATGCCAAATGGTCCCTCTGCGGATAAGGAAGGTTTTATCCTAGTTAAGCTACGTAATAAAGGAAAGGGGCAGAAGAGAGCTTGGACAGATAGACAAAATGATGGTACTTTTAATAGGTTTAATGTTCTAGAGAATTTGATTCAAGAGGAAGGAATCCCTATGGAGTTACCTCTGGGTGATGGGTCCTTTTTTGCTCTCCAACTCCAAGAGGATGGGGTTCTAGTCCAGGTTGTTGAGAAAGAACAAGGCCAGCCAGTTGGATTAGATGGAGTGGTTTAGGAGATTAGTTGTGATATTCCTAGAGGGTTGCATCCTAGTGAAGCTCCAGGTATCGCAAGTGCAAATCTTCCTAGAAAAAAAGGGGTGCCTGATAATACAAAAAGTGCTAAAACTACTTCCACTTTAGGTTTGCAATAGAAACCTTTTAAAAAGGGGACTGCAGAGAAGTCTGCTAAGAGTGGAAGGAAGATGGATCAGGAGAAGGTCAAAATGATGGGCGAGACTTTGGTTGAGTAGTGCCTGCCCCTAGTTTGCATTTTTGTTATCATTGTCAACTCTTTTAGAGCTAGTTTTATGTTGTTGGTTAGCAACATTGTGTTGAGATTAACAGATATTGTGCTATGAATTTAGTTTATTATGTGATTAGATTACTTAAACTCTACATTTCTTGTATGTATGATGATTATTTTTAGTGTTTGCAATTATTGATGATGATTATTGCATTGCTTTCAGTTATTAATGATGATTATTAAGATGATTTATCATATGCATTTTCTTATAGATACTTACTCCATACTTGCATGTGTATGGTGTGTGTGTTTTCTTTGCGTGTTTGCTTTTGTATGGCGTGTCTGATGTGGTTAAGGAAGGGAGTCATAGTCACCTGCTAGTTGGGATCTACATGATGCACCACTTCTTGCCATTACCTGTTTAGTTTAGTATACATTGTGCTTGTACATGCATGGTTTTTATGCAGGTTGCAGGTACTGGGTATCGACTTTTCTTAATTGCCAGGATGAGCGTACCCTATCACACTATTTCAATGATAAGAGAGGGGAGATAAATTCTCAAGTCCAAATCCCAACCCTTTAAGCCATTTGTTCTAATTGAAAAATTAGGACAAGTATCTGAGTTGAGTACCCTCCGAATGTGTCAGATGACATAATTCGTGATTTAAACCTTTCGTTTGATTTTGTATGTATTTTGGCTATGATGGATTTTCATATTTTACCCTTGTGAGTCTTTGATGTATTTTCTATTAATAAAGCCTAATTAAAAAATTTAATTAATGGTTTAATTAAATGGAAAATTAATATGATATTTTAATATTTATTTTATTTAATTAATTGGAGAATTTAATAAATAAAATAATTAAATTTGAAAATAAAAGTTTAAAGTTTAAATGTGGAATGTGACAATATTTATTTTAATAATAATATATTTGGAGCTCATTTTTAAATAAACGACTAAATAATAATATTATTAAAGCTAATAAATATTTTAGCAATTAAGTTTTGGAAAAAGATATTTAAAAGTGGAAAATATATTTAAAATTATTAAAAGATTCTAGATTTCATGTGATTAAAATATAAATATATTAAGATTGAAAAGTGAAATTATTAAAGTTAGTGCATGAGATTTAATAAATAAATAAATCAAATTAGAAAGAGTAAATTAAATATTATATTAATATTTGCTCACATAGGAGTTAGCAAATTCTCGAGAGTTGTCATGTAGACAACACTGGGGTTTGCGCTCTAAGAATGCACAAGTTGTCTACACTTAGAGGTTAGCATTTTATTTGAGCACATGGTGTCTATAACCTTAAGACTCATCTAGAAGGTTAGAGAAGACCCATGCTTGGTTGTCATGCTTATCTTTTAGTTGTTTCTAGAGACACTCTAGATGCATCTTAGAGGCCTTTAAATAGAGGCTCTCCTAGTGTGTTTTGGAAAGCTGAATGGAAGCTACAAACTACACGCTTAATGAGAGCTACAAGCTTCAAGCTAAAATGGAAGCTTCAAGCTTACATGCATTGGAGAAAATTCATATGCTCATATATTTTTTACTTGCTTTTATGCTTCTTCTAGCACTTCTAGTCACTTGGAGATTTTTGGTTGGCCTGGATCTTGGAGAAATTGTGTATGATGGAGAAGGAAGGGATTTTCTATGGACTTCTGAGGCATGACGAATTAGCATCAGTGTCCAGGTGCACTCGTGATATTCGCACATTCTCTTTGCACTATTTTTCTTCTTTTCTTCATCATGACTGTTATATGTGTCTGAATACTCCTTGTGAATGAATCTACAATTAAATTAGAATTTAGATATGTAGAGTTGCAAAGAAAATATTAGAAAACCCTAGATCCAATTAAAGAGAAATTAGATCTAAACGGGTTTGGGTTCGAATTAGAATTAAATTGAGAAAGATAATTTCAAATTTATAGTTAAACCTATTGGATGGATTATTGGATAAATTTAGAGAACAATTACCTTTTAGGAAAAAAATTTAATTCATCACAAACTGCCCTGTTGCTGCCCCTTGGATAGACCCAAACTCAGTCATTCATAAATTTTTATCATGATCGAATTTATTCGATCGCTCTAGTCAAAAGTGGCGCAACTTGACCCTCTCCAACATATTTAAATTTCAGCCTAATCCAATAGTTCATTAGGGAGATATGACTGTCGTACTGGAACTGTTTTATTCAAAGACAGATATTTCTCCATTTCCCATAACCAAGAGTTCTTTATGCTTAAAATTCACAAAAATAATATATCAAAGCAATATAATTAGAATTTAATAATTATTTAATTAGTTTAAAGAATAATAAGAATGTTCTAAGTGAATTAATGAAAATTTTTAATGGAAATTTTGTAGATAGAGCTGATGGATAGAGATATTGAATTCAATAGAAAATGGATGACTTTTAATATTAATTATTTAATGTATATTAAATATTATTTAATATATATTAAATAATTTTAAAAATGATAATTTTAAATGAAGAGAATGTAATGTTAATGGATTAATTGACATAGAGTTATTATTATAACATTACTATAAGTAGAATTGTTATGTTATGTATTATTAGATAACTTGTCAATTTACCTTAATGGTGTTAAGAGTTAGTCAAATATTAACTAATGAGTATATGGAAGGATTCTATAGATCGAGTATTTATAGTTTGAGGAGTTTATTATTTATTAATATTTTTAAGGACTAGCAAACTATTAATAAATAATAGTTTAAATAGATATCAACAAATTTGATTAGAGTTAATCTAGTGGAGATTATTTAATGATTAAAGTTTTGTAAAAAGATATTAGTTTTTGGTTTGAATATGATTGATTCTTAATAAATTAATATTTATTGAGTTGTCAATATAATTATATTATGCGATTAAGATTTATCTTAAAATGACTATCATTAATACGAATTAATCAAGAGAATGTTGGTATTCTTTGAAAGATGACGAATGTGGTCATACGGAATTATTATTAAGATTTTTAATATAGCTTGTTATTAATATTTACAAGTTATTATTATTGAATTATTAATATGATTTTTTGAGTATTGAATTATAGTTGACTTTTAACTTATAGAATTCTAGTTAGTTATTAGTCAACTGATATTAATTGAAACATTGCTATGATTATGCAATTATTAATTTAATTAATTAATTAGAGTTAATTAAATTTAATTAATAATTAAGTTATGTAATGGAGATTTAATTGATATAATTCTTTTAATGAGATTGTAGAAATACTGATATCAAAGTTGATAGGTCTTATTCTGATGATTTGAATAACGACTTTAGATATTTTAATGGTGAAGACTTAGTAATATATAATTGAGAATTATTAGAATGATAAAAGGTCAAGGATTGTAAACTAATATTAATTGATCATTCTAATAAAGTTATAATCTCTTATTCAAAGAATGATAATTGGTCCTCTTATAATATAATGAATAATGATCCTATAAAAGTTGAAAGGTTAATCAAATAAAATAAGGATCATGGTTAAGTATAGAGAACAATTTATTTAAAGGTCAATGATGATCAGTTTAGTAAATATTTATCCTTAAGTTATTCTTAGAATGTAATTCTTAATAATGGAAGGATAATGCTATCGGGGAACAAATGGGTTGACTTGTAGGTCAAATGATGAAACTTAAGACACTTGAAAATATACTTGCAAACAGAAAACTGGAAACCCCTACACATTATTCAACTATGAGATTATAGCAAAACCAAAACATGTGTTTGCATTGTGTATTCTTTATGCTTCTTGTTTTGGATTTTGGGTTGACTAGTGTTGACCAGTCCTAGGTTGATACCAGAGGCTCGGAGGTTATGAGATGTGATAGTATGTTGATATTATTTGGTCTCAATCTTTATAAGCCCAACCATGGTAATGTGATCATATGCTCTATGAAATGTTTATATTTGTTCATCAATCTTCATGTGTGAAGCTGATATGTATGTGTATGAGACACTTGAGCTAATCATTTTTGAGTCATCGATCAATTATCCTTGGTTTATTTTCTAGTCACCATGATGGGACTGAAATGTTGATTTATTTCTTGATGATGTCATGTGTGACATGTTTGACTCAACCATTTTGGAGTCTTCGATCAGTATGATTTTGAGATATTATTGGTTGCTTGTTGAGAACCAATGGATATTATGATTTATCTTGAGATAGATTTTGGTTATTGAGAACCAATTGATACTTATGATTATTAGTAATGCCTTCAGTTTCCAATAGAGAACTGTTGTGGTCATGATTTTCTATGGATGCTTTTTGGATGCTCATGGAGATTTGATGATTCTTATTTTAGAGATTTGATGATTCTTCTTATGGATATTTGATGCTTTTATCATGGATATTTGATGATTCTTTTTATATTATCTTTTGGATTTTCTTTATAATCACTTGTATAGGACTGTGGTGATTTTATGATTCCATGAGCTTAGGGTAGGTAATCTACTTGTAGTGTCGGGAAGTGGCTTGCAATGGGGGCGGAGCCCTAAGTGGCTGCCAGGGTAACTCATTGTAAGTTTTGTTAATAAGTGATAACATTTACACACTAAATGGGGATTAAATGAACCTAAAAAGATAATTTTTTTGGTTCTCACCCATGCCTTGAGCGCTTGTATAGGCTAGGATGGGAGTAGTGAGAACGCATGGTTGTGACCTTGCATTCCGTAGTATGCTTCGTAAGTATAAGAGGACACTAGTGGCTGCATGAGATTTGTATGGACCCATGGAGTTTAGCTAACTGCTAGGGTAACTTGTACGTGATAAATGCGATGACACTTTTCCACTTGCAGAGTAGGTTTCCTACATGTCATTGTGTGCCTTTGGGAATTAGATGTTGGTTTTGTGTGAATGAAACCTTTGAGTTAGTATACTTTTAGGATTCCTAGACTTATAGAGATTTATGCTTTGTGTTTTGGATAGCCTATTTGGGATTTGAGATTATCTCCTCAGCATGGTGGGAGTGGACCACTTAGGTTTCATGTGGTCGGGTGGTAGTGTTTTTCCACTCTTATCATTTGAGATCCATCTGAGACACCGTAGTTGGAGCATTCTTGGTTGGTATTTATCTTCATTCTATTCTTGGATCATTATGATAGATGATATACCTTATGATGGATGTATTTACTAGTATGTTCCTTACATTGATGATTTACATATGTTAGTTGATGATATCTTATGCTTTACTTTGCATGTTAGTAGGATATTTTAGGAGTGACATTCCTACTATGATAATACCGATGATCTCTTCAGTGCTTTGGAATGTTACGCATAGAGAGATGACTAGGATCCATGATGGTCTAATGATGCTATTCATGGTTGGGAAAAACCGTGCACTTAGTTATTTATATTTGTGTTATATGGTTATCTTTTATGATGGATGTTTATATCTTTTGTGATGTTGTATCATGTATGATATGTGGTTTCATTTATGTTATTGCATCATGGATTAATATTGGATGATGATGTACTTTATTTACATGGATGAATATTATTTTAAGCCTTTTCATACTCTATGACATGAACAGTGAATGATTGAACTAAATTAAAATATAATTACTAAAAGGAAACTTGTATATGGGTTAAGAATGTTTGATGTATCATTTTTATTTCATAAGGATGTGATGTTAGATGAATGGTTAAGATTAGATATAATTCAACGTTAAGGGATCCTTAAAGTTTGTAATCTATTATGTTACGTTATATTTACTTTCATATGAATTGTTGCTATTGCTTCTGTTACTATGCGTAAGTTGTAAATGGTTTTACTTTCATATTTAAAAAAATAAAATTTGTTTGGAAAACTTAGTGTAATTCTTTGGATACCTTGGCGAGGCATTACAGGTTGAGGCAAGGTTAGTGATGCCCATTGACTCCCATTTCTCTCAGTCCTCTAAATGATTATTCTATCTTGGAATGTGAGGGGGTTGAGCAGAATCCCTAGACAAAAGGCTATTTTTAGATTGATAGAGTCTCATTCTCCAGATGTTTTGTTCATTCAGGAAACTAAGCTTTCAGTTGATGAATTGAATAACTGTAGACCAAATATTTGGCCCCAAGGTTGCTGGCAGGGAGTAAGTGCTCATGGGAACTCGGGAGGCCTTGCTTCTCTTTGGAATCCTACGAAGGTGACTCCTTTGTGGTGGATTGCGAGCAGGTCTTCTATCTCCTTCCTGGCTTCTCATTTTGAGATAGGTGAAAGGTGCTTATTTTCTAATATTTATGCTCCTAGTGACTTGGTTGGTAAATCTCATATGTGGTCCCATATTATGTTTCTCTATTCTCTGGACCCATTTCTTCCATGGATTGTGGCTGGAGATTTTAATGCTGTTACGAGTCCAGAGGAGAAGAGGGGCTGACATTTCTGTCTGGGTCCTTCTTCTAATATGCTTAGTAATAATATTGGTTCTTTGAATCTTATTGATGTTAAACCCAACTCTGGTATATTCACCTGGAACAATAGAAGGAGTGGGACAAAGGCTATCTCTGAAAGGCTCAATAGATTCCTAGTATCCTTCTATTGGATGCATAGTAGATGGACTACCAGTTCAAAAATTCTTGATTGGAGAGGCTCTAATCACTGGCCTATTAGGCTCTCTATCACCCCTTTCAAGACCTCCAAGAATCCCTCTTTCATGTTTCAGCTGATGTGGTTGAGGGATCACTCCCTATAGGAGCTTATGATTGCCTAGTGGTATGAGGGTAAGCCTTCACATGGAACTTCTATGTACACCTTTGAGAAGAGACTTTAGCATGTTAAGTTCAGGTTGAAGAAGTGGAACAAATAGTGTTTTTGAAACCTACAAGAGCATTTGAGTGATGCTCAAGCTAGGCTGAATAATGTCACTCGCCAAATCAGGGACCTAGGCATGACTCCAGATTTGATGTCTCAAGAATCCCTAGCTCTAAAGGAAGTTGAAGAATGGGAGCTTCGAGAGGAAATATTTTGGAAACAAAAGTCTCAAGTGGACTGGTTGCAGGAGGGAGATAGAAACACAGCTTTCTTCCACAACACTGTCAAGGCCCACAGGTTTGGGAATTCTATTACTTCTCTTGTCTCTACTTTTGGTGATCAGCTATGTTTCAAGGAGGCGATTGCTTTAGAGGCCATCAGATACTTTTTTCAACTCTTCTCTAAGGAAGATCCTGCTTCCTTGGAGGAGACTAGGTCTATTTTAGACTGCATTCCTCATCTTGTTTCCAACAGTATGAACAAAGATTTTTTAAAACCTATTATGATTGAGGAATTGGAGAAAGTGGTTTTTGGTATGCTGAAAGGTAAAGCCCTAGGCCCAGATGGGTTTCCCATTGAATTTTTTTAGGATTTTTGGGAGATTATTGAATTTGATCTTCTAGATGTGGTCTAGGAGTCATATCAAAATAAACAAATGCTCAAGTCTATGAGTGCTACTTTTTTGGCTCTCATTCCCAAGATTGATGGCGCTAACAGGTTGGACCAGTTCAGACCCATTGCTCTATGTAATGTCATGTACAAAATCATCACCAAATTAATTGCTGAAAGGTTCAAGCCTTTCCTTACCACTCTGATTTCTGAGGAACAGGGAGGTTTTTTCAATGGGAGATAGATTCTTGATGGGGTGGTTATTGCTACAGAAGCTATTCATTTTATGGCCTCGTCCAAGGAAAAGGCTAGCTTTATTAAGCTAGACTTAGCTAAAGTGTTTGACCAAGTTAGTAGGGATTTTTTGGGTTGTGTGCTTCTAGCTTTTGGATTTACTACAGAATGGGTGGATTGGGTTCTCAGCTATGTGTCTTCCCCATCCTTTTCGGTTCTTATCAATGGAGAACCTACTAACCTTTTCTCTACTTCTTGAGGACTTTTCCAGGGGGATCCTATCTCTCCTTATCTATTTATTATTATGGAAGAGGGCTTAGGTAGATTTGAAAAATCTCAAGCACAACTGGGACTTATTCAAGGGTGGAAGTGGGGTAATGATATTCCTTCATACATGCACCTCCAATTTGTGGATGATACTGGCTTGATGGGCCTGGCTACTGCCAACGAGGCAAGGAACTTTAGAAAGATTTTGGATATTTATTTAAAAGCTTCTGGACAGAAAATTAATGAAGGGAAATCTTCTACTTATTTCTTTAATACTCCTCAATCGATTCAGCTCAGGATTGCTAGAATTCTCAAGTTTCAAGTTGGATCCCCCCCTTTGATCTATCTCGAAGTTCCTTTAGCTTTGGGCACTCAATGGAAAGAATATTGGCAAGGTCTTATTGATAAATTTCATAGCAAAGTGAGGCATTGGACACATAGGTGGCTCTCATTAGCTGGGAGGGTTACCCTACTCAAGACTGTGATTTAGGCCCTCCCTATTTACAGGTGCTTAGTGCAAACCCCTCCTGTGGGAGTTATGAAAGATTTTGATGCTTTGTCACAAAAATTCTTTTGGTCAAGAAACCTTCAATCCTCTAAATGGAGCTTAGTCAACTGGGACACTATTTTCTTGCCAAAGTTTGCTGGGGGTCTGGGCCTTAAATGTATGGCTCCCAGTGTCAAAGCTCTTGCTGCAAAGTTATACTGGAGATGGTGCAAGAATCAAGACTGAGATTGGGCCAAGATTTTGACCCATAAGTATTTTCTAGGAGTGGAGGTTCAGGATATTCCCAGACTTGAGCTTGATGGTAAGGGGTCCTTTATTTGGGACACCCTTAAAAGGGGTGCTCCTCTAATTATTTAATAAAATGAAGTACTTACTTTTAATTAATTAAACAAAGTTATTTAATTAAATAGGAAGTCTTTCCTAATTAATTAAATGAAGTTATTTAATTAAATAAGAAAAGTGTCTCTAAATAATTAAAAGATTATTTAATTAAATAGAAAAAGTAAGTATGAGAGCATATCTCATTTTATTAAATTAAATATGTCAACAAAATATCTCTTCAGTTCAAAAAGGGAAATTTTCAGTTCACTATTGATAAAAAATGAGATAAATTAGTTAACTCCTTTCTCTACTCAAATTAAATTAGTTAACTCCTTATTTTACTCAAATTAAATCTGTTAACTCCCTTTAATTTGGGAATCTCCCTTTATGACTGAATTTCAACTTTAATCTGGACTGTTGATTGAATTTGATCTCAACCGTTGATGGATTCCAGGAAAGTCTATTTAAGAGACTCTCATCTCTTCATTTTAGGAAAGGATGAATTTGGAGAATTTGCAACGAATCGCTGCTAGAATTCATACTCAAATTTGCTCATATTTTTACATATATTTAATAAATACGCCTATTTTGATTAATTAAATGTAATTATTTAATTAAATGAGAAAGGTATTTTTAATTAATTAATTTTTTTTAAAAATTAAATAGAGTACTTACTTCTAATTAATTAAACAAAGTTATTTAATTAAATAGGAAGCCATTCTGAATTAATTAAATGAAATTATTTAATTAAATAAGAAAAGTGTCTCTAATTAATTAAATGATTATTTAATTAAATAGAAAAAGTAATTATGAGAGCATATCTCATTTTATTAAATTAAATATCTTAACAAAATCTCTCTTCAGTTCAAAACAAGAAATTTTTAGTTCACTATTGATAAAAAATGAGTTAAATCAGTTAACTCTTTTTTCTACTCAAATTAAATCAGTTAACTCCTTATTTTACTCAAATTAAATATGTTAACTCCCTTTAATTTGGGAGTCTCCCTTTATGACTGAACTTCAACTTTAATCCTAACCGTAGACTGAATTTGATCTCAACCATTGATGGATTTACAGAAAAGACTATTTAAGAGACCCTCATCTCTTCATATTAGGAGAGGACAAATTTGGAGAATTTGTATCGAATCACTGCTGGAATTCATACTCACATTTGCTCATATTTTTACATACATTTAGCAAATATGCCTATCTTGATTAATTAAATGTAATTATTTAATTAAATGGGAAAGGTATTTCTAATTAATTAAATGAAATTATTTAATTAAATGGAGTACTTACTTCTAATTAATTAAACAAAGTTATTTAATTAGACAAGAAGCTATTCCTAATTAATTAAATGAAGTTATTTAATTAAATAAGAAAAGTGTCTCTAATGAATTAAAAGATTGTTTAATTAAATTAAAAAAGTAATTATGAGAGCATATCTAATTTTACTAAATTAAATATCTTAACAAAATCTCTCTTCAGTTCAAAAAGAGAAATTTCTAGTTCATTATTGATTAAAAATGAGTTAAATTTGTTAATTCCTTCTTCTACGCAAATTAAATCAGTTAACTCCTTATTTTACTCAAATTAAATCTGTTAACTTCCTTTAATTTGGGAGTCTCCCTTTATCACTGAACTTCAACTTTAATCCTGACCACTGATCGAATTTGATCTCAATCGTTGATGGATTCCAGGAAAGTTTATCTAAGAGACCCTCATCTCTTCATTTTAAGAGAGGATGAACTTGGAGAATTTGCATCGAATCGCTGCTAGAATTCATACTCACATTTGCTCATATTTTTACATACATTTGATAAATACACCTATCTAGATTAATTAAATGTAATTATTTAATTAAATAGGAAAGATATTTCTAATTAATTAAACAAAATTATTTAATTAAATGGAATACTTACTTCTAATTAATTAAACAAAGTTATTTAATTAAATAGGAAACCATTCTTAATTAATTAAATGAAGTTGTTTAATTAAATAAGAAAAGTGTCTCTAATTAATTAAAAGATTATTTAATTAGATAAAAAAAGTAATTATGAGAGCATATCTCATTTTATTAAATTAAATATCTCAACAAAATCTCTCTTCAGTTCAAAAAGAGAAATTTTCAGTTTACTATTGATAAAAAATGAGTTAAATGAGTTAACTCATTTTTCTACTCAAATTAAATCAGTTAACTCCTTATTTTACTCAAATTAAATCTGTTGACTCCCTTTAATTTGGGAGTCTCCCTTTATGACTAAACTTCAACTTTAATCTGTACCGTTGATTGAATTTGATCTCAATCATTGATGAATTTTAAGAGAGTCTATTTAAGAGACTCTCATCTATTCATTTTAGGACAGGATGAATTTGGAGAATTTGCATCGAATCACTGTTGGAATTCATGCTCACATTTGCTCATATTTTTACATAAATTTGATAAATATGCCTATCTTGATTTATTAAATGTAATTATTTAATTAAATGGGAAAGGTATTTCTAATTAATTAAAGGTAATTATTTAATTAAATGGAGTACTTACTTCTAATTAATTAAACAAAGTTATTTAATTAAATACGAAGCCATTCCTAATTAATTAAATGAATTTATTTAATTAAATAAGAAAAGTGTCTCTAATTAATTAAAAGATTATTTAATTAAATAGAAAAAGTAATTATGAGAGCATATCTCATTTTATTAAATTAAATATCTCAACAAAATCTCTCTTCAGTTCAAAAAGGAAAATTTCCAGTTCACTATTGATCGAAAATGAGTTAAATCAGTTAACTCATTTTTCTACTCAAATTAAATTAGTTAACTCCTTATTTTACTCAAATTAAATCTATTAACTCCCTTTAATTTGGGAATCTCCCTTTATGACTGAACTTCAACTTTAATCTTAAGCATTGATTGAATTTGATCTCAACCGTTGATGGATTCCAAGAAAGTCTATTTAAGAGACCCTCATTTCCTCATTTTAGAAGAGGATGAATTTGGAAAATTTGCATCGAATCGCTGCTAGAATTCATACTCACATTTGCTCATATTTTTACATACATTATATAAATACGCCTATCTTGATTAATTAAATGTAATTATTTAATTAAATGGAGCAGTTATTTCTAATTAATTAAACAAAATTATTTAATTAAATGGAGTACTTACTTTTAATTAATTAAATAAAGTTATTTAATTAAATAGGAAGCCATTCTTAATTAATTAAATGAAGTTATTTAATTAAATAAGAAAAGTGTCTGTAATTAATTAAAAGATTATTTAATTAAATAGAAAAAGTAATTATGAGAGCATATCTGATTTTATTAAATTAAATATCTCAACAAAAGCTCTCTTCAGTTCAAATAGAAAAAATTTCAGTTTACTATTGATAAAGAATGAGTTAAATCAGTTAACTCATTTTTCTATTCAAATTAAATCAGTTAACTCCTTATTTTACTCAAATTAAATCTGTTGACTCCTTTTAATTTGGGAGTCTCCCTTTATGACTGAACTTCAACTTTAATCTGTACCGTTGATTGAATTTGATCTCAATCATTGATGGATTCCAAGAGAGTCTATTTAAGAGACCCTCATCTATTCATTTTAGGACAGGATAAATTTGGAGAATTTGCATCGAATAGCTGTTGGAATTCATGCTCACATTTGCTCATATTTTTACATAAATTTGATAAATATGCCTATCTTTATTTATTAAATGTAATTATTTAATTAAATGGGAAATGTATTTCTAATTAATTAAAGGTAATTATTTAATTAAATGGAGTACTTACTTCTAATTAATTAAACAAAGTTATTTAATTAAATACGAAGCCATTCCTAATTAATTAAATGAAGTTATTTAATTAAATAAGAAAAGTCTATATAATTAATTAAAAGATTATTCAATTAAATAAAAAATGTAATTATGAGAGCATATCTCATTTTATTAAATTAAGTATCTCAATAAAATCTCTCTTCAATTCAAAAAGAGAAATTTTTAGTTCACTATTGATAAAAAATGAGTTAAATCAATTAACTCCTTTTTCTACTCAAATTAAATCAGTTAACTCCTTATTTTACTCAAATTAAATCTTTTAACTTCCTTTAATTTGGGAGTCTCCCTTTATGACTAAACTTCAACTTTAATCTTGACCGTTGAATGAATTTGATCTCAACCGTTGATAGATTTCAGAAAAGTCTATTTAAGAGACCCTCATCTCTTCATTTTAGGAGAGTATGAATTTGGAGAATTTTCATCGAATCGCTGCTAGAATTCATACTCACATTTGCTCATATTTTTACATATATTTAATAAATACGCCTATCTTGATTAATTAAATTTAATTATTTAATTAAATGAGAAAGGTATTTCTAATTAATTAAACAAAATTATTTAATCAAATAAGAAGCCATTCATAATTAATTAAATGAAGTTATTTAATTAAATAAGAAAAGTGTCTTTAATTAATTAAAAGATTGTTTAAATAAATAGAAAAATTAATTATGAGAGCATATCTCATTTTATTAAATTAAATATCTCAAAAAAATCCCTCTTTAGTTAAAAAAGAGAAATTTCCAGTTCACTATTGATCAAAAATGAGTTAACTCAGTTGACTCCTCTTTCTACTCAAATTAAATTAGTGAACTTCTTATTTTACTCAAATTAAATCTATTAACTCTCTTTAATTTGAGAGTCTCCCTTTATGACTGAACTTCAACTTTAATCCTGATCGTTAATTGAATTTGATCTCAACCCTTGATGGATTCTAGAAAAGTCTATTTAAGAGACCTTCATCTGTTTATTATAGGAGAGATTGAATTTGGAGAATTCGCATCGAATTACTACTAGAATTCATGCTCACATTTGCTCATATTTTTACATACATTTAATCAATACGACTATCTTGATTAATTAAATGCAATTATTTAATTAAATGGAAAAGGTATTTCTAATTTATTAAATGAAATTATTTAATTAAATGGAGTACTTACTTCTAATTAATTAAACAAAGTTATATAATTAAATAGGAAGCCATTCCTAATTAATTAAATAAAGTTATTTAATTAAATAAGAAAAGTGTCTCTAATTAATTAAAAGATTATTTAATTAAATAAAAAAACTAATTATGAGAGCATATCTCATTTTATTAAATTAAATATCTCAACAAAATCTCTCTTTAGTTCAAAAAGGGAAATTTTCAGTTCACTATTAATCAAAAATGACTTAAATTAGTTAACTCTTTTTTCTACTCAAATTAAATCAGTTAACTCCTTATTCTACTCAAATTAAATCTATTAACTCCCTTTAATTTGAGAGTCTCCCTTTATGATAGAAGTTCAACTTTAATCCTGACCATTGATTGAATTTGATCTCAACCGTTGATGAATTTACGAAAAGTCTATTTAAGAGACCCTCATCTTTTCATTTTACGAGAGGATGAATTTGGAGAGTTTGCATCGAATCGCTTTTGGAATTCATAATCACATTTGCTCATATTTTTACATACATTTAATAAATACGCCTATCTTGATTACTTAAATGTAATTATTTAATTAAATGGAAAAGGTATTTCTAATTGATTAAAGGAATTTATTTAATTAAATAAAGTACTTGCTTCTAATTAATTAAACAAATTTATTTAATTAAATAGAAAGCCATTCCTAATTAATTAAATGAAGTTATTTAATTAAATTAAAAAAAGTGTCTCTAATTAATTAAAAAATTATTTAATTAAATATAAAAAGTAATTATGAGAGCATATCTCATTTTATTAAATTAAATATCTCAACAAAATCTCTCTTTAGTTTAAAAAGGAAAATTTTTTGTTCACTATTGATAAAAATGAGTTAAATCAGTTAACTCCTTTTTCTACTCAAATTAAATTAGTTAACTCCTTATTTCACTCAAATTAAATCTATTAACTCTCTTTAATTTGGGAATCTCCCTTTATGACTGAACTTCAACTTTAATCCTGACCGTTGATTGAATTTTATCTGAACCATTGATAGATTTCAGGAAAGTCAATTTAGGAGACCCTTATCTCTTCATTTTAGAAGAGGATAAATTTGGAGAATTTGCATCGAATCACTGCTGGAATTCATACTCACATTTTCTCATATTTTTACATACATTTAATAAATACGCCTATCTTGATTAATTAAATATAATTATTTAATTTAATGGGAAAGGTATTTCTAATTAATTAAAGAAAATTATTTAATTAAATGCAGTACTTACTTCTAATGAATTAAACAAAGTTATTTAATTAAATAGGAAGCCATTCCTAATTAATTAAATTAAGTTATTTAATTAAATAAGAAAGGTGTCTCTAATTAATTAAAAAATTATTTAATTAAATAAAAAAAGTAATTATGAGAGCATATCTCATTTTATTAAATTAAATATCTCAACAAAATCTCTCTTCAGTTCAAAAAGAGAAATTTTCAGTTCACTATTGATAAAAAATGAGTTAAATGAGTTAACTCCTTTTTGTACTCAAATTAAACCAGTTAACTCCTTATTTTACTCAAATTAAATTTGTTAACTCCGTTTAATTTGGGAGTCTCCCTTTATGACTGAACTTCAACTTTAATCCTGACCATTGATTGAATTTGATCTCAACTGTTGATGGATTTCAGGAAAGTCTATTTAAGAGACCCTCATCTCTTTATTTTAAGAGAGGATGAATTTGGAGAATTTGCATCGAATCGCTGCTAAAATTTATACTCACATTTGATCATATTTTTACATATATTTAATAAATACACCTATCTTGATTAATTAAATGTAATTATTTAATTAAATGAGAAAGATATTTCTAATTAATTAAAGAAAATTATTTAATTAAATAGAATAATCACTTCTAATTAATTAAACAAATTTATTTAATTAAATAGGGAGCCATTCCTAATTAATTAAATAAAGTTATTTAATTAAATAAGAAAAGTGTCTCTAATTAATTAAAAGATTATTTAATTAAATAGAAAAAGTAATTATGAGAGCATATCTCATTTTATTAAATTAAATATCTCTACAAAATATCTCTTTAGTTCAAAAAGAGAAATTTTCAATTCACTACTGATAAAAAATGAGTTAACTCAGTTAACTTCTTTTTCTACTTAAGAATTTCATAAAAGTCCATTTAAGAGACCCTCATCTCTTCATTTTAGGAGAGTATGAATTTGGAGAATTTGCATCGAATCGCTGCTGGAATTTGTACTCACATTTGCTCATATTTTTACATACATTTAATAAATACGCCTATTTTGATTAATTAAATGTAATTATTTAATTAAATAGGAAAGGTACTTCGAATTAATTAAACAAAATAATTTAATTAAATGGAGTACTTACTTCTAATTAATTAAACAAAGTTATTTAATTAAATAGGAAGCCATTCCTAATTAATTAAATGAAATTTTTTAACTAAATAAGAAAAGTGTCTTTAATTAATTAAAAGATTATTTAATTAAATAGAAAATGTAATTATGAGAGCATATCTCATTTTATTAAATTAAATATCTCAAAAAAATCTTTCTTCAGTTGAAAAAGAGAAAATTTTAGTTCACTATTGATAAAAAATGAGTTAAATCAGTTAACTTCTTTTTCTACTCAAATTAAATTATTTAACTTCTTATTTTACTCAAATTAAATCTGTTAACTCCTTTTAATTTGGGAGTCTCCCTTTATGATTGAACATCAACTTTAATCCTGACCGTTGATTGAATTTGATCTCAATCGTTGATGGATTTTAGAAAAGTATAATTCCCTGCCAAGGGATCCAAAGAATTTCACTAAGTTTACCAAACAATTTTATTTTTTTTAAAATATGAAAGTAAAACCATTCACAACACTTGCAGAAGCAATAGAAACAATTCGAATAAAAGTACACATAACAGATTACATTTTTTAAAGATTTCTTATCATTGAATCACATCTAATCATAACTTATTCATCTAACATCACATCCTTATGAAATAACAATGATACATCCAATATTCTTAAACCGTATACAAGTGTCTTTTTTTTTTGTAATTACATTTTAGTTTAGCTCAATCATCCACTGTACATGTTACAAGGTATGAAAAGCTTAAAAGAACATACATCTGTGTAAATAAAGAACATCATCATCCAATACTAATCCATGATGCAATTAAGGTAAATAAAACCACATGTCATATATGATACATCTTCACCATAAAGATATAAACATCCATCATAAAAGATAACCATATATCACAAACATAAATACTAAGTGCACAGTTCCTCCCAACTGTTAATAGCATCATTAGACCATCGTGGATCCTAGCCATCCTTCCGTGTGTAACATTCCAAAGCACTGAAGAGATCATCGATATTATCATAGTAGGAATGTCACTCCTAAAACATCCTACTAACATGCAAAATAAAATATAGGATACCATCATCTAACATATGCAAATCATCAATATAAGAAACATACCAATAAATACATCCATCATAAGGTATAACATCTATCATAA
Source organism: Cupressus sempervirens (assembly GCA_028749045.1). Taxonomy (NCBI): domain Eukaryota; kingdom Viridiplantae; phylum Streptophyta; class Pinopsida; order Cupressales; family Cupressaceae; genus Cupressus; species Cupressus sempervirens. The sequence goes on from CM053783.1 coordinate 118,030,757, forward strand.
TTCTCCAAGATCATAATGAAGATAAATACCAACCAAGAAAGCATCAGCCACGGTGTTCTAGACAGATCTCAAATGATAAGAGTGGAAAAACACTACCACCTGACCGTGTGGAACTTAAGTGGTCCACTCCCACCGTGCTGAGGAGATAATCTCAAGTGCCAAACAAGATATCAAACCACAACCAAAGTACTCTCTAAGTCTAGGAATCTTAAAAGTATACTACTCAAAGGTTTCAACACACACAAAATTGATATCTAATTTCTAGAGGCACACATTGACATGTAGGAAACCTACTCTGCAAGTAGGAAAGTGTCATCGCATTTATCATATACAAGTTACCCTGGCAGTTAGCTAAACTCCATGGGTCCTTACTAATCTCATGCGGCCACTAGTATCCTCTCATACTGATGAGGCATACTACGGAATGCATAGTCGCAACCATGCTGATGGGGACACAACCCAAGAACCAAAATGGACACCACAAAAAGAGAAAATTATATTAACTAAGAAAATAACCAAAATGATATCTAATTTCCAGAGGCACACATTGACATGTAGGAAACCTACTCTACAAGTAGGAAAGTGTCATTGCATTTATCACGTACAAGTTACCCTGGCAGTTAGCTAAACTCCACGGGTCCTTACTGATCTCATGGGGCCACTAGTATCCTCTCATACTGATGAGGCATACTACGGAATGCACGGTCGCAACCATGCTGATGGGGACACAACCCAAGAACCAAAATGGACACCACAAAAAGAGAAAATTATATTAACTAAGAAAATAAGCTAGTACAAATAGTATAGGAAAATAAACTTTGAAACATGCCCTAAGGGCTTATAATAGCATAAATCTGGAGATAATTTCTCCTTTTAGTACCTCCTCTCAAACTCCACTCCGAACTGCCTTTTATAATGCCAGAAATTTCTTTAAATAGACCTCGGAGGGTTAAGGACTAGGAGTACATTTTAGAAAGTGCTAGTAGGCATCCATCGACAAAATAGAAGGTTCCAGAAGCTACATTAGAAGTTGGTGCAAATCTAGAAGAATCTAGAAATGGTAACCGAACTTCCGGGAGGTATAACTTTTGAACCGTAGCTCCGATTGATGAACCATTTACATTTTCGAAAAGGTCTTAAAGCGCTCTATAGTCTTATGGAAAATCTTTGCTCATCCCCCATTTTTTGGCTCTTTTTGAGGTCATTTAATGCCCCTAACTTGACTTTGAAGTATTCTTAGGAGGTCTTCAAAACTCAAAAAATTGCAATAACTTTCAAACCGTGGGGCCTTTTGACCTAATTCTTTTTTTGGAATGCTCTAAATTACAATTAAATTTATCTAGCCAATTCACACCTTCTAGGTCACCAAAATGATGACCAAATTGCATGCTCCTATTTTTTTGAGATTTTTTAGCACACTGATAGTTGAACTATGAGAGTTGGAACCTTTATTTGACCCAAATGGGTATCCAAAAATGAAAAGACATGAAACAGAAACTAAGTCTAAACACATTTTTTTGGGTGACACAAGATTGCCCTTATACCTCTGGATGCTCCTGCATCAGACACCCAGGGTAGATTGAAAAGTGACCCTGTCACTTTATGGATGGTAGAGGAAATCCCAAATGGGAAACCTCAGCTGCTGAAATCCAAGTTGAGTCCTCGATCAGTCGTCCTTTCTATTTGACCAAATACTCTTCATACTGCCTGTTTTTGGTACTCCTACCCACACGATGATCTAGAATGTCTTCTATCTCCTCCTTCTTAGAAGCAGGAATTGGACATGGCTCTAACACCAGCTCCTCATTTGCACCATCATCATGATACTCTATTAAATCTGCAATGTTGAAAATGGGAGAAATGTGAATACCATCTGGCAGCTCCACTTCATATGCATTTCCTGAGTCATGTTTTTTCAAAATTTTGCAGGGGCCAATTTTTTCATTTTCAGCTTGTTATAAGTACCGGCTAGAAATCTTTCTTTTCGTAAGTGCACCATGACTAGATCCCCTACTTGGAATTTCTTATGTCTTCTCCTTTGATCACCCCTAGCTTTATACTCTTGATTCATCTTGGTAATGTGTGCCTGAACCTCCTCATGTAGACACTTGATATGTTCAGAAAATTCTTTCGCTTTAGCACTTGTCCTCTCCCCTTGCTCTATCTTCCTCAATTCTGATGCAGTCCTTGGGCTATTTCCATATACAATTTGGAATGGTGATTTTCCAGTACTCCTATTTATGGAGTTATTATAAGAAAACTCTGCCTGTGGTAGAATCAAATCCCATCCCTTGGGCTTATCCCCAACTAAACATCTCAGCAAATTGCCCAGACTTCTGTTTACCACTTCTGTTTGGCCATTAGTTTGTGGGTGATGTGTGGAACTAAATTTCAAGTTGGTTCTCAATGTCCTCTAGAAATACCCCACAAATTTAGTATCTCTGTCAGAAACTATGCTCTTTGGAAGACCATGTAGTCTTACCACCTCTTTGAAAAACAAGTCTGCAATATGGACAACATCATGAGTTTTATGGCATGGAATGAAATGTGCCATTTTGGAGAACCTATCAACCACCATGAATACTGAGTCATTACCCCTTTGTGTCTTTGGCAATCCAAGAACAAAATCTATACTTATGTCCTCCCATGGCCTTGATGGAACAGGCAATGGCTGATATAGGCCAATATTGTGACTAAACCCCTTGGCAACTTGACAAACCTGACAACTCTGTACAAACTTCTTCACATCCTATGAAATTTGAGGCCAAAAATAATGTTCTCTAAGAATGGCAATGGTCTTATCTCGACCAAAATGTCCTGCCATCCCTCCACTATGTTTCTCCTTAATCAAATTTTCCCTCATGGAACTCCTTGGAATGCACAATTGACTACCTTTGAACAATATGCCATCCTAAATCAAATAGTCTAACCACTTGGTTCTATCTACAGTAATAGGTTCTTTACAAGCTTTCCATGCTTCAGCAAAATCAGGATCCTCGGGGTACCAATTCTTGAGTTCATCAAAACCAACTACTTCAACCTGCATTACTATAAGCAACAACTGTCTCCTACTTAGTACATCTGCAACCCTGTTAAATTTTTCACTTCTATGCTTCAACACAAATGTATAACTCTACAAGAACTCTACCCACTTCATATGCCTTTGATTCAATTTACCTTGGCTATTTAGGTACTGTAATGCATGATTGTCAGTATACAAAATAAATTCCTTTGGCAATAAATAATGCCTCCATTTCTTTAAGGCCTGAACTATTGCATAGAACTCTTGATCATAAATAGAATACTTCTTCTTTGCATCATTCAATTTTTCACTAAAATATGCAATAGGCTTACCTTCTTGGCTTAATAAAGCCCCAATAGCACTGTCACTAGCATCACAATCCACCTAGAAAACTTTTCTAAAATCTAGAAGTGCCAACATAGGCTATTCTGTTACCTTCTTCTTCAGCAATTCAAAACTTCTCATAGTTGCTGTAGTCCATTTGAACTCTTTTCTATTCCCTCTTATTGTATCAGTTAAGGGTGCACATATTCCATTGAAATTCTTAATAAAATTTCTGTAAAAACTAACCAGACCATGAAATGATCCTACCTCAGTAGCAGACCTTGGAGTAGGCCATTCCAAGATGGCTTTTACCTTCTCTGGATCCATTTTGAGACCTTCGGGTGATATAACAAACCCCAAATAGACTAATTCCCTTTTTGCAAAGATACACTTCTTCAGATTAATTAATAGTTTCTCTTCCCTTAGCCTTTCAAGGACACTACAAATATGTAGTAAATGTTCTTCCAAAATCTTGCTGAAAATTAAAATATCATCCAAATAGACAATAACAAATTTTCTCAAGAACTTCTTAAGTACCTTATTCATGAGCTGCATGAAGGTGCTTGGGGCATTCGTCAATCCAAAGGGCATGACTAACCACTCATAAAGACCCTCCTTGGTCTTGAAGGCTGTTTTCCACTCATCTCCTTCTCAAATCCATATCTGGTGATAACCACTCTTCAGATCTATCTTTATGAAGTACTGAGCTCCACTCAAGCAGTCCATAAGATCATCCATCCTTGGCAAAGGAAATGGGTACTTGATGGTGATCCTATTTATAGCTCGAGAATCTATACACATCCTCCATTCTCCATCTTTTTTTGGTGTAAGTACTGTAGGTACTGCACATGGACTCAGGCTCTCTCGAATCAAGCCCTTCCTCAACAACTTCTGAACCTGTCTATTTAGCTCCTCTGTTTTAGTAGGAGTCATCCTATGAGCTGCCTTGTTAGGCAAACTAGCTCCTGGAATCAAATCTATATGATGACTAATTTGCCATATTGGTGGCAATCCATCTGAAACATTATCAGAGATAATATCTCCAAACTCCCCTAGTAAATCTGAAACTTCAAGTGGTATTTCACTACTACATTCTTTATCTTTCCTAGGAATCAAAGCATAGCACATATGCTGATGTTTCATCCCATCTAAAAACTTCCTTCCATCAACAAGACAAATCCTAGCACTACTACATACCTTTTCACCTTCCTTTTTCATGGGCTTCAATTTGTGGCGAACTCCATCCTTTGTCAGAGAGTATGTGTTTGCATGTCCATCATGTACTGCATGTCTATCAAACTGCCATGGTCTACCCAACAATAGATGGCAAACATCCATCAAAATAATATCACAGAGAACTTCATCATGGCAACTCCTAATTTTGAATTTCACTAAACATTGTTCACTTACCAGGACCTTATGATCATCTTTTACCCAAGCAATCCGACAGGGCTGGGGATGTTTCTCCCTCTTGAGCTTTAGCTTAGAGACCATCTCTTCTGATACCAAGTTATCAGTGCTACCACCATCAATGATCACGTCACAACATTTATCCTCACACTTGCATCTGGTACGGAAAAAACTCCTCCATTGTCCTGGTTCAATCTCACCACTTAGTAGGGCTCTTTCATTTACCAAGTTCTCTCCTCTTTCTACATCCTCTGAATGTGATGATTGTGCATCCTCATCCACATGAGAAACCCTAGCTTGGCCCTCAGCTCTCCTTCCTTGTCATTAAGGGCATTCAAAGGCACGATGACCTTCTTCATTGCAATGGAAATAGGTACCATGGAAGCCTCCTCTTCCTTGTCCACATCCTCTACCTCTTCCTCTTTGATTTCAAAAGTCTTGATCACGAGAGTGGTTGAAACCCTCATTCCTCTAGTTCCTGCTAGTACCCTCATCTTCATTTTTCTTTTGGGTTTCATTGCAGCCTCCAGATGACCTACCACTTCTCCTTCCTTCTTGACCATGCCCTCTTTGTCTTCCTTCAAACCTTTTATTTAGCTTCTCTTCAACTTGTAGGGCAAACTGGTATGCCTCTTCAACGCTGGTCATTCTTACCAGACTTAATTCCTCCTGGATGCTAGGTCGCAACCCACTGATATAACGAGCAACCTTCTCCTTATTTTCTTCTACATGCCCCACTCTAATCAAGATTCGATAAAATTTCTCTGTATATTCTTGGACTAATCTTCCTGCTTGCTTTAATCCATGCATCTTCTTAAACAAATCAAGCTCGTAGTCCATAGGAATGAACTGCTTCTTCAATTTGTCCACCATGCGATCCCATCTTGTGATCTTCTCCTTTCCTCTTCTATTTCTTTCCAATTGAACCTCTTGCCACTAGATTTTGGCATGGCCTTTCAGTTTGGCCTTTGCAAACTTAACCCTATCTGGGTCCCTGATATCCTTATACTCAAAGTATTCTTCCAGTTCATTGATCCAATCGATCAACTCATTTGGTTTCAAATTTCTTGAAAATACACCCACCTCAATTGTAGGTCTTTTTCCAAACTTAGTAATGGCCATAAAAAGCCTTTCCTCTGCATGATTCAAAACTTCCCTGTCAAATTCTTCTTCTGGTCCCATTACTTCTTCTTCATTGTCATCCTCACTGTTGTCACCTGTAGCAACATTTGCTCCTCTTGCAATGCCTATACCTGCCTTTGGAGGGCTCTAACCTCCTCAAGATTAATAGCTCTGGCCCTTCCACCACACTCTCTTTGTGGAGGCATCTTCTAACTTGAACCCACAACCACACAGTCCTGGTGCAAACTACCTCACAGTCGGCGCTCTGTCTACACACTCGGGAAAACCCTCTCTGATACCACTTGATGGGGACACAACCCAAGAACCAAAATAGACACCATAGAAAGGGAAAATTATATTAACTGAGAAAATAAGCTAGTACAAATAGTACAAGAAAATAAACTTCGAAACATGCCCTAAGGGCTTACAATAGCATTAATCTAGAGATAATTTCTCCTTTCAGTACCTCCTCTCAAACTCCACTCCGAACTGCCTTTTACAATGCCAAAAATTTTCTTAAATAGACCTCAAAGGGTTAAGGACTAGGAGTACATTCTAGAAAGTGCTAGTAAGCATCCACCAACAAAATAGAAGGTTCCAAAAGCTGTGTTAGAAGTCTATGCAAATCTAGAAGAATCCAGAAATGGTAACCGAACTTCTGGGAGGCATAACTTTTGAACCGTAGCTTCGATTGATGAACTGTTTACATTTTCAAAAAGCTCTCGAAGAGCTCTATATTTTGATGGACAAGCTTCACTCATCCCCCATTTTTGGCCCTTTTCGAGGTCATTTAATACCCCTAACCTGACTTTGAAGTATTCTTAGGAGGTCTCCAAAATCCAAAAAATTGCAATAACTTTCAAACTGTGAGATCTTTTGACCTAATTCTTTTTATGGAATGCTCTAAATCACAATTACATTCATCTAGCCAATTCACACCTTCTAGGTCACCAAAATGATGGCCAAACTGCATGCTCCTATTTTTTTGGGATTTTCTAGCACACTGATAGTTGAACTGTGAGAGTTGGAACTTTTATTTGACCCAAATGGGTATCCAAAAATGAAAAGACATGAAATAGAAACTAAGTCTAAGTACATTTTTTTGGGTGACACAGGATTGCCCTTATACCTCTGGATGCTCCTGCATCACATGCATTCTCACTACTCCCATCCTAGCCTGTAGAAGCACTCAAGGCATTGGCAAGAACCAAAACAATTATCTTTTTAGGTTCATTTAATCCCCATTTAGTGTGTAAATGTTATCACTTATTAACCAAACTTACAATGAGTTACCCTGGCAGCCACTTAGGGCCCCGACCCCCATTGTAAGCCACTTCTCGATACTACAAGTAGATAACCTACCCTAACCTCATAGAATCATAAAATCACCACAGTCCTGTACAAGTGACTATAAAGAAAATTCAAAAGATAATCCATAAAAAGAATCATCAAATAACCATGATAAAAGCATAAAATATCCATAATAAGAATAATCAAATCTCCAAGATAAGAATCATCAAATCTCCATGAGCATCTGAAAAGCATCCATAGAAAGTCATGACCACAACAGTTCTCTATTGGCAACTGAAAGCATCACTGATAATCATAAGTATCCATTGGTTCTCAATAACCAGAATATATCTCAAAATAAATTATAATATCCATTGGTTCTCAACAAGCAACCAAGAATATCTCAATATCATACTGATCAAAGACTTGAAAATGGTTGAGTCAAACATATCACAACATGACATTATCAATAAATCAACATTTCAGTCCCATCATGATGACTAAAAAATAAATTAAGGATAACTGATCGATGACTCAAAAATGATTAGCTCAAGTGTCTTAGATACATAAGAATCTCAGCTATAACAATCAGTAAATACAAACATTTCATAGAGCATACGATCACATTACCATGGTTGGGCTTATAAAAATCAAGACCAAATAAGATCAACATGCCATCATATCTCATAACTCCCGAGCTTCTGGTAACAACCTAAGACTGGTCAACACTAGTCAACCCAAAATCCATAATAAGAAGCATATAAAATACATGATGCAAACACATGTTTTGGTTTTGCTAAAATCTCATAGTTGAATAATGTGTAGGGGTTTCTAGTTTTCTATTTGCAAGTATACTTTCAAATGTCTTAAATTTCATTATTTGACCTACAAGTCAACCCATTTGTTCCCCAATAGCATTATCCTTTCATTATTAAGAATTACATTCTACGAATAACTCAAAGATATATGTTCACTAAACTGATCATCATTAAATTGTTCTCTATATTTAACCATGATCCATATTCTAATTGATTAACTCTTTTTTAATGTTACTTCAACTTTTTAACATAATCAAAGATCATTATTCATTAAATTATAAGACACCCAATTATCAATCTTCGAGTAAGAAGATTATAACTTTATTAAAATGATCAATTAAATCAATAAATTAACATAGGTACACAATTCTATGACTCTTATCATTCTAATAGTTTTCAATTCAATATTACTACGTCTCACCATTAAAACATTTAAAGTCGTTATTCAAGTCATAAGAATAAGACTTATCAACTTGATATCAATATTTCTTGCAATCTCATTAAAAGAATTATATCCATTAAATCTCTATTACATAACTTAATTATTAATTAAATCTAATTAACTCTCATTAATAGATTTAATTAATAATTGCATAACCATAGCAATGCTTCAATTAATATCAGTTGACTAATAACTAATTAAAATTCTGTAAGTTAAAAGTCAACTATAATTCAATACTCAAATGATCACATTAATAATTCAATAATAATAATTTGTTAATATTAATAACATGATATATTGAAAATCTTATTAATAGATCACAACTCAATGAATATCAATTGATTAAAATCAATTATAATACAATTTCAAAAATTATTATCTTTTACAAAACTTCAATCAATAAATAATCTCCACTAGATTAACTCTAATCAAATTTGTTGATATCTATTTAAACCATTATTTATTAATAGTTTGCTAGTCCTTACAAACATTAATAAATAATAAACTTCTCAAACTATAAATACTCAATTTATAGAATGCCTCCATAAACTCATTAGTTAATATTTGGCTAACTCTTAACTCTATTAAGGTATTCAAACATATTAACCAATAACATAATAATTCAGTCTTAATCCAATATCATTCAGAGTTTCTAAATTTAAATCAACATAATATAAATTACCATCTTACAATTATTTAATATATATTAAATAGTATTTAATATACATTAAATAAAATCAATATTAAAATCAACCATTAGACTCCATTTTCTAATTGTTCTAATAATATTTTGTCTATATAAACATTGTTTGAAAAAGATCCCTATCACAAATCAATAAGACTCATTGTAGATTTTAACATGAATAATCTTCAAATTCTTAACATTATCATCTTCATTAAACAACTCTAAAATTGTTTAATATATATTAAATAGTATTCAATATACATTATAAAAAGTTCACTATATAAACTATATTAAAATCTCTTTTCTTTTAATTTTCTCTCATTAAAAAATCTATTTACTTAGATTGACTAATAATTAATTACACTTCTTCTACTATTAACTAGTCTTAATTAAATTTGATTTAATTATATTAGATAATAAATCATATAAAATTAATGCATATTAATAAGATTCTAATAAAAAAAGATTGCAATAATATTTTTAATTCATTCCATGCTTTGATATATTATTTTTGTGAAGTTTAAGCATAAAGAACTCTTGGTTATGAGAAATGGAGAAATATATGTCCTTGAATAAAATAGTCTCAGTATGATGGCCATATCTCCCTAATGAACTGTTGGATCAGGCTGAAATTGAAATATGTTGGAGAGGGGCAAGTTGCGCCAATTCAGACTGGAGCGATCGAATAAATTCAATCACAATAAAAAGTTATGAATGATTGAGTTCGAGTCTATCCAAGGGGCAGTGACAGGACAATTTGCGATGAATTAAGAATTTCTCCTAAAAGATAATTGTTCTCTAAATTTACCCATTCATCCATCGAATAGGTTTGTCCATACGCATTTGAAAATATAATTTGATAGAAAGATTACATCTAACCATTCAAATTCTCAACATAGAATTTTTATTTTTATTTCAACTTTTGTCTATCTAATTTCACAATATAAATTTGAACCCAAACCCGATTAAGATCTAATTTTTTTCTCATTTGGAACTAAAGTTTTTCTATTATTTTCTTCTAAACCAAATAAAATATCTAGATTCTAATTCATATTATAGATTCAATTATAGAGAAGATTTAGACACATATAAGAAACACGATGAAGACAGGAAGAGAAAGAGTGCAAAGAGAATATGTGAATATCATGAGTGCACCTAGACACTGATGCTAAATTTGCCATGCCTCATAAGTCCATAAAAATTTTTTTCCTTCTCCATCATTCACAATTCCTCCAAGGATCCAAGCCAATCAAATCTTTTAAGTGACTAGAAGTGCTAGAAGAAGCATAGTAGCATGTAGAAACATATAAGCATGTGAGCTTCTCCAATGCATGTAAGCTTGAAGCTTGAGGCTTCCATTTAAGCTTGAAGCTTGTAGCTTGTAGATTCCATTCAGCTTGTCCAAACACACTAGGAGAGCCTCTATTTAAAGGCCTCTAAGATGCATCTAGAGTGTCTCTAAAAACAACTAGAAGATAAGCATGACAACCAAGCATGAGTCTTCTCCAACCTTCTAGATGAGTCTTAAGGTTGTAGACAGCATGTGCTCAAATAAAATGCTAACTCCTAAGTGTAGACAACTAGTGAATTATTAGAGTGCAAACTTCTGTGTTGTCTACATGACAACTCTCAAAAATTTACAAACTTCTAAATATTAAAATAATGCACAATCATTAATATAATATTTAATTTACTCTTTCCAATTTAATTAATTTATTTATTAAATCTTATACACTTACTTTAATAATTCCACTTTTCAATCTTAATATATTTATATTTTAATCACATGAAATCTAGAATTTTTTAATAATTGAAAATATATTTTTCCACTTTTAAATTTTATTTTTCAAAACTTAATTGTTAAAATATTTATTAGCTTTAATAATTTTATTATTTAGTCATTTATTTAAAAATGAGCTTCAAATATATTATTATTAAAATAAATATTGTCACATTCCAAATTTAAACTTTAAACTTTTATTTTCTAATTTAATTATTTTATTTAATTAAATAAAATAAATATTTAAATATCATATTAATTTTCAATTTAATTAAACCATTAATTAAATCTTTTAATTAGGTTTAATTAATAGAAAATACATCAAAGACTCTCAAGGTAAAAATATGAAAATCCATCATAACCAAAATACATATAGAATCAAACCAAGGGTTAATATCACGAATTACGTTATCCAACGTATTTAAAAGGTACTCAACTCAGATACTTGTCCTAATTTTTAATTAGGACAAATGGCTTAAAGGGTTGGAATTTGGACTTGAGAATTTATCTCCCCTCTCTTATCATTGAGATAATGTAATAGGTACGCTCATCCTGGCAATTCAGGAAAGTCGATACTCAGTACCTGCAACTTGCATAAAAACCATGCATGTACAAACACAATATATACTAAACTAAATAGACAATGACAGAAAGTGGTGCATCGTGTAGATCTCGACTAGCAGGTGACTACGACTCCCTTCCTTAACCACATCAGACACGCCATACAAAAGCAAACACGCACACCATACACATGCAAGTATGGGGTAAGTATCCATAATAAAAACATATATAATAATAAATCATCTTACTAATCATCATTAATAATTGAAAGTAATGTAATAATCATCATCAATAATTGTGAACACTAAAAATAATCATCATACATACGTGAAATGTAGAGTCTAAGTAATCTCATCACATAATAAACTGAATCCATAGCACAATATCTGATAATCTCATAACAATGCTATTAACCATCAACATAAAACTAGCTCGTAAAAGAGTTCAACAATGTTAGCAAAAATGCGAACTAGGGCCAGGCACTACAAAAAGTCTATTTAAGAGACCCTCATCTATTCATTTTACGAGAGGATGAATTTGGAGAATTTGCATCGAATCACTGCCAGAACTCATACTCATATTTGCTCATATTTTTACATACATTTAATAAACACAACTATCTTGATTAATTAAATGTAATTATTTAATTAAATAGGAAAGGTATTTCTAATTAATTAAACAAATCTATTTAATTAAATGGAGTACTTACTTCTAATTAATTAAAAAAAGTTATTTAATTAAATAGGAAGCCATTCCTAATTAATTAAATGAAGTTATTTAATTAAATAAGAAAAGTGTCTCTAATTAATTAAAAGATTATTTAATTAAATAGAAAAAGTAATTATGAGAGTATATCTCATTTTATTAAATTAATTATCTCATCAAATTCTCTCTTCAGTTCAAAAAGTAAAAGTTTCAGTTCACTATTGATAAAAAATGAGTTATATCAGTTTACTCTTTTTTCTACTCAAATTAAATCGGTTAACTCCTTATTTTACTCAAATTAAATCTGTTAACTCAATTTAATTTGGGAATCTCCCTTTATGAGTGAACTTCAACTTTAATTCTGATTGTTGATTGAATTTGATCTCGACCATTGATGGATTCGAGGAAAGCCTATTTAAGAGACCCTCATCTCTTCATTTTAAGAGAGGATGAATTTAGAGAATTTGCATCGAATCGCTGATGGAATTCATACTCACATTTGCTCATATTTTTACATACATTTAATAAATACACCTATCTTGATTAATTAAATGTAATTATTTAATTAAATAGAAAAGGTATTTCTAATTAATTAAAGGAAATTATTTAATTAAATAGAGTACTTACGTCAATTTAATTAAACAAAGTTATTTAATTCAATAGAAAGCCATTGCTAATTAATTAAATGAAGTTATTTAATTAAATAATAAAAGTATCTCAAATTAATTAAAATGATTAATTAATTAAATAGAAAAAGTAATTATGAGAGCACATCTCATTTTATTAAATTAAATATCTCAACAAAATCTCTCTTCAGTTCAAAAAAGAAAAGTTCTGGTTCACTATTGATAAAAAATGAGTTAAATCGGTTAACTCCTTTTTCCACTCAAATTAAATCAATTAACTCCTTATTTTACTCAAATTAAATCTGTTAACTTCTTTTAATTTAGGAATCTCCCTTTATGACTGAACTTCAACTTTAATTCTGACCGTTGATTGAATTTGGTCTCAACCATTGATGGATTCTAGGAAAGTCTATTTAAGAGACCCTCATCTCTTCATTTTAAGAGAGGATGAATTTAGAGAATTTGCATCGAATCGCTGATGGAATTCATACTCACATTTGATCATATTTTTACATACATTTAATAAATACACGTATCTTGATTAATTAAATGTAATTATTTAATTAAATGGAAAAGGTATTTCTAATTAATTAAAGGAAATTATTTAATTAAATGGAGTACTTACTTCTAATTAATTAAAAAAAGTTATTTAATTAAATAGGAAGGCATTTCTAATTAATTAAATAAAGTTATTTAATTAAATAAGAAAAGTATCTCTAATTAATTAAATAATTATTTAATTAAATAGAAAAAGTAATTATCAAAGTATATCTCATTTTATTAAATTAAATATCTCAACAAAATCTCTCTTCAGTTCAAAACAAAAAATTTCCAGTTCACTATTGATAAAAAATGAGTTAAATGAGTTAACTCTTTTTTCTACTCAAATTAAATCATTTAACTCCTTATTTTACTCAAATTAAATCTGTCAACTCTTTTTAATTTGGAAATCTCCTTTTATGATTGAACTTCAACTTTAATCCTGACCGTTGATTGAATTTGATCTCAACCATTGATAGATTTCAGAAAAGTCTATTTAAGAGACTCTCTTCTCTTCATTTTAGGAGAGGATAAATTTGGAAAATTTGCATTGAATCATTGCTAGAATTCATACTCATATTTTCTCATGTTTTTACATACATTTAATAAATATGCCTATATTGATTAATTAAATATAATTATTTAATTAAATGGAAGAGATATTTCTAATTAATTAAATGAAATTATTTAATTAAACAGAGTACATACTTCTAATTAATTAAATAAAGTTATTTAATTAAATAGGAAGCCATTCTTAATTAATTAAAAATGAAAAGTGTCTCTAATTAATTAAAAGATTATTTAATTAAATAGAAAAAGTAATTATGAGGGCATATTTCATTTTATTAAATTAAATATCTCAAAAAAATCTCTCTTCAGTTCAAAAAGAAAAATTTCTAGTTCACTATTGAGAAAAAATGAGTTAAATTAGTTAACTCCTTTTTCTACTCAAATTAAATTAGTTAACTCCTTATTTTACTCAAATTAAATCTGTTAACTCTTTTTAAATTGGGAATCTGAACTTCAACATTAATCCTGACTGTTGATTGAATTTGATCTCAACCGTTGATGGATTTTAGGAGAGTCTATTTAAGAGACCCTCATCTCTTCATTTTAAGTATGGATTAATTTAAAAAATTTGCACCGAATCGCTGTTGGAATTCATACTCACATTTGCTCATATTTTAACATACATTTAATAAATATGCATATCTTGATTAATTAAAAGTAATTATTTAATTAAATGGGAAAGGTATTTCTAATTAATTATTTAATTAAATAACTTCATTTAATTAATTAAAAATGGCTTCCTATTTAATTAAATAACTTTATTTAATTAGTTAGAAGTAAGTACTCCATTTAATTAAATAATTTTCTTTAATTAATTAGGAATACTTTTCCCATTTAATTAAATAAGTATATTTAATTAATCAAGATAGGTGTATTTATTAAATGTATGTAAGATTCATTAATTACTTAAATGAAATTATTTAATTAAATAAGAAAAGTGTCTCTAATTAATTAAAAGATTATTTAATTAAATAGAAAAAGTACTTATGAGAGCATATCTAATTTTATTAAATTAAATTTTTCAACAAAATCTCTCTTCAGTTCAAAAAGGGAAATTTTTAGTTCACTATTGATCAAAAATGAGTTAAATCAGTTAACTCCTTTTTCTACTGAAATTAAATAAGTTAACTCCTTATTTTACTTAAATTAAATCTATTAACTCCCTTTAATTTGGGAATCTCCCTTTATGACTGAACTTAACTTTAATCCTAACCGTTGATTGAATTTGATCTCAACCATTGATGGATTCCAAGAAAGTCTATTTAGAAGACCCCCATCTATTCATTTTAGGAGAGGATGAATTTGGAGAACTTGCATAAAATCGCTACTGGAATTCATACTCACATTTGCTCATATTTTTACATACATTTCATAAATACTCCTATCTTGATTAATTAAATGTAATTATTTAATTAAATGGGGAAGGTATTTCTAATTAATTAAATGAAATTATTTAATTAAATGGAGTACTTACTTCTAATTAATTAAATAAAGTTATTTAATTAAATAGGAAGCCATTCCTAATTAATTAAATCAAGTTATTTAATTAAATAAGAAAAGTGTCTCCAATTAATTAAAAGATTATTTAATTAAATAAAAAAAGTAATTATGAGAGCATATCTCATTTTATTAAATTAAATATCTCAACAAAATCTCTCTTCAGTTCAAAAAGGAAAACTTTAAGTTCACTATTGATAAAAAATGAGTTAAATCAGTTAACTCATTTTTCTACTCAAATTAAATCAGTTAACTCCTTATGTCACTCAAATTAAATCTGTCAACTCTTTTTAACTTGGGAGTCTCCCTTTATTACTGAACTTCAACTTTAATCCTTACCGTTGATTGAATTTAATCTCAACCGTTGATGGATTCCAAGAAAGTCTACTTAAGAGACCTTCATCTTTTCATTTTAGGAGAGGATGAATTTGCAGAATTCGCATCGAATCGCTGTTGGAATTCATACTCACATTTGCTCATATTTTTACATACACTTGATAAATACACCTATCTTGATTAATTAAATAGGAAAGATCTTTCTAATTAATTAAACAAAATTATTTAATTAAATGGAGTACTTACTTCTAATTAATTAAACAAAGTTATTTAATTAAATAGGAAGCCATTCCTAATTAATTAAATGAAATTATTTAATTAAATAAGAAAAATGTATCTAATTAATTAAAAGATTATTTAATTAAATAGAAAAAGTAATTATGAGAGCATATCTCATTTTTTTAAATTAAATATCTCAAAAAAATCTCTCTTCAGTTCAAGAAGGGAAATTTCCAGTTCACTATTGACCAAAAATGAGTTAAATGAGTTAACTCTTTTTTCTATTCAAATTAAATTTGTTAACTCCCTTTAATTTGGGAGTCTCCCTTTATGACTAAACTTCAACTTTAATCTTGATGGTTGATTGAATTTGATCTCAATTGTTGATGGATTCCAAAAAAGTCTATTTAAGAGACCTTCATCTCTTCATTTTAGGAGAGGATGAATTTGGAGAATTTGCATCCAATAGCTGTTGGAATTCATACTCACATTTGCTCATATTTTTAGATAAATTTAATAAATAGGACTATCTTGATTAATTAAATGTAATTATTTAATTAAATGAGAAAGGTATTTTTAATTAATTAAATGAAATTATTTAATTAAATGGAGTACTTACTTCTAATTAATTCAACAAAGTTATTTAGTTAAATAGGAAGCCATTCCTAATTAATTAAATGAAGTTATTTAATTAAATAAGAAAAGTGTCTTTAATTAATTAAAATACTATTTAATTAAATAGAAAAAGTAATTATGAGAGCATATATCATTTTATTAAATTAAATATCTCAACAAAATCTCTCTTCAGTTCAAAAAGGGAAATTTTTAGTTCACTATTGATAAAAAATGAGTTAAATGAGTTAACTCCTTTTTCTACTCAAATTAAATCAGTTAACTCTTTATTTTACTCAAATTAAATCTGTTAACTCCTTTTAATTTTACAGTCTCCCTTTATGACTAAACTTCAACTTTAATCCTGACCGTTGAGTGAATTTGATCTCAACCGTTGATGGATTCTTGTAAAGTGTATTTAAGAGACCCTCATCTCTTCATTTTAGGAGATGATGAATTTGAAAAATTTGCATCAAATCGCTGCTGGAATTCATACTCACATTTGCTCATATTTTTACATACATTTTGTAATGCCCTGCCAAGGGATCCAAAGAATTAACCTAGAATTTCACTAAGTTTGGTAGCATTTTTTTTTTAAAACATGAAAATAAACACCACATATAACCAATGCACAATAACGGAAGTAATAGCAATGTCCATCTGAAAGTAAGCATAACATACATAACAGATTACATTCTTTAAAATCCCTTAATGTTGAATTACATACATAAATCTATCTAGTACAACATCCACAGGAAATAATAATGATAAGTGAAATGTTTATACATTACATTCCAGATACTCAATCATCCTTTGTACATGTCACAGGGTATGACGACCTCAAAAGAATATACATACATAGAATAAGGTACATCATCCTATTCTAATCCATGATACATCAAAGTAAAGATAATCACATGATACATATGATACATCATCATATGTAGAAAGTAATGAAAGCATAAGATAAAATCATCTAACATATGCTAATCATTAATGAAAAAGTATACATATCCACCATCATGAAAGACGCATCAACCATGATGTCTCAATAAATCTCACAATGATAAGAGTGGAAAATACACTACCACCCGACTGTGTGGTACCTAAGTGGTCCACTCCCACCGTGCTGAGGAGATAATCTCAAGTCCCAAAATAGGCTATCAAAACCACATAGCACAAATCTCCATAAGTCTAGGAATCCTAAAAATATACTAACTCAAAGGTTCCAAACACAAAATTTGACATCTAATTCCCAGAGGCACACAATGACATGTAGGAACCTACTATGCAAGCAGAAAAGTGTCATCACATTTATCACGTACAAGTTACCATGGCATTTACCTAAACTCCACTGGTCCATACTTATCTCATGCGGCCACTAGTATCCTCTTATACTGACAAGGCATACTATGAAATGCAAGGTCACAACCATGCGTTCTCACTACTCCCATCCTAGCCTATACAAGCACTCAAGGCATGGGCGAGAACCAAAAATCTTATCTTCTTAGGTTCATTCAGTTAGTATTAGGTGTGAATGTTATCACTTATTAATCCAACTTATAATGAGTTACCCTGGCAGCCTCTTAGGGCCCCGACCCCCATTGCAAGCCACTTCCTGTCACTACATGCAGATATCCTACCCTAATGCTCATAGAATCATAAATCTCAAAATCACAAAAATAATTCATAATAAAATCATCAAATATGCAAAAGAATCAAATCTCCATTAGCAAACATCCATAGAAAATCATGACCACAACAACTCTCTATTGGCAACTGAAGCATCATTGATAATCAAAAGTATCCAATGGTTCTCAATAACCAAAATATATCTCAAACACACTGATCGAAGACTCTAAAAATGGTTGAGTCAAACATGTCACAACATGACATCATCAAGGATAAATTCACATTTTAGTCCCATCATGGCAACTAGAAAATAACCAAGGATAACTGATTGATGACCAAAAATAATGGTTAAGTCAAGTGTCTCATAAATAAGAATCTCAACTATAACAATCAGTATTCACATCCAATACACAGAGCATTTCATCACATAACCATGGTTGGGTTCATAAAGATCGAGATTAAAACATCATCATGACATCACAATCACATAACTCCCAAGCCTTTGGTAGACGTCCTATAACTGGTCAACACTAGTCAACCCAAAACCCAAAACAATAGCATAAGGAATACACAATGTAAACACATGTTTTGGTTTTGCTAAGTTTTTGAATTTTAAAAGTCCCAGTTTACATTTTTCCAAATTATATCAAGTCGAGAAATTTCACGTTTTTCCTAACCCAAGTATTCATTTGATAGATAAAATATTCTCCATCAGACTCAATTTTCTAATTGATTTATATGACATTGTTTGAAAATTGACATTCTCAATTAATCAAAAACATTGATTATATATTCTAATAATTAATCTTAAAAAGAAACTAAGTTTAATTAAATTAATTGTTAATATCTCTTCATAATTGACAAGCTTAATAGCAATATTTTAATCGTTAAAAGAGTGATCCATTAATTGAGAACTTTATAATAATCATTTATAGTTAATAATATAGATATACATATATACTTATATATATATATATATATATATATATATATATATATATATATATATATATATATATATATATATATATATATATATATATATATATATATATATATATATATATATATATATATATATATATATATATATATATATATATATATATATATATATATATATATACTTTTATATATATATACATAAATATACATTTATACATATAAAAAAAATGACATTTTATAAAATAAAATATAATAATCAAACCGTAATTTGCAAATCGCAAATCGCAAATCGCAAAATTGTGTCACAATCTTGGAAGTAAATTCATATATATCTATATCACTACATAGAGGAGGTACCGTGTGGGCCTACTGTCGCAGACCTGTGACAGTAGTGTCATTGGCCTCTGCCACATATACGTAGTGGGGTGGGGGTACGGGCTCGACCCTCCCCGCCTGCCTCAATTTGCATTAAATTTATTTTTTAAAAAAAAAATCGCTTATGCATTTCCCATTCGCGAGTATGCAATTCAATTTTTTAAATAAAGTTCAACGTTTTTCAAAAAATGTTTTCGATTAATGATATTCGTTTTTTTTTTTTAAATCCATGTATATAAAATTCTCAAATAAATTTAATTGCCCAAATTGAAAATGCATACAATAAAAATATGAAATTCCTCATAAGACATATGGAAGACACGAAGAAGACAAGAATGCATGAAGCAAAAAATAGCATAAGAAAAATCACAAGAATCTACCCGTATTCTGATGCTAAATTGCTTTTCCTCAGAAAACCCACAGAGCAAGCTCCCTTCTTCAAAGTTCTTGAGTCCTCTAATGCTCCAATTGCTCTCCCCGCTCTCTCTCTAAGCTTCTATGAATGCCTAAATATAAAGAGATCTAAAGAAATCTTTGGAATGCTTCTTGAAACCGCTGAAAGGTGTCACCAACTAAGCATGGGTCTTTTTCCACCTTTCTGGTGAGTCATAGAGTTATAGACACCTTGTGCTTAATTGATGCACTAACCCCTGTGTTGTTGACACATGTTAATTCCCATGCAAGCTTATAACTCCAATTTACTTTTTAAATAATTTCTATTTAAATTTTATAACTTTCATTTTAATTTTTATAACTTTTATTATTATTATTTATTTATTACTTTTATTATTATTTTATAATTATTATTAATTTTAATTTCTAGTTTTTTTTAATTTAATTCCTTTCCTCAATAATTCACATTTAATTAATCACAATCAAAATATCAAAGATCATGATATTTTATTAATTTTCTCAAATAAATAATTTATTAATTAAATCTATTTAAGACTTAATTAATGGAAAATTCACCATAGACCTCCAAGATAAAATATGAAAACCCATCATAGAACAATCATACAAAATCAATCTAAAGGGTTAAAAATCACGAAATATGTCATCCGACACATTCAGTGGGTATTCAACTCTGATACTTGTCCTAACTCACTAGGACAAATAGTTTTTCTTTTTAGGTTTGAGATTTGGACTTGAAAATTTATCTCCCTTCTCTTATCATTGAGATAGTATAATAGGGTACGCTCATCTTGGCAATTTAGAGAAGTCGATACTTGGTACCTGCAACCTACAAAAAAACCATGCATGTACATACAATATATATAATGCTAAGCTAAACAGACAATGGCAGGAAGTGGTGCATCGTGTAGATCCTGACTAAGTAGGTGACTATGACTCCCTTCCTTAACCACATCAGAAATGCCATACAATAAGAAAACATGCACACCATACACATGCAAGTATGGGGTAAGTAACTATAATAAAACACATGAGATAATAAACCATCTAACTAATCATCATTAATAACTGAAAATAATGTAATGATCATCATACATACATGAAATGTAAAGTCTAAATGATCTCATCATATATCAACTGAATCCCTATCATAATATCTGATAGTGTCAAAAAAACACCACTAAACCATCAACATAAAACTAGTCTACATAGTCTGATAATAATAGCAACAATAAGTCTAGAAAATATGTGAATGAAGGTAAGCACTACATCCACCCCCCCTTGAATTAGGCTTACTCCTAGAAGCCTACAAACAAATATGGATATAACTCCCTCAATCTAGCTGCATTCTCCCAAGTAGCTAAATAATCATCAGTAGGGTCCCATTGGACCCTTACCTGCTCAATGGTTTGAACCTTGAGGGTCAACCCCCGCTGCTCCAGACTACGAACCAGCTCCAAAGATAGCTGCCTGTCCTCTACCTGCAGCGCATTACAATCAAGAACATGCACAATATCAAGAATATACTGCCTAAGCACTGAAACATGGAAAACATCATGAATGCGAGCTAGGCTA
The DNA here is from genome assembly GCA_028749045.1 of Cupressus sempervirens. Taxonomy (NCBI): domain Eukaryota; kingdom Viridiplantae; phylum Streptophyta; class Pinopsida; order Cupressales; family Cupressaceae; genus Cupressus; species Cupressus sempervirens. The sequence continues at coordinate 118,052,254 of CM053783.1, forward strand.
GGCGGTAGAGAAAGGTGGTAAGAAATCAAGCCAATCCTCTCCAAAATCTTGAATGGTTCCACAAAGCGAGGTTCTAGCTTAGAACCCTTTTCATACTGGATCAGACTCTTTCGTAGTCGCACTCTCAAGAAAACCTTATCACCCATAACAAACTGCTTATCAGTCCTATGAGCATCGGCATACTTCTTTTGCCTATCCTGTGCTGTAGTCAAGTGCTCACAGATATGCACTACCTATTGCTCCATATCACAAAGCATCTTAGGACCCAACAGGATGTGATCCTCAAGACTATCCCAACTCAATGATGTGCAATAAGGATGTTCGTATAATGCCTGAAATGGTGCCATGCCAATAGAACTATGATACCCATTGTTGTAAGAAAACTCCACTAGGTAGAGATAATCCTCCCAATGTGTTTGCCTATCCATAACATACATCCATAACATATCTTCCAAAACTTGATTCACCCTCTCTGTTTGACCATCAGTCTCTAGATGATATGCCAAACTGAAGTTTAACTGTGCTGCAAGCTCATGCTGCAGCGATGTCCAGAATGCAGATGTGAATACAGGATCCTTGTCAAAAATTATCTTTCTAGGAATACCATGTAATCTCACAATGTTATGCATAAAGACATTAGTTATAGAAGCTTCTATGTAGGAAGACCTAATCAGTGAAAAATGTGCCACCTTAGTTAATCGATCAATGGTGACCATGATAGCATCATGAAGATGAACATTCATAGGTAATCCTACTATAAAATCCATGGAGATGATATCCCACTTCCAAGAAAGAATGAGATTAGGCTGCAAAAGTCCAATTGGGTGCTGATGTTCTGCCTTAAATCTTTGGCACTCAAGGCACCTAGCCACAAAATCAGCAATATCTCGCTTCATCCCAGACCAAAAGAACAAACGTTTCAAATCAGCATGCATCTTTTTGACACCTAGATGTGCTGAGTAAGGTGTATGATGGGCTTTTTCCAGTATCAAGGTGCAAAGCTCATCTAAAAATGGCACATATATCCTCCCTAAATGTCTTAAAAGACCATCTAATTCTCAATTATAACCTACAAACTTACCTTCAAAAGATCTTCCTGAATTAATCTCTCTGCACATTTCCTAATACCAAGAATCCGTAGGAAGTGCCTGAAGAATTTGACTCCTCAAATCCACACTAAGGGTCATCGATAATACCACATGTCTCCTGTGGCTCAAAGCATCTACCACCACATTCTCCTTACCCTGAATGTACTTAACCTCAAAATCATACTCGCATAGAAACTCCATCCATCGCCTCTGGTGAGCATTCAAATTAGGCTAAGTAAAAATGTACTGAAGACTATGATGATCACTGTGTAGCTCAAATTTGTGCCCCAACAAGAAATGTCTCCATTTAGTCAAAGCATGAACTACTGCTGCTAACTCAAGATCATGTGTAGGATAATTTAACTCATGATCCTTGAGCTTGTGTGATTCATATGCAATCACCCGTCCATTCTGCATCAACACTGCCCCAATCCCTTCAAGAGAAGCATCTGTACATACTATAAAATCACCTTCTAGATCAGGTACAGCTAAAATTAGTGCACTGGTCAAAAGCTCTTTGAGCTTCTGGAAAGCTTCCTTACATTTCTTTGTCCATACGAACTTCTTTCCTTTCCTCTGAAGAGAAGTGATAGGATGTGCTATCCTAGAGAAGTTTTGGACAAATCTACGATAATAACTGGCTAAACCCATGAAACTATGAATCTCTAACACATTAGTTGGGGTAGGCCAATCTATTATCACCTGAATCTTTGTAGGATCCATTGAAATACCATCACCTGAAACAACATGCCCTAAATACCGAATCTCTGATTTGAAGAATTCGCACTTAGCTACATTGGCATAAAGCTGATTATCTCTCAAACACTACAAAACCAACCACAGGTGTTCCTCATGCTCCTTCTGAGTCTTCAAATATATCAATATGTCATCGAGAAACATGAGTACAAACCTGTCTAGATAAGATTGGAACACACCATTCATCAAACTGATGAACACTGATGGAGTGTTAGTCAATCCAAAAGGTACCACTGTGAACTCATAATGCCCATAGCGCGTTCGAAAAGTGGTCTTGTGAATATCTACTTCCTTAATATGAAGCTGGTGGTATCTTGACTTAATATCAATCTTGGAGAATACTGTAGCTCCCTTGATTTGATCAAATAAGTCATCAATCCTAGGAAAAGGATACCTGTTCTTAATAGTCACCTTGTTCAACTGTCTGTAGTAAATACAAAGGCACAAAGAACCATCTTTCTTCTTCACAAAGAGCACTGGAGCTCCCCATGGTGATACACTAGGTCAAATGCTCCCTTTGGCTAGAAGTTCCTCTAGCTGAAGACATAGCTCACTCAATTCATGTGTCGTCATGCGATAAGGAGCTTTAGAGATAGGGTCCGCTCCAAGAATCAGATCAATACTAAAGTCAATGTCCCTGTTTGGAGGCATGCCTAGAATCTCACTTGGAAAAACATCTGCGTACTCCTGCAAAATTGGGTGATCCAAAGTCTTCCTCATCAAAATAATTTACCATAATAGCAAATATCTGAAATATCTTATGGAAACTTTGCTTCAATTGCATAGCAGAAATCATCCACAGAGATATAGGCCTCGGTATCCCAACTATCTTCACATCATTCCCTTGGTCATCTTGGCACAAAATAATCTTCTTCCTACAATCTATACTGGCTCTATGAGATCCAAAACCATTCCATGCCTAGAACCACATCATAGGAACCAAGGGGTATGACTCTAAGATCTACTGCCGTATCAAAGCTTCCTAAGCTAAGCCCACACTTATGAACTACAGAATCTGTGGAGACCTTAATGCCTGGCGCTAGTTCCACTTGCCAACCATGATCTTGCTTTACCACATCCAGCTTACACTTAGAAACTATAGATGGTGAAACAAATTAATCTTTAGCTCCTGAATCAAAAAATATTGAAAGAGATATACCTCAAATAGCACCTGTGGTCTCAACCACTATTCTCTGATGATCTGCCTAACGCTAATCAACTGCTACAAAAACTCTATGAGCTCTCCCTGCATCACCAACTATGGGTTCTGAAGCTATAGGCCTAGGTCTTAAAAACTGAGGTGCTCTCTGTGGACACTGAGCTACATAATGTCCAATCTGACCACATGAAAAACATTCTGTATTCCTGCCAGATCCTCTTCCCATAGGTGGTACATTAGATTGCTGGCGACTATTCTTGCTTACAAAAGTCTGGCTACTCTGAGTTGGCTGATTGGACTGATTCTGTTTATTGCAGTTGTTCTTAAAGATAGAACCTTTTCCACCACCTTGAGCCTGAGAATTTGATCCCTTTTGTTATTGCATTTGCTGAGACTGCGGCTGATACTGTTTCCCCTTAGAAAAGAAAGGCTTCTTGTTACCACCTGAATTGAAGTTGCCTTTAGATCTTGATGTTGCTGGTGCTCCTACAAAACCACCTTGACCAAGGTTGACACTTTTCTCAACAAGGATAGCTCGATGCACTACATCCTTGAGGATTTTTGGCTCAAATACCTTAACTCCCCAAATAATATGGTTATTCAAACCCCTAATAAAATGTTGTGTCAACTGAGCTAAATTTTCATTGAACCTTGAAAAAGGCATAAGCTCATAAAAATTATGCTCATACTCGGTCACTAACAAAGTGTACTACTTGAGGTTATGAAACTCATTTTCTCTTTGTAGTTTCCATTCCTCTGGTAGGAATCGTTCACAAAAACTCTCTAAGAATAGTTCCCACGTGACACTGCTCATATCGATTCCTAGCTTCTTCTCCTTAATCGTCCACCAAGTGGCCCCAAAATTCTCTAAATTAGTGATCAAAAATCTTTCCTTAACATTGCTGTCAAAATCCTGCATGGCAAAAATCCTGTCGAGGGAAATCAACCACTACTCAGCCACATAACCAGAACCTTTCCCATTGAAAGGCTTGACCTTGGATCTTGAAAGATCCTTTATCTGACTGGACACAATGGACCTCTGACGATCCTTCCGAGGACTTCTAGATCTGGGTCTATGCTCTTGTTCTGTCTGATGCACTTTAGGCTATTCTTGAATAGGAGGTAAACATTCTAGAATAGTCTACATCATCTATCTCAGACTAACCTCATCAGACTCAGCTTGGTCCTCTCTATGGCTCTCTTCCTGTTGCCTATTAGAGTGCTCTTCCCTGCTCTCTACATGAGCTAATCCCTCATGGGAAGAATCATGGGTACTGATAGCTCTGCCATGACCATGGCCTCTTCCTCGGCCTCTAACACAACCTCTAATAGAAGACCTAGTCCCAGACACCATCCTACAATAGAACAATGTACTATTACCATCAAAAGACACATGTTTGCAATAGACTAAGTTCAATTCTATGTTTAGGTTTAAGTAAAATCTCCAATTTTGAAAACTAAGTGTTGAAGTATGAAAAATATTCAAGTAACAGTTTAGGTTCTATTTCAGTTCACCTAGTTTCAAGTTGAAGAGATACACTTAATAGTTCACAGTTCTAGTTGTTCCAAAATACCCAGAGCTCCCAATGGAGAAACTCGGGCTCTGATACCAAATGTAATGCCCCACCAAGCGATCCAAAGAATTAACCTAAAATTTCACTAAGTTTGGTAGCATTTTTTTTTTTTAAACATGAAAGTAAACACCACGTATAACTAATTCCCAATAACGGAAGTAATAGCAATGTCCATCTAAAAGTAAGCATAACATACCTAACAGATTACATTCTTTAAAATCCCTTAATGTTGAATTACATACATAAATCCATCTAGTACAACATCCACATGAAATAATAATGATAAGTCAAATGTTTATACATTACATTTCAGATACTCAATCATCCTCTGTACATATCACAGGGTATGACGACCTCAAAAGAATATACATACATAGAATAAGGTACATCATCCTATTCTAATCTATGATACATCAAAGTAAAGATAATCACATGATACACATGATACATCATCATATGTAGAAAGTAATGAAAGCATAAGATAACATCATCTAACATATGGTAATCATCAATGAAAAAGGATACATATCCACCATCATGAAGGACACATCAGCCATGATGTCTCAATGAATCTCACAATGATAAGAGTGGAAAATACACTACCACCCGACCGCGTGGTACCTAAGTGGTCCACTCCCATAGTGCTGAGGAGATAATCTCAAGTCCCAAAATAGGCTATCAAAATCACATAGCACAAATCTCCATAAGTCCAAGAATCCTAAAAATATACTAACTCAAAGGTTCCAAACACAAAATTTGACATCTAATTCCCAGAGGCACACAATGACATGTAGGAACCTACTATGCAAGTGAGAAAGTGTCATTGCATTTATCACGTACAAGTTAGCCTAGCAGTTAGCTAAACTCTATGGGTCCATACTAATCTCATGCAGCCACTAGTATCTTCTCATACTGACAAGGCATACTATGGAATGCAAGGTCACAACCATGCATTCTCACTACTCCCATCCTAGCCTATACAAGCACTCAAGGCATGGGCAAAAACCAAAACTCTTATCTTTTTAGGTTCATTCAATTAGTATTAGGTGTGAATGTTATCACTTATTAATGCAACTTACAATGAGTTACCCTAGCAGCCTCTTAGGGCCCCGGCCCCCATTGCAAGCCACTTCCCGTCATTACATGCAGATATCCTACCCTAATGCTCATGGAATCATAAATCTCAAAATCACAAAAATAATCTATAATAAAATCATCAAATATGCATAAAAGAATCAAATCTTCATGAGAAAACATCCATAGAAAATCATGACCACAACAGCTCTCTATTGGCAACAGAAGCATCACTGATAATCAAAAGTATCCAATGGTTCTCAATAACCAAAATATATCTGAAACACACTGATCGAAGACTACAAAAATGGTTGAGTCAAACATGTCACAACATGACATCATCAAAGATAAATCCACATTTTAGTCCCATCATGGTGACTAAAAACTAACCAAGGATAACTGATCAATGACCAAAAATAATGGTTTAGTCAAGTGTCTCATAAATAAGAATCTCAACTATAACAATCAGTATTCACATCCAATGCACAGAGCATTCCATCACATAACCATGGTTGGGTTCATAAAGATCGAGATTAAAACATTATCATGACATCACAATCACATAACTCCCAAGCCTCTGGTAGACATCCTATAACTAGTCAACACTAGTCAACCCAAAACTCAAAACAATAGCATAAGGAGTACATAATGTAAACACATGTTTTGGTTTTGCTAAATTTTTGAATTTTAAAAGTCTCAGTTTATGTTTTTCCAAATTATATCAAGTGGAGAAATTTCATGTTTTTCCTAACCCAAGTATTCGTTTGATAGATAAAGGTTTCTCCATCAGACTCAATTTTCTAATTGATTTATATGACATTGTTTGAAAATTGACATTCTCAATGAATCAAAAACTTCGATTATATATTCTAATAATTAATCTTTAAAAAAAAACTAAGTTTAATTAAATTAATTGTTAATATCTCTTCATAATTGACAAGCTTAATAGCAATATTTTAATCATTAAAAAAGTGATCCATTAATTGAGAACTTTATAATAATCATTTATAGTTAATAATATATATATACATATATACTTATATATATATATACACACACACACACACACTTGTATATATATAAATACATAAATATACATCTATACATATAAAAAAATGACATTTTATAAAACAAAATATAATAATCATACTGCAAATCGAAAATCACAAAATTGCATCACAACCTTGGAAGTCAATTCATATATATCTATATCACTGCACAGAGGAGTTACCATGCGGGCCTGCTGTCGTAGGCCTGTGACAGTGTCGCAGAGCCTGCGACATCAGTGCTGCCAGCCTCTGCCACATATACATATTGGGGTGGGGGTACGGGCTCGACCCTCCTTGCCCGCCTCAATTTTCATTAATTTTTTTTTTAAAAAAAAATTGCTTATGCGTTTCCCATTCGCAAGTATGCGATTCGATTTTTTAAATAAAGTTCAACATTTTTCAAAAAATGTTTTTGATTAATGATATTCATTTTTAAAAAAAATCTATGCATATAACATTCTCAAATAAATTTAATTGCCCAAATTGAAAATGCATACAATAAAAATATGAAATTCTTCAGAAGACATATGGAAGACATGAAGAAGACAGGAATGCATGATGCAAAAATAGCATAAGAAAAATCTCAAGAATCTACTCGAATTCTGATGCTAAATTGCTTTTCCTCATAAAACCCGCAGAGCAAGCTCCCTTCTTCAAAGTTTTTGATTCCTCCAATGCTCCAATTGCTCTCCCTGCTCTCTCTCTAAGCTTCTATGAATGCCTGAATATAAAGACCTCTCAAGAAACATTTGGAATGCTTCTTGAAACCGCTGAAAGGTGTCACAAACTAAGCATGGGTCTTTTCCCACCTTTTTGGTGAGTCATAGAGTTGTAGACACCTTGTGCTTAATTGATGCACTAACCCCCATGTTGTTGACACATGTTAATTCCCATGCGAGCTTATAACTCCAATTTACTTTTTAAATAATTTTTATTTAAATTTTATAACTTTCATTTTAATTTTTATAACTTTTATTATTATTATTTATTTATTACTTTTATTATTATTTTATAATTATTATTAATTTTAATTTCTAGTTTTATTTTATTTAATTCCTTTCCACAATAATTCACATTTAATTAATCACAATCAAAATATCAAAGATCATGATATTTTATTAATTTTCTCAAATAAATAATTTATTAATTAAATCTATTTAAGACTTAATTAATGGAAAATTCATCATAGACCTCCAAGATAAAATATGAAAACCCATCATAGAAAAATTATACAAAATCAATCTAAAGGGTTAAAAATCATCAAATATGTCATCCAACACATTCGGTGGATATTCAACTCTGATACTTGTCCTAACTCACTAGGACAAATGTTTTTTTTTAGGTTTGGGATTTGGATTTGAGAATTTATCTCCTTTCTCTTATCATTGAGATAGTATAATAGGGTACGCTCATCCTGGTAATTCAGGAAAGTTGATACTCGGTACCTGCAACTTGCAGAAAAACCATGCATATACATACAATATATATAATGCTAAGCTAAATAGATAATGGCGGGAAGTGGTGCATTGTGTAGATCTCGACTAAGTAGGTGACTACGACTCCCTTCCTTAACCACATCAGAAATGCCATATAATAAGAAAACATGCACACCATACACATGCAAGTATGGGGTAAGTAACCATAATAAAACACATGAGATAATAAACCATCTAACTAATCATCATTAATAACTAAAAATAATGTAATGATCATCAAACATACATGAAATGTAAAGTCTAAATGATCTCATCATATATCAATTGAATCCCTATCATAATATCTGATAGTATCAAAACAACACCACTAAACCATAAACATAAAATTGATCTAAATAGTCTGATAATAATAGCAACAATAAGTCTAGAAAAGATGTGAATGAGGGTAGGCACTACACATTTAATAAATATGCCTATCTTAAATAATTAAATGTAATTATTTAATTAAATGAGAAAGGTATTTCTAATTAATTAAACAAAATTATTTAATTAAATAGAGTACTTACTTCTAATTAATTAAACAAAGTTATTTAATTAAATAGGAAGCCATTCCTAATTAATTAAATGAAGTTATTTTATTAAATAAGAAAAGTGTCTCTAATTAATTCAAAGATTATTTAATTAAATAGAAAAAGTAATAATGAGGGCATATCTAATTTTATTAAATTAAATATCTCAAAAAAATCTCTCTTCAGTTCCAAAAGGGAAATTTTCAGTTCACTATTGATAAAAAATGAGTTAAATCGGTTAACTCCTTTTTCTACTCAAATTAAATCAGTTAACTTCAAATTTTACACAAATTAAATTTGTTAACTCCCTTTAATTTGGAAGTCTCCCTTTATGACTGAACTTCAACTTTAATCCTGACCGTTGATTGAATTTGATCTCAATTGTTGATGGATTACAGGAAAGTCTATTTAAGAGACCCTCATCTCTTCATTTTAGGAGAGGATGAATTCGGAGAATTTGCATCGAATCGCTGCTGGAATTCATACTCACATTTGCTCATATTTTTACATACAATTAATAAATATGACTATCTTGATTAATTACATGTAATTATTTAATTAAATAGAAAAGATATTTCTAATTAATTAAATGAAATTATTTAATTAAATGGAGTAATTACTTCTAATTAATTAAACAAAGTTATTTAATTAAATAGGAAGTCATTCCTAATAAATTAAATGAAGTTATTTAATTAAATAAGAAAAGTGTCTCTAATTAATTAAAAGATTATTTAATTAAATAGAAAAAGTAATTATAAGAGCATATCTCATTTTATTATATTTATATCTCAGCAAAATCTCTCTTTAGTTCAAAAAGGAAAATTTTCAATTCACTATTGATAAAAAATGAGTTAAATGAGTTAACTCCTTTTTCTACTCAAATTAAATCAGCTAACTCTTTATTTTACTCTAATTAAATCTGTTAACTCCCTTTAATTTGGGAGTCTCCCTTTATGACTGAACTTCAACTTTAATCCTGACTGTTGATTGAATTTGATATCAACCATTGATGGATTTTAGGAAAGTCTATTTAAGAGACCCCCATCTCTTCATTTTAAGAGAGGATGAATTTAGAAAATTTGCATCGAATCGCTGCTGGAATTCACTCACATTTGCTCATATTTTTACATACATTTAATAAATATGCCTATCTTCATTAATTAAATGTAATTATTTAATTAAATAGGAAAGGTATTTGTAATTAATTAACCGAAATTATTTAATTAAATGGAGTACTTACTTCTAATTAATTAAACAAAGTTATTTAATTAAATAGTAAGCCATTCCTAATTAATTCAATGAAGTTATTTAATTAAATAAGAAAAGTGTCTCTAATTAATTAAAAGATTATTTAATTAAATAGAAAAAATAATTATGAGAGCATATTTCATTTTACTAAATTAAATGTCTCAACAAAATCTCTCTTCAGTTCAAAAAGAAAAATTTTCAGTTCACTATTGATAAAAAATGAGTTAAATTAATTAACTCCTTTTTCTACTCAAATTAAATCAGTTAACTCCTCATTTTACTCAAATTAAATTTGTTAACTCCTTTTAATATGAGAGTCTCCCTTTATGACTGAACTTCAACTTTAATCGTGACCGTTGATTGAATTTGATCCAAACTGTTGATCGATTCCAGGAAAGTCTATTTAAGAGACCCTCATCTCTTCATTTTAGGAGAGGATGAATTTGGAGAATTGGCATTGAATCGCTGCTTAAATTCATACTCACATTTTCTCATATTTATACTTACATTTAATAAATATGACTATCTTAATTAATTAAATGTAATTATTTAATTAAATAGAGTACTTAGTTCTAATTAACTAAACAAACTTATTTAAATAAATAAGAAGCCATCCTTAATTAATTAAATAAAGTTCTTTAATTAAATAAGAAAAGTGTCTCTAATTAATTAAAAGATTATTTAATCAAATAGAAAAAGTAATTATGAGAGCATATGTCATTTTATTAAATTAAATATCTCACCAAAATCTCTCTTTACTTCAAAAAGGGAAATTTCACTTTCATTATTAATAAAATATGAGTTAAATCAGTTAACTCCTTTTTCTACTCAAATTAAATCACTTAACTCCTTATTTTACTCAAATTAAATTTGTTAACTCCCTTTAATTTGGGAGTCTCCCTTTATGACTGAATTTCAACTTTAATCCTGACAGTTGACAGAATTTTATCTCAACCGTTGATGGATTACAGGAAAGTCTATTTAAGAGACCCTCATCTTTTCATTTTAGGAGAGGATGAATTTGGAGAATTTGAATTGAATTGTTGTTGGAATTCATACTCACATTTGCTCATATTTTTACATACATTTGATAAATATGCCTATCTTGATTAATTAAATGGGAAAGATATTTCTAATTAATTAAAGGAAATTATTTAATTAAATGGAGTGCTTACTTCTAATTAATTAAACAAAGTTATTTAATTAAATAGGAAGCCATTCCTAATTAATTAAATGAAGTTATTTAATTAAATAAGAAAAGTGTATATAATTAATTAAAAGATTATTTAATTAAATAGAAAAATTAATTTTGAGATAATATCTCATTTTATTAAATTAAATATCTCAACAAAATTTCTCTTCAGCTCAAAAAGGAAAATTTGCAGTTCACTATTGATAAAAAATGAGATAAATCAGTTAACTCCTTTTTCTACTGTAATTAAATTAGTTAACTCTTTATTTCACTCAAATTAAATCTGTTAACTCCCTTTAATTTGGGAGTCTCCTTTTATGACTGAACTTCAACTTTAATCCAGACTGTTGATTGAATTTGAGCTCAACCGTTGATAGATTTCAGGAAAGTCTATTTAAGAGACCCTCATGTCTTCATTTTAGGAAAGGATGAATTTGGAGAACTTGCATCGAATCACTACTGGAATTGATTCTCACATTTGCTCATATTTTTACATACATTTAATAAATATTACTATCTTGATTAATTAAATATAATTATTTAATTAAATGGGAAAGATATTTCTAATTAATTAAATGAAATTATTTAATTAAATGGAGTACTTACTTCTAATTAATTAAACAAAATTATTTAATTAAATAGGAAGCCATTCCTAATTAATTAAATGAAGTTATTTAATTAAATAAGAAAAGTGTATCTAATTAATTAAAAGATTATTTAATTAAATAAAAAAAGTAATTTTGAGAGCATATCTAATTTTATTAAATTAAATATCTCAAAAAAATCTCTCTTCAGTTCAAAAGGAGAAATTTACAGTTCACTATTGATCAAAAATGAGTTAAATCAGTTAACTCCTTTTTCTATTCAAATTAAATCAGTTAACTTCTTATTTTACTCAAATTAAATCTGTTAACTCCCTTTAATGTGGTAGTCTCCCTTTATGACTGTACTTCAAATTTAATCCTGACCATTGATTGAATTTGATATCAACCGCTGATGGATTCCATAAAAGTCTATTAAAGAGACCTTCATCTCTTAGTTTTAGGAGATGATGAATTTGGAGAATTTGCATCAAATAGCTGCTGGAATTCATACTCACATTTGCTAATATGTTTACATACATTTAACAAATACGACTATCTTGATTAATTAAATGTAATTATTTAATTAAATGAAAAAGGTATTTCTAATTAATTAAACAAAATTATTTAATTAAATGGAGTACTCACTTCTAATTAATTAAACAAAGTTATTTAATTAAATAGGAAGCCATTCCTAATTAATTAAATCAAGTTATTTAATTGCATAAGAAAAGTGTCTCTAATTAATTAAAAAATTATTTAATTAAATAGAAAAAGTAATTATGAGAGCACATATCATTTTATTAAATTAAATATCTCAACAAAATTTCTCTTCAGTTCAAAAACAGAAGTTTTTCGTTCACTATTGATAAAAAATGAGTTAAATAAGTTAACTCCTTTTTCTACTCAAATTAAATAAGTTAACTCTTTATTTTACTCAACTTAAATCTGTTGACTCCCTTCATCTCTTCATTTTAAGAGAGGATGAATTTGGAGAACTTGCATCGAATCGCTGCTAGAATGTATTCTCACATTTGCTCATATTTTTACATACATTTAATACATACGCTTATCTTGATTAATTAAATGTAATTATTTAATTAAATGGGAAAGGTATTTCTAATTAATTAAAAAAAAATATTTAATTAAATAGAGTATTTACTTCTAATTAATAAAATAAAGTTATTTAATTAAATAGGAAGCCATTCTTAATTAATTAAATGAAGTTATTTAATTAAATAAGAAAAGTGTCTCTGATTAAATAAAAGATTATTTAATTAAATAGAAAAAGTAATTATGAGAGCATATCTCATTTTCTTAAATTAAATATCTCAACAAAATCTCTAATCAGTTCAAAAAGAGAAATTTTCAGTTCACTATTGATAAAAAATGAGTTAAATCAGTTAACTCCTTTTTCTACTCAAATTAAATCAGTTAACTTCTTATTTTACAAAAATTAAATCTGTTAACTCCCTTTAATCTGTGAGTCTCCTTTTATGACTAAACTTCAACTTTAATTCTAACTGTTGATTGAATTTGATCTCAACCATTGATGGATTCCAGAAAAGTCTATTTAAGAGACTCTCATCTCTTCATTTTAAGAGAAGATGAATTTTTAGAATTTGCATCGAATCGCTACTAGAATTCATACTCACATTTGCTCATATTTTTACATACATTTAATAAATACGACTATCTTGATTAATTAAATATAATTATTTAATTAAATGAGAAAGGTATTTCTAATTAATTGAACAAAATTATTTAATTAAATAAAGTACTTATTTCTAATTAATTAAACAAATTTATTTAATTAAATAGAAAGCCATTCCTAGGTAATTAAATGAAGTTATTTATTTAAATAAGAAAAGTGTCTTTGATTAAATAAAAGATTATTTAATTAAATAAAAAAAGTAATTATGAGAGCATATCTCATTTTATTAAATTAAATATCTCAACAAAATCTCTCTTCAATTCAAAAAGAGAAATTTTTAGTTCACTATTGATAAAAAATGAGTTAAATCAGTTAACTCTTTTTTGTACTCAAATTAAATTAGTTAACTCTTTATTTTACACAAATTAAATCTATTAACTCCCTTTAATTTGGGAGTCTCCCTTTATGACTGAACTTCAACTTTAATCCTGATCATTGATTGAATTTGATATCAACCGTTGATGGATTCCAGGAAAGTCTATTTAAGAGACTCTCATCTCTTTATTTTAGAAGAGGATGAATTTGAAAAATTTGCATCGAATCACTGCTGGAATTCATACTCACATTTACTCTTATTTTTATATACATTTAATAAATACGCCTATCTTGACTAATCAAATGTAATTATTTAATTAAATGGGAAAGGTATTTCTAATTAATTAAATAAAATTATTTAATTAAATGGAGTACTTACTTCTAATTAATTAAACAAAGTTATTTAATTAAATAGGAAGCCATTCCTAATTAATTAAATCAAGTTATTTAATTAAATAAGAAAAGTGTCTCTAATTAATTAAAACATTATTTAATTGAATAGAAAAAGTAATTATGAGAGCATATCTAATTTTATTAAATTAAATATCTCAAAAAAAACTCTCGTTAGTTGAAAAAGGGAAATTTCCAGTTCACTATTGATAAAAAATGAGTTAAATTAGTTAACTCCTTTTTCTACTCAAATTAAATAAGTCAACTTCTAATTTTACTCAAATTAAATCTGTTAACTCCCTTTAATTTGGGAGTCTCCATTTATGACTAAATTTCAACTTTAATCTTGACCGTTGATTTAATTTGATTTCAACTGTTGATGGATTACAGAAAAGTCTATTTAAGAGACCCTCATCTCTTCATTTTAGGAGAGGATCAATTTGAAGAATTTGCATTGAATCGCTACTGGAATTCATACTCACATTTGCTCATATTTTTACATACATTTTATAAATATGACTATCTTGATTAATTAAATATAATTATTTAATTAAATAGGAAAGGTATTTCTAATTAATTAAAGGAAATTATTTAATTAAATAGAGTACTTACTTCTAATTAACTAAACAAACCTATTTAAATAAATAGGAAGCCATTTCTAATTAAGTAAATGAAGTTATTTAATTAAATAAGAAAAGTATATGTAATTAATGAAAAGATTATTTAATCAAATAGAAAAAGTAATTATAAGAGCATATCTCATTTTATTAAATTAAATATCTCAACCAAATCTCTCTTCAATTCAAAAAGAGAAATTTTTTAGTTCACTATTGATCGAAAATGAGTTAAATCAGTTAACACCTTTTTCTACTCAAATTAAATCGGTTAACTCCTTATTTTACTCAAATTAAATCTGTTAACTCCCTTTAATTTGAGAGTCTCCCTTTATTACTGAACTTCAACTTTAATCCTGAACATTGATTGAATTTGATCTCAACCGTTGATAGATTTTAGGAAAGTCTATTTAAGAGACCCTCATCTCTTCAATTTAGGAGAGGATCAATTTGAAGAATTTGCATCGAATCACTGCTGGAATTCATACTCAAATTTTCTCATATTTTTACATACATTTAATAAATATGTCTATCTTGATTAATTAAATGTAATTATTTAATTAAATGGGAAAGGTATTTCTAATTAATTAAACGAAATTATTTAATTAAATAGAGTACTTCTAATTAACTAAACAAACCTATTTAAATAAATAGGAATCCATTCTTAATTAATTAAATGAAGTTATTTAATTAAATAAGGAAAGTGTCTCTAATTAATTAAAAGATTATTTAATCAAATAAAAAAAGTAATTATGAAAGCATATCTCATTTTATTAAATTAAATATCTTAACAAAATCTCTCTTCAGTTCAAAAAGGGAAATTTCCAGTTCACTATTGAGAGAAAATGAGTTAAATCAGTTAACTTCTTTTCCTACTCATATTAAATCAGTTAACTCCTTATTTTACTCAAATTAAATCTATTAACTCGCTTTAATTTGGGAGTCTCCCTTTATGACTCAACTTCAACTTTAATTCTAACCGTTCATTGAATTTTATCTCAATCGTTGATGGATTATAGGAATCTATTTAAGAGACCCTCATCTCTTCATTTTAGGAAAGGATGAATTTGGAAAATTTGCATTGAATCGCTGCTGGAATTCATACTCACATTTGCTCATAATTTTACATACATTTAATAAATATGCCTATCTTGATTAATAAAATGTAATTATTTAATTAAATGAGAAAGATATTTCTAATTAACTAAAGGAAATTATTTAATTAAATGGAGTAATTACTTCTAATTAATTAAACAAAGTTATTTAATTAAATAGGAAGCCATTCATAATTAATTAAATAAAGTTATTTAATTAAATAAGAAAAGTGTCTCTAATTAATTAAAAGATTATTTAATTAGATAAAAAACATAATTATGAGAGCATATCTAATTTTATTAAATTAAATATCTAAAAAAAATCTCTCTTTAGTTCAAAAAGGGAAATTTCCAGTTCACTAGTGTTAAAAAATGAGTTAAATCAATTAACTCTTTTTTATACTCAAATTAAATCAGTTAACTCATTATTTTACTCAAATTAAATCTATTAACTCCCTTTATTTTGGGAGTCTCCCTTTATGACTAAACTTCAACTTTAATCCTGACTGTTGATTGAATTTGATCTCAGCCGTTGATGGATTTCAAGAAAGTCTATTTAAGAGACCTTCATCTCTTCATTTTAAGAGAGGATGAATTTAGATAATTTGCATCGAATCACTGTTGAAATTCATACTCACATTTGCTCATATTTTTATATACATCTAATAAATACGCCTATCTTGATTAATTAAAAGTAATTATTTAATTAAATGGAAAAGGTATTTGTAATTAATTAAAGAAAATTATTTAATTAAATGAAGTACATACTTCTAATTAATCAAACAAAGTTATTTAATTAAAGAGGAAGCCATTCCTAATTAATTAAATGAAGTTATTTAATTAAATAAGAAAAATGTCTCTAATTAATTAAAACATTATTTAATTAAATAAAAAAAGTAATTATAAGAGCATATCTCATTTTATTAAATTAAATATCTCTACAAAATCTCGCTTCAGTTCTAAAAGGAAAATTTTCAGTTCACTATTGATCAAAAATGTGTTAAATCAGTTAACTTCTTTTTTTACTCAAATTAAATCAGTTAACTCTTTATTTTACTCAAATTAAATCTGTTAACTCCCTTTAATTTGGGAGTCTCCCTTTATGACTGAACCTCAACTTTAATCCTAACCGTTGATTGAATTTATTCTCAAGCGTTGATGGATTTCAGGAAAGTCTATTTAAGAGACCCTTATCTCTTCATTTTAGGAGAGGATGAATTTGGAAAATTTGAATCGAATCGTTGCTAGAATTCATACTCACATTTTCTCATATTTTTACGTACATTTAATAAATACGCCTTTCTTGATTAATTAAATGTAACTACTTAATTAAATGAGAAAGGCATTTCTAATTAATTAAAGGAAATTATTTATTTAAATGGAGTACTTACTTCTAATTAATTAAACAAAGTTATTTAATTGAATAGAAAGCCATTTCTAATTAATTAAATAAATTTATTTAATTATATAAGAAAAATGTCTCTAATTAATTAAAAGATTATTAAATTAAATAGAAAAAGTAATTATAAGAGAATATCTCATTTTATTAAATTAAATATCTCAACAAAATCTCTCTTTAGTTCAAAAAAAAAAATTTGCAGTTCACTATTGATCAAAAATGAGTTAAATGAGTTAACTCCTTTTTCTACACAAATTAAATCAGTTAACTCCTTATTTTACTCAAATTAAATCTGTTAACTCTCTTTAATTTGGAAGTCTCCCTTTATGACAGAACTTCAACTTTAATCCTGACCGTTGATTGAATTTGATCTCAACCGTTGATGGATTCCATGAAAGTCTATTTAAGAGACCCTCATCTCTTCATTTTAGGAGAGGATGAATCTGAAGAATTTGCATCGAATCCCTGCTAGAATTCATACTCACATTTGCTCATATTTTTACATACATTTAATAAATATGCCTATATTGATTAATTAAAATTTAATTATTTAATTAAATGAGAAAGGTATTTCTATTTAATTAAATGAAATTATTTAATTAAATGGAGTACTTACTTTTAATTAGGTAAACAAAGTTATTTAATTAAATAGGAAACCATTCTTAGTTAATTAAATAAAGTTATTTAATTAAATAAGAAATGTGTCTCTAATTAATTAAAAGATTATTTCATTAAATAGAAAAGGTAATTATGAGAGCATATCTCATTTTATTAAATTAAATATCTCAACAAAATCTCTCTTCAGTTCAAAAAGGGAAATTTTTAGTTCACTATTGATAAAAAATGAGTTAAATTAGTTAAGTCTTTTTTCTACTCAAATTAAATCAGTTAACTCCTTATTTTACTCAAATTAAATCTGTTAACTCTTTTTAATTTGTGAATCTCCGTTTATTACTAGACTTCAACTTTAATCCTGACTTTTGATTGAATTTGATCTCAACCATTGTTGGATTCCAGGAAAGTCTATTTAAGAGACCCTTATCTCTTCATTTTAGGAGAGGATGAATATGGAGAATTTGCATCGAATCGCTACTGGAATTCATACTCAGATTTGCTCAAATTTTTACATACATTTAATAAATACATCTATTTTGATTAATTAAATGCAATTATTTAATTAAATGGGAAAGGTATTTATAATTAATTAAAAGAAATTGTTTAATTAAATGGAGTACTTACTTCTAATTAATTAAACAAAGTTATTTAATTAAATAAGAAGCCATTCATAATTAATTAAATGAAGTTATTTGATTAAATAAGAAAAGTGTCTCTAATTAATTAAAAAATTATTTAATTAAATAGAAAAAGTAATTATGAGAGCATATCACATTTTATTAAATTAAATATCTCAACAAAATCTCTCTTCAGTTCAAAAAGGAAAATTTTTAGTTCACTTGTGATAAAAAATGGGTTAAATGAGTTAACTCTTTTTTCTACTCAAATTAACACAGTTAACTCCTTATTTTACTCAAATTAAATCTGTTAACTCCTTTTAATTTAAGAATCTCCCTTTATGATTGAACTTCAACTTTAATCTTGACCGTTGATTGAATTTGATCTCAACCGTCGATGGATTCCAGGAAAGTCTATTTAAGAGACACTCATCTCTTCATTTTATGAGAGAATGAATTTGGATAATTTGCATCAAATCGCTGCTAGAATTCATACTCACATTTTGAGTATGCTCATATTTTTACATACATTTAATAAATATGCCTATATTGATTAATTAAATGTAATTATTTAATTAAATTGGAAAGGTATTTCTAATTAATTAAATAAAATTATTTAATTAAATAAAATTATTTAATTAAATGGAGTACTTACTTCTAATTAATTAAACAAATTTATTTAATTAAATAGGAAGCCATTCCTAATTAATTAAATCAAGTTATTTAATTAAATAAGAAAAGTGTCTTTAATTAATTAAAACATTATTTAATTAAATAGAAAAAGTAATTATGAGAGCATATCTAATTTTATTAAATTAAATATCTCAAAAAAAACTCTCTTTAGTTGAAAAAGGGAAATTTCCAGTTCACTATTGATAAAAAATGAATTAAATTAGTTAACTTCTTTTTCTACTCAAATTAAATTAGTCAACTTCTAATTTTACTCAAATTAAATCTGTTAACTCCCTTTAATTTGGGAGTCTCCATTTATGACTGAACTTCAACTTTAATCTTGACCGTTGATTGAATTTGATTTCAACCGTTGATGGATTACAGAAAAGTTTATTTAAGAGACCCTCATCTCTTCATTTTAGGAGAGGATCAATTTAAAGAATTTGCATTGAATCGCTACTGGAATTCGTACTCACATTTGCTCATATTTTTACATATATTTTATAAATATGACTATCTTGATTAATTAAATGTAATTATTTAATTAAATGGGAAAGGTATTTCTAATTAATTAAAAGAAATTATTTAATTAAATAGAGTACTTACTTCTAATTAACTAAACAAACCTATTTAAATAAATAGGAAGCCATTTCTAATTAAGTAAATGAAGTTATTTAATTAAATAAGAAAAGTATATCTAATTAATGAAAAGATTATTTAACCAAATAGAAAAAGTAATTATGAGAGCATATCTCATTTTATTAAATTAAATATCTCAACCAAATCTCTCTTTAATTCAAAAAGAGAAATTTTTTAGTTCACTATTGATCGAAAATGAGTTAAATCAGTTAACACCTTTTTCTACTCAAATTAAATCAGTTAACTCCTTATTTTACTCAAATTAAATCTGTTAACTCCCTTTAATTTTAGAGTCTCCCTTTATTACTGAACTTCAACTTTAATCCTGAACATTGATTGAATTTGATCTCAACCGTTGATGGATTTTAGGAAAGTCTATTTAAGAGACCCTCATCTCTTCAATTTAGGAGAGGATGAATTTGGAGAATTTGCATCAAATCACTGCTGGAATTCATACTAAAATTTTCTCATATTTTTACATACATTTAATAAATATGTCTATCTTGATTAATTAAATGTAATTATCTAATTAAATGGGAAAGGTATTTCTAATTAATTAAATGAAATTATTTAATTAAATAGAGTATTTCTAATTAACTAAACAAACCTATTTAAATAAATAGGAATCCATTCTTAATTAATTAAATGAAGTTATTTAATTAAATAAGAAAAGTGTCTCTAATTAATTAAAAGATTATTTAATCAAATAGAAAAAGTAATTATGAGAGCATATCTCATTTTATTAAATTAAATATCTTAAAAAAATCTCTCTTCAGTTCAAAAAGGGAAATTTCCAGTTCACTATTGAGAGAAAATGAGTTAAATCAGTTAACTTCTTTTTCTACTCATATTAAATCAGTTAGCTCCTTATTTTACTCAAATTAAATCTGTTAACTCACTTTAATTTGGGAGTCTCCCTTTATGACTCAACTTCAACTTTAATTCTAACCGTTCATTGAATTTTATCTCAACCGTTGATGGATTATAGGAATCTATTTAAGAGACCCTCATCTCTTCATTTTAGAAAAGGATGAATTTGGAAAATTTGCATTGAATCGCTGCTGGAATTCATACTCACATTTGCTCATAATTTTACATACATTTAATAAATATGCCTATCTTGATTAATAAAATTTAATTATTTAATTAAATGAGAACAATATTTCTAATTAACTAAAAGAAATTATTTAATTAAATGGAGTAATTACTTCTAATTAATTAAACAAAGTTATTTAATTAAATAGGAAGCCATTCATAATTAATTAAATAAAGTTATTTAATTAAATAAGAAAAGTGTCTCTAATTAATTAAAAGATTATTTAATTAGATAAAAAAACATAATTATGAGAGCATATCTAATTTTATTAAATTAAATATCTGAAAAAAATCTCTCTTTAGTTCAAAAAGGGAAATTTCTAGTTCACTAGTGTTAAAAAATGAGTTAAATCTATTAACTCTTTTTTATACTCAAATTAAATCAGTTAACTCATTATTTTACTCAAATTAAATCTATTAACTCCCTTTATTTTGGGAGTCTCCCTTTATGACTAAACTTCAACTTTAATCCTGACTATTGATTGAATTTGATCTCAACCGTTGATGGATTTCAAGAAAGTCTATTTAAGAGACCTTCATCTCTTCATTTTAAGAGAGGATGAATTTGGATAATTTGCATCGAATCGCTGTTGAAATTCATACTCACATTTGCTCATATTTTTATATACATCTAATAAATACGCCTATCTTGATTAATTAAAAGTAATTATTTAATTAAATGGGAAAGGTATTTCTAATTAATTAAAGAAAATTATTTAATTAAATGAAGTACATACTTCTAATTAATTAAACAAAGTTATTTAATTAAATAGGAAGCCATTCCTAATTAATTAAATGAAGTTATTTAATTAAATAAGAAAAATGTCTCTAATTAATTAAAAAATTATTTAATTAAATAAAAAAAGTAATTATAAGAGCATATCTCATTTTATTAAATTAAATATCTCTACAAAATCTCGCTTCAGTTCTAAAAGGAAAATTTTCAGTTCACTATTGATAAAAAATGTGTTAAATCGGTTAACTTCTTTTTTTACTCAAATTAAATCAGTTAACTCTTTATTTTACTCAAATTAAATCTGTTAACTCCCTTTAATTTGGGAGTCTCCCTTTATGACTGAACCTCAACTTTAATCCTAACCGTTGATTGAATTTATTCTCAACCGTTGATGGATTTCAGGAAAGTCTATTTAAGAGACCCTCATCTCTTCATTTTAGGAGAGGATGAATTTGGAAAATTTGAATCGAATTGCTGCTAGAATTTATACTCACATTTTCTCATATTTTTACATTCATTTAATAAATACGCCTTTCTTAATTAATTAAATGTAACTACTTAATTAAATGAGAAAGGCATTTCTAATTAATTAAAGGAAATTATTTATTTAAATGGAGTACTTACTTCTAATTAATTAAACAAAGTTATTTAATTGAATAGAAAGCCATTTCTAATTAATTAAATAAAGTTATTTAATTATATAAGAAAAATTTCTCTAATTAATTAAAAGATTATTAAATTAAATAAAAAAAGTAATTATAAGAGAATATCTCATTTTATTAAATTAAATATCTCAATAAAATCTCTCTTTAGTTCAAAAAAGAAAATTTGCAGTTCACTATTGATCAAAAATGAGTTAAATGAGTTAACTCCTTTTTCTACACAAATTAAATCAGTTAACTCCTTATTTTACTCAAATTAATTCTATTAACTCTCTTTAATTTGGAAGTCTCCCTTTATGATAGAACTTCAACTTTAATCCTGACCGTTGATTGAATTTGATCTCAACCGTTGATGGATTCCACGAAAGTCTATTTAAGAGACCCTCATCTCTTCATTTTAGGAGAGGATGAATTTGAAGAATTTGCATCGAATCACTGCTAGAATTCATACTCACATTTGCTCATATTTTTACATACATTTAATAAATATGCCTATATTGATTAATTAAAATTTAATTATTTAATTAAATGAGAAAGGGGTATTTCTATTTAATTAAATGAAATTATTTAATTAAATGGAGTACTTACTTTTAATTAGGTAAACAAAGTTATTTAATTAAATAGGAAACCATTCTTAGTTAATTAAAAGAAGTTATTTAATTAAATAAGAAATGTGTCTCTAATTAATTAAAAGATTATTTAATTAAATAGAAAAGGTAATTATGAGAGCATATCTCATTTTATTAAATTAAATATCTTAACAAAATCTCTGTTTAGTTCAAAAAGGGAAATTTTTAGTTCGCTATTAATCAAAAATGAGTTAAATCAGTTAACTATTTTTTTTACTCAAATTAAATCAGTTAACTCCTTATTTTACTCAAATTAAATCTGTTAACTCCCTTTAATTTGGGAGTCTACCTTTATAACTAAAATTCAACTTTAATCTTGACCGTTGATTGAATTTGATCTCAATCGTTGATGGATTCCAAGAAAGTCTATTTAAGAGATTCTCATCTCTTCATTTTAGGAGAGGACAAATTTTGAGAATTTGCATTGAATCGCTATTGGAATTCATACTCACATTTGCTCATATTTTTACATATATTTAATAAATATGCCTATCTTGATTAATTAAATGTAATTATTTAATTAAATGAGAAAGGAATTTCTAATTAATTAAAAAAAATTATTTTATTAAATGGAGCACTTATTTCTAATTAATTAAACAAAGTTATTTAATTAAATAGGAAGCCATTCTTAATTAATTAAATGAAGTTATTTAATTAAATAAGAAAAGTGTCTCTAATTAATTAAAGGATTATTTAATCAAATAGAAAAAGTAATTGTGAGAGCATATCTCATTTTATTAAATTAAATATCTCAACAAAATCTCTCTTCAGTTCAAAAAAGGAAATTTTTAGTTCACTATTGATAAAAAATGAGTTAAATCAGTTAAGTCTTTTTTCTACTCAAATTAAATCAGTTAACTTCTTATTTTACTCAAATTAAATCTGTTAACTCTCTTTAATTTGTGAATCTCCATTTATTACTAGACTTCAACTTTAATCCTGACTTTTGATTGAATTTTATCTCAACCATTGTTGGATTCCAGGAAAGTCTATTTAAGAGACCCTTATCTCTTCATTTTAGGAGAGGATGAATATGGAGAATTTGCATCGAATCGCTTTTGGAATTCATACTCAGATTTGCTCATATTTTTACATACATTTAATAAATACATCTATTTTGATTAATCAAATGCAATTATTTAATTAAATGGGAAAGGTATTTCTAATTAATTAAAAGAAATTGTTTAATTAAATGGAGTACTTACTTCTAATTAATTAAACAAAGTTATTTAATTAAATAAGAAGCCATTCATAATTAATTAAATGAAGTTATTTGATTAAATAAGAAAAGTGTCTCTAATTAATTAAAAAATTATTTAATTAAATAGAAAAAGTAATTATGAGAGCATATCTCATTTTATTAAATTAAATATCTCAACAAAATCTCTCTTCAGTTCAAAAAGGAAAAATTTCAGTTCACTTGTGATAAAAAATGAGTTAAATGAGTTAACTCTTTTTCTACTCAAATTAACTCAGTTAACTCCTTATTTTACTCAGATTAAATCTGTTAACTCCTTTTAATTTGAGAATCTCCCTTTATGATTGAACTTCAACTTTAATCTTGACCGTTGATTGAATTTGATCTCAACCGTCGATGGATTCCAGGAAAGTCTATTTAAGAGACACTCATCTCTTCATTTTATGAGAGGATGAATTTGGATAATTTGCATTGAATCGCTGCTAGAATTCATACTCACATTTTGAGTATGCTCATATTTTTACATACATTTATTAAATATGCCTATATTGATTAATTAAATGTAATTATTTAATTAAATGGGAAAGGTATTTCTAATTAATTAAATAAAATTATTTAATTAAATGGAGTACTTACTTCTAATTAATTAAACAAAGTCATTTAATTAAATAGGGAGCCATTCTTAGTTAATTAAATAAAGTTATTTAATTAAATAAGAAAAGTATCTCTAATTAATTAAAAGATTATTTAATTAAATAAAAAAGTAATTATGAGAGCATATCTAATTTTATTAAATTTAATATCTCAACAAAATCTCTTTTCAGTTCAAAAAGGAAAATTTCCAGTTCACTATTGATCAAAAATGAGTTAAATGAGTTAACTCTTTTTTCTACTCAAATTAAATCAGTTAACTCCTTATTTTACTCAAATTAAATCTGTTAACTCCCTTTAAATTGGGAATCTCCCTTTATGACTGAACTTCAACTTTAATCATGTCTGTTGATTAAATTTGATCTCAACTGTTGATGGATTCTAGGAATATCTATTGAAGAGACCCTCATCTCTTCATTTTAGGAGAGGATTAATTTAGAGAATTTGCACCGAATCGCTGCTGGAATTCATACTCACATTTGCTCATATTTTTACATACATTTAATAAATATGCCTATCTTGATTAATTAAATAGGAAAAATATTTCTAATTAATTATTTAATTAAATAACTTCATTTAATTAATTATGTGAGGCCTCACCCCGACCCTTCGTAGCCTTAGTTGTTACTTTATCTTTTTGTTACTCATGACTCGAGATGTCTAGACATTATCAGATACTTGAACATATAATATTATTTCATGTTGTGTGGTGTTATTTTCAGATATTTGATGTCCATCATTTAATGTTTTATGTATATGTATGTCAATAAATTAAGTAAAAGGTAGGATTAACATTTTGGTTTAAGATATTTTAAATTGTTAAGAATTGAATAAGATGAGAGGAACCCTGATTTTTATATAGATGGATGTTTTAATTTATGTGATTCTTGATACGTATATATATACATATGTACATGTGATTTTTGGGACTACTGATGTGTGCAATGAGTGTGCAAATATTTTAGCCAAAGAAACTGACGGAGGAATAGAACTGATTCCTATGTATTATTTTTGGAAACCTTGTTGTTCGTAATTCAAGTATTGTATTGTGAGATGTATGAATGTATCTTTCCATGTTCAGTAAATGTGAATGTCTTGTGATTATGTTCTTTTAGTGTCGCTTGAACTCGTGAATTGTTTGTTCTTTTTAGCATGCTAGTTAGGGTTAGCTATGTTACCCTTGGACCTAAGTCAGATTTAGTTAGTATCTTTTGCTAATTTTGTTCTTAATCGAGTTTTGTCACCCTTAATCTGGATTAGTGCTTAATTTGCAGAGTTGTTAGTTGGTCCTAATTATTGTAGTGCCTACCCTTGTTCACATCTTTTCTGGACATTGTTGTTATTATCAGACTATGATAGACTAGTTTTATGTTGATGGATTAGTGGTATTGTTTTGACATTATCAGACATTATGTTATAGATTTAGTGGTTATATGATGAGATCATTTAGATTTTACATTTCATGCATACATGATGATCATTATACTATTTTCAGTTATTATTGATAATTAGATAGATGATTTATTATTTTATGTGTTTTATTATGGATACTTACCCCATACTTGCATGTGTATGGTGTGTGTGTTTTCTTATTGTATGGCATTTCTAATGTGGTTAAGGAAGGGAGTCGTAGTCACCTACTTAGTCGGGATCTACACGATCCACCACTTCCTGCCATTGTCTGTTTAGCTTAGCATTATATATATTGTATGTACATGCATAATTTTTTTGCAAGTTGCAGGTACCGGGTATCAACTTTCCTCAATTGCCAGGATGAGCGTACCCTATTATACTATCTCAATGATAAGAGAAGGGAGATAAATTCTCAAGTCCAAATCCCAAATCCTTAAACCAATTGTCCTATTGAGGTAGGACAAGTATCTGGATATTTTACCCACCAAATGCGTTGGATGACATAATTTGTGACTTTTAACCCTTAAGACTGATTTTGAGTGATTTGCTCTATGATGGGTTTTCATATTTTATCTTGAAAGTCCATGGTGAATTTTCTATTAATTAAGTCTTAATAAATAGATTTAATTAATAAATTAATTATTTGAGGAAATTAATATTAAATATCATGTTATTTGATATTTTGATTATAATTAATTAAATGTGAATTATTGAGGAAAAATGAATTAAATAAAAGAAAAATTAGAAATTAAAATTAATAATAATAATAAAATAATAAATAAATAATAATAATAAAAGTTATAAAGTTAAAATGAAAGTTATAAATATTTAAATATAAATTATATAAAGAGTAAATTGGAGTTATAAGCTTGCATGGGAATTAACGCAATTCTCTATTTCTCATGTGTCAACAACATGGGGGTTAGTGCATCAATTAAGCACATGGTGTCTACAACCCTATGGCTCATCTTGAAGGTTTGAAAAGACCCATGCTTAGTTGGTGACACCTTCGAGCTGTTTCTAGAAGCATTCTAAATGTTTCCTGAAAGCTCTTTATATTCAGGCATTCATAGAAGCTTAGACATAGTGTTGGGAGAGAAATTGGAGCATTGCAGGACTCGACAATTCTGAAGAAGGGAGGAGCTTGCTCTGCAAATTTTCTGAAGAAGAGCGATTTAGCATTAGAATCCGGGTAGATTCTTGTGATTTTATTTATGCTATTTTCGCATCATGCATTCCTTGTCTTTTTCGTGTCTTCCATATGTCTTCTGAGAAGTTCATATTTATATGCATTCTCAATATGGGTAGATTAATTTTATTGAAGAATTTTATATGCAATTTATAATGCAAATATTTTGTAGATATAATCTTGTTGGAAAAAAAACATACATGGTTATATATTTAGATCAGCATACATATACATATATATATATATGTATTTATATATATGCATATGTATACATTTATTATGAATCTATTATAAAATTTGAATATATATATATATACATACATACATACATATATATATTGATACATATATATATATATATATATATATATATATATATATATATATATATATATATATATATATATATATATATATATACCCCCTATGTATATTTATATATAATGCACTGAATTGAGTGATTGATAAATCGCAGTGGGAGATTTCATAAATTGCAACGCGATTCATATCGCATGAAACAAGTATATATTATAATGCCGTGGGCACGATTTGTACCTCGTGCTTGCGAAAGGTAGAGACTTGTTGTTGTAGGTTTACGGTGACAAGGGTACTATGTACCCGCTATCAATGCAGTGCCTACGATCGCAGGTACTACATAACGCAGCAAGTGTTTTGGGGGTTATTAATGTTAATGTGATGCAAGGGAAAAAAAATGTTTATGTTAAAACATTTATATACAATCGATTTCTCATTGCTATATAATATGATGTCAATCGAAATTGTTAAATCAATTTTATGAAACCGTATTAATATATTTACATATGTATATATATATATATATATATATATATATATATATATATATATATATATATATATATATATATATATATATATATATATATATATATATATATATGTAATATGTAGATATGTTATTTATAAATTTAAGTTATTATTATTTGATAAATGATTTATATTGAAGGTTTATTTTCATAAGGTGACTCTTTAATAACTTTCAACTATTTAATAATTTAAATGTGTTAAATTATTAAATAAGGAATTGATAGTTGGGTGGGGGATGTATCAAACAAATATTATAAATTGGAAAATGGATATTTTTAGTTCTGTTAAGGAAAATTTATATCCAAAAAAGAAAAATATAATATATGTGTTCCTCCATTCATTCTTCAGACTTGGAAATTTAAACTGAGATCTCTACATTTAAGTTCAAGTGGTAAACTTGGTAAAACCAAAACATGTGTTTGCATTGTGTATTCTTTATGCTATTGTTTTGGATTTTGGGTTGATTAGTGTTGACTAGTATAGGATGTTTACCAGAGGCTTGGGGGTTATGTGATTGTGGTGACATGATGATGTTTTAATCTTGATTTTTATAAACCCAACCATGGTTATGTGATAGAATTCTCTATGTATTGGTTGTGATTACTAATTGTTATAGTTGAGATTCTTATGTATGAGATACTTGACTTAACCATTACTTTGGTCATCAATCAGTTATCCTTGGTTATTTTCTAGTCTCCATGATGGGACTGTAATGTGGATTTATTTTGATGATGTCATGTTGTGACATATTTGACTCAACTATTTTTGGAGTCTTCGATCAGTATGATTGAGATATATATTTTGGTTATTGAGAACCATTAGATATTTGATTATCAGTGATACTTCAGTTGCCAATAGAGAGCTGTTGTGTTCATGATTTTCTATGGATGTTAGCTCATGGAGATTTGATGCTTTTATGCATATTTGATGATTTTATGGATTATCTTTTGTGATTTTGAGATTTATGATTCCATAAGCATTAGGGTAGGATATCTACATATAGTGATGGGAAGTGGCTTGCAATGGGGGCCAGGGCCCTAAGAGGCTGTCAAGGTAACTCATTGTAAGTTGGATTAATAAGTGATAACATTCACACCTAATACTAACTGAATGAACTTAAAAAGATAAGTGTTTTGTTCTTGCCCATGCCTTGAGTGCTTATACAAGCTAGGATGGGAGTAGTGAGATGCATGGTTGCGACCTTGCATTTCGTAGTATGCCTCGTCAGTATGAGAGGATACTAGTGGCCGCATGAAATCAGTATGGACCCGTGGAGTTTAGCTAATTGCCAGGGTAACTTGTACGTGATAATTGTGATGACACTTTTCCAGTTGCATAGTAGGTTCTTACATGTCATTGTGTGCCTCTGAGATTAGATGTCAGATTTTGTGTTTGGAACATTTGAGTTAGTATACTTTTAGGATTTCTAGACTTATAGAGATATGTGCTATGTGATTTTGATAGCCTATTTGGGACTTGAGATTATCTCTTTAGCATAGTGGGAGTGGACCACTTAGGTACCATGTGGTCAGGTGGTAGTTTATTTTCCACTCTTATCATTTTGAGAATCATTGAGACATTGTGGTTGATGCATCCTTCATGATGGTGGATATCTATCCTTTTTATTGATGATTAGCATATGTTAGATGATGTTATCTTATGCTTTTATTTGCATGTTAGATTACTTATACATATGATGTTGTATTTATTAGGAGTGACATTCCTACTATGTAATACCAATGATCTCTTCGGTGATTTGGAATGTTACGCACAGAGGGATGGCTAGGATCCACGATGGTCTAATGATGCTATTGACTGTTGGGAGGAACCATGCACTTAGTTTATTATGTTTGATCTTTATGATGGATGTATATGAATTCTATGATTTTGTATCATGTGATTATCTTTACTTTAATGTATCATGGATTAGAATAGGATGATGTACC
Organism: Cupressus sempervirens; assembly: GCA_028749045.1. NCBI lineage: Eukaryota > Viridiplantae > Streptophyta > Pinopsida > Cupressales > Cupressaceae > Cupressus > Cupressus sempervirens. Next base: position 118,082,414 of record CM053783.1, read on the forward strand.
TTATTCTATGTATGAATATTCTTTTGAGCTTGTCATACCCTGTGACATGTACTGTGGATGATTGAGTATTTGAAATGTAATGTATAAACATTGGACTTATCATTATTATTTCATGTGGATGTTGTACTAGATGGATTCATGTATGTAATTCAATGTTAAGGGATCTTTAAGAATGTAATCCTTAATTTATGTTATGTATATTGCTATTGCTTCTTATTATTGTGCATGAGTTATATATATATGGTATTTATTTTCAAAAAAAAAATGCTACTAAACTTAGTGAAATTCTAGGTTAATTCTTTGGATCCCTTGGTGGGGCATTACAATTATTTCCTAACTTTGTTTGGCTCTAAACCTATTCCTAAAACTTTATATCATGAAATTATTATACCCAAAGGGTATGGGTATGGGTTAGGGGTCTTTTCCAACCCCTAAGCCCCTTTTTTTGACTTTTGAGGCCACTCAAAAAGTCTCTTTTTGCCTTTGTGCGAAAATTGTAAGTGGCTACCATGAGTTTCATCACCCCACCTCCACTTAGTGTTTAACCATGGTGTGGGTTGAGTTAGGAGTTTCTAGAATTGTAAGTGGGTGGGTGTAGTTATTGATTCTTTTGGGTGGTTGAGTTTGAGGCTTATTTAGAGGCCTTTCTTGGACTAGTAGAGGTTGTTACCCAATCTCTACATTTAGAGAGGAGTTCTTGAAGATTGAAGCAAGGAAAGGGAAGCTCTACTCAAACTTGTTCATTGCCATTACCTCTTTGTGAAGGTTGGAATTCTCATCTCCCTTGTTCAAATTTCATTCTTGTATCATGCTTATGCTACCTTGTTGTTGTTTCAATGTTTGTATGTTTGTGGGTATGTTGGGAAGCTTTAAAAATCATGTTATTTTTGGATGATTTCCTTTCATGTTTATGTTTGAAATTTTGAGATTTTTCTTGCATGGGTGTTTTGGTATTACTCACCCTTGGAGAGGGTAGAAGTGACCAATTTTGGAAAAGGTCTATTTAGTTAGACTCCAATCAATGTAGAGTCTCTTCTCAGGATGAGAAGAGGGAGAAAGGGTAGGGTGTTATGGGCCCCTACCTATTTTCACAAATCTTGTATGATTATGGTATGTTGAAATGAAAGAACAAAAGTTCTTGGTATATAGCCCTGATTGGGCATCTGTTTGGTGTTGTGCTCAACTTCTCCTGGTTGGAAGAATCCACCTCTCCCTAGTTTTTATTCATTGTGAATCTCTTTGTGAAAACCTTGTATGAGTATGCATGATTGAATTGTTTTTTTGACATGTTTGTTGTCACCTGATCAGATTCTGCTCCATCCATGGTTCTTGAAATGTGTTGTAGAAATTGTTATAAATCCCTTGATGAAGTTCATGAAAAAAATTCAAGTAAATTGTTGAAATTTGGGATGGAGATCCTATTGTAAAATATATTTTAAACTTTTTTGTAAATGGCAACGAAGCCAGGTTTTCTTCCTAGTTCTTTCCCGGCTGAGCTTTTGAATCAGGTTTGCCAATAAGATTTGTGTTTGAGTATATTTTCTTGTCATGTGATTTAATTAAAAATTTTAAATTGGATGGATGCACATCAAAATAAGATGGAATTGATGTTGATTTAATTTGGCAAAATTTCAAGTTTCCTTATATGTTCAAAAAGAAAATTATGTTAAGGAAAGAAAAATCATGGCTATGGTTGATATATTGAAATCCAAGTTGTATGGGAGATCAAAAAAATGGTGTTATCATGCCACAAACTATTGGATCCATGTTTTAACTCTATTCAAAATATTCACCTTGAAAAAAAATATTTTTTTGCATTGCCTTGTAATTCTTTACTTAGAAATTTTTTTTTAAAAAAAAGTGTTTTAAGAGAGTAAAAACTCTCTATCTTTTGTATGAGAGACTCAATTTAATGATCTTGGGCAATAGAGAATATCCTCAAAATATTCTCCAAATTTATATTTATTTGTATCTTTATTTAATGATATAATTTCTGTATAGCTTCTTTATAATTTTTTTTTAAAAAAAGAGAAAGAAAATATACTAAATATCCTAAACTACCTAATTAACTTTATTGCCTTCAATGCATTTTTATCTTTCCTTGGATGCCACATTTCAACTTACATATTAAAAAGGTTTGTTTTGTTTTATATTAATGGATTGTTGATGGGAGGGTGACATCACCTGTCCCCCATCCCATCATCCCATCTCCTTCCTTGGCTAAGCGCTCACCTCTTTTGTTTTGAACAAAGGTTGATGTAATAAATTTCTTTAGTCATGGCAATCAAGTGTTTTTTCTTTGACCTTTGAAAATCCCTCCAACCTTGCTAAGTGCCCAACTTGGGGCTTTGTTCCCTGCGTGAATGGGAAGTGGAGGTACCACTGACGCAGGGTCAGTGAGCTCGGGCAACACGCCCACCTTTGGGAAGCGCTTATGATTGAAGGGGGGTCAAATCAACTTGGCTAGTGGCCAAGTGGGGTGGTCAGGTGTTAAGGGATAGTTAGATGTTAGGTTAGTATGTAGGTTAGTTTAGTTGTTATTTATTGTTTTATTAATGTTTTTATTAAGTTAGAATGTTAAGGGGTTAATATAGGCTAGTTAGATTAGTTTTGTTAAGTTTAGTATTTTAGTTAGTTTAAGATTTAGTTAGATTTAGTTAATTTAGTTAGTCATTTCTTATGATAGGTAGCTATTGTTGTTTACATAATTGTAAATATTTATATTTATATTTTAGTAGCTTTAATTTAGTATAGTTTTATTTATTTATTTTGTCAATGCAATTTGGTTAGTTTAATATTAATAGTCATTTTAGATGTTCATTTGTTTCTTTTTAAAATTATATACATATATATAGTTGGGTTAAAGCATTAAATTCAATTAAATCTTAAAGATTTGTTTTGTTAATTATTAAATAAATTTAGCTATATTTTTGGTTAATTCTTTTTTGATTAGTATTTAATTAATTTAAAGATTAGATTACGTTAGATGTAGTTAGATTAGTTTTACAATTAATTTAGTTGTTAATCAACTTAGAAAGTCATAACGTAATGATTAGTTAAAAGATTAGTTGATTTTAAGATTAATATTAAATTAGTCTTCGAATATATATAGTTTGAATATAGTTTAGTTGCTATTATAGTTTTAAATTTTGTGACAATTGAATTTGGTATTTGATTTGCGATTGTATTAAAATTAGAATGATAAGTGTAGTTTGGTTATGAATTCAGTATCATGTTAAATTAATATTAATCTATAGGATCTACCATCATTTAAATTAGTGTAACGTTAGTGCTATACTGACATGATTTTAACTAGTTTAAATGTATTTTTTATTTATATTTAGTTAGTTTTTATTTTATTAAATTTAAATTTAGTAAGATTTTGATGGTTTATTAATATGTTAAAAATAGTTGAAATGTTTAAAGTTAATAAATTTGATATACATATATTCAGTTTTAATTCTAGTTAAATTGTTTTTCCTTAAAGTGACTTTTTAATAGCGATTAATTTGTAAATTGATAATTGTTTAAGAGTTTTATAGTTGATTTTGATTATATACTTTCAATGAATCTAAACTCAAATACATTTACATTGTTATTTAAATAGTTATTTCTTATTGTTAAAAATTAACGTAAGAACATAAGTTTATCGATATCAATCTTATAAAAAAAGTTTCAAATCTTAATAATGTAATCATCCTCATGTTTATAACCTTAAAACATAATGTAGAGAACTTGTACAAAAAATTTTATCTATCCTTTCAAACTTAGAGCATGTTTAATTATTAATTATTACTCCAAAAAAAAAATTGAAGTGTGTTTTTGCCCTAGTAGTTTGGGCAGGACAAATTAGTAATGCCTTCCTATTTAATTAAATAACTTTTTTTAATTAATTAGAAGTAAGTACTTCATTTAATTAAATAATTTCCTTTAATTAATTAGAAATACCTTTCCCATTTAATTAAATAATTACATTTAATTAATCAAGATAGGTGTATTTATTAAATGTATGTAAAATTCATTTATTAATTAAATGAAGTTATTTAATTAAATAACAAAAGTGTCTCTAATTAATTAAAAGATTATTAAATAAAATAGAAAAAGTAATTCTGAGAGCATATCTCATTTTATTAAATTAAATATCTCAACAAAATCTCTCTTCAGTTCAAAAAGGAAAAATTTAAATTCACTATTCATAAAAAATGAGTTAAATTAGTTAACTCCTTTTTCTACTCAAATTAAATCAATTAACTCCTTATTTTACTCAAATAAAATATGTTAACTCCCTTTAATTTGGGAATCTCCCTTTATGATTGAACTTCAACTTTAATCATGACCATTGATTAAAATTGATCTCAACCATTGATGGATTCCAGGAAAGTCTATTTAAAAGACCCTCATCTCTTCATTTTAGGAGAGGATGAATTTGGAGAATTTGCACCGAATCGCTGCTAAAATTCATACTCACATTTGCTCATATTTTAACATACATTTGATAAATACACCTATCTTCATTAATTAAATGAGAAAGCTATTTCTAATTAATTAAAGAAAAATATTTAATTAAATGGAGTACTTACTTCTAATTAATTAAATAAAATTATTTAATTAAATAGGAAGCAATTCTTAATTAATTAAATGAAGTTATTTAATTGAATAAGAAAAGAGTCTCTAATTAATTAAAAGATTATTTAATTAAATAGAAAAAGTAATTATGAGAGCATATCTCATTTTATTAAATTAAATATCTCAAAAAAATCTCTCTTCAGTTCAAAAAGGGAAATTTTTACTTCACTATTGATAAAAAATGAGTTAAATCAATTAACTCTTTTTTCTACTTAAATTAAATCAGTTAACTCTTTATTTTACTCAAATTAAATCTGTTAACTCACTTTAATTTGGGAGTCCCCCTTTATGAAAAAACTTCAACTTTAATCCTGACCGTTGATTGAATTTGATCTCAACCGTTGATGGATTCTAGGAAAGTCTATTTAAGAGATCCTCATCTCTTCATTTTAGGAGAGGATGAATTTGGAGAATTTGCATCGAATCGCTGCTGGAATTCAAACTCAAATTTGCTCATATTTTTACATACATTTAATAAATATGCCTATCTTGATTAATTAAATGTAATTACTTAATTAAATGAAAAACGTATTTCTAATTAATTAAGGGATATTATATAATTAAATGCAGTACTTACTTCTAATGAATTAAATAAAGTTATTTAATTAAATAGGAAGCCATTCCTATTTAATTAAATAAGAAAAGTGTGTCTAATTAATTGAAAAATTATTTAATTAAATTAAAAAATTAATTATGAGAGCATATCTCATTTTATTAAATTAAATATCTCAACAAAATCTCTCTTCGGTTCAAAATAGGAAATTTTTAGTTCACTATTGATAAAAAATGAGTTAAATTAGTTAACTCCTATTTCTACTCAAATTAAATCAGTTAACTCCCTATTTTACTCAAATTAAATCTGTTGGCTCCCTTTAATTTGGCAGTCTCCCTTTATGATTGAACTTCAACTTTAATCCTGACCGTTGATTGAATTTGATCTCAACCATTGATGGATTCCAAGAAAGTCTATTTAAGAGACCCTCATCTCTTCATTTTAGGAGAGGATGAATTTGAAAATTTGCATCGAATCACTGCTAGAATTCATACTCATATTTGCTCATATTTTTACATACATTTAATAAATACGCCTATCTTGATTAATTAAATGTAATTATTTAATTAAATGGGAAAGGTATTTCTAATTAATTAAAGAAAATTATTTAATTAAATAGAGTACTTACTTCTAATTAATTAAACAAAGTTATTTAATTAAATGAAGTTATTTAATTGAATAAGAAAAGTGTCTCTAATTAATTAAAAGATTATTTAATTAAATAGAAAAAGTAATTATGAGAGCATATCTCATTTTATTAAATTAAATATCTCAACAAAGTCTCTCTTCAGTTCAAAAATGGAAATTTTTAGTTCATTATTGATAAAAAATGAGTTAAATCAGTTAACTCCTTTTTCTACTAAAATTAAATCAGTTAACTCCTTATTTTACTCAAATTAAATCTATTAACTCCCTCTAAGTTGGCAGTCTCCCTCTATGACCGAACTTCAACTTTAATCCTGACTGTTGACTGAATTTGATCTCAACCGTTGATGGATCCCTGGAAAGTCTATTTAAGAGACCCTCATCTCTTCATTTTAGAAGAGGATGAATTTGGAGAATTTGCATCGAATCACTGTTGGAATTCATACTCACATTTGCTCATATTTTTACATACATTTAATAAATACGCCTATCTTGATTAATTAAATGTAATTATTTAATTTAATGGAAAAGGTATTTCTAATTAATTAAAGGAAATTATTTAATTAAATGGAGTACTTAATTCTAATTAATTAAACAAAGTTATTTAATTAAATAGGAAGCCATTCCTAATTAATTAAATGAAATTATTTAATTAAATAAGAAAAGTGTCTCTAATTAATTAAAAGATTATTTAATTAAATTAAAAAAATAATTATGAGAGCATATCACATTTTATTAAATTAAATATCTCAAAAAAATCTCTCTTTAGTTCAAAAAGAGAAATTTTCAATTCACTATTGATAAAAAATGAGTTAAATCAGTAAACTCTTTTTTCTACTCAAATTACATCAGTTAACTCTTTATTTAACTCAAATTAAATCTGTTAACTCCCTTTAATTTGAGAATCTTCCTTTATGCCTGAACTTCAACTTTAATCCTGACCATTGATTCAATTTGATCTGAACTGTTGATGGATTCCAGGAAAGTCTATTTAAGAGACCCTCATCTTTTCATTTTAGGAGAGAATGAATTTAGAGAATTTGCATCGAATCATTGCTGGAATTCATACTCACATTTGCTAATATTTTTGCATACATTTAATAAATACGCCTATCTTGATTAATTAAATATAATTATTTAATTAAAAGAGAAAGGTATTTCTAATTAATTAAATGAAATTATTTAATTAAATGAAGTACTTACTTCTAATTAATTAAACAAAGTTATTTAATTAAATAGAAAGCCATTCCTAATTAATTAAATGTAGTTATTTAATTAAATGAGAAAAGTGTTTCTAATTAATTAAAAGATTATTTAATTAAATAGAAAAAGTAATTTTGAGAGCATATCTCATTTTATTAAATTAAATATCTCAACAAAATCTCTCTTCAGTTCAAAAAAGAAAATTTTCAGTTCACTATTGACAAAAAATGAGTTAAATCAATTAACTCCTTCTTCTACTCAAATTAAATCAGTTAACTCCTTATTTGACTCAAATTAAATTTGTTAACTCCCTTTAATTTCGGAATCTCCCTTTATGACTGAACTTCAACTTTAATCATGACCGTTGATTGAATTTGATCTCAACTGTTGATGGATTCCAAGAAAGTCTATTTAAGAGACCCTGATGTCTTCATTTTATGAGAGAATGAATTTGAAGAATTTGCATCGAATCGCTGCTAGAATTCATACTCACATTTGCTCACATTTTTACATACATTTAATAAATATGCCTATCTTGATTAATTAAATGTAATTATTTAATTAAATGGGAAAGGTAGTTCTGATTAAGTAAATGAAATTATTTAATTAAATGGAGTACTATCTACTAATTAATTAAACAAAGTTATTTAATAAAAGAGGAAGCCATTCCTAATTAATTAAATGAATTTATTTCATTAAATAAGAAAAGTATCTCTAACTAATTAAAAGATTATTTAATTAAATAAAAAAAATTAATTATGAGAGCATATCTTATTTTATTAAATCAAATATCTCAACAAAATCTCTCTTCAGTTCAAAAAGAGAAATTTCCAGTTCACTATTGATAAAAAATGATTTAAATCAATTAATTCTTTTTTTATTCAAATTAAACCAGTTAACTCCTTATTTTACTCAAATTAAATCTGTTAACTCCCTTTAATTTGGGAGTCTCCCTTTATGACTGAACTTCAACTTTAATCCTTACCGTTGATTGAATTTGATATCAACCGTTGATGGATTTCAGGAAAGTCTATTTAAGAAACCCTCATCTCTTCATTTTCAGAGAGGATGAATTTAGAAAATTTGCATCGAATCACTACTGGAATTCATACTCACATTTGCTCATATTTTTACATACATTTAATAAATACACCTATCTTGATTAATTAAATGTAATTATTTAATCAAATGGGAAAGGTATTTTTAATTAATTAAATAAAATTATTTAATTAAATAGAGTACTTACTTATAATTAATTAAATAAATTTATTTAATTAAACAGGAAGCCATTCCTAATTAATTAAATGAAGTTATTTAATTAAATAAGAAAAGTGTATCTAATTAATTAAAGGATTATTTAATTAAATAGAAAACGTAATTATGAGATCATATCTCATTTTATTAAATTAAATATCTCAACCAAATCTCTCTTCAGTTCAAAAAGGGAAATTTTCAGTTCACTATTGATCAAAAATGAGTTAAATCAGTTAACTCCTTTTTCTACTCAAATTAAATTAGTTAACTCCTTATTTTACTCAAATTAAATCTGTTAACTCCATTTAATTTGGGAGTCTCCCTTTATGATTGAACTTCAACTTTAATCCTAACCGTTGATTGAATTTGATCTCAATCATTGATGAATTTTAAGAAAGTCTATTTAAGAGACCCTCATCTCTTCATTTTAGGAGAGGATGAATTTGGAGAATTCTCATCGAATCGTTGTTGCAATTCATACTCACATTTGCTTATATTTTTACATACATTTAATAAATACACATATTTTGATTAGTTAAATGTAATTATTTAATTAAATGAAAAAGGTATTTCTAATTAATTAAAGGAAATTATTTAATTAAATGAAGTACTTACTTCTAATTAATTTAACAAAGTTATTTAATTAAATAGGAAGCCATTCCTAATTAATTAAATGAAATTATTTAATTAAATAAGAAAAGTGTCTCTAATTAATTAAAAGATTATTTAATTAAATAGAAAAAGTAATTATGAGAGCATATCTCATTTTATTAAATTAAATATCTCAACAAAAGCTCTCTTTAGTTCAAAAAGAGAAATTTTCAGTTCACTATTGAGAAAAAATGAGTTAAATCAGTAAACTCCTTTTTCTACTCAAATTAAATCAGTTAACTGCTTATTTTACTCAAATTAAATCTGTTAACTCCCTTTAGTTTGAGAATCTTCCTTTATGACTGAACTTCAACTTTAATCCTGACCATTGATTGAATTTGATCTCAACCGTTGATGGATTCCAGGAAAGTCTATTTAAGAGACCCTCATCTCTTCATTTTAGGAGAGAATGAATTTGGAGAATTTGCATCGAATTGCTGCTGGAATTCATATTCACATTTGCTCATATTTTTACATACATTTAATAAATACACCTATCTTGATTAATTAAATATAATTATTTAATTAAATGAGAAAGGTATTTCTAATTAATTAAATGAAATTATTTAATTAAATGAAGTACTTACTTCTAATTAATTAAACAAAGTTATTTAATTGAATAAGAAGCCATTTCTAATTAATTAAATGCAGTTATTTAATTAAATGAGAAAAGTGTTTCTAATTAATTAAAAGATTATTTAATTAAATAGAAAAAGTAATTATGAGAGCATATCTCATTTTATTAAATTAAATATCTCAACAAAATCTCTCTTCAGTTCAAAAAGGAAAATTTTCAATTCACTATTGATAAAAAATGAGTTAAATCAATTAACTCCTTCTTCTACTCAAATTAAATCAGTTAACTCCTTATTTTATTCAAATTAAATCTATTAACTCCCTTTAATTTGGGAATCTCCCTTTATGACTGAACTCCAACTTTAATCCTGACTGTTGATTGAATTTGATCTCAACTATTGATGGATTCCAAGAATGTCTATTTAAGAGACCCTCATCTCTTCATTTTAAGAGAGGATGAATTTGGAGAATTTGCATCGAATCGCTGCTGGAATTTGTAACGCCCCGCTCGGGATCCCAAGAGAAATAAACTTAACATGTTACAATGTTTACTGAACTATTTCTTTTTTTAATGTTTAAACAACATCAAGATAACATTAATGCGGAAGCAATATGAACATACACATCAAATACACATATGCAAATATAGATACAGTTTCAATTCCTCAAGAGTTCCTTTACGTTGAGTCACATTTAATGATTTTAAATTAATTAGTTTAAGTTTCAAGTACAATTTCTCAAGATCATAAAGGAATAACAAATACATAATCACATAAGCAAATGCATAAGTATAAATAATACAATGAAAGTACATCCACTAAATAACATCCATTGCACATGTCGCAGGGTATGTGAAAATAGATACAATACACCAAGATATATGATAACATATATACATCATCTGAAAAGGAGTTCTCTGAGATAAGAAATAAGAATGATAAAGGTACATCTTCTGCAACGATCATCCAATAGCTGGAAATGTGAAGGGGGACCCAAATGGTAAGAAGACACTACCTCTCAACCGCGTGGTTACCTAGTCAGGCTTCCACTCCCACCATGTAGGGAAGATAATAAACGATCCACATACGGCTAATCAAACATAAAACATTCCTAGGCAAGGTACCCCTAATAGCCAAAACTACCTCAAAGGTAACACATGCTACTCAAGAAGATAAAATAATCCAAAAGTATGAACACTCAATCCAATACCAACTCCACATAACCAACATCATAACGAACCAAGTATAAACCAAATACCAAGGTCATAAGATAAAGTCAACAAAAGACAATCACCTCATGTCAAAAGTACATCATCCATGAATCACCAATCATCATCAATGGAAGTAAATAACCATAATAAACACATCCGAAAATAGATACACCACCAATAATAAGTACACCACAAGAGATACACAAAATCTATAGAGATCTACAGAGGAGACTCAGGCTACATACTAGGGAGTGTCATCACATGGCTGCTTGAGTTACCCTAGACTGATCTCTTAACAGAACCTAGACCCTCAAGCATTGAGTTACCCCGGACTGGTTACTCTGAACCTCGAACCCTCAACATCACACATATGGAAACTAGAAGCCCTCTCATAAAGACGAGGCACTCATCTCATTCCCATCCTTAGTCTATACAAGCACTCAAGGCATGGGTGGATCAAATATCTCTAACTTATCTTTTTAGTGTGTTTTCCCCCCAAAAGTTTTAATTACTAGATTATCACTTATTACATAACTTGCATTAGGTTACCCTGGCACTGACCACTTTGGATCCTGGACCCCTATGCAAGCCACTCCCAAGTCATGTACCTAGACAACCTCTCCTAAGCACATAAAAACACAGTTGTGTCCCATTCCACAACACCCATAAAGATCAAACTTCATTCCTTAACAGGCAACCTGATAACAAGATAGTTCTCCCATCCATGTACACATTAAAGCTCCACAAGATAAACCTTATAAATATAATATCCAATATGAATCACAAAAAATATCATAACATCCAACCACCTAAATGGTATAACAAAAATCTTACAAAACCTCTGGTGTATGTCCTAGACTGGTCAACACCTAATTGACACCAAAATCCAAAAGCATAGATATTACAAACAAACAATACAGTTCATAGTTGGGTTTGATTTGATAATACACAATAAAGTCAAAACTAAAGTTTCAGTTTTGTGTTCAATATATTTTTCAAGTGTAGAAGATTCTCAGTTTATCAAGGTTGTTTGCTATTGATAATTTAAATAAGTTTAATACTTGATTCAAATATCTTTCTTTTATTAATTATCCTTAGTTAAATAAGATTTTAACTAATTTAATTAATACATATATATTTTTTAAACAAAACCATTCTAATATTATTTAATTATTTATTAACTAAATAATACTAATGATAATACTTATTAATTAATTATAAAAAAAATAAAAATAAATTTTAATAACATTTATTAATCAAATTCATTAATTAAAATTTTGTTGAATTTAATATAATTATAAAAGAAATTTATTAATAATTATATTAAATACCAAATAAAATTGATTAATAAAAATTATTATTAAAAACTTTAAAAGCTTTTTAAAAAATATATATATTTTAACATATATGCGTGATTAAAGGCCCGCCGGCCTGTTGCCTACGGTAGCAGGGTAACTCCTTTTTCTACTCAAATTAAATTAGTTAACTCTTTATTTTACTCAAATTAAATCTGTTAACTCCCTTTAATTTGAGAATCTCCCTTTATGACTGAACTTCAACTTTAATCCTAACCGTTGATTGAATTTGATCTAAACCGTTGATGGATTTCAGAAAAGTCTATTTAAGAGACCTTCATCTCTTCATTTTAGAAGAGGATGAATTTAAAAAATTTGCATTGAATCGCTGCTGGAATTCATACTCACATGTGCTCATATTTTTACATACATTTAATAAATACGCCTATCTTGATTAATTAAATGTAATTATTTAATTAATGGGAAAGGTATTTCTAATTAATTAAATGAACTTATTTAATTAAATGGAGTACTTACTTCTAATTAATTAAACAAAGTTATTTAATTAAATAGGAAGCCATTCCTAATTAACTAAATAAAATTATTTAATTAAATAAGAAAAGTGTCTCTAATTAATTAAAAAATTATTTAATTAAATAGAAAATATAATTATGAGAGCATATCTTGTTTTATTAAATTAAATATCTCAACAAAATCTTTTTTCAGTTCAAAAAAGGAAATTTTCAGTTCACTATTGATAAAAATGAGTTAAATGAGTTAACTCCTTTTTCTACTCAAATTAAATCAGTTAACTCCTTATTTTACTCAAATTAAATCTGTTAACTCACTTTAATTTGAGACTCTCCCTTTATGACTGAACTTCAACTTTAATCTTGACTGTTGATTGAATTTGATCTCAACCGTTGATGGATTCCAAGAAAGTCTATTTAAGAGACCCTCATCTCTTCATTTTAGCAGAGGATGAATTTGGAGAATTTGTATCGAATCGCTGCTGGAATTCATACTCACATGTGCGCATATTTTTACATACATTTAATAAATATGCCTATCTTGATTAATTAAATATAATTATTTAATTAAATGGGAAAGGTATTTCTAATTAATTAAACAAAATTATTTAATTAAATAGAGTACTTATATCTAATTAATTAAACAAAGTTATTTAATTAAATAGGAAGCAATTTGTAATTAATTAAATAAGAAAAGTGTCTCTAATCAATTAAAAGATTATTTAATTAAATAGAAAAAGTAATTATGAGAGCATATCTCATTTTATTAAATTAAATATCTCAACAAAATCTCTCTTCAGTTCAAAAAGGGAAATTTTTAGTTCACTATTGATAAAAAATGAGTTAAATTAGTTAACTCCTTTTCCTACTCAAATTAAATCAGTTAACTCTTTATTTTACTCAAATTAAATTTGTTAACTCCCTTTAATTTGGGAATCTCCCTTTATGACGGAACTTCAACTTTAATTCCGACCGTTGATTGAATTTGATCTCAACCGTTGATGGATTTCAGGAAAGTCTATTTAAGAGACCCTCATCTCTTTATTTTAGGAGAGGATGAATTTGGAGAATTTGCATCAAATCGCTTCTAGAATTCATACTCACATTTGCTCATATTTTTACATACATTTAATAAATACACCTATCTTGATTAATTAAATATAATTATTTAATTAAATGAGAAAGGTATTTTTAATTAATTAAATGGAGTATTTACTTCTAATTAATTAAATAAAATTATTTAATAAAATGTAATGCCCCACCAAGGGATCCAAAGAATTAAACTAAATTTGTCAAACAAATTTTTTTTTTACATGAAATATAAACCATTCACAACACTTGTGAAAGCAATAGTAACATCCAATTGAAAGTAAACATAATATAACATAATAGATTACAAAATTTAAGTATCCCTTAACATTGAATCACATCTAATCTTATCTATCCATCTAACATTACATTCTCATGAAATAACCATGATCCATCCAACATTCTTAAACCATATACAAGTGTCCTTTTTGTAATTACATTTTAGATTGCTCAATCATCCTCTGTACATATCACAGGATATGAAAAGCATAAAAGAATAAACATCCATGTAAATAAAGTACATCATCCTACTAACTCTAATCCATGATGCAATAACACAAATGAAACCATAAAAAATACATGATACATCATCATCATAAAGATATAAACAGCATCATAAAAGATAACCATACCTCACAAACATAAATAACTAAGTGCACGGTTCTTCCCAATCGTAAATAGCATCATTAGACCATCATGGATCCTAGCCATCCCTCCATGCGTAACATTCTAAAGCATCGAAGAGATCATCAGTATTATCATAGTAGGAATGTCACTCCTAAAAACATCCTACTAACATTCAAAGTAAAGCATAATATATCATCATCTAACATATGCAAACCATCAATATAAGAAACATACCAATAAATACATCCATAATAAGGTATATCATCTATTATAATGATCCAAGAACATAATGAAGATAAATACCAACCAAGAATACTCTAGCCACGGTGTCTCAATGGATCTCAAATGATAAGAGTGAAAAATACACTACCACCTGACCGCGTGGAACCTAAGTGGTCCACTCCCACTGTGCTGAGGAGATATTCTCAAGTCTCAAACAGGCTATCAAAATCACATAGCAAAGATACTCTCTAAGTCCAAGAATCCTAAAAGTATACTAACTCAAAGGTTCCATCACACAAAACCGACATCTAATTCCCAAAGGCACACAAAGACATGTAGGAAACCTACTCTGCAAGCGAAAAAGTGTCATTGCAATTATCACATACAAGTTACCCTGACAGTTAGCTAAACTCCACAGGTCCATACTGATCTCATGCGGCCACTAGTATCCTCTCATACTGACGAGCCATACTACGAAATGCACGGTTGCAACCATGCATTGTCACTACTCCCATCCTAGCCTATACAAGCACTCAAGCCATGGGTGAGAACATCAACAATTATCTTTTTAGGTTCATTTAATCCTCATTTAGTGTGTAAATTTTATCACTTATTAACCAAACTTACAATGAGTTACCTTGGCAGCCACTTAGGGCCCTAGACCCCATTGCAAGCCACTTCCTAACACTACAAGTAGATTACCTACCCTAAGCTCATAGAATCATAAAATTACCACAGTCTTGTACAAGTGGCTGTAAAGAAAATCCAAAAGATAATCCATAACAAAGAATCATCAAATATCCACAATAAAAGCATCAAATATCCATAATAAGAATCATCAAATCTCCAAGATAAGAATCATCAAATATCCACAATAAAAGCATCAAATATCCATAATAAGAATCATCAAATCTCCAAGATAAGAATCATCAAATCTCCATGAGCATCTGAAAAGCATCCATAGAAAATCATGACCACAACAGTTCTCTATTGGCAACTGAAGGCATCACTGATAATCAAAAGTATCTATTGGTTCTCAATAACCAAAATATATCTCAAAATAAATCACAATATCCACTGGTTCTCAACAAGCAACCAAGAATATCTCAAAATCATACTGATCGAAGACTCCAAAAATGGTTGAGTCAAACATGTCACAACATGACATCATCAAGAATAAATCCTCACTTCAGTCCCATCATGGTGACTAGAAAGTAATCCAAGGATAACTAATCGATGACTAAAAAATGATTAGCTCAAGTGTCTCATACACATACATCTCAGCTTCACACATGAAGACTGATGAACAATAACAATCAGTAACTACAAATATTTTATAGAGCATACGATCACATTACCATGGTTGGGCTTAAAAAGATTGAGACCAAAAAGATCAACATTCCATCACATCTCATAACCCCCGAGCCTCTGGTAACAACCTAAGACTGGTCAACACTAGTCAACACAAAACCCAAAACAAGAAGCATATAGAATACAAGATGCAAACACATGTTTTGGTTTTGCTAAAATCTCATAGTTGAATCAAGTGTAAGGGTTTTCAATTTTCTATTTGCAAGTATACTTTCAAGTGTCTTAAGTTTCATCATTTGACCTACAAGTCAACCCAATTGTTCCCCGATAGCATTATCCTTCCATTATTAAGAATTACATTCTAAGAATAACTTAAGGATAAATATTCACTAAACTGATCATCATTGACCTTTAATTAAATTGTCTTTTATATTTAACCATGATCCATATTCTAATTGATTAACTCTTCTTTAATGTTACTTCAACTTTTAACATAAATCAAGGATCATTATTCATTTATAAAAAAACCAATTATCAATCTTCAAATAAGAAGATTATAACTTTATTAAAATGATCAATTAAATCAACCAATTAACATAGGTACACAATCCATGACCTATTAACATCTAATAGTTTCCAATTCAATATTACTAAGTCTCACTATTAAAACATCTAAGGTTATTAATCAAGTCATGAGAGTACGACTTATCGACTTTGATGTAAATACTTCACAACTTTGCTAGAGAAATTGATATTAGCATATCAATTAAAACTCTATTACATAACTTGATTATTAATTAAATCTAATTAAATCTAATTAATTTAATTAATAATTACATATCCAAGGAAACATTTCAATTAATATAAGTTGACTAATAACTAACTATAATTTTGTAAGTCAAAAGTCAACTATAATTCAATACACAAATAATCATATTAATAGTTCAATAATAATAACTTGTTAATATTTAATAACAAGCTATATTGAGAATCTTATTAATAAATCTATAATGACCACATTCATCATTCTTTAAATGAATACTAATATTCCCTTGATAAATTTGTATTATCATTAATCTTTTCAAATAAGACTCTATCACACAACTTAATTATTAATATCATAGTTATAATATCAACTCAATGAATATCAATTGATCAATTATACTTCAAATTCAAAATCAATATCTTTTACAAAACTTCATTCATAAAATAATCTTCACTAGATTGGCTCTAACTGAATTAATTGATAACTATTTAAACCATTATTTATTAATAGTTTGTTCAACCCAACAAACATTAATAAATAATAAACTCATCAAAACTATTATTAATCGATTTAGAAAATCTTTACATAAACTTCATTAGTTAATATTTGGCTAACTCTTAACACCATTAAGGTATATCAATAGGTTATTTAATTAACCATTAACATAATAATTCAACCTTAATCCAATATTATTTAGAGTCTCTAAATTTAAATCAACATAATATAAATTATCATCTCACAATTATTTAATAAAAATAATACTAAAAGTCAACCATTAGACTCCATTTTCTAAAATCAACTAAGGTAAGTGTTCGAATAACCTAAATCTTCAGATTTATAACTTCATAATTTTCTCAACACATTATGAGTTCTTTCCCACTAAACTCGATCTCCACTAATTTATTGATTCCCAATAAGCCAATGTGCAATCCTAATGAACAATAGTTGCATAATTCAAAACTTTGAATAATAATATATTCTAATAATTAACCTTAATTAAACTAAATTTAATTAAGTTAATTCTAAATATCTCTTCTTTTAATAATAATTGACAAATTACTATTAATACTTTTAAATCATCTATTATTTTCAATAAGTCAATTTTCAATTTCAAGAACCTTAAAATAATCCCAATAATCTTTATTTGAACTCATTCCAATTACATAAATTTGTCAAATCTGAATATTAAACAATATAGTTAATTGACCTAAACATTAAAATTACATTAATATAATATTATAAATTTTATTAATATTATATATATACATATATATATATACACATACATACATATATATAATATATAAATATTTAATAATTTCATCATACATAAAATTGAATTTGCTATATTATATATATACATACCTAACATAACAAAAACTTTAATAAAACTTAAAACAATAGAATTTTAAAAAGAATACCAAACTCTTATATAAAAGCATTTATAAAGGCCCACCGGCCTATCCGCTTTAGGCGACATCGCGGCAGCACTGCTGCTGTAGCAGTAGAGTACTATCGCGTCAGCAGTAGTACCTACTGCCGTAGCAGCAGTGTCTGCTACGGATGACAGCAGGGGCGGTGAGAAATAAAGCGGGGTGGGGTGGGGTAAAACCCCCCGCCCTCCCAAAATTTTATGTTAATTTTTTTTTAAAATAACATTTTCAATAAATGTTTCCTTTCACATGTGATTTGGTATTTTAAAGTTTTCACTACGACTTACACAAGTATATATATATATATATATATATATATATATATATATATATATATATACATATTTATATATATATATGTGTGTGTGTATGTGTGTGTGTGTATATTTATATATGTATATGTATATATATACATATACATAGTTTGCCATTAATCTTTATTGCAATTTATAATATATATAACTATGTGCAATTATTTTTATATTTAAAAAAGAGAGAGAACATATATAACTTTTAAATAAGAATGGCTTTCAAATTTCTTAAATTAAGAATTTTTCTTTTAAAATAATTGTTCTCTAAACATATCCATTAATTCATCCAATAGGTTTAACTACCATCATTTCTCAATTTGATTCTAATTCGAACCCAAACCTGATTCAGATCTAAATTCTTCCTTAATTGGATCTAGGGTTTTCTATTATTTTCTACTCAACCAACAAAATATCTGGATTCCAATTTAATTGTAGATTCAATCACAAAGAGTATTCAGACACATATAATAGACATGATGAAGACAAGAAAAGAAATAGTGCAAAGAGAATATGCGAATATCACGAGTGCACCTGGACACTGATGCTAATCTGTCATGCCTCAGAAGTCCATAGAAAATCCCTTCCTTCTTCATCATTCGCAACTCCTCCAAGATCCAAGCCAACTGAATCTTCCAAGTGACTAGAAGTGCTAGAAGAAGCATAGAAGCATATAGAACATATGAACTTATGAGCCTCTCCAATGCATGTAAGCTTGAAGCTTCAATTTTAGCTTGAAGCTTCCATTCAGCTTGCCCAAACACACTAGGAGAGCCTCTATTTAAAGGCCTCTAAGATGCATCTAGAGTGTCTCTAGAAACAACTAGAAGATAAGCATGACAACCAAGCATGAGTCTTCTCCAACCTTCTAGATGAGTCTTAAGGTTGTAGACACCATGTGCTCAAATAAAATGCTAACTTCTAAGTGTAGACAACTTGTGCATTCTTAGAGTACAAACTCTTGTGTTGTCTACATGACAACTCTCGAGAATTTGCCAACTCCTATGTGAGCAAATATTAAAATAATGCACAATCATTAATATAATATTTACATTACTCTTTCCAATTTAATTTATTTATTTATTAAATCTTATGCACTAACTTTAATAATTCCACTTTTCAATCTTAATATATTTATATTTTAATCACATGAAATCTAAAATCTTTTAATAATTTTAATATATTTTCCACTTTTAAATTTCATTTTCCAAAACTTAATTGCTAAAAATTTTATTAGCTTTAATAATATTATTTAGTCATTTATTTAAAAATGAACTCCAAATATATTATTATTAAAATAAATATTGTCACATTCCAAATTTAAACTTTAAACTTTTTATTTTCAAATTTAATTATTTTATTTAATTAATTTCTCAATTAATTAAATAAAATAAATATTAAAATACCCTATTAATTTTTCATTTAATTAAACCATTAATTAAATCTTTTTATTAGGCGTAATTAATAAAAAATACATCAAAGAATCACAAGGTAAAAATATGAAAATCCATCATAGCCAAAATACATACAAAATCAAACCAAGGGTTAATATCATGAATTACGTTATCCAACGCATTCAAAGGGTACTCAACTTAGATACTTGTCCTAATTTTTCAATTAGAACAAATGGCTTAAAGGGTTGGGATTTGGACTTGAGAATTTATCTCACCTCTCTTATCATTGAGATGATGTGATAGGGTATGCTCATCCTGGCAATTCAAGGAAGTTGATACTCAGTACCTGCAACCTGCATAAAAACCATGCATGTACAAGCAAAATATATATTAAACTAAACAGGCAATGGTAGGAAGTGGTGCATCATGTAGATCCCGACTAGCAGGTGACTACGACTCCCTTCCTTAACCACATTAGACACGCCATACAAAAGCAAATACGCAAAGAAAACACACACACCATACACATGCAAGTATGGGGTAAGTATCTATAAAAAAACACATGATAATATATCATCTTACTAATCATCATTAATAATGGCAAATACTGAAAATAATCATCATACATACATGAACTGTAGAGTCTAAGTAATCTCATCACATAATAAACTTGAACAATGTTGCTAACTATCAACATGAAAATAGTTCCAAAAGAGTTCAACAATGATAAAAAAATGTGAACCAGGGGTAGGCACTACATTAAATAGGAAGCCATTCCTAATTAATTAAATGAAGTTATTTAATTAAATAAGAAAAGTGTCTCTAATTAATTAAAATATTATTTAATTAAATAGAAAAAGTAATTATGAGAGTATATCTCGCTTTATTAAATTAAATATCTCAATAAAATCTCTCTTCAGTTCAAAAAGGGAAATTTTTAGTTCACTATTGATAAAAAATGAGTTAAATCAATTAACTCCTTTTTCTACTCAAATTAAATCAGTTAACTCTTTATTTTACTCAAATTAAATCTGTTAACTCCCTTTAATTTAGGAATCTCCCTTTATGACTGATCTTCAACTTTAATCCTGACAATTGATTAAATTTGATATCAATCATTGATGGATTCCAGGAAAGTCTATTTAAGAGACCCTCATCTCTTCATTTTAGGAGAGGATGAATTTAGAGAATTTGCATCGAATCGCTGCTGGAATTCATGCTCACATTTTCTCATATTTTTATATACATTTAATAAATATGCCTATCTTAATTAATTAAATGTAATTATTTAATTAAACGGGAAAGGTATTTCTAATTAATTAAATGAAATTATTTAATTAAATGGAGTACTTCTAACTAATTAAACAAAGTTATTTAATTAAATAGGAAGCCATTCCTAATTAATTAAATGAAGTTATTTAATTAAATAATAAAATTGTCTCTAATTAATTAAAAGATTATTTAATTAAATAGAAAAAGTAATTATAAGAGCATATCTCATTTTATTAAATTAAATATCTCAACAAAATCTCTCTTCAGTTCAAAAAGGGAAATTTTCAGTTCACTATTGATCAAAAATGAGTTAAATCAGTTAACTCTTTTTTCTACTCAAATTAAATCAGTTAACTCCTTATTTTACTCAAATTAAATCTGTTAACTCCTTTTAATTTGAGAATCTCCCTTTATAACTGAACTTCAAATTTAATCCTAACCATTGATTGAATTTGATCTCAACCATTGATGAATTCTAAGAAAGTCTATTTAAGAGACCCTTATCTTTTCATTTTAGAAGAGGATGAATTTGGAGAATTTGCATCAAATTGCTGCTAGAATTCATACTCACATTTGCTCATATTTTTACATACATTTAATAAATACACCTATCTTGATTAATTAAATGTAATTATTTAATTAAATGGGAATGGTATTTCTAATTAATTAAACGAAATTATTTAATTAAATGAAGTACTTACTTCTAATTAATTAAAAAAAGTTATTGAATTAAATAGGAAGCCATTCCTAATTAATTAAATGAAGTTATTTAATTAAAAAAAAAAGTGTCTCTATTAAATTAAAAGATTATTTAATTAAATAGAAAAATTAATTATGAGAGCATATCTCATTTTATTCAATTAAATATCTTAACAAAATCTCTCTTCAGTTCAAAAAGGGAAATTTTCAGTTCACATTTGATAAAAAATGAGTTAAATAAGTTAACTCCTTTTTCTACTCAAATTAAATCAATTAACTCTTTATTTGACTCAAATTAAATCTGTTAACTCCCTTTAATTTGGGAATCTCCCTTTATGATTGACCATCAACTTTAATCCTGACTATTGATTGAATTTGATCTCAACCATTGATGGATTCTAGGAAAGTCTATTTAAGAGACCCTCATCTTTTCATTTTAGGAGAGGATGAATTTGGAGAATTTACATTGAATCGCTGCTGGAATTCATACTCACATGTCCTCATATTTTTACATACATTTAATAAATAAGCCTATCTTGATTAATTAAATATAATTATTTAATTAAATGGGAAAGGTATTTCTAATTAATTAAACAAAATTATTTAATTAAATGGAGTACTTAGGTCTAATTGATTAAATAAAGTTATTTAATTAAATAGGAAGCCATTCCTAATTAATTAAATGAAGTTATTTAATTAAATAAGAAAAGTGTCTCTAATTAATTAAAAGATTATTTAATTAAATGGAAAAAGTAATTATGAGAGAATATCACATTTTATTAAATTAAATATCTCAACAAAATCTCTTTTCAATTTAAAAAAGAAAATTTTCAATTCACTATTGATAAAAAATGAGTTAAATCAGTTAACTCCTTTTTTTACTCAAATTAAATCAGTTAACTCCGTATTTTCCTCAAATTAAATCTGTTAACTCACTTTAATTTGAGAATCTCCCTTTATGACTGAACTTCAACTTTAATCCTGACTATTGATTGAATTTGATCTCAACCGTTGATGGATTCTAGGAAAGTCTATTTAAGAGACCCTCATCTCTTCATTTTAGGAGATGATGAATTCAGAGAATTTGCATCGAATCACTGCTGGAATTCATACTCACATGTGCTCATATTTTTACATACATTTAATAAATAGGCCTATCTTGATTAATTAAATATAATTATTTAATTAAATGGGAAAGGTATTTCTAATTAATTAAATAAAATTATTTAATTAAATGGAGTACTTACTTCTAATTAATTAAATAAAGTTATTTAATTAAATAGGAAGCCATTCCTAATTAATTAAATGAAGTTATTTAATTAAATAAGAAAAGTGTCTCTAATTAATTAAAAGAATATTTAATTAAATAAAAAATGTAATTATGAGAGCATATCTTGTTTTATTAATTTAAATATGTCAACAAAATCTCTCTTCAGTTCAAAAAGGAAAATTTTCAGTTCACTATTGATAAAAAATGAGTTAAATCAGTTAACTCCTTTTTGTACTCAAATTAAATCAATTAATTCCTTATTTTACTCAAATTAAATCTATTAACTCCCTTTAATTTGAGAATCTCCTTTTTTTACTGAACTTCAACTTTAATCCTGACCGTTGATTGTGTTTGATCTCCACCATTGATGGATTTCAAAAAAGTCTATTTAAGAGACCCTCATCTCTTCATTTTAGGAGAGGATGAATTTGGAGAATTTGCATCGAATCATTGCTGGAATTCATACTCACATTTGCTCATAATTTTACATACATTTAATAAATACGCCTATCTTGATTAATTAAATTTAGTTATTTAATTAAATGGAGTACTTACTTCTAATTAATTAAATAATGTTATTTAATTAAATAGGAAGCCATTCCTAATTACTTAAATGAAGTTATTTAATTAAATAAGAAAAGTGTCTCTAATTAATTAAAAGATTATTTAATTAAATAGAAAAAGTAATTATGAGAGCATATCTCATTTTATTAAATTAAATATCTGAACAAAATCTCTCCTAAGTTCAAAAAGGGAAATTTTTAGTTCACTATTGATAAAAAATGAGTTAAATCAGTTAACTCCTTTCTCTACTCAAATTAAATTAGTTAACTCCTTATTTTACTCAAATTAAATCTGTTACCTCCCTTTAATTATGGAATCTCCCTTTATGACTGAACTTCAACTTTAATCCTGACCATTGATTGAATTTGATCTCAACCATTAATAGATTCTAGGAAAGTCTATTTAAGAGACCCTCATATCTTCATTTTAGGAGAGGATGAATTTGGAAAATTTGCATCAAATCACTACTGAAATTCATACTCACATTCGCTCATAGTTTTACATACATTTAATAAATACGCCTATCTTGATTAATTAAATGTAATTATTTAATTAAATGGGAAAGGTATATCTAATCAATTAAATAAAATTATTTAATTAAATGGAGTACTTACTTCTAATTAATTAAATAATGTTATTTAATTAATTAGGAAGCCATTCCTAATTAATTAAATGAAGTTATTTAATTAAATAAGAAAATTGTATTTAATTAATTAAAAGATTATTTAATTAAATAGAAAAAGTAATTATGAGACCATATCTCATTTTGTTAAATTAAATATCTCAAAAAAATCTCTCTTCAGTTCAAAAAGGGAAATTTTCAGTTCACTATTGATAAAAATGAGTTAAATCAGTTAACTCCTTTTTTTACTCAAATTAAATCAGTTAACTCCTTATTTTTCTCAAGTTAAATCTGTTAACTCCCTTTAATTTGGGAATGTCCCTTTATGACTGAACATCAACTTTAATCCTGACCATTGATTGAATTTGATCTCAACCGTTGATGGATTCCAGGAAAGTCTATTTAAGAGACCCTCATCTCTTCATTTTAGGAGAGGATGAATTTGGAGAATTTGCATCGAATCGCTGCTGAAATACATACTCACATTTGCTCATATTTTTACATACATTTAATAAATATGCCTATCTTGATTAATAAAATGTAATTATTTAATTAAATGAGAAAGGTATTTCTAATTAATTAAATGAAATTATTTAATTAAATTGAGTACTTACTTCTAATTAATTAAACAAAGTTATTTAATTAAATAAGAAGCCATTCCTAATTTTTTTTTTTTAAAACAGGGGTAAACGCTTTGACCTGGAGCTATGAACTAGTGAGGCCACAAACGGGGGACCTCATCCCCATCAGATTGGAACCTTGATGGCAAGGATAAGAACACAACAACTTAACCATCACAACATGCCACTATTGGCTAGAAGCCATTCCTAATTAATTAAATGAAGTTATTTAATTAAATAAGAAAAGTGTCTCTAATTAATTAAAAGATTATTTAATTAAATAGAAAAAGTAATTATGAGAGCATATCTCATTTTATTAAATTAAATATCTCAACAAAATCTCTCTTCAGTTCAAAAAGGGAAATTTTCAGTTCACTATTGATAAAAAATGAGTTAAATGAGTTAGCTCTTTTTTTTACACAAATTAAATCAGTTAACTCCTTGTTTTACTCAAATTAAATTTGTTAACTCCATTTAATTTGAGAATCTCCCTTTATGACTGAACTTCAACTTTAATCATGACCATTGATTGAATTTGATCTCAACCGTTGATTGATTTAAGGAAAGTCTATTTAAGAGACCCTCATCTCTTCATTTTAGGAGAGGATGAATTTGGAGAATTTGCATCGAATCGCTGCTGGAATTCATACTCACATTTGGTGATATTTTTACATACATTAAATAAATATGCCTATCTTGATTAATTAAATGTAATTATTTAATTAAATGGGAAAGGTATTTCTAATTAATTAAATGAAATTATTTAATTAAATAGAGTACTTACTTCTAATTAACTAAACAAAGTCATTTAATTAAATAGGAAGCCATTCCTAATTAATTAAATAAAGTTATTTAATTAAATAAGAAAAGTGTATCTAATTAATTAAAAGATTATTTAATTAAATAGAAAAAGTAATTATGAGAGCATACCTCATTTTATTAAATTAAATATCTCAAGAAAATCTCTCTTTAGTTCAAAAAGAGAAATTTTTAGTTCACTATTGATAAAAAATGAGTTAAATCTGTTAACTCTTTTTTCTACTCAAATTAAATTAGTTAACTCCTTATTTTACTCAAATTAAATCTGTTAACTTCCTTTAATTTGGTAAACTCCCTTTATGACTGAACTTCAACTTTAATCTTGACCTGTGAGGCCTCACCCCGACCCTTCGTAGCCTTAGTTGTTACTTTATCATTTTGATACTCACGACTTGAGATGTTGAGACATTATCTGATGCTTAGAACATGTTATATTATTTCATGCTGTGTGATGTTATTTTCAGATATTTGATGTTTGTCATTTAATGTTTTATGTATATGTGTGTCAATGAAATCAATAAATGTAGGATTGGTACTTTGATTTAAGGGATTTTAAATGGTTAAGAATTAAGTAGGATGAAAGAAACCATGATTGATGTATGTTTCAATTTATGTGAATTTTTGATATGTATATATACATATGTACATGTGATTTTTGGGACTACTAATGTGTGCAATGAGTATGCAGATATTTTAATCGAGGAAACTGACGGAAGAACAACACTGATCGCTATGTGCTAATTTTGGAAGCCTTGTTCGTAATTCAAGTATTGTATTGTCAGATGTATGTATGTATTTTTCTATGATCAGTGAATGTTAACGTTCGTAACTGTGTTCTTTTAGTGTCGCTTGACACTCATGAATTGTTTATGTTCTTTAGCATACTAGTTAGGGTTAGTTGTGTAACCTTTGGACCTAAGTCAGATTAAGTTAGTATCTTTTGTTAGTTTGGTTCTTAATCGAGTTTAGTCATCCTTCATCTAGATTAGTGCTTCATCTGCATTTTAGAGTTGTTAGTTGTTCCTAATTTTTTTCCTAGCTTTTGTTTGGCTCTAAACCTATTCCTAAGGCTTTAAAACATGAAATATTTATACCCAAGGGGTATGGGTATGGGTTGGGGGTCTTTTCCAATCGTAAGCCCCTTTTTTTGTCTTTTGAGGCCACTCAAAAAGTCTCTTTTGCTGTTGTGCGAAAATTGACTATGGCTGCCATGAGTTGTCTCAGCTTACCTCCACTTAGTGGTTAACCATAGTATAGGTTGAGTTAGGAGCTTCTAGATTTGTAGGTGGGTGGGAGAAGTTATTGATCCCTTTGGTGGTTGAGTTTGAGGCTTATTTAGAGGCCCTTCTTGGACTAGTGGAGGTTGTTACCCAATCTCTACATTTAGAGAGGATGACACTTAATTATGCAAATTTTGAGCTCAATTATGTTAAGGAAATAAAAATGGATATGGTTGATATTTCTATTTGATATCATGTTTTATTGGAGATAAAATAAATCTTGCATTATTGTGTTAGAAAACTATTGAGCTCTAAGTTATAAACCCATTTTTAAAAAAAATATCTCCCTTGTTATGAAAAAAAACAAATAGCTTGAAAATAAATATAAATTCCATGCTTAGCAAATAAAAGAAATGACTTTAAAAAAAAAATTAAGGCTATTAAACATCCATGTAAAAATAAATAAATATGTTGTCTTGGAAAATTTCTTACTTAGAAAATTGGTAACTTCAAAAAAAATTGATCCACCAAGAGTCAAAATACTCTCTGTAATTTGTATGGGGAGAAGAAATTAATTTTTGTCTTGCAACAGAGCATCTAGATATTCTTTTAAGATTCCTTAAAGTATAATTAATATTAAATGTTTAAAGAAAAGAATAATATGATTTTTAATACTTATAGCAAATATCCTAAAAAATCCAAAGAAAATATATTTATAAGAAAATAAAATAAGGTATTTGATAATAGACCTACCTAATAAACTTTTCCCACTTATTACTACCTTGATTAAAATACCTCTTCATGCGACTTAAATTCCTCTCTGGCCTATCATGTTTTACCCCTCATACGTACTTGTCTGACGCATAATGATGTTTGGTTGAAAAAGTTGATGGGGGCGGTTGCAAGTCTAATTGTTTTATATATATTATGAACATCAAACATAACTCCTACCGTCCACCTTTTTTTTGTTTAAAAAAAAAAAACTTCTTTTGGTCATGCATTTGAAAGAAAGTGGGGATCGAAAAGTAAAAATTTGAATGTTTTATTTATTGTGGGTGGGTGGCATGGCCATGTAAGTACTTGGGAAAAAGTTGAAAAAAAATAGAGTAAATTTGATGAGATTGGAACGAATGAGGAGGAACGGTTGAGCAAACACAAACAGGAACAAACTCTGTTTTCAAACCCTAGCTCCATCTCTGTGTGTTGCAATGCACCTCAAGACTGAGGCGAGACTATTGGGGTGTAGTCCAAATGCAATAATGGAGGAGGAAAATGTTAATGCAGCAAAAGATCAACAAGAAAATCAACCAGAAAACAAAGGAGATACGAGCTGTGTGGGTAAAGAGTTGGAGATTTTAGAGGAACAAAGGGACCAAAACTCTGGTGTGGACAAGGAACAAACTGGCCAAAAGCCTGGTAAAGTTCTAGAAATTCAGCTTCTTGATGACGTTGTAGAAGTTATTGATGAATGCCAAAATAGAACTGTAATCTTGTTTTTTATCAAGGGTATCCCCTCTGAGGCAGATTTTTATAAATGGGCTTGTTATAATTGGGAAAGTCGAGGATGGGAGATTGAGGCTTAAAGAGGTTTAGGAAAGGGGTATGTCTCCTGTATGTTTAAATTAGCTGAACATGCTCAGGCTGTTTTACAATATGGTACTTGGGTTATATGTGGACAAATCTGCTACCTGCAAGCCTGGACTTTTAATTTTAATCCTGAAGGGCCTTCTCGTTCCCACTACCCTATGTGGGTTAAATTATCTTTTCTTAACTTAGCATTCCGACCATTTTTGAAAGACATTGTGTCTCATTTAGGCAGAGTCATCTGGTGCAAACATAACTCCGACAAGTTTTCAAGCCTAAGGGTGCATCCTAGAGCATGTGTGGAAGTTAATCTAAATAACCCTCTACCTAAAAACATTAAGTTATTTGGTCTTGGGTTTGAATTATACTAGCCAATCATTTATTTGAATAAGCCAAATGCATGTTTCTACTGTTGACAAGAAGGCCATTTGATTCGTGATTATCCCATCAGGAAAAAAAAAATGGCTCAAATGGCGCAGACCTCGCCACCCAATAATCCTATTCATCATCATGCTCTAGTTGCCAATAATAGTTCCCCTCCTTCCCCCATCCCTTCTACTCATTCTGATGTGTTTGATGAATCTGCCCCTTTATATAAAGACATTGTCATGTCAGATGGTTGGAGGGTTGTGAGGAAGAGGAAAGAACACCCAGTCTCTTCTTGCACCCTTGCCACTTGTCCATCTCCATGACTCATATCCTCCCCCCATGCCTCACCTTCTCCATCTTCTCCATCTTTGTCCAAACCATCTTCTTCACCCTTGATTCATACTTCTCCCCAAACACTCTCTTCTAAGTCCCCACCTCTTCAAATTCGATCCAGATCCAGATCCCCTTCCGCCTCTCGAAGTTTAGACCTCAAAGAACACAATTTGTCCCTTGACAATAGTTTTAGTGTACTGGCCCAAGGTGATGTCTCTCCCCTATCTCATGAAACTTAAGTTACTATCTTGGAATGTCAGAGGGATTTCTCTCTCTCATCACAAATATAAAGTTAAAGAGATGGTGATCAAGTGGAGACTTGATGTTGTCTTTCTCCAAGAGTTCAAAATCAATAATATTAGACTTAATGCTTCTTTACATAATATATGGAAAGATGCCACATTTCTTCATATGGCTCATTCGGATGGCAATGGTGGTGTTGTCATTGGGATGTCTCCTTGGGTTTCAAAATATATCATTGACAAAGGAGAAGATCCCTCCCATAGTTGTGCTTGGGCCCTAATGCTTATTAATGGACAGCTTATATGATTTTGTTCTATTTATGCCTCCAATTTTGTTAAAGAGAGAATTTCTCTATGGGACTGGTTGGCTAATAATTTACCCAATGCTGATTGGATTTTAGGAGGAGACTTTAACATGGTTGAATACTCTCAGGACCATAGCTGGAATAGTTTTTTAAAACTTAGCAGGGATGAGTTTGATAGCTAGGTGTTCTGTCATAACTCCATTGGTGTAATTGACCCCATTCATGACAAATTTGCTAGTCATTCAGAGAGCTGGTATACCTGGTCCAATTGCAGAATGGGAGATAGTAGAAAATTAAGTAGGTTGGACAGGTTTTATATTTCCTCTAGTCTCTTGCTGATTTATGATCCGTCGGGGATTTGTGTTCAAGTGGACCAGTCTTCTACTCTTTCTGATCATTTCCCTATTGTATGCAGCATTAGTTTCTCTCAAAACTTAACTTCAGAGAGTTCCCCCCCTTTCAAACTAAATGTTTCTCATTTAAAGAATCCTACTTGCCTTGCTGCCCTTGAGGAGATTTGGAATTCTATCCCTAAACCCAAAGAAGGAGATTCTTGGGTTGATTGGTGGTGTCTTGCCATTTCTCAATGCACTAATTTCCTTCGATATTTTGGAAAAAAAAAAGGCCTGGTAGCGAAAGCATAAAGAAAGATCTCTCCAAGGTAAACTTGTGCATGCAAGAAAACTCCTTAGTACTGATCTTAATAACATAAACCTTCAATCTGTTATTGCTGCTACTAAAAACCAATTGCTCAAGATTGACAATTATAAGGGTCAGGGAGCAAAAATCAGATCTAGATTACATTGGATAAAATAAGGTAATAAGGGTACATGATATTTCTTTAACTATCTCAATTATAAACACAAAAGGGAAAAGATTGGTGCCATTAAAGAAAAATCCGGTTCTTTTCTTACTGACCTGGCTGAAATATGTGAAGCTTTTAAATATTTTTATGAACATCTATTCAAAGATGATCAATGGCCAGACATTCAAAAGGCTCTAGAAGATATTGTTAAAGTTCACATACCTCAACATATAGCTGCTGATTACAGTAGATATGTTGATGGATTCCTTACATTGGAAGAGCTGGAAAATGCTCTTTTTAATATGGCTCCTTATAAATGTCCGGGCAGCAATGGGCTTCCTATGGAGTTTTACAAAGCAATGTGGAAACACATCAAAGAAGATTTTTATTACTTGTCCCTAGAAGCCTTTGAGAGAGGATCCTTGGGTCCCGTTATTAATGGTGGTATAATCAAACTTCTGCCCAAGGGGAAAAATGAAGATTCTATTTCAAGTTGGCATCCCATTACACTTCTGAATACTTCCTACAAAATTATTGCAAAAGATGTTGCTAATAGGATTAAACCGGTGGTGCAATAAATTGTTCGACCTAAACAAACTGGTTTTATTGCTGGTAGATATATTCTTGATGATTTGATTCTAGCATGGGAAACATGTGAATGGGCTCAACAAACGTGTCAAAATGCTATTCTTGTCAAACTTGACTTTGATAAAGCTTATGATAGAATTCAGTGGAATTTTATTTTGAGCATGCTCAAATGGTTGGGGTTTGGCCATAAACTTCAAGCTCATGTTCGTATGTTATTTCAAGATGCTAAATCTTGAATCATTATCAATAATATGATGACTGATCCTTTTCCTCTTCAACGATCTATTCGTCAAGGATGTCCTCTTGCCCCTTACCTTTATGTTCTAACTGCTGATGCAATAGGCTATATGTTGCAAGGTGCAAGAAAGCTGAAACTTATCTTAGGTTTTTCTATTCTCCAAAGTTCTATTGTTATTAACTCACATTATGCTGATGACAGCTTATTATTTTTACAAAACTCTGAGCAAGATATCTCTAATACTTTGGATGTTTTAGAAATATATTGTGCTATCTCTGGCTCTAAGCTATCTCATGAAAAAACATAATTTTTGATGATTCAAGATGGGTATATTCCCCATTGGATTCCATGTGAATGGAAGCATATTAAGCACAGTGAAATTATGAGATATCTTGAGATTCCCTTTGGTCTAGGAGTCACTCTCTCTAATATGTGGACTTGGTATCTTAATAGAGTCAAATCCAAACTTTTTAATTGGGGTAATAAATTTTTGTCTCTTGCTGGGAAAATCCAAGTTGCTAATAAGATTTTTTTGGCCACGCATGTTTATTATTCATCCAGCTGGATGCCCTGCAACAAAGGTTATGAGGAATTAATAAAAATCATTAGATGTTTTTTATGGACTAAATGGGATGGCGGTAAGGGGTTTATATCTACATCTTGGTCTCATTGCAGACAACCAAAGCATAAAGGAGGCTTGGGATTAATTGACCCGAAAACCAAAGGGTTTTGCTTGGCAGGGAAATGGATTATTAGAGTTGCTAAAGGGGATGAACTTTGGAAAGTTCTAGTTCGGAATAGGATTATTCTTGCTACAGTTAGAGGAAAATGACAAGGAGTGGGGTGGCTGGACAAGTTACTTCATGCTCCCTTCTTTTCTATTAAGGCTTCACCTTCTCTCCAGTCAATTTGGAAAGCTTGGCAAAGGGTCAGCTATCTTTTAAAATGGAGAGATGGCTCTCTCCAACATGGTTTTAGCTTTTCCACTTCTTCTATTTGGTGGAACAGACATATATTGTATCATGATCAGCCTTTGGCCTTGAGTTTTCCTAAATTATCTTATTTTCTGTCCAAAAAAGGTATTAACATGGTGGGAGATCTTTGAGACTTCAATATTTTAGATTGGCTGCCATGGGATGTCATTAGAGCCCAATTTAATCTGAACAATAAATAGAAATCATTTTTTATCTTTGTAAAATCTCTAGTGCCTCTAGAATTGTCTATGAAATTGTGTACTCCTATTCAATGCAATTTCTTCAAAGACTGGCTATGGCTTTCAGCATTTCCTTTCTTTTCTTTTCCTTTAAAGAAAATATATTTACAGCTGTTGCCTAATCTTCCCATGAAGTCTCGGTTGAACAGCAAATGGAATTGTAAATTTAGGAAAAAGTTTTGGGCAAAACTCTCAGCTAAAATTTGGAAGTCAAAGATTAACACGGAGGCACAATTAATGGCTTGGAAGATATTACATCACAAGTTACCAATTGGTAGTAGGCTAAAATATATCATGGTTAATCCCATTAATTGTCCTTTTTGCAAGAAATTTGAAGACATGCATCACATCTTTTGGGGCTGTTCTTTTGCAAAGAAGTTATGGAACTCTATTTTTCTTTGTCTTCCTGCTATCTTTTGGCATTACCTTAACTAGAAGGAGGCTTTACTTGGAGTTGGGCTTCAAAAAAATGTTATTGCTAAAAGTGTTCGACAAACCATCTTATTGCACATCTGGAGAGTCCGTTGTAAAGAAAATTTTGATAACTCCTATGATCATCAGGAATTTGCTTTTCTAAAACTTTATTTAGAAATATTTTATTGTCTTGCTTCTATTTTCTCTCAATTGCAGGCAAATTCCAAGAAGAGTACCACGATAACATATTAGGTCCAATGTATCCAGCACCAAGTAATTTAGCTAATCAAGAATCAGCAAAATGGTGTGCTTCATAGTCTACAACCTCTTATCCGAATTCTGATAAATTGTATTTGAAATTATGCTCTCTTCTCTGTGTACCCCTGTGGGTTGTTTTGCCTCTTGTTTCTCCACTATAATGTTGTCTTCATTCTTTCGAGCAATTTTTTGTGATCTGCTCTTCTTACCTTTGTAATTTGTATTATTTCAATATATATAAAAAAAAAGTACTTGGGAAAAAGTTGATGTAAGTGGGGTAGATAAATTAGGATGGGATATTTTAGTTTTGTTTTGGGATATGTATTTTATTAATGTAGTTTAGTTTAGTATTATATTTTTAATGATAAGTGATTTAGTTAAGTTGTTTTATTAGAATTAAATTAAGTTAGTTTAGTATTATGTTAAATTTAAATTAGTGTAAGTTAAAATTTAATATTAGTTTAAACTAATGTTAGTTGAATATAATTTAGTTTGAGAAATAATTAGTATTAGTTATATAAAGAAGAAAGATGTTAATATCATTTTGTTTATTAATTAAGATTTTAAGTGTAGTTTAGTTGTTTTTTTTTAATAGTATTAGTTTATAAGTAAGATATTAGTAGGTTGTTTGGTTAGATGTTAGTGTTTAATTAAGTTTATTTTTGTTTTAGATTTTCTTTTATGTTGAGGTTAGTGTTAGGTTAATTTAGGTTTATTTTATGTTAGTAAATATGTTATGCTAGTTACTTTTGTTATTTGTTAATAGTTTTAGTTAGTAGTTTTAAATTTGTGTTAGTTTAGGATAAGATTAGTATATGTTTTAAGTTAGTTATTAATTATGTTTGTTTAATTGTTTTTTTGTTTTTAAGTTATTTGTTTTAAATTTTAAAATATATATTTAGTAGTAATTTTATACATTTAAAGTTTTAGTAAACTTATTGTGAACTATTATCTTGTTTTATTACGTTAGTATATGTTAGACAAATAGAAAATGTTAAATTGTTTTCTTTATCAACTAGTCAAATTTAAGTATAATTTATATTGTTAATATCTTTAGAAATGTTTAATTCTTAATAGCATTATGGGTTTAAATAAAATTGAGATTTGAGTAAAGTTAATTAAAGTATATATATATATATATATATATATATATATATATATATATATGGGTAGACGTGATATTCCTTTTAATTTGTTCTTGATTAGATATTTTAATTAATTTTAACCAGAATTCATTTAAATTGTTATTTCAATAATTTTAAATATAATGTTGTATAAGAAATGAAATAACAAAACAAATATCAATATTAAGGTAATAACAAGAGTTCAAAATTTAATGATTTATTTCTCCTCAAGATTATAAACTTAAGATGAAAGGTAGAGAACCTATACTTTAACCGTGAACACAAACATATCAAACTTAGTGAAATTTAATTATTATTGTTTTAAAAATAAAAATAACAAAAAAAAAGAAAAAAAAGAGTGTTTTTGCCCTTGTATTTTGGGCATGACATTTTGGTATCAGAGCCCATGTTTCAACACTAGGAACCTTAAACCATTGTGCTTCCTAAGCTTAAACTAAACATTAAATTATGTAAGATGCCTCTTGTTACTCAAAGCAACTGATGAGGCAGAGGTTGTAGGGTGAGAGGTGGTAGAGCGGGACAAGAGGATGGACCACCTCCACCACCACCAAACTTGAACCAAGACATTATTGATGCACTTCAGACTTTGATCGGTGTAGTTCAGCAGAGAGTAGTACCTATAGTTTAGCCAGTTTAGCAAATTTCAGTAGTGGAAGCAGAGGGACCCAAAGGAGGCAGACCCAGGGTCAGAGAGAGGACTAGGAGTCTCCCACCAAGACAGATAGAGGGTCAAGGTGAGCATGAAGGTGATTCAATACACTAGAGAGGACCCCCACTTGACAGACCTCCTAGACATGTAGGAGATGATATCAGGGAATTGATTTGACTTCGGCCACCATTATTTATGGGTTCCATTGAGGGGATAGTAGCAGAGGCATGGTTGCAGAGCCTACAATGGTGCTTTGGATTACAACCCTATGGGAGTAATCTAAAGGCACGCCTAGTAGTTCATCAGTTGAGAGGGGATGCCTCCAATTGGTGGCATCAGGAGGAGATCATAGGTGGAGTGAGGATGGATACCCTCACATGGGAATCATTCCTAGAAGGATTTTGAGAGAGGTACTTGTCAGAGCATTTTTGATAGAAATAGATAGAAGAGTTCCATTCTCTTTATCAGAGGGGTCTTACAGTGGCTCAGTATGAGAGCAAGTTTCTCGAGCTCCTTCCTTATGTGGAATACATGAAGGATGAGAAACTACAGGTACATCACTTTATCATGGGTTTGAATTTCTCACTTTAGGGTCCAGTTCGAATGGCCTTCCCTACCACCTTCAGACAAGTAGTGGAGATAGCACTAGTGGCAAAGGCTACTCAAGGTAGACAGGAATCACAGGATTAGTCTCAGAACTGAAACTCTACTCTGCAGAGACCCCCTTGGAAAAGGAATCAGAACTATACACTAGGGTCCTCTAAGGGTCAACAGTCTCAGCAGTAATAGTAGGAACTCTCATAGGGTTACCAAGGTTCTGAGCCCAAGCAGTGGCAGTTACAATAGGATCAAAAAGTACATACCTTATAGTCGCAGTTAGTGCAGACTCAACAGTCGTCTAGGGGTGGATACAGTGGATCTAGCAGGTCAGGAGGCCCACAACAGTCTGGATCATAGGATGCACGATCTTACACCCGAGGACCATGCTACACTTGTAGTGGCATGGGTCACATAGCTAGAGAGTGTCCATAGGGACAGTCATCTAGTGGTCAGAGAGGGGCTTTTTTAGAGCCAACAGTTGGAGACATGGGCAGGTCCCATAGAGTGTTTGCAGTGGTTGACAACTACTAGACTGAGCATCGGGCTATAGTTATTGAGGATATAGGTGGAGTTGGTCAGCCAGTTAGCACTAGAGCCTATCCATATTATTGTTTGATAGACCCTAGCTCCTCGAGGTTGAGAGTTGGACCAAGTTAGGGTCTAGTGGAAATGTTATGATGAGGTCACGATTTCTTGGGAGGATGCAGAATAGATGCGATCTCTATACCCTTATCTTTTGATGAACTCCAGGAGGAGGTTCATGCCTAGCAGAGGAGGATGTGAGGCCTCACCCCAACCCTTTGTAGCCTTAGTTGTTACTTTATCATTTTGATACTCACGACTCGAGATGTCAAGACATTATTTGATTCTTAGAACATATTATATTATTTCATATTGTGTGATGTTATTTTTAGATATTTGATGTTTGTCATTTAATGTTTTATGTATATGTATGTCGATGAAATCAGTAAATGTAGGATTGATACTTTGATTTAAGAGATTTTAAATGGTTAAGAATTAAGTAGGATGAAAGAAATCCTGATTGATGTATGTTTCAATTTATGTGAATTTTTGATATGTATATATACATATGTACATGTGACTTTTGGGACTACTGATGTGTGCAATGAGTATGTAGATATTTTAGTCAAGGAAATTGATAGAGGAACATAACTTATCCCTATGTGTTAATTTTGAAAACTTTTTTGTTCGTAATTCAAGTATTGTATTGTGAGATGTATGTATGTATTTTCCTATGATCAATGAATGTTAACATTTGTAACTGTGTTCTTTTAGTGTCGCTTGACACTCATGAATTGTTTATGTTCTTCAGCATGATAGTTAGGGTTAGCTATGTAAACTTCGGACCTAAGTCAGATTAAGTTAGTATCCTTTGTTAGTTTGGTTCTTAATCGAGTTTAGTCATCCTTAATCTGGATTAGTGCTTCACCTGCATTTTAGAGTTGTTAGTTGGTCCTAATTTTTTTCCTAGCTCTTGTTTGGCTCTAAACCTATTCCTAAGGCTTTAAAACATGAAATATTTATACCCAAGGGGTATGGGTATGGGTTGGGGGTCTTTTCCAACCCCTAAGCCCCTTTTTTGACTTTTGAGGCCACTCAAAAAGTCTCTTTTTTCTTTTATGCGAAAATTATGTATGGCTACCATGAGTTGTCTCACCTTACCTCCACTTAGTGGTTAACCATAGTATGGGTTGAGTTAGGAGCTTTTAGATTTGTAGGTGGGTGGGAGAAGTTATTGATCCCTTTGGTGGTTGAGTTTGAGGCTTACTTAGAGGCCCTTCTTGGACTAGTGGAGGTTGTTACCCAATCTCTACATTTAGAGAGGATGACACTTAATTATGCAAATTTTGAGCTCAATTATGTTAAGGAAAGAAAAATGGTTATGGTTGATATTTCTATTTGATATCATGTTTTATTGGAGATAAAATAAATATTGCATTATTCTGTTAGAAAACTATTGAGCTCTAAGTTATAAACCCATTTTCAAAAAAATATCTCCCTTGTTATAAAAAAAAACAAATAGCTTGAAAATAAATATAAATTCCATGCTTAGCAAATAAAAGAAATTACTTTTAAAAAAAAATTAAGGCTATTAAACATCCATGTAAAAATAAATAAATATGTTGTCTTGGAAAATTTCTTACTTAGAAAATTGGTAACTTCAAAAAAAATTGATCCACCAAGAGTCAAAATACTCTCTGTAATTTGTATGGGGAGAAGAAATTAATTTTTGTCTTGCAACAGAGCATCTAGATATTCTTTTAAGATTCCTTAAAGTATAATTAATATTAAATGTTTAAAAAAAAGAATAATATAATTTTTAATACTTATAGAAAATATCCAAAGAAAATATATTTATAAGAAAATAAAATAAGGTATTTGATAATAGACCTACCTAATAAAATTTTCACTTATTACTACCTTGATTAAAATACCTCTTCATGCAACTTAAATTCTTCTCTAGCCTGTCATGTTTTACCCCTCATACGTACTTGTCTGACACATAATGATGGCTGGTAGAAAAAGTTGATGGGGGCAGTTGCAAGTCTAATTGTTTTATATATATTATGAACATCAAACATAACTCCTACCATCCACCTTTTTTTTGTTTAAAAAAAAAAAAACTTCTTTTGGTCATGCATTTGAAGAAAGTGGGGATGGAAAAGTAAAAATTCAAATGTTTTATTTATTGTGGGTGGGCGGCATGGCCATGTAAGTACTTGGGAAAAAGTTGACGTAAGTGGGGTAGATAAATTAGGATGGGATATTTTAGTTTTTTTTTGGGATATGTATTTTATTAATGTAGTTTAGTTTAGTATTATATTTTTAATGATAAGTGATTTAGTTAAGTTGTTTTATTAGAATTAAATCAAGTTAGTTTAGTATTATGTTAAATTTAAATTAGTGTAAGTTAAAATTTAATATTAGTTTAAATAAATGTTAGTTGAATATAATTTAGTTTGAGAAATAATTAGTATTAGTTATATAAAGAAGAAAGATGTTAATATCATTTTGTTTATTAATTAAGATTTTAAGTGTAGTTTAGTTGTTTTTTTTTAATAGTATTAGTTTATAAGTAAGATATTAGTAGGTTGTTTGGTTAGATGTTAGTGTTTAATTAAGTTTATTTTTGTTTTAGATTTTCTTTTATGTTGAGGTTAGTGTTAGGTTAATTTAGGTTTAGTTTATGTTAGTAAATATGTTATGCTAGTTACTTTTGTTATTTGTTAATAGTTTTAGTTAGTAGTTTTAAATTTGTGTTAGTTTAGGATAAGATTAGTATATGTTTTAAGTTAGTTATTAATTATGTTTGTTTAATTGTTTTTTTGTTTTTAAGTTAGTTATTTTAAATTTTAAGATATATATTTAGTAGTAATTTTATACATTTAAAGTTTTATTAAACTTATTGTGAACTATTATCTTGTTTTATTACGTTAGTATATGTTAGACAAATAGAACATGTTAAATTGTTTTCATTATCAACTAGTCAAATTTAAGTATAATTTATATTGTTAATATCTTTAGAAATGTTTAATTCTTAATAGCATTATGGGTTTAAATAAAATTGAGATTTGACTAAAGTTAATTCAAGTGTGTATATATATAAATGGGAAGACATGATATTCCTTTTAATTAGTTCTTGATTAGATATTTTATTTAATTTTAACCCAAATTCAGTTAAATTGTTATTTCAATATTTTTAAATATAATGTTGTATAAGAAATGAAATAATGAAACAAATGTCGATATTAAGATAATAAAAAGAGTTCAAAATTTAATGATTTATTTCTCCTCAAGATTATAAACTTAAGATGAAAGGTAGAGAACCTATACTTTAACTGTGAACACAAACATATCGAACTTAGTGAAATTTAATTATTATTGTTTAAAAAAAATATAACAAAAAAAAAAGTGTGTTTTTGCCCTTGTATTTTGGGCATGACATGACCATTGATTGAATTTGATCTCAATCGTTGATGGATTCCAGGAAAGTATATTTAAGAGACCCTCATTTCTTCATTTTAGGAGAGGATGAATTTGGAGAATTTGCATCGAATCGCTGCTGGAATTCATACTCACATTTGCTCATATTTTTACATATATTTAATTAATATGCCTATCTTGATTAATTAAATGTAATTATTTAATTAAATCAGAAAGGTATTTCTAATTAATTAAAAAAAATTATTTAATTAAATGAAGTACATACTTCTAATTAATTAATCAAAGTTATTTAATTAAATGAAGTTATTTAATTAAATAAGAAAAGTGTCTCTAATTAATTAAAAGATTATTTAATTAAATAGAAAAAGTAATTATGAGAGCATATCTCATTTTATTAAATTAAATATCTCAAAAAAATCTCTCTTCAGTTCAAAAAGGGTAATTTTGAGTTCACTATTGATAAAAAATGAGTTAAATCAGTTAACTCCTTTTTCTACTCAAATTAAATTAGTTAACTCCTTATTTTACTCAAATTAAATCTGTTAACTCCCTTTAATTTGAGAATCTCCCTTTATGACTGAACTTCAACTTTAATCCTGACCATTGATTGAATTTGATCTCAACCATTGATATATTCTAGGAAAGTCTATTTAAGAGACCCTCATCTCTTCATTTTAGCAGAGTATGAATTTGGAGAATTTGCATCGAATCACTGCTGGAATTCATACTCATATTTGCTCTTATTTTTACATACATTTAATAAATACTCCTATCTTGATTAATTAAATGTAATTATTTAATTAAATGGAGTACTTACTTCTAATTAATTAAACAAAGTTATTTAATTAAATAGGAAGCCATTCCTAATTAATTAAATGAAGTTACTTAATTAAATAAGAAAAGTTTCTCTAATTAATTAAAAGATTATTTAATTAAGTAGAAAAAGTAATTATCAGAGCATATCTCATTTTATTAAATTAAATAGCTCAACAAAATATCTCTTCAGTTCAAAAAGGGAAATTTTCAATTCACTATTGATAAAAAATGAGTTAAATCAGTTAACTCCTTTTTCTACTCAAATTAAATTAGTTAACTCCTTATTTTACACAAATTAAATCTTTTAACTCCCTTTAATTTGGGAATCTCCCTTTATGACTGAAATTCAACTTTAATCCTGACCGTTGATTGAATTTGATCTCTACCATTGATGGATTCTAGAAAAGTATATTTAAGAGACCCTCATCTCTTCATTTTAGCAGAGGACGAATTTGGAAAATTTGCATCGAATCACTGCTAGAATTCATATTCACATTTGCTTATATTTTTACATACATTAAATAAATACACCTATCTTGATTAATTAAATGTAATTATTTAATTAAATAGGAAAGGTATTTCTAATTAATTAATTGAAGTTATTTAATTAAATGGAGTACTTACTTCTAATTAATTAAACAAAGTTATTTAATTAAATAGGAAGGCATTCCTAATTAATTAAAAGATTATTTAATTAAATAGAAAAATTAATTATGAGAGCATATATCATTTTATTAAATTAAATATTTTATCAAAATCTCTCTTTATTTCAAAAAGGGAAATTTGCAGTTCACTTTTGATCAAAAATTAGTTAAAACAGTTAACTCCTTTTTCTACTCAAATTAAATCAGTTAACTCCTTATTTTACTCAAATTAAATCTGTTAACTCCATTTTATTTGGGAATCTCCCTTTATGACTGAACTTCAACTTTAATCCTGACCGTTGATTGAATTTGATCTCAACCTTTGATGAATTCTAGGAAAGTCTATTTAAGAGACCCTCATCTCTTCATTTTAGGAGAGGATGAATTTGGATAATTTGCATCGAATTGCTGCTGGAATTCATACTCACATTTGTTCATATTTTTACATACATTTAATAAATATGCCTATCTTGATTAATTAAATTTAATAATTTAATTAAACGAGAAAGGTATTTCTAATTAATTAAATGAAATTATTTAATTAAATGGAGTACTTACTTCTAATTAATTAACCAAATTTATTTAACTAAATAGGAAGTCATTCCTAATTAATTAAATAAAGTTATTTAATTAAATAAGAAAAGTGTCTATAATTAATTAAAAGATTATTTAATTAAATAGAAAAAGTAATTATGAGAGTATATCTCATTTTGTTAAATTAAATATCTCAACAAAATCTCTCTTTAGTTCAAAAAGGGAAATTTTCAATTCACTATTGATAAAACATGAGTTAAATCAGTTAACTCCATTTTCTACTCAAATTAAATTAGTTAACTTCTTATTTTACTCAAATTAAATCTATTAACTCCCTTTAATTTGGAAATCTCCCTTATGATTGAACTTCAACTTTAATCCTGACCATTGATTGAATTTGATCTCAACCATTAATGGATTTCAGAAAAGTTTATTTAAGAGACCCTCATCTCTTCATTTTAGGAGAGGATAAATTTGGAGAATTTGCATCGAATCGCTCCTGGAATTCATACTCACATTTGCTCATATTTTTACATACATTTAATAAATTTGCCTATCTTGATTAATTAAATGTAATTATTTAATTAAATGAGAAAGGTATATCTAATTAATAAAACAAAATTATTTAATTAAATGGAGTACTTGCTTCTAATTAATTAAACAAAGTTATTTATTAAATAGAAAGTTATTCCTAATTAATTAAATGAAGTTATTTAATTAAATAAGAAAAGTGTCTGTAATTAATTAAAAGATTATTTAATTAAATAGAAAAAGTAATTATGAGAGCATATCTCATGTTATAAAATTAAATATCTCAACAAAATCTCTCTTTAGTTCAAAAAGGGAAATTTTCAGTTCACGATTGATAAAAAATGAGCTAAATTAGTTAACTCTTTTTTCTATGCAAATTAAATTAGTTAACTCTTTATTTTACTCAAATTAAATCTGTTAACTCCCTTTAATTTGGGAATCTCCCTTAATGACTGAATTTCAACGTTAATCCTGACCGTTGATTAAATTTGATCTCAACCATTGATGGATTCCAAGAAAGTTTATTTAAGAGACGCTCATCTCTTCATTTTAGGAGAGGATGAATTTGGAGAATTTGCATCGAATCCCTGATGGAATTCATACTCACATTTGCTCATATTTTTACATACATTTAATAAATACGCCTATCTTGATTAATTAAATATAATTATTTAATTAAATGGGAAAGGTATTTCTAATTAATTAAACAAAATTGTTTAATTAAATGGAGTACTTACTTCTAATTAATTAAACAAAGTTATTTAAATAAATAGGAAGCCATTCCTAAACAACTAAATGAAGTGATTTAATTAAATAAGAAAAGTGTCCCTAATTAATTAAAAGATTATTTAATCAAATAGAAAAAGTAATTATGAGAGCATATCTCATTTTATTAAATTAAATATCTCAACAAAATCTCTCTTCAGTTCAAAAAGGGAAATTTTCAATTCACTATTGATAAAAAATGAGTTAAATCAGTTAACTCCTTTTTCTACTCAAATTAAATTATTTAACTCCTTATTTTACTCAAATTAAATCTGTTAACTCGCTTTAATTTTGGAATCTCCCTTTATGACTGAACTTCAACTTTAATCCTGATCGTTGATGGAATTTGATCTCAACTGTTGATGAATTTCAAGAAAGTGTATTTAAGAGACCCTCATCTCTTTATTTTAGCAGAGGATGAATTTGGAGAATTTGCATCGAATCACTGCTAGAGTTCATACTTATATTTGCTCATATTTTTACATACATTAAATAAATACCCCTGTCTTGATTAATTAAATGTAATTATTTAACTAAATGAGAAAGGTATTTCTAATTATTTAAATGAAATTATTTAATTAAATGGAGAACTTTCTTCTAATTAAACAAAGTTATTTAATTAAATAGGAAGCCATTCCTAATTAATTAAATGATGTTATTAAGTTAAATAAAAAAAGTGTCTCTAATTAATTAAAAGATTATTTAATTAAATAAAAAATGTAATTATGAGAGCATATCTCATTTTATTAAATTAAATATCTCAACAAAATCTTTCTTCAGTTCACAAAGGGAAATTTTCAGTTCACTATTGATAAAAAATGAGTTAAATCAGTTAACTCCTTTTTTTGCTCAAATTAAATCAGTTAACTCATTATTTTACTCAAATTAAATCTGTTAACTCCCTTTAATTTGGGAATCTCCCTTTATGACTGAACTTCAACTTTAATCCTGACCATTGATTGAATTTGATCTCAACCGTTGATGAATTCCAGAAATGTCTATTTAGGAGACCCTCATCTCTTAATTTTATGAGAGGATGAATTTGGAGAATTTGCATCGAATCGCTGCTGGAATTCATACTCACATTTGCTCATATTTTTACATTCATTTAATAAATACGCCTATCTTTATTAATGAAATGTAATTATTTAATTACACAGGAAATGTATTTCTAATTAATTAAATGAAGTTCTTTGATTAAATGGACTACTTACTTCTAATTAATTAAACAAATTTATTTAATTAAATAGGTAGCCATTCCTAATTAATTAAATGAAGTTATTTAATTAAATAACAAAAGTGTCTCTAATTAATTAAATTATTATTTAATTAAATAGAAAAAGTAATTATGAGAGAATATCTCATTTTATTAAATTAAATATTTTAACAAAATCTCTCTTTAGTTCAAAAAGGGAAATTTACAATTCAATTTTGATAAAAAATGAGTTCAAATAGTTAACTCCTTTATCTACTCAAATTAAATTAGTTAACTCCTTATTTTACTAAAATTAAATCTGTTAACTCCCTTTAATTTGTGAATCTCCCTTTATGACTGAACTTTAAACTTTAATCCTTACCGTTGATTAAATTTGATCTCAACGGTTGATGGATTCCAGAAAAGACTATTTAAGAGACCCTCATCTCTTCATTTTACGAGAGGATGAAATTGGAGAATTTGCATCGAATAGCTGTTGGAATTCATACTCACATTTGCTCATATTCTTACATACATTTAATAAATACGCCTATCTTTATTAATTAAATATAATTATTTAATTAAATGGGAAAGGTATTTCTAATTAATTAAACAAAATTATATAATTAAATGGAGTACATACTTCTAATTAATTAAATAAAGTTATTTAATTAAATGGAGAACTTTCTTCTAATTAATTAAACAAATTTATTTAATTAAATAGGAAGCCATTCTTAATTAATTAAATTAAGTTATTTACTTAAATAAAAAAGTAATTAAGAGAGCATATCTCATTTTATTAAATTAAATATCTCAACAAAATCTTTCTTCAGTTCACAAAGGGAAATTTTCGGTTCACTATTGATAAAAAATGAGTTAAATCACTTAACTCCTTTTTTTG
Organism: Cupressus sempervirens; assembly: GCA_028749045.1. Classification (NCBI taxonomy): domain Eukaryota; kingdom Viridiplantae; phylum Streptophyta; class Pinopsida; order Cupressales; family Cupressaceae; genus Cupressus; species Cupressus sempervirens. Next base: position 118,127,288 of record CM053783.1, read on the forward strand.
CTCAAATTAAATCAGTTAACTCATTATTTTACTCAAATTAAATCTGTTAACTCCCTTTAATTTGGGAATCTCCCTTTATGACTGAACTTCAACTTTAATCCTGACCTTTGATTGAATTTAATCTCAACCGATGATGAATTCTAGGAAAGTCTATTTAGGAGACCGTCATCTCTTAATTTTATGAGAGGATGAATTTGGAGAATTTGCATCGAATCGTTGCTAGAATTCATACTCACATTTGCTCATATTTTACATACATTTAATAAATACGCCTATCTTGATTAATGAAATGTAATTATTTAATTAAATAGGAAATGTATTTCTAATTAATTAAACGAAGTTATTTAATTAAATGGACTACTTACTTCTAATTAATTAGACAAAGTTATTTAATTAAATAGGAAGCCATTCCGAATTAATTAAATTAAGTTATTTAATTAAATAACAAAAGTGTCTCTAATTAGTTAAAAGATTATTTAATGAAATAGAAAAAGTAATTATGAGAGCATATCTCATTTTATTAAATTAAATATTTGAACAAAATCTCTCTTTAGTTCAAAAAGGGAAATTTATAGTTCACTTTTGATCAAAAATGAGTTAAAATAGTTAACTCCTTTATCTACTCAAATTAAATCAGTTAACTCCTTATTTTACTCAAATTAAATCTATTAACTCCCTTTAATTTGGGAATTGCCCTTTATGACTGAACTTCAACTTTAATCCTGACCGTTGATTAAATTTGATCTCAACCGTTGATGGATTCTAGAAAAGTCTATTTAAGAGACCCTCATCTCTTCATTTTATGAGAGGATGAAATTGGAGAATTTGCATCGAATAGCTGTTGGAATTCATACTCACATTTGCTCATATTTTTACATACATTTAATAAATACGCCTATCTTGATTAATGAAATATAATTATTTAATTAAATGGGAAAGGTATTTCTAATTAATTAAACAAAATTATATAATTAAATGAAGTACCTACTTCTAATTAATTAAACAAAGTTATTTAATTAAATAGGAAGCCATTCCTAATTAATTAAATGAATTTATGTAATTAAATAAGAAAAGTGTCTCTAATTAATTAAAAGATTATTTAATTAAATAGAAAAAATAATTATGAGAGCATATCTCATTTTATTAAATTAAATATCTCAACAAAATCTCTCTTCAGTTCAAAAAGTGAAATTTTCAGTTCACTATTGATAGAAAATGAGTTAAATCAGTTAACTCCTTTTTTTGCTGAAATTAAATCAGTTAATTCCTTATTTTACTCAAATTAAATTTGTTAACTCCCTTTAATTTTGGGAATCTCCCTTTATGACTGAACTTCAACTTTAATCCGTATTGTTGATTGAATTTGATCTCAACCGTTGATGAATTTCAAGAAAGTCTATTTAAGAGACCCTCATCTATTCATTTTAGGAGAGGATGAATTTGGAGAATTTACATCGAATCCCTGCTGGAATTCATACTCACATTTGCTCATATTTTTACATACATTTAATAAATATGCCTATCTTGATTAATTAAATATAATTATTTAATTAAATAGGAAAGGTCTTTCTAATTAATTAAATGAAATTATTTAATTAAATGGACTACTTAATTCTAATTAATTAAACAAAGTTATTTAATTAAATAGGAAGCCATTCCTAATTAATTAAATGAACTTATTTAATTAAATAAGAAAAGTGTCTCTAATTAATTAAAAGATTATTTAATTAAATAGAAAAATTAATTGTGAGAATATATCTCATTTTATTAAATTAAATATCTCAACAAAATTTATCTTCAATTCAAAAAGGGAAATTTTCAGTTCACTATTGATAAAAAATGAGTTAAATTAGTTAAGTCCTTTTTCTACTCAAATTAAATCAGTTAACTCTTTATTTTACTCAAATTAAATTTGTTAACTCACTTTAATTGGGGAATCTCCCTTTATGACTGAACTTCAACTTTAATCCTCATCGTTGATTGAATTTGATCTCAACCATTGATGGATTTCAGGAAAGTCTATTTAAGAGACCCTGATCTATTCATTTTAGGAGAGGATGAATTTGGAGAATTTATATCAAATCGCTGCTTGAATTCATACTCACATTTACTAATATTTTTGCATACATTTAATAAATATGCCTATCTTGATTAATTAAATGTAATTATTTAATTATATGATATACTTACTTCTAATTAATTAAACAAAGTTATTTAATTAAATAGGAAGCCATACCTAATTAATTAAATGAAGTTATTTAAATAAATAAGAAAAGTATCTCTAATTAATTAAAATATTATTTAATTAAATAGAAAAAGTAATTATGAGAACATACCTCATTTTATTAAATTAAATATCTCAACAAAATCTTTCTTAAGTTCAAAAAGGGAAATTTTTAGTTCACTTTTCATAAAAAATGAGTTAAATGAGTTAACTCCTTTTTCTACTCAAATAAAATCAGTTAACTCCTTATTTTACTCAAATTAAATCTGTTAACTCCCTTTAATTTTGGAATCTCCCTTTATGACTGAAGTTCAACTTTAATCTTGACCGTTGATTGAATTTGATCTCAACCGTTGATGGATTCCATAAAAGTCTATTTAAGAGACCATCATCTCTTCATTTTAGGAAAGGATGAATTTGGAGAATTTACATCAAATCGCTACTGGAATTCATACTCACATTTGCTGATATTTTTACATACATTTAATAAATACGCCTATTTTGATTAAATAAATATAATTATTTAATTAAATGGGAAATGTTTTTCTAATTAATTAAATAAAATTATTTAATTAAATGGAATACTTACTTCTAATTAATTAAACAAAGTTATTTAATTAAATAGGAAGCCATTCCTAATTAATTAAATGAAGTTATTTAATTAAATAAGAAAAGTGTCTCTAATTAATTAAAAGATTATTTAATTAAATAGAAAAAGTAATTATGAGAGCATATCTTATTTTATTAAATTAAATATCTCAACAAAATCTCTCTTCAGTTCGAAAAGGAAAATTTTCTGTTCACTTTTGATTAAAAATGAGTTAACTCAGTTAATTCTTTTTTCTACTCAAATTAAATCAGTTAACTCCTTATTTTACTCAAATTAAATCTATTAACTACCTTTAATTTGGGAATCTCCCTTTATGACTGAACGTCACCTTTAATCCTGACTATTGATTGAATTTGATCTCAACCGTTGAATGATTCCAGAAAACTCTATTTAAGAGACCCTCATCTCTTCATTTTAGGAGAGGATGAATTTGGAAAATTTGCATCGAATCGCTGCTAGAATTCATACTCACATTTGCTCATATTTTTAAATACATTTAATAAATAAGCCTATCTTGATTAATTAAATATAATTATTTAATTAAATGGGAAAGTTATTTCTAATTAATTAAATGAAATTATATAGTTAAATGGAGTACTTACTTCTAATTAATTAAAAAAAGTTATTTAATTAAATAGGAAACCATTCCTAATTAATTAAATTAGGTTATTTAATTAAATAAAAAAAAGTGTCTCTAATTAATTAAAATATTATTTAATTAAATAGAAAAAGTAATTATGAGAGCATATCTCATGTTATAAAATTAAATATCTGAACAAAATCTCTCTTCAGTTCAAAACGGGAAATTTTCAACTCACTATTGATAAAAAATAAGTTAAATTAATTAACTCCATTTTCTACTCAAATTAAATCAGTTAACTCCTTATTTTACTCAAATTAAATCTGTTAACTCTCTTTAATTTGGGAATCTCCCTTTATGACTGAAGTTCAACTTTAATCCTGACCATTGATTGAATTTGATCTCAACCGTTGATGGATTCCAGAAAAGTCCATTTAGGAGACCGTCATCTCTTCATTTTAGGAGAGGATGAATTTGGAGAATTTGCATCAAATTGCTACTAGAATTCATACTCACATTTGCTCATATTTTTACATACATTTAATAAATATGCCTATCTTGATTAATTAAATATAATTATTTAATTAAATGGAAAAGGTATTTCTAATTCATTAAACAAAATTATTTAATTAAACGGAATACTTGATTCTAATTAATTAAATGAAGTTATTTAATTAAATAAGAAAAGTGTCTCTAATTAATTAAAAGATTATTTAATTAAATAGAAAAAGTAATTATGAGAGCATATCTCATTTTATTAAATTAAATATCTCAACAAAATCTCTCTTCAATTCAAAAAGGGAAATTTTCAGTTCACTATTGATAAAAAATGAGTTAAATGAGTTAACTCCTTTTTCTACTTATATTAAATTAGTTAACTTATTATTTTACTCAAATTAAATCTGTTAACTCCCTTTAATTTGAGAATCTTCCTTTATTACTGAACTTCAACTTTAATCCTGATCTTCGATTGAATTTGATCTCAGTCGTTGATGGATTCTGAGAAAGTCTATTTAAGAGACCCTCATCTCTTCATTTTAGGAGAGGATGAATTTGGAGAATTTGCATTGAATCACTGCTAGAATTCATACTCACATTTGCTCATATTTTTACATACATTTAATATATACGCCTATCTTGATTAATTAAATATAATTATTTAATTAAGTGGGAAAGATATTTCTAATTAATTAAACAAAATTATTTAATTAAATGGAGTACTTACTTTTAATTAATTAAACAAAGTTATTTAATTAAATAGGAAGCCATTCCTAATTAATTAAATGAAGTTATTTAATTAAATAAGAAAAGTGTCTCTAATTAATTAAAAGATTATTTAATTAAATAGAAAAAGTAATTAAGAGAGCATATCTCATTCTATTAAATTAAATATCTAAACAAAATCTCTCTTGAGTTCAAAAAGAGAAATTTGCAGCTCACTATTGATAAAAAATGAGATAAATTAGTTAACTCCTTTTTCTACTCAAATTAAATCTGTTAACTCCCTTTAATTGCGAATCTCCCTTTATGACAGAACTTCAACTTTAATCTTGACCGTTGATTGAATTTGATTTCAACCGTTGATGGATTTCAGGAAAGTCTATTTAAGAGACCCTCATCTCTTCATTTTAGAAGAGGATGAATTTGGAGAATTTGCATCAAATCGCTGCTGGAATATATACTCACATTTCGTCATATTTTTACATACGTTTAATAAATACACTTATCTTGATTAATAAAATGTAATTATTCAATTAAATGAGAAAGTTATTTCTAATTAATTAAATGAAATTATTTAATTAAATGTAGTACTTTCTTCTAATTAATTAAATAAAGTTATTTAATTAAATAGGAAGTCATTCTTAATTAATTAAATGAAGTTATTTAATTAAATAAGAAAAGTGTCTCGAATTAATTTAAAAATTATTTAATTAAATAGAAAAAGTAATTATAAGAGCATATCTCATTTTATTAAATTAAATATCTCAACAAAATCTCTCTTCAGTTTAAAAAAGAAAATTTCCAGTTCACTATTGATAAAAAATGAGTTAAATCAGTTAACTCCTTTTTCTACTCAAATTAAATCAGTTTACTGCTTATTTTATTCAAATTAAATCTGTTAACTCCCTTTAATTTGGAAATCTCGCTTTATGACTAAATTTCAACTTTAATCCTTACCGTTGATTGAATTTGATCTCAACCATTGATGAATTCCAGAAAAGTCTATTTAAGAGACCCTCATCTCTTCATTTTAGGAGAGGATGAATTTGGAGAATTTGCATCGAATCACTGCTGGAATTCATACTAACATTTGCTCATATTTTTACATACATTTAATAAATACGCCTATCTTGATTAATTAAATATAATTATTTATTTAAATGGGAAAGTTATTTCTAATTAATTAAATGAAATTATATAGTTAAATGGAGTACTTACTTCTAATTAATTTAAAAAAATTATTTAATTAAATAGAAAATCATTCCTAATTAATTAAATAAGGTTATTTAATTAAATAAAAAAAGTGTCTGTAATTGATTAAAATATTATTTAATTAAATAGAAAAAGTAACTATGAGAGCATATCTCATGTTATAAAATTAAATATCTGAAAAAAATCTATCTTCAGTTCAAAAAGGGAAATTTTCAATTCACTATTGATAAAAAATAAGTTAAATTAGTTAACTCCATTTTCTACTCAAATTAAATCAGTTAACTCCTTATTTTACTCAAATTAAATCTGTTAACTCTCTTTAATTTGGGAATCTCCCTTTATGACTGAAGTTCAACTTTAATCCTGACCATTGATTGAATTTGATCTCAACCATTGATGGATTCCAGAAAAGTCTATTTAGGAAACCATCATCTCTTCATTTTAGGAGAGGATGAATTTGGAGAATTTGCATCAAATTGCTACTGGAATTCATACGCACATTTGCTCATATTTTTACATACATTTAATAAATATGCCTATCTTGATTAACTAAATGTAATTATTTAATTAAATGGAAAAGGTATTTCTAATTCATTAAACAAAATTATTTAATTAAATAGAATACTTAATTCTAATTAATTAAATGAAGTTATTTAATTAAATAAAAAAAGTGTCTCTAATTAATTAAAAGATTATTTAATTAAATAGAAAAAGTAATTATGAGAGCATATCTCATTTTAATAAATTAAATATCTCAAGAAAATCTCTCTTCAATTCAAAAAGGGAAATTTTCAGTTCACTATTGATAAAAAATGAGTTAAATGAGTTAACTCCTTTTTCTACTTATATTAAATTAGTTAACTTGTTATTTTACTCAAATTAAATCTGTTAACTCCCTTTAATTTGCGAATCTTCCTTTATGACTGAACTTCAAGTTTAATCCTGATCTTCGATTGAATTTGATCTCAGTCGTTGATGGATTCTGAGAAAGTCTATTTAAGAGACCCTCATCTCTTCATTTTAGGAGAGGATGAATTTGGAGAATTTGCATTGAATCACTGCTAGAATTCATACTCACATTTGCTCATATTTTTACATAGATTTAATAAATACGCCTATCTTGATTAATTAAATGTAATTATTTAATTAAATGGAAAAGGTATTTCTAATTAATTAAACGAAATTATTTAAATAAATGGAGTACTTCTAATTAATTAAATAAAGTTATTTAATTAAATAGGAAGCCATTCCTAATTAATTAAACGAAGTTATTTAATTAAATAAGAAAAGTGTCTCTAATTAATTAAAAGATTATTTAATTAAATAGAAAAAGTAATTAAGAGAGCATATCTCATTTTATTAAATTAAATATCTGAACAAAATCTCTCTTGAGTTCAAAAAGAGAAATTTGCAGCTCACTATTGATAAAAAATGAGTTAAATTAGTTAACTCCTTTTTCTACTCAAATTAAATCTGTTAACTCCCTTTAATTGCGAATCTCCTTTTATGACGGAACTTCAACTTTAATCTTGACCGTTGATTGAATTTGATCTCAACCGTTGATGGATTCCAGGAAAGTCTATTTAAGAGACCCTCATCTCTTCATTTTAGAAGAGGATGAATTTGGAGAATTTGCATCAAATCGCTGCTGAAATTCATACTCACATTTCCTCATATTTTTACATACGTTTAATAAATACACTTATCTTGATTAATAAAATGTAATTATTCAATTAAATGAGAAAGTTATTTCTAATTAATTAAATGAAATTATTTAATTAAATGTAGTAGTTTCTTCTAATTAATTAAACAAAGTTATTTAATTAAATAGGAAGCCATTCTTAATTAATTAAATGAAGTTATTTAATTAAATAAGAAAAGTGTCTCGAATTAATTAAAAATTTATTTAATTAAATAGAAAAAGTAATTATAAGAGCATATCTCATTTTATTAAATTAAATATCTCAACAAAATCTCTCTTTAGTTCAAAAAGGAAAATTTCCAATTCACTATTGATAAAAAATGAGTTAAATCTGTTAACTCCCTTTAATTTGGAAATCTCGCTTTATGACTGAATTTCAACTTTAATCCTAACCGTTGATTGAATTTGATCTCAACTGTTGATGAATTGCAGGAAAGTCTATTTAAGAGACCCTCATCTCTTCATTTTAGGAGAGGATGAATTTGGAGAATTTGCATCGAATCACTACTGGAATTCATACTCACATTTGCTCATATTTTTACATACATTTAATAAATAGGCCTATCTTGATTAATTAAATGTAATTATTTAATTAAATGGAAAAGGTATTTCTAATTAATTAAAAAAATTTATTTAATTAAATGGAATACTTACTTCAAATTAATTAAACAAAGTTATTATTGGCCACTAGAAAAATTTTTGAATGCTAGAATCAATCATAGGCTCATTTTTCATAGCAAGGACCAAGCCCTCAATGAGCAAGTATAGCTTGAAATTTATGGTGGCCCACAATTCCTCTATGTTAGTGAAGAATAATATGGGGTGTCAATCATGAATATGGAGCGAGAGGAGGTGCGATCGAGGTTTGAACATTTGGGGCAATGGTCACCTGCAATAGACAGGCGAGTACACCAGAGGTTTGCAGAATGGAATCCAAGATTCAAACGCCATGAGGGATAGGCATATGATGAGCATATCAATAGAAGATGGCCAATGAATTAGTATAGGTGGAATGGGGGGCAGAAAGAAAAACCCTACTACCAAAATCGGCCATAGTTTTTTCCACCATAGAGAAGATAGGATGAAGCAAAGAATTGGGGCTGGAGCAAGAAAGGGAACGGAAATGACTGGCTTTACAAAAAGTTTCATAAGTTTGACTACTCCAAAATTTCTGACAAGTTTTATAGGCCGAAGTAGAAGGAGAAAACAATCGTGGGAGAGAAAGATGCGGTGGAGGAGCACTTTCAGAGTAAAGAGGACAATGCCACCTATGAGGTAATGTCTATTATCCACATCAGTAATGAAAACTAGCTAGAATCGATTAATGAAATGAAAGAAAAATAATTTTTCTTTAAGTGGTTAGGGCCATGGCCATCAATTTCTATTATAAGGCAGGGGAGCTAATCTCTATGGGGGGTAGAATGTAGATTCAAAACCCTAGCAAATGGATTCTATTTGGGAATAGCACCAAGTAGATCTATTAAAGATGATATCCTAAAAAATGTCCCATACCTTCTAGAAGGAAAGGGCATTATTGTAAAGGAGTGGACACCAAACTTTGATCCAAACAAAGAGAAGTTGAAGTCATTCCCCATTTGGATCAATCTCCACAACTTACCAGTAGAATATTGGGGAGAAAAGGTGCTGGAGGAAATTGGGAACACAATAGGAGAATATGTTAGGTCAGAAATGGTCCTTAATAAAGTTGACTCATCCTCTCATCCAAGGTTACTAATCTTGTTAAAGGAAGGGAACCCATGCCCGAATTATATAAACCTAAGCACAAAATACAAGGTTTGGAAATAGCAGGTAGAGAAATGGGAAGGTGAGGATAAAAATAATCCAAAAGAGGTATCCTAGGATATCAGTAACAGGAAAGGGAAAGGTTTGGAGGTAGAAAAAATCCTAGATTTCTTAGAGATGGGAGAAGGACAGAAGCTTCAGGCATAGAACCTAAATGACCAAATACTCATAAACATTGAGGAAGAAATTCAGGATCTTCCAGTACATATAGAGGATAGAGATATGCAGAAAAGAGAGGAGGTGGAAGGGGTTAAAAGGGTCACAAAGAACTCCACCCAAAGAGTACTAGAGATCCCATGGGAAGAAGAATGTGAACAAAGGGAAATGGAGGTGCAGAGAAACTTTTAGAGTAAAGAGGCTGAACAGCAAGGGATGAATGATAATCCTTTAAACCTAAGAAGGTGTAGTGTAAGTATTGAAGAATCCAACAAATATAAGTTGCAATCCCCTATAGGAGGAGTGAGTGGTGGGTGTACCAAGAAAAAAGGATCCAAAAGGTATTGATGAAATAGTTTTTAAAGACATTGAAGTCTCTCTGAAAAGGAATCTGAGCAATTCCTTTGAGGAAGCCCTGGAAAGCAGTAGTGGAATGGAGGAAATGTGTTTACCCCTAGAAGAGGACCTATTAAATTACCTTGGTTTATCAAAGATGCCAGGGATACAGGCAGAAAGATCTTTAGAACAAACAAGCTCCAAAAAGAAAAAACTGAATGTTGGAAGCCAGAAAAAAAGAGGACCAAAACCAGTCAAAGTTAAGCTGGCAATGGCGGGCAAAGATGCAAGCCAAAAAAAAATCTTGAGATCGAGAAAAGGCTTGGCCTTTTCCCAGGAGCCATGAAAACCCTATCATGGAATGTCAGGGGTTTTAATGCCCCTGACAAAATTTGATTGATCAAAAGGTGTCTTGATCAATTGAAGCTAGATTTAGTTTTTCTTCAGGAAACCAAGACAAAAGAAGAAGATTTTTCTAGTTTTAAAAATAAATTTAGAAGATGGGAATGTTTGCTGACAGGGGCACAGGGAGCTTCAGGTGGATTGGCGATACTTTGGAAGCCTGAAACAATCACAATTTTAGAGTCTAAGTTAAATGAAAATTGGCAATGGGTAAAGATCTATGTTAAAAATCTAAATTGGTCATTTATGGTGATAAATGTGTATGGAACAAACAAAAATGCTGAGAAGAAAGAGTTATGGGAAAAAATAGCTGAAAAAGTATAGGAGTTTCTAAATGAGGTAACAATTTTAGGTGGGGATTTTAATGCGATTCTAAATCCGAAAGACAAAAACGGAGGCAAAGGATGGCTTTCTGAGAGCCAAAAAGATTTCAACAACTTTTTAAATGACAATGGATTAGTAAATATAAACTTCAAAAAAGGTGACTTTACGTGGACAAACCGAAGGGAAGGTTTTGTGCATATAGCAGAAAAGTTGGATAGGTTTCTAGTGACAGGGAATTGGGCTGAAGCAAATTGGTCATGTGATGTGGAAATTCTACCTTACCAAGGTTCAGATCACTTTCCTATTTTTCTTTGAATTCAAGATGAAAAATCTCTGAATAGATGCCCCTTTAAATTTGAAGCAATGTGGCTGAAAGCATAAGGTTTTTCATACCTAATTGTGGATTGGTGGAAAAATGCCCCATCAAGGAAAGGTAACAAAGCTTTTATTTTCTTTAAAAAGTTGCAATTTCTAAAAGAGCAATTAAAAATCTGGAATAGGGAACACTTTGGCAATATCTTTGATAAGAAAAAGGATATAGAAGAGAAGTTAAAAACTTTAACTCTTAAAGTTATAGAAAGTGGAATGTTTGAGGTTGATTTTGAATTGGAGAAAGGGATTAAAAAGGAGCTAGAGGATTGCTTAAACAAAGAGGAAATTTATTGGTGTCAAAAATCTAGAGAAACATGGCTAAAAGATGGTGATAGGAATACTACCTTTTTCCATAACTTGGTAAAAGTTAGGCGGGCAACAAATAAAATCTTTGAAATAAAAGATTTGAACGAAGTTTTAAAGATAGATGGTGAAGAAATAAAATAAGAGGCAATAAATTTCTTCTCACATAAAGGATAGAAGCCAGAAAGGGATAGTGCTGAGGTTGAAGAGGTGTTGAGTGTTATTCCAATAGTAATATCAGGGGAACAAAACAGGGCTCTAATGGATCCAATTATAGAATGTGAAGTCTCTCAAGCATTAAAAGGTTTAGGAGGGGACAAAGCCCCAGGATCGGATGGTTTTCCAGCTCTATTTTTTCAAAATTTAAGCTCCATATTCTTGAAAGACTTATGGGAAGTAGTGGAGGAGTTGAGACAAGGGGATTTCATTCTTAAAGATTTTAACAACACTTTTATAGCACTGGTGCCAAAGAAGGAAACACAACAAACTTTTGAAGATTTCAAGCCCATTTCATTATGCAACACAGTGTATAAGATCATATCAAAGGTGTTGGCAAACAGGCTCAAGCATGTATTGAACTCCATTATTTCTATAGAGCAGAGTGGGTTTCTTCTAGGGAGATCAATTTTTGAAAGGGTAGTTGTGGCACATGAAGCAGTGCACACCATCAGTGCTTCGAAAACTCAAAACATGATGGTAAAACTAGACATTAGGAAAGCTTATGATGAGGTTAATAGAAGCTTTATGCTAGAAGTGCTAAGCCATTTTGGTTTTAGTAAGGAATGGATTCAATGGGTGAAAAGCTGTATTCAAACACCCAGGTTCTCTGTACTAGTTAACGGAAGCCCTGAAGGTTTTTTTGAATAGGAAAAAGGAATAAGACAAGGTGATCCTTTGTCACCTTTCCTTTTCATAATAATGGAAAAGGTGCTAGGAAGGCTGATCCAAAAGCAAAGGGAGCAAGGAGCATGGAATGGAATTAAAATCATAGAAACAGTTGAATCCCTCACACATCTGCAATTTGTAGATGACACCTTTTTAGGGGGAGAAGCTAGTGTAGAAGAAGCAAGAGTGATGAAGAACACTTTAGAGCTTTATGGGAATGTCTCGGGGCAGTTTATTAATTGGAAAAAGTCATAAATTTTTTTCTTCAACACTCCTTATAATTTGAGATTTAGGATCTATCGAATATTGGATATTAAATTGGGTTTAATGCCAAACAAATATCTAGGCATACCTTTTTTTGCAGGAAGAAATAAGGCAGACTTATGGGATAAGCTTATAGAAACTTTCCAAAAGAAAATGGAAAGATGGAGGGGCAAATGGCTGACTTTGGTAGGCAGAATACTTATGCTTCAAAAAGTGATAATTGCAATGCTGATTTTTGCTATGATGTGTCTAGAGATTCCAAAGAAAGTTATCAGAATCTTGGAAAGGAAAATGAGGAAGTTTTTCTGGAATGGTGCCAATGATGAGAATAAGATTCCACTATTAGCTTGGGAGAAAAAATGTAGGCCCAAAGAGGAAGGAGGTGCTGGTTTGAGGGATTGGAGTTTTATGAATAGAGCACTAGGAGCCAAATTAATCTAGGCAGTCTATGAAAACCCACACCTCTACTGGGTAAGAATTCTAAAAAGCAAATATTTAGACAATATGGATAACCACAGAATTTTAACAATTCGAAATCCTCCAAAAGGATCATCCATATGGAACTTCATGTTATCCTATAAAGAGGTGATAATTAAGAATATTACATGGCAGATAGGGGATGGGGGTACAACAAATTTTGGGAAGATTCGTGGATTGGACTGGAAGTGCTATGGGAAACTATAAGGGATAATGAACTGAAATCCTACTTTAAAGAAAGATGGGGTAATACAGTAAAATATTACATTACTGAGAAGGATGGCCCTATAGGAAAGGAGTGGTGTTGGAAGGATGTGTCCCGGGAGGAACTAATAGAAGCATAGAAAGAGAAAATGAAACAAATTTTTAAGGTCAGGAATGTGATGCTAACAAAGAAGAAGGAAAAAGTAATTTGGTGTGGCTCATTATCAGGTAAATACTCAATAAAACTAGGCTACAATCTAATAGTTGAGACAAGAAGGGAAAGTTTCTTCTCAAGAGACTTATGTTGGAACAAAGATATACTACCTAAAGTAGGGGCCTTTACATGGTTAGCTTACAAAGGAAGAATTCTAACAATTGAAAGACTAAGAAAGATAGGGATTAATGGTCCATCCAGATGTCCTATATGTGAGAAACAAGAGGAAGCCATTGATCATCTTTTAATTCAATGCCAATATGCTAAAAAATGATGGGATATAGTTCAATTCAAATTAAGTTGACAAGGGCCAGGAGCTCAAATGATAAGGGAAGCCTTGGATGGATGGCCAAGGATAGTTGGGAAATCAACCTTATCAAGTATATGGATAGTAGCACCATCTTTGATAATCTAGGAGTTGTGGAAGGAGAGAAATAGGAGAATCTTTAGAGGAGAAAAAGAAAGTCCGAGGAGATGCATAAGTAGAATTATTAATGCAATAGAAGAAACAGTTAGTGTGTTGGCTACAAGGAAACAAGCTATGAAAATTCCATTCACATGAGATGATAGAAAAATATAGAATACTTGGTCAGGGATTAGATTCAAATCACCCTCATGAGCTTTGGTAACAAGTAGTAGCAAAACAAAGAAGAAGGCAGTTGAATGGGTTACTCCATAGGAAGGCTAGGTCAAAGTGTATTTTGATGGAGCAGCAAAAGGCAATCCAAGGGATTCAGGAATTGGGATTGTTTTTAAAGATGACAGAGGGAACCTTTTATTATTAGGAGTGAAAAAACTCCCATATGGAACGAATAACATAGCAGAATGCCAAGCAGTATTATTAGCAGTTCAAATAGCTAGAATGGAAGGGTTAAAAAAAATACATCTGGAAGGGGACTCTCTAATCACAGTGCAGGCAATATCGAAATTGAGCATAAAGGCATGGCATCTACAACCTATTATTAACAACATAGAGCAGGAATTGAATAATTTTGAAGATTTTAAAATTATGCATATAAATAGAGAAGGAAATCAAGAGGCTGATATGCTTTCAAAATGGGCTTTAACAATGAATGAGGAGACATTAAGGATTGAAAAGAAAAACTCAAAAGGTAAACTTTTTAACATCATAAATCGCAAGAATAAAAGAGGACTGTCAAGAATGATGTAAAAGACAACTCAGGTTGTCCGATGAATCCCATGCGAAATCTTTTAAGTAAGGTGCCCGCAAGTAGTTTTAATGATTGGAAAGATTTTAATAGCCTTTAAAAAGGCACGACATATGTCATTCTTTAAGTGTAAATTTGAAGGGGATTGTAATTGCAGAAGGAAAGTGTGAATAACAGAGATGGAGCCATCTTTTACATTCAAAACTCAGCGACAACAAAAGGCGTTATTTGGGCGAGTAGTGGATCATAGGCTGAAGAAGATGGTAAAATGTGTGACACAGGCTACGGTGGGTGCGTTGCAAAACACATTGGGCCCCCTTTTCAAGGATTTGGAGCGTCGATGGAAAGCGCAAGTTGATATAGCTGCGATGACAATGGCCTGGGGCCTAGAAGTTGGAGAGCATGAAAGAGTAGTGGAATGGGTTATGAAGGAATTGTTTGAAGAGGAGTTAATCCAAAACATGCATGCATGGTTGGAGTGGGCCCATCCGGGTTGGGCCTTCAATTTATCAGAGAGTTATGCAAATGAGGAGGAAGGTAGGGAGAAAGGAATCATGCCATTTGTGAACTGGCCACGAGGATATAAGGAGAAAGAGGCATATGTGAATGAGCACCAGGTAGCATGGAATGCCTTGAAAACTGCAATCATGGAGGGCAAGGTGCAGCACCGAAATGAGCCCTTCAATGTGGTAGTGATAAGGAAGCGGCAGTTGAAAAGAGGGGCTAGCAGAGGGCGAAGGTAAGACTTGATGGATGGTTTTTTGGTTTTGAAGATAGAGGCCATACCCTTTTGTCACCTCCAGGCATGAACGAAAGCAGCTGAAAGGGTAAATGGAAGCTTAGTTTTCTAGCTCTAGTCGGTGGTAAGAAAAACCATAGAGGAAGGTAGCGACTATGGGGAGTTTTCCAAAGGCAAGTTGTATGGCAGGGGAAGGCAGAAACATGCGAACGATGCCTTTTGAAATGGTCGGGTTTTGCAGGTAACAAGGTGGGCCCCTGTAGAAGATTATGTTTAAGGTTTAAAGTATGTAGAATGTAGTTATTATGTTTGAATGTAAAGACTTGTAATAAAAGTAGTTGGCTATAGTGAAGAAATTTATGTAAGTAGTGGGGAAGGTTTAGACTCAATGGGAGAATGGTAAACCTTGGAAAGGTTAATGTAGGAAGATTATGTAATTTCTTTTGAATTAATAAAATATCTTATTATTGATGAAAAAAAAAATTAAAAAAAGTTATTTAATTAAATAGTAAGCCATTCCTAATATATTAAATGAATTTATTTAATTAAATAAGAAAAGTATCTCTAATTAATTAAAAGATTATTTAATTAAATAGAAAAAGTAATTATGACAGCATATCTCATTTTATTAAATTAAATATCTCAACAAAATCTCTCTTTAGTTCAAAAATAGAAATTTTTAGTTCACTATTGATATAAAATGAGTTGAATTAGTTAACTCCTTTTTCTACTCAAACTAAATCAGTTAACTCCTTATTTTACTCAAATTAAATCTGTTAACTCCCTTTGATTTGGGAATCTCCCTTTATGATTGAACTTCAACTTTAAACCTAAGCATTGATTGAATTTGATCTAAACCATTGATGGATTCCAAGAAAGTCTATTTAAGAGACCCTCATCTCTTCATTTTAGGAGAAGATGAATTTGAAGAATTTGCATCAAATCGCTGCTGGAATTCATACTCACATTTGCTCATATTTTTACATACATTTAATAAATACGCCTATCTTGATTAATTAAAAGTAATTATTTAATTAAATGGGAAAAGTATTTCTGATTAATTAAAAAAATTTATTTAATTAAATAGAGTACTTACTTCTAATTAATTAAACAAAGTTATATAATTAAATAGGAAGTCGTTCTTAATTAATTAAATGAAGTTATTTAATTAAATAAGAAAAGAGTTTCAAATTAATTAAAAGATTATTTAATTAAATAGAAAAAGTAATTATGAGAGCACATCTCATTTTATTAAATTGAATATCTCAACAAAATCTCTCTTCAGTTCAAAAAGGGAAATTTTCAGTTCACTATTGATAAAAAAATGAGTTAAATCAGTTAACTCCTTTTTCTGCTCAAATTAAATTAGTTAACTCCTTATTTTACTCAAATTAAATCTATTAACTACATTTAAATTGGGAATCTTCCTTTATGACTGAACTTCAACTTTAATCCTGACCGTTGATTGAATTTGATCTCAATTGTTGATGGATTTCAGCAAAGTCTATTTAAGAGACCCTCATCTCTTCATTTTAGGAGAGGATGAATTTGTAAAATTTGCATCGAATCACTGCTGAAATTCATACTCATATTTGCTCATATTTTTACATACATTTAATAAATATGCCTATTCTAATTAATTAAATATAATTATTTGATTAAATGAGAAAGGTATTTCTAATTAATTAAATGAAATTATTTAATTAAATGAAGTACTTACTTCTAATTAATTAAACAAAGTTATTTAATTAAATAGGAAGCGATTCCTAATTAATTAAATAAAGATATTTAATTAAATAAGAAAAGTGTCTCTAATTAATTAAAAGATTATTTAATTAAATGGAAAAAGTAATTATGAGAGCATATCTTATTTTATGAAATTAAATATCTCAACAAAATCACTCTTCAGTTCAAAAAGAGAAATTTTCAGTTCACTATTAATTAAAAAATGAGTTAAATCAGTTAACACCTTTTTCTACTCAAATTAAATCAGTTAACTCTTTATTTTAATCAAACTAAATCTGTTAACTACCTTTGATTTGGGAATCTCCCTTTATGACTGAACTTCAACTTTAATCCTGACTGTTGATTGAATTTGATCTCAACCATTGACGGATTCCAGAAAAGTCTATTTAAGAGACCCTCATCTCTTCATTTTAGGAGAGGATAAATTTGGAGAATTTGCATCGAATTGTTTTTGGAATTCATACTCACATTTGCTCATATTTATACATATATTTAATAAATACACCTATCTTGATTAATTAAATGTAATTATTTAATTAAATGGGAAAGGTATTTCTAATTAATTAAACAAAATTATTTAATTAAATGGAGTACTTACTTCTAATTAATTAAACAAAGTTATTTAATTAAATAGGAAGCCATTCCTAATTAATTAAATGAAGTTATTTAATTAAATAAGTAAAGTGTCTCTAATTAATTAAAAGATTATTTAATTAAATAGAAAAGGTAATTATGGGAGCATATCTCATTTTATTAAATTAAATATCTCAACAAAATCTCTCTTCAATTCAAAAAAAAAAAATTTCAGTTCACTTTTGATAAAAAATGAGTTAAAATAGTTAACTCCTTTTTCTACTCAAATTAAATCTGTTAACTCCTTTTAATTTAGGAATCTCCCTTTATGACTAAAATTCAACTTTAATCCTAACCGTTGATTGAATTTGATCTCAACCTTTGATAGATTCTAGGAAAGTCTATTTAAGAGACAGTCATCTCTTCATTTGAGGAGAGGATGAATTTAGAGAATTTGCATCGAATTGCTGCTGGAATTCATACTCACATTTGCTCATAATTTTACATACATTTAATAAATACACCTATATTGATTAATTAAATATAATTATTTAATTAAATGGGAAAGGTATTTCTAATTAATTAAACGAAATTATTTAATTAAATGAAGTACTTACTTCTAATTAATTAAACAAAGTTATTTAATTAAATAAGAAAAGTGTCGCTAATTAATTAAAAGATTATTTAATTAAATAGAAAAAGTAATTATGAGAGCATATCTCATTTTATAAAATTAAATATCTCAACAAAATCTCTCTTCAGTTCAAAAAGAGAAATTTTTAGTTCACTATTGATAAAAAATGAGTTAAATCAATTAACTCTTTTTTCTGCTCAAATTAAATCAGTTAACTCCTTATCTTACTCAAATGAAATCTGTTAACTCCCTTTAATTTGGGAATCTCTCTTTATGACTGAACTTCAACTTTAAACCTGACCATTGATTGAATTTGATCTAAACCATTGATGGATTCCAAGAAATTCTATTTAAGAGACCCTCATCTCTTCATTTTAGGAGAAGATGAATTTGGAGAATTTGCATCAAATCGCCACTGGAATTCATACTCACATTTGCTCATATTTTTACATACATTTAATAAATATTCCTATCTTGATTAATTAAATGTAATTATTTAATTACATGGGAAAGGTATTTCTAATTAATTAAATGAAATTATTTAATTAAATAGAGTACTTACTTCTAGTTAAATAAACAAAGTTATATAATTAAATAGGAACTCGTTCTTAATTAATTAAATGAAGTTATTTAATTAAATAAGAAAAGAGTCTCTAATTAATTAAAAGATTATTTAATTAAATAGAAAAAATAATTATGAGAGCATATATCATTTTATTAAATTTAATATCTCAACAAAATCTCTCTTCAGTTCAAAAAGGAAAATTTTCAGTTCATTGTTGATAAAAATTGAGTTAAATCAGTTAACTCCTTTTTATGTTCAAATTAAATCAGTTAACTCCCTATTTTACTAAAATTAAATCTGTTAACTCCCTTTAATTTGAGAATCTTCATTTATGACTGAACTTCAACTTTAATCCTGACTGTTAATTGAATTTGATCTCAATCGTTGATGGATTGCAACAAAGTCTATTTAAGAGACTCTCATCTCTTCATTTTAAGAGACGATGAATTTTAAGAATTTGCATTGAATCGCTGTTGGAATTCATACTTACATTTGCTCATATTTTCACATACATTTAACAAATATGCCTATCTTAATTAAATAAATGTAATTATTTAATTAAATGGGAAAGATATTTCTAATTAATTAAATAAAATTATTTAATTAAATGAAGTACTTACTTCTAATTAATTAAACAACGTTATTTAATTAAATAGGAAGCCATTCTTAATTAATTAAATAAAGTTATTTAATTAAATAAGAAAAGTGTCTCTAATTAATTAAAAGATTATTTAATTAAATAGAAAAAGTAATTATGAGAGCATATCTCATTTTATTAAATTAAATATCTCAAAAATATCTCTCTTCAATTCAGAAAGAGAAATTTTTAGTTCACTATTGATAAAAAAATGAGTTAAATTGGTTAACTCTTTTTTCTACTCAAATTAAATCAGTTGACTCCTTATTTTACTCAAATTAAATCTGTTAACTCCCTTTAATTTGAGAATCTCCCTTTATGTTTGAACTTCAACTTTAATCCTGACCGTTGATTGAATTTGATGTCAACCATTGATGGATTTCAGGAAAGTCTATTTAAGAGAACCTCATCTCTTCATTTTAGTAGAGGATGAATTTGGAGAATTTGCATCGAATCGCAGCAAGAATTCATACTCACATTTGCTCATATTTTACATACATTTAATAAATACACCTATCTTGATTAATTAAATATAAATATTTAATTAAATTAAAAAAGTATTTCTAATTAATTAAACACAATTATTTAATTAAATGGAGTACTTACTTCTAATTAATTAAACCAAGTTATTTAATTAAATAGGTAGCCATTCCTAATTAATTAAATGAATTTATTTATTTAAATAAGTGTCTCTAATTAATAAAAAGATTATTTAATTAAATAGAAAAAGTTGTTATGAGAGCTTATCGCATTTTATTAAATTAAATATCTCAACAAAATCTCTCTTCAGTTCAAAAAGACAAATTTTTAGTTCACTATTGATAAAAAATGAGTTAAATCAGTTAACTCTTTTTTTTACTCAAATTAAATTAGTTAACTCCTTATTTTATGCAAATTAAATCTGTTAACTCCCTTTAGTTTGAAAATCTCCCTTTATGACTGAAATTCAACTTTAATCCTGACCGTTGATTGAATTTGATCTCAACCACTGATGGATTCCAAGAAAGTCTATTTAAGAGACCCTCATCGCTTCATTTTAGGGGAGGATGAATTTGAAGAATTTGCATCGAATTCATACTCACATTTGCTCATATTTATACATATATTTAATAAATATGCCTATCTTGTTTAATTAAATGTAATTATTTAATTAAATGGAGTACTTACTTCTATTTAATTAAATAAAGTTATTTAATTAAATAGGAAGCCATTCTTAATTAATTAAATGAAGTTATTTAATTAAATAAGAAAAGTGTCTCTAATTAATTAAAAGATTATTTAATTAAATAGAAAAAGTAATTATGAGAGCATATTTCATTTTATAAAATTAAATATCTCAAAAAAATCTCTCTTCAGTTCAAAAAAGGAAATTTTCAGTTCACTATTGATAAAAAAATGAGTTAAATCAGTTAACTCCTTTTTGTACTCAAATTAAATCTGTTAACTCCTTTTAATTTAGGAATGTCCTTTTATGACTAAACTTCAACTTTAATCCTGACCATTGATTGAATTTGATCTCAACCGTTGATAGATTCTAAGAAAGTCTCTTTAAGAGATCCTCATCTCTTCATTTGAGGAGAGGATGAATTTGGAGAATTTGCATCGAATCACTGCTAGAATTCATACTCACATTTGCTCATATTTTTACATACATTTAATAAATACACCTATGTTGAATAATTAAATGTAATTATTTAATTAAATGGGAAAGGTATTTCGAATTAATTAAATGAAATAGTATTTACGATAGCATACCTCATTTTATTAAATAGAAAAAGTATTTACGATAGCATATCTCATTTTATTAAATTAAATATCTCAACAAAATCTCTCTTCAGTTCAAAAAGGGAAATTTTCAGTTCAATATTGATAAAAAATGAGTTAAATTAGTTAACTTCTTTTTTTGCGCAAATTAAATCAGTTAAGTTCTTATTTTACTCAAATTAAATCTGTTAACTCCATTTAGTTTAGGAATCTTCCTTTATGACTGAACTTCAACTTTAATCCTGACCGTTGATTGAATTTGATCTCAATCGTTGATGGATTCTAGCAAAGTCTATTTAAGAGACCCTCATCTCTTCATTTTAGGAGAGGATGAATTTGTAAAATTTGCATCGAATCACTACTGAAATTTATACTCATATTTGCTCATATTTTTACATAAATTTAATAAATACGCCTTTCTTGATTAATTAAATATAATTATTTAATTAAATGGGAAAGGTATTTCTAATTAGTTAAACAAAATTATTCAATTAAATTGAGTACTTACTTCTAATTAATTAAACAAAGTCGTTTAATTAAATAGGAAACCATTCCTAATTAATTAAATGAAGTTATTTAATTAAATAAGAAAGGTGTCTCTAATTAATTAAAAGGTTATTTAATTAGATAGAAAGAGTAATTATGAGAGCATATCTCAGTTAATTAAATTAAATATCTCAAAAAAATCTCTCTTCAATTCAAAAAGGAAAATTTTTTAGTTCACTATTGATAAAAAATGAGTTAAATCAGTTAACTCCTTTTTTTACTCAAATTAAATCAGTTAACTCCTTATTTTACTCAAATTAAATCTGTTAACTCCCTTTAATTTGTGAATCTCCCTTTATGACTGAACTTCAACTTTAATCCTGACCATTGATTAAATTTGATCTCAACCGTTGATGGATTCTAGGAAAGTTTATTTAAGAGACCCTCATCTTTTCATTTTAGGAGAGGATGAATTTGGAGAATTTGTATCGAATTGCTGCTGAAATTCATACTCACATTTGCTCATATTTTTACATACATTTAATAAATATGCCTATCTTGATTAATTAAATGTAATTTTTTAATTAAATGGGAAACGAATTTCTAATTAATTAAATGAAATTATTTAATTAAATGGAGTACTTACTTCTAATTAATTAAACAAAGTTATTTAATTAAATAGAAAAAGTAATTATGAGAGCATATTTCATTTTATTAAATTAAATATCTCAACAAAATCTCTCTTCAGTTCAAAAAGGGAAATTTTCAGTTCACTATTGATAAAAAATGAGTTAAATTAGTTAACTCATTTTTCTACTCAAATTAAATCAGTTAACTCTTCATTTTACTCAAATTAAATCTGTTAACTCCTTTTAGTTTGGGAATCTCCCTTTATGACTAAACTTCAACTTTAATCCTGACTGTTGATTGAATTTGATCTCAACCGTTGATGGATTCCAGGAAAGCCTATTTAAGAGACCCTCATCTCTTCACTTTAGGAAAGGATGAATTTGGAGAATTTGCATTGAATCATTGCTGGAATTCATACTCACATTTGCTCATATTTTTACATACATTTAATAAATACGGCTATCTTGATTAATTAAATGGGAAAGGTATTTATAATTAGTTAAATGAAATTATTTAATTAAATGGAGTACTTACTTCTAATTAATTAAAGAAAGTTATTTAATTAAAAAGGAAGCGATTCCTAATTAATTAAATGAATTTATTTAATTAAATAAGAAAAGTGTCTCTAATTAATTAAAAGATTATTTAATTAAATTGAAAAAGTAATTATGAGAGCATATATCATTTTATTAAATTAAATATCTCAACAAAATCTCTCTTCAGTTTAAAAAGGGAAATTTTCATTTCACTATTGATAAAAAATGACTAAAATCGGTTAACTTCTTTTTCTACTCAAATTAAATCAGTTAACTCCTTATTTTACTCAAATTAAATCTATTAACTCCCTTTAATTTGGGAATCTCCCTTTATGACTGAACTTCAACTTTAACCCTGACCGTTGATTAAATTTGATCTCAACCGTTGATGGATTCGAGGAAAGTCTATTTAAGATACGCTCATCTCTTCATTTTAGGAGAGGATGAATTTGAAGAATTTGCATCGAATCGTTGTTGGAATTCATACTCACATTTGCTCATATTTTTACATACATTTAATAAATACGCCTATCTTGATTAATTAAATGTAATTATTTAATTAAATGGGAAAGGTATTTCTAATTTTTTTTTTTTTAAAAAGGGGTAAAAACTTTATTGAATATCAGAGAAGAACATTACAAAATAGACAAGCGAATGAAGTCCCAAAGAAATTCAAAAGAAAAAGAAACAAAAACATCAATTGTGGTCATTTTCAACCTTATCTTCATCAAGTATATTCATTAAATTTATGCAGATCTCCTGGGGAACTGATTCCCACTCCTCAACTCTCCAACCCTCAGCATGCTCTGAAGACCATTTAGCCAGACAATCAGCTGCCCTATTCCATTCTTTGGGGATATGGAAAAAAGTCGCCATGTTCATCAAAGAACCAACCCGTAAAATTTGTTGCACCACACTGGCCAATTGCCAGTTCACATCAGCTACTTTTTGCTCAATAAGAAAATTGATTAGCACCTGTGAATCAGATTTACAAACAACTCTCCACCACCCCAAAGCATATGCTCTGTCAAGAGTCCCCAAGATAGCCAACCCTTCCACTAGGTTGATAGTCTATATTCCTTCATATCTCGAAAAGAGAAAGATCACTGAACCCAAGGAATCCCTACCTATCCTACCAATACTAGCCAGCCCCAGGTTGCCTTTGGAGGAACCATCAGTATTGATCTTCAAAATGCCATAGGGAGGAAATTTCCATTTACCATTCCTATTAATTTTATTTTTCTCCTGACCCCTTCTCTTAGCACAAGACAAGGCCAAGGAAGAGCCCATAATCCCCAATCTTTCCACCAACTCTGTGTCCCTTTTCCCCAAAGGGAATTCCACATCGTATCTAGCTCCCACTATCTCTTGAACCATACCTAATAACCTCTGCCAAGTTTGCTGCACCAGTCTTTATTCTCCTTTAAAAATCCTTCGGTTACATTCTAGCCAAATCTACCACAATAAGGAAATAGGACCCATAAACCAAACCTCCTACAAAAAAGGTGCCACAGAAGGAGGTCAGCCCATCCCCTACCAAAACTCAATTAATGAAGAAGCATGAACACAAGGCACTATCCAAACATCCCACCAAAGATGCCAAAGTTGTAGGGCAAAGGTGCAGCAAAAGAACAAATGGGAAGAATCCTCCTCACTAGCCCCACACATAACACAAACAGAAGGCCCGAGAAAACCTCTCTTCTGAATGTTATCACAAGTCAAGCATTTATTCAAAGCCAACATCCAAGAAAAATAATTACATTTTGGCCAGGAAAGCTTGTTCCATACCTTCTTCCACCACTGAATTTCAGGCCCAACCAACTTCTGACATAATAACCTATCATAGCCAAATGTAATAGTATAGATCCCTTTGGGATTGGGGGACTAGGCAAGCACATCATCCTTCATGAGAGAGAAGCATCTTCTACTGGAAAGGATGTTCTACAACATAGCACATTCCTTCTGCAAGCCTGCAACTGAACACTCCTCTGGGGGCTTCCAACTAGCCACCACCAGCTGACCACAAGGGACAGAAGATTTAAAATTGCTCACCTGTGACCAACTAGCCTCCAGGAATCTCTGACAAAGACCTGCTAAGTTGGGAAATTGAGAGACAATGGGAGGAAAACCATCCCAAGAATCAAACTAGAATTGGGCCTCTGACCCCCTCTTGCAGATCCAGAATAATCCATCCCTAATAAGCATGGCCCCTTTCTTAAGGGTATCCCATATCACCGATCCCTTACCAACAAGGGGGTACCTAGAGATTTCAAGTTGAGGAATCCCAGGGAGATACTTCTGGGAGAGAATTTTGGACCAGCTTTTATCCCACTCATTACACCACCTCCAGTAAAGTTTAGCAGCCAAGGCCTCCCCAGTCACAACTGATTGCCTCATACCTAACCCACCATAATGTTTTGGGCTAAAAACCACTTCCCAACTAACCAAGATCCATTTAGAAGACTCCAAGAAACCCACCCATAAAAATTGTCTCACCACATAATCAAGGTCTTTAGGAATCCAATAGGGGCAACCTGAAGCATGCATCTATAAATGGGCAAAGCCTGCACAACTAACTTAATCAACTGGACCCGACCAGAAAAGGATAGCCAACGATCAGTCCAGTGATTAACTTTAGCCCAAAACTTATCCAAAATTATCTGCCAAGACTCCTTAGGAAGTCTCCTCACTGAGATGGGAATACTAAGGTAAGTCAAAGGGAGATTGCTGATCTAAAATCTTAACTGCGAGCAATCCTTTGTTGAATGCAGCCCGGAGTATTAAAGAAGAAAATGGAAGATTTTCCTTCATTAACCTATTGCCCAGAAGCAACGAAATAAACATCCAAGACCCTTTGTATATTAAAGGCCTCTTGCATAGTAGCCATCCCTATCAAAGCAGTATCATCTACAAATTGTAGATGAGTCTGCGTAGGTAAGGTGCCACCCCATTTCCAACCTTGAATGAAGCCATCCTCCACATTTCACTTAATCCACCTCCCCAAGCCTTCTGCCAAAAGAATGAATAGATAAGGGGAAAGAGGATCTCCCTAACAAAGCCCTCTAGAACCTCTAAAATGCTCAATATGACTTCCATTAATAAGCACCAAAAAGGACACTGAAGTTACACAGCTCCAAACCCACTGAATCCATTGCTCCGCAAAACCAAAAGCACTCAAAATCTAATGAAGGAAGGACCACCTCACTCTGTCATAAGCCTTAGCCATGTCAAGCTTGATAAACATCACTTTTTCATTTGAATTAGCCATAGAATGGATAACCTTAGTTGCAATAACAATTCCATCCAAAATTTGCCTGCTTGCAACAAAACCACCTTGCTCTTCAGAGATTAGTTCCACAAGCCCCTTCTTCAACCTGTCTGCAATAATTTTGGCAATAATTTTATAGATAACATTGCAAAAAGAGATGGGCCAAAATTGGCTTAACTTATTAGCCCCCTCATTCTTGGGAATAAGGGTAAGGAAGGTAGCATTCAGAGCCCTTAACATCTGCCTATTGTGTTGAGACTCCTGAACCACTGCGAGAAGATAAAGCTTGATTATACCCCAAAATTATTAGAAAAACTCTATTGGGAAACCATCTGGCCTTGGTGCTTTCCCTTTCTTCATATTAAACACAACCCCTTTAAGCTCATCCAGCGAGATATCTTTCATGAGTTGCTGATTCAAATCTCCAGATACAAGAGATAGAATACAAGAAAGAATTTGCACTTCCTTAGGAGATCCCCCCTGTGAGTCTTCACGAAAGAGGGATTCAAAGTACTGCACCGCCTCCCTAGACATATCTAGAAAGGAAGAAAAACAATCTCCCCTATCATTTACCAATCCAGAAATAGAGTTACCATGGCGCCTGGCTTTCACAGAGTTGAAGAAGAAAGCTGTAGTTTTGTCCCCCTCCTGAAGCCATTCAATACACACCTTCTGTTTCCAATACAATTCCTCTCATAGCTCCCACTCTTCCAACAGTTTTTTAGCCTGAGCCTCCTCTTGAAGCAATTTAGCAGTTACCCCTTCCTCCCTTATCCTTCACGTGACACCATCCAACTCTGCCTGAGCCAAAGCCTTTTCATTGAAGATGTTCCCAAAATGCAAATGATTCCACTATTTGAGCTCGAATTTAACATATTGAAGTAATTTAGCAAAGACATACATTGAGGTGCCATAAGCTAGTCTACCTTTCTTCCACCACTTAGAAACCAAGTCATACAAAGATGAGTCTCGTAACCACATAATTTGGAACCTAAAAGAAGGTTTCCAAAGCATCTGAGTTGATTTCATACATAATTTAATAGGTCAATGGTCTGAACCTCTCCAGTCCAAAATTTTAGAGTAAGAAGTCCACATTCCTCCAACCCAGTAATAAGAGACTAAAAATCAATCTAACCTTTTTGCAACACAAAACTCTCCCACCCGACAGTTGTTCTAGGTAAACTGACCATTGTTGGGTTTGACATCTAGGAGGTTCAGGGCATTGATATTATCTCAGAGCAACGGTGCAGAAGGATCCAACCTCCCATTTCCTCCGTGCTTCTTAGCTAAATCACAAATAGCATTGAAATCTCCAGCCAAAATCCAAGGATGAAAGGGTAGCATGCTACAGATCAACCTGATGTGAGACCACAAAACTTGTTTGCCTTGTAGAGTAGTAGGAGCATAAATATTGGAAAATAATATGACAGCCCCTGACTCTAGGCAGGTAGCAATCATAGACAAAGAGGCTTTAGAGGAAATCCAACAAAGAGGCTGAATTTTTCGAGGATTCCATAAACATGCCAACCCTCTGGAAGCTCCAAGAACTCCAATGCACTGGCACTCCCCACTTCTCCACAACCTAGGCATCACACCTTGCATACTCTCAACAGATAATTTAGTTTCCTGTAAAAATACAACATCAGGACCTTGCCTTCTAATTAACTCATGAACAACTTTTTGTCCAGGGCCACTACTCAAGCCCCGTACATTCCATGATATAACAATCAATTCAAGGGGCCTGAAAAGATAGAATCCAGAGGTTTAACTACCCCTGACTCAACCAAATTTTCCCCAGTCAACTTAATCTTTTCCATATCCTTTTTCCTGCCAGGTTTATCAAACTTCTCTGCCCCACCCGTCTTGATATCTTTATGCAAAATGCCCAATTTGGGAGGAGGCTTAGGCTTTGCTTCCAATGCTGATCCACTAATCTATCCAATAGATGGGGAATTGACTCCAACTATAGAACCAAAGGCCAAGGGTTCCTGCACTTCAGAAATCCCCTTTTGTTGATCTGCTACTAGTTGCCGACAATCCTCCCCCAATAGATACATAGAGGAATCAAGAACAGGATCCTCTTGGGTTAAGCCCACGAGCCCTTGATCCAAATTGACCAAACCTAGATTGACTTCCTATTGGCTAAGCTCATCCAAAATCTCAAATCTATTGAAGGTATTCTCCTCTTGCCTTTCCTTAAATGACCTCTTTTGACCCCTGTTCCTATTGTGAGCCCTAACTGGAGCAAATCCATCGGAAGTACCTGCCTCATCATGAGAAATATGCTTCCCTTTATCTATCTCTAGAGGGTTGCTCATAGGCTATGAGGGCTAGGATTCTTGAGGCATGTTTCTCAGGCATCGCCTCTGCAAATGACCATATTCCCGACACAACCGACAACGAAAAGGAAGAGTTTCATAGTCTAAATGCTACACCCAAGAATAAGATCCTGCACACATCTCTATTGCATCTAGTAAAGGCCTACTTAGGTCAATTTCAACACAAATGCATGCAAAAGTCATTACCTTTTTACCCAATGTCTGGGATGACGTCCCGACAGGTTTTCCAAGCACCGAGGCCAAAAGGTGTAACACATCTTCTCGACAGCATTCCATCAAAAATCTCGGCAAGTGAACCCACACTAGAACCTGATTTGGAAGCTCCTCTACAGGATTGAAACCAGCATGCCATGGCTTAATGAATAACTAGACCTTATTGTGAAAATAAGAGCCTCCCTCAAATACCCAGTTGCGATCTGCTATGCAATTAAAAGTTACCATGAAATAGCTATTTGCAAACAAAATTATCTCCATTTCCCCTTCTATTTCCCAAGTCCTTCGAGCCCAAACCTCCAAAAATTGCAAACAGACTCTCATCCCCAAAAACTCATAGTATAAGGAGTGTTGTGAATAATACTCCACATCTTCAACAATCATTTCAGCTGGAATAACTAGCTTCGGCCTCTCTACGCACCTCTTGAGGCATCCATTAGTCTTTGGAATCCTTGAGGCATTTGATATCCCAAAATCACCAGGACTAGATTTTGAGACAAACAGATTGTTGTCAAAGGTCTTCATCCCCTAACTTAAAACCTTAGGGCCTACAACTGCCCGAAAATCCATTTGGGAACTACTTCATCCCATCGCACCCTTGGCATCCGCCATTCATACAAACAAAGAATGGGGAAAGGGCCTTTACCCACCCTAAATCTCCCCACACTAGTATTTTGCTTGAACCACGCAAAGGAGGTAGACCAAAGCCTCGGCCCAGCACACCACACCTCAAACTGACCAATCTACAACACAAAGAAGACAAAACTCTCAACACACAACACTCCACCAGCACCAATTTGAATGCTCGACTACCAGAAGTCTGGCCCAATCTGTGACCCGACGGCAAAGCCACCCACTCTGCACCCTGCAACAACAAAAACCCAGCCTTCAGAGCATAGAGAGAAAATGCAAAGATCTAGGGCACAGGTGCCCTAGCTCAAACAACATCTCAGACGCCCGTCGCCAACCATTGCTCCTCCCCAAATTTTCACCATTGGATGCTTATTTTTCCATCAAATATTCATCATCAATCAAATGTGGAAAAGGTATTTCTAATTAATTAAATGAAATTATTTAATTAAATGGAGTACTTACTTCTAATTAATTAAACAAAGTTATTTAATTAAATAGGAAGCCATTCCTAATTAATTAAATGAAGTTATTTAATTAAATAAGAAAAGTGTCTCTAACTAATTAAAAGATTATTTAATTAAATAGAAAAATTAATTATGAGAGCATATCTATCTTTATTAAATTAAATATCTCAACAAAATCTCTCTTCAGTTCAAAAAGGGAAATTTTTAGTTCACTATTGATAAAAAATGAGTTAAATGAGTTAACTCCTTTTTCTACTCAAATTAAATCAGTTAACTCCTTATTTTACTCAAATTAAATCTGATAACTCCCTTTAATTTGGGAATCTCCATTTATGACCGAACTTCAACTTTAATCTTGACTGTTGATTGAATTTGATCTCAACCATTGATGGATTTCAGAGAAGTCTATTTAAGAGACCCTCATCTCTTCATTTTAGAAGAGGATGAATTTGGAGACTTTGCATCGAATCGCTGCTGGAATTCATACTCACATTTGCTCATATTTTTACATAGATTTAATAAATACGCCTATCTTGATTAATTAAATGTAATTATTTAATTAAATGGAAAAGGTATTTCTAATTAATTAAACAAAATTATTTAAATAAATGGAGTACTTCTAATTAATTAAACAAAGTTATTTAATTAAATAGGAAGCCATTCCTAATTAATTAAATGAAGTTATTTAATTAAATAAGAAAAGTGTCTCTAATTAATTAAAAGATTATTTAATTAAATAGAAAAAGTAATTATGAGAGCATATTTCATTTTATTAAATTAAATATCTCAACAAAATCTCTCTTCAGTTCAAAAAAAGAAATTTTCAGTTCACTATTCATAAAAAATGAGTCAAATCAGTTAACTCCTTTTTCTACTCAAATTAAATTATTTAACTCCTTATTTTACTCAAATTAAATCTGTTAACTCCCTTTAATTTTGGAATCTTCCTTTATGACTGAACTTCAACTTTAATCCTGACCGTTGATTGAATTTGATCTCAACCATTGATGGATTTCAGGAAAGTCTATTTAAGAGACCCTCATCTCTTCATTTTAGGAGAGGATGAATTTGGATAATTTGCATCGAATCACTGCTAAAATTCATACTCACATTTGCTCATATTTTTACATACATTTAATAAATATGCCTATCTTGATTAATTAAATGTAATTATTTAATTAAATGGAAAAGGTATTTCTAATTAATTAAACAAAATTATTTAATTAAATGGAGTACTTACTTCTAATTAATTAAACAAAGTTATTTAATTAAATAGGAAGCCATTCCTAATTAATTAAATGAAGTTATTTAATTAAATAAGAAAAGTGTTTCTAATTAATTAAAAGATTATTTAATTAAATAGAAAAATTAATTATGAGAGCATATCTCATTTTATTAAATTAAATATCTCAACAAAATCTCTCTTTAGTTCAAAAAGATAAATTTTCAGTTCACTATGGATAAAAAAAATGAGTTAAATCAGTTAACTCCTTTTTCTACTCAAATTAAATTAGTTAACTCATTATTTTACTCAAATTAAATCTGTTAACTCCCTTTAATTTGAGAATCTCCCTTTATGACTGAACTTCTGAAACGCCCCACTAAGGGATCCAAAAGAATTAACCTAATGTTTCACTAAGTTTGCTAAACTTTTTTTTTTTTTTTAAAGTAAGAATATATAACATACACATCAAACACATAGTAGTAGAAGCAATAACATGTAATCATCGACAAACATACATCACAAGTTACATTTCTTAAGGAACCCAAGACGCTGAGTCACATTTAAATTTAATTAATTCTAAGTCTAACAACTATCACATACATATGAAAGAATAATCAAAAAGTCCCATGTCCATAATATACATTTGTTTCGAATGCCTCTTAGCAAATTAATTAAGAATGCTCAATCATCCACTGTACAAGTCACAGGGTATGAAAGGCTTAAAAGAATATACATATGTAAAGATAAAGATACGACATCCTCAAATCCATGATACAAAGTACAGTAAAAATATATGAAACTATTCACCATACATGATACATCCATACATCCATAATGATAAAACATCTATCATAAAATCTAACCATCCATCATAACAATCCAAGAACATAATGAAGGTAAATGCCAACCAAGAAAACTCCAGACACAATGACTACGGACGGATCTCAATGGTAAGAGTAAAAAGCACTACCACCCAACTGCATGGAACCTAAATGGTCCACTCCCACCGCGCTGAGGAGATAGTCTCAAGTCCTAAATAGGATAACAAAAACTATAATCATAAATACTCTCTAAGTCCAGGAAATCCTATAAGTATGCTAACTCAAGGGTTTCTAAAAAGATCAACATCTAAACCCTGAGGTACCACAAAGACATGTAGGAAACCTAATATGCAAGTGGGAAAGTGTCATCGCAAAAGTCATGTAGAAGTTACCCGAGCAATCCCTTAGGAATCCTGGGTCCCTACTGATCTCTGCAGCCACTAGTATCCTCTCGTACTGACGAGGCATACTACATAATGCAAGGTCATAACCAAGCATTCTCCCTACCCCATCCTAGTCTGTACTAGCACTCAAGGCATGGGAGAGAACATACAATTATCTTGTTAGGTTCATTTTCTCTCATTTAGTGTAAATATTTTTGTTAGATTAGGTGAAAAAATAATCTCCCAAGAACACCTGCATGCATAACCCTGTCACATGGATGAAGCAAAGAACAGAGGCAAGGAAAAATCAAGGAGGCCAAAAAGCCAGATCCATCTTATGGACATGCAAAGAGAAATATCTCATATAATCTAATAAGTGAATCAATAAAATACAAAGAGGTGAATCCTTATAAAGGAATCACGAAACTCGAAAAGGGAAACTAAAGCCTAAAAAAGCTAGGGTTGCACAATATAATTAATAAAATATTAATTATATGCACCTACAAGATAGCTTAAGAAAACTAGAGTAATAGGAAACTCAATTAATTAAATCAAAGTGATTTAATTAATAAGTTAGAACAAATAATTACTCTAACACCCCCCCTTAAGCGAAGCTTGGGAGGAAGCTAACCTAGCACAGCTATGAAAAAGAATTGGGTCCTGGCAACAAGGCCAGATCAGGTACCCAGTCACAACAAAATCTCTATAAAGAGGAGAAATAGAGAAAATCACATGGGAAAAATCCTACTCCGAAAAGAGATAGCAAAGAATGTTCCAGAAGAAGGAACAAAGAGATCAGAAGAGAATCATTGAAGCATGAAGAACCACAAAACTCTGTCAAAATGTTGATCTGTAGAACCTTCATGGAAATAGAAGGAATGAACCATCAACCAAAGGAACCTCCATGGAAATAGAAGGCATGAACCATCAACCAAAGAAGCATAGAACAATAATATAACCTCCCCTTAAGGTAGGTGAGGTGACAGGCAGCTGAAAAGATGGGCCAAGAATCTCCTACAACACAGGAGCCAAACACATCAAGAGTGAGGTACAAAACACCAATAAAGGCATGTGTCATCGACACTGCATGAGGAATTAGAGAAAGAGGGCCTATAAGCAACAAAAAACTATCCCCCCCATGGCACTTTATAAAATAGTGCGAGTACAACGAATCACAATGATGAAAAGGATCCTGAAATGCAAGAGTGGCACTTTATCTCAATGCGTTGTATAAAGATGCTTACAATGAATATCAAAAATGATCAGGAAAAATATAAGGTTGAAACAATAGAAGGTAGAGCCCAAAACGAAGCAACTGAAGCAACAAAATTGATCTCTGGACTTGAAACAAATAGAATATTCACCAAAATGCTAAAACACAAAAGACTGAATAGGATGTTCCTGGAACAGAATCTGGAACAACAACTAGCATCACTAGAAAGAGCATAGAAAGAGCTTTCCAGCAATATAAAGAAGTCCAAAATTGAAGATCGGATGCTCAAGATACGCCTCCCGAAGTGCAAAATAGAACATCTAGCTTTGACTGCCAAAACAGGAAACCAAATTGCATCAAAATCCAAAAACACCTATACCAACATCTCTGTCTTGGAACCAGCTTTTCGGTGCATTTTTTGGATTGAAAAAATACATCTGTATGCTCAAGTTACGGAGAAAAAAGCTCCAGGGCCTCTGAAAATGCAAAAAATTATTTAAAAAAAAAAAAATAATAATAAAAAACAAAAATCTTTTAAAAAAATCCCTCTACCGCTGATGGAGTGGTGGTCGGGCAGCGGGAGGTTGGAGGGCCACCACGGGGCAGAGCAGCGGCAGTGGCCGCCGGCGGAGCCGCTGCGGGCCGCTGGCGGAGCCGCCAGCAGTAACCGCTAGCGGTGGCCATCAGCGGTGACTGCTAGCGGCTCCGCTACGGTTAAATAACTGCCTGCGGCTAAGATAGCTGACAAAAGAATTTTTTTTTGCAATTTTTTTTATTTTTGACACCTCGTACTGCGTGCAAAATAAAAAAAACTACACTAAAACCCCCCCATAAGTGAAGCTTAGGTGGATGTAGAAATGGGTCCTGGCAAGTCAAGCCTGATGAGGTACCCATGTACATAAAATTTCCCCAAAAGAGAGAGAAAAGAGACTCCCCAAAGAAAATTAGGACTCCAAGTGAGAGGAAGAGGCCCCCCCAAAAGATGAAGCATCCCGCACCTCCAGCAAAGCTTGCAAATTTTATCCGGTTGATCCACTTACATCGAACAAGTTTTCTTCCCTTAGGAAAAGGGACAAGATCCCAAGTGTGGTTCCTCATCAAGGAACTATACTCTTCCTGCATAGTTGTATCCCACTCAGAAATACCAGAAGCCTCATGAAAGGATTGTGGATTTGAGGCAGTAGAAATGAAGATATGTAGAGCATCTTGGAATTGTAAATGAGTCTGCTTGGTGTCTAATGGATCCCCAACCCAATCACCTGCAAACTGCAAGGTTTGTCTAGCCCAAAGTGGACCAAAAGATGGAGAATCTAGAGGAGAATCATTAACCTATGAATAATGACTAGGAGAGGAAGGAGGTGAGTCCTTTGAATCACTCTCTACATCAAAAGTGGAGGTAGAAGACTACTCAAGTGAATCTGACCCATCAGAAGATCTATCATGTATTCCATGTGACTCCAATGTCAAAGTAGAAGGCAACCCTGTGACCATGCTCTATTGGTTAAGTTGATGCAAGCAGTGGAAGTTAAGATGGCCAAACTGCTCATGCCATAATCTGCTCACATCATTAGAGTGAGTGAGTGAAACTGTCAAAGGAGGATCAAGAACAAAGTGAGAAAACATATAGAGTCATGACTGATGATCTGCTCTCCCAACTACAATTGTAGAATCATTGTGCAACTCACGTATCTCCACTGAATCAGGAGTGAACTCAACCCGCTTGCCTAAACCTGTGTGAGTGATCTGGTGTACCGATAGGAGATTAGTTGATAATGAGGGTACACAAGGAACATCATGGAATGTGCCATCCCCCACATCAACATACCCTCTCCCACTCACCTCAACAAGAGTGTTATCACCCATCAAAATAGAAGGCATAGTACACGGCTTCAAGGATGCAAGCTCTCCCTTAGATGAAGCCATGTGGTGTGAAGTACCCGAATCAAGAACCCAAGTGGATGGTGAGAAAGCAACTGCAAAAAGAGCCTTGCCTTTTTCTTTCCCCTTGCTATTTTCTTTTTCTTTGTTAGACCCTTCATTAGAACTTTGTTTGATAGACTTAGGAACACTAATATTATTCTTCTCAAGAATGTATGTCAAGTGATCAAGTTGTTTCTGCAAACATTTATGTTCATCATGACCAGGTCTTTTACAATAGGCACATTTGATCTTTTCTTTCTTAGGCTTATCGCACTTGGAAGATGGTGTATCAATAGTTTCTTTTGAAGAAATCAATATCTGATCCTTCTTCTCCTCGCTATTCTTTTGTTTCTTGTCCTTACTATTGTTGTTACTACTTTTTCCTTGTTGTTCTTTTGTGCCTTGGTTGGTAGCCAAGGCATGTGACTTAGAGGACTTAAGAATGCCCATCTGGATTAGCTTGTCTTGTTCTCGAGTGAGATTGATAGCAAAATCATCTAAAGATGGCATGGTGAATTGAGTACCAAGTGCACCCTTAGTAGCATAGAAGGTAGAGACAAACACAGAATATTCTGAACTTAGCTTAGAGAGAATACTAAGAATCAGTTGTTCATCTTTCTTTTCAATTCCACATTGTTTTAACTGCAGCCTTAGTGATTTCAATTTGGTGAAGAAATCTTGGATTGTGTTGAAATTGCCTAGACTCAAACTAATTAATTCATTTTCCAACATATGACCCCTGATTGAATCTTGTGTGTCAAATAGTGTTTCTAGCTTTGTCCATACTTCATTTGGTGTATCCAAAGACTCAATGTGAAATAACAAGTTAGAAGAAATAGACAAACACAATGTTCCAAATGCCTCATCACATTTGATAAACCACTTAGGCTTATCTTCATCTTTAGCAGGTTTAGTTTCAAGTCCCATAGTTATCCTATTTAATCCAGATTTTCTTAAGTGAATTGTCATGTGTGATTTCCACTCAAAGTAATTGTATGGAGTTAGGATGGGCATATTTGTTTGATCCATGATGAAGAAATGTAGAGAAGAAATGCTAGAAAGAAGAGAACCCAGCCATGACAATGCCCCCCCCCCCTCTTTACTCAATCAAATAACACGCCCCCCCCCCAAAGAAATATGATTTGACACTTTATTTTAGTGCATTTACAACTACCACTAGAAAGAGATACTTAGTGGTCTTGATTTCAATGCATTACAAACCCTCATGAAGAGCATATGCTAAAAGTGAAACTTGGGAATAATAATCAAAGAAACAAATAGCACCACTACGATCTACTCAAAAAATTATGCACTTTCAAAAAAAGAATCACCTCGATACGAGGTCGTATGAGAAAGTTATGATCCTTCGAAGTTTCCAAAATGAGAACTGTGCACAGTCACGGCTGATAATCTGCAATTTCTGAAGAATTCATGCATGAAAATAAAAAAACAACTCCACTCGTGGATAGAGCACAAAAAAATAGTAAAGTTCATAACAAGAATCATCAAAATCGGAGTCCGTATGAGCAAGAACGAGACATTTGAAAACTGCATTCAAATCTGCGACTGCCAACGGAGAGGAGTATGGCTATAGCTTTGCATGCTCGATTCTAAAAAATATACAACTTGCATGCAAAATCTAAAAGATACCCAAATGGTTTTTCGGGGCTACGAACAAAAGCCAAAAAGCATTTTTCTTGTTGATGTACAGAAGATGTTGCTGTAGTGTAAATCAGACACCTTTAATAGTAAAAAATGGCTCTAAAAATTAAAAAATGACCCCAGCAACCAAAATATGACATGCAAATGCTGGATCAGCTTCTTAAGTCCATCAATGGCATGCTGGAAGCTACAAAAATGATTGAAAACTCCAAATATGCAAGTTGGTTGTCAGATTTGAGATTGAAACCCCAGAGAAAAACTATTTTTGTCAAAACTTTTCTGATTCTCAGGATCATCCAAAGATGCAAGAGAAGAGCATACTTCATTTTTCAAAAAACTATAATAAAGTTTATTTGCCCCCCCCCCCCCCACCCCCCGAATCTCTCAAATAAGGAAACTAAAATCTACTCTTGCACATAGAAAAGCTCTGATACCATGTTAGATTAGGTGACAAACTAATCTCCCAAGAACACCTGCATGCATAACCCTGTCACATGGATGAAGCAAACAACAGAGGTAAGGAAAAATCAAGGAGGCCAAAAATCCAGATCCATCTTATGGACATGCAAAGAGCAATATCTCATATAATCCAATAAGTGAATCAATAAAATACAAAGAGGTGAATCCTTATAAAGGAATCACGAAACCCAAAAAGGGAAACTAAAGCCTAAAAAAGCTAGGGTTGCACAATATAATTAATAAAATATTAATTATATGCACCTACAAGATAGCTTAAGAAAACTAGAGTAATAGGCAACTCAATTAATTAAATCAAAGTGATTTAATTAATAAGTTAGAACAAATAATTACTCTAACAATTTTCACTTATTAAAAAAACTTACAATGGGTTACTCTAGGTAGCCTCTTAGGGCCCCGATCCCCATTGCAAGCCACTTCCCAACACTACACATAGATAACCTACCCTAGGCTCATGAAATCACAAATCAAAGAATCATAATAAAATCACCTCAGTCCTATACAAGCAACTGAAAAACACATAAAAGATAAGCCACAAAATTACATCAGTTCCTTATGAGCAATAGATAAGCATTAAATAATAATCATATGATCATGACAGTTCTCTATCAGCAACTGAAGGCATCAATGATAAATCACAAAATCCAATGGTTCTCCAATGAGCAACCAGAAAGTATCCCAATAGTAAATTACAATACTGATCAAAGACTCCAAAATGGTCAAGTCAAAACATGTCACAACATGACATCATCAAGATCTAAACGAACACTTCAGTCCTCTCAAAGCAACCAGAAGGTAACACAAGTATAACTGATCGAGATCAAAAATGGTTATCAAATATAACTGATCGAGACTCAAAAATGGTTAAGTTAGGTATCTAAAATACATACATCTTAGCTTCACACAAGGAAATTGGAAAGCAATAACAAATAGTAAATACATCCATCATAGAGCATACAATCACATTACCTTGGTTGGTTTGAAAAGATCGAGAACAAATCATCATAACCCCACATTCACAAACTCGAGCCTCTGGTAACAACCTAAATTGGTCAATACTAGAACAACCCCAAAACACAGAGAACACATAAAAAACATCAAAGTCTCAGAGATTGGATTTGAAAGTATATTATTGAGT
Source organism: Cupressus sempervirens (assembly GCA_028749045.1). NCBI lineage: Eukaryota > Viridiplantae > Streptophyta > Pinopsida > Cupressales > Cupressaceae > Cupressus > Cupressus sempervirens. Next base: position 118,165,812 of record CM053783.1, read on the forward strand.
TAAGGTAAGGTTTATGTTCCAGTTTAACGTCGATTTCAAATAACTAAGTTTTCACAACTACCCCTTACGATTAACCCATTTCTATAATAACTTCCATTAAATCAATAATCCAAATCTACAATTTAATCAAATAATATTCATTATTAATTAACTTTAATTAAACTAATTTTAATTAAATTAATCAATAATTACTTGTTCTAATTACTTATTTTAATCTATTCATTAATTGTTAATTTATCAATATTAACCAAAAATATTAATAAATTAATATTTACAAAAACTATGTTAAATGCATTAATATTTAATTATTAAATATTAATAAAGGTTAAAATATTATTAATTTAAAATTTATTAAAAATTTATTAATTAAAATTTTAAATAATAATAATTTTTTTTTTATAAATAATAAAAATTATATAAAAAAAAAATGAAATTAAAACAAAACATTATAACCATACGTTTTAAGCCCGTCGGCTTGCAAGACCGCCTGCAAGCTGAGTTAACTTGGTTAATTTGGGAGTTAACTGAGTTATGCAAAGAGTCTTCTCGGGTGAACGCACAATTAGTGCCCCGATTTGAGGAGAAAACTTCTTATCACAACATTGGGGGTTCATTTTTTTGACACATGAATTTGGACAGGAATTTTTGGGAGACAAATTTTGGAAGCGAATTTCAGAATGTTGATACCAAGAAAGTTTTCCAGAAGAAGGTTATTGAGAGGAGTGAATTCTTTTACAATTCTTGGAGATTGCATAATAGCATCAGGATCAAGTAGGGTCTTGTGTTTTTTATTTTCAATTAAATACGCAATTATCCTTTCCTGTCTTCTTCGTGTCTGGGGTTTGTAAATCCGAATTCTCTATGATGAAAGTTTTAACCTTTCAAAATTGTGAATTTATTGTTCGTCAATAATTTCTGTATCCATGGAGACTGGAAGAGTTTTTAGAACCCTTGTTTTCTAGATTAAGAAATTAAGATTTAATTTGGTAAGGGTTTTGAATGTAAAATTGAAAGTTCTAATATATATATATATATATATATATATATATATATATATATATATATATATATATATATATATATATATATATATATATTTCCTTTGGAGGAAATTGTTTTAATAAAATTAAATAAAATTAATTTAAAATAAACATAAGTTATCTTATATATATATTAAAATAAAGTTGAAAATTTAAAACAAAAAAAAATATAATAAATATATATATAAAGTATTTTGGAGTGGGGCGGGGCCACCACTTCCCACGCCCCACACCCACGTTGTCGCGGCAGGTGGTACTGCTGCCTGCAGCAGCAGTAACACCTACGGCCACAGGGTATGGCAGGCCGACGGGCCTTTAAACACGCCGATTTTTTTTATAAAAAAAAAATATAAATTACGACTTAATTTATATTAATTGATTTTTTTAAAATGTTTTAAATAAAATTGTTTTAATTAATATTATTATTATCTAATTTAAAATTTATTAAATTTTAAATTATATTGAAATTATATTATAATTTATTAATAATTTTATAAATAAATAAATTATTAATAAATATAATATGGTTCTTTTATGTATCATTAATTAATCTTATTTAAAGTTTGACTTAATTAAGATTGATTAAATCAAAAATTTGTTTAAGCAAGTTTAATATTATAATACTGATTTTAATGAAAGCGTAGATTATTATAATCAAAGATCAACAAATATTATTAATAATTTAAATATTACCCTTAGATTGTTTTAGGACTTTGACTTAAAATCAATTAGGGGTGATTAGGTGTTTCATTTGGATATAGGAATGGGATAATTGGTAAAGGTGAACTATGGGTTCTATCTGTTTAAAACATACGTTTAACTGGAAATGGAAACCTCACATTAACTCAATAGTATATTATCAATCAAATTGAACTATAAGACTTTTTACTTGAAAATAAACACTGAAAACTGAAACCTTATTGTTTAACTCAACTGTATGTTTTCAAATCAAAACCAATTGTGAGACTATGATGTTTTCTATATATTGTCTATGCTTTGAGTGTTATGGGGTTGGTTTAGCGTTGACCAATTTAAGTTGTTACCAGAGGCTTGGGGTTGTGAATGTGATGTTATGATGATTTGTTCTCAATCTTTTCAAACCAACCAAGATAATGTGCTAGTATGCTCTATGATGGATGTATTTACTGTTTGTTATTGTTTTCCAGTTTCCTTGTGTGAAGCTGAGGTGTATGTATTTGAGATACCTAACTTAACCATTTTTGAGTCTTGATTAGTTATATGTGATAACCATTTTTGACTCTCGATCAGTTATACTTGTATTACCTTCTGATTGCTTTGAGAGAACTGAAGTGTTTGTTTAGATCTTGATGATGTCATGTTGTGACATGTTTTGACTTGACCATTTTGGAGTCTTCAATCAGTATTGTAATTTACTATTGGGATACTTTCTGGTTGCTCATTGGAGAACCATTGGATTTTGTGATTTATCATTGATTCCTTCAGTTGCTGATAGAAAACTGTCGTGATCATATGATTATTATTTGATGCTTATCTGTTGCTCATGAAGATCTGATGTAATTTTGTGGCTTATCTTTTATGATGTTTTTTAGTTTCTTGTATAGGACTGAGGGGATTTTATTATGATTCTTTGATTCATGATTTCATGAGCCTAGGGTAGGTTATCTATGTGTAGTGTCAGGAAGTGGCTTGCAATGGGGATCGGGGCCCTAAGAGGCTGCCTGGAGTAACCCATTGTAAGTTGTTTTAATAAGTGAAAACATTTACACTAAATGAGAGAAAATGAACCTAACAAGATAATTGTATGTTCTCTCCCATGCCTTGAGTGCTAGTACAGACTAGGATGGGGTAGAGAGAACGCTTGGTTATGACCTTGCATTTCGTAGTATGCCTCGTCAGTATGAGAGGATACTAGTGGCCGCAGGGATCAGTAGGGACCCGGGATTCCTAAGAGATTGCTTGGGTAACTTCTACATGACTTTTTTGATGACACTTTCCCACTTACATAGTAGGTTTCCTACGTGTCTTTGTGGTACCTCTGGGTTTAGATGTCGATCTTTTTAGGAACCCTTGAGTTAGCATACTTATAGGATTTCCTGGCCTTAGAGAGTATTTATGATTATAGGTTTTGTTATCCTTGTTTGGGACTTGAGACTATCTCCTCAATGCGGTGGGAGTGGACAATTTAGGTTCCACGTGGTCGGGTGGTAGTGCTTGTACTCTTACCATTGAGATCCATATGTGGTTGCCGTGGCTGGAGTTTTCTTGGTTGGCATTTACCTTCACTATGTTCTTGGATTATTATGATGGATGGTTAGATTTTATGATAGATGTTTTACCATTATGGATGTATGGATGTATCATGTATGGTGAATAGTTTCATATATTTTTACTATACTTTGTATCATGGATTTGTAGAGGTTGATGTATTTCTATTTTTACATATGTATATTCTTTTAAGCCTTTCATACCCTGTGACTTGTACAGTGGATGATTGAGCATTCTGAATTAATTTGCCAAGGAGCATTCAGAACAAATGTATATTATGGACATTGGAGTTTCTGATTATTCTTTCATATGTATGTGATAGTTGTTAGACTTAGAATTTATTAAATTTAAACGTGACTCAATGTCTTGGGTTCCTTAAGAAATGTAACTTGCAATGTATATTAGTCGATGATTACATGTTATTGCTTCCGCTACTATGTGTTTGATGTGTATGTTATAAATTCTTACTTTAAAAAAAAAATTTGTTTAGCAAACTTAGTGAAACTTTAGGTTAATTCTTTTGGATCTCGAACCCAAGAGAAATAAACCTAACATGTTACAATGTTTACTGAACTTTTTTTTTTTTGAATTTTAAACAACATCAAGATAACATTAATGCGGAAGCAATATGAACATACACATCAAATACACATATGTAAATATAGATACAGTTTCAATTCCTCAAGAATTCCTTTACGTTGAGTCACATTTAATAATTTTAAGTTAATTAGTTTAAGTTTCAAGTACAATGTCTCAAGATCATAAAGAAATAATAGATACATAATCGCATAAGAAAATGCATAAGTATATCTAACACAATGAAAGTACATCCAATAAATAACATCCACTGCACATGTCGCAGGGTATGTGAGAATAAATACAATAAATCAGAATACATGATAACATATATACATCATCTGAAAAGAAGTCTCTGAGATAAGAAATAAGAATGATAAAGGTACATCTTCTGCAATGAACATCAAACAACTAGCAATGTGAAGGGGGACCCAAATGGTAAGAAGGCACTACCTCCCGACTGCGTGGTTACCTAGTCAGGCTTCCACTCCCACCATGCAGGGAAGATAATGAACGATCCACAAACAGCTATCAAACATAAAACATTCCTAGGCAAGGTACCCCTAATAGCCAAAACTACCTCAAATGTAACACATACTACTCAAGAAGATAAAATAATCCAAAAGTAAGAACACTCAATCCAATACTGACACCACATAACCAAACATCATATACAAACCAAGTATAAACCAAATACCAAGATCATAAGATAAAGTCAACGAAAGATAATCATCTCAAGTCAAAAGCCACATGTCAAAAGTACAACATCCATGAATCACCAATTATCATCAATGAAAGTAATAACCACAATAAACACAATCAATAATAATTACACCATCAGAGGTACACACAAGATCTACAGAGGAGACTCAGGCTACACACTAGGGAGTGTCATCACATGGCTGCTTGAGTTACCTTGGACTGATCTCTTAATAGACCCCGGACCCTCAAGTGTTGAGTTACCCTGGACTAGTTTCTCTGAACCCTGAACCCTCAACATCACACATATGGAGAACTAGAAAGCCCTCTCAAGAAGACAAGGCACTCATATCATTCCCATCCTTAGTCTATACAAGCACTAAAGGCATGGGCACATCAAAAATCTCTTATCTTTTAGTGTGTTTTCCCCCCAAAAGTTTTAATTACTAGATTATCACTTATTACATAACTTGCATTAGGTTACCCTGGTACTAACCACTTTGAGTCTCGGACCCCTATGAAAGCCACTCCCAAGTCACGTACCTAGACAACCTCTCCTAAGCACATAAAAACACAGTTGTGTCCCATACCACAACATTCATAAATATCAAACTCGATTCCTTAATAGAAAACCCAAAAACAAGATGGTTCTTCCATCCAAGTACACATAATTTCTCCAAAAGTAAATCTCACAAATATAATCTCAATTTGAATCACATAACACATCATGACAACTAGCCACATAAATGGTATAACAAAAAATTTCACAAAACCTCTAGTGTAGATTCTAGACTGGTCAACTCCTACTCGACTCCAAAATCCGAATGCATAGATATTACAACCAAACAATACAATTTCACATTTTGGGTTTGATTTGATAATACACAATAAAGTCAAAATTAGAGTTTCAATTGTGTTTCAAAGAATGTTTTAAGTGAATAAGATTCTCAATTTATTAAGGTCATTATTATCGATAAGTTCAATACTCGATTCAAATATCTTCCTTATATTAATTAACCTTAGTTAAATAAAATTTTTAACTAAATTAATTAATACACATATATTATAAAACAAAAACCATTCTAATATTATTTAATTATTTATTAACTAAATAATACTAATGACAATACTTATTAATTAATTATAAAAAAAAATAAAAATTTAATAACATTTATTAATCAAATTTATTAATTAAAATTTTGTTGAATTTAATATAATTATAAAAGAAATTTATTAATAATTATATTAAATACCAAAATAAAAATCGATTAATAAAAATTATTATTAAAAAAAACATTAAAATCTTATTAAAAAAAGTATATAATTATAACATATATATGCGTGATTAAAGGCCCGCCGGCCTGTTAGCTGCGGCAGCAGGATACCCTGATGCGCACAGTAGCAGTACAACTGTTGCCTGCGGCAGCAGAGGTACCGACTGCCATGGCCCATAAAAGCCGCCGACAGGTACCACGTGGCAGAGTTAAAAATGGTAAGTTTTGTTTTATTGTTATATTTTCTTTTGGTTTGTATATATAAATTTCATTAAAATTCTTTCTAACACCCTCTTAATTGATTATAATTATTATTATTATTTTAAAAATTGATCCTCTTCAAATGTAATAAAATATATATTATTTTAAATTTTATTTTTAATAAAATTTAAGCTACTAAACCAATTCTTCTTTTTTATTCTAAATAGAACATCCATCTTATTTTATTTTATTTTTAAATAATACTTTTCAATATTAATCTAATAAAGAAAATTTGAACAACCAATCGAATTTTTTTTATTTTATGATAATTCTTAAATATCCTTTTAACTTCAAGACCCACCCAAATTAAATACAATAAGTTCTTTAATCTAGAGAACCAATTTCATTTTCTCATTAAATTTTCTTCTACAAAATAATGAGAGACTAATTACAATCAATCAAATCTAGAAAATAATCAAGACGATAGACATAATTTCAACCACCCAATCAAACACGGAGCAAACAGATATTTTTCCAATTGAAAATGTATTCACAGGTTTTCAAACCCTACCTCGTACTGATGCTAAACTCTAACAAATAGATGAAAAATCCTATGCAAGTGAAATCCTTCAAGCTAAAAAAAATTCCTTTGTTTCCCTTCCAAAAGTCTGTTCCTTGAAACCTGTGTGTGCCCTGAAAACCTGTGTTTGAAAACTTGTGTCCCCAATAATGACCTGAAAACCTCTAATATAGAATCTAATTACCCTTTAGGGTTTCTATCTCCACAACTCTAAAATAATAACCCTTTAGAATCTAATTACCCTTTAGGGTTTATGGGTGGTCAAGAAACAGGTGGCAATAGGAAGCCTCCTTCTGGGGGTAATCAGCGGTAGGAAGGTACTTATCCTCCAACACAGAGTGGTGGCGATGGTTCCAATACTAGGAACTATCATAACGCTCAGCACAATAAGCACATCTAGTATGACCAACCATCTCAGAGTGTTCAGTCTTATCCTAGTGGGGGTAGTTTCCAGCAGTCTAGTGCACCTAGAATTCAGAGGAGCTTCAATGGAGAGTGTTTCTCATGTGGAAAATGTGGACACAAGTCGTCTCGTTGCCCTCAAGGGAAACCACAGTTCTCAAGCCTGGGACCCGCAACTTCAGACCCTACAGTTGGTGGCATGGATAGAGCCCAAAGAGTGTACTCAATGGAGTCATATCCTCCTACAAGGGAAAAGGTTCCAATGGGACCCGCACAGTGAGTCCTTAGCTTTTCTTTTGTTGTAGGCTTCTAGGAGTAAGCCTAAGTCTAGGGGGTTGGATGTAGTGCCTGCCCCTAAGTCGCATTTCTGTCATCCTTGCAAAACTCTTTTAGGCCAATTTATGTTTGATGATTAGTATTATTATGTTAGAGATTTTCAGATGTTGGTTTACACTCAGTTTATTATATGATGAGATTACTTGGTACTCTATATTTCATGCATGTATGATGATTATTCAATGTTTTCAGTTATCGATGATGATTAGTTAGATGGTTTATTATCACATGTGCCTTCTTATGGATACTTACCCCATACTGCATGTGTATGGTGTGCGTGTTTGTTTTATTTATGTATGGTGTTTCTGATGTGGTTAAGGAAGGGAGTCGTAGTCACCTGCTAGTCGGGATCTACATGATGTACCACTTCTTGCCATTGTCTGTTTAGCTTAGAATATTGTGTTTGTACATGCGTGGATTTTATACAGGTTACAGGTATCGGGTATCAACTTCCCTGAATTGCCAGGATGAGCGTACCCTATCGCATTGTCTCAATGGTAAGAGAGGGGAGATAAACTCTTAAGTCCAATTCCTAAACCCTTTAGCCAATTGTCCTAATTGATAATTAGGACAAGTATCTGAGTTAAGTACCCTCCGAATGCATCAAATGATGTAATTTCATGATTATAACCCTTTTGTTTTGATTTAGTATGTATATTTTCTATGATGGGTTTTCGTATGTTGTTATATGAGTCCTTGATGTGTTTTCTATTAATTAAGTCTAATTAAAAAAGATTAATTAATGATTTAATTTAATGGAGAATTAATATGATGTCTTTAATATTTGATTAATTGAGAAATTAATTAAATAAAAGAATTAAATTTGGAGGTTAAAGTTCAAAGATAAATTTAGAACAGGATAATATTTATTTTATTTAATAATAATATATTTGGAGTTCATTTTTAAATAAATGCTAAATATTATTGTTATTTAAATTAATTAAATATGTTATCAATTAAGTTCTAAAATAAATTTAAAAGTTGAAAGATATTAAATTATTAAGGATTCTAGATCGCATGATCTAAGCATGAGTTTAAATTTGAGAAATAAATTAAAAGATTAAATAATAGAAATTAATAATGTTATTTTAATTTCATGAAGTGCACATGAGATTAAAGTAATAAATTAATTTAAAATAGAAGTCAAGTGGAATATTAAATAAAGTTATTTAATAATTCAACTTAATGTGCATGAAAGATGAATGCAAAATAAAAGAAAATATAATAAAGATTAATCGGGAGTTAACTCAGTTGTGCAAAGAGTCTTCTCGGGTGAATGCACAATTAGTGCCCCAATTTGAGGAGAAAACTTCTTATCACAACTTTGAGGGTTGATTTTTGTGACACACGAATTTGGACGAGAATTTTTGGGGAGACAACTTTTGGAAGCGAATTTCAGAAGGCTGATACCAAGAAGATTTCCAGAGGAAAGTTATTGAAGAGGAGCGAATTCTCTCATAGTTTTACCTACAATGCAGGTACTGTCGGCTCTACTGACAGTGGGGGTGGATATGGGATAATTCCCTCCCCCCCACTAATCATATTAAATTATATATATATTTTTTTAAATATGAAATTTTTTATAATCAATTTTTTTTTTTATTGAAAATTTAAATTTGTTTGAATATAAATATATATAAATTTATAAATATTCTAAATTAATTCCTCTTTAATATATATATAAATATATTAAAAGAAATTGCCTCCTTAATATTGGTATAGAAAATATAGTCAATCATCTGAACTTCGTAATTTAGAATTTCAGTCTTAGATTCAACCCTTCCCATTTAAATCTTATTTATACAGAAGTTTATTAACAAGCATCTGATAATTCCAATATTGTAATGTTTAAACATTCATCATAGAGAATTCAGATCTACAATCCACAGACACGAAGAAGACAGGAAATAAGAAAATTGCGTAAATGATCAACGATCAAACACAAGACCCTACCTGATCCTGATGCTAATACAAAATCCTTGAAAAACTATGAGAGAATTCGCTCCCCTTCAATAACTTCCCTCTAGAAATCTTTCTTGGTATCAACCTTCTGAAATTCGCTTCCAAAAGTTGTCTCCCCAAAAATTCTCGTCCAAATTTGTGTGTCACAAAAATGAACCTCCAAAGTTGTGATAAGAAGTTTTCTCCTCAAATCGGGGCACTAATTATGCGTTCACCCGAGAAGACTCTTTGCACAACTGAGTTAACTCCCGATTAACCTTTATTATCTTTTATTTTATTTTGCATTCATCTTTCATGCACATTAAGTTGAATTATTAAATAATTTTATTTAATATTCCACTTGACTTCTATTTTAAATTAATTTATTACTTTAATCTCATGTGCACTTCATGAAATTAAAATAACATTATTAATTTCTATTATTTAATCTTTTAATTTATTTCTCAAATTTAAACTCATGCTTAGAGCATGCGATCTAGAATCCTTAATAATTTAATATCTTTCAACTTTTAAATTTATTTTAGAAATTAATTGATAACATATTTAATTAATTTAAATAACAATAATATTTAGCATTTATTTAAAAGTGAACTCCAAATAAAATTTTATAAAATAAATAAATATTATCCTGTTCTAAATTTATCTTTGAACTTTAACCTCCAAATTTAATTCTTTTATTTAATTAATTTCTCAATTAATTAAATATTAAAGACATCATATTAATTCTTCATTAAATTAAATCATTAATTAATCTTTTTTAATTAGACTTAATTAATAGAAAACACATCAAGGACTCATATAACAACATACGAAAACCCATCATAGAAAAACACATACTAAATCAAAACAAAAGGGTTATAATCAAGAAATTACATCATTTGATGCATGCATAGGGTACTTAACTCAGATACTTGTCCTAATTATCAATTAGGACAATTGGCTAAAGGGTTTAAGAATTGGACTTAAGAGCTTATCTCCCCTCTCTTACCATTGAGATAATGCGATAGGGTACGCTCATTCAAGCAATTCAGGAAAGTCAATACCTGGTACCTGCAACCTGCATAAAATCCACACATGTACAAACACAATATTCTAAGCTAAATAGACAATGGCAGGAAGTGGTGCATCATGTAGATCCTAACTAGCAGGTGACTACGACTCCCTTCCTTAACCACATCAGAAACACCATACATAAATAAAATAAACACGCACACCATACACATGCAGTATGGGGTAAGTATCCATAAGAAGGCACACGTGATAATAAACCATCTAACTAATCATCATCGATAACTAAAAATATTGAATAATCATCATACATGCATGAAATATAGAGTACCAAGTAATCTCATCATATAATAAACTGAGTGTAAACCAACATTTGAAAATCTCTAACATAATAATACTAATCATCAAACATAAATTGGCCTAAAAGAGTTTGGCAAAGATGATAGAAATGCGACTTAGGGGCAAGCACTATAACTTCAACTTTAATCCTGACTGTTGATTGAATTTGATCTCAATCGTTGATTGATTCCAAGAAAGTCTATTTAAGAGACCTTTATCTCTTCATTTTAGGAGAGGATGAATTTGGAGAATTTGCATTGAATCACTGTTAGAATTCATACTCACATTTGCTCATATTTTTACATACATTTAATAAATACGCCTATCTTGATTAATTAAATGTAATTATTTAATTAAATTGGAAAGGTATTTCTAATTAATTAAACAAAATTATTTAATTAAATGGAGTACTTACTTCTAATTAATTAAACAAAGTTATTTAATTAAATAGGAAGCCATTCCTAATTAATTAAATGAAGTTATTTAATTAAATAAGAAAAGTGTCTCTAATTAATTAAAAGATTATTTAATTAAATAGAAAAAGTAATTATGAGAGCATATCTCATTTTATTAAATTAAATATCTCAACAAAATCTCTCTTTAGTTCAAAAAGAGAAAATTTCTGTTCACTATTGATAAAAAATGAGTTAAATCAGTTAACTCATTTTTCTACTCAAATTAAATCAATTAACTCCATATTTTACTCAAATTAAATTTGTTAACTCCCTTTAATTTGGGAATCTCCCTTTATGACTGAACTTCAACTTTAATCCTGATCGTTGATTGAATTTGATCTCAATCATTGATGAATTCCAAAAAATTCTATTTAAGAGACCCTCATCTCTTCATTTTAGGAGAGGATGAATTTAAGGAATTTGCATCGAATTGCTGTTGGAATTCATTCTCACATTTGCTCATATTTTTACATACATTTAATAAATACGCCTATCTTGATTAATTAAATGTAACTATTTAGTTAAATGGGAAAGGTATTTCTAGTTAATTAAATGAAATTATTTAATTAAATAGAGTACTTATTTCTAATTAATTAAACAAAGATATTTAAATAAATAGGAAGCCATTCCTAATTAATTAAATGAAGTTATTTAATTAAATAAGAGAAGTGTCTCTAATTAATTAAAAGATTATTTAATTAAATAGAAAAAGTAGTTATGGGAGCATATCTCATTTTATTAAATTAAATATCTCAACAAAATCCCTCTTCAATTCAAAAAGGGAAATTTTTAGTTCACTATTGATAAAAAATGAGTTAAATCCTTTATGACTGAACTTCAACTTTAATCTTGACCATTGATTGAATTTGATCTCAACCATTGATGGATTCCAGGAAAGTCTATTTAAGAGACCCTCATCTCTTCATTTTAGGAGAGGATGAATTTGGAGAATTTGCATCGAATCACTGCTGGAATTCATACTCACATTTGCTCATATTTTTACATACATTTAATAAATACGCCTATCTTGATTAATTAAACATAATTATTTAATTAGATAAAAAAAAGTAATTCTAATTAATTAAATGAAATTATTTAATTGTAGTGCCTGCCCATAGTTTGCATTTTTGCTAACATTGTCAAACTCTTTTAGAGTTGGTTTCTTGTGGATGGTTAGCAACATTGTGTTGAGACTATAAGATATTTTGCTATGGATTCAGTTAATACATGATGAGATTACTTGGTACTTTACATTTCATGTATGTATGATGATTATTTCCAATGTTTACAGTTATTAATGATGATTAGTAAGATGATTTATCATATGTGTTTTTTTATGGATACTTACCCCATACTTGCATGTGTATGGTGTGCGTGTTTGCTTTACATGTTTGCTTTTATATGACGTGTTTGATGTGGTTAAGAAAGGGAGTCGTAATCACCTGCTAGTCAAGATTTACATGATGCACCACTTCATGCCATTACCTATTTAGTTAGTATATTGTTCTTGTGCATGCATGATTTTTATGCAGGTTGTAAGTACCAAGTATCGACTTCCCCGAATTGCCAGGATGAGTGTACCCTATCACATTATCTCAATGATAAGAGAGGGGAGATAATTCTCAAGTCCAAATTTCAACCCTTTAAGCCATTTGTTCTAATTGAAAATTAAGACAAGTATTTGAGTTGAGTACTCCCTGAATACATTGGATGACGTAATTCATGATATTAACCCTTGGCTTAATTTTGTATGTATTTTGGCTATGATGAGTTTTCATATTTTTACCTTGTGAGTCTTTGATGAATTTTCTATTAATTAACCCTAATTAAAAGATTTAATTAATGATTTAATTTAATGAAAAATTAATACCATATTTTAATATTTATTTTATTTAGTTAATTGAGAAATTAATTAAATAAAATAATTAAATTTGAAAATAAAATTTATAAGTTTAAATTTGGAATGTGACAATATTAATTTTAATAATAATATATTTGGAGCTTATTTTTAAATAAATGACTAAATATTATTATTAAAGCTAACAAATATTTTAGCAATTAAGTTTTGGAAAATGAAATTTAAAAGTGGAAAATATATTTAAAATTATTAAAAGATTCTAAATCTCATGTGATTAAAATATAAATATATTAAGATTGAAAAGTGGAGTTATTAAAGTTAGTGCATGAGATTTAATAAATAAATTAATTAAATTGGAAAGAGTAAAGTAAATATTATATTAATGATTGTGCATTATTTTAATGTTTGCTCACATAGGAGTTGGCAAATTCTCAGAAGTTGTCATGTAGACAACACAGGAGTTTGTACTCTAAGAATGCACAAGTTGTCTACACTTACAAGTTAGCATTTTATTTGAGCATATGGTCTCTACAACCTTAAGACTTATTTAGAAAGTTGGAGAAGACCCATGCTTGGTTTTCATGCTTATCTTCTAATAGTTTTTAGAGACACTCTAGATTTATCTTAGAGTCCTTTAAATAAAGGCTCTCCTAGTGTGTTTGGACAAGCTTAATGGAAGCTACAAGCTTCAAGTTAAAAATGGAAGCTTCAAGATTACATGCTCATATTCTTCTTCATGCTCATATGCTCCTTCATGCTCATATGTTTCTACATGCTCATATATTTTTACATGCTCATATGCTTCTATATGCTTTCATGCTTCTTCTAGCACTTCTAGTCACTTGGAAGATTTGGTTGGCTTGGATCTTGGAGGAATTGTGAATGTTGGAGAAGGAAGAGATTCTTTATGGACTTTTGAGGCATGACAAATTAGCATCAGTGTCCAAGTGCACTCATGATAATCACATAATTTATTTGCACTCTTTCTCTTCCTGTCTTTATCATGTCTCCTATATGTGTCTAAATATTCTCTATGATTTGATCTACAATTTTGAAATTGGAATATAGATATACTATTTAGTTGAGAAGAAAACAATAGAAAAACCCTAGATCTAATTAAGGAGAAATAATTAAATATGAATCAAGTTTGGGTTTGAATTTATATTAAAATATAAAGACAAGATTTGGAATTAAAATAGAAATTTTATGGTGAAAATTCGAAAGATTAGATGTAATCTTTCTATCAATTATATTTTTAGATGCGTATGAACAAACCCTCTTATGGTTAAATTTAGAGAACAATTATTTTAAGAGGAAATTCTTAATTCATCAAAAATTATCCTGTCGCTGCCCCTTGGATAGACCCGAACTTAGTCATTCAACTAGTTAGATCTTAGTGTAATTTACATTGTTATACCTTCATAAACGTGTCATTTTAAGAACATTATAGAATAATTTTTAAAATTGAAATTTGAGTAAAACTAAATAAGTATTTATATTTATGCTTGGATAGATGTTTAAATTCTTTAACTAGTCTTGATTTGATATACTCAAATTGATCTAAAATGAACACATTTAAAAATGTTATTGAAATAAATTTTCATATATTGTTTTAGAGGAAATTTAAATCTATTATTTTAAGATTAATATTAATTAGTTTTGATGTCAATATCAATTTTATAACAAGAGCTTCAAAATGATGTATTCTTCCACTATAATTTTTAACTTAAGATGTATCGTAGTGAACCTTCGCTTCACTTGCAAGAGATCAGTTTAAAACTTAGAGCTTTTTAATTATTGATTAAAAAAAAATTTGTGTGTTTTTGCACTTATAGTTTGGGCATGACAGTTGATGGATTCCAGGAAAGTCTATTTAAGAGACCCTCATCTCTTCATTTTAGGAGAGGATGAATTTGGAGAATTTGCATCTAATCGTTGCTAAAATTCATACTCACATTTGCTCATATTTTTACATAAATTTAATAAATACGCCTATCTTGATTAATTAAATGTAATTATTCAATTAAATGGGAAAGGTATTTCTAATTAATCAAATAAAATTATTTAATTAAATGGAGGACTTACTTCTAATTAATTAAACAAAGTTATTTAATTAAATAGAAAGCCATTCCTAATTAATTAAATGAAGTTATTTAATTAAATAAGAAAAGTGTCTCTAATTAATTAAAAGATTATTTAATTAAATAGAAAAAGTAATTATGAGAGCATATCTCATTTTATTAAATTAAATATCTCAACAAAATCTCTCTTCAGTACAAAAAAGGAAATTTTCAGTTCACTATTGATAAAAAATGAGTTAAATCAGTTAACTCCTTTGTCATGTCCCCTTTTCAAATAATTAAAAAATAATAATCTTTGCTAAGACAGGCAGGCCCAAGAAAGTGAAGTTTAAGAAAAAGGGAGTTAATCTTTGGAAACCGTTGGACTAATAAATGATAATTATTATTAAAATATGTTTCATTAACCTCTCTTGGACATGAGTTACAGCTATGCCCTTTTTAAAGAGGTTTGGAGGCATTTTGGGGGGGATTCCAGACTTGATTTTCGCTCATTCTTTATTATTCTTCAGAGGCTGCCAAACCTGTGGAGAAGGAGACCCAACAACGGGAGTTTGTAGGTGTCCAGGGAGACCCAAGAATGGGATTTTGTAGGTTTCTAAGAAGGCTAAGGATGGGAGTTTGAAGCCATTCCATGTGCATGCTCATACAGAGTTTGTCTTTGTGCTGAACAGTGTAGATTTGTGGGTTTTTGGATGTGCTTTTTGCATGAGTTTGGTGTTTTCAGTTGAGCATTTCATATCAGTTTTGGTTGCTGCTGTATTTCAGACTTTAAGCTATTAAAATAGAGCTGAATATATGTATTGAGACATGATTAAAGTTCTGAGATAGTTTATTAGTGTTTTTATGGTGTTTTCGGGCATTTTGGGTTAATTTCGGGAGCCCGTTGAGCATAGTTTTTTACCTACATTTGTGAGCTGTTGTGTAAAGGCTATATAGATCTGGAAATATTATTTTGTAGGCTGTTATGCTGCAAAAATTTTTGTAAAAATTTCCACTTTCAGATTTATTAATAACAGGTGAAGCTGTGAAGCTTTTTGGCACTATTTTCGGCATACCCGATTTGGGGTTTCTTGAGAAATTTGGTGGATCTTTGTGATAGCAGTTGTTTGATTTTAAAAATCTGATTAGAGGTGTGAAATACCATATCAAATCAGAAAAGGGGACATTTCAATGGTATCATAGCCATGATCTTGCCAGCCTGAGGGTTTGTAGAAGTTTGCATGTCAGTTTTGACAACTACCCAGATCTTGCATTTCAGTTTTGAGAACTATCCAAATCTTGCATGTCATAATTTATGATTGCATGTTGCTTCTAATCAGCTGCATGTCAAAATTTATGGTTGCATGCTACTTCTAATAATTTTCATATTAGTTCTTGGTGAATTTGGTGGTTGTAGAAGTTTGCATTTCAGTTTTGACAAGTACCCAGATCTTGCATGTCAGTTTTGATAACTACCCAGATCTTGCATGTCATAATTTGGTGGTTGAATGTTGCTTCTTATCAGTTGCATGTACAAATATATGGTTTCATGCTACTTCTAATCATTTTCATATTAGTTCTTGGTGAATTTGGTGGTTGTAGAAGTTTGCATGTCAGTTTTGACAACTACCCAGATCTTGCATGTCATAATTTGGTGGTTGCATGTTGCTTCTAATCAGTTGCATGTCCAAATCTATGGTTGCATGCTACTTCTAATAATTTTCATGTTAGTTCTTGGTGTTTGAAAAAGTTATATCCTATTGGGGTTACACTCTACTTTATCCAGAATGGACAGGTATAGTACAGAGTCTCAGAGGGAACGATCTTGGACAATTGATAGCCAGAGTCAAAATAGTAGAAAGGATGGTTATTTAGAAATTCGAAATAAACTTATGAAAATAAGCCATGACATGTCTAAATAGTTGGTTGAGCACCACCGTATAATGAATGACATGTTATCTGACCCAGCTAAGGTGGATAAGTTGACTGGATTTCTATTTGGTAGATTTTCTCACAGGACAGATGATATAATTCCCAAGAACTTGCATGAAGAATTTGAGAAACTAGCTGATAGCCAGGTAGAGGTCTTAGATTCTACTTTGCCACAGGAGGTGGTGGGAAAGGATATTACACAGATTGATAGAAACAGTCAGCTTGATACTCAAATTGAGACAATTGTTTACAGGTTGTCAAAGGGTGATGACACAGGTATTCAAGATGGTATAGTTACAACAGGCAGTGACTATAGTGTAGTGGGTTCAGATGATGATTATGAGGATGTTGTTGTGCAGGATGGTGAGATACCTGGTAGAGATGAGTAGACATTGAGCATTCATGACTTTGCTGAGAAAGAGTACCAGGCACAGTTAGATGCTTCATCACATGAGGTTGAGGCAGGTAGTACTTCACATGATTTATCCCGCCAGCTGAAGGTGAGTGAAGATAGTATTGTGACTTCATTACCTCATCATGACAGGTATGTGGAGTTAGTTGGTATTGGTCATATTACTCAGGTGAGGAGTTTTCTTGAGTTACCAGTTGATTCTAGTTTACAAATATGGACTCGAGATTGTTATATTGGTGTTTGGGATTCAGTTGACTGGAGATCTTTAACACTTTTTGGTAGCAGTGTTTGTTTGGGTGCTATCATGGATTTGATTAGCATATTACATGGTGTTGTCTTTTCTTGTGCCAGTATCTTGTCTGATGTTGGTATTAGTTTTTATACACCGGTGTTGGGCTTTGTTCATATATCCAGTCGACCATACTTGCTAGAATGTGTTGATGATCTTTCATATTTGGCAGTGTGTACAGATGAGTCCCAGGATCATATTGGCATTGATGACATCTAGGAGGATGTAGTGGGCAATTTTGAAGACTTAGTTTCTTTGGGTACAGAGGAGTTGGACAGCAGTGCTACAGTTTTTGATACTCTGTATGTTGATATGAGCTTTAGAGTTGATTCACAGGACATGGATGGTAACACTCTAGAGACTAGTAACTTTGAGGATACTCCTTTAGACAGTGCATCAAAGGAGGTTTGTAGGAGACAATCAAGCCAATTCCATCATGTGTCTAATCAGTTGAGAGTTAGTGACCGAGACATTGCTATCACTTGCCAACATTTTGATGTTGCTCGTCAGTTATTAGCAATTTATGGATGGGGTTCTCCTACTAGTGATGAGCAGGAAGGAAGTTATCTTTCCTTGACAGAGATCCACTCTTTATGGGAGGCTATTCAGATTTTGAGATAGAATTATATGTAGTTGGTAGATGACAGAGATTATCTTATGGAGTGGGGTAGTACAGCATATGATGCATTGTTGGCCAAGGAAGATGAGGTGAGTGAGCTTACTAAGCAGCTTGAGGTGAGTTCTGAGATTCTTGAGAGTACACAGTTGGCTTTCAAGGAGTCACAGTTTCATTTGGCTAAGGTGACCATGGAGTTAGAGTGACTACATTCTTTATCTGATTCTATACAGTCACAAGCTATGGTGTTTGGTGATTCGAGGATGTCCATGGCTGAGATTGTCAGAGACAGTGGAGATGGGGATGCATCCATCCTTGATACTAACATTGGCATATCAGGTTCATTCCCACTAGAGTCAGGTTTAGTTGAGTTGGGTATTGTAGCAGATTATTGTATGCCTGACAGGGTGGTGGCCTCTAGTACTGAAGGCACAGAGACTAGAGATGTATCAAAGGTCATGTGTGATGTTGGTGAGTCGACAGTTGGCATGGTTCCTACTAGTAATACTACTCCCTTGGTGATATCTTTGGAGGTAGTAGTCAGTTCCAACATGGTTGATGATCAATTGCAGTTAGTTTCATCTAGATTACAGTCTGAGCCACTGACTGAGATTGGCGCATTCTATCGGCATTACACTGTGAGGTACGCTCATCAATTTACCTTTGATGACCATGTTGATGAGATTATGATACAGAGATGTACTTTGGTTCCTAGTGCTTATCATCAGTTATGGAATAGTTTGATGCCTTGAGATGAGAGTTGTGATGGGCACGACATGGTGATAGGTTTTGTAGTTGATAGCTTGATAATACATGACTTAGAGCAGGAGTTTTGGAGTGATGCTTCAGCAAGTGTTGTTATTGATTCTACTCCTTTGGCTATGACATCTCCTGACTTAGCTAGTGATCAGTCATAGTGGGTTGTATCACTTGCTCATGGTGAGCTGTTGACTAAGGTTGGTTTTTTTAATCAACATTATATTGCAAGGTATGTACATCAGTTAACAATTGATCCTTATGCTAAGGAGTTGATGGCAAAAAAATTTGGTTTGGGTTCCATTTCTTGTTGTTTATCTTGTGATGGCTTTTCACCATTAGGGGTGCATGGGAGTTATGGTTATAAGACAGTGGCCAATGATCTACAGAGTTGTGTTGACTGTAGGAGTTGTACAGTGTGTGGATTCTCCATACTTGGTATAGTTTCATTTGAGAGCATTCACCATTGTTGCAGAGTTGGATTGTACATTCCATATAGGCCAGTGGAATGCATTGATGGTATTTACTATGTCGGTAGTCCACTTTACTTGGGTTTTGATATTCTAAGAGTTTGTGTCTCATGGGTTTTTGACTGTGGTAATGGTGATTTTGGAGTCTGGTTGAGCTATAATTGCCAGTTTGATTATGGATTCCTCTTGGTCATATTGCAGAGGATCTTGCAAGAGTCTGTGTTAATTGGTAGTAGTATAGTTCATGACTACATTTGGGATCCAGGAGGATTGATTGGTTTATTGTTTAGCCATTGTTTGAGGACAAGCAATGTTTGGGAGGGGAGGACTTGTCATGTCCCCTTTTCAAATAATTAAAAAATAATAATCTTTGCTAAGACAGGCAGGCCCAAGAAAGTGAAGTTTCAGAAAAAGGGAGTTAATCTTTGGAAACCGTTGGACTAATAAATGATAATTATTATTAAAATATGTTTCATTAACCTCTCTTGGACGTGAGTTATAGTTATGCCCTTTTTAAATAGGTTTGGAGGCATTTTGGGGGGGATTCCAGACTTGATTTTCGCTCATTCTTTGTTATTCTTCAGAGGCTGCCAAACCTGTGGAGAAGGAGACCCAAGAACGGGAGTTTGCAGGTTTCCAAGGAGACCCAAGAATGGGAGTTTTTAGGTTTCTAGGAAGGCTAAGGATGGGAGTTTGAAGCCATTCCATGTGCATGCTCATACAGAGTTTGCATTTGTGCTGAATAGTGTAGATTTGTGGGTATTTGGGTGTGCTTTTTGCATGAGTTTGGTGTTTTCAGTTGAGCATTTCATATCAATTTTGGTTGCTACTATATTTCAGACTTTAAGCTATTAAAATAGAGCTAAATATATGTATTGGGATGTGATTAAAGTTCTAAGATAGTTTATTAGTGTTTTTGTGGTGTTTTCGGGCATTTTGGGTTAATTTCGGGAGCCCGTTCAGCATAGTTTTTGTCCTACATTTGTGAGCTGTTGTGTAAAGGCTATATAGATCTAGAAATTTCATTTTGTAGGCTTTTATGCTGCTGAAATTTTTGTAAAAATTTCCACTTTCAGATTTATTAATAACAGGTGAAGTTGTGAAGCTTTTTGGCACTATTTTCGGCATACCCGATTTGGGGTTTCTTGAGAAATTTGGTGGATCTTTGTGATAGCAGTTGTTTGATTTTGAAAATCTAATTAGAGGTGTGAAATACCATATCAAATCAGAAAAGGGGACATTTCATCATTTTTCTACTCAAATTAAATCAGTTAACTCCTTATTTTACTCAAATTAAATCTGTTAACTCCCTTTAATTTGGGAATCTCCCTTTATGACAGAACATCAACTTTAATCCTGACCGTTGATTGAATTTGATCTCAACCGTTGATGGATTCTAGGAAAGTCTATCTAATAGACACTCATCTCTTCATTTTAAGAGAGGATGAATTTGGAGAATTTGCATCGAATCGATACTGGAATTCATACTCGCATTTGCTCATATTTTTAATACATTTAATAAATACGTCTATCTTGATTAATTAAATGTAATTATTTAATTAAATGGGAAAGGTATTTCTAATTAATTAAACAAAATTATTTAATTAAATGGAGTACTTACTTGTAATTAATTAAACAAAGTTATTTAATTAAATATGAAGCCATTCCTAAACAATTAAATGAAGTTATTTAATTAAATGAGAAAAGTGTCTCTAATTAATTAAAAGATTATTTATTAAATAGAAAAAGTAATTATGAGAGCATATCTCATTTTACTAATTTAAGTATGTCAACAAAATATCTCTTCAGTTCAAAAAGGGAAATTTTCAGTTCACTATTGATAAAAAATGAGTTAAATCAGTTAACTCCTTTTTGTACTCAAATTAAATCAGTTAACTCCTTACTTTACTCAAATTAAATCTATTAACTCCCATTAATTTGGGAATCTCCCTTTATGACTGAACTTCAACTTTAATCCTGACCGTTGATCGAATATGATCTCAACCGTTGATGGATTCTAGGAATGTCTATTTAAGAGACCCTCATCTCTTCATTTTAGGAGAGGATGAATTTGGAGAATTTGCATCGAATCGTTGCTGGAATTCATACTCACATTTTCTCATATTTTTACATACATTTAATAAATACACCTATCTTGATTAATTAAATGTAATTATTTAATTAAATAGAAAAAGTATTTCTAATTAATTAAATTAAATTATTTAATTAAAAGGAGTAATTACTTCTAATTAATGAAACAAAGTTATTTAATTAAATAGGAAGCCATTCCAAAGTAATTAAATGGAGTTATTTAATTAAATAAGAAAAGTGTCTCTAATTAATTAAAAGATTATTTAATTAAATAGAAAAATTAATTACCACAGCATATCTCATTTTATTAAATTAAATATCTCAACAAAATTTTTCTTCAGTTCAAAAAGGGAAATTTTCAGTTCACTATTGATAAAAAATGATTTAAATCAGTTAACTCATTTTTTACTCAAATTAAATAAGTTAACTCCTTATTTTACTCAAATTAAATCTATTAACTCCCTTTAATTTGAGAATCTCCATTTATGACAGAACATCAACTTTAATCCTGACTGTTGATTGAATTTGATCTCAACTGTTGATGGATTCGAAAAAAGTCTATTTAAGAGACCCTCATCTCTTCATTTTAGGAGAGGATAAATTTCAAAAATTTGAATCAAATCACTGCTGGAATTCAAAATCACATTTGCTCATATTTTTACATACATTTAATAAATACGCCTATCTTGATTAATTAAATGTAATCAGTTAATTAAATGGGAAAGGTATTTCTAATTAATTAAATGAAATTATTTAAATAAATGGAGTACTTACTTCTAATTAATTAAACAAAGTTATTTAATTCAATAGGAAGCCATTCCTAGTTAATTAAATGAAGTTATTTAATTAAATAAGAAAAGTGTCTCTAATTAATTAAAAGATTATTTAATTAAATAGAAAAAGTAATTATGAGAGCATATCTCATTTTATTAAATTAAATATCTCAACAAAATTTCTCTTCAGGTCAAAAAGGAAAATTTTCAGTTCACTATTGATAAAAAATGAGTTAAATTAGTTAACTCATTTTTTTACTCAAATTAAATAAGTTGACTCCTAATTTTACTCAAATTAAATCTGTTAACTCCCTTTAATTTGGGAATCTCCATTTATGACTGAACATCAACTTTAATCCTGACCGTTGATTGAATTTGATCTCAACCATTGATGGATTCAAGGAAAGTCTATTTAAGAGACCCTCATCTCTTCATTTTAGGAGATGATGAATTTGGAAAATTTGCATCGAATCACTGCTAAAATTCATAATCACATTTGCTCATATGTTTACATACATTTAATAAATATGTCGTTCTTGATTAATTAAATGTAATTATTTAATTAAATTAGAAAGGTATTTCTAATTAATTAAATGAAATTATTTAATTAAATGGAGTAATTACTTCTAATTAATTAAACAAAATTATTAAATTAAATAGGAAGCCATTCTTAGTTAATAAAATGAAGTTATTTAATTGAATAAGAAAAGTGTCTCTAATTACTTAAAAGATTATTTAATCAAATAGAAAAAGTAATTATAAGACCATATCTCATTTTATTAAACTAAATATCTCAAAAAAATCTCTCTTTAGTTCAAAAAGGGAAATTTTTAGTTCATTATTGATCAAAAATGAGTTAAATCAGTTAACGCATTTTTTTACTCAATTTAAATTAGTTAACTCCTTATTTTACTCAAATTAAATCTGTTAACTCCCTTTAATTTGAGAATCTCCATTTATGACTGAACATCAACTTTAATCCTGACCGTTGATTGAATTTCATCTCAACCGTTGATGGATTCCAGGAAAGTCTATTTAAGAGACCCTCATCTCTTCATTTTAGGAGAGGATGAATTTGGAAAATTTGCATCGAATCACTGCTGAAATTCATAATCACATTTGCTCATATTTTTACATACATTTAATAAATACACCTATCTTGATTAATTAAATGTAATTATTTAATTAAATGGGAAAGGTATTTCTAATTAATTAAATGAAATTATTTAATTAAAAAGAGTACTTACTTATAATTAATTAAACAAAGTTATTTAATTAAATAGGAAGCCATTCCTAGTTAAATAAATGAAGTTATTTAATTAAATAAGAAAAGTGTCTCAAATTAATTAAAAGATTATTTCATTAAATAGAAAAAGTAATTATGAGAGCATATCTCATTTTATTAAATTAAATATCTCAAAAAAATCTCTCTTTAGTTCAAAAATGGAAATTTTCAGTTCACTATTGATAAAAAATGAGTTAAATCTGTTAACTCCTTTTTCTACTCAAATTAAATCAGTTAACTCCTTATTTTACTCAAATTAAATATGTTAACTCCCTTTAATTTGGAAATCTCCCTTTATGACTGAACTTCAACTTTAATCTTGACCGTTGATTAAATTTCATCTCAACTATTAATACATTCCAGGAAAGTCTATTTAAGAGACCCTCATCTCTTCATTTTAGGAGAGGATGAATTTGGAGAATTCGCATCGAATCACTGCTGGAATTCATACTCACATTTGCTCATATTTTTACATACATTTAATAAATACACGTATCTTGATTAATTAAATGTAATTATTTAATTAAATGGGAAAATTATTTCTAATTAATTAAACAAAATTATTTAATTAAACAAAGTAATTACTTCTCATGAATTAAGCAAAGTTATTTAATTAAATAGGAAGCCATTCCTAGTTAATTAAATGAAGTTATTTAGTTGAATAAGAAAAGCGTCTCTAATAAATTAAAAGATTATTTAATTAAATAGAAAGAGTAATTATGAGAGTATATCTTATTTTATTAAATTAAATATCTCAACAAAATCTCTCTTCAGTTCAAAAAGGGAAATTTTCAGTTCACTATTGATAAAAAATGAGGTAAATCAGTTAACTCATTTTTTTACTCAAATTAAATCAGTTAACATCTTATTTTACTCAAATTAAATCTGTTAACTCCCTTTAATTTCGGAAGCTCTCTTTATGATCGAACTTCAACTTTATTCCTGACCGTTGATTTAATTTGATCTCAACTGTTGATGGATTTCAGGAAAGTCTATTTAAGAGACCCTCGTCTATTCATTTTAGGAGAGGATTAATTTGAAAAATTTGCATCGAATCACTGCTGGAATTCATACTCACATTTGCTCATATTTTTACATACATTTAATAAATACAACTATTTTGATTAATTAAATGTAATTATTTAATTAAACGGAAAAGGTATTTCTAATTAATTAAATGAAATTATTTAATTAATTGGAGTAGTTACTTCTAATTAATTAAACAAAGTTATTCAATTAAATAGGAAGGCATTCCTAAATAATTAAATGAAATTATTTAATTAAATAAGAAAAGTGTCTCTATTTAATTAAAAAATTATTTAATTAAATAGAAAAAGTAATTATGAGAGCATATCTCATTTTATTAAATTAAGTATGTCAACAAAATATCTCTTCAGTTCAAAAAGGGAAATTTTTAGTTCACTATTGATAAAAAATGATTTAAATCAGTTAACTCCTTTTTGTACTCAAATTAAATCAGTTAACTCCTTACTTTACCCAAATTAAATATGTTAACTCCCTTTAATTTGAGAATCTCCCTTTATTACTGAACTTCAACTTTAATCCTGACTGTTGATTGAATTTGATCTCAACCATTGATCGATTCCATGAATGTCTATTTAAGAGACCCTCATCTCTTCATTTTAGGAGAGGATGAATTTGGAGAATTTGCATCGAATCGCTACTGGAATTCATACTCACATTTGCTCATATTTTTACATACATTTAATAAATACGTCTATCTTGATTAATTAAATGAAATTATTTAATTAAACAAAAAAGGTATTTCTAATTAATTAAAAGAAATTATTTAATTAATTGGAGTACTTACCTCTAATTAATTAAACAAAGTTATTTAATTAAATAGGAAGCCATTCCTAGTTAATTAAATGAAGTTATTTAATTAAATAAGAAAAGTGTCTCTAATTAATTAAAAAATTATTTAATTAAATAGAAAAAGTAATTATAAGAGCATATCTTATTTTATTAAATTAAATATCTCAACAAAATCTCTCTTCAGTTCAGAAAGGGAAATTTTCAGTTCACTATTGATAAAAATTGAGTTAAATTAGTTAACTCCTTTTTCTACTCAAATTAAATTAGTTAAATACTTATTTCACTAAAACTAAATCTGTTAACTCCATTTAATTTGGGAGACTCCCTTTATGACTGAACTTCAACTTTAATCCTGATGGTTGATTTAATTTGATTTCAACTGTTGATGGATTCCGGGAAAGTCTATTTAAGAGACCCTCATCTCTTCATTTTAGGAGAGGATGAATTTGGAGAATTTGCATCGAATCGCTGCCAAAATTCATACTCACATTTGCTCATATTTTTACATACATTTAATAAATACACCTATCTTGATTAATTAAATGTAATTATTTAATTAAATGGGAAAGATATTTCTAATTAATTAAATGAAATTGTTTAATTAAATGGATTAATTACTTTTAATTAATTAATCAAAGTTATTTAATTAAATAGGAAGCCATTCCTAGTTAATTAAATGAAGTTATTTAATTGAATAAGAAAAGTGTCTCTAATTAATTAAAAGATTATTTAATTAAATAGAAAAAGTAATTATGAGAGCATATCTCATTTTATTAAATTAAATATCTAAACAAAATCTCTCTTCAGTTCAAAAAGAGAAATTTTCAGTTCACTATTGATAAAAAATGAGGTAAATCAATTAACTCATTTTTTTACTCAAATTAAATTAGTTAACTCCTTATTTTAGTCAAATTAAATCTGTTAACTCCATTTATTTTGCGAATCTGCCTTTATGACAGAACTTCAACTTTAATCTTGATGGTTGATTTAATTTGATTTCAACTGTTGATGGATTTCAGGAAAGTCTATTTAAGAGACCCTCATCTCTTCATTTTAGGAGAGGATGAATTTGGAGAATTTGCATCAAATCGCTGTTGGAATTCATACTCACATTTGCTCATATTTTTACATACATTTAATAAATACGCCTATCTTGATTAATTAAATGTAATTATTTAATTAAATGGGAAAATTATTTCTAATTAATTAAACAAAATTATTTAATTAAATGGAGTAATTACTTCTAATTAATTAAGCAAAGTTATTTAATTAAATAGGAAGCCATTCCTAGTTAATTAAATGAAGTTATTTAATTGAATAAGAAAAGTGTCTCTAATTAATTAAAAGATTATTTAATTAAATAAAAAAAGTAATTATGAGAGCATATCTTATTTTATTAAATTAAATATCTCAACAAAATCTCTCTTTAGTTCAAAAAGGGAAATTTTTAGTTCACTATTGATAAAAAATGAGTTAAATCAGTTATCTCCTTTTTCTACTCAAATTAAATCAGTTAACACTTTATTTTATTCAAATTAAATTTGTTAACTCCCTTTAATTTGGGAATCTCCCTTTATGAACGAACTTCAACTTCAATCTTGACCGTTGATTGAATTTGATCTCAACCATTGATGGATTCCAGGAATGTCTATTTAAGAGACCCTCATCTCTTCATTTTAGGAGATGATGAATTTGGAAAATTTGCATCAAATTGTTGCTGGAATTCATACTCACATTTTCTCATATTTTTATATGCATTTAATAAATACAACTATCTTGATTAATTATATTTAATTATTTAATTAAATGAGAAAAATATTTCTAATTAATTAAATGAAATTATTTAATTAAATGGAGTAATTACTTCTAATTAATTAAACAAAGTTATTTAATTAAATAGAAAGCCATTCCTAATTAATTAAATGAAGTTATTTAATTAAATAAGAAAAGTTTTTCTATTTAATTAAAAGAATATTTAATTAAATAGAAAAGTCAATTATTAGAGCATATCTCATTTTATTAAATTAAATATCTCAACAAAATTTCTCTTCAGTTCAAAAAGGGAAATTTTCAGTTCACTATTGATAAAAAAAAGAGTTAAATCAGTTAACTCATTTTTTTACTCGAATTAAATTAATTAACTCCTTATTTTACTCAAATTAAATATGTTAACTCCCTTTAATTTGGAAATCTCCCTTTATGACTGAACTTCAACTTTAATCTTGACCGTTGATTAAATTTCATCTCAACTATTAATACATTCCAGGAAAGTCTATTTAAGAGACCCTCATCTCTTCATTTTAGGAGATGATGAATTTGGAGAATTTGCATCGAATCACTGCTGGAATTCATACTCACATTTGCTCATATTTTTACATACATTTAATAAATACAGATATCTTGATTAATTATATTTAATTATTTAATTAAATGGGAAAAGTATTTCTAATTAATTAAATAAAATTATTTAATTAAATGGAGTAATTACTTCTAATTAATTAAACAAAGTTATTTAGTTAAATAGGTAGTCATTCCTAATTAATTAAATGAAGTTATTTAATTAAATAAGAAAAATGTCTCTAATTAATTAAAAGATTATTTAATTAAATAGAAAAAGTAATTATGAGAGCATATCTCATTTTATTAAATTAAATATCTCAACAAAATCTCTCTTCAGTTGAAAAATGGAAATTTTTAGTTCACTATTGATAAAAAATGAGTTAAATTAGTTAACTCCTTTTTCTACTCAAATTAAATCAGTTAACTCCTTATTTTACTCAAATTAAATTTGTTAACTCCATTTAATTTGCGAATTTGATCTCAACTGTTGATGGATTCCAAGAATGTCTATTTAATCGACCCTCATCTCTTCATTTTAGGAGATGATGAATTTGGAGAATTTGCATCGAATCGTTGCTGGAATTCATACTCACATTTGCTCATATTTTTACATGCATTTAATAAATACACCTATCTTGATTAATTAAATGTAATTATTTAATTAAATGGGTAAAAGTATTTCTAATTAATTAAACATAATTATTTAATTAAAAGGAGTAATTACTTCTAATTAATTAAACAAAGTTATTTAATTAAATAAGAAGCCATTCCTAATTAATTAAATGAAATTATATAAATAAATAAGAAAAGTGTCTCTAATTAGTTAAAAGATTATTTAATTAAATAGAAAAATTAATTATTAGAGCATATCTGATTTTATTAAATTAAATATCTCAACAAAATTTCTTTTCAGATCAAAAATGGAAATTTCCAGTTCACTATTGATAAAAAATGAGTTAAATCAATTAACTCATTTTTTACTCAAATTACATCAGTTAACTCCTTATTTTTCTCAAATTAAATCTGTTAACTCCCTTTAATTTGGGAATCTCCATTTATGACTAAACATCAACTATAATCCTGACCGTTGATTGAATTTGACCTCAACTGTTGATGGATTCCAGAAAATTCTATTTAAGAGGCCCTCATCACTTCATTTTAGGAGAGGATGAATTTGGAAAATTTGCACCGAATCGCTGCTGGAATTCATACTCACATTTGCTCATTTTTTTACATACATTTAATAAATACAACTATCGTGATTAATTAAATGTAACTGTTTAATTAAATGGGAAAGGTATTTCTAATTAATTAAACAAAATTATTTAATTAAATGGAGTACTTACTTCTAATTAATTAAACAAAGTTATTTAATTAAATAGGAAGCCATTCCAAAATAATTAAATGAAGTTATTTAATTAAATAAGAAAAGTGTCTTTATTTAATTAAATGATTATTTAATTAAATAGAAAAAGTAATTATGAGAGCATATATCATTTTATTAAATTAAGTATGTCAACAAAATCTTTCTTCAGTTCAAAAAGGGAAATTTTTAGTTCACTATTGATAAAAAATGAGTTAAATGAGGTAACTCCTTTTCTACTTAAATTAAATTAGTTAACTCTTTATTTTACTCAAATTAAATCTGTTAACTCCCTTTAATTTTGGAATCTCCCTTTATATCTGAACTTCAACTTTAATCTTGACTATTGATTGAATTTGATCTCAACCGTTGATGGATTCCAGGAAAGTCTATTTAAGAGACCCTCATCTCTTCATTTTAGGAGAGGATGAATTTGTAGAACTTGCATCGAATCACTACTGGAATTCATACGCACATTTGCTCATATTTTTACATACATTTAGTAAATACACCTATCTTGATTAAATAAATGTGATTATTTAATTAAATCGAGTACTTACTTCTAATTAATTAAAAAAAGTTATTTATTTAAGTAGGAAGCCATTCCTAATTAATTAAATGATGTTATTTAATTAAATAAGAAAGGTGTATCTATTTGATTAAAAGATTATTTAATTAAATAGAAAAAGTAATTATGAGAGCATATCTCAATTTATTAAATTAAGTATCTCAACAAAATCTATCTTCAATTCAAAAAGGGAAATTTTTAGTTCACTATTGATAAAAAATGAGTTAAATTAGTTAACTTCTTTTTCTACTCAAATTAAATCAGTTAACTCCTTATTTTACTCAAATTAAATCTATTAACTCCCTTTAATTTGGGAATCTCCCTTTATGATTGAACTTCAACTTTAATCTTGATCGTTGATTGAATTTGATCTCAACCGTTGATGGATTCCAAGAAAGTCTATTTAAGAGACCCTCATGTCTTCATTTTAGGAGAGGATGAATTTGGAGAATTTGCATTGAATCGCTGTTGGAATTCATACTCACATTTGGTTATATTTTTACATTCATTTAATAAATATGCCTATCTTGATTAATTAATTGTAATTATTTAATTAAATGGAAAAAGTATTCCTAATTAATTAAATAAAATGATTTAATTAAATGGAGTACTTACTTCTAATTAATTAAATAAAGTTATCTAATTAAATAGGAACCATGCCTAATTAATTAAGTTAAGTTATTTACTTAAATAAGAAAAGTGTCTCTAATTAATTAAAAGATTATTTAATTAAATAGAAAAATTAATTATGAGAGCATATCTCATTTTATTAAATTAAATATCTCAACAAAATCTCTCTTCAATTCAAAAAGCAAAATTTTCAGTTCACTATTGATAAAAAAATGAGTTAAATCAGTTAACTCATTTTTCTACTCAAATTAAATCTGTTAACTTCTTATTTTACTCAAATTAAATCTATTAACTCCCTTTAATTTGGAAATCTCCTTTTATGATTGAACTTCAACTTTAATCTTGACCATTGATTGAATTTGATCTCAACCGTTGATGGATTCCAGGAAAGTCTATTGAAGAGACCCTCATCTCTTCATTTTAGGAGAGGATGAACTTGGAAAATTTGCATCGAATTGCTGCTGAAATTCATACTCACATTTGCTCATATTTTTACATACATTTAATAAATACGCCTATCTTGATTAATTAAATGTGAAAGGTATTTCTAATTAATTAAACAAAATTATTTAATTAAATGGAGTACTTACTTCTAATTAATCAAACAAAGTTATTTAATTAAATAGGAAGCCATTCCTAATTAATTAAATGAAGTTATTTAATTAAATAAGAAAAGTGTCTCTAATTAATTAAAAGATTATTTATTTAAATAGAAAAAGTAATTATGAGAGCATATTTTATTTTATTAAACTAAATATCTCAACAAAATCTCTCTTTAGTTCAAAAAGGGAAATTTTTAGTTCACTATTGATAAAAAATGAGTTAAATAAGTTAACTCCTTTTTCTACTCAAATTAAATCAGTTAACTCCTTATTTTACTCAAATTAAATCTGTTAACTCTCTTTATTTGGGAATCTCCCTTTATGACTGAACTTCAACTTTAATCCTGACCGTTGATTGAATTTGATCTCAACTGTTGATGGATTCCAAGAAAGTCTATTTAAGAGACCCTCATCTCTTCATTTTAGGAGAGGAAGAATTTTGAGAATTTGCATCAAATCGCTGCTGGAATTCATACTCACATTTGCTCATATTTTTACATACATTTAGTAAATACGCCTATCTTGATTAATTAAATGTAATTATTTAATTAAATGGGAAAGGTATTTCTAACTAATTAAACGAAATTGATTTCTAGAGACAGATGGACTACATGCAATTAACGTTGCGCTGTGGATCTGCCTTTTGCATGGCTAGGGCCTATGTGCCCTAAGCCTACTTCTCTCGATGTCTTTTGTGGTCGAGAGCTACTATTTATCACTTTAGCCTGTGTGTTGGGGGATACGTCTATGTAGGAGAAGTGGGGAGCTGCGGGGAGAGCTTTGAGAGTATTTTTGGAGTTGGGGCCAACTAGATTTTGCTGCTCCAATAGGGCTTTCTTCCCTTTGTGGTGTGGAGAACTCTTTTGGATTCTGGTGAGTCTAGTTTTAGTGTTTGGCCTGGAGGTAATGCCTTTGAATCTGAACATGGGGCAATCGGTGGCCCTCGAGGCTTAGATTTTGACTGAGGATCAAGACATGCCTTATACATCTTTTCAGATGCGAGGAGGGGCTAATGGCCAAATGGGAAATATTCCAGCTGGGGAGAACGTGGCCTCATCAAAAGGTTATATTCATATTAAGAAGATGAATGGGTCTTTGGAGAGATCTAATGATTGACCAGTGCTAGTTATTCAACCGAAGCAAATTTTAGAAGATGTAAAATATTGGGGCAAGCATGCGCTCATATGCAAATTTTTGGGTCTCTGACTCTCTCTACCTGTGTTGGAATCATATGCTCATCGGGTTTGGAATCCAAAATGGGATATGGAAATTCTACTGGCAGCTAACAACTATTTCATGGTTATTTTCTCAAGCATGTCGGATAGGAGCAAAGTAATTGAAGGAGGCCCATACTTCTTTAACCAGGTTGGGCTATTCATCAAACCCTAGCACACTAGATTCAATTTCGCTGAGGAGATCCCGTCTCAGGTCCCTGTGTGAATTCGGCTTCCACGTTTGCCACTAGAATTTTGGAGAGAGGATATTCTTCATTTGATATCTCTTTTTCTTGGGAAAATAATTGGGCCGACCACCTAGACCTAGGATCGAAAGGTAATTTCATATGCACATATTTTTGTGGAGGTTGATCTTACTAATCCATGCCAGATTCTATGGAAATTTGTTTAGGCTCTTGTTCATGGATTCAATAGTTGGACTACGAGACTCTACCCTTTAGATGCAGGATTTGTCGTGAGTATGGACACTTGCAACACAAATGCCCCCAAAATAAATTTTCTCAATCATCAGCAACTATGATGCCGACCCTGAAGGATGACAAAGGCAAAACCTCGATGCTAGCTAGTCCCTCTAGAGATAAGGAGGGTTTTATCCTAGTGAAGCCACGTAATAAAGGAAAGGGGCAGAAGAGAACTTGGATGAATAGACAAAGTGATGACACCTTCAACAGGTTTAATGTGCTTGAGAACTTAATACAGGAGGAAGGTATACCTGTTGAGACACCCCCAAGTGATAACTCTCTTTTGGAACCCTACCTAGAGGAAGTTGAGAATCTAGTCCAAATTCCTAAGGAAGTACAAGGCCAGACTGTTGGCTCAGATGGATTGATTCAGAAGTCATGTTGTGATATTCCTGGTAGCTCACATCCCCGTGATTGTCCAAATATCATAGCCTCTACCCACTCTGGCAAGAAAGGAGTGACCGACAACACAAAAGGCTCTAAAGCTACATCCATATTGGGTTTACAGAAAAAGCCCTTTAAAAAAGGGACCTTAGAAAAATCTACTAAGAGTGGAAGGAAAACAGATCAAGAGAAAGTTAAGATGATGGGTGAGACTTTAGTTATAGTGGGGTTTGTGAAGCCCATTGATTCCCATTTCTCACAATCTTCTAAATGATTGTTATTTCATGGAATGTTAAGGGATTGAACAGCATCTCTAGACAAAAGGTTGTTCACAAATTGATAGATTCTCACTCTCCAGATGTCTTTTTCATTCAGGAAACTAAACTTTCAGTTGATGAATTAAATAGTTGTGGACCAAATTTATGGCCCCATGGTAGCTGGTAGGCTGTAGGTGCTCAAGGAAGCTCAGGTGGTCTTACTTGTCTCTAGAATCCTAAGAAGGTAACTCCCCTGTGGTGGGTTACGAACAGATCCTCCATCTCTTTTATGGCTTCTCACTTTGAGACAGATGAAAGGTGCTTGTTTTCCAATGTTTATGCTCCTATTGATTTAGTTGGAAAATCTCTTATGTGGTCACATATTAAATTTGTCCGATCTTTAGACCCTTTCCTTCCTTGGATTGTTGTGGGAGATTTTAATGCTGTTGCTAATCTTGAGGAAAAGAGGGGAGGAATTTCTCGATTGGGTCCCTCTTCTAGTATGCTTAGAGACAACATTAGTGCTTTGAACCTTATTGATATTAAACTCGCTTCTGGCTTATTCACCTGGAACAATAGAAGGAGTGGGATGGAGGCAATCTCTGAAAGGCTTGATAGGTTCTTGGTATCTTGTTTTTGGATGAATATTAAATGGGCTACTAGTTTAGAAATTCTTAATTGGAGAGGCTCTAATCACTGGCCTATCATGCTCTCTGTCACTCCTTTCAAGACTTCTAAGAATCCCTCTTTCAAGTTTCAGCTGATGTGGTTGAGATCCTTCCCTTCATGATCTTATGTTATCCTGGTGGTATGAGGGCAGGCCCCCTCATGGAACTTCCATGTACACCTTTGAGAAGAGGCTTTAGCATGTGAATTTCAGGTTGAAATAGTGGAATAAATAGAGTTTTGGAAACCTTCAAAAGCACTTAAGGGGGGCCCAAGCCAGGCTTGACAGTGTCACTCACCAGATTAGGGACCAAGGAATGTCTCTTGATTTAAAGTCTAAAGAATCCTCAGCTTTGAGGGAGCTTGAAGAATGGGAGCTTTGGGAGGAAATATTCTGGAAACAAAATTCTTAGGTGGATTGGTTGCTGGAAGGAGATAGAAACACTGCTTTCTTCAACAACACTATTAAAGCTCGCAGGTTTGGAAATTCTATTACTTCTCTTGTATCTTCTTCTAGAGATCATCTCTCTTCCAATGAGGAAATTTCTTTAGAGGCCACTAATTACTTCTCTCGGCTCTTCTCTAAAGAGGAACCTATTTCTTTGGTGGAGACAAGAGTTATTTTAGATTGCATTCCTCATCTTGTGTCTGGCAGTATGAATAGGGATCTGTTAAAACCTGTTATGCTTGAAGAGCTGGAGAAGGTGGTTTTTGGTATGAAGAAAGGTAAAGCCTCAGGCCTAAATGGATTTCCCATTGAATTTTTCCAGGAGTTTTGGGAGATTATTAAATTTGATCTTCTAGAAGTTGTTCAGGAATCATATCAAAATAAAAAAATGCTCAAGTCCTTGAATGCTACTTTCCTGACTCTTGTCCCCAAGATTGAGGGAGCTAATAGGTTGGATCAATTTAGACCTATTGCTTTATGCAATGTCACGTACAAAATTATCAAAAAATTAATTGCTGAAAGGCTTAAGCCTTTTCTTGCCTCTTTGATTTTTGAGGAACAAGGAGGTTATGTTGGAGGGAGATAGATCCTTGATGGAGTGGTTATAGCTTCGGAAGCTATTCATTCTATGCCCACTTCCAAGGAAAAGGCTATGTTTATTAAGCTGGAGTTGGCTAAAGCTTATGACTAAGTTAGTTGGGAGTTTATGGGTCATGTGCTTCTTGCTTTTGGTTTTGATATGGAGTGGGTGGATTGGGTTCTCAGTTGTGTGAATTCCACTTCCTTTTTAGTCCTTATTAATGGAGAGCCTATTGATCTTTTCTCTACTTCTCGAGAGCTTCGACAGGGGGATCCTATCTCTCCATATCTGTTTATCATTATGGCAGAAGCTCTAGGGAGATTTATAAAATCTCAAGTAGGAAAGGGGCTAGTTCAAGGGTGGAAGTGGCACAATGACATTCCAACATGCACGCACCTCCAATTTTTGGATGATACTACATTGATGGGATTGGCTACCATAAATGAAGCAAAGAACTTCAAAGTGATTTTGGATACTTATTTGAAAGCTTCTGGATAGAGGATTAATGAAGGTAAATCATCTATTTATTTCTTTAATACTCCTTAGTCAATTCAGGTCAGGATTGCTAGAATTCTCAAGTTTCGGGTTACTTCCCTTCCTTTGATTTATCTTGGAGTGTCACTGGCCCTAGGAACTTAGCTGAAAGATTATTGGCAAGGTCTATTGGACAAATTTTGGAGCAAAGTGAGTCATTGGACTCATAGATGGCTCTCCTCAGCTGGAAGGGTCACCCTCCTCAGGACTATGATTCAGGTTCTTCCTATTTATAGGTGTCTTGTCCAAACTCCTCCCATTGGAGTTATGAGACATTTTGATGCTTGGTCGCGACAATTTCTTTGGTCAGGCACTCTCCTCTCTTTGAGATGGAGCTTGGTCAACTGGAACACTATTTGCAGCCTAAGATTGTTGGGGGATTAGGCCTTAAATCTATGGCTCTTAGTGTCAAAGCTCTGGAAGCTAAGTTATATTGGAGATGGTGCAAGAATCAAGATCAAGATTGGGCTAAAATTCTAGCCCATAAGTACTTCCCAAGAGAGGATTTTTAGGATATTCCTAGACTGGAACTAAATGGTAAGGGATCCTTTATTTGGGACACTCTTAAAAGAGGTTCTCCTCTCATCAAGGACAGACTCTTCTGGATATGTAATGAGGGATCAAGTGTGTTATTCTAGCACGACTCCTAGGATGTCTATCCTCCCATTCTCTCCAGCCATCCACATCTTTAGCCTCTATATCCATTTTTTTGTGCTGCAGGATGGAACAAATTTGTTCACTTCAAAACTATAAAGACTTGTGGTCTGATGATTGTTGCTAGTTGGAAAGATCCTCAGGACTGGCCCCCGGGGGGCTCCTCAGAGATTCGAGCAGAGCTGGCCAATCTTCTCTCTCTTAGGCTATGTAGTTCTTCTAAGGACAAAGATATCCTAGCTTGGGGTCCTAGCCCTAAAGGTAGTTTCAGTGTTGCCCAGGGGTATGCTCGGCTAGATAGTCAATGTAATGAGATTCAAGAAATTCCTTGGTGGCAAAAGGTTTGAAATAGATTCTCATGGAATAAATGTAATTTTTTTCTATGGCTAGTTGCTCAAAAAAAGTGTCTTACATGGGATAATCTCCAAAGAAGAGGTTTTTAGGGTCCTTCGATCTACCCCCCTGTAGGATGCATGGAGAAGATGTTTCTCATTTATTCTTCTTATGCCCTCTCTCTAGAGAAATCTAGCATATGTGGTGGGAAGCATGGTGTCATGGATGCATTCATGTTGAATCTCTTATTGAGTTTTGGGATAGCCTGGGTAGATCCCCTACGAAAACATCATTCCTCCAGGTGGCCTAGGCTATTGGACCTTCTTTCATTATTTGGAATCTTTGGTTGGAGCGTAATCATCAGATTTTCTGTAACTCTAGCCTTGGGGTCACTAAATTATGGCAGGTGATCTTGATTAAGCTTTAAGAAACTATTTGTGCTAAATGTGATATGACAGGGCTAGTGGATCCTAATGACTTCAAGATAGTTCAAAATTTGGGATTGGCGGACAAAGAGTTGGGAAGTAGAAGCAGTAAAGGATCTCAGCCACTAAAAAGAAGAGTGTGTAGGATAGGGAGATGGAGACCTCCACCAAATGGCATCCTAAAGATTAACACTGATGGTTCCTCCCATGGGAATCCTAGATAGGCTGGTGAGGGGGGAATTGGGAGAGATGCAGATGGCATGGTTTGTTTCATATTCTCTATAACTGGCATATTGCCTCTCTTGTTAGAGAGATTCTTCACTTGAGTAGCTTTGTTGATGAGATTTCCTATTGTCATATTCCCAAAGAATGGAATGGAGTTGCTGATGTCTTAGCTAAATGGGCTTCGGAGAAAGGTGCTAGTTGGAATATTTTTGATACGAATGATCTTCCTGTTGATTATGTAGGGACTTTTGAGCATTTAGTGGAAAAAGATAGAACTTAATGGTTTTGGGTAGTGGTTTGTTGGATTGGGCCTGAGGCCTTTGTAATTTGGCATTCACTGAATAAATTTTTACCCCTATTTTTCAAAAAAAAATTAATTAAACGAAATTATTTAATTAAATGGAGTACTTACATCTAATTAATTAAACAAAGTTATTTAATTAAATAGGAAGCCATTCCTAATTAATTAAATGAAGTTATTTAATTAAATAAGAAAAGTGTCTCTACTTAATTAAAAGATTATTTAATTAAATAGAAAAAGTAATTATGAGAGCATATCTCATTTTATTAAATTAAATATCTCAACAAAATCTCTCTTCAATTGAAAAAGGGAAATTTTTAGTTCACTATTGATAAAAAAATGAGTTAAATTAATTAACTCCTCTTTCTACTCAAATTAAATCAGTCAACTCCTTATTTTACTTAAATTAAATCTGTTAACTCCCTTTAATTTGAGAAACTCCCTTTATGACTGAACTTCAACTTCAATCCTGACCGTTGATTGAACTTGATCTCAACCATTGATGGAATCCAGAAAAGTCTATTTAAGAGACCCTCATCTCTTTATTTTAGGAGAGGATGAATATGAAGAATTTGCATCGAATCGTTGTTGGAATTCATACTCACATTTGCTCATATTTTTAAATACATTTAATAAATATGCTTATCTTGATTAATTAAATGTAATTATTTAATTAAATGGGAAAGGTATTTCTAATTAATTAAATGAAATTATTTAATTAAATGGAGTACTTACTTCTAATTAATTAAACAAACTTATTTAATTAAATAGGAAGCCATTCCTAATTAATTAAATGAAGTTATTTAATTAAATAAGAAAAGTGTCTCTAATTAATTAAAAGATTATTTAATTAAATAGAAAAATTAATTATGAGAGCATATCTCATTTTATTAAATTAAATATCTCAACAAAATCTCTCTTCAGTTCAAAAAGGGAAATTTTCAGTTCACTATTGATAAAAAGAAGTTAAATTAGTTAACTCCTTTTTCTACTCAAATTAAATCCGTTAACTCCTTATTTTACTCAAATTAAATCTATTAATTCTCTTTGATTTGAGAATCTCCCTTTATAACTGAACTTCAACTTTAATCCTGACCGTTGAATGAATTTGATCTCAACTGTTGATGGATTCCAGGAAAGTCTATTTAAGAGACCATCATCTCTTCATTTTAGGAGAGGATGAATTTGGAGAATTTGCATCGAATCATTGTTGGAATTCATACTCACATTTTCTCATATTTGTACATACATTTAATAAATACGCCTATCTTGATTAATTAAATGTAATTATTTAATTAAATGGGAAAGGTATTTGTAATTAATTAAATGAAATTATTTAATTAAATGGAGTACTTAATTCTAATTAATTAAACAAACTTATTTATTTAAATAGGAAGCCATTCCTAATTAATTAAATGAATTTATTTAATTAAATAAGAAAAGTGTTTCTAATTAATTAAAAGATTATTTAATTAAATAGAAAAAGTAATTATGAGAGCATATCTCATTTTATTAAATTAAATATCTCAACAAAATCTTTCTTCAGTTAAAAAAGGGAAATTTTCAGTTCACTATTGATAAAAAATGAGTTAAATCAGTTAACTCCTTTTTCTACTCAAATTAAACTAGTTAACTCCTTATTTTACTCAAATTAAATCTATTAACTCCCTTTAATTTGAGAATCTTCCTTTATGACTGAACTTCAACTTTAATCCTGACCGTTGATTGAATTTGATCTCAACTGTTGATAGATTTTAGGAAAGTCTATTTAGAAGATCCTCATCTCTTCATTTTAGGAGAGGATGAATTTGGAGAATTTGCATTGAATCACTACTGGAATTCATACTCACATTTGCTCATATTTTTGCATACATTTAATAATTACGCCTATATTGATTAATTAAATGTAATTATTTAATTAAATGGGAAAGGTATTTCTAATTAATTAAACAATATTATTTAATTAAATGGAGTACTTACTTCTAATTAATTAAACAAAGTTGTTTAATTAAATAATAAGCCATTCCTAATTAATTAAATGAAGTTATTTAATTAAATAAGAAAAGTGTCTCTAATTAATTAAAAGATTATTTAATTAAATAGAAAAAGTAATTATCAGAGCATATCTCATTTTATTAAATTAAATATCTCAACAAAATCTCTCTTCAATTCAAAAAGGGAAATTTTCATTTCACTATTGATAAAAAATGAGTTAAATCAGTTAACTCCTTTTTCAACTCAAATTAAATTAGTTAACTCCTTATTTTACTCAAATTAAATCTGTTAACTCCCTTTAATTTGAGAATCTCCCTTTATGACTGAACTTCAACTTTAATCCTGACCGTTGATTGAATTTGATCTCAATCGTTGATGGATTCCAGGAAAGTCTACTTAAGAGACCGTCATCTCTTCATTTTAGGAGAGGATGAATTTGGAGAATTTGCATTGAATCACTGCTGAAATTCATACTCACATTTGCTCATATTTTTACATACATTAAATAAATGTGCATATCTTGATTAATTAAATGTAATTATTTAATTAAATGGGAAAGGTATTTCAAATTAATTAAACAAAATTATTTAATTAAATGGAGTACTTACTTTTTATTAATTAAAAAAAGTTATTTAATTAAATAGGAAGCGATTCGTAATTAGTTAAATGAAGTTATTTAATTAAATAGAAAAGGTAATTATGAAAGCATATCTCATTTTATTAAATTAAATATCTCAACAAAATCTCTCTTCAGTTCAAAAAGGGAAATTTTCAGTTCACTATTGATAAAAAATGAGTTAAATAAGTTAACTCCTTTTTCTACTCAAATTAAATTAGTTAATTCTTTATTTTACTCAAATTAAATCTGTTAACTCCCTTTAATTTGGGAATCTCCCTTTATGACTGAACTTCAACTTTAATCAAGACCATTAATTGAATTTGATCTCAACCGTTGATGGATTCCAGGAAAGTCTATTTAAGAGACCCTCATCTCTTCATTTTAGGAGAGGATGAATTTGGAGAATTTGCATCGAATCGCTGCTAGAATTCATACTCACATTTGCTCATATTTTTACATATATTTAATAAATATGCCTAACTTGATTAATTAAATGTAATTATTTAAATAAATGGGAAACGTATTTCTAATTAATTAAACAAAATTATTTAATTAAATGGATTAATTACTTCTAATTAATTAAAAAAATTTATTTAATTAAATAGGAAGCCATTCCTAATTAGTTAAATAAAGTTATTTAATTAAATAAGAAAAGTGTCTCTAATTAACTAAAAGATTATTTAATTAAATAGAAAAAATAATTATGAGAGCATATCTCATTTTATTAAATTAAATATCTCAACA
Organism: Cupressus sempervirens; assembly: GCA_028749045.1. Classification (NCBI taxonomy): domain Eukaryota; kingdom Viridiplantae; phylum Streptophyta; class Pinopsida; order Cupressales; family Cupressaceae; genus Cupressus; species Cupressus sempervirens. Next base: position 118,206,673 of record CM053783.1, read on the forward strand.
AAATTTCTATTCAGTTTAAAAAGTGAAATTTTCAGTTCACTATTGATAAAAAAAAGAGCTAAATCAGTTAACTTCTTTTTCTACTCAAATTAAATCAGTTAACTCCTTATTTTACTCAAATTAAATTTGTGAACTCCCTTTAATTTGGGAGTCTCCCTTTATGACTAAACTTCAACTTTAATCCTGACCGTTGATTGAATTTGATCTCAACTTTTGATGGATTCAAGGAAAGTCTATTTAAGAGACCCTCATCTCTTCATTTTAGGAGAGGATGAATTTGGAGAATTTGCAATGAATCGCTGCTAGAATTCATACTCAGATTTGCTCATATTTTTACACACATTTAATAAATACGCCTATCTTGATTAATTAAATGCAATTATTTAATTAAATGGGAAAGGTATTTTTAATTAATTAAACAAAATTATTTAATTAAATGGAGTACTTACTTCTAATTAATTTAACAAAGTTATTTAATTAAATAGGAAACCATTCCTAATTAATTAAATGAAGTTTTTTAATTAAATAAGAAAAGTGTCTCTAATTAATTAAAAGATTATTTAATTAAATAGAAAAAGTAATTATGAGAGCATATCTCATTTTATTAAATTAAATATCTCAACAAAATCTCTCTTCAGTTCAAAAAGGGAAATTTTTAGTTCACTATTGATAAAAAATGAGTTAAATCAGTTAACTCCTTTTTCTACTCAAATTAAATTAGTTAACTCCTTATTTTACTCAAATTAAATCTGTTAACTCCCTTTAATTTGGGAGTCTCCCTTTATGACTGAACTTCAACTTTAATCCTGATTATTGATTGAATTTGATCTCAACCGTTGATGGATTCCAGGAAAGTCTATTTAAGAGACTCTCATCTGTTTATTTTAGGAGACGATGAATTTGGAGAATTTGCATCAAATCGTTGCTGGAATTCATAGTCACATTTGCTTATATTTTTACATACATTTAATAAATACGCCTATCTTGATTAATTAAATGTAATTATTTAATTAAATGGGAAAGGTATTTCTAATTAATTAAGGGAAATTATTTAATGAAATGGAGTACTTACTTCTAATTAATTAAACAAAGTTATTTAATTAAATAGAATTCCATTCCTAATTAGTTAAATGAAATTATTTAATTAAATAAGAAAAGTGTCTTTAATTAATTAAAAGATTATTTAATTAAATAGAAAAAGTAATTATGAGAGCATATCTCATTTTATTAAATTAAATATCTCAACAAAATCTCTCATCAGATCAAAAAGGGAAATTTCTAGTTCACTATTGATAAAAAATGAGTTAAATCAGTTAACTCCTTTTTCTACTCAAATTAAATCAGTTAACTCCTTATTTTACTCAAATTTAATCTGTTAACTCCCTTTAATTTGAGAATCTCCCTTTATGACTGAACTTCAACTTTAATTCTGACTGTTGATTGAATTTGATCTCAACCCTTGATGGATTCCAAGAAAGTCTATTTAAGAGACCCTCATCTCTTCATTTTAGGAGAGGATGAATTTGGAGAATTTGCATTAAATCGCTGCTGGAATTCATACTCACATTTTCTCATATTTTTACATACATTTAATAAATACATCTATCTTGATTAATTAAATGTAATTATTTAATTAAATGGGAAGGTTATTTCTAATTAATTAAAGGAAATTATTTAATTAAATGGATTACTTACTTCTAATTAATTAAACAAAGTTATTTAATTAAATAGGAAGCCATTCCTAATTAATTAAATGAAGTTATTTAATTATGTAGTGCCTACCCTTGTTCACATATTTTTTTGACATATTGTTTCTATTATTATCAGACTATGATGGACTAGTTTTATGTTGATGGATTAGTGGTATTGTTTTGACACTATCAGACATTATGTTATGGATTCAGAGGTTATGTGATGAGATCATTTAGACATTACATTTCATGCATACATGATGATCATTATATTATTTTTAGTTACTATTGATGATTAGTTAGATGATTTATTATCTCATGTGTTTTATTATGGATACTTACCCCATACTTACATGTGTATAGTGTGTGTGTTTTCTTTTTGTATGGCATTTCTGATGTAGTGAAGGAAGGGAGTCATAGTCACCTACATAGTCGGGATCTACATGATGCATCACTTCCTGCCATTGTCTGTTTAGCTTAGCATTATATATTGTATGTACATGCATGGTTTTTCTACAAGGTGTAGGTATCGGGTATCGACTTTCCTGAATTGCCAGGATGAGCGTACCCTATTATACTATCTCAATGATAAGAGAAGGGAGATAAATTCTCAAGTCCAAATCCCAAACCTTTAAGCCAATTGTCCTAGTGAGGTAGGACAAGTATCTGGATATTTTACCCACTGAATGTGTTAGATGACATAATTCATGATTTTTAACCCTTTAGACTGATTTTGAGTGATTTTCTCTATGATGGGTTTTCATATTTTATCTTGGAGGTCTATGGTGAATTTTCTATTAATTAAGTCTTAATAAATAGATTTAATTAATAAATTAATTATTTGAAAAAATTAATATAAAATATCATGTTATTTGATATTTTGATTATAATTAATTAAATGAGAATGATTAAGGAAAAAGAATTAAATAAAGAAAATTAGAAAATTAAAATTAATAATAATTATAAAATAATAATAAAGTAATAAATAAATAATTAAAATAAAAGTTATAAATATTTAAATAGAAATTATATAAAGAGTGAATTGGAGTTATAAGCTTGCACGGAAATTAACACACTTTTCTATTTCTCAAGTGTCAACAACATGGAGGTTAGTGCATCAATTAAGCACATGGTATCTACAACCCTATGGCTCATCAAAAAGGTTGGAAAGAACCCATGCTTAGTTGGTGACACCTTTTAGCTATTTCTAGAGGCATTCTAGATGTTTCTTGAGAGCTCTTTATATTCAGGCATTCTTAGAAGACTAGACATAGCGTTTAGATTGCAATTTGGAGCATTGGAGGATTCAAGAATTCTGAAGAAGGGAGCTTGCTCTGCAGGTTTTTTGAAGAAGAGCAATTTAGCATCAGAATTCGGGTAGATTCTTGTGATTTTACTTATGCTATTTCCACATCATGCATTTCCTGTCTTCTTCGTGTCTTCCATATGTCTTCTGAGGAATTTCATAATTTACTATGATTAATTTATTTAAAAAATTTATATGCATAGATTTGAAAAGAACACGAGGCTAGGGTTGAAATTCATAGTCAAACCCATTAGATTAATTATTGAAAATTTTGGAGATCAGAGGTCTATGGAGGAATTCTAAAAATTGAAGTTTGTATTCATATATTGTCAATTTGCTTATACATACATACATACATATATATATATATATGCAATTATATATATGTTCATGTAATGTGATATTTTTAATTCTGTATATATTCATATATATATATATATATATATATATATATATATATATTTATATATATATATATATATATATATATATTTATATATATATACCTTTATATATATATATATATACATACATATGTATATATATATATAATATATATATATTATATATATATATATATATATTTGTTAAAAATTGAATGAAAGTGGAAAAACATTTATTTGGAGGGGCGGGTTATACCTTGTACTCCCTCCCTTTCATCTGTTGTTATTAATGGAGGGACTATCGCGACTGACATGACTGACATCATGACCTATATATGGCTCAATGATAGTAGTCGCAGGTGTTTACTGCCATCGTGGGTAGTACAGATCCAACACCCGCACCGAATACATTCAAGCACAGGGTACGAGCGATAGCGATGACATATCGCTTTTGTATAATATTTTCCTTATTCGGTCTTACATATAATGTTATTAAGTATTTTCATTATTAAATATTGTTATATGTTATTATTATATATATGTATTTATGTATGTATATATATTATTAATTATAACTAATTATTTTATTTAAAATGATTTGAATAGATGGATCAATTTGTAAAGATAAATGATTTTAAAAATATGAATAATAATTTATCAATTATTATTAAAATGAAGAGGTATTAATAATTAACTTAATTAACCTTAGTTTATTTAAGGTTGATTATTAGAACTTGTTATAAATCAAAGTTTTGAAATATGTTGGTTTCATTGGAAATGTTATTTTCAAAAAAAATACTATTAGATAAATTAGAATTGAGTCTAGTGGTTTTGGGGGAGAAACTTTTATCTATTAAACAAATACATGGGTTAGGTAAAACATGAAATTTCTCCACTTGATATCTAAGTTGGAAAACATAAACTAGAAACCTCCACATTTAATTCAAGTATGTAATTTTAGCAAAACCAAAATATGTGTTTACATTGTGTACTCTTATGATGTTGTTTTGGGTTTTGGGTTGACTAGTGTTGACTAGTTATAGGACGTCTACTAGAGGCTTGAGAGTTATGTGATTGTGATGTCATGATGATATTTTAATCTCGATCTTTATAAACCCAACCATGGTTATGTGATGGAATGCTCTATGTATTGTTTGTTGAGATTCTTATGTATGAGATACTTGACTTAACCATTATTTTTGGTCATCGATCAGTTAACCTTGGTTATTTTCTAGTCACCGTGATGGGACTAGAATGTAGATTTATTCTTGATGATGTCATGATGTGACATGTTTGACTCAACCATTTTTGGAGTCTTCGATCAGTTTGATTGAGATAGATTTTGGTTATTGAGAACCATTGGATACTTTGATTATCAGTGATACTTCAGTTGCCAATAGAGAGCTATTGTGTTCATGATTTTCTATGGATGTTAGCTCATGGAGATTTGATACTTTATGCATATTTGATGATTTTATTATGGATTATCTTTTGTGATTTTGAGATTTATGATTCCATGAGCATTAGGGTAGGATATCTGCATGTAGTGATGGGAAGTGGCTTGCAATGGGGGCCGGGGCCCTAAGAGGCTGCCAGGGTAACTCATTATAAGTTAGATTAATAAGTGATAACATTCACACCTAATACTAACTGAATGAACCTAAGAAGATAAGATTTTTTTTCTCGCCCATGCCTTGAGTGCTTGTACAGGCTAGGATGGGAGTAGTGAGATGCATGGATGTGACCTTGCATTCCGTAGTATACCTCATTAGTATGAGAGGATACTAGTGGCCGTATGAAATTAGTATGGACCCGTGGAGTTTAGCTAACTACCAGGGTAACTTGTATGTGATAATTACGATGACACTTTCCCACTTGCATAGTAGGTTCCTACATGTCATTGTGTGCCTCTGGAGATTAGACGTCAGATCTTGTGTTTGGAATTTTTGAGTTAGTATAATTTAAGGATTCTTGAGCTTATAGAGATTTGTGCTATGTGATTTTGGATAGCCTATTTGAGACTTGAGATTATCTCCTTAGCACGGTGGGAGTGGACCACTTAGGTACCACGTAGTCGAGTGGTAGTGTATTTTCCACTCTTATCATTTTGAGATTCATTGAGACATCGTGGCTAATGCATCCTTCATGATGATGGATATGTATCCTTTTTATTGATGATTAGTATATTTTAGATGATGTTATCTTATGCTTTTATTTGCATGTTAGATTACTTTCTACATATGATGTTATATATGTTAGGAGTGACATTCCTACTATGTTAGTACCGATGATCTCTTCGGTGATTCAGAATGTTATGCACGGAGGGATGGCTAGGATCCACGATGGTCTAATGATGCTATTAACGGTTGGGAGGAACTGTGCACTTAGTTTATTATGTTTGATCTTTATGATGGATGTATATGTCTTCTATGATGATGTATCATATGAGTATCTTTACTTTGATGTATCATGGATTAGAATAGGAAGATGTACCTTATTCTATGTATGTATATTCTTTTGAGCTTGTCATACCCTGTGACATGTATAGTGGATGATTGAGTATTTAAAATGTAATGTATAAACATTAGACTTATCATTATTATTTCATGTGGATGTTGTACTAGATGAATTTATGTATGTAATTCAACGTTAAGAGATCTTAAAGAATGTAACATGTTATGTATGTTATGTTTAATTTCAGATGGACATTGCTATTGCTTTTGTTATTGTGCATAAGTTATACGTGGTGTTTACTTTGATGAAAAAAAAATGCTACTAAACTTAGTGAAGTTCTAGTTTAATTCTTTGGATCCCTTGGCGGGGCATTACATTTGGTATCAGAGCCCGAGTTTCTACATTGGAAGCTTTGGATATTTTGGAACAACTAGAAATTTGAACTATTAAGTGTAATTTTTAGAACTTGAACTAGGTGAACTAAAACAAAATAGAACTCAAACTGTTACTTGAATATTTTTCATACTTCAACACTTAATTTCAAAACTGGAAATTTCAACTTAAACCTAAACATAGAACTGAACTTAGTACCTTGTACTATTGCAGGACGGTATCTTGGACTAGGTCTTCTATTAGAGGTCATGGTAGAGGCTGTGGAAGAGGCCATGGTCATGGTAGAGCTATCAGTGTCCATGAGTCTGCCCATGAGGTATCGACTCATGTAGAGAGCAGGGAAGAGCACTCTAGTAGGCAGCAGGAAGAGAGCCATAGAGAGGACCAAGTTGAGTCTGAAGAGGTTGGTTTGAGGCAGATGATGCAGACTATTTTGGAACGTCTACCTCCTGTTCAAGAGTATCCCAAAGTGCATCAGACAGAACAAGAGCATAGACCTAGATCTAGAAGTCCTCAGAAGGATCGTAAAAGGTCCATTGTGTCCACTTAGATGAAGGATCTTTCAAGATCCAAGGTTAAGCCTTTCAATGGGCAAGGTTCTGGTTATGTGGCCAAGCAGTGGCTTATTTCTCTCAATAGGATTTTTGCCATGCAGGAGTTCGACAGCAACGTTAAGGCAATATTTGCGATCACTAATCTAGAGAATTTTGGGGCCACTTGGTAGATGATAGAGGAGAAGAAGTTGGGAATTGATATGAGCAGTGTTACATGGGAGTTATTCTTAGAGAGTTTTTGTAAATGATTTCTACAAAAGGAATGGAAATAGAAAAGGGCTGATGAATTTCATAATCTTAGACAGTACACTTTGTCAGTGACCGAGTATGAGCGTAAGTTTGATGAGCTCATGTCTTTTTCAGGGTTCAGTGAAAATTCAGCTCAATTGACACAACATTTTATTAGGGGTTTGAATAACCGTATTATTGGGGGAGTTAAGGTATTTGAGCCAAAAACCCTCAAGGATGCAATACATCGAGCTATCCTTGTTGACCAAAGTGTCAACCTTGGTCAAGGTGGTTTTGTAAGAGCACCAGTAGCACCAGGATCTAAAGGCAACTACAATTCAGGTGGTAACAAGAAATTTTCTTTCTCTAAGGGGAAACAGTATCAACAACAGTCTCAGTAGACACAGCAACAGAAGGGATCGAATTTCCAGGTTCAAGGTGGTGGCAAAGGTTCTTACACTAAGAACAACTGCAATGCTCAACGCAATAAATAGAATCAGTCCAATCAGCTAGCTCAGAGTAGCCAGTCTTTTGTGAGCAGGAACAGTCGTCAGCAATCAAATGTACCACCTATGGGAAGAGGTTCTGGCAAAAATACAAAATATTTTTCATGTGATCAGATTGGACATTATGCAGCTCAGTGTCCTCAACAAGCACCTCAATTTTTAGGACCTAGACCTACCGTTTCAGAGCCTACAATCGGTGATGTAGGTAGAGCTCATAGAGTCTTTGTAGCAGTTGATCAATGTCAGGTAGATCACCCGGGAATAGTGATTGAGACCACAGGTGCTACTAGAGGTATATCTCTTTCAGTATTGTTTGATTCAGGAGTTACAGATTCATTTATTTCACCATCTATAGTTTCTAAGTGTAAGCTAGATGCGGTGAAGCAAGATCATGGTTGGCAAGTGGAACTAGCCTCAAGCATTAAGGCCTCCACAGACTTTCTAGTTCATAAGTGTGGGCTTAGCTTAGGAATCTTTGATACTGCAGTGGATCTTTGAGTCATACCCCTTGGTTCCTATGATGTGGTTTTAGGCATGTACTAGCTTGGATTTCATAGAGCTAGTATAGATTGTAGAAAGAAGATCATTTTGTGCCAAGATGACCAAGGGAATGATGTGCAAATAGTTGGGATACTGAGGCCTATATCTCTGGGGATGATTTTTGCTATACAATTGAAGTGAATTTTTTGTAAGAGATGTCAGATATTTGCTATTATGGTAAATGATCTTGATGAGGAAGATCCTATGAGGGAGACTTTAGATCACTCGATTTTGCAAGAGTACGCAGATGTTTTTCCAAGTGAGGTTCCAGGCATGCCTCCAAAGAGGGACATTGACTTTAGTATTGATCTAATTCCTAGAGCAAAGCCTATCTCTAAAGCTCCTTATCGCATGATGACACAATAATTGGATGAGCTACATCTTTAGCTAGAGGAACTTCTAGCCAAAGGGAGCATTCGACCTAGTGTATCACCATGGGGAGCTCTAGTGCTCTTTGTGAAGAAGAAAGACAGTTTTTTGCACCTTTGTATTGACTATAGAGAGTTGAATAAGGTGACTATTAAGAATAGGTATCCTTTACCTAGGATTGATGACTTATTCAATCAGATCAAGGGAGCTACAATATTCTCCAAGATTGATCTTAAGTCAGTATGCCACCAGCTTCGCATTAAGGAAGCAGATATTCATAAGACTACTTTTTGTACTTGCTATGGGCATTATGAGTTCACAGTGGTACCATTTGGATTGACTAACACTCCATCGGTTTTCATGAGTTTGATGAATGGTGTGTTTCGATCTTATCTAGACAGGTTTGTACTCGTGTTTTTTGATGACATATTGATACATTCAAAGACTCAGAAGGAGCATGAGGAACACCTGCGGTTGGTATTACAGTCTTTGAGAGACAATCAGCTTTATGCTAATGCAGCTACGTGTGAATTCTTCAAGTCAGAGATTTAGTATTTAGGACATGTTATTTCAGGTGATGGTATTTTAGTGGATCCTACAAATATTCAAGTGATAATAGATTGGCCTACACCAACTAATGTGTCAGAGATTCGTAGTTTCATGAGTTTAGCCGATTATTATCACAGATTTGTCCAAAACTTCTCTACGATAGCACATCCTATCACTTCTCTTCAGAGGAAAGGAAAGAAGTTTGTATGGACAGAGAAATGTGAGGAAGCTTTCCAGAAGCTCAAGGAGCTTTTGACCAGTGCACCGATTTTAGCTGTACCTGATCCGAAAGGTGATTTTATGGTATGTATAGATGCTTCTTTTGAAGGGATTGGGGCAGTGTTGATGCAGAAAGGATGGGTGATTGCGTATGAATCACATAAGCTCAAGGATCATGAGTTAAATTATCCTACGCATGATCTTGAGTTAGCAACAATAGTTCATGCTTTGACTAGAAGGAGACATTTCTTGTTGGGGCACAAATTTGAGCTACACAGTGATCATCGTAGTCTTCAGTACATTTTTACTCAGCCTAATTTGAATGCTCGCTAGAGGTGATGGATGGAGTTTCTATGTGAGTATGATTTTGAGGTTAAGTACATTCAAGGTAAGGGGAATCTGGTGGCAGATGCTTTGAGTCGCAGGAGACATGTGGTATCATCAATGACTCTTAGAGTGGATTTGAGGAGTCAGATTGTTCAGGCACTTCCTACAGATTCATGGTATCAAGAAGTGTGCAGAGAGATAGATTCAAGAAGACCTTTGGAAGGTAAGTTTGTAGGTTACATTCGAGAATCAGATGGTCTTTTGAGACATTTGGGGAGGATTTATGTGCCATTTTTTGGATGAGCTTTGCACCTTGATACTAGCAGAAGCCCATCGTACACCTTACTCAGCACATCCAGGTGTTAAGAAGATGCATGCTAATTTGAGACGTTTGTTCTTTTGGTCTGGGATAAAGCGAGATATTGCTAATTTTGTGGCTAGGTGCCTTGAGTGTCAGAGAGTTAAGGCAAAACATCAGCACCCGGTTGGACTTTTGTAGCCTAATCTCATTCCTTCTTGGAAGTGGGATATCATCTCCATAGATTTTATAGTAGGATTACCTATGACAGTTCGGCATCATGATGCTATCATGGTTACCGTTGATCAATTAACTAAGGTGGTGCATTTTTCACTGATCAGGTCTTCCTACATAGTAGTTTCTATAGCTAATGTCTTCATGTGTGACATTGTGAGATTACATGGTATTCCTAGAAAAATCATTTCTGACAGGGATCCTGTATTCACATCTACATTCTGGACGTCACTGCAGCATGAGCTTGGAGCATAGTTAAACTTTAGTTTGACATATCATCCAAAGACTGATGGTCAGATAGAGAGGGTGAATCAAGTTTTGGAGGATATGTTACAGATGTATATGATGGATAGGCAAACACATTGGGAGGATTATCTCTACCTGGTGGAGTTTTCTTACAACAATGGGTATCATAGTTCTATTGGTATGGCACCATTTCAGGCATTATATGGACGTCCTTGTCATACACCATTGAGTTGGGATAGTCTTGAGGATCGCATCCTGTTGGGTCCTGAGATGCTTCGCAATATGGAGCAACAAGTGGTGCGTATCCATGAGAATTTAACTATGGCACAAGATAGGTAGAAGAAATATGCCGATGCTCATAGGATTGATAAGCAGTTTGCTGTGGGAGATAAGGTTTTCTTGAGAGTGCGTCCATGAAAGAGTCTAATTTGGTACGAAAAGGGTTCTAAGATAGCACCTCGCTTTATGGGACCATTCAAGATTTTAGAGAGGGTTGGCTCGGTTGCTTACCGCCTTGCTCTACCACCCAGCCCATCTCGCATTCATGATGTTTTCCATGTTTTAGTACTTTGACAGTATATACCTGATATTGTACATATTCTTGATTGGAATGCATTGCAGGTACAGGACGGGCAGCTGGCTTTGGAGCCGGTTCATATTCTGGAGTAGTGGGAGTTGACCCTTAGGGGTCGAACCATCAAGCAGGTAAGGGTCTAATGGGACCCTATTGATGATTCGTCAGCTACTTAGGAGGATGCAGCTAGATTGAGGGAGTTATATCCCTACTTGTTTGTAGGCTTCTAGGAGTAAGCCTAACCCAAGGGGGGTGGATGTAGTGCCTACCCTCATTCACATCTTTTTTGGACATATTGTTGCTATTGTTATCATACTATGATGGACTAGTTTTATGTTGATGGATTAGTGGTATTGTTTTGACACTATCAAACATTATGTTATGGATTCAGAGGTTATGTGATGAGATTATTTAGACATTACATTTCATGCATACATGATGATCATTATATTGTTTTTAGTTATTTTTGATGATTAGTTAGATGGTTTATTATCTCATGTGTTTTAATATGGATACGTACCCCATACTTTCATGTGTATGGTGTGTGTGTTTTCTTATTGTATGGCATTTCTGATGTGGTTAAGGAAGGGAGTCGTAGTCACCTGCAAAGTCGGGATCTATAATGCACCACTTCCTGTCATTGTCTATTTAGCTTACCATTATATATTGTATGTACATGCATGGTTTTTCTACAGGTTGCAGGTACCGGGTATCGACTTCCCTGAATTGCCAGGATGAGCATAACCTATTATACTATCTCAATGATAAGAGAAGGGAGATAAATTCTCAAGTCCAAATCCCAAACCTTTAAGCCAATTGTCCTAGTGAGGTAGGACAAGCATCTAGATATTTTACCCAACGAATGTGTTGGATGACATAATTCATGATTTTTAACCCTTTAGACTGATCTTGAGTGATTTTCTCTATGATGGGTTTTCATATTTTATCTTGAAGGTCTATGGTGAATTTTCTTTATATTCAGGCATTCTTAGAAGCCTAGACATAGCATTTGGAGTGCAATTTGGAGCATTGGAGGATTTGAGAATTCTGAAGAAGGGAGCTTGCTCTGCGGGTTTTCTGAGGAAGAGAGATTTAGCATCAAAATTCGGGTAGATTCTTGTGATTTTACTTATGCTATTTCTGCATCATGTATTTCCTATCTTCTTCGTGTCTTCCATATGTCTTCTGAGGAATTTCATAATTTAGTGTGATTAATTTATTTGAGAATTTTATATGCATAGATTTGAAAAGAACACGGGGCTATGGTTGAAATTCATAGTCAAACCTATTAGATTAATTATTGGAAATTTTGGAGATCAGAGTTCTATGGAGGAATTCTGATAATTGAAGTTTGTATTCTTATATTGTGTGAGGCCTCGCCCTGACCCTTCATAGCTTTAGTTATTACTTTATCATTTTGATACTCACGACTCGAGATGTTGAGACATTATCTGATACTTAGAACATACTATATGATTTCATGTTATGTGATGTTACTTTCAAATATATTGATGTTTGTCGTTTAAGGCTTTATGTTTATGTATGATGATGAATTTAGTAAAATGAAGGATTAACACATTGACTTTTGGAATCTTTATGATTAAGAATTAAGTAGGATGAAAGAAACCCTGATTGATGTATGTTTCAATTTATGTGAATTTTTTATATGTATATATGTACATGTGATTTTTGGGACTACTAATGTGTGCAATGAGTGTGTAGATATTTTAGTCGAGGAAACGGACAGAGGAAGAGAACTAATCTCTATGTACTAATTTTGGAAACCTTGTTGTTTGTAATTCACGTATTTGTATTCTGAGATATATGTATGTATCTTCTTTGTTCAGTGAATGTTAATGTTCATAATTATGTTCTTTTAGTGTCGCTTCACACTCGTAAATTGTTTATGTGCTTCAGTGTGCTATTTAGGGTTAGTTGTTTAACCTTTGGATCCAAGTTGGTTTAGTTGGTGTCAGTTTTCTTTTTGGTTCTTAATCGAGGTTAGTCTTCCCTTAATCCTGATTAGTGTTTAATCTGCAATGTTAGAATAGTTAGATGGTCCTATTTTATTCCTAGATTTTGTTTGGCTCTAAACCTTTTCCCTAAGGCTTAAATCATGAAATTATTATACCCAAAGGGTGTGGGTATGGGTTAGGGGTCTTTTCCAATCCCTAAGCCCCTTTTTTTGACTTTTGAGGCCACTCAAAAAGTCTTTTTTTTCCTTTGTGCGAAAATTGCAAGTGGTTATCTTGAGTCACCTCACTTCACCTCCACTTAGAGTTTAACCATAGTGTGGGTTGAGTTAGGAGTTTCTAGAATTTGCTAGTGGGTGGAAGTAGTTATTACTCTTTTTGGTGGTTGAGTTTGAGGCTTATTTAGAGGCCCTTCTTGGACTTGTGGAGGTTGTTATCCAATCTCTACATTTAGAGAGGAGTTCTTGAAGATTGAAGCAAGGAAAGGGAAGCTCTACTCAAACTTGTTCAATGCCATTACCCCTTTGTGAAGGTTGAAAATTCTCATCTCCCTTGTTCAGTTTTCATTCTTGTTTCATGCTCATGCTACCTTGTTGTTGTTTCAATGTTTGTATGTTTGTGGGTATGTTGGGAAGCTTTGAAAACCATGTTATTTTTTTGGATGATTTCCTTTCATGTTTATGTTTTCAATTTTGAGATTTTTCTTGCATGGGTGTTTTGGTATTACTCACCCTTGGAGAGGGAAGAAGTGACCAATTTTGGGAAAGGTCTATTTTGTCGGACTCCAACTAGTGTAGAGTCTCTTCTCAGGATGAGAAGAGGGAGAAAGGGTAGGGTGTTATGGGCCCCTACCTGTCAGCACAAACCTTGTATGATTATGCTATGTTGAAATGGAAAAACGGAAGTTCTTGGTTTATAGCCCCGATTGGGCATTTGTTGGTGTTGTGCTTGACTTCTCCTAGTTGAAAGAATCCACCTTTCCCTAGTGTTGATTCATTGTGAATCTTATAGTGATAACTCTGTGTGAATATGCATGTTGGATTTGTTCTTGGTCATGTTGTTGTCACTTGATCAGCTTTTGTTCCCTCCTTGGTTCATAGAAATGTGTTGCAAAATTTGATATGAATCACTTGATGAGGGACATGAAGAAAATTCCATTATATTGTTAAATTTTGGGATTGATATCCTATGTAAATTGATATTTCAAACTTTGTTGGATTAGCAACGAAGCCAGGTTTTCTTCTTGATTTCTTCTTGGCTGAGCCTTGAATCAGGTTAGCCAATAAAATAATGGTTGAGTATATTTTCTTCTCATAAGATTTAATCATAATGTTCAGTTGTATGGATGCTCATCAAATGGGATGAATAATAGATAAAGGAAAAGATTATGGGAATCTCCTTGAATTTTTCTCATGTGATTTCAAAAAATAAATTTGTATATATAGGTGAGAAAATAGAATCATAGATAATGTCTTGAATTGTGATATTTCAAGTTTTTAATTTGTTAATGAAGAGTAATTTGATATGATGAAACTTCCAAGTTGATGTATAAGTATTGGATGAATTAGGATTCCAAATTTTAGAACTCAAATTATCTCTTCTTTGTTAAATTTCCTTATGAACAAGTCAATTGGACTAAGAGATTAAGTATCTCCTTGAATTCTTAAAGCATGAACACACACCTTGAATATAGTATGATTGATAAAACTTAGATTATTGGAGAGAAGGAGAAATTATAAACCTTGTTTTCATCCTTGTTAGTATGTTTGTTAGGATTCATGTAATCCTTAGGGGAGAATTTACTCTTAAGATAATATAAATATAGCAAAAGTAATATGCCAACACTTAGTCTAAAATGGGCTTCAAAAAAAATAAAAATTGCATCTCCAGGAGTGAAAAACCTCTCTAAAAAATACATGGAGAAAAATATAATTCCTTCTTGGACCACAGAGAATATTCTCTATATTAATCCTTTGACTTGCAATTAAAATCTAATATTAATTCATATAAAAAGAATATAAATCAATTACCTTTGAATATTAAAAGTATTTCAATACATGGTTGTTATTAATCTTCAACCACAAAACTTTTGCATTAATCCTTAGAAGCTAGGAGGCAAAGCTAGCCTAGGACCCTATGTTCTTTTCAATTCTAAACCATTATGAAATTCAAACTCTACCCACTTAATTAATTTTTCTCTTACCTTTTTCCTCTAACCCTAAGGGCTAGGCGTGGGCAAGGTATTGTGGTCAGCATGCCACATAAGGCACGTCACATCTTGGGAGAGCAAGTATAGTTTTTAAAAAATTTTATATCTTTCCTTCATTGCTTGCCACCCACCTTTTCCCTTTCCCCATGTTTCAACTTGGGGGTTTCACTGCCTTCACTCAAGCAGGGGGGATGTGAAGGGGGAGACGGGCCTGCAGCGCGTAGACCTTGAGTAGCACACAGGTCTTGGGAAGTGGGGGCACGTTGAGTTAGGGGTGGGGACATAGTTGTTAGGGGGGGTTAAGAGCTAAGTTAGCAGTGTTAAGGGTTAGTGGTAGGTTTAGTTAGTTTTTATGTTTGTTAGTTGTATTAATTAGTTTTAGTTTAAATTGTTATTTAGTATTTAGTTTAGTATGTTTTGTTATTTAAAAGTTTTTGTAAAGTTAGTTTTAATGTGTCTTAGTATGTATTAGTTATAACTTATGTATTTAGGATATTGATTAATTGTTTATTGTTTATAGATATTGTTTTAAATTTATATAGATATATATGGTAGTATTAGTGTTGGCACGTTTTTAGATAATTAGTTTTATTTTTATTTTTTAAAATTAAGTTTTAAAGTTATGTTATATTTGTTAGTGATTTCGTTTTCTTTTGTTATTTGTTAATAGTTTTAGTTAGTTGTTAATTTAATATAGTTTTGTTTAATTTTGTAGAATGCAAAATTTAGTTAGTTTTAATTTTTATGCTAAACTAAACTTGGAGCATTAAGTAGATTTAATGTTATCGATTTATTGGCTATTTAAAATAAGTTTTAATGTAGTTGTTATTTACTTAGATTTTCAATTAAACTAACTTGAAGTCATCTACACTATTATTTAAATATTTTTAACTATAATGTTGTATAAGAAATGTAAGAACATAACTTTTGTCTATATCAACCTAGTAGTGAGAGCATCAAATTTTAATGATGTATGACTTCACATGATTTGTAACTTAAAGATGTAATGAAGAGAATCTTTTCTTGAAATGTGATTTAATCTTATCAAACTTTGAGCATTCTTATAATTATAATTTAAAAAAAAAAAAGATTTGTGTGTTTTTTTTTTCCCTCATAGTTTGGGCATGACATTTTGGTATTAGAGCATAGTTTCAACACTAGGAACCTTAAACCCTTACGCTTCTGAAAACTTAAAACTAAACATTAAATTGTGTAGGATGCCTCCTGTTACTCAAAGCAACCAACGAGGCAGAGGTCATAGGGCGAGAGGTGGTAGAGCAAGATAGGGGGATGGACCACCTTCACCACCTCCACCTCCACCACCATCGAACCCGAACCAGGACATTATTGATGCACTCCAAACTTTGATCAGTGTAGTTCAGCAGAGAGTAGTACCTATAGTTTAGCTAGTTTAGCAGATGCCAATAGTGGAAGTAGAGGGACCTGGAGGAGGCGAGCCCAGAGTCAAAGAGAGGACTAGGAGTCCCCCACCGAGACAGTTAGAGGGGCAGGATGAGCATGAAGGTGAGTCAATAAACCAAAGAATACCCCCACTTGACAGACCTCCCAGACATGTAGGAGATGATATCAAGGAATTGATTCGACTTGGGCCACCATTATTTACGAGTTCCACTAAGGGGACAGTTGCAGACGCATGGTTGCAGAGCCTACAATAGTGCTTTGGATTACGACCCTATGGGAATAATCTAAAGGCATGCCTAGCAGTTCATCAGTTGAGAGGGGATGCCTCCAATTGGTGGCATTAGGAGGAGATCATATGAAAAGTGAGGATGGACACCCTTACATGGGAATCATTCCCAAAAATATTTCGAGAGAGGTACTTGTCAGAGCATTTCTGACAGAAATAGATAGAGGAGTTCCATTCTCTTTATCAGAGAGGTCTTACAGTGGCGCAGTATGAGAGCAGGTTTCTCAAGCTCCTTCCTTATGTGAAATACCTGAAGGACGAGAAACTACAGGTACATCATTTTATCATGGGTTTGAATTTCTCACTTCAGGGTCTAGTTCGGATGGCCTTCCCTACTGCCTTCATATAGGTAGTGGAGATAGCACTAGTGGCAGAGGATACTCAGGGTAGACAGGAATCATGGGATTGGTCTTAGAACTGAAACTCTACTCGACAGAAACCCCCTTGGAAAGGGAATCAGAATTATACACCAGGGTCTTCTAAGGGCCAACAATCTCAGCAGCAGTAGTAGGGACTCTCACAGGGTTACCAGGGCTTTGAGCCCAAGCAGTGGTAGTCACAGTAGGATCAGAGAGTACATACCCCATAGTCACAGTCAGTGCAGACTCAGTAGTCTTCCAGGGGTGGATACAGTGGGTCTAGTAGGTTAGGAGGTCCACAACAGTCTGGATCATAGGATGCACGATCTTATACTCAAGGACCATGCTATACTTGTGGTGGCATGGGTCACATAGCTAGAGAGTGTTCACAGGGATAGTCATCCAGTGGTCAGAGAGGGGCTTTTTCAGAGCTGACAGTTAGAGACATGGGCAGGTCTCACAGAGTTTTCGCAGCGGTTGACAACCGCCAGATTGAGCATCAGGGTATAGTTATTGAGGCTTCAAGTGGAGTTGGTCAGCTAGTTAGTGCTAGAGACTATCTATATTATTGCCTGACAGACCCTAGCTCCACGAGGTCGAGAGCTGGACCAAGTTAGGTTCTAGTGGGAATGTTACGATGAGGTCATGATTTCTTGGGAGGATGTAGCACGGATGCAATCTCTATACCCTTATCTTTTGATGAAATCCAAGAGGAAGTTCATGCTTTGTGGGGGACGATGTGAGGCCTCGCCCTGACCCTTCGTAGCCTTAGTTATTACTTTATCATTTTGATACTCACGACTCGAGATGTCGAGACATTATTTGATACTTAGAACATACTATATGATTTCATGTTATGTGATGTTACTTTCAGATATATTGATGTTTGTCATTTAAGGCTTTATGTTTATGTATGATGATGAATTTAGTAAAATGAAGGATTAACACATTGACTTTTGGAATCTTTATGACTAAGAATTAAGTAGGATGAAAGAAACCATGATTGATGTATGTTTCAATTTATGTGAATTTCTGATACGTATATATGTACATGTGATTTTTGGGACTACTGATGTGTGCAATGAGTGTGCAGATATTTTAGTCAAGGAAACTGATGGAGGAATAGAACTCATCTCTATGTGCTAATTTTGGAAACCTTGTTGTTCATAATTCACGTATTTGTATTGTGAGATATATGTATGTATCTTCTTTGTTCAGTGAATGTTAATGTTCGTAATTATGTTCTTTTAGTGTCGCTTGACACTCATAAATTTTTTATGTGCTTCAGTGTGTTGTTTAGTGTTAGTTGTTTAACCTTTGGACCCAAGTTGGTTTAGTTGGTGTCAGTTTGCTTTTGGGTTCTTAATCGAGGTTAGTCTTCCCTTAATTTGAATTAGTGTTTAATCTGCAATGTTAGAATAGTTAGATGGTCCCATTTTATTCCTAGATTTTTTTTGTCTCTAAACTTTTTCCCTAAGGCTTAAATCATGAAATTATTATACCCAAAGGATGTGGGTATGGGTTAGGGGTCTTTTCCAACCCCTAAGCCCCTTTTTTTGACTTTTGAGGCCACTCAAAAAGTCTCTTTTTTCCTTTGTGCGAAAATTGCAAGTGGTTATCTTGAGTCACCTCACCTCACCTCCACTTAGAGTTTAACCATAGTGTGGGTTGAGTTAGGAGTTTCTAGAATTTTCTAGTGGGTGGAAGTAGTTATTTCTCTTTTTGGTGGTTGAGTTTGAGGCTTATTTAGAGGCCCTTCTTGGACTTGTGGAGGTTGTTACCCAATCTCTACGTTTAGAGAGGAGTTCTTGAAGATTGAAGCAAGGAAAGGGAAGCTCTACTCAAACTTGTTCATTGCCATTACCTCTTTGTGAAGGTTGGAAATTCTCATCTCCCTTGTTCAGTTTAAATTCTTGTTTCATGCTCATGCTACCTTGTTTTTGTTTCAATGTTTGTATGTTTGTGGGTATGTTGGGAAGCTTTGAAAACCATGTTATTTTTTTGGATGATTTCCTTTCATGTTTATGTTTGCAATTTTGAGATTTTTCTTTCATGGGTGTTTTGGTATTACTCACCCTTGGAGAGGGAAGAAGTGACCAATTTTGAAAAAGGTCTGTTTAGTCAGACTCCAACCAGTGTAGAGTCTCTTCTGAGGATGAGAAGAGGGAGAAACGGTAGGGTGTTATGGGCCCCTAACTATCAGCACAAACCTTGTATGATTATGGTATGTTGAAATGGAAGAACGAAAGTTCTTGGTTTATAGCCCTAATTGGGAATTTGTTGGTGTTGTGCTTGACTTCTCCTGGTTGGAAGAATCCACCTTTCCCTAGTGTTGATTCATTGTGAATCTTATAGTGATAACCTTGTGTGAATATGCATGTTGGATTTGTTCTTGGTCATGTTGTTGTCACTTGATCAGCTTTTGTTCCCTCCTCGGTTCATAGAAATGTGTTGCAAAATTTGATATGAATCCCTTGATGAGGGACATGAAGAAAATTCAATTATATTGTTAAAATTTGGGATTGATATCCTATGTAAATTGATATTTCAAACTTCGTTGGATTGGCAACGAAGCTGGGTTTTCTTCCTGATTCTTTCCCGAGTAAGCCTTGAATCATGTTAGCCAATAAAATAATGGTTGAGTATATTTTCTTCTCATAAGATTTAATCATAATGTTCAGTTGTATGGATGCTCATCAAATGGGATGAATAATAGATAAAGGAAAAGATTATGGGAATCTCCTTGCATTGTTCTCATGTGATTTCAAAAAATAAATTTGTATATATAGGTGAGAAAATAGAATCATAGATAATGTCTTGAATTGTGATATTTCAAGTTTTTAATTTGTCAATGAAGAGTAATTTGATATGATGAAACTTCCAAGTTGATGTATACGTATTGGATGAATTAGGATTCCAAATTTCAGAACTCAAATTATCTCTTCTTTGTTAAATTTCCTTATGAACAAATCAATTGGACTAAGAGATTAAGTATCTCCTTGAATTCTTAAAGCATGAACACACACCTTGAATATAGTATGATTGATAAAACTTAGATTATTGGAGAGAAGGAGAAATTATAAACCTTGTTTTCATCCTTTTTAGTATGTTTGTTAGGATTCATGTAATCCTTAGGGGAGAATGTACTCTTAAGATAATATAAATATAGCAAAAGTAATATGCCAACACTTAGTCTAAAATAGGCTTCAAGAAAAATAAAAATTGCATCTCTAGGAGTGAAAAACCTCTTTGAAAAATACATGGAGAAAAATATAATTCCTTCTTGGACCATAGAGAATATTCTTTGTATTATTCCTTTGACTTGCAATTAAAATCTAATATTAATTCATATAAAAAGAATATAAATCAATTACCTTTGAATATTAACAGTATTTCAATACATGGTTGTTGTTAATCTTCAACCACAAAACTTTTGCATTAATCCTTAGAAGGTAGGAGGCAAAGCTAGCCTAGGACCCTATATTCGTTTCAATTCTAAACCATTATGAAATTCAAACTCACCCACTTAATTAATTTTTCTCTTACCTTTTTCCTCTAACCCTAAGGGCTAGGCATGGGCAAGGTACTATGGTCAACATGCCACATAAGGCATGTCATGTCTGGGGAGAGCAAGTATAGTTTTTTAAAAAATTTATATCTTTCCTTCATTGCTCGCCACCCACCTTTTTGTCTTTCCCCATGTTTCCACTTAGGGGTTTCATCGCCTTCACTCATGCAAGGGGGACGTCAAGGGGGAGACGAGGCCTACAGCGCGCAGACCTTGAGCAACGCACAGGTTTTGGGAAGTGGGGGCACATTGGGTTAGGGGTGGGGACATAGTTGTTAGAGGGGGGTTAAGAGCTAAGTTAGCAGTGTTAATGGTTAGTGGTAGGTTTAGTTAGTTTTTATGTTTGTTAGTTGTATTAATTAGTTTTAGTTTAAATTGTTATTTAGTATTTAGTTTAGTATGTTTTGTTATTTAAAATTTTTTGTAAAGTTAGTTTTAATGTGTCTTAGTATGTATTAGTTATAACTTATGTATTTAGGATATTGATTAATTGTTTATTGTTTATAGATATTGTTTTAAATTTATATAGATATATATGGTAGTATTAGTGTTGGCATGTTTTTAGATAATTAGTTTTTTTTTTTTTTTTTTAAATTAAGTTTTAAAGTTATGTTATATTTGTTAGTGATTTCATTTTCTTTTGTTATTTGTTAATAGTTTTAGTTAGTTGTTAATTTAATATAGTTTTTTTTAATTTTGTAGAATGCAAAATTTAGTTAGTTTTAATTTTTATGTTAAACTAAACTTGGAGCATTAAGTAGATTTAATGTTATCGGTTTATTGGCTATTTAAAATAAGTTTTAATGTAACTGTTATTTACTTAGATTTTCAATTAAACGAACTTGAGGTCATCTACACTATTATTTAAATATTTTTAACTATAATGTTGTATAAGAAATGTAAGAACATAACTTTTGTCTATATCAACATAGTAGCGAGAGCAACAAATTTTAACGATGTATGCCTTCACATGATTTGTAACTTAAAGATGTAATGAAGAGAATATTTTCTTGAAATGTGATTTAATCTTATCAAACTTTGAGCATTCTTATAATTATAATTTTAAAAAAAAAAGATTTGTGTGGTTTTTTTTGCCCTCATAATTTGGGCATGACATTTTGGTATCAGAGCATAGTTTCAACACTAGGAACCTTAAACGCTTACACTTCTAAAAACTTAAAAGTAAACATTAAATTGTGTAGGATGCCTCCTATTACTCGAAGCAACCAATGAGGCAGAGGTCGTAGGGTGAGAGGTGGTAGAGCGAGACAGGGCGATGGACCACCTCCACCACCTCCACCTCCACCACCACTGAACCTGAACCAGGACATTATTGATGCACTCTAAACTTTGATCGATGTAGTTCAACAGAGAGTAGTACCTATAGTTCAGCCAGTTCAGTAAATTCTAGTAGTGGAAGCAGAGGGACCCAGAGGAGGTGGGGCCAGAGTCAGAGAGAGGACTAGGAGTCCCCCACTAAGACAGTTAGAGGGGTAGGATGAGCATGAAGGTGAGTCAATACACCAGAGAAGACCCCCACTTGATAGACCTCCTAGACATGGAGGAGATGATATCAGGGAATTGATTCGACTTGGGCCACCATTATTTACGGGTTCCACTAAGGGGACAGTAGCAGACGCATGGTTGCAGAGCCTACAATAGTGCTTTGGATTACGACCCTATGGGAGTAATCTAAAGGCATGCCTAGCAGTTCATCAATTGAGAGGGGATGCCTCCAATTGGTGGCATTAGGAGGAGATCATATGAGGAGTGAGAATGGACACCCTTACATGGGAATCATTCCCAAAAAGATTTCGAGAGAGGTACTTGTCAGAGCATTTCTGACAGAAACAGATAGAGGAGTTCCATTCTCTTTATCAGAGAGGTCTTACAGTGGCACAGTATGAGAGCAGGTTTCTCAAGCTCCTTCCTTATGTGGAATACATGAAGGATGAGAAACTACGGGTACATTATTTTATCATGGGTTTGAATTTCTCACTTCAGGGTCTAGTTTGGATGGCCTTCCCTACTGCCTTCATACAGGTAGTGGAGATAGCACTAGTGGCAGAGGATACTCAGGGTAGACAGGAATCATGGGATTGGTCTTAGAACTGAAACTCTACCAGACAGAAACCCCCTTGAAAAGGGAATCAAAATTATACACCAGGGTCCTCTAAGGGCCAACAGTCTCAGTAGCAGTAGCAGGGACTCTCACAGGGTTACCAGGGTTTTGAGCCCAAGCAGTGGCAGTCACAGTAGGATTAGAGAGTACATACCCCATAGTCACAGTTAGTGCAGACTCAGCAGTCTTCCAAGGGTGGATACAGTGGGTCTAGCAGGTCAGGAGGTCCAAAATAGTGTAGATCACAGGATGCACGATCTTATACTCGAGGACCATGCTATACTTGTGGTGGCATGGGTCACATAGCTAGAGAGTGTTCACAGGGAAAGTCATCCAGTGATCAGAGAGGGGCTTTTTCAGAGCTGACAGTTGGAGACATGGGCTTTTGTATAATGATTTTCCTTATTCGGTCTTACATATAATGTTATTAAGTGTTTTCATTATTAAGTATTTTCATTATTAAATATTGTTATATGTTATTGTTATATATATATTTATGCATTTATCTATGGTGAATTTTCTATTAATTAAGTCTTAATAAATAGATTTAATTAATAAATTAGTTATTTGAGAAAATTAATATAAAATATCATGTTATTTGATATTTTGATTATAATTAATTAAATGAGAATAATTGAGGAAAAAGAATTAAATAAAGAAAATTAAAAAATTAAAATTAATAATAATTATAAAATAATAATAAAGTAATTAATAAATAATAATAATAAAAGTTATAAAAATTAAAATAAAAGTTATAAATATTTAAACAGAAATTATATAAAGAGTGAATTGGAGTTATAAGCTTGTACAGGAATTAACGCACTTTTCTATTTCTCAAGTGTCAACAACACGAAGGTTAGTGCATCAATTAAGCACATGGTGTCTACAACCCTATGGCTCATCAAAAAGGTTCGAAAGGACCCATGCTTAGTTGGTGACACCTTCTAGCTATTTCTAGAGGCATTCTAGATGTTTCCTGAGAGCTCTTTATATTCAGGCATTCTTAGAAGCCTAGACATAGCATTTGGAGTGCAATTTGGAGCATTGGAGGATTCAAGAATTCTGAAGAAGGGAGCTTTCTCTGTGAGTTTTCTGAGGAACAGCGATTTAGCATCAGAATCCGAGTAGATTCTTGTGATTTTACTTATGCTATTTCTGCATCATGCATTTCCTGTCTTCTTCATGTCTTCCATATGTCTTCTAAGTAAT
Source organism: Cupressus sempervirens (assembly GCA_028749045.1). Classification (NCBI taxonomy): domain Eukaryota; kingdom Viridiplantae; phylum Streptophyta; class Pinopsida; order Cupressales; family Cupressaceae; genus Cupressus; species Cupressus sempervirens. Next base: position 118,230,692 of record CM053783.1, read on the forward strand.
TTCATAATTTACTGTGCATTCTCAATATATTGAAGTTTGTATTCATATATTTTCAATTTTCTTATACATACATATATATATATATGCAATTATACATATATATATATATATGTGTGTGTGTGTGTGTGTGTGTGTGTGTGTGTGTGTGTGTGTGTTCATGTACTGTGATATTTTTAATTTTGTATATATTCATATATATATATATATATAAATACATATATATATATACCTTTATATATATATATATAATTACATATGTATATATAATATATATATATATATATTTGTTAAAAATCGAATGACAGTGGAAAGACATTTATTCAAAACGTTCTTGAAATTGCAATTGAAAAAAATATATATATAAAATTTCATTTGGAGGGGCGGGTTATACCCCGTACTCCCTCCCTTTCCACTATTGTTATTAATGGAGGGACTGTCATGATTAACACGACTGATGTCGTGATTAACACGACTAATGTCGTGACCTATATACGGCTTAGCGACAACAGTCGCAGGTGTTTACTGCGGCTGTGGGTAGTACAGACCCGACACCTGCACTGAATACATTCAAGCACAGGCTACGGGCGATAGTGATGAGATATCACTTTTGTATAACGATTTTCCTTATTCGGTCTTACATATAATGTTATTAAGTATTTTCATTATTAAATATTGTTATATGTTATTATTATATATATATGTATTTATGTATGTATATATGTATAAAATATATATATATATATATATATATATATATATATAAGTATATATGTATATATATTATTAATTACTATTAAAATGAATAATAATTTATCAATTACTATTAAAATGAAGAGATATTAATAATTAACTTAATTAAATTTAGTTTAATTAAGGTTGATTATTAGAACGTGTTGTGAATCGAAGTTTTGAAATATGTTGATTTCATTGGAAATGTTATTTTCAAAAAAAAATACTATTAGATAAATTAGAATTGAGTCTAGTGGTTTTGGGGGAGAAACTTTTATCTATCAAACAAATACATGGGTTAGATAAAATATGAAATTTCTCCACTTGATATCTAAGTTGGAAAATCTAAACTAGAAACCTCCACATTTAATTCAAGTATGTAATTTTAGCAAAACCAAAACATGTGTTTACATTGTGTATTCTTATATTGTTGTTTTGTGTTTTGGGTTGATTAGTGTTGACCAGTTATAGGACGTCTACCAGAGGCTTGGGAGTTATGCGATTATGATGTCATGATGATGTTTTAATCTCGATCTTTATAAAACCAACCATGGTTATGTGATAGAATGCTCTATGTATTGTTTGTTGAGATTCTTATGTATGAGATACTTGACTTAACCATTATTTTTGGTCATCGATTAGTTAACCTTGGTTATTTTCTAGTTGCCATGATGGGACTGAAATGTAGATTTATTCTTGATGATGTCATGATGTGACATGTTTGACTCAACCATTTTTGGAGTCTTCGATCAGTTTGATTGAGATATATTTTGGTTATTGAGAACCATTGGATACTTTAATTATCAGTGATACTTCAGTTGCCAATAGAGAGCTGTTGTGTTCATGATTTTCTATGGATGTTAGCTCATGGAGATTTGATGCTTTTATGAATATTTGATGATTTGATTATGGATTATCTTTTGTAATTTTGAGATTTATGATTCCATGAGCATTAGGGTAGGATATCTGCATGTAGTGATGGGAAGTGGCTTGCAATGGGGGCTGAGGCCCTAAGAGGCTGCCACGGTAACTCATTGTAAGTTGGATTAATAAGTGATAACATTCACACCTAATACTAACTGAATGAACCTAAGAAGATAAGAGTTTTTTTCTTGCCCGTGCCTTGAGTGATTGTACAAGCTAGGATGGGAGTAGTGAGATGCATGGTTGTGACCTTGCATTTCGTAGTATGCCTCATTAGTATGAGAGGATACTAGTGGTTGCATGAAATTAGTATGGACTCGTGGAGTTTAGCTAACTGCCAGGGTAACTTTTACGTGATAATTGCGATGACACTTTCTTGCTTGCATAGTAGGTTCCTACATGTCATTGTGTGCCTCTGGAGATTAGATGTCATATTTTGTGTTTGGAACCTTTGAGTTAGTATACTTTTAGGATTCTTGAACTTATAGATATTTTTGCTATGTGATTTTGGATAGCCTGTTTGGGACTTGAGATTATCTCCTCAACACGGTGGGAGTGGACCACTTAGGTACCATGCAGTCGGATGGTAGTGTATTTTCCACTCTTATCATTTTTTGATTCATTGAGACATCGTGGCTGATGCATCCTTCATGAGGATGGATATGTATCCTTTTTATTGATTATTAGCATATATTAGATGATGTTATCTTATGCTTTTATTTGCATGTTAGATTACTTTCTACATATGATGTTATATATGTTAGGAGTGACATTCCAACTATGTTAGTACCGATGATCTCTTCAGTGATTTGGAATGTTACGCACAAAAGGATGGCTAGGATCCACGATGGTCTAATGATGCTATTAAGGGTTGGGAGGAACCATGCACTTAGTTTATTATGTTTGATCTTTATGATGGATGTATATGTCTTCTATGATGATGTATCATATGAGTATCTTTACTTTGATGTATCATGGATTATAATAGGAAGATGTACCTTATTATATGTATGTATATTCTTTTGAGCTTGTCATACCCTGTGACATGTACAGTGGATGATTGAGTATTTAAAATGTAATGTATAAACATTAGACTTATCATTATTATTTCATGTGGATGTTGTACTAGATGGATTTATGTATGTAATTCAACGTTAAGGGATCTTAAAGAATGTAACATGTTATGTATGTTATGTTTAATTTCAGATGGACATTGCTATTGCTTTCGTTATTGTGCATAAGTTATACATGGTGTTTACTTTCATGAAAAAAAAAATGCTACTAAACTTAGTGAAGTTCTAGGTTAATTCTTTGGATCCCTTGGCGGGGCATTACAAATTAAATAAGAAAGTGTCTCTAATTAATTAAAAAATTATTTAATTAAATAGAAAAAGTAATTATGAGAGCATATCTCATTTTATTAAATTAAATATCTCAACAAAATCTCTCTTTAGTTCAAAAAAGGAAATTTCTAGTTCACTATTGATCAAAAATGAGTTAACTCAGTTAACTCCTTTTTCTACTCAAATTAAATCAGTTAACTCCTTATTTTACTCAAATTAAATCTGTTAACTCCCTTTAATTTGGGAATCTCCGTTTATGACTGAACTTCAACTTTAATTTTGATCGTTGATTGAATTTGATCTCAACTGTTGATGGATTCCAAGAAAGTCTATTTAAGGGACCCTCATCTCTTCATTTTAAGAGAGGACGAATTTGGAGAATTTGCATCGAATCACTGCTAGAATTCATACTCACATTTGCTCATATTTTTATATACATTTAATAAATATGCCTATCTTGATTAATTAAATGTAATTATTTAATTAAATGGGACAGGTATTTCTAATTAATTAAAGAAAATTATTTAATTAAATGGAGTACTTACTTCTAATTAATTAAACAAAGTTATTTAGTTAAATAGGAAGCCATTCCTAATTAATTAAATTAAGTTATTTAATTAAATAATAAAATTATCTCTAAATAATTAAACGGTTATTTAATTAAATAGAAAAAGTAATTATGAGAGCATATCTTGTTTTATTAAATTAAATATCTCAACAAAATCTCTCTTCAATTCAAAAAGGGAAATTTTTAGTTCACTATTGATCAAAAATGAGTTAAATTAGTTAACTCATTTTTCTACTCAAATTAAATCAGTTAACTCCTTATTTTACTCAAATTAAATCTGTTAACTCCCTTTAATTTGAGAATCTCCCTTTATGACTAAACTTCAACTTTAATGCTGACCGTTGATTGAATTTGATCTCAGTCATTGATGGATTCCAAGAAAGTCTATTTAAGAGACCCTCATCTCTTCATTGTAGGAGAGGATGAATTTGGAGAATTTGCATCGAATCGCCGCTAGAATTTATACTCACATTTGCTCATATTTTTACATACATTTAATAAATACGCCTATCTTGATTAATTAAATATAATTATTTAATTAAATGGAAAAGGTATTTCTAATTAATTAAACAAAATTATTTAATTAAATGGAGCACTTACTACTAGTGTCGATGACAATTGTTGCGAGATTTGCAGGTGTGAGGGCCTGTGTGCCCTAGGCACAGTGTTTGACATCTGTCGGTGGTGGCGATCGTGCAGCGTTTTGGCCATAGGGGCAGACAGTGCATGCGTCGCCATTTTTTGATTAAAGGTTGGGTTTTCTTGCTCGAGTGGTGGTGAGGCCAGCAGGGGTGGGCCTGCATCCATTGCCTTCTTATTCTCGGGCAGCCAATGTGGGGCATATAGCTGGGGGTGGGTTTTTGTGGCTTCTTTTATTGATTGGGGTTTGGATTTTGGTCCTTGCTCATGGGGCAATCAGAGTTCCCATCTCATATTTTCTCTAAGGATTTGGTGATGGCTGAGTCCTCTCCTTTATTGCAGGGAGGGCCTGAAGGTAAGGATTTCAATACTCCATCTGGGATGCATGCATCATCATCGAAAGATTCTATCTGTATCAAGAAGAAGAATGGATGTTTGGAGCAATCTGATGATTGACCGATGTTAATCATTCAACCAAAACATATTTCAGAGGATGTGAAGTATTGGGGCAAGCATGTGCTCATTTGTAAGTTTTTGGGTCTCCAGCTCTCCCTTCCTGTGCTGGAATCGTGGGTGCATCGGATATGGAACTCAGAAGGGGATATGGAAATTCTTCTAGTGGCCAACAACTATTTTTTGGTCATTTTTTCAAGTATGTCAGATAGGAACAAGGTCTTTGAGGGAGGCCCATATTTCTTTAACCAGGTTGGGGCTTTCTTCAAACCCTAGCACATTAGATTTAACTCCATTGAGGAGATCCCATCTTGGGTCCCTGTGTGGGTTAGGCTTCCTCGATTGCCTCTAGAATTTTGGAGAGAGGACATCCTTCATTCAATATCACTTCTTCTAGGGAAACTAGTTGGGTCGGCCACACTAACCCAAGATCGAAAAGTAATTTCATATGCTCAAATTTTTGTGGAAGTGGATCTGAATAATCTGCTTACTGACTCTATGGAAATTTGTATGGGCACTTCTTCATGGGGTCAGCAATTGGACTACGAGACTTTAACCTTCAAATGCAGGATTTTTCGTGAGTATGGGCACCTATAGCGCAAATGCCCTAGGTATAAATCTTCTCAGTCAGCTACGACCACTGTTTCATCTCCTAAGGAAGACAAGGGTAAGACCCAGATGCCAAATGGTCCCTGTGTGGATAAGGAAGGTTTTATGTTAGTTAAGCCGCGTAATAAAGGAAAGGGGTAGAAGAGAGCTTGGATGGATAGACAAAATGATGGTACTTTTAACAGGTTTAATGTTCTAGAGAATTTGATTTAAGAGGAAGGAATCCCTATGGAGTTACCTCTGGTTGATGGGTCCTCTTTTGCTTCCCAACTCCAAGAGGATGGGGTTCTAGTCCAGGTTGCTGAGAAAGAACAAGGCCAACTAGTTGGATTAGATGGAGTGGTTCAGGAGATTAGTTGTGATATTCCTAGAGGGTTGCATCCTAGTGAAGCTCTAGGTATCACAGGTGCAAATATTCCCAGCAAGAAAGGGGTGCCTGATAATACAAAAGGCACTAAAACTGCTTCCACTTTAGGTTTACAATAGAAGCCTTTTAAAAAGGGGACTGCAGAGAAGTCTGCTAAGAGTGGAAGGAAGATGGATCAGGAGAAGGTCAAGATGATGGGCAAGACTTTGGTTGAGGTAGGGTTAGTGATTCCCATTGACTCCCATTTTTCTCAGTCCTCTAAATGATTATTCTATCTTGGAATGTGAGGGGGTTGAGTAGCATCCCTAGACAAAAGGTTGTGCGTAGATTGATAGAGTCTCATTCTCTAGATGTTTTGTTCATTCAGGAAACTAAGCTTTCAGTTGATGAATTGAATAACTATAGACCAAAGATTTGGCCCCAAGGTTGCTGGTAGGGAGTAAGTGCTCATGGGAACTCAGGGGGCCTTGCTTGTCTTTGGAATCCTATGAAGGTGACTCCTTTGTGGTGGATTACGAGCAGGTCTTCTATCTCCTTCCTAGATTCTCATTTTGAGACAGGTTGAAGGTGCTTATTTTCTAATATTTTTCCTCCTAGTGACTTGGTTGGTAAATCTCATATGTGGTCTCATATTATGTTTGTCTATTCTTTGGACCCCTTTCTTCCATGGATTGTGGTTGGAGATTTTAATGTTGTTATGAGTCTAGAGGAGAAGAGGGGTAGACATTTCCATCTAGGTCCTTCTTCTAATATGCTTAGCAATAATATTGGTTCTTTGAATCTTATTGATGTTAAACCCAACTCTGGTATATTCACCTCGAACAATAGAAGGAGTGGGACAGAGGCTATCTTTGAAAGGCTCGATAGATTCCTAGTATCCTGCTATTGGATGCATAGTAGATGGACTACTAGTTCAAAAATTCTTGATTGGAGAGGCTCTGATCACTAGCCTATTAGGCTCTCTATCACCCCTTTCAAGACCTCCAAGAATCCCTCTTTCAAGTTTGAGCTGATGTGGTTGAGGGATCACTCCCTATAGGAGCTTATGATTGCCTAGTGGTATGAGGGTAAGCCTTTACATGGAACTTCTATGTACACCTTCGAGAAGAGACTTTAGCACGTTAAGTTCAGGATGGAGAAGTGGAACAAATAGTGTTTTTAAAACCTGCAAGAGCATTTGAGTGATGCTCAAGCTAGGTTGAATAATGTCACTTGCCAAATCAGGGACCTAGGCATGACTCCAAATTTGGTGTCTCAAGAATCCTCAGCTCTAAAGGAAGTTGAAGAATGGGAGCTTCAGGAGGAAATATTTTGGAAACAAAAGTCTTGGGTAGACTGGTTGTATGAGGGAGATAGAAACACAGCTTTCTTCCACAACACTGTCAAGGCCCGCAAGTTTGGGAATTCTATCACTTCTCTTGTCTCTACTTCTAGTGATGAGCTATGTTCCAAGGAGGTGATTGCTTCAGAGGCCATTAGATACTTTTCTCAACTCTTCTCTAAGGAAGACCCTACTTCCTTGAAGGAGACTAGGTCTAGTTTAGACTGCATTCCTCATCTTGTTTCCAGCAGTATGAACATAGATCTTTTAAAACCTATTATGATTGAGGAATTGGAGAAAGTGGTTTTTGGTATGCCGAAAGGTAAAGCCCTGGGCCCAGATGGGTTTCCCATTGAATTCTTTTAAGAGTTTTGGGAGATTATTAAATTTGATCTTCTAGATGTGGTCCAGGAGTCATATCAAAATAAACAAATGCTCAAGTCTATGAATGCTACTTTTCTGGCTCTCATTCCCAAGATTGATGGCGCTAACAGGTTGGACCAGTTCAGACCCATTGCTCTATGTAATGTCACGTACAAAATCATCACCAAATTAATTGCTGAAAGGCTCAAGCCTTTCCTTACCACTCTAATTTTTAAGGAACAAGGAGGTTTTTTCAGTGTGAGACAGATTCTTGATGGGGTGGTTATTGCTATAGAAGCTACTCATTTTATGGCCTCGTCCAAGGAAAAGGCTATGTTTATTAAGCTAGACTTAGCTAAAGCATATGACCGAGTTAGTTGGGACTTTCTAGGTCATTTTCTTCTAGCTTTTGGATTTACTACAAAATGGGTGGATTGGGTTCTCAGCTATGTGTCTTCCCCACCTTTTCAGTTCTTATCAATGGAGAACCTACTAACCTTTTCTCTGCTTCTTGAGGACTTCGCCAGGGGGATCCTATCTCTCCTTATCTATTTATTATTATGGAAGAGGGCTTAGGTAGATTTATAAAATCTCAATTACAACTGGGACTTATTCAAGGGTGGAAGTGGGGTAATGATATTCCTTCATACACACACCTCCAATTTTTGGATGATACTAGCCTAATGGGCCTGGCTACTGCCAACGAGCCAAGGAACTTTAGAAAGATTTTGGATATTTATTTAAAATCTTTTGGACAAAAAATTAATGAAGGGAAATCTTCTATTTATTTCTTTAATACTCCTTAGTTGATTCAACTCAGGATTGCTAGAATTCTCAGGTTTCAAGTTGGATCCCTCCCTTTGATCTATCTCAGAGTTCCTTTAGCTTTGGGGACTCAACGAAAAGAATATTTGCAAGGTCTTGTTGACAAATTTTGTAGTAGAGTGAGGCATTGGACACATAGGTGGCTTTCATCAGCTGGGAGGGTTACCCTACTCAAGACTATGATTTAGGCCCTCCCTATTTACATGTGCTTAGTGCAAACCCCTCCCGTGGGAGTTATGAAAGATTTTGATGCTTTGTCATGACAATTCCTTTGGTCAGGAAACCTTCAATCCTCTAAATGGAGCTTAGTCAACTGGGACATTGTTTGCTTGCCTAAGTTTGCTAGGGGTTTGGATCTTAAATGTATGGCTCTCGGTGTCAAAGCTGTTGCTGCAAAGTTATATTGGAGATGGTGCAAGAATCAAGATCGAGATTGGGCCAAGATTCTGAGCCATAAGTATTTCCCAGGAGTGGAGGTTTAGGATATTCCCAAACTTGAGCTTGATGGAAAGGGGTCCTTTATTTGGGACACCCTTAAAAGGGGTGCTCCTCTAATTAAGGATGGTCTTTTTTGGATCTGTAATGAGGGGTCAAGTGTGTTATTCTGGCAGGATTCTTGGGATGGCCACCCTCCTATTCTCTCCAATTTTCTCCAACTTTGACCTCTGTATTAAGTTTTTTCTTTTGCAGGGTGGACCATGGTTGTTCACTTCAAGGCTATCCAGAGATGTGGTTTGATGGAGGTGGTTAGCTGGAAGGATCCACAACTTTTTCCCACAGGGTGCTCCCTAGAGAGTCGGGCTGAACTGGCACATATTCTCTTCTCTAGGCTTTGCAACTCTTCTAAAGACAAAGACATCGTGGCATGGGGACCTTGCCCAAAAGGTAAGTTCAGTGTGGCCCAGGGATATGCTCAGCTATATAGGCAATGTAATGTTATTCAGGAGGATCCCTGGTGGAGGCAGGTCTGGAATAAATTTTCTTGGCTGAAATGTAATTTTTTTTCTTTGGTTGGTTGCACAAAATAAGTGTCTTACTTGGGATAATCTCCAGTGAAGAGGATTTTAAGGACCCTCTTACTGTCCCCTATGTTTATTGGATGGGGAATATGCTTCTCATTTGTTTTTCTTATGTCCTCTCTCTAGTGAGATCTGGCATAACTGGTGGGAGGCGTGGTGCCATAGATGTATTCATGTCGTATCTCTTATTGAATTTTGGGCTAGCCTTGGTAGACCCCCTACGAAAACTTCATTCCTTCAAGTGGCCTAGGCTATTGGACCTTCTTTCATTCTGTGGAATCTTTGGTTGGAGCGTAACCATCAGATTTTCTATAATTCTAGCTTGGGAGCCACTAAGCTATGGCAGTTGATCCTATCCAGGCTTCAAGAGACTATCTTTGCTAAATGTGATATGTCAGAGCTGGTGGATCCTGGGGATTCTTGTATTATCAAAAATTTAGGATTAGTGGATAAAGGATTTTAAACTAGTAGTAGTAAGAGATATCATCCACGAAAGAGGAAGGTTTGCAGAGTGGGGAGATGGAGCCCTCCTCCTGCAGTAGTCGTAAAGATTAACACTTATGGCTCCTCCCGTGGGAACCCTGGACAGGCTGGAGTGGGGGGGATTGGAAGAGATGGAGATGGTAATGTTATTTTCATATTATCTATACACAAAGGAGTTCATTCCAATAATGTGATGGAGGCTTTGGCCATTAAAGTGGCTATGGAGCAGGCTTGCTCTCTTGGATGGAGGAGAATGGTGTGTGAGTCTGACTCTCAAATAGTTGTGGATATGATTAATAACCAGAGAGTGGATGAATCTACCTGGAAAATTGCATCTATTATTAGAGAGATTCTCCACTTGAGTAGCTTTGTGGATGGCATCCTTTTCTATCATATTCCTAGGGAATGGAATGGACTGGCTGATGACTTGGAAAAATGGGCATCAGAGAAGGGTGTTGGTTGGGATATTTCTAATAGAGATGATCTTCCTGTTGATCTTAGTGGGATCTTCAAGCAATTAGTGGATAAGGATACATTGTAACTATGTTGGGTTGGTGATTTGGTTGTTGGGCCTGAGGCCTCCTATAATCTAGATTTAATTGAATAAATTTTTACCCCTTTTTTCAAAAAATAAAAATAAAATGGAGTACTTACTTCTAATTAATTAAACAAAGTTATTTAATTAAATAGGAAGCCATTCCTAATTAATTAAATGAAGTTATTTAATTAAATAAGAAAAGTGTCTCTAATTAATTAAAAGATTATTTAATTAAATAGAAAAAGTAATTATGAGAGCATATCTCATTTTATTAAATTAAATATCTCAACAAAATCTCTTTTCAGTTCAAAAAGGGAAATTTCCAGTTCACTATTGATAAAAAATGAGTTAAATCAGTTAAATCCTTTTTCTACTCAAATTAAATCAGTTAACTCCTTATTTTACTCAAATTAAATCTGTTAACTCCCTTTAATTTGGGAGTCTCCCTTTGTGACTGAACTTCAACTTTAATCCTGACCGTTGATTGAATTTGATCTCAACCATTGATGAATTCTAGGAAAGTCTATTCAAGAGACCCTCATATCTTCATTTTAGGAGAGGATGAATTTGGAGAATTTGCATCGAATCGCTATTGGAATTCATACTCAGATTTGCTCATATTTTTACATACATTTAATATATATTCCTATCATGATTAATTAAATGTAATTATTTAATTAAATGGGAAAGGTATTTCTAATTAATTAAAGGAAATTATTTAATTAAATGGACTACTTACTTCTAATTAATTAAACAAAGTTATTTAATTAAATAGGAAGCCATTCCTAATTAATTGAATGAAGTTATTGAATTAAATAAGAAAAGTGTCTCTAATTAATTAAAAGATTATTTAATTAAATAGAAAATGTAATTATGAGAGCATATCTCATTTTATTAAATTAAATATCTCAACAAAATCTCTCTTCAGTTCAAAAAGGGAAATTTCCAGTTCACTATTGATCAAAAATGAGTTAACTCCTTTTTCTACTCAAATTAAATCAGTTAACTCCTTATTTTACTCAAATTAAATCTATTAACTCCCTTTAATTTGGGAGTCTCCCTTTTTGATTGAACTTCAACTTTAATCCTAACCGTTGATTGAATTTGATCTCAACCGTTGATGGATTCCAAGAGAGTCTATTTAAGAGACCCTCATATCTTCATTTTAAAAGAGGATGAATTTGGATAATTTGCATCGAATCGCTGCTCGAATTCATACGCACATTTGCTCATATTCTTACATACATTTAATAAATACACCTATCTTGATTAATTAAATGTAATTATTTAATTAAATGGGAAAGGTATTTCTAATTAATTAAAGAAAATTATTTAATTAAATGGAGTACTTACTTCTAATTAATTAAATAAAATTATTTAATTAAATAGGAAGCCATTCCTATTTTTTTTGAAAAAAGGGGTAAAAATTTATTCAATTAAATCTAGATTATAGGAGGCCTTAGGCCCAACAACCAAATCACCACCCAATACAGTTACGATCTATCCCTATCCACTAATTGCTTGAAGATCCCACTAAGATCAGCAGGAAGATCATCTCTATCAGAAATATCCCAACCAACACCCTTCTCTGATGCCCATTTTGCCAAAACATCAGCCACTCCATTCCATTCCCTAGGAATATGATAGAAAAGGATCCCATCCACAAAGCTACTCAAGTGGAGAATCTCTCTAACAATATATGCAATTTGCTAGCTAGATTCATCCACTCTCCGGTTATTAATCATATCCACAACTATCTGAGAGTCAAACTTACACACCATTCTCCTCCATCCAAGAGAGCAAGCCTGCTCCATAGCCACTTTAATGGCCAAAGCCTCCATCATGTTATTGGAATGAACTCCTTTGTGTATAGATAATATGAAAATAACATTACCATCTGCATCTCTCCCAATCCCCCCCACTCTAGCCTGTCCAGGGTTCCCATGGGAGGAGCCATCAGTGCTAATCTTTAGGACTACCGTGGGAGGAGGGCTCCATCTCCCCACTCTACAGACTTTCCTCTTTCATGGCTGATATCTCTTACTGCAACTAATTTTAGATCCTTTATCCACTAATTCTAAATTTTTGATAATACAAGAATCCCTAGGATCCACCGGCTCTGACATATCACATTTAGCAAAGATAGTCTCTTGAAGCCTAGATAGGATCAACTGCCATAGTTTAGTGGCTCCCAAGCTGGAACTACAGAAAATCCAATGGTTATGCTCCAACCAAAGATTCCACAGAATGAAAGAGGGTCCAATAGCCCAGGCCACTTGAAGGAATGAAGTTTTCGTAGGGGGTCTGCCAAGGCTGGCCCAAAATTCAATAAGAGATACGACATGAATACATCTATGGCACCATGCCTCCCACCACTTATGCCAGATATCCCTAGAGAGAGGACATAAGAAAAACACATGAGAAGCATCTTCCCCATCCAACAAGCATAGGGGATAGTAAGAGGGTCCCTGAAATCCTCTTCGTTGGAGATTATCCCAAGTAAGACACTTATTTTGCGCAACCAACCAAAGAAAAAAATTACATTTCGGCCAGTAAAATTTATTCGAAACCTGCCTCCACCAGGGAACCTCCTGAATAACATTACATTGCCTATCCAGTCAAGCATATCCCTGGGCCACGCTGAACTTACCTTTTGGGCAAGGTCCCCATGCCAAGATGTCTTTGTCTTGAGAAGAGCTACAAAGCTTAGAGAAGAGAATATGTGCCAATTGAGCCCGATTCTCTAGGGAGCCCCCTCTAGGCCAAAGCTATGGATCCTTCCAGCTAACCACCTCCATCAAACCATACCTCTGGACAACCTTGAAGTGAGCAACCATGGTCCAACTTGCAGAAGAAAAAACTTGATACAGAGGCCGAAGGTGGGGAAAACTTGAGAGAATAGGAGGGTGGCCATCCCAAGAATCCTGCTAGAATAACACACTTGACCCCTCATTACAGATCCAGAAAAGACCATCCTTAATTAAAGGAGCACCCCTTTTAAGGGTGTCCCAAATAAAGGACCCCTTACCATCAAGCTCAAGTCTGGGAATATCCTGAACCTCCACTCTTGGGAAATACTTATGGGTCAGAATCTTGGCCCAATCCCAGTCTTGATTCTTGTACCATCTCCAGTATAACTTTGCAGCAAGAGCTTTGACACCGAGAGCCATACATTTAAGGCCCATACCCACAGAAAACTTAGGCAAGCAAATAGTGTCCTAGTTGACTAAGCTCCATTTAGAAGATTGAAGGTTGCCTAACCAAAGGAATTTTTGTGACAAAGCATCAAAATCTTTCATAACTCCCATGGGAGGGGTTTGCACTAAGGACCTGTAAATAGGGACGGCCTAAATCACAGTCTTGAGTAGGGAAACCCTCCCAGCTGATGAGAGCCACTTATGTGTCCAATGCCTCACTCTACTAAAAAATTTGTCAACAAGACCTTGCCAATACTCTTTCCGTTGAGTCCCCAAAGATAAAGGTACTCTGAGATAGATGAAAGTGAGGGATCCAACTTGAAACCTAAGAATTCTAGCAATCCTGAGCTGAATCGACTAAGGAGTATTAAAGAAATAAATAGAAGATTTCCCTTCATTAATTTTTTGTCCAGAAGATTTTAAATAAATATCCAAAATCTTTCTAAAGTTCCTTGCCTCGTTGGCAGTAACCAAGCCCATCAGACCAGTATAATCCACAAATTGGAGGTGCCTATATGAATGAATATCATTACCCCACTTCCACCCTTGAATAAGTCCTAGCTGTGCTTGAGATTTTATAAATCTACCTAATCCCTTTGCCATAATAATAAATAGATAAGGAGAAATAGGATCCCCCTCGCGAAGTCCTCGAGAAGCAGAGAAAAGGTCAGTAGGTTCTCCATTGATAAGAACCGAAAAGGATGGGGAAGACACACAGCTGAGAACCCAATCCACCCATTCTGTATTAAATCCAAAAGCTAGAAGCACACGACTCAAAAAGTCCCAACTAACTTGGTCATACACTTTAGCTAAGTCCAGCTTAATAAACATAGCCTTTTCCTTGGATGAGGCCATAGAATAGCTTCTGTAGCAATCACCACCCCATCAAGTATCTGTCTCCCACTGACAAAACCTCCCTGTTCCTTAGAAATCAAAGTGGTAAGGAAAGGCTTGAGACTTTCAACAATTAATTTGGTGATGATTTTGTACTTGAAATTACATAGAGCAATGGGTCTGAACTGGTCCAACTTGTTAGCGCCATCAATCTTGGGAATGAGAGCCAGAAAAGTAGCATTCATACACTTGAGCATTTGTTTCTTTTGATATGACTTTTGGACCACATCTAGAAGATCAAATTTAATAATCTCCCAAAACTCCTAGAAAAATTCAATGGGAAACCCATCTGGGCCTGGGGCTTTACCTTTCGGCATACCAAAAACCACTTTCTCCAATTCCTCAATCATAATAGGTTTTAAAAGATCTCTGTTCATACTGCTAGAAACAAGATGAGGAATGCAGTCTAAAATAGACCTAGTCTATTCTAAGGAAGTGAGATCTTCCCTAGAGAAGAGTTGAGAAAAGTATCTAATGGCCTCTAAAGCAATTTCCTCCTTGGAACATAGCTGATCACCAGAAGTAGAGACTAGAGAAGCGATAGAATTCCCAAACCTGCAGGCCTTGACAGTGTTGTGGAAGAAAGCAGTGTTTCTATCTCCCTCCTACAACTAGTCTACCTGAGACTTTTTTTTCCAAAATATTTCCTCCTGAAGCTCCCATTCTTCAACTTCCTTTAGAGCTAAGGATTCTTGAGACATCAAATTTGGAGTCATGCCTAGGTCCCTGATCTGGCGAGTGACATTATTCAACCTAGCTTGAGCATCACTCAATTGCTCTTGTAGGTTTCCAAAACACTTTTTGTTCCACTTCTTCAACATGAACTTAACATGCTAAAGTCTCTTCTCAAAGGTGTACATAGAAGTTCCATGTGAAGGCTTACCCTCATACCACTAGGCAATCATAAGCTCCTATAGGGAATGATCCCTCAACCACATCAGCTAAAACTTGAAAGAGGGATTCTTGGAGGTCTTGAAAGGGGTGAAAAAGAGCCTAATAGGCCATTGATCAGAACCTCTCCAATCAAGAATTTCTGAACTGGTAGTCCATCTATTATGCATCCAATAGCAGGATACTAGGAATCTATCGAGCCTTTTAGAGATAGCCTTCGTCCCATTCCTTCTGTTGTTCCAGGTGAATATACTAGAGTTGGGTTTAATATCAATAAGATTCAAAGAACCAATATTATCACTAAGCATTTTAGAAAAAGGACCCAAACGAGAATGTCCGACCCTCTTCTCTTCTAGACTCGTAACAACATTAAAATCTCCAGCCACAATCCATCGAAGAAAGGGGTCCAGAGAATGGACAAACATAATATAAGACCACATATGAGATTTACCAATGAAATCACTAGGAGCATAAATATTAGAAAATAAGCACCTTTCACCTATCTCAAAATGAGAAGCCAAGAAAGAGATAGAAAACCTACTTGCAATCCACTACAAAGGAGTCACCTTTGTAGGATTCCAAAGACAAGAAAGGCCCCCTGAGTTCCCATGAGCACTTACTCCCTGCTAGCAACCATGGGGCCAAATATTTTGTCCACAGTTATTCAATTCATCAACTAAAAGCTTAGTTTCCTGAATGAACAAAACATCTAGAGAATGAGACTCTATCAATCTACGAACAACCTTTTGTCTAGGGATGCTTCTCAACCCCGTCACATTCCAAGATAGAATAATCATTTAGAGGACTGAGAGAAATGAGAGTCAATGGGCATCACTAACCCTGCCTCAACCAAAGTCTTGCCCATCATCTTGACCTTCTCCTGATCCCTCTTCCTTCCACTCTTAGCAAACTTCTTTGCGGTCCCCTTTTTAAAAGGCTTTTGTTGTAAACCTAAAGTGGAAGTAGTTTTAGTGCCTTTTATATTATCAGACACCCCTTTCTTGCTGGGAAGATTTGCACCTGTGATAACTGGAGCTTCACTAGGATGCGACCCTCTTGGAATATCACAACTAATCTCCTGAACCACTCCATCTAATCCAACTGGCTAGCCTTGTTCTTTCTCAGCAATCTGGATCAGAATCCCATCCTCTTGGAGCTGGGAAGCAAACAAGGACCCATCACCCGGAGGTAACTCCATAGGGATTCCTTCCTCTTGAATCAAATTCTCTAGAATATTAAACCTGTTAAAAGTACCATCATTTTGTCTATCCGTCCAAGCTCTCTTCTACCCCTTTCCTTTATTACGTGGCTTAACTTGGATAAAACCTTCCTTATCCGTAGAGGGACCATTTGGCATCTGGGCCTTACCCTTGTCTTCCTTAGGAGACAAAACAGTGGCCGTAGTTGACTGAGAAGATTTATACCTGGGGCATTTGCATTGTAGGTGCCCATACTCACACAAATCCTGCATCTAAAGGGTAAAGTCTCGTAGTCTAACTGCTGAAACCATGAAGAAGTGCCCATATAGATTTCCATAGAGTCAGGAAGAAGATTATTCAGATCCACTTCCACACAAATTTGAGCATATGAAATTACTTTTCGGTCTTGGGTTAGTGTGGCCAACCCAACTAGTTTCCCCAGCAGAAGCGATATTGAATGAAGGATGTCCTCTCTCCAAAATTCCAGAGGCAATTGAGGAAGCCTAACCCACACAGGATCCCGAGATGGTATCTCCTTAGCAAAGTTAAATCCAATGTGCCAAGGTTTGAGGAAAAGCCCAACCTAGTTAAAGAAATATGGGCCCCCCTCAAAGACCTTTTTCCTATCTAACATACTTGAAAAAATGACCAAAAAATAGTTGTTGGCCTCTAGAAGAATTTCCATTACTGATGCGCCCACAATTCCAGAATAGGAAGGGAGAGTTGGAGACCCAAAAACTTACAAATGAGCGCATGCTTGCCCCAATACTCCACATCCTCTGAAATCTATTCTAGTTGAATGATTAACACCGGTCGATCATCAGAGCACTCCAAACATCCATTCTTCTTCTTGATACGAACAAAATCATTCAATGATGATGCATGCATCCCAGACAAAGTATTGAAACCCTTACCTTTAGGCCCTCCCCGCAAAAAAGGAGAGGACTCAGCCATCACTAAATCCTCAGAGAAAATCTGAGATGGGACCTCGGATTGCCCCATGAGCAAGGACCAAAATCCAAACCCCAATCAATAAAAGAAGCCACAAAGCCCACCCCCAGCTATATGCCCCACACTAGCTACCCCAGATTAAGGAGGCAATAGACGCAGGCCCACCCCTACTGGCCTCACCACCGCCCGAGTAATCAAACCCACCCTTCAATCCAAAATGGTGCTGCCTACACAGTCTGTCCTATGGCCAAAATGCTGCGTGAACGCCACCACCGACGAACGTCCACACTACGCCTAAGGCACACATGCCCTCGCACTTGCAAAACTCGTAGCAGTCGCCATCTCCATATTACTCTCCCTTGATCTAAATTATTGAAGCCATTCCTAATTAATTAAATGAAGTTATTTAATTAAATAAGAAAAGTGTCTCTAATTATTTAAAAGATTATATAACTAAATAGAAAAAAGTAATTATGAGAGCATATCTCATTTTATTAAATTAAATATCTCAACAAAATCTCTCTTCAGTTCAAAAAGGGAAATTTCCAATTTACTATCAATAAAAAATGAGTTAAATCAGTTAACTCCTTTTTCTACTCAAATTAAATCAGTTAACTCTTTATTTTACTCAAATTAAATCTGTTAAGTCCTTTAATTTGGGAATCTCCCTTTATGATAGAAATTCAACTTTAATCCTGACCGTTGATTGAGTTTGATCTCAACCGTTGATGGATTTCAGGAAAGTCTATTTAAGATACCCTCATCTCTTCATTTCAGGAGAGGATAAATTTAGAGAATTTGCATCGAATCGTTGCTAGAATTCATACTCACATTTGCTCATATTTTTTCATATATTTAATAAATACGCCTATCTTGATTAATTAAATGTAATTATTTAATTAAATGGGAAAGGTATTTCTAATTAATTAAAGGAAATTATTTAATTAAATAGAGTACTTACTTCTAATTAATTAAAAAGAGTTATTTAATTAAATAGGAAGCCATTCCTAATTAATTAAAAGAAGTTATTTAATTAAATAAGAAAAGTGTCTCTAACTAATTAAAAGATTATTTAATTAAATAGAAAAAGTAATTATGAGAGCATATCTCATTTTATTAAATTACATATCTCAACAAAATCTCTCTTCAGCTCAAAAAGGGAAATTTCCAGTTCACTATTGATAAAAAATGAGTTAAAATAGTTAGCTCCTTTTCCTACTCAAATTAAATCAGTTAAATCTTTATTTTACTCAAATTAAATCTGTTAACTCGCTTTAATTTGGGAGTCTCCCTTTATGACTAAACTTCAACTTTAATCTTGACCGTTGATTGAATTTGATCTCAACCGTTGATGGATTCCAAGAAAGTATATTTTAAGAGACTCTCATGTATTCATTTTAGGAGATGATGAATTAGAAGAGTTTGCATCGAATCACTGCTGGAATTCATACTCACATTTGCTCATATTTTTACATATATTTAATAAATATGCCTATCTTGATTAATTAAATGGGAAAGGTATTTCTAATTAATTAAAGAAAATTATTTAATTAAATGAAGTACTTACTTTTAATTAATTAAATAAAGTTATTTGATTAAATAGGAAGCCATTCCTAATTAATTCAATGAAGTTATTTATTTAAATAAGAAAAGTGTCTTTAATTAATTAAAAGATTATTTAATTAAATAGAAAAAATAATTATGAGAGCATATCTCATTTTATTAAATTAAATATCTTAACAAAATCTCTCTTCAGTTCAAAAATGGAAATTTTTAGTTCACTATTGATTGAAAATGAGTTAAATCAGTTAACTCCTTTTCTAACTCAAATTAAATCAACTAACTCCTTATTTTACTCAAACTAAATCTATTAACTCCCTTTAATTTGGGAGTCTCCCTTTATGACTGAACTTCAACTTTAATCCTGACTGTTGATTGAATTTGATCTCAATAGTTGATGGATTCCAAAAAAGTCTATTTAAGAGACCCTCATCTCTTCATTTTAAGAGAGGATGAATTTGGAGAATTTGCATCGAATCACTGCTAGAATTCATACTCACATTTGCTCATATTTTTACATACATTTAATAAATACGCCTATCTTGATTAATTAAATGTAATTATTTAATTAAATAGGAAAGGTATTTCTAATTAATTAAAGGAAATTATTTAATTAAATGGAGTACTTACTTCCAATTAATTAAAAAAAATTATTTAATTAAATAGGAAGCCTTTAGTAATTAATTAAATAAAGTTATTTAATTAAAATAGAAAAGTGTCTCTAATTAATTAAAAGATTATTTAATTAAATAGAAAAAGTAATTATGAGAGCATATCTCATTTTATTAAATTAAATAACTCAACAAAATCTCTCTTCAGTTCAAAAAGGGAAATTTTCAGTTCACTATTGATAAAAAAATGAGTTAAATCAATTAACTCCTTCTTCTACTCAAATTAAATCAGTTAACTCCTTATTTTACTCAAATTAAATTTGTTAACTGCCTTTAATTTGGGAATCTCTCTTTATGACTAAACTTCAACTTTAATCTTCACCGTTGATTGAATTTGATCTCAACTATTGATGGATTTTAGGAAATTTTATTTAAGAGACCCTCATCTCTTCATTTAAGGAGAGGATGAATTTGGAGAATTTGCATCGAATCGCTGCTGAAATTCATACTCACATTTGCTCATATTTTTAGATACATTTTATAAATATGCTTATCTTGATTAATTAAATGTAATTATTTAATTAAATGGAAAAGGTATTTCTAATTAATTAAATGAAATTATTTAATTAAATGGAGTACTTACTTCTAATTAATTAAACAAAGTTATTTAATTAAAAAGGAAGCCATTCCTAATTAATTAAATGAAGTTATTTAATTAAATAAGAAAAGTGTCTCTAATTAATTAAAAGATCATTTAATTAAATAAAAAAAGTAATTTTGAGAGCATATCTCATTTTATTAAATTAAATATCTCAACAAAATCTCTCTTCAATTCAAAAAGGGAAATTTTTAGTTCACTATTGATAAAAAATGAGCTAAATCAGTTAACTCCTTTTTCTACTCAAATTAAATCAGTTAACTCCTTATTTTACTCAAATTAAATCTTTTAACTCCCTTTAATTTGGGAATCTCCCTTTATGACTGAACTTCAACTTTAATCTTGACCGTTGATTGAATTTGATCTAAACCATTGATGGATTCCAAGAAAGTCTATTTAAGAGACCCTCATCTCTTCATTTTACAAGAGGATGAATTTGGAGAATTTGCATCGAATCGCTACTAGAATTCATACTCACATTTGCTCATATTTTTACATACGTTTAATAAATATGCCTATCTTGATTAATTTAATGGAAAAATTATTTCTAATTAATTAAATGAAATTAGTTAATTAAATGGAGTACTTACTTCTAATTAATTGAACTAAGTTATTTAATTAAATAGGAAGCCACTCCTAATTAATTAAATGAAATTATTTAATTAAATAAGAAAAGTGTCTCTAATTAATTAAAAGATTATTTAATTAAATAGAAAAAGTAATTATGAGAGCATATCTCATTTTATTAAATTACATATCTCAACAAAATCTCTCTTCAGCTCAAAAAGGGAAATTTCCAGTTCACTATTGATAAAAAATGAGTTAAAACAGTTAGCTCCTTTTCCTACTCAAATTAAATCAGTTAAATCTTTATTTTACTCAAATTAAATCTGTTAACTCGCTTTAATTTGGGAGTCTCCCTTTATGACTAAACTTCAACTTTAATCTTGACCGTTGATTGAATTTGATCTCAACCGTTGATGGATTCCAAGAAAGTATATTTTAAGAGACTCTCATGTATTCATTTTAGGAGATGATGAATTAGAAGAGTTTGCATCGAATCACTGCTGGAATTCATACTCACATTTGCTCATATTTTTACATATATTTAATAAATATGCCTATCTTGATTAATTAAATGTAATTATTTAATTAAATGGGAAAGGTATTTCTAATTAATTAAAGAAAATTATTTAATTAAATGAAGTACTTACTTTTAATTAATTAAATAAAGTTATTTGATTAAATAGGAAGCCATTCCTAATTAATTCAATGAAGTTATTTATTTAAATAAGAAAAGTGTCTTTAATTAATTAAAAGATTATTTAATTAAATAGAAAAAATAATTATGAGAGCATATCTCATTTTATTAAATTAAATATCTTAACAAAATCTCTCTTCAGTTCAAAAATGGAAATTTTTAGTTCACTATTGATTGAAAATGAGTTAAATCAGTTAACTCCTTTTCTAACTCAAATTAAATCAACTAACTCCTTATTTTACTCAAACTAAATCTATTAACTCCCTTTAATTTGGGAGTCTCCCTTTATGACTGAACTTCAACTTTAATCCTGACTGTTGATTGAATTTGATCTCAATAGTTGATGGATTCCAAAAAAGTCTATTTAAGAGACCCTCATCTCTTCATTTTAAGAGAGGATGAATTTGGAGAATTTGCATCGAATCACTGCTAGAATTCATACTCACATTTGCTCATATTTTTACATACATTTAATAAATACGCCTATCTTGATTAATTAAATGTAATTATTTAATTAAATAGGAAAGGTATTTCTAATTAATTAAAGGAAATTATTTAATTAAATGGAGTACTTACTTCCAATTAATTTAAAAAAATTATTTGATTAAATAGGAAGCCTTTAGTAATTAATTAAATAAAGTTATTTAATTAAAATAGAAAAGTGTCTCTAATTAATTAAAAGATTATTTAATTAAATAGAAAAAGTAATTATGAGAGCATATCTCATTTTATTAAATTAAATAACTCAACAAAATCTCTCTTCAGTTCAAAAAGGGAAATTTTCAGTTCACTATTGATAAAAAAATGAGTTAAATCAATTAACTCCTTCTTCTACTCAAATTAAATCAGTTAACTCCTTATTTTACTCAAATTAAATTTGTTAACTGCCTTTAATTTGGGAATCTCTCTTTATGACTAAACTTCAACTTTAATCTTGACCGTTGATTGAATTTGATCTCAACCATTGATGGATTTTAGGAAATTTTATTTAAGAGACCCTCATCTCTTCATTTAAGGAGAGGATGAATTTGGAGAATTTGCATCGAATCGCTGCTGAAATTCATACTCACATTTGCTCATATTTTTAGATACATTTTATAAATATGCTTATCTTGATTAATTAAATGTAATTATTTAATTAAATGGAAAAGGTATTTCTAATTAATTAAATGAAATTATTTAATTAAATGGAGTACTTACTTCTAATTAATTAAACAAAGTTATTTAATTAAAAAGGAAGCCATTCCTAATTAATTAAATGAAGTTATTTAATTAAATAAGAAAAGTGTCTCTAATTAATTAAAAGATCATTTAATTAAATAAAAAAAGTAATTTTGAGAGCATATCTCATTTTATTAAATTAAATATCTCAACAAAATCTCTCTTCAATTCAAAAAGGGAAATTTTTAGTTCACTATTGATAAAAAATGAGCTAAATCAGTTAACTCCTTTTTCTACTCAAATTAAATCAGTTAACTCCTTATTTTACTCAAATTAAATCTTTTAACTCCCTTTAATTTGGGAATCTCCCTTTATGACTGAACTTCAACTTTAATCTTGACCGTTGATTGAATTTGATCTAAACCATTGATGGATTCCAAGAAAGTCTATTTAAGAGACCCTCATCTCTTCATTTTACGAGAGGATGAATTTGGAGAATTTGCATCGAATCGCTACTAGAATTCATACTCACATTTGCTCATATTTTTACATACGTTTAATAAATACGCCTATCTTGATTAATTTAATGGAAAAATTATTTCTAATTAATTAAATGAAATTAGTTAATTAAATGGAGTACTTACTTCTAATTAATTGAACTAAGTTATTTAATTAAATAGGAAGCCACTCCTAATTAATTAAATGAAATTATTTAATTAAATAAGAAAAGTGTCTCTAATTAATTAAAAGATTATTTAATTAAATAGAAAAAGTAATTATGAGAGCATATCTCATTTTATTAAATTAAATATCTCAACAAAATCTGTCTTCAGTTAAAAAAGGGAAATTTTTAGTTCACTATTGATAAAAAATGAGTTAAATTAGTTAACTCCTTTTTCTACTAAAATTAAATCCGTTAACTTCTTATTTTACTCAAATTAAATCTGTTAACTCCCTTTAATTTTGGAATCTCCTTTTATGACTGAACTTCAAGTTTAATCCTAACTGTTGATTGAATTTGATCTCAACCATTGATGGATTCCAGGAAAGTCTATTTAAGAGACCCTCATCTCTTCATTTTAGGAGAGGATGAATTTGGAGAATTTGCATCAAATTATTGTTGGAATTCATACTCACATTTGCTCATATTTTTACATACATTTAATAAATATGCCTATCTTGATTAATTTAATGGAAAATTTATTTCTAATTAATTAAATAAAATTAGTTAATTAAATGGAGTACTTACTTCTAATTAATTGAACTAAGTTATTTAGTTAAATAGGAAGCCATTCCTAATTAATTAAATGAAGTTATTTAATTAAATAAGAAAAATGTCTCTAACTAATTAAAAGATTTTTTAATTAAATAAAAAAAGTAATTATGAGAGCATATCTCATTTTATTAAATTAAATATCTTAACAAAATCTCTCTTTAGTTCAAAAAGGAAAATTTTTAGTTCACTATTGATAAAAAATGAGTTAAATTAGTTAACTCCTTTTTCTAATCAAATTAAATCAGTTAACTCCTTATTTTACTCAAATTAAATCTGTTAACTACCTTTAATTTGAGAGTCTCCTTTTATGACTGAACTTCAACTTTAATCCTGATTGTTGATTGAATTTGATCTCAACCGTTGATGAATTCGAGAAAAGTCTATCTAAGAGACTCTCATCTCTTCATTTTAGGAGAGGATGAATTTGGAGAATTTGCATTGAATCGCTGTTGGAATTCATACTCACATTTGCTCATATTTTTACATACATTTAATAATTATGCCTATCTTGATTAATTAAACATAATTATTTAATTAAATGGGAAAGGTATTTCTAATTAATTAAAGGAAATTATTTAATTAAATGCAGTACTTACTTCTAATTAAATAAACAAAATTATTTAATTAAATAGGAGGCCTTTTCTAATTAACTAAATGAAGTTATTTAATTAAATAAGAAAAGTGTCTCTAATTAATTAAAATATTATTTAATTAAATAGAAAAAGTAATTATCAAAGCATATCTCATTTTATTAAATTAAATATCTCAACAAAATCTCTCTTCAGTTCAAAAAGGAAAATTTTCTGTTCACTATTGATCGAAAATGAGTTAAATTAGTTAACTCCTCTTTCTACTTAAATTGAATCAGTTAACTCCTTATTTTACTCAAATTAAATCTGTTAACTCCCTTTAATTTTGGAATATCCCTTTATGACTGAATTTAAAGTTTAATCCTGACCGTTGATTGAATTTGATCTCAACTGTTGATGAATTCTAGGAAGGTCTATTTAAGAGACCATCATCTTTTCATTTTAGGAGAGGATGAATTTGAAGAATTTGCATCGAATCGCTGCTGCAATTAATACTCACATTTGTTCATATTTTTACATATATTTAATAAATATGACTATCTTGATTAATTAAATGTAATTATTTAATTAAATAGGAAAGATATTACTAACTAATTAAATGAAATTATTTAATTAAATGAAGTACTTACTTCTAATTAATTAAACAAAGTTATTTACTTAAATAGGAAGCCATTCCTAATTAATTAAATGAAGTTATTTAATTAAATAAGAAAAGTGTCTATAATTAATTAAAACATTATTTAATTAAATAGAAAAAGTAAATATGAGAGCATATCTAATTTTATTAAATTAAATATCTCAACAAAATCTCTTCTCAGTTCAAAATAGGAAATTTTCAGTTCATTATTGATAAAAAATGAGGTAAATCAGTTAAGTCTTTTTTTTACTCAAATTAAATCAATTAACTCCTTATTTTACTCAAATTAAATCTGTTAACTCCCTTTAATTTGGGAGTCTCCCTTTATGACTGAACTTCAACTTTAATCCTAAACCATTGATTGAATTTGATCTCAACTGTTGATGGATTTCAGGAAAGTCTATTTAAGAGACTCCCATCTCTTCATTTTAGGAGAGGATGAATTCGGAGAATTAGCATCGAATCGCTGCTAGAATTCATACTCACATTTGCTCATATTTTTACATACATTTAATAAATATGCCTATCTTGATTAATTAAATGTAATTATTTAATTAAATGAGAAAGGTATTTTTAATTAATTAAAAGAAATTATTTAATTAAACGGATTACTTACTTCTAATTAATTAAATAAAGTTATTTAATTAAACAGTAAGTCATTCCTAATTAATTAAATGAAGTTATTTAATTAAATAAGAAAAGTGTCTCTAATTAATTAAAATATTATTTAATTAAATAGAAAAACTAATTATGAGAGCATATCTAATTTTAATAAATTAAATTTCTTAACAAAATCTCTCTTCAGTTCAAAACAAAAAATTTCAGTTCACTATAGATAAAAAACAAGTTAAATCAGTTAACTCCTTTTTCTACTCAAATTAAATTAGTTAACTCCTTATTTTACTCAAATTAAATCTGTTAACTCCTTTTAATTTGGGAGGCTCCCTTTATGACTAAACTTCAACTTTAATCCTGACCGTTGATTGAATTTGATCTTAACCATTGATGGATTCCAGGAAAGTCTATCTGAGAGACCCTCATCTCTTCATTTTAGGAGAGGATGAATTTGGAGAATTTGCATCGAATCGCTATTGGAATTCATACTCACATTTGCTCATATTTTTCCATACATTTAATAAATATGCATTTCTTGATTAATTAAATGTAATTATTTAATTAAATGGGAAAGGGAGTTCTAATTAATTAAATGGAGTACTTACTTATAATTAATTAAATAAAGTTATTTAATTAAATAAGAAGATATTTCTAATTAATTAAATGAAAGTATTTAATTAAATAAGAAAAGTGTCTCTATTTAATTAAAATTTTATTTAATTAAATAAAAAAAGTAATTATGAGAGCATATCTCATTTTCTTAAATTAAATATCCTAACAAAATCTCTCTTCAATTCAAAAAGAGAAATTTTCAGTTCACTATTGATAAAAAATGAGTTAAATCAGTTAACTCCTTTTTTTACTCAAATTAGATTAGTTAACTCTTTTTTCTACTCAAATTAAATCAGTTAACTCCTTATTTTACTCAAATTAAATCTGTTAACTCCTTTTAATTTGGGAATATCCCTTTATGACTGAACTTCAAGTTTAATCCTGACCGTTGATTGAATTTGATCTCAACCGTTGATGGATTTCAGGAAAGTCTATTTAAGAGACCCTCATCTCTTCATTTTAGGAGAGGATGAATTTGGAGAATTTGCATCGAATCGCTGCTGGAAATCATACTCACATTTGCTCATATTTTTACATACTTTTAATAAATATGCCTATCTTGATTAATTAAATGGGAAAAGTATTCCTAATTCATTAAACACAATTATTTAATTAAATGAAGTACTTACTTCTAATTAATTAAACAAAGTTATATAATTAAATAGTAAGCCATTCCTAATTAATTAAATGAAGTTATTTATTTAAATAAGAAAAGTGTCTCTAATTAATTAAAAGATTATTTAATTAAATAGAAAAAGTAATTATGAGAGCATATCTCATTTTATTAAATTAAACATCTCAACAAAATCTCTATTCAGTTCAAAAAGAGAAATTTTTAGTTCACTATTGATAAAAAATGAGTTAAATCAGTTAACTCCTTTTTCTACTCAAATTAAATTAGTTAACTCCTTATTTTACTCAAATTAAATCTGTTAACTCCTTTTAATTTGGGAATCTCCCTTTTTCGCTGAACTTCAACTTTAATCCTTACCGTTGATTGAATTTGATCTAAACCATTGATGGATTCTAGGAAAGTCTATTTAAGAGACCCTCATCTCTTCATTTTAGGAGAGGATGAATTTGAAGAATTTGCATCGAATCGCTGCTGAAATTCATACTCACATTTGCTCATATTTTAACATACATTTAATAAATACGCCTATCTTGATTATTTTAATGTAATTATTTAATTAAATGGAAAAGATATTTCTAATTAATTAAATGAAATTATTTAATTAAATAGAGTACTTACTTCTAATTAATTAAATAAGAAAATTGTCTCTAATTAATTAAAAGATTATTTAATTAAATAGAAAAAGTAATTATGAGAGCATATCTTATTTTATTAAATTAAATAACTCAACAAAATCTATCTTCAATTCAAAAAGGGAAATTTTTAGTTCACTATTGATAAAAAATGACTTAAATCAGTTAACTCCTTTTTCTACTCAAATTAAATCAGTTAACTCCTTATTTTACTCAAATTAAATTTGTTAACTCCCTTTAATTTGGGAATCTCCCTTTATGACTGAACTTCAACTTTAATCTTGACCGTTGATTGAATTTGATCTCAACCGTTGATGGATTCTAGGAAAGTCTATTTAAGAGACCCTCATCTCTTCATTTTAGGAGAGGATGAATTTGGAGAATTTGCATCAAATCGCTACTGGAATTCATACTCACATTTGCTCATATTTTTATATACATTTAATAAATACGAGTATCTTGATTAACTAAATATAATTATTTAATTAAATGATAAAGGTATTTCAAATTAATTAAATGAAATTATTTAATTAAATGCAGTACTTACTTCTAATTAATTAAACAGAGTTATTTAATTAAATAGGAAGCCATTTCTAATTAATTAAATGAAGTTATTTAATTAAATAAGAAAAGTGTCTCTAATTAATTAAACGATTATTTTATAAAATAGAAAAAGTAATTATGAGAGCATATCTCATTTTATTAAATTAAATATCTCAACAAAATCTCCCTTTAGTTCAAAAAGGGAAAATTTTAGTTCACTATTGATAGAAAACAAGTTAAATCAATTAACTACTTTTTCTACTCAAATTAAATCAATTAATTCCTTATTTTACTCAAATTAAATTTGTTAACTCCCTTTAATTTTGGAATCTCCCTTTATGACTGAACTTCAACTTTAATACTGACTGTTGATTGAATTTGATCTAAACTGTTGATGGATTCTAGGAAATTCTATTTAAGAGACCCTCATCTCTTCATTTTAGGAGAGGATGAAGTTGTAAAATATCGAATCGCTGCTGGAATTCATACTCAAATTTTCTCATATGTTTACATACATTTAATAAATACGCCTATCTTGATTAATTAAATGTAATTATTTAATTAAATGGGAAAGGTATTTCTAATTAATTAAATCAAATTATTTAATTAAATGGAGTACTTACTTTTAATTAATTAAACAAAGTTATTTAATTAAATAGGAAGCCATTCCTAATTAATTAAATGAACTTATTTAATTAAATAAGAAAAGTGTCTCAAATTAATTAAAAGATTATTTAATTAAATAAAAAAAGTAATTATGAGAGCATATCTCATTTTATTAATTTAAATATCTTAACAAAATCTCTCTTCAGTTCAAAAAGGGAAATTTTCAGTAGACTATTGATAAAAAAATGAGGTAAATCAGTTAACTCCTTATTTTACTCAAACTAAATCAATTAACTCCCTTTAATTTGTGAATCTCCCTTTATGACTGAACTTCAACTTTACTCCTGATTGTTGATTGAATTAGATCTCAACCGTTGATGGATTCTAGGAAAGTCTATTTAAGACACCCTCATCTCTTCATTTTAGGAAAGGATAAATTTGGAGAATTTGCATCGAATCGCTGCTGGAATTCACTCACATTTGCTCATATTTTTACATACATTTAATAAATACACCTATCTTGATTATTTAAATGTAATTATTTAATTAAATGGGAAAGGTATTTCTAATTAATTAAACAAATTTATTTAATTAAATGGAGTACTTACTTTTAATTAATTAAATACAGTTATTTAATTAAATAAGAAGCCATTTTGAATTAATTAAATGAAGTTATTTAATTAAATAAGAAAAGTGTCTCTAATTAATTAAAAGATTATTTAATTAAATAGAAAAAGTAATTATGAGAGCATATCTCATTTTACTAAATTAAATATCTCAACAAAATCTCTCTTCAGTTCAAAAAGGGAAATTTTTAGTTCACTATTGATAAAAAAAATGAGTTAAATAAGTTAACTCCTTTTTCTACTCAAATTAAATCAGTTAACTCCTTATTTTACTCAAATTAAATCTGTTAACTCCCTTTAATTTTAGAATCTCCCTTTATGACTGAACTTCAAGTTTAATCTTGATCGTTGATTGAATTTGATCTCAACCATTGATGGATTCCAGAAAAGTCTATTTAAGAGACCCTCATCTCTTTATTTTAGGAGAGGATGAATTTGGAGAATTTGCATCGAATCGCTGCTAGAATTCATGCTCACATTTGCTCATATTTTTACATACATTTAATAAATATGCTTATCTTGATTAATTTAATGTAATTATTTAATTAAATGGGAAAGGTATTTCTAATTAATTAAACAAAATTATTTAATTAAATGGAGTACTTACTTCTAATTAATTAAACAAAGTTATTTAATTAAATAGAAAGCCATTCCTAATTAATTAAATGAAGTTATTTAATTAAATAAGAAAAGTGTCTCTAATTAATTAAAATATTATTTAATTAAATAGAAAAAGTAATTATGAGAGAATATCTCATTTTATTAAATTATATATCTCAACAAGATCTCTCTTCAGTTCAAAAAGGGAAATTTTCAGTTCAGTATTGATAAAAAATGAGTTAAATGAGTTAACTCCTTTTTCTACTCAAATTAAATCAGTTAACTCGTTATTTTTCTCACGCCTGACCTTACTTCTACTTGATTCTCTTCTTATGCTTCAGTTTTTGATGTGTTTCTAGTTTCTTGCTAAGACATTATCAAACTTTATTTATCTATTGGTTAATTTAGTTAGTTGAGATGTGGTCTTTGCAGATACAATTATAGTTATCATAATCTGTTTATGTTAGTTTATTGTTTGAAGATTCAGTTGTTTTGATCTGGCTGATTTTGTTGATTATTAGTACATGTTTGAACTTGGAACTGATAATTGAGTTGTGTAAAATGGAAGTGAATTTAATTTGAAGATTAATTGCGTGACCCTAGTATTGTGGTAAGATGTAATTCAGCATAATATTTATAATTCATTTAAATGACAAGAATCTATCTTATTCTTTTAAGATGAGCCTTGGATGTTGTATCGAATTCTGGAAATTAATCACATTTATTGTGTAGATGGCATGTTCTTTCAGGGGTTTTTGATAATTTCTCTCTTATGATGGTGTTCTTATATCTTTTGAGAAATTTAGTTCTCTTTTAAGTTTTAGGTATGTGTAAATATATATATATATAGACATACGTGTGGATATTAATTCACATGTATATTTATATACATATATATATAAATGTAAATATTTAATGAAAATTCACACACAATTCATAAGTTTGAATGTGAGATTATCACTCTTATATATATATATATATATATATATTTATTTATAGATTCTCATAAGTTAATGTGGGAGATAGTCAACTTAACTTTGCATATGTTAAGTTATATTCGCAGCACTGCATTAATAAAGGTTATACTCCTAACCTACATACTAATGAAGGATCATTCTTCCTAAAACTTGAGGGTTTTGAATGCTTTCTTGTGGCATTATATTATTGTTTTGTAAGCTAAGTTTGGCGGTACATATGGGCTGTCATTGTACCCAGTCCTACAGTGGAATTAATGCACGAAGGTGGGAAGTAATGGCACTTAGGAATGAGTCGGTCATTTCATTTTGGTGTTTTTAAAATTGCAGAGTTTTTGTCGGGCATTAGGCCGATTTTTTTGTGAAGTAAGCCACTTGTGAGGTGTTGTTGTGTATTAGGCAATATGGTTGGAAAGGAGTTCTATGTTATGGGTGTTAGTTTGTTGAATTGCTCACAAAATTTGATATTCGTTGTGTCGAGATTTCTTTCAAGTTTTTCATTCAGCTTTTGGGGCTTCAGAGACAAGTAGAATTTGCAGAGCAGTGGGTTGAGGGTTTTGTTCACCTTCTCAAATTTTGTAGGTAGGGGGCCTCTCTTTAAAACCCTATACTCGATTTTAGTTGTATGTGTTTCATTTGGATTTGCAAACTATGTTTGTTAAAATGTTTGGATATGGTTTCGTATTATATCAGCACCCATGGTTGGGTGTACGTAGGGCTAGACATTGGGTTGTTAAACTCTGTGTACATCCAAATATGGATGTGGGTATAGCGTGATCATCTAGGAAATGTTGCTTGTTGTTAAGCTTCGAATTGAGTTGTGGTAGTCGTTAAATTGTGATGCCTCGAGTTTTATTGAGGGAGCTCTATTTGTCTTGAGTTTATGATGCATTTTGGATTTATGGTGTTTGTTAAATCATTTATTTATGTTGTAGTTGTTATGGATTCTGGGTGTATTAGTTCACTTTAAAATCGAGGGCAGGCATTATGTCAAATAGCTATCATGAAACTTAAACAATGTTGAACTGACATTTATCAGCACAATTTTTATTATGTTATTGAAATATAGAAAAGTTTCAATTAGTAATAGTCGATACCTTGTTGAATATGCATATAATTTGGATTTATTTATAATTGTATAAGGTGTTCATATGATATTTGGAATCTTAGTAAATTGTTATTATTTGACACCCTGTCAAGGACATTTTGTTAAACAGTTTGCATGAAACCTAAATCAATGTTGTGTTTACTCGATAATAGTCGATACCCTGTTTGCATTAAGATTTGAATAATTTTATAACTGCATAGGGTTTTCGTCGGTTTTTGAGATTCTAGTCATCATATGTTGTTTTGGAAGAGGGCTATTTGTTTTACAATCTGTAGGAAGTAATAGTATGAGTTTGAGTTTTGAATGGTTTTGTATCGCCATTATTAGCCTATCTATGAATGTTAGAGTGGGCAGGAGTCTCTGTTTCACAGTAAAATGGGGTTATAAACCTGAGCCTGTCATTTGTATTGCATAGATAGTTCACGGGTATGAAACCAATCCGAACCGCCTAGGTTGTGTCAAAAAATTTGTAATTGAAGATTTTGTGTCATTTGAAATGAATGGAATCTAAACATGGTGGAACTTTCGATCATCTGCATTAAAATATATCGGGTGGGCATTTTGTCATATGGTTAGCTCAAAATTTTAGAAATGTTGTAATATCATTTGATAGCTTAAAATTTTGGGTGATATCGGCAGTTGATGCCATGGGGAAAATGCTGTGATAGAATTACTTTTAAATTGGCTTATGGACACTTGATAAAACTATGGTCATTAACACCAGGTGTGTTGTCTGTCAAATAGTTTTAAATGGGAATTAAAAAAAAAAAAAACTATGACAGCACAATTTCTTTTAAGTTATGAAAAGTTGTAACAAGGTGATAAGCTGCTTTAACTGTTGTTTAATGATTTCACTTTTGATTTGGCTATACTTAGTTTCTTTACTATGATTATAATGTGATCTATTAGTTTATTGAATTGTTTGAGATTAGATGCTTAAGACAGAATTCTTTTATTATGTAAGATGAATTTCAGTTCTTAATAAAATGAAAGTAGTATATGAATTGAGGCAGATTTTGATACATGTTTGATGATGTGAATATCATGTGCATTATGATTCGTTATCTTGGTCAATTCGATGTTAAGTATAGATGATTAGGTCAGCAGGGAATTAAAAGTATAGTATGAAGATTTTGTAAGTATCATTGAACTGTGCAACAGTTCAATGGTATCTATGCAATCTTGATATTATAGGTTTTAGTCCTGTTGATGTAATTATCCATATTTACCTTTGAACTTGGCAGTATAAGATGTGTTACAGATGGATTTAAGGATGTAGTATCATATTGTAAACTAGTTTTATAATTGCCGCATGTCATTCTTAGTATATCTGTTTGATGTGTATTTTTAAGAATATCTGTGATGAACGTATATCAAGGTGGCTGAATTTGGTTTATCCTATTCAGTTAATTAATTCAGTGATAACTTTAAAAAAAATTGGGTGGGTTAATTTCACATAAAAGAAAATTGGCCTTACCTATGACTTAAACTTATATGGTTAAGTACGGAGAAAATGCATGTCTCTATTCTTTCAATGACAAGTAAAATAGAGAATACTGTTATATGATGACTATGAGAATACCATAGTTGGATGCAGAAACTTAGTGCCATAACGATGACACCTTAGAACATATATGTTTCATTTATGAGTTATTCTTAGTGCGAGTTTAATTTTTGCAATGAAAAGTAATTGTTTACTTCTTGGATATTATTATAAAGTTTGCACTATATTAGATGGATTAGAAATCTATTTTTGGATATCTATATGTTGGTACTAACATGTATGCAGATGGATTTTTCCTTTTAACTCAGTGTGTATTGAGCTCCTATTTTAGTTATGTTGCATTCTATGTGGTTTTCAGGTGCTTCGAGATTCAAGTAGCTAAGGATGTTTACTGAAGTTACTTCTAAATTAGCATTTAGGGTTCCAAAGTTGGACATAGGTGTCAAGAAGTGAAATTGTATTTCATTATAGTGTTGAACTCTTTATGTATTCTTATTGTAATGAAAATGTATTTGGAGGATATTCTCTTTCATTGGGAATTTTTTTGTATGAGAGTGATTCAGTCCTTGTAATGGAACTTTTGTTGTGATGTTTTTAAAAAAAAAATTTACGTTTATGGAATTGTGTTTTGTTTTAAATTCTTTCAGTTATGTCTTGAGTGGCACTATAGTTTGGTATCAGAGCAGGGTTAAGAATTACCAGGACTCTTGGGTTATAGGGTTTATCCCGTCATCGAAGCGTTATTAATAGATTTTTGTTTTTAGGTTGCTATCATGCCTCCCGTCACTAGAGGAATTCGAGGATGTGGTATTCCTGAGGATGACCTTGCTGGCAGAGGCAGAGGTAGGGGCCATGGTAGAGGTCCTAGGTACCAGAATGATGTTGGAAATGATCAGTTTGATTAAAATGTTGGGGTTGGTAACAACCAGAATAATCAGGCAAATCAGGCTTTGGTACTTCAGAGAATTCTGGAATGTCTTGATAATAATGAGGCTAATAACCAAATTCCTGGTGGGGAAGCGAATGATAGGAGACATCTTGTGTAGGGTGTTAATCTTCTTGTAGAAGAAGATCCAGTAGCAAGAGCTCAGCCCAAGGACCTTTCCAAGATGAAAGGACCATTGTTCTATGGTACTACAACTGCAGAAGCTTGGCTGCTAAATATTGAGCGATGTTTTGTCTTACACTGTTACCTGAGTAATGTGAAGGTCAGATGGACAGTTATGCATTTGAGAGGATTTGGTTCCTTGTGGTGGGAATAGGAGTTGGAAAAGCTTGGCATTGATATCTCACTGGTCACATGGGAACCTTTTGTTGAGCGCTTCAAGGAGAGATTCATGTCTGAATATTGGCGTCAGGCCTGTGCTGAGGAGTTCTTTCAGATCATGTAGATTGGCTCTACAATGGAAGCTTATGAATGAAGGTTCTTTGAACTTAAGAAGTTTTTTGGGTGGGCTGATAATGATAAGGCCATGATACAGCATTTCATCAGAGGGCTTATGCCCAAAATTGAAGTGAGAACTTTCAAACTGTTGTCTATGCAGGAAGCTTCAGAGTGAGCAAAGCTCATTGAAATGAAGTCTGGATATCATGGGGATTCATACAAAAGCAGCATGAATCCACCTACTCTGGATGTTAGTAGGAATCAAAAGCCTTTGCAGAATAATGCCAAATCAGGCTTTTCAGTTGGGAAATTCAAGAAGAAGTTCAATAAGAATTTCAAGGTTTTAGAATAGCCTAAAACATCTCAACCACCTCAAAGTGTTCAGAGTAGCAAGCCATTTCCTAATCCTTCTGGTCAGAACTCCAGATTTAGGAAATTTGTTGAGTGTTTCCATTGTGGACAACTAGGGCATTATTAGTCTCAGTGTCCTAATTGGGATAAGCTGAAGGTTGGATCTAAGCCAGCTAGGTCTGAAGTGACAATTGGTGATTCTGCCAGGAACCATTGTATCTTTGTAACTTTGGATCAGAAGTAGGCCGAACACTAGAACTTGGTTATAGAAGCTCAAGGTAATACTCAAGGTATGAAAGTTTCTATCTTATTCGACTCAAGAGCTACAAACACATTCATTTCTTCTGCTTTAGTTGCACATTGTGATATACCTGTGGTTAAGGTAAGGGATATATGGCAAGTGGAGTTAGCGTCAAGGTCTAAGGTAAACGTTGATATTATTGCTCCTAACTGTAAGATTTGTATGAAATCTTTCTCAACTTCAGTGAACCTTAGGGTTATACCTTTAGGGTCGTATGACATAGTTTTGGGTATGGATTGGTTAGAACAACATCAAGTTGTTTTGGATTGAAAAGATAAGTCAATCAATTGCGTAGATGATTCTGGATCAGCTAGAGTTATCACATGAATCAAGAGACCTATCTCTTTGCGGACAATTTCTGCCAAGCAATTGGCAACGTGGGCTTGGAAAGGCTGCAGTTTGTTTGCCATTTCGATAAAAAACTTAGAAGATTCCATAGTCAAGAGTTCTTCTCTCAATCATCCTGTTTTGCAGAACTTTTAGGATGTTTTTGTTAAGGAGATTCCTGGAATACCTCTGAAGAGAGAAATTGATTTTTGGATTGATTTAGTGCCAGGAATAGAACCAATTTCCAAAACTCCTTATAGAATGATAGCTCAAGAGCTGGTTGAACTTAAATTTTAGTTGGAAGAGCTTTTGAAAAGAGGTTTGATTTGTCCTAGTGTTTCACCTTGGGGTGCTCCAGTTATCTTTGTCAAGAAGAAAGATGGTTCTTTAAGGATTTGTATCGATTATAGACAGTTGAACAAAGTCACTATTAAGAACAAGTATCCTTTGCCTTGAATTGATGACTTGTTTGACCAAGTCAAGGGTGCCCGAATCTTTTCTAAGATTGATTTGAAATCTGGATATCATCAGCTTAGAATCTAGGAAGCTGATATCCATAAGACAGCTTTTTGCACCAGGTATGGACACTTCGAGTTCACAGTGGTACCTTTTGGGTTAACTAATGCACCTTCTGTGTTCATGAGTCTGATGAACGATGTGTTCAAAACTTACCTTGACAAGTTCATGGTGGTTTTTCTAAATGACATTTTCGTTTACTCCAACACTGTTAAGGAGCACAAGCAACATTTAGAGTAGGTTTTGGAATGTCTTCATAGGAACAGATTGTATGCCAATCCTGAAAAAGTGCGAATTCTTCAAAACAGAGATTTTTTACTTAGGGAATATTATTTTAGGAGATGGAATCTTGATAGATCCATCCAAAATTTGAGCTATTGTTGATTGGCCAGCACCTACGAATGTATCCGAGGTTTGAAGTTTCATGGGCTTAGCAAGCTATTACCGTAGATTTGTATTAAATTTCTCCTGTATAGTGCACCCTATCACATCTCTTCAGAGAAAAGGGAAGAAATTTGTGTGGATAGTTGAGTGTGAGGCAACATTTAAGAAACTGAAGGAATGTTTGACCAGCGCACCAGTTCTAGCGGTCCCTAATTCAGCTAAGGATTTTGTGGTTTGCACTGATGCATCATTGGATGGCATAGGGGTAGTTTTGATGCAAGAGGGGCATGTTATAGCTTATGAGTCTAGAAAACTTAAGAGTCATGAGGTGAATTACCCAACTCATGATCTCGAACTTGCTATGATTATGCATGCTTTGACCAAGTGGTGGCATTTTCTTTTGCGTCAACATTTTGAATTACATTCTGATCATCGAAGTCTTCAATATCTTTTCATGCAACCAGACCTCAACACTAGGCAGCGAAGATGGATGGAATTCCTGTGTGAATATGACTTCAAGATTAAATATTTATAAGGGAAGGAGAATGTGGTTATGGATGCTCTTAGCAGAAGGCGACATGAACTATCTTCATTGATCTTATCTATGAATCTTAAGGATAGGATCTTACAGAACCTTTCTATAGATCGTTGGTTTCAAGATGTTAAGGCTATTTTGGATAGTGGCAACGTTTTGGAGGGACATTTTGAGGGGTATTCAATGAATCCTAAAGGTTTGCTACTGTTTAGAGGGAATGTGTAGGTTCTTGAGCTGGGAGATTTGAGAGATCTTATTATGGTTGAAGCACACAAGGCACCATATTCGGCTCATCCAAGTGTCAAGAAAATGTATGCTGACCTTAAGCAGCATTATTATTGGCCTGGAATGAAAAGAGACATAGCAAATTTTGTGGCTCGTTGCTTGGAATGTCAGTGAGTTAAGGCTAAACATCAGCACCCTGCAGGTTTATTGCAGCCACATAATATTCCAGAGTGGAAATGGGACACCATTTCGATAGATTTTATTACTAGAATGCCTATGACAGCTCGAAGACATGATGCTATCATGGTCGTTGTGGACTGTTTATCTAAGGTTGCTCATTTTATTCCAGTTAGATCATCCTATAATGTAGCAATGATTGCCAAAGTATATATGGAACAGATAGTTAAGTTACACGGAATTCCTAAAAAGATTATTTCTGATAGGGATCCAGTGTTTACTTCATCTCTTTGGAAATCCATGCAGCGAGAGTTAGGTACTCAGCTGAATTTTAGTTCAGCCTATCACCCTGAGATGGACGAACAAACTGAATGTGTCAACCAAATTCTGGAAGACATGCTTAGGATGTACGTAATGTATAGACAAAATAAATGGGAGGAGTATCTAAACTTGGTTGAGTTTGCGTATAACAATGGATATCATAGTTCCATAGGTATGGCACCATTTCAAGCATTGTATGGAAGACCCTGTAGGACACCTCTTAGTTGGGATAATTTGGAGGACATGACTCTTCTAGGACCTGATATGTTGTTAGAATTGGAGCAGTAGGTTAAGAGGATCAGAGAGCATCTTATTACTGCTCAGGATAGGCAGAAGAAATATGCTGATAAGCATAGAATCGACCGTCAATTCTTGGTTGGTGATAAAGTGTTTCTTCGAGTTAGGCCGCATAAGAGTCTAATTTGTTATGGAAAGGGTTCCATGTTAGCAGCACGATTTGTTGGTCCGTTTGAAATTCTGGAACGGATTGGACCTGTTGCCTACAAACTTTCCTTGCCACCGAGTCTTTCATGCATTCATAATGTTTTTCATGTTTCTGTATTGTGTAAGTATATTCATGATATTACTCACTTATTGAACTGGAAAAATTTGCAGATTGTGGATGGTCAGATCATGCTGGAACCAGTGCAGATCATGCAAAGCAGAACTATGAGTCTAAGAGGAAGAGATATATGATGTGAATATCATGTGCATTATGATTCGTTATCTTGTTCAATTCGATGTTAAGTATAGATGATTAGGTCAGAAGGGAATTAAAAGTATAGTATGAAGATTTTGTAAGTATCATTGAACTGTGCAACAGTTCAATGGTATCTATGCAATCTTGATATTATAGGTTTTAGTCCTGTTGATGTAATTATCCATATTTACCTTTGAACTTGGCAATATAAGATGTGTTACAGATGGATTTAAGGATGTAGTATCATATGTAAAATGATTTTATAATTGCCGCATGTCATTCTTAGTATATCTGTTTTATGTGTATTTTAAAGAATATCTATGATGAACGTATATCGAGGTGGATAAATTTGGTTTATCCTATTCAATT
Source organism: Cupressus sempervirens (assembly GCA_028749045.1). Lineage (NCBI taxonomy): Eukaryota > Viridiplantae > Streptophyta > Pinopsida > Cupressales > Cupressaceae > Cupressus > Cupressus sempervirens. The sequence continues at coordinate 118,269,803 of CM053783.1, forward strand.
AATTAATTTAGTGATAACTTTAAAAAAAATTGGGTCGATTAATTTCACATAAAAGAAAATTGGCCTTACCTATGACTTAAACCTATATGGTTAAGTATGGAGAAAAGACATGTCTCTATTCTGTCAATGACAAGTAAAATAGAGAATACCGTTATATGATGACTATGAGCATACCATATTTGGATGCAGAAACTTAGTGCAATAACGATGACACCTTAGAACATATATGTTTCATTTATGAGTTATTCTTAGTGCAAGTTTAATTTTTGCAATGAAAAGTAATTGTTTACTTCTTGCATATTATTATAAGGTTTGCACTATATTAGATGGATTAGAAATCTATTTTTGGATATCTATATGTTGGTACTAACATGTATGCAGATGGATTTTACCTTTTAACTCAGTGTGTATTGTGCCCCTATTTGTGTTATGTTGCATTGTGTGTGGTTTTCAGGTGCTTCGAGATTCAAGTAGCTAAGGATGTTTATTGAAGTTACTTCTGAATCAACATTTAGGGTTCAAAAGTTGGACATAGGTGTCAAGAAACGAAATTGTATTTTATTATAGTGTTGAACTCCTTATGTATTCTTATTGTAACAGAAATGTATTTGGACAATATTCTCTTTCATTGGGAATTTTTCTGTATGAGAGTGATTCAGTCCTTGTAATGGAACTTTTGTTGAGATGTTTTTAAAAAAAAAATTTGCATTTACGGAATTGTGTTTTGTTTTAAATTCTTTCAATTATGTCTTGAGTGGAATTACAATTTTACTCAAATTAAATCTGTTAACTACCTTTAATTTGAGAATCTCCCTTTATGACTGAACTTCAACTTTAATCTTGACCGTTGATTGAATTTGATCTCAACTGTTGATAGATTCCAGGAAAGTCTATTTAAGAGACCCTTATCTCTTTATTTTACGAGAGGATGAATTTGGAGAATTTGCATCGAATTGTTGCTGGAATTCATACTCACATTTGCTCATATTTTTACATACATTTAATAAATACGCCTATCCTGATTAATTAAATGTAATTATTTAATTAAATGGGAAAGGTATTTCTAATTAGTTAAATGAAATTATTTAATTAAATGGAGTACTTACTTCTAATTAATTAAACAAAGTTATTTAATTAAATAGGTAGCCATTCCTAATTAATTAAATGAAGTTATTTAATTAAATAAGAAAAGTGTCTCTAATTAATGAAAAGATTATTTAATTAAATAGAAAAAGTAATTATGAGAGCATATCTCATTTTATTAAATTAAATATCTCAACAAAATCTCTCTTCAGTTCAAAAACAGAAATTTTTAGTTCACTATTAATAAAAAATGAGTTAAATCAGTTAACTCCTTTTTCTCCTCAAATTAAATCAGTTAACTCATTATTTTACTCAAATTAAATCTATTAGCTCCCTTTAATTTGAGAATCTCCCTTTATGACTAAACTTCAAGTTTAATCCTGACCGTTGATTGAATTTGATCTCAACTGTTGAGGGATTCTAGGAAAGTTTATTTAAGAGACTCTCATCTCTTCATTTTAGAAGAGGATGAATTTAGAGAATTTGCATCGAATCGCTGCTGGAATTCATACTCGCATTTTCTCATCTATTCACATACATTTAATAAATATACCTATCTTGATTAATTAAATATAATTATTTAATTAAATGGAAAAAGTATTTCTAATTAATTAAACAAAATTATTTAATTAAATGGAGTACTTACTTCTAATTAATTGAACAAAGTTATTTAATCAAATAGGAAGCCATTTCTAATTAATTAAATGAAGTTATTTAATTAAATAAGAAAAGAGTCTCTAATTAATTAAAAGATTATTTAATTAAATAGAAAAAGTAGTTATGAGAGCATATCTCATTTTATTAAATTAAATATCTCAACAAAATCTCTCTTCAGTTCAAAAAGGGAAATTTTCAGCTCACTATTGATAAAAAATGAGTTAAATCAGTTAACTCCTTTTTCTACTCAAATTAAATCAGTTAACTCCTTATTTTACTCAAATTAAATCTGTTAACTCCCTTTAACTTGGGAATCTCCCTTTATGACACAACTTCAACTTTAATCCTGACCGTTGATTAAATTTGATCTCAACCATTGATGGATTCCAGGAAAGTCTATTTAAGAGACCCTCATCTCTTCATTTTAGGAGAGGATGAATTTGGAGAATTTGCATCGAATCGCTGCTGAAATTCATACTCACATTTGCTCATATTTTTATATACATTTAATAAATACGCATATTTTTATATACATTTAATAAATACGCCTATCTTGATTAATTAAATGTAATGATTTAATTTAATGGGAAAGGTATTGCTAATTAATTAAATGAAATTATTTAATTAAATGAAGTACTTACTTCTAATTAATTAAAAAAAGTTATTTAATTATATAGGAAGCCATTCCTAATTAATTAAATGAAGTTATTTAATTAAATAAGAAAAGTGTCCCTAATTAATTAAAAGACTATTTAATTAAATACAAAATGTAATTATGAGAGCATATCTCATTTTATTAAATTAAATATCCCAAAAAAACCTCTCTTCAGTTCAAAAAGTGAAATTTTCAGTTCATTATTGATAAAAAAATGAGTTAAATCAGTTAACTCCTTTTTCTACTCAAATTAAATTAGTTAACTCCTTATTTTACTCAAATTAAATCTGTTAACTCCCTTTAATTTGGAAATCTCCCTTTATGACTGAACTTCAACTTTAATCCTGACCGTTGATTGAATTTGATCTCAACCGTTGATGAATTTCAGAAAAGTCTATTTAAGAGACCCTCATCTCTTCATTTTAGGAGAGGATGAATTTGAAGAATTTGCATTGAATCGCTGCTGGAATTGATACTCATATTTGCTCATATTTTTATATACATTTAATAAATATGCCTATGTTCATTAATTAAATGTAATTATTTAATTAAATGGGAAGGATATTTCTAATTAATGAAAAAAAATATTTAATTAAATGGAGTACTTATTTCTAATTAATTAAATAAAGTTATTTAATTAAATAGGAAGCCATTCCTAATTAATTAAATGAAGTTATTTAATTAAATAGGAAGCCATTCCTAATTAATTAAATGAAGTTATTTAATTAAATAAGAAAAGTGTCTCTAATTAATTAAAAGATTATTTAATTAAATAGAAATAATAATTATGAGAGCATATCTCATTTTATTAAATTAAATATCTGAAGAAAATCTCTCTTCAGTTCAAAAAGGGAAATTTTCAGTTCACTATTGATAAAAAAATGAGTTAAATGAGTTAACTTCTTTTTCTACTCAAATTAAATCAGTTAACTCCTTATTTTACTCAAATTAAATCTTTTAACTCCCTTTAGTTTGGGAATCTCCCTTTATGAGTAAACTTCAACTTTAATCTTGACCGTTGATTGAATTTGATCTCGACCGTTGATGGATTCTAGGAAAGTCTATTTAAGAGACCATCATCTCTTAATTTTAGGAGAGGATGAATTTGGAAAATTTGCATCGAATCGCTGCTGGATTTCATACTCACCTTTGCTCGTATTTTTACATTCATTTAATAAATACGCTTATCTTGATTAATTAAATGTTATTATTTAATTAAATGGGAAAGGTATTTCTAAATAATTAAAAAAAATTATTTAATTAAATGAAGTACTTACTTCTAATTAATTAAACAAAGTTATTTAATTAAATAGGAAGCCATTTGTAATTAATTAAATGAAGTTATTTAATTAAATAAGAAAAGTGTCTTTAATTAATTAAAAGATTATTTAATTAAATAGAAAAAGTAATTATGAGAGCATATCTCATTTTATTAAATTAAATATCTGAACAAAATCTCTCTTTAGTTCAAAAAGTGAAATTTTCAGTTCACTATTGAGAAAAATTGAAAAATTGAGTTAAATTAGTTAACTCCTTTTTTTACTCAAATTAAATCAGTTAACTCCTTATTTTACTCAAATTAAATCTGTTAACTCCCTTTAATTTGGGAATCTTCCTTTATGACTGAACTTCAACTTTAATCTTGAAAGTTGATTGAATTTGATCTCAACCATTGATGGATTTTAGGAAAGTCTATTTAAGAGACCCTCGTCTCTTCATTTTAGGAGAGGATGAATTTGGAAAATTTGCATCGAATCGCTGCTAAAATTCATACTCACATTTGCTCATATTTTTACGTTCATTTAATAAATATGCCTATCTTGATTAATTAAATGTAATTATTTTATTAAATGGAAAAGCTATTTCTAATTAATTAAAGGAGTACTTACTTTTAATTAATTAAACAATGTTATTTAATTAAATAGAAAAAGTAATTATAAGAGCATATCTCATTTTATTAAATTAAATATCTCAACAAAATCTCTCTTCAGTTGAAAAAGGCAAATTTTCAGTTCACTATTGATAAAAAATGAGCTAAATCATTTAACTCCTTTTTCTACTCAACTTAAATCAGTTAACTCTTTATTTTACTCAAATTAAATCTGTTAACTCCCTTTAATTTGAGAATCTCCCTTTATGACTGAATTTCAACTTTAATCCTGACCATTGATTGAATTTGATCTCAACCATTGATGGATTCTAGGAAAGTCTATTTAAGAGACCCTCATCTCTTCAATTTAGGAGAGGATGAATTTGGAGAATTTGCATCGAATTGCTATTGGAATTCATACTCACATTTGCTCATATTTTAACATACATTTAATAAATATGCCTATCTTGATTATTTAAATGTAATTATTTAATTAAATGGGAAATGTATTTCTAATTAATTAAACAAAATTATTTAATTAAAAGGAGTACTTACTTCTAATTAATTAAACAAAGTTTTTTAATTAAATAGGAAGTCATTCCTAATTAATTAAATGAAGTTATTTAATTAAATAAGAAAAGTGTCTCTAATTAACTAAAAGATTATTTAGTTAAATAGAAAAAGTAATTATGAGAGCATATCTCATTTTATTAAATTAAATATCTCAACAAAATCTCTCTTCAGTTCAAAAAGGGAAATTTTCAGTTCACTATTGATAAAAAGAAAAATTAGATAAATGAGTTAACTCTTTTTTCTACTCAAATTAAATCAGTTAGCTCCTTATTTTACTCAAATTAAATCTGTTAACTCCTTTTAATTTGGGAATCTCCTTTTATGACTGAACTTGAACTTTAATCCTGACCGTTGATTGAATTTGATCTCAACTGTTGATGGATTCTAGGAAAGTGTATTTAAGAGACCCTCATCTCTTCATTTTAGGAGAGGATGAATTTGGAGAATTTGCATCGAATCGCAGCTAAAATTCATAATCACATTTGCTCATATTTTTACATACATTTAATAAATATGGCTATTTTAATTAATTAAACGTAATTATTTAATAAAATGAAAAAGTTATTTCTAATTAATTAAATAAAATTATTTAATTAAATGGAGTACTTACTTCTAATTAATTAAACAAAGTTATTTAATTAAATAGGAAGCCATTCCTACTTAATTAAATGAAGTTATTTAATTAAATAAGAAATGTGTCTCTAATTAATTAAAAGATTATTTAATTAAATAGAAAAAGTAATTATGAGAGCATATCTAATTTTATTAAATTAAATATCTCAACAAAATCTCTCTTTAGTTCAAAAAGAAAAATTTTCAGTTCACTATTGATAAAAAATGAGTTAAATTAGTTAACTCCTTTTTCTACTCAAATTAATTAAGTTAACTCCTTATTTTACTCAAATTAAATCTGTTAACTCCTTTTAATTTGGGAATCTTCCTTTATGACTGAACTTCAACTTTAATCTTGAAAGTTGATTGAATTTGATCTCAACCGTTGATGGATTTTAGGAAAGTCTATTTAAGAGACCCTCGTCTCTTCATTTTAGGAGAGGATGAATTTGGAAAATTTGCATCGAATCGCTGCTAAAATTCATACTCACATTTGCTCATATATTTACGTTCATTTAATAAATATGCCTATCTTGATTAATTAAATGTAATTATTTAATTAAATGGAAAAGCTATTTCTAATTAATTAAATAAAATTATTTAATTAAAGGAGTACTTACTTTTAATTAATTAAACAATGTTATTTAATTAAATAGAAAAAGTAATTATAAGAGCATATCTCATTTTATTAAATTAAATATCTCAACAAAATCTCTCTTCAGTTGAAAAAGGCAAATTTTTAGTTCACTATTGATAAAAAATGAGCTAAATCATTTAACTCCTTTTTCTACTCAACTTAAATCAGTTAACTCTTTATTTAATTCAAATTAAATCTGTTAACTCCCTTTAATTTGAGAATCTCCCTTTATGACTGAATTTCAACTTTAATCCTGACCATTGATTGAATTTGATCTCAACCGTTGATGGATTATAGGAAAGTCTATTTAAGAGACCCTCATCTCTTCAATTTAGGAGAGGATGAATTTGGAGAATTTGCATCGAATTGCTGTTGGAATTCATACTCACATTTGCTCATATTTTTACATACATTTAATAAATATGCCTATCTTGATTATTTAAATGTAATTATTTAATTAAATGGGAAAGGTATTTCTAGTTAATTAAACGAAATTATTTAATTAAATGGAGTACTTACTTCTAATTAATTAAATAAAGTTATTTAATTAAATAGGAAGCCATTCATAATTAATTAAATGAAGTTATTTAATTAAATAAGAAAAGTGTCTCTAATTAATTAAAAGATTATTTAATTAAATAGAAAAAGTAATTATCAAAGAATATCTCATTTTATTAAATTAAATATCTGAACAAAATCTCTCTTTAGTTCAAAAAGGGAAATTTTTGGTTCACTATTAATAAAGAAATGAGTTAAATCAGTTAACTCCTTTTTCTACTCAAATTAAATCAGTTAACTCCTTATTTTACTAAAATTAAATCTGTTAACTCCCTTTAATTTGAGAATCTCCCTTTATGACTGAACTTCAACTTTAATCTTGACAGTTGATTTAATTTGATCTCAACCGTTGATGGATTCTAGGAAAGTCTATTTAAGAGACCCTCATCTCTTCATTTTAGGAGAGGATGAATTTGGAGAATTTGCATCGAATCGCTGCTGGAATTCATGCTCACATTTGCTCATATTTTTACATATATTTAATAAATACGCCTATCTTGATTAATTAAATGTAATTATTTATTTAAATGGGAAAGGTATTTCTAATTAATTAAATGAAATTATTTAATTAAATGGAGTACTTACTTCTAATTAATTAAACAAAGTTATTTAATTAAATAGGAAGTCATTCCCAATTAATTAAATGAAGTTATTTAATTAAATAAGAAAAGTGTCTCTAATTAATTAAAAGATTATTTAATTAAATAGAAAATGTAATTATGAGAGCATATCTCATTTTATTAAATTAAATATCTCAACAAAATCTCTCTTCAATTCAAAAAGGGAAATTTTCAGTTCACTATTGATAAAATAATGAGTTAAATCAGTTAACTCCTTTTTCTACTCAAATTAAATCAGTTATCTCCTTATTTTACTCAAATTAAATCTGTTAACTCCCTTTAATTTGGGAATCTCCTTTTATGACTGAACTTCAAGTTTAATCTTGACCGTTGATTAAATTTGATCTGAACCGTTGATGGATTTCAGGAAAGTCTATTTAAGAGACCCTCATCTCTTCATTTTAGGAGAGGATGAATTTGGAGAATTTGCATCGAATTGCTGCTAGAGCTCAGACTCACATTTGCTTATATTTTTACATACATTTAATAAATACGCCTATCTTGATTAATTAAATGTAATTGTTTAATTAAATGGGAAAGGTATTTCTAGTTAATTAAATGAAATTATATAATTAAATGGAGTACTTACTTCTAATTAATTAAACAAAGTTATTTAATTAAATAGGAAGCCATTCATAATTAATTAAATGAAGTTATTTAATTAAATAAGAAAAGTGTCTCTAATTAATTAAAAGATTATTTAATTAAATAGAAAAAGTAATTATCAGAGCATATCTCATTTTATTAAATTAAATATCTGAACAAAATCTCTCTTTAGTTCAAAAAGGGAAATTTTTGGTTCACTATTAATAAAGAAATGAGTTAAATCAGTTAACTCCTTTTTCTACTCAAATTAAATCAATTAACTCCTTATTTTACTGAAATTAAATCTGTTAACTCCCTTTAATTTGAGAATCTCCCTTTATGACTGAACTTCAACTTTAATCTTGATAGTTGATTTAATTTGATCTCAACCGTTGATGGATTCTAGGAAAGTCTATTTAAGAGACCCTCATCTCTTCATTTTAGGAGAGGATGAATTTGGAGAATTTGCATCGAATCGCTGCTAGAATTCATGCTCACATTTGCTCATATTTTTACATATATTTAATAAATATGCCTATCTTGATTAATTAAATGTAATTATTTATTTAAATGGGAAAGGTATTTCTAATTAATTAAATGAAATTATTTAATTAAATGGAGTACTTACTTCTAATTAATTAAACAAAGTTATTTAATTAAATAGGAAGTCATTCCCAATTAATTAAATGAAGTTATTTAATTAAATAAGAAAAGTGTCTCTAATTAATTAAAAGATTATTTAATTAAATAGAAAATGTAATTATGAGAGCATATCTCATTTTATTAAATTAAATATCTCAACAAAATCTCTCTTCAATTCAAAAAGGGAAATTTTCAGTTCACTATTGATAAAATAATGAGTTAAATCAGTTAACTCCTTTTTCTACTCAAATTAAATCAGTTATCTCCTTATTTTACTCAAATTAAATCTGTTAACTCCCTTTAATTTGGGAATCTCCTTTTATGACTGAACTTCAAGTTTAATCCTGACCGTTGATTAAATTTGATCTGAACTGTTGATGGATTTCAGGAAAGTCTATTTAAGAGACCCTCATCTCTTCATTTTAGGAGAGGATGAATTTGGAGAATTTGCATCGAATTGCTGCTGGAGCTCAGACTCACATTTGCTTATATTTTTACATACATTTAATAAATACGCCTATCTTGATTAATTAAATGTAATTGTTTAATTAAATGGGAAAGGTATTTTTAATTAATTAAATGAAATTATATAATTAAATGGAGTACTTACTTCTAATTAATTAAACAAAGTTATTTAATTAAATAGGAAGCCATTCCTAATTAATTAAATGAAGTTATTTAATTAAATAAGAAAATTGTCACTAATTAATTAAAAAATTATTTAAATAAATAGAAAAAGTAATTATGAGAGCATATCTCATTTTATTAAATTAAATATCTCAACAAAATCTCTCTTTAGTTCAAAAAGGGAAATTTTTAGTTCACTATTGATAAAAAATGAGTTAAATGAGTTAACTCCTTTTTCTACTCAAATTAAATCAGTTAACTCTTTATTTTACTCAAATTAAATCTGTTAACTCCCTTTAATTTGAAAATCTCCCTTTATGACTGAACTTCAACTTTAATCCTGACCATTGATTGAATTTGATATCAACCATTGGTGGATTCTAGTAAAGTCTATTTTAGAGACCCTCATCGCTTCATTTTAGGAGAGGATGAATTTGGAGAATTTGCATCGAATCGCTGCTGGAGTTCATACTCACATTTGCTCATATTTTTACATACATTTAATAAATATGCCTATCTTGATTAATTAAATGTAATTATTTAATTTTTTTTTTTGAAAAGAGAGGGGTAACTACTTTATTGAAGAAGAGAGCAAAGCAGTACATAACAGAACATGGCCTAAACCCCAGGAAACACTAGAAACCACAAAAAAATAGTAGAGGCAAAATCAACTCTCCCTGATTCCACTTACATCCTCTAACAATGTTCTCTCCAAGTCTTGACGTAACTCACCTGGTAGCTACTCCCACTCATCAATCCGCCTACCATCTACATTTCGAGATGCCCACTTTGCCAAACTATTAGCTACCCTATTCCACTCCTTTGGAATATGGGTATAAGACACTGAGTCCATCATATAACTAACTTGTAAAATCTGTTGCACTATCAAAGACAACTCCCAACAAACATCTAAACACTTCCTCTCAAGTAGAAGATTCACAAGAACTTGAGAGTTAGATTCACAAATCACCTTGCACTAGCCCAAAGCATATGCCCTCTGCAAAGCATAAAGAATGGCCAAACCTTCCATTCTATTAACAGTTTGCATCCCTTTATTGACTGAGAATATAAAAACCACCCTTCCAAAAGAGTCCCTGCCAATCCCACCTATACCAACAGGCCCTAGGTTTCCCCTAGATTAACCATTAGTAGTAAATTTCAAAATGCCATCCGAAGGGGTCATCCACTTCCCTATCCTTTAGACTTTATGTTTCACCCTTCTGCCTCTCCTAACATAGGTAGAGTCTGGAGAAATTCCTTGAATTCCAAACCTGTCAACCATTATAGCATCCTCCCTCTCAAGAGGCATCACCACCTCACTTTTAGCTAAGACTGTGTCTTGAATCATTCCTAGAATTCTAATCCAAACCTGCTGAATCCCCAAAGCTTCTCCCTGAAATATACTCCAATTTCTTTCCAGCCAGACTTGCCATAGCGAAAAGGTAGGACCAGTATACCAAACATCCTACAAAAAGGAAGCTAGGGATGGGGGCCTCCCCAATCTCAACCAAAAATCTGTCAGAGAGGAGGCATGAATGCATGGGCATTTCCAAACCTCCCACCAGAAATGTCATAACTGTAGAGTGAAAGAGCAATGGAAGAATAAATGCATAGAGTCTTCTTCCCCACTACTACAAAGGATACATCTCGACGAGCTAGAAAAACCCCTCTTCTGAATATTGTCTCATGTCAGGCACCTATTCCAAGCCAAGGTCCAAATAAAGCAGTTACATTTTGGCCAAGAAAACTGACTGCAAACTTTCTTCCACCAATTAACTTCCCCTCCCACCAGTTGTTGGGAGAGCAACTCCTAATAACCAAAGGAAATAGTATAAATGCCCTTGGGATTAGGGGACCAAGCCAACACATCCACACCCCTAAGGGCATTACAGTCCCGCACTGAAAGAATGAACTAGAGCTCAGCTTGCTTCACTCCGAACCAAAAATAGGCCACTCCTCTGAATTCTTCCATCTTGCCTTCACCAGTTGACCCTGAGGGGAAAAGGATTTAAAGTCGCACACTCTTGACCATCCAACATCATAGAAACTTTGAGCCAACCTATACAAATGAGGATACTAAACCTCCAAGGGAGGATACCCATCCCAAGCATCATGCCAGAACTGAGCCTCTGAGCCACTTTTGCAGATCTAGTGTAAGCCACCCTTAATGAACGTTGCTCCTTTTTTGAGAGTACTCCAAATCATAGAGCCTTTCCCACACAAGCCATATCAAGGAATGTCATTATGGGGGATCCCTGGAAGGTACTTCAGAGACAAAATCCTGGCCCAGACCTGTTCATTTTCCACACACCAACGCCAATACAATTTAGCAGCCAGAGCAGTACCAGTCAGCACTGATTGCTGTAAGCCAAGACCACCAAACCATTTTGGACTACAGATAACCTCCCATTTAACAAGACTCCACTTGGTTGAAGATAGATTACCAACCCATAAAAATTTTCTTGCTAAGGAATCTGATTCCCTAACGAAGCTCAAAGGTGCCACCTAAACCATACTCCTATAGAGAGGAAGAGCTTGAATCACAGATTGAATTAGTTAGACCCGTCTTGCAAAGGATAGCCAGTGGTGAGTCCAATGAGTAACTTTGGCCTGGAACTTATCAAGAATAACCTACCATGATTCCTTAGAATGCCTACCACCAGAGATAGGAATGCCAAGGTAGAACATCGGAAGACTTCCAATTTGGAATCTGAGAATATGAGTAATTCTCCTCTGAATAGAAGGTGGAGTATTAAAGAAATAAATGGAAGATTTGTCCTCATTAATCATCTGACCTAAAGAAACAAGATAAACATCCAACACTCTGCATATATTAGAAGCCTCCTGAATGGTATCCATACCCATCAAGGCTGTATCATCCACAAACTGTAGGTGAGATTGCACAAGGAGACCTCCTCCCCATTGCCATCCCTGAATAAAGCCCCCTTCCACATTATTTTTTATCAACCGACCCAAACCTTCTTCCAAAAGAAGAAACAAATAAGGAGATAGGGGATCGCCCTACCGTAAACCCTAAGAAGCACCAAAGAGATTAGAGTGTTCCCCATTAATCAAGACTGAGAAAGAAGTTGAATTCACACAACTCAAAACCCACCGAATCCATTCCTCCTCAAAACCAAAGGCACCCAGAATCTTTTGGAGAAATGACCAATGGACTCTGTCATATGCCTTAGCCATGTCCAACTTAATGAACATAGCCTTGTCTTTAGAATTGGCCATAGAATGAATAGTCGCAGTCGTCACAACCACCCCATCTAGGATCTAGTGCCCCATCACAAAGCCACTCTGTTCTTCAGAAATTAACTTGGGAAGCCACTTTTTTCACTTGTTAGCTATCAGCTTAGATATAATTTTATAAATAACATTGCATAGAGAGATAGAGCAAAATTGACTAATCCGATCAGCCCCTTCCTCCTTGGGGATGAGAGCAAGGAAAGTAGAATTCAGAGCCCGGAGCATTTACTTGTTTCTCTAGGATTCCTGAACAACTACCAGTAAATCTATCTTGATAATATCCCAAAATTCTTGGAAGAACTCAATTGGAAATCCGTCTAGACCTGGAGTGTAATATCCTCCCCTGATTTGAACTTTGACTTGCAAAAATTTAACTTAAGGAATATTGTCAAACACTTTGTATGCAAACTCATAAAGCTGATTTCCTCAATAAATTGCTTTCCAATGAGTAGATTTACGAACAACTATGAAGTGACATTAAAATGCATAATACACATCATAACATTTTCACAAACACTTGGCACACATTCAATAGTATATGAAAACTCTGGAAACTCTTTCAATCTGCTAATAAAGGGTGATTTTTAAATGTAGATGTGCACTTACAGCTGCCTTAAAGGCTGCAACAACTATTCAGACTTGTATTCAACAATTATTATGCAAAATATCAAAATTTGATAGAAGAAACCTAGAATTAGTTGTCGTAGTATTTTGCAGATGTAGTCGGCCAGCCCTCCAAACTTCTAATAAGCCAAAAAAATAGGTAAAATTGATACCAACACTATTCATGCCATACTATAGCAAAATACTATCATGCCAATTGTAGCAAAATACTGTTCATGTGGCACTATAGCAATAACTAACTTCAGATCTGCACCTCAAACCCTTGTAAATTTCTTTATGCAAATGCCCCAAATGAAACCCAGTGTGTTTCTTAAAGTGAAAACACCCTTGATCCTCCTGACTATGTCTTCCAATAGCAAAGAGAATGCTAGCAAAGAGGGATTCCGTCCTCCAAGCCCAATAATCAGATATCCAGCAACATAACATTAATCTTCATCCAAGCATACAAAAAAAAAGCTCTTCCATTTCTTTTATAGTGTTCTCACAAGAGCTCAATCCTTTGTTTTCTCAATGTGGGATAAAACATAACTCCCTTTATGTACTTTATGTCTCCAATGTGTTATAAAAATAAAGGGAACTCATTTAATTTTAATATTTCCCACAAACTATAGTCTATGCATTAATAAAAATAAATATTTAAATTTAACTTTATAAAATGGCTTTATCAATGCATAAAAAATCTTATCAATGATAAATAAGTCTTCCTGTCAATTTTAAACAATTACCATCGACATACCACTGTGAATAAATGTTTGGCCATGTCCAAGATGACTTACTATAAATAGTAAGTATGCCCAAAGTTGCCTCAGAACCCCTCAGAAAGACCTGCAACTGAAACTATCTAGGCCAAATGGCCTCTAAGCCCCTTTAATGTCCTAGTTAGCCTACGAGACTGTGGGGAAATAGGCTAATGACAACATCATGCTATGAATGCTAGAAAGGGGACATTACAGTCCACCCTTCCGAAAATTGCTTGTCCTCAAGCAATTTCAGCTTTAGATGCTGCAATATCTGCTCATTTTCCCAAGTAGCATCCTCGACAGGTAGGTTCCTCCACTTCACTAGATACTCCCTGATAGTCCTCCTACGAAGCACCCTCTCCCTGGAGTCAAGTATGGCCTCGAGAACCAAGATAAGCTTTCCCTCATCATCAAGAGGTGGCAATACTACTGAAGGCACCACATTATGACCCAATGCCTTCTTAAGGCGTGACACATGGAACACATTATGCACTTTACTGTCTGTAGGCAACTCCAACTCATAAGCTACTTTGCCCACTCTCCTGATTACTTTGAACGGTCCATAGTAGTGTGGTTTCAATTTCTCTGCTTCACTCTTCTTGAGAGAGGACTGTCTATATGGCTGTAACATGAGGTACACCATATCTCCCACCTTAAAAGACCTCTCAACCCTGTGCTGATCAGCATATTGCTTCTACTGATTTTGTGCCTTTTGCAAATTTTCCTTCAAGGATCACATAATGTCCTGAAACTCCTACAAAGTATCCTTGGCCTTAGGCACCCTGCTGTCCCCAAATAACAAATCCAAAAAATTAGGAGCATCATACCCGTACAGTGCCATAAAAGGGGACATTTGAATAGACATATGGAAAGAGGTATTATAGCAGTACTCCCCTAGATGTAGCCACTTCACCCAAGCCTTCTGCTCTCCTGCAATGTAGTTTTGAAGGTACCCCTCAACCCATTTGTTCACTATCTCTGTCTGCCCATCAGTTTGGGGGTGGTAGCTGGTACTTAGAGTGAGCTCTGTTCCACATAACCTGAACAACTCCTGCCAAAAGTGGCTCATAAATCTGCCATCTCTATCACTGACTATGCTTCGTGGTATCCCATGTAGTCTAAATACCTCTCGAAAAAATAGTTTTGTTGTTTGTGCTACTGAATATGTAGATGAAATTGCAAAGAAATGTGCAAATTTTGTCAATCTATCTACCACAACAAAGATACAATCCCGACCCTGTGCCTTGGGGAGGCCTGTGATAAAATCCATGGAAATTCTATCCCACTTCTTCTTTGGTATGGGTAGGGGCTGTAGTAAACCACCCAGAAAAGAATGTTCCTATTTGTTTTGCTGACACACAGGGCATTCCCTAACAAATTGAAGCACCTCTGATTTGAGTCCTTTCCAAGTGAAGCGCTCTCTCACCTGCCGATATGTCTTAAAGAATCTAGGATGTCCTGCCATTGGTGAATCATGAAATGCCCTCAAAATCTTCTGCTTCATAGCAGACCTGGGTACTAAATAAATCCTTTCCTTGTAGATGATCAGATCATTTACGATAGTGTATCGACTATCTTGAATAGCTCCCTCAATAATGCTAGATGCCCAACTATCCTTAGCATATTCTACCAAGATCATCTCTCTCCAATCATCCATGACTATCCCAACAGCAAGCAAATGAAATCATAGGCCTATAATTTACTCACCCATTTCTGTTGCCTTTCATTAAGGTCCTTCTATCCAAGGAAATGTTTCAAGCTATTATGATCTATTTTTACTCTGAATCGGCTTCCCACTAAGTACTGCCTGAACTTAGCTAGCGCGTGCATGATTGCTAGCATCTCTTTGTCGTAGATGCTATAGGTTCTCTCCACACCTCATAATTTTCTACTCTCATATGCGATGGGATGTTTTTCTTGCATGAGAACAACTCCTATGCCCTCTCCCGAGGCATCACACTGCAGCTCAAAAGGCCTGGTGAAATCTAGAATGGCTAAAATAGGACATGTACTCATCAGCTCCTTAAACCTGTCAAAACAATCCTAAGCCCTCTCTGACCACTTGAAACTATTTTTCCATGTCAAATCTATAAGTGGTGCTTCTATCTATGAAAATCCCTTCACAAATCTGTGGTAGAACCCACAAAGCCCAAGAAATCCCTTGAGTTGTGAAGTGTTCCTCGGTGGTGGCCAATCCAGAATGGCCCTGATCTTGTCTGGGCCATAAAAGGGGACATTTGAATAGACATATGGAAAGAGGTATTATAGCAGTACTCCCCTAGATGTAGCCACTTCACCCAAGCCTTCTGCTCTCCTGCAATGTAGTTTTGAAGGTACCCCTCAACCCATTTGTTCACTATCTCTGTCTACCCATCAGTTTGGGGGTGGTAGCTGGTACTCAGAGTGAGCTCTGTTCCACATAACCTGAACAACTCCTTCCAGAAGTGGCTCATAAATCTGCTATCTCTGTCACTGACTATGCTCCGTGGTATCCCATGTAGTCTAAATACCTCTCAAAAAAATAGTTCTGTTGTTTGTGTTGCTGAATATGTAGATGAAATTGCAAAGAAATGTGCAAATTTTGTCAATCTATCTACCACAACAAAGATACAATCCCGACCCTGTGCCTTGGGGAGGCCTATGATAAAATCCATGGAAATGCTATCCCACTTCTTCTTTGGTATGGGTAGGGGCTGTAGTAAACCACCTGAAAAAGAATGTTCCTATTTGTTCTGCTAACACATAGGGCATTCCGTAACAAACTGAAGCACCTTTGATTTGAGTCCTTTCCAAGTGAAGCACTCTCTCACTTGCCAGTATGTCTTAAAGAATCCAGGATGTCCTGCCATTGGTGAATCATGAAATGCCCTCAAAATCTTCTGCTTCATAGCAGACCCAGGTACTAAATAAATCCTTTCCTTGTAGATGATCAAATCATTTACGACAGTGTATCGACTATCTTGAATAGCTCCCTCAATAATGCTAGATGCCCAACTATCCTTAGCATATTCTACCAAGATCATCTCTCTCTAATCATCCATGACTATCCCAATAGCAAGCAAATGAAATCATAGGCCTGTAATTTACTCACCCATTTCTGTTGCCTGTCATTAAGGTCCTTCTGTCCAAGGAAATGTTTCAAGCTATTATGATCTATTTTTACTCTGAATCGGCTTCCCACTAAGTACTGCCTAAACTTAGCTAGCGCGTGCATGATTTCTAGCATCTCTTTGTCGTAGATGTTTTAGGTTCTCTCCACACCTCATAATTTTCTACTCTCATATGCGATGGGATGTTTTTCTTGCATGAGAACAGCTCCTATGCCCTCTCCCGAGGCATCACACTGCAGCTCAAAAGGCCTGGTGAAATCTGGAATGGCTAAAACAGGACATGTACTCATCAGCTCCTTAAACCTGTCAAAACAATCCTAAGCCCTCTCTGACCACTTGAAACTATCTTTCCATGTCGAATCTATAAGTGGTGCTTCTATCTATGAAAATCCCTTCACAAATCTGTGGTAGAACCCACAAAGCCTGAGAAATCCCTTGAGTTGTGAAGTGTTCCTCGGTGGTGGCCAATCCAGAATGGCCCTGATCTTGTCTGGGTCAACCCGAACACTTCCTGCACTAATAATATGCCCTAGATAGAGAAACTCTGTCATCCCAAACTCACATTTACTCATCTTGGCATATAATGACTCCCTCTCTAGAATACTGAGCACTGTATCAATATGCTTCAAATGTTCCTCCCAAGTACAGTTGTATATCAGTATATCATCAAAAAATATCAGCACAAAATTCCTTAACTAATCTCTGAACACTCTATTCATGCAGGACTGGAAAGTGGCAGGGGCATTTGTCAAACCAAAGGGCATGACTAAGAACTCAAAATGTCCATAGTGGCATCTAAAAGCTGTCTTCTCCACATCCACCTCTCTAATCTATATCTGATGGTAGCCGGATCTCAAATCAATCTTGGAGAAGTAGCATGCACCATGCAATTCATCAATAAGCTCATCGATGCGCGGGATAGGGTATCAATTCTTGATTGTCTTCTTGTTTAGCTCCCTATAATCAATGCACATCCTCATTGTACCATCCTTCTTCTTCACCAATACTACTAAAGAAGTGAAAGGACTTTTTCTTGGCCGTATGTGCCCCATGTCAATCAACTCCTTAATTGCCTTTTCTATTTCATCCTTATATCTCTTCGGATGGTGGTAAGGTGTGATGATAACTGGCTTAGCCCCTTCCTCTAATTCAATAACATGCTCGATTCCCCTATCCGAGGGTCCCCTTGGAGGTATCTCACCAAACATATTAGTATGTTTGGTTATTATTTTTTGTACATCAGGTGGATACTCTAGTTTATGCTGCTTTGTCATCTCAGGCATTACTCTAAACTCTGCTGCCCACTGCACCTGATCATGTCTAAAGAAACTCTGCATCCGCTTGAGTGACACCACTTGAAGTATCCCATCTGAAAAACCTCTGAGCACTATCTTCTTACCATTTTCCTCAAACCTCATTTCCATTTTCTCAAGGTTAAATGTAAACTCTACCAGAGACTTCATCCAGTTCATCCCAAGCACCATATCCTGATCACCAATGTTGACCACAAAGAAATCTCCTGTCATGTCATAATCTCCCAAATGAAGCTACAAGTTGGAAATTTTCTTGGTACATTCAATTTTGAAGCCATCGACAACCATCACCTTAAATCCCCTATGCTCCTCTGTATGTAGCCCTCTGCATGTCACAAACTTCTCATCAATGAAGTTATGTGTCGCCCCTGTATCAATGAGTACCACAACTCTCTGTCCATCGAAGGTTCCCCTAACTCTGAAAGTGATGGCCTCCTATATACTTGACAACTGAGCTATCATGCTATCACCGTGTGCTTCCTCCTATGAAGAACTATCATCATCTCCATCTGATTCGGATGACTGCTCTGAATCTCCATCTACTGACTCTTCGGCTGAAAAGTACTCCATCTGCTTAGCTTTTGCTTTCAATGGACACTTATATGAAAAATCCCAAGGCTCCCTACAATGAAAACAAAGCTTCTTCTTCTTGAGATCATTAAGTGTCTCATTGTCCAACCTCTTACTTTCCTGCTTAGTTGGCTGAACCTCTTTATGAAAAGGTTTCCTATCCTTATCTTTCCTTGAAGGGAAACTCTTTGCCTGGAATTTATTTTTTGAAGATGAAGAGGAATACATGTCATGAGCTTTCTTAATGGCTTCCTGCAAAGTGGGAGGGTTGAGAGCTTTAATCCACCCTCTCAACGGATCAGCTAACCCATCCATAAATAGAACTAGTATCCTTCGTTCAGATACATATGTTACTAACACTGTAAGTTTCTGAAACTCTGAAATGTATGTTTCCAATGATCCCCACTATTTAAGCTAAGCTAACTCCTTGAAATGGAGTTCTGGATCCTTCCTATCAAAACGTTCAATCAGCCTCTCTCTAAACTCCACATATGAGGTAATGTGTGCATGTCCCATAGTGACCATACCATGATGTCACCACTCATGTGGTAACCCATCTAGATGAATTGCTACATACTTAATAGCTTCTTCCTCGGGCATAGGATTCAATTGAAAGTATGTGTCAAGCTTTTGAACCCAAGCTCTTTCTGTAGACTTTCCTGAGCCATCATAATATGGTAACTCAAGTCTCCCTACTTTCTTTCGTAGCTCATAGCTCTGGTTCCTGTCATGTCCACGTGGCATATGTTTCATCCGCACATCCATATACTCCCTAAAGGTAATTGCAGTAGTAAAATTTGGCCCTTCAGCTTCCCAATCTCTCCTCAACTGGTCCTGTATATCAGTAATCTAGGGCTCTGGTACAAGCTGATCTAGAGCTCTAGGAGGAAATGTAGGAATTATGGGCCTTGAACTCACTGTCCTAGCTCACTGGGGTGCATGACGGAAATTTTTCCCAACTTGTTCATCTCCATTATGTGTCCCATCTTGATCATTTCCATTCTGATTGTTACCATTCTGATTATTTCCTCCACCCATGTTAGCATTCAACCCCATTTGACGAGCCATCATCTGCATCATAAGATCCAATCTCTGATTCTATTCCTGTGCCCTTTGTTCTGCTACTTGCTAACCCTGTACCAAGGTCTCTAATAACTATAAGAATCTTTTCTCTCCAGGCTCTAGACCGGCATTCCCACCTCCACCTAATCTTGTATTCCTGTCATCTCGGTCACCCATATTGCTATCTTGATCAAAGAATACCTTCGTTGTGTCTGTATGACTAGATTCTATACCCCCCTGTACGGATGAACTAGACTATTTGCTTTGCAAGTCTGAACTCCTACTTTGTCTTGCTTTGGTATTACAGAAATTATAAGGCCCCTGTCACATGCTCAAACATAAATGTTCTAATTTTAGTGTTTTGAAATTTCATCAAACACTTTCCCCTCTATCCACCAGTTCCAAATTTCCTATAAGACCTCCACAGGATGGCAAGACTTATAGCTCTGATACCACTGTAATATCCTCCCCTGATTTGAACTTTGACTTGCAGAAATTTAACTTAAGGAATATTGTCAAACACTTTGTATGCAAACTCATAAAGCTAATTTCCTCAATAAATTGCTTTCCAATGAGTAGATTTACGAACAAATATGAAGTGACATTAAAATGCATAATACACATCATAACATTTTCACAAACACTTGGCACACATTCAATAGTATATGAAAACTCTGGAAACTCTTTCAATTTGCTAATAAAGGGTGATTTTTAAATGTAGATGTGCACTTACAGCTGCCTTAAAGGCTGCAACAACTATTCAGACTTGTATTCAACAATTATTATGCAAAATATCAAAATTTGACAGAAGAAACCTAGAATTAGCTGTCGTAGTATTTTGCAGATGTAGTCGGCCAGCCCTCCAAACTTCTAATCAACCAAAAAAACAAGTAAACTTGATACCAACACTGTTCATGCCGTACTGTAGCAAAATACTATTCATGCCGATTGTAGCAAAACACTGTTCATGCGGCACTATAGCAATAACTAACTTCAGATCTGCACCTCAAACCCTTGTAAATTTCTTTATGCAAACGCCCCAAATGAAACCCAGTGTGTTTCCTGAAGTGAAAACACCCTGGATCCTCCTGACTGTGTCTTCCAATAGTGAAGAGAATGCTAGCAAAGAAGGATTCCATCCTCCAAGCCCGATAATTAGATATCCAACAACATAACATTAATCTTCATCCAAGCATACAAAAAAAGAGCTCTTCCATTTCTTTTATAGTGTTCTCACAAGAGCTCAATCCTTCATTTTCTCAATGTGGGATAAAACATAGCTCCCTTTATGTACCTTATGTCTCCAATGTGTTATAAAAATAAAGGGAACTCTTTTAATTTAAATATTTCCCACAAACTATAGTCTATGCATTAATAAAGTTAAATATTTAAATTTAACTTTATAAAATGGCTTTATCAATGCATAACAAATCTTATCAATGATAAATAAGTCTTCCTGTCGATTTTAAACAATTAACATCGACATACCACTGTGACTGAATGTTCGGCCATGTCCAAGATGACTTACTATAAATAGTAAGTATGCCCAAAGTTTCCTCAGAACCCCTCAGAAAGACCTGCAACTGAAATTGTCTAGGCCAAATGGCCTCTAAGCCCCTTTAATGTCCTAGTTAGCCTACGGGACTATGGGGAAATAGGCTAATGACAACATCATGCTATGAATGCTAGAAAGGGGACATTACATGGAGCTTTTCCTTTCTTCATTTGGAAAATAGTCTCGTATAATTCCTCCAAAGAGATGGCGCTCATAAGATGCTCTTTCATTTCCAAAGAGACCAAAGAAGGAATACAAGAAAGGACCTAGGCCTCTTCAACCGAGTCCCCTTGTGAAACCTCCCTAAATAAAGGCTCAAAATATTGTACAGCTTCATTGAAAATATCCTTAGAAGAAGAGAGTGTCTCTCCCCTAGCATTCACCAAGGTTGATATGGAGTTACCATGTTGTTTGGCCTTAACTGAATTGAAGAAGAAAGCAGTATTCTTATCACCTTCTTGAAGCCATACAATATGAGCTTTTTGTTTCCAGTAGATTTCCTCTCTCAATTCCCACTCCTCCAAAGTTTTCAGAGCCCTAGCTTCCTCCTGCAACAAATAATCTGACACCTCCTCTTCCCTTAACAACCTAGTAATATCATTCAACTTAGCCTGGGATGCATATTTCTCTTGGAAAATATTACCAAAGCAATACCTGTTCCATCTTTTAAGCTAAAATTTAACATATTGTAGGAGTTTAGCAAAGATATACATTGCTGTACCAAAGGCAGGTCTACCATCCTTCCACCACTCAGCAACATAGCCATATAGGTCAGGGTCCCTTAACCACATAAGCTGGAATTTAAAAGGTGGCTTTTGAGGCAACTGACTGGAGGAAATAACTAACTTAATGGGCCAGTGATCTGACCCTCTCCAATCTAAAATCTTAGACCTGGATGACCATAATCCATCCACCCAAAAATAGGACACCATGAAGCGATCTAGTCTTTCTGTAATGCAATTATGTCCTATTCTTCTATTATTCTAGGTGAACTGGTCATTACTAGGCTTGATATCAATGAGATTGAGTGTCGAAATGTTATCTCAAAGAAGCATAGAGGAGAGCTCAAGTCTTGCGATACCCCCCCATTTTTTAGAGAGATCTAGAATAGCATTAAAATCTCCAGCAATAATCTATGGCAGATAAGGAAATAACCCTCAAACAAAATGAATATTATTCCATGTAAGAATCTTACCTTGGAGCTCAACAGGGGCATAGACGTTGGAGAGAAGAACAGACTCTCCTAATTCGTAGCATAGAGAGACCAAGGAAATACAAGATCTAAAGGATATCCACCACATAGGCTGGATCTTTCATGGGTTCGAAAGGCAAGCTACCCCCCTTGAAGATCCCTGTGTTCCAATGCACTGACATTGACCATTCTTCCACAATTTAGGAGCTATACTCATTATACTCTCAACAAAAACTTTGGTCTCCTGAAGAAAAAGAACATCAGGAGAATGAATTCTAACCAATTCTCGAATAGCTTTATGTCTAGGGCCGTTGTTCAAGCCCCTTGCATTCCATGAAATAATGATCATTTTTGGGAAGTTGGGAAATGAGAATCCAAGGTCTTGACAGCTCCTGACTCCACCAGATTCTCACCCATCATCTTAATCTTCTCCATGTCCTTCTTACGCCCACTTTTCCCACTTTTCTCAGAAACCCCCTTCTTGCTATCCTTCTGAAGAATACCCAAGTGAGGAGAAGACTTGCCACGATTATCCATATCCGAAACTACACTCCTTGCAAGAAGGGCCCTGCCCCCTGCTTCTTGACCCCAACTAGCATTTAACCCCAGTGACACCTAAGCCCCTTCCTTCCCATCAGTGACCATAGGCATAGCAGGTTCAACCCGTGGAGCAAGAGGAGGGTCGGAAGAGACAATCTCCTAATCAGGCTCCACAACCAAATGAGCCAAGCTACTTGATCTCAGAATAACTTCTTGCTGCCCCAGCTCATCTAGGACTTAAAATCTATTAAAGGTATCCTCCTTCTATCTCTCCATCAAAGTCCTCTTTTGACCTCTATTACGATTGTGAGCCTTGACCTGTACAAAGACCTCAGCATCCTTTTCCTCTCCTGAATTTGGCTTCTTCCCTTTATTAGCCCTAAGATTGTGAAAAGGAGGGGGCAAAGGCTGCTGATCAACTGGCTTAGCCTTTGGGCGCCTACACAGCAGGTGACCATATTCATG
Source organism: Cupressus sempervirens (assembly GCA_028749045.1). Taxonomy (NCBI): domain Eukaryota; kingdom Viridiplantae; phylum Streptophyta; class Pinopsida; order Cupressales; family Cupressaceae; genus Cupressus; species Cupressus sempervirens. The sequence goes on from CM053783.1 coordinate 118,293,348, forward strand.
ACAAAGTCATCATCGGAAGGTAAGGGTCTCATAATCAAGTTGTTGCACCCAAGAATGTGAACTCACGCACAATTCCACTTCATCTAGCAATGGTCTACTCAAATCAAGCTCCACACAGATTCGAGAAAAATTCATAACCCTTTTCCCAAGGGTTTGGGTTGAGGACCTTACCGGTTTTCCCAACATCGAAGTGAGCATATGGAAAACATCCTCCCGACAACACTCTATTGGAAATCTGGGTAGCCGAACCCACACTGGGACCCGATTCGGAAGCTCCTCAGAGGGGTTAAAACTTGCATGCCATGGCTTAACAAATAGCCCAACCTGGTTGTAAAAATAGGGCCTGCCCTCAAATACCCTATTATGATCTGCCATGCAGGTGAATGTAACCATGAAAAAGTTGTTTGCAAGCAACGTGACATCCATTTCACTCTCTGGCTCCCAGACTCTCTGAGCCCAATTTTCTAGAAATTGAAGGGATACTCTTAAACCCAAAAATTTATAGTACAGTGAATGCTTTGAATAGTATTCCACATCCTCAGCCATCATCTCATAAGGGATTACCAATTTAGGTCTTTCTTTGCATCACTCCAAGCACCCGTTAATCTTTGTGATCCGGGAACTGCTAGATGGATTTGATGCTATAATTCCTGAACTCTAAGAAAAAAGGGCATTATCAAACACCCTTGCCCCTTGACTTGGCGGATGCAAAACAATGTCAAGTGAGACCCCTGATGGCTCACCCCTCGTCATTCTACCCCCAACCTAGAGAAATCACAGTAGGGGACCACGAACCAGGTGTCGCGCATCCCACCATCCTCACAGCCTGCAGACCGACCCAAGAACAAAGAACAACCTACAAAAAATGGCAAAAAAGACTAGGCACCCAACCTCATGGCAACTGGAACACCTTCCTCTGTAAACACATGCACAGAAGGCTCAGAACGAGGCTAGGGCACGACGGCCCTAGCTCGTCAACCTCGCACAGAAACCCATCGCTCGCAGCCCGCCCTCACATATCATGTAATTATTTAATTAAATAGGAAAGGTATTTCTAATTAATTAAACAAAATTATTTAATTAAATGGAGTACTTACTTCTAATTAATTAAACAAAGTTATTTAATTAAATAGGAAGCCATTCCTAATTAATTAAATGAAATTATTTAATTAAATAAGAAAAGTGTCTCTAATTAATTAAAAGATTATTTAATTAAATAGAAAAAGTAATTATGAGAGCATATCTCATTTTATTAAATTAAATATCTCAACAAAATCTCTCTTCAGTTCAAAAAGGGAAATTTTCAGTTCACCATTGATAAAAAATGAGTTAAATGAGTTAACTCCATTTTCTACTCAAATTAAATCAGTTAACTCCTTATTTTACTCAAATTAAATCTGTTAACTCCCTTTAATTTGGGAATCTCCCTTTATGACTAAACTTCAACTTTAATCCTGACTGTTGATTGAATTTGATCTCAACTGTTGATGGATTTCAGAAAAGTCTATTTAAGAGACCCTCATCTCTTCATTTTAGGAGAGGATGAATTTGAAAATTTTGCATCGAATCGCTGCTGGAATTCATACTCACATTTGCTCATATATTTACATACATTTAATAAATACGCCTATCTTGATTAATTAAATGTAATTATTTAATTAAATAGGAAAGGTATTTCTAATTAATTAAACAAAATTATTTAATTAAATGGAGTACTTGCTTCTAATTAATTAAACAAAGTAATTTAATTAAATAGGAAGCCATTCCTAATTAATTAAATGAAGTTATTTAATTAAATAAGAAAAGTGTCTCTAACTAATTAAAAGATTATTTAATTAAATAGAAAAAGTAATTATGAGAGCATATCTCATTTTATTAAATTAAATATCTCAACAAAATCTCTCTTCAGTTCAAAAAGGGAAATTTTCAGTTCACTAGTGATAAAAAATGAGTTAAATCAGTTAACTCCTTTTTCTACTCAAATTAAATCAGTTAACTCCTTATTTTACTCAAATTAAATTTGTTAACTCCCTTTAATTTGGGAATATCCCTTTATGACAAAACTTCAACTTTAATCTTGACCGTTGATTGAATTTGATCTCAACCGTTGATGGATTCCAGGAAAGTCTATTTAAGAGACCCTCATCTCTTCGTTTAGGAGAGGATGAATTTGGAAAATTTGCATCGAATCACTGCTGGAATTCATACTCACATTTGCTCATATTTTTACATACATTTAATAAATACGCCTATCTTGATTAATTAAATGTAATTATTTAATTAAATGGGAAAGGTATTTCTAATTAATTAAATGAAATTATTTAATTAAATGGAGTACTTACTTCTAATTAATTAAACAAAATTATTTAATTAAATAGGAAGCCATTCCTAATTAATTAAATGAAGTTATTTATTTAAATAAGAAAAGTTTCTCTAATTAATTAAAAGATTATTTAATTAAATAGAAAAAGTAATTATGAGAGCATATCTCATTTCATTAAATTAAATATCTCAACAAAATCTCTTTTCAGTTCAAAAAGGGAAATTTTCAGTTCACTATTGATAAAAAATCAGCTATATTAGTTAACTCCTTTTTCTACTCAAATTAAATGTCATTCCCAAACTACAAGGGCAAAAACACACAATTTTTTTTTTTAAATTAATAATTAAAAAGCTCTAAGTTCGATATGGTTGTGCTCACAGTTAGAGTAAAGGTTCTCTATAATTCATTTTAAGTTAATAAACTCTTGTGGAGGAATACATCGTTAAGATCTATAAACTTTTGTTATTAGATTGATATCGACAAAAGTTATGTCATTACATTAACTTAAAACAATATGAGAAAATTATTTAAATAACAATTTAAATGAGTTCGGTTTTAAAATTAATTGAAATATCTAATCAAATGAAATCTACATTTAAACATATTTCAAATAGCCAATTAACCTTTAAATTAAAACTAATTAATACTCAAAAATTAAAATAACTTGAATACTAAACTAAATACATTTAAAATTTTAAGAACTTTCCTAAAACAACGATCACATTAATAATATAATGAAAGTTGAATAAATCAAAGTCTAAACTAGATTACATCAATAATACCTTACTAACTTAAACTAATCTACTAAATATATATTAAAATTTTAAACAATAACTTTTAAACAAATAACAATTAAACAAACATAATTAATAACAACTTTTTAAACAAAAACTTTCAAATAATTAAACAAGTAACCTAAAGATGTAACTAACATTATAACTTAATCTAAAACTATCTAAATTCAATAAGATCTAACTACCCACTAACCTAAACTCTTACTAACTAATGTAAACTAAACTAATATAATCTATTCCCAAACCCCACGTCAATTCATACCTTTTCCCAAAACTCAAATTAGATTAATAAAAAAACCACCCACCCACGTCACATTCTAATCTATATGGAAGTCCTGCGCAATATCTAAGTGCTTTCCAAGGAATTAAACTCGCAGCCCAAGCAAAACAAGTACTGACACATCCTGCCAATGAGGTGGCGACCATAATAAAGCAAGGCAGGTTTGAAAGTAAAGTAAAAATCTCCAACCCCAAAACAAGGAAAGAAACTTCAGCACTAAACCCCAAAATGGAGCGCCTACCTATCTTGACCAAAGGAGGTATAACAAACACAAAGCTTTTAAACATAGCAAAGAAATCTCTCAATGACATCTCCCTACTTGCAAAATTGATGCCAACCAAACACATCTAATACTTCTACTCCAAGCACTTCAGTGCTTTAAAGTGCTTCCCAAGACACCCCATTCAAAAAGGCATGTGCTAACCAAAAGAAAGGCAAGGGTGGCAACAAAATTTTAAACAATGTAATCTCCATCCAAGGAAAAGCCTAAAGCCTCCTGCAAGGTGATTTATTACTTGCAAGGAAGATGGAATGGTACAGGGTGATGTCACCCTAGAATAGACACATTGACTTTGCTTTAAAAAACATCCTTTCAAGCCCTTAAGAAGCTGGCGCCAAGAGAGGAAAAAGGGAGAAAAAATAAAGACATTAAGTTTTATAGGTAGAAATAGATATTAGTTCTTTTTTTATATTTTTTATATAGATTTATTTATTTATCTTGATAATGAAAGTAAGTTTACTAATTAATTTATGTTATACAACAAGGATAAAAAAGGGAATCTTTTAAAGATTCTCTGTTACCAAATGAGAGAATTAAATTTGGTTCCATACAAAAGCAAGAGAGTTTTTGCTCTCTTGGAACTTTTTTTTTTGTCTTATTTTTCTAAGTATGGATTTACAAGCAATGTATTTTTTTTATAAGGGGTATATTTTTTAAAGGATTTAATAGTTTGAGACACCATAATACAAGATTTAATTGATTTCTCAACCAACTTGAATTGAACTATAAAACATAATTATTCTTCTTTCCTCAACATAGTTTTTTTCATATTTAACATATAAGAAAAACTTAAAAAAATTTTCTCAATCAAACATAATTTACATCCATGATATAACTTTCATTTCCAAAATAGAAGTAAACTTGAAATTTGGCTAATTAAATCAACACCATTTCCATCCTACTTTGATGTGCATCCATCCAAATTAAAATTTACAATTAAATCACATGACAAGCAATTATACTCAAACACCAATTTTATTGGCAAACTTGATTCAAGGGCTCAGCCAGGAAAGAATCAGGAAGAAAACTTGGCTTTGTTGCCAATCCAAGAAAGTTTGAAATACCAATTTACATAGGATATCAACCCCAGATTTCAACAATATAATTGAATTTTTTTCATGACCCTTATCAAGGGATTCTTAACACTTTCTGCAACACATTTCTAAAACTAAGGATGAAACAAAATTTTGATCAAGTGACAACAAGCATGCCCAAGAACAATTCAACCATGCATAATCACACAAGGTTATCACTATATGACCCACAATGAATCAACACTAGGGAAAGGTGGATTCTTCCAACCAAGAGAAGTCAAGCACAACACCAAACAGATGCCCAATCAGGGCTATATACCAAGAATTTCCGTTCTTCCATTTCAACATACCATAATCATACAAGGTTTGTGCTGACAAGTAGGGGTCCATAACACCCTACCCTTTATCCCTCTTCTCATCCTGAGAAGAGACTCTACACTGGTTGGAGTTCAACTAAACAAACCTTTCGCAAATTTGGTCACTTTTTCCCTCTCCAAGGGTGAGTAATACCAAAACACCCATGCAAGAAAAATCTCAAAGTTGCAAACATAAACATGAAAGGAAATCATCCAAAAAAAATAACATGGTTTTCAAAGCTTACCAACATACCCACAAACATACAAACATTGAAACAACAACAAGGTAGCATAAGCATGAAACAAACATGGAAACTGAACAAGGGAGATGAGAATTTCCTACCTTCACAAGTGGTAATGGAAATGAACAAGTTTGAATAGAGTTTCTCTTTCCTTGCTTCAATCTTCAAACTCCTTTCTAAATGTAGAGATTGGGTAACAACCTCAACTAGTCCAAGAAAGGCCTCTAAATAAGCCTCAAACTCAACCACCCCAAAAGGATCAATAACTACACCCACCCACCTACAAATCTAGAAGCTCCTAACTCAACCCACACCATGGTTAAATACTAAGTGGAGGTGAGGTGAGGTAACTCAAGATAGCCACTTGCAATTTTCGCACAAAGGTAAAATGAGACTTTTTGAGTAATCACCAAAGTCAACAAAAGGGGCTTAGGGGTTGGAAAAGACCCCCAACCCAAACCCATACCCCTTGGGTATAATTATTTCATGTTTTGAAGCCTTAGAAATAGGTTTAGAGCCAAACAAAGGCTAGGAAATAATTAGGACCAACTATCAACTCTAACAAAGCAGATTAAGCACTAATCTGGATTAAGGGTGACTAAACTCGATTAAGAACCCAATTACCAAACTGACACTAACTTAAACCAACTTGGGTCCAAAGGTTACACAACTAACCCTAATCAGCATACTGAAGAACATAACCAATTTACGAGTGTCAAGAACACTAAAAGAACATAATTACGAACATTAACATTTATTGAACATAGAGAGATACATACATACATCTCACAATACAATACTTGAATTATGAACAACAAGGTTTCAAAAATTAACACATAGAGATCAGTTCTGTTCCTCCGTAGGGTTTTTCGGCTAAAATATCTGCACACTCATTGCACACATCAGTAGTCCCATAAAATCACATGTACATATATGTATACATATCAGAAATTCACATAAATTAAAACATACATCTATAAATTAGTCAGGTTTTCTCTTAATTCTGAACCTCTAAAATCTCTTAATCCAAGTGTTAATCCTACGTTCTACTTAATTCATCAACATACATAAACATAAAACATTAAATGACAGACATCAAATATCTAAAAATAACATCACACAACATGAACTAATGTGATATGTCCGAGTATCTGATAATGTCCCGACATCTTGAGTCATGAGTATCAAAATGATAAAGTAGTAACTACAGTTACGAAGGGTCAGGGCAAGGCCTCGCATCCTCCCCCACTAGGCATGAACTTCCTCCTAGAGTTCATCAAAAGAAAATGGTATTGAGATTGCATCCGTGTTGCATCCTCCCAAGAAATTGTGACCTCATCGTGACATTCCCACTAGACCCTTAACTTGGTCCAACTCTTGACCTCGAGGAGCTAGGGTCTATCAGGAAATAATATGGATAGTCTCTACAGCTAACTGGCTAACCAACTCCACTTGTAGCCTCAATAACTATAACCTGATGCTCAATCTGGCCGTTGTCAACTGTCATAAAAACTCTATGGGACCTTCCCATGTCTCCAACTATCGGCTCTGAAAAAGCCCCTCTTTGACCACTCGATCACTGTCCCTGTAGACACTCTCTAGCTATATGACCCATGCCACCACAAGCATACCATGGCCCTCAAGTATAAGATTGTGTATCCTATGATCCTGACTACTGTGGGCCTCCTGACCTGCTAGACCTACTGTATCCACTGCTGGAAGACTGCTGTGTCTGCATTGACTGTGACTGTGGGGTATGTATTTTTTGATCCTGTTGTGACTACCACTACTTGGGATCGAAGCCTTGGTAACCCTATGAGATTTCCTACTACTGTTGCTGAGACTGTTGGCCCTTAGAGGACCCTGGTGTATAGTTTTAATTCCCTTTCCAAGGGGGTTTTTGTCGAATAGAGTTTCGGTTCTGAGATCGATCTCATGATTCCTATCTACCCCGAGTATCCTTTGCCACTAGTGCTATCTCCACTACCTGTCTGAAGGTGGTAGGGCAGGCCATTCGAACTAGACCTTGAATTGAGAAATTTAAATCTATGATAAAGCGATGTTACCATAGTTTCTCATCCTTCATATATTCTACATAACCAAGGAGCTCGAAAAACCTACTCTCGTAGTGAGCCACTGTAAGACCTCTCTAATAAAGAGAATGGAACTCCTCTATCTGTTTCTATCAAAAATGTTCTAACAAGTACCTCTCTCGAAATCTTTCTAGGAAGGATTCCCATGTGAGGGTGTCCATCCTCACTCCTATGATTTCCTCCAGATGCCACCAATTGGAGGCATCCCCTCTCAACTGATGAACTGCAAGGCATGCCTTTAGATTACTCCCATAGGGTCATAATTCAAAGCACCGTTGTAGGCTCTGCAACCATGCCTCTGCTACTGTTCCCTCAGTGGAACCCGTAAATAATGGTGGCCCAAGTTGAATCAATTCCCTGATATCATCTCCTACATGTCTAGGAGGTCTGTCAAGTAGGGGTCTTCTCTGGTGTATTGAATCACCTTCCTACTCATCCTACCCCTCTAACTGTCTTCGTGGGGGACTCTTAGTCCTCTCTTTGCCTCGGGGCCCACCTCCTCTGGGTCCCTCTGCTTACACTACTGGAATCTGCTGAATTGGTGGAACTATCGGTACTACCCTCTGCGGAACTACACCGATCAAAGTTTGAAGTGCATAAAAAATGTCCTAATTTAGGTTAGGTGGTGGTGGTGGAGGTGGTCCACCCCCCTATCCCGCTCTACCATCTCTCACCCTACGACCTCTACCTCGTGGGTTGCTTCGAGTAATAGGAGGCATCCTACATAATTTAATGTTTAGTTTTAAGTTTCAGAAGCGTAAGGGTTTAAGGTTCCTAGTGTTGAAACACGAGCTCTAATACCAAAATTTCATGCCCAAACTATGAGGGTAAAAACACACAATTTTATTTTTTAAATTAATAATTAAAAAGCTCTAAGTTCGATATGGTTGTGCTCACAGTTAGAGTAAAGGTTCTCTACAATTCATTTTAAGTTTATAAACTCTTGTGGAGGAGTACATTGTTAAGATTTATAAACTTTTTTTATTAGATTGATATCGACAAAATTTATGTCATTACATTAACTTACAACAATATGAGAAAATTATTTAAATAACAATTTAAATGAGTTCGATTTTAAAATTAATTGAAATATCTAATCAAATGAAATCTACATTTAAGCATATTTCAAATAGCCAATTAACCTTTAAATTAAAACTAATTAATACTCAAAAATTAAAATAACTTGAATACTAAATCTAAATACATTAAAAATTTTAAGAACTTTCCTAAAATAACGATGACATTAATAATATAACAAAAGTTGAATAAATCAAAGTTTAAACTAGATTACATCAATAATACCTTACTAACTTAAACTAATCTACTAAAAATATATTAAAATTTTAAATAAATTTTTTTAGACAAATGACAACTAAACAAACATAATTAATAACAACTTTTTAAACAAAAACTTTCAAATAACTAAACAACTAACCGAATGATGTAACTAACATTATAACTTAATCTAAAACTATCTAAATTCAATAAGATCTAACTACCCACTAACCTAAACGCTTACTAAATAATGTAAACTAAACTAATATAATCTATTCCCAAACCCCATGTCAATTCAAACCTTTTCCCAAAACACAAATTAGATTAATAAAAAAAAGATCCACCGACATCACATTCTAATCTATATGGAAGTCTTGTGCAATATCTAAGCGCTTCCCAAGGAATTAAATTCCCAGCCCAAGAAAAACAAGTACTGACACAACCTGCCAATGAGGCGGTGACCATGATAAAGCAAGGCAGGTTTGAAAGTAAAGTAAAAATCTCCAACCCCAAAACAAGGAAAGAAACTTCAGCGTTGAACCCCAAAATGGAGCGCCTACCTATCTTGACCAAAGGAGGTATAACAAATGCAAAGCTTTTAAACATAGCAAAGAAAGCTCTCAACGACATCTCCCTGCCTACAAAATTGACACCAGCCAAACAAATTTAATACTTCTACTCCAAGTACTTTAGCACTTCAAAGCGCTTCCCAAGAAACCCCATTCAAAAAGGCATGCGCTAACGAAAAGAAAGGCAAGGGTGGCAACAAAATTTTAAACAATGTAATCTCTATGCAAGGAAAAGCCTAAAGCCTCCTGCAAGGTGATTTATTACTTGCAAGGAAGATGGAATGGTACAGGGTGATGTCATCCTAGAATAGACACATTGACTTTGCTTTAAAAAACATCCTTTCAAGCCCTTAAGAAGCTGGCGCCAAGAGAGGAAAAAAGGAGCAAAAATAAAGACATTAAGTTTTATAGGTAGAAATAGATATTAGTTCTTTTTTTATTTTTTTAATATAGATTTATTTATTTATCTTGGTAATGAAAGTAAGTTTACTAATTTATTTATGTTATACAACAAGGATAAAAAAGGGAATCTTTTATAGATTCTCTATTACCAAATGAGAGAATTAAATTTGGTTCCATACAAAAACCAGAGGGTTTTTGCTCTCTTGGAACTATTTTTTTTTGTCTTATTTTTCTAAGTATGGATTTACAAGAAATGTATTTATTTTATAAGCGGTATATTTTTGGAAGGATTTAATAGTTTGAGACACCATAATACAAGATTTAATTGATTTCTCAACCAACTTGAATTGAACTATAAAACATAATTATTCTTCTTTTCTCAACATAGTTTTTTTCATATTTAACATATAAGAAAAACTTAAAAAAATTTGCTCAATCAAACAGAATTTACATCCATGATATAACTTTTGTTTCCAACATAGAAGTAAACTTGAAATTTACCTAATTAAATCAACACCATTTCCATCCTACTTTGATGTGCATCCATCCAAATTAAAATTTACAATTAAATCACATGACAAGAAATTATACTCAAACACCAATTTTATTGGCAAACCTGATTCAAGGGCTCAGCCAAGAAAGAATCAGGAAGAAAACTCAGCTTCGTTGCCAATCCAACAAAGTTTAAAATACCAATTTACATAGGATATCAACTCTAGATTTCAACAATATAATTTAATTTTCTTCATGACCCTCATCAAGGGATTCATAACACTTTCTGCAACACATTTCTAAAACTAAGGATGGAATAGAATTCTGATCAGGTGACAACAAGCATGACCAAGAACAATTCAACCATGCATATTCACACAAGGTTATCACTATATGATCCACAATGAATCAACACTAGGGAAAGGTGGATTCTTCCAACCAGGAGAAGTCAAGTACAACACCAAACAGATGCCCAATTGGGGCTATATACCAAGAACTTTCTTTCTTCCATTTCAACATACCATAATCATACAAGGTTTGTGCTGATAGGTAGGGGCCCATAACACCCTACCCTTTATCCCTCTTCTCATCCTGAGAAGAGACTCTACACTGGTTGGAGTCTGACTAAACAGACATTTCCCAAAATTGGTCACTTATGCCCTCTCCAAGGATGAGTAATACCAAAACACGCATGCAAGAAAAATCTAAAAGTTGTGAACATAAACATGAAAGGAAATCATCCAAAAAATAAAACTTGATTTTCAAAGCTTCCCAACATACCCACAAACATACAAACATTGAAACAACAACAAGGTAGCATAAGCATGAAATAAACATGGAAATTGAACAAGGGAGATGAGAATTTCCTACCTTCACAAGAGGTAATGGCAATGAACAAGTTTTAATAGAGTTTCCCTTTCCTTGCTTCAATCTTCAAACTCCTCTCTAAATGTAGAGATTGGGTAACAACCTCAACTAGTCCAAGAAAGGCCTCTAAATAAGCCTCAAACTCAACCACCCCAAAAGGATCAATAACTACACCCACCCACCTACAAATCTAGAAGCTCCTAACTCAACCCACACCATGGTTAAATACTAAGTGGAGGTGAGGTGAGGTAACTCAAGATAGCCACTTGCAATTTTCGCACAAAGGTAAAATGAGACTTTTTGAGTAATCTCCAAAGTCAACAAAAGGGGCTTAGGGGTTGGAAAAGACCCCCAACCCATACCCATACCCCTTGGGTATAATTATTTCATGTTTTGAAGCCTTAGAAATAGGTTTAGAGCCAAAAAAAGGCTAGGAAATAATTAGGACCAACTATCAACTCTAACAAAGCAGATTAAGCACTAATCTGGATTAAGGGTGACTAAACTCGATTAAGAACCCAATTAGCAAACTAACACTAACTTAAACTAACTTGGGTCCAAAGGTTACACAACTAAAAATTTACGAGTGTCAAGCAACACTAAAAGAACATAATTATGAACATTAATATTTACTGAACATAGAGAGATACATACATACATCTCGCAATACAATACTTGAATTACGAACAACAAGGTTTCCAAAATTAACACATAGAGATCAGTTATGTTCCTCTGTATGGTTTCTTGGCTAAAATATTTGCACACTCATTGCACACATCAGTAGTCCTGTAAAATCACATGTACATATATGTATACGTATCAAAAATTCACATAAATTAAAACATACATCTATAAATCAGTCAGGTTTTCTCTTAATTCTCAACCATTAAAATCTCTTAATCCAAGTGTTAATCCTACGTTCTACTTAATTCATCAACATACATATACCTAAAACGTTAAATGATGGACATCAAATATCTGAAAATAACATAACACAACATGAACTAATATGATATGTTTTTGTATCTGATAATGTCTTGACATCTCGAGTAATGAGTATCAAAATGATAAAGTAGTAAGTAGGACTACGAAGGGTTGCGACAAGGCCTCACATCCTCCCCCACTAGGCATGATTTTCCTCCTGGAGTTCATCAAAAGACAAGGGTATTGAGATCACATCCGTGTTGCATCCTCCCAAAAAATTGTGACCTCATTGTAACATTCCCACTAGACCCTTAACTTGGTCCAGCTCTCGACCTCGAGGAGCTAGGGTCTGTTGAGAAATAATATGGATAGTCTCTAGAGCTAACTAGCCAACCAAATCCACTTGTAGCCTTAATAACTATACCCTGATGCTCAATCTGGCGGTTGTCAACCGCTGTAAAAACTCTGTGGGACCTGCCCACATCTCCAACTGTCGGCTCTAAAAAAGCCCCTCTTTGACCACTGGATGATTGTCCCTACGGACACTCTCTAGCTATATGATCCATGCCACCACAAGCATAGCATGGTCCTCAAGTATAAGATTGTGCATCTTATGATCCTGACTGCTATGGGCCTCCTGACCTGCTAGACCCACTGTATCCACCCCTAGAAGACTGTTGAGTCTGCATTAACTGTGACTGTGGGGTATGTATTTTTTGATTCTACTATGACTGCCACTACTTGGGCTCAAAGCTTTGGTAACCCTGTGAGAGTTCCTGCTGCTACTGATGAGACTGTTGGCCCTTAGAGGACCCTGGTGTATAGTTATGATTCCCTTTCCAAGGGGTTTCTGTTGAATAGAGTTTCTATTCTGAGATCGATCTCGTGATTCCTGTCTATCCTGAGTATCCTTTGCCACTAGTGCTATCTCCACTACCTGTCTGAAGGTGGTAGGGAAGGCCATCCGAACTGGACCTTGAAGTGAGAAATTTAAACCTATGATAAAGTGATGTACCCATAGTTTCTCATCCTTCATATATTCTACATAAGGAAGGAGCTCGAGAAACCTACTCTCGTAGTGAGCAACTGTAAGACCTCTCTAATAAAGAGAATGTAACTCCTCTATTTGTTTCTGTCAGAAATGTTTTGACAAGTACCTCTCTCAAAATCTTTCTAGGAATGATTCCCATGTGGGGGTGTCCATCCTCACTCCTATGATTTCCTCCTGATGCCACCAATTGGAGGCATCCCCTCTCAACTGATGAACTTCTAGGCATGCCTTTAGATTACTCCCATAGGGTCATAATTCAAAGCACTATTATAGGCTTTGCAACCATGCCTCTGCTACTGTTCCCTCAGTGGAACCCGTAAATAATGGTGGCCTAATTCGAATCAATTCCCTGATATCATCTCCTACATGTCTAGGAGGTCTGTCAAGTAGGGGTCTTCTCTGGTGTATTGACTCACCTTCCTGCTCATCCTACCCCTCTAACTGTCTTGTTGGGGGACTCCTAGTCCTCTCTTTGCCTTTGGGCCCGCCTCCTCTGGGTCCCTCTGCTTCCACTACTGGAATCTGCTGAACTGGCTGAACTATCGGTACTACCCTCTGCTGAACTACACCGATGAAAGTTTGAAGTGCATCAATAATGTCCTAATTTAGGTTAGGTGGTGGTGGAGGTGGAGGTGGTGGAGGTGGAGGTGGTGGTGGTGGAGGTGTCCCATCCCCTGTTCCACTCTACCATCTCTCACCCTACGACCTCTACCTCGTGGGTTGCTTCGAGTAACAAGAGGCATCCTACATAATTTAATGTTTAGTTTTAAGTCTCAGAAGCATAAGGGTTTAAGGTTCCCAGTGTTGAAACATGAGCTCTGATACCAAAATTTCATGCCCAAACTATGAGGGCAAAAACACACAATTTTTTTTTTTTAATTAATAATTAAAAAGCTCTAAGTTTGAGGTTGTGCTCACAGTTAGAGTAAAGGTTCTCTACAATTCATTTTATGTTTATAAACTCTTGTGGAGGAATACATCGTTAAGATTTATTAACTTTTGTTATTAGATTGATATCAACAAAAGTTATGTCATTACATTAACTTACAACAATATGAGAAAATTATTTAAATAACAATTTAAATGAGTTCGGTTTAAAAATTAATTGAAATATCTAATCAAATGAAATCTACATTTAAACATATTTTAAATAGCCAATTAACCTTTAAGTTAAAACTAATTAATACTCAAAAATTAAAATAACTTGAATACTAAAACTAAATACATTTAAAATTTTAAGAACTTTCCTAAAATAACGATGACATTAATAATATAACTTTTAGACAAATAACAATTAAACAAACATAATTAATAACAACTTTTTAAACAAAAACTTTCAAATAACTAAACAACTAACCTAAAGATGTAACTAACATTATAACTTAATCTAAAACTATCTAAATTCAATAAGATCTAACTACCCACTAACCTAAACTTTTACTAACTAATGTAAACTAAACTAATATAATCTATTCCCAAACCCCACATCAATTCATACCTTTTCCCAAAACTCAAATTAGATTAATAAAAAAAACACCCACCCATGTCACATTCTAATCTATATGGAAATCTTGCACAATATCTAAGTGCTTTCCAAGGAATTAAACTCGCAGCCCAAGCAAAAGAAGTACTAACACAACCTGCCAATGAGGTGGCGACCATGATAAAGGAAGGCAGGTTTGAAAGTAAAACAAAAATCTCCAACCCCAAAACAAGGAAAGAAACTTCAGTGTTGAACCCCAAAATGGAGCGCCTACCTATCTTGACCAAAGGAGGTATAACAAATGCAAAGCTTTTAAACATAGCAAAGAAATCTCTCAACAACATCTACCTACCTGCAAAATTGACGCCAACCAAACACATTTAATACTTCTACTCCAAGTACTTTATCACTTCAAAGCACTTCCGAAGACACCCCATTCAAAAAGGCATGCGCTAACCAAAAGAAAGGCAAGGGTGGCAACAAAATTTTAAACAATGTAATCTCCATCCAAGGAAAAGCCTAAAGCCTCCTATAAGGTGATTTATTACTTGCAAGGAAGATGGAATGGTACAATGTGATGTCACCCTAGAATAGACACATTGACTTTGCTTTTAAAAAAATCCTTTCAAGCCCTTAAGAAGCTGGCACCAAGAGAGGAAAAAAGGAGCAAAAATAAAGTTATTAAGTTTTATAGGTAGAAATCGATATTAGTTTTTTTTTTTTTAATATAGATTTATTTATTATCTTGGTAATGAAAGTAAGTTTACTAATTTATTTATGTTATACAACAAGGATAAAAAGGGGAATCTTTTAAAGATTCTTTGTTACCAAATGAGAGAATTAAATTTGGTTCCATACAAAAACTAGAGAGTTTTTTCTCTCTTGGAACTTTTTTTTTTGTCTTATTTTTCTAAGTATGGATTTACAAGCAATGTATTTTTTTTATAAGGGGTATATTTTTGAAAGGATTTAATAGTTTGAGACACCATAATACAAGATTTAATTGATTTCTCAACCACCTTGAATTGAACTATAAACCATAATTATTCTTCTTTCCTCAACATAGTTGTTTTCATATTTAACATATAAGAAAAACTTAAAAACTTTTGCTCAATCAAATGGAATTTACATCCATGATATAATTTTCATTTCCAACATAGAAGTAAACTTGAAATTTTCCTAACTAAATCAACACCATTTCCATCCTACTTTGATGTGCATCCATCCAAATTAAAATTTACAATTAAATCACATGAGAAGCAATTATACTCAAACACCAATTTTATTGGCAAACCTGATTCAAGGGCTCAACTGGGAAAGAATTGGGAAGAAAACTCAGCTTCGTTGCCAATCCAACAAAGTTTGAAATACCAATTTACATAGGATATCAACCCCAGATTTCAACAATATAATTGAATTTTCTTCATGACCCTCATCAAGGGATTCATAACACTTTCTGCAACACATTTCTAAAACCGAGGATGGAACAAAATTCTAATTAGGTGACAACAAGCATGACCAAGAACAATTCAACCATGCATAATGACACAAGGTTATCACTATATGATCCAAATGAATCAACACTAGGGAAAGGTGGATTCTTCCAACTAGGAGAAGTTAAGCAATACACCAAACAGATGCCCAATTGGGGCTATATACCAAGAACTTCTATTCTACCATTTCAACATACCATAATCATACAAGGTTTGTGCTGACAGGTAGGGGCCCATAACACCCTACCCTTTCTCCCTTTTTTCATCCTGAGAAGAGACTCTACACTGGCTGGAGTCCGACTAAACAGACCTTTCCCAAAATTGGTCACTTCTGCCCTCTCCAAGGGTGAGTAATACCAAAACACCCATGCAAGAAAAATCTCAAAGTTGCAAACAAAGACATGAAAGGAAATCATTCAAAAAAAAAAACATTGTTTTCAAAGCTTCCCAACATACCCACAAACATACATTGAAACAACAACAATTTAGCATAAACATGAAACAAACATGGAAATTGAACAAGGGAGATGAGAATTTCCTACCTTCACAAGAGGTAATGGCAATGAACAAGTTTGAGTAGAGTCTCCCTTTCCTTGCTTCAATCTTCAAACTCCTCTCTAAATGTAGAGATTGGGTAACAACCTCAACTAGCCCAAGAAAGGCCTCAAAATAAGCCTCAAACTCAACCACCCCAAAAGGATTAATAACTACACCCACCCACCTACAAATTTAGAAGCTCCTAACTCAACCCACACCATGGTTAAACACTAAGTGGAGGTGAGGTGAGGTAACTCAAGATAGCCACTTGCAATTTTCGCACAAAGGTAAAATGAGACTTTTTGAGTAATCTCCAAAGTCAACAAAAGGGGCTTAGGGGTTGGAAAAGACCCCCAATCCATACCCATATTCCTTGGGTAAAATTATTTCATGTTTTGAAGCCTTAAGAATAGGTTTAGAGCCAAACAAAGGCTAGGAAATAATTAGGACCAACTATCAACTCTAACAAAGTAGATTAAGCACTAATCTAGATTAAGAGTGACTAAACTCGATTAAGAACCCAATTAGCAAACTGACACTAACTTAACCAACTTGGGTCCAAATGTTACACAACTAACCCTAATTCGCATACTGAAGAACATAACCAATTTACAAGTGTCAAGTGACACTAAAAGAACATAATTACGAACATTAACATTTATTGAACACAAAGAGATACATACATACATCTCATAATACAATACTTGAATTATGAACAACAAGGTTTCCAAAATTAACACATAGAGATTAGTTCTATTCATCCGTAGGGTTTCTCAGCTAAAATATCTGCACACTCATTGCACACATTAGTAGTCCCGTAAAATCACATGTACATATATGTATACGTATCAAAAATTCACATAAATTAAAACATACATCTATAAATAAGTCAGGTTTTCTCTGAATTCTCAACCATTAAAATCTCTTAATCCAAGTGTTAATCCTATGTTCTACTTAATTCATCTACATACATAAACATAAAACATTAAATGATGGACATCAAATATCTGAAAATAACATCACACAACATGAACTAATATGATATGTTCGAGTATCTAAAAATGTCCCGACATCTCGAGTCATGAGTATCAAAATGATAAAGTAGTAACTAGGGCTATGAAGGGTCGGTGTGAGGCCTCACATTAAATCAGTTAACTCCTTATTTTACTCAAATTAAATATGTTAACTCACTTTAATTTGGAAATCTCCCTTTATGACTGAACTTCAACTTTAATCCTAACCGTTGATTGAATTTGATCTCAACCGTTGATAGATTCTAGAAATGTCTATTTAAGAGACCCTCATCTCTTCATTTTAGGAGAGGATAAATTTGCAGAATTTGCATCAAATCGCTACCGAAATTCATACTCACATTTGCTCATATTTTTACATACATTTAATAAATATGCCTATCTTGATTAATTAAATGTAATTATTTAATTAAATGGAAAAGGTATTTCTAATTAATTAAATAAAATTATTTAAACAAATGGAATACTTACTTCTAATTAATTAAACAAAGTTATTTAATTAAATAGGAAGCCATTCCTAATTAATTAAATGAAGTTATTTAATTAAATAAGAAAAGTGTCTCTAATTCATTAAAAGATTATTTAATTAAATAGAAAAAGAAATTATGAGCGCATATCTCATTTTATTAAATTAAATATCTCAACAAAATCTATCTTCAGTTCAAAAAGAGAAAGTTTTAGTTCACTATTGATAAAAAAATGAGTTAAATCAGTTAAATCCTTTTTCTAATAAAATTAAATCGGTCAACTCCTTATTTAACTCAAATTAAATCTGTTAACTCCCTTTAATTTGAGAATCTCCCTTTATGACTGAACTTTAACTTTAATCGTGACCGTTGATTGAATTTGATCTCAACCGTTGATGGATTCCAGGAAAGTCTATTTAAGAGACCGTCATCTCTTCATTTTAGGAGAGGATGAATTTGGAGAATTTGCATTGAATCGCTACTGGAATTCATACTCACATTTGCTCATATTTTTACATACATTTAATAAATACGCCTATCTTGATTAATTAAATGTAATTATTTAATTAAATAGGAAAGGTATTTCTAATTAATTAATCAAAATTATTTAATTAAATGAAGTACTTACTTCTAATTAATTAAGCAAAGTTATTTAATTAAATAGGAAGCTATTCCTAATTAATTAAATGAAGTTATTTAATTAAATAAGAAAAGTGTCTCTAATTAATTAAAATATTATTTAATTAAATAGAAAAAGTAATTATCAGAGCATATCTTATTTTGTTAAATTAAATATCTTGACAAAATCTCTCTTCAGTCCAAAAAGGGAAATTTTCAGTTCACTATTGATAAAAAATGAGTTAAATTAGTTAACTCCTTTTTCTACTCAAATTAAATCAGTTAACTCCTTATTTTACTCAAATCAAATCTGTTAACTCCCTTTAATTTGAGAATCTCCCTTTATGATGAACTTCAACTTTAATCCTGACCGTTTATTGAATTTAATCTCAACCGTTGATGGATTACAGGAAAGTCTATTTAAGAGACCCTCATCTCTTCATTTTAGGAGAGGATGAATTTGGAGAATATGCATCGAATCGCTGCTGGTATTCATACTCACATTTGCTCATATTTTTACATACATTTAATAAATATGCCTATCTTAATTAATTAAATGTAATTATTTAAATAAATGAGAAAGGTATTTCTAATTAATAAAATGAAATTATTTCATTAAATGGAGTACTTACTTCTAATTAATTAAACAAAGTTATTTAATTAAATATGAAGCCATTCATAATTAATTAAATAAAGTTATTTAATTAAATAAGAAAAGTGTCTCTAATTAATTAAAAGATTATTTAATTAAATAGAAAAAGTAATTATGAGAGCATATCTCATTTTATTAAATTAAATATCTCAATAGAATATCTCTTCAGTTCAAAAAGGGAAATTTTCATTTCACTATTGATAAAAAATGAGCTAAATCAGTTAACTCATTTTTTTGCTCAAATTAAATCAGTTAACTCCTTATTTTACTCAAATTAAATCTGTTAACTCCCATTAATTTGGAAATCTTCCTTTATGACTAAACTTCAACTTTAATCCTGACCGTTGATTGAATTTGATCTCAACCATTGATGGATTCAAGGAATATCTATTTAAGGGACCCTCATCTCTTCATTTTAGGAGAGGATGAATTTGAAGAATTTCCATTGAATCGCTACTAGAATTCATACTCACATTTGCTCATATTTTTACATACCTTTAACAAATATGCATATCTTGATTAATTAAATATAATTATTTAATTAAATGGAAAAGGTATTTCTAACTAATTAAATAAAATTATTTAATTAAATAGAGTACTTGCTTCTAATTAATTAAACAAAGTTATTTAATTAAATAGGCAGCCATTCCTAATTAATTAAATGAAGTTATTTAATTAAATAAGAAAAGTGTCTCTAATTAATTAAAAGATTATTTAATTAAATAGAAAAAGTAATTATGAGAGCATATCTCATTTTATTAAATTGAATATCTCGACAAAATCTCTCTGCAATTCAAAAAGGGAAATTTTCAGTTCACTATTGATAAAAAATGAGCTAAATCATAACTTCTTTTTCTACTCAAATTAAATCAGTTAGCTCCTTATTTTACTCAAATAAAATCTGTTAACTCTTTTTAATTTGAGAATCTCCCTTTATGACTAAACTTCAACTTTAATCCTGACCGTTGATCGAATTTGATCTCAACCGTTGATGGATTTCAGGAAAGTCTATTTAAGAGACCCTCATCTCTTCATTTTAGGAGAGGATGACTTTTGAAAATTTGCATCGAATTGCTACTAGAATTCATACTGACATTTGCTCATATTTATACATACATTTAATAAATACGCCTATCTTGATTAATTAAATGTAATTATTTAATAAAATAGGCAAGGTATTTCTAATTAATTAAATGAAATTATTTAATTAAAAAGAGTACTTACTTCTAATTAATTGAACAAAGTTATTTATTTAAATAGGAAACCATTCCTAATTAATTAAATGAGGTTATTTAATTAAATAAGAAAACTATCTCTAATTAATTAAAAGATTATATAATTAAATAGAACAAGTAATTATGAGAGCATATCTCATTTTATTAAATTAAATATCTTGACAAAATCTCTCTTTAGTTCAAAAAGGGAAATTTTTTGTTCACTATTGATAAAAAATGAGTTAAATCAAGTGACGCCTCGCCCCGACCCATCGTAGCATAGTGATACATTACCCTTATTTTTTATTCACGACTCCAGATGTCGAGACATTATCTGATTCTTAGAGCATATTTTATTATTTCATGTTGTGTGATGTTATTTTCAGATATATTTCATGATTGTTATTTAATGTTTCATGTATATGTATGTTGTTGAAATTGGTAAATGTAGGATTGAGACTTTGATTTACGAGATTTTAAATGATTAAGAATTAAGTAGGATAAAGAAACCCTTATTGATGTATGTTTTAATTTATGTGAATTTCTAAATATGTATACATTTAGGTACATGTGATTTTATGGGACTATTGATGTGTGCAATGAGTGTGCAGATATTTAGCTGAGAAACCCTACGGAGGAACAAAACTGATCTCTATGTGCTAAATTTGAAAAACCTTGTTGTTCGTAATTCACATTTTTGTATTTTGAGATGTATGTATGCATCTTCCTTGTTCAGTGAATGTTAATGTTCATAATTATGTTCTTTTAGTGTCGCTTGACACTTGTAAAATGTTTATGTGCTTCGGTGTGCTATTTAGGGTTACTTGTTTAACCTTTGGACTCAAGTTGGTTCAAGTTAGTGTCAATTTTCTATTAGGTTCTTAATCAAGGTTAGTCATCCCTTAATCCGGATTAGTGCTTATTTGCAAGTTAAAGTAGTAAGTTGGACCTATTTTATTCCTAAATTTTATTTGGCTCTAAACCTCTTTCCTAAGGCTTTAAAACTTGTTATTATTCTAACCAAAGGGTATGGGTATGGGTTAGGGGTCTTTTCCAACCCCTAAGCCCCTTTTTTTGACTTTTGAGGTCACTCAAAAGGTCCCTTTTTGCCTTTGTGCGAAAATTGACCATGGTTATCTTGAGTTACCTCACCTCATCTCGACTTAGGGTTTAACCATGGTGTAGGTTGAGTTAGGAGTTTCTAGATTTGGTAGTAGGTGGAGATAGTTATTGCTCCTTTTGGGTGGTTGAGTTGGAGGCTTATTTAGAGGCCTTCCTTGGACTAGTTGGTTGTTACCAAATCTCTACATTTAGAGAAGATTTCTTGAAGCTTGAAGAAAGGAAAGGGATACTCTACTCAAACTTGTTCATTGCCATTACCTCTTTGTGAAGGTAGGAAATTCTCATCTCCCTTATTCAGTTTTTATGTTTGGTTTCATGTTCATGTTACCTTGTTGTTGTTTCACTGTTGTATGGTTGTGGGTATGTGGGAATATTTGAAAAACCATGTCATTTTGGTTGTTTTCCTTTCTTGTTTATGTTTGAAATTTTGAGTTTTCCTTACATAGGTGTTTTGGTATTACTCACCCTTGGAGAGGGTAGAAGTGACCAATTTTGGGAAAGGTCTGTTTAGTTGGACTCCAACCTTTGTAGAGTCTCTTCTCAGGATGAGAAGAGGGATAAAGGGTAGGGTATTATGGGCCCCTACCCGTCAGCACAAACCTGGTATGAGTATGGCAAGTTTAAATGGAAGAACGGAAGTTCTTGGTTATTAGCCCCAATTGGGCATCTGAATTGGTGTTGTGCTTGACTTCTCCTGTTGGAAGAATCCACCTTTCCCTAGTCTTGATTCATTATGAATCCTATTCTGTAAACTATGTATGATTATGCATGTTTGATTTTCTTTTGGTTTTGCTTGGTTGTCACCCGATCAGATATTGGTTTCCTCCATGATACTTGAAATGAGATTCAGAAAACATTACAAATTCCTTGACCTTGATCATGAAGAAAATTCATTTTAAAATGTTGTAATTGGGATTGATATCCTATGAGAATGTATTTTTAAAATCTTATTGTAAATGGCAACGAAGCCAAGTTTTCTTCTTGATTCTTTCCCGGCTGAGCCTTTGAATCAGGTTGGCCAATAGAATTGGTGTTGGGTATAATTGCTTGTCATGTGATTTAATTGTAAATTTTAATTTTAGATGGATGAATTTTAAAATTTGAATAGAATGGATGATGTTCAGTTTGGCATCATATCAAGTTGTTCATATATGTTGGAAATGGAAATTTATGTTCATTCATGTAAAATTAGTTTTAGGATTATTGGATATTAATCAAACTTGCATTATGGAGTAAATGGTTAAATCTATGTTTTAATTCTATTCCAAATTATATAGACAAAAAAAAATATTCATGCATTTCTTGTAATCCTATACTTAGAATTTTTTATTTAAAAAAGTGGCCCAAGAGAGTAAGAAAACTCTCTGCCTTTTGTATGGGCTTGACATTTAGAATTTTATGGAACAGAGAATATTCTTTTAAATATCCTCTTTTTAAACATATGTTAAATCTTGTAAAATTAAATTAGTATAATAATGATATTAGAAATGGTGTAAACATGATTTTAAACTAATATAATAAATATCTAATTGTTACCTATAAAACTTTATTACATTAATGGACTCTCCTTCCTTAGCCGTCAGCATGGGAGAGGAATTTAAAATTTTTTTTTAAAAAATTTTTGTTGAAGTCAATATCATCATCATGGATGACGTTACTTCCTTGTCCCATCTTTTTGGGTGCAACATGCTTGTGTGAGGAGTGAGGTTTTGTCAGAGTTAATATTTAAGGTGGGCGGCATAGTCTTTAGGAAGAAGTTTTCTTTTAAAAAAAAAATAGAACAAACTTTATGAATTAACTTCTTCTCCATCGCTCCTTACAACCAGGCGTTGGCAAAGGCTGGAGAGCTTTTACTACCATGCATCTCCATGTCTGAGCAGATCATGGGAATGATGATTTTTGGGGAAAAGGGCAAGTCACCTTTATGAGTGACATCTCAAACTTTTCAAATCCCCTCTCCATGGCTTGCAAATTTTCTTGTCCATCGCATGTGCTGCAAGCTCGGATCCCGTGCAGTACCTAGGCTTGTGTGTGCAGTTATAGGGTCACGTGCAGGGTTGTGAGAGGAGTGTTGGGGTTAGTTTGGAGTTAGGGGTTTAGTGGAGTCCTTGTTAATAGGTAGTTGTTAGTAAGTTAGTAGGTCAAGGTTAGATTTGGTAGTGTGTTTTAGAAAGTAGGTTAATGTTATGTTAATTTAGTTATGTTCTTGTATGTTAGGTTAGTTTATTTAATTTAATTTGGTTCGGTAACTCTTAGTATATTAGTTTATTTTGTTAAATTAGTTATGTCCTAGTTAGCTTATGTTGTATATAGTCAAATGTTAAATTGTAATTTTAAATTTTATTAGTAATTTAATAGAATTTCCTTATAAGAATTAGTATGTGTTAAGAAGTATTGGTAGTTAGTAATGTTAGAATTTAGTTTTAGTTTTAATTTGGTGTAAATAGAATGGTGATCTTATTAGAATTAAATGGGTAAGGTTTAATTTTGTTATAAATTGAGTATCGTGCTAAATTATAGGTTCTATCATCATTTAACTTGTAGAGCTATAGTTCTCTTCTAATGTTTCTTTTAACTAGTTTTAATGTATTATTGATTTACATTTGGTCGGTATGTATAAGATTTAGTTAGTTGTTAGTAAATGAAATTTAAATTTAATCAAGATTAGATGGTAAATTTTTATGTTAAAATAGTTGAAATATTTAAGTTAATAAACTTTAGATATATATATATTCAAATTCAATTTTAGTCAATTTGTTTTTCCTAAAAGTGACCTTTTATTATCAGTTAGTTTGTAAATCAATATTTGTTTTAAAAATAAAAATAAAAATTTATAGATGATTCTGATTAGTTACTTTCAATTAATCTAAACTCGATCACTTTGACATTGCATTTTAACCAATGATATCGTATTGTTAAAAGAACGTAAATTATGATCGATATCGACTTTTTAACGAGAGTATAAATCAAACAAGATAGAGAACCTGTACTTAAAAAGTAATTCATCAATTCTATCTAGAGCATTTTAATTATTATTTAAAAAAAAAAAAAAAATTGTGTTCTTGCCCTCATAGTTTGGGCATGACAAATCAGTTAACTCCTTTTTCTAATCAAATTAAATAAGTCAACTCCTTCTTTTACACAAATTAAATCTGTTAACTCCCTTTAATTTGGGAATCTTCCTTTATAAATAAACTTCAACTTTAATCCTGACCATTGTTTGGATTTGATCTCAACTATTGATGAATTTCAAGAAAGTCTATTTAAGAGACTCTCATCTCTTCACTTTAGGAGAGGAAGAATTTGGAGAATTTGCATCGAATTGCTACTGGAATTCATACTCACATTTGCTCATATTTTTACATACATTTAATAAATACGCCTATCTTGATTAATTAAATGTAATTATTTCAATAAATGGGAGAGGTATTTCTAATTAATTAAATGAAATTATTTAATTAAATGGAGTACTTACTTCTAATTAATTAAACAAAGTTATTCAATTAAATAGGAAGCCATTCCTAATTAATTAAATGAAGTTATTTAATTAAATAAGAAAAGCGTCTCTAATTAATTAAAAGATTATTTAATTAAATAGAAAAAGTAATTATGAGAGCAAATCTCATATTATTAAATTAAATATTTTGACATAATCTCTCTTCAATTCAAAAAGGGAAATTTTTAGTTCACTATTGATAAAATATGAGCTAAATCAGTTAACTCATTTTTCTACTCAAATTAAATCAGTTAACTCTTTATTTTACTCAAATTAAATCTGTTAACTCCCTTTAATTTGGGAATCTTCCTTTATGATTGAACTTCAACTCTAATCTTGACCGTTGATTGAATTTGATCTCAACCGTTGATGGATTCTAGGAAAGTCTATTTAAGAGACCCTCATCTCTTCATTTTAGGAGAGGATGAATTTGGAGAATTCGCATCAAATCGCTGCTAGAATTCATACTCACATTTGCTCATATTTTTACATACATTTAATAAATACGACTATCTTGATTAATTAAATGTAATTATTTAATTAAATGAGAAAGGTATTTCTAATAAATTAAACAAAATTATTTAATTAAATGGAGTACTTACTTTTAATTAATTAAACAAAGTTATTTAATTAAATAGGGAGCCATTCGTAATTAATTAAATAAAGTTATTTAATTAAATAAGAAAAGTGTCTCTAATTAATTAAAAGATTACTTAATTAAATAGAAAAACTAATTATGAGAGCATATCTCATTTTATTAAACTAAATATCTCAACAAAATCTTTGTTCAGTTCAAAAAGTAAAATTTTCAGTTCACTATTGATAAAAAATGAGTTAAATTAGTTAACTCCTTTTTCTACTCAAATTGAATCAGTTAACTTCTTATTTTACTCAAATCAAATTTGTTAACTCCCTTTAATTTGAGAATCGTCCTTTATGACTGAATTTCAACTTTAATCTTGACCGTTGATTGAATTTGATCTTAACCGTTGATGGATTTCAGGAAAGTCTATTTAAGAGACCCTCATCTTTTCATTTTAGGAGAGGATGAATTTGGTGAATTTTCATCGAATCGCTGCTAGAATTCATACTCACATTTGCTCATATTTTTAAATATATTTAATAAATATGCCTATCTTGATTAATTAAATGTAATTATTTAATTAAATGGAAAATGTATTTCTAATTAAATAAATGAAATTATTAAATTAAATGGTGTACTTACTTGTAATTAATTAAACAAAGTTATTTAATTAAATAGGAAGCCATTCCTATTTAATTAAATAAGAAAAGTGTCTCTAATTAATTAAAATATTACTTAATTAAAGAGAAAAAGTAATTATGAGAGCATATCTCATTTTATTAGATTAAATATCTCAACAAAATCTCTCTTTAGTTCAAAAAGGGAAATTTTCAGTTCACTATTGATAAAAAATGAGTTAAATCAGTTAACTCCTTTTTCTTCTTAAATTAAATCAGTTAACTCCTTATTTTACTCAAATTAAATCTGTTAACTCCCTTTGAGAATCTTTCTTTATGACTGAACTTCAACTTTAATCCTGACCGTTGATTGAATTTGATCTCAACCATTGATGGATTCTAGGAAAGTCTATTTAAGAGACCCTCATCTCTTCATTTTAGGAGAGGATGAATTTGGAGAATTTGCATCGAATCGCTGCTGGAATTCATACTCACATTTGCTCATATGTTTATATACATTTAATAAATACTCCTATCTTGACTAATTAAATGTAATTATTTAATTAAATGGGAAAGGTATTTCTAATTAATTAAATAAAATTATTTAATTAAATGGAGTACTTACTTCTAATTAATTAAATAAAGTTATTTAATTAAATAGGAAGCCATTCCTAATTAATTAAATGAAGTTATTTAATTAAATAAGAAAAGTGTCTCTAATTAATTAAAATATTATTTAATTAAATAAAAAAATAATTATGAGAGCATATCTCATTTTATTAAATTAAATATCTCAACAAATTCTCTCTATATTTCAAAAAGGGAAATTTTTAGTTCACTATTGATAAAAAATAAATTAAATTAGTTAACTCCTTTTTCTATTGAAATTAAATTAGTTAACTCATTATTTTACTCAAATTGGATCTATTAACTATCTTTAATTTGAGAATCTCTCTTTATGACTAAACTTCAACTTTAATCCTGACCGTTGATGGAATTTCAGCTCAACCGTTGATGAATTCAAAGAAAGTCTATTTAGGACACCCTCATCTCTTCATTTTAGGAGAGGATGAATTTGAAAAATTTGCATTGAATCGCTGTTGGATTTCATACTCACATTTGCTCATATTTTTACATAAATTTAATAAATATGCCTATCTTGATTAATTAAATGTAATTATTTAATAAAATGGAAAAGGTATTTCTAATTAATTAAATGAAATTATTTAATTAAATGAAATACTTACTTCTAATTAATTAAAAAAATTATTTAATTAAATAAGAAGCCATTCCAAATTAATTAAATGAAGTTTTTTAATTAAATAAGAAAAATGTGTCGTTAATTAAATAAAAGATTATTTAATTAAATAGAAAAAGTAATTATGAGAGCATATCTCATTTTATTAAATTAAATATCTTAACAAAATCTCTCTTCAGTTCAAAAAGGAAAATTTTCAATTTACTATTGATAAAAAATGAGTTAAATCAGTTAACTCCTTATTTTCAATTTTCTAGTCAAATTAAATCAATTAACTCCTTATTTTATTAAGATTATATCTGTTCACTCCCTTTAATTTGAGAATCTCCCTTTACGACTAAACTTCAACTTCAATCCTGACCGTTGGTTAAATTTGATCTCAACCGTTGATGGATTCTAGGAAAGTCTATTTAAGAGACCCTCATCTCTTCATTTTAGGAGAGGATGAATTTGGAGAATTTTTATCGAATCGCTGCTGAAATTCATACTCACATTTGCTCAAATTTTTACATACATTTAATAAATACGCCTATCTTGATTAATTAAATGTAATTATTCAATTAAATGAGAAATGTATTTCTAATTAATTAAATAAAATTATTTAATTAAATGGAGTACTTACTTCTAATTAATTAAACAAATTTATTTAATTAAATAGGAAGCCATTCCTAATTAATTAAATGAATTTATTTAATTAAATGAGAAAATTGTCTCTTATTAATTAAAAGGTTATTTAATTAAACAGAAAAAGTAATTTTGAGAGCATATCTCATTTTATTAAATTAAATATCTCAACAATATCTCTCTTCAGTTCAAAAAGGGAAATTTTTAGTTTACTATTGATAAAGAATGAGTTAAATCAGTTAACTCCTTTTCCTACTCAAATTAAATTAGTTAACTCTTTATTTTACTCAAATTAAATCTGTTACCTCCCTTTAATTTGGAAATTTCCCTTTATAAATAAACTTCAAGTTTAATCCTGACCGTTGATTGAATTTGGTTTCAACCGTTGATGGATTCTAGGAAAGTCTATTTAAGAGACCCTCATCTATTCATTTTAGGAGAGGATGAATTTGGAGAATTTGCATCGAATTGCTGTTGGAATTCATACTCACATTTGCTCATATTTTTACATACATTTAATAAATATGACTATCTTGATTAATTAAATTTAATTATTTAATTAAATAGGAAAGGTATTTCTAATTAATTAAATAAAATTATTTAATTAAATGGGGTACTTATTTCTAATTAATTAAATGAAGATATTTAATTAAATAAGAAAAGTGTCTCTAATTAATTAAAATATTATTTAATTAAATAGAAAAAGTCATTATGAAAGCATATCTCATTTTTTAAAATCAAATATCTCAACAAAATTACTCTTCAGTTCAAAAAAAAAAATTGTCTGTTCACTATTGCTAAAAAATGAGTTAAATCAGTTAACTCCTTTGACTACTCAAATTAAATTAGTTAACTCCTTATTTTACTCAAATTAAATCTCTTAAGTCTCTTTAATTTGGGAATCTCCCTTTATGACTAAACTTCAACTTTAATCCTAACCATTTATTGAATTTGATCTCAACCGTTGATGGATTCTAGGAAAGTATATTTAAGAGACCTTCATCTCTTCATTTTAGTAGAGGATGAATTTGGAAAATTTACATCGAATCGCTACTAGAATTCATACTCACATTTGCTCATATTTTTACATACATTTAATAAATATGCCTATCTTGATTAATCAAATGTAATTATTTAATTAAATGGCAAAGGTATTTCTAATTAATTAAACAAAATTATTTAATTAAATAAGAAAAGTGTCTCTAATTAATTAAAAGATTAAAAATTAAATAGAAAAAGTAATTATGATAGTATATCTCATTTTATTAAATTAAATATCTCAACAAAATCTCTCTTCAGTTCAAAAATGGAAATTTTCAGTTAACTATTGATAAAAAATGAGTTAAATCTGTTAACTCCTTTTAATTTAGGAATCTCCCTTTATGACTAAACTTAAACTTTAATCTTGACGGTTGCTTGAATTTGATCTCAACTATTAATGGACTCCAGGAAAGTCTATTTAAGAGACCCCGATCTCTTCATTTTAGTAGAGGATGAATTTGGAGAATTTGCATCGAATCGCTGCTGGAATTCATACTCACATTTGCTCATAGTTTTACATACATTTAATAAATACGCCTATCTTGATTACTTAAATGTAATTATTTAATTAAAAGGGAAAGGTATTTCTAATTAATTAAATAAAATTATTTAATTAAATAGAGTACTTATTTCAAATTAATTAAACAAAGTTATTTAATTAAATAGGAAGCCATTCCTAATTATTTAAATGAGATTATTTAATTAAATAAAAAACGTGTCTCTAATTAATTAAAATATTACTTAATTAAATAGAAAAAGTAATTATGAGAGCATATCTCATTTTATTAAATTAAATATCTCAACAAAATCTCTCTTCAATTCAAAAAGAGAAATTTTTAGTGCACTAATGATAAAAAATGAGTTAAATATGTTAACTCCTTTTTCTACTCAAATAAATCAGTTAACTGTTTATTTTACTCAAATTAAATCTGTTAACTCGCTTTAATTTGGGAATCTTCGTTTATGACTGAACTTCAACTTTAATCCTGATTGTTGATTGAATTTGATATCAATAGTTGATGGATTTCATGAGAGTCTATTTAAGAGACCATCATCTTTTCATTTTAGGAGAGGATGAATTTGGAAAATTTGCATCGAATCCCTATTGGAATTCATACTCACATTTGCTCGTATTTTTACATACATTTAATAAATACGCCTATCTTGATTAATTAAATTTAATTAGTTAATTAAATGGTAAAGGTATTTCTACTTAATTAACAAAAATTATTTAATTAAATAGAGTACTTACTTCTAATTAATTAAACCAAGTTATTTAATTAAATAGGAAGCCATTCCTAATTAATTAAATAAAGTTATTTAACTAAATAAGAAAAGTGTCTCTAATTAATTAAAAGCTTATTTAATTAAATAGAAAAAGTAATTATGAGAGAAAATCTCATTTTATTAAATTAAATATCTGAACAGAATCTCTCTTCAATTCAAAAAGGGAAATTTTCAGTCCACTATTGATAAAAAATGAGTTAAATCAGTTAACTCCATTTTCTACTCAAATTAAATCAGTTAACTCCTTATTTTATTAAAATTATATCTGTTCACTCCCTTTAATTTGAGAATCTCCCTTTATGACTAAACTTCAACTTTAATCCTGACCATTGATTGAATTTGATCTCAACCGTTGATGGATTCTAGGAAAGTCTATTTAAGAGACCCTCATCTCTTCATTTTAGGAGAGGATCAATTTGGAGAATTTGCATCGAATCGCTGCTGGAATTCATACTCATATTTGCTCAGATTTTTACATACATTTAATAACTATGCCTATCTTGATTAATTAAATGTAATTATTCAATTAAATGGGAAAGGTATTTCTAATTAATTAAATAAAATTATTTAATTAAATGGAGTACTTACTTCTAATTAATTAAATAAAGGTATTTAATTAAATAGGAAGCCATTCCTAATTAATTAAATTAAGTGATTTAATTAAATAAAAAAAGTGTCTCTAATTAATTAAAAGATTATTTAATTAAATAGAAAAATCCATTATGAGAGCATATCTCATTTTATTAAATCAAATATCTCAACAAAATTTCTCTTCAGTTCAAAAAGAAAAAAATTTTGTTCACTATTGCTAAAAAATGAGTTAAATTATTTAACTCATTTGACTACTCAAATTAAAGTAATTTTGAGAGCATATCTCATTTTATTAAATTAAATATCTCAAAAAAATCTCTCTTCAGTTCAAAAAGGAAAATTTTTAGTTAGCTATTGATAAAAAATGAGTTAAATCTGTTAACTGCTTTTTCTACTCAAATTAAATCATTTAACTCCTTATTTTACTCAAATTAAATATGTTAACTCCCTTTAATTTAGGAATCTCCCTTTATGACTAAACTTAAACTTTAATCTTAACCGTTGATTGAATTTGATCTCAACCGTTGATGGATTCTAGGAAAGTCTATTTAAGAGACCCTCGTCTCTTCATTTTAGTAGAGGATGAATTTGGAGAATTTGCATCGAATCGCTGCTAGAATTCATACTCACATTTGCTCATATTTATACATACATTTAATAAATACGCCTATCTTGATTAATTAAATGTAATTATTTCAATAAATGGGAAAGGTATTTCTAATTAATTAAATGAAATTATTTAATTAAATGGAGTACTTACTTCTAATTAATTAAACAAAGTTATTTAATTAAATAGGAAGCCATTCCTAATTAATTAAATGAATTTATTTAATTAAATAAGAAAAGTTTCTCTAATTAAATAAAAGATTATTTATTTAAATAGAAAAAGTAATTATGAGACCATATCTCATTTTATTAAATTAAATATTTCAACATAATCTCTCTTCAGTTAAAAAAGGGAAAGTTTCAATTCACTATTGATAAAAAATGAGCTAAATTAGTTAACTCCTTTTTCTACTCAAATTAAATCTTTTAACTCCCTTTGATTTGAAAATCTTCCTTTATAACTGAACTTCAACTTTAATCATGACCGTTGATTGAATTTGATCTCAACCATTGATGGATTCTAGGAAAGTCTATTTAAGAGACCCTCATCTCTTCATTTTAGGAGAGGATGAATTTGGAGAATTTGCATCAAATCGCTGCTAGAATTCATACTCACATTTGCTCATATTTTTAAATACATTTAATAAATACAACTATCTTGATTAATTAAATGTGATTATTTAATTAAATGAGAACGGTATTTCTAATAAATTAAACAAAATTATTTAATTAAATGGAGTACTTACTTTTAATTAATTAAAAAAAGTTATTTAATTAAATAGGAAACCATTCTTAATTAATTAAATGTAGTTATTTAATTAAATAAGAAAAGAGTCTCTAATTAATTAAAAGATTACTTAATTAAACAGAAAAACTAATCATGAGAGCATATCTCATTTTATTAAACTAAATATCTCAACAAAATCTCTCTTCAGTTCAAAAAGTGAAATTTTCAGTTCACTATTGATAAAAAATGAGTTAAATTAGTTAACTCCTTTTTCTACTCAAATTAAATCAGTTAACTCTCTATTTTACTCAAATTAAATCTGTTAACTCCCTTTTAATTTGATAATCTCTCTTTATAACTGAACTTCAACTCTAATCCTGACCGTTGATTGAATTTGATCTCAACCATTGATGGATTCTAGGAAAGTCTATTTAAGAGACCCTCATCTCTTCATTCTAGGAGAGGATGAATTTGGAGAATTTGCATCAAATCGCTGCTCGAATTCATACTCACATTTGCTCATTTTTTAAATACATTTAATAAATACGACTATCTTGATTAATTAAATATAATTATTTAATTAAATGAGAACGATATTTCTAATAAATTAAACAAAATTATTTAATTAAATGGAGTACTTAATTTTAATTAATTAAACAAAGTTATTTAATTAAATAGGAAGCCATTCTTAATTAATTAAATGTAGTTATTTAATTAAATAAGAAAAGTGTCTCTAATTAATTAAAAGATCATTTAATTAAATTAAAAAATTATTATGAGAGCATATCTCATTTTATTAAATTAAATATCTCAACAAAATATCTCTTCATTTCAAAAAGAGAATTTTTCACTTGACTATTGATAAAAAATAAATTAAATCAGTTAACTCCTTTTTCTACTCAAATTAAATTAGTTAACTCCTTATTTTACTCAAATTTGATCTGTTAACTCCCTTTAATTTGAGAATTTCTCTTTATGAATGAACTTCAACTTTAATCCTTACCATTGATTGAATTTTAGCTCATGCATTGATGAATTCTAGAAAAGTCTATTTAAGAGACCCTCATCTCTTCATTTTAGTAGAGGAAGAATTTGGAGGATTTGCATCGAATCGCTACTGGAATTCATACTCACATTTGCTCATATTTTTACATACATTTAATAAATACGCCTATCTTGATTGATTAAATGTAATTATTTGATTAAATGGGAAAGGTATTTCTAATTAATTAAATAAAATTATTTAATTAAATGGAGTACTTACTTCTAATTAATTAAACAAAGTTATTTAATTAAATAGGAAGCCATTCCTAATTAATTAAATGATGTTATTTAATTAAATAAGAAAAGTGTCTCTAATTAATTAAAAGTTTATGTAATTAAATAGAAAAATTAATTATGAGAGCATATCTCATTTTATAAAATTAAATATTTGAACAAAATCCCTCTTCAATTTAAAAAAGAATATTTTCAGTTCACTATTGATAAAAAATGAGTTAAATGAGTTAACTCTTTTCTATACTCAAATTAAATCAGTTAACTCTTTATTTTGTTCAAACTAAATCTTCTAACTCCCTTTAATTTGAGAGTTTCCTTTTATGACTTAACTTTAACATTAATCCTAACCGTTGATTGAATTTGATCTCGACCATTGATGGATTCCAGGAAAGTCTATTTAAGAGACCCTCATCTCTTCATTTTAGGAGAGGATGAATTTGGAGAATTTGCATCAAATTGCTGCTAAAATTCATACTCAAATTTGTTCATATTTTTACATACATTTAATAAATATGCCTATCTTGATTAATTAAATGTAATTATTCAATTAAATGGCAAAGGTATTTCAAGTTAATTAAACAAAATTATTTAATTAATTGGCGGACTTCTAATTAATTAAACAAAGTTATTTAACTAAAGAGGAACCCATTCCTAATTAATTAAGTGAAGTTATTTAATTAAATAAGAAAAGTGTCTCTAATTAATTAAAAGATTATTTAATTAAATAGAAAAAGTAATTATGAGAGCATATCTCATTTTATTAAATTAAATATCTCAACAAAATCTCTCTTCAGTTCAAAAAGGGAAAATTTTAGTTAACTATTGATTAAAAACGAGTTAAATCTGTTAACTCCTTTTTCTACTCAAATTAAATCATTTAACTCCTTATTTTACTAAAATTAAATCTATTAAATCCCTTTAATTTAGGAATCTCTCTTTATCACTGAACTTAAACTTTAATCTTGACCATTGATTCAATTTGATCTCAATGGTTGATGGATTCTAGAAAAATCTATTTAAGAGACCCTCATCTCTTCATTTTAGTAGAGGATGAATTTGAAGATTTTGTATCGAATCGCTGATGGAATTCATACTAACATTTGCTCATATTTTTACATGTATTTAATAAATATGCCTATCTTGATTAATTAAATGTAATTATTTGACTAAATGGGAAAGGTATTTTTAATTAACTAAATGAAATTATTTAATTAAATGGAGTACTTACATCTAATTAATTAAAGAAAGTTATTTAATTAAATAGGAAGCCATTCCTAATTAATTAAATGAAATTATTTAATTAAATTAGAAAAGTGTCTCTAATTAATTAAAAGATTATTTAATTAAATAGAAAAAGTAATTATGAGAGCATATATCATTTTATTAAATTAAATATCTCAACAAAATCTCTGTTTAGTTCAAAAAGGGAAATTTTCAGTTCACTAATGATAAAAAATGAGTTAAATCAGTTACCTCATTTTTCTACACAAATTAAATCAATTAACTCCTTATTTTACTCAAATTAAATCTGCTAATTCCTTTTAGTTTGAGAATCTGTCTTTAAGACTGAACTTCAACTTTAATCCTGGCTGTTGATTGAATTTGATCTCAATCATTGATGGATTCCAGGAAAGTCTATTTAAGAGACCCTCATCTCTTCACTTTAGGAGAGGATGAATTTGGAGAATTTACATTGAATCGCTAATGGAATTCATACTCACATTTCCTCATATTTTTACATACATTAAATAAATACACTATTTTTTCTCATTTTTCTACACAAATTAAATCAGTTAACTCCTTATTTTACTCAAGTTAAATCTGTTAACTCCCTTTAGTTTGGGAATCTCCCTTTATGACTGAACTTCAACTTTAATCCTGACCGTTGATTGAATTTGACCTCAAGCATTGATGAATTCTAGGAAAGTCTATTTAAGAGACCCTCATCTCTTCACTTTAGGAGAGGATGAATTTGGGGAATTTGCATCAAATCGCTGCTGGAATTCATACTCACATTTGCTCATATTTTTACATACATTTAATAAATTTGCATATCTTGATTAATTAAATGTAATTATTTAATTAAATGGAAAATGTATTTTTAATTAATTCAATAAAATTATGTAATTAAATAGAGTACTTAATTCTAATTAATTAAAAAAAGTTATTTAATTAAATAGGAAGCTATTCCTAATTAATTAAATTAAGTTATTTAATTAAATAAGAAAAGTGTCTCGAATTAATTAAAATATTATTTAATTATATAGAAAAAATAATTATGAGAGCATATCTCATTTTATAAAATTAAATATCTCAACAAAAATTTTATTCAGTTCGGAAAGGGAAATTTTCAGTTCACTATTGATAAAAAATTAGTTAAATTAGTTAACTTATTTTTCTACTCAAATTAAATTAGTTAACTTCTTATTTTACTCAAATTCAATATGTTAACTCCCTTTAATTTGGGAATCTCCGTTTATGACTGAACTTCAACTTTAATCCAGACCGTTGATTGAATTTGATCTCAACAATTGATGGATTCCAAGAAAGTCTATTAAAGAGACCCTCATCTCTTCACTTTAAGAGAGGATGAATTTGGAGAATTTGCATCGAATCGCTGCTGGAATTCATACTCACATTTGCTCATATTTTTACATACATTTAATAAATATGCCTATCTTAATAACTTAAATGTAATTATTTAATTAAATAGGAAAGGTATTTCTAATTAATTAAATGAAATTATTTAATTAAATGAAGTACTTACTTCTAATTAACTAGACAAATTTATTTAATTAAATAGAAAGCCATTCCTAATTAATTAAATGAAGTTATTTAATTAAATAAGAAAAGTGTCTCTAATCAATTAATAGATTATTTAACTAAATAGAAAAAGTAATTATGAGAGCATACCTCATTTTATTAAATTAAATATCTCAATAAAATCTCTCTTTAGTTCAAAAAGGGAGATTTTCAGGTTACTATTGATAAAAAATGAGTTAAATCAGTTAACTCATTTTTCTACTCAAATTAAATTAGTTAACTCCTTATTTTACTCAAATTAAATCTGTTAACTCCCTTTGGTTTGAGAATCTCTCTTTATGACTGAACTTCAACTTTAATCCTGACCGTTGATTGAATTTGATCTCAACTGTTGATGGATTTTAGGAAAGTTTATGTAAGAGACCCTCATCTCTTCATTTAAGGAGAGGATGAATTTGAACAATTCACATCAAATCGCTGTTGAAATTCATACTCACTTTTGCTCATATTTTTATATAGATTTAATAAATATGCCTAACTAGATTAATTAAATGTAATTATTTAATTAAATAAAAAAGGTATCTCTAATTAATTAAATAAAATTATTTAATTAAATTGAGTACTTACTTCTAATTAATTAAACAAAGTTATTTAATTAAATAGGAAGCCATTTCTAATTAATTAAATGAAGTTATTTAATTAAATAAGAAAAGTGTCTCTAATTAATTAAAAGATTATTTAATTAAATAGAAAAAGTATTTATAAGAGCATATCTCATTTTATTAAATTAAATATCTCAACAAAATCTCTCTTCAGTTCAAAAAGTGAAATTTTCAGTTCACTATTGATAAAAAATGAGTTAAATCAGTTAACTCCTTTTTCTACTCAAATTAAATCAGTTAATTCCTTATTTTACTCAAATTAAATCTATTAACTCCCTTTTGTTTGGAAATCTCCTTTTATGACAAAAATTCAACTTTAATCCTGACCATTGATTGAATTTGATCTCAACCGTTGATGGATTCTAGGAAAGTCTATTTAAGAGACCGTCATCTCTTCATTTTAGGAGAGGATGAATTTGGAAGATTTGTATCGAATCGCTGCTGGAATTCATACTCACATTTGCTTATATTTTTACATACATTTAATATATACGCCTATCTTGATTAATTAAATGAGAAAGGTATTTTTAATTAATTAAACAAAATTATTTAATTAAATGGAGTACTTACTTCTAATTAATTAAATAAAGTTATTTAATTAAATAAGAAGCCACTTCCTAATTAATTAAATGAAGTTATTTAATTAAATAAGAAAAATGTCTCTAATTAATTAAAATATTATTGAATTAAATAGAAAAAGTAATTATGAGAGCATATCTCCTTTTATTAAATTAAATATCTCAACAAAATCTCTCTTCAATTTGAAAAAGGAAATTTTCAGTTCACTATTGATAAAAAAATGAGTTAAACCAGTTAACTCCTTTTTCTACTCAAATTAAATAAGTTAACTCCTTATTTTACTCAAATTAAATCTGTTAACTCCTTTTAATTTGGGAATCTCCCTTTATGACTAAACTTCTACTTTAATCCTGACTGTTGATTGAATTTGATCTCAACCGTTGATGGATTCAAGGAGAGTCTATTTAAGAGACTCTCATCTCTTCATTTCAGGAGAGGATGAATTTGGAGAATTTTCATCAAATCACTGCTAGAATTTATACTCACATTTGTTCATATTTTTAGATACATTTAATAAATACGCCTATTTTGATTAATTAAATATAATTATTTAATTAAATGGAAAAGGTATTTCTAATTAATTCAACAAAATTATTTAATTAAATGGAGTACTTACTTCTAATTAATTAAACAAAGTTATTTAATTAAATAGGAAGCCATTCCTAATTAATTAAATGAAGCTATTTATTTAAATAAGAAAAGTGTCTCTAATTAATCAAAAGATTATTTAATTAAATAGAAAAAATAATTATGAGAGCATATCTCATTTTATTAAATTAAATATCTCAACAAAATCTCTCTTCAATTCAGAAAGGGAAATTTTTAGTTCACTATTGATAAAAAATGAGTTAAATCGGTTAACTCCTTTTTCTACTCAAATTAAATC
Organism: Cupressus sempervirens; assembly: GCA_028749045.1. Classification (NCBI taxonomy): domain Eukaryota; kingdom Viridiplantae; phylum Streptophyta; class Pinopsida; order Cupressales; family Cupressaceae; genus Cupressus; species Cupressus sempervirens. The sequence continues at coordinate 118,331,945 of CM053783.1, forward strand.
AATTAACTCCTTATTTTACTCATTAAATCTATTAACTCCCTTTAATTTGGGAATCTCCCTTTATGATTGGACTTCAACTTTAATCCTGACCGTTGATTGAATTTGATCTCAACCGTTGATGGATTTCACGAAAGTCTATTTAAGAGACCCTCATCTTTTCATTTTGGGAGAGGATGAATTTGGAGAATTTGCATTGAATCACTGCTGGAATTCATATTCACATTTGCTCATATTTTTACATACATTTAATAAATACGGCTATCTTGATTAATTAAATGTAATTATTTAATTACATGGGAAAGGTATTTCTAATTAATTAAACAAAATTATTTAAATAAATGGAGTACTTACTTCTAATTAATTAAACAAAGTTATTTAATTAAATAGGAAGCCATTCCTAATTAATTAAATGAAGTTATTTAATTAAATAAGAAAAGTGTCTCTAATTAATTAAATAGAAAAAGTAATTATGAGAGAATATCTCATTTTATTAAATTAAATATCTCAACAAAATCTCTCTTCAGTTCAAAAAGGAAAATTCTTAGTTCACTATTGATAAAAAATGAGTTAAATCAGTTAACTCTTTTTTTCTACTCAAATTAAATCAGTTAACTTCTTATTTTACTTAGATTAAATTTGTTAACTTGTGAGGCCTTGCCCCGACCCATCGTAGCATAGTGATGCATTACTGTTTTTTTTTTAATATTCATGACTCGAGATGTCGAGACATTATCTGATGCTTAGAACATACTTTATTATTTCATGTTGTGTGATGTTACTTTAGATATATTTGATGATTGTCATTTAATGTTCATGAATATGTATGTTGATGAAATTAGTAAATGTAGGATTGAGATTTTGATTTAAGATATTTTAAATGGTTAAGAATTAAGTAGGATAAAGAAACCCTTATTGATGTATGTTTTAATTTATGAGAATTTCTAAATACGTATACATTTATGTACATGTGATTTTATGGGACTACTGATGTGTGCAATGAGTATGCAAATATTTTAACTGAGAAACCCTACGGAGGAACAAAACTGATCTCTATGTGCTAAATTTGAAAACCTTGTTCGTAATTCACATATTTGTATTGTGAGATGTATGTATGCATCTTCCTTGTTCAGTGAATGTTAATGTTCGTAATTATGTTCTTTCAGTGTCGCTTGACACTTGTAAAATATTTATGTGCTTTGATGTGCTATTAGGGTTAATTGTTTAACCTTTGGACCAAGTTGGTTTAAGTTAGTGTCAGTTTTCTATTGGGTTCTTAATCAAGGTTAGTCATCCCTTAATCTGAATTAGTGCCTTTTTGCATGATAGAGTAGTTAGATGGTCCTATTTTATTCTTAGATTTTATTTGACTCTAACCTCTTTCCCAAGGCTTTTAAAAATGTTTTTTTTCTAACCAAAGGGTATGGGTATGGGTTAGGGGTATTTTCCAACCCCTAAGCCCCTTTTTTTGACTTTTGAGGTCACTCAAAAAGTCCCTATTTGCCTTTGTGCGAAAATTGATCATGGTTATCTTGAGTTACCTCACCTCATCTCCACTTAGGGTTTAACCATAGTGTAGGTTGAGTTAGGAGTTTCTAGAGTGGCTAGTGGGTGGAAATAGTTATTGCTCCTTTTGGGTGGTTGAGTTGGAGGCTTATTTAGAGGCATTCCTTGGACTAGTTGGTGGTTACCCAATCTCTACATTTAGAGAATATTTCTTGAAACTTGAAGGAAGGAAAGGGATACTCTACTCAAACTTGTTCATTGCCATTTTCTCTTTGTGAAGGTAGGAAATTCTTATCTTCCTTATTCAGTTTTTATGTTTGGTTTCATGTTCATGTTACCTTGTTGTTGTTTCACTGTTGTATGGTTGTGGGTACGTGGGAAGATTTGAAAACCATGTCATTTTGGTTGTTTTCCTTTCTTGATTATGTTTGCAATTTTGAGTTTTTCTTACATGGGTGTTTTGGTATTACTCACCCTTGGAGAGGGAAAAAGTGACCAATTTTGGGAAAGGTCTGTTTAGTTGGACTCCAACTAGTGTAGAGTCTCTTCTCAAGATGAGAAGAGGGAGAAAGGGTAGGGTGTTATGGGCCCCTACCCGTTAGCACAAACCTGGTATGAATATGGCATGTTTAAATGGAAGAACGAAAGTTCTTAGTTATTAGCCCCGATTGGGCATCTGAATTGGTGATGTGCTTGACTTCTCCTATTGGAAGAATCCACCTTTCCCTAGTCTTGATTCATTGTGAATCCTATTGTGTAAATGATGTATGATTTTGCATGTTTGATTTTCTTTTGGTTCTTCTTGGATGTCACCTGATCAGATATTGGTTTCCTCCATGGTCCTTGAAATGAGATTCAAAAAATAGTACAAACTCCTTGATTATAATCATGAAGAAAATTTGATAAAATTGTTGAAATTTGGGATTGAGATCCTATTGTAAATTGTATTTTAAACCTTATTGTAAATGACAACGAAGCCAAGTTTTCTTCCTGATTCTTTCTCGGCTGAGCCTTGAATCAGGTTTGCCAATAAAATTGTTGTTAAGTATAATTGCTTTTCATGTGATTTAATCATAAATTTTAATTTGGATGGATGCATATCTAAATAGGATGGAGTTATGATGATGGGTTAATCAAGAAAAATTTTCTAGTTCCTTTTATGTTCAAAATGAAAACTATGATTAAGGAAAGAAAACAATGGCTATGGTTGATTTATTACAATTCAAGTTATTTAGGAGATCAAATTTACCATGCATTATTGTGACACAAATATTAACTTCTTGTTATAAATCTGTTCTATTAATATATTCCTTGTAGAACAAAAGAAAATAAATATATCCATCACCTTGTAATCTATGCTTATAAAAAAAAATTAAAGCTTCAAAAGAAAATTTCCAAGAGCAAAATGCTCTCTAGATTTTTCATGGAAAAGGAAATTAAATCATTGTAGAACAGAGAATATTCTCTGTAGATCTTTTGTTCATATTTAAATTCAAAAAAATAAATAAATAATCAAAAATTAAACATGAATATCTCAATTAATATAAAACTTATATCTAATACCCTTAATATCCTACCATACTAAATAAACTTTTAGACATAACTCCTTAGCTCTTACCTAGGCACAATAGTTGGAGGCAAAGTCAAACAATGGACATGGGGAGGGTGACGTCACCCTGTCCCCATGTCACATCCCCCCTTTATTTTCTCCTCTCAAAATGCGCGCTCATTCTTTCCTTGGATGGGAAGTTGAGTGATTTGTTTTTTAAAAAAAATTTACATCCTTGCCTCACGTCAACTTGGGGTCCTTTGTGGGTGGGGGACAAGACAGGACTGACACAGACTGTCAGTCATGTGGATCTCTGCGCAGGGAAGCTTGGGAGGATGATTTGATAGGTGGAGGGGTTAGGTGTTTTAGGTGTAGGTTAGTATTAAGTTTTGTTAGTTAGTTTTAATTATTTCAGTTAAGTTTTATTAGATGTTTTAATATTATGTTAGAATGTTAAGGGGGTTAGTTTAGATATTAGTTAGGTTAGATTAGTTGTTTTAGTAGTTAGGTTGTTAAATTTAATTTGGGATTTCTTTGAATGTTAAAATAGGTTAGTGAGTTTATTTATTAGTTTTATTATTATTAAGCTATATTTTAGTAAGTGGTGTTAGTATTTAGTTTTTTTTTAGTTTAAAGTGAAATTTGTTAAAGTATGTTGTTTAAATTTTATATATATTGCTTTAGTAATGCTAGTCTAATTTCATGTTTTAATTGATAGTCTTTAAATTTTATTTAAATTGAAAAGTTAAGTTCTATTTAATAGATTAGACGTTCTTTTATGAATGATTAGATCAACTATAGGTTTAGTTAGTTAGTTTAAGATAAATTAGTTTAAGAAGAAATTAATATTGAATTTAGTTTAGATCTAATTTATATTCGATTAAATTTTTGTTGAAAATTTAGCTAAGTTGGAGATTTAAGAAATGTTGGTATTAATAGTATCTTTGAAAATTTGTTTAATTAGTGTCCTAATAGCTTAAGTTATTCGAGTAATCTAAACCCAATCTTCTTTAGATTGTTATTAAAATAATTTTCACATGATTGTTTAAGCAATGTAATAATGAATCAATAAACAATTATATCAACCTAATAACAATGTACTTCAAAATCCTGATGATGTATTCCTCCACAAAAGTTTTTAAACCAACAATGTTGTAGAGAAACTTTTCTTAAATTGTAATCAATCTTTTCAAACTTAGTGCATGTTTAAGTTTTAATTATATTAAAAGAAGAAAAATTTGTGTGTGTGTTTTTCCCTCGTAGTCTGGGCATGACATAACTCTCTTTAATTTGAGAATCTCCCTTTATGATTGAACTTCAACTTTAATCCTGACCATTGATTGAATTTGATCTCAACCGTTGATGGATTCTAGAAAAGTCTATTTAGGAGACCCTCATCTCTTCATTTTAGGAGAGGATGAATTTGGAGAATTTGCATCGAATCGCTGCTAGAATTCATACTCACAATTGCTCATATTTTTACATTCATTTAATAAATACGTCTATCTTGATTAATTAAATGTAATTATTTAATTAAATGGGAAAGTTATTTCTAATTAATTAGACAAAATTATTTAATTAAATGGAGTACTTACTTCTAATTAATTAAACAACATTGTTGAACTCTTTTAGGGTTAGTTTTATGTTAATGATTAGAAACATTGTTTTGAGATTATCAGATATTGTGCTATGGATTCAGTTTATTATGTGATGAGATTACTTAGACTCTACATTTCATGTATGTATGATGATTATTTTTAGTGTTTGCAATTATTGATGATGATTATTACATTTCTTTCAGTTATTAATGATGATTAGTAAGATGATTTATCATCATATGTGTTTTCTTATGGATACTTACCCCATACTTGCATGTGTATGGTGTGTGTGTTTGCTTTTGTATGTTGTGTCTGATGTGGTTAAGGAAGGGAGTCGTAGTCACCTGCTAGTCAGGATCTACATGATGCACCACTTCCTGCCATTGCCTATTTAGTGTAGTATATATTGTGCTTGTACATGCATAATTTTTATGCAGGTTGCAGGTATCGAGTATCGACTTCCCTGAATTGCCAAGATGAGCGTACCCTATCACACTATCTCAATGATAAGAGAGGGGAGATAAATTCTCAAGTCCAAATCCCAACCCTTTAAGCCATTTGTTCTAATTGAAAAATTAGAACAAGTATCTGAGTTGAGTACCCTTTGAATACGTCAGATGATGTAATTCATGATATTAGCCTTAGTTTGGTTATGTATGTATGCTAGCTATGATGGAATTTCATATTTTTACCTTGTGAGTCTTTGATGTATTTTCTATTAATTAAGCCTAATTAAAAAATTTAATTAATGGTTTAATTTAATGAAAAATTAATATGGTATTTTAATATTTATTTTATTTAATTAATTGAGAAATTAATTAAACAAAATAATTAAATTTGAAAATAAAAAAGTTAAAAGTTTAAATTTGGAATGTGACAATATTTATTTTAGTAATAATATATTTTGAGTTCATTTTTAAATAGATGACTAAATAATATTATTATTAAAGCTAATAAATATTTTAGCAATTAAGTTTTGGAAAATGAAATTTAAAAGTGGAAAATATATTTAAAATTATTAAAAGATTCTAAATCTCATGTGACTAAAATATAAATATATTAAGATTGAAAAGTGGAATTATTAAAGTTAGTGCATGAGATTTAATAAATAAATAAATAAAATTGAAAAGATTAAAGTAAATATTAAATTAATTAATGTGCATTATATCTGTTCACATAGGAGTTGGCAAATTCTCGGGAGTTGTCATGTAGACAACACAGGAGTTTGCACTCTAAGAATGCACAAGTTGTCTACACTTAGAAGTTAGCATTTTATTTGAGCACATTGTGTCTACAACCTTAAGACTCATCTAGAAGGTTGGAGAAGACTCATGCTTGGTTGCCATGCTTATCTTCTAGTTGTTTCTAGAGACACTCTAGATGCATCTTAGAGGCCTTTAAATAGAGGCTCTCCTAGTATGTTTGGTCAAGCTTAATGGAAGCTACAAGCTACAAACTTAATGGAAACTACAAGCTTCAAGCTAAAATAGAAGCTTCAAAGCTTACATGCATTGGAGAAGATTCATATGCTCATATATTTTCTACTTGCTTCTATGCTCCTTCTAGCACTTCTAGTCACTTGGAGATTTTTGGTTGGCTTGGATCTTGGAGGAATTGTGAATGATGGAGAAGGAAGGGATTTTCTATGGACTTTTGAGGCATGGAAAATTTAGCATCAGTGTCCAGGTGAACTCATGATATTCGCATACTCTCTTTGCACTATTTCTCTTTCTGTCTTCATCATGTTTGTTATATGTGTCTGAATACTCTTTGTGATTGAATCTACAATAAAATTAGAATCTAGATATGCTATTTGGTTGAGATGAAAACTATATAAAAACCCTAACTTCAATTTAGGAAAGAATTTAGATTTGAAATGGGTTTGGGGTTCGAATTAAATTTTAGATTAACAGGGATTGAATTTAAAAATTTGATAGAAGATTGAATTGAAGATATAATATTTGACTTACTTTGACTTCTATCTGATTTATGCAAACTTTTGATAATCATGATATTCTTAAGATAAAATGGATCTATTCAATTATACTTTGATTGAGATCTTGTTAGAACAATACAATCAATTAGCTAAATAGACTATTATATAGCAGGGTTGCAAGGGTGAAAGATAATACCTGCAAGACTATTTCTATTGCAACCACATGCAGTCGTGTCTTCGGCTTCCCATTAGAATTTTGATTGTCGTCGTCAATCCATTTCAGAGATCCGTTCCCTAGGTCCAAGTGATTTTCATCACATCGAGGTGAGCACTCCTCCAATTTTTGCCCCCGATCACGTAAGGTGACGCAGCTTATAAGGTCGGTTGTTGCCTTTTCTTTATGGTGGAAATTGCTACTGTAAAAATTGTATTCTTTCAAAGAGAGGAGGGAAGAGATTAATTTGGTAGTCAGCTTGGGAAGTACTTGAAAAGTTTGTAATTAAATTAAAATATGTAAACTGGGAATGGACGTGTACTCCCCACTTAACCCATTATGATTTGGTCTCCCCAATGCCTCTACGATGGTAGAATCAGTGAGAAGGTGGCACGATTGTCATGTGTATGAGATGGTAATTTAAATAAGCCCTTTGCTATGTCTAGAGGAGATTATGAAATTCGATTATGTTGTTTCGTGACTCAAATTTAATGACATCCACAATTTTACAGGCGGTCTGGAATTTGACCCCTCCATTCCTTACCTCAATCGCAGATGGAACCCTTAGACACCACTCCTTCTGTTGTTTGGCATCTCTCTCATCCCTCCCAATCTTTGCAGACATAGTGAGGCTCCTGTCTCTCTCTTGTTCTGGATGTTTTGTATCGCGTCTGAAACAAGAGCAATCATGAATACCATTTGAATTTGTAGGTAGGTGCAATACACATTTAGAATTCATTCCTTAACACTCTCAAGAGCCACAACTACTCCAAGACATGAGTAGTGCTAGTATATGGCTCTGTTTTGCCGATTCACCCTCTGTGCAAAACTTGAAAGGGCATTATTAACAACACCATAGTCAGACTGGTTATTAAATCCAGTCCACTCTCCATCTTAACTATTCCATGTCGCATGAGCATGTTGAACTTTGTGATTTACCGTAGGTGGTATCAAGCCGATAGTCTCTTTATAGAAAGCCCGCACGGCCACACTTTACTTGCTATCGACTTTATGCAAGGTTACAAGGTTGTGCATGAACTAGTTTATATTTATTTTAATATAACTTAAGATTGTATTAATTATATTGTAGTAACATTATTTTAATAATGTTTAGAGTTTTATTATTAATTAATTAAGATAAATAATGCTATGAATATTTATTAATATTTTATAATTGTTGACGTTATAATAGTCATGCTAATTAACAATGTTTACTGACAAGCTGACAATATTAATTATTATTAAGTTTTAAAAAACTTGTTATTATATTTAATCTCAAGTCTATTATTATTTATCAATGTTAACATTCCTAAGTGCGGTTAACCTTTAATTGGATTTTATATGATCTAATTACATTCGATCGGATTATGGTTGGCCTTCAACTTATACCCTATGGCTAGTTATTAATTAGGTCATGATATGGTTATGTAAATTATTAATTAAATTAATTAATTAGAGTTAATTAGATTTAATTAATAATTAAGTTATGTAATAGTGTTTTAATTGATATGCTAATATCGATTCCTCTAGTGAAGTTGTGAAGTATTTACATCGAAGTTGATAAGTTGTACTCTCATGACTTGAATAATAATCTTAGATGTTTTAATGGTGAGACTTAGTAATATTGAATTGGAAACTATTAGATGTTAATAGGTCATGGATGGTGTACCTATGTTAATTGATTGATTTAATTGACCATTTTAATAAAGTTATAATCTTCTTATTTGAAGATTAGTAAATGGCTTTTTGATAACCTAAACGAATAATGACCCTTGATTATGTTGAAAAGTTGAAGTAACATTAAAGAAGAGTTAATCAATTAGAATATAGATCTTGGTCAAATAAAGAGAACAATTTAATTAAAGGTCAATGATGATCAGTTTAATGAGTAAATATTTACCCTTGAGTTATTCTTAAAATATTATTTTTAATAATGGAAAGAATAATGCTATCGGAGAACAAATGGGTTGAATTGTAGGTCAAATGATGAAACTTAAAACACTTGAAGTATACTTGCAAATAGGAAACTGAAACCCCTACACTTGAAAATGGAAACTGAAACTCAATACATTATTCAACTATGAGATTTTAGCAAAACCAAAACATGTGTTTTCATCGTGTATTCTATATGCTTCTTGTTTTGGGTTTTGGGTTGACTAGTGTTGACTAGTCCTAGGTTGTTACCAGAGGCTCGAGGGTTATGATATGTGTTGGCATGTTGATCTTATTTGGTCTCGATCTTTATAAGCCCAACCATGGTTATGTGATCGTATGCTCTATGAAATGTTTGTATTTACTGATTGTAATTATCCATCAGTCTTCATGTGTGAAGCTGAGATATATGTATCTGAGACACTTGAGCCAATCATTTTTGATTGATCAGTTATCCTTGGATTATTTTCTAGTCACCATGATGGGACTAAAGTGTTGATTTATTTCTTGATGATGTTAGGTTGTGATATGTTTTGACTCAACCATTTTGGAGTCTTCGATCAGTCTAATTTTGAGATATTCTTGGTTGCTTGTTGAGAACCAATGGATATTGTGATTTATCTTGAGATATATTTTGGTTATTGAGAACCAATGGATACTTATGATTATCACAGATGGCATCAGTTACCAATAGAGAACTGTTGTGGTCATGATTTTCTATGAATGCTTTTTTAGATGCTCATGGAGATTTGATGATTCTTATCTTGGAGATTTGATGATTCTTATTATGGATATTTGATGCTTATATTGTGGATATTTTATGATTCTTTTTATGGATTATCTTTTGGATTTTCTTTATAGTCACTTGTACAGGACTGTGGTGATTTATGATTCCATGAGCTTAGGGTAGGTAATCTACTTATAGTGTCAGGAAGTGGCTTGCAATGGGGGCTGAGGCCCTAAGTGGCTTCCAAGGTAACTCATTGTAAGTTTAGTTAATAAGTGATAATATTTATACACTAAATGGGGATTAAATGAACTTAAAAAGATAATTGTTTTGATGTTCTCGCCCATGCCTTGAGTGCTTGTATAGGCTAGGATGGGAGTAGTGAGAACGCATGGTTGAGACCGTGCATTCCGTAGTATGCCTCGTTAGTATGAGAGGATACTAGTGGCTGCATGAGATTAGTATGGACCCGTGGAGTTTAGATAATTGCTAGGGTAACTTGTACATGATAAATGTGATGACACTTTCCCGCTTGCAAAGTAGGTTTCCTACATGTCATTGTGTGCCTTTGGGAATTAGATGTCGGTTTTGTGTGATGGAACCTTTGAGTTAGTATACTTTTAGGATTCCTAGACTTTTAGAGATTTATGCTTTGTGGTTTTGATAGTCTATTTGGGACTTGAGATTATCTCCTTAGCACAGTGGGAGTGGACCACTTAGGTTCCACGTGGTCGGGTGGTAGTGTTTTTCCACTCTTATCATTTGAGATACGTCTGAGACATCGTGGCTGGAGTATTCTTGATTGGTATTTATCTTCATTATGTTCTTGGAGCATTATGATAGATGATATACTCTATGATGGATGTCTTTATTGGTATGTTTTCTCACATTGATGATTTGCATATCTTAGATGATGTTATCTTATGCTTTACTTTGCATGTTAGTAGGATATTTTTAGGAGTGACATTCCTACTATGTTTATACCGATGATCTCTTCGGTGCTTTGAAATGTTACGCACAGAGGGATAGCTAGGATCCACGATGGTCTAATGATGCTATTAATGGTTGGGAGGAACCGTGCACTTAGTTAGTTATGTTTGTGATATATGGTTATATTTTGTGATGGATGTTTCTATCTTTTGCGATGATGTATCATGTATGGTTTATGATTTCAATTATGTTAGTGCATCAAGGATTAATATTAGATAGTAATGTACTTTATTTGTACGGATGTTTATTCTTTTAAACTTTTTCATACCTTGTAACATGAACAATGGATGATTGAGCTAAACTAAAATGTAATTTCAAAAGGACACTTGTATATTGTTTAAGAACATTGGATGTATCATTGATGTGATGTTAGATGAATAAGTTATGATCAGATGTGATTCAACGTTAAGGGATTCATAAAGAATGTAATCTGTTATGTTATGTTCACTTTTAGTTGGATGTTACTATTGCTTCCGCAAGTGTTGTGAATGGTTTTACTTTCATGTTTAAAAAAAAAAAATGTTTGGTAAACTTAGTGAAATTCTTTGGATCCCTTGGCAGGGCATTACATAAAAAAAGTTATTTAATTAAATAGGAAGCCATTCCTAATTAATTAAATGAAGTTATTTAATTAAATAAGAAAAGTGTCTCTAATTAATTAAAAGATTATTTAATTAAATAGAAAAATTAATTATGAGAGCATATCTCATTTTATTAAATTAAATATCTCAACAAAATCTCTCTTCAATTCAAAAAGGGAAATTTTCAATTCACTATTGATAAAAAATGAGTTAAATCAATTAACTCCTTTTTCTACTCAAATTAAATCAATTAACTCCTTATTTTACTCAAATTAAATATGTTAACTCCCTTTAATTTGGGAATCTCCCTTTATGACTGAACTTCTTCTTTAATCCTGACCGTTGATTGAATTTGATCTCAACTGTTGATGGATTCCAGGAAAGTCTATTTAAGAGACCCTCATCTCTTCATTTTAAGAGAGGATGAATTTGAAGAATTTTCATCGAATCGTTGCTGGAATTCATACTCACATTTGATCATATTTTTACATACATTTAATAAATACACCTATCTGGATTAATTAAATGTAATTATTTAATTAAATGGGAAAGGTATTTCTAATTTTTTTTTTAAAAATGGGGTAAAAACTTTATTGAATATCAAAGAACAACATTACAAAATAGACAAGGGAATGAAGTCCCAAAGAAAGGCAAAAGCAAAAGAACCAACAACATCAATTGTGGCCATTTTCAGCCTTATCTTCATCAAGTATATTCATTAAATCTATGTGGATCTCCTAGGGAACTGATTCCCACTCCTCAACTCTCCAACCCTCAGCACACTCTGAAGCCCATTTAGCTAGACAATCAGCTACCCTATTCCTTTCTCTGGGGATATGGACAAAAGTCACCATGTTCATCAAAGAACCAACCCGTAAAATTTGTTGCACCACACTGGCCAACTGCCAGTTCACATCAGCTACCTTTTGCTCAATAAGCAAATTGATCAGCACCTGTGAATCAGATTCACAAACAACTCTCCACCACCCCAAAGCATATGCTCTCTCAAGAGCACCCAAGATAGCCAACCCTTCCACTAGGTTGATAGTCTATATTCCTTCATATCTCGAAAAGAGAAAGATCACTGAACCCAGGGAATCCCTACCTATCCCACCAATACCAGCCGGTCTGGGTTGCCTTTGGAGGAACCATCGGTATTGATCTTCAAAATGCCATAGGGAGGAAATTGCCATTTACCATTCCTATTAATTTTGTTTTTCTCCCGACCCCTTCTCTTAGCACAAGACAAGGCCAAGGAACAACCCATAATCCCCAATCTTTCCACCAACTCTGTGTCCCTTTATCCCAAAAGGAATTCGACATCATATCTAGCTCCCAGTGTCTCTTGAACCATACCTAATAACCTCTGCCAAGTTTGTTGCACTAGTCTTTGTCCTCCTTTAAAAATCCTTCGGTTACGTTCTAGTCAAATCTGCCACAATAAGGAAATAGAACCCATAAACCAAACCTCCTGCAAAAAAGGTGCCACAAAAGGAGGTTGGTCCATCCCCTACCAAAACTCAATCAATGAAGAAGCATGAACACAAGGCACTGTCCAAACATCCCACCAAAGATGCCAAAGCTGTAGGGCAAAGGAGTAGTGGAAGAAAAAATGGGAAGAATCCTCCTCACTAGCCCCACACATAACACAAACAGAAGGCCCGAGAAAACCTCTCTTCCGAATGTTATCCCAAGTCAAGCATTTATTCCAAGCCAAAATCCAAGAAAAACAATTACATTTTGGCTAGGAAAGCTTGTTCCATACCTTCTTCCACCACTGAATTCTAGGCCCAACCAACTTCTGAGATAATAACCTATTATAGCCAGAAATAACAGTATAGATCCCTTTGGGATTGGAGGACTAGGCAAGCACATCATCCTCCATGAGAGAGCAACATCTTCTATTGGAAAGGATGTTCTGCAACATAGCACATTCCTCCTGCAAGCGTGCACCTGGCCACTCCTCTAGGGACTTCCAACTAGCCACCACCAGTTGACCACAGGGGACAGAAGATTTAAAATCACTCACCCGTGACCAACTAGCCTCTAGGAATCTCTGACAAAGACCCGCTAAGTTGGGAAATTAAGAGACAATGGGAGGAAAACCATCCCAAGAATCAAACTAGAATTGGGCCTCTAACCCCCTCTTGCAGATCTAGAATAATCCATCCTTAATAAGCATGGCCCCTTTCTTAAGGGTATCCCATATCACCGATCCCTTACCAACAAGGGGGTACCTAGAGATTTCAAGTTGAGGAATCCCAGGGAGATACTTTTGGGAGAGAATTTTGGACCAGCTTTTATCCCACTCATTACACCACCTCCAGTAAAGTTTAGTAGCCAAGGCCTCCCTAGTCACAGCTGATTGCCTCAGACCTAACCCACCATAATGTTTCAGGCTACAAACCACTTCCCAACCAACCAAGCTCCATTTAGAAGACTCCAAGAAACCCATCCATAAAAATTGTCTCACCACAGAATCAAGGTATTTTAGGAATCCAACAGGGGCAACCTGAAGCATGCATCTATAAATGGGCAAAGCCTGCACAATTGACTTAATCAACTAGACCCGACCAGCAAAGGATAGCCAATGATGAGTCCAGTGATTAACTTTAGCCCAAAACTTATCCAAAATTATCTACCAAGACTCCTTAGGAAGTCTCCTCACTGAGATGGGAATACCAAGGTAAGTCAAAGGGAGGTTGCTGATCTGAAATCTTAACGTGTGAGCAATCCTTTGTTGAATGCAGCCCGGAGTATTAAAGAAGAAAATGGAAGACTTTCCTTCATTAACCTGCTGCCCAGAAGCAACCAAATAAACATCCAAGACCCTTCACAAATTAAAGGCCTCTCGCATAGTAGCCATCCCTATCAAAGTAGTATCATCTACAAATTGTAGATGAGTCTATGTAGGTAAGGTGCCACCCCATTTCCAACCTCGAATGAAGCCATCCTCCACATTCTACTTAATCCACCTCCCGAAGCCTTTTTCCAAAAGAATGAATAGATAAGGGGAAAGAGGATCTCCCTGACGAAGCCCTCTAGAAGCTCCAAAAATCTCAGAATGACTTCCATTAATAAGCACCGGAAAGGGCATTGAAGTTACACAGCTCCAAACCCACTGAATCCATTGCTCCGCAAAACCAAAAGCACTCAAAATCCAATGGAGGAAGGACCACCTCACCCTATCATAAGCCTTAGCCATGTCAAGCTTGATAAATATCGCTTTTTCATTTGAATTAGCCATAGAATGGATAACCTCAATTGCAATAACAATTCCGTCCAAAATTTGCCTGCCTACAACAAAACCACCTTGCTCTTTAAAGATAAGTTCCACAAGCCACTTCTTCAACCTGTCTGCAATAATTTTATAGATAACATTGCATAAAGAGATGGGCTGAAATTGGCTTAACTTATTAGCCCCCTCATTCTTGGGAATAAGGGTAAGGAAGGTAGCATTTAGAGCCCTTAACATCTGCCTATTGTGTTGAGACTCCTGAACCACTGCGAGAAGATCAAGCTTGATTATATCCCAAAATTCTTGGAAAAACTCTATTGGGAAACCATCTAGCCCTAGTGCTTTCCCTTTCTTCATATTAAACATAACCCCTTTAAGCTCATCTAGTGAGATATCTTTCATGAGTTGCTGATTCAAATCTCCAGATACAAGAGACGAAATACAAGAAAGAATCTGCACTTCCTTAGGAGATCCCCCTTGTAAGTCTTCACAATAGAGGGATTCAAATTACTACACCACTTCCCTAGACATATTTGGAAAGGAAGAAAGACAATCTCCCCTATCATTCACCAATCCAGAAATAGAGTTACCATGGCGCCTGGCTTTCACAAAGTTGAAGAAGAAAGTTGTATTTTTGTCCCCCTCCTGAAGCCATTCAATACGTGCCTTCTGTTTCCAATACAATTCCTCTTGTAGCTCCTACTCTTCTAATAGTTTGTTAGCTTGAGCCTCCTCTTGAAGAAATTCAGCAATTACCCCTTCCTCCCTTATCCTTCATGTGACACCATCCAACTTTGCTTGAGCCAAACCCTTTTCATGGAAGATGTTCCCAAAATGCAAATGATTCCACTATTTGAGGTCAAATTTAACATATTGAAGTAATTTAGCAAAGACATACATTGAGGTGCCATAAGCCGGTCTACCTTTCTTCCACCACTTAGAAACCAAGTCATACAAAGATGAGTCCCGTAACCACATAATTTGGAACCTAAAAGAAGGTTTTTGAAGCATCTAAGCTGATTTCATACATAATTTAATAGGCCAATGGTCTAAACCTCTCCAGTCCAAAATTTCAAAGTAAGAAGTCCACATTCCTCCAACCCAGTAACAAGAGACTAAAAATTGATCTAACCTTTCTGCAACACAAAACTCTTCCACCTGACGGTTGTTCCAGGTAAATTGACCATTGTTGGGTTTGACATCCACGAGGTTCAGGGCATTGATATTATCTTGGAGCAATGGTGCAGAAGGATCCAACCTCCCATTTCCTCCATGCTTCTTAGCTAAATCACAAATAGCATTGAAATCTCCAGCCAAAATCCAAGGATGAAAGGGCAACATGCTACTGATCAACCTGATGTGAGACCACAAAACTTGTTTACCTTGTAGAGTAGTAGGAGCATAAATATTGGAAAATAATATGACAGCCCCTTACTCTAGGCAAGTAGCAATCATAGACAAAGAGGCTTTAGAGGAAATCCACCAAAGAGGATAAATTTTTCAAGGATTCCATAAACATGCCAACCCTTCGAAAGCTCCAAGAGCTCCAATGCACTGGCACTCCCCACTTCTCCACAACCTAGGCATCACACCTTGCATACTCTCAACAGATAATTTAATTTCTTGTAAAAATACAACATCAGGACCTTGTCTTCTAATTAACTCATGAACAGCTTTTTGTCTAGGGCCACTGCTCAAGCCCCATACATTCCATGATATAAAAATCATTTCAAGGGGCTTGAAAAGATAGAATCTAGAGGTTTAACTTCCCCTGACTCAACCAAATTTTCCCTAGTCAACTTAATCTTTTCCATATCCTTTTTCCTGCCAGGTTTAACAAATTTCTCTACCCCACCCTTCTTGATATCTTTCTACAAAATGCCCAATTTGGGAGGAGGCTTAGGCTTTTCTGCCAATGTTGATCCAATGATCTGTCCAATAGATGGGGCATCAACTCCAACTGTAGAACCAAAGGCCAAGGGTTCCTGCACTTCAAAAATCCCCTTTTTTCGATCTACTACCAGTTGCTGACAATCCTCCCCCAATAGATCCATAGAGGAATCAAGAATAGGATCCTCTAGGGTTAAGCCCACCAGCCCTTGATCTAAATTGACCAAACCTGGATTGACTTCCTATTGGCTGAGCTTATCCAAAATCTCAAATCTATTGAAGGTATTGTCCTCTTGCCTTTCCCTAAATGACCTCTTTTGACCCCTGTTCCTATTGCGAACCCTAATCGAAGAAAATCCATTAGAAGTACCTACCTCATCATGAGAAATACACTTCCCTTTATCTGTCTCTGGAGGGTTGCTCATAGGCTATGAGGGTTGGGATTCTCGAGGCATGTTTCTTGGGCATTGCCTTTGTAAATGACCATATTCTCGACACAACCAATAGTGAAAAGGAAGAGTTTCAACACAAATTCATGCAAAAGTCATTACCTTTTTACCCAAGATCTGGGATGACGTCCTGACAGGTTTTCCAAGCACCGAGGCCAAAAGGTGTAACACATCTTCTCGATAGCATTTCACCAAAAATCTCGGCAAGCGAACCCACACTGGAAGCCAATTTGGAAGCTCTTCTGTAGGATTGAAACCAGCATGCCATGGCTTAATGAATAACCCAACCTTATTGTGAAAATAAGGGCCTCCCTCAAATATTCGGTTGCGATCTGCTGTACAATTAAAAGTTACCATGAAATAGCTATTTGCCAACAACATTATCTCCATTTCCCCTTCCAGTTCCCAAGTCCTTCGAGCCTAAACCTCCAAAAATTGCAAAGAGACTCTCATCCCCAAAACCTTATAGTATAAGGAGTGTGAATAATACTCCACATCTTCAGCAATCATTTTAGCTGGAATAACTAGCTTTGGCCTCTCTGCGCACCTCTCGAGGCATCCATTAGTCTTTGGAATCCTTGAGGCATTCAATATCCCAAAATTACTAGGACTAGATTTTGAGACAAACAGATTGTTGTAAAAGGTCTTCATCCCCTAACTTAAAACCTTAAGGCCTACAACTACTCAAAAATCCATTTGGGAACTACTTTCAACCATCGCACCCTTGGCATCTGCCATTCATACAAACAAAGAATGGGGAAAGGGCCTTTACCCACCCTAAATCCCCCCACACTAGTAGTTCGCATGAACCACACAAAGGGGGCAGACCAAAGCCTCCGCCTAGCACACCACACCTCAAACTGACCAATTTACAACACGAAGAAGACAAAACTCTCCACACACAACACTCCACCCGCACTGATTTGAATGCTCGACCGTCAAAAGTCTAGCCCAATCTGCAACCCGATAACAGAGCCACACACTCTGCACCCTGCAACCACAAAAACCTAGCCTTCACAGCACAAAAAGAAAATGCATAGAGCTAGGGCATGGGTGCCTTAGCTCGAACAGCGTCTCAGACGCCCGTCGCTAACCATCGCTCCTCCCCAAATTTTCACCATTGGATGCTTATTTTTCCATCACATATTCATCATCAATCAAATGTTCAAAAGGTATTTCTAATTAATTAAATAAAATTATTTAATTAAATGGAGTAATTACTTCTAATTAATTAAATAGGAAGCCATTCCTAATTAATTAAATGAAGTTATTTAATTAAATAAGAAAAGTGTCTCTAATTAATTAAAAGATTATTTCATTAAATAGAAAAAGTAATTATGAGAGCATATCTCATTTTATTAAATTAAATATCTCAACAAAATCTCTCTTTAGTTCAAAAAGGGAAATTTTCAGTTCACTATTGATAAAAAATGAGTTAAATCAGTTAACTCCTTTTTCTACTCAAATTAAATCAGTTAACTCCTTATTTTACTCAAATTAAATCTATTAACTCCCTTTAATTTGGGAATCTCCCTTTATGATTGAACTTCAACTTGAATCTTGACCGTTGATTGAATTTGATCTCAACCGTTGATGGATTTCAGAAAAGTCTATATAAGAGACCCTTATCTCTTCATTTTAGGAGAGGATGAATTTGGAGAATTTGCATCAAATCGCTGCAGGAATTCATACTGACATTTGCTCATATTTTTACATACATTTAATAAATATGCCTATCTTGATTAATTAAATGTAATTATTTAATTAAATGGGAAAGATATTTCTAATTAATTAAACGAAATTATTTAATTAAATGGAGTACTTACTTTTAATTAATTAAACAAAGTTATTTAATTAAATAAGAAAAGTGTCTCTAATTAATTAAAAGATTATTTAATTAAATAGAAAAAGTAATTATGAGAGCATATCTCATTTTATTAAATTAAATATCTCAACAAAATCTCTCTTCCTTTGAAAAAAGGAAATTTTTAGTTCACTATTGATAAAAAATGAGTTAAATCAGTTAACTCCTTTTTCTACTCAAATTAAATCTGTTAACTCCCTTTAATTTCGGAATCTCCCTTTATGACTGAACTTCAACTTTAATCCTGACCGTTGATTGAATTTGATCTCAACCGTTGATGGATTCCAAGAAAGTCTATTTAAGAGACCCTCATCTCTTCATTTAAGGAGATGATGAATTTGGAAAATTTGCATCGAATCGCTGCTAAAATTCATACTCACATTTGCTCATATTTTTAGATACATGTAATAAATATGCCTATCTTGATTAATTAAATGTAATGATTTAATTAAATGGAAAAGGTATTTCTAATTAATTAAATGAAATTATTTAATTAAATGGAGTATTTACTTCTAATTAATTAAACAAAGTTATTTAATTAAATAGGAAGCCATTCCTAATTAATTAAATGAAGTTATTTAATTAAATAAGAAAAGTGTCTCTAATTAATTAAAAGAGTATTTAATTAAATAGAAAAAGTAATTATGAGAGCATATCTCATTTTATTAAATTAAATATCTCAACAAAATCTCTGTTTAGTTCAAAAAGGGAAATTTTCTGTTCACTATTGATAAAAAATGAGTTAAATCAGTTAACTCCTTTTTCTACTCAAATTAAATAAGTTAACTCTTTATTTTACTCAAATTAAATCTATTAACACCCTTTAATTTGGAAATCTCCCTTTATGACTGAACTTCAACTTTAATTCTGACTGCTGATTGAATTTGATCTCAACCATTGATGGATTTTAGGAAAGTCTATTTAAGAGACCCCTATCTCTTCATTTTAGGAGAGGATGAATTTGGATAATTTGCATCAAATCGCTGCTAAAATTCATACTCACATTTGCTCAAATTTTTACGTACATTTAATAAATACCATTATCTTGATTAATTAAATGTAATTATTTAATTAAATGGAAAAGGTATTTCTAATTAATTAAACAAAATTATTTAATTAAATGGAGTACTTACTTCTAATTAATTAAACAAAGTTATTTAATTAAATAGGAAGTCATTCCTAATTAATTAAATGAAGTTATTTAATTAAATAAGAAAAGTGTCTCTAATTAATTAAAAGATTATTTAAATAAATAGAAAAAGTAATTATGAGAGCATATCTCATTTTATTAAATTAAATATCTCAACAAAATCTCTCTTCAGTTCAAAAAGGAAAATTTTCAGTTCACTATTGATAAAAAATGAGTTAAATGAGTTAACTCTTTTTTTTACTCAAATTAAATCAGTTAACTCTTTATTTTACTCAAATTAAATCTGTTAACTCCCTTTAATTTGGGAATCTCCCTTTATGACTGAACTTCAACTTTAATCCTGACCGTTGATTGAATTTGATCTCAACCATTGATGGATTCCAGGAAAGTCTATTTAAGAGACCTTCATCTCTTCATTTTAGGAGAGGATGAATTTGGAGAATTTGCATCGAATCGCTACTGGAATTTATGCTCACCTTTGCTCATATTTTTACATACATTTAATAAATATACCTATCTTGATTAATTAAATGTAATTATTTAATTAAATGGGAAAGGTATTTCTAATTAATTAAATGAAATTATTTAATTAAATGGAGTACTTACTTCTAATTAATTAAACAAAGTTATTTAATTAAATAGGAAGCCATTCCTAATTAATTAAATGAAGTCATTTAATTAAATAAGAAAAGTGTCTCTAATTAATTAAAAGATTATTTAATTAAATTGAAAAAGTAATTATGAGAGCATATCTCATTTTATTAAATTTAATATCTCAACAAAATCTCTCTTCGGTTCAAAAAAGGAAATTTTTAGTTCACTATAGATAAAAAATGAGTTAAATCATTTAACTCCTTTTTCTACTCAAATTAAATCAATTAACTCCTTATTTTACTTAAATTAAATCTGTTAACTCCCTTTAATTTGAGAATCTTCCTTTATGACTGAACTTCAACTTTAATCCCAATCGTTGATTGAATTTGATCTCAACCGTTGATGGATTCCAGAAAAGTCTATTTAAGAGACCCTCATCTCTTCATTTTAGGAGAGGATGAATTTTGAGAATTTGCATCGAATCGCTATTGAAATTCATACTCACATTTGCTCATATTTTTACATACATTTAATAAATACGTCTATCTTGATTAATTAAATATAATTATTTAATTAAATGAAAAAGGTATTTCTAATTAATTAAACAAAACTATTTAATTGTAGTGCCTACTCCTAGTTCACATTTTTGCTAACATTGTCAAACTCTTTTGGAGTTGGTTTCATGTGGATGGTTAGCAACATTGTGTTGAAACTATCAAATATTGTGCTATGGATTCAGTTAATACATGATGAGATTACTTGGTACTTTATATTTCATGTATGTATGATGATTATTTTGAATCTTTGCAGTTATTAATGATGATTAGTAAGATGATTTGTCATATGTGTTTTCTTATGGATACTTACCCCATACTTGCATGTGTATGGTGTGCGTGTTTTCTTTGCATATTTTTGTTTATAAGACGTGTTTGATGTGGTTAAGGAAGGGAGTTGTAGTCACCTGCTAGTTAGAATTTACACGATGCACCACTTCCTGCTATTACCTATTTATTTAGTATATATTGTGCTTGTACATGCATGATTTTTATGCAGGTTGCAGGTACCGGGTATCGACTTCCCCAAATTGCCAAGATGAGCGTATGCTATCACATTATCTTAATGATAAGAGAGGGGAGATTATTCTCAAGTTCAAATTCCAACCCTTTAAGCCATTTGTTCTAATTGAAAATTAGGACAAGTATCTGAGTTGAGTACTCTCTGAATACGTTAGATGACGTAACTCGTGAGATTAACCCTTGGCTTGATTTTGTATGTATTTTGGCTATGATGAGTTTTCATATTTTTACCTTGTGAGTCTTTGATGTATTTTCTATTAATTAAGCCTAATTAAAATATTTAATTAATGGTTTAATTTAATGAAAAATTAATATCATATTTTAATATTTATTTTATTTAATTATTTGAAAAATTGATTAAATAAAATAATTAAATTTGAAAATAAATTATATAAGTTTAAATTTGGAATGTGACAATATTCATTTTAATAATAATATATTTGGAGCTCATTTTTAAATAAATGACTAAATAATATTATTATTAAAGCTAACAAATATTTTAGCAATTAAGTTTTGGAAAATAAAATTTAAAAGGGGAAAATATATTTAAAATTATTAAAAGATTCTAAATCTCATGTGATTAAAATATAAATATATCAAGATTAAAAAGTGGAGTTATTAAAGTTAGTGGATGAGATTTAATAAATAAATAAATAAAATTGGAAAGAGTAAAGTAAATATTATATTAATGATTGTGCATTATTTTAATATTTGCTCACATAGGAGTTGGCAAATTTTTGGAAGTTGTCATATAGACAACACAGGGGTTTGTACTCTAAGAATGCACAAGTTTTCTACACTTAGGAGTTAGCATTTTATTTGAGCATATGGTCTCTACAACTTTAAGACTTATCTAGAAAGTTGGAGAAGACCCATGTTTGGTTGTCATGCTTATCTTCTAATAATTTTTAGAGACACTCTAGATGCATCTTAGAGGCCTTTAAATAGAGGCTCTTCTAGTGTGTTTGGACAAGCTTAATGGAAGCTACAAGCTACAAGCTTCAAGCTAAAAATGTAAGCTTCAAGCTTACATGCTCATATTCTTCTTCATGCTCATATGCTCCTTCATGCTCATATGTTTCTACATGCTCATATATTTTTACATGCTGATATTCTTCTATATGCTTCCATGCTTCTTCTAGCACTTTTAGTCACTTGGAGGATTCGGTTGGCTTGGATCTTTGATGAATTGTGAATGTTGGAGAAGGAAGGGATTCTCTATGGACTTCTAAGGCATGGCAAATTAGTATCAGTGTCCAGGTGCACTCGTGATAATCACATAATTTATTTGCACTCTTTCTCTTCATGTCTTCATCGTGTCTACTATATGTGTCTGAATATTCTCTGTGATTGGATCTACAATTTTGAAATTGGAATCTAGATATGCTATTTGGTTGATAAGAAAACAATAGAAAAACCCTAGATCCAATTAAGGAGAAATAATTAAATATGAATCGAGTTTGGGTTTGAATTTATATTAAATTAGAAAGACAAGATTTGGAATTAAAATAGAAATTTTATGGTGAAAATTTGAATGATTAGATGTAATCTTTCTATCAATTATATTTTTAGATGCGTATGAACAAACTCTTTTATGGTTAAATTTAGAGAACAATTATTTTAAGAGAAAATTCTTAATTCATCACAAATTGTCCTGTCGCTGCCCCTTGGATAGACCCGAACTCAGTCATTAATAACTTTTTATCGTAATCAAATTTATTCGATCGCTTCAGTTAGAATTGGCACAACTTAGCCCTCTCCAACATATTTCAATTTCAGCCCGATCCAATAGTTCATTAAAGAGATATGGCTCTCGTACTGGGACTGTTTGATTCAATGATAGATATTTCTCCATTTCCCATAACCAAGAGTTTTTTATGCTTAAACTTCACAAAAATAATATATCAAAGGATGGAATGAATTAAAGATATTATTTCAATCTTTCTTTATTAGAATATTATTAATATGCATTAGTTTTATTTAGTTTATTATCTAATCTAATTAAAAAATATTTAATTAAGATTAGTTAATAGTAAAAGAAGTGTAATTAATTATTAGTCAATCTAAGTAAATAAATTTTTAAATGAGAGAAAATTAAAAGAAAAGAGCTTTTAATATAGTTTATATAGTGGAATTTTTATAATGTATATTAAATATTATTTAATATATATTAAATAATTTAGAGATAGTAATTTTATATTATATTTTTAAATGAGGAGACTTTAATGATAATAGATTAAGATTTAATTGACATGGAGTCATTGTTATAACATTGTTATAATTTGAATTACTATGGTATTATTAATATGTTATATATTATTAACTAAATTATTGATAAACATTAATGGTATTAAGAGTTAGCTAATAAAGCTTATGTAAAGTTCTCTAGATCGATCAATAATAGTTTTGATGAGTTTATTATTTATTAATGTTTGTTGGATCTAACAAACTATTAATAAATAATAGTATAAATAGTCTAAATAGATATCAATTAATACGATCAGAGTTAATCTAGAGGAGATTAGTCAATGATTGAGGTACTGTAAAAGATATTAATCAAATTGAATTGGTTAATAATTTGGAGGAGTATCAATTAACTGAATCAACATACATAGAAGAAACTTATTTGAGATAATAATACTTGGTATTGGAGATTTATTATAACTTGTTATTATTAAAATATAAATAGGAACATTGTTGCAGAGTGATGAATGTAATCATTATAGATTTATTAATAAGATTTCCAATATAGCTTGTTATTAAATATTAACAAGTTATTATTATTGAACTATGAATATGAATATTTGTGTACTAGATTATAGTTGACTTTTAACTTACAAAATTATAGTTAGTTATTAGTCAATTGATATTAATTGGAATGTTGCCATGGATATATAATTATTAATTAAATTAATTAGAGTTAATTAGATTTAATTAATAATTAAGTTATGTAATAAAATTTTAATTGATATACTAATATCGATTCTTTTAATGAAGTTGTTAAGTAATTACATCGAAGTTGACAAGTCGTACTCTCATGACTTGAATAATGACCTTAGATATTTTAATAGTGAGACTTAGTAATATTTAATTGAGAACTATTAGAATGTTAAT
The DNA here is from genome assembly GCA_028749045.1 of Cupressus sempervirens. Classification (NCBI taxonomy): domain Eukaryota; kingdom Viridiplantae; phylum Streptophyta; class Pinopsida; order Cupressales; family Cupressaceae; genus Cupressus; species Cupressus sempervirens. The sequence continues at coordinate 118,356,350 of CM053783.1, forward strand.
AGGTCATGGATGGTGTACCTATGTTAATTGATTGATTAAATTGATCATTTTAATAAAGTTATAATCTTCTTATTCGAAGACTAGTAATTGGATCTCTTATAATTTAGATGATTAATGATCCTTGATTTATGTTAAAAATTGAGGTAACATTAAGAAGAGTCATTCAATTTGTAGCATTGATCTTAGCAAAATAAAGTGAATGATTTTATTAAGTGTCAAATGATTTAATATTTATCTTTTAGCTATTCTTAGAATATTATTTTAATGATGGAAAGAATAATGTTATCGGGGAAACAAATAGGTTGATGTGTAGGTCAAATGAAGAACCTTACACATTTATATTTGAAACAAAAAACTAAAGCTCTACACATTATTTAGCTATGTGATTTTAATAAACCAAAACATGTGTTTGCATCATGTTTTCTCTATGCTTCTTGTTTTGGATTTTGGGTTGACTAGTGTTGACCAATAATAGGACATCTACTAGAGACTTAGGGGTTATGATTGTGATGTCATGATGATATCATATTCTGATCTTTATAAACCCAACTATGGTTATGTGATAGAATGCTCTATGAGATGTTTGTATTTACTGATTGTTATTGTTCATCCGTCTTCTTGAGTGAAGCTAAGTTATGTGTATTTGAGACACTTGATTTAACCATTTTTGAGTCATCAACCAATTATCCTCGGATTGCTTCCAGTCGCCATGATGGGACTGAAACGTTGATTTATTTCTTGATGATGTCATGTTGTGACATGTTTGACTCAACTATTTTGGAGTCTTTAATCAGTATTATTTTGAGATATTCTTGGTTGCTTGTTAAGAACCAATGGATATTATGATTCATATTGGAGATTATATTTATGAAGTTTATTTTGTGGAACTTTTATGTGTTCTTCGATGGGAGAACCATCTTATTATCAGGTTACCTATTAAAGAACTGAGTTTGATCTTTATGAGTGTTGTGGCATGCTACACAACTATGGATTTATGTGCCTAGGAGAGGTTGTCGAGGTACATGACTATGGGAGTGGCTTGCATAGGGGTCTGGGGCCCAAAGTGGTCAGTACCAGGGTAACCTAATGCAAGTTATGTAATAAGTGATAATCTAGTAATTAAAATTTATGAGGGAAAAACACACTAAAAAGATAAGTTAGAGATATTTAAACCACCCATGCCTTGAGTGCTTGTATAGACTAAGGATGGGAGAAGTGCCTCGTCTTCTTGAGAGGGCTTCTTGGTTTTCACATGTGTCATGTTGAGGGTTCAGAGTTCAGAGTAACCACTCCAGGGTAACTCAACGCTTGAGGGTCCGGGGTCTAATGAGAGACCAATCTAGGGTAACTCAAGCAGCCATGTGATGACACTCTCTAGTATGTAGCCTAAGTCTCCTTTATAGATTTTGTGTACCTTTGGTGGTGTAATTATTGTTTTTCCTTAGGGATTAGATGTCAGTTTTGTGATTGGAACTTTTGAGTTAGTATACTTTTAGGATTCCCATTTTAAAAAGTGTTTGTGCTATGTGATTTGATATTCTATTTTTGGGACTTGAGATTATCTCCTCAGCATGGTGGGAGTGGTCCATTTAGGTTCCATGCAGTCAGGTGGTAGTGTTTTTCCACTCTTATCATTTGAGATCCATCTAAAACACCGTGGTTGATGCATTCTTGGTTGGTATTTATCTTCATTCTATTCTTGGATCATTATGATATACCTTATGCTAGATTACTTTCTGCATATGATGTACTATGTTTAGGAGTGACATTCCTACTATGTTAATACCGATGATCTCTTTGGTGCTTTGGAATGTTATGCACAGAAAGATGGCTAGGATCCACGATGGTCTAATGATGCTATTTACAGTTGGGAGGAACCGTGCACTTAGTTATTTATGTTTGTGATATATGGTTATCTTTTATGATGGATGTTTATATCTTTTGTGATGATCTATCATGTATGACATGTGGTTTCATTCACTTTAATTGCATCATGGATTAATACTAGATGATGATGTACTTTATTGTATATTTTTTTAAGCCTTTCATACCCTGTATCATATATAGTGGATAATTGAGCTAAACTAAAATGTAGTTACAAAAAGGACACTTGTATATGGTTCAAGAATGTTGGATGTATCATTGTTATTTTATAAGAATGCGATGCTAGATGAATGATTGATTTAGATGTAATTTAACGTTAAAGGATCTTTAAAGAATGTAAACTATTATGTTATGTTTACTTTCAGTTGGATGCTACTATTGCTTTCGCAGATGTTATCAATGGTTTTATTTTCATGTTTTAAAAAAAATGGTTGGCAAATATTAGGTTAATTCTTTGGATCCCTTGGCAGGGCATTACATTAATTAAATGGAGTACTTACTTCTAATTAATTAAACAAAATTATTTAATTAAATAGGAAGCCATTCCTAATTAATTAAATGAAGTTATTTAATTATATAAGAAAAGTGTCTCTAATTAATTAAAACAATATTTAATTAAATAGAAAAATTAATTATGAGAGCATATCTCATTTTATTAAATTAAATATCTCAAAAAACTCTCTCTTCAGTTCAAAAAGGGAAATTTTCAGTTCACTATTGATAAAAAATGTGTTAAACCAGTTAACTCCTTTTTCTACTCAAATTAAATCAATTAACTCCTTATTTTACTCAAATTAATTATGTTAACTCTTATTAATTTGGGAATCTCCTTTTATGACTGAACTTCAACTTTAATCTTGACCGTTGATTGAATTCGATCTCAACCGTTGATGGATTCCAAGAAAGTCTATTCAAGAGACCTTCATGTCTTCATTTTAGGAGAAGATGAATTTGAAGAATTTGCATTGAATCGCTGCTGGAATTCATACATTTGTTCATATTTTTACATACATTTAATAAATACGCCTATCTTGATTAATTAAATGGGAAAGGTATTTCTAATTAATCAAACAAAATTATTTAATTAAATGGAGTACTTACTTCTAATTAATTAAACAAAGTTATTTAATTAAATAGGAAGCCATTCCTAATTAATTAAATAAAGTTATTTAATTAAATAAGAAAATTATTTCTAATTAATTAAAAGATTATTTAATTAAATAGAAAAAGTAATTATGAGAGCATATCTAATTTTATTAAATTAAATATCTCAACAAAATCTCTCTTTAGTTCAAAAATGGAAATTTTCAGTTCGCTATTGATAAAAAATGAATTAAATCAGTTAACTCATTTTTCTACTCAAATTAAATCAATTAACTCCTTATTTTACTCAAATTAAATCTGGTAACTCCCTTTAATTTGAGAATCTCCCTTTATGACTGAACTTCAACTTTAATTTTGACCTTTAATTGAATTTTATCTCAACCATTGATGGATTCCAGAAAAGTCTATTTAAGAGACCATCATCTCTTCATTTTAGGAGAGGATGAATTTGGAAAATTTGCATTGAATCGCTGCTGGAATTCATACTCACATTTGCTCATATTTTTACATACATTTAATAAATATGCCTATCTTAATTAATTAAATGTAATTATTTAATTTAATGAAAAAGGTATTTCTAATTAATTAAATAAAATTATTTAATTAAATGGAGTACTTACTTCTAATTAATTAAACAAAGTTATTTAATTAAATAGGAAGCCATTCCTAATTAATTAAATGAAGTTATTTAATTAAATAAGAAAAGTGTCTCTAATTAATTAAAAGATTATTTAATTAAATAGAAAAAAGTAATAATGAGAGCATATCTCATTTTATTAAATTAAATATCACAACAAAATCTCTCTTCAGTTCAAAAAGGAAAATTTTCAGTTCACTATTGATAAAAAATAAGTTAAATTAGTTAACTCCTTTTTTTACTCAAATTAAATAAGTTAACTCCTTATTTTACTCAAATTAAATCTATTAACTCCCTTTAATTTAGGAATCTCCCTTTATGACTGAACTTCAACTTTAATCCTGACTGTTGATTGAATTTGATCTGAACCGTTGATAGATTTCAAGAAAGTCTATTTAAGAGACCCTCATCTCTTCATTTTAGAAGAGGATGAATTTGTAGAACTTACATCGAATCACTGCTGAAACTCATACTCACATTTGCTCATATTTATACATACATTTAATAAATACGCCTATATTGATTAATTAAATGTAATTATTTAATTAAATGAGAAAGGTATTTCTAATTAATTAAATGAAATTATTTAATTAAATGGACTACTTACTTCTAATTAATTAAACACTGTTATTTAATTAAATAAGAAAAGTGTCTCTCATTAATTAAAAGATTATTTAATTAAATAAAAAAAGTAATTATGAGAGCATATCTCATTTTATTAAATTAAATATCTAAACAAAATCTCTCTTTAGTTGAAAAAGGGAAATTTTCAGTTCACTATTGATAAAAAATGAGTTAAATGAGTTAACTCTTTTTTCTACTCAAATTAAATCAGTTAACTCTTTATTTTACTCAAATTAAATCTGTTAACTCCCTTTAATTTGGGAATCTCCCTTTATGACTGAACTTCAACTTTAATCCTGAGCATTGATTAAATTTGATCTCAATCATTGATGAAATCCAAGAAATTCTATTTAAGAGACCCTCATCTCTTCATTTTAGGAGAGGATGAATTTGGAGAATTTGTATCGAATCGCTGCTGGAATTCATACTCACATTTGTCCATATATTTACATACATTTAATAAATACGTCTATCTTGATTAATTAAATATAATTATTTAATTAAATGGGAAAGGCATTTCTAATTAATTAAACAAAATTATTTAATTAAATAGAGTACTCACTTCTAATTAATTAAAAAAAGTTATTTAATTAAATAGGAAGCCATTCCTAATTAATTAAATGGAGTTTATTTAATTAAAGAAGAAAAGTGTCTCTAATTAATTAAAAAATTATTTAATTAAATAAAAAAAGTAATTAGGAGAGCATATCTCATTTTATTAAATTAAATATCTCAACAAAATCTCTCTTTAGTTCAAAAAAGAAAATTTTAAGTTCACTATTGATAAAAATTGAGTTAAATCTCCCTTTATAACTGAACTTCAACTTTAATCCTGACCGTTGATTCAATTTGATCTCAACCATTGATGGATTTTAGGAAAGTCTATTTAAGAGACCCTCATCTCTTCATTTTAGGAGAGGATGAATTTGGAGAATTTGCATCAAATCGTTGCTGGAATTCATACTCACATTTGCTCATATTTTTACATACATTTAATAAATACGCCTATCTTGATTAATTAAATGTAATTATCTAATTAAATGGGAAAGGTATTTCTAAATAAATAAAATGAAATTATTTAATTAAATAGAGTACTTACTTCCAATTAATTAAACAAAGTTATTTAATTAAATAGGAAGCCATTCCTAATTAATTAAATAAAGTTATTTAATTAAGTAAGAAATTTTTTTCTAATTAATTAAAAGATTATTTAATTAAATATAAAAAGAAATTATGAGAGCATATCTCATTGTATTAAATTAAATATCTGAACAAAATCTCTCTTCAGTTGAAAAGGGAAAATTTTAAGTTCACTATTGATAAAAAATGAATTAAATGAGTTAACTCTTTTTACTACTCAAATTAAATCAGTTAACTCCTTATTTTACTCAAATTAATTCTGTTAACTCCCTTTAATTTAGGAATCTCCCTTTATGACTGAACTTCAACTTTAATCCTGATCGTTGGTTGAATTTGATCTCAACCATTGATGGATTTCAAGAAAGTCTATTTAAGAGACCCTCATCTCTTCATTTTAGGAGACGATGAATTTGGAGAATTTGTATCGAATCACTACTAGAGCTCATACTCACATTTGCTCATATTTTTACATATATTTAATAAATACGCCTATCTTGATTAATTAAATGTAATTATTTAATTAAATGGAAAAGTTATTTCTAATTAATTAAATAAAATTATTTAATTAAATGGAGTATTTACTTCTAATTAATTAAACAAAGTTATTTAATTAAATAGGAAGCCGTTACTAATTAATTAAATAAAGTTATTTAATTAAATAAGAAAAGTGTATCTAATTAATTAAAAAATTATTTAATTAAATAGAAAAAGTAATTATGAGAGCATATCTCGTTTTATTAAATTAAATATCTGCACAAAATCTCTCTTTAGTTCAAAAAGGGAAATTTTTAGTTCACTATTGATAAAAAATGAGTTAAATTAGTTAACTCTTTTTTTTACTCAAATTAAATCAGTTAACTCCTTATTTTACTCAAATTAAATCTGTTAACTCCCTTTATTTTGGAAATCTCCCTTTATGATTGAACTTCAACTTTAATCCTGACCGTTGATTGAATTTGATCTCAACCGTTGATAGATTTCAGGAAAGTCTATTTAAGAGACCCTCATCTCCTCATTTTAGGAGAGGATGAGTTTGGAGAATTGGCATCGAATCGCTGCTGGAGTTCATACTCACATTTGCTCATATTTTTACGTACATTTAATAAATACGCCTATCTTGATTAATTAAATGTAATTATTTAATTAAATGGGAAAGGTATTTCTAATTAATTAAATGAAATTATTTAATTAAATGGACGACTTACTTCTGATTAATTAAATAAAGTTATTTAATTAAATAGGAAGACATTCGTAATTAATTAAATGAAGTTATTTAATTAAATAAGAAAAGTGTCTCTAATTAATTAAAAGATTATTTAATTAAATAAAAAAAGTAATTATGAGAGCATATCTCATTTTGTTAAATTAAATATGTCAACAAAATCTCTCTTCAGTTCAAAAAAAGAAATTTTCAGTTCACTATTGATAAAAAATGAGTTAAATCAGTTAACTCCATTTTTTACTCAAATTAAATCAGTTAACTCCTTATTTTACTCAAATTAAATCTTTTAACTCCCTTTAATTTGGAAATCTTCCTTTATAACTGAACTTCAACTTTAATCCTGACCATTGATTGAATTTGATCTCAACCGTTGATGGATTCTAGGAAAGTCTATTTAAGTGACTCTCATCTCTTCATTTTTTGAGAGGATGAATTTAAAAATTTTGCATCAAATCGCTGCTGGAATTCATACTCACATTTGCTCATATTTTTACATGCATTTAATAAATATGCCTGTCTTCATTAATTAAATGTAATTATTAAATTAAATGGGAAATGTATTTCTAATTAATTAAATGAAATTATTTAATTAAATGGAGTACTTGCTTCTAATTAATTAAACAAAGTTATTTAATTAAATAGGAAGCCATTCGTAATTAATTAAATGAAGTTATTTAATTAAATAAGAAAAGTGTCTCTAATTAATTAAAAGATTATTTAATTAAATACAAAAAGTAATTATGAGAGTATATCTCATTTTATTAAATTAAATATCCCAACAAAATCTCTCTTCAGTTCAAAAAGGGAAATTTTTCAGTTCACTATTGATAAAAAATGAGCTAAATCAGTTAACTCCTTTTTCTACTCAAATTAAATCAGTTAACTCCTTATTTTACTCTAATTAAATCTGTTAACTCCCTTTAATTTGGGAATCTCCCTTTATGACTAAACTTCAACTTTAATCCTGACCGTTGATTGAATTTGATCTCAACCGTTGATGGATTCCAAGAAAGTCTATTTAAGAGACCGACATCTCTTCATTTTAGGAGAGGATGAATTTGGAAAATTTGCATCGAATCGCTGCTGGAATTCATACTCACATTTTTTCATGTTTTTACATACATTTAATAAATATGCCTATCTTGATTAATTAAATGTAATTATTTAATTAAATGGGAAAGGTATTTCTAATTAATTAAATAAAATTATTTAATTAAATGGAGTACTTACTTCTAATTAATTAAACTAAATTATTTAATTAAATAAGAAGCCATTCCTAATTAATTAAATGAAGTTATTTAATTAAATAGGAAGCCATTCCTAATTAATTAAATGAAGTTATTTAATTAAATAAGAAAAGTGTCTCTAATTAATTAAAATATTATTTAATTAAATAGAAAAAGTAATTATGAGAGCATATCTCATTTTATTAAATTAAATAACTCAACAAAATCTCTGTTCAGTTCAAAAAGGGAAATTTTCAGTTCACTATTGATAAAAAATGAGCTAAATCAGTTAACTCCTTTTTCTACTCAAATTAAATGTCATGCCCAAACTACAAGGGCAAAAACACAATTTTTTTTTTGAATTAATAATTAAAAAGCTCTAAGTTCGATATGGTTGTGCTCACAGTTAGAGTAAATGTTCTCTCCAATTCATTTTAAGTTTATAAACTCTTGTGGAGGAATACATCGTTAAGATTTATAAAATTTTGTTATTAGTTTGATATCGAGAAAAGTCATATCATTACACTAACTTACCTGTTGCCTGAATTTAAGTCACTCATTTTTTGGCTATATTGAGTCATATAGTCATCAAGTCAGTCTGGTGTCTAGGTCTAGGTCTCCCCTAGGATAGAAAGTCTTTGCCAGGTTCATTTTCATTTGCCATCTTGTTTCAAGCTGGTTGGGTTATTATCAGAGTTTTATTTCTTTGGGTAGGTTGTAGCTAACTCGGCAGGGACTTGTACTTCAATGGATGTTTCTTTTTCAGGCAGAAGAATGGTTTCAAGACATGATTTTCAGATGCCACAAAGAATTAGAGGAAAAGTCTTCATAATGACACATTGATTATGTGTACATTCAACCGAGAGGAAATATGACATATAAATTTAAAATTGTTGATCAAGAAGGAACTTTTTGGTGGCACGCTCACACATCTTGGTTAAGAGCCACTATTTATGGAGCAATTATTATCTACCCTAAAAAGGGCACTTTATATCTCTATCCTGCCCACACTAGCCAAGTTACCATTATCTTAGGAGAATGATGGAACATCAATCCTATTGATGTCGTCAATGAAGCAATTCATACTAGTGGTGGACCAAATGTATCAGATGCTTTTACAATTAATGGCCAACCTGGTGATCTATATCCATGCTCTAGTTTAGAAACCTTTATCTTTGAAGTTAAGGCCAACAAAACATATCTTGTAAGGATCATCAGTGCTGCCCTAAATAATGAACTATTTTTCCAAATCGCAGGCCATAACTTCACCGTGGTGAATGTAGATGTTGCATACACAAAGTTGTATAATACAGATGTTATTATGACCGCACCATGCTAGTATATGTTGTAGCTTGTCACAACCAGCTATTACCAAGATTCTTTTTAAATCAGCAGCCATGATGCTCAAAAAGAGTGCCATGAATGTTAGGAAGCACCGTAAGGATCTTGAAGACAATGTGAAAGTCATCGAAGTTGGTCTAGTTGATATGGAGATTTGGAGTCAATAGCTTCAGGAAAGGTTACAAGTCCATCTTTAGGAACTATTCTGCCATTTGTTGGCATTGCATGTTTTGGAGCCATTTTATTTGGTTTTCTTGGTTTAGTTATTGGAGCACTTGAATATCTTGCAAAGGATCTTGGATTTGCTGAAAATACTATTTTATAAGGTTGGGTGGTCAACACAACACTTGCAAGTGCTACTGTTGGGTCAACTATAGGAGGTGCATTGGCTGATAAATTTGGCTAAAAGAAAACATTCCAACTTGATGCAATACCTCTCATAGTTGGTGCTTTCTTAAGTACCACAACATAAAATGTACAAGCAATGATTATTGGTAATTTTCTTGTTGGAGTTGGTATTGGCATCTCTTCCTCTTTGGTTCCACTATATGTTTCAGAGATATCACCTACTGAGATCCATGGTGCATTTGGATCTATTAATCAACTTTTCATCTGTGTCGGTATATTGCTTGTGTTAGTGGCTAGATTACCCTTGGCTGGGAACCCAATATGGTGGTAGAATATGTTCACTGTTGCTACTGTACCAGCAATCCTTATGGCATTGGGAATGATATTTGCCCCTGAAAGCCCTCACTAGCTCTTCAAGCAAGGCAAAATAGCTCAGGTTGAATTTGCAATCAAGACGCTTTGGGGCAAAGGAAAGGTAGAAGAAGTCATGGCTGATTTGAGAGCAGGTAGCACAGGTTCTGTGGAGGAGAATGCTAGGTGGTTTGACTTCTTTAGTAAATGCTATTGGAAAGTGGTCAGTGTTGGAGCAGCACTCTTCTTTTTTCAGCAACTAGCTGGTATAAATGTAGTTGTTTACTATTCCACAATAGTGTTTTGGAGTGCTGGCATTGCCTCTGATGTTGCTGCAAGTGTTCTTGTGGGTGCTTCAAATATCCTCATTACAGCTATTGCCTCTGCCCTAATGGACAAACAAGGAAGAAAGAGCCTTCTTATGATAAGTTTTATGGGAATGACTGCCTCAATGTTGTTGCTTTCTTTATCACTCCCTTGGAAAGTACTGGCACCATTATTTAGAACTCTCACCGTTCCTGGAATAGTCTTGTATGTTTTATCATTTTCATTGAGAGCCGGCCCTATTCCAGCTTGAATTCTCCCAAAAATATTTGCATCACATATTCGTGCAAAGTTTGTTGCCTTGTCTCTTGGAATGCATTGGGTTTCAAACTTCATCATAGGTTTGTATTTCCTAGAACCATTACCAAAGTACAGAAAGTGAATACAAGGCCATTGTACGTGCATCATCTATGATAAATGTGATAGTGGAACTAGAGACCTTATCATTTTCCTCTCTAAACTAGAAGCTCTCATATAATGTTATGATTGAAGAAAATCAAAAAGGGAAAGGAATCAGTTATGAAACTGAAAGGCCACCATGAAAACTGGAAAGTCACGAGAAGAGGAACAGGATTGTCATGGAAGAATCAATCGATCACTTGGGAGATTATTTATTGCAGATCTTCTAGAGGGAATAAGGGGCTTCTTCTCTACAAGAGACAGAGATCTGGAGTAGAGAGGGGAGCATTTTTAATTTCTACATTTTCATTCATGCATTAGGAGGTGGATATTTTGGTTCTTTGTAATAGATTTGGCTATAGATTGTAAGCAAATGTAATTAGAGTATTATGTTTGTTGTGTTCAAAACAAGAAAGGTTTTGTTATGAATCGAAGCATTTAGGCATCACTTTTCTAATTACTTTCAATCAAAGTATTGTTATAATCAGTCTTAAGCACTTTCTTGCATTCTCAGCTAATTGGTGAATGGGTGGTAGATCGGAGTACTTTCATCTATTCATGTTGCAAGGTTTTAGATGTTTAATCTTCATTTTAATTTCATGTCGCTGCATTTGCATAACTAACAACATTCTTGCATTACCAATCTCAGGAGTCATAGGATGTGTGAGTTCTTGAAGTTGGCTAGGATTAACATCTAAAATCTGCCTAAGTTAGTCCTGCCTAGGATTAACTTGGTTTCTCCTCTTCCATTCTTAGGTTAAGAACACAACCAGTTAGTTTAGGAAATAAAAAAATTCATTGCATATCATTCCATAAGGGAGCTGTATCTTCCAATTCAAAGGAAATCTATCAATCTCATGATAGATTATCCAACTGTTGGCATCTAATTGTCCTTTCAAAATTGGGCATTTGGAAAGTTTATTTAAAAGGACAATCTATTTACCAACATTACCACAATATGAGAAAATTATTTAAATAACAATTTAAATGAGTTCGGTTTTATAATTAATTGAAATATCTAATCAAATGAAATCTACATTTAAACATATTTCAAATAGCCAGTTAACCTTTAAATTAAAACTAATTAATGCTCAAAAATTAAAATAACTTGAATACTAAACTAAATACATTTAAAATTTTAAGAACTTTCCTAAAATAACGATGACATTAATAATATAATGAAAGTTGAATAAATCAAAGTCTAAACTAGATTACATCAATAATACCTTACTAACTTAAACTAATCTACTAAATATATATTAAAATTTTAAAAAATAACTTTTAAACAAATAACAATTAAACAAACATAATTAATTACAACTTTTTAAACAAAAAATTTCAAATAAGTAAACAAGTAACTTAAAGATGTAACTAACATTATGACTTAATCTAAAACTATCTAAATTCAATAAGATCTAACTACCCACTAACCTAAACTCTTGCTAACTAATGTAAAATAAACTAATATAATCTATTCCCAAACCCCATGTCAATTCATACCTTTTCCAAAAACTCAAATTAGATTAATAAAAAAAACACCCACCCACATCACATTCTAATCTATATGGAAGTCCTGAGCAATATCTAAGCACTTTCTAAGGAATTAAACTCGTAGCCCAAGAAAAACAAGTACTGACACAACCTGCCAATGAGGTGGCGACCATGATAAAGCAAGGCAGGTTTGAAAGTAAAGTAAAAATCTCCAACCCCAAAACAAGGAAAGAAACTTCAGCACTAAACCCCAAAATGGAGCGCCTACCTATCTTGACCAAAGGAGGTATAACAAATGCAAATATTTTAAACATAGCAAAGAAATCTCTCAACGACATCTCCTTGCCTGCAAAACTGATGCCAACCAAACACATTTAATACTTCTACTCCAAGTACTTCAGCACTTCAAAGCGCTTTCCATGACACCCCATTCAAAAAGGCATGCGCTAACCAAAAGAAAGGCAAGGGTGGAAACAAAATTTTAAACAATGTCATCTCCATCCAAGGAAAAGCCTAAAGCCTCTTGCAAGGCGATTTATTACTTGCAAGGAAGATGGAATGGTACAGGGTGATGTCACCCTAGAATAGACACATTAACTTTGCTTTAAAAAACATCCTTTCAAGCCCTTAAGAAGCTGGCGCCAAGAGAGAAAAAAGGGAGCAAAAATAAAGACATTAAGTTTTATAGGTAGAAATAGATATTAGTTCTTTTTTAATTTTTTTTATATAGATTTATTTATTTATCTTGGTAATGAAAGTAAGTTTACTAATTTATTTATGTTATACAACAAGGATAAAAAGGGGAATCTTTTAAAGATTCTCTGTTACCAAATGAGAGAATTAAATTTGGTTCCATACAAAAACCAGAGAGTTTTTGCTCTCTTGGAATTTTTTTTTTTGTCTTATTTTTCTAAGTATGGATTTACAAGCAATGTATTTTTTTTTATAAGGGGTATATTTATGAAAGGATTTAATAGTTTGAGACACCATAATACAAGATTTAAATGATTTCTCAACCAACTTGAATTGAACTATAAACCATAATTATTCTTCTTTCCTCAACATAGCTTTTGTCATATTTAACATATAAGAAAAGCTTAAAAAAATTTTCTCAATCAAACAAAATTTACATCCATGATATAACTTTCATTTCCAACATAGAAGTAAACTTGAAATTTGTCTAATTAAATCAACACCATTTCCATCCTACTTTGATGTGCATCCATCCAAATTAAAATTTACAATTAAGTCACATGACAAGCAATTATACTCAAACACCAATTTTATGGCAAACCTGATTCAAGGGCTCAGCTGGGAAAGAATTAGGAAGCAAACCCAGCTTCATTGCCAATCCAAGAAAGTTTGAAATACCAATTTACATAGGATATCAACCCTAAATTTCAACAATATAATTTAATTTTCTTCATGACTCTCATCAAGGGATTCATAACACTTTTTGCAACACATTTCTAAAACAAAGGATGGAAAAGGATTATGATCAGGTGACAACAAGCATGACCAAGAAAAATTCAACCATGCATAATCACACAAGGTTATCACTATATGATCCACAATGAATCAACACTAGGGAAAGGTGGATTCTTCCAACCAGGAGAAGTCAAGCACAACACCAAATAGATGCCCAATCGGGGCTATATACCAAGAACTTCCGTTCTTCCATTTCAACATAACATAATCATACAAGGTTTGTGCTGACAGGCAGGGGCCCATAACACCCTACCCTTTATCCCTTTTCTCATCCTAAGAAGAGACTCTACACTGGTTAGAGTCCGACTAAACAGACCTTTCCCAAAATTGGTCACTTCTACCCTCTCCAAGGGTGAGTAATACCAAAACACCCATGCAAGAAAAATCTCAAAGTTGCAAACATAAACATGAAAGGAAATCATCCAAAAAAAATAACATGATTTTGAAAGCTTCCCAACATACCCACAAACATATAGACATTGAAACAACAACAAGGTAGCATAAGCATGAAACAAACATGGAAACTGAACAAGGGAGATGAGAATTTCCTACCTTCACAAGAGGTAATGGAAATGAACAAGTTTGAATAGAGTTTCCCTTTCTTTGCTTCAATATTCAAACTCCTCTCTAAATGTAGAGATTGGGTAACAACCTCAACTAGTCCAAGAGAGGCCTCTAAATAAGCCTAAAACTCAACCACCCCAAAAGGATCAATAACTACACCCACCCACCTAAAAATCTAGAAGCTCCTAACTCAACCCACACCATGGTTAAACACTAAGTGGAGGTGAGGTGAGGTAACTCAAGATAGCCACTTGCAATTTTCGCACAAAGGTAAAATGAGACTTTTTGAGTAATCTCCAAAGTCAACAAAAGGGGCTTAGGGGTTGGAAAAGACCCCCAACCCATACCCATAACCCTTGGGTATAATTATTTCATGTTTTGAAGCCTTAGGAATAGGTTTAGAGCCAAAAAAAGGCTAGGAAATAATTAGGACCAACTATCAACTCTAACAAAGCAGATTAAGCACTAATCTGGATTAAGGGTAACTAAACTCGATTAAGAATCCAATTAGCAAACTGACACTAACTTAAACCAACTTGGGTCGAAAGGTTACACAACTAACCCTAATCAGCATACTGAAGAACATAACCAATTTACGAGTGTCAAGCGACACTAAAAGAACATAATTACGAACAATAACATTTATTGAACATAGAGAGATACATACATACATCTCACAATACAATACTTGAATTACGAACAACAAGGTTTCCAAAATTAACACATAGAGATCAGTTCTATTCCTCCGTAGGGTTTCTCGACTAAAATATTTACACACTCATTGCACACATCAGTAGTCCCATAAAATCACATGTACATATATGTATATGTATTAAAAATTCACATAAATTAAAACATATATCTATAAATCAGTCAGGTTTTCTCTTAATTTTCAACCATTAAAATCTCTTAATCCAAGTGTTAATTCTACGTTCTACTTAATTCATCAACATAAATAAACATAAAACATTAAATGATGGACATCAAATATCTGAAAATAACATCACACAACATGAACTAATATGATATGTTCGAGTATCTGATAATGTCCCGACATCTCGAATCATGAGTATCAAAATGATAAAGTAGTAACTAGGGCTATGAAGGGTCGGGGCAAGGCCTCACATCCTCCCCCACTAGGCATGAACTTCCTCCTAGAGTTCATCAAAAGACAAGGGTATTGAGATTGCATCCATGTTGCATCCTCCCAAGAAATCATGACCTTATCGTAACATTCCCACTAGACCCTTAGCTTGGTTCAGCTCTCAACCTCGAGGAGCTAGGGTCTGTCGGGCAATAATATGGATAGTCTCTAGAGCTAACTAGCTGACCAACTCCACCTGTAGCCTCAATAACTATACCCTAATGATCAATCTGGCAGTTGTCAACCATTGTAAAAACTCTGTGGGACCTGCCCATATCTCCAACTGTCGGCTTTGAAAAAGCCCCTCTCTGACCATTGGATGACTGTCCTTGCGAACACTCTCTAGCTATATGACCCATGCCACCACAAGCGTAGCATGGCCCTTAGGTATAAGATCGTATATCTTATGATCCTAACTACTGTGGGCTTCCTGACCTACTAGAACCACTGTATGCACCCCTGGAAGACTGTTGAGTTTGTATTGACTGTGACTATGGGGTATGTATTTTCTGATCCTGCTGTGACTGCCACTGCTTGGGCTCAAAGCCCTGGTAACCCTATGAGAGTTCCTGCTACTGCTGCTAAGACTGTTGGCCCTTAGAGGACCCTAGTGTATAGTTCTAATTCCCTTTCCAAGGGGGTTTCTGTCGAATAGATTTTCGATTTTGAGATCGATCCCATGATTCCTGTCTACCCCAAGTATCCTCTACCACTAGTGCTATCTCCACTACCTTTTTGAAGGTGGTAGGGAGGGCCATCCAAACTGGACCTTGAAGTGAGAAATTTAAACCCATGATAAAGTGATGTACCCATAGTTTCTCATCCTTCATATATTCTACATAAGGAAGGAGCTCGAGAAACCTACTCTCGTACTGAGCGACTGTAAGACCTCTCTGATAAAGAGAATGGAACTCCTCTATCTATTTCTATCAGAAATGTTCTTACAAGTACCTCTCTCAAAATCTTTTTAGGAATGATTCCCATGTGAGGGTGTCCATCCTCACTCCTATAATTTCCTCCTGATGCCACCAATTGGAGGCATCCCCTCTCAACTGATAAACTACTAGGCATGCCTTTAGATTACTCCCATAGGGTCGTAATTCAAAGCACCACTATAGGCTCTACAACCATGCCTCTTCTACTATTCCCTTAGTGGAACCCATAAATAATGGTGGCCCAAGTCGAATCAATTCCCTGATATCATCTCCTACATGTCTAGGAGGTTTGTCAAGTAGGGGTCTTCTCTATTTTATTGACTCACCTTCTTACTCATCCTGCCCCTCTAACTGTCTCGGTGGGGGACTCCTAGTCCTCTCTCTACCTCTGGTCCTGCCTCCTCCAGGTCCCTCTGCTTCCACTACTGGAATATGTTGAACTGGATAAACTATTGGTACTACCCTCTGTTGAACTACACCGATCAAAGTCTGAAGTGCATCAATAATGTCCTGATTCGGGTTAGGTGGTGGTGGAGGTGGAGGTGGTGGTGGTGGAGGTGGTCCATCCCCCTATCTTTCTCTACCATCTCTCACCCTATGACCTCTGCCTTGTGGGTTGCTTCGAGTAACAGAAGGCATCCTACACAATTTAATATTTAGTTTTAAGTTTCAGAAGTGTAAGGGTTTAAGGTTCCCAGTGTTCAAACATGAACTCTGATACCAAAATGTCATGCCCAAACTATGAGGGCAAAAACACAATTTTTTTTTTAAATTAATAATTAAAAAGCTCTAAGTTCGATATGGTTGTGCTCATAGTTAGAGTAAAGGTTCTCTACAATTCATTTTAAGTTTATAAACTCTTGTGGAGGAATACATCGTTAAGAATTATAAACTTTTGTTATTAGATTGATATCGACAAAAGTTATGTCATTACATTAACTTACAACAATATGAGAAAATTCTTTAAATAACAATTTAAATGAGTTCAGTTTTAAAATTAATTGAAATATCTAATCAAATTAAATCTACATTTAAGCATATTTCAAATAGCCAATTAACCTTTAAATTAAAACTAATTAATACTCAAAAATTAAAATAACTTGAATACTAAAACTAAATACATTTAAAATTTTAAAAACTTTCCTAAAATAACGATGACATTAATAATATAATGAAAGTTGAATAAATCAAAGTCTAAACTAGATTACATCAATAATACCTTACTAACTTAAACTAATCTACTAAATATATATTAAAATTTTAAACAATAACTTTTAGACAAATAACAATTAAACAAACATAATTAATAACAACTTTTTAAACAAAAACTTTCAAATAACTAAAAAACTAACCTAAAGATGTAACTAACATTATAACTTAATCTAAAACTATCTAAATTGAATAAGATCTAACTACCCACTAACCTAAACTCTTACTAACTAATGTAAACTAAACTAATATAATCTATTCCCAAACCCCACGTCAATTCATACCTTTTCACAAAACTCAAATTAGATTAAGAAAGAAAACACCCACCCACATCACATTCTAATCTATATGGAATTCCTGCGCAATATCTAAGCACTTTCCAAGGAATTAAACTCATAGCCCAAGCAAAACAAGTACTGACACAACCTGCCAATGAGGTGGCGACCATGATAAAGCAAGGCAGGTTTGAAAGTAAAGTAAAAATCTCTAACCCCAAAACAAGGAAAGAAACTTCAGCGCTGAACCCCAAAATGGAGTGCCTACCTATCTTGACCAAAGAAGGTTTAACAAATGCAAAGCTTTTAAACATAGCAAAGAAATCTCTCAACAGCATCTCCCTGCCTACAAAATTGATGCCAACCAAACAATTATTATCATGTGTGTTTTCTTATGGATACTTAGCCCATACTTGCATGTGTATGGTGTGCATGTTTGCTTTTGTATGACATGTTTGATGTGGTTAAAGAAGAGAGTCATAGTCACCTGCTAGTTGGGATCTACATGATGCACCACTTCCTATCATTGCATGTTTAGTTTAGTATATATTGTGCTTGTACATGCATAGTTTTTATGCAGGTTACAGGTACCAGGTATTGACTTCCTTGAATTGCCAGAATGAGTGTACCCTATCATATTATCTCAATGATAAGAGAGGGGAGATAAATTCTCAAATATAAATTTCAACCCTTTAAGCTATTTGTTCTAATTGGAAATTAAGACAATTATCTAAGTTGAGTACCTTCCGAATGCGTCAGATGACGTAATTCGTGATATTAACCCTTTTGGTTTGATTTAGTATGTCTTATGCTATGATAAGTTTTTGTATTTTATCTTGTGAGCCTTGGTGTATTTTCTATTAATTAAGCCTAATTAAAAGATTTAATTAATGGTTTAATTTAATAAGAAATTATTATGATATTTTAATATTTATTTTATTTAATTAATTAAAAAATTAATTAAATAAAATAATTAAATTTAAAGATAAAAGTTATAATTTTAAAGTTGAAATGTGATAATATTTATTTAAATAAATAAATATTTATCAATTAAGTTTCGAAAATGAATTTAAAAATGGAAAATATATTAAAATTATTAAAAGATTCTAGATTTCATATGATTAAAATATAAATATATTAAGATAAGAATAAGTGGAATTATTAAAGTTAGTGCATGAGATTTAATAAATAAGTAAATTAAATTGGAAAGAGTAAACTAAATATAATATTAATTAATGTTCATTATTTTAATATTTAGGAGTTTGCAAATTTTTGGGAGTTGTCATGTAGACAATACAGGGGTTTGTACTCTAAGAATGCACAAGTTGTCTACACTTAAAAGTTAGCATTTTATTTGAGCACATGGTCTCTACAACCCTAAGACTTATCTAGAAGGTTGGAGAAGACCCATGCTTGGTTGGCATGCTTATCTTCTAGTTATTTCTAGAGACACTCTAGATGCATCTTAGAGGCCTTTAAATAGAGGCTCTCCTAGTGTGTTTGGACAAACTTAATGGAAGCTACAAGCTAAAAATGGAAGCTTTAAGCTTACATGCTCATATTCTTCTTCATGCTCATATGCTCCTTCATGATCATATGTTTCTACATGCTCATATATTTTTACATGCCCATATGCTTCTATATGCTTCCATGCTTCTTCTAGCACTTCTAGTCACTTGGAGGATTCGGTTGGCTTGGATCTTGGAGGAATTGTGAATGTTGGAGAAGGAAAGGATTCTCTATGGAATTTTGAGGCATGAAAAATTAGCATTAGTGTCCAGGTACACTCGTGATAATCACATAATTTATTTGGACTCTTTCTCTTCCTGTCTTCATCATGTCTGCTATATGTGTCTAAATATTTCTGTGATTGGATCTGCAATTTTGAAATTAAAATCTAGATATGCTATTTGATTGAGAAGAAAATAATAGAAAAATCCTAAATCCAATTAAGGAGAAATAATTAGATATGAATCGAGTTTGGGTTCGAATTTATATTAAATTAGAAAGACAAGATTTAGAATAAAAGTAAAAATTTTATGGTGAAAATTTGAATGATTAGATGTAATCTTTCTATCAATTATATTTTTATATTTGTATGAACAAACCCTTTTATGATTAAATTTAGAGAACAATTATTTTAAGAGAAAATTCTTAATTCATCACAAATTGTCTTGTCGTTGCCCCTTGGATAGACCCGAACTCAGTCATTCATAACCTTTCATTGTGATTGAATTTATTCGATCGCTCCAGTCAGAATTGGAGCAACTTGGCCCTCTCCAACATATTTCAATTTTAGCCTAATCCAACAGTTCATTAGGGAGATATGGCCCTCGTACAAAGACTATTTTATTCAAAGATAGATATTTCTCCATTTTTCATAACCAAGAGTTCTTTACGCTTAAACTTCACAAAAATAATATATCAAAGCATAGAATGAATTAAAGATATTATTGCAATCTTCTCTTAGTGGAATCTTATTAATATGCATTAGTTTTATATGATTTATTATCTAATCTAATTAAATCATATTTAATTAAGATTAGTTAATAGTAGAAGAAGTGTAATTAATTATTAGTCAATTTAAGTAAATAAATTTTTACATGAGGGAAAATTAAAAGAAAAGAGATATTAATAAGTGGAATTAAATAATTGAATTATTAATAAGATCATTATTTAATGGATAAGATTATTAATGACTGATGGTATAAATAGTTTTAACAAGACTAATTGGTCGAGATAGAGGAAAGAAAATTCATGATATTATGATTAAATCAAAATCATCTCTTGAGAGAACATTAAATTATAATGATTCAAACATTTACCCTTAGTTGAGTTTAGAAAGGTTGATTTCAAAACATTATGAGGATTATACTATTTAAATGGGATAACTATAGGGTTAAAAGAAGTCTTCTTGCTTGATAATAAACATTGAATTATCAATTAAGTTATGCAATGGATTGATTAATTGAAACTTTATAAGCATTATTTTGGTAGTTTAAAATAAGCAATTACTACGAGTAATTGCACCTATCATTTAAATATAAAAATGGGAGGCATCAGGAATCTCTTCTACCTAGAAAATAATTTAAATTTGAAAGTAGTAGTTGACTTATAACTTACAAATTATAGTTAGTTATTAATCAACTGGTATTCATTAGGTCATTGATATGGTTATGTAATTATTAATTAAATCAATTAATTAGAGTTAATTAGATTTAATTAATAATTAAGTTATATAATAAATTTTTTAATTGATATGATTTTTTTAGCAAAGTTGCAAAGTAATTACATCAAAGTTGATAAGTCTTATTCTAATAACTTGAATAATGATTTAGATACTTTAATGGTTATTAGTGACGATTTAATTATTATAATGATTATAATTAAGAGGCTTAAGTGTTGGAAATACTTAATTGAGTTTTAACTGTTAGAATGTTAATAGGTCATGGATTGTGTACCTATGTTAATTGATTGATTTAATTGATCATTTTAATTAAGTTATAATATTCTTATTCGAAGATTGATAATTGGCTTTCTTATATTTTAACGAATAATGATCTTTGATTTATGTGAAAAAGTTGAAGTAACATTATAAAAAAGTTAATCAATTAGAATATGGATCATAGTTAAATAAAGAGAACAAGTTGATTAAGAGTTAATGATGATCACTTTAATGAGTATAGTATTTATCCTTAAGTTATTCTTAGAATACTATTTTAAATAATGGAAGGATAATGCTATCGAGGAACAAACGGGTTGACTTGTAGGTCAAATGATGAAACTTAGACACTTGAAGTGAAAACTAAAACTCTACACTTATTTCAACTATGTAATATAGCCAAACCAAAACATGTGTTTGCATAGTGTTTTCTCTATGCTTCTTGTTTTGAGTTTTGGGTTGACTAGTGTTGACTAGTTATAGGATGTCTACCAGAGGCTCAGGAGTTATGATTGTGATGTCATGATGATGTCTTAATTTTGATCTTTATAAACCCAACTATGGTTATGTGATGGTATGCTCTATGTGATGATTGTATTACTGATTGCTAATGCTTATCAGTCTTCTTGAGTGAAGCTGAGTTATTTGTATCTGAGACACTTGATTTAACCATTTTTGAGTCATCGATCAGTTATCCTCAGATTGCTTCCAGTCGTCATGATGGGATTGAAACATTGATTTATTTCTTGATGATCTCATGTTGTGAAATGTTTGACTTAACCATTTGAGAGTCTTTGATCAATATTATTTTGAGATATTCTTGGTTGCTTGTTAAGAACCAATGGATATTGTGATTCATATTGGAGATTATATTTATGATATTTATTTTGTGGAGCTTTTATGTGTTCTTGGATGGGAGAACCATCTTATTATCAGGTTGCCTGTCAAGGAACCAAGTTTGATCTTTATGAATGTTTTGGTATGGGACACAACTATGAATTTATGTGCTTAGGAGAGGTTGTTTAGGTACATGACTATGGGAGTGGCTTGCATAGGGGTCTGGGGCCCAAAGTGGTCAGTACCAAAGTAACCTAATGCAAGTTATGTAATAAGTGATAATCTAGTAATTAAAATTTATGAGAGAAAAACACACTAAAAAGATAAGTTAGAGATATCTAAACCACCCATGCCTTGAGTGCTTGTATAGACTAAAGATGGAAGAAGTGCCTCATCTTCTTGAGAGGGCTTCTTGGTTTCCACATGTTCCACATTGAGGGTTTGGGGTTCAGAGTAACCAGTCCAGGGTAACTCAACGCTTGAGGGTCCAGGGTCTAATGAGAGACCAGTCTAGGGTAACTCAAGCAGCCATGTGATGACACTCCCTAGTATGTAGCCTGAGTCTCCTCTATAAATTTTGTGTACCTCTGGCGGTGTACTTATTGTTGTGCCTCTGGGATTAGATGTTGATTTTGTGATTGAAACTTTTGAGTTAGTATACTTTTAGGATTCTTAGACTTAGAGAGTATTCTTATGCTATGTGATTTTCATAGCCTATTTGGGACTTGAGATTATCTCCTTAGCACGGTGGGAGTGGACCACTTAGGTTCCACACGGTCGGGTGGTAGTGTATTTTTCACTCTTATCATTTGAGATCCATTTGAGACATCGTGGCTGATGCTTTCTTGGTTGGTATTTATCTTCATTATGATTTTGGAGCATTATGATAGATGATATACCTTATGATGGATGTATTTATTGGTATGTTTCTTATATTGATGATTTGCATATGTTAGATGATGGTATCCTATGCTTTACTTTGCATGTTAGTAGGATGTTTTAGGAGTGACATTCCTACTATGATAATACTGATGATCTCTTTGGTGCTTTGGAATTTTATGCATGAAAGGATGGCTAGGATCTATGATGGTCTAATGATGCTATTTATGGTTGGGAGGAACTGTGCACTTAGTTATTTATGTTTGTGATATATGGTTATCTTTTATGATGGATGTTTATATCTTTTGTGATGATGTATCATGTATGACATATGGTTTAATTTACTTTAATTGCATCATGAATTAATATTGAATGTTGATGTACTTTATCTACACAGATGTTTATTCTTTTAAGCCTTTCATACCTTGTAACATGTACAGTGGATGATTAAGCTGAATTAAAATGTAGTTACAAAAAGAACACTTGTATATGGTTTAAGAATGTTGGATGTATCATTGTTATTTCATAAGGATGTGATGTTAGATGAATGGTTGATTTAGATGTAATTCAACGTTAAGGGATCCTTAAAGAATGTAACTGTTATGTATTTTATGTTTACTTTCATTTGATTTGTTCCTATTACTTTCGCTATCATGTGAATGATGTAGATGGATTTACTTTCATATTTTAAAAAAAAAAATGTTTGGCAAACTTTAGGTTAATTCTTTGGATCCCTTGGCGGGGCATTACAGATATGGATCCCTTGATGAGGGAAATGAAGGAAATTATTTGATTGTTGAAAATTTGGGATTGAAATCCTATGAAAATTGTATTTATCACTTTGTTGTAATGGCAACGATGCTGGATTTTCTTCCTCGTTCTTTCTCTGTTGAGCCTTTGAATCAGGTTTGCCAATAAAATGGTGTTTGAGTATATATCCTTAAATTGAGTCTTATAGCTTTATTTTTTAGTTTTTCATATGTAATTTTTATTAAAAAAATGTGATGGTGTTACCTTACTACAAATTTTTAAGATTGGTAATCACATTTGTTTAAATTAGATTAATCAGATAACATGTTGATATATACTTAGCTATGCAATTTCAAGTTTAAAATATGTTAACAAAATTTGCATTTGAGTTGTGCTTAAATTTTATAATTATACATGTGTGTGAGGAAGTTAAGTGAATTTATTTGAGTACTTGTTTATTACATTATTACATTTTGGAGAATTTGCATCGAATCGCTGCTGGAATTCATACTCACAATTGCTCATATTTTTGCATACATTTAATAAATATGCCTATCTTGATTAATTAAATTTAATTATTTAATTAAATGGGAAAGGTATTTCTAATTAATTAAATAAAATATTTTATTAACTGTAGTAATTACTTCTAATTAATTAAACAAAGTTATTTAATTAAATAGGAAGTCAATCCTAATTAATTAAATGAAGTTATTTGATTAAATAAAAAAGTGTCTCTAATTAATTAAAAGATTATTTAATTAAATAAAAAAAGTAATTATGAGAGCATATCTAATTTTATTAAATTGAATATCTCACCAAAATCTCTCTTCAGTTCAAAAAAGAAAATTTTCAGTTCACTATTGATAAAAAATGAGTTAAATTAGTTAACTCCTTTTTCAACTCAAATTAAATCAGTTAACTCCTTATTTTACTCAAATTAAATCTGTTAACTCCCTTTAGTTTGGGAATCTCCCTTTATGACTGAACATCAACTTTAATCCTGACCGTTGATTAAATTTGATCTCAACCGTTGATGGATTCCAGGAAAGTCTATTTAAGAGACCCTCGTCTCTTCACTTTAGAAGAGGATGAATTTGGAGATTTTGCATCGAATCGTTGCTTGAATTCATACTCACATTTGCTCATATTTTTACATACATTTAATAAATATTCATATCTTGATTAATTAAATGTAATTATTTAATTAAATGAGAAATGTATTTCTAATTAATTAAATGAAATTATTTAATTAAATGGAGTACTTACTTCTACTTAATTAAATAAAGTTATTTAATTAAACAGAAAGCCATTCCTAATTAATAGAGGCTCTCCTAGTGTGTTTGGACAAACTTAATGGAAGCTACAAGCTACAAGCTACAAGCTAAAAATGGAAGCTTCAAGCTTACATACTCATATTCTTCTTCATGCTCATATGCTCCTTCATGCTCATATGTTTCTACATGCTCATATATTTTTACATGCCCATATGCTTCTATATGCTTCCATGCTTCTTCTAGCACTTCTAGTCACTTGGAGGATTCAGTTGGCTTGGATCTTGGAGGAATTACGAATGTTGGAGAAGGAAGGGATTCTCTATGGAATTTTGAGGCATGAAACTTAGCATTAGTGTCCAGGTGCACTCGTGATAATCACATAATTTATTTGGACTCTTTCTCTTCCTGTCTTCATCGTGTCTGCTATATGTGTCTAAATATTTCTGTGATTGGATCTGCAATTTTGAAATTAAAATCTAGATATGCTATTTGGTTGAGAAGAAAATAATAGAAAAATCCTAAATCCAATTAAGGAGAAATAATTAGATATGAATCAAGTTTGGGTTCGAATTTATATTAAATTAGAAAGACAAGATTTAGAATAAAAATAAAAATTTTATGGTGAAAATTTGAATGATTAGATGTAATCTTTCTATCAATTATATTTTTAGATGTGTATAAAGAAACCCTTTTATGGTTAAATTTAGAGAACAATTATTTTAAGAGAAAATTCTTAATTCATCACAAATTGTCTTGTCATTGCCCCTTGGATAGACCCGAACTCAGTCATTCATAACTTTTTATCGTGATTGAATTTATTCGATCGCTCTAGTCAGAATTGGAACAACTTGGCCCTCTCCAACATATTTCAATTTTAGCCTGATCCAACAGTTCATTAGGGAGATATGGCCCTCGTACAGAGACTATTTTATTCAAAGATAGATATTTCTCCATTTTTCATAACCAAGAGTTCTTTACGCTTAAACTTCACAAAAATAATATATCAAAGCATAGAATGAATTAAAGATATTATTGCAATCTTCTCTTAGTGGAATCTTATTAATATGCATTAGTTTTATATGATTTATTATCTAATCTAATTAAATCATATTTAATTAAGATTAGTTAATAGTAGAAGAAGTGTAATTAATTATTAGTCAATTTAAGTAAATAAATTTTTACATGAGGGAAAATTAAAAGAAAAGAGATATTAATAAGTGGAATTAAATAATTGAATTATTAATGAGATCATTATTTAATGGATAAGATTATTAATGAGTGATGGTATAAATAGTTTTAACAAGACTAATTGGTCGAGATAGAGGAAAGAAAATTCATGATATTATGATTAAATCAAAATCATCTCTTGAGAGAACATTAAATTATAATGATTCAAACATTTACCCTTAGTTGAGTTTAGAAAGGTTGATTTCAAAACATTATGAGGATTATACTATTTAAAAGGGATAACTATAGGGTTAAAAGAAGTCTTCTTGCTTGATAATAAACATTGAATTATCAATTAAGTTATGCAATGGATTGATTAATTGAAACTTTATAAGCATTATTTTGGTAGTTTAAAATAAGCAATTACTACGAGTAATTGCACCTATCATTTAAATATAAAAACGGGTGGCATCAGGAATCTCTTCTACCTAGAAAATAATTTAAATTTGAAAGTAGTAGTTGACTTATAACTTACAAATTATAGTTAGTTATTAATCAACTGGTATTCATTGGGTCATTGATATGGTTATTTAATTATTAATTAAATCAATTAATTAGAGTTAATTAGATTTAATTAATAATTAAGTTATATAATAAATTTTTTAATTGATACAATTTTTTTAGCAAAGTTGCAAAGTAATTACATCAAAGTTGATAAGTCTTATTCTAATAACTTGAATAATGACTTAGATACTTTAACGGTTATTAGTGACGATTTAATTATTATAATGATTATAATTAAGAGGCTTAAGTGTTGGAAATACTTAATTGAGTTTTAACTGTTAGAATGTTAATAGGTCATGGATTGTGTACTTATGTTAATTGATTGATTTAATTGATCATTTTAATTAAGTTATAATATTCTTATTCGAAGATTGATAATTGGCATTCTTATATTTTAACAAATAATGATCCTTGATTTATGTGAAAAAGTTGAAGTAACATTATAAAAAAGTTAATCAATTAGAATATGGATCATAGTTAAATAAAGAGAACAAGTTGATTAAGAGTTAATGATGATCACTTTAATGAGTATAGTATTTTTTCTTAAGTTATTCTTAGAATACTATTTTAAATAATGGAAGGATAATGCTATCGAGGAACAAACGGGTTGACTTGTAGGTCAAATGATGAAACTTAGACACTTGAAGCGAAAACTAAAACTCTACACTTATTTCAATTATGTAATATAGCAAAACCAAAACATGTGTTTGCATAGTGTTTTCTCTATGCTTCTTGTTTTGAGTTTTGGGTTGACTAGTGTTGACCAATTATAGGATGTCTACCAGAGGCTGAGGAGTTATGATTGTGATGTCATGATGATGTCTTAATTCTGATCTTTATAAACCCAACTATGGTTATGTGATGGTATGCTCTATGTGACGATTGTATTACTAATTGCTAATGCTTATCAGTCTTCTTGAGTGAAGCTGAGTTATTTGTATCTGAGACACTTGACTTAACCATTTTTGAGTCATCGATTAGTTATCCTCAGATTGCTTCCAGTCATCATGATGGGATTGAAACATTGATTTATTTCTTGATGATCTCATATTGTGAAATGTTTGACTTAACCATTTGAGAGTCTTTGATCAGTATTATTTTGAGATATTCTTGGTTGCTTGTTAAGAACTAATGGATATTGTGATTCATATTGGAGATTATATTTATGATATTTAGTTTGTGGAGCTTTTATGTGTTCTTGGATGGGAGAACCATCTTATTATCAGGTTGCCTATCAAGGAACCAAGTTTGATCTTTATGAATGTTTTGGTATGGGATACAACTGTGAATTTATGTGCTTAGGAGAGGTTGTTTAGGTACATGACTATGAGAGTGGCTTGCATAGGGGTCTGGGGCCCAAAGTGGTCAGTACCAGAGTAACCTAATGCAAGTTATGTAATAAGTGATAATCTAGTAATTAAAATTTATGAGGGAAAAACACACTAAA
The DNA here is from genome assembly GCA_028749045.1 of Cupressus sempervirens. Lineage (NCBI taxonomy): Eukaryota > Viridiplantae > Streptophyta > Pinopsida > Cupressales > Cupressaceae > Cupressus > Cupressus sempervirens. The sequence continues at coordinate 118,384,416 of CM053783.1, forward strand.
AGGATAAGTTAGAGATATTTAAACCACCCATGCCTTGAGTGCTTGTATAGACTAAAGATGGAAGAAGTGCCTCATCTTCTTGAGAGAGCTTCTTGGTTTCCACATGTGCCACATTGAGGGTTTGGGGTTCAGAGTAACCAGTCCAGGGTAACTCAACGCTTGAGGGTCCAGGGTCTAATGAGAGACCAGTCCAGGGTAACTCAAGCAGCCATGTGATGACACTCCCTAGTATGTAGCCTGAGTGTCCTCTATAAATTTTGTGTACCTCTGGCGGTGTACTTATTGTTGTGCCTCTGGGATTAGATGATGATTTTGTGATTGAAACTTTTGAGTTAGTATACTTTTAGGATTCTTAGACTTAGAGAGTATTCTTATGCTATGTGATTTTCATAGCCTATTTGGGATTTGAGATTATCTCCTTAGCACGGTGGGAGTGGACCACTTAGGTTCCACAAGGTCGGGTGGTAGTGTATTTTTCACTCTTATCATTTGAGATCCATTTGAGACATCGTGGCTGATGCTTTCTTGGTTGGTATTCATCTTCATTATGATTTTGGAGCATTATGATAGATGATATACCTTATGATGGATGTATTTATTGGTATGTTTCTTATATTGATGATTTGCATATGTTAGATGATGGTATCCTATGCTTTACTTTGCATGTTAGTAGGATGTTTTAGGAGTGACATTCCTACTATGATAATACTGATGATCTCTTCGGTGCTTTGGAATGTTACGCATGAAAGGATGGCTAGGATCTATGATGGTCTAATGATGCTATTTATGGCTGGGAGGAACTATGCACTTAGTTATTTATGTTTGTGATATATGGTTATCTTTTATGATGGATGTTTATATCTTTTGTGATGATTTATCATGTATGACATATGATTTAATTTACTTTAATTGCATCATGAATTAATATTGAATGTTGATTTACTTTATTTACACATATGTTTATTCTTTTAAGCCTTTCATACCTTGTGACATGTACAGTGGATGATTAAGCTGAACTAAAATGTAGTTACAAAAAGAACACTTGTATATGGTTTAAGAATGTTGGATGTATCATTGTTATTTCATAAAGATGTGATGTTAGATGAATGGTTGATTTAGATGTAATTCAACGTTAAGGGATCCTTAAAGAATGTAGCTATTATGTATGTTATGTTTACTTTCATTTGATTTGTTGCTATTACTTTCGCTATCATGTGAATGATGTAGATGGATTTACTTTCATGTTTAAAAAAAAAAAAATGTTTGACAAACTTTAAGTTAATTCTTTGGATCCCTTGGCGGGGCATTACAGATATGGATCCCTTGATGAGGGAAATGAAGGAAATTATTTGATTGTTGAAAATTTGGGATTGAAATCCTATGAAAATTGTATTTATCACTTTGTTGTAATGGCAACGATGCCGGATTTTCTTCCTCGTTCTTTCTCTGTTGAGCCTTTGAATCAGGTTTGCCAATAAAATGGTGTTTGAGTATATATCTTTAAATTGAGTCTTATAGCTTTGTTTTTTAGTTTTTCATATGTAATTTTTATTAAAAAAATGTGATGGTGTTACCTTACTACACATTTTAAAGATTGGTAATCACATTTGTTTAAATTAGATTAATCAGATAACACGTTGATATATACTTAGCTATGCAATTTCAAGTTTAAAATATGTTAACAAAATTTGCATTTGAGTTGTGCTTAAATTTTATAATTATACATGTGTGTGAGGAAGTTAAGTGAATTTATTTGAATACTTTTTTATTACATTATTACATTTTGGAGAATTTGCATCGAATCGCTGCTGGAATTCATACTCACATTTGCTCATATTTTTGCATACATTTAATAAATATGCCTATCTTGATTAATTAAATTTAATTATTTAATTAAATGGGAAAGGTATTTCTAATTAATTAAATAAAATATTTTATTAACTGTAGTAATTACTTCTAATTAATTAAACAAAGTTATTTAATTAAATAGGAAGTCAATCCTAATTAATTAAATGAAGTTATTTAATTAAATAAAAAAGTGTCTCTAATTAATTAAAAGATTATTTAATTAAATAAAAAAAGTAATTATGAGAGCATATCTAATTTTATTAAATTAAATATCTCACCAAAATCTCTCTTTAGTTCAAAAAAGAAAATTTTCAGTTCACTATTGATAAAAAATGAGTTGAATCAGTTAACTCCTTTTTCTACTCAAATTAAATAAGTTAACTCCTTATTTTACTCAAATTAAATCTGTTAACTCCCTTTAGTTTGGGAAACTCCCTTTATGACTGAACATCAACTTTAATCCTGACCGTTGATTAAATTTGATCTCAACCGTTGATGGATTCCAGAAAAGTCTATTTAACAGACCCTCATCTCTTCACTTTAGAAGAGGATGAATTTGGAGAATTTGAATCGAATCGTTGCTTGAATTCATACTCACATTTGCTCATATTTTTACATATATTTAATAAATATTCCTATCTTGATTAATTAAATGTAATTATTTAATTAAATGAGAAATGTATTTCTAATTAATTAAATGAAATTATTTAATTAAATGGAGTACTTACTTCTACTTAATTAAATAAAGTTATTTAATTAAACAGAAAGCCATTCCTAATTAATTAAATGAAGTTATTTAGTTAAATAAGAAAAGTGTTTCTAATTAATTAAAAGATTTTTTAATTAAATAGAAAAAGTAATTATGAGAGCATATCTCATTTTATTAAATTAAATATCTCAACAAAATCTCTCTTCAGTTCAAAAAGGAAAATTTTCAATTCATTATTGATAAAAAATGAGTTAAATCAGTTAAATCCTTTTTCTACTCAAATTAAATCAGTTAACTCCTTATTTTACTCAAATTAAATCTGTTAACTCCCTTTAGTTTGGGAATTTCCATTTATGACTGAACTTCAACTTTAATCCTGACTATTGATTGAATTCGATCTCAACTGTTGATGGATTTAGGAAAGTCTATTTAAGAGACCCTCATCTCTTCAATTTACGAGAGGATGAATTTGGAGAATTTGCATCGAATCGCTGCTGGGAATAATACACAAATTTGCTCATATTTTTACATACATTTAATAAATACGCCTATCTTGATTAATTAAATATAATTATTTAATTAAATGAAAAAGGTATTTCTAATTAATTAAATGAAATTATTTAATTAAATGGATGACTTACTTCTAATGAAATAAAAAAAAGTTATTTAATTAAATAGGAAGCCATTCCTAATTAATTAAATGAAGTTATTTAATTAAATATGAAAAGTGTCTCTAATTAATCAAAGGATTATTTAATTAAATAGAAAAAGTAATTATGAGAGCATATCTAATTTTATTAAATTAAATATCTCAACAAAATCTCTCTTCAGTTCAAAAAGGAAAATTTTTAGTTCACTATTGATAAAAAATGAGTTAAATCAGTTAACTCTTTTTTCTACTCAAATTAAATCAGTTAACTCCTTATTTTACTCAAGTTAAATCTGTTAACTCCGTTTAGTTTGGGAATCTCCCTTTATGACTGAACTTCAACTTTAATCCTGACTATTGATTAAATTTGATCTCAACCGTTGATGGATTCCAAGAAAGTCTATTTAAGAGACCCTCGTGTCTTCACTTTAGGAGAGGATGAATTTGGAGAATTTGCATCAAATTGCTACTAGAATTCATACTCACATTTGCTCATATCTTTACATACATTTAATAAATACGCCTATCTTGATTAATTAAATGTAATTATTTAATTAAATGGGAAAGGTATTTCTAATTAATTAAATGAAATTATTTAATTAAATGGAGTACATACTTCTAATTAATTAAATAAAGTTATTTAATTAAATAGGAAGCCATTCCAAATTAATTTAAAAATTATTTAATTAAATACATAAAGTAATTATGAGAGCATATCTCATTTTATTAAATTAAATATCTCAAAAAAATCTCTCTTCAGTTCAAAAAAAGAAATTTTTGGTTCACTATTGATAAAAAATGAGTTAAATTAGTTAACTCTTTTTTCTACTCATATTAAATCAGTTAGCTCCTTATTTTACTCAAATTAAATCTGTTAGCTCCTTTTAGTTTGGGAATCTCCCCTTATGACTGAACTTCAGCTTTAATCCTGATCGTTGATTGAATTTGACCTCAACTGTTCATAGATTCTAGGAAAGTCTGTTTAAGAGACCCTCATCTCTTTACTTTAGCAGAGGATCAATTTGAAGAATTTGCATTGAATTGCTGCTGGAATTCATACTAACATTTGCTCATTTTTTACATACATTTAATAAATATGCCTATGTTGATTAATTAAATAAAATTATTTAATTAAATGGGAAAGGTATTTCTAATTAATTAAATGAAATTATTTAATTAAATGAAGTATTTACTTTTAATTAATTAAACAAAGTTATTTAATTAAATAGGAAGCCATTCCTAATTAATTAAATGAAGTTATTTAATTAAATAAGAAGCCATTCCTAATTAATTAAATGAAGTTATTTCATTAAATAAGAAAAGTGTCTCTAATTAATTAAAATATTATTTAATTAAATAGAAAAAGTAATTATGAGAGCATATCTCATTTTATTAAATTAAATATCTCAACAAAATCTCTTTTAATTTCAAAAAGGGAAATTTTTAGTTCACTTTTGATAAAAAATGAGTTAAATTAGTTAACTATTTTTCTACTCAAATTAAATCAGTTAACTCCTTATTTTACTCAAGTTAAATCTGTTAACTCCCTTTAGTTTGGAAATCTCCTTTTATGATTGAACTTCAACTTTAATCCTAACCATTAATTGAATTTGATCTCAACCATAGATGGATTCCAAAAAAGACTATTTAAGAGACCCTCATCTCTTCACTTTAGGAGAGGATGAATTTGAAAAATTTGCGTTGAATCGTTGCTGGAATTCATACTCATATTTGCTCATATTTTTACATACATCTAATAAATACGCCTATCTTGATTAATTAAATATAATTATTTAATTAAATGAGAAAGGGATTTTTAATTAATTAAACAAAATTATGTAATTAAATGAAGTACTTACTTCTAATTAATTAAACAAAGTTATTTAATTAAATAAGAAAAGTGTCTCTAATTAATTAAAAGATTATTTAATTAAATAGAAAAAATAATTATGAAAGCATATCTCATTTTATTAAATTAAATATCTCAACAAAATCTTTCTTCAGTTCAAAAAGGGAAATTTTTAGTTCACTATTGATAAAAAATGAGTTAAATCAGTTAACTCCTTTTTCTACTCAAATTAAATCAGTTAACTCCTTATTTTACTCAAATTAAATCTATTAACTCCATTTAGTTTCACAATCTCCCTTTATAGCTGAACTTCTACTTTAATCCTGACCGTTGATTGAATTTGATCTCAGCCATTGATGGATTTCAGAAAATTCTATTTAAGACATCCTCACCTCTTCACCTTAGGAGAGGATGAATTTGGAGAATTTCCATTGAATCGTTGATGAAATTCATACTCACATTTGCTCATATTTTTACAAACATTTAATAAATATGTGTATCTCGATTAATTAAATGTAATTATTTAATTAAATAGAAAAGGTATTTCTAATTAATTAAACCAAATTATTTAATTAAATGGATTACTTACTTCTAATTAATTAAACAAAGTTATTTAATTAAATAGGAAGCCATTCCTAATTAATTAAATGAAGTTATTTAATTAAATAAGAAAAGTGTCTGTAATTAATTAAAAGATTATTTAACTAAATAGAAAAAGTAATTATGAGAGCATATCTTATTTTATTAAATTAAATATCTCAACAAAATCTCTCTTTAGTTCAAAAAGGGAAATTTTCAGTTCATTATTGATAAAAAATGAGTTAATTCAGCTAACTACTTTTTTTACTGAAATTAAATTAGTTAACTCCTTATTTTACTCAGGTTAAATCTGTTAGCTCCCTTTAGTTTGGGAATTTCCCTTTATGACTGCACTTCAAATTTAATCTTGACCGTTGATTGAATTTGATCTCAACCGTAGATGGATTGTAGAAAAGTCTATTTAAGAGACCCTCATCTCTTCACTTTAGGACAGGATGAATTTGGAGAATTTGCATCGAATCACTGCTGGAATTTATACCCACATTTGTTCATATTTTTACATACATTTAATAAATATGCCTATCTTGATTAATTAAATGTAATTATTTTATTAAATGAGAAAGCTATTCTAATTAATTAAACAACATTATGTAATTAAATGGAATACTTACATCTAATTAATTAAATAAAGTTATTTAATAAAATAGGAAGCTATTCCTAATTAATTAAATGAAGTTATTTAATTAAATAAGAAAAGTGTCTCTAATTAATTAAAATATTATTTAATTAAATACAAAAATAATTACGAGAGCGTATCTCATTTTATCAAATTAAATATCTCAACAAAATCTTTCTTTAGTTCAAAAAGGGAAATTTTCAGTTCACTATTGATAAAAAATGAGTTAAATCAGTTAACTCCTTTTTCTACTCAAATTAAATCAGTTAACTTCTTATTTTACTCAAATTAAATCTATTAACTCCATTTAATTTGGAAATCTCCCTTTATGACTAAACTTCAATTTTCATCCTGACCGTTGATCGAATTTCATCTCAACCATTGATGGATTCCAAGAAAGTCTATTTAAAAGACTATCATCTCTTCACTTTAGGAGAAGATGAATTTGGAGAATTTTCATCGAATTGCTGTTGGAATTCATACTCACATTTGCTCATATTTTTACATACATTTATTAAATACACCTATCTTGATTAATTAAATGTAATTATTTAATTAAATGGGAAAGGTATTTCTAATTAATTAAATGAAATTTTTTAATTAAATGGTGTACTTACTTCTAATTAATTAAACAAAGTTATTTAATTAAATAGTTAGCCATTCCTATGTAATTAAATGAAGTTAGTTAATTAAATAAGAAAAGTGTTTCTAATTAATTAAAATATTATTTAATTAAATAGAAAAATTAATTATGAGAGAATATCTCATTTTATTAAATTAAATATCTCAACAAAATATCTCTTCAATTTAAAAAGAAAAATTTTCAGTTCACTATTGATAAAAAATGAGTTAAATCAGTTAACTCATTTTTGTATTCAAATTAAATCAGTTAACTCCTTATTTTATTGAAATTAAATCTCTTAACTCCATTTAATTTGGGGATCTCCCATTATGGCTGAACTTCAACTTTAATCCTGATCGTTGATTGAATTTGATCTCAACCATTCATGGATTTTAAGAAAGTCTATTTTAGAGATCCTCATCTCTTCATTTTAGGAGAGGATGAATTTGGAGAATTTGCATTGAATCGCTGCTGAAATTCATACTTACATTTACTCACATTTTTACATACATTTAATAAATATGCCTATCTAGACTAATTAAATGTAATTATTTAATTAATTGGAAAAGATATTTCTAATTAATTAAATAAAATTATTTAATTAAATGGAGTACTTACTTCTAATTAATTAAACAAAGTTATTTAATTAAATAAGAAGCCATTCCTAATTAATTAAATGAAGTTATTTAATTAAATAAGAAAGGTGTCTGTAATTAATTGAAAGATTATTCAATTAAATAGAAAAAGTAATTATGAGAGCATATCTCATTTTATTAAATTAAATATCTCAACAAAATCTCTCTTCAGATCAAAAAGGGAAATTTTCAATTTACTATTGATTAAAAAAAATGATTTAAAATAGTTGACTCCTTTTTCTACTCAAATTAAATCAGTTACTTCCTTATTTTACTCAAATTAAATCTGTTAACTCCTTTTAATTTGGGAATCTCCTTTTATGACTGAACTTCAACTGTAATCCTGATCATTGATTGAATTTGATCTTTACCATTGATGTATTCCTGGATAGTCTATTTAAGAGACTCTTATCTCTTTATTTTAGGAGAGGATGAATTTGGAGAATTTGCAATGAAATCGCTGCTAGAATTCATACTCACATTTGTTCATATTTTTACATATATTTAATAAATACGCCTATGTTGATTAATGAAATGTAATTATTTAATTAAATAGGAATCCTTTCCTAATTAATTAAATGAAGTTATTTAATTAAATAAGAAAAGTCTCTCTAATTAATTGAAAGTTTATTTAATTAAATAGAAAAAGTAATTATGAGAGTATATCTCATTTTATTAAATTAAATATCTCAACAAAATCTATCTTTAGTTAAAAAAGAGAAATTTTTAATTCACTATTGATAAAAAAATGAGTGAAATCAGTTAATTCCTTTTTCTACTCAAATTAAATTAGTTAACTCTTTATTTTACTCAAATTAAATCTGTTAACTCCTTTTAATTTGAGAAACTCCCTTTTTGACTGAACTTCAACTTTAATCCTAAAGGTTGATTGAATTTGATCTCAACCGTTGATGGATTCCAAGAAAGTCTATTTAAGAGACCCTCATCTCTTCATTTTAGGAGAGGATGAATTTGGAGGATTTGCATCGAATCACTGCTGGAATTCATACTCACATTTGCTCATATTTTTACATATATTTAATATATACGCCTATCTTGATTAATTAAATGTAATTATTTAATTAAATGGAAAATGTATTTCTAATTAATTAAATAAAATTATTTAATTAAATAGAGTACTTACTTCTAACTAATTAAACAAAGTTATTTAATTAAATAGGAAGCCATTCCTAATTAATTAAATGAAGTTATTTAATTAAATAAAAAAGTGTCTCTAATTAATTAAAAGATTATTTAATTAAATAGAAAAAGTAATTGTGAGAGCATATCTCATTTTATTAAATTAAATATCTCAACAAAATCTCTCTTCAGTTCAAAAAGGAAAATTTTCAGTTCACTATTGATAAAAAATGAGTTAAATGAGTGAACTCCTTTTTCTACTCAAATTAAATCAGTTAACTCTTTATTTTACTCAAATTAAATCTGTTGACTCTCTTTAATTTGGGAATCTCCCTTTATGACTGAACTTCAACTTTAATCTTGATCATTGATTGAATTTGATCTCAACCGTTGATGGATTTCAAGAAAGTCTATTTAAGAGACCCTTATATCTTCATTTTAGGAGAGGATGAATTTGGAGAATTTGCATCGAATCGCTGCTAGAATTTATACTCACATTTGCTCATATTTTTACATACATTTAATAAATACACCTATCTTGATTAATTAAATGTAATTATTTAATTAAATGGGAAAGGTAGTTCTAATTAATTAAATGGAAATATTTAATTAAATGGAGTACTTACTTCTAATTGATTAAACAAAGTTATTTATCTAAATAGGAAGCCATTCATAATTAATTAAATGAAGTTATTTAATTAAATAAGAAAAGTGTCTCTAAGTAATTAAAAGATTATTTAATTAAAAAGAAAAATTAATGATGAGAACATATCTCATTTTATTAAATTGAATACCTCAACAAAATCTCTCTTCAGTTCAAATAGGGAAATTTTCAGTTCACTATAGATAAAAAATGAGTTAAATTAGTTAACTGCTTTTTCTATTCAAATTAAATCAGTTAACTCCTTATTTTACTTAAATTAAATTTGTTAACTCCCTTTAATTTGGAAATCTTCTTTTATGACTGAACTTCAACTTTAATCCTGACCGTTGATTGAATTTAATCTCAACCGTTGATGGATTCTAAGAAAGTCTATTTAAGAGACCCTCATCTCTTCATTTTAGGAGAGGATGAATTTGGAGAATTTGCATCGAATCGCTATTGGAATTCATATTCACATTTGTTCATATTTTTACATACATTTAATAAATACGTCTATCTTGATTAATTAAATGTAATTATTTAATTAAATGAGAAAGGTATTTCTAATTAATTAAACAAAATTATTTATTTGTAGTGCCTGCCCCTAGTTCACATTTTTGCTAACATTTTAAAACTCTTTTAGAGTTAGTTTCATGTGGATGGTTAGCAAAATTGTGTTGAAACTATCAGATATTGTGCTATGGATTCAGTTAATACACGATGAGATTACTTGGTACTTTACATTTCATGTATGTATGATGATTAGTTCTAATGTTTGTAGTTATTAATGATGATTAGTAAGATGATTTATCATATGTGTTTTCTTATAGATACCTACCCCATACTTGCATGTGTATGGTGTGCATGTTTTCTTTGCGTGTTTACTTTTATAAGATGTGTTTGATGTGGTTAAGGAAGGGAGTTGTAGTCACCTGCTAGTAAGGATTTACATGATGCACCACTTCCTGCCATTACTTATTTAGTTAGTATATATTGTGCTTGTACATGCATGATTTTTATGCAAGTTATAGGTACCGAGTATCGACTTCGCCGAATTGCTAGGATGAGCGTACCCTATCACATTATCTGAATGATAAGAGAGGGGAGATAATTCTCAAGTCTAAATCCCAATTCTTTAAGCCATTTATTATAATTGAAAATTTGGACAAGTATCTAAGTTGAGTTCTGTCCGAATACGTTGGATGATGTAATTCGAGAGATTAACCCTTGACTTGATTTTGTATGTATTTTGGCTATGATGAGTTTTCATATTTATTCCTTGTGAGTCTTTGATGTATTTTCTATTAATTAAGCCTAATTAAAAGATTTAATTAATGGTTTAATTTAATAGAAAATTAATATCATATTTTAATATTATTTTATGTATTTAATTGAGAAATTAATTAAATAAAATAATTAAATTTGAAAATAAAAGTTATAAGTTTAAATTTGGAATGTGACAATATTCATGTTAATAATAATATATTTGGAGCTCCTTTTTAAATAAAAGACTAAATAATATTATTATTAAAGGTAATAAATATTTTAGCAATTAAGTTTTTAAAAATGAAATTTAAAAGTGGAAAATATATTTAAAATTATTAAAAGATTTTAAATCTCATGTGATTAAAATATAAATATATTAAGATTGAAAAGTGGAGTTATTAATGTTAGTGCATGAGATTTAATAAATAAATAAATTAAATTGGAAAGAGTAAAGTAAATATTATATTAATGATTGTGCATTATTTTAATGTTTGCTCACATAGGAGTTGGAAAATTCTTGAAAGTTGTCATGTAGACAACACAGGGGTTTGTACTCTAAGAATGCACAAATTGTCTACACTTAGAAGTTAGCATTTTATTTGAGCATATGGTCTCTACAACTTTAAGACTTATCTAAAAAGTTGGAGAAGACCCATGCTTGATTGTCATGCTTATCTTCTAATAGTTTTTAGAGACACTCTAAATGCATCTTAAAGGTCTTTAAATAGAGGCTCTCCTAGTGTGTTTGGACAAGCTTAATGGAAGCTACAAGCTACAAGCTTCAAGTTAAAAATGGAAACTTCAAGCTTACATGCTCATATTCTTCTTCATGTTCATATGCTCCTTCATGCTCATATGTTTCTAAATGCTCATATATTTTTACATGCTCATATGCTTCTATATGCTTTCATGCTTCTTCTAGCACTTCTAGTCACTTGGAGGATTCGGTTGGCTTGGATCTTGGAGGAATTGCGAATGTTGGAGAAGGGAGGGATTCTCTATGGACTTCTGAGGCATGGCAAATTAGCATCAGTATTCAGGTGCACTCATGATAATCACATAATTTATTTGCACTCTTTCTCTTCCTATCTTCATCGTGTCTTCTATATGTGTTTGAATATTCTCTGTGATTGGATCTGCAATTTTGAAATTGGAATGTAGATATGCTATTTGGTTGAGAAGAAAATAATAGAAAAACCCTAGATCCAATTAAGGAGAAATAATTAAATATGAATCAAGTTTTGGTTTGAATTTATATTAAATTAGAAAGACAAGATTTGGAATTAAAATAGAAATTTTATGGTGAAAATTTGAATGATTAGATGTAATCTTTCTATCAATTATATTTTTAGATGCGTATGAACAAACCCTTTTATGGTTAAATTTAGAGAACAATTATTTTAAGAGAAAATTCTTAATTCATCACAAATTGTCCTGTCACTGCCCCTTGGATAGACCTGAACTTAGTCATTCATAACTTTTTATCGTGATCGAATTTATTCAATCGCTCTAATCAAAATTGGCGCAACTTAGCCCTTTCCAACATATTTCAATTTCAGCCCGATCCAATGGTTCATTAGGAAGATATGACCCTCGTACTGGGACTATTTTATTCAATGACAGATATTTCTTCATTTTCTATAACTAAGAGTTCTTTATACTTAAACTTCACAAAAATAATATATCAAAACATGGAATGAATTAAAGATATTATTGCAATCTTTCCTTATTAGAATCTTATTAATATGCATTAATTTTATTTAGTTTATTATCTAATTTAATTAAATCAAATTTAATTAAGATTAGTTAATAGTAGAAGAAGTGTAATTAATTATTAGTCAATCTAAGCAAATAGATTTTTAAATGAGAAAAAATTAAAAGAAAAGATATTTTAATATAGTTTATATAGTGGAATTTTTATAATTTATATTAAATACTATTTAATATATATTAAATAATTTAGAGATAGTAATTTTATATTACGTTTTTAAATGAGGAGACTTTAATGATAATAGATTAAGATTTAATTGACATGAAATCATTGTTATAACATTGTTATAATTTTAATTACTATGGTATTATTAATACGTTATATATTATTAACTAAATTATTGATATACATTAATGGTATTAAGAGTTAGCTAATAAAGCTTATGTAAAGTTCTCTAGATCGATCAATAATAGTTTTGATAAATTTATTATTTATTAATGTTTGTTGGGTCTAACAAACTATTAATAAATAATAGTATAAATAGTCTAAATAGTTATCAATTAATACAATCAGAGTTAATCTAGAGGAGATTAGTTAATGATTGAAGGACTGTAAAAGATATTAATCAAATTGAATTGGTTAATAATTTGGAGGAGTATCAATTAACTAAATCAATGTACATAGAGAAAACTTATTTGAGATAATAATACTTGGTATTGGAGATTTATTATAACTTGTTATTATTAAAATATAAATGAAAACATTGTTGCAGAGTAAAGAATGTAGTCATTATAGATTTATTAATAAGATTCTCAATATAGCTTGTTATTAAATATTAACAAGTTATTATTATTGAACTATGAATATGAATATTTGTGTACTAGATTATAGTTGACTTTTAACATACAAAATTATAGTTAGTTATTAGTCAACTGATATTAATTAGAACGTTGCCATGGATATATAATTATTAATTAAATTAATTAGAGTTAATTAGATTTAATTAATAATTAAGTTATGTAATAAAATTTTAATTGATATGTTAATATCGATTCTTTTAGTGAAGTTGTTAAGTAGTTACATTGAAGTTGACAAGTCATACTCTCATGACTTGAATTATGACCTTAGATATTTTAATAGTGAGACTTAGTAATATTTAATTGAGAACTATTAGAATGTTAATAAGTCATGGATGGTGTACTTATGTTAATTGATTGATTAAATTGATCATTTTAATAAAGTTATAATCTTCTTATTCGAAGACTAGTAATTGGCTCTCTTATAATTTAGATGATTAATGATCCTTGATTTATGTTAAAAATTGAGGTAACATTAAGAAGAGTCATTCAATTTGTAGCATTGATCTTAGCAAAATAAAGTGAATAATTTTATTAAGTGTCAAATGATTTAATAATTATCCTTCAGCTATTCTTAAAATATTATTTTAATGATGGAAAGAATAATGTTATCGGAGAAACAAACGGGTTGATGTGTAGGTCAAATGAAGAACCTTACACATTTATATTTGAAACAAAAAACTGAAGCTCTACACATTATTCAGCTATGTGATTTTAATAAACCAAAACAAGTGTTTACATTGTGTTTTCTCTATGCTTCTTGTTTTGAGTTTTGGGTTGACTAGTGTTGACCAGTTATAAGACGTCTACTAGAGACTCAGGGGTTATGATTGTGATGTCATGATGATGTCGTATTCTGATTTTTATAAACCCAACCATGGTTATGTGATAGAATGCTCTATGAGATGTTTATATTTACTGATTATTATTATTCATCAATCTTCTTGAGTGAAGCTGAGTTATGTGTATTTGATACACTTGATTTAACCATTTTTGAGTCATCGACCAGTTATCCTTGGATTGCTTCTAGTCGCCATGATGGGACTGAAACGTTTATTTATTTCTTGATGATGTCATCTTGTGACATGTTTGACTCAACTATTTTGGAGCCTTGGATAAGTATTATTTTGAGATATTCTTTGTTGCTTGTTAAGAACCAATGGATATTATGATTCATATTGCAGATTATATTTATGAAGTTTATTTTGTGGAGCTTTTATGTGTTCTTTGATGGGAGAACCATCTTATTATCAGGTTGCCTATTAAAGAACCAAGTTTGATCTTTACGAGTGTTGTGGTATGGTACACAATTGTGGATTTATGTGCCTAGGAGAGGTTTTCTAAGTACATGACTATGAGAGTGGCTTGCATAGGGGTCTGGGGCCCAAAGTGGTCAGTACCAAGGTAACCTAATGCAAGTTATGTAATAAGTGATAATCTAGTAATTAAAATTTATGAGGGAAAAAAATACTAAAAAGATAAGTTAGAGATATTTAAACCACCTAGGCCTTGAGTGCTTATATAGACTAAGGATGGGAGAAGTGTCTCATCTTCTTGAGAGGGCTTCTTGGTTTTCAAATGTGCCATGTTGAGGGTCCAAAGTTCAGAGTAACCACTCCAGGGTAACTCAACGCTTGAGGGTCCAAGGTCTAATGAGAGATCAGTCCAGGGTAACTCAAGTATCCATGTGATGACACTCCCTAGTATGTAGTCTGAGTCTCCTCTATAGATTTTGTGTACCTCTAGTGGTGTACTTATTGTTGTGCCTTAGGGATCAGATGTCAGTTTTGTGATTGGAACTTTTGAGTTAGTACACTTTTAGGATTCTTATTTTAGAAAGTGTTTGTGCTATGTGATTTGATATTTTATTTTTGGGACTTGAGATTATCTCCTCAACGTGGTGGAAGTGGACCATTTAGGTTCCACACGGTCGGGTGGTAGTATTTTTCCACTCTTATCATTTGAGATCCATCTGAAACACCGTGGCTGATGCATTCTTGGTTGGTATTTATCTTCATTCTATTCTTGGATCATTATGATATACCTTATGCTAGATTACTTATTACATATGATGTACTATATTTAGGAGTGACATTCCTACTATGTTAATACCAATGATCTCTTCGATGCTTTGGAATGTTACGCATAGAGGGATGGCTAGGATCCACGATGGTCTAATGATGCTATTTATGATTGAGAAGAACCGTGCACTTAGTTATTTATATTTGTGATATATGATTATCTTTTATAATGGATTTTTATATCTTTTGTGATGATGTATCATGTATGACATGTGGTTTTATTAACTTTAATTTCATCATGGATTAATACTAGATGATGATGTACTTTATTGTATATTCTTTTAAGCCTTTCAAATAGTGTATCATATATAGTGGATGATTGAGCTAAACTAAAATGTAGTTACAAAAAAGACACTTGTATATGGTTCAATAATGTTGGACGTATCATTGTTATTTTATAAGAATGTGATGTTAGATGAATGGTTGATTTAGATGTAATTCAATATTAAAAGATCTTTAACGAATTTAATCTATTATGTTATGTTTATTTTTAGTTGGATGTTACTATTGCTTTCGCAGATGTTATGAATGGTTTTACTTTCATGTTTAAAAAAAAAATGGTTGGCAAAATTTAAGTTAAATTTTTAGATCCCTTCGTGGGGCATTACATTAAATAAATGGAGTACTTACTTCCAATTAATTAAACAAAGTTATTTAATTAAATAGGAAGCCATTCCTAATTAATTAAATGAAGTTATTTAATTAAATAAGAAAAGTGTCTCTAATTAATTAAAAGATTATTTAATTAAATAGAAAAAGTAATTATGATAGCATATCTCATTTTACTAAATTAAATAATTCAACAAAATCTCTCTTCAGTTCAAAAAGGAAAATTTTTAGTTCACTATTGATAAAAAATGAGTTAAATTAGTTAACTCCTTTTTCTACTCAAATTAAATTAGTTAACTCCTTATTTTACTCAAATTAAATCTATTAACTTCCATTAATTTGGGAATCTCCTTTTATGACTGAACTTCAACTTTAATCTTGACCGTTGATTGAATTTGATCTCAACCGTTGATGGATTCTAAGAAAGTCTATTTAAGAGACCTTCATCTCTTCATTTTAGGAGAAGACAAATTTGAAGAATTTGCATCAAATCACTGTTAGAATTCATACTCACATTTGCTCATATTTTTACATACATTTAATAAATACAGGTATCTTGATTAATTAAATGTAATTATTTAATTAAATGGGAAAGGTAATTTTAATTAATTAAATGAAATTATTTAATTAAATGGAGTACTCACTTCTAATTAATTAAACAAAGTTATTTAATTAAATAGGAATCCTTTCTTAATTAATTAAATGAAGTTAATTAAAAAAGAAAAGTGTCTCTAATTAATTAAAAGATTAATAGTTAAATAACAAAATTAATTATCAGAGCATATATCATTTTATTAAATTAAATATATCAACAAAATCTCTCTTCAGTTCAAAAAGAAAATTTTTTAGTTCATTATTGATAAAAAATGAGTCAAATCAGTTAACTCCTTTTTCTACTCAAATTAAATCAGTTAACTCCTTATTTTACTCAAATTAAATCTGTTAACTCCCTTTAATTTGGGAATCTCCCTTTATGACTAAACTTCAACTTTAATCCTGACCATTGATGGATTTTAGAAAAGTCTATTTACGAGACCTTCATCTCTTCATTTAAGGAGAGGATGAATTTGGAAAATTTTCATCGAATCGCTACTGGAATTCATACTCACATTTGCTCATATTTTTACATACATTTAATAAATATGCCTATCTTGATTAATTAAATGTAATTGTCTAATTAAATGAGAAAGGTATTTCTAATTAATTAAACAAAATTATTTAATTAAATGGAGTACTTACTTCTAATTAATTAAATAAAGTTATTTAATTAAATATGAAGCCATTCCTAATTAATTAAATGAAGTTATTTAATTAAATAAGAAAAGTGTCTCTAATTAATTAAAAGATTGTTTAATTAAATAGAAAAAGTAATTATGAGAGGATATCTCATTTTATTAAATTAAATATCTCAACAAAATCTCTCTTCAGTTCAAAAAGGGAAATTTTCAGTTCACTATTGATAAAAAATGAGTTAAATGAGTTAACTCCTTTTTCTACTCAAATTAAATCAGTTAACACCTTATTTTACTCAAATTAAATCTGTTAACACCCTTTAATTTGGGAATTTCACTTTATCACTGAACTTCAAATTTAATCCTGACCGTTGATTGAACTTGATCTCAACCATTGATGGATTCTAGGAAAGTCTATTTAAGAGACCTTCATCTCTTCATTTTAAGAGATGATGAATTTTGAGAATTTGCATCGAATCACTATTGGAATTCATAGCCACATTTGTTCATAATTTTACATGCATTTAATTAATATGCCTATCTTGATTAATTAAATGTAATTATTTAATTAAATGCGCAAGTTATTTTTAATTAATTAAATGAAATTATTTAATTAAATGAAGTACTTACTTCTAATTAATTAAACAATGTTATTTAATTAAATAAGAAGCCATTCCTAATTAATTAAATGAAGTTGTTTAATTAAATAAGAAAAGTGTCTTTAATTAATTAAAAAATTATTTAATTAAATCTAAAAAGTAATTATGAGAGGATATCTCATTTTATTAAATTAAATATCTCAACAAAATCTCTCTTCAGTTCAAAAAGATAAATTTTTAGTTCACTATTGAGAAAAAATGAGTTAAATCAATTAACTCTTTTTTTTACTCAAATTAAATCAGTTAACTCCTTGTTTTACTCAAATTAAATCTATCAACTCCCTTTAATTTGAGAATCACCCTTTATGACTGAATTTCAACTTTAATCCTGACTGTTGATTGAATTTGATCTCAACCGTTGATGGAATCCAAGAAAGTCTATTTAAGAGACCCTCATCTCTTCATTTTAGGAGAGGATGAATTTGGAGAATTTGCATCGAATCGATGCTAGAATTCATACTCACATTTGCTCATAATTTTACATACATTTAAAAAATATGCTTATCTTGATTAATTAAATGTAATTATTTAATTAAATGGAGTACTTTCTTCTAATTAATTAAACAAAATTATTTAATTAAATAGAAAAGGTAATTATGAAAGCATATCTCATTTTATTAAATTAAATATCTCAACAAAATCTCTCTTCAGTTTAAAAATGGAAATTTTCAGTTCACTATTGATAAAAAATGAGTTATATCAGTCAACTCTTTTTTCTACTCAAATTAAATCAGTTAACTCCTTATTTTACTCAAATTAAATTTGTTGACTCTATTTAATTTGGGAATCTCCCTTTATGACTGAACTTCAACTTTAATCCTAACCATTGATTGAATTTGATCTCAACCGTTGATGGAATCCAAGAAAGTCTACTTAAGAGACCCTCATCTCTTCATTTTAGGAGAAGATGAATTTGGAGAAATTGCATCGAATCGCTACTAGAATTCATACTCACATTTGCTCATAATTTTACATACATTTAAAAAATATGCTTATCTTGATTAATTAAATGTAATTATTTAATTAAATGGAAAAGTTATTTCTAATTAATTAAATAAAATTATTTAATTAACTATAGTAATTACTTCTAATTAATTAAACAAAATTATTTAATTAAATAGGAAGCCATTCATAACTAATTAAATGAAGTTATTTAATTAAATAAGAAAAGTGTCTCTAACTAATTAAAAGATTATTTAATTAAACATAAAAATTAATTATGAAAGCATATTTCATTTTATAAAATTAAATATCTCAACAAAATCTCTCTTCAGTTCAAAAAGTTAAATTTTTAGTTCACTATTGATAAAAAATGAGTTAAATCAGTTAACTTTTTTTTCTACTCAAATTAAATAAGTTAACTCCTTATTTTACTCAAATTAAATCTGTTAACTCCCTTTAATTTGGGAATCTCTCTTTATGACTGAATTTCAACTTTAATCTTGACTCTTGATTGAATTTGATCTCAACCGTTGATGGATTACAGGAAAGTCTATTTAAGAGACCCTCATCTCTTCATTTTAGGAGAGGATGAATTTGGACAATTTGTATCGAATCACTGCTAAAATTCATACTCACATTTGCTCATATTTTTACATACATTTAATAAATATGCCTATCTTGATTAATAAAATGTAATTATTTAATTAAATGGAAAAGGTAATTCTAATTAACTAAATGAAATTATTTAATTAAATGGAGTACTTTCTTCTAATTAATTAAACAAAATTATTTAATTAAATAGGAATCCATTCATAATTAATTAAATGAAGTTATTTAATTAAATAAGAAAAGTGTGTCTAATTAATTAAAAGATTATTTAATTAAATAGAAAAAGTAATTATGAAAGCATATCTCATTTTATTAAATTAAATATCTCAACAAAATCTCTCTTCAGTTCAAAAAGGAAAATTTTCAGTTCACTATTGATAAAAAAATGAGTTAAATCAGTAAACTCTTTTTTCTAGTCAAATTAAATCAGTTAACTCCTTATCTCTTCATTTTAGGAGAAGATGAATTTGAAAAATTTGCATCGAATCGCTGCTGAAATTCATACTCACATTTGCTCATATTTTTACATACATTTAATGATTATGCCTATCTTGATTAATTAAATGTAATTATTTTATTAAATGGAAAAGGTATTTCTAATTAATTAAACAAAATTATTTAATTAAATGGAGTACTTACTTCTACTTAATTAAACAAATTTAATAAATTAAATAGGAAGCTATTCCTAATTAATAAATTGAATTTATTTAATTAAATAATAAAAGTCTCTCTAATTAATTAAAAGATTATTTAATTAAATACAAAAAGTAATTATGAGAGCATATCTCATTTTATTAAATCAAATATCTCACAAAATCTCTCTTCAGTTTAGAAAGAAATTTTTCTAGTTCACTATTGATAAAAAATAAGTTAAATCAATTAACTCCTTTTTTTACTCAAATTAAATCATTTAACTCTTTATTTTACTCAAATTAAATCTGTTAACTCCCTTTAATTTGGGAATCTCCCTTTATGACTAAAGTTCAACTTTAATCCTGACCGTTGATTGAATTTGATCTCAACCATTGATGAATTTCAAAAAATTCTATTTAAGAGACCTTGACCTCTTCATTTTAGGAGAGGATGAATTTGAAGAATTTGCATCTAATCGCTATTGGAATTCATACTCACATTTGCTCATATTTTTACATACATTTAATAAATAAGCCTATCTTGATTAATTAAATGGAAAAGGTATTTCTAATTAATTAAACAAAGTTATTTAATTAAATAGGAAGCTATTCTTAATTAATTAAATGAAGTTATTTAATTAAATAAGAAAACTATCTCTAATTAATTAAAAGATTATTTAATTAAATAGAAAAAGTAATTATGAGAGCATATCTCATCTTATTAAATTAATTATCTCAAAAAAATATCTCTTCAGTTCAAAAAGAGAAATTTTCAGTTCACTATGGATAAAAAATGAGTTAAATGAGTTAACTCATTTTTCTACTCAAATTAAATCAGTTAATTCCTTATTTTACTCAAATTAAATCTGTTAACTCCTTGTAATTTGGGAATCTCCTTTTATGACTGAACTTCAACTTTAATCCTAACTGTTGATTGAATTTGATCTCAATCGTTGATGGATTTTAGGAAAGTCTATTTAAGAAACCCTCATCTCTTCATTTTAGGAGAGGATGAATTTGGAGAATTTGCATCGAATCGCTGCTGGAATTCATACTCACATTTGGTCATACTTTTACATACATTTAATAAATATGCCTATCTTGATTAATTAAATGTAATTATTTAATTAATTGGGAAAGGTATTTCTAATTAATTAAAAAAAATTATTTAATTAATTGTAGTAATTACTTCTAATTAATTAAACAAAGTTATTTAATTAAATAGGAAGTCATTCCTAATTAATTAAATGAAGTTATTTAATTAAATAAGAAAAGTCTCTCTAATTAATTAAAAGATTATTTTATTAAATAGAAAAAGTAATTATGAGATCATATATTATTTTATTAAATTAAATATCTCAACAAAATCTCTCTTCACTTCAAAAAAGAAAAATTTCAGTTCACTATTCATAAAAAATGAGTTAAATGAGTTAACTCCTTTTTCTACTCAAATTAAATCAGTTAATTCCTTATTTTACTCAAATTAAATCTGTTAACTCCCTTTAATTTGGGAATCTCAATTTATGACTAAACTTCAACTCTAATCCTGACCGTTGATTGAATTTGATCTCAACAGTTGATAAATTTTAGGAAAGTCTATTTAAGAGACCTTCATCACTTCAGTTTAGGAGAGGATGAATTTGGAAAATTTCCATCGAATCGCTGCTGAAATTAATACTCACATTTGCTCATATTTTTACATACATTTAATGAATACTTCTATCTTGATTAATTAAATGTAATTATTTAATTAAATGAAAAAGGTATTTCTAATTAATAAAACTAAATTATTTAATTAAATGGAGTACTTACTTCTAATCAATTAAAAAAAATTATTTAATTAAATAGGAAGTCATTGCTAATTAATTAAATGAAGTTATTTAATTAAATAAAAAAAGTGTCTCTAATTAATTAAAAGATTATTTAATTAAATAAAAAAATTAATTATGAGAGCATGTCTCATTTTATTAAATTAAATATCTCAACAAAATCTCTCTTCAGTTCAGAAAGGGAAATTTTTTTATTCACTATTGATAAAAAATGAGTTAAATCAGTTAACTCCTATTTCTACTCAAATTAAATCAGTTAACTCCTTATTTTACTCAAATTAAATCTGTTAACTCCCTTTAATTTGAGAATCTCCCTTTATGTCTGAAATTCAACTTTAATCCTGACCGTTGATTGAATTTGATCTCAACCGTTGATGGATTCCATGAAAGTCTATTTAAGAGACCCTCATCTCCTCATTTTAGGAGAGGATGAATTTGAAGAATTTGCATCAAATCACTGCTGGAATTCATACACACATTTGCTCACATTTTTCTATAGATTTAATAAATATGCCTATTTTGATTAATTAAATGCAATTATTTTATTAAATGAGAAAGGTATTTCTAATTAATTAAATTAAATTATTTAATTAAATGGAGTACTTACTTCTAATTAATTAAACAAAGTTATTTAATTAAATAAGAAGCCATTCTTAATTAATTAAATGAAGTTATTTAATTAAATAAGAAAAGTGTCTCTAATTAATTAAAAGATTATTTAATTAAATAGAAAAAGTAATTATGAGAGCATATATCATTTTATTAAATTAAATATGTCAAGAAAATCTTTCTTTAGTTCAAAAAGGAAAATTTGCAGTTTACTATTGATAAAAAATGAGTTAAATGAGTTAACTCCTTTTTCTACTCAAATTAGATTAGTTAACTCCTTATTTTACTCAAATTAAATCTGTTAACTCCCTTTAATTTGGGAATCTCCCTTTATGACTAAACTTCAACTTTAATCTTGACCGTTGATTGAATTTGATCTCAACCGTTGATGAATTTCATGAAAGTCTATTTAAGAGACCTTCATCTCTTCATTTTAGGAGAGGATAAATTTGGAGAATTTGCATCGAATCTCTGCTGAAATTCATACTCACATTTGCTCATATTTTTACATACATTTAATGAGTAAGCCTATCTAGATTAATCAAATGTAATTATTTAATTAAATGGAAAAAGTATTTCTAGTTAATTAAACAAATTTATTTAATTAAATGGGAAGCCATTCCTAATTAAATAAATGAAGTTATTTAATTAAATAAGAAAAGTGTCTCTAATTAATTAAAATATTATTTAATTAAATAGAAAAAGTAATTATGAGAGCATATCTCATTTTATTAAATTAAATATCTCAACAAAATCTCTCTTCAGTTCAAAAAGAGAAATTTTTAGTTCACTATTGATAAAAAATGAGTTAAATGAGTTAACTCCTTTTTCTACTCAAATTAAATCAGTCAACTCCTTATTTTACTCAAATTAAATCTGTTAACTCCCTTTAATATGGTCATATCCCTTTATGACTGAACTTCAACATTAATCATGACCGCTGATTGAATTTGATGTCAACTGTTGATGGATTCCATGAAAGTCTATTTAAGAGACCCTCATCTCCTCATTCTAGGAGAGGATGGATTTCAAAAATTTGCATCAAATCACTAGTGAAATTCATACTCATATTTGGTCACATTTTTATATACATTTAATAAATATGCCTATTTTGATTAATTAAATGTAATTATTTAATTAAATGAGAAAGGTATTTCTAATTAATTGAATGAAATTATTTAATTAAATAGAGTACTTACTTCTAATTAATTAAACAAAGTTATTTAATTAAATAGGAAGCCCTTCCTAATTAATTAAATGGAGTTATCTAATTAAATAAGAAAAGTCTCTCTAATTAATTAAAAGATTATTTAATAAAATAGAAAAAGTAATTATGAGAGCATATATCATTTTATTAAATTAAATATTTCAACAAAATCTCTCTTCAGTTCAAAAAGAAATTTTTTTAGTTCACTATTGATAAAAAAATGAGTTAAATTAGTTAACTCCTTTATCTACTCAAATTAAATTAGTTAACTCCTTATTTTACTCAAATTAAATCTGTTAACTCTCATTAATTTGGAAATCTCCCTTTATGACTAAACTTCAACTTTAATCCTGACCGTTGATTGAATTTGATCTCAACCGTTGATGAATTTCATGAAAGCCTATTTAAGAGACCTTCATCTCTTCATTTTAGGAGAGGATAAATTTGGAGAATTTGCATCGAATCTCTGCTGAAATTCATACTCACATTTACTCATATTTTTACATACATTTAATAAATACGCCTATCTTGATTAATTAAATGTAATTATTTAATTAAATGGAAAAGGTATTTCTAATTAATTAAATGAAATTATTTAATTAAATGGAGTACTTGCTTCTAATTAATTAAACAAAGTTATTTAATTAAATAGCAAGCCATTCTTAATTAATTAATTAAAGTTATTTAATTAAATAAGAAAAGTCTCACTAATTAATTAAAAGATTATTTAATTATATAGAAAAAATAATTATGAGAGAAAATCTCATTTTATTAAATTAATTATCTCAACAAAATCTCTCTTCAGTTCAAAAAGGGAAATTTTTAGTTCACGATTGATAAAAAATAAGCTAAATGAGTTAACTCCTTTTTCTACTCAAATTAAAATAGTTAATTTCTTATTTTACTCAAATTAAATCTGTTAACTCCCTGGAATTTGGGAATCTCCCTTTATGACTAAACTTCAACTTTAATCTTGACCATTGATTGAATTTGATCTGAACCAAAGATGGATTTCAGGAAAGTCTATTTAAGAGACCCTCATCTCTTCATTTTAGAAGAGGATGAATTTGGAGAATTTGCATCGAATCGCTGCTGGAATTCATACTCACATTTGCTCATATTTTTACATACATTTAATAAATATGCCTATCTTGATTAATTAAATGTAATTATTTAATTAAATGGGAAAGGTATTTCTAATTAATGAAACAAAATTATTTAATTAATTGTAGTAATTACTTCTAATTAATTTTAAAAAGTTCTTTAATCAAATCGAAAGCCATTCCTAATTAATTAAATGAAGTTATTTAATTAAATAAGAAAAGTCTCTCTAATTAATTAAAAGATTATTTAATTAAATAGAAAAAGTAATTATGAGAGCATATATCATTTTGTTAAATTAAATATGTCAACAAAATCTCTCTTCAGTTCAAAAAGGAAAATTTTCAGTTCACTACTGATAAAAAAATGAGTTAAATCAGTTAGCTCCTTTTTCTACTCAAATCAAATCTGTTAACTCCTTATTTTACTCAAATTAAATTTGATAACTCCCTTTATGACTAAACTTCAACTTTAATCCTAATTGTTGATTGAATTTGATCTGAACAATTGATGAATTTCAGGAAAGTCTGTTTAAGAGACCTTCGTCTCTTCATTTTAGGAGAGGATGAATTTGAAAAATTTGCATCGAATCGCTGCTGAAATTCATATTCACATTTGCTCATATTTTTACATACATTTAATGAATATGCCTATCTATATTAATTAAATGTAATTATTTAATTAAATGGAAAAGGTATTTCTAATTAATTAAATGAAATTATTTAATTAAAAGGAATACTTACTTCTAATTAATTTAACAAAGTTATTTAATTAAATAGGAATTCATTCCTAATTAATTAAATGAAGTTATTTAATTAAATAAGAAAAGTGTCTCTAATTAATTACAAGATTATTTAATTAAATAGAAAAAGTAATTACAAGAGCATATCTCATTTTATTAAATTAAATATCTCAAAAAAATCTGTCTTCAGTTCAGAAAGTTAAATTTTTAGTTCACTATTGATAAAAAATGAGTTAAATGAGTTAACTCCTTTTTCTACTCAAATTAAATCAGTTAACTCCTTATTTTACTCAAATTAAATCTGTTAACTCCTTTTAATTTGGGAATCTCCCTTTATGACTAAACTTCAACTTTAATCCTAACCATTGATTGAATTTGATCTCAACCGTTGATGGATTCCATGAAAGTCTATTTAAGAGACCCTCATCTCCTCATTTTAGGAGAGGATGAATTTGAAGAATTTGCATCGAATCACTACTGGAATTCATACTCACATTTGCTCACATTTTTATATACATTTAATAAATACACCTATTTTGATTAATTAAATGTAATTATTTAATTAAATGAGAAAGGTATTTCTAATTAATTAAATGAAATTATTTAATTAAATGGAGTACTTACTTCTAATTAATTAAACAAAGTTATTTAATCAAATAAGAAGCCATTCCTAATTAATTAAATGAAGTTATTTAATTAAATAAGTAAAGTGTCTCTAATTAATTAAAAGATTATTTAATTAAATAGAAAAAGTAATCATGAGAGCATATCTAATTTTATTAAATTAAATATCTCAAAAAAATCTCTCTTCGGTTCAAAAAGGGAAAATTTCAGTTCACTATTGATAAAAAATGAGTTAACTCAGTTAACTCCTTTTTCTACTCAAATTAAATAAGTTAACTCCTTATTTTACTCAAATTAAATCTGTTAACTCCCTTTAATTTAAGAATCTCCTTTGATGATTTGAACTTCAACTTTATTCCTGATCGTTGATTGAATTTGATCTCGACTGTTGATGGATTGCAGGAATGTCTATTTAAGAGACCCTCATCTCCTTATTTTAGGAGAGGATGAATTTGGAGAATTTGCATCGAATTGCTGCTGGAATTCATACTCACATTTGCTCATATTTTTACATACATTTAATAAATACGCCTATCTTGATTAATTAAATGTAATTATTTAATTAAATGGAAAAGGTATTTCTAATTAATTAAATAAAATTATGTAATTAAATGGAGTACTTACTTCTAATTAATTAAACAAAGTTATTTAATCAAATAGGAAGCCATTCTTAATTAATTAAATGAAGTTATTTAATTAAATAAGAAAAGCGTCTCTAATTAATTAAAAGATTATTTAATTAAATAGAAAAAGTAATTATGAGACTATATCTCATTTTATTAAATTAATTATCTCAAAAAAATCTCTCTTCAGTTCAAAAAGGGAAATTTTTAGTTCACTATTGATCAAAAATAAGTTAAATGAGTTAACTCCTTTTTCTACTCAATTTAAATCAGTTAATTCCTTATTTTACTCAAATTAAATCTCTTAACTCACTTTAATTTGGGAATCTCCCTTTATGACTGAACTTCAAGTTTAATCCTGACTGTTGATCGAATTTGATCTCAACTGTTGATGGATTTCAGGAAAGTCTATTTAAGAGACCCTCATCTCTTCATTTTAGGAGAGGATGAATTTGGAGAATTTGCATCGAATCGCTACCGAAATTCATACTCACATTTGCTCAGATTTTTACATACATTTAATAAATATGCCTATCTTGATTAATTAAATGTAATTATATATATTAAATGAAAAGTCAAAAGCGTTGGCAGAGCTCTGCATCTCGACGCCGAGCTAGGGAAACCATGCCCTAGCTCATTTTTGTTCTTTCTATGCTTGCGTTAGCTGGGGGGTGCATCTGGTTGTGTAGGGGGGAAGAATAGCTACTGCAATTATTGTTGGACATAGGTTTGTATTTTGTTGGACACATTTCTAAGGGTATTTGCATGGTCGATCGGTAGGGGGGTAGCTGGATGGTGTGACCTAGGGTGGATTATCTAGGTTGGTACCCAACGATGTCTCGCGGTGAGCCTTCTAGGGCTACTCTCAATTTAGATTTGTTTGTTGCAGAGGAAGTGTGTTTGTTAGGGTAGAGGGCGAGGATGTTTGATAATACTCTCTTTTCTTAGAGGTCAGGAGCTACGAATTCAAGCTCGCTTGGTGGATCTTGGATCTCGAAGATCAACGGTTGCCTTGAGAGATGTAAGGAAAGACCAAAGCTGGTAATCCCTTTTGAAATGATTGCCGAAGATGTTGATTATTATTCTAAGCACTTGTGATATTGTAAATTTTTGGGATTAAGAGTCTCCCTGTAATTTTTGGAGAATTGGGCTCGGAGAACATGGGATCCAGAGGGGGAAATGGAGGTCTCCCTACTTGTAAATAACTATTTATTGGTTACATTCACATGCATGGTGGATCGTAATAGGGTTTTTGAGGGAGGGCCCTATTTTTATAACTAAGTTGGGCTTTTTGTTAAGCCATGGCATGTAGGTTTCAATCCCTCCAAGGAGCTTCCAAATCGAGTTCCAGTGTGGGTACGTCTACCCAGATTTCCAATATAATGTTTCTGGGAGGATGTTCTTCATATGCTAGCCTCGATGCTTGGGAGGCCAGTGGGGCCTTCAACATAAACCCTTGGTAAGAAGGTAATGACTTTTGCTTGGATTTGCGTAGAGCTTGATTTGAGTAAATCTTTGCCAGATGCGGTGGCTATGTGTTCAGGGTCACACTCTTGGGTACAACAACTATATTATGAAACCCTTCCTTTTTGATATTTCTTGTGTCATGAATATGGACACTTGATGAGAAGATGCCCGAAGGCCAAAACTGGGGAGTAGCAGCCTCTGCCTCCTCCTAGAAATACCATTGGTTTGGATAAAGGGAAGAAGCCCACCTTTGGTGATGGTATGGATGTTGAGGGTTTTGTTCAGGTTAAGGATCATAACTGGAGAAGAGGTCAGAAGAGGACTCTTATGGAAAGATAGGAGGGGGATTCTTTTAACAGGTTGTAGGTCTTGGATGAGCTGGGTCAGCATGATGTCATTCCTATTTTACTACTCTAGATCAATTTGCAGTGGATCAAAGCCTAGTTATTGCCACTTCCATTCCTATCCCAGCTCTATAGGTGGAATCTAATATGCCTATGGTCACTAATGGGCATACAGGTTCCCAATTGGTTCATGAGTCAAATGCTAATTTGGGATAGAGAGAAGAGGGCCCTGTTCTTCCTGCAAGGATGACTGCTTCAGATATGGACAAGTGCGGCAAGTCTTCTTCCCATTTGGGTATCCTTCAGAAGGATGGCAAGAAGGGGGTTTTAGAGAAAAGTGGTAAGAGTGGATGTAAGAAGGACTTGGAGAAGATCAAGATGGTTGGGGAAACTCTGGTGGAGTCAGGATCTGTTAGGACCCTAGATTCTCATTTTTTGCTCCTCGCCCAAAATGATTGTTATTTCATGGAATGTTAGCGGCCTGAACAGTGGCCCTAGACAAAAAGATGTTTGAGAATTGGTTAGAAGTCATTCTCCTGATGTTCTTTTTCTTTAGGAAATGAAGGTCTCTATTGAGTGCATGATGAGCCTGGCACCTAAATTATGGAAGAGTGGGCAATGTCAGTGCATTGGTGTGCATGGCTCTTCAGGGGGGGTGCCATGTCTTTGGAACCCTCGCAAGATTCATCCTTTGTGGTGGTTATCTTTTAGATCCTCCTTATCCATGGTTTCTTTGTGCCCTAAGTCAGGGGAATCTATTCTATTTACCAACGTCTATGCTCCTATTGAGTTCCAAGATAAACTTCTTGCATGGAATAATATTTATTTTGTTCGTAGTCAATTTCCTTACTTACCATGGATCATGGCAGGTGATTTTAATGCTATCCTTGATTTATCTAAAAAATAGGAGGGCAGTGCTAGACTTGAGCCCTCTTCGGTGTTATTTTGAGATAATATATTGGCACTCAATCTAGTGGATGTTAAACCTAGTAATGATCAATTCACTTGGAACAATAGAAGTGTAGGAGATAGATGTGTTGCTAAATGTCTGGATTGATTTATGGTTTCATTTTTTTGGGTGGGCAGATTGTGGTCTTCTAGTTTTGACATATTGGATTGGCGTGGCTCAGACCATTAGCCCATTAGGCTTTCTATTTCTTCTACCCGGTTGCCTCAAAGGCCACCTTTCAAATTCCAGCTCATGTGGTTGAGGGACCTAGACTTGTATGGAT
Source organism: Cupressus sempervirens (assembly GCA_028749045.1). Lineage (NCBI taxonomy): Eukaryota > Viridiplantae > Streptophyta > Pinopsida > Cupressales > Cupressaceae > Cupressus > Cupressus sempervirens. Next base: position 118,414,103 of record CM053783.1, read on the forward strand.
GTGTGGCTGAGTGGTGGAATATTGGTAGACTAGCCTATGGTACAACAATGTATATCTTTGTTAAACTCCTCTAGTTCACTAAATATCAGCTAAAATGGTGGAATCGACAATGTTTTTGGAATATTTTCCATGCGAAAAGGGTGGTTCAAGCTGAGTTGAATGATATCACCAGGAAGATTAAGAAAGATGGGGTGTCTGAGCATCTGTTAAGTGAGGAAGCTAGAGTCTTAAGATTTGTGGAGGAATGGGAGCTGAGGGAGGAAATCTTTTGGAAACAAAAAGCCCAGGCTGAGTGGCTATAGGAGTGTGATAAGAATATTGCATTCTTCTTCAATTTAGGGAATGCTAGATGACATGGTAATGCTATATCAACTTTGGTGAATGATAGGGGGGAGGTTCTTTCTTCCTTTCAGGATATCTCCAATGAAGCTATGTAGTACTTTACTTCTTTATTTAGGGAGGATTCAGAGGGGGAATCAGTGGAAGAGGCTTAGGTCCTTTCCTGTATTCCTTCTTTGGTCTCTTTGGATATGAAGGAGCACCTTATGGGAGCCATTTCTTTGGAGGAGCTAGAGTTGACTATTTTCTAGATGAAAAAAGGGAAAGCTCCTAGTTAGGATGGTTTTTTGATTGAGTTCTTCCAGGAATTTTGGGACATTATCAAGATAGATTTACTAGCAGTTGTTCAAGAATCCTAGAAGAATAAGCAGATGCTTTGGGCTTTAAACTCTACCTTTGTTGCTCTCATTCCCAAGGAGGAAGGGGCTGATTGGTTAAGTCACTTTCAGCCTATTTCTCTTTGCAATGTCATTTATAAAATTATATCTAAGTTGATTTCTAATAGGCTAAAAACATGGCTTCCAAAGCTTATTTCTGAAGAGCAAAGTGGCTTTGTGGCGGGTCGCCAAATCTTGGATGGGGTGGTGGTGGCTACTGAGACTATTCATTCCATGGCCAAATCTAAGGAAAAGCCTATGTTCATCAAGCTAGATATGGCTAAGGCGTATGACAGGGTTCATTGGTCATTCCTCCAAAAGGTTTTGGGTGCCTTTGGTTTTGAGAAGGATTGGATCTGTTGGGTTATGAGTTGCGTGACTTCAACCTCTTTCTCTGTTTTGATTAATGGGGAGCACTCTGATCTTTTTGGGGCCTGTCATGGTCTACAGCAAGGTGATCCACTCTCTCCATACCTATTTATTCTTTTGGAAGAAGGTTTGGGTCAGTTGATAAAGATTAATGTAGCAGGGGGCTTCATTCAGGGCTGGCAGTGGGGAGGGGGCCTTCCGGTTCAATCACACTTACAGTTTGTGGATGATATGGCTTTGATGGGTATGGCTACTATTCAAGAAGCTTCTAACATTTGTAGGGTGTTGGATGTCTACCTTACAGCCTCAGGTCAGCGAATTAATGAGGGCAAGTCTTCCATCTTTTTCTTCAACACTTCGTTGTCTATTCAAAGGAGAATTGCTCATATTCTCAGATTCCAAACTGGGAATCTTCCATTTCTCTATCTTGGGATTCCCATTTCTATGGGCAGATAGTCTAGGGAATCTTGGTAGGTCATTCTAGATAAATTTCTAGCCAAAGTCACTCATTGGACCCATAGGTGGCTATCCTTTGCGGGTCGGGTCCAGCTGATCCAATCTGTGGTTCAAGCTCTTCCTCTATATAGGTGTATGATTCAAGTGGCTCCCATGAGCTTTGTTAGGGACTTGGATGCTTTAGCTAGACAATTTTTATGGGCTAGAAGTTTATCTACATCTAAGTGGAGTCTTATTAAATGGGAGGTTTTTTGTAGTCCTAAGCAATTCAGGGGTCTTGGACTAAGACAATCAATGCTAACTGGTACTACCTTGGCTGCCAAATTGTATTGGCGATGGTGTGTAGAACAGGACTGTGTTTGGGCTAGAATCTTGTCTCAGAAGTACTTTCCTAGAACCCCCCACAAGGATATTCCCTAGTATGGCCTTTATGGGAAAGGTTCAGTGATTTGGACCACCCTTAAGAGAGGGGATACACTCATTAAAGGTGGCCTTTTTTGGATATGCAAACGTGGATCTGAGGCACATTTTTGGGATGATGCTTGTGATGGCTACCCTCCCCTGGTTGTTCAATTCCCTCATCTGTGCATATTGTCCCAGAGGTTTTGTGAAGATGGATGGACAAGGGTGAGTGACTTTAAGTCCTTTTACACTCAGGGACAGTTGGTGGAGGCAAGATGGAAGAGCCCAGAGGAATGGCCAATTTTTGGGTTGGATATGGAGTGCACTGAACTATAGTACATATTAGCTTACTAGAATTGTAGCTCCCTTTCAGCAAAGGATGTTTTGGCCTGGTCCCCTAATTGTAAGGGTACTTACACTATTTCATCTGGGTATCAGGAGTTGCTTTCCCAACAACTTGTGGGAGGGGAGGTTCAGTGGTGGAAGAGAGTTTGGAGTAAGCTTTCTTGGCCGAAGTGTAATTGCTTTATTTGGACTTTGGTCTGGAATAGATGCTTAACCTGGGACAATATCCAGAAGAGAGGTTTTTATGGCCCTTTGAGGTGTGTTCTCTCTAGCTACAGAGAGGAAGATTCTAAACATTTGTTCTTTCACTACTCCTTCACTCTTCAACTTTGGCATTCCTGGTGGGATGTTTGGAAATGGCCATGCATTCATGCCTCCTCCCTAGCAAAGTTCTTGATGAGTTTGGGGAGGCCTCCTTCCCTAAAACCCTTTTTGCAAGATGTTTGGTACGCTGGACCCATCTTCTTGTTATGGCAAGTTTGGTTAGAAAGAAATCAGAGAATCTTTCGAGGTGAAAAGTTGGGGATTCACTAGGTTTGGCTAAGAATTATGGGAATGATCCAAGAGTCTGTCAATGCTAAGAGTGAATTGGTGTTGCCACTTGAGGAGAGCGATGTGGAGATGGATAATAGGTTGGGAATATAGAGGCTATCTCAAGCTTTAGCCTGTGTCAAGAGAGGTTGGCGTGTGAAGCAGAAAGTCCAAAGGATGGGTGGGTGGCTACCCCCCCGGCTGGTTTTTTGAAAATTAATACAGATGGTTCTTCTAGGGGTAACCCAGGTCCGGCTGGCATAGGTGGGATTGGTAGGGATTCTTCAGGATCGGTGGTCTTTATTTTCTTGGCCAATAGAGGGGTGCAGACTGTCAATAGGATGGAAGGGATGGCTATCTTACATGCTTTGAAGCAAGATTATGCTCTTGGATGGTGTAAGGTGATCTGTGAATCTGACTCTCCAGTTCTAGTTAATCTTCTCCTTGAGAGGCAGATCTTAGATCTCAGTTGGTAGCTATCATTGATAGTGCAACAAATATTATAGGTTAGCTCCTTGATGGATTCAGTGTCTTATGCCCATATTCCAAGGGAATGGAATAGGGCAGCTGATAGTTTCACAAAATGGGCGTCAAAAAATATAGATGGAGGGATGATTGATGATTGGGAGTAGATGCCCACAGAGTTATGTCAAGATTTGGAGAGGACTCTTGCTAAGGATGTTAGGGGAATTAGGAAATGTTGATCAGCTTGCTCTTGTTTTCTGTGATTTCTTAGGGTTCCTTGGGCTTTGGCCCTCTGCTGATGTGTAATAAGTGGTTCTAATTGCTAATACAATTTTTACCCCTCTTTTTTCAATTAAATGTAATTATTTAATTAAATGGGAAAGGTATTTCTAATTGATTAAATGAAATTATTTAATTAAATAAAGTACTTACTTCTAATTAATTAAAAAAAATTATTTAATTAAATAGGAAGCCATTCCTAATTAATTAAATGAAGTTATTTAATTAAATAAGAAAAGTGTCTCTAATTAATTAAAATATTATTTAATTAAATAGAAAAAGTAATTATGAGAGCATATCTCACTTTATTAAATTAAATATCTCAAAAAAATCTCTCTTCAATTCAAAAAAGGAAATTTTCAGTTCACTATTGATAAAAAATGAGTTAAATCAGCTAACTCCTTTTTCTACTCAAATTAAATTAGTTAACTCCTTATTTTATTCAAATTAAATTTGTTAACTCTCTTTAGTTTGGAAATCTCCCTTTATGACTGAACTTCAACTTTAATCTTGACTGTTGATTGAATTTGATCTCATCTATTGATGGATTTCAGGAAAGTCTATTTAAGAGACCCTCATCTCTTAATTTTAGGAGAGGATGAATTTGGAGAATTTGCATGGAATCGCTGCTGAAATTCATACTCACATTTGCTCATATTTTTACACACATTTAATAAATACGCTTATCTTGATTAATTAAATGTAATTATTTAATTAAATGGGAAAGGTATTTCTAATTAATTAAACAAAATTATTTAATTAAATGGAGTACTTACTTCTAATTAATTAAACAAAGTTATTTAATTAAATAGGAAGTCATTCCTAATTAATTAAGTGAAGTTATTTAATTAAATAAGAAAAGTGTCTCGAATTAATTAAAAGATTATTTAATTAAATAGAAAAAGTAATTATGAGAGCATATCTCATTTTATTAAATTAAATATCTCAACAAAAACTCTCTTCAGTTCAAAAAGGGAAATTTTTAGTTCACTATTGATTCAAAATGAGTTAAATTAGTTAACTCCTTTTTCTACTCAAATTAAATCAGTTAACACTTTATTTTACACAAATTAAATTTGTTAACTCCCTTTAGTTTTGGAATCTCCCTTTATGACTGAACTTCAAATTTAATCCTGACTATTGATTGAATTTGATCTCAACCGTAGATGGATTCTAGGAAAGTCTATTTAAGAGACCCTCATCTCTTCATTTTAGAAGAGGATGAATTCGAAGAATTTGCACCGAATCGCTGCTAAAAATCATACTCACATTTACTCATATTTTTACATATATTTAATAATTACGCCTATCTTGATTACTTAAATGTAATTATTAAATTAAATTGGAAAGGTATTTCTAATTAATTAAATGAAATTATTTAATTAAATGGAGTACTTACTTCTAATTGATTAAAAAAAGTTATTTAATTAAATAGGAAGCCATTCCTAATTAATTAAATGAAGTTACTTAATTAAATAAAAAAAAAGTAATTATGAGAACATATCTCATTATATTAAATTAAATATTTCAACAAAATCTCTCTTCAGTTCAAAAAGGAAAATTTTCAGTTCACTATTGATAAAAAAATGAGTTAAATCAGTTAAGTCCTTTTTCTACTCAAAATAAATTAGTTAACTTCTTATTTCACTCAAATTAAATCAGTTAACTCCCTTTAATTTGGGAATCTTCCATTATGATTGAACTTGAACTTTAATCTTGACTATTGATTGAATTTGATCTCAACTGTTGATGAATTCCAGGAAAGTCTATTTAAGAGACCCTGATCTCCTCATTTTAGGAGACGATGAATTTGAAGAATTTGCATCGAATCGCTTCTAGAATTCATACTCACATTTGCTCATATTTTTACATACATTTAATAAATACGCCTATCTTGATTAATTAAATGTAATTATTTAATTAAATGGAAAAGGTATTTCTAATTAATTAAACAAAATTATTTAATTAAATGGAGTGCTTACTTCTAATTAATTAAACAAAGTTATTTAATTAAATAGGAAGCCATTCCTAATTAATTAAATGAAGTTATTTAATTAAATAAGAAAAGTGTTTCTAATTAATTAAAAGATTATTTAATTAAATAGAAAAAGTAATTATGAGAGCATATTTCATTTTATTAAATTAAATATCTCAACAAAATCTCTCTTCAGTTCAAAAAGGGAAATTTTCAGTTCACTATTGATAAAAAATGAGTTAAATCAGTTAACTCAATTTTCTACTCAAATTAAATCAGTTAACTCCTTATTTTACTCAAATTAAAACTATTAACTCTCTTAAATTTGAGAATCTCCCTTTATGACTGAACTTCAGCTTTAATCCTGACTGTTGATTGAATTTGATCTCAACCGTTGATGGATTCCATGAAAGTCTATTTAAGAGACCCTCATCTCCTCATTTTAGGAGAGGATGAATTTAGAGAATTTGCATCGAATTGCTACTAGAATTCATACTCACATTTGCTCATATTTTTACATATATTTAATAAATATGCCTATCTTGATTAATTAAATATAATTATTTAATTAAATGAGAAAGGTATTTCTAATTAATTAAACAAAATTATTTAATTAAATGGAGTATTTAATTCTAATTAATTAAACAAAGTTATTTAATTAAATAGGAAGCCATTCCTAATTAATTAAATGAAGTTATTTAATTAAATAAAAAAAAGTGTCTCTAATTAATTAAAAGATTTTTTAATTAAATAGAAAAAGTAATTATGAGAGCATATCTCATTTTATTAAATTAAATATCTCAACAAAATCTCTCTTCAGTTCAAAAAGGGAAATTTTCGGTTCACTATTGATAAAAAATGAGTTAAATCAGTTAACTCCTTTTTCTTCTCAAATTAAATCAGTTAACTCCTTATTTTACTCAAATTAAATCTATTAACTCTATTTAATTTGAGAATCTTCCTTTATGACTGAACCTCAACTTTAATCCTGACCGTTGATTGAATTTGATCTCAACCGTTGATAGATTACATGAAAGTCTATTTAAGAGACCCTCATCTCTTCATTTTAGGAGAGGATGAATTTGGAGAATTTGCATCGAATCGCTGTTGGAATTCATAATCACATTTGCTCATATTTTTACATACATTTAATAAATATGCCTATCTTGATTAATTAAATGTAATTATTTAATTAAATGAGAAAGGTATTTCTAATTAATTAAATGAAATTATTTAATGAAATGGAGTACTTACTTCTAATTAATTAAATAATGTTATTTAATTAAATAAGAAAAGTGTCTCTAATTAATTAAAAGATTATTTAATTAAATAGAAAAAGTAATTATCAAAGCATATCTCAATTTATTAAATTAAATATCTCAACAAAATTTCTTTTCAGTTCAAAAAGGGAAATTTTTAGTTCACTATTGATAAAAAATGAGTTAAATCAGTTAACTCCTTTTTCTACACAAATTAAATCTGTTAACTCGCTTTAATTTGTGAATCTCCTTTTATGACTGAACTTCAACTTTAATCCTGACTGTTGATGGATTCTAGGAAAGTCTATTTAAGAGACCCTTATTTCCTCATTTTAGGAGATGATGAATTTAGAGAATTTGCATCAAATGGCAGCTAGAATTCATACTCACATTTGCTCATATTTTTACATACATTTAATAAATACACTTATTTTGATTAATTTTAAATGTAATCATTTAATTAAATGGAAAAGGTACTTCTAATTAATTAAACAAAATTATATAATTAAATGCAGTACTTACTTCTAATTAATTAAATAAAGTTATTTAATTAAATAAGAAAAGTGTCTCTAATTAATTAAAATATTATTTAATTAAATAGAAAAAGTAATTATCAAAGCATATCTCATTTTATTAAATTAAATTAGTTAACTCCTTATTTTACTCAAATTAAATCTGTTAACTCCCTTTAATTTGAGAATCTGCCTTTATGACTGAACTTCAACTTTAATCCTGACCGTTGATTGAATTTGATCTCAACCGTTGATGGATTCTAGGAAAGTTTATTTAAGAGACCCTCATCTCCTCATTTCAGGAGAGGATGAATTTGGAGAATTTGCATCGAATCGCTGCTGGAATTCATACTCATATTTTCTCATATTTTTACATACATTTATTTAATATGCCTATCTTGATTAATTAAATGTAATTATTCAATTAAATGGGAAAGGTATTTCTAATTAATTAAACAAAATTATTTAATTAAATGGAGTACTTTCTAATTAATTAACTAAAGTTATTTAATTAAATAGGAAGCCATTCCTAATTAATTAAATAAAGTTATTTAATTAAATAAGAAAAGTATCTCTAATTAATTAAAATATTATTTAATTAAATACAAAAAGTAATTATGAGAGCATATCTCATTTTATTAAATTAAATATCTCAACAAAATCTCTCTTCAGTTCAGAAAGGGCAATTTTCAGTTCACTATTGATAAAAAATGAGTTAAATGAGTTAACTCCTTTTTCTACTCAAATTAAATCAATTAACTCCTTATTTTACTCAAATTAATTCTGTTAACTCCGTTTAATTTGAGAATCTCCCTTTATGACTGAACTTCAACTTTAATCCTAATGGTTGATTGAATTTGATGTCAACCGTTGATGGATTCCAAGAAAGTCTATTTAAGAGACCCTCATCTGCTCATTTTAGGAGAGGATGAATTTGAAGAATTTGCATCGAATTGCTGCTGGAATTCATACTCACATTTGCTCATATTTTTACATAAATTTAATAAATACGCCTATCTTGATTAATTAAATGTAATTATTTAATTAAATGGAAAAGGTATTTCTAATTAATTAAATGAAATTATTTAATTAAATGGATTACTTACTTCTAATTAATTAAACAAAGTTATTTAATTAAATAGGAAGCCATTCCTAATTAATTAAATGAAGTTATTTAATTAAATAAGAAGAGTGTCTCTAATTAATTAAAAGATTATTTAATTAAATAGAAAAAGTAATTATGAGAGCATATCTCATTTTATTAAATTAAATATCTCAACAAAATCTCTCTTCATGTAGTGCCTACCCTCGTTCACATCTTTTTTGGACATATTGTTACTATTGTTATCAGACTATGATGGACTAGTTTTATGTTGATGGATTAGTGGTATTGTTTTGACACTATCAGAGATTATGTTATGGATTCAGAGGTTATGTGATGAGATCATTTAGACATTACATTTCATGCATACATGATGATCATTATATTGTTTTCAGTTATTGTTGATGATTAGTTAGATGGTTTATTATATCATGTGTTTTATTATGGATACTTACCCCATACTTGCATGTGTATGGTGTGTGTGTTTTCTTATTGTATGGTGTTTTTGATGTTGTTAAGGAAGGGAGTCGTAGTCACCTGCATAGTCAGGATCTGCATGATGCACCACTTCCTGCCATTGTCTGTTTAACTTAGAATTATATATTGTATGTACATGCATGATTTTTTCTACAGGTTGTAGGTACCAGGTATCGACTTTCCTGAATTGTCAAGATGAGCGTACCCTATTATACTATCTCAATGATAAGAGAAGGGAGATAAATTCTCAAGTCCAAATCTCAAACCTTTAAGCCAATTGTCCTAGTGAGGTAGGACAAGTATCTGGATATTTTACCCACCGAATGTGTCAGATGACATAATTCATGATTTTTAACCCTTTAGACTAATTTTGAGTGATTTTCTCTATGATGGGTTTTCATATTTTATCTTGGAGGTCTATGGTGAATTTTCTATTAATTAAGTCTTAATAAATAGATTTAATTAATAAATTAATTATTTGAGAAAATTAATATAAAATATCATGTTATTTGATATTTTGATTATAATTAATTAAATGAGAATAATTGAGGAAAAAAAATTAAATAAAAAAAATTAGAATATTAAAATTAATAATAATTATAAAATAATAATAAAGTAATAAATAAATAATAATAATAAAAGTTATAAAAATTAAAATAAAAGTTATAAATATTTAAATAGAAATTATATAAAGAGTGAATATGAGTTATAAGCTTGCACGAGAATTAACACACTTTTCTATTTCTCAAGTGTCAACAACACGGAGGTTAGTGCATCAATTAAGCACATGGTGTCTACAACCCTATGGCTGATCTTGAAGGTTGGAAAGGACCCATGCTTAGTTGGTGACACCTTCTAGCTATTTCTAGAGGCATTCTAGATGTTTCCTGAGAGCTCTTTATATTTAGGCATTCTTAGAAGCCTAGACATAGCGTTTGGAGTGCAATTTGGAGCATTGGAGAATTCAAGAATTTTGAAGAAGGGAGCTTGCTCTGTGGGTTTTTTGAGGAAGAGCGATTTAGCATCAAAATTGAGGTAGATTCTTGTGATTTTACTTATGCTATTTCCGCATCATGCATTTACTGTCTTCTTTGTGTCTTCTTCATGTCTTCGATATGTCTTCTGAGGAATTTCATAATTTACTGTGCATTCTCAATATGGGTAGATTAATTTATTTGAGAATTTTATATGCATAGATTTGAAAAGAACACGGGGCTAGGGTTGGAATTCATAGTCAAACCCATTAGATTAATTATTGAATATTTTGGAGATCAGAGGTCTATGGAGGAATTCTGAAAATTGAAGTTTGTATTCATATATTGCCAATTTGCGTATACATACATACATACATATATATATATATATATATATATATATATATATATATATATATATACATATATATATATATATGTATATATGTAATTATATATATATATATGTATATATGTAATTATATATATATATATATGTATATATGTTCATGTACTATGATATTTTTAATTCTTTATATATTCATATATATATATATATATATATATATACATACATACATATATAAATAAACATATACCTTTATATATATATACATACATATGTATATATATATACATATGTATATATATATATACATACATATGTGTATATATATATAATATATATATATATATATACATACATATGTGTATATATATATAATATATATATATATATATATATTTGTTAAAAAGCAAATGACAGTGGAAAAATGTTTATTCAAAACGTTCTTGAAATCACAATTGAAAAATATATATATATAAAAGTTCATTTGGAGGGGCGGGTTATACCCTGTACTCCCTCCCTTTCCTCTGTTGTTATTAATGGAGAGACTGTCGCAGTTGACACGACTGATGTCATGACCTATATACGGCTCAGCGACAGCAGTCGCAGGTGTTTACTGCGGCCATGGGTAGTACAAACCCGACACCCGCGCCAAATACATTCAAGCATAGGGTACGAGCGATAGCGATGAGATATCACTTTATTATAACAATTTTCCTTATTCAGTCTTACATATAATGTTATTAAGTATTTTCATTATTAAATACTGTTATATGTTATTATTATATATATATATATATGTATTTATGTATGTGTGTATATATATATATGTATATATATTATTAATTATAACAAATTATTTTATTTAAAATGATTTGTATAGATGGATCAATTTGTAAAGATAAATGATTTTAAAAATATGAATAATAATTTATCAATTATTATTAAAATGAAGAGATATTAATAATTAACTTAATTAAACTTAGTTTAATTAAGGTTGATTATTAGAACGTGTTATAAATCAAAGTTTTGAGATATGTTGATTTCATTGGAAATGTTATTTTCAAAAAAAAATACTATTAGATAAATTAGAATTGAGTCTAGTGGTTTTGGGGGAGAAAATTTTATCTATCAAACAAATACATGGGTTAGGTAAAACATATCTAGACAGGTTTGTACTCGTGTTTGTTGATGACATATTGATATATTCAAAGACTCAGAAGGAGCATGAGGAACACCTACAGTTGGTATTGCAGTGTTTGAGAGACAATCAACTTTATGCTAATGCAGCTAAGTGCGAATTCTTCAAGTCAGAGATTCAGTATTTAGGGCATGTTATTTCAGGTGATGGTATTTCAATGGATCCTACAAAGATTCAAGCAATAATAGATTGGCCTACACTGACTAATGTGTCATAGATTCGTAGTTTCATGGGTTTAGCCGATTATTATCGCAGATTTGTCCAAAACTTCTCTAGGATAGCACATCCTATCACTTCTCTTCAGAGGAAAGGAAAGAAGTTTGTATGGATAGAGAAATGTGAGGAAGCTTTCCAGAAGCTCAAGGAGCTTTTGACCAGTGCACCAATTTTAGTTGTACTTGATCCAAAAGGTGATTTTATGGTATATACAGATGCTTCTCTTGAAGGGATTGGGGTAGTGTTGATGCATAAAGGACAGGTGATTGCGTATGAATCACGTAAGCTCAAGGATCATGAGTTAAATTATCCTATGCATGATCTTGAGTTAGCAGCAATAGTTCATGCTTTGACTAGATGGAGACATTTCTTGTTGGGGCACAAATTTGAGCTACACAGCGATCATCGTAGTCTTCAGTACATTTTTACTCAGCCTAATTTGAATGCTCACCAGAGGCGATGGATGGAGTTTCTATGCGAGTATGATTTTGAGGTTAAGTACATTCAAGGTAAGGAGAATGTGGTGGTAGATGGTTTGAGTTGCAGGAGACATGTGGTATCATCATTGACTCTTAGAGTGGATTTGAGGAGTCAAATTCTTCAGGCACTTCCTATGGATTCATGGTATCAGGAAGTGTGCAGAGAGATAGATTCAGGAAGACCTTTGGAAGGTAAGTTTGCAAGTTACGTTTGAGAATCAGATGGTCTTTTGAGACATTTGAGGAGGATTTATGTGCCATTTTTGGATGAGCTTCGCACCTTGATATTAGCAGAAGCCCATCGTACACCTTACTTAGCACATCCAGGTGTCAACAAGATGCATGCTGATTTGAGACGTTTATTCTTTTGGTCTGGGATGAAGTGAGATATTGCTAATTTTGTGGCTAGGTGCCTTGAGTGTCAGAGAGTTAAGGCAGAACATCAGCACCCGGCTAAACTTTTGTAGCCTAATCTCATTCCTTCTTGGAAGTGGGATATCATCTCCATGGATTTTATAGTAGGATTACCTATGATAGTTTGGCATCATGATGCTATCATGGTTACTGTTGATCAGTTAACTAAGGTCGCGAATTTCTCACCGATCAGGTCTTCCTACACAGCAATTTTCATAGCTAATGTCTTCATGCGTGACATTGTGAGATTACATGGTATTCCTAAAAAGATCATTTCTGACGGGGATTTTGTATTCACATCTGCATTTTGGACATCACTACAGCATGAGCTTGGAGCATAGTTAAACTTTAGTTCGGTATATCATCTAGAGACTGATGGTTAGATAGAGAGGGTGAATCAAGTTTTGGAGGATATGTTACAGATGTATGTGATGGATAGGAAGACACATTGCAAGGATTATCTCTACCTAGTGGAGTTTGCTTACAACAACGGGTATCATAGTTCTATTGGTATGGCACCATTTTAGGCATTATATGGATGTCCTTGTTGTACACCATTGAGTTGGGATAGTCTTGAGGATCACATCCTATTGGGTCCTGAGATACTTTGTGATATGGAGCAACAGGTGGTTTGTATTCGTGAGCATTTGACTACGGCACAGGATAGGCAGAAGAAGTATGCCGATGCTCATAGGACTGATAAGCAGTTTTCTATGGGAGATAAGGGTTTCTTGAGAGTGTGTCCGCGAAAGAGTCCAATCTGGTATGGAAAGGGTTCTAAGCTAGCACCTCACTTTGTGGGACCATTCAAGATTTTAGAGAGGATTGGCTCAGTTGCTTACCGCCTTGCTCTACTGCCTAGCCTATCTTGCATTCATGATGTTTTCCATGTTTTAGTACTTCGACAGTATATACTTGATATTGTACATGTTCTTGATTGGAATGTGTTGTAGGTAGAGGACAGGCAGCTAGCTTTGGAACTGGTTTGTATTCTGGAGCAGCGGGAGTTGACCCTCAGGGGTTGAACCATCGAGAGGGTAAGGGTCCAATGGGACCCCACTGATGATTCTTCAGCTACTTGGGAGGATGCAGCTAGATTGAGGGAGTTATATCCCTACTTGTTTGTGCCTAACCTCATTCACATCTTTTCTGGACATATTGTTGCTATTATTATCAGACTATGATGGACTAGTTTTATGTTGATGGATTAGTGGTATTGTTTTGACACTATCAGACATTATGTTATGGATTCAGAGGTTATGTGATGAGATCATTTAGACATTACATTTCATGCATACATGATGATCATTATATTGTTTTCAATTATTGTTGATGATTAGTTAGAGGGTTTATTAACTCATGTGTTTTATTATGGATACTTACCCCATACTTGCATGTGTATGGTGTGTGTGTTTTCTTATTGTATGGCATTTCTGATTTGGTTAAGGAAGGGAGTCGTAGTCACCTGCATAGTCAGGATCTACATGATGCACCACTTTCTACCATTGTCTATTTAGCTTAGCATTATATATTGTATGTACATGCATAATTTTTTCTGCAGGTTACAGGTACTGGGTATCAACTTCCCTAAATTGTCAGGATGAGCGTACCCTATTATACTATCTCAATGATAAGAGAAGGGAGATAAATTCTCGAGTCCAAATCCCAAACCTTTAAGCCAATTTTCCTAGTGAGGTAGGACAAGTATCTAGATATTTTACCCATCGAATGTGTTGGATGACATAATTCATGATTTTTAACCCTTTAGACTGATTTTGAGTGATTTGCTCTATGATGGGTTTTCATATTTTATCTTGGAGGTCTATGGTGAATTTTCTATTAATTAAATCTTAATAAATAGATTTAATTAATAAATTAATTATTTGAGAAAATTAATATAAAATATCATGTTATTTGATATTTTGATTATAATTAATTAAATGAGAATAATTGAGGAAAAAGAATTAAATAAAGAAAATTAGAAAATTAAAATTAATAATAATTATAAAATAATAATAAAGTAATAAATAAATAATAATAATAAAAGTTATAAAAATTAAAATAAAATTTATAAATATTTAAATAGAAATTATATAAAGAGTGAATTGGAGCTATAAGCTTGCACGGGAATTAACACACTTTTCTATTTCTCAAATGTCAACAACACGAAGGTTAATGAATCAATTAAGCACATGGTTTCTACAACCCTATGGCTCATCAAAAGGTTGGAAAGGGCCCATGCTTAGTTGGTGACACCTTCTAGCTATTTCTAGAGGCATTCTAGATGTTTTCTGAGAGCTCTTTATATTTAGGCATTCTTAGAAGCCTAGAAATAGCATTTGGAGTGCAATTTGGAGTATTGGAGGATTCGAGAATTCTAAAGAAGGGAGCTTTCTCTACAGGTTTTCTAAGGAAGAGCGATTTAGCATCAGAATCCAGGTAGATTCTTGTGATTTTACTTATGCTATTTCCAGTCTTTTTCGTGTCTTCCATATGTCTTCTGAAGAATATCATAATTTACTGTGCATTCTCAATATGGGTAGATTAATTTATTTGAGAATTTTATATGCATAGATTTGAAAAGAACACGGGGCTAGGGTTGGAATTCATAGTCAAACCCATTAGATTAATTATTGGAAATTTTGGAGATCAGAGGTCTATGGAGGAATTCTGAAAATTGAAGTTTGTATTCATATATTGTCAATTTGCTTATACATACATATATATATGAAATTATATATATATATATATTTATATGTTCATGTACTATGATATTTTTAATTCTGTATATATTCATATATATATATACATACATACATATATATATATACATATACCTTTATATATATATATATACATACATATGTCTATATAATATATATATATTTTAAAAATCGAATGACAGTGGAAAAATGTTTATTCAAAATGTTCTTCAAATCGCAATTGAAAAAATATATATATATAAGTTCATTTGGAGGGGCGGGTTATACCCCGTACTCCCTCTCTTTCCATTGTTGTTATTAATGGAGGGACTATCGCGGCTGACACGGCTAACGTCATGACCTATATACGGCTCAGTGATAGTAGTCACAAGTGTTTACTGTGGCCATGGGTAGTATAGACCCGACGCCCGCGCTGAATACATTCAAGCATAGGGTACAGGTGATAGCGATGAGATATCGCTTTTGTATAACAATTTTCCTTATTCGATCTTACATATAATGTTATTAAGTATTTTCATTATTAAATATTGTTATATGTTATTATTATATATATATATATATGTATTTATGTATGTATATATATATATATTATTAATTATAACTAAAGATTTTATTTAAAAAGATTTGTATAGATGGATCAATTTGTAAAGATAAATGATTTAAAAAATATGAATAATAATTTATCAATTATTATTAAAATGAAGAGATATTAATAATTAACTTAATTAAACTTAGTTTAATTAAGGTTGATTATTAGAACGTGTTATAAATCAAAGTTTTGAGATATGTTGATTTCATTGGAAATGTTATTTTCAAAAAAAAATACTATTAGATAAATTAGAATTGAGTCTAGTGGTTTTGGGGGAGAAACTTTTATCTATCAAACAAATACATGGGTTAGGTAAAACATGAAATTTCTCCACTTGATATCTAAGTTGGAAAACGTAAACTAGAAACCTTCACATTTAATTCAAGTATGTAATTTTAGCAAAACCAAAACATGTGTTTACATTGTGTATTCTTATGCTGTTGTTTTGGGTTTTGGGTTGACTAGTGTTGACCAGTTATAGGACATCTACCAGAGGCTTGGGAGTTATGTGATTGTGATATCATGATGATGTTTTAATCTTGATCTTTATAAATGCAACCATGGTTATGTGATGGAATGCTCTATGTATTATTTGTTGAGATTCTTATGTATGAGATACTTGACTTAACCATTATTTTTGGTCATCGATCAGTTAACCTTGGTTATTTTTTAGTCGCCATGATTGGACTAAAATGTAAATTTATTCTTAATGATGTCATGATGTGACATGTTTGACTCAACCATTTTTGGAGTCTTTGATCAGTTTGATTGAGATATATTTTGGTTATTGAGAACCATTGGATACTTTGATTATCAGTGATACTTTAGTTACCAATAGAGAGTTGTTGTGTTCATGATTTTTAATGGATGTTAGCTCATGGAGATTTGATACTTTTATGCATATTTGATGATTTGATTATGGATTATCTTTTGTGATTTTGAAATTTATGATTCCATGAGCATTAGGGTAGGATATTTGCATGTAGTGACGAGAAGTGGCTTGCAATGGGGGCCGGGGCCCTAAGAGGCTGCCAAGGTAACTCATTGTAAGTTGCATTAATAAGTGATAACATTCACACCTAATACTAACTGAATGAACCTAAGAAGATAAGAGTTTTTTTCTCACCCATGCATTGAGTGCTTATATAGGCTAGGATGGGAGTAGTGAGACACATGGTTGCAAATTTGCATTCCGTAGTATGCCTCATCAGTATGAGAGTATACTAGTGGCCACATGAAATCAATATGGACCCATGGAGTTTAGCTAACTGCTAGGGTAACTTGTATGTGATAATTGCGATGACACTTTCCCACTTGCATAGTAGGTTCCTACATGTCATTGTGTGCCTCTGGAGATTAGATGTTAGATTTTGTGTTAGGAACCTTTGAGTTAGTATACTTTTAGGATTCTTGAACTTATAGAGATTTGTGCTATGTGATTTTGGATAGCTTGTTTGGGACTTGAGATTATCTCCTCAACAAGGTGGGAATGGACCACTTAGGTACCACGCGATTAGGTGGTAGTGTAATTTTCACTCTTATCATTTTAAGATTCATTGAGACATCGTGGCTGATGTGTCCTTCATGATGATGGATATGTATCCTTTTTATTGATGATTAGCATATGTTAGATGATGTTATCTTATGCTTTTATTTGCATGTTAGATTACTTTCTACATATGATGTTATATATGTTAGGAGTAACATTCCTACTATGTTAGTACCAATGATCTCTTCAATGATTTGGAATGTTACACACGAAGGGATGGCTAGGATCCACGATGGTCTAATGATGCTATTAACGGTTGGGAGGAATCGTGTACTTAGTTTATTATGTTTGATCTTTATGATGGATGTATATGTCATCTATGATGATGTATCATATGAGTATATTTCCTTTGATGTATCATGGATTAGAATAGGAAGATGTACCTTATTCTATGTATGTATATTCTTTTGAGCTTGTCATACCATGTGACATGTATAGTGGATGATTGAGTATTTAAAATGTAATGTATAAACATTTGACTTATCATTATTATTTCATGTGGATGTTGTACTAGATGGATTTATGTATGTAATTCAACATTAAGGGATCTTAAAGAATGTAACATGTTATGTATGTTATGTTTAATTTCAGATGGACATTCCTATTGCTTCCATTATTGTGCATAAGTTATACGTGGTGTTTACTTTGATGAAAAAAATAAAAAATGCTACTAAACTTAGTGAAGTTCTAGGTTAATTCTTTGGATCCCTTGGCAGGGCATTACACTTCAGTTCAAAAAGGGAAATTTTTAGTTCACTATTGATAAAAAATGAGTTAAATTAGTTAACTCCTTTTTCTACTCAAATTAAATCAGTTAACTCCTTATTTTACTCATTAAACTTCAACTTTAATCCTGACCGTTGATTGAATTTGATCACAACTGTTGATGGATTCTAGGAATGTCTATTTAAGAGACCCTCATCTCCTCATTTTAGGAGAGGATGAATTTGGAGAATTTGCATCAAATGGCTGCTGGAATTCATACTCACATTTGCTCATATTTTTACATACATTTAATAAATACACCTATCTTGATTAATGTCATGCCTAGAACACCAACAAGTTTTGTTTTAATATTTAAAAGTGATAATAGGATTAAATGTAATAAACACATATTCAATAAATTCTATTAACTTCCTTACGCACATTTATAATTATAAAAATTAAGCACAACTCAAATGCAAATTTTTTTAACATATTTTAAACTTAAAATTGCATAGCTAAGTATATATAAACATGTTATTTGATAAATCTAATTTAAACGAATGTGATTACCAACCATAAAAATGTGCAGTAAGGTAACACCATCACATCTAATTTTTAAATTACATATGCAAAATTGAAAACAAAGCTATAAGACTTATTGCAAGCATATTTACTCAAACACCATTTTATTGGCAAACCTGATTCAAAGGCTCAGTCGGGAAAGAACCAGGAAGAAAACTCGGCTTTGTTGCCATTATAACAAGGTTTTGAGATAAAAATTACGTAGGAGTTCAATCTCAAATTACAAAATTTTCAATGGATTTTATTCATGACCCTCGTCAAGGGATTCATAACAATTTTTGCAACACATTTCTAGAACCATGGAGGGAACAGAATTTGATCAGGTGACCAAAAGCATGACCAAGAACAATTCAAACATGCCTATTCATACAAGGTTTTCACAATATGATTCACAATGAATCAACACTAGGGAAAGGTAGATTCTTCCAACCAGGAGAAGTCAAGCACAACACCAAACAGATGGCCAATCGAGGCTATACATCAAGAACTTTTGTTCTTCCATTTCAACATACCATAATCATACAAGGTTTGTGCTGATAGGTAGGGGCCCATAACACCTTACCCTTTCTCCCTCTTCTCATCCTGAGAAGAGACTCTACACTAGTTGGAGTCTGACTAAATAGGCCTTCTCCAAAATTGGTCACTTCTACCCTATCCAAGGGTGAGTAATACCAAAACACCCATGCAAGAAAATGTCAAAATTTTAACATAAACATGAAAAGAAATCATCCAAAATAACATGGTTTTCAAATCTTCCCAACATACCCACAAACATACAAATATTCAAACAACAACAAGGTAGCATAAGCATGAAACAAGAATGAAATCTGAACAAGGGAGATGACAATTCCTACCTTCACAAAGAGGTAATAACAGTGAACAAGTTTGAGTAGAGCTTTCCCCTTCCTTGCTCCAATCTTTCAAGACTCATCTCTAAATATAGAGATTGGGTAACCCCCACAACTAGTCCAAGAAGGGCCTCTAAATAAGCTTCAAGCTGAACCACCAAAGGGATCAATAACTTCTCCCACCCACTTACAATTCTAGAAACTCCTAACTCAACCCACACTATGGTTAAACACTAAGTGGAGGTGGGGTAATGAAACTCATGGTAGCCATAGTCAATTTTTGCACAAAAGCAAAAAGAGACTTTTTGAGTGGCCTCAAAAGTCAATAAAAGGGGCTTAGGGGTTGGAAAAGACCCCCAACCCATACCAATACCCCTTGGGTATAAATATTTCATATTTTAAAGCTTTAGGAATAGGTTAAGAGCCAAACAAAAGCTAGGAAAAAATTAGGACCAACGAACAACTCTAACAATGCAGATTAAGCACTAATCTGGATTAAGGGTGACTAAACTCGATTAAAAACTCAATTAGAAAAAAGACACTAACTTAGTCCAACTTAGGTCCAAAGGTAACATAGCTAACCCCAACTAGCATGGTAAAGAGCACAAACAATTCATGAGTGTCAAGTGACACTAAAAGAACAAAGTTACAAACATTAACGTTCACTGAACATAGAAATCAAATACATACATCTCAAAGTTAAAATACTTGAATTATGAACAACAAGGTTTCCAAAATTAACACATAGAGATCAGTTCTATTCCTCCCTCGGTTTCCTCGGCTAATAATATCCTGCACACTCATTGCACACATTAGCAGCTCAAGAAAATCTCGTGCATATATATAACTTATCAGAAAAATCACATAACTCAGAACATAATGCTTCAATTAATTAACTATTTAATTAATTTCTACTCACATTTAATCATCAGTAATTACATAATCCATATGACATATAACTTATTCATTAATTCGAATTAAGTACGAGAATAATCATTGTTAGGCATGCATATACCTAAACATCATAACATCACCAACAGTGAATATTGAGCTATCTAAATGCATAAAATCCT
Source organism: Cupressus sempervirens (assembly GCA_028749045.1). Taxonomy (NCBI): domain Eukaryota; kingdom Viridiplantae; phylum Streptophyta; class Pinopsida; order Cupressales; family Cupressaceae; genus Cupressus; species Cupressus sempervirens. The sequence goes on from CM053783.1 coordinate 118,434,690, forward strand.
AATCATTGAGGTAACACAATCAATAACATCATCATTAAGTGAAACACCTTGTATTATTGTTAGTACAAATTATTGTTTAAACAATCGAGATAACATAGTAGTTCTCCAATCTTTAAGTATTAAAGCATGGATGTATCTGTTGATCTCAATTTTCATTAGGACATCTAAAACCTACAACATTACTCCATATCCGTTCAAATCTCCTACAACAGATTTGACAGAGAAATTCACAATTAATAAGTACATGCGAGGAGAGACCTTACATCCTCCCCCACTAGCCTTTGACTTCCTCCTGGAAGTCGCACAACTAAAATGTTCATTCTATGCTAGCCCTTATCTAGACTTATTCCAAGATTTATTCTTATTAAAAAAATGATTACTAATTAACATACATACATAGGGAGATAACATATTTGTCTGATTACCATTGTTAAAAGAGAAGTTCAATCCAAAATTCTAATGTGGTTACATTTTCCAGGGTCAATTATTCCTTAAAACATATCGGTCATATATAAACAACATTCAAAAACTAGTATAACATACTTATTAAGTCTCTAATAAAATAATATCATAGATATGCCATATTCTACACACCTACTCACCAAGGTAACATCTGTACAAGACTCCCCCAACTAGGTTTTCATAATAAGCAACTTGTCTCTCTATTGAGGTTAAACACTTTTACTTTAGGGTCTCCACAACATACTTATTTCTTGATATAATACTAATCAATCCATCCTTACACATGCACCTTTTCATCCAAAAGCCCATTTGGTTAGTTTCGTAACCTTATCTAGTTGTATGCTTGGGTGCAATTCCATCACTCATAATAGTCAACAAATATCCATGACCATATACTCGAAGTCTTGGGAGAGGGTGGGGCATGAATAATCTCACTAGTAACCCCATACCTTATTGTTACACATCAACTTAATTTTCAGGAATCCCTTTGGTAGGCCCATCATATGTCACTTTGCCAACATAATTCACAAGAAAGTGCCTCAAAATTTAAATTCAACATCAAGGATGAAACATCCAGCGCAAAAAGTCAAAATAATAATAATAATAATAATAAATAAAGAGTGGCCACAATAGTAAAATTTTAATCAAGAAGTAAAGACATAACCAAGAGGCAAAATAGAACCATCATTAATACAATTGGCTAAATAGCCCCACATCACATTTTTAGAAAAAAGGGAAGAACATTAGAATACCAACATCTAAAATAAGAAAAAAAAAAGGAAATAAAGCCAATTACTCATAAAATTTAAATTACTGACATAATGTGGTCATACTAGGGTTTCTGAACGAAAGGGCTTTATTAAGTCTTCCAATAACATTGCAAGGATTTTGAATTGATTTTTGATGGTGGTCTAATGACCATGTTGCTCAAAATTTGATTGATCCCACATACTAACTACATATTTATCTCTATCAACATCGCCCGACAATTAGGGTTTTTTGTACTAAGGGGTTTACCCTAATTAGATCTCACTCAAAAGTGAAAATGTGAGGATACTAATATAAGTCCCTTCAAAGATTACTAATATAAGATTTACAATTATTCCATTTTTCCATTTTATCCTCCACTTAACTACCAAGAGCAAGATCTAACAATAACTAGTACCATCATAATGACTCTAATCCTTAAAACAACTTCGATTTTCTAAACCAAAAATAAATTATAATTATTCTTTTCAAATAATTATAATTATTTATCCATTTAACCTAACACAATCTAATTTATAAACCTAATTTTAGAACAATCATACTTAAAACATTTCATATAGTTGAATAAACAAAGACAACATTACATTTTAAAGTCATAGACTAATTTATTAAAAAATATTAATGTACTCTACTTAAAAGGAATACTAAACAAAAGAACTATTAACACCAAAGTATAAAACTTACTATTATAATACTAACAATTACAACAAGTTAACTAACTATACAAATTTGACATCTAACATACAAATCCTAACCTTTTAACTTTAGTGCATATCCTATCTTTAGTTATTAACATTATCTAATAAATTAAAACAACTAATTTTAACATCAACCAATTACAACTATCTCTACCTTACTAACTAAAACTAATTTTCAATCTAATCACTAATACATACTAACACTAAATATATTCTAACACCAAAGTTAACATTAAATCCTTAAAACATAGCCTAACTTTACTAATAATACACCCAACTACTAATAATTTTTTTATAAAAAAATGAATATAATTATTAACACACAAAAAATATTAATCAACTAATATTTAAGAACAATCATATTACTAAAATATAAACTTAACTAATAATTAAAACTTACTAACCTAACCCTAACATCCACTAACCTAACCCTACCCAACTACCCCACACCCCCTACTCCCCTATCCCCACATGGGATTCCACTTTCCAACCTTGGCGCATTTCCAAGTGAATGGGGAAAGGTCGTGCATCTCCCAAAGCCAGTGATTTGGCTAGTAGACACGCATGGAGGGGGACAAGAGGGTTAAAGACCCCTGTCCAAACAAAATTTAAAACAAAAGTCACCCGCCCCCTAACCCCAGCGCTTTAAAAGAGCTTGCACATGCTTTAAACTGCCAACTGCCCATCCCTTAATGTTACGTGCTTACCCAAAAATGGGGTGCGCTGTCCCACTAAAAATGTAGCCCAAGGAGTTGAAAATGTATGTACAACTACTCCTCATTAAAACTTAAACCTCCTCCAAAAATCAATGCATAAGTTCTGACACATGTAAGCCAAGGATGGGTGCCTTCCAATACATCTCACGTGGACCAACATTTGTCCCATATCAGAGTACACCAAGGCAAAGGAAACATAAAAAAAATACAAGGAATTTTTAATTGTTTTTTTGACAAACATTATAATGAAACCTGCCCAACTTTGAATTTGCTCCTTCATACAAACTGACATGTCAGTATGGGGGCATGCACAGTACTTTGTTGCAGATTTTGGAGGCCTTTTTCAATGCCAAGTAAGGGGAATGGAGGGTAAGAGTTAAAGTTTTTGAATGCTTTTCAAATTTCATTAAATTTTTAACTTTGACTTGCTTCCTTCAAAGCTTGCATGCGCTCATACATTGGAGGGGAGTTATGAATTAAAGCAAGGTGATTGATTTAGGATATTTTTAGAATTCTATATATGTATTTTTTTATTTTTATTTTTAATTATTATTTATGTTCAAAGAGATATTTAGAGAATCTTAAAGATTCTTTAAGATTCTCTGTTGAAAAGGGAAATTAACTTCTTCTTCTTTTTTTTCTTTCCATACAAACTCCAGAGAGCATATTTTCTCTAGGAGGTAATTTTTTTTTTTCAAGTCCATTATATTTTCTAAGTGTAGAATATAGTATCATACCATGGGGAATATATTTTTTTCTCTCTTATTTTTAGTCCCATATTTTTCTAAGTATTGAGTTATTCAATCTATTTAGTTAACCATAGGGGACATTTTGTTTTCTCTAAGTTGATTATAACATTGGGTTTAATGTTTTGTTGAAATATTTGAATATGAATGTTATGCTTCCTAATAATTATGAACATGTAAAATGAAAGTACCATTTATAAAATTGAATTTTCTCAATTTAGTTTAATTATCAGTGTCACAATTTAGAAGGAATGCATTTGTTTATTAAATTTCTACAAGGGGAAATCCTTGCTTCATAGAGTAAATTATAAATGTCCACACTTAACATGGACCCATTATTGCCTAGTGTCTCGAAACTAGGCTTTGATACAAAAATTTCATGTAATGCCCCACCAAGGGATCCAAAGAATTAACCTAGAATTTCACTAAGTTTAGTAGCATTTTTTTTTTCTAACATGAAAGTAAATACCATACATAACTTATGCACAATAACGGAAGCAATAGCAATGTCCATCTAAAATTAAACATAACATACATATTAGAATACATTCTTAAAGATCCCTTAACGTTGGATTACATCTAGAAACATCTATCATACATGAAATAATAATGATAAATCCAATTTTCATACATTACATTTCAAATAATCAATCATCCACTATACATGTCACAGGGTATGACAAGCTCAAAAGAATATACATACATAGAATAAGGTACATCTTCCTATTCTAATTCATGATACATCAAAGTAAAGATAATCACATGATATACATGATACATCATTATAAAAGACATATACATCCATAATAAAGATCAAACATAATAAACTAAGTGCACGGTTCCTCCCAACCGTTAATAGCATTATTAGACCATCGTGGATCCTAGCCATCCCTCCGTGCATAACATTCCAAATCACTGAAGAGATCATCGATATTAACATAGTAGGAATGTCACTCCTAACATATATAACATCATATGTAGAAAGTAATCTAACATGCGAATAAAATCATAAGATAACATCATCTAACACATGCTAATCATTAATGAAAAAGGATACATATCCACCATCATGAAGGATGCATCAACCACGATGTCTCAATGAAACTCAAAATGATAAGAGTGGAAAATACACTACCACCCGACCACGTGGTACCTAAGTGGTCCACTCCCACCATGCTGAGGAGATAATCTCAAGTCCCAAATGGGCTAACAAAATCACATAGCACAAATCTTTATAAGTCCACAAATCCTAAAAGTATACTAACTCAAAGGTTCCAAACACAAAATCTGACATCTAATCCCAGAGGCACACAATGACATGTAGGAACCTACTATGCAAGCGGGAAAGTGTTATTGCAATTATCACGTACAAGTTACCCAAGCAGTTAGCTAAAATCCACGGGTCCATACTGATTTCATGCGGCCACTAGTATCCTCTCATACTGACGAGGCATACTATGGAATGCAAGGTCGCAACCATGCATCTCACTACTTCCATCCTAGCCTGTACAAGCACTCAAGGCATGGGCGAGAACAAAACACTTATCTGTTTAGGTTCATTTAGTTAGTATTAGGTGTGAATGTTATCACTTATTAATCCAACTTACAATGAGTTACCCTGGCAGCCTCTTAGGGCCCTGGCCCCCATTGCAAGCCACTTCGCGTCACTACATGCAGATATCCTACCCTAATGTTCATGGAATCATAAATCTCAAAATCACAAAAGATAATCCAAAATAAAATCATCAAATATGCATAAAAACATCAAATCTCCATGAGCTAACATCCATAAAAAATCAATGAACACAACAACTCTCTATTGGCAACTGAAGTATCACTGATAATCAAAGTATCCAATGGTTCTCAATAATGAAAATATATATCTCAATCATACTGATCGAAGACTCCAAAAATGGTTGAGTCAAACATGTCACATCATGACATCATCAAGAATAAATCTACATTTTAGTCCCATCATGGTGACTAGAAAATAACCAAGGTTAACTGATTGATGACCAAAAATAATGGTTAAGTCAAGTGTCTCACACATAAGAACCTCAACTATAAAAATCAATAATCATATCCAATACATAGAGCATTCCATCACATAACCATAGTTTTTTTCATAAAGATTGAGATTAAAACATCATCATGACATCACAATCACATAACCTCCAAGCCTCTAGTAGATGTCCTATACTGGTCAACACTAGTCAACCCAAAACCCAAAACAATAGCATAAAGAATACACAATGCAAACACATGTTGGTTTTGCTAAATTTACAACTTGAATTTAAATGTAGAGATCTCAGTTTATGTTTCCAAATTTGACGAATGAATGGAGGAACATTTTGTACATTTCCCTAACACATGTATTATTTTGGATAAATAAAAGTTTTCCTTAATAGAACTAAAATCCATTTTCCAATTATAATATTTGTTTGATACATCCCCCACCAAACTATCAATTCTTTATTTAATAATTTAAAACAATTAAATCTTAATAGTTGAAAATTATTAAAGAGTCACCATTACGAAAATAAATCTTTAATATAAATTATTTATCAAATAATAATAACTTAAATTTATTAATAACATATTTACATATTACATATATACATACATATATATATAAATATATAAATAATTATTATGTTTCATAAAATCGAATTAACAATTTCGATTGACACCATATATCAAAATTAAATAACAATGAGAATCGATTTCATAGAAAATGTATAACGTTTGTTTTAAATGTTTTAACATAAATGTTTTTGCTTAAAATATGCAACATAAACATTTTTTTTTTAATTTTTAAAAATGCATAACAATATTATTAGTTAACCCCCCCACCCTTGCTGCGGTACGTAGTACCTGCAGTCGAAGACACTACGCCAACAACAGGTATGTAGTACCCCTATTTTTGCAGACCTGCGATGGCAGGCCTCTTCCTTCCACAGGCATGGGGTACAAATCATGCCCACGGAAATTTTAATATATATATTTTTAACATTGTTTCCATGCAATATGAATTTTGATGCGATTTATTAAGTTTTCCCCACTGCGATTTATGAATCGTTCATTCAGTGTATTATATATATACATATGTATATATATATATATTAGTATATATATATGTATGTATATATATATATATATTTGAATTTTGTATTATATTCATAATAAATGTATACATATACATATATATATATATAAATATATATATCTATATATGTATGCAGATCTAAATATATAAACATGTATGGTTTTCTACAGAGATTCTATCTACAATTTAAGAATTTTTCTATAAAATATTTGCACTATAGATTCACTCAATTAATTTTCTAATGGCTTTGGCTATAAATTTAAACCCTAGCCCCGTGATCTTTTCAGATTTATGCATATAAGATTCTCAAATAAATGTAACTACCCAAATTGAGAATACATACAATTAAAATAGAAAAAATTCTCAGAAGACATATGGAAGACACGAAGAAGACAGAGAATGCATGATGTGAAAATAGCATAAGTAAAATCACAAGAATCTACCCGGATTCTAATGCTAAATCGTTCTTCCTCAAAAAATCCACAGAGCAAGCTCCTCCCTTTTTTAGAATTCTTGAGTCCTCCAATGCTCCAATTGCACTCCAAAATGCTATATCTAAGCCTCTATGAATGCCTAATATAAAGAGCTTTCAGGAAACATCTAGATTGCTTCTAGAAATAGCTGAAAGGTGTCACCAACTAAGCATGGGTCTTTTCCAACCTTCAAGATGAGCCATAGGGTTGTAGACACCATGTGCTTAATTGATGCACTAACCTTTGTGTTGTTGACACTTGAGAAATAGAAAAGTGCGTTAACTCCCATGCAAGCTTGTAACTCCAATTCACTTTTTATATAATTTCTATTTAAATATTTATAACTTTTATTTTAATTTTTATATCTTTTATTATTATTATTTATTTATTACTTTATTATTATTTTATAATTATTATTAATTTTGATTTCTAATTTTCTTTTATTTAATTCATTTTTTCTCAATAATTCACATTTAATTAATTATAATCAAAATATCAAATAACATGATATTTTATATTAATTTTCTCAAATAATTAATTTATTAATTAAACCTATTTATTAAGAATTAATTAATAGAAAATTCACCATAGACCTCCAAGATAAAATATGAAAACCCATCATAGAGAAAATCACTCAAAATCAGTCTAAAGGGTTAAAAATCACGAATCATGTCATTCGACACATTCGGTGGGTAAAATATCCAGATACTTGTCCTCCCTTACTAGGACAATTTGTTTAAAGGATTGGGATTTGGACTTGAGAATTTATCTCCCTTCTCTTATCATTGAGATAGTATAATAGGGTATGCTCATCCTAGCAATTCAGAGAAGTTGATACTTGGTACCTGCAACCTGCAAAAAAACCATGCATGTACATACAATATATAATGCTAAGCTAAACAGACAATGGCAGAAAGTGGTGCATCGTGTAGATCTTGACTAAGCAGGTGACTACGACTCCCTTCCTTAACTACATCAAAAATGCCATACAACAAGAAAACACGCACACCATACACATGCAAGTATGGGGTAAGTATCCATAATAAAACACATAAGATAATAAACCATCCATCTAATCATCAATAATAACTAAAAACAATATAATGATCATCAGGTATACATGAAATGTAAAGTCTAAATGATCTCATCATATAACCACTGAATCCATAACATAATGTCTGTTTGTGTCAAAATAATACCTCTAATTCATCACATAAAGCTAGTCCATCATAGTCTAATAATAATAGCAATAATATGTCCAGAAAAGATGTGAACGAGGGTAGGCACTACATGTCATGCCTAGAACACCAACAAGTTTTGTTTTAATATTTAAAAGTGATAATAGGATTAAATGTAATAAATAAGTACTCAATAAATTCATTTAACTTCCTCATGCACATGTATAATTATAAAAATTAAGCACAACTCAAATGCAAATTTTCTTGACATATTTTAAACTTAAAATTGCATAGCTAAGTATATATCAACATGTTATCTGATAAATCTAATTTAAACGAATGTGATTACCAACCATAAAAATGTGCAGTAAGGTAACACCATCACATCTGATTTTTAAATTACATATGCAAAACTAAAAACAAAGCTATAAGACTTATTGCAAGCATATTTACTCAAACACAATTTTATTGGCAAACCTAATTCGAAGGCTCAGCCGGGAAAGAACCAGGAAGAAAACTCGGCTTCATTGCCATCACAACAAGGTTTTTAGATACAAATTACATAGGAGTTTAATCTCAAATTACAACAATTTCAATGGATTTTCTTCATGACCCTCATCAAGAGATTCATAACAATTTTTGCAACACATTTCTAGACCCATGGAGGGAACAGAATCTGATCAGGTGATCAAAAGCATGACCAAGAACAATTCAAACATGCGTATTCATAAAAGGTTTTCAAAATATGATTCATAATGAATCAACACTAGGGAAAGGTGGATTCTTCAAACCAGGAGAAGTCAAGCACAACACCAAACAGATGCCCAATCGGGACTATAAGTCAAGCACAACACCAAACAGATGCCCAATCGGGGCTATAAATCAAGAACTTCCGTTCTTCCATTTCAACATACCATAAGATCATACAAGGTTTGTGCTGACAGGTAGGGGCCCATAACACCCTACCCTTTCTCCCTCTTCTCATCCTGAGAAGAGACTCTACACTAGTTGGAGTCCAACTAAATAGACCTTCCCAAAAATTGGTCACTTCTACCCTATCCAAGGGTGAGTAATACCAAAACACCCATGCAAGAAAATCTCAAAATTTCAACATAAACATGAAAATAAATCATCCAAAATAACATGGTTTTCAAATCTTCCCAACATACCCACAAACATACAAACATTCAAACAACAACAAGGTAGCATAAGCATGAAACAAGAATAAAATCTGAACAAGGGAGATGCCAATTCCTACTTTCAAAAAGAGGTAATGGCATTGAACAAGTTTGAGTAGAGCTTTCCCCTTCCTTGCTCCAATCTTCCAAGACTCGTCTCTAAATGTAGAGATTGGGTAACCCCCACAACTAGTCCAAGAAGGGCCTCTAAATAAGCCTCAAGCTCAACCACCAAAGGGATCAATAACTTCTCCCACCCACTTACAATTCTAGAAACTCCTAACTCAACCCACAGTATGGTTAAACACTAAGTGGAGGTGGGGTAATGAAACTCATGGTAGCCATAGTCAATTTTCGCACAAAAGCAAAAAGAGACTTTTTGAGTGGCCTGAAAAGTCAATAAAAGGGGCTTAGGGGTTGGAAAAGACCCCCAACCCATACCCATACCCCTTGGGTATAAATATTTCATATTTTAAAGCCTTAGGAATAGGTTAAGAGCTAAACAAAAGCTAGGAAAAAATTTGGACCAACGAACAACTCTAACAATGTGGATTAAGCACTAATCTAGATTAAGGGTGCCAAAACTCATTTAAAAACATAAAGACATTAATTTAAAAAATTATTTAATTAAATAGAGTACTTACTTCTAATTAATTAAACAAAGTTATTTAATTAAATAGAAAGCCATTCCTAATTAATTAAATGAAGTTATTTAATTAAATAAGAAAAGTGTCTCTAATTAATTAAAAGATTATTTAATTTAATAGAAAAAGTAATTATGAGAGCATATCTCATTTTATTAAAATTAAGTATCTCAACAAAATCTCTCTTCAGTTCAAAAAGGGAAATCTTCAGTTCACTATTGATAAAAAAATGAGTTAAATCAGTTAACTCCTTTTTCTACTCAAATTAAATCAGTTAACTCCTTATTTTACTCAAATTAAATATGTTAACTCCCTTTAATTTGGGAATCTTTCTTTATGACTAAACTTCAACTTTAATCCTGACCATTGATTGAATCTGATCTCAATCGTTGATGGATTTCAAGAAAGTCTATTTAAGAGACCCTCATCTCTTCATTTCAGGAGAGGATAAATTTGGAGAATTTGAATCGAATCGCTGCTGGAGTTCATACTCACATTTGCTCATATTTTTACATACATTTAATAAATATGCCTATCTTGATTAATTAAATGTAATTATTTAATTAAATGAGAAAGGTATTTCTAATTAATTAAATGAAGTTATTTAATTAAATAAGAAAAGTGTCTCTAATTAATTAAAAGATGATTTAATTAAATACAAAAAATAATTATGAGAGCATATCTCATTTTATTAAATTAAATATCTCAAAAAAATCTCTGTTTAGTTCAAAAGGGATAGTTTCAGTTCATTATTGATAAAAAATGAGTTAAATTAGTTAATTCCTTTTTCTACTTAAAGTAAATCAGTTAACTCCTTATTTTAATCAAATTAAATCTGTTAACTCCGTTTAATTTGAGAATCTTCTTTTATAACTAAACTTCAACTTTAATCCTGACCGTTGATTGAATTTGATCTCAACCACTGATAGATTGCAAGAAAGTCTATTTAAAAGACGCTCATCTCTTCATTTTAAGAAAAGATGAATTTGGAGAATTTACACCGAATTGCTACTGGAATTCATACTCACATTTGCTCATATTTTTACATAAATTTCATAAATATGCCTATCTTGATTAAGTAAATGTAATTATTTAATTAAATAAGAAAGGTATTTTTAATTAATTAAACAAAATTATTTAATTAAATGGAGTACTTAGTTCTAATTAATTAAACAAAGTTATTTAATTAAATAGGAAGCCATTCCTAATTAATCAAATGAAGCTATTTAATTAAATAAGAAAAGTGTCTCTAATTAATTAAAATATTATTTAATTAAATAAAAAAAGTAATTATGAGAGCATATCTCATTTTATTAAATTAAATATCTCAACAAAATCTCTCCTTAGTTCAAAAAGAAAAATTTTCAGTTCACTATTAATAAAAAATGAGTTAAATTAGTTAACTCCTATTTCTACTCAAAATAAATTAGTTAAATCCTTATTTTACTCAAATTAAATCTGTTAACTCCCTTTAATTTAGGAATCTCCGTTTATGACTGAACTTCAACTTTAATCATGACCATTGATTGAACTTGATCTCAACCATTGATGGAGTCCAGGAAAGTCTATGTAATAGACCCTCATCTCTTCATTTTAGGAGAGAATGAATTTGGAGAATTTGCATCGAATCGCTGCTGGAATTCATACTCACATTTGCGCATATTTTTACATACACTTAATAAATACGCCTATCTTGATTAATTAAATGTAATTATTTAGTTAAATGGGAAAGGTATTTCTAATTAATTAAATGAAATTATTTAATTAAATAGAGTACTTACTTCTAATTAATTAAATAAAGTTATTTAATTAAATAGGAAGCCATTCCTAATTAATTAAATGAAGTTATTTAATTAAATAAGAAAAATATCTCTAATTAATTAAAAGATTATTTAATTAAATAGAAAAACTAATTATGAGAGCATATCTCATTTTATAAAATTAAATATCTCAAAAAAATCTCTATTCAGTTCAAAAAGGAAAATTTTCAGTTCACTATTGATAAAAAATGAGTTAAATCAGTTAACTCATTTTTTTACTCAAAGTAAATAAGTTGGCTCCCAATTTTACTCAAATTAAATCTGTTAACTCCCTTTAATTTTGGAATCTCCCTTTATGACTGAACTTCAACTTTAATCCTAAACGTTGATTGAATTTGATCTCAACCATTGATGGATTCAAAGAAAGTCTATTTAAGAGACCCTCATCTCTTCATTTTAGGAGAGGATGAATTTGGAGAATTTGCATCGAATCGATGTTAGAATTCATACTCACATTTGCGCATATTTTAAGATACATTTAATAAATACGCCTATCTTGATTAATTAAATGTAATTATTTAATTAAATGGGAAAGGTATTTCCAATTAAATAAATGAAATTATTTAATTAAATGGTGTACTTACTTCTAATTAATTAAAGAAATTTATTTAATTAAATAGGAAGCTATTCCTAATTAATTATATGAAGTTATTTAATTAAATAAGAAAAGTGTTTCTAATTAATTAAAAAAAAAATTTAATTAAATAGAAAAAGTAATTATGAGAGCATATCTCATTTTATTAAATTAAATATCTCAACAAAATCTCTGTTCAGTTCAAAAAGGGAAAGTTTCATTTCACTATTCATAAAAAATGAGTTAAATCAGTTAACTCATATTTCTACTCAAATTAAATTAGTTAACTCCTTATTTCACTCAAATTAAATTTGTTAACTCCCTTTAATTTGGGAATGTCCCTTTATGACTGAACTTCAACTTTAATCCTGACCGTTGATTGAATTTGATATCAACCGTTGACGGATTTCAGGAAAGTCTATTTAAGAGACCCTCATCTCTTCATTTTAAGAGAGGATGAATTTGAAGAATTTGCATCGAATCGCTGCTAGAATTCATACTCACATTTGCTCATATTTTTACATACATTTAATAAATACGCCTATCTTGATTAATTAAATGTAATTATTTAATTAAATGGGAAAAGTATTTCTAATTAATTAAATGAAATTATTTAATTAAATGGAGTACTTACCTCTAATTAATTAAAAAAAGTTATTTAATTAAATAAGAAGCCATTCGTAATTAATTAAATGAAGTTATTTAATTAAATAAGAAAAGTGTTTTTTAATTGATTAAAATATTATTTAATTAAATAAAAAAAGTAATTATGAGAACACATCTCATTTTATTAAATTAAATATCTCAACAAAATCTCTCTCTAGTTCAAAAATAGAAATTTTTAGTTCATTATTTATAAAAAATGAGTTAAATGAGTTAACTCCTTTTTCTACTCAAATTAAATCAGTTAACTCTTTATTTTACTCAAATTAAATCTATTAACTCTCTTTAATTTGGGAATCTCCCTTTATGACTGAACTTCAAATTTAATCCAGACTGTTGATTGAATTTAATCTCAACCATTGATGGATTATAAGAAAGTCTATTTAAGAGACCCTCATCTCTTCATTTTATTAGAGGATGAATTTGGAGCGTTTGCATCGAATCACTACTGGAATGCATACTCACATTTGCTCATATTTTTACATACTTTTAATAAATATGCCTATCTTGATTAATTAAATGTAATTATTTAATTAAATGGGAAAGGTATTTCTAGTTAATTAAATAAAATTATTTAATTAAATAGGAAGCCATTTCTAATTAATGAAATGAAGTTATTTAGTTAAGTAAGAAAAGTGTCTCTAATTAATTAAAACATTATTTAATTAACTAGAAAAAGTAATTATGAGAGCATATCTCATTTTATTAAATTAAATATCTCAATAAAATCTCTCTTCAGTTCAAAAAGGAAAATTTTCAGTTCATTATTGATAAAAAAATGAGTTAAATTAGTTAACTCCTTTTTCTACTCAAATTAAATCAGTTAACTCCTTATTTTACTGAAATTAAATCTGTTAACTTCCTTTAATTTGAGAATCTCCCTTTATGACTGAACTTCAACTTTAATTATGACCATTGATTGAATTTGATCTCAACCGTTGATGGATTCTAGGAAAGTCTATTTAAGAGACCCTCATCTCTTCATTTTAGGAGAGGATGAATTTGGAGAATTTGCATTGAATCACTTCTGGAATTCATACTCACATTTGCTCATAGTTTTACATACATTTAATAAATACGCCTATCTTGATTAATTAAATGGGAAAGGTATTTCTAATTAATTAAACAAAATTATTTAACTAAATGGAGTACTTCTAATTAATTAAACAAATTTATTTAATTAAATAGAAAGCCATTCCTAATTAATTAAATAAAGTTATTTAATTAAATAAGAAAAGTGTCTCTAATTAATTAAAAGATTATTTAATTAAATAGAAAAAGTAATTATGAGAGCATATCTCATTTTATTAAATTAAATATCTCAAAAAAATCTTGCTTCGGTTCAAAAAGGGAAATTTTTAGGTCACTATTGATAAAAAATGAGTTAAATCAGTTAAATCCTTTTTCTACTCAAATTAAATCAGTTAACTCCTTATTTTACTCAATTTAAATCTATTAACTCCCTTTATTTTGTAAATCTCCCTTTATGTCTAAACTTCAACTTTAATCCTGACCATTGATTTAATTTGATCTCAACCACTGATGGATTCTAGGAAAGTCTATTTAAGAGACCCTCATCTCTTCATTTTAGGAGAGGATGAATTTGGAGAATTTGCATCGAATTGCTGCTGGAATTCATACTCACATTCGCTCATATTTTTACATACATTTAATAAATATGCCTATCTTGATTAATTAAATGTAATTATTTAATTAAATGAGAAAGGTATTTCTAATTAATTAAAAAAAATTATTTAATTAAATAGAGTACTTACTTCTAATTAATTAAACAAAGTTATTTAATTAAATAGGAAGCCATTCCTAATTAATTAAATGAAGTTATTTAATTAAATAAGAAAAGTGTCCATAATTAATTAAAAGATTATTTAATTAAATAGAAAAAATAATTATGAGAGCATATCTCATTTTATTAAATTAAATATCTCAACAAAATCTCTCTTCAGTTCAAAAAGGGAAATTTTCAATTCACTATTGATAAAAAAATGAGGTAAATCAGTTAACTCCTTTTTCTACTCAAATTATATCAGTTAACTCATTATTTTTCTCAAATTAAATCTGTTAACTCCCTTTAATTTGAAAATCTCCCTTTATGACTGAACTTCAACTTTAATTCTGACCGCTGATTGAATTTGATCTCAACCATTGATGGATTCGAGGAAAGTCTATTTAAAAAACCCTCATCTCTTCATTTTAGGAGAGGATGAATTTGGAGAATTTGCATCGTATCGTTGCTCAAATTCTGTAAGGACCCTCCTCATATGTACTTATCAATTATGAACACTCTGTTAAAACCATTATAGAAGATAAGAAATAGTTATGAAGTAATGCTTAAATTATGAACGTTTTAATGAAATCTAGAGTAGTTGATATATCGATAACCTAATGAATAAAGTTACATTGATTATGTAATTTATGATTAATGGTGTGTAGAAATAAGAAAGGTTTACTTAAATGAAAGATTCATGCTTTGATTTGTGGGGTCTCGCCCTGACCCATCCAAGCATCGATGATACATTTATATTTGGATACTCACGACTCAAGATGTCGAGACATTATTTGGTACTTTGAATATATTATATTATTGAATGTGGTGTGATGTTACTTTCAGATATTTGATGTTCATCATTTAATGTTTTATGTTTATGTATGTTGATAAATTAAGTAAAATGTAGGATTAACACTTTGATCTAAGAGATTTGAATGGTTAAGAATTGAATAGGATGAGAGGAACCCTGATTGTTTTATTCATGCATTTAGTAAAGTTAGTTTGTGTGAAACTTAGTTTATTTTTAATCAACTAATATGTTTTTAAATATAAATTGTTTAGTTATGTAAATAATTATTTATTATATGTTAGTAATAATTATTATTATTAGTATATTTTAAGGGTAGATTTTCGTCAATTTTAATTTTAAGAAAGTGTCATGTTAGTAGTTCCTTTTAGGGTATTAATTAGTTTTAAATTGAAATTTTAAATTTGAAATGTGGTATAAATTGGATTAAATTAATTTCGAATTATTACTTATGTTTTTAAAAATAAAAATAAAAATAAAGTTGATTATGTAATATTAGTTGATCAAAAAGGTGTTTTTCTTTGTGAGAATTAATAAAGTTTATTTAATTATATGTTAGACGTTACTTTAGTTAGTAAGTTTTTTTGTATTATTCAAGATTTTTGAATAATTTGATTTAGGCTACTTAAATGGACATTTTACTTAATCAAATTTTTATTGATTAATTTTGACAAGTTTTAAATTAGTTGAAAAATATCTTTACTAAAGAGTTGGTATACTTTTGTTTTGTGAGAATATTATTTTTTTAAAAATATATAAAAGTGATATTGTGTTATATTTTTGCGGGTTAATTAAAATTGGATTATGTGTAAAGATGAAATGAATATTGTAAATGATTTAATAATAATAAATTAATGATTGTAGTTAGTTTAATAGTATTTTTAAAATAATTGGATTCAATTAGAATATTTTATTAGTTGGCTCTCGTAGGGATTATCGTAAGGAAAATGACAACAATATATTGTTTTTAAAGTTAAACTAATAACGAGACAAATGTCGAAATCAATTTAATAATGAATGTTCAGATCTAGCGATCTCTTCTTGCTCTTGATTTACAGACTACTATATAAATGATAGGACATCATTAGGAGATCATGTAACTGCTCTCTTTACAGCTATACTTTAACATGTGTAAATTAAATGTATCTAGCGCAGTGGTGTCATTAATCTTTTTATAAAAAAAAAATTGTGTGTGTTTTTGTCCTTATATTTTGGGCATGACAAATTCATACTCACATTTTCTCATATTTTTCAATACATTTAATAAATACGCCTATCTTGATTAATTAAATGTAATTATTTATTTAAATGGGAAAGGTATTTCTAATTAATTAAATAAAATTATTTAATTAAATGGAGTACTTAATTCTAATTAATTAAATAAAGTTATTTAATTAAATAAGAAGCCATTCCTAATTAATTAAATGAAGTTATTTAATTAAATAATAAAAGTGTCTCTAATTAATTAAAATATTATTTAATTAAATAGAAAAAGTAATTATGAGAGCATATCTCATTTTATTAAATTAAATATCTCAACAAAATCTCTCTTCAGTTCAAAAAGGGAAATTTTCAATTCACTATTGATAAAAAATGAGTTAAATCAGTTAACTCCTTTTTGTACTCAAATTAAATCAGTTAACTCCTTATTTTGCTCAAATTAAATCTGTTAACTCCCTTTAATTTGGGAATCTCCCTTTATGACTGAACTTCAACTTTAATTCTGACCATTGATTGAATTTGATCTCAACCGTTGATGGATTCCAGGAAAGTCTATTTAAGAGATCGTCATCTCTTCATTTTAGGAGAGGATGAATTTGGAGAATTTACATAAAATCCCTTCTCGAATTCATACTCACATTTTCTCATATTTTTATATACATTTAATAAATACGCCTATCTTGTTTAATTAAATGTAATTATTTAATTAAATGGAAAAGGTATTTCTAATTAATTAAACAAAATTATTTAATTAAATGGAGTACTTACTTCTAATTAATTAAATAAAGTTATTTAATTAAATAGGAAGCCATTCCTAATTAATTAAATAAGTTATTTAATTAAATAAGAAAAGTGTCTCTAATTAATTAAAAGATTATTTAATTAAATAGAAAACGTAATTATCAGAGCATATCTCATTTTATTAAATTAATTATCTCAACAAAATCTCTCTTCAGTTCAAAAAGGGAAATTTTCAGTTCACTATTGATAAAAAATGAGTTAAATGAGTTAACTCATTTTTCTACTCAAATTAAATCAATTAACTCCTTATTTTACTCAAATTAAATTTGTTAACTCCCTTTAATTTGGGAATCTCCCTTTATGACTGAACTTCAACTTTAATCCTGACCGTTGATTGAATTTGATCTCAACCGTTGATGGATTTTAGGAGAGTCTATTTAAGAGAACCTCATCTCTTCATTTTAGGAGAGGATAAATTTGGAAAATTTGCATCGAATCGTTGTAGGAATTTATACTCCCATTTGC
Source organism: Cupressus sempervirens (assembly GCA_028749045.1). Lineage (NCBI taxonomy): Eukaryota > Viridiplantae > Streptophyta > Pinopsida > Cupressales > Cupressaceae > Cupressus > Cupressus sempervirens. The sequence goes on from CM053783.1 coordinate 118,452,797, forward strand.
TCATATTTTTACATACATTTAATAAATATGCCTATTTTGATTAATTAAATATAATTATTTAATTAAATGGAAAAGATATTTCTAATTAAGTAAATGAAATTATTTAATTAAATGGAGTATTTAATTCTAATTAATTAAACAAAGTTATTTAATTAAATAGGAAGCCATTCCTAATTAATTAAATGAAGTTATTTAATTAAATAAGAAAAGTGTATGTAATTAATTAAAAGATTATTTAATTAAATAGAAAAAGTAATTATGAGAGAATATCTCATTTTATTAAATTAAATATTTCAACAAAATCTCTCTTCAGTTCAAAAAGGGAAATTTTCTGTTCACTGTTGATAAAAAATGAGTTAAATCAATTAACTCCTTTTTCTACTCAAATTAAATCAATTAACTCCTTATTTACTCAAATTAAATCTGTTAACTCCCTTTAATTTTGAAATCTCCCTTTATGACTAAACTTCATCTTTAATCCTTACCGTTGATTTAATTTGATCTCAATCATTAATGGATTACAGGAAAGTCTATTTAAGAGACCCTCATCTCTTCATCTCAGGAGAGGATGAATTTGGGAAATTTGCATCGAATCGCTGCTGCAATTCATACTCACATTCGCCCATATTTTTACATACATTTAATAAATACGCCTATCTTGATTAATTAAATGTAATTATTTAATTAAATGGTATAGGTATTTCTAATTAATTAAATTAAATTATTTAATTAAATAGAGTACTTACTTCTAATTAATTAAACAAAGTTATTTAATTAAATAGAAAGCTATTCCTTATTAATTAAATGAAATTATTTAATTAAATAAGAAAAGTGTCTCTAATTAATTAAAAGATTATTTAATGAAATAGAAAAAGTAATTATGAGAGCATATCTCATTTTATTAAATCAAATATCTCAAAAAAATCTCTCTTCAGTTCAAAAAAGAAAATTTTGAGTTCACTATTGATGAAAAAATGAGTTAAATTACTTAACTCCTTTTTCTACTCAAATTAAATTTCGTTAACTACTTATTTTACTCAAATTAAATCTGTTAACTCTCTTTAATTTGGGAATCTCCCTTTACGACTGAACTTCAACCTTAATTTTGACCGTTGATTGAATTTGATCTCAACCGTTGATATATTCCAAAAAATTCTATTTAAGAGACCCTCATCACTTCATTTTATGACAAGATGAATTTGGAAAATTTGCTTCGAATCACTGCTGGAATTCATACTCACATTTGCTCATATTTTTACATACATTTAATAAATACGCCTATCTTGATTAAATAAATATAATTATTTAATTAAATGGAAAAGGTATTTCTAATTAATTAACCAAAATTATTTAATTAAATGGATTAATTAGTTCTAATTAGTTAAACAAAGTTATTTAATTAAATAAGAAGCCATTTTTAATTAGTTAAATGAAGTTATTTAATTAAATAAGAAAAGTGTCTCTAATTAATTAAATAGAAAAAGTAATTATGAGAGCATATCTCTTTTTATTAAATTAAATATCTCAACAAAATCTTTCTTTAGTTCAAAAAGGGAAATTTTTAGTTCACTATCGATAAAAAATGAGTTAAATGAGTTAACTCCTTTTTCTACTCAAATTAAATCAGTTAATTCCTTATTTTACTGAAATTAAATCTGTTAACACCCTTTAATTTGGGAATCTCCCTTTATGACTGAACTTCATCTTTAATCCTAACCATTGATTGAATTTAATCTCAACCGTTGATGGATTTCAAAAAAGTCTATTTAAAAGACCCTCATCTCTTCATTTTAGGAGAGGATGAATTTGGAGAATTTGTATCGAATTGCTATTGGAATTCATACTCAGATTTGCTCATATTTTTACATACATTTGATAAATACGCATATCTTGATTAATTAAATGTAATTATTTAATTAAATGAAAAAAGTATTTCTAATTAATTAAACAAAATTATTTAATTAAATGGAGTACTTACTTCTAATTAATTAAACAAAGTTATTTAATTAAATAGGAAGCCATTCCTAATTAATTTAATGAAGTTTTTTTAATTAAATAACAAAAGTGTCTCTAATTAGTTAAAAGATTATTTAATTAAATAGAAAAAGTAATTATGAGAGCATATCTCATTTTATTAAATTAAATATCTCAACAAAATCTCTCTTCAGTTCAAAAAGGGAAATTTTTAGTTCACTATTGATAAAAATTATGTTAAATCAGTTAACTTCTTTTTCTACTCAAGTTAAATCAGTTAACTCCTTATTTTACTCAAATTAAATCTTTTAACTCCCTTTAATTTGGGAATCTCCCTTTATAACTAAACTTCAACTTTAATCCTAACCGTTGATTGAATTTGATCTCAACCGTTGGTGGATTTCAGGAATGTCTATTTAAGAGACCCTCATCTCTTCATTTTAGGAGAGGATGAATTCGGAGAATTTTCGTCGAATCGCTGTTGGAATTCATTCTCACATTTACTCATACTTTTGCATACATTTAATAAATATGCCTATCTTGATTAATTAAATGTAATTATTTAATTAAATGAGAAAAGTATTTCTAATAAATGAAATGAGATTATTTAAATAAATAGAGTACTTACTTCTAATTAATTAAACAAAGTTATTTAATTAAATAGGAAGCCATTCGTAATTAATTAAATGAAGTTATTTAATTAAATAAAAAAAGTGTCTCTAATTAATTAGAAGATTATTTAATTAAATAGAAAAAGTAATTATGAGAGCATATCTCATTTTATTAAATTAATTATCTCAACAAAATCTCTCTTTACTTCAAAACAGGAAATTTTCAGTTCACTATTGATAAAAAATGAGTTAAATTAGTTAACTCCTTTTCTACTCAAATTAAATCAGTTAAATCCTTATTTTACTCAAATTAAATATGTTAACTCCTTTTAATTTGAGAATCTCCCTTTATGACTGACTTTCAACTTTAATCCTGACCATTGATTGAATTTGATCTCAACCATTGATGGATTCCAAGAAAGTCTATTTAAGAGACCCTCATCTCTTCATTTTAGGAGAGGATATATTTGGAGAATTTGCATCGAATCGCCGCTGGAATTCATACTCACATTTGCTCATCTTTTTATATACATTTAATAAATATGCCTATCTTGATTAATTAAATGTAATTATTTAATTAAATGGAAAAGGTATTTCTAGTTAATTAAATAAAATTATTTAATTAAATGGAGTTCTTACTTCTAATTAATTAAACAAAGTTATTTAATTAAATAAGAAGCCATTCCTAATTAATTAAATGAATTTATTTAATTAGGTCAAAAAGTCTCTTTAATTAATTAAAAGATTATTTAATTAAATAGAAAATGTAATTATGAGAGCATATCTCATTTTATTAAATTAAATATCTCAACAAAATCTCTCTTTAGTTCAAAAATGGAAATTTTGAGTTCACTATTGATAAAAAATGAGTTAAATTAGTTAACTCTTTTTTCTACTCAAATAAATCAGTTAACTCTTTATTTTACTCAATTTAAATCTGTTAACTCCCTTTAGTTTGGGAATCTCCCTTTATGATTAAACTTCAACTTTAATCTTGACCATTAATTGAGTTTGATCTCAACCGTTGATGGATTCCAAGAAAGTCTATGTAAATGACCCTCATGTCTTCATTTTAGGAGAGGATGAATTTGAAAAATTTGCATAGAATCGCTACTGGAATTCATACTCACATTTGCTCATATTTTTACATACATTTAATAAATACACCTATCTTGATTAATTAAATGCAATTATTTAATTAAATGGGAAAGGTATTTTTAATTAATTAAACAAACTTATTTAATTAAATGGAGTACTTACTTCTAATTAATTAAACAAAGTTATTTAATTAAATAGAAAGACATTCATAATTAATTAAATGAAGTTATTTAATTAAATAAGAAAAGTGTCTCTAATTAATTAAAAGATTATTTAATTAAATAGAAAAAGTAATTATGAGAGCATATCTCATTTTATTAAATTAAATATCTCAACAAAATCTCTCTTCAGTTCAAAAAGGGAAAATTTCAGTTCACTATTGACAAAAAATGAGTTAAATCAGTTAACTCCTTTTTCTACTCAAATTAAATCAGTTAACTCCTTATTTTACTCAAATTAAATATGTTAACTCCTTTTAGTTTGAGAATCTCCTTTTATGATTAAACTTCAACTTTAATCCTAACCTTTGATTGAATTTGATCTCAACCATTGATGGATTTCAGGAATGTCTATTTAAGATATCCTCATCTCCTCTTTTTAGGAGAGGATGAATTTGATAAATTTGCATTGAATTGCTACTGGAATTTATCCTCACATTTGCTCATATTTTTACATACATTTAATAAATACACCTATCTTGATTAATTAAATGTAATTATTTAATTAAATGGGAAAGTTATTTCTAATTAATTTCATGAGATTATTTAATTAAATAGAGTACTTACTTCTAATTAATTAAACAAAGTGATTTAATTAAATAGGAATCCATTCCTAATTAATTAAATGAAGTTATTTATTTAAATAAAAAAAGTGTCTCTAATTAATTAAAAGATTATTTAATTAAATAGAAAAAGTAATTCTGAGAGCATATCTCATTTTATTAAATTAAATATCTCAACAAAATCTCTCTTCAGTTCAAAAAGGAAAATTTTCAATTCACTACTAATAAAAAATGAGTTAAATTTGTTAACTCCTTTTTCTACTCAAATTAAATTAGTTAACTCCTTATTTTACTCAAATTAAATCTGTTAACTCCATTTAATTTGGAAATCTCTCTTTACGACTGAACTTCAACTTTAATCTTGACCGTTCATTGAATTTGATCTAAACCATTGATGGATTCCATGAATGTCTATTTAAGAGACCCTCATCTCTTCATTTTAGGAGAGGATGAATTTGGAGAATTTGCATCAAATCGCTGCTGGAATTCATACTCACATTTATTCATATTTTTACATACATTTAATAAATACACCTATCTTGATTAATTAAGTGTAATTATTTAATTAAATGGGAAAGGTATTTCTATTTAATTAAACAAAGTTATTTAGTTATATAAGAAGCCATTCCTAATTAATTAAAAGATTATTTAATTAAATAGAAAAAAATAATTATGATACCATATCTCATTTTATTAAATTAAATATCACAACAAAATCTCTCTTCAGTTCAAAAAGGGAAATTTTTAGTTCACTATTGATAAAAAATGAGTTAAATCAGTTAACTCCTTTTTCTACTCAAATTAAATTAGCTAACTCCTTATTTTACTCAAATTAAATCTATTAACTCCCTTTAATTTGAGAATCTCCTTTTATGACTGAAATTCAACTTTAATCCTAACCGTTGGTTGAATTTGATTTCAACCATTCATGGATTCCAGGAATGTTTATTTGAGAGACCCTCATCTACTCATTTTAGGAGAGGATTAATTGGGAGAATGTGCATCGAATTGCTGCTGGAATTCATACTCACATTTGCTCATATTTTTACATACATTTAATAAATATGCCTATCTTGATTAATTAAATGAGAAAGATATTTTTAATATATTAAATAAAATTATTTAATTAAATAGAATGCTTACTTCTAATTAATTAAACAAAGTTATTTAGTTAAATAGGAAGCCATTCCAAATTAATTAAATGAAGTTATTTAATTAAATAAGAAAAGTGTCTATAATTAATTAAACAAAGTTATTTAATTAAATAGGAAGCTTTTCCTAATTAATTAAATAAATTTATTTAATTAAATAAGAAATGTGTCTCTAATTAATTAAAAGATTATTTAATTAAATAGAAAAACTAATTATGAAAGCATATCTCATTTTATTAAATTAAATATCTCAACAAAATCTCTCTTCATTTCAAAAAGGGAAATTTTTAGTTCACTATTGATAAAAATGAGTTAACCCAGTTAACTCACTTTTTTACTTAAATTAAATTAGTTAACTCCTTATTTTACTCAAATTAAATATGTTAACTCCCTTTAATTTGAGAATCTCCCTTTATGACTGAACTTAAACTTTAATCCTGACCGTTGATTGAATTTGATCTCAACTGTTGATGGATTCTAGGAAAGTCTATTTAAGAGACCCTCATCTCCTCATTTTAGGAAAGGATGAATTTGAAGAATTTGCATCGAATCGCTGTTGGAATTCATACTCACATTTGCTCATATTTTTATATACATTTAATAAATACGCCTATCTTGATTAATTAAATGTAATTATTTAATTAAATGGAATAAGTATTTCTAATTAATTAAACAAAATTATTTAATTAAATAAATTACTTAGTTCTAATTAATTAAACAAAGTTATTTAATTAAATAGGAAGCCATTCCTAATTAATTAAATAAAGTTATTTAATTAAATAAGAAAAGTGTCTCAAATTAATTAAATGATTATTTAATTAAATAGAAAAAGTAATTATGAGAGCATATATCATTTTATTAAATTAAATATCTCGACAAAATCTCTCTTCAGTTCGAAAAGGGTTATTTTCAGTTCACTTTTGATAAAAAAATGAGTTAAATCAGTTAACTCCTTCTTCTACTCATTTTGAATTAGTTAACTCCTTATTTTACTCAAATTAAATCTGTTAACTCTTTTTAATTTGGAAATCTTCCTTTATGACTAAACTTCAACTTTAATCCTGATCGTTGATTGAATTTGATCTGAACCGTAGATGGATTCCAGGAAAGTCTATTTAAGATACCCTCATCTCTTTATTTTAGGAGAAGATGAATTTGTAGAATTTGCATCAAATTGTTGCTGGAATTCATACTCACATTTGCTCATATTTTTACATACATTTAATAAATATGCCTATCTTGATTAATTAAATATAATTATTTAATTAAATAGGAAAGGTATTTCTAATTAATTAAACCAAATTATTTAATTAAATGAAGTACTTACTTTTAATTAATTAAACAAAGTTATTTAATTAAATAGGAAGTCATTCCTAATTATTTAAATCGAGTTATTTAATTAAATAAGAAAAGTATCTCTAATTGATTAAAAGATTATTTAATTAAATAGAAAAAGTAATTATGAGCGCATATCTCATTTTGTTAAATTAAATATCTTGACAAAATCTCTCTTTAGTTCAAAAAGGGAAATTTTTAGTTCACTATTGATAAAAGATGAGTTAAATTAGTTAACTCCTTTTTCTACTCAAATTAAATTAGTTAACTCTTTATTTTACTCAAATGAAATCTGTTAACTCCCTTTAATTTGGGAATCTCCCTTTATAACTAAACTTCAACTTTAATTCTGACCATTGATTGAATTTGATCTCAACTATTGATAGATTCCAGGAAAGTCTATTTAAGAGACCCTCATCTCTTCATTTTAGGAGAGGATGAATTTGGAGAATTTGCATCGAATCGTTGCTGGAATTCATACTCACATTTGCTTATATTTTTACATACATTTAATAAATATGCCTATCTTGATTAATTAAATGTAATTATTTAATTAAATGGAAAAAGTATTTCCAATTAACTAAATAAAATTATTTAATTAAATGAAGTACTTACTTCTAATTAATTAAACATGGTCAATTAATTAAATAGGAAGCCATTCCTAATTAATTAAATGAAGGTATTTAATTAAATAAGAAAAGTGTCTCTAATTAATTAAAAGATTATTTAATTAAATAAAAATAGTAATTGTGAGAGCATATCTCATTTTATTAAATTAAATATCTCAACAAAATCTCTCTTCTATTCAAAAAGGGAAATTGTAAGTTCACTATTAATAAAAAATTAGTTAAATGAGTTAACTCTTTTTTCTATTCTAATTAAATAAGTTAACTCCTTATTTTACTCAAATTAAATCTGTTAACTCCCTTTCATTTGAGAATCTCCCTTTATGACTAAACTTTAACTTTAATCCTGACCATTGATTAAATTTGACCTCAACCGTTGATGGATTTTAGGAAAGTCTATTTAAGAGACCCTCTTCTCTTCATTTTAAGAGAGGATGAATTTGGAGAATTTGCATCGAATCGCTGCTAAAATTCATACTCACATTAGCTCATATTTTTACATACATTTAATAAATAAGCCTATTTTGATTAATTAAATATAATTATTTAATTAAATGGCAAATATATTTCTAATTAATTAAACAAAATTATTTAAATAAATGGTGTACTTAGTTCTAATTAATTAAATAAAGTTATTTAAATAAATAGGAAGTCATTCCTAATTAATTAAATAAAGTCATTTAATTAAATACGAAAAGTGTCTCTAATTAATTGAAAGATTATTTAATTGAATAGAAAAAAAAATTATAAGAGCATATCTCATTTTATTAATTTAAATATCTCAATAAAATCTCTCTTCAGTTCAAAAAGGGAAATTTTTAGTTCACTATTGATAAAAAATGTGTTAAATCAGTTAACTCCTTTTTCTACTCAAATTAAATCAATTAACTCCTTATTTTACTCAAGTTAAATCTGTTAACTCCCTTTAATTTGAGAATCTCCCTTTATGACTGAACTTTAACTTTAATCTTGAGCATTGATTGAATTTGATTTCAACCGTTGATGGATTCCAGGAAAGTCTATTTAAGAGACCCTCATCTATTCATTTTAGGAGAGGATGAATTTGGAGAATTTGCATCGAATTGTTACTGGAATTCATACTCACCTTTGCTCATATTTCTACATACATTTAATAAATATGCCTATCTTGATTAATTAAATGTAATTATTTAATTAAATGGAAAAGGCATTTTTAATTAATTAAATGAAGTACTTACTTCTAGTTAATTAAACAAAGTTGTTTAATTAAATAGGAAGCCATTCCTAATTAATTAAATGAAGTTATTTAATTAAATAAGAAAAATGTCTCTAATTAATTAAAAGATTATTTAATTAAATAGAAAAAGTAATTATGAGAACATATCTCATTTTATTAAATTAAATATCTCAACAAAATATCTCTTCAGTTCAAAAAGGGAAATTTTTGGTTCACTATTGATAAAAAATGAATTATATTAGTTAACTCCTTTTTCTACTCAAATTAAATCAGTTAACTCCTTATTTTACTCAAATTAAATATGTTAACTCCCTTTAATTTTGGAATCTCCCTTTATGACCGAACTTCAACTTTAATCCTAACTGTTGATTGAATTTGATCTCAATCATTGATGAATTCTAGAAAAGTCTATTTAAGAGACCCTCATCTCTTCATTTTCAGAGATGAATTTGGAGAATTTGCATCGAATCGTTGCTGAAATGCATACTCACATTTGCTCATATTTTTACATACATTTAATAAATACGTTTATCTTGATTAATTAAATGTAATTATTTAAATAAATTGGAAAGGTATTTCTAATTAATTAAATGAAATTATTTAATTAAATGGAGTAGTTACGTTTAATTAATTAAAGAAAGTTATTTAATTAAATAGAAAAATTAATTATGAGAGCATATCTCATTTTATTAAATTAAATATCTCGACAAAATCTCTCTTCATGTCAAAAAGGGAAATTTTCAGTTCACTATTGATAAAAAATGAGTTAAATAAGTTAACTCCTTTATCTACTTAAATTAAATTAGTTAACTCCTTATGTTAATCAAATTAAATCTATTAACTCCCTTTAATTTTGAAATCTCCCTTTATGAATAAACTTCAACTTTAATCCTGACTGTTGATTGAATTGATCTCAACCATTGATGAATTCTAGGAAAGTCTATTTAAGAGACCCTCATCTCTTCATTTTAGGAGAGGATGAATTTGGAGAATTTGCATCAAATCGCTGCTGGATGTAATGACGACACAAGCATAAAGAAGAAAATAATGAAACAAAACTAGAAAGAAAAACACAAGAAATTTATTTTTTATTACTCAACATAATGTATGTGTCGATACATTGATGTATCCACACTTAAAGAAAAAACTTCATAATAATAAAGAATTCCATCTAGACACATCTCCATAGAAACACAAATATATATGGAGTTCAAAATAAGAATGAGATGCATACTCATCCTTTTAAATATATTATCAAGTTCCCTCTGAGTATTCCTCAACGAATAGTTTTCTGAATAAAGTAAACTTCAACAGTAATCCTCAGATACCTATTAGCCATTACAAAGAACCTAAAAGTGATCACATAAAAGAATGCAACACAAAACAAGAGGGCTCAGTACACACTGAATCAAATGAATAATCCACCTGCATACGTGATCGATAATCATATATAAATCCATAATGTAGATATCTAATTCACATGACAGAGTGCAATTCAGTAATTAACATGCATGAATTAATTGGCTACTTAACAATGCACAATTAAACTCGCACTAAGAATAACCTGTAAATGAATCATACATATATTGAGGTGTCATCACTATAGTGCTATGGTTTTGCATCCAAGTTATGATATGCTCATAGTCAACACATAGCGGAATTCTCTATATACTCATCAAACGATGTAATCGAGTTTTGCCCTATTCTTCGTACTCAACCATTTAGGTTCAAGTCTTAGGTAAGGCCATTTATCTTTACTTATAAATTGAACCCAACCGATTTATTTTAACATTTTCACTGAATTAAATACTAAATAGGATTAACCATATTCAGCCACCTCGACATATGCTCATCACAATTATTCTTAAAATACACATCAAACAGATATTCTTAGAATGCACATGCAACATGATACTACATTCCTCATCTAATTAAAACTCATCTTCTTTTGTCATCCTCGAAAGTATTTCTTAAGTCACTATATCAATAAGAATAAGAATATAACAGTAAGATCTAGTAATTTTACTAAGCTATAACTCCAGTTTAATGAAATTAAATATCTTAACATTATACTTTACCCCTACTGACATAATAATCTAAACATTCCCTTCGAATTAACAAAGATTTTAAGATCAAAATACATATGTTATTCTTACTGTGAACAAGGAATCTACACCAATATGTATCATATTAATTTATAATTTGAAATCAATTTTCATATCCAAGATAAACAAAATAAGTTCAGATTACAATTAAGCAACATAATATAACATAAGAAATATTGAACTTTATTTCTTTTCAAAATTAAAAAATCACATTGAAATACTTCCTACAAATGATTCATTTCTGATAGTTCCCAAATTTCAATCAATAATCAAAATCAGAAAACATAATCTACAACAGTGACTTATTGATTAATACTCTCTTTTTAAGAAATACTAACAAATTAGATTTTCAAACTGAATGATTACTTGAATAAACAAGCTAAACATCATTTCAAAATTTTTTCTTCCTTTTTGTTTGGACTAAAATAGTTTACATCTGATTTATGCCTTTCCACGATTTCGTTAATCCTCATAGCATATTTCATTCTCAAACATCGAAGTATTTTTTTTAAGAACAAGAAATACTTTAACTTTTTATACTTTTAGATTCTAAAATCATATTAAATTTTCAATTTAAAATGATAATCCATCTGAATCCAGCATTCGTATGCTTCTTTATGTTTCCTCATCTATTTAACATCTAAATGCAACTTTGCAATGTTAACCGATTATAAAAATTTTAACCAATCGAATCTTGTAAACTAATTCCCTTTATTCAATTGAGACATTTTCCTCTAACTAATTTATTCTTCAAAAACCAATCAAAACCGAACTATAGCCAGAAAAGAATGTTTCTCTTAGGTTACAAGACAACTATTTGTTATAATGTCTACGTTCTATTCATCAATATATTTTAGTCTTCTAAGTTTTGTTCATCGAGATTTCAATCTTCAAAGTTTTATCCATCGATATTTCAAACTGATTCAAACAAAACTCAAGCCTCAAACTCAAATCTAAATCCTTATTGCAACTGTGTCTTGCAATGTCTATTATATGCATGACAAAATGTCGATATCACTTACAGTGATTTAAAATTAAAGACACTGTAACCCTTTTAAATAATCTCTGATTGTAATACACTTTTAAACAATCACAGTGAACAAACAGAACTTGAAACATAACAATATTCCCTCACTTCCAAACTTTAATGGATAGCTATTTCCCAGTTCACTCTAAACTCTTCGAATTTACAAAACAATATTTTAATATGATATGGTATTCTTAGAAGCTGATAAATTTTGTAATTCTCAACTTTATTTTCAATAATTAAAAGCCAAGAAAACTCACATACAAAGTGTATAATGATAAAAAACAAGAAATTTATATCATCACGCAAGTCTGGATGTACACAGAGTTTAGCATTTAACTGTCAAGCCCTGCATACACCCACGCTTGGGAGATGATAACAATCTGCACCTTAACAATCAAACCTTAACATATAAATTTTGCTCTTATTCAAACAAAATAACATAAAATTGAGAAGGATAGGGTTAAGAAAGGCCCCCTACTCAATTTTGAAGACAAATGATGCTCTGTGATGATGCTCATAGCCCAAAGCCCATGAAGCTAACACTAATCTAGCTCACAAACAGCTACAGCAATGGAGATAAACTGACAAAAATCAGATACCAAAACAACAAACAAACTTTGGCAAAATAACTCCCATACTTTACTGCACAAGCCAAAATTTAGTTCCAACTAAAAGCCCCAAACATGCTGAAGCTCCAGTTACTCATCGGAAGTGTAATGTTTTCCCCGAGCAACAATAGCCCTGAATTCGGCATTGCTTCCACAAAAACTCCAACTACACAAAATGGTCAACTAAATTCAATGTCATTATCAGCTTCATAAAATCTTTCATTAAATTATCCATAACTTAGCACAAAATTGGCATTACTTCAGCCACGATCACTGCCATTTGGCATGGTCAAAATAGATAATATCGCATGCAAAGCCCATTAGGGTTTTTAAAAATTCAAACCAAAATGTTAATAACAATACTTTAAAAAAATGCATGATATTGAATTTAGGGTAGTTTGCCTTTGAATTAATTCAAAATATTATATACTAGGTTAACAAACAATTTAGGATTTCTTAGATTATTTAAAGTAAATAACCTCATTCCTTACCCTATGTCATAAAAATATACACCTTAAATCATAATCCCTTTTAATATAAATGATTGCATAACAGAAATATCATTAACACCAAAGTAATCATACTAAAATCTAGACATAACAAAATGTTCAGACATAAACACATTTTCAAAAGACATATAAAACCCAAGTTCATTAGATCACAGAAACATATCATATGAAAGGTTCTTCAAACAAAAAAATCCTAAAATGCAGTAAACCAAGTAGTGGTCAGGTGTGACACTGGAATTCATACTCACATTTGCTCATATTTTTACATACATTTAATAAATACGCCTATCTTGCTTCATTAAATGTAATTATTTAATTAAATGAGAAAGATATTTCTAGTTAATTGAACAAAATTATTTAATTAAAAGGAGTACTTACTTCTAATTAATTAAACAAAGTTATTTAATTAAATAGGAAGCCATTTCTAATTAATTAAATGAAGTTATTTAATTAAATAAGAAAAGTGTTTCTAATTAATTAAAAGATTATTTAATTAAATAGAAAAAATAATTATGAGAGCATATCTGATTTTATTAAGTTAAATATCTCAACAAAATCTCTCTTCAGTTCAAAAAGGAAAATTTTTAATTCACTATTGATAAAAAAATGAGTTAAATCAATTAACTCCTTTTTCTACTCAAATTAAATCAGTTAACTCCTTACTTTATACAAATTAAATATGTTAACTCCCTTTAATTTGGGAATCTCCATTTATGACTGAACTTCAACTTTAATCCTGAGCATTGATTGAATTTGATCTCAAACGTTGATAGATTCCAGCAAAAGTCTATTTAAGAGACCCTAATCTCTTCATTTTAGGAGAGGATGAATTTGGAGAATTTGCATCGAATCACTGTTGAAATTCATACTCACATTTGCTCATATTTTTACATATATTCAATAAATACACCTATTTTGATTAATTAAATGTAATTATTTAATTAAACAAGAAAGTTATTTTTAATTAATTAAAAAAAATTATTTAATTAAATGGAGTACTTACTTCTAATTGATTAAACAAAGTTATTTAATTAAATAGGAAGCCATTCCTAATTAATTAAATGAAGTTATTTAATTAAATAGAAAAAGTAATTATGAGAGCATATCTCATTTTATTAAATTAAATATCTCGACAAAATCTCTCTTCAGTTCAAAAAGGGAAATTTTTAGTTCACTATTGATAAAAAATGAGTTAAATCAGTTAACTCTTTTTTTTACTCAAATTAAATTAGTTAACTTCTTATTTTACTCAAATTAAATCTGTTAACTCCATTTAATTTGGGAATCTCACTTAATGACTGAACTTCAACTTTAATCCTGACTATTGATTGAATTTGATCTCAACCATTGATGGATTCCAGGAAAGTCTATTTAAGAGACCCTCATCTCTTTATTTTAGGAGAGGATGAATTTGGAGAATTTCCATCGAATCGCTGCTGGAATTCATACTCACAATTGCATATATTTTTACATACATTTAATAAATATGCCTATCTTAATTAATTAAATAGGAAAGGTATTTATAATTAATTAAACAAAATTATTTAATTAAATGGAGTACTTAATTCTAATTAATTAAATAAAGTTATTTAATTATATAGGAAGCAATTCCTAATTAATTAAATGAAGTTATTTAATTAAATAAGAAAAGTGTCTCTAATTAATTAAAAGATTATTTAATTAAATAGAAAAAAAAATTATGAGAGCATATCTCATTTTATTAAATTAAATATCACAACAAAATCTCTCTTCAGTTCAAAAAGGGAAATTTTTAGTTCACTATTGATAAAAAATGAGTTCAATTAGTTAACTCTTTTTTCTACTCAAATTAAATCAGTTAACTCCTTATTTTACTCAAATTAAATCTATTAACTCCCTTTAATTTGGGAATCTCCCTTTATGACTAAACTTCAACTTTAATCCTGACCGTTGATGGATTCCAGGTAAGTCTATTTAAGAGACCCTCATCTCTTCATTTAAGTAGAGGATGAATTTGGAGAATTTGCATTGAATCGCTGCTATAATTCATACTCACATTTGCTCATATTTTTACATACATTTAATAAATATGCCTATCTCGATTAATTAAATTTAATTATTTACTTAAATGGAAAAATTATTTCTAATTAATTAAACAAAATTATTTAATTAAATGGAGTACTTACTTCTAATTAATTAAACAAAGTTATTTAATTAAATAGGAAGCCATTCCTAATTAATTAGATGAAGTTATTTAATTAAATAAGAAAAGGGTCTCTAATTAATTAAAAAATTATTTAATTAAATAGAAAAAGTAATTATGAGAGCATATCTCATTTTATTAAATTAAATATCTCAACAGAATCTCTCTTCAGTTCAAAAAGGGAAATTTTAAGTGCACTATTGATAAAAAATGAGTTAAATCAGTTAACTCCTTTTTCTACTCAAATTAAATCAGTTAACTCCTTATTTTACTCAAATTAAATCTGTTAACTCCCTTTAATTTGAGAATCTCCCTGTATGACTGAACTTCAACTTTAATCCTGACCGTTGATGAAATTTGATCTCAACCGTTGATGGATTCCAGGAAAGTCTATTTAAGAGATCCTCATCTCCTCATTTTAGGAGAGGATGAATTTGAAGAATTTGCATTGAATCTCTACTGGAATTCATACTCACATTTGCTCATATTTTTAAATACATTTAATAAATACGCCTATCTTGATTAATTAAATGTAACTATTTAAGTAAATGGGAAAGGTATTTCTAATTAATTAAACAAAATTATTTAATTAAATGGAGTACTTACTTCTAATTAATTAAACAAAGTTATTTAATTAAATAGGAAGCCATTTCAAATTAATTAAATGAAGTTATTTAATTAAATAAGAAAAGTGTTTCTAATTAATTAAAAGATTATATAATTAAATAGACAAAGTAAGTATGAGAGCATATCTCATTTTATTAAATTAAATATTTCAACAAAATCTCTCTTTGGTTCAAAAAGGAAAATTTTCAGTTCACTATTTACAAAAAATGAGTTAAATCAGTTAACTCCTTTTTCTACTCAAATTAAATTAGTTAACTCCTTATTTTACTCAAATTAAATCTATTAACTCCCTTTAATTTGAGAATCTCCTTTTATGACTAAACTTCAACTTTAATCCTGACCGTTGATTGAATTTGATCTCAACCATTGATAGACTGCAGAAATGTCTATTTAAGAGACCCTCATCTACTCATTTTAGTAGAGGATGAATTTGTAGAATGTGCATTGAATTGCTGCTAGAATTCATACTCACATTTGCTCATATTTTTACATACATTTAATAAATACGCCTATCTTGATTCATTAAATGTAATTATCTAATTAAAAGAGAAAGGTATTTCTAATTAAGTAAACAAAATTATTTAATTAAATAAGAAAAGTGTCTCTAATTAATTAAAAGATTATTTAATTAAATAGAAAAAGTAATTATGAGACCATATCTCATTTTATTAAATTAAATATCTCGACAAAATATCTCTTTAGTTCAAAAAGGGAAATTTTCAGTTCACTATTGATAAAAAATGAGTTAAATCAGTTAACTCCATATTTTACTCAAATTAAATTAGATAACTCTTTATTTTACTCAAATTAAATTTGTTAACTCCCTTTAATTTGAGAATCTCCCTTTATGACTAAACTTCAACTTTAATCCTAACCATTGATTGAATTTGATCTCAACCATTGATGGATTCCAAGAAAGTCTATTTAAGAGACCCTCATCTCCTCATTTTAGGAGAGGATGAATTTGAAGAATTTGGATTGAATCGTTGTTGGAATTCATACACACATTTGCTCATATTTTTACATATGTAATCCCCCACCAAGGGATTCAAAAAATTAACTTAGAATTTCACTAACATTTTTTTTTTTACGATAGTAAACATGACATATAACTTATGCACAATAACGGAAGCAATAGCATTGTCCATCTAAAAGTAAACATAACATAAATAATGAATTACATTCTTTAAAATCCCTTAACGTTGAATTACATACATGAATCCATCTAGTACAATATCCTCATGAAATTATAAGTACAATGTTTATACATTATATTTCAAATGCTCATTCATCCACTGTACATGTCACAGGGTATGACAAGCTCAAAAATATGCATACATAGAATAAGGTACATCATCTTATTCTAATGTATGATACATCAAAGTAGAGATAATCACATGATACACATGATACATTATCATAGAAGACATATACATCCATCATAAAGATCAAACATAATAAACTAAGTGCACGGTTCCTCCCAACCGTCCATAGCATCATTAGACCATCGTGGATCCTAGCCATCCCTTCGTACGTAACATTCCAAATCACTGAAGAGATCATCGGTATTACATAGTAGGAATGTCACTCCTAATAAATACAACATCATATGTAGAATTAATCTAATATGAAAATAAAAGCATAAGATAGCATCATCTAACATATGCTAATCATTAATGAAAAAGGATACATATCCACCATCATGAAGGATGCATCAGCCACGATGTCTCAATGAATCTCAAATGATAAGAGTGGAAAATACACTACCACCCAACCACATGGTACCTAAGTGGTCCACTCCCATCATGCTGAGGAGATAATCTCATATCCCAAACAAGCTATCAAAACCACATAGCACATATCTCTATAAGTCCAGGAATCATAAAAGTATACTAACTCAAAGGTTCCAAACATAAAATCTGACATCTAATCCCAAAGGCACACAATGACATGTAAGAACCTACTATGCAAGCGGGAAAGTGTCATCGCAATTATCATGTATTAGTTACCCTAGTAGTTAGCTAAACTCCACGGGTCCATACTGATTTCATGTGGCCACTAGTATCCTCTCATACTGACGAGGCATACTAAAGAATGCAAAGTCACAACCATGCATCTCACTACTCTCATCCTAGCCTGTACAAGCGCTCAAGGCATGGGCGAGAACAAATTACTTATCTTTTTAAGTTCATTCAGTTAGTATTAGGTGTGAATGTTATCACTTATTAATCCAACTTACAATGAGTTACCCTGGCAGCCTCTTAGGGCTTTGGCCCCCATTGCAAGACACTTCCCGTCACTACATGCAGATTGTTGGAGTTGAGGAAAGCCAACTCCGAAGACGCCAAGATCACCTGCATGCGAACCTGTCAAAGAGAAGCCATAGAAGGGGAGGAGCATGGAGCATGGGAAAAAACCCTAAACGGACATGAGAGCCAAAAATGCAAACACAATAAGAAATGTATTTACAATAAGAAATGGCTTAATGATGTGAAAATACAAAGAGGAGAGCTCGAATATAAAGAGCTCATGGAAGCTTGTAGAACAAGCTAGAAGATAAGTGTGACAACTAGAAGGGAACAAACTCTCGTGTTGTCACAACATGCATTAAATACGAAATATTAAATAAATGCATGACCTAAGTAAACTTAAGCAATAGAATAAATAATTAAATATTAATTATTTACTCTAACACCCCCCCTTAAGTGCAACTTAGGGAAATGCCTTAAGCTCACAAAGCTAAGATGAATGCATAATGGGTCCCGGCAACGAGGCCATTTTAGGTACCCAAGTACAATGCAAGAAAAATGCAACCTCTGTAAGCAGGGAAAGAGAGAAAACCACATGGGAAAAACCCTCCCCTAAAAAGAGGTAAGAACCCAGTGAAGAGCTGAAGAAGTCTCCAACTAGGGAAATTGTTCCCTAAAACAGGAACAAAGAGTGATCATGAAGAAGCAGCATCATTGAAGCATGAAGAACCGCAAATCTTTCAAACTGCTGATCTGAAGAAACCTCCATGGAAGAAGAAGGCACGAGCCGAGCATGTCTATATGGTAGATGATCCATCTCACTGAAATGCATAGGTAGCCAGCCACTGCAATCGCCTTGTATGTAGGATCAACCACTGAATACATAGTTCACACTATCGAACCATCGAACCATGGATGCATTAGAACACAGCATAATCCCCCCTTAATGCAGACGGGGTGTGATGACAGGCAATTGAGAAGGTGAGCCAAAATCTTCTGCAAAAGAACCAAGAACGAGGAGAGAGGAAAAGAAGTACAGATACCGATAAAGACATGGTCTAACTAACTCTGCATGGGGCTAATGTCGTGGAAGGGACACTCACTTGACAAAGGGAGAATGCCTAAAATAGCAAACAAATAATCCCCCCCATGGTGCTTTATGAAAATAGTGCAAGTACACATGACTCAAAACAACGTTCATGACTCCCAGAATACAAAAGTGACAGTTTATCTCAGTGCGCAATAGAAAATGCTTCAAAAAGGATAGCTACAATGATCAGAACTGAAAAAGAGCTGAACCAAAAGAAAGTACAGCGTAAAATAAAGCAAACCATGCCAGGAAAACGATCCTCGGGCCTAAAACACTCAAAATATCAACCATAGAGCAAAAATGCCAAAACTATGATAGAAAGAGAAGAGGCCAAAAGTGAGGAAAAAAGACAACAGTTCTAAAAAGTACACAGAACCAGCTTTCCAAAAATATAAAGTTTTCCAAAAACAGACATGGGACGCAAAAGATATGCTTGCCGGAGTCAAAAATAGGACTTTAGACTTTAACAGAA
Source organism: Cupressus sempervirens (assembly GCA_028749045.1). Classification (NCBI taxonomy): domain Eukaryota; kingdom Viridiplantae; phylum Streptophyta; class Pinopsida; order Cupressales; family Cupressaceae; genus Cupressus; species Cupressus sempervirens. Next base: position 118,472,461 of record CM053783.1, read on the forward strand.
AAATGAGCAATAAAAAAGCATCAAAACCTAAAAATACCTACACCAAAATCTTCGTCTCGGAACCAGCTTTCCGACACTTCTTTTGGATCGGAAAAATACCTCCGTATGCAAGAGTTATGGCCAAAAAACCACAAGTAGGTCCAAAAGTGAATCAGGAGAGGTGCATGCAAGGGCTGATGCAGTGCTGACATCAGCAAGTCATGCGATTAAATTTGACGGCTTGGAGGCCGTCGCAACAAAAAAAGAGTGCCACGTGGCATGGCCACGTGGCAGTGCTGACGTGGCAGGGGTGACGTGGCGGGTCCACGTGGCAAGGTGCCACGTGGCGCCCATGCCACATGTCACCCCCGCTGGTGCTGAGTCAGCAAACCCTGCAGAGTTGGCTGAGCGGCGCTGGGGCAGCCGCAGGGTGGCGGAGCCGGGAGGAGCCGCCGGCGGAGGGCGGCGGATAGGCGGCGGGCTAGACAGGCGCCGCCGGTGGAGGGCGGCGGTGGTTCGCGGGCGGCGCTGCCTGCTGCGGCCGCTGCGGGTGGCGCGCGGGTGGCGCGGCGGCGGTGCTGCCGGAAATGTATTTTTTTTAAAAAAAAAATCCGCGCTGCGTCCGTACGACCGTACGACAGACTCCTAGAGGCCTCAAAAAATCGCCAAAATTGCCCTGTCTCCAAAAACGACAAGTTTTATATGAATCCTGACTGCAAATGGCCTTCCGGATCCAATGGTGATGTCCGTTTGGGCTGAAAGTGCTCCAAAAATTGCTGATCCCCTGATTTGAAGAAAAAATGCACAAACAAACTAGGGTTTGTGACTTCAAATCACAGCTTCAAAATTTTTTCAACAAAGCAGTAGCAGGAAGGCTCTGATACCATGTTGGTGTTGAGGAAAGCCAACTCCGAAGATGCCAAGATCACCTACATGCGAACCTGTCAAAGAGAAGCCATAGAAGGGGAGGAGCATGGAGCATGGGAAAAAACCCTAAACGGACATGAGAGCCAAAAATGCAAACACAATAAGAAATGTATTTACAATAAGAAATGGCTTAATGATGTGAAAATACAAAGAGGAGAGCTCGAATATAAAGAGCTCATGGAATCTTGTAGAACAAGCTAGAAGATAAGTGTGACAACTAGAAGGGAACAAACTCCCGTGTTGTCACAACATGCATTAAATACGAAATATTAAATAAATGCATGACCTAAGTAAACTTAAGCAATAGAATAAATAATTAAATATTAATTATTTACTCTAACACAGATATCCTACCCTAATGCTCATGGACTCATAAATCTCAAAATTACAAAAGATAATCCATAAAATTATCAAATATGCATAAAAGCATCAAATCTCCATGAACAAACATCCATAGAAAATCATAAACACAATAGCTCTCTATTGGCAACTGAAGTATCACTGATAATCAAATATCCAATGGTTCTCAATAACCAAAATATATATCTCAATCATACTGATCGAAGACTCCAAAAATGGTTGAGTCAAACATGTCACATCATGACATCATCAAAATAAATCCACATTACAGTCCCATCATTGAAACTAAAAAAATAACCAAGGATAACTGATCGATGACCAAAAATAATGGTTAAGTCAAATGTCTCATACATAAGAATCTCAACTATAACAATCAGTAATCACAACCAATACATAGAGCATTCCATCACATAACCATGGTTGGGTTTATAAAGATCAAGATTAAAACATCATCATGTCACCACAATCACATAACCCCCAAGCCTTTGGTAGACGTCCTATACTTGTCAACACTAGTCAACCCAAAATTCAAAACAATAGCATAAATAATACACAATGTAAACACATGTTTTGGTTTTACAACTTGAATTTAAATGTAGAGATCTTAGTTTAAGTTTTTAAATCTGAAGAATGAATGGAAGAATACACATTGTTTTTGGATAAATAAAAGTTTTTCTTATTAGAACTAAAAATCCATTTTCCAAATTATAACATTTGTTTGATACATCCCCCACTCAACTATCAATTCCTTATTTAATAATTTAAAACATTTAAATTATTAAATAGTTGAAAATTATTAAAGAGTCATCTTTATGAAAATAACTTTCAATATAAGTCATTATCAAATAATAACTTCAATAACATATTTACATATTACATATATATATATATATATATATATATATATATATATATATATATATATATATATATATATATATATATATATATATATATATATATATACATACATACATATGTAAATACATTTTCATAAAATTGAATTAACAATTTTTGATTGACTTCATATTACATAGTAATTTGAAATTGACTGTATACAAATGTTTCTAACATAAACGTTACTTTTTTTTTTTTTTGCATAACATAAACATCAATTAAAATCTCCCCCCAACTCATGTTGTGGTATGTAGTACCTACGATTGCAGGCACTGCACTGATAGCGGGTACGTAGTACCCTTTTGCCACAAACCTGCGATGACAGGTCTCTGCCCTTCGCTGGCATAGGGAACGAAACATGCCCATGACATATGATATATACTATACTTTGTTAAATGCGATATAAATCGCGATGCGAATTAATAAATTCTCCCACTGCGATTTTATTAATCGCTCAATTTGGTGCAATATATATAAATATACATAGGTATATATATATCAGTATATATATATATATGTATATATGTATATATGTATATATATTCAAATTTTATAATAGATCCATAATAAATGTATACATATGCATATATATAAATATATATTTATATATATGTATATGGATGCATATCTGAACATATAACCATGTATGTTTTTTTTTCTGTTTTTCCACAAAGATTATATCTACAATTAAGAGTAAGATATTTGCATTATAGAATGCATATAAATAAGAAACTTCTCAGAAGACATATGGAAGACACAAAGAAGACAGGGAACGCGTGATGCAAAAATAGCATAAGAAAAATCACAAGAATCTACTTGGATTCTGATGCTAAATCACTCTTCCTCAAAAAATCTGCAGAACAAGCTCCTCCCTTCTTCAAAATTCTCGAGTCCTCCAATGCCCAATTACTCTCCCAACGCTTTGTCTAAGCTTCTATGAATGCCTCAATATAAAGAGCTTTCAAGAAACATCTAGAATGCTTCTAGAAATATTTGGAAGGTGTCACCAACTAAGCATGGGTCTTTTCCAACTTTTTTGATGAGTCATAGGATTGTAGACACCATGTGCTTAATTGATGCACTAACCTCCGTGTTGTTGACACATGAGAAATAGAGAAATGCATTAACTCCCATGCAAGCTTATAACTCCAATCCACTTTTTATATAATTTCTATCTAAGTATTTATAACTTTCGTCTTAACTTTTATAACTTTTTTATTATTATTATTTATTTATTACTTTATTATTATTTTATTATTATTATTAATTTTAATTTCTAATTTTCTTTTATTTAATTCATTTTTCCTCAATCAATTCACATTTAATTAATTATAATCAAAATATCAAATAACATGATATTTTATATTAACCTTCTCAAATAATTAATTTATTAATTAAATCCATTTATTAAGACTTAATTAATAAACAATTCACCATAGACCTCCAAGATAAAATATGAAAACTCATCATAGAAAAAATCACTCAAAATCAGTCTAAAGGGTTAAAAATCACGAATCATGTCATCCGACACATTCGGTGGGTAAAATATCTAGATACTTGTCCTACTTCACTAGGACAATTGGTTTAAAGGTTTGGGATTTGGACTTGAGAATTTATCTCCCTTCTCTTATAATTGAGATAGTATAATAGGGTATGCTCATCCTAGCGATTTAGGGAAGTTGATTCTCGGTACTTGCAACCTGCAAAAAAACCATGCATGTACATATAATATATATATAATGCTAAGCTAAATAGACAATGGCAGAAAGTGGTTCATCATGTAGATCCCAACTAAGCAGGTGACTACGACTCCCTTCCTTAACCACATCAGAAATGCCATACAATAAGAAAACACGCACACCATACACATGCAAGTATGGGGTAAGTATCCATAATAAAACACATAAGATAATAAACCATCCATCTAAATCATCAATAATAACTAAAAACAGTATAATAATCATCATGTATGCATGAAATGTAAAATCTAAATGATCTCATCATATAACCACTAAATCCATAACATAATGTCTGATAGTGTCAAAACAATACCACTAATCCATTAACATAAAACTTGTCTATCATAGTCTGAAGATAATAACAATAGTAAATCTAGAAAAGATGTGAACGAGGGTAGGCACTACATCCACCCCCCATTGGGTTAGGCTTACTCCTGGAAGCCTACAAACAAGTAGGGATATAACTCCCTCAATCTAGCTACATCCTCCCAAGTAGCTGAAGAATCATCAGTAGGGTCTCATTGGACCCTTACCTGCTCGATGGTTTGACCCCTGAGGGTCAACTCCCACTACTCTAAAATATGAATCAGTTCCAAAGCCAACTACCCGTCCTCTACCTACAACGCATTCCAATCAAGAACATGTACAATATCAAGAATATATTGCTGAAGCACTAAAAAATGGAAAACATCATGAATGCGAGCTAGGTTGGGCGGTAGAGCAAGACGGTAACCAACTGGGCCAATCCTCTCTAGAATCTTGAATGGTCTCACTAAACGAGGTGCTAGCTTAGAACCCTTTCCATATCGGATTGGACTCTTTCACGGTCGCACTCTCAAGAAAAACTTATCACCCACAGTAAACTGCTTATCAGTCCTATGAGCATCGACATACTTCTTTTGCCTATCCTGTGCTGAAGTCAAATGCTCACGGATATGCACTACCTATTATTCCATATCACAAAGCATCTCAAGACACAATAGGATGCAATCCTCAAGACTATCCCAACTCAATGGTGTATGAAAAGGATGCCCATATAATACCTAAAATGGTGCTATACCAATAGAACTATGATACCCGTTATTGTAAGCAAACTCCACTAGGTAAAGATAACCCTCCCAACGTGTCTGCCTATCCATCACATACATCTGTAACATATCCTCCAAAACCTGATTCACCCTCTCTGTTTGACCATCAGTCTTTGGATGATATGCCAAACTAAAGTTTAATTGCACTCCAAGCTCATGCTGCAGCAATGTCCAGAATGCAGACGTGAATACAAGATCCCTGTCAGAAATGATCTTTCTAGGAATACCATGTAATCTCACAATATCATGCATAAAGACATTAGCTATAGAAGTTTCTATGTAGGAAGACCTAATCAGTGAAAAATGTGCCACCTTAGTCAACCGATCAATGGTGACCATGATAGCATCATGACGTTGAATTGTCATAGGTAATCCCACAATGAAATCCATTGAGATGATATCCCACTTCCAAGAAAGAATGAGATTAGGTTGCAAAAGTTCAGCCGAGTGCTGATGTTCTACCTTAACTCTTTGACACTCAAGGCACCTAGCCACAAAATCAGCAATATCTCGCTTCATCCCAGACCAAACAAACAAATGTCTCAAATCAACATGCATCTTCTTAACACCTGGATGTGCTGAGCAAGGTGTACGATGGGATTCTTCTAGTATCAAGGTGTGAAGCTCATCCGAAAATGGCACATAAATCCTCCCCAAATGTCTCAAAAGACCATTTGACTCTCGAACATAACTTGTAAACTTACCTTCCAAATATCTTCCTAAATCTATCTCTCTGCACACTTCCTGATACCAGGAATCCATAGGAAGTGCCTGAAGAAACTGACTCCTCAAATCCACACTAAGAGTCATCGATGATAACACATGTCTCTTGCAACTCAAAGCATATGCCACCACATTCTCCTTACCCTAAATGTACTTAACCTCAAAATCATACTCGCATAGAAACTCCATCCATCACCTCTGGCGAGCATTCAAATTAGACTGAGTAAAAATGTACTGAAGACTACGATGATCACTATGTAGCTCAAATCTATGCCCCAACAAGAAATGTCTCCACCTTACCAAGGAATGAACTACTACTGCTAACTCAAGATCATGTGTAGGGTAATTTAACTCATGATCCTTGAGCTTGTGTGATTCATACGCAATCACCCGTCCATTCTGCATCAATACTACCCCAATCCCTTCAAGAGAAGCATCTGTACATACCATGAAATCACCTTTTGGATCTGTTACATCCAATATTAGTGCACTGGTCAAAAGCTCCTTGAGCTTCTAAAAAGCTTCCTCACATTTCTCTGTCCATACAAACTTCTTTCCTTTCCTTTGAAGAGAAGTGATAGGATGTGCTATCCTAGAGAAGTTTTGGACAAATCTGCGATAATAACCAGCTAAGCCCATGAAACTTCAAATCTTTGACACATTAGTCGGTGTTAGCCAATCTATTATTGCATGAATCTTTGTAGGATCCACTGAAATACCATCACCTGAAATAACATGCCCTTAATACTGAATCTCCATTTTGAAGAATTCACACTTGGCTGCATTAGCATAAAGTTGATTGTCCCTTAAACACTGCAATACCAACCGTAGGTGTTCCTCATGCTCCTTCTGAGTCTTAGAATATATCAATATATCATCAAGAAACATAAGAACAAACCTATCCAGATAAGATCAAAACACACCATTCATCAAACTCATGAAAACCGATGGAGCATTAGTCAATCCAAAAGGTACCATTGTGAAATCATAATTCCCATAACGAGTTTGAAAAGCAGTCTTGTGAATATCTGCTTCCTTAATGCGAAGCTGATGGTATCCTAACTTAAGGTCAATCTTGGAGAATACTGTAGCTCTCTTGATCTAATTGAATAAGTCATCAATCCTAGGTAAAGGATACCTATTCTTAATAGTCACCTTATCCAACTATCTATAGTCAATACAAAGGCACAAAGAACCATCTTTCTTCTTCACAAAGAGCACTGGAGCTCCCCATGGTGATACACTAGGTCAAATGCTCCCTTTGGATAGAAGTTCTTCTAGCTGAAGATGTAGCTCACCCAATTGCTGAGTAGTCATGTGATAAGGAGCTTTAGAAATAGGCTCCACTCCAGGAATCAGATCAATACTAAAGTCAATGTCCCTCTTCGAAGGCATGCCTAGAATCTCACTTGGAAATACATCTGCATAATCCTACAAAATTGGGTGATCCAAAGTCTTTCTCATGGGATCTTCTTCATCAAGATCATTTACCATAACAACAAATATCTAACATCCCTTACGGAAACTTTGCTTCAATTGCATAGGAAAAATCATCCATAGAGATATAGGCCTCGGTATCCCAACTATCTACACATCATTCCCTTGGTCATCTTGGCACATAATAATCTTCTTCGTGCAATCTATATTGGCTCTATGAGATCCAAGCTAGTCCATGCCTAAAACCACATCATATGAACCAAGGGGTATGACTCGAAGATCCACTACCATATAAAAGCTTCCTAAACTAAGCCCACACTTATGAACTACAAAATCTATGGAAACCTTAATGCTTGAGGCTAATTCCACTTGCCAACCATGATCTTGCTTCACCGCATCTAGCTTACACTTAGAAACTATAGATGGTGAAATAAATGAATCTGTAGCTCCTAAATCAAACAATACTACAAGAGATATACCTCTAATAGCACCTGTGGTCTCAACCAGTGGTTCCTGATGATTTGCCTAACGCTGATCAACCGTTGCAAAGACTCTAGGAGCTCTACCTGCATCACCAACTGTAGGCTCTTAAATAGTAGGTCTAGGTCCTAAAAACTAAGGTGCTCACTAAGGACACTAAGCTGCATAATGTCCAATCTAGCCACATGAAAAATATTCTGTATTTCTACCAGAACCTCTTCCCATGGGTGGTACATTAGATTGTTGGCGACTGTTCCTGCTCACAAAAGATTGGCTACTCTGAGCTAGCTAATTGGTCTAATTCTATTTATTGTGTTGAGCATTGTGATTGTTCTTAGTGTTAGCACCTTTTCCACCGCCTTGAGCTTGAGAATTTGAGCCCTTCTATTGCTGTGTCTGTTGAGACTACTGCTGATACTATTTCCCCTTAGAGAAAGAGAACTTTTGTTACCACCTGAATTATAGTTGCTTTTAGATCCTGATGCCGTTGGTGCTCCTACAAAACCACCTTGACCAAGGTTGACACTTTGCTCAACAAAGATAGATCGATGCACCACATCCTTGAGGGTTTTTGGTTCAAATACCTTAACTCTCCCAATAATATGGTTATTCAAACCCCTAATAAAATGTTGTGTCAACTGCACTGAATTTTCACTGAACCCTAAAAAAGGAATAAGCTCATAAAAATTACGCTCATACTCGGTCAGTGACAAAGTATACTGTCTAAGATTATGAAATTCATCAGCCCTTTGTTGTTTCCATTCCTCTGGTAGGAATCGTTCACAAAAAATCTCTAGGAATAATTCCCATGTGACACTGCTCATATCGATTCCTAACTTCTTCTCCTCAATCGTCCACCAAGTGGCCCCAAAATTCTCTAGATTAGTGATTGCAAACCTTGCCTTAACATTGTTGTCAAACTCCTGCATGGTAAAAATCCTATTGAGAGAAATAAGCCACTGCTTGGCCACATAACTAGAACCTTGCCCATTAAAAGGCTTAACCTTGGATCTTAAAAGATCCTTCATCTGAGTGGACACAATGGACCTCTAGCATTCCTTCTGAGGACTTCTAGATTTGGGTCTATGCTCTTGTTTAGTCTGATGCACTTTAGGCTGTTCTTGAATAGGAAGTAGATGTTCTAGAATAGTCTACATCATCTGCCTCAAACTGACCTCTTCAGACTCAGCTTGGTCCTCTCTATGGCTCTCTTCCTGCTGCCTACTAGAGTGCTCTTCCCTTTCTCTCTACATGAGTCAATCCCTCATGGGCAGACTCATGGACACTAATAGTTCTGCCACGACCATGGCCTCTACCATGACCTCTAACAGAAGACCTAGTCCCAGATACCATCCTACAATAGTACAAGGTACTAAGTTCAGTTCTATATCTAAGTTTAAGAAAAATTTCCAATTTTGAAACTAAGTGTTGAAGTATGAAAAATATTCAAGTAACAGTTTGAGTCATGTTTTCATTTCACCTAGATCAAGTTTGGAAAGTTACCCTTAATAGTTCATAGTCCTAATTGTTCCAAAATACCTAGAGCTCCCAATGTAGAAATCGGGCTCTGATACCAAATGTAATGCCCCACCAAGGGATCCAAAGAATTAACCTAGCATTTCACTAACATTTTTTTTTTTTACGATAGTAAACATCACAAATAACTTATGCACAATAAAGGAAGCAATAGCATTGTCCATCTGAAAGTAAACATAACATAAATAATAGATTACATTCTTTAAGATCCCTTAACATTGAATTACATACATGAATCCATCTAGTACAACATCCTCATGAAATGATAAGTCCAATGTTTATAAATTACATTTCAAATGCTCATTCATCCATTGTACATGTCACAGGGTATGACAAGCTCAAAAATATGCATACATAGAATAAGTACATCATCTTATTCTAATGCATGATACATCAAAGTAGAGATAATCACATGATACACATGATACATCATCATAGAAGACATATACATCCATCATAAAGATCAAACATAATAAACTAAGTGCACAGTTCCTCCCAACTGTCAATAGCATCATTAGACCATCATGGATCCTAGCCATCCCTCCATGTGTAACATTCCAAATCACCGAAGAGATCATCGGTATTACATAGTAGGAATGTCACTCCTAATAAATACAACATCATATGTAGAAGTAATCTAATATGAAAATAAAAGAATAAGATAACATCATATAACATAAGATAACATCATATAACATATGCTAATCATCAATGAAAAAGGATACATATACACCATCATGAAGGACGCATTAGCCATGATGTCTCAATGAATCTCAAATGATAAGAGTGGAAAATACACTACCACCCGACTGCGTGGTACCTAAGTGGTCCACTCCCATCGTGCTGAGGAGATAATCTCAAGTCCCAAACAAGCTATCAAAATCACATAGCACATATCTCTATAAGTCCAAGAATCCTAAAAGTATACTAACTCAAAGGTTCCAAACATAAAATTTGACATCTAATCCTAGAGGCACATAATGACATGTAGGAACCTACTATGCAAGTGGGAAAGTGTCATCGCAATTATCACGTACAAGTTACCCTGGAAGTTAGCTAAACTCCACAGGTCCATACTGATTTCATGCGGCCACTAGTATCCTCTCATACTGATGAGGCATACTACGGAATGCAAGGTCGCAACCATGCATCTCACTACTCCCATCCTAGCCTGTACAAGTGCTCAAGGCATGAGCGAGAACAAAACACTTATCTTTTTAGGTTCATTCAGTTAGTATTAGGTGTGAATGTTATCACTTATTAATCCAACTTACAATGAGTTACCTTGGTAGTCTCTTAGGCCCCAGGCCCCCATTGCAAGCCACTTCCTGTCATTACATGCAGATATCCTACCCTAATGCTCATGGACTCATAAATCTCAAAATTACAAAAGATAATCCATAAAATCATCAAATATGCATAAAAGCATCAAATCTCCATGAGCAAACATCCATCGAAAATCATGAACACAACAGCTCTCTATTGGCAACTGAAGTATCATTGATAATCAAATATCCAATGGTTCTCAATAATCAAAATATATATCTCAATCATACTGATCGAAGACTCCAAAAGTGGTTGAGTCAAACATGTCACTTCATGACATCATCAAAATAAATCCACATTATAGTCCCATCATGGCGACTAGAAAAATAACTAAGGATAATTGATCGATGACCAAAAATAATGGTTAAGTCAAGTGTCTCATACATAAGAATCTCAACTATAACAACCAGTGATCACAACCAATACATAGAGCATTCCATCACATAACCATGGTTAGGTTTATAAAGATCGAGATTAAAATATCATCATGTCACCACAATCACATAACCCCTAAGCCTCTGGTAGACGTCCTATACTGGTCAACACTAGTCAACCCAAAACCCAAAACAATAGTATAAAGAATACACAATGTAAACACATGTTTTGGTTTTACAACTTGAATTTAAATATAGAGATCTTAGTTTAAGTTTCCAAATCTGAAGAATCAATTGAGGAACACACATATTGTTTTTGGATAAATACAACTTTTCCTTATTAGAACTAAAAATCCATTTTCTAAATTATAACATTTGTTTGATACATCCCCCACTCAACTATCAATTCCTTATTTAATAATTTAAAATATTTAAATTATTAAATAGTTGAAAATTATTAAAGAGTCACCTTTATGAAAATAACCTTTAATATAAGTCATTATCAAATAATAACTTAAATAACATATTTACATATTACACACACACACACACACACACACACACACACACAGATATATATATATATATATTTAAATATATATATACATACATACATATGTAAATACATTTTCATAAAATTGAATTAACAATTTTTGATTGACTTCATATTACATAGTAATGAGAAATTGATTGTATACAAATGTTTCTAACATAAACGTTACTTATTTTGTTTTCCATAACATAAACATCAATTAAAAACCCCCCCAACTCATGCTGTAGTATGCAGTACCTGCGATCACAGGCACTACGCCGAGAATAGGTATGTAGTACCCCTGTCGCTGCAGACCTGCGACGACAGGTCTCTACCTTTTGTCGGCGCGGGGAATGAAACATTCCCATGGCATATGATATATACTATACTTTGTTTCATGCGATATAAATCGCGATGCAAATTAATAAATTCTCCCACTGCGATTTTATTAATCGCTCAATTCGGTGCAATATATATAAATATACATAGGTATATATATATCAGTATATGTATGTATGTATGTATGTATGTATATATATATATTTGGATTTTATAATAGATCCATATTAAATGTATACATGTGCATATATATGTATATGGATGTATATCTGAACATATAACCATGTATATTTTTTTCTTATTTTTCCACAAAGATTATATCTACAATTAAGAGTAAGATATTTGCATTATAGAATGCATATAAATATGAAACTTCTCAGAAGACATATGGAAGACACGAAGAAGACAAGGAATGCATGATGCAAAAATAGCATAAGAAAAATTACAAGACTCTATCCAGACTCTGATGGTAAATTGGTCTTCCTAAAAAAATCCGCAAAGCAAGCTCCTCCCTTCTTCAAAATTCCCAAGTGCTCCAATGCCCAATTATTCTACCAACGCTTTGTCTAAGCTTCTATGAATGCCTCAATATAAAGAGCTTTCAGGAAACATCTAGAATGCTTCTAAAAAAAGCTAGAAGGTGTCACCAACTAAGCATGGGTCTTCTCCAACCTTTTTGATAAGCCATAGGGTTGTAGACACCATGTGCTTAATTGATGCACTAAACTCCGTGTTGTTGACACATGAGAAATAGAGAAATGCGTTAACTCCCATGCAAGCTTATAACTCCAATACACTTTTTATATAATTTCTATCTAAATATTTTTAACTTTCATCTTAACTTTTATAACTTTTTTTTTATTATTATTTATTTATTACTTTATTATTATTTTATTATTATTATTAATCTTAATTTCTAATTTTCTTTTATTTAATTCATTTTTCCTCAATCAATTCACATTTAATTAATTACAATCAAAATATTAAATAACATGATATTTTATATTAATTTTCTCAAATAATTAATTTATTAATTAAATCCATTTATTAAGACTTAATTAATAAATAATTCACCATAGACTTCCAAGATAAAATATGAAAACCCATCATAGAGAAAATCACTCAAAATCAATCTAAAAGGCTAAAAATTATGAATCATGTCATCCGACATATTTGGTGGGTAAAATATTCAGATACTTGTGCTACCTCACTAGGACAATTGGTTTAAAGGTTTGAGATTTGGACTTGAGAATTTATCTCCCTTCTCTTATCATTGAGATAGTATAATAGGGTACACTCATCCTAGCAATTCAGAAAGTCGATACCCAATACCTACAACCTACAAAAAAATGATGCATGTACATACAATATATATATAATGTTAATCTAAACAGATAATGGCCGAAAGTGGTGCATTGTGTAGATCTTGAATAAGTATCCATAATAAAACACATAAGATAATAAACCATGCATCTAATCATCAATAATAACTAAAAATAATATAATGCTCATCATGTGTGCATGAAATGTAAAATCTAAATCATCTCATCATATAACCACTAAATTCATAACCTAATGTCTGATAGTGTCAAAACAATACCACTAATCCATTAACATAAAACTAGTCTATCATAGTCTGAAGATAATAACAATAGTAAGTCTAGAAAAGATGTGAATGAGGGTAGGCACTATAACATACATTTGATAAATACACCTATCTTGATTAATTAAATGTAATTATTTAATTAAATGGGAAATGCATATCTAAATAATTAAACAAAATTATTTAATTAAATGGAGTACTTCTAATTAATTAAACAAAGTTATTTAATTAAATAGGAAGCCATTCCTAATTAATTAAATGAAGTTATTTAATTAAATAAGAAAAGTGTCTCCAATTAATTAAAAGATTATTTAATTCAATAAAAAAAGTAATTATGACAGCATATCTCATTTTAATATATTAAATATCTTGACAAAATCTCTCTTCACCTCAAAAAGGGAAAATTTTAGTTCACTATTGATAAAAAATGAGTTAAATGAGTTAACTCCTTTTTCTACTCAAATTAAATCAATTAACTTCTTATTTTACTCAAATTAAATCGGTTAACTACCTTTAATTTGAGAATCTCCCTTTATGACTGAAATTCAACTTTAATCCTGACCGTTGATTGAATTTGATCTCAACCGTTGATGGATTCTAGGAAAGTCTATTTAAGAGACCCTTGTCTCCTCATTTTAGGAGAGGATGAATTTGAAGAATTTGCATCGAATCGTTGTTGGAATTCATACTCACATTTGCTCATATTTTTACATACATTTAATAAATATGCCTATCTTGATTAATTAAATGTAATTATTTAATTAAATGGAAAAGCTATTTCTAATTAATTAAACAAAATTATTAAATTAAATGGAGTACTTACTTTTAATTAATTAAACAAAGTGCTTTAATTAAATAGGAAGCCATTCCTAATTGATTAAATGAAGTTATTTAATTAAATAAGAAAAGTGTCTCTAATTAATTAAAAGATTATTTAATTAAATAGAAAAAGTAATTATGAGAGCATATCTCATTTTATTAAATTAAATATCTCAACAAAATCTCTCTTCAGTTCAAAAAAGCAAATTTTCAGTTCACTATTGATAAAAAATGAGTTAAATTAGTTAACTCCTTTTTCTACTCAAATTAAATCAATTAACTCCTTATTTTACTCAAATTAAATCTGTTAACTCCCTTTAGTTTGGGAATCTCCCTTTATGACTGAACTTCAACTTTAATCTTGACCGTTGATTGAATTTGATCTCAACCGTTGATGGATTCCAAGAAAGTCTATTTAAGAGACCCTCATCTCTTCATTTTAGGAGAGGATGCATTTAGAGAATTTGCATCCAATTGCTGCTGAGATTCATACTCACATTTGCTCATATTTTTACACACATTTAATAAATACGCCTATCTTGATTAATTAAATGTAATTATTTAATTAAATGGGAAAGGTACTTCTAATTAATTAAAAGAAACTATTTAATTAAATGAAGTACGTACTTCTAATTAATTAAACAAATTTATTTAATTAAATAGGAAGCCATTCCTTATTAATTAAATGAATTTATTTAATTGAGTAAGAAAAGTGTCTCTAATTAATTAAAAGATTATTTAATTAAATAGAAAAAGTAATTTTGAGAGCATATCTCATTTTATTAAATTAAATATCTCAACAAAATCTCTCTTGAGTTCAAAAAGTGAAATTTTTAGTTCACTATTAATAAAAAATGAGTTAAATCAGTTAACTCTTTTTTCTACTCAAATTAAATAAGTTAACACCTTATTTTACTCAAATTAAACATGTTAACTCCCTGTAGTTTGGGAATCTCCCTTTATGACTGAACTTAAACTTTAATCCTGACCGTTGATTGAATTTGATATCAACCATTGATGGATTTTAGGAAATTTTATTTAAGAGACCCACATCTCTTCATTTTAGAAGAGGATGAATTTGGAGAATTTGCATCGAATCATTGCAAGAATTCATACTCACATTTGCTCATATTTTTACATACATTTAATAAATACACCTATCTTGATTAATTAAATGTAATTATTTAATTAAATGGAAATGGTATTTCTAATTAATTAAACAAAATTATTTAATTTAATGAAGTACTTACTTCTAATTAATTAAACAAAATTATTTAATTAAATAGGAAGCCATTCCTAATTAATTAAATGAAGTTATTTAATTAAATAAGAAAAGTGTCTCTAATTAATTAAAAGATTATTTAATTAAATAGAAAAAGTAATTATGAGAGCATATCTCATTTTATTAAATTAAATATCTCAACAAAATCTCTCTTTAGTTCAAAAAGGAAAATTTTGAGTTCACTATTGATAAAAAATGAGTTAAATTAGTTAAGTCCTTTTTCTACTCAAATTAAATCTATAAACTCTTTATTTTACTCAAATTAAATCTATTAACTCCCTTTAATTTGGGAATCTCTCTTTATGACTGAACTTCAATTTTAATCCTAATTGTTCATTGAATTTGATCTCAACCGTTGATGGGTTCTAGGAAAGTCTATTTAAGAGACCTTCATCTCTTCATTTTAAGAGAGGATGAATTTGGAGAATTTGCATCGAATCGCTCCTGGAATTCATACTCATATTTCCTCATATTTTTACATACATTTAATAAATACGTCTATCTTGATTAATTAAATGTAATTATTTAGTTAAATGGAAAATGTATTTCTAATTAATTAAATGAAATTATTTAATTAAATTGAGTACTTACTTCTAATTAATCAAAAAAAGTGATTTAATTAAATAGGAAGCCATTCCTAATTAATTAAATGAATTTATTGATTTAAATAAAAAAAGTGTCTCTAATTAACTAAAAGATTATTTAATTAAATAGAAAAAGTAATTATGAGAGCATATCTCCTTTTATTAAATTAAATATCTCAACAAAATCTCTCTTTAGTTCAAAAAGAAATTTTTTTAGTTCATTATTGATAAAAAATGAGTTAAATCAATTAACTCTTTTTTCTACTCAAATTAAATCAGTTAACTCCTTATTTTACTCAAATTAAATCTGTTAACTCCCTTTAATTTGAGACTCTCCTTTTATGACTGAACTTCAACTTTAATCCTAACCGTTGGTTGAATTTGATTTCAACCATTGATGGATTCCAAGAATGTCTATTTAAGAGACCCTCGTCTACTCATTTTAGGAGAGGATTAATTGAGAGAATGTGCATCGAATTGCTGCTGGAATTCATACTCACATTTGCTCATATTTTTACATACATTTAATAAATTTTCCTATCTTAATTAATTAAATGTAATTATTTAATTAAATGGGAAAGGTATTTCTAATTAATTAAATAAAATTATTTAATTAAATGAAGTGCTTACTTTTAAATAATTAAACAAAGTTATTTAATTAAATAGGAAGTCATTCCTAATTAATTAAATGAAGTTATTTAATTAGATAATAAAAGTGTTTATAATTAATTAAACAAAGTTATTTAATTAAATAGGAAACCATTCCTAATTAATTAAATGAAGTTATTTAAGTAAATAAGAAAAGTGTCTCTATTTAATTAAAAGATTATTTAGTTAAATAGAAAAAGTAATTATGAGAGCATATATCATTTTATTAAATTAAATATCTCAACAAAATCTCTCTTCAATTCAAAAAGGGATATTTTCAGTTCACTATTGATAAAAAATGAGTTAAATCAGTTAACTCCTTTTTCTACTCAAATTAAATTAGTTAACTCTTTATTTTACTCAAATGAAATCTGTTAACTCCCTTTTATTTGGGAATCTCCCTTTATGACTAAACTTCAACTTTAATCCTTACCGTTGACTAAATTTAATATCAACCGTTGATGGATTCCAAGAAAGTCTATTTAAGAGACTCTCATCTCTTCATTTTAGGAGAGGATGAATTTGGAGAATTTGCATCGAATCGCTGCTAGAATTCATACTCACATTTGCTTATATTTTTACATACATTTAATAAATATGCCTATCTTGATTAATTAAATGTAATTATTTAATTAAATGGAAAAGGTATTTCTAATTAATTAAATAAAATTATTTAATTAAATGGATTACTTACTTCTAATTAATTAAACAGAGTCATTTAATTTAATAGGAAGCCATTCCTAGTTAATTAAATGAAGTTATTTAATTAAGTAGAAAAAGTAATTATAAGAGCATATCTCATTTTATTAAATTAAATATCTCAACAAAACATCTCTTCAATTCAAAAAAGGAAATTTTTAGTTCACTATTGATAAAAAATGAGTTAAATGAGTTAACTCCTTTTTCTACTCAAATTAAATCAGTTAACTCTTTATTTTACTCAAATTAAATCTGTTAACTCCATTTAACTTGGGAATCTCTCTTTATGACTGAACTTCAATTTTATTCCTGACTTTTCATTGAATTTGATCTCAACCATTGATGTATTCAATGAAAGTCTATTTAAGAGACCTTCATCTCTTCATGTTAAGAGAGGGTGAATTTGGAGAATTTGCATCGAATCGCTGGTGGAATTCATACTCATATTTGCTCATATTTTTACATACATTTAATAAATACACCTATCTTTATTAATTAAATGTAATTATTTAATTAAATGGAAAATATATTTATAAATAATTAAATGAAATTATTTAATTAAATGGAGTACTTACTTCTAATTAATTAAAAAAAGTGATATAATTAAATAGGAAGCCACTCCTAATTAATTAAATGAATTTATTTATTTAAATAAAAAAAGTGTCTCTAATTAATAAAAAGATTATTTAATTAAATAGAAAAAGTAATTATGAGAGCATATCTCATTTTATTAAATTAAATATCTCAACAAAATCTCTCTTCAGTTCAAAAAGAAAAATTTTCAGTTCACTACTGATAAAAAATGACTTAAATAAGTTAACTCTTTTTTCTACTCAAATTAAATTAGTTAACTCCTTATTTTACTCAAATTAAATCTGTTAACTCCATTTAATTTGGGAATCTCTCTTTATAACTGAACTTCAACTTTAATCCTGATCGTTGATTGAATTTGATTTCAACCGTTGATGGATTCCAGAAAAGTCTATTTAAGAGACCCTCATCTCTTCATTTTAGGAGAGGATGAATTTGGAGAATTTGTATCGAATCGCTGTTGGAATTCATACTTACATTTGCTCATATTTTTAGATACATTTAATAAATACGTCTATCTTGATTAATTAAATATAAGTACTTAATTAAATGGAAAAGGTATTTCTAATTAATTAAATAAAATTATTTAATTTAATGGAGTACTTACTTCTAATTAATTAAAAAAATTTATTTAATTATATAGGAAGCCATTCCTAATTAATTAAAAGATTATTTAATTAAATAGAAAAAATAATTATGAGAGCATATCTCATTTTATTAAATTAAATATCTCAAAAAAATCTCTCTTCAGTTCAAAAAGGGAAATTTTTAGTTCATTATGATAAAAAAAAAATGAGTTAAATCAGTTAACTCCTTTTTCTACTCAAATTAAATCAGTTAACTCCTTATTTTACTCAAATTAAATCTGTTAACTCCCTTTAATTTGAGAATCTCCTTTTATGACAGAATTGTAACTTTAATCCTAACCGTTGGTTGAATTTGATTTCAACCATTGATGGATTCCAGGAATGTCTATTTAAGATACCCTTATCTACTCATTTTAGGAGAGGATGAATTGGGAGAATGTGCATCAAATTGCTGCTAGAATTCATACTCACATTTGCTCATATTTTTACATACATTTAATAAATATGCCTATCTTGATTAAATAAACGTAATTATTTAATTAAATGGGAAAGGTATTTCTAATTAATTAAATAAAATTATTTAATTAAATCGAGTGCTTACTTGGAATTAACTAAAGAAAGTTATTTAATTAAATAGGAAGCCATTCCTAATTAATTAAATGAAGTTATTTAATTAAATAAGAAAAGTGTTTATAATTAATTAAACAAAGTTATTTAAACAAATAGGAAGTCATTCCTAATTAATTAAATGAAGTTATTTAATTAAATAAGAAAAGTGTATCTAATTAATTAAAAGATTATTTAATTAAATAGAAAAAGTAATTATGAGAGCATATCTCATTTTATTAAATTAAATATCTCGACAAAATTTCTCTTCAGTTGAAAAAGGGAAATTTTTAGTTCACTATTGATAAAAAATGAGTTTAATTAGTTAACTCCTTTTTCTACTCTAATTAAATTAGTTAACTCCTTATTCTACACAAATTAAATCTGTTAACTCCATTTAATATGGGAATCTCTCTTTAAAACTGAACTTCAACTTTAATCCTGACCGTTGATTGAATTTGATCTCAACCGTTGATGGATTCCTGGAAAGTCTATTTAAGAGACCCTCATCTCTTCATTTTAGGAGAGGATGAATTTGGAGAATTTGCATCGAATCGCTACTGGAATTCATACTCACATTTGCTCATATTTGTACATACATTTAATAAATATGCCTATCTTGATTAATTAAATGTAATTATTTAATTAACTGGAAAAGGTATTTCTAATTAATTAAATAAAATTATTTAATTTAATGGAGTACTTACTTCTAATTAATTAAACAAAGTTATTTAATTATATAGGAAGCCATTCCTAATTAATTAAAAGATTATTTAATTAAGTAGAAAAAATAATTATGAGAGCATATCTCATTATATTAAATTAAATATCTCAAAAAAATCTCTCTTCATTTCAAAAAGGGAAATTTTTAGTTCATTATTGATAAAAAATGAGTTAAATGAGTTAACTCCTTTTTCTACTCAAATTAAATCAGTTAACTCCTTATTTTACTCAAATTAAATTTGTTAACTCCCTTTAATTTGAGAATATCTTTTTATGACTAAAATTCCACTTTAATCCTAACCGTTGGTTGAATTTGATTTCAACCATTGATGGATTCCAAGAATGTCTATTTAAGAGACTCTCATCTACTCATTTTAGGAGAGGATGAATTGGGAGAATGTGCATCGAATTGCTGCTAGAATTCATACTCACTTTTGCTCATATTTTTACATACATTTCATAAATACACCTATCTTGATTAATTAAATCTAATTATTTAATTAAATGGGAAACATATTTCTAATTAATTAAAAAAATTATTTAATTAAATGGAGTACTTACTTCCAATTAATTAAACAAAGTTGTTTAATTAAATAGGAAGCCATTCCTAATTAATTAAATGAAGTTATTTAATTAAATAAGAAAAGTGTCTCTAATTAATTAAAATATTATTTAATTAAATAGAAAAAGTAATTATGAGAGCATATCTCATTTTATTAAATTAAATATCTCAAAAAAATCTCTCTTTAGTTCAAAAAGGGAAATTTTTAGTTCACTATTGATAAAAAATGAGTTAAATCATTTAACTCATTTTTTTACTCAAATTAAATCACTTAACTCCTTATTTTACTCAAATTAAATCTGTTAACTTCCTTTAATTTGGGAATCTCCCTTTATGACCGAACTTCAACTTTAATCCTGACTATTGATTGAATTTGGTCTCAACCGTTGATGGATTCCAGGAAAGTCTATTTAAGAGACCTTCATCTCTTCATTTGAGGAGAGGATGAATTTGGAGAATTTGCATCAAATTGCTATTGGATGTAATGACCATGCAAGCATAAAGAAGAAAATAATGAAACAAAACTAGAAAGAAAAACACAACAAATATTTTTTTTATTACTCAACATAATATATGTGTCCATACATTGATCTATCCACACTTAAAATAAAAACTTCATAATAATAAAGAATTTCATCTACACACATCTCCATAGAAAAACAAATACATATGGAGTTCAAAATAAGAATGAGATACATATTCATCCTTTTAAATATATTATCAAGTTCCCTCTGAGTATTCTTCAACGAATAGTTTTTTGAATAAAGTAAACTTCAACAGTAATCCTCAGATACCTATTAGCCATTACAAAGCACCTAAAAGTGATCACATAAAAGAATGCAACACAAAACAAGAGGGCTCAGTACACACTGAATCAAATGAATAATCCACCTGCATACATGATAGATAATCATATATAAATCCATAATGTAGATATCTAATTCACATGACAGAGTGTAGTTCAGTAATTAACATGCATGAATTAATTAGCTACTTAATAATGCACAATTAAAATTGCACTAAGAATAACCTATAAATGAATCATACATATACTGAGGTGTCATCGCTATAGTTATGATATGCTCATAGTCAACACATAGCGGAATTCTCTATATACTCATCAAATGATGTAATAGAGTTTTGGCCTCTTCTCCGTACTCAACCATTTAGGCTCAAGTCTTAGGTAAGGCCATTTATCTTTACTTATAAATTTAACCCACCCAGTTTATTTTAACATTTTCACTAAATTAAATACTGAATAGGATTAACCATATTCAGCCACCTCGACATATGCTCATCACAATTATTCTTAAAATACACATCAAAGAGATATTCTTAGAATGCACTTGCAACATGATACTGCATTCCTCATCTAATTAAAACTCATCTTGTTTTGTCATCCTCGAAAGTATTGCTTAAGTCACTATATCAATAAGAATAAGAATATAATAGTAAGATCTAGTAATTTTACTAAGCTACAACTCCAGTTTAACGAAATTACATATCTTAACATTATACTTTACCCCTACTGACATAATAATCTAAACATTCCCTTCGAATTAACAAAGATTTTAAGATCAAAATACATATGTTAATCTTATTGTGAGCAAGGAATCTACACCAATATGTATCATATTAATTTATAATTTGAAATAAATTTCCATATCCAAGATAAACAAAATATGGTTCAGATTACAATTAAGCAACATAATACAACTTAAGAAATACTAAACTTTATTTCTTTTCAAAATTATAAAATCACATTAAAATACTTCCTACAAATGATTTTTTTCTAATAGTTCCTGAATTTCAATCAATAATAAAATCAGAAAACATAATCTACAACAGTGACTTATTGATTAATTCTCTCTTCTGTAGAAATACTAACAAAATAGATTTTCAAACTAAATGATTACTCGAATAAACAAGGTAAACATCATTTCAAAAAAATTTCTTCCTTTTTGTTTGGACTAAAACAGTTTACATTTGATTTATGCCTTTCCACGATTTCATTAATCCTCATAGCATATTTCTTTCTCAAACATCAAAGTATTTTTTTTAACAACAAGAAATACTTTAACTTTTTATACTTTTAGATTCTAAAATCATATTAAATTTTCAATTTAAAATGATAATCCATCTGAATCCAACATTCGTATGCTTCTTTATGTTTCCTCATCTATTTAACATCTAAATGCATATTTGCAATGTTAACCGATTATCAAATTTTTAACCAATCAAATATTATAAACTAATTATCTTTATTCAATTGAGACATTTTCCTCTAACTAATTTATTCTTCAAAAACCAATCGAAATAGAACTATAGCCAGAAAAGAATGTTTCTCTTAGGTTACAAGACAACTGTTTGTTATAATGTCTACGTTCTGTTCATCAATATATTTTAGTCTTCTAAGTTTTGTTCATCAAGATTTCAATCTTCAAAGTTTTATCCATCGATATTTCAAACTGATTCAAAAAAAACTCAAGCCTCAAACTCAAATCTAAATCCTTATTGCAACTGTGTCTTGCAATGTCTGTTCTATGCATGACAAAATGCCGATATCACTTACAATGATTTAAAACTAAAGACACTGTAACCCTTTTGAATAATCTCTGATTGTAATACATTTTTAAACAATCACAGTGAACAAACAGAACTTGAAACATAACAATATTCCCTCACTTCCAAACTTTAATGGATAGCTATTGCCCAATTCACTCTAAACTGTTCAAATTTACAAAACAATATTTTAACATGATATGGTATTCTTAGAAGATGATAACTTTTGTAATTCCCAAGTTTATTTTCAATAATTAAAATCCAAGAAAACTCACATTCAAAGTGTATAATGATAATAAACAACAAATTTATATCATCACGCAAGTCTAGATGTACACAAAGTTCAGCATTTAACAGCCGAGCCCTGCATACACCCATGCTTGGGAGATGATAACAATCTGCACCTTAACAATCAAACCTTAACATATAAATTTTCCTCTTATTCAAACAAAATAACATAAAATTGAGAAGGATAGGGTTAAGAAAGGCCTGCTACTCAATTTTGAAGACAAATGATGCTCTGCGATGATGCTCATAGCCCAAAGCCCATGAAGCCAACACTAATCTAGCTCACAAACAGCTATAGCAATGGAGATAAACTAATGAAAACTAGATACCAAAACAACAAACAAACTGTGGTGAGATAACTCCCATACTTTACTGCACAAGCCAGAATTTAGTTCCAACTGAAAGCCCCAAACATGCCAAAGCACTAGTTACTCATTACAAGTGTAATGTTTTCCCTGAGCAACAATAGCCCTGAATTTGACATTGCTTCCAAAAAAACTCCAACTACACAAAATGGCCGACCAAATTCAATGCCACTATGAGCTTCATAAAAGCTTTCATTAAAATATCTATAACTTAGCACAGAATTGGCATTACTTCAGCCACGATCACTACCATTTGGCATGGTCAAAACAGATAATATCGCATGCAAAGCCCATTAGGGTTTTTAAAAATTCAAACCAAAATATTAATAACAATACTTAAACAAAATACATGATATTGACTTTAGGGTAGTTTTCCCTT
The DNA here is from genome assembly GCA_028749045.1 of Cupressus sempervirens. Taxonomy (NCBI): domain Eukaryota; kingdom Viridiplantae; phylum Streptophyta; class Pinopsida; order Cupressales; family Cupressaceae; genus Cupressus; species Cupressus sempervirens. The sequence goes on from CM053783.1 coordinate 118,496,496, forward strand.
GAATTAATTCAAAATATTATATACTAGGTTAAGAAACAATTTACGATTTCTTAGATTATTTAAAGTAAATAACCTCATTCCTTACCCTATGTCATAAACATATACACCTTAAATCATAATCCCTTTTAATACAAATGATTGCATAACAGAAATATCATTAACACCAAAGTAATCATATTAAAATCTAGACATAACAAAATGTTCAGACATAAACGCATGTCCAAAAGACATATAAAACCCTAGTTCATCAGATCACAGAAACATATCATCTGAAAGGTTCTTAAAACAACAAAATCCTAAAATGCAGTAAACCAAGTAGTGGTCAGGCATGACACTAGAATTCATACTCACATTTGCTCATATTTTTACATATATTTTATAAATATGCCTATCTTGATTAAGTAAATGTAATTATTAAATTAAATGAGAAAGATATTTCTAATTAATTAAACAAAATTATTTAATTAAATGGAGTACTTACTTCTAATTAATTAAACAAAGTTATTTAATTAAATACGAAACCATTCCAAATTAATTAAATGAAGTTATTTAATTAAATAAGAAAAGTGTTTCTAATTAATTAAAAGATTATTTAATTAAATAGAAAAAATAATTATGAGAGCATATCTCATTTTATTAAGTTAAATATCTCAACAAAATCTCTCTTCAGTTCAAAAAGGAAAATTTTCAGTTCACTATTGATAAAAAAATGAGTTAAATCAATTAACTCCTTTTTCTACACAAATTAAATCAGTTAACTCCTTACTTTACTCAAATTAAATCTATTAACTCCCTTTAATTTGGGAATCTCCATTTATGACTGAACTTCAACTTTAATACTGACCATTGATTGAATTTGATCTCAAACGTTGATAGATTCCAGGAAAGTCTATTTAAGAGACCCTAATCTCTTCATTTTAGGAGAGGATGAATTTGGAGAATTTGCATTGAATCACTATTGCAATTCATACTCACATTTGCTCATATTTTTACATATATTCAATAAATACATCTATTTTGATTAATTAAATGGAGTACTTACTTCTAATTAATTAAACAAAGTTATTTAATTAAATAGGAAGCCATTCCTAATTAATTAAATGAAGTTATTTAATTAAATAAGAAAAGTGTCTCTAATGAATAAAAAAAATATTGAATTAAATAGAAAAAGTAATTATGAGAGCATATCTCATTTTATTAAATTAAATATCTCGACAAAATCTCTCTTCAGTTCAAAAAGGGAAATTTTTAGTTCACTATTGATAAAAAATGAGTTAAATCATTTAACTCTTTTTTCTACTCAAATTAAATCAGTTAACTCCTTATTTTACTCAAATTAAATCTGTTAACTCCATTTAATTTGGGAATCTCAGTTTATGACTAAACTTCAACTTTAATCCTAACTGTTGATTGAATTTGATCTCAATCATTGATGGATTCCAAGAAAGTTTATTTACGAGACCCTCATCTCTTTATTTTAGGAGAGGATGAATTTGGAGAATTTCCATCGAGTCTCTACTAGAATTCATACTCACATTTGCATATATTTTTATATACATTTAATAAATACGCCTATCTTGATTAATTAAATGTAATTATTTAATTAAATAGTAAAGGTATTTATAATTAATTAAACAAATTTTTTTAATTAAATGGAGTACTTACTTCTAATTAATTAAACAAAGTTATTTAATTAAATAGGAAGCCATTTCTAATTAATTAAATGAAGTTATTTAATTAAATAAGAAAAGTGTCTCTAATTAATTAAAAAATTATTTAATTAAATAGAAAAAGTAATTATGAGAGCATATCTCATTTTATTAAATTAAATATCACAAAAAAATCTCTCTTCAATTCAAAAAGTGAAATTTTTAGTTCACTATTGATAAAAAAAGAGTTAAATCAGTTAACTCCATTTTCTACTCAAATTAAATCAGTTAACTCCTTATTTTACTCAAATTAAATCTATTAATTCCCTTTAATTTGGGAATCTCCCTTTATGACTAAACTTCAACTTTAATCCTGACCGTTGATGGATTCCAGGAAAGTCTATTTAAGAAACCCTCATCTCTTCATTTTAAGAGAGGATGAATTTGCATTCAATCGCTGTTGTAATTCATACTCACATTTTCTCATATTTTTACATACATTTAATAAATATGCCTATCTTGATTAATTTAATTTAATTATTTAATTAAATGTAAAAGATATTTCTAATTAGTTAAACGAAATTATTTAATTAAATGGAGTACTTACTTCTAATTAATTAAACAAAGTTATTTAAATAAATAGAAAGCCATTCCTAATTAATTAAATGAAGTTATTTAATTAAATGAGAAAAGTGTCTCTAATTAATTAAAAAATTATTTAATTAAATAGAAAAAGTAATTATGAGAGCATATCTCATTTTATTAAATTAAATATCTCAACAAAATCTCTCTTCAGTTCAAAAAGGAAAATTTTGATTTCACTATTGATAAAAAAATGAGTTAAATTAGTTAACTCATTTTTTTACTCAAATTAAATCAGTTAACTCCTTTTTTTTCTGAAATTAAATCTGTTAACTCCCTTTAATTTGAGAATCTCCCTTTATGACTGAACTTCAACTTTAATCCTGACCGTTGATTGAATTCGATCTCAACCTTTGATGGATTCTAGGAAAGTCTATTTAAGAGACCCTCATCTCCTCATTTTAGGAGAGAATGAATTTGAAGAATTTGCATGGAATCGCTGTTTGAATTCATACTCACATTTGCTTATATTTTTACATATGTAATGCCCCACCAAGGGATCCTAAAAATTAACCTAGAATTTCACTAACATTTTTTTTTTAATGATAATAAACATGACATATAATTTATCCACAATAACAGAAGCAATGGCATTGTCCATCTGAAAGTAAACATAATATAAATAACAGATTACATTCTTTAAGATCCCTTAACGTTGAATTACATACATGAATCCATCTAGTACAACATCCTCATGAAATGATAATTCCAATGTTTATACATTACATTTCAAATGCTCATTTATCCACTATACATGTCACAGGGTATGACAAGCTCAAAAATATGCATACACAGAATAAGGTACATGATCTTATTCTAATGCATGATACATCAAAGTAGAGATAATCACATGATACACATGATACATCATCATAGAAGACATATACATCCATCATAAAGATCAAATATAATAAACTAAGTACACGGTTCCTCCCAACTGTCCATAGCATCATTAGACCATCGTGGGTCCTAGCCATCCCTCCGTGCATAACATTCCAAATCACCGAAGAGATCATTGATATTAAATAGTAGGAATGTCACTCCTAATAAATACAACATTATATGTAGAAGTAATCTAATATGAAAATAAAAGCATAAGATAACATCATCTAACATATGATAATCATTAATGAAAAAGGATACATATCCACCATCATGAAGGACGCATCAACCATGATGTCTCAATGAATCTCAAATGATAAGAGTGGAAAATACAATACCACCCGACCGCGTGGTACCTAAGTGGTCCACTCCTATCGTGCTATGGATATAATCTCAAGTCCCAAACAAGCTATCAAAATCACATAGCACATATCGCTATAAGTCCAAGAATGCTAAAAGTATACTAACTCAAAGGTTCCAAACAAAAAATCTGACATCTAATCCCAGAGGCACACAATGACATGTAGGAACCTACTATGCAAGCGGGAAACTGTCATTGCAATTATCACATACAAGTTATCTTGGCAGTTAGCTAAACTCCACAAGTCCATACTAATTTCATGCGGCCACTAGTATCCTCTCATACTGACGAGGCATACTACGGAATGCAAGGTCGCAACCATGCATCTCACTACTCCCATCCTAGCCTGTACAAGCGCTCAAGGCATGGGCAAGAACAAAACACTTATCTTTTTAGGTTCATTCAATTAGTATTAGGTGTGAATGTTATCACTTATTAATCAAACTTACAATGAGTTACCCTGGCAGCCTCTTAGGGCCTTGGCCCCCATTGCAAGCCACTTCCCATCACTACATGCAGATATCCTACCCTAATGCTCATGGACTCATAAATCTCAAAATTACAAAAGATAATCCATAAAATCATCAAATATGCATAAATGCATCAAATCTCCATGAGCAAACATCCATAAAAAATCATGAACACAATAGCTCTCTATTGACAACTGAAGTATCACTGATAATCAAATATCCAATGGTTCTTAATAAAAAAATATATATCTCAATCATACTGATCAAAGACTCCAAAAATGGTTGAGTCAAACATGTCACATCATGACATCATCAAAATAAATCAACATTATAGTCCCATCATGGCGACTAAAAAAATAACCAAGGATAACTAATCGATGACCAAAAATAATGGTTAAGTCAAGTGTCTCATACATAAGAATCTTAACTATAACAATCAGTAATCACAACCAATACATAGAGCATTCCATCACATAACCATGGTTGAGTTTATAAAGATCGAGATTAAAACATCATCATGTCACCACAATTACATAACCCCCAAGCCTCTGGTAGATGTCCTATACTGGTCAACACTAGTCAACCTAAAACCTAAAACAATAGCATAAAGAATACACAATGTAAACACATGTTTTGGTTTTACAACTTGAATTTAAATGTAGAGATCTTAGTTTAAGTTTCCACATCTGAAGAATGAATGGAGGAACACACATTGTTTTTGGATAAATAAAAGTTTTTCTTCATAGAACTAAAAATCCATTTTCCAAATTATAACATTTGTTTGATACATCCCCCACTCAACTATCAATTCCTTATTTAATAATTTAAAACATTTAAATTATTAAATAGTTGAAAATTATTAAAGAGTCACCTTTATGAAAATAACCTTCAATATAAGTCATTATCAAATAATAACTTAAATAACATATTTACATATTACATATATATATATATATATATATATATATATATATATATATATATATATATATATATATATATATATATATATATATTTATTTATTTATTTAAATATATATATATATATACATACATACATATGTAAATACATTTTCATAAAATCGAATTAACAATTTTTGATTGACTTCATATTACATATTAATGAGAAATTGACTGTATACAAATATTTCTAACATAAACATTACTTTTAATTTTTGCATAACATAAACATCAATTAAACCCCACCCCCCCAAATCATGCTGTGGTACGTAGTACCTACGATTGTAGGCACTACACCGACAACAAGTACGTAGTACCCCTGTCGCCACAAACTTACGACAGTAGGTCTCTGCCATCCGCCAGCGCGGGGAACGAAACATGCCCACGGCATATGATATATACTATACTTTGTTTCATGCGATATAAATCACGATGCGAATTAATAGTAAGATATTTTCATTATAGAATGCATATAAATAAGAAATTTCTTAGAAGACATATGGAAGACATGAAGAAGACAAGGAATGCATGATGCAAAAATAGCATAAGAAAAATCACAAGAATCTACCCAGATTCTGATACTAAATCGCTTTTCCTCAAAAAATCCGCAGAGCAAGCTCCTCCCTTCTTCAGAATTCTTGAGTCCTCCAATGCCCAATTGCTCTCCCAATGCTCTTTCTAAGCATCTATGAATGCCTCAATATAAAGAGCTTTCAAGAAACAGCTAGAATGCTTCTAGAAATAGCTGGAAGGTGTCACCAACTAAGCATGGGTCTTTTCCGACCTTTTTGATGAGCCATAGGGTTGTAGACACCATGTGCTTAATTGATGCACTAACCTCTGTGTTGTTGACACATGAGAAATAGAGAAATGTGTTAACTCCCATGAAAGCTTATTACTCCAATCCACTTTTTATATAATTTTTATCTAAATATTTATAACTTTCATCTTAACTTTTATAACTTTTTAATTATTATTATTTATTTATTACTTTATTATTATTTTATTATTATTATTAATTTTAATTTCTAATTTTCTTTTATTTAATTCATTTTTCCTCAATCAATTCACATTTAATTAATTACAATCAAAATATAAAATAACATGATATTTTATATTAATTTTATCAAATAATTAATTTATTAATTAAATCCATTTATTAAGACTTAATTAATAAACAATTCACCATAGACCTCTAAGATAAAATATGAAAACTCATTATAGAAAAAATCACTCAAAATCAGTCTAAAGGGTTAAAAATCATGAATCATGTCATCCGACACATTCGATGGGTAAAATATCCAGATACTTGTCCTACCTCACTAGGACAATTGGTTTAAAGGTTTGGGATTTGGACTTGAGAATTTATCTCCCTTCTCTTATCATTGAGATAGTATAATAGGGTAGGCTCATCCTGGCAATTCAGGGAAGTCGATACTCGATACCTGCAAGTCGCAGAAAAACCATGCATGTACATACAATATATATATATAATGCTAAGCTAAATAGACAATGGCAGAAAGTGGTGCATCGTGTAGATCTTGACTAAGTAGGTGACTATGACTCCCTTCTTTAACCACATTAGAAATGCCATACAATAAAAAAATATGCACACCATACACATGCAAGTATGGGGTAAGTATCCATAATAAAACACATAAGATAATAAACCATCCATCTAATAATCAATAATAACTAAAAATGGTATAATGATCATCATGTATACATGAAATGTAAAATTTAAATGATCTCATCATATAACCACTGAATCCATAACATAATGTCTGATAGTGTCAAAACAATACCACTAATCCATTAACATAAAACTAGTCTATCATAGTCTTAAGATAATAACAATAGTAAGTCTAGAAAAGATGTGAACGAGGGTAGGCACTACATCCACCCCCCCTTGGGTTAGGCTTACTCCTGGAAGCCTACAAACAAGTAGGGATATAACTCCCTCAATCTAGCTGCATCCTCCCAAGTAGCTAAAGAATCATCAGTAGGGTCCCATTGGACCCTTACCTACTCGATGGTTCGACCCCTGAGGGGTAACTCCTGTTGCTCCAAAATATGAATCGGTTCCAAAGCCAACTGCCTGTCCTCTACCTACAATGCATTCCAATCAAGAACATGTACAATATAAGGAATATACTACTGAAGCACTGAAACATGGAAAACATCATGAATGAGAGCTAGGCTAGGTGGTAGAGAAAGATGGTAAGCAACTAGGCCAATCCTCTCTAGAATCTCGAATGGTCTCACAAAATGAGGTGCTAGCTTAGAACCCTTTCCATATTGAATCGGACTCTTTCGCGGTCGCACTCTCAAGAAAACCTTATCACCCACAGCAAACTGCTTATCAGTACTATGAGCATCGACATACTTCTTCTGCCTATCCTGTGCTGAAGTCAAATGCTCACGGATATGCACTACCTGTTGCTCCATATCATGAAGCATCTCAAGAAACAAAAGGATGCGATCCTCAAGACTGTCCCAACTCAATGGTGTACGAAAAGGATGCCCATATAATGCCTGAAATGGTGCTATACCAATAGAACTATGATACCCATTGTTGTAAGCAAAATCCACTAGGTAAAGATAACCCTCCCAATGTGTCTACCTATCCATCACATACATCCATAACATATTCTCCAAAACCTGATTCACCCTCTCTGTCTAACCATTAGTCTTTGGATGATATGCCAAACTGAAGTTTAACTGTGCTCCAAGCTCATGCTTCAGCAATGTCCAAAATGCAGATGTGAATATAGGATCCCTGTTAGAAATGATCTTTCTAGGAATACCATGTAATCTAACAATATCATGCATAAAAACATTAGCTATAGAAGTTGCTATGTAGGAAGACCTAATCAGTGAAAAATGTTCCACCTTAGTCAACCGATCAATGGTGACCATGATAGCATCATGACGTCGAATTGTCATAGGTAATCCCACAAGAAATCAATTAAGATGATATCCCACTTCCAAGAAAGAAAGAGATTAGGCTGCAAAAGTCCAGCTGAGTGCTAATGTTCTACCTTAACTCTTTGACACTCAAGGCACCTAGCCACAAAATAAGCAATATCTCGCTTCATCCCAGACCAAAAGAACAAATGTCTCAAATCAACATGCATCTTCTTAACACCTGGATGCGCTGAGTAAGGTGTACAATGGGCTTCTGCCAGTATCAAGGTGTGAAGCTCATTTGAAAATGGCACATAAATCCTCCCCAAATGTCTCAAAAGACCATTTGACTCTCAAACATAACCTGCAAACTTACCTTCCAAATATCTTCCTGAATCTATCTCTTTGCACACTTCCTGATACCAGGAATCCGTAGGAAGTGCCTGAAGAATCTGACTCCTCAAATCCACACTAAGAGTCATCAATGATAACACATGTCTCTTGTGACTCAAAGAATCCGCCACCACATTCTCCTTAACTTGAATGTACTTAACCTCAAAATCATACTCGCATAGAAACTCCATCCATTGCCTCTGGTGAGCATTCAAATTAGGCTGAGTAAAAATGTACTAAAGACTACGATGATCACTATGTAGCTCAAATCTGTGCTCCAACAAGAAATGTCTCCACCTTATCAAGGAATGAACTACTACTGCTAACTCAAGATCATGTGTAGGGTAATTTAACTCATGATCCTTGAGCTTGCATGATTCATATGCAATCACCCGTCCATTCTACATCAATACTGCCCCAATCACTTCAGGAGAAGCATCTGTACATACCATGAAATCATCTTTTGGATCCAGTACAGCCAATATCAGTGCACTGGTCAAAAGCTCCTTGAGCTTCTAAAAAGCTTCTTCACATTTCTCTATCCATACAAACTTCTTTCCTTTCCTTTGAAGAGAAGTGATAGGATGTGCTATCCTAGAGAAGTTCTGGAGAAATATGCGATAATAACCAGCTAAGCCCATGAAACTATGAATCTTTGACACATTAGTCAGTGTCAGCCAATCTATTATTGCCTAAATCTTTGTAGGATCCACTAAAATACCATCACCTGAAATAACATGCCCTAAATACTGAATCTCCATTTTGAAGAATTCACACTTGGCTACATTAGCATAAAGTTGATTGTCCCTTAAACACTGCAATACCAATCGCAGGTGTTCCTCATGCTCCTTCTGAGTCTTAGAATATATCAATATATCATCAAGAAACATGAGTACAAACCTGTCCAAATAAGATTGAAACACACCATTCATCAAACTCATGAAAATCGATGGAGCATTAGTCAATCCAAAAGGTACCACTATGAACTCATAATGCCCATAACGAGTTTGAAAAGAAGTCTTGTGAATATCTGCTTCCTTAATGCAAAGCTGGTGGTATCTTGACTTAAGGTCAATCTTGTAGAATACTGTAGCTCCCTTGATCTGATCGAATAAGTTATCAATCCTAGGTAAAGGATACCTATTCTTAATAGTCACCTTATCCAACTGTCTATAGTCAATACAAAGGTGCAAAGAACCATCTTTCTTCTTCACAAAGAGCACTAGAGCTCCCTATGGTGATACACTACATTGAATGCTCCCTTTGGATAGAAGTTCTTCTAGCTGAAGACATAGCTCACCCAATTCCTGAGTAGTCATGCGATAAGGAGCTTTAGAAATAGGCCCCGCTCTAGGAATAAGATCAATACTAAAGTCAATGTCCCTCTTCGGAGGCATGCCTGAAATCTCACTTTAAAATGCATCCGTGTACTCCTACAAAATTGGGTGTTCCAAAGTCTTCCTCATGGGATCTTCTTCATCAAGATCATTTACCATAACAGCAAATATCTAACATCCATTACAGAAACTTTGCTTCAATTACATAGCAAAAATCATCCATAGAGATATATGCCTCGGTATCCCAACTATCTACACATCATTCCCTTGGTCATCTTGGCACATAATAATCTTCTTCCTGCAATCTATACTGGCTCTATGAGATCCAAGCTAGTCGATGCCTAAAACCACATCATAGGAACTAAGGGGTATGACTTGAAGATCCACTGCCGTATCGAAGCTTCCTAAACTAAGCCAACACTTATGAACTACAAAATCTATGGAAACCTTAATGCTTGAGGCTAATTCCACTTGCCAACCACGATCTTGCTTCACCGCATCCAGCTTACACTTAGAAACTATAGATGGTGAAATAAATGAATCTGTAGCTCCTGAATCAAACAATACTGAAAGAGATATACCTCTAATAGCACCTATGGTCTCAACCACTATTTCTTGATGATCTGCCTGACGTTGATCAACTGCTGCAAAGACTCTATGAGCTCTAGCTGCATCACTAACTATAGGCTCTAAAACGGTAGGTCTAGGTCCTAAAAAATGAGGTGCTCATTGAGGACACTGAGCTACATAATGTCCAATCTGACCACATGAAAAACATTTCATATTTCTGCTAGAACCTCTTCCCATAGGTGGTACATTAGATTGTTGGCGACTATTCCTGCTCACAAAAGACTGGCTACTCTAAGCTAGCTAATCGGTCTGATTCTATTTATTGTGTTGAGCATTGCGATTGTTCTTGGTGTTAGCACCTTTGTCACCGCCTTGAGCTTGAGGATTTGAACCCTTCTATTGTTGTGTCTGTTGAGACTACTGCTGATACTATTTCCCCTTAGAGAAAGAGAACTTCTTGTTACCACCTAAATTATAGTTGCTTTTAGATCCTGATGCCGCTGGCACTCCTACAAAACCACCTTGACCAAGGTTGACACTTTTCTCAACAACGATAGCTCGATGCACCGCATCCTTGAGGGTATTTGGTTCAAATACCTTAACTCCCCAAATAATATGGTTATTCAAACCCCTAATAAAATGTTGTGTCAACTGAGCTGAATTTTCACTGAACCATAAAAAAGGCATAAGCTCATAAAACTTATGCTCATACTCAGTCACTGACATAGCATACTATCTAAGATTATGAAATTCATCAACCCTTTATTGCTTCCATTCCTCTGGTAGGAATCGTTCACGAAAAATCTCTAGGAATAATTCCCATGTGACACTGCTCATATCGATTCCTAACTTCTTCTCCTCAATCGTCCACCAAGTGGCCCCAAAATTCTCTAGATTAGTGATCGCAAACCTTGCCTTAACATTGTTGTCAAACTCCTGCATGGCAAAAATCCTATCGAGAGAAATAAGCCACTACTCAGCCACATAAGCAGAACCTTGCCCATTAAAAGGCTTAACCTTGGATCTTGAAAGATCCTTAATCTGAGTTGACACAATGGACCTCTGGCATTCCTTTCGAGGACTTCTAGATCTGGGTCTATGCTCTTGTTAAGTTTGATGCACTTTAGGCTATTCTTGAATAGGAAGTAGATGTTCTAGAATAGTCTACATCATCTGCCTCAAACTGACCTCTTCAGACTCAGCTTGGTCCTCTCTATGGCTCTCTTCCTGTTGCCTACTAGAGTGCTCTTCCCTGCTCTCTACATGAGCCGATCCCTCATGGGCAGACTCACGGACACTGATATTTCTACCATGACCATGGCCTCTACCACAGCCTCTAACATAAGACCTAGTCCCAGATACCATCCTAAAATAGTACAAGGTACTAAGTTTAGTTCTATATCTAAGTTTAAAAAAAAATTCCAGTTTTGAAACTAAGTGTTGAAGTATGAAAAATATTCAAGTAATAGATTGAGTCCTGTTTTCATTTCACCTAGATCAAGTTTGGAAAGTTACCCTTAATAGTTCATAGTCCTAGTTGTTCCAAAATACCTAGAGCTCCCAATGTAGAAATCGGGCTCTGATACCAAATGTAATGCCCGGCCAAGGGATCCAAAGAATTAACCTAGAATTTCACTAACATTTTTTTTTTACGATAGTAAACATCACATATAACTTATGCACAATAACGGAAGCAATAACATTGCCCATCTAAAAGTAAGCATAACATAAATAACATATTACATTCTTTAAGATCCCTTAATGTTGAATTACATACATGAATCCATCTAGTACAACATCCTCATGAAATGATAAGTCCAATTTTTATACATTACATTTCAAATGCTCATTCATCCACTGTACATGTCACAGGGTATGACAAGCTCAAAAATATGCATACACAGAATTCGGCATTGCTTCTACAAAAACTCCAACTACACAGAATGGCCAACCAAATTCAATGCCACTATGAGCTTCATAAAAGCTTTCATTAAATTATCCATAACTTAGCACAGAATTGGCATTACTTTAGCCACGATCACTGCCATTTGGCAAGGTCAAAATAGATAATATCGCATGCAAAGCCCATTAGGGTTTTTAAAAATTCAAACCAAAATGTTAATAACAATACTTAAACAAAATACTTGATATTGACTTTAGGGTAGTTTGCCCTTGAATTAATTCAAAATATTATATACTAGGTTAACAAACAATTTAGGATTTCTTAGATTATTTAAAGTAAATAACCTCATTCTTTACCCTATGTCATAAACATATACACCTTAAATCATAATCCCTTTTAATACAAATGATTGGATAACAGAAATATCATTAAGACCAAAGTAATCATATTAAAATCTAGACATAAAAAAATGTTCAGACATAAACACATGTCCAAAAGACATATAAAACCCAAGTTCATCAGATCATAAAAACATATAATCTGAAAGGTTCTTAAAACAACAAAATCCTAAAATGCAGTGAACCAAGTAGTGGTCAGGCGTGACACTAGAATTCATACTCACATTTGCTCATATTTTTACATATATTTAATAAAACCGCCTATCTTGATTAATTAAATGTAATTATTTAATTAAATGAGAGATATTTCTAATTAATTAAAAAAAATTATTTAATTAAATAGAGTACTTACTTCTAATTAATTAAACAAAGTTATTTAATTAAATAGGAAGCCATTCCTAATTAATTAAAAGAAGTTATTTAATTAAATAAGAAAAGTGTCTCTAATTAATTAAAATATTATTTAATTAAATAGAAAAAGTTATTATGAGAGGATATCTCATTTTATTAAATTAAATATCATAACAAAATCTCTCTTCAGTTCAAAAAGGGAAATTTTCAGTTCACTATTAAAAAAAAATGAGTTATATTAGTTAACTCCTTTTTTCTACTCAAATTAAATCAGTTAACTCCTTATTTTACTCAAATTAAATCTATTAACTCCCTTTAATTTGGGAATCTCCCTTTATGACTAAACTTCAACTTTAATCCTGATCGTTGATGGATTCGAGGAAAGTCTTTTTAAGAGACCCTCATCTCTTCATTTTAGGAGAGGATGAATTTGGAGAATTTCCTTTGAATCGCTGCTGTAATTCATACTCACATTTGCTCATATTTATACATACATTTAATAAATACGCCTATCTTAATTATTTAAATTTAATTATTTAATTAAACGTGAAAGGTATTTCTAATTAATTAAATGAAATTATTTAATTAAATGGAGTACTTACTTCTAATTAATTAAAAAAAGTTATTTAATTAAATAGGAAGCCATTCCTAATTAATTAAATGAAGTTATTTAAATAAATAAGAAAAGTGTCTCTAATTAATTAAAAAATTATTTAATTAAATAGAAAAAGTAATTATGAGAGCATATCTCATTTTATTAAAGTAAATATCTCAACAAAATCTCTCTTCAGTTCAAAAAGGGAAATTTTGAGTTCACTATTGATAAAAAATGAGTTAAATCGGTTAACTCCTTTTTCTACTCAAATTAAATCAGTTAACTCCTTATTTTACTCAAATTAAATCTGTTAACTCCCTTTAATTTGAGAATCTCCCTTTATGACTAAACTTAAACTTTAATCCTGACCATTGATTAAATTTGATCTCAACCATTGATGGATTCAAGGAAAGTCTATTTAAGAGACCCTCATCTCCTCATTTTAGGAGAGGATGAATTTGAAGAATTTGCATCGAATCCCTACTGGAATTCATACTCACATTTGCTCTAATTTTTAAATACATTTAATAAATATGCCTATCTTGATTAATTAAATGTAATTATTTAATTAAATGGAAAAGGTATTTCTAATTAATTAAACAACATTATTTAATTAAATGGAGTACTTACTTCTAATTAATTAAAGAAAGTTATTTAATTAAATACGAAGCCATTCCTAATTAATTAAATGAAGTTATTTAATTAAATAAGAAAAGCGTTTTTATTTAATTAAAAGATTGTTTAATTAAATAGAAAAAGTAATTATGAGAGCATATCTCATTTTATTAAATTAAATATTTCAACAAAATCTCTCTTTAGTTCCAAAAGGGAAAATTTCAGTTCACTATTTACAAAAGATGAGTTAAAATAGTTAACTCCTTTTTCTACTCAAATTAAATCAGTTAACTCTTTATTTTACTTAAATTAAATCTGTTAACTCCCTTTAATTTGAGAATCTCCTTTTATGACTGAACTTCAACTTTAATCCCGACCGCTGATTGAATTTGATCTCAATCGTTGATAGATTGCAGGAATGTCTATTTAAGAGACCCTCATCTACTCATTTTAGCAGAGGATGAATTTGGAGAATGCGCATCGAATAGCTGTTGGAATTCATATTGACATTTGCTCATATTTTAACATACATTTAATAAATACGCCTCTCTTGATTAATTAAATGGAGTACTTACTTCTAATTAATTGGAAAAAGTGATTTAATTAAATAGGAAGCCATTCCTAATTAATTAAATGAAGTTATTTAATTAAATAAGAAAAGTGTCTCTAATTAATTAAAAGATTATTTAATTAAATAAAAATAGTAATTATGAGAGCATATCTAATTTTATTAAATTAAATATCTAAACAAAATCTCTCTTCAGTTCATAAAAGAAAATTTTCAGTTCACTATTGCGAAAAAATGAGCTAAATCAGTTAACTCCTTTTTCTACTCAAGCTAAATCAGTTAACTCCTTATATTACTCAAATTAAATTTGTTAACTCCTTTTAATTTGGGAATCTCCTTTTATGATTGAACTTCAACTTTAATCTTGACCGTTGATTGAATTTGATCTCAACCGTTGATGAATTCTAAGAAAGTCTATTTAAGACACCCTAATCTCTTCATTTTATTAGAAGATGAATTTGGAGAATTTGCATCGAATCACTATTGGGATTCATACTCACATTTGCTCATATTTTTACATACATTTAATAAATAGGTCTATCTTAATTAATTAAATGTAATTATTTAATTAAATTTGAAAGGTATTTCTAATTAATGAAATAAAAATATTTAATTAAATGGAGTACTTACTTCTAATTAGTTAAACAAGGTTATTTAATTAAATAGGAAGCCAATCCTAATTAATTAAATGAATTTTTTTAATTAAATAAGAAAACTGTTTCTAGTTAATTTAAGGATTATTTAATTAAATAGAAAAAGTAATTATGAGAGCATATCTCATTTTATTAAATTAAATATCTCAAAAAAATATCTATTCAGTTCAAAAAGGGAAATTTTTAGTTCACTATTTATAAAAAATGAGTTAAATCAATTAACTCTTTTTTCTACTCAAATTAAATCAGTTAACTCCTTATTTTACTCAAATTAAATCTATTAACTACCTTTAATTTGTGAATCTCCCTTTCTGACTAAACTTCAACTTTAATCCTAATGGTTGATTGAATTTGATCTCAACTGTTGATGGATTCCAAGAAAGTCTATTTAAGAGACCCTCATCTGCTCATTTTAGGAGAGGATGAATTTGAAGAATTTGCATCGAATCGCTGCTGGAATTCATACTCACATTTGCTCATATTTTTACATAAATTTAATAAATACGCCTATCTTTAGTAATTAAATGTAATTATTTAATTAAATGGGAAAGGTATTTCTAATTAATTAAAAGAAATTATTTAATTAAATGGAGTACGTACTTCTAACTAATTAAAAAAAGTTATTTAATTAAATAGGAAGCCATTCCTTATTAATTAAATGCAGTTATTTAATTGAGTAAGAAAAGTATCTCTTATTAATTAAAAGATTATTTAATTAAATAAAAAAATTAATTTTGCGAGCATATCTCATTTTATTAAATTAAATATCTCAACAAAATCTCTCTTCAGTTCAAAAAGGGAAATTTTTAGTTCACTATTCATAAAAAATGAGTTAAATCAGTAAACTCCTTTTTCTACTAAAATTAAATCAGTTAGCACCTTATTTTACTCAAATTAAACATGTTAATTCCTTTAGTTTGGGAATCTCCCTTTATGACTGAACTTCAACTTTAATCCTAACCGTTGATTGTATTTGATCTCAACCATTGATGGATTTCAAGAAATTCTATTTAAGACACCCTCATCTCTTCATTTTAGAAGAGGATGAATTTGGAGAATTTGCATCGAACCGTTACTAGAATTCATACTCATATTTTCTCATATTTTACATACATTTAATAAATACGGCTATCTTGATTAATTAAATGTAATTATTTAATTAAATGGGAAAGGTATTTGTAATTAATTAAACAAAATTATTTAATTTAATGGATTACTTACTTCTAATTAATTAAACAAAGTTATTTACTTAAATAGGAAGCCATTTCTAATTAATTAAATGAAGTTATTTAATTAAATAAGAAAAGTGTCTCTAATTAATCAAAAGATTATTTAATTAAATAGAAAATGTAATTATGAGAGCGTATCTCATTTTATTAAATTAAATATCTCAAAAAAATCTCTCTTCAGTTCAAAAAGAGAAATTCTGAGTTCACTATGGATAAAAAATGAGTTAAATCAGTTAACTCCTTTTTCTAGTCAAATTAAATCAGTTAATTCCTTATTTTACTCAAATTAAATTTGTTAACTCCCTTTAATTTGGGAATTTCCCTTTATGACTGAACTTCAATTTTAATCTTTACCGTTGATTGAATTTGATCTCTACCATTGATGGATTCTAGAAAAGTCTGTTTAAGAGACCCTCATCTCTTCATTTTAGGAGAGGATGAATTTGAAGAATTCGCATCGAATCGCTGTTGAAATTCATACTCATATTTGCTCATATTTTTACATATATTTAATAAATATACCTATCTTGGTTAGTTAAAAGTAATTATTTAATTAAATGGGAAATTTATTCCTAATTAATTAAATGAAATTATTTAATTAAATGGAGTATTTATTTCGATTTAATTAACATAAAGTTATTTAATTAAATAGGAAGCCATTTCTAATTAATTAAAATATTATTTAATTAAATAGAAAAAGTAATTATGAGAGCATATCTCATTTGATTAAATTAAATATCTCAACAAAATCTCTCTTTAATTCAAAAAGGAAAATTTTCAGTTCACTATTGATAAAAAATGAGTTAAATCAGTTAACTCCATATTTTACTCAAATTAAATTAGTTAACTCCTTATTTTAGTTAAATTAAATCTATTAACTACCTCTAATTTGGTAATCTCCCTTTATGACTGAAGTTCAACATTAATTCTGACCATTGATTTAATTTGATCTAAACCATTGATGGATTCTAGGAAAGTCTATTTAAGAGACCCTCATCTCTTCATTTTAGGAGAGGATGAACTTGAAAAATTTGCATCAAGTGGCTATTGGAATTCATACTCACATTTGGTCATATTTTTACATACATATAATAAATATGTCTATCTTGATTAATTAAATGTAATTGTTTAATTAAATGGGAAAGGTATTTCTAATTAATTAAACAAAGTTATTTATATAAATAAGAAGCCATTCCTAATTAATTAAATGAAGTTATTTAATTAAATAAAAAAATTGTCTCTAATTAATTAAAAGATTATTTAATTAAATAAAAATAGAAATTATGAGAGCATATCTAATTTTATTAAATTAAATATCTCAACAAAATCTATCTTCAGTTCAAAAAAAAAAAATTTAGTTCACTATTGATAAAAAAATGGGCTAAATTAGTTAACTCATTTTTCTACTCAAATTAAATCAGTTAACTCCTTATATTACTCAAATTAAATCTGATAACTCCTTCTAATTTGGGAATCTCCCTTTATGACTGAACTTCAACATTAATCTTGACCGTTGATTGAATTTGATCTGAACCGTTGATGAATTATAAGAAAGTTTATTTAAGAGGCCCTCATTTCTTCATTTTAGGAGAGGATGAATTTGGAGAATTTGCATCGAATCACTGCTAGAATTCATACTCACATTTGCTCATATTTTTACATACATTTAATAAATAGGTCTATCTTGATTAATTACATGTAATTATTTAATTAAATGGGAAAGGTATTTCTAATTAATTAAATGAAATTATTAAATTATATAGAGTACTTCCTTCTAATTAATTAAAAAAAGTTATTTATTTAAATAGGAAGCCAATCCTAATTAATTGAATAAATTTTTTTAATTAAATAAGAAAAGTGTTTCTAATTAATTTAAAGATTATTTAATTAAATAGAAAAAGTAATTATGAGAGCATATCTCATTTTATTAAATTAAATATCTCAACAAAAAATTTATTCATTTCAAAAAGGGAAATTTTTAGTTCACTATTGATAAAAAATGAGTTAAATCAATTAAATCTTTTTTTTACTCAAATTAAATTAGTTAACTCCTTATTTTACTCAAATTGAATCTATTAACTACCTTTACTTTGGGAATCTCCCTTTATGACTAAACTTCAACTTTAATGCTGATCATTGATTGAATTTGACGTCAACCATTGATAGATTTCAAGAAATTCTATTTAAGAGACCCTCATCTCTACATTTTAGGAGAGGATGAATTTGGAGAATTTGCATCGAATCGCTATTGGAATTCATACTCACATTTGCTCATATTTTTACATACATTTAATAAATACCCCTATCTTGATTAATTAAATGAGAAAGGTATTTCTAATTAATTAAACAAAATTATTTAATTAAATAAAGTACTTAGTTCTAATTAATTAAATAAAATTATTTAATTAAATAGGAAGTCATTCCTAATTAATTAAATAAAGTTATTTAATTAAATAAAAAAAGTGTCTCTAATTAATTAAAATATTATTTAATTAAATACAAAAAGTAATTATGAGAGGATATCTCATTTTATTAAATTAAATATCTCGACAAAATGTCTCTTCAGTTCAAAAAGGGATATTTTCAGTTCACTATTGATAAAAATGAGTTAACTTAGTTAACTCCCTTTTTTATTCAAATTAAATCAGTTAACTCCTTATTTTACTCAAATTAAATCTATTAACTCCCTTTAATTTGAGAATCTGCTTTTATGACTGAACTTCAACTTTAATCCTGACTGTTGATTGAATTTGATTTCAACCGTTGATGGATTCCAGGAAAGTCTATTTAAGAGACCCTCATCTCCTCATTTTAGGAGAGGATAAATTTGAAGGATTTGCATCAAATCGTTGTTGAAATTCATACTCAGATTTGCTCATATTTTTACATACATTTTATAAATACGACTATCTTGATTAATTAAATGTAATTATTTAATTAAATGGGATAAGTATTTCTAATTAATTAAACAAAATTATTTAATTAAATAGATTACTTAGTTTTAATTAATTAAACAAAGTTATTTAATTAAATAAAAAAAGTGTCTCTAATTAATTAAAAGAGTATTTAATTAAATAGAAAAAGTAATTAGGAGAGCATATCTCATTTTATTAAATTAAATATCTTGACAAAATCTCTCTCCAGTTCAAAAAGGAAAATTTTCAGTTCACTATTGATAAAAAATGAGTTAAATCAGTAAACTCCTTTTTCTACTCAAATTAAATCAATTAGCTCTTTATTTTACTCAAATAAAATTTGTTAAATCCCTTTTATTTGAGAATCTCCCTATATGACTGAACTTCAAGTTTAATCATGAACGTTGATTGAACTTGATCTAAATCGTTGATGGATTCAAGGAAAGTCTATTTAAGATACCCTCATCTCTTCATTTGAGGAGAAGATGAATTTGTAGAATTTGCATCAAATTGCTGCTGGAATTCATACTCACATTTGCTCATATTTTGACATACATTTAATAAATATGCCTATCTTGATTAATTAAATATAGTTATTTAATTAAATAGGAAACGTAATTCTAATTAATTAAACAAAATTATTTAATTAAATGGAGTACTTACTTCTAATTAATTAAACAAAGTTATTTAATTAAATAGGAAGCCATTTCTAATTATTTAAACGAAGTTATTTGATTAAATAAGAAAAGTATCTCTAATTAATTAAAAGATTATTTAATTAAATAGAAAAAGTAATTATTAGAGCATATCTCATTTTGTTAAATTAAATATCTTGACAAAATCTCTCTTCAGTTCAAAAAGGGAAATTTTTAGTTCACTATTGATAAAAAATGAGTTAAATCAGTAAACTCCTTTTTCTACTCAAATTAAATCAATTAACTCTTTATTTTACTCAAATGAAATTTGTTAACTCCCTTTTATTTGAGAATCTCCCTTTATGAATGAACTTCAAGTTTAATCCTAACCATTGATTGAACTTGATCTCAACCATTGATGAATTTCAGGAAAGTCTATTTAAGAGACCCTCATCTCTTCATTTTAGTACAGGATGAATTTGGAGAATTTGCATCGAATCGCTGCTGCAATTCATACTCACATTTGCTCATATTTTTACATGCATTTAATAAATACGCCTATCTTGATTAATTAAATGTAATTATTTAATTAAATGGAAAATGTATTTCTAATTAATTAAACAGAGTCATTTAATTAAATATTAAGCTATTTTTAATTAATTAAATGAAGGTATTTAATTAAATAAAAAAAGTGTCTCTAATTAATTAAAGGATTATTTTAATTAAATAGAAAAAGTAATTATCAGAGCATATCTCAGTTTATTAAATTAAATATCTCAACAAAATTTCTTTTTAGTTGAAAAAGGGAAATTTTCAGTTGACTATTCATAAAAAATGTAATTATTTAATTAAATGGGAAATGCATTTCTAATTAATTAAACAAAATTATTTGATTAAATGGAGTACTTAGTTCTAATTAATTAAATAAAGTTATTTAATTAAATAGGAAGCCATTCCTAATTAATTAAATGAAGTCATTTAATTAAATAAGAAAAGTGTCTCTAATTAATTAAAATATTATTTAATAGAATAGAAAAAGTAATTATGAGAGCATATCTCATTTTATTAATTTAAATATCACGATAAAATCTCTCTTCAGTTTAAAAAGGGAAATTTTTAAGTCACTATTGTTCAAAAATGAGTTAAATCAGTTAACTACTTTTTCTACTCAAATTAAATCAGTTACCTCTTTATTTTACTCAAATTAAATCAGTTAACTCCCTTTAATTTGATAATCTCCCTTTATAACTGAACTTTAACTTTAATCCTGACCATTGATTGAATTTGATCTTAACCATTGATGGATTTCAGAAAAGTCTATTTAAGAGACCCTCATCTCTTCATTTTAGAAGAGGATGAATTTGGAGAAATTGCATCGAATTGCAACTGGAATTCATCCTCACCTTTACTCATATTTTTACATACATTTAATAAATATGCCTATTTTGATTAGTTAAATATAATTATTTAATTAAATGGGAAAGGTATTTCTAAATAATTAAATGAAATTATTTAATTAAATGGAGTACTTACTTCTAATTAATTAAACAAAGTTTTTTAATTAAATAGGAAGCCATTCCTAATTAATTAAATGAAGTTATTTAATTAAATAAGAAAAGTGTCTCTAATTAATTAAAACATTATTTAATTAAATAGAAAAAGTAATAATGAGAGCATATATCATTTTATTAAATTAAATATCTTAACAAAATCTCTCTTCAGTTCAAGAAGGGAAATTTTTAGTTCACTATTGATAAAAAATGAGTTAAATCAGTTAACTTCTTTTTCTACTCAAATTAAATCAATTAACTCTTTATTTTACTCAAATTAAATCTGTTAACTCCTTTTAATTTGGAAATCTCGCTTTATGACTGAACTTCAACTTAATTCCTGACTGTTGATTGAATTTGATCTCAACCGTTGATGAATTCAAGAAAAGTCTATTTAAGAGACCCTCATCTCTTCATTTTTAGAGAGGATGAATTTGTAGAATTTGCATCGAATCGTTGCTGAAATTCATGCTCACATTTATGCATATTTTTACATACATTTAATAAATATGTCTATCTTGATTACTTAAATGTAATTATTTAATTAAATGGGAAAGGTATTTTTAATTAATTAAATGAAATTATTTAATTAAATGAAGTACTTACTTTTAATTAATTAAACAAAATTTTTTAATTAAATAAGAAAAGTGTCTCTGATTAATTAAAAGATTATTTAATTAAATAGAAAAAGTAATTATGAGAGCATATCTCATTTTATTAAATTAAATATCTCAACAAAATCTCTCTTCAGTCCAAAAAGAGAAATTTTTAGTTCACTATTGATAAAAAAAAATGAGTTAAATGAGTTAACTCCTTTTTCTACTCAAATTAAATCAGTTAACTCCTCATTTTAATCAAATTAAATCAGTTAACTCCCTTTAGTTTGAGAATCTCCTTTTATGACCAAACTTCAACTTTAATCCTGACCATTGATTGAATTTGATCTCAACCATTGATGGATTTTAGAAAAGTCTATTTAAGAGACCCTCATCTTTTCATTTTAGAAGAGGATGAATTTGAAGAATTTGCATCGAATTGCTGCTGGAATTTATACTCATATTTGCTCATATTTTTACATACATTTAATAAATACACCTATTTTGACTAATTCAATGTAATTATTTAATTAAATGTGAAATGTATTTCTAATTAATTAAATGAAATTATTTAATTAAATGGAGTACTTACTTCTAATTAATTAAACAAAGTTATTTAATTAAATAGGAAGGCATTCCTAATTAATTAAATGAAGTTATTTAATTAAATAAGATAAGTGTCTCTAATTAATTAAAAGATTATTTGATTAAATAAAAAAAGTAATTATGAGAGCATATCTCATTTTATTAAATTAAATATCTCAACAAAATCTCTCTTCAGTTCAAAAAAGGAAATCTTCAGTTCACTATTGATAAAAAATGAGTTAAATTAGCTAACTCTTTTTTCTACTCAAATTAAATCTGTTAACTCCTTATTTTACTCAAATTAAATCTGTTAACTCTCTTTAATTTGAGAATCTCCCTTTATGACTGAACTTCAACTTTAATCCTAACCATTGATTAAATTTGATCTCAACCATTGATGGATTCCAAGAAAGTCTATTTAAGAGACCCTCATCTCCTCATTTTAGGAGAGGACGAATTTGAAGAATTTGCATCAAATCCCTACAAGAATTCATACTCACATTTGCTCATATTTTTAAATACATTTAATAAATACGCCTATCTGGATTAATTAAATGGGAAAGGTATTTTTAATTAATTAAAAAAAAATATTTAATTAAATGGAGTAATTACTTCTAATTAATTAAATTAAGTTATTTAATTAAATAGGAAGCTATTCCTAATTAATTAAATGAAGTTATTTATTTAAATAAGAAAAGTGTTTCTAATTAATTAAAAGATTATTTCATTAAATAGAAAAAGTAATTATGAGAGCATATCTCATTTTATTAAATTAAATATCTCAACAAAATCTCTCTTTAGTTTCAAAAAGAGAAATTTTCAGTTCACTATTTGCAACAAATGAGTTAAATTAGTTAACTCCTTTTTCTACTCAAATTAAATTAGTTAACTCCTTATTTTACTCAAATTAAATCTGTTAACTCCCTTTAATTTGAGAATATCCTTTTATGACTGAATTTCAACTTTAATCTTGACCGTTGATTAAATTTGATCTCAACCGTTGATAGATTCCAGGAATGTCTATTTAAGAGACCCTCATCTACTCATTTTAGCAGAGGATGAATTTGAAGAATGTGCATCGAATTGCTACTGGAATTCATACTCACATTTGCTCATATTTTTACATACATTTAATAAATACGCATATATTGATTAATTAAATGTAATTATTTAATTTAATGGGAAAGGTATTTCTAATTAATTAAACAATATTATTTAATTAAATGAATTACTTACTTCTAATTAATTAAACAAAGTTATTTAATTAAATAGGAAGCCGTTCGTAATTAATTAAATGGAGTTCTTTAATTAAATAAGAAAAGTGTCTCTATTTAATTAAATAGAAAAAGTAATTATGAGAGCATATGTCATTTTATTAAATTAAATATCTCGACAAAATTTTTCTTCAGTTCAAAAAGGGAAATTTTCAGTTCACTATTGATAAAAAATGAGTTAAATTAGTTAACTCCTTTTTTTACTCAAATTAAATTAATTAACTCCTTATTTTAGTCAAATTAAATCTGTTAACTCTCTTTAATTTGAGAATCTCACTTTATGACTGAACTTCAACTTTAATCCTAACTGTTGATTGAATTTAATCTCAACCGTTGATGGATTCCAGGAATGTCTATTTAAGAGACCCTCATCTCCTCATTTTAGGAGAGGATGAATTTGAAGAATTTGCATCGAATCGTTGTTGGAATTCATATTCACATTTGCTCATATTTTTACATATGTAATGCCCCGCCAAGGGATCCAAAAAATTAACCCAAAATTTCAGTAACATTTTTTTTTTACGATAGTAAACATGACATATAACTTATGCACAATAACGGAAGCAATAGCATTGTCCATCTGAAAGTAAACATAACGTAAATAACAGATTACATTCTTTAAGATCCCTTAACATTGAATTACATACATGAATCCATCTAGTACAACATCCTCATGTAATGATAAGTCCAATGTTTATACATTACATTTCAAATGCTCATTCATCCACTATACATGTCACAGGGTATGAAAAGCTCAAAAATATGTATACATAGAATAAGGTACATCATTTTATTCTAATGCATGATACATCAAAGTAGAGATAATCACATGATACACATGATACATCATCATAGAAGACATATACATCCATCATAAAGATCAAACATAATAAACTAAGTGCATGGTTCCTCCCAACCGTCCATAGCATCATTAGACCATCGTGGATCCTAGCCATCGCTCTGTGCGTAGCATTCCAAATCACCGAAGAGATCATTGGTATTACATTGTAGGAATGTCACTCCTAATAAATACAACATCATATGTAGAATTAATCTAATATAAAAATAAAAGCATAAGATAACATCATCTAACATATGCTAATCATTAATGAAAAAGGATACATATCCACCATCATGAAGGATGCATCAGCCATGATGTCTCAATGAATCTCAAATGATAAGAGTGGAAAATACACTACCACCCGACCGCGTAGTACCTAAGTGGTCCACTCCCATCGTGCTAAGGAGATAATCTCAAGTCCCAAACAAGCTATCAAAATCACATAGCACATATCTATATAAGTCCAGGAATCCTAAAAATATACTAACTCAAAGGTTCCAAACATAAAATCTGACATCTAATCCCAGAGGCACACAATGACATGTAGGAACCTACTATGCAAATAGGAAAGTATCATCGCAATTACCACATACAAGTTACCCTGGCAGATAGCTAAACTCCATGGGTCCATACTAATTTAATATGGCCACTAGTATCCTCTCATACTGACGAGGCATACTATAGAATGCATGGTCACAACCATGCATCTCACCACTCCCATCCTAGCATGTACAAGCACTCAAGGCATGGGCAAGAAAAAAAAACTTATCTTTTTAGCTTCATTCAGTTAGTATTAGGTGTGAATGTTATCACTTATTAATCCAACTTACAATGAGTTACCCTGGCAACCTCTTAGGGCCTCGGCCCCCATTGCAAGCCACTTCCTGTCACTACATGTAGATATCCTACCCTAATGCTCAAGGACTCATAAATCTCAAAATTACAAAAGATAATCCATAAAATCATCAAATATGCATAAAAGCATCAAATATCCATGAGCAAACATCCATAGAAAATCATGAACACAACAGCTCTCTATTGGCAACTGAAGTATCACTGATAATCAAATATCCAATGGTTCTCAATAACCAAAATATATATCTCAATCATACAGATCAAAGACTCCAAAAATGGTTGAGTCAAACATGTCACATCATGACATCATCAAAATAAATCCACATTACAGTCCCATCATGGTAACTAAAAAAATAACCAAGGACAACTGATCGATGACCAAAAATAATGGTTAAGTCAAGTGTCTCATACATAAGAATCTCAACTATAACAACCAGTAATCACAACCAATACATAGAGCATTCCATCACATAACCATGGTTGGTTTTATAAAGATCGAGATTAAAACATCATCATGTCACCACAATCACATAGCCCCCAAGCCTCTGGTAGATGTCCTATACTGGTCAACAC
This sequence comes from Cupressus sempervirens, assembly GCA_028749045.1. Classification (NCBI taxonomy): domain Eukaryota; kingdom Viridiplantae; phylum Streptophyta; class Pinopsida; order Cupressales; family Cupressaceae; genus Cupressus; species Cupressus sempervirens. Next base: position 118,522,803 of record CM053783.1, read on the forward strand.
TAGTCAACCCAAAACCTAAAACAATAGCGTAAAGAATACACAATGTAAACACATGTTTTGGTTTTACAACTTGGATTTAAATATAGAGATCTTAGTTTAAGTTTCCAAATCTGAAGAATGAATGGAGGAACACACATATTGTTTTTGGATAAATAAAAGTTTTCCTTATTAGAACTAAAAATCCATTTTCCAAATTATAACATTTGTTTGATACATCCCCCACTCAACTATCAATTCCTTATTTAATAATTTAAAATATTTAAATTATTAAATAGTTGAAAATTATTAAAGAGTCACCTTTATGAAAATAACCTTCACTATAAGTCATTATCAAATAATAACGTAAATAACATATTTACATATTACATATATATATCTATATATATATATATATATATATATATATAGATATATATATATAGATATATATATATATATATATATATGTAAATACGTTTTCATAAAATCGAATTAACAATTTTTGATTGACTTCATATTACATAGTAATGAGAAATCGACTGTATACAAACGTTTCTAACATAAACGTTACTTTTTTTTTTTTGCATAACATAAACATCAATTAAAAACCCCCCCAACTCATGCTGCGGTATGCAGTACCTATGGTTGCAGGCACTGCGCCAACAGCGGGTACATAGTACCCCTTTCGCCACAAACCTGCAACGGCAGGTCTCTGCCATCCACTAGCACGGGCAACAAAACATGCCCACGGCATATGATATATACTATACTTTGTTTCATGCGATATAAATCGCGATGTGAATTAATAAATTCTCCCACTGTGATTTTATTAATTGCTCAATTCGGTGCAATATATATAAATATACATAGGTATATATATATATGTATGTATGTATATATATTTGGATTTTATAATAGATCCATAATAAATGTATACATATGCATATATATAAATATATATTTATATATATGTATATGGATGCATATCTGAACATATAACCATGTATATATATATATATTTTTTTTTTCACAAAGATTATATCTACAATTGAGAGTAAGATATTTGCATTATAGAATGCATATAAATAAGAAACTTCTCAGAAGACATATGGAAGACACAAAGAAGACAGGGAATGTGTGATGCAAAAATAGCATAAGAAAAATCACAAGAATCTACCTGGATTCTGATGCTAAATCACTCTTCATCAAAAAATCCATAGAGCAAGCTCCTCTCTTCTTCAAAATTTCTGAGTCCTCCAATTCCCAATTGCTCTCCCAATGCTCTGTCTAAGCTTCTATGAATGGCTCAATATAAACAGCTTTCAGAAAACATCTAGAATGCTTCTAGAAATAGCTGGAAGGTGTCACCAACTAAGCATGGGTCTTTTTCAACCTTTTTGATGAGCCATAGGGTTGTAGACACCATGTGCTTAACTGATGCACTAACCTCCGTGTTGTTGACACATGAGAAATAGAGAAATGCGTTAACTCCCATGCAAGCTTATAACTCCAATCCACTTTTTATATAATTTCTATCTAAATATTTATAACTTTCATCTTAACTTTTATAAATTTTTTATTTTTATTATTTATTTATTACTTTATTATTATTTTATTATTATTATTAATTTTAATTTCTAATTTTCTTTTATTTAATTCATTTTTCCTCAATCAATTCACATTTAATTAATTACAATCAAAATATCAAATAACATGATATTTTATATTAATTTTTGCAAATAATTAATTTATTAATTAAATCCATTTATTAAGGCTTAATTAATAAACAATTCACCATAGACCTCCAAGATAAAATATGAAAACCCATCATAGAGAAAATCACTCAAAATCAGTCTAAAGGGTTAAAAATCATGAATCATGTCATCCGACATATTCGGTGGGTAAAATATCCAGATACTTGTCCTACCTCACTAGGATAATTGGTTTAAAGGTTTGGGATTTGGACTTGAGAATTTATCTCCCTTCTCTTATCATTGAGATAGTACAATAAGGTACGCTCATCCTAGCAATTCAGGAAAGTCGATACCCGATACCTGCAACCTATAGAAAAACCATGCATGTACATACAATATATATATAATGCTAAGCTAAATAGACAATGGCAAAAAGTGGTGCATCGTGTTGATCCTGACTAAGCAGGTGACTATGACTACCTTCCTTAACCACATCAGAAATGCCATACAATAAGAAAACATGCACACCATACACATGCAAGTATGGGGTAAGTATCCATAATAAAACACATAAGATAATAAACCATCCATCTAATCATCAATAATAACTGAAAATAGTATAATGATCATCATGTATGCATGAAATGTAAAATCTAAATGATCTCATCATATAACCACTGAATCCATAACATAATGTCTGATAGTGTCAAAACAATACCACTAATCCACTAACATAAAACTAGTCTATCATAGTCTGAAGATAATAACAATAGTAAGTCTAGAAAAGATGTGAATGAGGGTAGGCACTACATCCACCCCCCCTTGGGTTAGGCTTACTCCTTGAAGCCTACAAACAATTAGGGATATAACTCCCTCAATCTAGTTGCATCCTCCCAAGTAGCTAAAGAATCATCAGCAGGGTCCCATTGGACCCTTACCTACTCGATGGTTCAACCCCTGAGGGTCAACTCTCGCTGCTCTAGAATACGAATCAGTTCCAAAGCCAACTGTTCGTCCTCTACCTGCAATGCATTCCAATCAAGAACATGTACAATATCAGGAATATATTGCTGAAGCACTGAAACATGAAAAACATCATGAATGTGAGCTAGGCTAGGCGGTAGAGCAAGACAATAAGCAATTGAGCCAATCCTCTCTAGAATCTTGACTGTTCTCACAAAACAAGGTGCTAGATTAGAACCCTTTCCATATCGGATCAGACTCTTTCACGATCGCACTCTCAAGAAAACCTTATCACCCATAGCAAACTGCTTATCAGTCCTATGAGCATTGGCATACTTCTTCTGCCTATCCTGTGCTGAAATCAAATACTCACAGATACGCACTACTTGTTGCTCCATATCATGAATCATCTCAAGACCCAACAAGATGCGATCCTCAAGACTGTCCCAACTCAATGGTGTATGAAAAAGATGCCCATATAATGCCTGAAATGGTGCCATACCAATAGAACTATGATACCCATTATTGTAAGCAAACTCTACTAGGTAAAGATAACCCTCCCAATGTGTCTGCCTATCCATCACATACATCCATAACATATCCTCCAAAACCTAATTCACCCTCTTTGTCTAACCATCAGACTCTGGATGATATGTCAAACTGAAGTTTAGTTGTGCTCCAAGCTCATGCTGCAGCGATGTTCAGAATGCAGATGTGAATACAGGATCCCTATCAGAAATGATCTTTCTAGGAATACCATGTAATCTCACAATATCACACATAAAGACATTAGCTACAGAAGCTGCTGTGTAGGAAGACCTAATCAATGAAAAATGTGCCACCTTAGTCAACTGATCAATGGTGACCATGATAGAATCATGACATCGAATTGTCATAGGTAATCCCACAATGAAATCCATGGAGATGATATCCCACTTCCAAGAAAGAATGAGATTAGGCTGCAAAAGTCCAACTGGGTGCTGATGTTTTGCTTTAACTCTTTGACACTCAAGGCACCTAGCCACAAAATCAGCAATATCTCACTTCATCCCAGACCAAAAGAACAAATGTCTCAAATCAACATGCATCTTCTTAACACCTGGATGTGCTGAGTAAGGTGTACAATGGGCTTCTCCCAGTATCAAGGTGCAAAGCTCATCTGAAAATGGCACATAAATCCTCCACAAATGTCTCAAAAGACCATCTAACTCTCGAACATAACCTGCAAACTTACCTTCCAAATATCTTCCTGAATCTATCTCTTTGCACGCTTCCTGATACCAGGAATCCATACCAAGTGCCTGAAGAATCTGACTCCTCAAATCCACACTAAGAGTCATCGATGATAACATATGTCTCCTGTGACTCAAAGCATCCGCCACCACATTCTCCTTACCCTAAATGTACTTAACCTCAAAATCATACTTACATAGAAACTCCATCCATTGCCTCTGGCAAGCATTCAAATTAGGCTTAGTAAAAATGTACTGAAGACTACGATGATCACTATGTAGCTCAAATATGTGCCCCAACAAGAAATGTCTCCACCTTATCAAGGCATGACCTACTGCTGCTAACTCAAGATCATGTGTAGGGTAATTTAACTCATGATCCTTGAGCTTGCGTGATTCATACGCAATCACCCATCCATTCTGCATCAATACTGCCCCAATCCCTTCAAGAGAAGCATCTGTACATACCATGAAATCACCTTCTAGATCTAGTACAACCAATATCGGTGCATTGGTCAAAAGCTCCTTGAGCTTCTAAAAAGCTTCCTCACATTTCTCTATCCATATGAACTTCTTTCATTTCCTTTGAAGAGAAGTGAAAGGATGTGCTATCCTAGAGAAGTTCTAGACAAATCTGCAATAATAACCAGCTAAGCCCATGAAACTACGAATCTCTGACACATTAGTCAGTGTCGGCCAATCTATTATTGCCTAAACCTTTGTAGGATCCACTGAAATACCATCACCTGAAATAACATGCCCTAAATATTGAATCTCCATTTTGAATAATTCACACTTGGTTGCATTAGCATAAAGTTGAAAGTCCCTTAAACACTGCAATACCAACCGCAGGTGTTCCTCATGCTCCTTCTGAGTCTTAGAATATATCAATATATCATCAAGAAACATGAGTACAAACCTATCTAGATAAGATCGGAACACACCATTCATCAAACTCATGAAAACTAATAGAGAATTAGTCAATCCAAAAGGTACCACTATGAACTCATAATGCCCATAACAAGTTTGAAAAGCAGTCTTGTGAATATCTGCTTCCTTAATGCGAAGCTGGTGGTATCTTGACTTAAGGTCAATCTTGGAGAATACTGTAGCTCCCTTGATCTGATCGAATAAGTCATTAATCCTAGGTAAAGGATACATATTCTTAATAGTCACCTTATCCAACTATCTATAGTCAATACAAAGGCTCAAAGAACCTTCTTTCTTCTTCACAAAGAGCACTGGAGCTCCCCATGGTGATACACTAGGTCAAATGCTCCCTTTGGATAGAAGTTCTTCTAGCTGAAGATGTAGCTCACCCAATTCCTGAGTAATCATGCGATAAGGAGCTTTAGAAATAGGCTCCACTCCAGGAATTAGATCAATACTAAAGTCAATGTCCCTCTTCGGAGGCATGCCTGGAATCTCACTTGGAAATACATCCGCATACTCCTGCAGAATTGGGTGATCCAAAGTCTTCCTCATGGGATCTTCTTCATCAAGATTGTTTACCATAACAAAAAATATCTAACATCCCTTATGGAAACTTTGCTTCAATTGCATAGTAGAAATCATCCATAGAGATATAGGCCTCGGTATCCCAACTATCTACACATCATTCCCTTAGTCATCTTGGCACATAATAATCTTCTTCCTGCAATCTATACTGGCTCTATGAGATCCAAGCTAGTCCATGCCTAAAAGCACATCATAGGAACCAAGGGGTATGACTCGAAGATCCATTGCCGTATCAAAGCTTCCTAAACTAAGCCAACACTTATGAAATACAAAATCTATGGAAACCTTAATGCTTGAGGCTAATTCCACTTGCCAACCACAATCTTGCTTCACTGCATCCAGCTTACACTTAGAAACTATAGATGGTGAAATAAATGAATCTGTAGCTCCTGAATCAAACAATACTAAAAGAGATATACCTCTAATAGCACCTGTGGTCTCAACCACTATTTCCTGATGATCTGCCTGACGTTGATCAACTGCTACAAAGACTCTATGAGCTCTACCTGCATCACCAACTGTAGGCTCTAAAACGGTAGGTCTAGGTCCTAAAAACTGAGGTGCTCACTAAGGACACTGAGCTGCATAATGTCCAATCTGACCACATGAAAAACATTCCACATTTCTGCCAAAACCTCTTCCCATAGGTGGTACATTAGATTGTTGGTGACTGTTCCTGCTCACAAAAGACTAGCTACTCTGAGCTGGCTGATTGGTCTGATTCTATTTATTGTGTTGAGCATTGTGATTGTTCTTGGTGTTAGCACCTTTGCCACCACCTTGAGCTTGATAATTTGAGCCCTTCTGTTGCTGTGTCTGTTGAGACTACTATTGATACTATTTCCCCTTAGAGAAAGAGAACTTCTTGTTACCACCTGAATTATAGTTGCTTTTAGATCCTGATGCCACAGGCGCTCCTACAAAACCACCTTGACCAAGGTTGACACTTTGCTCAACAAGGATAGCTCGGTGCACCACATCCTTGAGGGTTTTTGGTTCAAATACCTTAACTCCCCCAATAATACAGTTATTCAAACCCCTAATAAAATGTTGTGTCAACTAAGCTGAATTTTCACTAAACCTTGAAAAAGGCATAAGCTTATAAAACTTATGCTCATACTCGGTCACTAACAAATTATACTGTCTAAGATTATGAAATTCATCAGCCCTTTGTTGTTTCCATTCCTCTGGTAGGAATCATTCACAAAAACTCTCTAGGAATAATTCCCATGTGACACTACTCATATCAATTCCTAACTTCTTCTCCTCAATCGTCCACCAAGTGGCCCCAAAATTCTCTAGATTAGTGATCACAAACCTTGTGTTAACATTGTTGTCGAACTCCTACATGGAAAAAATCCTATCAAGAGAAATAACCCACTGCTCGGCCACATAACCAAAACCTTGCCCATTAAAAGGCTTAACCTTGGATCTTTAAAGATCCTTCATCTGACTGGACACAATGGACCTCTGGCATTCCTTCTAAGGACTTCTAGATCTGGGTCTATGCTCTTGTTCAGTCTGATGCACTTTAGGCTATTCTTGAATAGGAAGTAATCTAATATGCAAATAAAAGCATCAGATAACATCATCTAACATATGCTAATCATCAATGAAAAAGGATACATATCCACCATCATGAAGGATGCATCAGCCATGATGTCTCAATGAATCTCAAATAATAAGAGTGGAAAATACACTACCACCTGACCATGTGATACCTAAGTGATCCACTCCCACCGTGCTAAGGAGATAATCTCAAGTCCCAAACAAGCTATCAAAATCACATAGCACATATCTCAATAAGTCCAAGAATCCTAAAAGTATACTAACTTAAAGGTTCCAAACACAAAATTTGACATCTAATCCCAAAGGCACACAATGACATGTAGGAACCTACTATGCAAGTAGGAAAGTGTCATCACAATTATCTTGTACAAGTTATCCTGGCAGTTAGCTAAACTCCATGGGTCCATACTGATTTCATGCGGCCACTAGTATCCTCTCATACTGACAAGGCATACTACGAAATGAAAGGTCACAACCATGCATCTCACTACTCCCATCCTAGCCTATACAAGCGCTCAAGGCATGGGCGAGAACAAAACACTTATCTTTTTAGGTTCATTCAGTTAGTCTTAGGTGTGAATGTTATCACTTATTAATCCAACTTACAATGAGTTACCTTGGCAGCCTCTTAGGGCCCTAGCCCCCATTGCAAGCCACTTCCCGTCACTACATGCAGATATCATACCCTAATGCTCATGGACTCATAAATCTCAAAATTACAAAAGATAATTCATAAAATCATCAAATATGCATAAAAGCATCAAATCTCCATGAGCAAACATCCATAGAAAATCATGAACACAACAGCTCTCTATTGGCAACTGAAGTATCACTGATAATCAAATATCCAATGGTTCTCAATAACCAAAATATATATGTCAATCATACTGATCAAAGACTCCAAAAATGGTTCAGTCAAACATGTCACATCATGACATCATCAAAATAAATCCACATTACAGTCCCATCATGGCGACTAGAAAAATAACCAAGGATAACTAATTGATGACCAAAAATAATGGTTAAGTCAAGTGTCTCATACATAAGAATCTCAACTATAACAACCAGTGATCACAACCAATACATAGAGCATTCCATCACATAACCATGGTTGGATTTATAAAGATCGAGATTAAAACATCATCATGTCACCACAATCACATAACCCCTAAGCCTCTAGTAGATGCCCTATACTGGTCAACACTAGTTAACCCAAAACCCAAAACAATAGCATAAAGAATACACAATGTAAACACATGTTTTGGTTTTACAACTTGAATTTAAATATAGAAATCTTAGTTTAAGTTTCCAAATCTGAAGAATGAATGGAGGAACACACATATTGTTTTTGGATAAATAAAAGTTTCCTTATTAGAACTAAAAATCCATTTTCCAAATTATAACATTTGTTTGATACATCCCCCACTCAACTATCAATTCCTTATTTAATAATTTAAAACATTTAAATTATTAAATAGTTGAAAATTATTAAAGAGTCACCTTTATGAAAATAAACTTCAATATAAGTCATTATCAAATAATAACTTAAATAACATATTTACATATTACATACATACATATATATATATATATATATATACATACATATGTAAATACATTTTCATAAAATTGAATTAACAATTTTCAATTGACTTCATATTACATAGTAATGAGAAATCGACTGTATACAAATGTTTCTAACATAAACATCAATTAAAAACCCCTACCCCACTCATGCTGCAGTACGCAGTACCTACGATCGCAGGCACTACGCCGACAGCGGGTACGTAGTAACCCTATCGCCGCAGACCTACAACGGTAGGTCTCTGCCATTTTTCGGTGCAAAGAATGAAACATGCCCACAGCATATGATATATACTATACATTGTTTCATGCGATATAAATTACGATGCGAATTAATAAATTCTCCCACTGCAATTTTATTAATCGCTCAATTCGGTGCAATATATATAAATATACATAGGTATATATATATCAGTATATATATATATGTATGTATGTATGTATGTATGTATGTATGTATATATATATATATTTGGATTTTATAATAGATCCATAATAAATGTATACATATGCATATATATGTAAATGGATGCATATCTAAACATATAACCATGTATATATATATATATATATATTTTTTCACAAAGATTATATCTACAATTAAGAGTAAGATATTTCCATTATAGAATGCATATAAATATGAAACTTCTCAGAAGACATATGGAAGACATGAAGAAGACAGGGAATGCATGATGCAAAAATAGCATAAGAAAAATCACAAGAATCTACCCAAATTTTGACGCTAAATCACTCTTCTTAAGAAAATCCATAGAGCAAGCTCCTCTCTTCTTTAGAATTCCCAAGTCCTCCAATGCCCAATTCCTCTCCCAATGCTTTGTCTAAGCTTCTATGAATGCCTCAATATAAAGAGCTTTCAAGAAACATCTGCAATGCTTTTAGAAATAGCTGAAAGGTGTCACCAACTAAGCATGGGTCTTCTTCAACCTTTTTGATGAGCCATAGGGTTGTAGACACCATGTGCATAATTGATGCACTAACCTCCGTGTTGTTGACACATGAGAAATAGAGAAATGCGTTAACTCCCATGCAAGCTTATAACTCCAATTCACTTTTTATATAATTTCTATCTAAATATTTATAACTTTCATCTTAACTTTTATAACTTTTTTTAAATTATTATTTATTTATTACTTTATTATTATTATTAATTTTAATTTTTAATTTTCTTTTATTTAATTCATTTTTCCTCAATCAATTCACATTTAATTAATTACAATCAAAATATTAAATAACATGATATTTTATATTAATTTTCTTAAATAATTAATTTATTAATTAAATCCATTTATTAAGACTTAATTAATAAACAATTCACCATAGACCTCCAAGATAAAATATGAAAACCCATCATAGAGAAAATCACTCAAAATCAGTCTAAAGGGCTAAAAATTACGAATCATGTCATCCGACACATTCGATGGGTAAAATATCCAGATACTTGTCCTACCTCACTAGGACAATTGGTTTAAAAGTTTGAGATTTGGACTTGAGAATTTATCTCTCTTCTCTTATCATTGAGATAGTATAATAGGGTACACTCATCTTGGCAATTCAGGGAAGTCGATACCCAGTAACTGCAACTTATAAAAAAACTATGCATGTACATACAATATATATAATGCTAAGCTAAATAGACAATGGTAGGAAGTGGTGCATCGTGTAGATCCCGACTAAGCAGGTGACTACGACTCCTTTCCTTAACCACATCAGAAACACCATACAATAAGAAAATACGCACACCATACACATACAAGTATGGGGTAAGTATCCATAATAAAACACATAAGATAATAAACCATCCATCTAATCATCAATAATAATTGAAAATAGTATAATGATCATCATGTATGCATGAAATGTAAAATCTAAATGATCTCATCATATAACCACTGAATTTATAACATAATATCTGATAGTGTCAAAACAATACCACTAATCCATTAACATAAAACTAGTCTATCATAGTCTGAAGATAATAACAATAGTAAGTCTAGAAAAGATGTGAACGAGGGTAGGCACTACAACATACATTTGATAAATACGCCTATCTTGATTAATTAAATGTAATTATTTAATTAAATGAGAAAGGTATTTCTAATTAATTAAATGAAATTATTTAATTAACTGGAGTACTTACTTCTAATTAATTAAACAAAGTTATTTAATTAAATAGGAAGCCATTCCTAATTAATTAAATAAAGTTATTTAATTAAATAAGCAAAGTGTCTCTAATTAATTAAAAGATTATTTAATTAAATAAAAAAAGTAATTATGAGAGCATATCTCATTTTATTAAAATAAATATCTCGACAAAATCTCTCTTCAGCTAAAAAAGGGAAATTTTTAGTTCACTATTGATAAAAAATGAGCCAAATCAATTAACTCCTTTTTCTACCCAAATTAAATTAGTTAACTCCTTACTTTACTCAAATTAAATCTGTTAACTCCTTTTAATTTGACAATCTGCCTTTATGACTGAGCTTTAACTTTAATCCTGACCATTGATTGAATTTGATCTCAATCGTTGATGGATTCTAGGAAAGTCTATTTAAGAGACCCTCATCTCCTCATTTTAGGAGAGGATGAGTTTGAAGAATTTGCATCGAATCGCTATTGGAATACATACTCACATTTGCTCATATTTTTACATACATTTAATAAATATGCTTATCTTGATTAATTAAATGTAATTATTTAATTAAATAAAAAAAGTATTTCTAATTAATTAAACGAAATTATTTAATTAAATGGAGTACTTACTTCTAATTAATTAAACAAAGTTATTTAATTAAATAGGAAGCCATTCCTAATTAATTAAATGAAGTTATTTAATTAAATAAGAAAAGTGTCTCTAATTAATTAAAAGATTATTTAAGTAAATAGGAAAAGTAATTATGAGAGCATATCTCATTTTATTAAATTAAATATCCCAACAAAATCTCTCTTCAGTTCAAAAAGGGAAATTATTAGTTCACTATTGATAAAAAATGAGTTAAATCAGTTAACTCCTTTTTCTACTCAAATTAAATCAGTTAACTCCTTATTTTACTCAAATTAAATATCTTAAGTCCCTTTAATTTGAGAATCTCCCTTTATGACTGAACTTCAACTGTAATCCTAACCGTTGATTGAATTTGATCTCAACTGTTGATAGATTCTAGGAGAGTCTATTTAAGAGACCCTCATCTCTTCATTTGAGGAGAGGATGAATTTGAAGAATTTGCATCGAATCGCTGTTGGAATTCATACACACATTTGCTCATATTTTTACATACATTTAATAAATATGCCTATCTTGATTAATTAAATGTAATTATTTAATTAAATGGGAAAGGTATTTCTAATTAATTAAATGAAATTATTTAATTAAATAGACAACTTACTTCTAATTAATCAAACAAAGTTATTTAATTAAATAAGAAGCTATTCCTAATTAATTAAATGAAGTTATTTAATTAAATAAGAAAATAGTCTCTAATTAATTAAAAGATTATTTAATTAAATAGAAAAAGTAATTATGAGAGCACATCTAATTTTATTAAATTAAATATCTCAACAAAATCTCTTTTCAGTTCAAAAAGGCAAATTTTAAGTTCACTATTGATAAAAAATGAGTTAAATTAGTTAACTCTTTTTTCTACTCAAATTAAATCAGTTAACTCCTTATTTTACTCAAATTAAATCTGTTAATTCTCTTTAGTTTGGGAATCTCCCTTTATGACTGAACTTCAACTTTAATCTTGACCGTTGATGGATTCCAGGAAAGTCTATTTAAGAGACCCTCATCTCTTCATTTTAGGAGAGGATGAATTTAGAGAATTTGCATCGAATCGCTACTGAAATTCATACTCACATTTGCTCATTTTTTACATACATTTAATAAATACGCCTATCTTGATTAATTAAATGTAATTATTTAATTAAGGAAAAGGTATTTCTAATTAATTAAAAGTAGTTATTTAATTAAATGGGAAAGGTATTTTTAATTAATTAAAAGAAATTATTTAATTAAATAGAGTACGTACTTCTAATTAATTAAACAAAGTTATTTAATTAAATAAGAAGCCATTCCAAATAATTAAATGAAGTTATTTAATTGAGTAAGAAAAGTGTCTCTAATTAATTAAAACATTATTTAATTAAATAGAAAAAGTAATTTTGAGAGCATATCTCATTTTATTCAATTAAATATGTCAACAAAATCTTTCTTTAGTTCAAAAAGAAAAAATTTCAGTTCACTATTAATAAAAAATGAGTTAAATCAGTTAACTCCTTTTTCTACTCAAATTAAATCAGTTAAATCCTTATTTTACTCAAATTAAACATGTTAACTCCCTTTAGTTTGGGAATCTCCCTTTATGACTGAACTTCAACTTTAATCTTGACCGTTGATTGAATTTGATCTCAATCGTTGATGGATTTCAGGAAATTCTATTTAAGAGACCCTCATCTCTTCATTATAGAAGAGGATAAATTTAGAGAATTTGCATCGAATCGTTGCTAGAATTGATACTCACATTTGCTCATATTTTTACATACATTTAATAAATATGCCTATCTTGATTAATTAAATGTAATTATTTAATTAAATGGGAAAGGTATTTCTAATTAATTAAATAAAATTATTTAATTTAATAGAGTACTTACTTTCTAATTAATTAAACAAAGTTATTTAATTAAATAGGAAGCCATTTCTAATTAATTAAATGAAGTTATTTAATTAAATAAGAAAAGTGTCTGGAATTACTTAAAAAATTATTTAATTAAATAGAAAAAGTAATTATGAGAGCATATCTCATTTTATTAAATTAAATATCTCAACAAAATCTCTCTTCAGTTCAAAAAAAAAAATTTTGAGTTCACTATTGATAAAAAAGGAGTTAAATCAATATATTCCTTTTTCTACTCAAGTTAAATCAGTTAACTCTTTATTTTACTCAAATTAAATATGTTAACTCCCTTTAATTTGGGAATCTCCCTTTATGACTGAACTTCAATTTTAATCCTGACCATTGATTGAATTTGATCTCTACCATTGATGGATTCCAAAAAAGTCTATCTAAGAAACCCTCATCTCTCTTCATTTTAAGAGAGGATGAATTTGAAAAATTTGCATCGAATTGCTGCTAAAATTTATAATTATATTTGCTCATATTTTACCATACATTTAATAAATATGCCTATCTTGATTAATTAAATGTAATTATTTAATTAAATGGGAAATAAATTTCTAATTAATTAAATGAATTATTTAATTAATTGGAGTACTTACTTCTAATTAATTAACACAATGTTATTTAATTAAATAGGAAGCCATTCCTAATTAATTAAATGAAGTTATTTAATTAAATAAGAAAAATATCTCTAATTAATTAAAACATTATTTAATTAAATAGAAAAAGTAACTATGAGAGCATATCTCATTTTATTAAATTAAATATCTCAACAAAATCTCTCTTCAGTTCAAAAAGGGAAATTTTCAGTTCACTATTGATAAAAAATGAGTTAAATCAATTAACTCTTTTTTCTACTCAAATTAAATCAGTTAACTCCTTATTTTACTTAAATTAAATCTATTAACTACCTTTAACTTGGGAATCTCCCTTTATGAATGAATTTTAACTTTAATCCTTACCATTGATTGAATTTGATCTGAACCATTGATGGATTCCAAGAAAGTCTATTTAAGAGACCCTCATCTCTTCATTTTATGAGAGGATTAATTTGGAAAATTTGTATCGAATGGCTGTTGGAATTCATACTCACATTTGCTCATATTTTTACATACATTTAATAAATATGCCTATCTTGATTAATTAAATGTAAATATTTAATTAAATGGAAAAGGTATTTCTAATTAATTATATAAAATTATTTAATTAAATAGAGTACTTACTTCTAATTAATTAAACAAAGTTATTTAATCAAATAGGAAGCCATTCCTAATTAATTAAATGAAGTTATTTAATTAAATAAGAAAAGTTCCACTAATTAATTAAAAGATTATTTAATTAAATAGAAAAAATAATTATGAGAGCATATCTGATTTTATGAAATTAAATATCTCAAAAGAATCTCTCTTTAGTTCAAAAAGGGAAATTCTCAGTTCACTATTGATAAAAAAATTAGCTAAATTAGTTGACATCTTTTTCTACTCAAATTAAATCAGTTAACTCCTTATTTTACTCAAATTAAATCTATTAACTCCCTTTAATTTGGGAATCTTCCTTTGTGACTGAACTTCAATTTTGATCTTGATCGTTGATTGAATTTGATCTCAACCATTGATGTATTATAGGAAAGTCTATTTAAGAGACCCTCATCTATTCATTTTAAGAAAAGATGAATTCAGACAATTTGCATCGAATCGCTGCTGGAATTCATACTCACATTTGCTCATATTTTTATATACATTAAATAAATATGCCTATCTTGATTAATTAAATATAATTATTTAATTAAATGGGAAGGGGATTTCTAATTAATTAAACAAAATTATTTAATTAAATAGAGTACTTACTTCTAATTAATTAAACAAAGTTATTTAATTAAATAGGAAGCCATTCCTAATTAATTAGATGAAGTTATTCAATTAAATAAGAAAAGTGTCTCTAATTAATTAAAAGATTATTTAATTAAATAGAAATAGTAATTATGAGAGCATATCTAATTTTATTAAATTAAATATTTCAACAAAATCTCTCTTCAGTTCAAAAAGGAAAATTTTTAGTTCACTATTGATAAAAAATGAGCTAAATCAGTTAACTCCTTTTTCTACTCAAATTAAATCAATTAACTCCTTATATTACTCAAATTAAATATGTTAACTCCTTTTAATTTGAGAATCTCCCTTTATGACTGAGCTTCAACTTAAATCCTGACCGTTGATTGAATTTGATCTCAACCATTGATAAATTTTAAGAAATTCTATTTAAGACACCCTCATCTCTTCAATTTATTAGAGGATGAATTTGGAGATTTTGCATTTAATCATTGCTGCAATTCATACTCACATTTTCTCATATTTTTACATACATTTATTAAATATGTCTATCTTGATTAATTAAATGTAATTATTTAATTAAATGAGAAATGTATTTCTAGTTAATTAAATGAAATTATTTAATTAAATAGAGTACTTACTTCTATTTAATTAAACAAAGTTATTTAATTAAATAGAAAGCCAATCCTAATTAATTAAATCTAATTTTTTAATTAAATAAGAAAAGTGTCTCTAACTAATTGAAAGATTATTTAATTAAATAGAAAATTTAATTATGAGAGCATATCTCATTTTATTAAATTAAATATCTCAACAAAATTTCTATTTAGTTCAAAAAGGAAAATTTTCAGTTCCCTAACTATAAAAAATGAGGTAAATCAATTAACTCTTTTTTCTACTCAAATTAAATTAGTCAATTCCTCATTTTACTCAAATTAAATCTATTAACTACCTTTAATTTGGGAATCTCCCTTTATGACAAAATTTCAACTTTAATCCTGACCATTGATTGAATTTGATGTCAACCATTGATAGATTTCAAAAAAGTCTATTTAAGAGACCCTCATCTCTTCATTTTAGGAAAGGATGAATTTGGAAAATTTGCATCGAATTGTTGCTGAAATTTATACTCACATTTGCTCATATTTTTACATACATTTAATAAATACCCCTATCTTGATTAATTAAATGAGAAAGGTATTTCTAATTAATTAAACAAAATTATTTAATTAAATAAAGTAATTAGTTCTAATTAATTAAACAAAACTATTTAATTAAATAGGAAGCCATTCTTAATTAATTAAATGAAGTTATTTAATTAAATAATAAAAGTGTTTCTAATTAATTAAAAGATTATTTAATTAAATAGAAAAAGTAATTATGAGAGCATATCTCTTTTTATTAAATTAAATATCTCAACAAAATCTCTCTTCAGTTCAAAAGGGGAAATTTTCAGTTCACTATTGATAAGAAATGACTTAAATCTGTTAATTCCCTTTAATTTGGGAATCTCCTTTTATGACTGAACATCAATTTTTATCTTTACCATTGATTGAATTTGATCTCAACCGTTGATGGATTCTAAGAAAGTCTATTTAAGAGACCCTTATCTCTTCATTTTATTAAATTAAATATCTCAACAAAATTTCTCTTCAGTTCAAAAAGGGATATTTTCAGTTCACTATTGATAAAAAATGAGTTAAAACTAATTAACTCTTTTTTCTACTCAGATTAAATCAGTTAACTCTTTATTTGACTCAAATTAAATCTGTTAACTACCTTTAATTTGAGAATCTTTCTTTATGACTAAACTTCAACTTTAATCCTGACCGTTGATTGAATTTGATCTCAACCATTGATGCATTTCAAGAAAGTCTATTTAAGAAACCCTCATCTCTTCATTTTAGGAGAGGATGAATTCTGAAAATTTGTATCGAATTGCTGTTGGAATTCATAGTCACAATTGCTCATATTTTTACATACATTTAGTAAATACGCCTATATTGATTAATTAAATGAGAAAGGTATTTCTAATTAATTAAACAAAATTATTTAATTAAATAAAAAAATTAATTCTAATTAATTAAAAAAAATTATTTAATCAAATAGGAAGCCATTCCTAATTAATTAAATAAAGTTATTTAATTAAATAAGAAAAGTGTATCTAATTAATTAAAAGATTATTTAATTAAATAGAAAAAGTGATTATGAGAACATATCTCATTTTATTAAATTAAATATCTCAACAAACTATCTCTTCAGTTCAAAAAGGGAAATTTTGAGTTCACTATTTATAAAAAATGAGTTAAATGAGTTAACTCCTTTTTCTACTCAAATTAAATCAGTTAACTCTTTATTTTACTAAAATTAAATCTGTTAAATCCCTTTAATTTGGAAATCTCCCTTGATGACTGAACTTCAATTTTAATCCTGACAGTTGATTGAATTTGATCTCTACCATTGATGGATTTCAGGAAAGTCTATTTAAGAGACCTTCATCTCTTCATTTTAGGAGAGGATGAATTTGAAGAATTTGCATTGAATCGCTGCTGAAATTCATACTCATATTTGCTCATATTTTTACATACATTTACTAAATATGCCTATCTTGATTAGTTAAATATATTTATTTAATTAAATGGGAAATGTATTTCTAATTAATTAAATAAAATTATTTAATTAAATGGAGTACTTGCTTCTAATTAATTAACACAAAGTTATTTAATTAAATAGAAAAAGTAATTATGATGCATATCTCATTTTATTAAATTAAATATCTCAAGAAAATCTCTCTTCAGTTCAAAAAGAGAAATTTTTGATTCATTATTGATAAAAAATGAGTTAAATCAATTAACTCTTTTTTCTACTCAAATTAAATCAGTTAACTCTTTATTTTACTTAAATTAAATCTATTAACTACCTTTAATTTGGGAATCTCCCTTTATGACTGTACTTCAACTTTAATCCTGATCGTTGATTGAATTTGATCTGAATAGTTGATGAATTTTAAGAAAGTCTATTTAAGAGACCCTCATCTATTCATTTTAGGAGAGGATGAATTTGGAAAATTTGCATCGAATGGCTATTGGAATTAATACTCACATTTGCTCATATTTTTACGTACGTTTAATAAATACACATATCTTGATTAATTAAATGTAATTATTTAATTAAATGGGAAAGGTATTTCTAACTAATTAAATAAAATTATTTAATTAAATGGAGTTCTTACTGCTAATTAATTAAATAAAGTTATTTAATTAAATAGGAATGCTTTCCTAATTAAGTAAATGAAGTTATTTAATTAAATAAGAAAAGTTTCTCGAATTAATTAAAAGATTATTTAATTAAATAGATAAAGTAATTATGAGAGCATATATCATTTTATTAAATTAAATATCTCAACAAAATCTCTCTTAAGTTCAAAAAGGAAAATTTTTAGTTCACTATTAATAAAAAATGAGTTAAATCAGTTAACTTCTTTTTCTACTCAAATTAAATCAGTTAAGTCCTTATTTTACTCAAATTAAATATGTTAACTCCCTTTAATTTGAAAATCTTTCTTTATGAGTGAACTTCAACTTTAATCTTAGTCGTTGATTGAATTTGATCTCAACCATTGATATATTATAGGAAAGTCTATTTAAGAGACCATCATCTATTCATTTTAGGAGAGGATGAATTTGGAGAATTTGCATCGAATCGCTGCTAGAATTCATACTCACAATTGCTCATATTTTTACATACATTTAATAAATACGTCTATCTTGATTAATTAAATGGGAAAGGTATTTCTAATTAATTAAACAAAATTATTTAATTAAATGCAATACTTACTTCTAATTAATCAAATAAAGTTATTTAATTAAATAGGAAGTCATTCCTAATTAGTTAAATGAAGTTATTTAATTAAATAAGAAAATTGTCTCTAATTAATTAAAAGATTTTTTAATTAAATAGAAAAACTAATTACGAGAGCATATCTCATTTTATTAAATTAAATATCTCAACAAAATCTCTCTTCAGTTCAAAAAGGGAAATTTTTATTTCACTATTGGTAAAAGATGAGTTAAAACAGTTAACTACTTTTTCTACTCAAATTAAATCAGTTAACTCCTTATTTTACTCAAATTAAATCTGTTAACTCTCTTTAATTTGTGAATCTCCCTTTATGACTAAACTTCAACTTTACTCCTGATCATTGATTGAATTAGATCTCAATCGTTGATGGATTTCAGGAATGTCTATTTAAGAGACCCTCATCTCTTCATTTTAGGAGAGGATGAATTTTGAAAATTTGCATCGAATCGCTGCTGGAATTCATACTCACATTTGTTTATATCTTTACATACATTTAATAAATACGCCTATCTTGATTAATTAAATGTAATTATTTAATTAAATGGGAAAGGTATTTCTAATTAATTAAACGAAATTATTTAATTAAATAGAGTACTTACTTTAAATTAATTAAACAAAGTTATATAATTAAATAGGAAGCCATTCTTAATTATTTAAATGAAGTTATTTAATTAAATAAGAAAAGTGTCTCTAATTAATTAAAAGATTGTTTAATTAAATAGAAAAAGTAATTATGAGAGCATATCCCATTTTATTAAATTAAATATCTCAACAAAATCTCTATTTAGTTCAAAAAGAGAAATTTTTAGTTCACTATTCATAAAAAATGAGTTAAATTAGTTAACTCCTTTTTCTACTCAAATTAAATTAGTTAACTCCTTATTTTACTCAAATTAAATCTGTTAGCACCCTTTAATTTCAGAATCTCCCTTTATGACTGAACTTCAACTTTAATCCTGATCGTTGATTGAATTTGATCTCAACAGTTGATGGATTCTACGAAAGTCTATTTAAGAGACCCTCATCTCTTCATTTTAGGAGAGGATGAATTTGAAGAACTTGCATCGAATCACTTCTGAAATTCATACTCACATTTGCTCATATTTTTACATACATTTAATAAATATGCCTATCTTGATTAGTTAAATGTAATTATTTAATTAAATGGAAAAGGTATTTCTAATTAATTAAATGAAATTATTTAATTAAATAAAGTACTTACTTCTAATTAATTAAATAAAGTTATTTAATTAAATAGGAAGCCATTCCTAATTAATTAAGTGAAGTTATTTAATTAAACAAGAAAAGTGTCTCTAATTAATTAAAAGATGGTTTAATTAAATATAAAAAGTAATTATGAGAGCATATCTCATTTTATTAAATTAAATATCTCAACAAAATCTTTCTTCAGTTCAAAAAGAGAAGTTTTCAATTCACTATTGATAAAAAAATGAGTTCAATCAGTTAACTCCTTTTTCTACTCAAATTAAAATGTTTAACTCCTTATTTTACTCAAATTAAATTTGTTAACTCCCTTTAATTTGGGAATCTCCCTTTATGACTGAACTTCAACTTTAATCCTGATCGTTGATTGAATTTGATCTCAACCGTTGATGGATTCCAAGAAAGTCTATTTAAGAGACCCTCATCTCTTCATTTTAGGAGAGGATGAATTTGGAGAATATGCATCAAATTGCTGCTGGAATTCATACTCACATTTGCTCATATTTTTTACATACATTTAGTAAATACACTTATCTTGATTAATTAAATGTAATTATTTAATTAAATGGGGAAGGTATTTCTAGTTAATTAAATGAAATTATTTAATTAAATGGAGTACTTATTTCTAATTAATTAAACAAAGTTATTTAATTAAATAGGAAGCCATTCCTAATTAATTAAATGAAGTTATTTAATTAAATAAGAAAAGTGTCTCTAATTAATTAAAAGATTGTTTAATTAAATAGAAAAAGTAATTATGAGAGCATATCTCATTTTATTAAATTAAATATCTTAACAAAATATCTCTTCGGTTCAAAAAGAAAAATTTTCAGTTCACCATTGATAAAAAAATGAGTTAAATGAGTTGACTCCTTTTTCTACTCAAATTAAATTAGTTAACTCCTTATTTTACTCAAATTAAATATGGTAACTCCCTTTAATTTGGGAATGTCCCTTTATGACTAAACTTCAACTTTAATCCTAACTGTTGATTGAATTTGATCTCAACCGTTGATGGATTCCAAGAAAGTCTATTTAAGATACCCTCATCTCTTCATTTTAGGAGATGATGAATTTGAAAAATTTGTATCGAATCACTGCTGGAAGTCATACTCACATTTGCTCATATTTTTACATACATTTAATAAATACACCTATCTTGATTAATTAAATGTAATTATTTAATTAAATGGGAAAGTTATTTCTAATTAATTAAACAACATTATTTAATTAAATGGAGTACTTACTTCTAATTAATTGAACAAAGTTATTTAATTAAAAAGGAAGCCATTCCTAATTAATTAAATGAAGTTATTTAATTAAATAAGAAAAGTGTCTCTAATTAATTAAAAGATTGTTTAATTAAATAGAAAAAGTAATTATGAGAGCATATCTCATTTTATTAAATTAAATATCTCAAAAAAATCTTTCTTCAGTTCAAAAAGGAAAATTTTCATTTCACTATTGATAAAAAATGAGTTAAATCAGTTAACTCCTTTTTCTACTCAAATTAAATCAGTTAAGTCTTTATTTTATTCAAATTAAATATGTTAACTCCCTTTAATTTGGGAATCTTCCTTTATGACTGAACTTGAACTTTAATCTTGACCATTGATTGAATTTGATCTCAACCATCTATGGATTTCAGGAAAGTCTATTTAAGAGACCCTCATCTTTTCATTTTAGGAGAGGATGAATTTGGAGAATTTGCATTGAGTCACTTTTGGAATTCATACTCACATTTGCTCATATTTTTACATACATTTAATAAATACGCCTATCTTGATTAATTAAATATAATTATTTAATTAAATGGGAAAGGTATTTCTAATTAATTAAACGAAATTATTTAATTAAATTGAGTACTTACTTCTAATTAATTAAATAAAGTTATTTAATTAAGTAGGAAGCCATTCCTAATTAATTAAATGAAGTTATTTAATTAAATAAGAAAAGTGTCTCTAGTTAATTAAAAGATTGTTTAATTAAATAGAAAAATTAATTTTGAAAGCTTATCTCATTTTATTAAATTAAATATCTCAACAAAATCTCTCTTCAGTTCAAAAAGGGAAATTTTCAGTTCACTATTGATAAAAAAATGAGTTAAATCAGTTAACTCCTTTTTCTACTCAAATTAAATTAGTTAACTCCTTATTTTACTCAAATTAAATCTGTTAACTCCCTTTATGACTGAGCTTTTTTTTTTTTTTGAAAAAAGAGAGGTAAAAATTTATTCAATCAAAGATCAAGAACAAAACAAAGGCCTAAGGCCCAAAGGAGCTCTACAAACTCATGTCCTCTAGAAGCATCTGATCAATAATCTCACAGTACTCAAAAGGTAACTCATCTCTACCATTAATATTCCACTCACCCACATTATTTGAGGCCCACTTAGCCAGACAATTAGCCACTCTATTCCACTCATGAGGAATATGATGAAAGGAAACAAAGTCCACCGACCTATAAAGATAAAGAATTTTTCTGGCTAAAGAAGCAAGTTGCCAACTAACATTATCCAACTTCTGGTTATTCAACATATCCACCACAATCTGTGAGTCAGACTCACATATGAAATTCTGCCACACTAAAGCACAGCCTTGCTCAATAGCAACCTTAATGGAAAGGGCCTCCATCAGGTTATTAGAATGCTTACCCTTGTAAATAGAGAGGAGAAACATTGCATCTCCAGCATCGCTTCTACCAATAGCCCCAATACCGGCATGCCCAGGATTCCCCCGAGAAGACCCATCCATATTGATCTTCAAGAACCGAGTCGAGGGAGAGGACCACCTCCCATCTCGACACACCCACTACTTCCCATGTCTCAGTTTGTTGCTGGGACTGCCTCCCCACCTGCTATCTTTCAAGTTCAAGTTTCTCACAATAACTTGGTCCCGATGATCAATATTAATAGACATATCACACTTTGCATATAATGTCTCCTAAATCCTATTAAGAATCACCTTCCACAATTGAGAGTTTCTAGATTTGGCATCACAAAAAATCCTGCGATTCCTTTCCAGCCAAAGATTCCAGAAAATGAATACTAGACCAACCCATTAGGCCACCTGTAAGAAAGAATTCTTCATAGGAGGTTTTCCCAAGCTCTCCTAGAATTTGATAAGAGAATTAGCATGAAAGCAACCATGACCCCAAGCCTCCCACCATCTGTGCCATATCTCTCTTGAGAAGGGGCAGAGGAAAAACAAGTGTGAGACACACTCCTCATTATGCCTGCAAAGAAAGCAAATTGAGGGGCCCTGAAAGCGTTGTTTGAAAAGGTTCTCCCAAGTAAGACATTTCTTCTGAGCCAACACCCATAAGAAAAAGTTACACTTGGGCCACGAAAAGCTGCTCCAAACTTTCTTCCACCAATGCACTTCAGCCTGCCCATGAAGATTCCTGTCAAGAATAGTATAGCCTTGAGCCACTATAAATTTTCCTTTAGGACTTGGAATCCAAGCCAATTTTTCCCTCCCCTTTAGAGAGCTACAAAACCTACCCTCCAGAACCCAAGAGAGGAGAGCCGGATCCTCAACAGATCCACCCATTAGCCACTCCTGAGGATCCTTCTAGCAAGTTATCTCAACCTGACCCAGGTGCTTAACCATCTTAAACTGCTCCACCTTAATCCACCCAGCATTGGAAAAGCTTTGGGAGAGGGGAATAAGCTGGGGAAAACTAGAAAGAATACGAGGATGTCCATCTCAAGAGTCCTGCCAAAACAGAGTATCCAAGCCTCTATTACAAATCCAGAAGAGCCCCTCCTTAACAATTTGTGCTCCCCTCTTGAGAGTATTCCAAACATAGGAGCCTTTACCTACCAAGGGAAGTCATGGCACCTCAGAGAAATCTACATCGGGAAGGTACTTATGAGTGATAATCTTGGCCCACTCTTGATCTTGACTGATACACCAACACTAGTATAATTTGGCAGCCAATGCAGTGACAACAAGATCCATCAAACGAAGCCCGAGGCCAACTACATGCTTTGGCCTATACACAGTCTCCCACTTGACTAAAATCCACTTCGAGGAAAGAAGATTGCCAGACCAAAAGAATTTTCAAGATAAAGCATCAAACTCTCTCACAAAACTAGAAGGAGGGATCAAGACACCACACCTATAAATGGGCAGAGACTGCATCACAGTCTTAAGCAAAACAAATCTCCTAGCAAAAGAAAGCCATCTATAAGTCCAATGACTAACCTTACTTCTAAATTTATCCAAAATCCCCTACCAATACTCTTTCCACTGATAACCCAAGGATAGAGGGACCCCAAGATACATCAGGGGGAGCGATCCAATCTGGAACCTAAGAATTCCAACAATCTTGTTCTGAATAAGCCTTGGAGTGTTAAAGAAAAATATAGAAGACTTATCATCATTAATTTTATAACATTATGCTTTCAAATAAATATCCAGGGCTTTCCTAATGTTAACTGCCTCACTGATACTAGCCCTACCCAGAAGTCCAGTGTCATCCACAAATTTAAGATGAGAATACAAAGGAAGGTTATTGCTCCAACTCCACCCTTGGATAAACCCCTGCCAAACCTGAGCTGATAAAAATTTGCCAAGCCCATCAACCATTATAATGAATAAATAGCGAGATAAAGGATTGCCTTGCCTAAGTCCTCGAGAGGCACCAAATAGCTTTGAAGATTCTCCATTAATGAGAACAAAGAAGGAGGAAGAGGACAAGCAGCTAAGAACCCATTCAACCCATTCCACTGCAAACCCAAAGTTCAAAAGGATTTTTTGTAAGAACTCCCAACTCACCCGATCATAAGCTTTGGCCATGTCAAGTTTTATAAACATAGCTTTCTCCTTAGAATTGGCCATAGAATGGACAGCCTCCATTGCTATCACAACTCCATCCAAGATTTGTCTTCCATCCATAAAGCCGCCCTGTTCTACAGAGATTAAAGGACCAAGGAATGGTTTGAGCCTCTCAACAATCAGATTGGTGATGATCTTATAGACCACATTGCACAAAGCTATGGGGGTAAAAGCATAAATCCGTGTCACCGTTTGTGATACAAAAACCTGTTTTGGTTAAATCTCATTTCTCTATCAAAACTCAATTTTAAAAAAATACTAAAAATACCCTTTTATAGATTTCAGATTCAATATCATCATTATATAAATTTTTTAGTATTTTGATTAGTTATAATATGTTATAATCTAAAAATATTATAAGTCAATATTTCAACATTTCAGAAGATGTTCTCTCAAAAAATGAAAAAAAATAGTAAATCATATCAAAAAAATACAAAGAATATATTTATAACTAGAGGAGAGAATCCTCTTCATGAATATGTAATTTTTTTTCAAGAAAGTATAGATTTGATAGGGAAGTTTTGACGGGAGGAAAAAACTATTGGATTCTAACAAGGTCAAACTTGAGTACTTATAACAAAGAAAATATACATCAAAAATAATTATTTCTTTTTTGGTGCACTAGCTATACATGTCATCTATAAAATATTTTCAAATCATAATAGAAAAAGATGATTTGCACATACTTGTTTGACGGGAACTACATCCTATATTTTTTACAGTTAAAAAAGGGACTTCAAAATAAAATAAAATGAATAAATTCTTAGTCAAAAAAATAATAAAAATTATAGACATAAAATTCATAAAATTCTACACATTTCATCAGTTTACATCATCTTCATATTTTAAATGCAAATACCATTTTTTTTGTCATTAATGTTGAACTGTCACATTCTGATATCACTTTTCTTTATAAAAGGTGACACAGGTTTGTGCTTTTATCCATGGGCCTAAACTGATCCAACCTATCAACACCTTCCTTCTTAGGTATAAGGGCCAAGAAGGTCGAGTTCAAAGATTTCAACATCTATTTATTCCTGTGTGATTCTTGGACCACATCTAGAAGATCGTACTTTATTACCTCCCAAAATTATTGGAAAAATTCAATTGGAAACCAATCTGGACCAGGGGCCTTACCCTTCTTCATATTGAATACAATTTTCTCCAATTTTGGAAGAAGGATAGGAGCTAGTAGGGCTTCATTCATGTCAGTAGAGACAAGATGAGGAATGCAAGCCAAAATGTCACGCTCCTCATGCCCACCTACAGGCTCCCCCCTAGAAAAGATATTAGAGAAGTACTTGACTACTTTCCTAGAGATAGCTTCATGAGAATAAATCTGAGTTCCATCTGATGATACAAGAGAGGGAAGAGAATTCCCTTGCCATTGTTCCTTAACTGAGTTGTGGAAGAAGGCAGTGTTCCTATCCCCCTCCTGAAGCCAATCAATTCAAGATTTTTGCTTCCAAAAAATTTCCTCCTGAAGCTCCCATTCTTCTAGCTCTTTAAGGGCTAGAGTCTCAGCTTCACTCATCTTAGAGCTCAGCCCATGGTCCCGAATCTGCTGGGTAATGCTATCAAGTTTGGTTTGAGCCGCAGTCTTCTGAACTTGTAGATAGCTGAAACACTATTTATTCCATCTCTTAAGCCTATACTTCACATGTTGGAGCCTCTTGCTGAAAGTATAAATTGTTGTGTCATGATCTGGCTTCCCCTCATACCACTAGTCAACCATTAGATCAGGTAAAGATGAGTTGCGTAACCAAATCAACTAGAATTTGAAAGAGGGAGTCTTGGTAATCCTATATGAAATGATGGAAAGTTTAACAGGCCAGTGATCCGATCCCCTCCAATCAAGAATTTCAGAACTGGTAACCCACCTGTTGTCCATCCAATAGCAAGAGACTAGAAATCTATCAAGCCTCTCTGAGATCGCCTCACCACCATATCTCTAATTATTCCATGTAAAGACTCCATTATTAGGCTTCACATCAATGAATAATAATAAGCCAATCATATCTCTGAGCAGATTAGAAGAACGGTCCAACTTTTCTAGCCCACCTCTTTTCTCCTCCAGGCTAATAACAACATTGAAGTCCCCCGCCATAATACATGGAAGAAGAGGTTCCAAAGACCGAATGAATCTAATAGGGGCCCATAATTTGACTTTACTTGCAAAGTCTGTAGGAGCATAAATATTGGACAAGAAGCACCTTTCACCATTCTCAAAAGTAGTAGCTATCAAAGAAATGGATGACCGACTAGAGAACCACCATAAAAGGGAGACGTTCTTAGGATCCCAGAATCAAGCCACCCCTCTAGCACTTTTTAGGGCCCCCATCCCCTGACAAGAGCCGCGGGGCCAAATATACGTAGCACACTTAGCCAAACCATCCAAAGAAAGCTTAGTTTTCTGAATAAAAACCATATCAGGAGACTAGGATTCAATTAATCTACGGACAACCTTTTGTATAGGGATGCTTTTCAACCCCCTTACATTCCATGATAGCACAATCATTTATGAGGGTAAGAGAAATGAGAATCAATAGGGCGTACCGACCTAGATTCCACCAAATTTTCCCCCATTAGCTTCACTTTCTCCTGATCAGTCTTCCTACCACTTTTTATTGGTTTATCTAAAGACCCCTTTTTGAAAGCCTTCTATTGAATGCCTAAAGTGAGAGAATCTTTATTACTCTTAATAGAATCAGATGCCCCTTTAGGCCTATGGGATTCATTGGGAACCCCTTCCGGTCCCTGTGAACCCTATACTTCACTAAGATCCCCCATATTTTGAAAAAGAGGAGGCCCATCATTATCCCACTGCTTGCCCTATAGGTCCCCTATATCAACAAGCTGACCCTCTCTCTGCATATCTCCTTCATGAGTCTCCAGCTGAATGATGGCTTTCGAGGAGAGCTCAACTGGGAAACTTGCCTCTTGGTCCATGTTTTCAAGAGCATCAAACCTATTAAAGGTGTCTTCCATACTCTTTTTTGTCCAAACTCTTTTCTTTCCTTTTCCCTTATTGCGAGGTTTAATCTAAGTAAATCCCTCACTATCAACAGGTCCAGTAGAAGCTTTAGCCTTTCCTTTGTCCTCCTTATGGGGGGTCTGAGCATCCGCAGAGGGGTTCTTATATCTGGGACACTAGCGTAGTAGGTGACCATACTCATGGCAGATTCTGCATCTGAATGGGAGGGTCTCATAATCCAACTGTTGGATCCAGGAAACAGAGCCCATACAAATCTCCATAGAGTTTGGCAATGGGTTATTCAAATCAACTTCAACACAAATATGACCAAAAGAGATTACCTTATGATCTTACGTCTGTGTAGAAGATCCCACAGGTGTTCCAAGAAGCATTAAAATTGAGTGAAGAATATCCTCCCTCTAGAATTCCAAAGGAAGTCTTGGCAGGCGGACCCAGACTGAAACCCAAGAGGGAATCTCCTCAGCAGAATTAAAGCCTGTGTGCCAAGGCTTAATGAATAGCCCCACCTGGTTAAAGAAATAAGGGTCACCTTCAAAAACCTTATTCCTGTCTGACATGCAGGAGAATATAAACATAAAGTAGTTATTAGTTGCTAACAGAATCTCCATATCTCCTTCTGGATTCCACACCCAATAGGCCCAAGAATCCAACACTGGGAATGGAAGGCAAAGGCTCAAAAATTTACATATAAGAGCATGTTTATTCCAATACTCAACAACTTCTTAAACCTATTTAGGTTGAACTACCAGAATAGGATGAACCTCATCTTTCTATAGACACCCATTAATTTTTTGAAGTCAAAGTTTTCCATTTGAAGAAGACTCTCCTTCCTTTGATTGGAAGTTATCCTTCGTACCCTTGCTACTGTCATGCATACCCAGAAAACAACTCCCCCATCACCAAGTCTTCTCCTGGAGGCTTGGAAGGGGTGGCCCCTGGATCCCCCATTAAACCCGAGCATGGGCTAGGTAATCTAGCAAGGCACAAGAAAAGGGGGCACAAGCCCCTCCAACCCCCAACACCATGGCCATGTACACCCCATGCAGCAGGAGAGAGAGAAACCCTAGTTGCAGGCCCTATCCTGTGGCCAAAGAGGTGACAAAACCCCACAACCTAGCAAGATTGCACACCGAACCACACATGAGCACACAACACGAGCACTAAGCTCACCCAGAGCTTGACAGGATGGGAGGAGCAGAGTAGGCTAGGGCAAGCAGACCCTCAAAATGAAAAGCAATTCGCCCATTGCTGTCTACATTCTTCTCTGTTGAAAATCTTTAGATTCACTTTTTCGGTCTAAAAGAAACTTGTCCTCCAATTTATGTTATTATTTACTAATAGGTTATTCCCTTTATGACTGAACTTCAACTTTAATCCTGACCGTTGATTGAATTTGATCTCAATCGTTGATGGATTCCAGGAAAGTCTATTTCAGAGACCCTCATCTATTCATTTTAAGAGAGGATGAATTTGGAGAATTTGCATCGAATCGCTCCTGGAATTCATACTCACATTTGCTCATATTTTTACATACATTTAATAAATACGCCTATCTTGATTAATTAAATGTAATTATTTAAATAAATGGGAAGGGTATTTGTAATTAATTAAACAAAATTATTTAATTAAATAAAGTACTTACTTCTAATTAATTAAACAATGTTATTTAATTAAATAGGAAGCCATTCCTAATTAATTAAATGAAGCTATTTAATTAAATGAGAAAAGTGTCTCAAATTAATTAAAAGATTGTTTAATTAAATAGAAAAATTAATTATCAAAGCATATCACATTTTATTAAATTAAATATCTCAACAAAATCTCTCTTCAGTTCAAAAAGAGAAATTTTTAGTTCATTAGTGATAAAAAATGAGTTAAATCAGTTAACTTCTTATTTTACTCAAATTAAATTTGTTAACTCCCCTTAATTTGGGAATCTCCCGTTATGATTGAACTTCAACTTTAATCCTAACCGTTGATTGAATTTGATCTCAACCGTTGATGGATTCCATGAAAGTCTATTTAAGAGACCCTCATCTCTTCATTTTAGGAGAGGATGAATTTGTAGAATTTGCATCGAATCGCTGTTGGAATTCATTCTCACATTTGCTCATAATTTTACATACATTTAATAAATATGCCTATCTTGATCAATTAAAAGTAATTATTTAATTAAATGGGAAAGGTATTTCTAATTAATTAAATGAAATTATTTATTTAAATGGAGTACATACTTCTAATTAATTAAAAAAAGTTATTTAATTGAATAGGAAGCCATTCCTAATTAATTAAATGAAGTTATTTAATTAAATAAGAAAAATGTCTCTTATTAATTAAAAGATTATTTAATTAAATAGAAAGAGTAATTATGAGAGGATATCTCATTTTATTAAATTAAATATCTCAAAAAAATCTCTCTTCAGTTGAAAAAGAGAAATTTTTAGTTCACTATTGATAAAAAATGAGTTAAATTAGTTAACTCCTTTTTCTACTAAAATTAAATTAGTTAACTCCTTCTTTTACTCAAATTAAATCTGTTAACTCCCTTTAATTTGGGAATCTGCCTTTTTGACTGAACTTCAACTTTAATCCTGACCGTTGATTGAATATGATTTCAACCGTTGATGGATTCCAGGAAAGTCTATTTAAGAGACCCTCATCTCTTCATTTTAGGAGAGGATGAATTTGGAGAATTTACATCGAATCGCTGCTGGAATTCATACTCACATTTTCTCATATTTTTACATACATTTAATAAATATCCCTATCTTGATTAATTAAATATAATTATTTAATTAAATATGAAAGTTATTTCTAATTAATTAAATGAAATTATTTAATTAAATGAAGTTATTTAATTAAATAAGAAAAGTGTCTCTAATTAATTAAAAGATTGTTTAATTAAATAGAAAAAGTAATTATGAGAGCATATCTCATTCTATTAAATTAAATATCTCAACAAAATCTCTCTTCAGTTCAAAAAGGGAAATTTTTCAATTCACTATTGATAAAAAATGAGTTAAATCAGTTAAATCCTTTTTCTACACAAATTAATTTAGTTAACTCCTTATTTTACTCAAATTAAATCTGTTAACTCCCTTTAATTTGGGAATCTCCCTTTACGACTGAACTTCAACTTTAATCATGACCGTTGATTGAATTTGATCTCAACCATTGATGAATTCTTAAAAAGTCTATTTAAGAGACCCTCATCTCTTCATTTTAGGAGAGGATGAATTTGAAGAATTTGCATCGAATGGCTACTGGAATTCATACTCACATTTGCTCATATTTTTACATACATTTAAAAAATATGGCTATCTTGATTAATTAAATGTAATTATTTAGTTAAATGGGAAAGGTATTTCTAATTAATTAAATAAAATTATTTAATTAAATGGAGTACTTACTTCTAATTAATTAAAAAAAGTTATTTAATTAAATAGGAAGCCATTCCTAATTAATTAAATGAAGTTATTTAATTAAATAAGAAAAGTTTCTCTAATTAATTGAAAGATTGTTTAATTAAATAGAAAAAGTAATTATGAGAGCATATCTTATTCTATTAAATTAAATATCTCAACAAAATTTCTCTTCAGTTCAAAAAGGGAAATTTTTCAATTCACTATTGATTAAAAATGAGTTAAATCAGTTAACTCCTTTTTCTACACAAATTAAATCAGTTAACTCCTTATTTTACTCAAATTAAATCTGTTAACTCCCTTTAATTTGGGAATATCCCTTTATGACTGAACTTCAACTTTAATCCTGACCGTTGATTGAATTTGATCTCAACCGTTGATGGATTCCTAAAATGTCTATTTAAGAGACCCTCATCTCTTCATTTTACGAGAGGATGAATTTGAAGAATTTGCATCGAATCGCTGCTGGAATTCATACTCATATTTGCTCATATTTTTACATACATTTAATAAATATGGCTACCTTGATTAATTAAATGTAATTATTTAGTTAAATGAGTAAGGTATTTCTAATTAATTAAACAAAATTACTTAATTAAATGGAGTACTTACTTCTAATTAATTTTAAAAAGTTATTTAATTAAATAACAAAAGTGTCTCTAATTAATTAAAATATTATTTAATTAAATAGAAAAAGTAATTATGAGAGCATATCTCATTTTATTAAATTAAATATCTCAACCAAATCTCTCTTCAGTTCAAAAAGAGAAATTTTCAGTTCACTATTGATAAAAAATGAGTTAAATCAGTTAACTCATTTTTCTACTCAAATTAAATCAGTTAACTCCTTATTTTACTCAAATTAAATCTGTTAACGCCATTTAATTTGGGAATCTCCCTTTTATGACTAAACTTCAACTTTAATCATAACCGTTGATTGAATTTGATCTCAACCATTGATGGATTCCAGGAAAGTCTATTTAAGAGACCCTCATCTCTTCATTTTAGGAGAGGCTGAATTTGGAGAATATACATCAAATCACTACTGAAATTCATTCTCACATTTGCTCATATTTTTACATACATTTAATAAATTTGCCTATCTTGATTAATTAAAAGTAATTATTTAATTAAATGGGAAAGGTATTTCTAATTAATTAAATGAAATTATTTAATTAAATGAAGTACATACTTCTAATTAATTAAACAAAGTTATTTAATTAAATAGAAAGGCATTCCTAATTAATTAAATGAAGTTATTTAATTAAATAAGAAAAATGTCTCTAAATAATTAAAAGATTATTTAATTAAATAGAAAGAGTAATTATCAGAGCATATCCCATTTTATTAAATTAAATATCTCAACAAAATCTCTCTTCAGTTGAAAAAGCGAAATTTTTAGTTCACTATTGATAAAAAATGAGTTAAACTAGTTAACTCCTTTTTCTACTCGAATTAAATTAGTTAACTCTTTACTTTACTCAAATTAAATCATTTAACTCCCTTTATATTGGGAATCTGCCTTTCTGACTGAACTTGAACTTTAATCCTGACCGTTGATTAAATTTGATTTTAACCGTTGATGGATTCCAAGAAAGTCTATTTAAGAGACCCTCATCTCTTAATTTTAGGAGAGGATGAATTTGGAGAATTTACATCAAATCACTGCTAGAATTCATACTCACATTTACTCATATTTTTACATACATTTAATAAATATGCCTATCTTGATTAATTAAATATAATTATTTAATTAAATTTGAAAGATATTTCTAATTAATTAAATGGAGTTCTTATTTCTAATTAATTAAAAAAAGTTATTTAATTAAATAGGAAGCCATTCCTAATTAATTAAATGATGTTATTTAATTAAATAAGAAAAGTGTCCCTAATTAATTAAAAGATTTTTTAATTAAATAGAAAAAGTAATTATGAGAGCATATCTCATTTTATTAAATTAAATATCTCAACAAAATCTCTCTTCAGTTCAAAAAGGGAAATTTTTAAATTCACTATTGATAAAAAAGAGTTAAATCAGTTAACTCGTTTTTCTACACAGATTAAATCAGTTAACTCCTTATTTTACTCAAATTAAATCTGTTAACTCCCTTTAATTTTGGAATCTCCCTTTATGACTGAACTTCA
Organism: Cupressus sempervirens; assembly: GCA_028749045.1. NCBI lineage: Eukaryota > Viridiplantae > Streptophyta > Pinopsida > Cupressales > Cupressaceae > Cupressus > Cupressus sempervirens. The sequence goes on from CM053783.1 coordinate 118,556,353, forward strand.
ACTTTAATCCTAACCGTTGATTGAATTTGATCTCAACCATTGATGGATTCAAGGAAAGTCTATTTAAGAGACCCTCATCTGTTCATTTTAGGAGAGGATGAATTTGAAGAATTTGCATCGAATCGTTGCTGGAATTCATACTCACATTTGCTCATATTTTTACATACATTTAATAAATACACCTATCTTGATTCATTAAATGTAATTATTTAATTAAATGGAAAAGGTATTTCTAATTCATTAAATAAAATTATTTAATTGAATGGAGTGCTTACTTCTAATTAATTAAACAAAGTTATTTAATTAAATAGGAAGCCATTCCTAATTAATTAAATGAAGTTATTTAATTAAATAAGAAAAGTGTGTATAATTAATTAAAATATTGTTTAATTAAATAAAAAAAGTAATTATGAGAGCATATCTCATTTTATTAAATTAAATATCTCAACAAAATCTCTCTTCAGTTCAAAAATAGAAATTTTCAGTTCACTATTGATAAGAAATGAGTTGAATCAGTTAACTACTTTTTCTACTAAAATTAAATCAGTTAACTCCTTATTTTACTCAAATTAAATCTGTTAACTCTCTTTTATTTGGGAATCTCCCTTTATGACTGAACTTCAACTTTAATCTTGACTGTTGATTCAATTTGATCTACACCATTGATGGATTCCAGGAATGTTTATTCAAGACACCGTCAACTCTTCATTTTATGAGAGGATGAATTTGAAGAATTTGCATTGATTCACCGCTGGAATTCATACTCACATTTGCTCATATTTTTAAATACATTTAAATTAAATATCTCAACAAAATCTCTCTTCAGTTCAAAAAGGGAAATTTTTAGTGCACTATTGATAAAAAATGAGTTAAATCAGTTAACTCCTTTTTCTACTCAAATTAAATTAGTTAAATCCTTATTTTACTCAAATTAAATCTGTTAACTCCTTTTAATTTAGGAATCTCCCTTTATGACTGAACTTCAACTTTAATCCTGACCATTGATTGAATTTGATCTCAACCATTGATGGATTCCAAGAAAGTCTATTTAAGAGATCCTCATCTGTTCATTTTAGGAGAGGGTGAAGTTGGAGAATTTACATCGAATCGCTGCTGGAATTCATACTCACAGTTTCTCATACTTTTACCTAGATTTAATAAATACACCTATCTTGATTAATTAAATGTAATTATTTAATATAATGGGAAAGGTATTTCTAATTAATTAAACAAAATTATTTAATTAAATAAAGTACTTACTTCTAATTAATTAAACAATGTTATTTAATTAAATAGGAAGCTATTCCTAATTAATTAAATGAAGCTATTTAATTAAAAAAGAAAAGTGTCTCCAATTAATTAAAAAATTATTTAATTAAATAGAAAAAGTAATTATGAGAGCATAGCTCATTTTATTAAATTAAATATCTCAACAAAATCTCTTTTCAATTCAAAAAGAAAAAATTTCAATTCACTATTGATAAAAAATTAGTTAAATTAGTTAACTCTTTTTTCTACTCAAATTAAATCAGTTAACTCCTTATTTTATTCAAATTAAATCTGTTAACTCCCTTTAATTTGGGAATCTCCCTTTATGACTGAACTTCAACTTTAATCCTAACCGTTGATTGAATTTGATCTCAACCGTTGATGGATTCCATGAAAGTCTATTTAAGAGACCCTCATCTCTTCATTTTAGGAGAAAATGAATTTGTAGAATTTCCATCGAATTGCTGCTGGAATTCATTCCCACATTGTCTCATATTTTTACATACATTTAATAAATACGCCTATCTTGATTAATTAAAAGTAATTATTTAATTAAATGGAAAAGGTATTTCTAATTAATTAAATAAAATTATTTAATTAAATGTAGTACATACTTCTAATTAATTAAACAAAGTTATTTAATTAAATAGAAAGTCATTCCTAATTAATTAAATGAAGTTATTTAATTAAATAAGAAAAATATCTCTAAATAATTAAAAGATTATTTAAATAAATAGAAAGCGTAATTATCAGAGCATATCTCATTTTATTAAATTAAATATCTCAACAAAATCTCTCTTCAGTTGAAAAAGGGAAACTTTTAGTTCACTATTGATAAAAAATGAGTTAAATTAGTTAACTCCTTTTTTTACTCAAATTAAATTAGTTAACTCTTTATTTTACTCAAATTAAATTTGTTAACTCCCTTTAATTTGGGAATCTACCTTTTTGACTGAACTTGAACTTTAATCCTGACCGTTGATTGAATTTGATTTCAGCCGTTGATGGATTCCAAGAAAGTCTATTTAAGAGACCCTCATCTCTTCATTTTAGAAGAGGATGAATTTGGAGAATTTACATCAAATCGCTGCTAGAATTCATACTCACATTTGCTCATATTTTTACATACATTTAATAAATATGCCTATCTTGATTAATTAAATATAATTATTTAATTAAATGGGAAAGATATTTCTAATTAATTAAATGGAGTTCTTATGTTTAATTAATTAAAAAAAGTTATTTGATTAAATAGGAAGCCATTCCTAATTAATTAAATGAAGTTATTTAATTAAATAAGAAAAGTGTCCCTAATTAATTAAAAGATTGTTTAATTAAATAGAAAAAGTAATTATGAGAGCATATCTCATTTTATTAAATTAAATATCTCAACAAAATCTCTCTTCAGTTCAAAAAAGGAAATTTTTAAATTCACTATTGATAAAAAATGAGTTAAATCAGTTAACTCCTTTTTCTACACAACTTAAATCAGTTAACTCCTTATTTTACTCAAATTAAATCTGTTAACTCCCTTTAATTTTGGAATCTCCCTTTATGACTAAACTTCAACTTTAATCCTAACCTGTTGATTGAATTTGATCTCAACCATTGATGGATTCCAAAAAAGTCTATTTAAGAGACCCTCATATGTTCATTTTAGGAGAGGATGAATTTGAAGAATTTGCATCGAATCGTTGTTGGAATTCATACTCATATTTGCTTATATTTCTACATACATTTAATAAATATGCCTATCTTGATTAATTACATGTAATTATTTAATTAAATGGGAAAGGTATTTCTAATTCATTAAATAAAATTATTTAATTGAATGGAGTGCTTACTTCTAATTAATTAAACAAAGTTATTTAATTAAATAGGAAGCCATTCCTAATTAATTAAATGAAGTTATTTAATTGAATAAGAAAAGTGTCTATAATTAATTAAAATATTGTTTAATTAAAAAGAAAAAGTAATTATGAGAGCATATCTCATTTTATTAAATTAAATATCTCAACAAAATCTCTCTTTAGTTCAAAAAAAGAAATTTTCAGTTCACTATTGATAAAAAATGAGTTAAATCAGTTAACTACTTTTTCTACTAAAATTAAATCAGTTAACTCTTTATTTTACTCAAATTAAATCTGTTAACTCCCTTTTATTTGGGAATCTCCCTTTATGAATGAACTTCAACTTTAATCTTGACTGTTGATTCAATTTGATCTCCACCATTGATGGATTCTAGGAAAGTTTATTTAAGAGACCCTCATCTCTTCATTTTATGAGAGAATGAATTTGAAGAATTTGCATCGAGTCACTATTGGAATTCATACTCACATTTTCTCATATTTTTCCATACATTTAATAAATACGCTTATCTTGATTAATTAAATGTAATCATTTAATTAAACGATAAACATATTTCTAATTAATTAAATGAAGTTATTTAATTAAATAAGAAAAGTGTCTAATTAATTAAAATATTGTTTAAATAAATAGAAAAAGTAATTATTAGAGCATATATCATTTTATTAAATTAAATATCTCAACAAAATCTCACTTCAGTTCAAAAAGGGAAATTTTCAGTGCAGTATTGATAAAAAATGAGTTAAGTAAGTTAACTCCTTTTTCTACTCAAATTAAATTAGTTAACTCCTTATTTTACACAAATTAAATCTGTTAACTCCTTTTAATTTAGGAATCTCCCTTTATGACTGAACTTCAACTTTAATCTTGACTATTGATTGAATTTGATCTCAACCATTGATGGATTCCAAGAAAGTCTATTTAAGAGACCCTCATCTGTTCATTTTAGGAGAGGGTGAAGTTTGAGAATTTACATCGAATCGCTGCTGGAATTCATACTCACATTTTCTCATATTTTTACCTATATTTAATAAATACGTATATCTTGATTAATTAAATGTAATTATTTAATATAATGGGAAAGGTATTTTTAATTAATTAAAAAAAATTATTTAATTAAATAAAGTACTTACTTCTAATTAATTAAACAATGTTATTTAATTAAATAGGAAGCCATTCCTAATTAATTAAATGAAACTATTTAATTAAATAAGAAAAGTGTCTCCAATTAATTAAAAGATTGTTTAATTAAATAAAAAAAGTAATTATGAGAGCATATCTCATTTTATTAAATTAAATATCTCAACAAAATCTCTTTTCAATTCAAAAAGAGAAATTTTCAGTTCACTATTGATAAAAAATGAGTTAAATCAGTTAACTCTTTTTTCTACTAAAATTAAATCAGTTAACTCTTTATTTTACTCAAATTAAATCTATTAACTCCCTTTAATTTGGGAATCTCCCTTTATGACTGAACTTCAACTTTAATCCTAACCGTTGATTGAATTTGATCTCAACCGTTGATAGATTCCATGAAAGTCTATTTAAGAGACCCTCATCTCTTCATTTTAGGAGAGGATGAATTTGTATAATTTCCATCGAATCGCTGTCGGAATTCATTCTCACATTGTCTCATATTTTTACATACATTTAATAAATACGCCTATCTTGATTAATTAAAAGTAATTATTTAATTATATGGAAAAAGTATTTCTAATTAATTAAATAAAATTATTTTATTAAATGTAGTACATACTTCTAATTAATTAAACAAAGTTATTTAATTAAATAGGAAGCCATTCCTAATTAATTAAATGAAGTTATTTAATTAAATAAGAAAAATGTCTCTAATTAATTAAAAGATTATTTAATTAAATAGAAAGAGTAATTATGAGAGCATATCTCATTTTATTAAATTAAATATCTCACCAAAATCTCTCTTTAGTTGAAAAAGGGAAATTTTTAGTTCACTATTGGTAAAAAATGAGTTAAATTAGTTAACTCCTTTTTCTACTAAAATTAAATTAGTTAACTCCTTATTTTACTCAAATTAAATCTGTTAACTCCCTTTAATTTGGGAATCTGCCTTTCTGACTGAACTTCAACTTTAATCTTGACCATTGATTGAATTTGATTTCAACCGTTGATGGATTCTAGGAAAGTCTATTTAAGAGACCCTCATCTCTTCATTTTAGGAGAGGATGAATTTGGAGAATTTACATTGAATCGCTGTTGGAATTCATACTCACATTTGCTCATATTTTTACATACATTTAATAAATATGCCTATCTTGATTAATTAAATAAAATTATTTAATTAAATGGGAAAGCTATTTCTAATTTATTAAATAAAATTATTTAATTCAATGGAGTTCTTACTTCTAACTATTTAAACAAAGTTATTTAATTAAATCGAAAGCCATTCCTAATTAATTAAATGAAGTTATTTAATTAAATAAGAAAAGTGTCTCTAGTTAATTAAAAGATTGTTTAATTAAATAGAAAAAGTAATTATTAGAGCATATCTCATTCTATTAAATTAAATATGTCAACAAAATCTCTCTTCAGTTCAAGAAGGGAAATTTTTCAATTCACTATTGATAAAAAATGAGTTAAATCAGTTAACTCCTTTTTCTACACAAATCAAATCAGTTAACTCCTTATTTTACTAAAATTAAATCTGTTAACTTCCTTTAATTTGGGAATCTCCCTTGATGACTGAACTTCAACTTTAATCCTGACCGTTGATTGAATTTGATTTCAACCGTTGATGGATTCCAAGAAAGTCTATTTAAGAGACCCTCATCTCTTCATTTTAGGAGAGGAAGAATTTGAAGAATTTACATCGAATAGCTGCTGGAATTCATACTCACATTTGCTCATATTTTTACATACATTTAATAAATACGCCTATCTTGATTAATTAAATGTAATTATTTAACTAAATGGAAAAGGTATTTCTATTTAATTAACTGAAATTATTTAAATAAATCGAGTACTTAATTTTAATTAATTAAACAAAGTTATTTAATTAAATAGGAAGCCATTCATAATTAATTAAATGAAGTTATTTAATTAAATAAGAAAGGTGTCTCTAATTAATTAAAAGATTGTTTAATGAAATAGATAAAGTAATTATGAGAACATATCTCATTTTATTAAATTAAATATCTCAAGAAAATCTCTCTTTAGTTCAAAAAGAGAAATTTTCAGTTTACTAGTGATAAAAAATGAGTTAAATTAGTTAACTCTTTTTTCTACTCAAATTAAATCAGTTAACTCCTTATTTTACTCAAATTAAATCCATTAACTGCCTTTAATTTGGGAATCTCCCTTTATGACTGAACTTCAACTTTAATCCTAACCATTGATTGAATTTGATCTGAACTGTTGATGGATTCCATGAAAGTCTATTTAAGAGACCCTCATCTCTTCATTTTAGGAGAGGATGAATTCAGAGAATTTGCATCGAATTGCTGCTGGAATTCATTCTCACATTTGCTCATATTTTTACATACATTTAATAAATAAGTCTATCTTGATTAATTAAAAGCAATTATTTAATTAAATGGGAAAGGTATTTCTATTTAGTTAAATGAAATTATTTAATTAAATGGAGTACATACTTCTAATTAATTAAACAAAGTTATTTAATTAAATAGGAAGACATTCCTAATTAATTAAATAAGAAAAATATCTCTAATTAATTAAAGGATTATTTAATTATATAGAAAGAATAATTATGAGAGCATATCTCATTTTATTAAATTAAATATCTCGACAAAATCTCTCTTCAATTGAAAGAGGTAAATTTTCATTTCACTATTGATAAAAAATGAGTTAAATCAGTTAACTTCTTTTTCTACTCAAATTAAATCAGTTAACTCCTTACTTTACTCAAATTAAATCTGTTAACTCACTTTAATTTGAGAATCTGCCTTTATGACTGAACTTCAACTTTAATCCTGACCATTGATTGAATTTAATTTCAATCGTTGATGGATTCCAAGAAAGTCTATTTAAGAGACCCTCATCTCTTCATTTTAGGAGATGATGAATTTGGAGAATTTACATCGAATTGCTACTGGAATTCATACTCACATTTGCTCATATTTTTACATATATTTAATAAATACGTCTATCTTGATTAATTAAATGTAATTATTTAATTAAATGGGAAAGATATTTCTAAATAATTAAACAAAATTATTTAATTAAATGGAATACTTACTTCTAATTAATTAAAAAAAAGTTATTTAATTAAATAAGAAGCCATTCCTAACTAATTAAATGAAGTTATTTAATTAAATAAGAAAACTATCTCTAATTAATTAAAAGATTATTTAATTAACTAGAAAAATTAATTATGAGAGCATATCTCATTTTATTAAATTAAATATCTCAACAAAATCTCTCTTCAGTTCAAAAACAAAAATTTTTAGTTCACTATTGATAAAAAATGAGTTAAATCAGTTAACTCCTTTTTCTACTCAAATTAAATCAGTTAACTCCTTATTTTACTCAAATTAAATATGTTAAGTCCCTTTAATTTGAGAATCTACCTTTATTACTGAACTTCAACTTTAATCCTAACCGTTGATTGAATATGATCTCAATCGTTGATGGTTTGCAGGAAAGTCTATTTAAGAGACCCTCATCTCTTCATTTTAGGAGAGAATGAATTTGGAGAATTTGCATCAAATCGCTGTTGGAATTCATACTCACATTTGCTCATATTTTTGCATATATTTAATAAATACGCCTATCTTGATTAATTAAATGTAATTATTTAAATAAATGGGAAAGGTATTTATAATTAATTAAACAAAATTATTTAATTAAATGGAGTACTTACTTCTAATTAATTAAACAAAGTTATTTATTTAAATAGGAAGCCATTCGTAATTAATTAAATGAATTTATTTAATTAAATAAGAAAAGTGTCTCTAATTAATTAAATGATTATTTAATTAAATAAAAAAAGTAATTATGAGAGCATATCTGATTTTATTAAATTAAATATCTCAACAAAATATCTCTTCAGTTCAAAAAGGGAAATTTTCAGTTCACTATTGATAAAAAATGAGTTAAATTAGTTAACTCCTTTTTCTACTCAAATTAAATCAGTTAACTACTTATTTTACTCAAATTAAATTTGTTAACTCCCTTTAATTTGAGAATCTCCCTTTATGACTAAAGTTCAACTTTAATTCTGACTGTTGATTGAATTTAATCTGAACTGTTGATGGATTCTAGGAATGTCTATTTAAGAGACCCTCATCTCTTCATTTTAGGAGAGGATGAATTTGGAGAATTTGCATCGAATCGCTACTGGAATTCATACTCACATTTGCTCATATTTTTACATATATTTAATAAATACGCCTATCTTGATTAATTAAATGTAATTATTTAATTAAATGGGAAAGATATTTCTAATTAATTAAAATAAATTATTTAATTAAATGGAATACTTACTTCTAATTAATTAAAAAAAAGTTATTTAATTAAATAAGAAGCCATTCCTAACTAATTAAATGAAGTTATTTAAATAAATAAGAAAACTGTCTCTAATTAATTAAAAGATTATTTAATTAACTAGAAAAAGTAATTATGAGAGCATATCTCATTTTATTAAATTAAATATCTCAACAAAATCTCTCTTCAGTTCAAAAACGGAAATTTTTAGTTCACTATTGATAAAAAATGAGTTAAATCAGTTAACTCCTTTTTCTACTCAAATTAAATCAGTTAACTCCTTACTTTACTCAAATTAAATATGTTAAGTCCCTTTAATTTGAGAATCTACCTTTATTACTGAACTTCAACTTTAATCCTAACCGTTGATTGAATATGATCTCAACCGTTGATGGATTGCAGGAAAGTCTATTTAGGAGACCCCCATCTCTTAATTTTAGGAGAGGATGAATTTGGAGAATTTATATTGAATCGCTGCTGGAATTCATACTCACATTTGCTCATATGTTTACATACATTTAATAAATACACCTATCTTGATTAATTAAATGTAATTATTTAATGAAATGGGAAAGGTATTTCTAATTAATTAAATGAAATTATTTAATTAAATGGAGTACTTACTTCTAATTAATTAAAAAAAATTATTTAATTAAGTAGGAAGCCATTCTGAATTAATTAAATGTAGTTATTTAATTAAATAAGAAAAGTGTCTCTACTTAATTAAAAAATTATTTAATTAAATAGAAAAAGTAACTATGAGATCATATCTCATGTTATTAAATTAAATATCTCAACAAAATCTCTCTTCATGTCATGCCTGACTACTATTTCAGTTTTACTGCATTTTAAGACTTTGGGACTATAAGTTCTTTTTGGATGATTATGTTTCTATTTCAGAATTACATTATTTTTAAGCCTTTCTATAGACATTTATGAGTCTAATAAAATTATGTTGTTGTTAGAATTAATGCCTAATATTTCTAGTTTTAAGAATAATTTGTTGTATAGTGGATATTTGTTGAACTTAAGTATTTTCCTAGTACTCTTTTATCTGGTCTTTTATATATATATATATATATATATAGATATATATACACATATATATATATATATACATACATACATACATATGTGTGTGTGTGTGTGTGTGTGTGTGTGTGTTGTATATCAAAAAGGTCTATATGTATATATGCATTAAGTTTATGTTGTAATTAATTGCTATTAATTAAAATGTGGTTTAAACCCGTGGTGGTTATTAGCTATGTGTTTTGCAAATCATATTTTCAAAAGACAAAGTTTACTAACCTAAAACCCTATATGGGTCTCGATGCTTTGAATCAGGTTTATGTTAATGTTTTTTATCCAAACATATATGGCAGTGGCAGATTTATTTCCATCTCTACTCGGCATTGTGGAAGTGGTTCAGTTGCTTTTAATGCTCATTTAAAGAGGAATTATTTCATTGAAGTGCTTGGTCATTTTTGTATGTGTATGTTTTAGTTCTTGTTATGTTTGGGCTGGGAATTTTGGCCACATATTTCTGTATGTTTTGCATCTGTGATGGTTATGGCTAAAATCCAGCATCATGGAGGACTTGGTCGACTGGGGTTTCCTATTTATTAATCTGAGCATTGTTGGAATCCACAGTATCATTCATTATTAGAGTTTTCAATGATGGACGTCTGGTTTTGGTTTTGGGTTTTAGCAGCAAATTTGGTTGCTGGGCTTCGTTTTGAGTTTCCATCTTCTGAAATTTGGAGGTAGGGGGCATTTCCTTACCTATTCCTTTACTATTTTGGGTGTTAATGTTGTTTAAAGGAATTGTAGAGACTACAATTTTCTTCTAAAAAGATGTTTGTCGATACCCAAGTATGGGTATAAGCAGGGCTGGGCATGAGTGTCGAGATCTATTTATATCCATATTTGGATATTGGTTACATATATACATCTATGTTTTGTGTTTTGTTGTCTGCTTTGGGGCTTAGATGGTTTCTAAACTCTGTGTATAAATCCTGAGGTAGTTTGTGTGTTGCAAGTTCATTTAATATGTAGACATTTTGTTATGAAAATAGCTTACGATATAGATCACAGCTTCACTATGATAAGGGGTTTGGTTTCGATTCAGTTATTTTGTAACAGTTATGTTCATGCTTGTGTTTGCTATGATTATATGCGGTATGACCTAGTTGTAGCAAATAACTATATATGCTTACTATTTTGGGTAGTTGCATGGACTAAGGGTTATGTGTACCAACATATATTTGTTTGTAGTTGGAGGCGATATCATTGTTATAGTATGTTTGAAATGGGAGGTGTAAAACTAAACTTGTTTTATGAATACAAACATTGGTGCGATGTAGGAAGCGAACCACTGTGCATGTTATGAAATACGGGTATTAGAAGTTATATGGTATCGAGATGTTGGGACAAAAAATGTAGACAATAGTCGAATCACTAAATGAAATCATGGGAAGACTCTTCGACAAACAGTTAGTGGGAACCGTAGATAAATTTGAACCAGCAAGTAATATCATTATGTTATTAGGTTATTATGTTATTGAGTTATTGTGTTAAATTGAGGAATTCAGTTTATACAGCGCCGAGCTTTGGGAGAAACCATGTTTCGAGTTTATTAATATGTGTGGTTCAGCCACAGTCATGAACTAGCATTAGGTTGCAGTCTCATGACTGATTGAGGGCACTGTTAATCTATTTCATGAGTTAGATAACTGGAACCAAGGATTAAGTTGTTCTGTTATACAACATGCTTGAAATTCTTTAACTCAGACATTATGTATTTAAACAATAATATGGTGATCTGTGTGTGGTTACTGTTAGTAAGGACATTCTGTCAAATAGATGAAAAAGGGAAACTCGAAGCAAGTAGAAAATTCTCTATGATAGCATTAATGAACATTATAATTTGTTTTTTTATTTAAATATAGAAGTTATTTTCAATAAAGAGCTAAGGATTTATATTTTTGTTGTGATTAAGTTGTTTGAAGGAATATAATGACTGTCGTGACTAGAAACCGAGAGCAATCTTATGTGAATGTTAATATGAAACTCGATATAAACAGAGGAAACATAGAGATATTGAATATTTTATACATATGACATCATTTGAAAAATAGAGGCATTGACAATTGTTGTTATTTCTATATTAATGTGGATATTTTATGAACAGTTAGTATATGCTCTATAGTATTGATGTATTACATCGTTATTATTATTTTGATTATTGGTATGATGAAAATTACTATAAATTTTATGAATCACATTTTATATTGTATTCTAATATTATATTTCATATGCTGATGTGATTATAATTGAATGGTGGCTTTTCGTTATACAGTAGTATAACTGCAGAAGACATTTGAATATTAACAACTTTGTTAATGATCATTCATTAAAGTAATAGTTGTATTTAGATTCTATTATGTTTAATTTTGATTATGAAGTGTTTTAATAGCATTTAAGGATCATTCTGAGAAAAGATGTGTTGAAAATACATTCTTTTATTATTAAGATGAATTTTAGTTTTTTTAATTAAAATGAAAGTAGTACAAGAATTGAGGCAGATATTGATATATGTTTGATGATGTGTTATTTTAAACAAGAATATCATGTGTATGTTGATTGTTATCTTGGTCAATTCGGTGTTAAGTGTAGATGGTTAGGTTAGTAGGGAATTAAATTATAGTATGAAGATTTTGTAAGTATCGTTGAGCTGTGCAATAGTTCAATTGTATTTATGAGATCTTGATATTATAGGTTTTAGTTTTGTTGTTGTAATTATCTATATTTACCTTTGAACTTGGCAGAATAAGATGTGTTTCAGATGGATTAAAGGATGTAGTATCATGTTGTAAACTAATTAATATATGTTGCATGTACATTCTTAGTATATCTATTTGATGTATATTTTAAGAATAACAATGATGAACATATATCGGGGTGGCTGGATTTGGTTATCCGATTCAGTTAATTAATGCAGTGATAACTTCAAATGGTATTGGGTGGTTTAATTACATATAAAAGATAATTGGCCTTACCTATGACTTAAACCTATATGGTTAAGTATAGAGAATAAGGCATATCTCTATTTTGTCATTGACAAGTATAATAGAGATTACCGTTATGTGTTGACTATGAGCATACCATACATGGATGCAAAATATTAGTGCCATAACGATGACACCTCAGTATATATATGATTCATTTATGGGTTATTCTTAGTGCGAGTTTAATTTTGCATTGGTAAGTAAATGTTTACTTCTTTCATATTAATTTGAAACTGCACTATGTTAATGTGGTTTAGATATCTGCATTACGATTATGTATATGTTTATTCTAACATGTATGTAGGTGGATTATGCTTTTTAACTCAGTGTGTACTGAGCCCCCTTGTTGTGTTGTGTTGCATTGTTGTATGTTTTCCAGGTGTTTCGAGAATGTTTAGCAAGTAACCAAAGATGACTGTTGAAGTTACTTTTGAAATAGGATCTAGGGATTCCTATGTTAGACATAGGTGTTTTAGAAATGATGTTGTACTACATTATTGTACTAAACTTGATTTGTATTAGCATCATTTTGGAAACATATATGGATGATATTTTATTTCTTATTGAGGTTTTCATATTAAGAATGATTCAATCAGTGTATTTTTACTTTTAAAAAAAAAAATTATTACGATTATGGTATTTGTTCTTTGTTTGCATTTCTTTTGGTTTTACTTAGTGTGGCATTACATTTTTGGTATTAGAGCCTAGTTTAGTGTAACCAAGACTCTTGGGTTTTAGGGTTTTAACCCATCATCTACGCGTTATTAATAGATTTTTATTTTTAGGTTGCTATCATGCCTCCTATCACTAGAGGAACTCATGGACACGACATTCATGAGGATAACCTTTCTGGTAGACTCAGAGGTAGAGGCAGGGGCAGGGGCCATGGTAGAGGTCCTAGGTACTAGAATGATGCTAGAAATGATCAGTTTGATCAGAATGCTGGGGTTGGTAACAACCAAAATTATCAGGTAGACTAGGCTTTGGTACTTCAGAGAATTCTAGAATGTCTTGATAATATTGAGGCTAATAACTAGATTCCTGGTGGGGGAGGGAATGATAGGAGACCTCTTGTGCATGGCGTTAATCTTCCTATAGAAGAAGATCCAGTGGAAAGAGCTCAACTCAAGGACCTTTCCAAGATGAAAGGACCATTGTTCTATGGTACGGAATAGGGTACAGCAGTAGAAGCTTGGCTGCTGAATATCGAGCGATGTTTTGTCTTACACTGTTACCTGAGTAACGTGAAGGTCAGATGGATAGTTATGCATTTGAGAGTATTTGGTTCCTTGTGGTGGGAACAAGAGTTGGAAAAGCTTGGCATTGATATCTCCCTGGTCACATGGGAACTTTTTGTTGAGTGCTTCAAGGAGAGATTCATGTCTAAATATTGGCGACAGGCCCATGCTAAGGATTTCTTTTAGATCATGCAGAGTGGCTCTACTGTGGAAGCTTATGAATGAAGGTTCTTCGAACTTAAGAAGTTTTTTGGGTGGGCTGATAATGATAAGGCCATGATACAACATTTCATTAGAGGGCTTATGCCCAAAATTGGGGAGGAAGTGAGAACTTTCAAACCGTTGTCTATGTAGGAAGCTTCAGAGTGAGAAAAGCTCATTGAAATGAAGTCTGGATATCATGGGGCTTCATACAAAACCATCATGAATCCACCTACTCTGGATGTCAATAAGAATCAAAAGCCTCCGTAGAATAGTGCCAAATCAGGCTTTTCAGTTGGGAAATTCAAGAAGAGGAAGTTCAATAAGAATTCCAAGGTTTTAGAATATCCTAAAACATCTCAACCACCTCTAAGTGTGTAGAATAGCAAGCCATTTCCTAATCCTTCTGGTTAGAACTCAGGATTCAGGAAATTTGTCGAGTGTTTCCATTACGGATAGCTAGGTCATTATCAGTCTCAGTGTCCTAATTGGGATAAGCTGAAGGTTAGATCTAAGCCAGCTAGGTTTGAAGTGATAGTTGGTGATTCTGCCAGGAACCATCATATCTTTGCAACTTTGGATTAGAAGTAGGCCGAACACCAGAACTCGGTTATAGAAGCTCAAGGTAATACTCAAGGTATGAAAGTTTCTATCTTATTCGACTCAGGAGCTATAGACTCATTCATTTCTTCTACTTTAGTTGCACATTGTGATATACCTATGGTTAAGGCAAGGGATAGATGGCAAGTGGAGTTAGTATCAGGGTCTAAGGTAAATGTTGATATTATTGCTCCTGACTGTAAGATTTGTATGAAATCTTTCTCAACTTCAGTGAAACTTAGGGTTATACCTTTAGGGTCGTATGACATAGTTTTGGGTATGGATTGGTTAGAACAGCATCAAGCTATTTTGGATTGCAAAGATAAGTCAATCAATTGTGTAGATGATTCTGGATTAGCCAGAGTTATCACAAGAATCAAGAGACCTATCTCTTTGTGGACAATTTCTGCCAAGCAATTGGCAAGGTGTGCTCGGAAAGGCTGCAGTTTGTTTGCCATCTCGGTAAACAACTTAGAAGATTCTGTAGCTAAGAGTTCTTCTCTCGATCATCCAATTTTGCAAAACTTTTTGGATGTTTTTGTTAAGGATATTCCTGGGATACCTCCGAAGAGAGAAATTGATTTTCAGATCAATTTAGTGCCAGGAAGGAAACCAATTTCCAAGAATCCTTATAGAATGACAACTCAAGAGCTGGTTAAACTTAAGTTCCAGTTGGAGGAGCTATTGGAGAAGGGTTTGATTCATCCTAGTGTGTCACCTTGGGGTGCTCTAGTGATCTTGGTCAAGAAGAAAGATGGTTCTTTAAGGCTTTGTATCGATTATAGGCAATTGAACAAAGTCACTATTAAGAATAGGTATCCTTTTCCTCAAATTGATGATCTTTTCGACCAGGTCAAGGGTGCTCAAATCTTTTCAAAGATTGATTTGAAATCTGGATATCATCAGCTTAGAAATCCAAGAAGCTGATATCCATAAGACAGCTTTTCGCACTAGGTATGGACACTTCGAGTTCATAGTGGTACCTTTTGGGTTAACTAATGCACCTTCTGTGTTCATGAGTCTGATGAATGATGTGTTCAGAACTTACCTTGACAAGTTCATGGTGGTTTTTCTAGACAACATTTTGGTTTATTCCAACACTGTTGAGGAGCACAAGCAGCATTTAGAGCAGGTTTTGGAATGTCTTCGTAGGAACAGATTATATGCCAATCCTAAAAAGTGTGAATTCTTCAAATCAAAGATTTGTTACTTAGGGCATATTATTTCAGGAGATGGAATCTTGGTAGATCCATCCAAAATTTGGGCTATTATTGATTGGCCAGCACCTATGAATGTATCTAAGGTTCGAAGTTTCATGGGCTTAGCAAGCTATTACCATAGATTTGTATTAAATTTCTCCAGTATAGTGCATCCTATCACATCCCTTCAGAGAAAAGGAAAGAAATTTGTGTGGACGGATGAGTGCCAGGCAACATTTCAGAAACTTAAGGAATGTTTAACCAGTGCACCAGTTCTAGCAATCCCTGATTCTACTAAGGAGTTTGTGGTTTGTACTGATGCATCATTGGATGGCTTAGGGGCAGTTTTAATGCAAGAGGGACGTGTCATAGCTTTTGAGTCTAGAAAGCTGAAGAGTTGTGAGGTGAATTACCCTACTCATGATCTTGAACTTGCTGTGATTATGCATGCTTTGTCTAAGTGGCGGCATTTTCTTCTGGGTCAACATTTTGAGTTACATTATGATCATCAAAGTCTTCAGTATCTTTTCACACAACCAGACATCAACGCTAGGCAGCAAAGATGGATGGAATTCCTGTGTGAATACGACTTCAAGATTAAATATGTACAAGGGAAGGAGAACATGGTTGCTGATGCTCTTAGCAGAAGGTGACATGAACTATCTTCATTGATCTTAACTGTGGATCTTAAGGATAAGATCTTATAGAACCTTTCTGCAGATCGTTGGTTTTAGGATGTTAAGGCGGTTATTGTCAGTGGCAGTGTTTTGGAAGGACATTTTGAGGGTTATTCAGTAAATCTTGAAGGTTTGCTGCTATATAGGGGGAGTGTGTACGTTTCAGAGTTGGGAGATTTGAGATTTTTGATTATGGTTAAGGCCCACAAAGAGCCATATTCGGTGCATTTGGGTGTTAAGAAAATGCATGTTGACCTTAAGCAGCATTACTATTGGCCTAGAATGAAGAGAGATATAGCAGATTTTGTGGCTCAATGCTTGGAATGTCAGCGAGTTAAGGCTGGACATCAACACCCAGCAGGTTTATTGCAGCCACATAGCATTCCAGAATGGAAATGGGACACCATTTTGATAGATTTTATTACTGGATTGCCTATGACAGCTCAAAGGCATGATGCTATCATGGTGGTTGTGGATCGTTTATCTAAGGTTGCTCATTTTATTCTAGTTAGATCATCCTATAATGTAGCAATGGTTGCCAAAGTATATATGGAACAGATAGTTAAGTTACACGAAATTCCTAAAAAGATTATTTCTGATAGGGATCCAATGTTTACTTTGTCTCTTTGGAAATCCATGCAGCAAGAGTTAGGTACTCAGTTGAATTTCAATTCAGCCTATCACCCTGAGATGGACAGACAAACTGAATGTGTCAACCAAATTCTGGAAGACATGCTTAGGATGTACGTAATGGATAGATAGAATAAATGGGAGGAGTATCTACACTTAGTTGAGTTCGCATATAACAATGGATATCACAGTTCCATAGGTATGGCACCATTTCAAGCATTGTATGGAAGACCTTGTAGGATGCCTCTCAGTTGGGATAATTTGGAGGATAGGACACTTCTAGGACCTGATATGTTGTTAGAGTTGGAGCAGTAGGTTAAGAGGATCAGAGAGCATCTTATTACTGCTCAGGATAGGCAGAAGAAATATGCTGATAAGCATAGAATCGACTGTCAATTCTTGGTTGGTGATAAAGTGTTTCTCTGAGTTAGGCCACGTAAGAGTCTGATTCGTTATGGAAAGGGTTCCAAGTTAACACCACGATTTGTTGGTCCATTTGAAATTTTGGAACGGATTGGACCTGTTGCCTACAAACTTGCCTTGCCACCGAGTCTTTCACACATTCATAATGTTTTTCATGTTTCTATATTGCGTAAGTATATTCTTGATATTGCTCATGTATTGAACTGGAAAAATTTGCAGATTGTGGATGGTCAGATCATGCTGGAACCAGTGCAGATCATGCAAAGCAGAACTATGAGTTTAAGAGGAAGAGAAATAAGGCAGGTAAAAGTCCTATGTGACCTTGATGATGAAAAATCTACTACTTGGGAGGACACTGAAATGATGAGAGCAACTCATCTGCACTTGTTTGCTGACTTCCAGGAGAAAGTCAAAGCCTAGTGAGGGAGGGTGTCATGCCTGACCACTATTTTAGTTTTACTGCATTTTAAGACTTTGGGACTATAAGTTCTTTTTGGATGATTATGTTTCTCTTTCAGAATTACTCTATTTTTAAGCCTTTATAGAGACATTTATGAGTCTAATAAACTTATGTTGTGGTTAGAATTAATGCCTAATATTTCTAGTTTTAAGGATAATTCGTTGTATAGTGGATATTTGCTGAGCTTAACTATTTTCCTAATACTCTTTTATCTGGTCTTTTATATATATACATACATACATACACACACACACACACACACACACACACACACACACACACAGATATATGTGTGTGTGTGTGTGTGTGTGTGTGTGTGTGTGTGTGTTGTATATTAAAAAGGTCTATATGTATATATGCATTAAGTTTATGTTGTAATTAATTGTTATTAATTAAAATGGGGTTTAAACCCATGATGGTTATTAGCTATGTGTTTTGCACATCATATTTTCAAAAGACAAAGTTTACTAACCTAAAACCCTATATGGGTCTCGATGCTTTGAATCAGGTTTATGTTAATGTTTTTTATCCAAACATATATGGTGGTGGCAGATTTATTTCCATCTGTACTTGGCATTGTGGAAGTGGTTCAATTACTTTTAATGCTCATTTAAAGAGGAATTATTTCATTGAAGTGCTCGGTCATTTTTGTATGTGTACGTTTTAGTTCTTATTATGTTTGGGCCGAGAATTTTGGCCACATTTTTCTGTATGTTTTGCATTTGTGATGCTTATGGCTAAAATCTAGCATCATGGAGGACTTGGTCGACTGGGCTTTCCTGTTTATCAATCCGAGCATTGTTGGAATCCATAGTATCATTCATTATCAGAGTTTTTAGTGTTGGACGTCTGGTTTTGGTTTGGGGTTTTACTAGCAAATTTGGTTGCTGGGCTTTGTTTTGAGTTTCCATCTTCTAAAATTTGGAGGTAGGGGGCATTTCCTTACCTATTCCTTTACTATTTTTGGTGTTAATGTTGTTTAAAGGAATTGTAGAGACTACAACTTTCTTCTAAAAAGATGTTTGTTGATACCCAGGTATGGGTATAAGAAGGGCTGGGCATGAGTGCCGAGATCTGTTTATATCCATATTTGGATATTGGTTACATATATACATCTATGTTTTGTGTTTTGCTATTTTCTTTGGGGCTTAGATGGTTTCTAAACTTTGTATATAAATCCTGAGGTAGTGATGTGAATATCAGGATTTAACTGTGTGATTTTTGAGTCAAACTCGATGACCCATGTTTCATGAGTAGTGATTCAACATGAATCCATCTCTCATGAGAATAAATGGAACACTTAGCACAATTTGACGAGCTATGGAAATCATCTCCTACTTATCAATCCTGAGGTAGTTTGTGTGTTGCAAGTTCATTTAATATGTAGACATTTTGTTATGAAAATAGCTTGTGACATAGATCACAACTTCACTATAATATGGGGTTTGGTTTGGATTCGGTTATTTTGTAACAGTTATGTTCATGCTTGCGTTTGCTATGATTATATGTGGTATGACCTAGTTGTAGCAAATAACTATATATGCTTACGATTTTGGGTAGTTGCATGGACTAAGGGTTATGTGTACCAACATATATTTGTTTGTAGTTGGACGCGATGTCATTGTTACACTACGTTTGAAATGGGAGGTGTAAAACTAAACTTGTTTTATGAATACAAACATGGGTATGATGTAGGAAGTGAACCACTATGCATGTTATGAAATATGGGTATTAGAAGTTATATGGTATCGAGATGTTGGGACAAAAAATGTAGACAACAGTCGAATCACTAAATGAAATCATGGGCAAACTCTTCGACAAATAGTTAGTGGGAACCGTAGATAAATTTGAACCAGCAAGCAATATCATTATGTTATTTGGTTATTATTTTATTGATTTATTGTGTTAAACTAGGGAATCCGGTTTATACAGGGCCGAGCTTTGGGAGAAACCATGTTTCGAGTTTATTAATATGTGTGGTTCAACCACAGTCATAAACTAGCATTAGGTTGTAGTCTCATGACTAATTGAGGGCACTGTTACTCTATTTCATGAGTTATATAACTGGAATCAAGGATTAAGTTGTTATGTTATACAACATGCTTGAAATTATTTAACTCGGACGTTATGTATTTAAACAATAATATGGTGATCCATGTGTGGTTACTGTTAGTAAGGACATTATGTCAAATAGATGAAAAAGGGAAACTCGAAGCAAGTAGAAAATTATCTATGATAGCATTAATGAAAATTATAATTTTTTTTCTTATTTAAATATAGAAGTTATTTTCAATAAAGAGCTAAGGATTTATATTTTTGTTGTGATTAAGTTGTTTGAAGGAATATAATGACTGTCATGACTAGAAACCGAGAGCAATCTTATGTGAATGTTAATATGAAACTCGATATAAACAAAGGAAACATAGAGATGGCTTAATTTGGTTATTATAATATGGGAAAGTTTGAGTTATAACTACCTGTTGTTTTGAGATATTATCCACAATTGAATATGACATCATTTGAAAAATAGAGGCATTGACAGTTGCTGTTATTTCTATATTAATGTGGATATTTTATGAATAGTTAGTATATGCTCTATAGTATTGATGTATTACATCCTTATTATTATTTTTATTATTTACATGATGAAAGTTACTATAAATTTTATGAATCACATTTTATATTGTATTCTAATATTATATTTCATATGCTGATGTGATTATAATTGAATGGTGGCTTTTCGTTATACAGTAGTATAACTACAGTAGACATTTGAATATTAACATTTTTGTTAATGATCATTCGTTAAAGTAATAGCCGTATTTAGATTCTACTATGTTTAATTTTGATTATGAAGTGTTTTAATAGCATTTCAGGATCATTCTGAGAAAAGATGTGTTGAAAAAACATTCTGTTATTATTAAGATGAATTTTAGTTTTTTTTTTAATTAAAATGGAAGTAGTACAAGAATTGAGGCAGATATTGATATATGTTTGATGATGTGTCATTTTAAACAAGAATATCATGTGCATGTTGATTGTTATCTTGGTCAGTTCAGTGTTAACTGTAGATGGCTAGGTTAGCAGGGAATTAAATTATAGTATGAAGATTTTGTAAGAATCGTTGAGCTGTGCAATACTTCAATTTTATTTATGAGATCTTGATATTATAGGTTTTAGTTCTGTTCTTGTAATTATCTATATTTACCTTTGAACTTGGCAGAATAAGATGTGTTTCAGATGGATTAAAGGATGTAGTATCATGTTGTAAGCTGATTAATATCTGTTGCATGTACATTCTTAGTATATCTGGTTGATGTATATTTTAAGAATAGCAGTGATGAACATATATTGGGGTGGTTGGATTTGGTTATTCGATTCAATTAATTAATTCAGTGATAACTTAAAATGGTATTGGGTGGGTTAATTACATATAAAAGATAATTGGCCTTACCTATGACTTAAACCTATATGGTTAAGTACGGAGAATAAGGCATATCTCTATTCTGTCATTGACAAGTATAATAGAGATTACCCTTATGTGTTAACTATGAGCATACCATATATGGATGTAGAATCTTAGTGCCATAACGATGACACTTCAGTATATATATGATTCATTTATGGGTTATTCTTAGTGCGAGTTTAATTTTGCATTGTTAAGTAAATGTTTACTTCTTTCATATTAATTTGAAACTACACTATATTAACGTGGTTCAGATATCTGCATTATGATTATGTATATGTTTATTCTAACATGTATGCAGGTGGATTACACTTTTTAACTTAGTGTGTACTGAGCCGCCTTGTTGTGTTGTGTTGCATTGTTGTATATTTTCTAGGTGTTTCGAGAATGTTTAGCAAGTAACCAAAGATGACTGTTGAAGTTACTTTTGAAACAACATCTAGGGATTCCTATGTTAGAGATAGGTGTTTTAGAAATGATGTTGTACTACATTATTGTACTGAACTCGATTTGTATTAGCATCATTTTGGAAACATATATGGATGATATTTTATTTCTTATTGAGGTTTTCAGATTAAGAATGATTCAAACTGTGTATTTGTACTTAAAAAAATTTAAAAATATTGTGATTATGGTATTTGTTCTTTGTTTGCATTTCTTTTGGTTATTCTTAGTCTGGCATTATACTTCAGTTTAAAAAGGCAAATTTTCAGTTCACTATTGATAAAAAATGAGTTAAAATAGTTAACTCCTTTTTCTACTCAAATTAAATGAGTTAACTCCTTATTTTACTCAAATTAAATCTGTTAACTCCCTTTAATTTGGGAATCTCACTTTATGACTGAACTTCAACTTTAATTCTGATCGTTGATTGAATTTGATCTCAACTGTTGATGGATTTTAGGAAAGTCTATTTAAGAGACCCCCATCTCTTCATTTTAGGAGAGGATGAATTTGGAGAATTTGCATCGAATCACTGCTGGAATTCATACTCACATTTGCTCATACTTTTACATACATTTAATAAATATGCCTATCTTGATTAATTAAATGTAATTATTTAATTAAATGGGAAAGGTATTTCTAATCAATTAAATGAAATTATTTAATTAAATGTAGTACTTACTTCTAATTAATTAAACAAAATTATTTAATTAAATTGGAAGCCATTCCTAATTAATTAAATGAAGTTATTTAATTAAATAAGAAAAGTGTCCCTAATTAATTACAAAATTATTTAATTAAATAGAAACAATAACTATGAGAGCATATCTCATCTTATTAAATTAAATATCTCAACAACATCTCTCTTCAGTTCAAAAAGGGAAATTTTCAGTTCACTATTGATAAAAAAATGGGTTAAAACAGTTAACTCCTTTTTCTACTCAAATTAAATGAGTTAACTCCTTATTTTACTCAAATTAAATCTGTTAACTCCCTTTAATTTGAGAATCTCACTTTATGACTAAACTTCAACTTTAATTTTGACCGTTGATTGAATTTGATCTCAGCCGTTGATGGATTTTTGGAAAGTCTATTTAAGAGACCCTCATCTCTTCATTTTAGGAGAGGATGAATTTGGAGAATTTGCATCGAATCGCTGCTAGAATTCATACTCACTTTTGATCATATTTTTACATACATTTAATAAATACGCCTATCTTGATTAATTAAATGTAATTATTTAATTAAATGGGAAAGGTATTTCTAATTAATTAAACAAAATTATTTAATCAAATGGAGTACTTACTTTTAATTAATTAAATAAAGTCATTTAATTAAATAGGAAGCCATTCCTAATTAATTAAATGAAGTTATTTAATTAAATAAGAAAAGTGTCTCTAATTAATTAAAAGATTATTTAATTAAATAGAAAAAGTAATTAGGAGAGCATATCTCATTTTATTAAATTAAATATCTCAACAAAATCTCTCTTCAGTTCAAAAAGAGAAATTTTTAGTTCACTATTGATAAAAAATGAGTTAACTCAGTTAACTCCATTTTCTATTCAAATTAAATCAGTTAACTTCGTATTTTACTCAAATTAAATATGTTAACTCCCTTTAATTTGGGAATCTCCCTTTATGACTAAACTTCAACTCTAATCCTAACCGTTGATTGAATTTGATCTCAACCGTTGATGGATTTCAGGAAAGTCTATTTAAAAGACCATCATCTCTTCATTTTAGGAGAGGATGAACTTGGAGGATTTGCATCGAATCGCTGCTAGAATTCATACTCACATTTTCTCATATTTTTACATACATTTAATAAATATGCCTATTTTGATTAATTAAATGTAATTATTTAATTAAATGGAGTGCTTACTTCTAATTAATTAAATAAAGTTATTTAATTAAATAGGAAGCCATTCCTAATTAATTAAATGAAGTTATTTAATTAAATAAGAAAAGTGTTTGTAATTAATTAAAAGATTATTTAATTAAATAGAAAAAGTAATTATGAGAGCATATCACATTTTATTAAATTAAATATCTCAACAAAATCTCTCTTCTGTTCAAAAAGGGAAATTTTCAGATCATTATTGATAAAAAATGAGTTAAATCAGTTAAATACTTTTTCTTCTCAAATTAAATCAGTTAACTCCTTATTTTACTCAAATTAAATTTGTTAACTCCCTTTAATTTGGGAATCTCCCTTTATGACTGAACTTCAACTTTAATCCTAATCGTTGATTGAATTTGATCTCAACCATTGATGGATTTCAGGAAAGTCTATTTAAGAGACCCCCATCTCTTCATTTTAGGAGAGGATGAATTTGAAGAATTTGCATCGAATCACTGCTGGAATTCATACTCACATTTGCTCATATTTTTACATACATTTAATAAATATGTCTATCTTTAATAATTAAATGTAATTATTTAATTGAATGAGAAAGGTATTTCTAATTAATCAAACAAAATTATTTAATTAAATGGAGTACTTTCTTCTAACTAATTAAACAAAGTTATTTAATTAAATAGGAAGCCATTCCTAATTAATTAAATGAAGTTATTTAATTAAATAAGAAAAGCTTATGTAATTAATTAAAAGATTATTTAATTTAATAGAAAAAGTAATTATGAGAACATATCTCATTTTATTAAATTAAATATCTCAACAAAATCCCTGTTTATTTCAAAAAGGGAAATTTTCAGTTCACTATTGATAAAAAATAAGTTAAATCAGTTAACTCATTTTTCTACTCAAATTAAATCAGTTAACTCCTTATTTTACTGAAATTAAATCTGTTAACTCCCTTTAATTTGAGAATCTCCATTTATGACTGAACTTCAACTTTAATCTTGATCGTTGATTGAATTTGATCTCAACCGTTGATGGATTCCAGAAAAGTCTATTTAAGAGACCCTCATCTCTTCATTTTAGGAGAGGATGAATTTGGAGAATTTGCATCGAATCACTGATGGAATTCATACTCAAATTTGTTCATATTTTTACATACATTTAATAAATACGCCTATCTTGATTAATTAAATATAATTATTTAATTAAATGGGAAAGGTATTTCTAATTAATTAAATGAAATTATTTAATTAAATGGAGTACTTACTTCTAATTAATTAAATAAAGTTATTTAATTAAATAGGAAGCCATTCCTAATTAATTAAATGAAGTTATTTAATTAAATAAGAAAAGTGTCTCTAATTAATTAAAAGATTATTTAATTAAATAAAAAAAGTAATTATGAGAGCATATCTCATTTTATTAAATTAAATATCTCAACAAAATCTCTCTTCAGTTCAAAAAGGGAAATTTTCAGTTCACTATTGATAAAAAATGAGTTAAATCAATTAAGTCCATTTTCTACTGAAATTAAATTAGTTAACTCATTATTTTACTCAACTTAAATCTGTTAACTCCATTTAATTTGGGAATCTCACTTTATGACTGAACTTCAACTCTAATCCTGACCGTTGATTGAATTTGATCTCAACCGTTGATGGATTCTAGGAAAGTTTATTTAAGAGACCCTCATGTCTTCATTTTAGGAGAGGATGAATTTGGAGAATTTGCATCGAATCACTGCTGAAATTCATACTCACATTTTCTCAAATTTTTACATACATTTACTAAATATGCCTATATTGATTAATTAAATATAACTATTTAATTATATGGGAAAGGTATTTCTAATTAATTAAACAAAATTATTTAATTAAATGGAGTACTTACTTCTTATTAATTAAAAAAAGTTATTTAATTAAATAGGAAGCCATTCCTAATTAATTAAATGAAGTTATTTAATTAAATAAGAAAAGTGTCTCTAATTAATTAAAAGATTATTTAATTAAATAGAAAATGTAATTATTAGAGCATATCTCATTTTATTAAATTAAATATCTCAACAAAATCTCTCTTTTGTTCAAAAAGGGAAATTTTCAGTTCACTATTGATAAAAAATGAGTTAAATTAATTAACTCCTTTTTTCTACTCAAATTAAATCAGTTAACTCCTTATTTTACTCAAATTAAATCTTTTAACTCCCTTTAATTTGGGAATCTCTCTTTATGACTTAACTTCAACTTTAAGCCTAACCATTGATTGAATTTGATCTCAACCATTGATGGATTCCAGGAAAGTCTATTTAAGAGACCCTCATCTCTTTATTTTAGGAGAGGATGAAATTGGAGAATTTGCATCGAATCACTGTTGGAATTCATACTCACATTTGCTCATATTTTTACATACATTTAATAAATACACCTATCTTGATTAATTAAATGTAATTATTTAATTAAATGGGAAAGGTATTTCTAAATAATTAAAGAAAATTATTTAATTAAATGGAGTACTTAGTTCTAATTAATTAAACAAATTTATTTAATTAAATAGGAAGCCATTCCTTTTTTTTTTTTTTTTAAGATAAGGGGTAAAAATTTATTTAGTAAAAGCCAAATTACAAAGGCCTCAGGCCCAATCTACCAACCCACATCCAAAAGCCATTAAGTTCTATCCTTCTCTACTAAATGATCAAAAACCCCCACATAATTTGTAGGAAGATCATCCCTATTGAAAATATTCCAACCTAAACCCTTCTCCGAAGCCCATTTTGCCAAGACATCAGCAACTCCATTACATTCCCTGGGAATATGACAAATGGAGATCTCATCCACCAAGCTACTGAAGTGATGAATCTCTTTAACAAGAGAGGCAATCTGCCAGTTACAGTCATCAATTCTCTGATTACTAATCATGTCCACAAAAATCTGAGAGTCTAATTCACATATAATTCTCTCCATCCAAGAGAGTAAGCCCGCTCCATAGCTACCTTAATAGCCAAGGCTTCCATCACATGATTGGAATGAACTCCTTTTTGAATAGAGAAAATAAAACAAACCTTGTCATCTACATCTCTACCAAGTCCTCCTATACCAGCTTGTCCTAGAGTCATCAGGATCCACTGGCTCTGTCATATCACATTTAGCATAGATAGTTTCTTGAAGCCTACTTAAGATCAACTGCCAAAGTTTAGTGACCCCCAAGCTAGGGTTACAAAAAATTCAACGATTAAGCTCTAGCCAAAGATTCAAAAGAATAAAAGAAGCTCCAACAACCCAGGCCACCTGGAGAAATGAAGTTCTCGCAGTGGGCCTTCCAAGGCTATCCCAAAACTCAATAAGGGATTTAGCATGAATGCATCCAAGACACCATGCCTCCCACCACTTATGGAAAATTTCTCTAGAGAGAGGGCATAAGAAGAATAAATGAGAAACATCCTCTCCATGCAACCTATAGAGGGGACAGAAAGAAGGACCATGAAACCCTCTTCTCTAGAGGTTATCCCAAGTAAGACACTTTTTGTGAGCCACCAACCATAGAAAAGAATTACATTTAGGCCATGAGAACCTATTCCAAACTTTCTACCACCAAGGAGTCTCCTGAAATCCATTACATTGACTATCCAACTGAGCATATCCTTGGGACACACTAAAAGTACCTTTAGGGCTTGGACCCCAAGCCAGGATGTCTTTGTCCTTAGAAGAGCTGCATAGCCTAGTAGAGAGAAGATTGGCTAGTTCAGCTTGAATCTCTGAGGAGCCCCCTAGGGGCCAATCTTGAGGATCCTTCCAATTAGCCATAACTATCGAGCCACATCTCCTCCAAGATTTTAAGTGAATTACTTTGGTCCATCGTGCAGCTAAAAAAATTTGATATAGAGGCTGAAGATGTGGATAGATGGAGAGAATGGGAGGATGGCCATCCCAGGAGTCTAGCCAGAATAACACACACGATCCCTCATTACATATCCAAAAGAGGCCATCCTTGATGAGAGGAGAACCTATTTTAAGAGTGTCCCAAATAAAGGATCCCTTACCCTCCATCTCCATTCTAGGAATATCCTGATGTTTCACTCCTGGGAAATACTTATGAGACAAAATCTTAGTCTAATCTCGTTCTTGATTCTTGCACCATCTCCAATATAACTTTTCTGCCAAAGCCTTGACACCAAGCACCATACATTTAAGGCCTAATCCTCCAACAAACTTAGGCAAGCAGACAGTGTCCCATCTGACCAAGCACCATTTAGAAGAGAGGAGATTGCCTGTCCAAAGGAATTGTCGCGACAGAGCATCAAAGTCTTTCATAACTCCAGTGGGAGGAGTTTGCACCAAACACCTATAAATAGGAAGAGCCTGAATCACAGTCTTGAGAAGGATGACCCTACGAGAAGAAGAGAGCCATCTATGGGCCTAGTGACTCACCTTGCTCTAAAATTTGTCCAACAGACCTTTCCAATATTCCTTCAACTAAGCCCCAAGGGTTAGAGGTACGCCAAGATAAATCAAGGGAAGGGATCCAATCTGAAAGTTGAGAATTCTAGCAATCCTGGCCTGAATCGCTTGAGGAGAATTAAAGAAGTAAATAGATGATTTGCCTTCACTAACTTTCTATCTAGAGGCTTTCAAATAAGTATCAAAAATAGTTTTGAAGCTTCTTTCTTCATTAATGGTAGCCAAACCCATCAATCCATTATCATCCACAAACTGAAGGTGCGTGTATGCAGGAATACCATTGTGCCACTTCCAACCCTAGACAAATCCCTGCTCAACTTGAGATTTTATAAATCTACCCAAAGCCTCTGCCATAATGATAAATAGATATGGAGAGATAGGATCCCCTTGCTGAAGCCCTCGAGAAGTAGAGAATAGATCAGAAGGTTCTCCGTTAATAAGAACAGAAAAGGATGTGGAAGTCACGCAGCTGAGAACCCAATCCACTCATTCCCTATCAAATCCAAAAGTAAGAAGCACCTATCTCAGGAACTCCCAACTAACTTGGTCGTAATCTTTAGCTAAATCTAGCTTGATAAACATAGCCTTTTCCTTGGATGTGGCCATAGAATGAATAGCCTCTGAAGCAATAACCACTCCATCCAAAATCTATCTGCCACCAACATAACCTCCCCGTTCCTCTGATATCAAAGAGGCAAGGAAAGGCTTAAGCCTTTCAACAATTAATTTAGTGATAATTTTGTAAGTGACATTACATAAAGCAATAGGTCTGAATTGATCCAACCTATTAGCTCCATCAATCTTGGGGATGAGAGTCAAGAAAGTAGCATTCAAGGACTTGAGCATTTGTTTGTTTTGATATGATTCTTGAACAACTTCTAGAAGATCAAATTTAATGATTTCCCAAAACTCCTAGAAAAATTCAATGGGAAATTCATCTGGGCCTAGGGCTTTACCTTTCTTCATAGAGAAAACTACCTTCTCTAGCTCTTTAAGCATAACAGGTTTTAATAGATCTCTGTTCATACTACCAAATACAAGATGAGGAATACAATCAAAAATAGCCCTTGTCTCTACTAAGGAAGCAGGTTCCTCCTTAGAGAAGAGTTGAGAGAAGTAATTAGTGGCCTCTAAAGAAATTGTCTCCTTGGAAAAGAGATGATCTCCAGAAGAAGAAACAAGAGAAGAAATGGATTTTTCAAACCTGCGAGCTTTAACAATGTTGTTGAAGAAAGCAGTGTTCCTATCTCCCTCCTGCAACTAGTCCACCCAAGATTTTTTCTTCCAAAATATTTCCTCACGAAGCTCCCATTCTTCAACCTCTCTTAAAGCTGAGGATTCATCGGACATTAAATCTGGAGTCATACCTTGGTCCCTGATCTGGCGAGTGATACTATCCAACCTAGCTTGGGCATCTTTTAACTACTCTTGAAGGTTTCCAAAGCATTGTTTGTTCCACTGTTTCAGCCTGAATTTCACATGTTGAAGACTCTTCTCAAAGGTGAACATGGCAGTACCATGAAGAGGCCTACCCTCATACCACCAGGCTATCATAAGATTCTGAAGGGAAGGATCTCTCAACCACATTAGTTGAAACTTGAAAGAGGGATTTTTAGCAGTCTTGAAAGGAGTGACAGAAAGCCTAATAGGCTAGTGGTCAGAGCCTCTCCAGTCAAGAATATCTGACTTGGTAGACCATCTAATATTCATCCAAAAATAAGATACTAGGAATCTATCCAGCCTTTCTAAGATAGCTTCCATCCCACTCCTTCTGTTATTCCAGGTGAATATACCAGAACTAGGTTTAACATCAATAAGATTCAAAGAGCTAATACTATCTCTAAGCGTACTAGAAGAAGGACCCAAATGAGAAGATCCACCTCTCTTTTCCTCAAGATGAGCAACAAAATTAAAATCTCTGGCAACAATCCAAGGAAGGAAAGGATCCAAAGATCGGACAAATATAATATGTGACCACATAAGAGATTTACCTACCAAATCACTAGGAGCATAAATATTGGAGAACAAGCACCTTTCACCTATCTCAAAGTGAGAAGCCATAAAATAGATGGAATACCTGCTCGTAGTCCACCATAGGGGAGTTACTTTCTTGGGATTCCATAGACAAGCAAGACCAACTAAGTTTCCCTGCGCACCAACTACCTGCCAGCTACCGTAGGGCCATAGCTTTGGCCCACAACTGTTTAGTTCATCAATTGATTTAGTTTAGTTTCCTTAAGAAAAATAATATCTGGAGAATGAGAATCAATCAATCTATGAACATTATTTTGTCTAGGGATGTTGTTCAACCCCCTAACATTTCAAGAGATAACAATCATTTAGAAGATTGCGAGAAGTGGGAGTCAATGGGCCGCACAAACCTCGCCTCAACTAAAGTCTCACCTATCATCTTAACTTTCTCCTGATCTGTCTTCCTTCCACTCTTAGCAAACTTTTCTGAAATCTCTTTTTTAAAGGGTTTCTATTGTAAGCCCAATGTGGATGCAACTTTAGTGCCTTTTGTGTTGTCGGTTACTCCTTTCTTACCCGGATGTGAGGAGGCAATGATATTTGGACTGTCACTGGGATGTGCCTCACTAGGAATATCATAACATAAATCCTAAACCAATCTACCTGAACCAATTGGCTGGCCTTGTACTTCCTCAGGAATTTGGACTAGATTCCCAACTTCTTCTAGCTGGGTTTCCAAAAGAATCCTCACTTGGGGGTATTTCAATAGGTATACCTTCTTCTTGCATCAAGTTCTCCAACACATTAAACCTATTGAAGGTATCATCACTTTTTTTATTCATCCACGTTCTCTTTTGCCACTTACCTTTATTTCGTGACTTCACTAGGATAAAACCCTCCTTATTTGCAAAGGGACCAGTTGGCATAGGGGCTTTACCCTTGTCATCCTTAGGGCTCAACAAAGTGGTAGTTGATGATTGAGAAAATTTATTTCGAGGACATTTGCGTTGTAAGTGCCCATACTCATGGTAGATCCTGCATCTGAAGGGTAGCGTTTTATAGTCCAACTGCTGAGTCCATGAAGAAGGACCTAAGAAAATTTCCATAGAATCAAGTAGTGGATTAACAAGATCAACCTCCACACAGATTTGTGCATATGAAATTACTTTTGATCCTTGGTTTGGGTGGCCGACCCAACTAGTTTCCCAAGCAGAAGAGCAATTGAATGAAGAATATCCTCTCTCCAAAATTCCAGAGGCAGATGTGGCAGTCGGATCCACATAGGGACCCAAGACAGGATCTCTTCAATAGAATTGAATCCAGTGTGTCGGGGTTTGATGAACAACCCAACTTGGTTAAAAAAGTATGGGCCTCCTTCAAATACTTTGTTCTTGTCTGACATGCATGAGAAGATAACCATAAAATAGTTGTTAGCCGCTAGAAGAATTTCCATATCCCCTTCCAGATTCCAAATCTGGTGTGCCCATGATTCCAAACACCCATTCGTCTTCTTAATATGGATAGAACCTTTTGATGATGCTAAATTCTCTCTAGAAGGTATATTGTCCATCTGACCTTTAGCCCCTCCTCGCATCTGGCAAGATGTATCCAGCATTTCTAAATCATCAGAAAAACTCTGAGCCCTAGGGGCTTCCGATTGCCCCATGCTCAGATTCAAAGGAAATAACTCTAGGAAAAAGTTGAAACTAGACTCAGCTAATCACTATTGTGCCTCCCCCACCACCGTAGAAGAAAAGACACTTTGAACACTAACTCCTAGCCAGCCGCACATCCACACAGTCCTCCAACATTCTAACCATGGCTTCCTCCCACCTTCAACTAAAATCCTTGACCCAACAAGCAAACAAACCGTGGAGAGAATGATCACGACCCAACATTGAGCATTTAGAGTTCAGTGCACAAAGGCCATGCAGGCCCTAGCTCCGCACGGTGCAAATTCGCATCACAGAGCTCATCAATATATTAACTCCCTTTAATTTGGGAATCTCCCTTTATGACTAAACTTCAACTTTAATTCTGACCGTTGATTAAATTTGATCTCAACCATTGATGGATTAAAGGAAAGTCTATTTAAGAGACCCTCATCTCTTCATTTTAGGAGAGGATGAATTTGGAGAATTTGCATCGAATCGCTACTGGAATTCATACTCACATTTGCTCATATTTTTACATAATTTAATAAATACGCCTATCTAGATTAATTAAATATAATTATTTAATTTAATAGGAAATGTATTTCTAATTAATTAATCAAAATTATTTAATTAAATGAAGTACTTACTTCTAATTAATTAAACAAATTTATTTAATTAAATAGGAAGTCATTCCTAATTAATTAAATGAAGTTATTTAATTAAATAAGAAAAGTGTCTCTAATTAATTAAAAGATTATTTAATTAAATAGAAAATGTAATTATTAGAGCATATCTCATTTTATTAAATTAACTATCTCAACAAAATCTCTCTTTAGTTCAAAAAGGGAAATTTTCAGTTCATTATTGATAAAAAATGAGTTAAATTAGTTAACTCTTTTTTCTACTCAAATTAAATTAGTTAACTCTTTATTTTACTCAAATTAAATCTGTTAACTCCTTTTAATTTGGGAATCTCCCTTAATGACTAAACTTCAACTTTAATCCTGACCGTTGATGAATTACAAAAAAGTCTATTTAGGAGACCTTCATCTCTTCATTTTAGGAGAGGATGAATTTGGAGAATTTGCATCGAATCTCTACTGAAACTCATACTCACATTTGCTCATATTTTGAAATACATTTAATAAATACACCTATCTTGATTAATTAAAAGTAATTATTTAATTAAATGGGAAAGGTATTTCTAATTAATTAAATGAAATTATTTAATTAAATGGAGTACTTACTTCTAATTAATTCATCAAAAGTTATTTAATTAAATAGGAAGTGTTTCCAAATTAATTAAATGAAGTTATTTAATTAAATAAGAAATCTGTCTCTAATTAATTAAAAGATTATTTAATTAAATAGAAAAAGTAATTATGAGAGCATATCTCATATTATTAAATTAAATATCTCAACAAAATCTCTCTTCATTTCAAAAAGAAAAAATTTCAGTTCACTATTGATAAAAAAATGAGTTAAATCAGTTAACTCCTTTTTGTACTCAAATTAAATTAGTTAACTCCTTATTTTACTCAAATTAAATCTGTTAACTCCCTTTAATTTGAGAATCTCCCTTTATGACTGAACTTCAACTTTAATCTTGACCGTTGATTGAATTTGATCTCAACCGTTGATGGATTCCAGGAAAGTCTATTTAAGAGACCCTCATCTCTTCATTTTAGGAGAGGATGAATTTGGAGAATTTGCATCGAATCACGACTGGAATTCATGCTCGCATTTGCTCATATTTTTACATACATTTAATAAATACGTCTATCTTGATTAATTAAATATAATTATTTAATTAAATGGAAAAGGTATTTCTAATTAATTAAAAAAATTATTTAATTAAATGGAGTACTTACTTCTAATTAATTAAAAAAAGTTATTTAATTAAATAGGAAGTCATTCCTAATTAACTAAGTGAAGTTATTTAATTAAATAAGAAAAGTGTCTCTAATTAATTAAAAGATTATTTAATTAAATAGAGAAAGTAATTATGAGAGCATATCTCATTTTATTAAATTAAATATCTCAACAAAATCTCTCTTCAGTTCAAAAATGAAAATTTTCAATTCACTATTGATAAAAAATGAGTTAAATCAGTTAACTCCTTTTTCTACTCAAATTAAATTAGTTAACTCCTTATTTTACTCAAATTAAATCTGTTAACTCCCTTTAATTTGGGAATCTCCCTTTATGACTGAACTTAAAATTTAGTCCAGACTATTGATTGAATTTGATCTCAACCGTTGACGGATTTTAGAAAAGTCTATTTAAGAGACCCTCATCTCTTCATATTAGGAGAGGATGAATTTGGAGAATTTGCATCGAATCGCTGCTCGAGCTCATACTCACATTCGCTCATATTTTTACATATATTTAATAAATACTCCTATCTTGATTAATTAAATGTAATTATTTAATTAAATGGGAAAGATATTTCTAATTAATTAAAAAAAATTATTTAATTAAATGGAGTACTTACTTCTAATTAATTAAACTAAGTTATTTAATTAAATAGGAAGCCATTCCTAAATAATTAAATTAAGTTATTTAATTAAATAAGAAAAGTGTCTCTAATTAATTAAAAAATTATTTAATTAAATAGAAAAAGCAATTATGATAGCATATCTCATGTTATTAAATTAAATATATCAACAAAATCTCTCTTTAGTTCAAAAGGGGAAATTTTTAGATCACTATTGATAAAAAATGAGTTAAATCAGTTAACTCCTTTTTCTACTCAAATTAAATTAGTTAACTCCTTATTTTACTCAAATTAAATATCTTAACTACCTTTAATTTGAGAATCTCCCTTTATGACTGAACTTCAACTTTAATCCTGACCGTTGATTGAATTTGATCTCAACTGTTGATGGATTCGAGGAAAGTCTATTTAAAAGACCCTCATCTCTTCATTTTAGGAGAGGATGAATTTGAAGAATTTGCATCGAATTGCTATTGGAATTCATACTCACATTTGCTCATATTTTTACATACATTTAATAAATATACCTATCTTGATTAATTAAATGTAATTATTTAATTAAATGGGAAAGGTATTTCTAATTAATTAAATGAAATTATTTAATTAAATAGACAACTTACTTCTAATTAATTAAACAAAGTTATTTAATTAAATAGGACGTTGTTCCTAGTTAATTAAATGAAGTTATTTAATTAAATAAGAAAAGTGTCTCTAATTAATTAAAAGATTATTAATTAAATAGAAAAAGTAATTATGAGAGCATATCTGGTTTTATTAAATTAAATATCTCAACAAAATCTCTCTTCAGTTCAAAAAGGCAAATTTTTAGTTCACTATTGATAAAAAATGAGTTAAATCAGTTAACTCCTTTTTCTACTCAAATTAAATCAGGTAACTCCTTATTTTACTCAAATTAAATCTGTTAACTCCCTTTAATTTGGGAATCTCGCTTTATGACTGAACTTCAACTTTAATCCTGACCGTTGATTGAATTTGATCTTAACCTTTGATGGATTCCAAGAAAGTCTATTTAAGAGACCCTAATCTCTTCATTTTAGGAGAGGATGAATTTGAAAAATTTGCATCAAATCGCTGTTGGAATTCATACTCACATTTCCTCATATTTTTACATACATTTAATAAATATGCCTATCTTGATTAATTAAATGGGAAAGGCATTTCTAATTAATTAAATGAAATTATTTAATTAAGTGGAGTACTTGCTTCTAATTAATTAAATAAATTTATTTAATAAAATAGGAAGCCATTCCTATTTAATTAAATCAAGTTATTTAATTAAACAGGAAAAGTGTCTCTAATTAATTAAAAGATTATTTAATTAAATAGAAAAAGTAATTATGAGAGCATATCTCATTTTATTAAATTAAATATCTCAGCAAAATCTCTCTTTAGTTCAAAAAGAGAAATTTTCAGTTCACTATTGATAAAAAATGAGTTAAATCAATTAACTCCTTTTTCTACTCAAATTAAATCAGTTAACTTCTTATTTTACTCAAATTAAATCTGTTAACTCCCTTTAATTTGAGAATCTCCCTTGATGACTAAACTTCAACTTTAATCCTGACAATTCATTAAATTTGATCTCAACCATTGATGGATAACCAGGAAAGTCTATTTAAGAGACCCTCATCTCTTCATTTTAGGAGAGGATGAATTTGGAAAATTTGCATCGATTCGCTGCTAGAATTCATACTCACATTTGCTCATATTTTTACATACATTTAGTAAATATGGCTATCTCGATTAATTAAATGTAATTATTTAATTAAATGGGAAAGGTATTTCTAATTAATTAAACAAAATTAATTAATTAAATGGAGTACTTACTTCTAATTAATTAAACAAAGTTATTTAATTAAATAGGAAACCATTTCTAATTAATTAAATGAAGTTATTTAATTAAATAAGAAAAGTTTCTCTAATTAATTAAAAGATTATTTAATTAAATAGAAAAAGTAATTATGAGACCATATCTCATTTTATTAAATTAAATATCTTAACAAAATCTTTTTTCAATTCAAAAAGGGAAATTTTCGGTTCATTATTGATAAAAAAATGAACTAAATCAGTTAACTCCTTTTTCTACTCAAATTAAATGTCATGCCCAAACTACAAGGGCAAAAACACACAATTTGTTTTTTTAAATAAATAATTAAAAATCTCTAAGTTCGATATGCTTGTGCTCACAGTTAGAGTAAAGGTTCTCTACAATTCATTTTAAGTTTATAAACTCTTGTGGAAGAATACATCGTTAAGATTTATAAACTTTTGTTATTAGATTGAGATCGGCAAAAGTTATGTCATTACATTAACTTACAACAATATGAGAAAATTATTTAAATAAAAATTTAAATGAGTTCTGTTTTAAAATTAATTGAAATATCTAATCAAATGAAATCTACATTTAAACATATTTCAAATAGCCAATTAACCTTTAAATTAAAACTAATTAATACTCAAAAATTAAAATAACTTGAATACTAAACTAAATACATTAAAAAAATTTAGAACTTTCCTAAAATAAAGATGACATTAATAATATAACGAAAGTTGAATAAATCAAAATCTAAACTAGATTACATCAATAATACCTTACTAACTCAAACTAATCTACTAAAAATATATTAAAATTTTAAACAATAACTTTTAAAGAAATAACAATTAAACAAACATAATTAATAACAACTTTTTAAACAAAAACTTTCAAATAACTAAACAATTAACCTAAAGATGTAACTAACATTATAACTTAATCTAAAACTATCTAAATTCAATAAGATCTAACTACCCACTAACCTAAACTCTTACTAACTAATGTAAACTAAACTAATATAATCTATTCCCAAACCCCACGTCAATTCATACCTTTTCCCAAAACTCAAATTAGATTAATAAAAAAATTCCCACGCACGTCACATTCTAATCTATATGGAAGTCCTATGCAATATCTAAGCACTTTCCAAGGAATTAAACTCGCAGCCCAAGAAAAACAAGTACTGACACAACCTGCCAATGAGGTGGCAACCATGATAAAGCAAGGCAGGTTTGAAAGTAAAGTAAAAATCTCCAACCCCAAAACAAGGAAAGAAACTTCAGCGTTGAACCCCAAAATGGAGCGCCTACCTATCTTGACCAAAGGAGGTATAAAAAATGCAAAGTTTTTAAACATAGCAAATAAATCTCTCAACGACATCTCCCTGCTTGCAAAACTGACGCCAATCAAACACATTTAATACTTCTACTCCAAGTACTTTAGTGCTTCAAAGCGCTTCCCAAGACACCCCATTCAAAAAGTCATGCGCTAACCAAAAGAAAGGCAAGGATGGCAACGAAATTTTAAACAATGTAATCTCCATCCAAGGAAAAGCCTAAAGCCTCCTGCAAGGTGATTTATTACTTGCAAGGAAGATGGAATGGTATAGGGTGATGTCACCCTAGAATAGACACATT
Organism: Cupressus sempervirens; assembly: GCA_028749045.1. Classification (NCBI taxonomy): domain Eukaryota; kingdom Viridiplantae; phylum Streptophyta; class Pinopsida; order Cupressales; family Cupressaceae; genus Cupressus; species Cupressus sempervirens. Next base: position 118,594,279 of record CM053783.1, read on the forward strand.
GACTTTGCTTTAAAAAACATCCTTTCAAGCCCTTAAGAAGCTAGCACCAAGAGAGGAAAAAGGGAGCAAAAATAAAGACATTAAGTTTTATAGGTAGAAATAGATATTAGTTCTTTTTTTTTTTTTTTTTATAGATTTATTTATTTATCTTGGTAATAAAAGTAAGTTTACTAATTTATTTATGTTATACAACAAGGATAAAAAGGGGAATCTTTTAAAGATTCTTTGTTACCAAATGAGTGAATTAAATTTGGTTCCATACAAAATCTAGAGAGTTTTTGCTCTCTTGGAACTTTTTTTTGTGTCTTATTTTTCTAAGTATGGATTTACAAGCAATGTATTCTTTTTATAAGGGGTATATTTTTGAAAGGATTTAATAGTTTGAGACACCATAATACAAGATTTAATTGATTTCTCAACCAACTTGAAATGAACTATAAAACATAATTATTCTTCTTTCCTCAACATAGTTTTTTTTATATTTAACATATAAGAAAAACTTAAAAAATTTTGCTCAATCAAATGGAATTTACATTCATGATATAACTTTCGTTTCCAACATAGAAGTAAACTTGAAATTTGCCTAATTAAATCAACACCATTTCCATCCTAGTTTGATGTGCATCCATCCAAATTAAAATTTACAATTAAATCACATGACAAGCAATTATACTCAAACACCAATTTTATTGGCAAACCTGATTCAAGGGCTCAGCCGAGAAAGAATCAGGAAGAAAACTCGGCTTCGTTGCCAATCCAAAAAAGTTTGAAATACCAATTTACATAGGATATCAACCCTAGATTTCAACAATATAATTGAATTTTCTTCATGACCCTCATCAAGGGATTCATAACACCTTCTGCAACACATTTCTAAAATTGAGGATGGAACAGAATTCTAATCAGGTGACAACAAGCATGACCAAGAACAATTCAACCATGCATAATCACACAAGGTTATCACTATATGATCCACAATGAATCAACACTAGGGAAAGGTGGATTCTTCCAACCAAGAGAAGTCAAGCACAACACCAAACAGATGCCCAATCGGGGTTATATACCAAGAACTTCCATTCTTCCATTTCAACATACCATAATCATACAAGTTTTGTGCTGACAGGTAGGGGCCCATAACATCCTACCCTTTCTCCCTCTTTTCATCTTGAGAAGAGACTCTACACTGGTTGGAGTCTGACTAAATAGACCTTTCCCAAAATTGGTCACTTCTGCCCTCTCCAAGGGTGAGTAATACCAAAACACCCATGCAAGAAAAATCTCAAAGTTGCAAACATAAACATGAAAGGAAATCATCCAAAAAAAATAGCATGGTTTTCAAAGCTTCCCAACATACCCACAAACATACAAACATTGAAACAACAACAAGGTAGCATAAGCATGAAACAAACATGGAAACTGAACAAGGGAGATGAGAATTTTCTACCTTCACAAGAGGTAATGGCAATGAAAATTTTTGAATAGAGTTTCTCTTTCCTTGCTTCAATCTTCAAACTCCTCTCTAAATGTAGAGATTGGGTAACAACTTCAACTAGTCCAAGAAAGGCCTCTAAATAAGCCTCAAACTCAACCACCCCAAACGGATCAATAACTACACCCACCCACCTACAATTCTAGAAGCTCCTAACTCAACCCACACCATGGTTAAACACTAAGTGGAGGTGAGGTGAGGTAACTCAAGATAGCCACTTGCAATTTTCGCACAAAGGTAAAATGAAACTTTTTGAGTAATCTCCAAAGTCAACAAAAGGGGCTTAGGGGTTGGAAAAGACCCCCAACCCATACCCATACCCCTTGGTTATAATTATTTCATGTTTTGAAGGCTTAGGAATAGGTTTAGAGCCAAACAAAGGCTAGGAAATAATTAGGACCAACTATCAACTCTAACAAAGTAGATTAAGCACTAATCTGGATTAAGGGTGACTAAACTCAATTAAGAACCTAATTAGCAAATTGGCACTAACTTAAACCAACTTGGGTCCAAAAGTTACACAACTAACCCTAATCAGCATATTAAAGAACATAACCAATTTACGAGTGTCAAGCGACACTAAAAGAACATAATTACGAACATTAACATTTACTGAACACAGAGAGATACATACATACATCTCACAATAAAATACTTGAATTACGAACAACAAGGTTTCTAAAATTAACACATAGAGATCAATTCTGTTCGTCCGTAGGGTTTCTCGGCTAAAATATCTGCACACTCATTGCACACATCAATAGTCCCATAACATCACATGTATATATATGTATACGTATCAAAAATTCACATAAATTAAAACATTCATCTATAAATCAGTCAGGTTTTCTCTTAATTCTCAACCATTAAAATCTCTTAATCCAAGTGTTAATCCTACATTCTACTTAATTCATCAACATACATAAACATAAAACATTAAATGACGGACATCAAATATCTAAAAATAACATCACACAACATGAACTAATATGATATGTTCAAGTATCTGATAATGTCCCGACATCTTGAGTCATGAGTATCAAAATGATAAAGTAGTAACTAGGGCTACAAAGGGTCGGGGCGAGGCCTCACATCCTCCCCCACTAGGCATGAACTTCCTCCTGGAGTTCATCAAAATATAAGGGTATTGATATCATATCCGTGTTGCATCCTCACAAGAAATCGTGACCTCATCATAACATTCCCACTAGACCCTTAACTTGGTCTAGCTCTCAACCTCAAGGAGCTAGGGTCTATTAGGCAATAATATGGATAGTCTCTAGAGCTAACTGGCTGACCAACTCCACCTGTAGCCTCAATAACTATACCCTGATGCTCAATCTGGCTGTTGTCAACCACTATAAAAACTCTTTGGGACCTACCCATGTCTCCAGCTGTCGGCTCTGAAAAAGCCCCTCTCTAACCATTGGATGACTATCCCTGCGGACACTCTCTAGCTATATGACCCATGTCACCACAAGCGTAGCATGGCCCTCAAGTATAAGATCATGTATCCTATGATCCTGACTAATGTGGGCCTCCTAACCTGCTAGACCCACTGTATCCACCCTTGAAAGACTCCTGAGTCTGCATTGACTATGACTGTGGGGTATGTATTTTTTGATCCTGCTGTGACTACCACTGCTTGGGCTCAAAGCCCTGGTAACCCTATGAGAGTTCCTACTACTACTGCTGAGACTATTGGCCCTTAAAGGACCCTAGTGTATAGTTTTGATTCCCTTTCCAAGAGGTTTTCTATCGAATAGAGTTTCAATTCTGAGACCGATCCCATGATTCTTGTCTACCCCGAGTATCCTCTGCCACTAGTGCTATCTCCACTACCTATCTGAAGGTGGTAGAGAAGGCCATTCAAACTAGACCTTGAAGTGAGAAATTTAAACTAATGATAAAGTGATGTACCCATAGTTTCTCATCCTTCATATATTCTACATAAGGAAGGAGCTCGAAAAACCTACTCTCGTACTGAGCCACTATAAGACCTCTCTGATAAAGAGAATGGAACTCCTCTATTTATTTATGTTAGAAATGCTCTGACAAGTACCTCCTTAGAATCTTTGTAGGAATGATTCCCTTGTGAGGGTGTCCATCCTCACTCCTCCTATGATTTCTTCCTGATGCCACCAATTGGAGGCATCCCCTCTCAATTGATGAATTACTAGGCATGCCTTTAGATTAATCCCATAGGGTCATAATTCAAAGCACCGCTATAGGCTCTACAACCATGCCTCTGCTACTATTCCCTCAGTGGAACCCGTAAATAATGGTGGCCCAAGTCGAATCAATTCCCTGATATCATCTCCTACATGTCTAGGAGGTCTGTCAAGTAGGGGTCTTCTCTGGTGTATTGACTCACCTTTGTGCTCATCCTACCCCTCTAACTGTCTTGATGGGGGACTCCTAGTCCTCTCTCTGCCTCTAGGTCGGCCTCCTCTAGGTCCCTATGCTTCCACTACTAAAATCTGCTGAACTGGCTAAACTATTGGTACTACCCTCTGCTGAACTACACCGATCAAAGTCTGAAGTGCATCAATAATGTCCTAATTTGGGTTAGGTGGTGGTGGAGGTGGAGGTGGTGGTGGTGGAGGTGGTCCATCCCCCTGTCCCACTCTACCATCTCTCACCCTACGACCTCTACCTCGTGGGTTGCTTCGAGTAACAGGAGGCATCCTACATAATTTAATGTTTAGTTTTAAGTTTCAGAAGTGTAAGGGTTTAAGGTTCCCAATGTTGAAACACGAGCTCTGATACCAAAATATCATGCCCAAACTACGAGGGCAAAAACACATGAATCTTTTTTTAATTAATAATTAAAAAGCTCTATGTTCGATATGGTTATGCTCATAGTTAGAGTAAAGGTTCTCTAAAATTCATTTTAAGTTTATAAACTCTTGTAGAGGAATACATCGTTAAGATCTATAAACTTTTGTTATTAGATTGATATCGAAAAATGTTATGTCATTACATTAACTTACAACAATATGAGAAAATTATTTAAATAACAATTTAAATGAGTTCGGTTTTAAAATTAATTGAAATATCTAATAAACTGAAATCTATATTTAAACATATTTCAAATAGCCAATTAACCTTTAAATTAAAACTAATTAATACTCAAAAATTAAAATAACTTGAATACTAAAACTAATTACATTTAAAATTTTAAGAACTTTCCTAAAATAACGATGACATTAATAATATAACGAAAGTTGAATAAATCAAAGTCTAAACTAGATTAAATCAATAATACCTTACTAAGTTAAACTAATCTACTAAATATATATTAAAATTTTAAACAATAACTTTTAGACAAATAACAATTAAACAAACATAATTAATAACAACTTTTTAAACAAAAACTTTCAAATAACTAAACAATTAACCTAAAGATGTAACTAACATTATAACTTAATCTAAAACTATCTAAATTCAATAAGATCTAACTACCCACTAACCTAAACTCTTACTAACTAATGTAAACTAAACTAATATAATCTATTCCCAAACCCCACATCAATCCATACCTTTTCCCAAAACTCAAATTAGATTAATAAAAAAATGCCCACCCACGTCACATTCTAATCTATATGGAAGTCCTGCGCAATATCTAAGCGGTTTCCAAGGAATTAAACTAGCAGCCCAAGAAAAACAAGTACTGACACAACCTGCCAATGAGGTGGTGACCATGATAAAGAAAGGCAGGTTTGAAAGTAAAATAAAAATCTTCAACCCCAAAACAAGGAAAGAAACTTCAGCGCTGAACCCCAAAATGGAGCGCCTACCTATCTTGACCAAAGGAGGTATAACAAATGAAAAGCTTTTAAACATAGTAAAGAAATCTCTCAAGGAAATCTCCCTCCCTACAAAACTGACACCAACCAAACACATTTAATACTTCTACTCTAAGTACTTCAGTGCTTCAAAGCGAATTCCAAGACACCCCATTCAAAAAGGCATGCGCTAACCAAAAGAAAGCCAAGGGTGGCAACAAAATTTTAAACAATGTAATCTCCATCCAAGGAAAAGCCTAAAGCCTCCTGCAAGGTGATTTATTACTTGCAAGGAATATGGAATGGTACAGGGTGATGTCACCCTAGAATAGACATATTGACTTTGCTTTAAAAAACATCCTTTCAAGCCCTTAAGAAGCTGGCACCAAGAGAGGAAAAAGGGAGCAAAAATAAAGACATTAAGTTTTATAGGTAGAAATAGATATTAGTTCTTTTTTATTTTTTTTATATAGATTTATTTATTTATCTTGGTAATGAAAGTAAGTTTACTAATTTATTTATGTTATACAACAAGGATAAAAAGGGGAATCTTTTAAATATTCTTTGTTACCAAATGAGAGAATTAAATTTGGTTCCATACAAAAACTAGAGAGTTTTTGCTCTCTTGGAACTTTTTCTTTTGTCTTATTTTTCTAGGTATGGATTTACAAGCAATGTATTTTTTTTATAAGGGGTATATTTTTTAAAGGATTTAATAGTTTGAGACAAAATTATACAAGATTTAATTGATTTCTCAACCAACTTGAATTGAACTATAAACCATAATTGTTCTTCTTTCCTCAACATAGTTTTTTTCATATTTAACATATAAGAAAAACTTAAAAAAAATTTCTCAATCAAACAGAATTTACATCCATGATATAATTTTCATTTCCAACATAGAAGTAAACTTGAAATTTGCCTAATTAAATCAACACCATTTCCATCCTAGTTTGACGTGCATCCATCCAAATTAAAATTTACAATTAAATCACATGACAAGCAATTATACTCAAACACCAATTTTATTGGCAAACATGATTCAAGGGCTCAGCCGGAAAAGAATCAAGAAGAAAACTCAACTTCATTTCCAATCCAAAAAAGTTTGAAATATCAACTTACATAGGATATGAACCCTAGATTTCAACAATATAATTGAATTTTCTTCATGACCCTCATCAAGGGATTCATAACACCTTCTGCAACACATTTCTAAAATTGAGGATGGAACAGAATTCTAATCAGGTGACAACAAGCATGACCAAGAACAATTCAACCATGCATAATCACACAAGGTTATCACTATATGATCCACAATGAATCAACACTAGGGAAAGGTGGATTCTTCCAACCAAGAGAAGTCAAGCACAACACCAAACAGATGCCCAATCGGGGTTATATACCAAGAACTTCCATTCTTCCATTTCAACATACCATAATCATACAAGTTTTGTGCTGACAGGTAGGGGCCCATAACATCCTACCCTTTCTCCCTCTTTTCATCTTGAGAAGAGACTCTACACTGGTTGGAGTCTGACTAAATAGACCTTTCCCAAAATTGGTCACTTCTGCCCTCTCCAAGGGTGAGTAATACCAAAACACCCATGCAAGAAAAATCTCAAAGTTGCAAACATAAACATGAAAGGAAATCATAAAAAAAAAATAACATGGTTTTCAAAGCTTCCCAACATACCCACAAACATACAAACATTGAAACAACAACAAGGTAGCATAAACATGAAACAAACATGGAAACTAAACAAGGGAGATGAGAGTTTCCTACCTTCACAAGAGGTAATGGCAATAAACAAGTTTGAGTAGAGTTTCCCTTTCCTTGCTTCAATCTTCAAACTCCTTTCTAAATGTAGAGATTGCGTAACAACCTCAACTAATCCAAGAAAGGCCTCTAAATAAGCCTCAAACTAAACCACCCCAAAAGGATCAATAACTAAACCCACCCACCTACAAATCTAGAAGCTCCTAACTCAACCCACACCATGGTTAAACACTAAGTGGAGTTGAGGTGAGGTAACTCAAGATAGCCACTTGCAATTTTCGCACAAAGGTAAAATGAGACTTTTTGAGTAATCTCCAAAGTCAACAAAAGGGGCTTAGGGGTTTGAAAAGACCCCCAACCCATACCCATACCCCTTGGGTATAATTATTTCATGTTTTGAAGCCTTAGGAATAGGTTTAGAGCCAAACAAAGGCTAGAAAATAATTAGGACCAACTATCAACTCTAACAAAGTAGATTAAGCACTAATCTGGATTAAGGGTGACTAAACTCGATTAAGAACCCAATTAGCAAACTGACACTAACTTAACCAACTTGGGTCCAAAGGTTACACAACTAACCCTAATCAACATACTGAAGGACATAACCAATTTACGAGTGTCAAGCGACACTAAATGAACATAATTATGAACATTAACATTTACTGAACACAGAGAGATACATACATACATCTCACAATACAATACTTGAATTACGAACAACAAGGTTTCCAAAATTAACACATAGAGATCAGTTTTGTTCCTTCGTAGGGTTTCTCAGCTAAAATATCTGCACACTCATTGCACACACTAGTAGTCCTATAAAATCACATCTATATATATGTATACTTATCAAAAATTCACATAAATTAAAACATACATCTATAAATCAGTCATGTTTTCTCTCAATTCTCAAGCATTAAAATATCTTAATCCAAGTGTTAATCTTACATTCTACTTAATTCATCTATATACATAAACATAAAACATTAAATGATGAACATCAAATATCTAAAAATAACATCACACAACATGAACTAATATGATATGTTCGAGTATCTGATAATGTCCTGACATCTCGAGTCGTGAGTATCAAAATGATAAAGTAGTAACTAGGGCTATGAAGGGTCGAGGAGAGGCCTCACATTAAATCAGTTAACTCCTTATTTTACTCAAATTAAATCTATTAACTCTCTTTAATTTGGAAATCTCCCTTTATGATTGAACTTCAACTTTAATCCTGACCGTTGATTGAATTTGATCTCAACCGTTGATAGATTCCAGGAAAGTCTATCTAAGAGACCCTCATCTGTTCATTTTAGGAGAGGATGAATTTGCAGAATTTGCATTGAATCGCTACTAGAATTCATACTCACATTTGCTCATATTTTTACATACATTTAATAAATACGCCTATCTTGATTAATTAAATGTAATTATTTAATTAAATGGGAAAGGTAATTCTAATTAATTAAATGAAATTATTTAATTAAATAGAGCACTTACTTCTAATTAATTAAACAAAGTTATTTAATTAAATAGGAAGCCATTCCTAATTAATTAAATGAAATTATTTAATTAAATAAGAAATGTGTCTCTAATTAATTAAAAGATTATTTAATTAAATAAAAAAAGTAATTATGAGAGCATATCTCATTTTAATAAATTAAATATCTCGACAAAATCTCTCTTTAGTTCAAAAAGGGAAGTTTTCAGTTCACTATTGTTAAAAAATGAGCTAAATCAGTTTACTTCTTTTTGTACTAAAATTAAATCAGTTAACTCCTTATTTTACTCAAATTAAATCTGTTAACTCTTTTTAATTTGCGAATCTCCCTTTATGACTAAACTTCAACTTTAATCTTGATGGTTGATTGAATTTGATCTCAACCGTTGATGGATTCCAGGAAAGTCTATTTAAGAGATGCTCATCTCTTCATTTTAGGAGAGGATGAATTTGGAAAATTTGCATCGAATCGCTACTGAAATTCATACTCACATTTGCTCATATTTATACATACATTTAATAAATATGCCTATCTTGATGAATTAAATGTAATTATTTAATAAATTAGGAAAGGTATTTCTAATTAATTAAACAAAATTATTTAATTAAATGGAGTACTTACTTCTAATTAATTTAAAAAAGTTATTTAATTAAATAGGAAGCCATTCCTAATTAAATAAATGAAGTTATTTAATTAAATAAGAAAAGTGTCTCTAATTAATTAAAAGATTATATAATTAAATAGAAAAAGTAATTATCAGAGCATATCTCATTTTATTAAATTAAATATCTCGACAAAATCTCTCTTCAGTTCAAAAAAGGAAATTTGCAGTTCACTAATGAGAAAACATGAGTTAAATCAGTTAACTCTTTTTTTTGTTCAAATTAAAATAGTTAACTAATTATTTTAGTCAAATTAAATCTGTTAACTCCCTTTAATTTGGGAATCTCCCTTTATGACTGAACTTCACCTTTAATCCTGATCGTTAATTGAATTTGATCTCAACCGTTGATGAATTTTAGGAAAGTGTGTTTAAGAGACTCTCATCTCTTCATTTTAGGAGAGGATGAATTTGGATAATTTGCATCGAATCACTGTTGGAATTCATACTCACATTTGCTCATATTTTTAAATACATTTAATAAATATCCCTATCTTGATTAATTAAATATAATTATTTAATTAAATGGGAAAGTTATTTCTAATTAATTAATTGAAATTATTTAATTAAATGGAGTACTTACTTCTAATTAATTGAACAAATTTAATTAATTAAATAGGAAGCAATTCCTAATTAATTAAATGAAGTTATTTAATTAAATAAGAAAAGTTTTTCTAATTAATTAAAAGATTATTTAATTAAATGGAAAAAGTAATTATGAGAGCATATCTCATTTTATTAAATTAAATATTTTGACAAAATCTCTCTTCAGCTCAAAAAGGGAAATTTTCAGTTCACTATTGATAAAAAATGAGCTAAATCAGTTAACTCCTTTTTCTCCTCAAATTAAATCAGTTAACTCCTAATTTTACTAAAATTAAATCTTTTAACTCCCTTTAATTTTGGAATCTCCGTTTATGACTGAACTTCAACTTTAATCCTAAATATTGATTGAATTTGATCTCAACCGTTGATGGATTCCAGGAAAGTCTATTTAAGAGACCCTCATCTCTTCATTTTAGGACAGGATAAATTTGGAGAATTTGCATCAAATCGCTGCTGGAATTCATACTCACATTTTCTTATATTTTTACATACATTTAATAAATACGCCTATCTTGATTAATTAAATGTAATTATTTAATTAAATGGGAAAGAAAATTATAATTAATTAAACAAAATTATTTAATTAAATAGAGTACTTACTTCTAATTAATTAAACAAAGTTATTTAAATAAATAGGAAGCCATTCCTAAATAATTAAATGAAGTTATTTAATTAAACAAGAAAAGTGTCTCTAATTAATTAAAAGATTATTTAATTAAATAGAAAATGTTATTATGAGAGCATATCTCATTTTATTAAATTAAATATCTCAAAAAAATCTTTCTTCAGTTCAAAAAGGAAATTTTTTAGTTCACTATTGATTAAAAATGAGTTAAATGAGTTAACTCGTTTCTCTACTCAACTAAAATCTGTTAACTCCTTATTTTACTCAAATTAAATCTGTTAACTCCCTTTAATTTGGGAATCTCCCTTTATGACTGAACTTCAACTTTAATCCTAACCGTTGATTGAATTTGATCTCAACCATTGATGGATTACAGGAAAGTCTATTTAAGAGACCCTCATCTCTTTATTTTACGAGAGGATGAATTTGGAGAATATGCATCAAATCGCTGTTGAAATTCATACTCACATTTGCCATATTTTTACATACATTTAATAAATACACCTATCTTGATTAATTAAATGAGAAAGGTATTTCTAGTTATTTAACCAAAATTATTTAATTAAATGGAGTACTTACTTTTAATTAATTAAACAAACTTATTTAATTAAATATGAAGCCATTCCTAATTAATTAAATGAATTTATTTAATTAAATAGAAAAATTAATTATGAGAGCATATCTCATTTTATTAAATTAAATATCTCGATAAAATCTCTCTTCAGTTCAAAAAGGAAAATTTTTCAGTTCACTATTGATAAAAAATGAGCTAAATCAGTCAACTCATTTTTCTACTCAAATTAAATTAGTTAACTCCTTATTTTACTCAAATTAAATTTTTTAACTCACTTTAATTTGGAAATCTTCCTGTATGATTGAACTTCAACTTTAATTCTGACCGTTAATTGAATTTGATCTCAACCATTGATTGATTCAAGGAAAGTCTATGTAAGAGACCCTCATCTCTTCATTTTAGGAGAGGTTGAATTTGAAGAATTTGCATCGAATCACTGCTGGAATTCATACTCACATTTGCTCATATTTTTACATACCTTTAATAAATATGCCTATCTTGATTAATTAAATATAACTATTTAATTAAATGGGAAAGGTATTTCTATTTAATGAAATGAAATTATTTATTTAAATAGAGTACTTACTTCTAATTAATTAAACAAAGTTATTTAATTAAATAGGAAACCATTCCTAATTAATCAAATGAAGTTATTTAATTAAATAAGAAAAGTGTGTCTAATTAATTAAAATATTATTTAATTAAATAGAAAAAGTAATTATGAGAGCATATCTCATTTCAAAAAGGAAAATTTTCAGTTTACTATTGATAAAAAATGAGTTAAATCAGTTACCTTCTTTTTCTACTCAAATTAAATTAGTTAACTCCTTATTTTACTCAAATTAAATTTGTTAACTCTTTTTAATTTGGGAATCTCCCTTTATGACTGAACTTCAACTTTAATCCTAACTGTTGATTGAATTTGATCTCAACCGTTGATGGATTTCAGAAAAGTCTATTTAAGAGACCCTCATCTTTTCATTTTAGGAGAGGATGAATTTGAAAAATTTGTATCGAATCGCTGCTAAAATTCATACTCGCATTTGCTCATATTTATACATACATTTAATAAATACGCCTATCTTCATTAATTAAATGTAATTATTTAATAAAATAGAAAAGGTATTTCTAATTAATTAAACAAAATTATTTAATTAAATGGAGTACTTACTTCTAATTAATTAAACAATGTTATTTAATTAAATAGGAAGCCATTCCTAATTAATTAAACGAAGTTATTTAATTAAATAAGAAAAGTGTCTCTAGTTAATTAAAAAATTATTTAATTAAATAGAAAAAGTAATTATGAGAGCATATCCCATTTTATTAAGTTAAATATTTCAACAAAATCTCTCTTCAGTTCAAAAAGGGAAATTTTCACTCAACTATTGATAAAAAATGAGTTAAATTAGTTAACTCTTTTTTCTACTCAAATTAAATCAGATAACTCCTTATTTTACTCAACTTAAATCTGTTAACTCTCTTTAATTTGAGAATCTCCCTTTATGACTGAACTTCAACTTTAGTCCTAAGCATTGATTGAATTTGACCTCAACTGTTGATGGATTCTAAGAAAGTCTATTTAAGAGACCCTCATCTCTTCATTTTATGAGAGAATGAATTTGAAGAATTTGCATCGAATCGCCATTGAAATTCATACTCACATTTGCTCATATTTTCACATACATTGAATAAATACTCCTATCTTCATTAATTAAATGTAATTATTTAATTAAATGGGAAAGGTATTTCTAATTAATTAAACAAAATTATTTAATTAAATAGAGTACTTACTTTTAATTAATTAAACAAAGTTATTTAATAAAATAGGAAGCCATTCCTAATTAATTAAAAAGAACTTATTTAATTAAATAAGAAAAGTGTGTCTAATTAATTAAAAGATTATTAAATTAAATAGAAAAACTAATTATGAGAGCATATCTCATTTTATTAAATTAAATATTTCTACAAAATCTCTCTTCAGTTCAAAAAGGGAAATTTTTAATTCACTATTGATAAAAAATGAGTTAAATCAGTTAACTCCTTTTTTTACTAAAATTAAATCAATTACCTCTTTATTTTACTCAAATTAAATCTGTTAACTCTTTTTAATTTGGGAATCTTCCTTTATGACTGAACTTCAACTTTAATCCTGACCATTGATTGAATTTGATCTCAATCGTTGATGGATTCCAAAAAAGCCTTTTTAAGAGACCCTCATCTATTCATTTTAGGAGAGGATGAATTTGGAAAATTTGCATTGAATCACTGCTGAAATTCATACTCACATTTGCTTATATTTTTACGTACATTTAATTAATATGTCTATCTTGATTAATTAAATTTAATTATTTAATTAAATGGTAAAGGTATTTCCAATTAATTAAACAAAATTATTTAATTAAATGTTGTACTTACTTTTAATTAGTTGAAAAAAGTTAACTCCTTTTTCTACTCAAATTAAATCAGTTAACTCCTAATTTTACTCTGTTAACTCCCTTTAATTTGAAAATCTCCCTTTATGACTGAACTTCAACTTTAATCTTGACCGTTGATTGAATTTGATCTTAACCGTTGATGGATTCAAGGAAAGTCTATTTAAGAGACCCTCATCTCTTTATTTTAGGAGAGGATGAATTTGAAGAATTTGCATCAAATTGCTGCTGGAATTCATACTCACATTTGCTCATATTTTTTCATAAATTTAATAAATATGCCTATCTTGATTAATTAAATGTAATTATCTAATTAAATGAGAAAGGTAATTATTAATAATTAAATGAAATTATTTAATTAAATAGAGTACTTACTTCTAATTAATTAAACAAAGTAATTTAACTAAATAGGAAGTCATTCCTAAATAATTAAATGAAGTTATTTAATTAAACAAGAAAAGTGTCTCTAATTAATTAAAAGATTATTTAATTAAATAGAGAAAGTAATAATGAGAGCATATCTCATTTTATTAAATTAAATATATCAACAAAATCTCTCTTCAATTCAGAAATTGAAATTTCCAGGTCACTATTGATAAAAAATTAGTTAAATGAGTTAACTCTTTTTTCTACTCAAATTAAATCAGTTAAGACCTTATTTTACTCAAATTAAATCTGTTAACTCCCTTTAATTTGGGAATCTCCCTTTATGATTGAACTTCAACTTTAATCCTGACCATTGGTTGAATTTGATCTCAACCGTTGATTGATTCCAGGAAAGTCTTTTTAAGAGACCCTCATGTCTTCATTTTAGGAGAGGATGAATTTGGAAAATTTCCATCGAATTGCTGCTGGAATTCATACTCACATTTGCTCATATTTTTACATACATTTAATAAATACGCCTATCTTGATTAATTAAATGTAATTATTTAATTAAATGAGAAAGGTATTTCTAATTAATGAAACAAAATTATTTAATTAAATGGAGTACTTACTTCTAATTAATTAAACAAAGTTATTTAATTAAATAGGAATCCATTCCTAATTAATTAAATGAAGTTATTTAATTAAATAAGAAATGTGTCTCTAATTAATTAAAAGATTATTTAATTAAATAGAAAAACTAATTACGAGAGCATATCTCATTTCATTAAATTAAATATCCCAACAAAATCTCTCTTTAGTTCAAAAAGAGAAATTTTAAGTTCACTATTGATCAGAAAATGAGTTAAATGAGGTTATGTGCTGAGATCATTTAGACATTACATTTCATGCATACATGATGATCATTATATTGTTTTCAATTATTGTTGATGATTAGTTAGATGGTTTATTATCTCATGTGTTTTATTATGGATACTTACCCCATACTTGCATGTGTATGGTGTGTGTGTTTTCTTATTGTATGGCATTTCTGATGTGCTTAAGGAAGGGAGTCATAGTCACCTGCATAGTCGGGATCTACACGATGCACGAATTCTTGCCATTGTCTGTTTAGCTTAGGATTATATATTGTATGTACATGCATGATTTTTTCTGTAGGTTGCAGGTACTGGGTATCGACTTCTCTGAATTGCCAAGATGAGCGTACCCTATTATACTATCTCAATGATAAGAGAAGGGAGATAAATTCTCAAGTCCAAATCTCAAACCTTTAAGCCAATTATCCTAGTGAGGTAGGACAAGTATCTGGATATTTTACCCACCAAATGTGTCAGATAACATAATTCATGATTTTTAACCCTTTAGACTGATTTTGAGTGATTTGCTCTATGATGGGTTTTTATATTTTATCTTGGAGGTCTCTGGTGAATTTTCTATTAATTAAGTCTTAATAAATGGATTTAATTAATAAATTAATTATTTGAGAAAATTAATATAAAATATCATGTTATTTGATATTTTGATTATAATTAATTAAATGAGAATAATTGAGGAAAAAGAATTAAATAAAGAAAATTAGAAAATTAAAATTAATAATTATTATTAAATAATAATAAAGTAATAAATAAATAATAATAATAAAAGTTATAAAAATTAAAATAAAAGTTATAAATATTTAAATAGAAATTATATAAAGAGTGAATTGGAGTTATAAGCTTGCACAGGAATTAATGCACTTTTCTATTTCTCAAGTGTCAACAACACGGAGGTTAGTGCATCAATTAAGCACATGGTGTCTACAACCCTATGGCTCATCAAAAAGGTTATAAAGGACCCATGCTTAGTTGGTGACACCTTCTAGCTGTTTCTAGAGGTATCTAGATGTTTCCTGAGAGCTCTTTATATTCAAGCATTCTTAGAAGCCTAGACATAGCGTTTGGAGTGCAATTTGGAGCATTGGAGGATTGGAGAATTCTGAAAAAGGGAGCTTTCTCTGCGAGTTTTTTGAGGAAGAGCAATTTAACATCAAAATCCGAGTAGATTCTTGTGATTTTACTTATGCTATTTCCGCATCATGCATTTCCTGTCATCTTCGTATCTTCCATATGTCTTTTGAGGAATTTCATAATTTACTGTGCATTCTCAATATGGGTAGATTAATTTATTTGAGAATTTTATATGCATAGATTTGAAAAGAACACAGGGCTAGGGTTGGAATTCATAGTCAAACCCATTAGATTAATTATTGAAAATTTTTGAGATCAGAGGTCTATGGAGGAATTCTAAAAATTGAAGTTTGTATTCATATATTGTAAATTTACTTATACATATATATATATATATATATATATATATATGCATGCAATTATATATATATATATATATATATATATATATATATATATATATATATATATATATGCATGCAATTATATATATATATATATATATATATATATATATATATATATATATATATATATATATATATATATATATATATATATATATATATATATATATATGTTCATGTACTGTGATATTTTTAATTTTGTATATATTCATATATATATAAATACATATATATATACATATACCTTTATATATATATGTGTGTGTGTGTGTGTGTGTGTATAATATATATGTATATATATTTGTTAAAAATTGAATGATAGTGGAAAAAAATTTATTCAAAATGTTCTTGAAATTGCAATTGGAAGATATATATATATATATAAAAGTTCATTTGGAGGGGCGGGTTATACCCCGTACTCCCTCCCTTTCCACTATTGTTATTAATGGAGGAACTGCCGTGACTGACACGACTAATGTTGTGACCTATATACGGCTCAGCAACAGTATTTGTAGGTGTTTACTTTGGTCATGGGTAGTAGAGAGCTGACACTCACGCTGAATACATTCAAGCACAGGGTACGGGCGATAGCAATGAGATATCGCTTTTGTATAACGATTTTCCTTATTCGATATTACATATAATGTTATTAAGTATTTTCATTATTAAATATTGTTATATGTTATTATTATTATATATATATATATATATGTATTTATGTATGTATATATATATATATGTATATATGTATATATTATTAATTATAACTAATTATTTTATTTAAAATGATTTGTATAGATGGATCAATTTGTAAAGATAAATGATTTTAAACATATGAATAATAATTTATCAATTATTATTAAAATGAAGAGATATTAATAATTAACTTAATTAAACTTAGTTTAATTAAGATTGAACGTGTTATAAATCGAAGTTTTGAAATATGTTGATTTCATTAGAAATGTTATTTTCAAAAAAAACACTATTAGATAAATTAGAATTGAGTCTAGTGGTTTTGGGGGAGAAACTTTTATCTATCAACCAAATACATGGGTTAGGTAAAACATGAAATTTCTCCACTTGATATCTAAGTTGGAAAACGTAAACTAGAAACCTCCACATTTAATTCAAGTATGTAATTTTAGCAAAATCAAAACATGTGTTTACATTGTGTATTCTTATGCTATTGTTTTGAGTTTTCGGTTGACTAGTGTTGACCAGTTATAGGACGTCTACCAGAGGCTTGGAAGTTATGTGAGTGTGATGTCATGATGATGTTTTAATCTCGATCTTTATAAACCCAACCATGGTTATGTGATGGAATGCTCTATGTATTGTTTGTTGAGATTCTTATGTATGAGATACTTGACTTAACCATTATTTTTGGTCATCGATTAGTTAACCTTGGTTATTTTCTAGTTGCCATGATGGGACTGAAATGTAGATTTATTCTTGATGATTTCATGATGTGACATGTTTGACTCAACCATTTTTGGAGTTTTTGATTAGTTTGATTGAGATATATTTTGGTTATTGAGAACCATTGGATACTTTGATTATCAGTGATACTTCAGTTGCCAATAGAGAGTTGTTGTGTTCATGATTTTCTATGGATGTTAGCTCATGGAGATTTGATGCTTTTATGCATATTTTATGATTTGATTATGGATTATCTTTTGTGATTTTGAGATTTATGATTCCATGAGCATTAGGGTAGGATATCTGCATGTAGTGACGGGAAGTGGCTTGCAATGGGGGCTGGGGCCCTAAGAGGCTGCCAGGGTAACTCATTGTAAGTTGGATCAATAAGTGATAACATTCACACCTAATACTAACTGAATGAACCTAAGAAAATAAGAGTTTTGTTCTTGCCCATGCCTTGAGTGCTTGTACAGGCTAGGATGGGAGTAGTGAGATGCATGGTTGTGACCTTGCATTTCATAGTATGCCTCATCAGTATGAGAGGATACTAGTGGCCGCATGAAATTAGTATGGACCCATGGAGTTTAGCTAACTGCTAGGGTAACTTGTACGTGATAATTGCGATGACACTTTCTCGCTTGCATAGTAAGTTCCTACATGTCATTGTGTGCCTCTAGAGATTAGATGTCAGATTTTATGTTAGGAACCTTTGAGTTAGTATACTTTTAGGATTCCTGAACTTATATAGATTTGTGCTATGTGATTTTAGATAGCCTATTCGAGACTTGAGATTATCTCCTTAGCACAGTGGGAGTGGACCACTTAGGTACCACACGGTCGGGTAGTAGTGTATTTTCCACTCTTATCATTTTGAGATTCATTGATACATCATGGCTGATGCATCCTTCATGATGATGGATATGTATCCTTTTCATTGATGATTAGCATATGTTAGATGATGTTATCTTATGTTTTTATTTGCATATTAGATTACTTTCTACATATGATGTTATATATGTTAGGAGTGACATTCCTACTATGTTAGTATCGATGATCTCTTTGGTGATTTGGAATGTTACACACGGAGGGATGGCTAGGATCCATGATGGTCTAATGATGCTATTAACAGTTGGGACAAACCATGCACTTAATTTATTATGTTTGATCTTTATGATGGATGTATATGTCTTCTATGATGATGTATCATATGAGTATCTTTACTTTGATGTATCATGGATTAGAATAGGAAGATGTACCTTATTCTATGTATGTATATTCTTTTGAGCTTGTCATACCCTGTGACATGTACAGTGGATGATTGAGTATTTAAAATGTAATGTATAAACATTAGACTTATCATTATTATTTCATGTGGATGTTGTACTAGATGGATTTATGTATGTAGTTCAATGTTAAGGGATCTTAAAGAATGTAACATGTTATGTATGTTATGTTTAATTTTAGATGGACATTGCTATTGCTTCTGTTATTGTGCATAACTATTAAGTGTAACTTTTAGAACTTGAACTAGGTGAACTGAAACAAAATAGAACTCAAACTATTACTTGAATATTTTTCATACTTCAACACTTAGTTTCAAAACTAGAAATTTTAACTTAAACCTAAACATAGAACTGAACCTAGTACCTTATAGCTATCAGTGTCCATGAGTCTGCCCATGAGGGATCGGCTCATGTAGTGAGCAGGGAAGAGCACTCTAGTAGGTAGCAGGAAGAGAGTCGTAGAGAGGACCAAGCTGAGTCTGAAGAGGTTGGTTTGAGGAAAATGATGCAGACTATTCTAGAATGTCTACCTCCTATTCAAGAGTAGCCCAAAGTGCATCAGACAGAACAAGAGCATAGACCCAAATCTAGAAGTCCTTGGAAGGATCATCAGAGGTCCATTGTGTCCACTCAGATGAAGGATCTTTCAAGATCCAATTTTAAGCCTTTCAATGGGCAAGGTTCTGGTTATATGGTCATGCAGTGGCTTATTTCTCTCGATAGGATTTTTGCCATGCAGGAGTTCGACAGCAATGTTAAGGCAAGATTTGCGATCACTAATCTAGAGAATTTTGGGGCCACTTGGTGGACGATAGAGGAGAAAAAGTTGGAAATCGATATGAGCAGTGTTACATGGGAGTTATTCCTAGAGAGTTTCCATGAACGATTCCTACCAAAGGAATGGAAATAGTAAATGGCTGATGAATTTCATAATCTTAGATAGTACACTTTGTCAGTGACCGAGTATGAGCATAAGTTTTATGAGCTCCTGTCTTTTTCAAGGTTTAATTAAAATTTAGCTCAATTGACACAACATTTTATTAGGGGTTTGAATAACCCTATTATTGGGGGAGTTAAGGTATTTGAGCCAAAAATGCTCAAGGATGCAATACATCAAGCTATCCTTCTTGAGCAAAGTGTCAACCTTGGTCAAGGTGGTTTTGTAGGAGCACCAATAGCACCAGGATCTAAAGGCAACTACAATTCAGGTGGTAACAAGAAGTTTTCTTTCTCTAAGGGGAAAAAATATCAGCAACAGTCTTAGCAAACATAGCAATAGAAGGGATCAAATTCTTACATTCAAGGTGGTGGCAAAGGTTCTAACACCAAGAACAACTGCAATGCTCAATGCAATAAACAGAATCAATCCAATCAGCCAGCTCAGAGTAGCCAGTCTTTTGTGAGCAGGAACAGTCATCAGCAATCAAATGTACCACCTATGGGAAGAGGTTTTGGCAGAAATATGGAATGTTTTTCATGTGGTCAGATTGGACATTATGCAGCTCAGTGTCCTCAGCGAGCACCTCAGTTTTCAGGACCTAGACCTACCATTTCAGAGCCTACAATTGGTGATGTAGGTAGAGCTCATAGAGTCATTGCAATAGTTGATCATCGTCAGGTAGATCATCAGGGAACAGTGGTTGATACCACAGGCACTATTAGAGGTATATCTCTTTCAGTATTGTTTGATTTAGGAGCTACAGATTCATTTATTTCACCATCTATAGTTTCTAAGTGTAAGTTGGATGCGGTGAAGCAAGATCGTGGTTAGCAAGTGGAACTAGCCTCAGGCATTAAGGTCTCCACAGACTCTATAGTTCATAAGTGCGGGCTTAGCTTAGGAAGCTTTGATACTGCAATGGATCTTCGAGTCATACCCCTTGGTTCCTATGATGTGGTTTAAGGCATGGATTGGCTTGGATTTCATAGAGCTAGTATAGATTGCAGAAAGAAGAACATTTTGTGCCAAGATGACCAAGGGAATGATGTGCAGATAGTTGGGATATCGAGACCTATATCTCTACGGATGATTTCTGCTATGCAATTGAAGATAAGTTTCTGTAAGGGATGTCGGATTTTTTTTGTTATGGTAAAAGATCTTGATGAGGAAGATCCTATGAGGGAGACTTTAGATCACTCAATTTTGCAGGAGTATGCAGATGTTTTTCCAAGTGAGGTTCCAGGCATGCCTCCAAAGAGGGACATTGATCTTAAGTTAGGATACCACCAGCTTCACATTAAGGAAGTAGATATTCATAAGACCACTTTTTGTACTCGTGATGGGCATTATGAGTTTACAGTGGTACCATTTGGATTGACTAACGCTCCATCAATTTTAATGAGTTTGATGAATGGTGTGTTTTGATCTTATTTGGATAGGTTTGTACTCGTGTTTCTTGATGACATATTGATATATTCAAAGACTTGAAAGGAGCATGAGGAACACCTGCGGTTGGTATTGTAGTGTTTGAGAGACAATCAACTTTATGCTAATGCAGCTAAGTGCAAATTCTTCAAGTCGAAGATTCAGTATTTAGGGCGTGTTATTTTAGGTGATGGTATTTCAGTCAATCCTGCAAAGATTCAAGTGATAATAGATTGGCCCACACTGACTAATGTGTCAGAGATTCATAGTTTCATGGGTTTAGCCGGTCATTATCGCAGATTTGTCCAAAACTTCTCTAGGATAGCACATCCTATCACTTCTCTTCAGAGGAAAGGAAAGAAGTTCATATGGATAGAGAAATGTGAGGAAGCTTTCCAGAAGCTCAAGGAGCTTTTGACCAGTGCATCAATTTTAGCTATACCTGATCTAGAAGGTGATTTTATGGTATGTACAAATACTTCTCTTGAAGGGATTGGGGCAGTGTTGATGCAGAAAGGATGGGTGATTGCGTATGAATCATGTAAGCTCAAGGATCATGAGTTAAATTATCCTACACATGATCTTGAGTTAGTAGCAGTAGTTCATGCTTTAACTAGATGGAGACATTTCTTGTTGAGACAAAAATTTGAGCTACATAGCGATCATCGTAGTCTTCAGTACATTTTTACTCAGCCTAATTTCAATGCTTGCTAGAGGCAATGGATGGAGTTTCTATGCAAGTATGATTTTGAGGTTAAGTACATTCAAGGTAAGGAGAATGTGGTGGTGGATGCTTTGAGTCATAGGAGACATGTGGTATCGTCAATGACTCTTAGAGTGGATTTGAGGAGTCAGATTCTTTAGGCACTTCCTATGGATTCATAGTATCAGGAAGTGTGCAGAGAGATAGATTCAAGAAGACCTTTTGAAGGTAAGTTTGCAAGTTACATTCAAGAATCAGATGGTCTTTTGAGACATTTGGGGAGGATTTATGTGCCATTTTCGGATGAGCTTCGCACCTTGATACTAGCAGAAGCCCATCGTACACCTTACTCATCACATCCAGGTGTCAAGAAGATGCATGCTGATTTGAGACGTTTGTTCTTTTGGTCTGGGATGAAGCGAGATATTGCTAATTTTGTGGCTAGGTGCCTTGAGTGTCAGAGAGTTAAGGCAGAACATCAGCACCTGGCTAGACTTTTGCAGCCTAATCTCATTCCTTCTTCGAAGTGGGATATCATCTCCATGGATTTTATAGTAGGATTACCTATGACAGTTCGACATCATGATGCTATCATGGTTACCGTTGATCGGTTAACTAAGGTGGCACATTTCTCACCGATTAGGTCTTCCTACATAGCAATTTTTGTAGCTAATTTTTTCATGCGTGACATTGTGAGATTACATGGTATTCCTAGAAAGATCATTTTTGATAGGGATCCTGTATTCACATCTGCATTTTGGACATTGCTGCAGCATGAGTTTGGAGCACAATTAAACTTTAGTTCGGCATATCATCTAGAGACTGATGGTCGTATAGAGAGGGTGAATCAATTTTTGGAGGATATGTTACAGATGTATGTGATGGATAGGCAGACACATTGGGAGGATTATCTCTACCTAGTGGAGTTTTCTTACAACAATGGGTATCATAGTTCTATTGGTATGGCACCATTTCAGGCATTATATGGACATCCTTGTCATACACCATTGAGTTGGGACAGTCTTGAGGATCGCATCCTATTGTGTCCTGAGATGCTTTGTGATATGGAGCAACAAGTGGTGCATATCCATGAGCATTTGACTATGGTACAAGATAGGCAGAAGAAGTATGTCGATGCTCATAGAACTGATAAGCAGTTTGTTGTGGGAGATAAGGGTTTCTTGAGAGTGCGTCTGTGAAAGAGTCCAATTTGGTACGAAAAGGGTTCTAAGCTAGCACCTCGCTTTGTGGGACCATTCGAGATTTTAGAGAGGATTGGCCCGGTTGCTTACCGCCTTGCTCTACCACCCAACCTATCTCGCATTCATGATATTTTCCATGTTTTAGTACTTCGGCAGTATATACCTGATATTGTAAATGTTCTTGATTAGAATACACTGCAGGTAGAGGACGAGCACCTAGCTTTGGAGCTGGTTCGTATTCTGGAGCAGCAAGAGTTGACCCTCAGGGGTTGAACCATCGATCAAGTAAGGGTCCAATGGGACCGTACTGATGATTCTTTAGCTACTTGGGAGGATGCAGCTAGATTGAGGGAGTTATATCCCTACTTGTTTGTAGGCTTCCAGGAGTAAGCCTAACCCAAGGGGGGGTGGATGTAGTGCCTACCCTCGTTCACATCTTTTCTGGACATATTGTTGCTATTATTATCAGACTATGATGGACTAGTTTTATGTTGATGGATTAGTGGTATTGTTTTGACACTATCAGACATTATGTTATGGATTCAGAGGTTATGTGATGAGATCATTTAGACATTACATTTCATGCATACATGATGATCATTATATTGTTT
The DNA here is from genome assembly GCA_028749045.1 of Cupressus sempervirens. NCBI lineage: Eukaryota > Viridiplantae > Streptophyta > Pinopsida > Cupressales > Cupressaceae > Cupressus > Cupressus sempervirens. The sequence goes on from CM053783.1 coordinate 118,618,065, forward strand.
TCAGTTATTGTTGATGATTAGTTAGATGGTTTATTAGCTCATGTGTTTTATTATGGATACTTACCCCATACTTGCATATGTATGGTGTGTGTGTTTTCTTATTGTATGGCATTTTTGATGTGGTTAAGGAAGGGAGTCGTAGTCACCTGCATAGTCAAGATCTACATAATGCACCACTTCCTGCCATTGTCTGTTTAGCTTAGCATTATATATTGTATGTACATGCATAGTTTTTTTTGTAGGTTGCAAGTACTGAGTATCGACTTCCCTGAATTGCCAGGATGAGCGTACCTTATTATACTATCTTAATGATAAGAGAAGGGAGATAAATTCTCAAGTCCAAATCCCAAACCTTTAAGCTAATTGTCCTAGTGAGGTAGGACAAGTATCTGGATATTTTACCCACCGAATGTGTCGGATGACATAATTCATGATTTTTAACCCTTTAGACTGATTTTGAGTGATTTTCTCTGTAACAGGTTTTCATATTTTATCTTGGAGGTCTATGGTGAATTTTCTATTAATTAAGTCTTAATAAATAGATTTAATTAATAAATTAATTATTTGAGAAAATTAATATAAAATATCATGTTATTTGATATTTTGATTATAATTAATTAAATGAGAATAATTGAGGAAAAAGAATTAAATAAAGAAAATTAGAAAATTAAAATTAATAATAATTATAAAATAATAATAAAGTAATAAATAAATAATAATAATAAAAGTTATAAAAATTAAAATAAAAGTTATAAAAATTAAAATAAAAGTTATAAATATTTAAATAGAAATTATATAAAGAGTGAATTGGAGTTATAAACTTGCACGGGAATTAACGCACTTTTCTATTTCCCAAGTGTCAACAACACGGAGGTTAGTGCATCAATTAAGCACATGGTGTCTATAACCCTATGGCTCATCAAAAAGGTTGGAAAGGACCCATGCTTAGTTGGTGACACCTTCTAGCTGTTTCTAGAGGCATTCTAGATGTTTACTAAGAGCTATTTATATTCAGGCATTCTTATAAGCCTAGACATAGTGTTCGGAGTGCAATTTGGAGCATTGGAGGATTCGAGAATTCTGAAGAAGGGAGCTTTCTCTGTGAGTTTTTTGAGGAAGAGCGATTTAGCATCAAAATCTGGGTAGATTCTTGTGATTTTACTTATGCTATTTCCGCATCATGCATTTATTGTCTTCTTCGTGTCTTCCATATGTCTTCTGAGGAATTTCATAATTTACTATGCTTTCTCAATATGGGTAGATTAATTTATTTGAGAATTTTATATGCATAGATTTGAAAAGAACACGGGGCTAGGGTTGGAATTCATAATCAAACCCATTAGATTAATTATTGAAAATTTTGGAGATCAGAGGTCTATGGAGGAATTCTAAAAATTGAAGTTTGTATTAGTATATTGTCAATTTTCTTATACGTATATATATATATATATATGTATATGTATATATGTTCATGTACTGTGATATTTTTAATTCTGTATATATTCATATATATATATATATATATACATACATATATATATATACATATACCTTTATATATATATACATACATACATATGTATATATAATATGTATATAGATATATTTTAAAAATTGAATGACAGTGTAAAAATGTTTATTCAAAATGTTCTTGAAATCACAATTGAAAAAAATATATATATAAAAGTTCATTTGGAGGGGTAGGTTATACCCCGTACTCCCTCCCTTTCCACTGTTGTTATTAACGGAGGAACTATCGCAGCTGACACGACTGACGTCGTGACCTATATATGGCTCAGCGACAGTAGTTGCAGGTGTTTACTGCGGCCATGGGTAGTACAAACCCAATACCCATGCCGAATACATTCAAGCACAAGGTATGGGCGATAGTGATGAGATATCGCTTTTGTATAACAATTTTACTTATTTGATCTTACATATAATGTTATTAAGTATTTTCATTATTAAATCTTGTTATATGTTATTATTATATATATATGTATTTATGTATGTATATATATATATATATATATATATATATATATATATATATATATATATATATATATATATAAGTATATATATATATATATGTATATATATTATTAATTATAACTAATTATTTTATTTAAAATGATTTGTATAGATAGATCAATTTGTAAAGATAAATGATTTAAAAAATATGAATAATAATTTATCAATTATTATTAAAATGAAGAGATATTAATAATTAACTTAATTAAACTTAGTTTAATTAAGATTGATTATTAGAACGTGTTATAAATCGAAGTTTTGAAATATGTTGATTTCATTGGAAATGTTATTTTCAAAAAAAAATACTATTAGATAAATTAGAATTGAGTCTAGTGGTTTTGGGGGAGAAACTTTTATCTATCAAACAAATACATGGGTTAGGTAAAACATGAAATTTCTCCAATTGATATCTAAGTTGGAAAATGTAAACTAGAAACCTTCACATTTAATTCAAGTATGTAATTTTAGCAAAATCAAAACATGTGTTTACATTGTGTACTCTTATGCTATTGTTTTGGGTTTTGGGTTGACTAGTGTTGACCAGTTATAGGATGTCTACCAGAGGCTTGGGAGTTATGCGATTGTGATGTCATGATGATGTTTTAATCTCGATCTTTATAAACCCAACCATGGTTATGTGATGGAATGCTCTATGTATTGTTTGTTGAGATTCTTATGTATGAGATACTTGACTTAACCATTATTTTTGGTCATCGATCTGTTAACCTTGGTTATTTTCTAGTCGCCATGATGGGACTGAAATATAGATTTATTCTTGATGATGTCATGATGTGACATGTTTGAATCAACCATTTTTGGAGTCTTCAATCAGTTTGATTGAGATATATTTTGGTTATTGGGAACTATTGGATACTTTGATTATCAGTGATACGTCAGTTGTCAATAGAAAGCTGTTGTGTTCATGATTTTCTATGGATGTTAGCTCATGGAGATTTGATGCTTTTATGCATATTTGATGATTTGATTATGTATTATCTTTTATGATTTTGAGATTTATGATTCCATGAGCATTAGGGTAGGATATCTGCATGTAGTGATGGGAAGTGGCTTGCAATGGGGGTTGGGGCCCTAAGAGGCTGCCAGGGTAACTCATTGTAAGTTGGATTAATAAGTGATAACATTCACACCTAATACTAACTGAATGAACCTAAGAAGATAAGAGTTTTTTTCTCGCCCATGCCTTGAGTGCTTGTACAGGCTAGGATGGCAGTAGTGAGACGCATGGTTATGACCTTGCATTCCATAGTATGCCTCATCAGTATGAGAGGATACTAGTGGCTGCATGAAATTAGTATGGACCCGTGGAGTTTAGCTAACTACTAGGGTAACTTGTACGTGATAATTGTGATGACACTTTTTGGCTTGCATAGTAGGTTCCTACATGTCATTGTGTGCCTCTGGAGATTAGATGTCAGATTTTGTGTTAAGAACCTTTAAGTTAGTATACTTTTAGGATTCTTGAACTTATAAAGATTTGTGCTATGTGATTTTGGATAGCCTATTTGAGACTTGAGATTATCTCCTCAACACGGTGGGAGTGGATGACTTAGGTACCATGCGATCGTGTGGTAGTGTATTTTTCACTCTTATCATTTTGAGATTCAATGAGACATCATGGCTGATGCATCCTTCATGATAATGGATATGTATCATTTTTATTGATGATTAGCATATGTTAGATGATTTTATCTTATGCTTTTATTTTCATGTTAGATTACTTTCTACATATGATGCTATATATGTTAGGAGTGACATTCCTACTATGATAGTATCGATGATCTCTTCGGTGATTTGGAATGTTACATACGGAGGGATGGCTAGGATCCATGATAGTCCAATGATGCTACTAACAATTGGGAGGAACCATGCACTTAGTTTATTATGTTTGATCTTTATGATGGATGTATATGTCTTCTATGATGATGTATCATATGATTATCTTTACTTTGATGTATCATGGATTAGAATAGGAAGATGTACCTTATTCTATGTATGTATATTCTTTTGAGCTTGTCATACCTTGTGATATGTACAGTGGATGATTGAGTATTTAAAATGTAATGTATAAACATTAGACTTATTATTATTATTTCATGTGGATATTGTACTAGATGGATTTATGTATGTAATTCAACGTTAAGAGATCTTAAAGAATGTAACATGTTATGTATGTTATGTTTAATTTTAGATGGACATTGATATTGCTTCCATTATTGTGCATAAGTTATACATGGTGTTTACTTTCATGAAAACAAAAAAATTCTACTAAACTTAGTGAAGTTCTAGGTTAATTGTTTGGATCCCTTGGCGGGGCATTACACTTCAGTTCAAAAAGGGAAATTTTTAGTTCACTATTGATAAAAAATGAGTTAAATGAGTTAAATCCTTCTTCTACTCAAATTCAATCATTTAACTCCTTATTTTACTCAAATTAAATATGTTAACTTCCTTTAATTTGAGAATCTCCTTTTATGACTGAACTTCAACTTTAATCATGACCGTTGATTGAATTTGATCTCAACCGTGGATGGATTCCAAGAATGTCTATTTAGGAGACCCTCATCTCCTCATTTTAGGAGAGGATGAATTTGGAGAATGTGCATCAAATGGCTGCTGGAATTCATACTCACATTTGCTCATATTTTTACATACATTTAATAAATATGTCTATCTTGATTAATGTCATGCCCAGAACACCAAAAAGTTTTGTTTTAATATTTAAAAGTGATAATAGGATTAAATTTAATAAACAAGTATTCAATAAATTCACTTAACTTCCTCACACACATGTATAATTATAAAAATTAAGCACAACTCAAATGCAAATTTTCTTAACATATTTTAAACTTAAAATTGCATAGCTAAGTATATATCAACATGTTATCTAATAAATCTAATTTGAACGAATGTGATTACCAACAATAAAAATGTGCAGTAAGGTAACACCATCACATCTAATTTTTAAATTACATATGCAAAACTAAAAACAAAGCTATAAGACTTATTGCAAGCATATTTACTCAAACACCATTTTATTGGCAAACCAGATTCAAAGGCTCAGCCGAGAAAGAACTAGGAAGAAAACTCGGCTTTATTGCCATTACAACAAGGTTTTGAGATAAAAATTACATAGGAGTTCAATCTCAAATTACAACAATTTCAATGGATTTTCTTCATGACCCTCATCAAGGGATTCATAACACTTTTTGCAACACATTTCTAGAACTATGGAGGGAACAGAATCTGATCAGGTGACCAAAAGCATGACCGAGAACAATTCAAACATGTGTATTCATACAAGGTTTTCACAATATGATTCAAAATAAATCAAAACTAGGGAAAGGTGGATTCTTCCAACCAGGAGAAGTCAAGCACAACACCAAACAGATGCCCAATCGAGGCTATAAACCAAGAACTTTCATTCTTCCATTTGAACATACCATAATCATACAAGGTTTGTGCTGACAGGTAGGGGCCCATAACACCCTACCCTTTCTCCATCTTCTCATCTTGAGAAGAGACTCTACACTGGTTTTCAACATAAACATGAAAAGAAATCATCAAAAATAACATGGTGTTCAAATCTTCCCAACATACCCACAAACATACAAACATTCAAACAACAACAAGGTAGGATAAACATGAAACAAGAATGAAATATGAACAAGAGAGATGAAAATTCCTACCTTCACAAAGAGGTAATGGCAATGAACAAGTTTGAGTAGAGATTTCCCCTTCCTTGCTCCAATCTTTCAAGACTCGTCTCTAAATGTAGAGATTGGGTAACCCCCACAACTAGTCCAAGAAGGGCCTCTAAATAAGCCTCAAGCTCAACCACCAAAGGGATCAATAACTTCTCCAACCCACTTACAATTGTAGAAACTCCTAACTCAATCCAAACTATGATTAAGCACTAAATAGAGGCGGGGTAATGAAACTCATGGTAGCCATAGTCAATTTTCGCACAAAAGCAAAAAGAGACTTTTTGAGTGGCCTCAAAAGTCAATAAAAGGGGCTTAGGGGTTGGAAAAGACCCCCAACCCATATCCATACCACTTGGGTATAAATATTTCATATTTTAAAGCTTTAGGAATAGGTTAAGAGCCAAACAAAAGCTAAGAAAAAATTAGGACCAACGAATAACTCTAACAATGTAGATTAAGCACTAATCTAGATTAAGGGTGACTAAACTCGATTAAAAACTCAATTAGAAAAAAACCACTAACTTAGTCCAACTTAGGTCCAAAGGTAACATAGCTAACCCCAAGTAGCACGCTAAAGAGCACAAACAATTCACGAGTGTCAAGTGACACTAAAAGAACATAGTTACAAACATTAACGTTCACTAAACATAGAAATAAAATACATACATCTCAAAGTTAAAATACTTGAATTATGAACAACAATGTTTCCAAAATTAACACAGATCAATTCTGTTCCTCTGTCGGTTTCCTTGGCTAATAATATCCTGCACACTCATTGCACACATTAGTAGCTCAAGAAAATCTCATGCATATATATATATAACTTATTAGGAAAATCACATAACTCAGAACATAATGCTTCAATTAATTAACTATTTGATTAATTTCTACTCACATTTAATCATCAGTAATTACATAATCCATATGACATATAACTTATTCATTAATTTGGATTAAGTATGAGAATAATCATTGTTAGGCATGCATATACCAAAACATCATAACATCACCAACAGTGAATATTGAGCTATCTAAATGCATAAAATCCTAATCATTGAGGTAACACAATCAATAACATCATTATTAAGTGAAACACCTTGTATTATTGTTAGTGCAAATTAATGTTTAAACAGTTGAGACAACATAGTAGTTCTCCAATCTTTAAGTATTAAAGCATGGATGTATCTGTTGATCTTAATTTTCATTAGGACATCTAAAACCTACAACATTACTCCATATCCGTTCAAATCTCCTACAACAGATTTGACAGAGAAATTCACATTTAATAAGTACATGCGAGGAGAGACCTTACATCCTCCCCCACTAGCCTTTGACTTCCTCCTGGAAGTCGCACAACTAAAATGTTCATTCTATGCTAGCCCTTATCTAGACTTATTCCAAGATTTACTCTTATTAAAAGAATGATTACTAATTAACATACATACACAGGGAGATAACATATTTGTCTGATTACCATTGTTAAAAGAGAAGTTCAATCCGAAATTCTGATGTGGTTACATTTTCCAGGGTCAATTATTCCTTAAAACATATCGGTCATATATAAACAACATTCTAAAAATAGTATAACATACTTATTAAGTCTCTAATAAAATAATATCATAGATATGCCATATTCTACACACCTACTCACCAAGGTAACATCTGTACGAGACTCCCCCAACTAGGTTTTCATAATAAGCAACTTGGCTCTCTATTGAGGTTAAACACTTTTACTTTAGGGTCTCCACAACATACTTATTTCTTGATATAATACTAATCAATCCATCCTTACACATGCACCTTTTCATCCAAAAGCCCATTTGGTTAGTTTTGTAACCTTATCTAGTTGTATGCTTGGGTGCAATTCCATCACTCATAACAGTCAACAAATATCCATGACCATATACTTGAAGTCTTGGGAGAGGGTGGGGCACGAATAATCTCACTAGTAACCCCATACCTTATTGTTACACATCAACTTAATTTTTGGGAATCCCTTTGGTAGGCCCATCATATGTCACTTTGCCAACATAATTCACAAGAAAGTGCCTCAAAATTTAAATTCAACATCAAGGATGAAACATCTAGCGCAAAAAGTCAAAATAATAATAATAAATAAATAAATAAAGAGTGGTCACAATAGTAAAATTTTAATCAAGAAGTAAAGACATAACCAAGAGGAAAAATAGAACCATCACTAATACAACTGGCTAAATAGCCCCACATCACATTGTTAGCAAAAAGGGAAGAACATTAGAATACCAAGATCTAAAATAATAAAAAAATAAGGAAATAAAGCCAGTTACTCATAAAATTTAAATTACTAACATAATGTGGTCATACCAGGGTTTCTGAATGAAAGGGATTTATTAGGTCTTCCAATAACATTGCAAGGATCTTGAATTGATTTTTGATGGTGATCTAATGACCATGTTGCTCAAACTTTGATTGATCCCACATAGTAACTACATATTTATCTCTATCAACATCGCCCGACAATTAGGGTTTGCTATACTAAGGTGTTTACCCTGATTAGATCTCACTCAAAAGTGCAAATGTGAGGATACTAATATAAGTCCCTTCAAAGATTACTAATATAAGATTTCCAATTATTCCATTTTTCCATTTTATCCTCCACTTAACTACCAAGAGCAAGATCTAACAATAACTAGTACCATCATAATGACTCTAATCCTTAAAACAACTTTGATAGTCTAAACCAAAAATAAATTATAATTATTCTTTTCAAATAATTATAATTATTTATCCATTTAACCTAACACAATCTAATTTATAAACCTAATTTTAGAACAATCATACTTAAAACATTTCATATAGTTGAATAAACAAAGACAACATTACATTTTAAAGGCATAGACTAATTTATTAAAAAATATTAATGTACTCTAATTAAAAGGAATACTAAACAAAAGAACTATTAACACCAAAGTATAAAACTTACTATTATAATACTAAAAATTAAAACAAGTTAACTAACTATACAAATTTGACATCTAACATACAAATCCTAACCTTTTAACTTTAGTGCATATCCTATCTTTAATTATTAACATTATCTAATAAATTAAAACAACTGATTTTAACATCAACCAATTACAACTATCTCTACCTTACTAACTAAAACTAATTTTCAATATAATCACTAATACATACTAACACTAAATATATTCTAACACCAAAGTTAACATTAAATCCTTAAAACATAGCCTAACTTTACTAATAATACACCCAACTACTAATAATTTTTTTTTTTTTTAAATGAATATAATTATTAACACACACAAAAAATACTAATTAACTAATATCTAAGAACAATCATATTACTAAAATATAAACTTAACTAATAATTAAAACTTACTAACCTAACCCCTAACATCCACTAACCTAACCCTACCCAACTACCCCACACCCCCTACTCCCCTATCCCCACATGGGATTCCACTTCCCAACCTTGGCACATTTCCAAGCGCATGGGGAAAGGCCATGCATCTCCCAAAGCCAGTGATTTGGCTAGCAGACATGAATGGAGGGGGACAAGAGGGTTAAAGACCCCTGTCCAAATAAAATTTAAAACATAAGTCACCCGCCCCCTAACCCCAATTCTTTAAAAGTGCTTGCACATTCTTTAAACTGCCAACTGCATGTCCCTTAATGTCATGCACTTACCCAAAAATGGGGTGCGCTGTCCCACTGAAAATGCAGCCCAAGGAGTTGAAAATGCGAGTACACCTGCTCCTCATTAAAATTTAAACCTCCTCCAAAAATCAACGCATAAATTTTCACACACGTAAGCCAAGGATGGGTGCCTTCCAATACATCTCACGTGGACCTACATCTATCCCATATCATATTACACCAAGGCAAAGGAAACATAAAAAAAATACAAGGAATGTTTAATTGTTTTTATGACAAACATTATAATGAAACCTGCCCAATTGAATTCGCTCCTTCATACAAATTAACATCTCCGTATGGGGGCATGCGCAGTACTTTGTTGCAGATTTTGGAGGCCTTTTTCAATGCCAAGTAAGGGGAATGGAAGGTAAGAGTTAAAGTTTTTGAATGCTTTTCAAATTTCATTAAATTGTTAAGTTTGACTTGCTTCCTTCAAAGCTTGCATGCGCTCATACATTGGAGGGGAGTTATGAATTAAAGAAAAGTAGTTGATTTAGGATATTTTTAGAATTCTATATATGTATTTTATTTATTTATTTTTTTAATTATTCTTTATGTTCAAAGAGATATTTAGAGAATCTTAAAGATTCTTTAAGATTCTCTATTGAAAAGGGAAATTAACTTCTTCTTCTTTTTTTATCTTTCCATACAAACTCTTGAGAGCATATTTGCTCTAGGAGGTAAATTTTTTTTTTTTTCAAGTCCATTATATTTTCTAAGTGTAGAATATAGTATCATACCATGGGGAATATTTTTTTGTCTCTTATTTTTAGTCCCATATTTTTCTAAGTATTGAGTTATTCAATCTATTTAGTTAACCATAGGGGACATTTTGTTTTCTCTAAGTTGATTATAACATCGGGTTTAATGTTTTGTTGAAATATTTCAATATGAATGTTATGCTTCCTGATAATTATGAACATGTAAAATGAAAGTACCATTTATAAACTTGAATTTTCTCAATTTAGTTTAATTATCAGTGTCACAATTTAGAAGGAATGCATTTGTTTATCAAATTTCTACAAGGGGAAATCCTTGCTTCATAGAGTAAATTATAAATGTCCACACTTAACATGGACCCATTATTGCCCAGTGTCATGAAACTAGGCTCTGATACCAAAATGTCATGTAATGCCCCACCAAGGGATCCAAAGAATTAACCTAGAATTTCACTAAGTTTAGTAGCATTTTTTTTTTCTAACATGACAGTAAATACCATACATAACTTATGCACAATAATAGAAGCAATAGCAATGTCCATCTGAAATTAAATATAACATACATATCAGATTACATTCTTAAAGATCCCTTAACATTGGATTACATCTAGAAACATCTATCATACATGAAATAATAATGATAAGTCCAATGTTCATACATTACATTTCAAATACTCAATGATCCACTGTACATGTCACAGGGTATGACAAGCTCAAAAGAATATACATACATAGAATAAGGTACGTCTTCATATTCTAATCCATGATACATCAAAGTAAAGATAATCACATGATATACATGATACATCATCATAGAAGACATATACATCCATCATAAAGATCAAACATAATAAAATAAGTGCATGGTTCCTCCCAACCGTTAATAGCATCATTAGACCATCGTGGATCCTAGCCATCCCTCCGTGCGTAACATTCTGAATCACCGAAGAGATCATTGGTATTAACATAGTAGGAATGTCACTCCTAACATATGATGGGGACACAACCCAAAGAATAGAATGGACACAATAGAAAAGGGAAAATTATATTAATTGAGAAAATAAGCTAGTACAAACAGTACAGGAAAATAAACTTCAAAACATGCCCTAAGGACTTACAATAGCATAAATCTGGAGATAATTTCTCCTTACAGTACCTCCTCTCAAACTCCACTCCGAACTGCCTTTTACAATGCCAGAAATCTCCTTAAATAGAACTCGGAGGGTTAAGGACTAGGAGTACATTCTAGAAAGTGCTAGTAGGCATCCACCGACCAAATAGAAGGTTCCGGAACCTGCGTTAGAAGTTGGTGCAAATCTAGAAGAATCCAAAAATGGTAACCAAACTTTTAGGAGGCATAACTTTTGAACCGTAGCTCCAATTGACGAATTGTTTAAATTTTTGGAAAGCTCTCGAAGTGCTCTATAGCCCTATGGACTAGCTTCACTCATCTCCCATTTTTTGGCCCTTTTTGAGGTCATTTAATGCCCCTAACCTGACTTCGAAGCATTCTTAGGAGGTCTCCAAATTGCATGCTCCTATTTTTTTGAGATTTTCAAACACACTGATAGTGGAACTATGAGAGTTGGAACCTTTATTTGACCCAAATGGGTATCCAAAAATGAAAACACATCAAATAGAAACTAAGTCTAAGTACATTTTTTGGGTGACACAGGATTGCCCTTATACCTCTGGATGCTCCTGCATCAACATATATAACATCATATGTAGAAAGTAATCTAACATGCAAATAAAAGCATAAGATAACATCATCTAACATATGCTAATCATTAATGAAAAAGGATACATATCCACCATCATGAAGGACGCATCAGCCATAATGTCTCAATGAAACTCAAAATGATAAGAGTGGAAAATACACTACCACCCGACCGCATGGTACCTAAGTGGTCCACTCCCACCGTACTGAGGATATAATCTCAAGTCCCAAATGGGCTAACAAAATCACATAGCACAAATCTCTATAATTCCAAGAATCGTAAAAGTATACTAACTCAAAGGTTGCAAACACAAAATCTGACATCTAATCCTAGAGGCACACAATGACATGTAGGAACCTACTATGCAAGCGAGAAAGTGTCATTGCAATTATCATGTACAAGTTACCCTGGTAGCTAGCTAAACTCCATGGGTCCATACTAATTTCATGCGGCCACTAGTATCCTCTCATACTAACGAGGCATACTACAGAATGCAAGGTCACAACCATGCATCTCACTACTCTCATCCTAGCCTATACAAGCACTCAAGGCATGGGCGAGAAAAAAACACTTATCTTTTTAGGTTCATTTAGTTAGTATTAGGTTTGAATGCTATCACTTACTAATCCAACTTATAATGAGTTACCTTGGCAGCCTCTTAGGGCCCTGGCACCCATTGCAAGCCACTTCTCGTCACTACATGCAAATATCCTACCCTAATGCTGATGGAATCATAAATCTCAAAATCACAAAAGATAATCCAAAATCAAATCAACAAATATGCATAAAAGCATCAAATCTCCATGAGCTAACATCCATAAAAAATCATGAACACAACAGCTCTCTATTGGCAACTGAAGTATCACTGATAATCAAAGTATCCAATGGTTCTTAATAACAAAAACATATATCTCAATCATACTGATCGAAGACTCCGAAAATGGTTGAGTCAAACATGTCACATTATGACATCATCAAGAATAAATCTACATTTCAGTCCCATCATGGCAACTAGAAAATAACCAAGGTTAGCTGATCGATGACCAAAAATAATGGTCAAGTCAAGTGTCTTACACATAAGAACCTTAACTATAACAATCAGTAATCATATCTAATACATAGAGCATTCCATCACATAACCATGGTTGGGTTTATAAAGATTAAGATTAAAACATCACCATGACATCACAATCATATAACCTCCAAGCCTCTGGTAGACGTCCTATACTAGTCAACACTAGTCAACCCAAAACCCAAAACAATAGCATAAAGAATACACAATGCAAACACATGTTTTGGTTTTGCTAAATTTACAACTTGAATTTAAGTGTAGAGATCTCATTTTATGTTTCCAAGTTTGAAGAATGAATGGAGGAACATTTCTTATGTTTCCCTAACACATGTATTGTTTTGGATAAATAAAAGTTTTCCTTAATAGAACTAAAATCTATTTTCCAATTATAATATTTGTTTGATACATCCCCCACCAAACTATCAATTCTTTATTTAATAATTTAAAATAATTAAATCTTAATATTTGAAAATTATTAAAGAGTCACCATTAAAAAAATAAACCTTCAATATAAATCATTTATCAAATAATAATAACTTAAATTTATTAATAACATATTTACATATTACATACATACATATATATATATATATATATATATATATATATATATATATATATATATATATATATATATATACATACATATATAAATATATAAATAATTATTACGTTTCATAAAATTTAATTAACAATTTCAATTGACACCATATATCATATGATTAACTGATTTAATTTCGATTAAACTTTTAATTAATTAGAGACCCTTTTCTTATTTAAGTAGAAAAAGGAGTTAAATAATTTGATCTAAACCGTTGATGAATTCCAAGAAAGTCTATTTAAGGGACTCTCATCTTTTCATTTTAAGAGAGGATGGATTTGGAGAATTTCCATCGAATCGCTGCTAGAAATCATACTCACATTTGCTCATATTTTTACATACATTTAATAAATATGCCTATCTTTATTAATTAAATGTAATTATTTAATTAAATGGGACAGGTATCTCTAATTAATTAAAGGAAATTATTTCATTAAATGAAGTTATTTAATTAAATAAGAAAAGTGTTTCTGATTAATTAAAATATTATTTAATTAAATAGAAAAAGTAATTATGAGAGCATATCTCATTTTATTAAATTAAATATCTCAACAAAATCTCTCTTCAATTCAAAAAGAGAAATTTCCAGTTCACTGTTGATAAAAAATGAGTTAAATTAGTTAACTCTTTTTTCTACTCAAATTAAATCAGTTAACTCCTTATTTTACTCAAATTAAATCTGTTAACTCTCTTTAATTTGAGAATCTCCCTTTATGACTGAACTTCAAGTTTAGTCCTAACCGTTGATTGAATTTGATCTCAATTGTTGATGGATTCCAGGAAAGTCTATTTAAGAGACCTTCATCTCTTCATTTTAGGAGAGGATGAATTTGGAGAATTTGCATCGAATCGCTGTTGGAATTCATACTCACATTTGCTCATATTTTTACATACATTTGATAAATACGCCTATCTTGATTAATTAAATGTAATTATTTAATTAAATGGGAAAGGTATTTCTAATTAATTTAACAAAATTATTTAATTAAATGGAGTACTTACTTCTAATTAATTAAATAAAGTTATTTAATTAAATAGGAAGCCATTCCTAATTAATTAAATTAATTTTTTTAATTGAATAAGAAAAGTGTCTCTAATTAATTAAAAGATTATTTAATTAAATAGAAAAACTAATTATGAGAGCATATCTCATTTTATTAAATTAAATATCCCAACAAAATCTCGCTTCAGTTCAAAAAGAGATATTTCTAGTTCACTATTGATAAAAAATGAGTTAAATCAGTTAACTCATTTTTTTACTCAAATTAAATTAGTTAACTCTTTATTTTACTCAAATTAAATCTATTAACTCCCTTTAATTTGGGAGTCTAGCTTTATGACTAAACTTCAACTTTAATCCTAACCGTTGATTGAATTTGATCTCAACCGTTGATGGATTCCAAGAAAGTCTATTTAAGAGACCCTCATCTCTTCATTTTAGGAGAGGATGAATTTGAAAAATTTGCATCGAATCGCTACTGGAATTTATACTCACATTTGCTCATATTTTTAGATACATTTGATAAATAAGCCTATCTTGATTAATTAAATGTAATTATTTAATTAAACGGGAAAGGTATTTCTAATTAATTAAATGAAATTATTTAATTAAAAGGAGTACTTACTTCTAATTAATTAAACAAAGTTATTTAATTAAATAGGAAGCCATTCCTAATTAATTAAATGAAGTTATTTAATTAAATAAGAAAAGTGTCTCTAATTAAAAAAAAAATTATTTAATTAAATAGAAAAAGTAATTATCAGAGCATATCTCATTTTATTAAATTAAATATCTCAACAAAATCTCTCTTTAGTTCAAAAAGGAAAATTTTCAGTTTACTATTGATAAAAAATGAGTTAAATGAGTTAACTCATTTTTCTACTCAAATTAAATCAGTTAACTCCTTATTTTACTCAAATTAAATCTGTTAAGTCCTTTTAATTTGGGAATCTCCCTTTATGACTGAAGTTTGACATTAATCGTGACCGTTGATTGAATTTGATCTCAACCGTTGATGGATTCCAGGAAAGTCTATTTAAGAGACCCTCATCTCTTCATTTTATGAGAGGATGAATTTGGAGAATTTGCATCAAATCGCTATTGGAATTCATACTCACATTTGCTCATATTTTTACATATATTTAATAAATACGACTATATTGATTAATTAAATGTAATTATTTAATTAAATGGGAAAGGTATTTCTAATTAATTAAACAAAATTATTTAATTAAATGGAGTACTTACTTCTAATTAATTAAATAAAGTTATTTATTTAAATAGGATGTCATTCCTAATTAATTAAATGAAGTTATTTAATTAAATAAGAAAAGTATCTCTAATTAATTAAAAGATTAATTAATTCAATAAAAAAAGTAATTATGAGAGAATATCTCATTTTCTTAAATTAAATATGTCAACAAAATCTCTCTTCAATTCAAAAAGGAAAAGTTCTGGTTCACTATTGATAAAAAATGAGTTAAATCAGTTAACTCTTTTTTCTACTCAAATTAAATCAGTTAACTCCTTATTTTACTCAAATTAAATCTGTTAACTCCCTTTAATTTGGAAATCTCCCTTTATGACTGAACTTCAACTTTAGTCCTAACCGTTGATTGAATTTGATCTCAATTGTTGATGGATTCCAGGAAAGTCTATTTAAGAGACCTTCATCTCTTCATTTTAGGAGAGGATGAATTTGGAGAATTTGCATCGAATCGCTGTTGGAATTCATACTCACATTTGCTCATATTTTTACATACATTTGATAAATACGCCTATCTTGATTAATTAAATGTAATTATTTAATTAAATGGGAAAGGTATTTCTAATTAATTTAACAAAATTATTTAATTAAATGGAGTACTTACTTCTAATTAATTAAATAAAGTTATTTAATTAAATAGGAAGCCATTCCTAATTAATTAAATTAATTTTTTTAATTGAATAAGAAAAGTGTCTCTAATTAATTAAAAGATTATTTAATTAAATACAAAAAGTAATTATGAGAGCATATCTCATTTTATTAAATTAAATATCCCAACAAAATCTTGCTTCAGTTCAAAAAGAGATATTTCTAGTTCACTATTGATAAAAAATGAGTTAAATTAGTTAACTCATTTTTTTACTCAAATTAAATCAGTTAACTCTTTATTTTACTCAAATTAAATCTATTAACTCCCTTTAATTTGGGAGTCTAGCTTTATGACTGAACTTCAACTTTAATCCTAACCGTTGAATTAATTTGATCTCAACCGTTGATGGATTCCAAGAAAGTCTATTTAAGAGACCCTCATCTCTTCATTTTAGGAGAGGATGAATTTGAAAAATTTGCATCGAATCGCTACTGGAATTTATACTCACATTTGCTCATATTTTTAGATACATTTGATAAATAAGCCTATCTTGATTAATTAAATGTAATTATTTAATTAAATGGGAAAGGTATTTCTAATTAATTAAATGAAATTATTTAATTAAAAGGAGTACTTACTTCTAATTAATTAAACAAAGTTATTTAATTAAATAGGAAGCCATTCCTAATTAATTAAATGAAGTTATTTAATTAAATAAGAAAAGTGTCTCTAATTAAAAAAAAAATTATTTAATTAAATAGAAAAAGTAATTATCAGAGCATATCTCATTTTATTAAATTAAATATCTCAACAAAATCTCTCTTTAGTTCAAAAAGGAAAATTTTCAGTTTACTATTGATAAAAAATGAGTTAAATGAGTTAACTCATTTTTCTACTCAAATTAAATCAGTTAACTCCTTATTTTACTCAAATTAAATCTGTTAAGTCCTTTTAATTTGGGAATCTCCCTTTATGACTGAAGTTTGACATTAATCGTGACCGTTGATTGAATTTGATCTCAACCGTTGATGGATTCTAGGAAAGTCTATTTAAGAGACCCTCATCTCTTCATTTTATGAGAGGATGAATTTGGAGAATTTGCATCAAATCGCTATTGGAATTCATACTCACATTTGCTCATATTTTTACATATATTTAATAAATACGACTATATTGATTAATTAAATGTAATTATTTAATTAAATGGGAAAGGTATTTCTAATTAATTAAACAAAATTATTTAATTAAATGGAGTACTTACTTCTAATTAATTAAATAAAGTTATTTATTTAAATAGGATGTCATTCCTAATTAATTAAATGAAGTTATTTAATTAAATAAGAAAAATATCTCTAATTAATTAAAAGATTAATTAATTCAATAAAAAAAGTAATTATGAGAGAATATCTCATTTTCTTAAATTAAATATGTCAACAAAATCTCTCTTCAATTCAAAAAGGAAAAGTTCTGGCTCACTATTGATAAAAAATGAGTTAAATGAGTTAACTCTTTTTTCTACTCAAATTAAATCAGTTAACTCCTTATTTTACTCAAATTAAATCTGTTAACTCCCTTTAATTTGAAAATCTCCCTTTATGACTGAACTTCAACTTTAATTCTGATCGTTGATTGAATTTGATCTCAACCGTTGATAGATTCCAGGAAAGTCTATTTAAGAGACCCTCATATCTTAATTTTAAGAGAGGATGAATTTAGAGAATTTGCATTGAATCACTGATGGAATTCATACTCGCATTTGCTCATATTTTTACATACATTTAATAAATACACCTATCTTGATTAATTAAATGTAATTATTTAATTAAATGGAAAAGGTATTTCTAATTAATTAAAGAAAATTATTTAATTAAATGGACTGCTTAATTCTAATTCAGTAAAAAAAGTTATTTAATTAAATAGGAAGCCATTCCTAATTAATTAAATGAAGTTATTTAATTAAATAAGAAAAGTATCTCTAATTAATTAAAAAATTATTTAATTAAATAGAAAATGTAATTATCAAAGCATATCTCAACAAAATCTCTCTTCAGTTCAAAAAGGGAAATTCCTAGTTCACTATTGATAAAAAATGAGTTAAATCAGTTAACTCTTTTTTCTACTCAAATTAAAACAGTTAATTCCTTATTTTACTGAAATTAAATCTGTTAACTCTTTTTAATTTGAGAATCTCCTTTTATGATTGATCTTCAACTTTAATCCTGACCATTGATTGAATTTAATCTCAACCATTGATGGATTCTAGGAAAGTCTATTTAAGAGACCCTCTTCTCTTCATTTTAGGAGAGGATGAATTTGGAGAATTTGCATCGAATCGCTGCAGGAATTCATACTCACATTTGCTCATGTTTTTACATACATTTAATAAATACGGCTATAATGATTAATTAAATGTAATTATTTAATTAAATGTAATTATTTAATTAAATGAAAAAGATATTTCTAATTAACTAAAAAAAATTATTTAATTAAATGGAGTACTTACTTCTAATTAATTAAACAAAGTTATTTAATTAAGTAGGAAGCCATTCTTAATTAATTAAATGAAGTTATTTAATTAAAAAAGAAAAGAGTCTCTAATTAATTAAAAGATTATTTAATTAAATAGAAAAGGTAATTATGAGAGCAAATCTCATTTTATTAAATTAAATATCTCAACAAAATCTCTCTTCAGTTCAAAAAAGAAAATTTCTAGTTCACTATTGAGGAAAAATGAGTTAAATCAGTTAACTCCTTTTTTCTACTCAAATTAAATTAGTTAACTCCTTATTTTACTCATATTAAATCTATTAACTCTTTTCAAATTGGGAATCTCCCTTTATGACTGAAGTTCCACTTTAATCCTGACCATTGATTGAATTTGATCTCAACCGTTGATGGATTCCAAAAAAGTCTATTTAAGAGACTCTCATCTCTTTATTTTAGGAGAGGATGAATTTGGAGAATTTTCATTGAATCGCTACTGGAATTCATACTCACATGTGCTCATATTTTTACATACATTTATTAAATACGACTATCTTGATTAATTAAATGTAATTATTTAATTAAATGGGAAAGGTATTTCTAATTAATTAAACAAAATTATTTAATTATATGGAGTACTTACTTCTAATTAATTAAACAAAGTTATTTAACTAAATAGGAAGCCATTCCTATTTAATTAAATCAATTTAATTAATTAAATAAGGAAAGTATCTCTAATTAATTAAAAGATTATTTAATTAAATAGAAAAAGTAATTATGAGTGCATATCTCATTTTATTAAATTAAATATCTCAACAAAATCTCTCTTTAGTTCAAAAAGAGAAATTTCTAGTTCACTATTGATAAAAAATGAGTTAAATCATTTAACTCATTTTTCTACTCAAATTAAATTAATTAACTCTTTATTTTACTCAAATTAAATCTATTAACTCCCTTTAATTTGGGAGTCTCCCTTTATGACTGAACTTCAACTTTAATTCTGACCGTTGATTGAATTTGATCTGAACCGTTGATGGATTCCAGGAATGTCTATTTAAGAGACCCTCATCTCTTAATTTTAGGAGAGGATGAATTTTAAAAATTTGCATCGAATCGCTGCTGGAATTCATACTCACATTTCCTCATATTTTTACATATATTTAATAAATACGCCTATCTTGATTAATTAAATGTAATTATTTAATTAAATGGGAAAGGTATTTCTAATTAATTAAAGGAAATTATTTAATTAAATGAAGTACTTACTTCTAATTAATTAAACAAACTTATTTAATTAAATAAGAAAAGTGTCTCTAATTAAATAAAAGATTATTTAATTAAATAGAAAAAGTAATTATGAGAGCATATCTCATTTTATTAATCTCTCTTCAGTTCAAAAAGGAAAATTTTCAGTTTACTATTGATCAAAAATGAGTTAAACCAGTTAACTCTTTTCTCTACTCAAATTAAATCAGTTAACTCCTTATTTTATTCAAATTAAATTTGTTAACTCCTTTTAATTTGGGAATCTCCCTTTATGACTGAACTTCAACTTTAATCTTGACCGTTGATTGAATTTGATCTCAACCATTGATGGATTCTTGGAAAGTCTATTTAAGAGACCCTCATCTCTTCATTTTATGAGAGGATGAATTTGGAGAATTTGCATCGAATCGCTGATGGAGTTCATACTCACATTTGCTCATATTTTTACATACATTTAATAAATACGACTATATTAATTAATTAAATGTAATTATTTAATTAAATGTAATTATTTAATTAAATGGGAAAGGTATTTTTAATTAATTAAATGAAATTATTTAATTAAATGGAGTACTTACTTCTAATTAATTAAACAAAGTTTTTTAATTAAATAGGAAGTCATTACTAATTAATTAAATGAAGTGATTTAATTAAATAAGAAAATTATCTCTAATTAATTAAATATTAATTAACTAAATAGAAAAATTAATAATGAGATCATATCTCATTTTATTAAATTAAATATCTCAACAAAATCTCTCTTCAGTTTAAAAAGGAAAAGTTTCGGTTCACTATTGATAAAAAATTAGTTAAATTAGTTAACTCTTTTTTCTACTGAAATTAAATAAGTTAACTCCTTATTTTACTCAACTTAAATCTGTTAACTCCCTTTAATTTGGGAATCTCCCTTTATAACTTAACTTCAACTTTAATTTTGACCATTGATTTAATTTGATCTCAACCGTTGATGGATTCTAGAAAAGTCTATTTAAGAGACCCTCATCTCTTCATTTTAAGAGAGGAGGAATTTAGAGAATTTGCATCGAATCGCTGATGGTATTCATACTCATATTTGCTCATATTTTTACATACATTTAATAAATACACCTATCTTGATTAATTAAATGTAATTATTTAATTAAATGGGAAAGGTATTTCTAATTAATTAAAAAAATTTATTTAATTAAATGGAGTACTTACTTCTGATTAATTAAACAAAGTTATTTAATTAAATAAGAAGCCATTCCTAATTAATTAAATGAAGTTATTTAATTAAATAAGAAAAGTGTCTCTAATTAATTAAAAAATTGTTTAATTAAATAGAAAAAGTAATTATGAGAGCATATCTCATTTTATTAAATTAAATATCTCAACAAAATCTCTCTTAAGTTCAAAAAGGAAAATTTTTAGTTCACTATTGATCAAAAATGAGTTAAATCAGTTAACTCTTTTTTCTACTCAAATTAAATCAGTTAATTCCTTATTTTACTCAAATTAAATCTGTTAACTCCTTTTAATATGAGAATCTCCCTTTATGACTGAACTTCAACTTTAATCCTGACTGTTGATTCAATTTGATCTCAACCGTTGATGGATTCCAGAAAAGTCTATTTAAGAGACCCTCATCTCTTCATTTTATGAGAGGCTGAATTTGGAGAATTTGCATTGAATCGCTGGTGGAATTCATACTTACATTTGCTCATATTTTTACATACATTTTATAAATACACCTATATTGATTAATTAAATGTAATTATTTAATTAAATGGGAAAGGTATTTCTAATTAATTAAACAAAATTATTTAATTAAATGGAGTACTTACTTCAAATTGATTAAACAAAGTTATTTAATTAAATAGGAAACCATTCTTAGTTAATTAAATGAAGTTATTTAATTAAATAAGAAAAGTGTCTCTAATTAATTAAAATATTATTTAATTAAATAGAAAAACTAATTATGAGAGCATATCTCATTTTATTAAATTAAATATCTCAACAAAATCTCTCTTCAGTTCAAAAAGGAAAATTTCCAGTTCACTATTGAACAAAAATGAGTTAAATCAGTTAACTCCTTTTTCTATTCAAATTAATTTAGTTAACTCCTTATTTTACTCAAATTAAATCTGTTAACTCCCTTTAAATTGGGAATCTCCCTTTATGCCTGAACTTCAACTTTAATCCTGACCGTTGATTGAATTTGATCTCAACCGTTGATGGATTCCAAGAAAGTCTATTTAAGAGACCCTCATCTCTTCATTTTAGGAGAGGATTAATTTGGAGAATTTGCACCGAATTGCTACTTGAATTCATACTCACATTTGCTCATATTTTTACATACATTTAATAAATACGCCTGTCTTGATTAATTAAATGGGAAAGGTATTTCTAATTAATTATTTAATTAAATAACTTCATTTAATTAATTATGTGAGGCCTCGCCTCGACCCTTCGTAGCCTTAGTTGTTACTTTATATTTTTGTTACTCACAACTCGAGATGTCGAGACATTATTAGATACTTGAACATATCATATTATTTCATGTTGTGTGATGTTATTTTCAGATATTTGATGTCCGTCATTTAATGTTTTATGTATATGTATGTCGATAAATAAAGTAAAAGGTAGGATTAACATTTTAGTTTAAGATATTTTAAATGGTTAAAAATTGAATAAGATGAGAGGAACCCTAATTTTTGTTATAGATGGATGTTTTAATTTATGTGATTCTTGATACGTGTATATATACATATGTACATTCGATTTTTGGGACTATTGATGTGTGCAATGAGTATGCAGATATTTTAGCCAAAAAAATTGACGGAGGAATAGAAATGATCCTTATGTATTATTTTTGGAAACCTTGTTGTTCGTAATTTAAGTATTGTATTGTGAGATGTATGAATGTATCTTTCCATGTTCAATAAATGTGAATGTCTCGTAATTATGTTCTTTTAGTGTCGCTTGATACTCATGAATTGTTTCTGCTCTTTAGCGTGCTAGTTAGGATTAGCTGTGTTACTCTTGGACCTAAATCGGATTTAGTTAGTATCTTTTGCTAATTTGGTTCTTAATTGAGTTTTGTCACCCTTAATCTGAATTAGTGTTTAATTTTTATTTTAGAGTTGTTAGTTGGTCCTAATTATTTCCTAGCTTTGTTTGGCTCTAAACCTATTCCTAAGGCTTTATATCATGAAATTATTATACCCAAAGGGTATGGGTATGGGTTAGGGGTCTTTTCCAATCTCTAAGCCCCTTTTTTTGACTTTTGAGGCCATTTAAAAAGTCTCTTTTTGCCTTTGTGCGAAAATTGCAAGTGGCTACCATGAGTTTCATCACCCCACCTCCACTTAGTGTTTAACCATAGTGTGGGTTGAGTTAAGAGTTTCTAGAATTGTAAATGGGTGGGTGTAGTTATTGATCCTTTTGGGTGGTTGAGTTTGAGGCTTATTTAGAGGCCTTTCTTGGACTAGTAGAGGTTGTTACCCAATCTCTACATTTAGAGAGGTGTTCTTGAAGATTGGAGCAAGGAAAGGGAAGCTCTAATCAAACTTGTTCATTGCCATTACCTCTTTGTGAAGGTTAGAATTCTCATCCCCCTTGTTCAGATTTCATTCTTGTATCATGCTTATGCTACCTTGTTGTTGTTTCAATGTTTGTATGTTTGTGGGCATGTTGGGAAGCTTTGAAAACCATGTTATTTTTGGATGATTTCCTTTCATGTTTATGTTTGAAATTTTGAGATTTTTCTTGCATGGGTGTTTTGGTATTACTCACCCTTGGAGAGGGTAGAAGTGACCAATTTTGGGAAAGGTCTATTTAGTCAGACTCCAACTAGTGTAGAGTCTCTTCTTAGGATGAGAAGAGGGACAAAGGGTAGGGTGTTATGGACCCCTACCTGTCAACACAAACCTTGTATGATTATGGTATGTTGAAATGGAAGAACGGAAGTTCTTGGTATATAGCCCTGATTGGGCATCTATTTGGTGTTGTGCTCGACTTCTCCTAGTTGGAAGAATCCACCTCTCCCTAGTTTTGATTCATTGTGAATCCCTTTGTGAAAATCTTGTATGAGTATGCATGTTTGAATTGTTTCTTGGACATGTTTGTTGTCACCTGATCAGATTCTGCTCCATCCATGGTTCTTGAAATGTGTTTTAGAAATCGTTATAAATCCCTTGATGAAGGTCATGAAGAAAATTCAAGTAAATTGTTGAAATTTGGGATGGAGATCCTATTGTAAATTATATTTTAAACTTTGCTGTAAATGGCAACGAAGACGGGTTTTCTTTCTAGTTCTTTCCCAGTTGAGCTTTTGAATCAGGTTTGCCAATAAGATTTGTGTTTGAGTATATTTGCTTGTCATGTGATTTAATTGAAAATTTTAAATTATATGGATGCACATCAAAATAAGATGGAATTGATGTTGATTTAATTTGGCAAAATTTAAAGTTTCCTTATATGTTCAAAAAAAAATTATGTTAAGGAAAGAAAAATCATGGCTATGGTTGATATATTGAAATTCAAGTTGTATGGGAGATCAAAAAATTGGTGTTATCATGCCACAAACTATTGAATCCATGTTTTAACTCTATTCAAAATATTCACCTTGAAAAAAAAAAAAAAAATTTGCATTGCCTTGTAATTCTTTACTTAGAAAGTTTTTCAAAAAAAAAAGTGTTTTAAGAGAGTAAAAACTCTCTGTCTTTTGTATGAGAGACTCAATTTAATGATCTTGGGCAACAGAGAATATCCTCAAAAGATTCTCCAAATTTATATTTATTTGTATCTTTATTTAATGATATAATTTCCTTATAGCTTCTTTATAATTTTGTTTTAAAAAAAAGAGAAAGAAAATATACTAAATATCCTAAACTACCTAATTAACTTTATTGCCTTCAATGCATTTTCATCTTTCCTTGGATGCCACATTTCAACTTACATATTAAAAAGGTTTGTTTTGTTTTATATTAATGGATTGCTGATGGGAGGGTGATGTCACCTGTCTCCCATCCCATCATCCCATCTCCTTCCTTGGCTAAATGCTCACCTCTTTTGTTTTGAATGGAGGTTGATGTAATAAATTTCTTTAGTCATGGCAATCAAGTGTTTTTTCTTTAACCTTTGAAAATCCCTCCAACCTTGCTGAGCACCCAACTTGGGGCTTTGTTCCTTGCGTGGATGGGAAGTGGAGGTACCACTGACGCAGGGTTAGTGAGCTTAGGCAGCACGCCCAACCTTTGGGATGCACTTATGATTGAAGGGGGGTCAAATCAACTTGGCTAGTGGCCAAGTGGGGTGGTCAGGTGTTAAGGGTTAGTTAGATTTTAGGTTAGTATGTAGGTTAGTTTAGTTGTTATTTATTGTTTTATTAATGTTTTTATTAAGTTAGAATGTTAAGGGTTTAATATAGGTTAGTTAGATTAGTTTTGTTAAGTTAGTATTTTAGTTAGTTTAAGATTTATTTAGATTTAGTTAATTTAGTTAGTCATTACTTATGATAGGTAGTTATTGTTGTTTAGAGAATTGTAAATATTTATATTTATATTTTAGTAGCTTTAATTTAGTATAGTTTTATTTATTTATTTTGTCAATGCAATTTGGTTAGTTTAATATTAATGGTCATTTTAGATGTTCATTTGTTTCTTTTTAAAATTATATACATATATATAGTTGGGTTAAAGCATTAAATTCAATTAAATCTTAAAGATTTGTTTTGTTAATTATTAAATAAATTTAGCTATATTTTTGGTTAATTCTTTTTTGAATAGTATTTAATTAATTTAAAGATTAGATTATGTTAGATGTAGTTAGATTAGTTTTACAATTAATTTAGTTGTTAATCAACTTAGAAAGTCATAACTTAATGATTAGTTAAAAGATTAGTTGATTTTAAGATTAATATTAAATTAGTCTTCGAATATATATAGTTTGAATATAGTTTAGTTGCTATTATAGTTTTAAGAGAGTAAAAAATCTCTGTCTTTTGTATGAGAAACTCAATTTAATGATCTTGGGCAACAGAGAATATCCTCAAAAGATTCTCTAAATTTATATTTATTTGCATCTTTATTTAATGATATAATTTCCTTATAGCTTCTTTATAATTTTGTTTTAAAAAAAAGAGAAAGAAAATATACTAAATATCCTAAACTACCTAATTAACTTTATTGCCTTCAATGCATTTTCATCTTTCCTTGGATGCCACATTTCAACTTACATATTAAAAAGGTTTGTTTTGTTTTATATTAATGGATTGCTGATGGGAGGGTGATGTCACCTGTCCCCCATCCCATCATCCCATCTCCTTCCTTGGCTAAGCGCTCACCTCTTTTGTTTTGAATGGAGGTTGATGTAATAAATTTCTTTAGTCATGGCAATCAAGTGTTTTTTCTTTAAGCTTTGAAAATCCCTCCAACCTTGCTGAGCACCCAACTTGGGGCTTTGTTCCCTGCATGGATGGGAAGTGGAGGTACCACTGACGCAGGGTTAGTGAGATCGGGCAGCATGCCCAACCTTTGGGATGCACTTATGATTGAAGGGGGGGTCAAATCAACTTGGCTAGTGGCCAAGTGGGGTGGTTAGGTGTTAAGGGTTAGTTAGATGTTAGGTTAGTATGTAGGTTAGTTTAGTTGTTATTTATTGTTTTATTAATGTTTTTATTAAGTTAGAATGTTAAGGGGTTAATATCGGTTAGTTAGATTAGTTTTGTTAAGTTAGTATTTTAGTTAGTTTAAGATTTAGTTAGATTTAGTTAATTTAGTTAGTCATTGCTTATGATAGGTAGTTATTGTTGTTTAGAGAATTGTAAATATTTATATTTATATTTTAGTAGCTTTAATTTAGTATAGTTTTATTTATTTATTTTGTCAATGCAATTTGGTTAATTTAATATTAATGGTCATTTTAGATGTTCATTTGTTTCTTTTTAAAATTATATACATATATATAGTTGGGTTAAAGCATTAAATTAAATTAAATCTTAAAGATTTGTTTTATTAATTATTAAATAAATTTAGCTATATTTTTGGTTAATTCTTTTTTGAATAGTATTTAATTAATTTAAAGATTAGATTACGTTAGATGTAGTTAGATTAGTTTTACAATTAATTTAGTTGTTAATCAACTTAGAAAGTCATAACATAATGATTAGTTAAAAGATTAGTTGATTTTAAGATTAATATTAAATTAGTCTTTGAATATATATAGTTTGAATATAGTTTAGTTGCTATTATAGTTTTAAATTTTGTGACAATTGAATTTGGTATTTGATTTGCAATTGTATTAAAATTAGAATGATAAGTGTAGTTTGGTTATTAATTAAGTATCATGTTAAATTAATATTAATCTATAGGATCTACCATCATTTAAATTAGTGTAACATTAGTGCTATACTGACATGATTTTAACTAGTTTAAATGTATTTTTGATTTATATTTAGTTAGTTTTTATTTTATTAAATTTAAATTTAGCAAGATTTTGATGGTTTATTAATATGTTAAAAATAGTTGAAATGTTTAAAGTTAATAAATTTAATATACATATATTCAGTTTTAATTCTAGTTGAATTGTTTTTTCTTAAAGTGACTTTTTAATATTGATTAATTTGTAAATTGATAATTGTCTAAGAGTTTTATAGTTGATTTTGATTATATACTTTCAATGAATCTAAACTTGAATACATTTGTATTGTCATTTAAATAATTATTTCTTATTGTTGAAAATTAATGTAAGAACATAAGTTTATCGATATCAACCTTATAACAAAAGTTTCAAATCTTAATAATGTAATTGTCCTCATGTTTATAATCTTAAGATGTAATGTAGAGAACCTGTACAAAAACTTTTATCTATCCTTTCAAACTTAGAGCATGTTTAATTATTAATTATTACTCAAAAAAAAAAAATTGGAGTGTGTTTTTGCCCTCGTAGTTTAGGCATGACAAATTAGGAATGGCTTCCTATTTAATTAAATAACTTTGTTTAATTAATTAGAAGTAAGTACTCCATTTAATTAAATAATTTCCTTTAGGTGTATTTATTAAATGTATGTAAAATGAATTAATTAATTAAATGAAGTTATTTAATTAAATAAGAAAAGTGTCTCTAATTAATTAAAAGATTATTTAATTAAATAGAAAAAGTAATTATGAGAGCATATCTCATTTTATTAAATTAAATATCTCAACAAAATCTCACTTCAGTTCAAAATAGAAAATTTTCAGTTCACTATTGATAAAAAATGAGTTAAATTAGTTAACTCCTTTTTCTACTCAAATTAAATCAATTAACTCCTTATTTTATTTAAATTAAATCTGTTAACTCCCTTTAATTTGGAAATCTCCCTTTATGACTGAACTTCAACTTTAATCATAACCATTGATTAAATTTGATCTCAACCATTGATGGATTCTAGGAAAGTCTATTTAAAAG
This sequence comes from Cupressus sempervirens, assembly GCA_028749045.1. Classification (NCBI taxonomy): domain Eukaryota; kingdom Viridiplantae; phylum Streptophyta; class Pinopsida; order Cupressales; family Cupressaceae; genus Cupressus; species Cupressus sempervirens. The sequence goes on from CM053783.1 coordinate 118,646,669, forward strand.
ACCCTCATCTCTTCATTTTAGGAGAGGATGAATTTGGAGAATTTGCATTGAATTGCTGCTGGAATTCTTACTCACATTTGCTCATATCTTTGCATACATTTAATAAATACGGCTATCTTGATTAATTAATTTTAATTATTTAATTAAATTAGAAAGATATTTCTAATTAATTAAAGAAAATTATTTAATTAAATGGAGTACTTACTTCTAATTAATTAAATACAGTTATTTAATTAAATAGGAAGCCATTCTTAATTAATTAAATGAAATTATTTGATTAAATAAGAAAAGTGTCTCTAATTACTTAAAAGATTATTTAATTAAAAAGAAAAAGTAATTATGAGAGCATATCTCATTTTATTAAATTAAATATCTCATCAAAATCTCTCTTCAATTCAAAAAGGGAAATTTCCAGTTCACTATTGATCAAAAATGAGTTAAATTAGTTAACTCATTTTTTTACTCAAATTAAATCAGTTAACTCCTTATTTTACACAAATTAAATTTGTTAACTCCCTTTAATTTGGGAATCTCCCTTTATGACTGAATTTCAACTTTAATACTGACCGTTGATTGAATTTGATCTCAAACGTTGATGGATTCCAGGAAAGTCTATTTAAGAGACCCTCATATCTTCATTTTAGGAGAGGATGAATTTGGAGAATTTGCATCGAATCATTGCTGGAATTCATACTCACACTTGCTCATATTTTTACATACATTTAATAAATACGCCTATCTTGATTAATTAAATGTAATTAATTAATTAAATAGAAACAAGATTTCTAATTAATCAAAGGAAATTATTTAATTAAATGGAGTATATACTTCTAATTAATCAAATAAAGTTATTTAATTAAATACGAAGCAATTCCTAATTAATTAAATAAAATTATTTAATTAAATAAGAAAAGTGTCTCTAATTAATTAAAAAATTATTTAATTAAATAAAAAAATTAATTATGAGAGCATATCTCATTTTATTAAATTAAATATCTCAAAAAAATCTCTCTTTAGTTCAAAAAGAGAAATTCTCATTTCACTATTGATAAAAAATGAGTTAAATCAGTTAACTCCTATTTCTACTCAAATTAAATTAGTTAACTCCTTATTTTACTCAAATTAAATTTCTTAACTCCCTTTAATTTGGGAGTCTCCCTTTAATTTGGGAGTCTCCCTTTTTTATTCAACTTCAACTTTAATCCTGACCGTTGATTGAATTTGATCTCAACTATTGATGGATTCAAACAAAGTCTATTTAAGAGACCCTCATCTCTTCATTTTAGGAGAGGATGAATTTGGAAAATTTGCATCGAATCACTGCTAGAATTCATACTCACATTTGCTCATATTTTTACATACATTTAATAAATACGCCTATCTTGATTAATTAAATATAATTATTTAATTAAATGGGAAAGGTATTTCTAATTAATTAAAGGAAATTATTTAATTAAATGGTGTACTTACTTCTAATTAATTAAATAAAGTTATTTAATTAAATAGGAAGCCATTCCTAATTAATTAAATGAAGTTATTTAATTAAATAAGAAAAGTGTCTCTAATTAATTAAAAGATTATTTAATTAAATAGAAAAAGTAATTATGAGAGCATATCTAATTATATTAAATTAAATATCTCAACAAAATCTCTCTTTAGTTCAAAAAGAGAAATTTTCAATTCACTATTGATAAAAAATGAGTTAAATCAATAAACTACTTTTTCTAATCAAATTAAATCAGTTAACTCCTTATTTTACTCAAATTAAATCTGTTAACTCCCTTTAATTTGAGAATCTTCCTTTATGACTGAACTTCAACTTTAATCCTGACCGTTGATTGAATTTGATCTCAACTGTTGATGGATTTCATGAAAGTCCATTTAAGATACCCTCATCTCTTCATTTTAGGAGAGAATGAATTTGGAGAATTTGCATCGAATCACTGTTGAAATTCATACTCGCATTTTCTCATATTTTTACATACATTTAATAAATACACCTATCTTGATTAATTAAATATAATTAATTAATTAAATGGGAAAGGTATTTTTAATTAATAAAATAAAATTATTTAATTAAATAAAGTACTTATTTCTAATTAATTAAACAAACTTATTTAATTAAAAAGGAGGCTATTCTTAATTAATTGAATGTATTTATTTAATTAAATAAGAAATGTGTTTCTAATTAATTGAAAGATTATTTAATTAAACACAAAAAGTAATTATGAGAGCATATCTCATTTTATTAAATTAAATATCTCAACAAAATCTCTCTTCAATTCAAAATGGAAAATTTTCAGTTCACTATTGATAAAAAATGAGTTAAATCAGTTAACTCCTTCTTCTACTCAAATTAAATCAGTTAACTCCTTATTTTACTCAAATTAAATCTGTTAACTCCCTTTATGACTGAACTTCAACTTTAATCCTGTCTGTTGATTGAATTTGATCTCAACCGTTGATGGATTATAGGAAAGTCTATTTAAGAGACCCCCATCTCTTCATTTTAGCAGAGGATGAATTTGGAGAATTTGCATCAAATTACTGATGGAATTCATACTCACATTTGCTCATATTTTTACATATATTTTATAAATATCCTATCTAGATTAATTAAATGTAATTATTTAATTAAATGGAAAAGGTATTTCTAATTAATTAAATGAAATTATTTAATTAAATGGAGTACTTACTTATAATTAATTAAATAGAGTTATTTAATTAAATAGGAAGTCATTCCTAATTAATTAAATGAAGTTATTTAATTAAATAAGAAAGGTGACTCTAATTAATTAAAAGATTATTTAATTAAATATAAAAAGTAATTATGAGAGCATATCTCATTTGATTAAATTAAATATCTCAACAAAATTTGTTTTCAGTTGAAAAAGGGAAATTTTTGGTTCACGATTGATAAAAGATGAGTTAAATCAGTTAACTCCTTATGTTACCCAAATTAAATTTGTTAACTCCCTTTAATTTGAGAATCTTCCTTTATGAGTGAACTTCAACTTTAATCCTGACTTTTGATTGAATTTGATCTCAACCATTGATGGATTTCAGAAAAGTCTATTTAAGAGACCCTCATCTCTTCATTTTAGGAGAGGATGAATTTGGAGAATTTGCGTCGAATCACTACTGGAATTCATACTCCCATTTGCTCATATTTTTACATACATTTAATAAATACGTCTATATTGATTAATTAAAAGTAATTATTTAATTAAATGGGAAAGGTATTTGTAATTAATTAAATAAAATTATTTAATTAAATGGAGTACTTACTTCTAATTAATTAAACAATGTTATTTAATTAAATAGGAAGTCATTCCTCATTAATTAGATGAAGTTATTTAATAAAATAAGAAAAGTGTCTCTAATTAAGTAAAAGATTATTTAATTAAATAGAAAAAGTAATTATGAGAGCATGTCTCATTTTATTAAATTAAATATATCAACAAAAAATTTTCTTCATTTCAAAAAGAAATTTTTTTAGTTCACTATTGATAAAAAATGAGTTAAATCAGTTAACTCCTTTTTCTACTCAAATTAAATTAGTTAACTCCTTATTTTACTCAAATTAAATCTGTTAACTCACTTTAATTTGGAAATCTCCCTTTATGACTGAACTTCAACTTTAATCCTGACCGTTGATTGAATTTGATCTCAACCGTTGATGGATTCTATGAAAGTCTATTTAAGAGACCCTCATGTCTTCATTTTAGGAGAGGATGAATTTGGAGAATTTGCATCGAATCACTGTTGGAATTCTTACTCACATGTGCTCATATTTTTACATACATTTAATAAATACGCCTATCTTGATTAATTAAATGTAATTATTTAATTAAATGGAGTACTTACTTCTAATTAATTAAACAAAGTTATTTAATTAAATAAGAAGCCATTCCGAATTAATTAAATGAAGTTATTTAATTAAATAAGAAAAGTGTCTCTAATTAATTAAAAGATTATTTAATTAAATAGAAAAAGTAATTATGAGAGCATATCTCATTTGATTAAATTAAATATCTCAAAAAAATCTCTCTTCAGCTCAAAAATGTAAATTTTTAGTTGAATATTGATAAAAAATTAGTTAAATGAGTTAACTCCTTTTTCTACTCAAATTAAATAAGTTAACTCCTTATTTTACTCAAATTAAATCTGTTAACTCCCTTTAATTTGGGAATCTCCCTTTATTACTGAACTTCAACTTTAATCCTGATCGTTGATTGAATTTGATCTCAATTGTTGATGGATTCCAAGAAAGTCTATTTAAGAGACCCTCATCTCTTCATTTTAGGAGAGGATGAATTTGGAGAATTTCCATCGAATCGCTGCTGGAATTCATACTCACATTTGCTCATATTTTTACATACATTTAATAAATATACCTATGTTGATTAATTAAATGTAATTATTTAATTAAATAGAAAATCTATTTCTAATTAATTTAACAAAATTATTTAATTAAATGGAGTACTTACTTCTATTTTTTTTTTTTTTTTTTTGAAAAAAGGGGTAAAAATTTATTAAATTAAATCTGGATTACAGGAGGCCTCAGGCCCAACAACCAAATCACCAATCCAACATAGTTACGATCTATCCTTATCCACTAATTGCTTTTAGATCCCACTAAGATTAGTAGGAAGATCATCTCTATCAAAAATATCCCAACCAGCACCCTTCTCTGATGCCCATTTTGCCAAAACATCAGCCACTCCATTCCATTCCCTAGGAATATGATAGAAAAGGATCCCATCCACAAAGCTACTCAAGTGGAGAATCTCTCTAACAATAGATGCAATTTTTCAGCTAGATTCATCCACTCTCTAGTTATTAATCATATCCACAACTATCTGAGAGTCAAACTCACACACCATTCTCCTCCATCCAAGAGAGAAAGCCCACTCCATAGCCACTTTAATGGCCAAAGCCTCCATCACATTATTAGAATGAACTCCTTTGTGTATAGAGAATATGAAAATAATATTACCATCTACATCTCTCCCAATCCCCCCCACTCTAGCCTATCTAGGGTTTCCACAAGATGAGCCATCAGTGTTAATCTTTAGGACTACCACAGGAGGAGGATTCTATCTTCTCACTCTATAGACCTTCCTCTTTCGTGGCTGATATCTCTTACTACTACTAGTTTTAGATCCTTTATCCACTAATCCTAAATTTCTAATAATACGAGAATCCCCAAGATCCACCGGCTCTGACATATCAGATTTAGAAAAGATAGTCTCTTGAAGCCTAGATAGGATCAACTACCATAGTTTAGTGGCTCGCAAGTTGGAATTATAAAAAATTTGACAGTTATGCTCCAACCAAAGATTCCACAAAATGAAAGAAGGTCTAATAGCCCAGGCCACTTGTAGGAATGAAGTTTTCGTAGGGGGTCTGCCAAGGTTGGCCCAAAATTCAATAAGAGATGTGACATGAATACATCTATGACACCATGCCTCCCCCTACTTATGCCAGATCTCACTAGAGAGAGGACATAAGAAAAACACATGAGAAGCATCTTCCCCATCCAAAAAACATAGGGGACAGTAAGAGGGTCCTTGAAATCGTCTTCCCTGGAGATTATCCCAAGTAAGACACTTATTTTGTGCAACCAACCAAAGAAAAAAATTACATTTCGGCCAAGAAAATTTATTCCAGACCTGCCTCCACCAGGGAACTTCCTGAACAACATTACATTGCCAAGATGTCTTTTTCTTTAGAATAGCTACAAAGCCTAGAGAAGAGAATATGTGCCAGTTTAGCCCAATTCTCTGGGGAGCCCCCTATGGGCCAAAGCTGTGGATCCTTCTAGCTAACCACCTCCATCAAACCACACCTCTGGACAGCCTTGAAGTGAGCAACTGTGGTCCAACCTACAGAAGAAAAAACTTGATACAGAGGTCGAAGGTGCGGAAAACTAGAGAGAATAGGAGGGTGGCCATCCCAAGAATCTTGCCAGAATAACACACTTGACCCCTCATTACAGATCCAGAAAAGACCATCCTTAATTAGAGGAGCACCCCTTTTAAGGGTGTTCCAAATAAAGGACCCCTTACCATCAAGCTCAAGTCTAGGAATATCCTGAACCTCCACTCTTGGGAAATACTTATGGGTTAGAATCTTGGCCCAATCCTGATCTTGATTCTTGCACCATCTCTAGTATAACTTTGCAGCAAGAGCTTTGACACCGAGAGCCATACATTTAAGGCCCAGACCCCCAGCAAACTTAGGCAAGAAAATAGTGTCCCAGTTGACTAAGCTCTATTTAGAAGATTTAAGGTTTCCTAACCAAAGGAATTGTCGTGACAAAGCATCAAAATCTTTCATAACTCCCATGAGAGGGGTTTGCACTAAGCACCTATAAATAGGAGGGGCCTGAAGCACAGTCTTGAGTAGGATAACCCTCCCAGCTAATGAGAGCCACCTATGTGTCCAATGCCTCACTCTACTATGAAATCTTTTAATAAGACCTTGCCAATACTCTTTCCATTGAGTCCCCAAAGCTAAAGGAACTCCGAGATAGATCAAAGGGAGGGATCCAACTTGAAACCTGAGAATTCTAGCAATCCTAAGCTGAATCGACTGAGGAGATTTAAAGAAATAAATAGAATATTTCCCTTCATTTATTTTCTATCCAGAAGCTTTTAAATAAATATCCAAAATCTTTCTAAAGTTCCTTGCCTTGTTGGCAAGGAATATCATTACCCCACTTCCACCCTTGAATAAGTCCCAGCTATGCTTGAGATTTTATAAATCTACCTAAGCCCTCTACCATAATAATAAATAGATAAGGAGAGATAGGATCTCCCTGGAAAAGTCCTTGAGAAGTAGAGAAAAGGTCAGTAGGTTCTCCATTGATAAGAACCGAAAAGGATGGGGAAGACACACAGCTGAGAACCCAATCGACCCATTCTGTAGTAAATCCAAAAGCTAGAAGCACATGACCTAGAAAGTCCCAACTAACTTGGTCATACACTTTAGCTAAGTCCAGCTTAATAAACATAGCCTTTTCCTTGGACGAGGCCATAGAATGAATAGCTTCTGTAGCAATCACCACCCCATCAAGAATCTGTCTCCCACTGACAAAACCTCCCTGTTCCTCAGAAATCATAGTGGTAAGGAAAGGCTTGAGCCTTTCAGCAATTAATTTGGTGATGATTTTTTATGTGACATTACATAGAGCAATGGGTCTGAACTGGTCCAACCTGTTAGTGCCATCAATCTTGGGAATGAGAGCTAGAAAAGTAGCATTCGTAGACTTGCACATTTGTTTATTTTGATATGACTCTTGGACTACATCTAGAAGATTAAATTTAATAATCTCTCAAAACTCCTAAAAAAATTCAATGGGAAACTCATCTGAGCCTAGGGCTTTACCATTCGGCATACCAAAAACCACTTTCTTCAATTCCTCAATCATAATAGGTTTTAAAAGATCTCTGTTCATACTGCTGGAAACAAGATGAGGAATGTAGTCTAAAATAGACCTAGTCTCTTCCAAGGAAGTAGGGTCTTCCCTAGAGAAGAGTTGAGAAAAGTATCTGATGGCCTCTGAAGAAATCGCCTCCTTGGAACATAGATGATCACCAGAAGTAGAGACTAGAGAAGTGAAAGAATTCCCAAACCTGTGGGCCTTGATAGTGTTGTGGAAGAAAGTTGTGTTTCTATCTCCCTCCTGCAACTAGTCCACCTGAGACTTTTGTTTCCAAGATATTTCCTCCCGAAGCTCCCATTCTTTAACTTCCTTTAGAGCTGAGGATTCTTGAGACATCAAATTTGGAGTCATTCTAAGGTCCCTGATCTAGCGAGTGAAATTATTCAACCTAGCTTGAGCATGACTCAAATGCTCTTGTAGGTTTCCAAAACGTTGTTTGTTCCACTTCTTCAACCTGAATTTAACATGCTAAAGTCTCTTCTCGAAGGTGTACATAGAAGTTCCATGTGAAGGCTTACCCTCATACCACCAGGCAATCATAAGCTCCTATAGGGAGTGATCCCTCAACCACATCAGCTGAAACTTGAAAGAGGGATTCTTGGAGGTCTTGAAAGGGGTGACAAAGAGCCTAATAGGCTAGTGATCAGAGCCTCTCCAACCAAGAATTTCTGAACCAGTAGTCCATCTACTATGCATCCAATAGTAGGATATTAGGAATCTATCGAGCCTTTAAGAGATAGCCTCCGTCCCACTCCTTTTGTTGTTTCAGGTGAATATACTAGAGTTGGGTTTAACATCAATAAGATTCAAAGAACCAATATTATTGCTAAGCATTTTAGAAGAAGGACCCAGATGGAAATGTTCGCCCCTCTTCTCCTCTAGACTTGAAATAGCATTAAAATCTCCAGCCATAATCCATGGAAGAAAGGGGTCCAAAGAATAGACAAACATAATATGAGACCACATATGAGATTTACCAACCAAGTCACTAGGAGCATAAATATTAGAAAATAAGAACCTTTCACCTATCTAAAAATGAGAAGCCAGGAAGGAGATAGACGACTTGCTCGCAATCCACCACAAAGGAGTCACCTTCATAGGATTCCAAAGACAAGCAAGGCCCCCTGAGTTCCCATGAGCACTTACTCCCTACTAGCAACCTTGGGGCCAAATCTTTGGTCCACAGTTATTCAATTCATCAACTGAAAGGTTAGTTTCCTGAATGAACAAAACATCTAGAGAATGAGACTCTATCAATCTACGAACAACCTTTTGTCTACGGATGCTACTCAACCCCCTCACATTCCAAGATAGAATAATCATTTAGAGGACTGAGAGAAATGAGAGTCAATGGGCATCACTAACCCTGCCTCAACCAAAGTCTCGCCCATCATCTTGACCTTCTCCTAATCCGTCTTCCTTCCACTCTTAGTAGACTTCTCTACAGTCCCCTTTTTAAAAGGCTTCTGTTGTAAACCTAAAGTGGAAGTAGTTTTAGCACCTTTTGTATTATCGGGCACCCCTTTTTTGTTGGGAATATTTGCACCTACAATATACTTGGAGCTTCACCAGGATGCGACCCTCCAGGAATATCACAACTAATCTCCTGAACCACTCCATCTAATCCAACTGGTTGGCCTTGTTCTTTCTCAACAACCTGGATCAGGACCCCATCCTCCTTGAGCTAGGGAGGAAAAAAGGACCCATCACTGGGAGGTAACTCCATAGGGATTCCTTCCTCTTGAATCAAATTCTCTAGAACATTAAACTCGTTAAAAGTGCCATCATTTTGTCTATCCGTCCAAGCTCTCTTCTGCCCCTTTCCTTTATTACATGGTTTAACTAGGATAAAACCTTCCTTATCCACAGAGGGACAATTTGGAATCTAGGCCTTACCCTTGTCTTCCTTAGGAGATGAAATAGCGGCTGTAGCTAACTGAGAAGATTTATACTTGGTGCATTTTCACTGTAGGTGCCCATACTCATGACAAATCCTGCATCTAAAGGGTAAAGTCTCATAGTCCAACTGTTGAACCCATGAAGAAGTGCCCATACAAATTTTCATAGAGTCAGGAAGTGGATTATTTAGATCCACTTCCGCACAAATTTGAGCATATGAAATTACTTTTCGGTCTTGGGTTAGTGTGGCCAACCCAACCAGTCAACTCCTTATTTTACTCAAATTAAATCTGTTAACTCCCTTTAATTTGGAAATCTCCCTTTATGACTGAACTTCAACTTTAATCTTGACCGTTGATTGAATTTGATCTCAACCATTGATGGATTCCATGAAAGTCTATTTAAGAGACCCTCATCTCTTCATTTTAGGAGAGGATTTATTTGGAGAATTTGCATCAAATCGCTGCTAGAATTCATACTCACATTTGTTCATATTTTTACATACATTAAATAAATATGCCTATCTTGATTAATTAAATGTAATTATTTAATTAAATGGGAAAGGTATTTCTAATTAATTAAATAAAATTATCTAATTAAATGGAGTACTTACTTCTAATTAATTATACAAAGCTATTTAATTAAATAGGAAGCCATTCTTAATTAATTAAATGAAGTTATTTAATTAAATAAGAAAAGTGAATCTAATTAATTAAAAGATTATTTAATTAAATAGAAAAAGTAATTATGAGAGCATAACTCATTTTGTTAAATTAAATATGTCAACAAAATCTCTCTTTAGTTCAAAAAGAGAAATTTTCTGTTGACTATTGATAAAAAATGAGTTAAATCTGTTAACTCTTTTTTCTACTCAAATTGAATCAGTTAACTCCTTATTTTACTCAAATTAAATCTGTTAACTTCCTTTAATTTGGGAAACTCCCTTTATGATTGAACTTCAGTTTTAATCCTGACCTGTGAGGCCTCACCCCGACCCTTTGTAGCCTTAGTTGTTACTTTATCATTTTGATACTCACGACTCGAGATGTCGAGACATTATCTGATGCTTAGAACATATTATATTATTTCATGCTGTGTGATGTTATTTTCAGATATTTGATGTTTGTCATTTAATGTTTTATGTATATGTATGTTGATGAAGTCAGTAAATGTAGGATTGATACTTTGATTGAAGAGATTTTAAATGGTTAAGAATTAAGTAGGATGAAAGAAACCTTGATTGATGTATGTTTCAATTTATGTGAATTTTTGATATGTATATATAAATATGTACATGTGATTTTTGGGACTACTGATGTGTGCAATGAGAATGCAGATATTTTAATTGAGGAAACTAACGAAGGAATAACACTGATCCCTATGTGCTAATTTTGGAAACCTTGTTGTTCGTAATTCAAGTATTGTATTGTGAGATGTATGTATGTATTTTTCTGTGATCAGTGAATGTTAACATTCATAACTGTGTTCTTTTAGTGTTGCTTGACACTCGTGAATTGTTTATGTTCTTCAGCGTGCTAGTTAGGGTTAGCTGTGTAACCTTTGGACCTAAGTCAGATTAAGTTAGTATCTTTTGTTAGTTTGGTTCTTAATCGAGTTTAGTCATCCTTAATCTGGATTTGTGCTTCATCTACATTTTAGAGTTGTTAGTTGGTCCTAATTTTTTTCTACCTTTTGTTTGGCTCTAAACCTATTCCTAAGGCTTTAAAACATGAAATATTTATACCCAAGGGGTATGGGTATGGGTTGGGGATCTTTTCCAACCCCTAAGCCCCTTTTTTTGACTTTTGAGGCCACTCAAAAAGTCTCTTTTTGCTTTTGTGCGAAAATTGACTATGGCTACCATGAGTTGTCTCACCTTACCTCCACTTAGTGGTTAACCATAGTATGGGTTGAGTTAGGAGCTTCTAGATTTGTAGGTGGGTGGGAGAAGTTATTGATCTCTTTGGTGGTTGAGTTTGAGGCTTATTTAGAGGCCCTTCTTGGACTAGTGGAGGTTCTTACCCAATCTCTACATTTAGAGAGGATGACACTTAATTATGCAAATTTTGAGCTCAATTATGTTAAGGAAAGAAAAATGGATATGGTTGATATTTCTATTTGATATCATGTTTTATTGCAGATAAAATAAATCTTGCATTATTGTGTTAGAAAACTATTGAGCTCTAAGTTATAAACCCATTTTAAAAAATATATCTCCCTTGTTATAAAAAAAAAACAAATAGCTTGAAAATAAATATGAACTCCATGCTTAGCAAATAAAAGAAATGACTTTTAAAAAAAAATTAAGGCTATTAAACATCCATGTAAAAATAAATAAATATGTTGTCTTGGAAAATTTCTTACTTAGAAAATTGGTAACTTCAAAAAAAATTGATCCACCAAGAGTCAAAATACTCTCTGTAATTTGTATGGGGAGAAGAAATTAATTTTTTTCTTGCAACAGAGCATCTAGATATTCTTTTAAGATTCCTTAAAGTATAATTAATATTAAATTTTTTAAAAAAAGAATAATATAATTTTTGATACTTATAGCAAATATCTTGAAAATATCCAAAGAAAATATATTTATAAAAAAATAAAATAAGGTATATGATAATAGACCTACCAAATAAACTTTTCCCACTTAATACTACCTTGATTAAAACACCTCTTCATGCGACTTAAATTCCTCTCTGGCCTATCATGTTTTACCCCTCATACGTACTTGTCTGACACATAATGATGTTTGGTTGAAAAAGTTGATGGGGGCGGTTGCAAGTCTAATTGTTTTATATATATTATGAACATCAAACATAACTCCTACCGTCCACCTTTTCTTGTTTAAAAAAAAAAAACTTCTTTTGGTCATGCATTTAAAGAAAGTGGGGATGGAAAAGTAAAAAGTCAAATGTTTTATTTATTGTGGGTGGGTGGCATGGCCATGTAAGTACTTGGGAAAAACTTGAAAAAAAAATAGAGTAAATTTGACGAGATTGGAATGAATGAGGAGGAACAGATGAGCAAACACAAATAGGAACGGACTTTGTTTTCAAACCCTAACTCCATCTCTGTGTACTGTAATGTGCCTCAAGACTAAGGCGAGACTGTTGGGGAGTAGTCCAAACGCAATAATGGTGGAGGAAAATGTTAATGCGGTAGAAGATCAATAGGAAAAACAACCAAAAAACAAAGGAGATATGAACTATGTGGGTAAAGAGTTGGAGATTTCAGAGGAACAAAGGGACCAAAACTCTGGCGCGGACAAGGAATAAACTAACCAAAAGACTGGTAAAGTTCTAGAAATTTAGCTTCCTGATGACATTGTAGAAGTTATTGATGAATGCCAAAAAAAAATTGTAATCTTGTTTTTTATCAAGGGTATCCCCTCTGAGGCAGATTTTTATAAATGGGCTCGTTATAACTAGGAAAGTTGAGGATGGGAGATTGAGGCTTTAAGAGGTTTAGGAAAAGGGTATGTCTCCTGTATGTTTAAATCAGCTGAACATGCTCAAGCTGTTTTACAATATGTTACCTAGGTTATATGTGGAAAAATCTGCTACTTACAAGCCTGGACTTTTAATTTTCATCCTGAAGGGCCTTCTCATTCCCACTACCCTATGTGGGTTGAATAGCCTTTTCTTAGCTTAGCATTCCGACCATTTTTGAAAGACATTGTGTCTCATTTGGGCAGAGTCATTTGGTGCAAACATAAATTGGACAAGTTTTCAAGCCTAAGGGTGCATCCTAGAGCATGTGTGGAAGTTGATCTAAATAACCCTCTACCTGAAAACATTAAGTTATTTGGTCTTGGGTTTGAATTAGACCAGCCAATCATTTATTTGAATAAGCCAAATGCATGTTTCTACTATCGACAGGAAGGCCATTTTATTCGTGATTGTCCCATCAGGAAAAACAAAATGGCTCAAATGGCATAGACCTCGCCACCCAATAATCTTGTTCATCATCATGCTCCAGTTGCCAATAATAGTTCCCCTCCTTCTTCCCCCATCCCTTCTAATCATTCTGATGTGTCTGATGAATCTGCCACTTCATATAAAGACATTGTCATGTCAGATGGTTGGAGGGTTGTGAGGGAGGGGAAAGAACACCCAGTCTCTTCTCACGCCCCTGCCACTCATCCATCTCCATGACTCATATCCTCCCCCCATGCCTCACCTTCTCCATCTTCTCCATCTTTTTCCAAACCATCTTCTTCACCCTTGATTCATACTTCTCCCCAACCACTCTCTTCTGAGCCCCCACCTCTTCAAATTTGATCCAGATCTAGATCCCCTTCCGCCTCTCAAAGTCTAGACCTCAAAGAACATTATTTGTCCCTTGAAAATAGTTTTAGTGTGCTAGCCCAAGGTGATGTCTCTCCCCTATCTCATGAAACTTAAGTTACTGTCTTGGAATGTCAGAGGGATCTCTCTCCCTCATCGCAAATATAAAGTTAAAGAGATGGTGATCAAGTGGAGACTTGATGTTGTCCTTCTCCAAGAGGTCAAAATCAATGATATTAGACTTAATTCTTCTTTACATAATATATGGAAAGATGCCACATTTCTTCATACAGCTCATTTGGATGGAAAAGGTGGTGCTGTCATTGGGATGGCTCCTTGGGTTTCAAAATATATCATTGAAAAAGGAGAAAATCCCTCCCATAGTTGTGCTTGGGCCCTTATGCTTATTAATGGACAGCTTATACAATTTTGTTCTATTTATGCCTCCAACTTTGTTAAAGAGAGAATTTCTCTATGGGACTGGTTGGCTAATAATTTACCCAATGCTGATTGGATTTTAGGAGGAGACTTTAACATGGTTGAATACTCTTAGGACCGCAACTGGAATAGTTTTTTAAAACTTAGCAGGGATGAGTTTGATAGCTGGGTATTCTGTTGTAACTCCATTGGTGTAATTGACCCCATTCATGAAAAATTTGCTAGCCATTTAGAGAACTGGTATACCTGGTCCAACTGTAGAATTGGAGATAGTAGAAAATTAAGTAGGTTGGATAGGTTTTATATTTCCTCTAGTCTCTCGCTGATTTATGATCCGTTAGGGATTTGTGTTCAAGTGGATCAGTCTTCTACTCTTTCTGATCATTTCCCTATTGTATGTAGCATTAGTTTCTCTCAAAACTTAACTTCAGAGAGTTCCCTCCCTTTCAAACTAAATGTTTCTCATTTAAAGAATCCTACTTGCCTTGTTGCCCTTGAGGAGATTTGGAATTCTATCCCTAAACCCAAAGAAGGAGATTCTTGGATTGATTGGTGGTGTCTTGCCATTTCTCAATGCACTAATTTATTTCGATCTTTTGGAAAAAAAAAGGCTTGGTAGCGGAAGCGTAAAGAAAGATCTCTCCAAGGTAAACTTGTGCATGTAAGAAAACTCCTTAGTGTTGATCCTAATAACATAAACCTTCAATCTGTTATTGCTACTGCTGAAAACCAATTGCTCAAGATGGACAATTATAAAGGTCAGGGAGCAAAAATCAGATCTAGATTACATTGGATAAAAGAAGGTAATAAGGGTACACGATATTTCTTTAACTATCTCAATTATAAACACAAAAAGAAAAAGATTGGTGCCATTAAAGACAAATCCGGTTCTTTTCTTACTGACCCAGCTGAAATATGCGAAGCTTTTAAATATTTTTATAAACATCTATTCAAAGATGATCAATGGCTAGACATTCAAGAGGCTCTAGAAGATATTGTTAAAGTTCACATACCTCAGCATATAGCTGCTGATTACAATAGATATCTTGATAGATTCCTTACATTGGAAGAGCTAGAAAATGCTCTTTTTAATATGGCTCCTTATAAATGTCCGGGCAGCGATGGGCTTCCTATGGAGTTTTTACAAAGCAATGTGGAAACACATCAAAGAAGATTTTTATTACTTTTACCTAGAAGCCTTTGAGAGACGATCCTTGGGTCTCGTTATTAATGGTGGTATAATCAAACTTCTACCCAAGGGGAAAATTGAAGATTCTATTTCAAGTTGGCATCCCATTACACTTCTGAATACTTCCTACAAAATTATTGCAAAAGTTGTTGCTAATAGGATTAAATCGGTGGTGCAAGAAATTGTTCAACCTGAACAAACTGGTTTTATTGCCGGGAGATATATTCTTGATAATTTGATTTTAGCATGGGAAACATGTGAATGGGCTCAACAAACGTGTCAAAATGCTATTCTTGTCAAACTCGAATTTGATAAAGCTTATGATAGAATCCAGTGGAATTTTATTTTGAGCATGCTCAAATGGTTGGGGTTTGGCCCTAAACTTCAAGCTCATGTTTGTATGTTATTTCAGGATTCTAACTCTTGAATCATTATCAATAATATGATAACTGATCCTTTTCCTCTTCAACAATCTATTCATCAAGGATGTCCTCTTGCCCCTTACCTTTATGTTCTAACTTCTAATGCATTAGGCCATATGTTGCAAGGTGCAAGAAAGCTGAAACTTATCTCAGGTGTTTCTATTCCCCAAAGTTCTGTTGTTATTAACTCACATTATGCTGATGACAGCTTATTATTTTTACAAAACTCTGAGCAAGAGATCTCTAATACTTTGGATGTTTTAGAAATATATTGTGTTGTCTCTGGCTCTAAGCTAGCTCATGAAAAAATAGATTTTTTGATGATTCAAGATGGGCATATTCCCCATTGGATTCCACGTGAATGGAAGCATATTAAGCACAGTGAAATTATGAGATATCTCGGGATTCCCTTTGGTCTAGGAGTCACTCTCTCTGATATGTGGACTTGGTAGCTTAATAAGTCAAATCCAAACTTTTTAATTGGGGTAATAAATTTTTGTCTCTTGCTGGGAAAATGGGAAAATCCAAGTTGCTAATAAGATTTTTTTGGCCATGCATGTTTATTATTCATCCAGCTGGATGCCCTCCAACAAAGGTTATGAGGAATTAATAAAAATCATTAGACATTTTTTATGGACTAAATGGGATGGCAGTAAGGGGTTTATATCTACATCTTGGTCTCATTGCATACAACCAAAGCATAAATGAGGCTTGGGATTAATTGACCTGAAAAACCAAGGGTTTTGCTTGGCAGCGAAATGGATTATTAGAGTTGCTAAAGGGGATGAACCTTGGAAAGTTCTAGTTCAGAATAGGATTTTTCTTGCTATGATTAGAGGAAAATGACAAGGAGTGTGGTGGCTGGACAAGTTACTTCATGCTCCCTTCTTTTCTATTAAGGCTTCACCTTCTCTCCAGTCAATTTGGAAAGCTTGGCAAAGGGTCAACCATCTTTTAAAATGGAGAGATGGCTCTCTCCAACATGGTTTTAGCTTTTCCACTTCTTCTATTTGGTGGAACAGACATATATTGTATCATGATCAGCCTTTGGCCTTGAGTTTTCCTAAATTATCTTATTTTCTATCCAAAAAAGGTATTAACACGGTGGGAGATCTTTGGGACTTCAATATTTTAGATTGGCTGCCATGGGATGTCATTAGAGCCCAATTTATTCTGAACAATAAATACAAATCATTTTTTATCTTTGTGAAATCTCTAGTGCCTCCAGAATTGTCTATGAAATTGTGTACCCCTATTCAATGCAATTTCTTCAAAGACTGGCTATGGCTTTCAGCATTTCCTTTCTTGTCTTTTCCTTTGAAGAAAATATATTTATAGCTGCTACCTAATCTTCCCATGAAGTCTCAGTTGAACAGCAAATGGAATTGTAAATTTAGTGAAAAGTTTTGGGCAAAACTCTCAGCTAAAATTTGGAAGTCAAAGATTAACACGAAGGCACAATTAATGGCTTGGAAGATATTACATCACAAGTTACCAGTTGGTAGCAGGTTAAAATATATCATGGTTAATCCCATTGATTTTCCTTTTTGCAAGAAATTTGAAGACACGTGTCACATCTTTTGGGGTTGTTCTTTTGCGAACAAGTTATGGAACTCTATTTTTCATTGTCTTCCTACTATCTTTTGGCATTACCTTAATTGGAAGGAGGCTTTACTTGGAGTTGGGCTTCAAAACAATGTCATTGCTGAAAGTGTTTGACAAACCATCTTATTGCACATTTGGAGAGTCCATTGTAAAGTAGTTTTTGATAACTCCTATGATCATCAGGAATCTGCTTTTCTAAAACTTTATTCAAACATATTTTATTGTCTTGCTTCTATTTTCTCTCAATTGCAGGCGGATTCCAAGAAGAGTACCACGATAACATATTAGGTCCAATGTATCCAACACCAAGTAATTCAGCTAATCAAGAATCAACAAAATGGTGTGCTTCATAGTCTACAACCTCTTATCCAAATTCTGATAAATTGTATTTGAAATTATGCTCTCTTCTCTATGTACCCCTGTGGGTTGTTTTGCCTCTTGTTTCTCCACTGTAATGTTGTCTTCATTCTTTAGAGCAGTTTTTCGTGATCTGCTCTTCTTACCTTTGTAATTTGCATTATTTCAATATATATATAAAAAAAAAAAGTACTTGGGAAAAAGTTGGTGTAAGTGGGGTAGATAAATTAGGATGGGATATTTTAGTTTTGTTTTGGGATATGTATTTTATTAATGTAGTTTAGTTTAGTATTATATTTTTAATGATAAGTGATTTAGTTAAGTTGTTTTATTAGAATTAAATTAAGTTAGTTTAGTATTATGTTAAATTTAAATTAGTGTAAGTTGAAATTTAATATTAGTTTAAATTAATGTTAGTTGAATATAATTTAGTTTGAGAAATAATTAGTATTAGTTATATAAAGAAGAAAGATGTTAATATCATTTTGTTTATTAATTAAGATTTTAAGTGTAGGTTAGTTGTTTTTTTTTAATAGTATTAGTTTATAAGTAAGATATTAGTAGGTTGTTTGGTTAGATGTTAGTGTTTAATTAAGTTTATTTTTGTTTTAGATTTTCTTTTATGTTGACGTTTTAGTGTTAGGTTAATTTAGGTTTATTTTATGTTAGTAAATATGTTATGCTAGTTACTTTTGTTATTTGTTAATAGTTTTAGTTAGTAGTTTTAAATTTGTGTTAGTTTAGGATAAGATTAGTATATGTTTTAAGTTAGTTATTAATTATGTTTGTTTAATTTCTTTTTTGTTTTTAAGTTATTTGTTTTAAATTTTAAAATATATATTTAGTAGTAATTTTATTCATTTAAAGTTTTAGTAAACTTATTGTGAACTATTATCTTGTTTTATTACATTAGCATATGTTAGACAAATAGAAAATGCTAAATTGTTTTCTTTATCAACTAGTCAAATTTAAGTATAATTTATATTGTTAATATCTTTAGAAATGTTTAATTCTTAATAGCATTATGGGTTTAAATAAAATTGAGATTTGAGTAAAGTTAATTAAAGTATATATATATAGACATGATATTCCTTTTAATTAGTTCTTGATTAGATATTTTAATTAATTTTAACCCCAATTCATTTAAATTGTTATTTCAATAATTTTAAATATAATGTTGTATAAGAAATGAAATAACGAAACAAATGTCAATATTAAGATAATAACAAGAGTTCAAAATTTAACGATTTATTTCTCCTCAAGATTATAAACTTAAGATGAAAGGTAGAGAACCTATACTTTAACCGTGAACAAAAACATATCGAACTTAGTGAAATTTAATTATTATTGTTTTAAAAATAAAAATAACAAAGAAAAAAGTGTGTTTTTTCCCTTGTATTTTGGGCATGACATTTTGGTATCAGAGCCTGTGTTTCAACACTAGGAACCTTAAACCATTGTGCTTCCTAAGTTTAAACTAAATATTAAATTATGTAGGATGCCTCTTGTTACTTGAAGAAACTGACGAGGAAGAGGTTGTAGGGTGAGAGGTGGTAGAGCAGGACAGTAGGATGGACCACCTCCACCACCACCACCTCCACCTCCACCACCACCGAACCCGAACCAAGAAATTATAGATGCACTTTAGACTTTGATTGGTGTAGTTCAGTAGAGAGTAGTACCTATAGTTCAACTAGTTCAGCAGATTCCAGTAGTGGAAGTAGAGGGACCCAAAGGAGGCAGACCCAGGGTCAAAGAGAAGACTAGGATTCCCCCACTGAGACAGATAGAGGATTAGGGTGAACATGAAGGTGAGTCAATACACCAGAGAGGACCCCCACTTGACAGACCTCCTAGACATGTAGGAGATGATATCAGGGAATTGATTTGACTTCGGCCACCATTATTTATGATTTCCATTGAGGGGACAGTAGTAGAGGCATGGTTGCAGAGCTTACAATGGTGCTTTGGATTATGACCCTATGGGAGTAATCTAAAGGCATGCCTAGCAGTTCATCAGTTGAGAGGGGATGCCTCCAATTGGTGGCATTAGGAGGAGATCATAGGTGGAGTGAGGATAGATACCCTCACATGAGAATCATTCCTAAAAATATTTCAAGAGAGGTACTTGTCAGAGGATTTCTAACAAAAATAGATAGAAAAGTTCCATTCTCTTTATCAGAGGGGTCTTACAGTGGCTCAGTATGAGAGCAAGTTTCTTGAGCTCCTTCCTTATGTGGAATACATGAATGATGAGAAACTATGGGTACATCGCTTTATCATGGGTTTGAATTTCTCACTTCAGGGTCTAGTTCGAATGGCCTTCCCTACCACCTTCAGACAAGTAGTGGAGATAGCACTAGTGGAAAAGGCTACTCGAGGTAGATAGGAATCAAGGGATCAGTCTCAGAATCGAAACTCTACTCAGAAGAGACCCCCTTGGAAAAGGAATCAGAACTATACACTAGGGTCTTCTAAGGGCCAACAACCTCAACAGTAGTAGCAGGAACTCTCACAGGGTTACCAAGGTTTTGAGCCCAAGCAGTGGCAGTTACAGTAGGATCAGAAAGTACATACTCGATTGTCATAGTCAGTGCAGACTCAACAGTCTTCTAGGGGTGGATATAGTGGGTCTAGCAAGTCAGGAGGCCCACAACAGTCTGGATCACAGGATGCACGATCTTACACCCAAGGACCATGCTACACTTGTGGTGGCATTGGTCACATAGCTAGAGAGTTTCCACAGGGATAGTCATCCAGTGATCAGAGAGGGGCTTTTTCAGAGCCGACAGTTGGAGACATGGGCAGGTCCCACAGAGTTTTCATAGCAGTTGATAACTGCCAGACTGAGCATCGAGCTATAGTTATTGAGGATATAGGTGGAGTTAGTCAGCTAGTTAGCACTAGATCCTATCCATATTATTGCCTAATAGACCCTAGCTCCTTGAGGTCAAGAGTTGGACCAAGTTAGGGTCTAGTGGGAATGTTACGATGAGGTCACGATTTCTTGGGAGGATGCAACATGAATGTGATCTCTATACCCTTATCTTTTGATGAACTCCAAGAGGAGGTTCATGCCTAGTGGGGGAGGATGTGAGGCCTCACCTCGACCCTTCGTAGCCTTAGTTTTTACTTTATCATTTTGATACTCACGACTTGAGATGTTGAGACATTATTTGATGCTTAGAATATATTATATTATTTCATGTTGTGTGATGTTATTTTTAGATATTTGATGTTTGTCATTTAATGTTTTATGTATATGTATGTTGATGAAATCAGTAAATGTAGGATTGATACTTTGATTTAAGAGATTTTAAATAGTTAAGAATTAAGTAGGATGAAAGAAATCCTGATTGATGTATGTTTCAATTTATGTGAATTTTTGATACGTATATATACATATGTACATGTGATTTTTGGGACTACTGATGTGTGCAATGAGTATGCAAATATTTTAGTCAAGGAAACTAACGGAGGAACGAAACTAATCCCTATGTGTTAATTTTGGAAACCTTGTTGTTCGTAATTCAAGTATTGTATTGTGAGATGTATGTATTTATTTTCCTGTGATCAGTGAATGTTAACGTTCATAATTGTGTTCTTTTAGTGTCGCTTGACACTCGTGAATTGTTTATGTTCTTCAACGTTCTAGTTAGGGTTAGCTGTGTAACCTTTGGACCTAAGTTGGATTAAGTTAGTATCTTTTTTTAGTTTGGTTCTTAATCAAGTTTAGTCATCCTTAATCTAGATTAGTGCTTCATCTGCATTTTAGAGTTGTTAGTTGGTCCTAATTTTTTTCCTAGCTTTTTTTTTGGCTCTAAACCTATTCCTAAGGCTTTAAAACATGAAATATTTATACCCAAGGGGTATGGGTATGGGTTGGGGGTCTTTTCCAACCCCTAAGCCCCTTTTTTGACTTTTGAGGCCACCCAAACAGTCTCTTTTTGCTTTTCTGCAAAAATTGGCTATGGCTACCATGAGTTGTCTCACCTTACCTCCAGTTAGTGGTTAACCATAGTATGGGTTGAGTTAGGAGCTTCTAGATTTGTAGGTGGGTGGGAGAATTTATTGATCCCTTTGGTGGTTGAGTTTGAGGCTTATTTAGAGGCCCTTCTTGGACTAGTGGAGGTTGTTACCCAATCTCTACATTTAGAGAGGATGACACTTAATTATGCAAATTTTGAGCTCAATTATGTTAAGGAAAGAAAAATGGATATGGTTGATATTTCTATTTGATATCATGTTTTATTGGAGATAAAATAAATCTTGCATTACTGTGTTAGAAAGCTATTGAGCTCTAAGTTATAAACCCATTTTAAACAAAAATATATCCCTTGTTATAAAAAAAAAACAAATAGGTTGAAAATAAATATAAATTCCATGCTTAGCAAATAAAAGAAATGACTTTTTAAAAAAAATTAAGGCTATTAAACATCCATGTAAAAATAAATAAATATGTTGTCTTGGAAAATTTCTTACTTAGAAAATTGGTAACTTCAAAAAAAATTAATCCACCAAGAGTCAAAATACTCTCTGTAATTTGTATGGGGAGAAGAAAGTAATTTTTGTCTTGCAACAGAGCATCTAGATATTCTTTTAAGATTCCTTAAAGTATAATTAATATTAAATTTAAAAAAAAAAGAATAATATAATTTTTAATACTTATAGCAAATATCTTGAAAATATCCAAAGAAAATATATTTATAAAAAAATAAAATAAGGTATTTGATAATAGACCTACATAATAAACTTTTGCCACTTATTACTACCTTGATTAAAATATCTCTTCATGTGCAACTTAAATTCCTCTCTAGCCTGTCATGTTTTACCTGTCATACGTACTTGTCTGATGCATAATGATGGTTGGTTGAAAAAGTTAATGGGGGCGGTTGCAAGTCTAATTGTTTTATATATATTATGAACATCAAACATAACTCCTAACGTCCACCTTTTTTTTGTTTTAAAAAAGAAAACTTCTTTTGGTCATGCATTTAAAGAAAGTGGGGATGGAAAAGTAAAAAGTCAAATGTTTTATTTATTGTGGGTGGGCGGCATGGCCATGTAAGTACTTGGGAAAAAGTTGACGTAAGTGGGGTAGATAAATTAGGATGGGATATTTTAGTTTTGTTTTGGGATATGTATTTTATTAATGTAGTTTAGTTTAGTATTATATTTTTAATGATAAGTAATTTAGTTAAGTTGTTTTATTAGAATTAAATCAAGTTAGTTTAGTATTATGTTAAATTTAAATTAGTGTAAGTGAAATTTTAATATTAGTTTAAATTAATGTTAGTTGAATATAATTTAGTTTGTGAAATAATTATTATTAGTTATATAAAGAAGAAAGATGTTAATATCATTTTGTTTATTAATTAAGATTTTAAGTGTAGTTTAGTTGTTTTTTTAAAATAATATTAGTTTATAAGTAAGATATCCTAGTAGGTTGTTTGGTTAGATGTTAGTGTTTAATTAAGTTTATTTTTGTTTTAGATTTTCTTTTATGTTGAGGTTAGTGTTAGGTTAATTTAGGTTTAGTTTATGTTAGTAAATATGTTATGCTAGTTACTTTTGTTATTTGTTAATAGTTTTAGTTAGTAGTTTTAAATTAGTGTTAGTTTAGGATAAGATTAGTATATGTTTTAAGTTAGTTATTAATTATGTTTGTTTAATTGTTTTTTATTTTTTAAGTTATTTGTTTTAAATTTTAAAATATATATTTAGTAGTAATGTTATACATTTAAAGTTTTAGTAAACTTATTGTGAACTATTATCTTGTTTTATTACGTTAGGATATGTTAGACAAATAGAAAATATTAAATTGTTTTTTTTTATCAACTAGTCAAATTTAAGTATAAGCTATATTGTTAATATCTTTAGAAATGTTTAATTCTTAATAGCATTATGGGTTTAAATAAAATTGAGATTTGAGTAAAGTTAATTAAAGTGTGTGTGTGTGTGTGTGTGGGTAGACATGATATTCCTTTTAATTAGTTCTTGATTAAATATTTTAATTAATTTTAACCTGAATTCAGTTAAATTGTTATTTCAATAATTTTAAATATAATGTTGTATAAGAAACAAAATAATGAAACAAATGTTGATATTAAGATAATAACAAGAGTTCAAAATTTAACAATTTATTTCTACTCAAGATTATAAACTTAAGATGAAAGGTAGAGAACCTATACTTTAACCATGAACACAAACATATCGAACTTAGTGAAATTTAATTATTATTATTTTTTTTTAAAAACAAGAAAAAAAAAATGTGTGTTTTTGCCCTTGTATTTTGGGCATGACATGACTGTTGATTGAATTTGATCTCAACCGTTGATGGATTTCAGGAAAGTCTATTTAAGAGACCCTCATTTCTTCATTTTAGGAGAGGATGAATTTGGAGAATTTGCATCCAATCACTGCTAGAATTCATACTCACATTTGCTCATATTTTTACATATATTTAATAAATACGCCTATCTTGATTAATTAAATGTAATTATTTAATTAAATGGGAAAGGTATTTCTAATTAATTAAACAAAATTATTCAATTAAATGGAGTACTTCTAATTAATTAAACAAAGTTATTTAATAAAATAGGAAGCCATTCCTAATTAATTAAATAAAGTTATTTAATTAAATAAGAAAAGTGTCTCTAATTAATTAAAAGATTATTTAATTAAATAGAAAAAGTAGTTATGAGAGCATATCTCATTTTATTAAATTAAATATCTCAACAAAATCTCTCTTTAGTCCAAAAAGGGAAATTTTCAGTTCACTATTGATAAAAAATGAGTTAAATCAGTTAACTCATTTTTTTACTCAAATTAAATCAGTTAACTCCTTATTTTACTCACATTAAATTTGTTAACTCCCTTTAATTTGGGAATCTCTCTTTATGAATGAACTTCAACTTTAATCCTGACCATTGATTGAATTTGATCTCAACCATTGATGGATTCCATGAAAGTCTATTTAAGAGACCCTCATCTCTTCATTTTAGGAGAGTATGAATTTGGAGAATTTGCATCGAATGGCTGCTGGAATTCATACTCACATTTGCTCATATTTTTACATACATTTAATAAATTCACCTATCTTGATTAAATCAGTTAACTCCTTATTTTACTCTAATTAAATCTGTTAACTCCCCTTAATTTGGGAATCTCCCTTTATGACTGAACTTCAACTTTAATCCTGTCTGTTGATTAAATTTGATCTCAATCGTTGATGAATTCCAGGAAAGTCTATTTAAGAGACCCTCATTTCTTCATTTTAGGAGAGGATGAATTTGGAGAATTTGCATCGTATCACTACTGGAATTCATACTCACATTTGCTCATATTTTTACATACATTTAATAAATACGCCTATCTTGATTAATTAAATGTAATTATTTAATTAAATGGGGAAGGTTTTTCTAATTAATTAAATGAAATTATTTAATTAAATGGACTACTTATTTCTAATTAATTAAATAAAGTTATTTAATTAAATAAGAAAAGTGTCTCTAATTAATTAAAAGATTATTTAATTAAATAGACAAAGTAATTATGAGAGCATATCTCATTTTATTAAATTAAATATTTCAACAAAATCTCTCTTCAGTTCAAAAAGTGAAATTTTCAGTTCACTATTGATAAAAAATAAGTTAAATCAGTTAACTCCATTTTCTACTCGAATAAAATCAGTTAACTCCTTATTTTACTCAAATTAAATCTGTTAACTCCCTTTAATTTGGGAATCTCCCTTTATGATTGAACTTCAACTTTAATCCTAAACGTTGATTGAATTTGATCTCAACCGTTGATGAATTTTAGAAAAGTTTATTTAAGAGACCGTCATCTCTTCATTTTAGGAGAGGATAAATTTGGAGAATTTGTGATGCGGGAGCATCTTGACCCTTCATACATTATGATGAATTGCATAATATTGTAATATTTAAGTCATTTAAATTTCATATAACCATGTCAAAGAAATGGTTAAAATGCTTAACTTTTCATTGTGATGTATTAAAAAGTAGAAAAAAATACATTTTCATTGTAATGGGAGTGCTTCAGAAAAGCATTGGAAAATGTACAAGGGTTAGAAGATTGTGTTGGGTTGGTTAAAAAGGTGGTTGGGAAGTTTTAAACCACCAAAACCACTTTAAAATCATGTTATTGGTCGTTCCAAATAGAGAGGGGTGAATGAGAACAAAAAAAAAGGTCATTTTGAAGCAATTGGTTTTTAAGAATTTGCCATTTTGATTGGTTTTAACTATTTTAGTACTAGTTCCAAGTCTTGTACGGCCATGTACAGCCTATAACCCTTGTATTTTCTATATATTTGAAGAGTAGGATGAATAATATTCTCTCTCCTTTTGGTTTGGAACAATTTTATTAAATTTTGAAGAAGTTATGCTAGTTTTGGTAAAAGTGGTCATTTGCAGATTTGGGAATGCCCAGCTATAGTCGGATTTATATGTTTGGTACAGGAATATTTGGATGAAAAAAAAGTTCTAGTTAAATTTATTGGAAATAAATATGAATTATCTTTTATTTTCAATTTTTTTGAGTCATTTTCATTCAGATATGTGTCAGTTATGATCATTTTAATGAAGACTGGTTTTTAAAGATTTATTTTGAAGTTACAGGCAATGGTTGGTGCTTGTAGAACAATTTATGAATTGGAAAATTTAATAGCTTATATATTAAGAAGAAAAAATAATATAACGTTTCTTAAAGAAAATTTTGGTTTTATTTGGAGTCATTTAGAGAAAGTTATTAGGCTCCCAAGGAAGGGTTACTGATTTTACTTCTGATTTATGACAGAGAAAATGGGTCTATATGCGAAGACTATAACATCTAATGGATTGAGTTATTTTAGCTCATCTTTTGATATGTATTATAATTTCTAATTTAGAAAAAATAATCCAAAGGGTTTTGTAAGAAAATGTAAGCATTAAAATTTATGATTAATGTACTCGGGTATAGCTGTCAGACCATGTGAATGGCAAAGTATTGTAAACCAATGTTGGAAAGAGTTTTGTTTTGCCTCATGAGATGTCTAAAAATGGAATTTATTTCATGTATTTTTAAAGGATACTCATGTATCCCAACATTTGGTTTACTATATTGCTTCTATTTACATCAATTTGCATCGAATTGCTGTTGGAACTCATACTCACATTTGCTCATTTTTTACATATATTTAATAAATACACCTATCTTGATTAATTAAATGTAATTATTTAATTAAATGAGAAAGGTATTTCTAATTAATTAAACAAAATTATTTAATTAAATGGAGTACTTACTTCTAATTAATTAAAAAAAGTTATTTAATTAAATAGGAAGTCATTCCTAATTAATTAAATGAAGTTATTTAATTAAATAAGAAAACTATCTGTAATTAATTAAATGATTATTTAATTAAATAGAAAAAATAATTATGAGATCATATCTAATTTTATTAAATTAAATATCTCAACAAAATCTCTCTTCAGTTCAAAAAGGGAAATTTTCAGTTCACTATTGATAAAAAATGAGTTAAATCAATTAACTGCTTTTTCTAGTCAAATTAAATTAGTTAACACCTTATTTTACTCAAATTAAATCTGCTAACTCCCTTTAATTTGGAAATCTCCCTTTATGACTGAACTTCAACTTTAATCCTGACCGTTGATTGAATTTGATCTCAACCGTCGATGGATTTCAGGAAAGTCTATTTAAGAGACCCTCATCTCTTCATTTTAGGAGAGGATGAATTTGGAGAATTTGCATCGAATCACTGTTGGAATTCATACTCACATTTTCTCATACTTTTACATACATTTAATAAATAATTCTATCTTGATTAATTCAATATAATTATTTAATTAAATGGGAAAGGTATTTTTAATTAATTAAACAAAATTATTTAATTAAATGGAGTAATTACTTCTAATTATTTATACAATGTTATTTAATTAAATAGGAAGCCATTACTAATTAATTAAATGAAAATATTTAATTAAATAAGAAAAGTGACTCTAATTAATTAAAAGATTATTTAATTAAATAGAAAAAGTAATTATAAGAGCATATCCCATTTTATTAAATTAAATATCTCAACAAAATCTCTCTTCAGTTCAAAAAGGAAAATTTTCAGTTCACTATTGATAAAAAATGAGTTAAATGAGTTAACTCCTTTTTCTACTCAAATTATATTAGTTAATTCCTTATTTCACTCAAATTAAATCTGTCAACTCCCTTTAATTTGAGAATCTCCCTTTATGATTGAACTTCAACTTTAATCCAGACCGTTGATTGAATTTGATCTCAACTATTGATGGATTCCAGGAAAGTCTATTTAAGAGACCCTCATCTCTTCATTTTAGGAGAGGATGAATTTGGATAATTTGCATCGAATCACTGCTGGAATTCAGACTCACATTTGCTCATATTTTTACATATATTTAATAAATACGCCTATGTTGATTAATCAAATGTAATTATTTAATTAAATGAGAAAGGTATGTCTAATTAATTAAAACAAATTATTTAATTAAATGGATTACTTACTTCTAATTAATTAAAAAAAGTTATTTAATTAAATAGGAAGCCATTCCTAATTAATTAAATGAAGTTATTTAATTAAATAAGAAAAGTGTCTCTAATAAATTAAAAGATTATTTAATCAAATAGAAAATGTAATTATGAGAGCATATCTCATTGTATTAAATTAAATATCTTAACAAAATCTCTCTTTAGTTCAAAAAGGGAAATTTTTAGTTCACTTTTGATAAAAAATCAGTTAAATCTGTTAACTCCCTTTAATTTGGAAATCTCCCTTTATGACTGAACTTCAACTTTAATCCTGACCGTTGATTGAATTTGATCTCAACTGTTGATGAATTTCAAAAACCTGTATTTAAGAGACCCTCATCTCTTCATTTTACGAGAGGATGAATTTGGAGAATTTGCATCGAATCGCAACTAGAATTCATACTCACATTTGCTCATATTTTTACATACATTTAATAAATACACCTATCTTGATTAATTAAATGGGAAAGGTATTTCTAATTAATTAAATGAAATTATTTAATTAAATGGAGTACTTACTTCTAATTAATTAAACAAAGTTATTTAATTAAATAGGAAGCCATTCTTAATTAATTAAATGAAGTTATTTAATTAAACAAGAAAAGTGTCTCTAATTAATTAAAAGATTATTTAATTAAATAGAAAAGTAATTATGAGAGCATATCTCATTTTATTAAGTTAAATATCTTAACAAAATCTATCTTCAGTTCAAAAAGGGCAATTTGTAGTTCACTATTGATAAAAAATGAGTTAAATTACTTAACTCCTTTTTCTACTCAAATTAAATCAATTAACTCCTTATTTTACTCAAATTAAATCTGTTAACTCCCTTTAATTTGAGAATCTCAATTTATGACTGAACTTCAACTTTAATCCTGACCGTTGATTGAATTTGATCTCAACCGTTGATAGATTCTAGGAAAGTCTATTTAAGAGACCCTAATCTCTTCATTTTAGGAGAGGATAAATTTGGTGAATTTGCATCGAATCCCTGCTAGAATTCATACTCACATTTCCTCATATTTTTACATACATTTAATAAATACACCTATCTTGATTAATTAAATGCAATTATTTAATTAAATGGGAAAGGTATTTCTAATTAATTAAATGAAATTATTTAACTAAATGGAGGACTTACTTCTAATTAATTAAACAAAGTTATTTAATTAAATAGGAAGCCATTCCTAATTAATTAAATGAAGTTATTTAATTAAATAAGAAAAGTGTTTCTAATTAATTAAAAGATTATTTAATTAAGTAGAAAAAGTAATTATGAGAACATATGTCATCTTATTAAATTAAATATCTCAACAAAATCTCTCTTCAGTTCAAAAAGGGAAATTTTCAGTTTACTATTGATAAAAAATGAGTTAAATGAGTTAACTCCTTTTTCTACTCAAATTAAATAACTTAACTCCTTATTTTACTCAAATTAAATCTGTTAACTCACTTTAATTTGGGAATCTCCCTTTATGACTAAACTTCAACTTTAATCCTGACTGTTCATAGAATTTGATCTCAACCATTGATGGATTCCAAGAAAGTCTATTTAAGAGACCCTCATCTCTTCATTTTAGGAGAGGATGAATTTGGATAATTTGCATCGAATCACTGCTGGAATTCATACTCACATTTGCTCATAGTTTTACATACATTTAATAAATATGCCTATCTTGAATAATTAAATGTAATTATTTAATTAAATGGAAAAGGTATTTCTAATTAATTAAATGAAATTATTTAAATTTAATGGAGTACTTACTTCTAATTAATTAAATAAAGTTATTTAATTAAATAGGAATCCATTCCTAATTAATTAAATGAAGTTATTTAATTAAATAAGAAAAGTGTCTCTAATTAATTAAAAGATTATTTAATTAAATTGAAAAAGTAATTATGAGAACATATCTCATTTTATTAAATTAAATATCTCAACTAAATTTGTTAACTCCCTTTAATTTGGGAATCTCCCTTTATGACTGAACTTCAACTTTAGTCCTGACCGTTGATTGAATTTGATCTCAACCATTGATGGATTCCAGGAAAGTCTATCTAAGAGACCCTCATCTCTTCATTTTAGGAGAGGATGAATTTGGAGAATTTGCATCGAATCGCTGCTCGAATTCATACTTACATTTGGTCATATTTTTACATACATTTAATAAATACGCCTGTCTTGATTAATTAAAAGTAATTATTTAATTAAATGGGAAAGGTATTTCTAATTAATTAAATAAAATTATTTAATTAAATGGAATACTTACTTCAAATTAATTAAACAAAGTTATTTAATTAAATAGGAAGCGATTCCTAATTAATTAAATGAAGTTATTTAATTAAATAAGAAAAGTGTCTCTAATTAATTAAAATATTATTTAATTAAATAGAAAAAGTAATTATGAGAGAATTTCATTTTATTAAATTAAATATCTCAACAAAATCTCTCTTCAATTCAAAAAGGGAAATTTTTAGTTCACTATTGATAAAAAATGAATTAAATCAGTTAACTCCTTTTTCTACTCAAATTAAATCAACTAACTCCTTATTTTACTCAAATTAAATCTGTTAACTCCCTTCAATTTGATTATCTTCCTTTTTGACTAAACTTTTACTTTAATTCTGACTGTTGATTGAATTTGATCTCAAATGTTGATGGATTCCAGGAAAGTCTATTTAAGAGACCCCCATCTCTTCATTTTAGGAGAGGAT
Organism: Cupressus sempervirens; assembly: GCA_028749045.1. Classification (NCBI taxonomy): domain Eukaryota; kingdom Viridiplantae; phylum Streptophyta; class Pinopsida; order Cupressales; family Cupressaceae; genus Cupressus; species Cupressus sempervirens. Next base: position 118,677,593 of record CM053783.1, read on the forward strand.
GAATTTGGAGAATTTGCATCAAATCACTTCTAGAATTCATACTCACAATTGCTCATATTTTTACATACATTTGATAAATACGCCTATCTTGATTAATTAAATGTAATTATTTAATTAAATGCGAAAGGTATTTCTAATTAATTAAACGTAATTATTTAATTAAATGGAGTACTTACTTTTAATTAATTAAATAAAGTTATTTAATTAAATAGGAAGTCATTCCTAATTAATTAAATGAAGTTATTTAATTAAACATGAAAAGTGTCTCTAATTAATTAAAAGATTATTTAATTAAATAGAAAAAGTAATTATGAGAGCATATCTCATTTTATTAAATTAAATATCTCAATAAAATCTCTCTTCAGTTCAAAAAGAGAAATTTTCAGTTCACTATTGATAAAAAATGAGTTAAATTGGTTAACTCCTTTTTCTACTCAAATTAAATCATTTAAATCCTTATTTTACTCAAATTAAATCTGTTAACTCCCTTTAATTTTTGAATCTCCCTTTATGATTGAACTTCAACTTTAATCCTGACCACTGATTGAATTTGATCTCAACCATTGATGGATTCCAGGAAAGTCTATTTATGAGACCCTCATCTCTTCATTTTAGGAGAGGATGAATTTGGAGAATTTGCATCGAATCACTGCTCGAATTCATACTCACATTTGGTCATATTTTTACATACATTTAATAAATATGCCTATCTTGATTAATTAAATGTAATTATTTAATTAAATGGAATAGGTATTTCTAATTAATTAAATGAAATTATTTAATTAAATGGAGTACTTACTTCTAATTAATTAAACAAAGTTATTATTGGCCACTAGAAAAAATTTTGAATGCTAGAATCAATCATAGGCTCATTTTTCATAGCAAGGACCAAGCCCTGTATGAGAAAGTATAGCCTAAAATGTATGGTGGCCCACAATTCCTCTATGTTAGTGAGGAATAATATGGGGTGTCAATCATGAATATGGAGCGAGAGTGGGTGCGACTGAGGTTTGAACGTTGGGGGCAATGGTCACCTGCAGCAGACAAACGAGTACACCAGAGGTTTGCAGAATGGAATCCAGGATTCAAACACCATGAGGGATGGGCTTATGATGAGCAAATCAATAGAATATGGCCAATGAATCAGTATAGGTGGAATGGGGGGCAAAAAGAAAAACCCTATTACCAAAATTGGTGATAGTTTTTTCCACCACAGAGAAGACAAAATGAAGCAAAGAATTGGGGCTGGAGCAAGAAAGGGAATGGAAATGACTGGCTTTACAAAAAAATTTATAAGTTTGACTACTCTAGAATTGCTCACAAGTTTTATTGGCTGAAGTAGAAGGAGAAAATGACTGTGGGAGAGAAAGATGCAGTGGAGGAGCGCTTTCAGAGTAAAGAGGACAATGCCACCTATGAGGTAATGTCTATTATTATCCACATCAGTAGTGAAAAATAGCTAGAATCAGTTAATGAAATGAAAGAAAAATCATTTTTCTTTAAGTGGTTAGGGCCATGGCCATCAGTTTCTATTATAAGGCAGGGGAGCCAATCTCTATGGGGGGTAGAATGTAGATTCAAAACCCTAGCAAATGGATTCTATTTGGGAATAGCACCAAGTAGATCTGTTACAGATGACATCCTAAAAAATGGCCCCTACTTCTAGAAGGAAAGGGCATTATTGTAAAGGAGTGGACACCAAACTTTGATCCAAACAAAGAGAACTTGAAGTCATTCCCCATTTGGATCAATCTCTACAACTTACCAGTAGAATATTGGGGAGAAAAGGTGCTGGAGAAAATTGGGAACACAATAGGAGAATATGTTAGGTCAGAAATGGTCCTTAATAAAGTTAACTCATCCTCTCATCCAAGGTTACTGATCTTGTTAAAGGAAGGGAACCCATGCCTGGATTATATAAACCTAAGCATAGAATACGTGGTTTGGAAACAATAGGTAGAGAAATGGGAAGGTGAGGATAAAAATAATCCAGAAGAGGTATCCTGGGATATCAATAGAAGGAAAGGGAAAGGTTTGGAGGTAGACAAAATCCTAGATTTCTTAGAGATGGGAGAAGGACAGAAGCTTCAGGCACAGAACCTAAATGACCAAATACCCATAAACATTGAGGAAGAAATTCAAGATCTTCCAGTGCAGACAGACGATAGAGATATGCAAAAAAGAGAGGAGGAGGAAGGGGTTAAAAGGGTCATAGAGAACTCCACCCAAAGAGTACTAGAGACCCCATGGGAAGAAGAATGTGAACAAAGGGAAATGGAGGTGCAGAGAAACTTTCAGGGTAAAGAGGCTGACCAGCAAGGGATGAATGATAATCCTTTAAACCTAAGAAGGTGTAGTGTAAGTATTGAAGAATCCAAAAAACATAAGTTGCAATCCCCTGTAGGAGGAGTGAGTGGCGGGTGTGAAATACCAAGAAAAAAGGATCTAGAAGGTATTGATGAAACAATTTTTAAAGACGTTGAAGTCTCTCCGAAAAGGAATCTGAGTCATTCCTTTGAGGAAGCCTTGAAAAGTAGTAGTGGAATGGAGGAAATGGGTTTACCCCTAGAAGAGGACCTATTAAATGACCTTGGTTTATCATAGATGCCAGGGATACAGTTAGAAAGATCTTTAGAACAAACAAGCTCCAAAAAGTAGAAACTGAATGTTGGAAGCCAGAAAAAAAGAGGACCAAAACTAGTCAAAGTTAAGCTGGCAATGGCGGGCAAAGATGCAAGCCAAACAAAAATCTTGAGATCGAGAAAAGTCTTGGCCTTTTCCTAGGAGCCATGAAAACCCTATCATGGAATGTCAAGGGTTGCAATGCCCCTAACAAAATTCGATTGATCAAAAGGTGTCTTGATCAATCGAAGCCAGATTTTGTTTTTCTTCAGGAAACCAAGACAAAAGAAGAAGATTTTTTCAATTTTAAAAATAAATTTAGAAGATGGGAATGTTTGCTGACAGGGGCACAGGGAGCTTCAAGTGGATTGGAGATACTTTGGAAGCCTGAAACAATCACAATTTTAGAGTCTAAGTTAAATGCAAATTGGCAATGGGCAAAGATCTATGTTAAAAATCTACATTGGTCATTTATGGTCATAAATGTGTATGGACCAAACAAAAATGCTGAGAAGAAAGAGTTATGGGAAAAAATAGCTGAAAAAGTATAGGAGTTTCCAAATGAGGTAACAATTTTAGGTAGGGATTTTAATGCAATTCTAAATTCAGAAGACAAAAAAGGAGGCAAAGGATGGCTTTCTAAGAGCCAAAAAGATTTAAGCAACTTTGTAAATGACAATGGATTAGTAAATATATTTTTCAAAATAGGTGACTTCACGTGGACAAACCGAAGGGAAGGTTTTGTGCATATAGCAGAAAAGTTGGATAGGTTTCTAGTGGCAAGGAATTGGGCTGAAGCAAATTGGTCATGTGATGCGGAAATTCTACCTTACCAAGGTTCAGATCACTTTCCCATTTTTCTTTGAATTCAAGATGAAAAATCTCCAGATAGATGCCCCTTTAAATTTGAAGCAATGTGGCTGAAAGCAGAAGGTTTCTCAAACCTGATTGTGGATTGGTCAAAAAATGCCCCACCAAGGAAAGGTAACAAAGCTTTTATTTTCTTTAAAAAGTTGCAATTTCTAAAAGAGAAATTAAAAATCTAGAATAGGGAACACTTTGGTAATATCTTTGATAAGAAAAAGGATATAGAAGAGAAGTTAAAAACTTTAAGTCTCAAAGTTATAGAAAGTGGAATGTTTGAGGTTGATTTCAAATTGGAGAATGGGCTTAAAAAGGAGCTAGAGGATTGCTTAAACAAAGAGGAAATTTATTGGTGTCAGAAATTTAGAGAAACATGGCTAAAAGATGGTGATAGGAATACTACCTTTTTCCATAACTCAGTAAAAGTAAGGCGGACAACAAATAAAATCTTTGAAATAAAAGATTTGAATGGAGTTTTAAAGACAGATAGTGAAGAAATAAAACTAGAGGCAATAAATTTCTTCTCACATAAAGGACAGAAGCTAGAAAGGGATAGTGCTGAGGTTGAAGAGGTGTTGAGTGTTATTCCAAAAGTAATATCAGGGGAACAAAATAGGGCTCTAGTGGATCCAATTATAGGATGTGAAGTCTCTCAAGCATTAAAAGGTTTAGGAGGGATAAAGCCCCAGGATCGGATGGTTTTCCAGCTCTATTTTTTCAAAATTTAAGCTCCATATTCTTGAAAGACTTATGGGAAGTAGTGGAGGAGTCGAGACAAGGGGGTTTCATTCTTAAAGATTTTAACAACACTTTTATAGCACTGGTGCCAAAGAAGGAAACACAACAAACTTTTGAATATTTCAGGCCCATTTCATTATGCAACACAGTGTATAAGATCATATCAAAAGTGTTGGCAAACAGGCTCAAGTATGTATTGAACTCCATTATTTCTATAGAGTAGAGTGGGTTTCTTCCAGGGAGATCAATTTTTGAAGGGGTATTTATGGCACATGAAGCAGTGCACACCATCCGTGCTTCAAAAACTCAAAACATGATGGTACAACTAGACATTAGGAAAGCTTATGATGAGGTTAATAGAAGTTTTATGCTGGAAGTGCTAAGCCATTTTGGGTTTAGTAAGGAATGGATTCAATGGGTGAAAATCTGTATTCAAACACCCAGGTTCTCTGTACTAGTTAACGAAAGCCCTCAAGGTTATTTTGAATAGGAAAAAGGAATAAGACAAGGTGATCCTTTGTCACCTTTCCTTTTCATAATAATGGTAGAGGTGCTAGGAAGGCTGATCCAAAAGAAAAGGGAGCAAGGAGCATGGAATGGAACTAAAATCACAGAAACAGTTGAATCCCTCACACATCTGCAATTTGTAGATGACACCTGTTTAGGGGGAGAAGCCAATGTAGAAGAAGCAAGAGTGATGAAGAACACTTTAGAGCTTTATGGGAAAGTCTCGAGATAGTTTATTAATTGGAAAAAGTCATAAATTTTTTTCTTCAACACTCCTTATAATTTGAGATTTAGGATCTGTCGAATATTGGATATTAAATTGGGGTTAATGCCAAAAAAATATCTAGGCATACCTTTTTTTGCAGGAAGAAATAAGGCAAACTTATGGGATAAGCTTATAGAAAATTGCCAAAAGAAAATGGAAGGATGGAGGGGCAAATGGCTAACTTTGGTAGGCAAAATACTTATGCTTCAAACAGTGATAACTGCAATGCCAATTTTTGCTATGATGTGTCTAGAGATTCCAAAGAAATTTATCAGAATCTTGGAAAGGAAAATGAGGAAGTTTTTCTAGAATGGTGCCAATGATGAGAATAAGATTCCACTATTAGCTTGAGAGAAAATATGTAGGCCCAAAGAGGAAGGAGGTGCTGGTCTGAGGGATTGGAGTTTTACAAATAGAGCACTAGGAGCCAAATTAATCTGGGCAGTCTATGAAAACCCACACCTCTACTGGGTAATTTTAACAATTCAAAATCCTCCAAAAGGATCAGCCATATGGAACTTCATGTTATCCTATAGAGAGGTGATAATTAATAATATTACATGGCAGATAGGGGATGGGGATACAGCAAAATTTTGGGAAGATTCATGGATTGGACTGGAAGTGCTAGGGGAAACTATAAGGGATAATGAACTGAAATCCTACTTTAAAGAAAGATGGGGTAATATAGTAAAAGATTGTACATGACTGAGCAGGATGGCCCTGTAGGAAAGGAGTGGTGTTGGAAGGATGTACCCGGGAGGAACTGACAAAAGCACAGAAAGAGCAAATGAAACAAATTTTTAAGGTCAGGAATGTGATGCTAACAAAGAAGAAGGACAAAGTAATTTGGTGTGGCTCAATATCAGGTAAATACTCAGTAAAACTAGGCTACAATCTAATAGCTAAGACAAGAAGGGAAAAATTCTTCTCAAGAGACTTATGTTGGAACAAAGATATACTGCCTAAAGCAGTGGCCTTTACATGGTTAGCTTACAAAGGAAGAATTCTAACAGCTGAAAGACTAAGAAAGATAGGGATTAATGGTCCATCCAGATGTCCTCTATATGAGAAACAAGAGGAAGCCATTGATCATCTTTTAATTCAATGCCAATATGCTAAAAAATGATGGGATATAGTTCAATTCAAATTAAGTTGGCAAGGGCCAAGAGCTCAAATGATAAGGGAAGCCTTGGATGGATGGCCAAGGATAGCTAGGAAATCAACCTTATCAAGTATATGGATAGTAGCACCATCTTTGATAATCTAGGAGCTGTGGAAGGAGAGAAATTGGAGAATCTTTAGAGGAGAAAAAGAAAGTATGAGGAGATGCATAAGCAAAATGATTAATGCAATAGAAGAAATAGTCAGTGTGTCGGCTACAAGGAAACAAGCTATGAAAATTCCATTCACATGAGATGATAGAAAAATACAGAATACTTGGCTGTGGATTAGATTCAAATCACCTTCAGGAGCTTTGGTAACAAGCAGTAGCAAAACAAAGAAGAAGGCAGTTGAATGGGTTACTCCATAGGAAGGCTAGGTGAAAGTGAATTTTGATGGAGTAGCAAAAGGCAATCCAGGGGATTCAGGAATTGGATTGTTTTTAAAGATGACAGAGGGTACCTTTTATTAGTAGGAGCAAAAAAAATCCCATATGGAACAAGTACCATAGCAAAATGCCAAGCAATATTATTAGCAGTTCAAATAGCTAGAATGGAAGGGTTAAAAAAAATACATCTGGAAGGGGACTCTCTGATCACAGTGCAGGCAATATGAAAATTGAGCGTAAAGGAATGGCATCTACAACCTATTATTAACAACATAGAGTAGGAATTGAATAATTTTGAAGATTTTAAAATTACGCATATAAATAGAGAAGGAAATCAGGAAGCCGATATGCTTTCAAAATGGGCTTTAATAATGAATGAGGAGACATTAAGGATTGAAAATAAAAACTCAAAATGTAAACTTTTTAACATCGTAAATCGCAAGAGTAAAAGAGGACTCTCAGCAATGATGTAAAAGACAACTTAGGCTATCCAATGAATCCCGTGTGAAATCTTTTAAGTAAGGTGCCCGCTGGTAGTTTTAATGATTGGAAAGATTTTAATTGCCTTTAAAAAGGAATGTAATATGTCATTCTTTAACTATAAATTTGAAAGGGATTGTAATTGCAGAAGGAAAGTGTGAATAACAGAGATGGAGCCCTCTTTTACATTCAAAACTCAGCAACAACAAAAGGCATTATTTGGACGAGTAGCAGATCATAGGCTGAAGAAGATGGTAAAATGTGCGACACAGGCTATGGTGGGCACGTTGCAAAACACATTGGGCCCCCTTTTCTAGGATTTAGAGCATTGATGGAAAGTGCAAGTTGATATAACTGCGATGACAATGGCCTGGGGCCTAGAAGTTGGAGAGCATGAAAGAGTAGTAGAATGGGTTATGAAGGAATTGTTTGAAGAGGAGTTAATCCCAAACATGGATGCATGGTTCGAGTGGGCCCATCTTGGCTGGGCCTTCAATTTCTTGGAGGGTTATGCAAATAAGGAGGAAGGTAGGGAGAAAGGAATCATGCCGTTTCTGAACTGGCCGCGAGGATATAAGGAGAAAGAGGCCTATGTGAATGAGCGTTGAGTAGCATGGAATGCCCTGAAAACTGTAATCATGGAGGGCAAGGCACAACACTCAAATGATCTCTTCAATGTGGTAGTGCCAAGGAAGCAGCGGTCAGAAAGAGGGGCTAACAGAGGGTGAAGGTAAGACTTGATGGATGGTTTTTGGGTTTTGAAGATAGAGGCCATACCCTTTTTGTCACCTCCAGGCATGAATGAAAGTATCCGAAAGGGTAAATGGAAGCTTGATTTTTTGGCTCTAGTTGGTGGTAAGGAAAACCATAGAGGAAGGTAGCAACCATGGGGAGTTTTCCAAAGGCAAGTTGTATGGCAGGGGAAGGCAGAAACATGCGAAGGATGGCTTTTGAAATGGTCAAGTTTTGCAGGTAACAAGGTGGCCCCCTGTAGTAGATTATGTTTAAGGTTTAAAGTATGTAGAATGTAGTTATTATGTTTGAATGTAAAGATTTGTAATGAAAGTAGTTGGCTATAGTGAAGAAATTTATGTAAGTAGTTGGGAAGGTTTAGACTCAATGGTAGAATGGTGAACCTTGGAAAGGTTAATGTATGAAGATTATGTAATTTCTTTTGAATTAATTAAATATCTTATTATCGATAAAAAATAAAATTAAACAAAGTTATTTAATTAAATAGGAAGTCATTCCTAATTAATTAAATGAAGTTATTTAATTAAATAAGAAACGTGTCTCTAATTAATTAAAAGATTATTTAATTAAATAGAAAAAGTAATTATGAGAGCATATCTCATTTTATTAAATTAAATATCTCAACAAAATCTCTCTTCAGTTCAAAAAAAGAAATTTTCAGTTCACTATTGATAAAAAATGAATTAAATTAGTTAACTCCTTTTCTAATCAAATTAAATTAGTTAACTCATTATTTTACTCATATTAAATCTGTTAACTCCATTTAATTTGGGAATCTCCCTTTATGACTAAACTTCAACTTTAATCCTGATCGTTGATTGAATTTGATCTCAACCGTTGATGGATTCAAGGAAAGTCTATTTAAGAGACCCTCATCTCTTCATTTTAGAAGAGGATGATTTTGGAGAATTTGCATCGAATCGCTGCTGGAATTCATACTCACATTTGCTCATATTTTTACATACATTTAATAAATTTGCCTATTTTGATTAATTAAATGTAATTATTTAATTTAATGTGAAAGGTATCTCTAAATAATTAAATGAAATTATTTAATTAAATGGAGTACTTACTTCTAATTAATTAAACAAAGTTATTTAATTAAATAGGAAGCCATTCCTAATTAATCAAATGAAGTTATTTAATTAAATAAAAAAAGTGTCTCTAATTAATTAAAAGATTATTTAATTAAATAGAAAAAGTAATTATGAGAGCATATCTCATTTTATTAAATTAAATAACTCAAAAAAATCTCTCTTTAGTTCAAAAAGGGAAAATTTCAATTCACTAATGATAAAAAATGAGTTAAATAAGTTAACTCCTTTTTCTACACAAATTAAATCAGTTAACTCCTTATTTTACTCAAATTAAATCTATTAACTCCCTTTAATTTGGGAATCTCCCTTTATGACTGAACTTCAACTTTAATCCTGACTGTTGATTGAATTTGATCTAAACTGTTGATGGATTCCAAGAAAGTCTATTTAAGAGACCCTCATCTCTTCATTTTGGGAGAAGATGAATTTGGAGAATTTGCATCGAATCACTACTAGAATTCATACTCACATTTGCTCATATTTTTACATACATTTAATAAATACGCCTATCTTGATTAATTAAATGTAATTATTTAATTAAATGGGAAAGGTATTTCTAATTAATTAAACAAAATTATTTAATTAAATGGAGTACTTACTTCTAATTAATTAAATAAAGTTATATAATGAAATAGGAAGCTATTCCTAATTAATTAAATGAAGTTATTTAATTAAATAATAAAAGTCTCTCTAATTAATTAAAAGATTATTTAATTAAATAAAAAAAGTAATTATGAGAGCATATCTCATTTTATTAAATTAAATATCTCAACAAAATCTCTCTTCAGTTCAAACAGGGAAATTTTTAGTTCACTATTGATAAAAAACAAGTTAAATCAGTTAACTTCTTTTCTGTTCAACTTAAATCAGTTAACTTCTTTTCTGCTCAACTTAAATCAGTTAACTCCTTATTTTACTCAAATTAAATTTGTTAACTCCGTTTAATTTGGGAATCTTCCTTTATGACTAAACTTCAACTTTAATCCTTACCGTTGATTGAATTTGATCTCAACCGTTGATGGATTCCAGGAAAGTCTATTCAAGAGACCCTCATCTCTTCATTTAAGGAGAAGATGAATTTGGAGAATTTGCATCGAATCGCTGCTAGAATTCATACTCACATTTGCTCATATTTTTACATACATTTAATAAATATGCCTGTCTTGATTAATTAAATGGAAAAAGTATTTATAATTAATTAAATAAAATTATTTAATTAAATGGAGTACCTACTTCTAATTAATTAAACAAAGTTATTTAATTAAATAAGAAAAGTGTCTCTAATTAATTAAAAGATTATTTAATTAAATAGAAATAGTAATTATGAGAGTATATCTCATTTTATTAAATTAAATATCTCAACAAAATCTCTCTTTAGTTCAAAAAGGGAAATTTTTAGTTCACTATTGATAAAAAATAAGTTAAATTAGTTAACTCCTTTTTCTACTCATATTAAATCAGTTAACTCCTTATTTTACTCAAATTAAATCTGTTAACTCCCTTTAATTTGGAAATCTCCCTTTATGACTGAACTTCAACTTTGATCTTGACCGTTGATTGAATTTGATCTCAATCGTTGATGGATTCCAAGAAAGTCTATTTAAGAGATCTCCTCATTTTATGAGAAGATGAATTTGGAGACTTTGCATCAAATCACTGTTGGAATTAATACTCACATTTGCTTATATTTTTACATACATTTAATAAATACACCTATCTTGATTAATTAAATGTAATTATTTAATTAAATGGAAAATGTATTTCTAATTAATTAAATGAAATTATTTAATTAAATGGAGTACTTACTTCTAATTAATTAAAAAAGGTTATTTAATTAACTAGGAAGCCATTACTAATTAATTAAATAAAGTTATTTAATTAAATAAGAAAAGTGTCTCTAATTAATTAAAAGATTATTCAATTAAATAAAAAAAGTAATTATGAGAGCATATCTCATTTTATTAAATTAAATATCTCAACAAAATCTCTCTTTAGTTCGAAAAGAGAAATTTTTAGTTCACTATTGATAAAAATAATGAGTTAAATTAGTTAACTACTTTTTCTACTCAAATTAAATCAGTTAACTTTTTATTTTACTCAAATTAAATCTGTTAACTCCCTTTAATTTGAGAATCTCTCTTTATGACTGTACTTTAAGTTTAATCCTAATCGTTGATTGAATTTGATCTCAACCATTGATGGATTCCAGGAAAGTCTATTTAAGAGACCTTCATCTCTTCATTTTAGGAGAGAATGAATTTGCAGAATTTGCATTGAATCGTTGGTGGAATTCATACTCACATTTGCTCATATTTTTACATACATTTAATAAATATGCCTATCTTGATTAATTAAATGTAATTATTTAATTAAATGGGAAAGGTATTTCTAATTAATTAAATAAAATTATTTAATTAAATGGAGTACTTACTTTGAATTAATTTAGAAATGTTATTTAATTAAATAAGAAGCCATTTCTAATTAATTAGAAGAAGTTATTTAATTAAATAAGAAAAGTGTCTCTAATTAATTAAAAGATTATTGAATTAAATAAAAAAAATTAATTATGAGAGCATTTCTCATTTTATTAAATTAAATATCTCAACAAAATCTCTCTTCAGTTCAAAAAGAGAAATTTTCAGTTCACTATTAATAAAAAATGAGTTAAATCAGTTAACTCCTTTTTCTACTCAAATTAAATCAGTTAACTTGTTAATTTACTCAAATTAAATCTATTAACACCTTTTAATTTGAAAATCTCTCTTTATGACTGAAATTCAACTTTAATCCTGACCGTTGATTGAATTTGATCTAAACCATTGATGGATTCCAAGAAAGTCTATTTTAGAGACTCTCATCTCTTCATTTTTAGTGAGGATGAATTTGAAGAATTTGCATCGAATCGCTGCTGGAATTCATACTCACATTTGCTCATATCTTTACATACATTTAATAAATATGCCTATCTTGATTAATTAAATTTAATTATTTAATTAAATGGGAAAGGTATTTCTAATTAATTAAACAAAATTATTTAATTAAATGGAGTACTTACTTCTAATTAATTAAACAATGTTATTTAATTAAATAGGATGCCATTCCTAATTAATTAAATGAAGTTATGTAATTAAATAAGAAAAGTGTCTCTAATTAATTAAAAGATTATTTAATCAAATAGAAAAAGTAATTATGAGAGCATATCTCATTTTATTAAATTAAACATCTCAACAAAATGTCTCTTCAGTTCAAAAAGGGAAAATTTCCAGTTCACTATTGATAAAAAATGAGTTAAATCAGTTAACTCCTTTTTCTACTCAAATTAAATCAGTTAACTCCTTATTTTACTCAAATTAAATCTGTTAACTCCCTTTAATTTGGGAATCTTGCTTTATGACCGAACTTCAACTTTAATCATGACCGTTGATTGAATTTGATCTCAACCGTTGATGGATTCTAGGAAAGCCTATTTAAGAGACCCTCATCTTTTCATTTTAGGAGAGGATGAATTTGGAGAATTTGCAACGAATCACTAGTGGAATTCATATACACATTTGCTCATATTTTTACATACATTTAATAAATATGCCTATCTTCATTAATTAAATGTAATTATTTAATTAAACGGGAAAGATATTTCTAATTAATTAAGTGAAATTATTTATTTAAATAGAGTACTTACTTCTAATTAATTAAACAAAGTTATTTAATTAAATAGGCAACCATTTCTAATTAATTAAATGAAGTTATTTAATTAAATAAGAAAAGTGCCTCTAATTAATTAAAAGATTATTTAATTAAATAGAAAAAGTAATTATGAGAGCATATCTCATTTTATTAAATTAAATATCTCAACAAAATCTCTCTTCAGTTCAAAAAGGAAAATTTTTAGTTCACTATTGATAAAAAATGAGTTAAATCAGTTAACTCCTTTTTCTACTCAAATTAAATCAGTTAACTCCTTATTTTACTCAAATTAAATCTGTTAACTCCCTTTAATTTGGGAATCTCTCTTTATGACTGAACTTCAACTTTAATCCTGATCGTTGATTGAATTTGATCTCAACCATTGATGGATTCTAGGAAAGTCTATTTAAGAGGCCCACATCTCTTCATTTTAGGAGAGGATGAATTTGGAGAATTTGCATCGAATTGCTATTGGAATTCATACTCACATTTGCTTATATTTTTACACACATTTAATAAATACGCCTAACTTGATTAATTAAATGTAATTATTTAACTAAATGGGAAAGGTATTTCTAATTGATTAAATAAAATTATTTAATTAAATGGAGTACTTACTTCTAATTAATTAAGCAAAGTTATTTAATTAAATAGGAAGCCATTCCTAATTAATTAAATGAAGTTATTTAATTAAATAAGAAAAGTGTCTCTAATTAATTAAAAGATTACTTAATTAAATAGAAAAAGTAATTATCGGAGCTTATCAAATTTTATTAAATTAAATATTTGAAGAAAATCTCTCTTCAGTTCAAAAAGGGAAATTTTTAGTTCACTATTGATAAAAAAAGAGTTAAATGAGTTAACTCCTTTTTCTACTCAAATTAAATCAGGTAACTCCTTATTTTACTCAAATTAAATCTGTTAACTCTCTTTAATTTGGGAATCTCCCTTTATGACTCAACTTCAAATTTAATCCTGACCATTGATTGAATTTGATCTCAACCGTTGATGGATTCTAGGAAAGTCTATTTAAGAGACCCTCATCTATTCATTTTAGGAGAGGATGAATTTGGAGAATTTGCATCGAATCGCTACTGGAATTCATACTCACATTTGCTCATATTTTTACATACATTTAATAAATACGCCTATCTTGATTAATTAAATGTAATTGTTTAATTAAATGGGAAAGGTATTTCTAATTAATTAAAAAAAATTATTTAATTAAATGGAGTACTTACTTCTAATTAATTAAAAAAAGTTATTTAATTAAATAGGAAGAAATTCCTAATTAATTAAATGAAGTTATTTAGTTAAATAAGAAATTTTTTTCTAATTAATTAAAAGATTATTTAATTAAATAGAAAAAGTAATTATGAGAGCATATCTCATTTTATTAAATTAAATATTTCGACAAAATCTCTCTTCAGTTGAAAAAGGGAAATTTTCAATTCACTATCGATAAAAAAATGAGTTAAATGAGTTAACTCCTTTTTCTACTCAAATTAAATCAGTTAACTCCTTATTTTACTCAAATTAAATCTGTTAACTCCCTTTAATTTGGGAATCTCCCCTTATGACTAAACTTCAACTTTAATCCTGACCGTTGATTGAATTTGATCTCAACCGTTGATGGATTCTAGGAAAGTCTGTTTAAGAGACTATCATCTCTTCATTTTAGGAGAGGTTGAATTTGGAAAATTTGCATCGAATCACTACTGGAATTCATACTCACATTTGCTCATATTTTTACATACATTTAATAAATACGCCTATCTTGATTAATTAAATGTAATTATTTAATTAAATGGGAAAGGTATTTCTAATTAATTAAATGAAATTATTTAATTAAATGGAGTACTTACTTCTAATTAATTAAACAAAGTTATTTAATTAAATAGGAAGCCATTTGTAATTAATTAAATGAAATTATTTAATTAAATAAGAAAAGTATCTCTAATTAATTAAAAGGTTATTTAATTAAATAGAAAAAGTAATTATGAGAGCATATGTCATGCCTGACCTTACTTCTTCCTATTTCTCTTCATTGCTTCAGTTGTTGTTGTGTTTCAAAGTTCATTTTTATGACATTATCAAACTTTATTTATCTATTGGTTAATTTAGTTAGCTGAAATGTGATCTGTGCTGATATAGTTATAGTGATCATTATCTATTTATGTCAGTTTATTGTTTCAAGGATTCAACTTCTTTGATCTATCTGAGTACGTTGATTCTTAGTTCATGTTTCAACTCGAATGTGATACTAAAGTTTGAGATAGATGGTAGTGAATTTAATTTGATGATTAATTGCTTGACTTAAGCATTGAAATAATATGTATTCTGCATAGTACTTCTAATTCGATTAATGTTAAGAATTAATTTTATTCTTTTAAGATGAGCTTAGATGTTTTATTGAGTTTTGGAAATTAATCACACTTAATGTGCATATGGAATATTCATTCAAGTGTTATTGGGAATTTCTCCTTTAAAATGATGTTTTTATAACTTTTGAGAAATTCAGTTCACTTTTATGTATTAGACCTATGTTAATATATATATGGGAATATTTAATGAAAATTCACACACAATTCATATAAGTTTTAATGTGAAATAATCACTCATATATATTGATTCACATAAATATAATGTGGGAGATATTCTAGTTAACTTTGCATATGTGTGATTAATTTGTAGTCTTAATATCTATGAAGATTTATTCTTCCTAAAACCCTAGAGGGTTTCGAATGTTTTTATGTGGAATTATGTTAATTGTTTGTAAGCCAAGATTGGCAATGGATTTGGACTGCCTTCTATACTCAACACTGCAGTTGAAACTAATGCTCTTTTATGAGGGAATTAATGGTACCCAAGGACTGGGCTGAGCATTTCATCTAGTTTTGCGTTTGTTCGGTTTTGGCCAGGTTTTGGGCCACTTGCATTGTGATGTAAAACATCTGTGAGACATTGCTATTGTATAGGCAACTTGTTTGGGAAAAAGCTTTGTTTTATGAGGCCAAGAATGTTGAATTTCACACAGCCTCTATTATTCTTGGTGTTTTGGGTTTCTCTCAAGTTGTCGAGTTGGGCATTTTGAGCTTTTGGTATCAAGTTTTATTGGGTTCTTCCTCTTTCAGTGAACAAAGGTAGGGGGCAATTTCTAACTTACATATTTTATTGTTCTTATAGTTTTATTTTGCTGAAGAAAGTATGAAAGTTGTGGTTTAAAAGATGCTCACTGATACCCAAGCATGGGTATAGGTAGGAATGGGTGAGTAGTTTCCTAGTTCTGTGTATATTCACAATTGTATATGGTGTTCCACATATTTGCACATTCGTTGTTTTGCTGTCAAAATCTTAGTATTGTTAATGATAAAATAGGGGTTTTTAATTTCGGGTTTTAAAAGTCTGTGATTTTGTTTGTGAGTTTCATTTCCATCTATGAATGGTTAGTAATCTATCTTTTACACGAGCTTACGACATGAGTTACATTTATAGTTTGAATGGGCTTTTGTTTGAACTCGGTCTATTTGGAAAATTGTTTATAGGCATATATTTAAGCAAAATGTGTTTTGTTGTTATGGAAGTGGGATAAGGGTTTCTTTTACCCATGTCTTTTCTTAGAGTTGAGCTGCATAAGGAACGTATGCATATTATAGTAAGCATGACTGTTTGAGTATATATGTTAGCTTATATGTGTATTGTTTGTAATACCATTTCATCAGGATTTGTGAGCGTCGTGTTTCAAAGCTGCCTTTATGAATATGGTGTGGGAGATTTGGGCTCAGATTCGAGTTTCTTAAAATCATGAGTTTGAGATCACAGTTGATAACCGTGACATTTAGTTAAATAGTTATCTTGAAATGTTTTAATGCCGAATTGATTTGTAGAAAATAGAAACAATGTGACAAAAAATTGGCATGAAATCTTTATTATGTTAAATTGTGTATGGTCTGGAAGGTGTTAAGATGTGAATTTATTGTTGACAATTAGTTGAAACCTATCGATTAGTTTATGGGGTTTGTGTGTTGTCATTAAGCACTGTTGTTTTATCAAACACATTTTGAACCATGTTTTTCTTTTCTTGAATATGCTTTGTCAAACATTAGTTGAGTTATTGTTTTGACTTCAAAAAGTTTGGAAGAAAGAGGTGATTGAAATGAATGTTTGAAAATGAAGGATGCTGTCTGAATTTACTTTTTCGAGTGTTTATAGTGTTATATGTTATATGGTAACTATTAAAAGTTGTTGTTATTTGTCACAGTCATAAACATAAAGACAGTAAATTATGTTTACATTTTGAAATCATTGTTGCATTTTAATAAGACAGTGTAGTTTCTCTAGTCATCAAGTTATAGGAAAGTTGTTTGTCGAGTACCCATTTCGTTGTAATCGGGCAATAGTTTTGTCTTAACAGGATGGTGTTGGGATGAAAATTGAATAAAATCTGTATGCTGATTATAATATAATTGCTATTCAAAATTTAGAATTAAGGTAAAACAATAGTTTGGCATTATTGATTAAGAAATGTTTATATGAGGACATTGGGAACAATAAAACTGTAGTTTAATCAATATTGTAGAAATTTTTTTATGTTGGTTAAATTGATGATTGTAGTCAGCAGGGTATTGTATTGAATATTATTGTAATCTGGAATGGAATGGGATAAAGATATTTTCTTTGTGAAACACATATGTATGAACATTGGAATTATTTTCTTATATGCTATTATGTTTAGTATTAAATGATTATTGTAATCAAAATTTAGATTTATGATATTAGTTTAATGAAAGTCGATAAAATAGAAATATCATATTTACTATTATTCTATTAGCTTAGTCATTTGTAAAAGATGAATCTAGTTTATTATGACATCAGGGTACAATTGTGTAATATTAAGATTTGGTAAATGTCATTAATGTGATATGTTTAGATAAATTATATTTACGGTATCTTAATGCTATTGTTTGGTTCCTATTGTTATAGTGACCTAGATTACTTTTGCAATTGATAGAATAAGATGTGGTTCAAATAGTTTAAAAGATGTAGTATCATGTTGATTATTGATTTATATTTGTTGCATGAACGTTCTTTTGTAAATCTATTTGATGTGTATTTTAATAATAGCTATGATGAACATTTATTGAGATGGTTGAATTTGGTTTATCCTATTTAGTTAATTAATTCAGTGATAACTATGAAATCTATTGTGTGGGTTAATTACATATTAAAGATAATTGGCCTTACCTATGACTTCAACCCATATGGTTAAGTACAGAGAACAAAGCATAACTCTATTCTATCATTGACAAGTAAAATAGAGTTTACCATTATGTATGAGTCTATGAGCATACCATACATGGATGCAAAATCTTAGTGCCATAACGATGACACCGCAATATATATATGGTTCATTTGCGGGTTATTCTTAGTACGAGTTTAATTTTGCATTGTTAAGTAAATGTCTACTTCTTGCATATTAATTTTGAAACTGCACTATGTTAAGTGAATCAGATATCTACATTATGATTATGTATATGCTTAATCTAACATGTACGCAGGTGGATTATGCTTTAAAATGTTTATTTTCTGGAATGGATTATGCTTTTCAACTTAGTGTATATTAAGCCCCATTGTTTTTTGTGTTGTTGCATTCTGTGTGGTTTTCAGGCGATTCGAGATTTCTAGTAGCTAAGGATGTCATTGAAGTTCATCTCTAACTAGTATTCAATTACTAGTAGGGTCTGAATGTTGGACATAGCTATTCTAGAATGATATTGTACTTCTTTATTGTACTGAAATCATTATGTATTGGAATCTTTATGAAATCATATTTGGATGATGTCTATTTGTATTATGAGATTGTTAGATTAAGAGTAATTATTCTGTGTACTTGTACTTGTATTAAGTGGTATTTAAAAAATAAAAATTATTGCGTTCTTTCTTCTCGTTCTTTGATTCTTTTGTATGGGTTTGTTTTTGGTAGTGTTACAAAATATCTCATTTTATTAAATTAAATATCCCAACAAAATCTCTCTTCAGTTCAAAAAGGGAAAATTTCACTTCACTATTGATAAAAAATGAGTTAAATGAGTTAACAACTTTTTCTACTCAAATTAAATCAATTAACTCCTTATTTTACTCAAACTAAATCTATTAACACCCTTTAATTTGGGAATCTCCCTTTATGACTGAACTTCAACTTTAATCCTGACCGTTGATTGAATTTGATTTCAACCGTTGATGAATTCCAAAAAAATCTATTTAAGAGACCCTCATCTCTTCATTTTAGGAGAGGATGAATTTGGACAATTTGCATCGAATCGCTGCTAGAATTTATACTCACATTTGCTCATATTTTTACATACATTTAATAAATATGCCTATCTTGATTAATTAAATATAATTATTTAATTAAATGGGAAAGGTACTTCTAATTAATTAAACAAAATTATTTAATTAAATGGAGTACTTACTCCTAATTAATTAAACAAAGTTATTTAATTAAATAGAAAAAATAATTATGAGAGCATATCTCATTTTATTAAATTAAATATCTCAACAAAATCTCTCTTTGGTTCAAAAAGAGAAATTTTTAATTCACTATTGATAAAAAATGAGTTAAATGAGTTAACTCCTTTTTCTACTCAAATTAAATCAGTTAACTCCTTATTTTACTCAAATTAAATCTGTTAACATCCTTTAATTTGGGAATCTCCCTTTATGACTGAACTTCAACTTTAATCCAAACCATTGATTAAATTTGAACTCAACTGTTGATGGATTCTAGGAAAGTCTATTTAAGAGACCCTCATCTCTTCATTTTAGGAGAGGATGAATTTGAAGAATTTGCATCAAATCGCTGCTAGAATTCATACTCACATTTGCTCATATTTTTACATACATTTAATAAATATGCCTATCTTGATTTATTAAGTGTAATTATTTCATTAAATGGAAAGGGAATTTCTAATGAATTAAATAAAATTATTTAATTAAATGGAGTACTTACTACTAATCAATTAAACAAAGTTATTTAATTAAATAAGAAGCCATTACTAATTAATTAAATGAGGTTATTTAATTAAATAAAAAAATTGTCTCTAATTAATTAAAAGATTATTTAATTAAATAGAAAAAGTAATTGTGCGAGCATATCTCATTTTATTAAATTAAATATCTCAACAAAATCTCTATTAAGTTAAAAAATGAAAATTTTCAGTTCACTATTGATAAAAAATGAGTTAAATGAGTTAACTCCTTTTTCTATTCAAATTAAATCAGTTAACTCCTTATTTTACTAAAATTAAATCTGTTATTTCCCTATAATTTGGGAATCTCCCTTTATGACTGAACTTCAACTTTAGTCCAGGCCGTTGATTGAATTTGATCTCCACCGTTGATGGATTCCAGCAAAGTCTATTTAAAAGACCCTCATCTCTTCATTTTAGGAGAGGACGAATTTGAAGAATTTGCATCGAATCGCTACTGGAATTCATACTCACATTTGCTTATATTTTTACACACATTTAATAAATATGCCTAACTTGATTAATTAAATGTAATGATTTAATTAAATGGAAAGGAAATTTCTAATCAGTTAAACATAATGATTTAATTAAACGGAGTACTTACTTTTTATTAATTAAACAAAGTTATTTAATTAAATAAGAAGCCATTACTAATTAATTAAATGAAGTTATTTAATTAAATAAAAAAAGTGTCTCTAATTAATTAAAAGATTATTTAATTAAATAGAAAAATTAATTATGAAAGCATATCTCATTTTATTAAATTAAATATCTCAACAAAATCTCTATTAAGTTCAAAAATGAAAATTTTCAGTTCACTATTGATAAAAAATGAGTTAAATTAGTTAATTCCTTTTTCTACTCAAATTAAATCAGTTAACTCCTTATTTTACTCAAATTAAATCTGTTAACTGCCTTTAATTTGAGAATCTCCCTTTATGACTAAACTTCAACTTTAATCCTGACCGTTGATTGAATTTAATCTCAATCGTTGATGGATTCCAGGAAAGTCTATTTAAGACACCCTCATCTCTTCATTTTAGGAGAGGATGAATTTGGAGAATTCGCATCGAATCACTGCTAGAATTCATACTCACATTTGCTCATAATTTTACATACATTTAATAAATACACCTATCTTGATTAATTAAACTTAAATATTTAATTAAATGGGAAGGGTATTTCTAATTAATTAAATAAAATTAATTAATTAAATGGAGTACTTACTTCTAATTAATTAAATAAAGTTATTTAATTAAATAGAAAGTCATTCCTAATTAATTAACTGAAGTTATTTAATTAAATAAGAAAAGTGTCTCTAATTAATTAAAAGATTATTTAATTAAATAGAAAAAGTAATTATGAGAGCATATCTTATTTTATTAAATTAAATATCTCAACAAAATATCACTTCAGTTCAAAAAGGAAAATTTTTAGTTCACTATTGATAAAAAAATGAGTTAAATTAGTTAACTTCTTTTTCTACTCAAATTAAATTAGGTAACTTCTTATTTTACTCAAATTCAATCTGTTAACTCTCTTTAATTTGGGAATCTCCCTTTATGACTAAACTTGAACTTTAATCCTGACCGTTGATTGAATTTGATCTCAACCGTTGATGGATTTCAAAAAAGTCTATTTAACAGACCTTCATCTCTTCATTTTAGGAGGGGATGAATTTTGAAAATTTGCATCGAATCGCTGCTGAAATTCATACTCACATTTGCTCATATTTTTACATACATTTAATAAATACACCTATCTTGACTAATTAAATATAAATATTTAATTAAATGGAAAATAAATTTCTAATTAATTAAAAAAATTATTTAATTAAATAGAGTACTTACTTCTAATTAATTAAACAAAGTTATTTAATTAAATAAGAAAAGTGTCTCTAATTAATTTAAAGATTATTGAATTAAATAGAAAAAGTAATTATGAGAGCATATCTCATTTTATTAAATTAAATATCTCAACAAAATCTCTTTTCAGTTCAAAATGTAATAAAGTGAATGATTTTATTAAGTGTCAAATGATTTAATATTTATCCTTCAGCTATTCTTAGAATATTATTTTAATGATGGAAAGAATAATGTTATCAGGGAAACAAATGGCTTGATGTGTAGTTCAAATGAAGAACCTTACACATTTATATTTGAAACTAAAAACTGAAGCTCTACACATTATTCAGCTATGTGATTGTAATAAACTAAAATATGTGTTTGCATCGTGTTTTCTCTATGCTTCTTATTTTGGGTTTTGAGTTGACTAGTGTTGACCAGTTATAGGACGTCTACTAGAGGCTCAAGGGTTATGATTGTGATATCATGATGATGTCATATTTTGATATTTATAAAGCCAACCATGGTTATGTGATAGAATGCTCTATGAGATATTTGTATTTACTGATTGTTATTGTTTATTAGTCTTCTTGAGTGAAGCTGAGTTATGTGTATTTGAGACACTTGATTTAACCATTTTTGAGTCATCGACCAGTTCTCCTCAGATTGCTTCCAGTCGCCATGATGGGACTGAAACGTTGATTTATTTCATGATGATGTCATGTTGTGACATATTTGACTCAACTATTTTGGAGTCTTTGATCAGTATTATTTTGAGATATTCTTGGTTGCTTGTTAAGAACCAATGGATATTGTGATTCATATTGGAGATTATATTTATGAAATTTATTTTGTGGAGCTTTTATGTGTTCTTGGATGGGAGAATCATAATATTATCAGGTTGCTTGTTAAAAAACCAAGTTTGATCTTTATGAGTGTTGTGGTATGGTACACAACTATGGATTTATGTGCCTAGGAGAGGTTATCTAGGTACATGACTATGGGAGTGGCTTGCATAAGGGTCTGGGGCCCAAAGTGGTCAGTACCAGAGTAACCTAATGCAAGTTATGTAATAAGTGATAATCTAGTAATTAAAATTTATGAGGGGAAAACACACTAAAAAGATAAGTTAGAGATATTTAAACCACCCATGCTTTGAGTGCTTGTATAGACTAAGGATGGGAGAAGTGCCTTGTCTTCTTGAGAGGGCTTCTTGGTTTTCACATGTGCCACGTTGAGGGTTCAGAGTTCAGAGCAACCACTCCAGGATAACTTAACGCTTGAGGGTCCAGGGTCTAATCAAAAACTAGTCTAGGGTAACTCAAGCAACCATGTGATGACACTATCTAGTATGTAGCCTTAGTCTCCTCTATAGATTTTGTGTACCTCTGGTGGTGTACTTATTGTTGTGCCTCTGAGATTAGATGTCAGTTTTGTGATAGGAACCTTTGAGTTAGTATACTTTTAGGATTCCTATTTTAGAAAGTGTTTGTACTATGTGATTTGATATTCTATTTTTGAGACTTGAGATTATCTCCTCAGCATGGTCGGAGTGGACCATTTAGGTTCCACACGGTCGGGTGGTAGTATTTTTCCACCCTTATCATTTGAGATCCATCTGAGAC
This sequence comes from Cupressus sempervirens, assembly GCA_028749045.1. NCBI lineage: Eukaryota > Viridiplantae > Streptophyta > Pinopsida > Cupressales > Cupressaceae > Cupressus > Cupressus sempervirens. Next base: position 118,700,649 of record CM053783.1, read on the forward strand.
ACCGTGGTTGATGCATTCTTGGTTGGTATTTATCTTCATTCTATTCTTGGATCATTATGATAGATGATATACCTTATGATGGATGTATTTACTGGTATGTTTCTTATATTGATGATTTGCATATGTTAGATGATGTTATCTTATGATTTACTTTGCTTTGCTAGATTACTTTCTGCATATGATGTACTATTTTTAGGAGTGACATTCCTACTATGTTAATATCGATGATCTCTTTGGTGCTTTGGAATCTTACGCATGGAGGGATGGCTAAGATCCACGATGGTCTAATGATGCTATTTGCAGTTGGGAGAAACCGTGCACTTAGTTATTTATGTTTGTGATATATGGTTATCTTTTATGATGGACGTTTATATCTTTTGTGATGATGTATCATGTATGACATATGGTTTCATTCACTTAAATTGCATCATGAATTTATACTAAATGATAATGTACTTTATTGTATATTCTTTTAAGAATTTCATAGCTTGTATCATATATAGTGGATGATTGAGCTAAACTAAAATGTAGTTACAAAAAGGACACTTGTATATGGTTGAAGAATGTTGAATGTATCATTCTTATTTTATAAGAATGTGATGTTAGATGAATGGTTGATTTAGATGTAATTCAATGTTAAAAGATCTTTAAAGAATGTAATCTGTTATGTTACATTTACTTTCAGTTGGATGTTACTATTACTTTCACAGATGTTATGAATGGTTTTACTTTCATGTTTAAGAAAAAAATGGTTGGAAAAATTTTAGTTAATTCTTTGGATCCCTTGGTAGGGCATTACATTAATTAAATGGAGTACGTACTTCTAATTAATTAGAAAAAGTTATTTAATTAAATAGGAAGCCATTCCTAATTAATTAAATGAAGTTATTTAATTAAATAAGAAAAGTGTCTCTAACTAATTAAAAGATTATTTAATTAAATTAAAAAAGTAATTATGAGCTCATATCTAATTTTATTAAATTAAATATCTCAACAAAATCTCTCTTGAGTTCAAAAAGGGAAATTTTTAGTTCACTATTGATAAAAAATGAGTTAAATTAGTTAACTCCTTTTTCTACTCAAATTAAATCAGTTAACTCCTTATTTTACTCAAATTAAATCTGTTAACTCCCTTTAATTTGAGAATCTCCCTTTATGACTGAAATTCAACTTTAATCCTGACCATTCATTGAATTTGATCTCAACCGTTGATGGATTCCAGGAAAGTCTATTTAAGAGACCCTCATCTCTTTATTTTAGGAGAGGATGAATTTGGAGAATAAGCATCAAATTGCTATTGGAATTTATACTCACATTTGCTCATATTTTTACATCCATTTAATAAATACACCTATCTTGATTAATTAAATGTAATTATTTAATTAAATGAGAAAGGTATTTCAAATTAATTAAATAAAATTATTTAATTAAATAAAGTACTTACTTCTAATTAATTAAACAAAGTTATTTAATTAAATAGGAAGCCATTCCTAATTAGTTAAATGAAGTTATTTAATTAAATAAGAAAAGTGTCTCTAATTAATTAAAAGATTATTTAATTAAATAGAAAATGTAATTATGAGAGCATATCTCATTTTATTAAATTAAATATCTCAACAAAATCTCTCTTCAGTTCAAAAAGAGAAATTTTCAATTCACTATTGATAAAAAATGACTTAAATGAGTTAACTCCTTTTTCTACTCAAATTAAATCAGTTAACTCCTTATTTTACTCAAATTAAATCTGTTAACTCCCTTTAATTTGAGAATCTCTCTTTATGACTGAACTTCAACTTTAATCCTAACCGTTGATTGAATTTGATCTCAACCGTTGATGGATTCCAGGAAAGTCTATTTAAAAGACCATCATCTCTTCATTTTAGGAGAGGATGAATTTGGAGAATTTGCATCGAATCGCAGCAAGAATTCATACTCACATTTGTTCATATTTTTACATACATTTAATAAATATGCCTATCTTTATTAATTAAATGTAATTATTAATTAAATGGGAAAGATATTTCTAACTAATTAAATGAAATTATTTAATTAAATAGAGTATTTACTTCTAAGTAATTAAACCAAGTTATTCAATTAAATAGGAAGCCATTCTTAATTAATTAAATGAAGTTATTTAATTATATAAGAAAAGTGTCTCAAATTAATTAAAGGATTATTTAATTAAATAGAAAAATTAATTATAAGAGCATATCTCATTTTATTAAATTAAATATCTCAACAAAATCTCTGTTTAGTTCAAAAAGGGAAATTTTCAATTCACTATTGATAAAAAATGAGTTAAATCAGTTAACTCTTTTGCCTACTCAAATTAAATCAGTTAACTCCTTATTTTACACAAATTAAATTTGTTAATTCCCTTTAATTTGAGAATCTTCATTTATGACTGAACTTAAACTTTAATCTTGATCGTTGATTGAATTTGATCTCAACTGTTGATGGATTCCAGAAAAGTCTATTTAAGAGACCCTCATCTCTTCATTTTAGGAGAGGATGAATTTGGAGAATTTGCATAGAATCGCTACTGGAATTCATACTCACATTTGCTCATATTTTTACATACATTTAATAAAAATGCCTAACTTGATTAATTAAATGTAATTATTTAATTAAATGGGAAAGGTATTTCTATTTAATTAAACAAAATTATTTAATTAAATGGAGTACTTAATTCTAATTAATTAAAAAAAGTTATTTAACTAAATAAGAAGCCATTCCTAATTAATTAAATGAAGTTATTTAATTAAATAAGAAAAGTGTCTGCAATTAATTAAAAGATTATTTAATTAAACAAAAAATGTAATTATGAGAGCATATCTCATTTTATTAAATTAAATATCTCAACAAAATCTCTCTTTCGTTCAAAAGAGAAAGTTTCAGTTCACTATTGATAAAACATGAGTTATATTGGTTAACTCCTTTTTCTACTCAAATTAAATCAGTTAACTCCTTATTTTACTCAAATTAAATCTGTTAACTCCTTTTAATTTGGGAATCTCCCTTTATGACTAAACTTCAACTTTAATCCTGACCGTTGATTAAATTTGATCTGAACCGTTGATGGATTCCAGAAAAGTCTATTTAAGAGACCCTCATCTCTTCATTTTAGGAGAGGATGAATTTGGAGAATTTGCATTGAATCGCTATTGGAATTCATACTCACATTTTCTCATATTTCTACATACATTTAATAAATACACCTATCTTGATTAATTAAATGTAATTATTTAATTAAATGAGAAACATATTTCTAATTAATTAAAAAAATTATTTAATTAAATAGAGTACTTACTCCTAATTAATTAAATAAAGTTATTAATTAAATAGGAAGCAATTCCTAATTAACTAAATAAAGTTATTTAATTAAATAAGAAAAGAGTCTCTAATTAATTAAAAGATTACTTAATTAAATAGAAAAAGTAATTATAAGAGCATATCTCATTTTATTAAATTAAATATCTCAACAAAATCTCTCTACAGTTCTAAAAGGGAAATTTTCAGTTCACTAGTGATAAAAAATGAGTTAAATTAGTTAACTCCTTTTTCTACTCAAATTAAATCAGTTAACTCCTTATTTTACTCAAATTAAATATGTTAACTCCTTTTAATTTGAGAATCTCCCTTTATGACTGAATTTCAGCTTTAATCCTGACTGTTGATTGAATTTGATCTCAACAGTTGATGGATTTCAAGAAAGTCTATTTAAGAGAACCTCATCTCTTCATTTTAGGAGAGGATAAATTTGGAGAATTTGCATCAAATCACTTCTAAAATTCATACTCACATTTGCTCATATTTTTACATACATTTAATAAATATGTCTATCTCGATTAATTAAATGTAATTACTTAATTAAATGAAAAATGTCTTTCTAATTAATTAAATAAAATTATTTAATTAAATGGAGTACTTACTTCTAATTAATTAAAAATAGCTATTTAATTAAATAGGAAGACATTCCTAATTAATTAAATGAGGTTATTTAATTAAATAAGAAAAGTGTCTCTAATTAATTAAAAGATTATTTAATTAAATAGAAACAGTAATTATGAGAGCATATCTCATTTTATTAGGTTAAATATCTCAACAAAATCTCTGTTCAGTTGAAAAAGAAAAATTTTCAATTCACTATTGATCAAAAATGAGTTAAATCAGTTAACTCCTTTTTCTACTCAAATAAATTAGTTAACTCCTTATTTTACTCAAATTAAATCTGTTAACTCCCTTTAATTTGGGAATCTCCCTTTATGACTAAACTTCAGCTTTAATCCTGACCGTTGATTGAATTTGATCTCCACCGTTGATTGAATTTGATCTCCACCGTTGATGGATTTTAGGAAAGTCTATTTAAAAGACCCTCATCTCTTCATTTTAGGAGAGGATGAATTTGAAGAATTTGCATCGAATCACTGCTAAAATTCATACTCACATTTGCTCATATTTTTATATACATTTAATAAATATGCCTATCTTGATTAATTAAATGTAATTATTTAAATAAATAGGAAAGAAATTTCTAATTAATTAAACGAAATTATTTAATTAAATAGAGTACTTACTTCTAATTAATTAAACAAAGTTATTTAATAAAATAGGAAGCCATTCCTAATTAATTAAATGAAGTTATTTAATTAAATAAGAAAAGTGTCTCTATTTAATTAAAAGATTATTTAATTAAATAGAAAAAGTAATTACGAGAGCATATCTCATTTTATTAAATTAAATATCTCAACAAAATCTCTTTTTAGTTCAAAAAGAAAAATTTTTAGTTCACTATTGATAAAAAATGAGTTAAATCAGTTAACTCCTTTTAATTTGGGAATCTCCCTTTATGACTGAACTTCAACTTTAATCTTGACCGTTGATTGAATTTGATCTCAACCGTTCATAGAATTTTAGGAAAGTCTATTTAAGAGACCCTCATTTCTTCATTTTAGGAGAGGATGAATTTGGAAAATTTGCATCGAATTGCTGCTGGAATTCATACTCACATTTGCTCATATTTTTACATACATTTAATAAATACGCATATCTTGATTAATTAAATGTAATAATTTAATTAAATGGAAAAGGTAATTATAATTAATTAAATGAAATTATTTAATTAAATAGAGTACTTACTTCTAATTATATAGTATGTGGGACGGCCTTCATTTTCATCATATCAAGTATTTTTGTATTTAGAGACACTTTTCTTATTTAATTAAATAACTTCATTTAATTATTTAGAAATCGCTTTCTATTTAATTAAATAACTTTGTTTAATAGCCAATAGTGGCATGTTGTGATAGTTAAGATGTTGTGTTGTTATCCTTGCCATCAAGATTCAAATCTCATGGGGATGAGGTCCCCCGTTTGTGGCCTCACTGGTTCATAGCTCCAGGTCAAAGCGTTTACCCCGCTTTGCAAAAAAATTAATTAAACAAAGTTATTTAATTAAATAGGAAGCCATTCCTAAATAATTAAATGAAATTATTTAATTAAATAAGAAAAGTGTCTCTAATTAATTAAAATATTATTTAATTAAATATCTCAACAAAATCTCTCTTCAGTTGAAAAAGGAAAATATTCTGTTCACTATTGATAAAAAATGAGTTAAATCTGTTAACTCCTTTTTCAAATGAAATTAAATCAGTTAACTCCTTATTTTACTCAAATTATATCTGTTATCTCTCTTTAATTTGAGAATCTCCCTTTATGACTAAACTTCAACTTTGATCCTGACTGTAGAATGAATTTGATCTCAACCGTTCATGGATTTCAGGAAAGTCTATTTCAGAGACCCTCATTTCTTCATTTTAGGAGAGGATGAATTTGGAAAATTTGCATCGAATCGCTGCTGGAATTCATTCTCACATTTGCTCATATTTTTACATACATTTAATAAATACGCCTATCCTGATTAATTAAATGTAATTATTTAATTAAATGGGAAATATATTTCTAATTAATTAAACAAAATTATTTAATTAAATGGTGTACTTACTTCTAATTAATTAAACAAAGTTATTTAATTAAATAGGAAGCCATTCCTAATTGATTAAATGAAGTTATTTAGTTAAACAAGAAATGCGTCTCTAATTAATTAAAAAATTATTTAATAAATAGAAAAAGTAATTATGAGAGCATATCTAATTTTATTAAATTAAATATTTCAATAAAATCTCTCTTCAGTTCAAAAAGGAAAATTTTCAGTTTACTATTGATAAAAAATGAGTTAAATCAGTTAACTCCTTTTTCTACTCAAATTAAATCAGTTAACTCCTTATTTTACTCAAATTAAATCTGTTAACTCCCTTTAATTTGGGAATCTTCCTTTATGACTAAACTTCAACTTTAATCCTGACTGTTGATTGATTTTGATCTCAACCGTTGATGGGTTCCAGGAAAGTCTTATTAAGAAACCCTCATCTCTTCATTTTAGAAGAGGATGAATTTGGAGAATTTGCATCGAATCACTGCTGCAATTCATACTCACATTTGCTCATATTTTTACATACATTTAATAAATATACCTATTTTCATTAATTAAATGTAAATGAAATTATTTAATTAAATGGTGTACTTACTTCTAATTAATTAAACAAATATATTGAATTAAATAGGAAGCCACTCCAAATTAATTAAATGAAGTTATTTAATTAAATAGAAAAAATATTTATAAGAGCATATCTCATTTTATTAAATTAAATTTCTCAACAAAATCTCTCTTCAGTTCAAAAAGGGAAATTTTCAGTTCACTATTGATAAAAAATGAGTTAAATGAGTTAACTCCTTTTTCTACTTAAATTAAATCAGTTAACTCATTATTTTACTCAAATTAAATCTGTTAACTCCCTTTAATTTGGGAATCTCCCTTTATGACTGAACTTCAACTTTAATCCTGACCGTTGATTTAATTTGATCTCAATCGTTGATGGATTTCAGGAAAGTCTATTTAAGAGACCCTCATCTCTTCATTTTAGGAGAGGATGAATTTGGAGAATTTGCATCGAATCTCTGCTGGAATTCATCGTCACATTTGCTCATATTTTTTCATACAGTTAATAAATATGCCTATCTTGATTAATTAAATGCAATTATTTAATTAAATGAGAAAGGTATTTCTAATTAATTAAACAAAATTATTTAATTAAATGGAGTACTTACTTCTAATTAATTAAACAAAGTTATTTAATTAAATAGGAAGCAATTCCTAATTACTTAAATGAAGTTATTTAATTAAATAAGAAAAGTGTCTCTAATTAATTAATATATTATTTATTTAAATTGAAAAAGTAATTATGAGAGTATATCTAATTTTATTAAATTAAATATCTCAACAAAATCTCTCTTTAGTTCAAAAAGAGAAATTTTCAGTTCACTATTGATAAAAAATGAGTTAAATGAGTTAACTCTTTTTTCTACTCAAATTAAACCAGTTAACTCCTTATTTTACTTAAATTAAATCTATTAACTCCCTTTAATTTGGGAATCTCCCTTTATGAATGAACTTCAACTTTAATCCTTACCGTTGATTGAATTTCATCTCAACCGTTGATAGATTTCAGGAAAGTCTATTTAAGACACCCTCATGTCTACGTTTTAGGAGAGGATGAATTTGGAAAATTTGCATCCAATCGTTGCTGGAATTCATACTCACATTAATCCTGACCGTTGATTGAAATTTATCTCAACCGTTGATGGATTCCAAGAAAGTCTCTTTAAGTGATCCTCATCTCTTCATTTTAGGAGAGGATGAATTTGGAGAATTTGCATCGAATCACAGCCAGAATTCATTCTCATATTTGCTCATATTTTCACATTAATTTAATAAATATGCCTATCTTGATTAATTAAATGTAATTATTTAATGAAATGGATACAGTATTTCTAATTAATTAAATAAAATTATTTAATTAAATAGAGTACTTCAAATTAATTAAACAAAGTTATTTAATGAAATAGGAAGCCATTCCTAATTAGTTAAATGAAGTTATTTAATTAAATAAAAAATGTGTCTCTAATTAATTAAAATATTATTTAATTAAATAGAAAAAATAATTATGAGAGCATATCTCATTTTATTAATTAAATATCTCAAAAAAATCTCTCTTCAGTTCAAAAAGAGAAATTTAAGAGACCGTCATATCTTCATTTTAGGATAGGATGAATTTGGAAAATTTGCATCGAATCGCTCCTGGAATTCATACTCACATTTGCTCATATTTTTATATACATTTAATAAATATGTCTATCTTGATTAATTAAATGTAATCATTTAATTAAATGGGAAACATATTTCCTATTAATTAAACAAAATTATTTAATTGAACGGTGTACTCACTTCTAATTAATTAAATAAAGTTATTTAATTAAATAGGAAGCCATTCCTTATTGATAAAAAAATGTGTTAAATCAATTAACTCTTTTTTCTAATCAAATTAAATTAGTTAACTCCTTATTTTACTCAAATTAAATCTGTTAATCTCCCTTTATGACTGAACTTCAACTTTAATCCTGACCGTTGATTGAATTTGATCTCAACCGTTGATGGATTCTAGAAAGTCTATTTAAGAGACCCTCATCTCTTCATTTTAAGATAGGATGAATTTGGAGAATTTGCATCGAATCACTGCTAGAATTCATACTCACATTTGCTCACATTTTTACATACATTTAATAAATATGCCTATCTTGATTAATTAAATGTAATTATTTAATTAAATGGGAAAGGTAATTGTAATTAATTAAATGAAATTATTTAATTAAATGGAGTACTTACTTGTAATTAATTAAATGAAATTTTTTAATTAAATAGGAAGCCACTCCTAATTGATTAAATAAGTTATTTAATTAAATAAAAAAATGTCTCTAATTAATTAAAAGATTATTTAATTAAATAGAAAAATTAGTTATGAGAGAATATCTCATTTTATTAAATTAAATATCTCAACAAAATCTCTCTTCAGTTGAAAAAGAGAAATTTTCATTTCACTATTGATAATAAATGAGTGAAATCATTTAACTCTTTTTTCTACTCAAATTAAATCAGTTAACTCCTTATTTTACTCCAATTAAATCTGTTAACTCCCTTTAAAATGGGAATCTCACTTTATGACTGTACTTCAACTTTAATCCTGACCATGGAATGAATTTGATTTCAACTGTTGATGAATTTTAGGAAAGTCTATTTAATAGACCCTCATCTCTTCATTTTAGGAGAGGATGAATTTGGAGAATTTGCATCGAATCACTACTAGAATTTATACTCACATTTGCTCATATTTTTACATATATTTAATAAATACGCCTATCTTGATTAATTAAATGTAATTATTTAATTAAATGGAAAAGGTATTTCTAATTAATTAGATGAAATTATTTAATTAAGTTGAGTACTTACTTCTAATTAATTAAATAAAGATATTTAATTAAATAGGAAGCCATTCCTAATTAATTAAATAAAGTTATTTAATTAAATGAGAAAATTGTCTCTAATTAATTAAAAGATTATTTAATTAAATAGAAAAAGTAATTATGAGAGCATATATCATTTTATCAAATTAAATATCTCAACAAAATCTCTCTTTAGTTCAAAAAGGAAATTTTTTAGTTCACTATTCATAAAAAATGAGTTAAATTAGTTAACTCCTTTTTCTACTCAAATTAAATTAGTTAACTCGTTATTTTACTCAAATTACATCTGTTAACTCCCTTTAATTTGGGAATCTCCCTTTATGACTGAACTTCAACTTTAATCCTGACCTTTGATTGAATTGGATCTCAACCTATGATGGATTCTAGGAAAGTCTATTTAAGAGACCCTCATCTCTTCATTTTAGGAGAGGATGAATTTGAAGAACTTGCATCGAATCACTGCTGGAATTCATACTCACATTTGCTCATATTTTTACATACATTTAATAAATACACCTATATTGATTCATTAAATGTAATTATTTAAATAAATGGAAAAGGTATTTCTAATTAATTAGAAGAAATTATTTAATTAACTTGAGTACTTACTTCTAATTAATTAAACAAAGATATTTAATTAAATAGGAAGCCATTCCTAATTAATTAAAAAAAGTTATTTAATTAAATAAGAAAAGTGTCTCTAATTAATTAAAAGATTATTTAATTAAATAGAGAAAGTAATTATGAGAGCATGTCTCATTTTATTAAATTAAATATCTCAACAAAATCTCTTTTCAATTTAAAAAGGAAAATTTTCAGTTCACTATTGATAAAAAAATGAGTTAAATCAGTTAAGTCCTTTTTCTACTCAAATTAAATCAGTTAATTCTTTATTTTACTGAATTTAAATCTGTTAACTCCCTTTAATTTGGGAATCTCCCTTTATGACTGACCTTCAACTTTAATCCTGACCATTGATTGAATTTGATCTCAACCATTCACGGATTATAGAAAAGTCTATTTAAGAGACCCTCATCTCTTCATTTTAAGAGAGGATGAATTTGGAGAATTTGCATCAAATCGCTGGTAGAATTCATACTCACATTTGCTCATATTTTTACATACATTTAATAAATATGCCTATCTTGATTAATTAAATGTAATTATTTAATTAAATAGAAAAGGTAATTGTAATTAATTAAATGGAGTACTTACTTGTAATTAATTAAACAAAATTATTTAATTAAATAGGAAGCCACTCCTAATTGATTAAATAAGTTATTTAATTAAATAAAAAAATGTCTCTAATTAATTAAAAGATTATTTAATTAAATAGAAAAATTAGTTATGAGAGAATATCTCATTTTATTAAATTAAATATCTCAACAAAATCTCTCTTCAGTTGAAAAAGAGAAATTTTCATTTCACTATTGATAATAAATGAGTGAAATCATTTAACTCTTTTTTCTACTCAAATTAAATCATTTAACTCCTTATTTTACTCCAATTAAATCTGTTAACTCCCTTTAAAATGGGAATCTCACTTTATGACTGTACTTCAACTTTAATCCTGACCGTGGAATGAATTTGATCTCAACTGTTGATGAATTTTAGGAAAGTCTATTTAATAGACCCTCATCTCTTCATTTTAGGAGAGGATGAATTTGGAGAATTTGCATCGAATCACTACTGAAATTCATACTCACATTTGCTCATATTTTTACATATATTTAATAAATACGCCTATGTTGATTAATTAAATGTAATTATTTAATTAAATGGAAAAGGTATTTCTAATTAATTAGATGAAATTATTTAATTAACTTGAGTACTTACTTCTAATTAATTAAATAAAGATATTTAATTAAATAGGAAACCATTCCTAATTAATTAAATAAAGTTATTTAATTAAATAAGAAAATTGTCTCTAATTAATTAAAAGATTATTTAATTAAATAGAAAAAGTAATTATGAGAGCATATATCATTTTATTAAAATAAATATCTCAACAAAATCTCTCTTTAGTTCAAATAGGAAAATTTTTAGTTCACTATTCATAAAAAATGAGTTAAATCAGTTAACTCCTTTTTCTACTCAAATTAAATTAATTAACTCGTTATTTTACTCAAATTAGATCTGTTAACTCCCTTTAATTTGGGAATCTCCCTTTATGACTGAACTTCAACTTTAATCCTGACCTTTGATTGAATTGAATCTCAACCTATGATGGATTCTAGGAAAGTCTATTTAAGAGACCCTCATCTCTTCATTTTAGGAGAGGATGAATTTTAAGAACTTGCATCGAATCGCTGCTTGAATTCATACTCACATTTGCTCATATTTTTACATACATTTAATAAATACACCTATATTGATTCATTAAATGTAATTATTTAATTAAATGGAAAAGGTATTTCTAATTAATTAGATGAAATTATTTAATTAACTTGAGTACTTACTTCTAATTAATTAAATAAAGATATTTAATTAAATAGGAAGCCATTCCTAATTAATTAAAAAAAGTTATTTAATTAAATAAGAAAAGTGTCTCTAATTAATTAAAAGATTATTTAATTAAATAGAGAAAGTAATTATGAGAGCATGTCTCATTTTATTAAATTAAATATCTCAACAAAATCTCTTTTCAGTTTAAAAAGGAAAATTTTTAGTTCACTATTGATAAAAAAATGAGTTAAATCAGTTAAGTCCTTTTTCTACTCAAATTAAATCAGTTAATTCCTTATTTTACTCAAATTAAATCTGTTAACTCCCTTTAATTTGGGAATCTCCCTTTATGACTGAACTTCAACTTTAATCCTGACCATTGATTGAATTTGATCTCAACCATTCACAGATTACAGGAAAGTCTATTTAAGAGACCCTCATCTCTTCATTTTAAGAGAGGATGAATTTGGAGAATTTGCATCAAATCGCTGCTGGAATTCATACACACATTTGCTCATATTTTTACATACATTTAATAAATACACCTATCCTGATTAATTAATTGTAATTATTTAATAAAATGGGAAAGGTATTTCTAATTAGTTAAATGAAATTATTCAATTAAATGGAGTACTTACTTCTAATTAATTATAAAAAATTATTTAATTAAATAAAAAGCCAATCCTAATTAATTAAATGAAGTTATGTAATTAAATAAAAAAAGTGTCTCTAATTAGTTAATAGATTATTTAATTAAATAGAAAAAGTAATTATGAGAGCATATCTCATTTTATTAAATTAAATATCTCAACAAAATCTCTCTTCAGTTCAAAAAGGGAAATTTTCAGTTCACTATTGATAAAAAATGCTCTAAATTAGTTAACTACTTTTTCTACTCAAATTAAATTAGTTAACTCTTTATTTTACTCAAATTAAATTTGTTAACTCCCTTTAATTTGAGAATCTCCTTTTATGACTGAACTTCAACTTTAATCCTGACCGTTGATTGAATTTGATCTCAACCGTTGATAAATTCCAGGAAAGTCTATTTAAGAGACCCTCATCACTTCATTTTAGGAGAGGATGAATTTGGAAAATTCGCATCGAATCACTATTGGAATTCATACTCACATTTGCTCATATTTTTACATGCATTTAATAAATACACCTATCTTGATTAATTAAATGTAATTATTTAATTAAATGGGAAAGGTATTTCGAATTAATTAAATGAAATTATATAAATAAATGGAGTACTTACTTCAAATTAATTAAACAAAGTTATTTAATTAAATAGGAAGTCATTCCTAATTAATTAAATGAAGTTATTTAATTAAATAAGAAAAGTGTCTCTAATTAATTAAAAGATTATTTAATTAAATAGAAAAAATAATTATGAGAGCATATCTCATTTTATTAAATTAAATATCTCAACAAAATCTCTCTTCAGTTCAAAAAGGGAAATTTTTAGTTCACTATTGATAAAAAATGAGTTAAATCAGTTAACTCTTTTTTCTATTCAAATTAAATCAGTTAACTCCTTATTTTACTCAAATTAAATCTGTTAACTCCCTTTAATTTGGGAATCTCCCTTTATGACCGAACTTCCACATTAATGCAAATCGTTGATTGAATTTGATCTCAACCGTTGATGGATTTTAGGAAAGTCTATTTAAGAGACACTCATCTCTTCATTTTAGGAGAGGATGAATTTGGAGAATTTGCATTGAATCACTAATGGAAATCATACTCCCATTTGCTCATATTTTTACATACATTTAATAAATACGTCTATCTTTATTAATTAAATGTAAGTATTTAATTAAATAAGAAAGTTATTTCTAATTAATTAAATAAAATGATTGAATTAAATGGAGTACTTACTTCTAATTAATTAAATGAAAGAAGTGCCTCATCTTCTTGAGAGGGCTTTTTGATTTTCACATGTGCCACGTTGAGGGTTCAGGGTTCAGAGTAACCAGTCCAGGGTAACTCAATGCTTGAGGGTCTTGGGTCTAATGAGAGACTAGTCTAGAGTAACTCAAGTAGCCATGTGATGAAAATTCCTGGTATATAGCCTGAGTCTCCTCTATAGATTTTGTGTACCTTTGGTGGTGTACTTATTGTTGTGCCTCTAGAATTAGATGTCAATTTTGTAATTGGAACTTTTGAGTTAGTATACTTTTAGGATTCGTAGACTTAGAGAGTATTCTTATGCTATGTGATTTTGATAGCCTATTTGGGACTTGAGATTATCTCCTTAGCACGGTGGGAGTGGACCACTTAGGTTTCACGCGGTTGGGTGGTAGTGTATTTTTCACGTTTATCATTTGAGATCCATCTGAGACATCGTGGCTGATGTTTTCTTAGTTGGTATTTATCTTCATTATGATCTTGGAGCATTATGATAGATGATATACCTTATGATGGATGTATTTATTGGTATGTTTCTTATATTGATGATTTGCATATGTTAGATGATGGTATCCTATGCTTTACTTTCCATGTTAGTAGGATCTTTTAGGATGTTTTAGGAGTGACATTCCTCATTCTTTCTCGACTGAGCCTTTGAATCAGGTTTTCCAATAAAATGGTGTTTGAGTATATATGCTTGCATTGAGTCTTATAGCTTTATTTTTTAGTTTTGCATATGTAATTTAAAAAAAATATATGTGATGGTGTTACCTTACTGTACATTTTTATGATTGGTAATCACATTTGTTTAAATTAGATTAATCAGATAACATGTTGATATATACTTAGCTATGCAATTTTAAGTTTAAAATATGTTAACAAAATTTGCATTTGAGTTGTGCTTAAATTTTATAATTATACATGTGCATGAGGAAGTTAAGTGAATTTATTTGAATACTTGTTTATTACATTTAATCTTATTATCACTTTTAAAGATTAAAATAAAACTTGTTGGTGTTTTGGGCATGACAAATTAGTCAACTCTTTTTTCTATCCAAATTAAATTAGTTAAATCCTTATTTTACTCAAATTAAATATGTTAACTCCCTTTAGTTTGAGAATCTCCCTTTATGACTAAACTTCAACTTTAATCCTGACCGTTGATTGAATTTGATCTCAACTGTTGATAGATTTCAGGAAAGTCTATTTAAGAGACCCTCATCTCTTCACTTTAGGAGAGGATGAATTTGGAAAATTTGGATTGAATCGCTGCTGGAATTCATACTCACATTTGCTCATATTTTTACATACATTTAATAAATACACCTATCTTGATTAATTAAATGTAATTATTTAATTAAATAGAAAATGTATTTCTAATTAACTAAACAAAATTATTTAATTAAATGGAGTACTTATTTCTAATTAATTAAACAAAGTTATTTAATTAAATAGGAAGCCATTTCAAATTAATTAAATGAAGTTATTTAATTAAATAAGAAAATTGTCTCTAATTAATTAAAAGATTATTTAATTAAACAGAAAAAGTAATTATGAGAGCATATTTTATTTTATTAAATTAAATATCTCAACGAAATCTCTCTTCAGTTCAAAAAGAGAAATTTTCAGTTCACTATTGATAAAAAATGAGTTAAATCAGTTAACTCCTTTTTCAACTCAAATTAAATCAGTTAACTTCTTATTTTACTCAAATTAAATCTATTAACTCCTTTTAGTTTGAGAATCTCCCTTTATGACTGAACTTCAACTTTAATCCTAACCGTTGATTGAATTTGATATCAACTATTGATGGATTCCAGGAAAGTCTATTTAAGAGACCCTCATCTCTTCACTTTAGGAGAGGATGAATTTGGAGAATTTGCATCGAATCACTACTAGAATTCATACTCACATTTGCTCATATTTTTACATACATTTAATAAATACGCCTATCTTGATTAATTAAATATAATTATATAATTAAATGGAGTACTTACTTCTAATTAATTAAATAAGGTTATTTAATTAAATAGGAAGCCATTCCTAATTAATTAAATGAAGTTATTTCAGTCAATAAGAAAGTGCTCTAATTAATTAAAAGATTATTTAATTAAATAGAAAAAGTAATTATAAAAGCATATCTCATTTTATTAAATTAAATATCTCAACAAAATCTCTCTTCAATTCAAAAAGAGAAATTTTCAGTTCACTATTGATAAAAAATGAGTTAAATCAGTTAACTCTTTTTTCTACTCAAATTAAAGTAGTTAACTCCTTCTTTTACTCAAATTAAATCTGTTAACTCCCTTTAGTTTTGGAATCTCCCTTTATGACTGAACTTCAACTTTAATCTTGACTATTGATTGAATTTGATCACAACCATTGATAGATTTCAGGAAAGTCTATTTAAGAGACCCTCATCTCTAAACTTTTTGAGACGATAAATTTGAAGAATTTGCATCGAATTGCTGCTGGAATTCATACACACATTTGCTCATATTTTTACATAAGTTTAATAAATACGCCTATCTTGATTAATTAAATGTAATTATTTAATTAAATGAGAAAGGTACTTCTAATTAATTAAACAAAATTATTTAATTAAATGAAGTACTTACTTCTAATTAATTAAACAAAGCTATTTAATTAAATAGAAAGGCATTCCTAATTAATTAAATGAAGTTTTTTAATTAAATAAGAAAAGTGTCTCTAATTAATTAAAAGATTATTTAATTAAATAGAAAATGTCATTATGAGAGTATATCTCATTTTATTAAATTAAATATCTCAACAAAATCTCTCTTCAGTTCAGAAAGGGAAATTTTCAGTTTACTTTTGATAAAAAATGAGTTAAATAAGTTAACTCCTTTTTCTACTCAAATTAAATCAATTAACTTCTTAGTTTACTCAAATTAAATCTGTTAACTCCTTTTAGTTTGGGAATCTCCCTTTATGACTGAACTTCAACTTTAATCCTGACTGTTGATTGAATTTGATTTCAACTATTGATGGATTCCAAGAAAGTCTATTTAAGAGACCCTCATCTCTTCACTTTAGGAGAGGATGAATTTGGAGAATTTGCATCGAATCACTACTAGAATTCATACTCACATTTGCTCAATTTTTACATACATTTAATAAATATGCCTATCCTGATTAATTAAATATAATTATTTAATTAAATGAGAAAGGTATTTCTAATTAATTAAATGAAATTATTTAATTAAATGTAGAACTTGCTTCTAATTAATTAAATAAAGTTATTTAATTAAATAGGAAGCCATTACTAATTAATTAAATGAAGTTATTTAATTAAATAGAAAAAGTAATTATGAGAGCATATCTCATTTTATTAAATTTAGTATCTCAACAAAATCTCTCTTGAGTTCAAAAAGAGAAATTTTCTGTTCACTAATGCTAAAAAATGAGTTAAATCAGTTAACTCCTTTTTCTACTCAAATTAAAGTAGTTAACTCCTTCTTTTACTCAAATTAAATTTGGTAACTCCCTTTAATTTGGGAATCTCCCTTTATGACTGAACTTCAACTTTAATCCTGACCGTTGATTGAATTTGATCTCAACCATTGATAGATTTCAGGAAAGTCTATTTTAGAGACCCTCATCTCTAAACTTTTCGAGAGGATAAATTTGGAGAATTTACATTGAATTGCAGTTGGAATTCATACAAACATTTGCTCATATTTTTACATACATTTAATAAATACACCTATCTTGATTAATTAAATGTAATTATTTAATTAAATGAGAAAGGTATTTCTAATTAATTGAACAAAATTATTTAATTAAATAGAGTACTTACCTCTAATTAATTAAACAAAGCTATTTAACTAAATAGGAAGACATTCCTAATTAATTAAATGAAGTTATTTAATTAAATAAGAAAGTGTCTCTAATTAATTAAAAGATTATTTAATTAAATAGAAAAAGTAATTATGAGAGCATATATCATTTTATTAAATTAAATATCTCAACAAAATCTCTCTTTAGTTCAAAAAGGAAAATTTTTAGTTCACTATTCATAAAAAATGAGTTAAATCAGTTAACTCCTTTTTCTACTCAAATTAAATTAGTTAACTCGTTATTTTACTCAAATTACATCTGTTAACTCCCTTTAATTTGGGAATCTCCCTTTATGACTGAACTTCAACTTTAATCTTGACCTTTGATTGAATTGGATCTCAACCTATGATGGATTCTAGGAAAGTCTATTTAAGAGACCCTCATCACTTCATTTTAGGAGAGGATGAATTTGGAAAATTCGCATCGAATCACTATTGGAATTCATACTCACATTTGCTCATATTTTTACATACATTTAATAAATACACCTATATTGATTCATTAAATGTAATTATTTAATTAAATGGAAAAGGTATTTCTAATTAATTAGATGAAATTATTTAATTAACTTGAGTACTTACTTCTAATTAATTAAACAAAGATATTTAATTAAATAGGAAGCCATTCCTAATTAATTAAAAAAAGTTATTTAATTAAATAAGAAAAGTGTCTCTAATTAATTAAAAGATTATTTAATTAAATAGAGAAAGTAATTATGAGAGCATGTCTCATTTTATTAAATTAAATATCTCAACAAAATCTCTTTTCAGTTTAAAAAGGAAAATTTTTAGTTCACTATTGATAAAAAAATGAGTTAAATCAGTTAAGTCCTTTTTCTACTCAAATTAAATCAGTTAATTCCTTATTTTACTCAAATTAAATCTGTTAACTCCCTTTAATTTGGGAATCTCCCTTTATGACTGAACTTCAACTTTAATCCTGACCATTGATTGAATTTGATCTCAACCATTCATGGATTACAGGAAAGTCTATTTAAGAGACCCTCATCTCTTCATTTTAAGAGAGGATGAATTTGGAGAATTTGCATCAAATCGCTGCTGGAATTCATACACACATTTGCTCATATTTTTACATACATTTAATAAATACACCTATCCTGATTAATTAATTTTAATTATTTAATAAAATGGGGAAGGTATTTCTAATTAGTTAAATGAAATTATTCAATTAAATGGATTACTTACTTCCAATTAATTATAAAAAATTATTTAATTAAATAAAAAGCCAATCCTAATTAATTAAATGAAGTTATTTAATTAAATAAAAAAAGTGTCTCTAATTAGTTAATAGATTATTTAATTAAATAGAAAAAGTAATTATGAGAGAATATCTCATTTTATTAAATTAAATATCTCAACAAAATCTCTCTTCAGTTCAAAAAGGGAAATTTTCAGTTCACTATTGATAAAAAATGCTCTAAATTAGTTAACTACTTTTTCTACTCAAATTAAATTAGTTAACTCTTTATTTTACTCAAATTAAATTTGTTAACTCCCTTTAATTTGAGAATCTCCTTTTATGACTGAACTTCAACTTTAATCCTGACCGTTGATTGAATTTGATCTCAACCGTTGATAAATTCTAGGAAAGTCTATTTAAGAGACCCTCATCACTTCATTTTAGGAGAGGATGAATTTGGAAAATTCGCATCGAATCACTATTGGAATTCATACTCACATTTGCTCATATTTTTACATGCATTTAATAAATACACCTATCTTGATTAATTAAATGTAATTATTTAATTAAATGGAAAAGGTATTTTGAATTAATTAAATGAAATTATATAAATAAATGGAGTACTTACTTCAAATTAATTAAACAAAGTTATTTAATTAAATAGGAAGTCATTCCTAATTAATTAAATGAAGTTATTTAATTAAATAAGAAAAGTGTCTCTAATTAATTAAAATATTATTTAATTAAATAGAAAAAGTAATTATGAGAGCATATCTCATTTTATTAAATTAAATATCTCAACAAAATATCTCTTCAGTTCAAAAAGGGAAATTTTTAGTTCACTATTGATAAAAAATGAGTTAAATCAGTTAACTCTTTTTTCTATTCAAATTAAATCAGTTAACTCCTTATTTTACTCAAATTAAATCTGTTAACTCCCTTTAATTTGGGAATCTCGCTTTATGACTGAACTTCCACATTAATGCAAATCGTTGATTGAATTTGATCTCAACCGTTGATGGATTTTAGGAAATTCTATTTAAGAGACACTCATCTCTTCATTTTAGGAGAGGATGAATTTGGAGAATTTGCATTGAATCGCTAATGGAAATCATACTCCCATTTGCTCATATTTTTACATACATTTAATAAATACGTCTATCTTTATTAATTAAATGTAAGTATTTAATTAAATAAGAAAGGTATTTCTAATTAATTAAATAAAATTATTTAATTAAATGGAGTACTTACTTCTAATTAATTAAATGAAGTTATTTAATTAAATAGGAAGCCATTCCTAATTAATTAAATGAAAGAAGTGCCTCATCTTCTTGAGAGGGCTTTTTGATTTTCACATGTGCCATGTTGAGGGTTCAGGGTTCAGAGTAACCAGTCCAGGGTAACTCAATGCTTGAGGGTCTGGGGTCTAATGAGAGACCAGTCTAGAGTAACTCAAGTAGCCATGTGATGAAACTTCCTAGTATGTAGCCTGAGTCTCCTCTATAGATTTTGTGTACCTTTGGTGGTGTACTTATTGTTGTGCCTCTAGAATTAGATGTCAATTTTGTGATTGGAACTTTTGAGTTAGTATAATTTTAGGATTCGTAGACTTAGAGAGTATTCTTATGCTATGTGATTTTGATAGCCTATTTGGGACTTGAGATTATCTCCTTAGCACGGTGGGAGTGGACCACTTAGGTTCCACGCGGTTGGGTGGTAGTGTATTTTTCACGTTTATCATTTGAGATCCATCTGAAACATCGTGGTTGATGTTTTCTTAGTTGGTATTTATCTTCATTATGATCTTGGAGCATTATGATAGATGATATACCTTATGATGGATGTATTTATTGGTATGTTTCTTATATTGATGATTTGCATATGTTAGATGATGGTATCCTATGCTTTACTTTCCATGTTAGTAGGATGTTTTAGGATGTTTTAGGAGTGACATTCCTCATTCTTTCTCAACTGAGCCTTTGAATCAAATTTTCCAATAAAATGGTATTTGAGTATATATGCTTGCATTGAGTCTTATAGCTTTATTTTTTAGATTTGCATATGTAATTTAAAAAAAATATATGTGATGGTGTTACCTTACTGTACATTTTTATGATTGGTAATCACATTTTTTTAAATTAGATTAATCAGATAACATGTTGATATATACTTAGCTATGCAATTTTAAGTTTAAAATATGTTAAAAAAATTTGCATTTGAGTTGTGCTTAAATTTTATAATTATACATGTGCATGAGGAAGTTAAATGAATTTATTTGAATACTTGTTTATTACATTTAATCTTATTATCACTTTTAAAGATTAAAATAAAACTTGTTGGTGTTTTGGGCATGACAAATCAGTCAACTCTTTTTTCTATCCAAATTAAATTAGTTAAATCCTTATTTTACTCAAATTAAATATGTTAACTCCCTTTAGTTTGAGAATCTCCCTTTATGACTAAACTTCAACTTTAATCCTGACCGTTGATTGAATTTGATCTCAACTGTTGATAGATTCCAGGAAAGTCTATTTAAGAGACCCTCATCTCTTCACTTTAGGAGAGGATGAATTTGGAAAATTTGGATTGAATCACTGCTGGAATTCATACTCACATTTGCTCATATTTTTACATACATTTAATAAATACGCCTATCTTGATTAATTAAATGTAATTATTTAATTAAATAGAAAAGGTATTTCTAATTAACTAAACAAAATTATTTAATTAAATGGAGTACTTATTTCTAATTAATTAAAAAAAGTTATTTAATTAAATAGGAAGCCATTTCAAATTAATTAAATGAAGTTATTTAATTAAATAAGAAAATTGTCTCTAATTAATTAAAAGATTATTTAATTAAATAGAAAAAGTAATTATGAGAGCATATTTCATTTTATTAAATTAAATATCTCAACGAAATCTCTCTTCAGTTCAAAAAGAGAAATTTTTAGTTCACTATTGATAAAAAATGAGTTAAATCAGTTAATTCCTTTTTCAACTCAAATTAAATCAGTTAACTTCTTATTTTACTCAAATTAAATCTTTTAACTCCCTTTAGTTTGAGAATCTCCCTTTATGACTGAACTTCAACTTTAATCCTGACCGTTGATTGAATTTGATCTCAACTATTGATGGATTCCAGGAAAGTCTATTTAAGAGACCCTCATCTCTTCACTTTAGGAGAGGATGAATTTGGAGAATTTGCATCAAATCACTACTAGAATTTATACTCACATTTGCTCATATTTTTACATACATTTAATAAATACGCCTATCTTGATTAATTAAATATAATTATATAATTAAATGGAGTACTTACTTCTAATTAATTAAATAAGGTTATTTAATTAAATAGGAAGCCATTCCTAATTAATTAAATGAAGTTATTTAATTCAATAAGAAAGTGCTCTAATTAATTAAGAGATTATTTAATTAAATAGAAAAAGTAATTATAAGAGCATATCCCATTTTATTAAATTAAATATCTCAACAAAATCTCTCTTCAATTCAAAAAGAGAAATTTTCAGTTCACTATTGATAAAAAATGAGTTAAATCAGTTAACTCTTTTTTCTACTCAAATTAAAGTAGTTAACTCCTTCTTTTACTCAAATTAAATCTGTTAACTCCCTTTAGTTTTGGAATCTCCCTTTATGACTGAACTTCAACTTTAATCTTGACTATTGATTGAATTTGATCACAACCATTGATAGATTTCAGGAAAGTCTATTTAAGAGACCCTCATCTCTAAACTTTTTGAGATGATAAATTTGAAGAATTTGCATCGAATCGCTGCTGGAATTCATACACACATTTGCTCATATTTTTACATACGTTTAATAAATACGCCTATCTTGATTAATTAAATGTAATTATTTAGTTAAATGCGAAAGGTATTTCTAATTAATTAAACAAAATTATTTAATTAAATGGAGTACTTACTTCTAATTAATTAAACAAAGCTATTTAATTAAATAGAAAGGCATTCCTAATTAATTTAATGAAGTTTTTTAATTAAATAAGAAAAGTGTCTCTAATTAATTAAAAGATTATTTAATTAAATAGAAAAAGTAATTATGAGAGCATATCTCATTTTATTAAATTAAATATCTCAACAAAATCTCTCTTCAGTTCAAAAAGGGAAATTTTCAGTTTACTTTTGATAAAAAATGAGTTAAATAAGTTAACTCCTTTTTCTACTCAAATTAAATCAATTAACTTCTTAGTTTACTCAAATTAAATCTGTTAACTCCTTTTAGTTTGGCAATCTCCCTTTATGACTGAACTTCAACTTTAATCCTGACTGTTGATTGAATTTGATTTCAACTATTGATGGATTCCAAGAAAGTCTATTTAAGAGACCCTCATCTCTTCACTTTAGGAGAGGATGAATTTGTAGAATTTGCATCGAATCACTACTGGAATTCATACTCACATTTGCTCAATTTTTACATACATTTATTAAATATGCCTATCCTGATTAATTAAATATAATTATTTAATTAAATGGGAAAGGTATTTCTAATTAATTAAATGAAATTATTTAATTAAATGTAGAACTTGCTTCTAATTAATTAAATAAAGTTATTTAATTAAATAGGAAGCCATTACTAATTAATTAAATGAAGTTATTTAATTAAATAGAAAAAGTAATTATGAGAGCATATCTCATTTTATTAAATTTAGTATCTCAACAAAATCTCTCTTCATTTCAAAAAGGGAAATTTTTAGTTCACTATTGCTAAAAAATGAGTTAAATCAGTTAACTCCTTTTTCTACTCAAATTAAAGTAGTTAACTCCTTCTTTTACTCAAATTAAATTTGTTAACTCCCTTTAGTTTGGGAATCTCCCTTTATGACTGAACTTCAACTTTAATCCTGACCGTTGATTGAATTTGATCTCAACCATTGATAGATTTCAGGAAAGTCTATTTAAGAGACCCTCATCTCTAAACTTTTCGAGAGGATAAATTTGGAGAATTTACATTGAATCGCAGTTGGAATTCATACAAACATTTGCTCATATTTTTACATACATTTAATAAATATGCCTATCTTGATTAATTAAATGTAATTATTTAATTAAATGGGAAAGGTATTTCTAATTAATTGAACAAAATTATTTAATTAAATAGAGTACTTACTTCTAATTAATTAAACAAAGCTATTTAACTAAATAGGAAGGCATTCCTAATTAATTAAATGAAGTTATTTAATTAAATAAGAAAGTGTCTCTAATTAATTAAAATATTATTTAATTAAATAGAAAAAGTAATTATGAGAGCATATCTCATTTTATTAAATTTAATATCTCAACAAAATCTCTCTTCAGTTCAAAAAGAGAAATTTTCAGTTCACTATTGATAAAAAATGAGTTAAATCAGTTAACATTTTTTTCTACTCAAATTAAAGTAGTTAACTCCTTCTTTTACTCAAATTAAATCTGTTAACTCCCTTTAGTTTGGGAATCTCCCTTTATTACTGAACTTCAACTTTATTCCTGACCATTGATTGAATTTGATCTCAACCGTCGATGGATTCCAAGAAAGTCTATTTAAGACACCCTCATCTCTTCACTTTAGGAGAGGATGAATTTAGAAAATTTGCATCGAATCACTGCTAAAATTCATGCTCACATTTGCTCATATTTTTTCATACATTTAATAAATATGCCTATCTTGATTTATTAAATGTAATTACTTAATTAAATGTGAAATGTATTTCTAATTAATTAAACAAAATTATTTAATCAAATGGAGTACTTACTTCTAATTAATTAAACAAAATTATTTAATTAAATAGGAAGCCATTCCTATTTAATTAAATGAAGTTATTTAATTAAATAAGAAAATTATTTCTAATTAATTAAAAGATTATTTAATTAAATAGAAAAAGTAATTATGAGAGCATATCTCATTTTATCAAATTAAATATCTCAACAAAATCTCTCTTTAGTTGAAAAAGAGAAATTTTTAGTTCACTATTGATAAAAAATGAGTTAAATCAATTAACTCCTTTTCGTATTCAAATTAAATCAGTTAACTCCTTATTTTACTCAAATTAAATCTGTTAACTCCTTTTATTTTTGGAATCTCCCTTTATGACTAAACTTTAACTTTAATCCTGACTGTTGATTGAATTTGATCTCAATCGTTGATGAATTCCAAGAAAGTCTATTTAAGAGACCCTCATCTCTTCACTTTAGGAGAGGATGAATTTGGAGAATTTGCATCGAATCGCTGTTGGAATTCATACTCACATGTGCTCATATTTTTACATACATTTAATAAATATGCCTATCCTAATTAATTAAATGTAATTATTTAAATAAATGGAAAAGTTATTTCTAATTAACTAAACAAAATTATTTAATTAAATGGAGTACTTACTTCTAATTAATTAAATAAAGTTATTTAAATAAATAGGAAGACATTCCTAATTAACTAAATGAAGTTATTTAATTAAATTAGAAAATTGTCTCTAATTAATTAAAAGATTATTTAATTAAATAGAAAAAGTAATTATGAAAGCATGTCTCATTTTATTAAATTAAATATCTCAACAAAATCTCTCTTCAGTTCAAAAAGGAAAATTTTCAGTTCACTATTGATAAAAAATGAGTTAAATCAGTTAACTCCTTTTTCTACTCAAATTAAATCAGTTAACTTCTTATTTTACTGAAATTAAATCTGTTAACTCCCTTTAGTTTGGGAATCTCTTTTTATGACTAAACTTCAACTTTAATCTTGACCGTTGATTAAATTTGATCTCAACCGTTGATGGATTCCAGGAAAGTCTATTTAAGAGACCCTCATCTCTTCACTTTAGGAGAGGATGAATTTGGAGAATTCGCATTGAATCATTGCTTGAATTCATACTCACATTTGCTCATATTTTTACATATATTTAATAAATACGCCTATCTTGATTAATTAAATGTAAATATTTAATTAAATGGGAAAGGTATTTTTAATTAATTAAACAAAATTATTTAATTAAATGGAGTACTTACTTCTAATTAATTAAACAAAGTTATTTAATTAAATAGGAAGTCATTTCTAATTAATTAAATGAAGTTATTTAACTAAATAAAAAAAGTGTCTCTAATTAATTAAAAGATTATTTAATTAAATAGAAAAAGTAATCATTAGAGCATATTTCATTTTATTAAATTAAATATCTTAACAAAATCTCTCTTCAGTTCAAAAAGGAAAATTTTTAGTTCACTATTGATAAAAAATGAGTTAAATCAGTTAACTCTTGTTTCTACTCAAATTAAATTAGTTAACTCCTTATTTTACTCAAATTAAATCTGTTAACTCTCTTTAATTTGGGAATCTCCCTTTATGACTGAACTTCAACTTTAATCCTGACCGTTGGTTGAATTTGATCTCAATCGTTGATGGATTCCAAAAAAGTCTATTTAAGAAACCCTCATCTCTTCATTTTAGGAGAGGATGAATTTGGAGAATTTGCATCGAATCGCTACTAAAATTCATACTCATATTTGCTCATATTTTTACATACATTTAATAAATACGTCTATCTTGATTAATTAAATGTAATTATTTAATTAAATGGGAAAGGAATTTCTAATTAATTAAATGAAATTATTTAATTAAATGGAGTACTTACTTCTAATTAATTAAACAAAGTTATTTAATTAAATAGGAAGCCATTCCTAATTAATTAAATGAAGTTATTTAATTAAATAAGAAAAGTGTCTCTAATTAATAAAATGATTATTTAATTAAATAGAAAAAGTAATTATGAGAGAATATCTCATTTTATTAAATTAAATATCTCAACAAAATCTCTCTTCAGTTCAAAAAGGGAAATTTTCAATTCACTATTGATAAAAAATGAGTTAAATGAGTTAACTCCTTTTTCTACTCAAATTAAATCAGTTAACTCCTTATTTTACTCAAATTAAATCTGTTAACTCCCTTTAATTTGGGAATCTCCCTTTATGACTGAACTTCAACTTTAATCCTGACCGTTGATTGAATTTGATCTCAACCATTGATGGATTCTAAGAAAGTCTATTTAAGAGACCCTCATCTCTTCATTTTAACAGAGGATGAATTTGAAGAATTTGCATCTAATTGCTACTAGAATTCATACTCACATTTGCTCATATTTTTACATACATTTAATAAATATGCCTATCTTGATTAATTAAATGTAATGATTGAATTAAATGGGAAAGGTATTTCTAATTTATTTTTTATAAAAAAGGGGTAAAAACTTTATTGAATATCAGAGAATAACATTACAAAATAGACAAGGGAATGAAGTCCCAAAGAAAGGCAAAAGCAAAAGAACAAACAACATCAACTATGGCCATTTTCAGCCTTATTTTCATCAAGTATATTCATTAAATCTATGCGGATCTCCTAGGGAGCTAATTCCCACTCCTCAACTCTCCAACCCTCAGCACACTCTGAAGCCCATTTAGCTAGACAATTAGCTGCCCTATTCCTTTCTCTGGGGATATGGACAAAAGTCACCATGTTCATCAAAGAACCAACCTGTAAAATTTGTTGCACCACACTGGCCAACTGCTAGTTCACATCAGCTACTTTCTGCTCAATAAGCAAAAGTATCAGCACCTTTGAATCAAATTCACAAACAACTCTCTACCACCCCAAAGCATATGCTCTCTCAAGAGTGCCCAAGATAGCCAACCCTTCCACCAGGTTGACAGTCTGTATTCCTTCATATCTCAAAAAGTGAAAGATCACTAAACCCAGGGAATCCCTACCTATCCCACCAATACCAGCCAGCCCGGGTTGCCTTTGGAGGAACCATCAGTATATATCTTCAAAATGCCATAGGGAGGAAATTGCCATTTACCATTCCTATTAATTTTATTTTTCTCCCGACCCCTTCTCTTAGCACAAGACAAGGCTAAGGAAGAGCCCATAATCCCCAATCTTTCCACCAACTGTGTGTCCCTTTTTCCCAAAGGGAATTCCACATTGTATCTAGCTCCCACTGTCTCTTGAACCATACCTAATAACCTCTACAAAGTTTTTTGCACTAGTCTTTGTTCTCCTTTAAATTCCATCGGTTACATTCTAGTCAAATCTGCCACAATAAGGAAATAGGACCCACAAACCAAACCTCCTGCAAAAAGGGTGCCACAGAAGGAGGTCAATCCATCCCCTGCCAAAACTCAATCAATGAAGAAGCATGAACACAAGGAACTATCCAAACATCCCACCAAAGATGCCAAAGCTGTAGGGAAAAGGAGCAACGGAAGAAAAAATGGGAAGAATCCTCCTTACTAGCCCAACACATAACACAAACAGAAGGCTCGAGAAAACCTCTCTTCCAAATGTTATCCCAAGTCAAGCATTTATTGCAAGCTAACATCCAAGCAAAAAAATTACATTTTGGCTAGGAAAGCTTTTTCCATACCTTCTTCCACCACTGAATTTTAGGCCTAACCAACTTCTGAGATAATAACCTATCATAGCCAGATGTAATAGTATAGATCCCTTTGGGATTGGGGACCAGGCAAGCACATCATCCTCCGTGAGAGAGCAACATCTTCTACTAGAAAGGATGTTCTACAACATAGCACATTCCTCCTGAAAGCCTGCAACTAGCCACTCCTCTGGGGACTTCCAACTAGCCACCACCAGCTGACTACAAGGGACAAAAGATTTAAAATCGCTCACCCATGACCAACCAGCCTCTAGGAATCTCTGAAAAAGACCTGCTAAGTTGGGAAATTGAGAGACAATGGGAGGAAAACTATCCCAAGAATCAAACCAGAATTGGGCCTCTGACCCCCTCTTGCAGATCCAGAATAATCCATCCTTAATAAGCATGGCCCCTTTCTTAAGGGTATCCCATATCACTGATCCCTTACCAACAAGGGGGTACCTAGAGATTTCAAGTTGAGGAATCCCAGGGAGATACTTTTGGGAGAGAATTTTGGACCAGCTTTTATCCCGCTCATTACACCACCTCCAGTAAAGTTTAGCAACCAAGGCCTCCCCAGTCATAGTTGATTGCCTCAGACCTAACCCACCATAATGTTTCAGGCTACAAACCACTTCCCAAATAACCAAGCTCCATTTAGAAGACTCCAAGCAATCCACCCATAAAAATTATCTCACCATAGAATCAAGGTCTTTTAGGAATCCAACAGGGGAAACCTGAAGCATGCATCTATAAATGGGCAAAGCCTGCACAATTGACTTAATCAACTAGACCCAACCAGCAAAGGATAGCCAACGATGAGTCTAGTGATTAACTTTAGCCCAAAACTTATCCAAAATTATCTTCCAAGACTCCTTAGGAAGTCTCCTCACTGAGATGGGAATACCAAGGTAAGTCAAAGGGAGTTTGCTGATCTGAAATCTTAACGTGCAAGCAATCCTTTGTTGAATGCAGCGTGGAGTATTAAAGAAGAAAATGGAAGATTTTCCTTCATTAACTTGCTGCCCAAAAGCAACCAAATAAACATCCAAGACCCTTCACAGATTAAAGGCCTCTCACATAGTAGCCATCCCTATCAAAGTAGTATCATTTACAAATTGTAGATGAGTCTGCATAGGTAAGGTGCCACCCCATTTCCAACCTTGAATGAAGCCATCCTCCACATTCTGCTTAATCCACCTCCCCAATCCTTCTTCCAAAAGAATGAATAGATAAGGGGAAAGAGGATCTCCCTGAAAAAGCCCTCTAGAAGCTTCAAAAAGCTCAGAATGACTTCCATTAATAAGCACTGCAAAGGACACTGAAGTTACACAACTCCAAACCCACTAAATCCATTGCTCTGCAAAACCAAAAGCACTCAAAATCTGATGAAGGAAGGACCACATCACCCTGTCATAAGCCTTAGCCATGTCAAGCTTGATAAACATCACTTTTTCATTTGAATTAGCCATAGAATGGATAACCTCAGTTGCAATAACAATTCCATCCAAAATTTGCTTGCCTGCAACAAAACCACCTTGCTCTTTAGAGATCAGTTCCACAAGCCCCTTCTTCAACCTGTCTACAATAATTTTGGCAATAATTGTATAGATAACATTGCATAAAGAGATGTGCTGAAATTGGATTAACTTATTAGCCCCCTCATTCTTGTGAATAAGGGTAAGGAAGGTAGCATTCAGAGCCCTTAACATCTACCTATTGTGTTGAGACTCCTGAACCACTGCGAGAAGATCAAGCTTGATTATACCCCAGAATTCTTGGAAAAACTCTATTGGGAAACCATCTAGCCCTAGTGCTTTCCCTTTCTTCATATTAAACACAACCCCTTTAAGCTCATCCAGAGAGATATCTTTCATGAGCTACTGATTCAAATCTCCAGATATAAGAGATAGAATACAAGAAAGAATCTGCGCTTCCTCAAGAGGTCCCCCCTGCGAGTCTTCACGAAAGAGGGATTCAAAGTACTGCACCACCTCCCTAGACATATATGGAAATGAAGAAAGACAATCTCCCCTATCATTCACCAATCCAGAAATAGAGTTACCATGGCGCCTGGCTTTCACAGAGTTGAAGAAGAAAGCTATATTTTTGTCCCCCTCCTGAAGCCATTCATTACGTGCCTTCTATTTCCAATACAATTCCTCTCATAGCTCCCACTCTTCCAATAGTTTGTTAGCTTGAGCCTCCTCTTGAAGCAATTCAGTAGTTACCCTTTCCTCCCTTATCCTTCACGTGACACCATCCAACTCTGCCTGAGCCAAAGCCTTTTCATGGAAGATGTTCCAAAAATGCAAATGATTCCACTATTTGAGCTTGAATTTAACATATTGAAGTAATTTAGCAAAGAAATACATTGAGGTGCCATAATCTGGTCTACCTTTCTTCCACCACTTAGAAACCAATTCATACAAAGATGAGTCCCGTAACCACATAATCTGGAACCTAAAAGAAGGTTTCTGAAGCATCTGAGCTGATTTTATACATAATTTAATAGGCCAATGGTTTGAACCTCTCCAGTCCAAAATTTTAGAGTAAGAAATCCACATTCCTCCAACCCAGTAACAAGAGACTAAAAATTGATCTAACCTTTCTGCAACACAAAACTCTCCCACCTGATGGTTGTTCCAGGTAAACTGACCATTGTTGGGTTTGACATCCAAAAGGTTCAAGGCATTGATATTATCTCAGAACAATGGTGCAGAAGGATCCAACCTCCCATTTCCTTCGTGCTTCTCAGCTAAATCAAAAATAGCATTAAAATCTCGAGCCAAAATCCAAGGATGAAAGGGCAGCATGCTACGGATCAACCTGATGTGAGACCACAAAACTTGTTTACCTTGTAGAGTAGTAGGAGCATAAATATTGGAAAATAATATGACAGCCCCTGACTCTAGGCAAGTAGCAATCATAGACAAAGAGGCTTTAGAGGAAATCCACCAAAGAGGCTAAATTTTTTGAGGATTCCATAAACATGCCAACCCTCCGGAAGCTCCAAGAGCTCCAATGCACTGGCACTCCCCACCTCTCCACAACCTAGGCATCACACCTTGCATACTCTCAATAGATAATTTAGTTTCCTTTAAAAATACAACATCAGGACCTTACCTTCTAATTAACTCATGAACAACTTTTTGTCTAGGGCCATTGCTCAAGCCCCGTACATATCATGATATAAAAATCATTTCAAGGGGCTTGAAAAGATAGAATCCAGAGGTTTAACTACCCCTGACTCGACCAAATTTTCCCCAATCAACTTAATCTTTTCCATATCCTTTTTCCTGCCAAGTTTAACAAATTTCTCTGCCCCACCCTTCTTGATATCTTTCTGCAAAATGCCCAATTTGGGAGGAGGCTTAGGCTTTGCTGCCAATGTTGATCCACTAATCTGTCCAATAGACGAGGCATCGACTCCAACTATAGAACCAAAGGCCAAGGGTTCCTACACTTTAGAAATCCCCTTTTGTTGATCTGCTACCAATTGTCGACAATCCTCCCCCAATAGATCCATAGAGGAATCAAGAACAAGATCCTCTTGGGTAAAGCCCACTAGCCCTTAATCCAAATTGACCAAACCTGGATTGACTTCCTATTGGCTGAGCTCATCCAAAATCTCAAATCTATTGAAGGTATTGTCCTCTTGCCTTTCCTTAAATGACCTATTTTGACCCCTGTTCCTATTGCGAGCCCTAACTGGAGAAAATCCATTAGAAGTACTTGCCTCATCATGAGAAATATGCTTCCCTTTATCTGTCTCTAGAGGGTTGCTCATAGGCTATGAGGGATGGGATTCTCGAGGTATGTTTCTCAGGCATTGCCTTTGTAAATGACCATATTCTCGACACAACCGACAGTGAAAAGGAAGAGTTTCATAGTCTAAATGTTGCACCCAAGAATAAGAACCCGCACACATCTCTATTGCATTTGGTAAAGGCCTATGTCATGCCAAGAATATAAGGGGCAAAAAACACACATTTTTTTATTTTTTGTAAAAGTACTATGATCCAATAAAATAAAACAGTCGACAAGTTTTAGATGTTTAACCACAATGGAGTGGATTGCCGGAGGGGTTTATGATCCAAAAAGTCAAAGGTACTAAGAAGCTAAAAGCAAGATTACCATAGACAATTAACAAGGTAAGGACTCTGCTAGATCTTATCAAGAAAGAGATAAATTGGTTGAACTGAAAGTCTTTAAAAAATTCCATTAATGAAATTAAATGACTAATCTAACTAAGTCATAGTCCAACAATTTGTTTTAATGATACAATTTAATTACGAGAAATAAACCACTTATCCCTAAAGATGATCTAATTGGCTAGTCCCTCTTTTGGCTTGGTAACTGGAATGTTAGTGAAATCTTAATCTTTTACTCCAAGCTTAATGACTTTAATTAGCTTCTTTAAACTTCATTCTAATTTACGTTTTAAATCTTTAGTCCAAAATCTATATTAACCTTCAAATTTTCTCCAACATTTGTATACAATCTAATTAATTAATTTAGTGTTTGCTATAAAAAAATTGATGACTAGAACAATTTCAAATAAATCTACATTTTGATCTGAACCTTATTCTAACTATGATGAGATTTAAATCCAACGTTACATTGCCAATATTATGACTAATCTAACTAATTTACATTAGTATAAATTGATTAATAACAATTAGAAAAAATATTTTAAATTAAAACATTCAATTTTCTAGTTAAAACTTTTTAAATTAAACTAATTTAATACTTTAACATCAACCACTATAATATACTAATATCCATACCAACATAAAACATTTTATCTCTCTTAATATTATCAAACGTCTACAAATCTAACTAAGTTTTAATACCACTCTTATTCAAAATTAAATATAAATTTAAATCCTAACTAAATTAAATACTACTAAAATAACTAAAAAAATAAAAAAAATTTAAGCTATCATAATTTTAATACTAATTAAAGATATGCCAAAGCAAAATTCAATTTTAACTATAATAATAATACCACTATCTTCTAACATAACTAACCAAATACTAACATTCTAGCTAAAAACTATGACTAACTAAATATAATATCACCTAACTACATGCTAACTAATCTTACTAACCTAACCGCAACTTACATACTAAAAAAACAAAAAATACACTACCTACACCTACCCCCCCGTACCCTGCCCATGCGCTGCCCAAGGCCTGCGCATGGCAGGCCTGCCCCTATCCTCGCGCAGTGAGATGAAATGCAAGACATGCATTTGGAAAAAGGTAGGGTGGGGGGTATGAAGTATTAAATGTGTTGATTTTAACTTTCCCCTTTCCCAAGCATTACAAGGTCAATGCATGGAGTCAGATTTATTTAGTATTAAAAAACACTTGCTTGACCTCCCATGTGATTTGACCTTTGTACTTGGTAGAGAGGGACTTGAATTTAAGTTTGGATTTTTTTTTGATTTATAAATTAATGTAAATGATGACCTAACCAAGTACTCTGACTCCTTAGCCACTAGGAGTTTAATGCAAAAAGTTTTATTGGTGAAAAAATGTCATCAAGATTTTCTATATAATATTTAGATTTCAAAAGTGTTTTTTATATATTATTTTTAAAGATTTAATAATGATGTTTATTTGAATCCAAGAGAATAATATAGAGAATATGCTCTGTAACTAGGGGAAATTAGATTTTCTTCCATACATTTTCCAGAGGGCCTTTCTAGACCTGGAGGTGCACATTTGTTTTTTTGAAAGCCAATTTTGACTAAGTGTTGGCATGCTTTCTTGCTTAAGTTCTTTGATATGCAAGATGAGTTTAAACATTTCTAGAGGCAATATGGAGTTATAATCCTCTTACTCAAATTGATACATAAGCATGCAAAGGATTATAATCTTCTTAATCAAATTGATACAAAAGCATGCAAAGGATTATAATCTTCTTAATAAAATTGATACACAAGCATGCAAAGGATTATAGTCATCTTAATCAAATTGATACACAATCATGCAAAGTAATATAATCCTCTTAATCATATTTATTTTTTTCTTTATGAAACTTAACAAGGAATTATGATCTTATACTCAAAATTCAAAAAGGTGATGAATAATTCTTATCAAATTTAATTGTATTACCAATGAAGCTTAACAATGAATGTGATAACTTGGTGATCACCATGTAGGATTATCATTACATGCTAATATTCAAAACATCAAATTGAAAACTTCAAAACATCAATTTTCTTTCACTATCATAATTGAAACTTAAAATTTCCCAATTCAAGACATTATCTATCATTCTAATTTCTCACATACATATGCCAAAAAATTGGAACCTCATAAGAGCATTGCAAGGAAAATTTCATAATCTTTTATTTTCTCTATTAGTCATTCTAGTTCAAGACTCCATCGGGAAAGAACCAATAAGAAAACCTGATGTCTTTGGCACTACATCAAAATCAATTACAACTTAAAAAATATTACAATTCAATGAGATTTCTTCAAGGATTCCACAAGAGAGCTTTTATCAAATGTCTACATTGCTTCAAGGGAAAACATGAAAGAGACAAGAACCAACATGGAGATAACAACACAAGGAGATAAGCAAAATGAACATGCATTCTCACCCGATTTCACAATAGGTCCAACAATGGACCAATATAAGGGAAAGGTGGATTTTCTCAATAGGAGAAGTCAATCACCATACCTTCACTTAACCCTTTTGGGGCTAAAACTTCAAGAACTTCCATTCTTTCACAAGGCCCTTTCGAGGCTATATCCAAAAAAAAATTCATTCTATTCCACATTCAAGAATTCTCAATAACAACAAGGTATGGGATGACAAGTAGGGGCCCATACACCCTACCCTTTCTCCCTCCTCTCTCTATGAGAGGAGGCTCTACACTATTGAGGTCCAACTAATGCCCTTTCCCCAAGCATGGCACTTCTTCCCTATCTAAGGGTGAGTGTTGCCAAAAAAATCCCCATAAAAACCTCTCAAAAACAATCAACACACCAGGAAGGCATATGAATAACATCAAAAGAAACAAGATAAAATCCATCCCCAACACCCAAACAACAAATGCATATCTACATAATGTCTCAAACATGATTCATGCAAGATTTAAAACATGAACACACATAAAGAACAATTCATGGAGAGAAGAACTCCTACCTTCATAAAAAGAGTTATGGCAATGGTGGTTTGAGAAGAGCTTCCCTTTCTCCCTTCAATCTTCAAGACTTCCTCCAAAACTAGAGGATTGGGTGACAAAAAACTAAACTCCCCCAAACATGCCCCTAAGTATGGTCCTTAACTCCACTAAGGTTCAAGTAACTCAAGATGGAGGTTTGGTTTCACTAACCCAAGTAAAGAGCCACCCATTTTCGAAATCAGCCTATAATAGTGTTTTTAAGAGACCCTAAGAGTCAACCTAGGAGGCTAAAGGGTTGGAAAGTACCCGCACCCATACCCTTACCCATAGGGGTACTTAAATTTAATGTTTCTAAGCCTTTAAAGGCTTATTTGGAATAATTAAAGGTTAGGAGAATTGTAAGATCAAATTACAACCTTTAAAGAATTACAATATAAGATTAGTACAAAATTCAGAAGTAGTTTAGCTCCACTTTTTCGTTGAGTTGTCTCGGCTAATTTTCCTGCACACTCATTGCACACATCAGTAGGTCCAAAACCACATGCATAATGTGAATTACATATTAGATGAATTATATAAATTAAAGCATCCATTTCTCAATTAAATAGTTGTTTATCTAATTCTACTCATATTTCTAACCTTTCAACTTGCATAACCAAATGTGTTAGTGTTGCATACATTTTCTTCATTGTTATGCATATTTAAAAGCATTAAATGAAAAAATCAAATAACTGAAGTAACATCACACATCATAAAAATAGCTTAACAATGTTAAATGTATCCAATAATGTTCTAACATAACAAACATGATTATCAAAATAACAATGTATCATCGGTGCTAGGATGTGTCGGGGTGAGGCCTTACATCCTCCCCCACTAGGCATGAACTTCCTCTTGGAGTTCATCAAAAAGATAATGGTACTGTGCTTGCATCTGCGTTGCATTCTCCCAAGAAGCTGTAACCTCATCGTAGCAATCCCACTGGACTCTAACTTGGTCCAGCTCTCGACCTCAAAGTGCTAGGGTCCGTCAGGCAATAATACAGATGGGGTATAGCACTAACTGGCCATCCAACTCCACCTGCAAAGCATCTCAATATATAATATGAGACTCATCATAAATGTATCCTCTAAGTACAGAAATGTGAAACACATCGTGGATGCGTGACTGGCTAGGTGGCAGGGCTAAATGGTAGGCAACTAGTCCTATCCTCTCTAGGATCTCGAACGGTTCAATGAACCGGAGCACCAACTTAGAGCCTTTTTCGAATCGAATCAGACTCTTATGTGTCCGAACCCTCAAGAAAACTCTATCACCAACCTGATACTCCCGATCTATCCTCTTCGCATCTGCATACTTCTTCTATCGATCTTGTGCCTCTCTCAGGCACTGTCTAATTAGAGTCACCTGCTGCTCCATCTCCTTAACCAACTGAGGGCCAATAGATACTTGATCCTTGATCCTATCCCAACTCAACGACATCCTGCAAGGTCTTCCATACAAGGCCTCATAAGGCAGCATACCTATGGAAGAATGGTGCCCATTATTATAGGCAAACTCGACAAGATGTAGGTATTCCTCCCACTTGACCTGATGGTCCATCACGTACATACGCAACATGTCCTCCAAAAATTGATTCACTCGCTTGGTCTATTCGTCAGTCTAAGGATGGTACGTTGTACTAAAATTGAGCTTAGTGCCCAATGCCAACTGCAACTCTCTCCAAAAAGATGAGGTGAACAAAGAGTCCCTGTCAGAGATGATCTTACAAGGAATGCCATGAAGTCTAACAATATCTTGTAGAAATACCTGCACTATGTTTCATGCTATATATTTAGTATGCATGAGTCAATGTGTCAACTATCACCAAAATGGCATCATGGTGATGAGACGACAAGGGAAGACCAACAATAAAGTCCATAGATATAACATCCCACTTCCACTCTGCGATCTCGTGAGGCTGAAGGAGCCCACCGGGATGTCGATGCTCTGCCTTCACCCTCTAACACTCGAGGCATCTTGCAACTATGTTAGCAATTTGCACTCTCATGCCTGGCCAGTGATATAACTGTCTCAAGTATGCGTGTAACTTCTTAACACCAAGGTGCGCTACATAAGGTGCTCTGTGAGCCTCAAGTATAATGAACTCATGCAATTCCCCAGTGGAAGGTACGTAAATACATCCTCTATGGTGCAAGAGTCCTTCAGACTCCAAGGAATACTCTGAATACTTCCCTTCTAAGGGTCTCTGAGAACGCACCACCTGACTAACCTCTGAATAAAGCTCATCTGCTGGCAAGTGTTGAAGCATCCTTTCCCTCAAATCAGTACAAGTAGTCATAGATGATAACTCATGGCACCTTCTACTTAAGGCATCTACAACTACATTCTCCTTCCCCTTGATGTAATGAACATCAAAATCGTACTCACAAAGGAACTCCATCCACCTTCTCTACCTAGCATTAAGGTTCGACTATGTGAATATGTACTGTAAGCTCTGGTGGTTGGAATGAAGCTCAAATCTATGACCCAGTAGAAAGTTTCACCACCTCACTAAGGCATGAACTACTGCCAAAAGCTCTAGATCGTGAGTAGGGTAGTTGAGTTCATGAGTCTTCAACTTCCTAGACTCAAAGGAAATGGGTTGGCCATCCTACATAAGGACTGCCCCTATACCATCCAAAGATGCATCAGTGCACACCATGAAGTCCGCAGATGGGTTTGGTACTGCAAGAATCGGTGCACTCATGAGGGCTCTCTTGAGCTCTTGAAAAGCTCTATCACACTTCTCTGTCCACTCATACTTCTTTCCCTTCCTCTAAAGAGATGTGATGGGATGTGCCAATCTAGAGAATCCTGCAATTAAGCATTGATAATACCCTGCTAGTCCCATAAATCTCCTCACCTCAGTGATACTGGTGGGTGCTGGCTAATCCATGATGGCCCTAATCTTTGATGGGTCCACTGAGACACCATCGCCTGATATGACATGACCCAAATAATGTATCTCAGGTCTAAAGAATGCACACTTCAACAAGCTGCCAAACAATTGGTTCTCCCTCAATTTCTGCAATACCTACCTCAAGTGCTCTTCGAGCTCCTTCTCATCGCGAGAATATATCAAGATGTCATCCAAGAAAACAACCACAAAATTATTCAAAAAGGTACAAAATACTCCATTCATGAGGCTCATGAATACAGTTGGAGCATTCATGAGGCCGAATGGTACCATAGTGAACTCGTAGTGGCCATACCTAGTACGAAAAGCAGTCTTAGGAATATTACTATCCACAATCCTCAACTGATGATAGCCTGACTTGAGATCAATCTTTGAAAATACTCGAACACCCTGCAACTGATCAAAGAGGTCATCAATCCTAGGAAGAGGGTATTGGTTCTTGATGGTTACTTTGTTCAATTTTCGATAATCGATGCACAAGCTAAGTGATCTGTCCTTCTTCTTAACAAAGATCACCGGTGCGCCCCAAGGTGACACACTAGGTCAAATATGCCCCTTTTCTAAGAGTTCCTCCAACTGAATCTTAAGTTCACTAAGCTCATGAGTAGTCATCCTGTACGGTGCTCTCAACACTGGCTCTGCTCTTGGAACAAGGTCAATATGGAAATCCACTGCTCTAGGTGGAGGCCTACCAGGGAGCTCTAAAGGAAATACATCTGCAAACTCTTACAAAATAGGAAAATCATCAAGGGATGGCTCCCCCTCAGGATCTTCCTCCCTGTCGCTGATGGTGATAGTGAACAACTGACATCCCTTTCACATGCACCGTCTAAGCTACATAGCGAAAATCATACGAAGGGATATGGGTCTCTTCACCCCAAGGATCACTCTAGAGATACCATACCCATCCACACATTCCACTCTCTTTTGTCGACAATCCATCTTGGCGCTGTGGGCATACAACCAATCCATGCCAAGAACAACATCATAAGAACCTAGAGGGGTAATACGTAGATCCGAGATCGTGGACATGTCTCCAATCTGAATCGAGCAACTATGCACCATGGAACTAACTGACACTCTGGCTCCTGAGGCTAACTCTACCTCCCAGCTGACATCCTAACTAACTACCACTAGCTCACAATGCTCCACGATGAAAGGAGATATAAATGAATTAGTAGCTCTAGAATCAAATCAAATAGTAACCATGCTACCTCGTATACTACCTGTAGCCTCAATAATCGTGGCTTGATGCTCGGCCTGGCGGTTGTCAACCGTTGCAAAAACTCTATGAGATCTACCTACGTCGCCAATTGTTGGCTTTGAAAAAACCCCTCTCTGACCACTAGAGGACTATCCCTGAGAACACTCTCTAGCAATATGCCCCATGCCACCACAAGTGTAACATGGACCTCACGTATAGGATTGGGCACCTTGTGATCTAGACTACTGTGGGCCTCTTGACCTGCTAGATCCACTGAATCCACCCCTAGAAGATTGCTGAGTCTTTGCTGGCTATGACTGTGTGGCCTATACTTTCTGATCCTGCCTCAGACCCTGTGGATGCCACTGCTTGGGCTTGGAGCCCTGATAACCCTGTGAGGGTTTCTACTACTGAGATTGTTGGCCCTTAGGGGACCCTATTGTGTAGTTCTGATTCCCTTTCCAAGGGGGTTTCTGTTAGGTAGAGTTTCGGTTCTAAGACCGATCCCGTGACTCCTGTCTACCTCGAGTGTCCTCTTGCACTAGTGCCATCTCAACAACCTATCTGAACGTGGTAGGAAAGGCCATGCGAACTGAACCCTGAAGTGAGAAATTCAGGCCCATGATAAATTGATGCACTCACAATTTCTCATCCTTCATGTACTCGACATAAGGAAGGAGCTCGAGAAACTTGCTCTCATACTGATCCAAGGTGAGGTCCCTCTGATGTAGTGAATGAAATTCATCCATCTACTTCTGCCTGAAATGTTCAGATAGGTACCTCTCCCTGAACCTCTCTAGGAATGACTCCCAGGTGAGGGTATCAAATCTCACTCCTCCAATGGTCTCCTCCTGATGCCTCCAATTGGAGGCATCACCTCTCAACTGATGAACTACTAGTCATGCCTTTAGATTATGTCAATATGGACGTAATCCAAAGCACTGCTATAGGCTCTGTAACCATGCCTCTGCTACTGTCCCCTCAGTGGAACCGGTAAATAAAGGTGGCTCGAGTCGAATCAATTCCCTGATATCATCTCCTATATGTCTAGGAGGTCTATCATGTGGGGGTCCTCTTTGGTGTATTGACTCTTCCTCATTCTCACCCTGACCCTCTAACTGTCTCGATGGGGGACTCCTAGTGTTCTCTTAGACTTTGGGTCTGCCTCCTTCGGGTCCCTTTGCTTCCACAACTGGAATCTGCTGACTTGGCTAAACTATAGGTACTACTCTCTGTTGAACTACACCGATCAAGGTCTGAAGTACATCTATAATGGCCTGGTTTAGATTTGGTGGTAGTGGAGGTGGAGGTGGTGGTGGAGGTGGAGGTCCATCCTCCTGTCCTACTCTACCACCTCTCACCCTACGACCTCTACCCCGTCGGTTGCTTCGTGTAACAGGAGGCATCCTACACAAATAAAGTTTTTAGTTAAGTTCAGAAGCATAATGGTTTTAGGTTCCTAGTGTTCAAACACAGGCTCTGATACCAAAATGTCATCCCCAGAATATAAGGGGCAAAACACACACAATTTTTTTTTTTTTTGTAAAAGTACTATGATCCAATAAAATAAAATAGTTGACATGGTTTAGATGTTTAACCACAATGGAGTGGATTGCCGGAGGGGTTTATGATCCAAAAAGTCAAAGGTACTAAGAAGCTAAAAGCAAGATTACCATAGACAATTAACAAGGTAAGGACTCTGCTAGATCTTATCGAGAAAGAGATTAATTGGTTGAACTGAAAGTCTTTAAGAAATTCCATTAATGAAATTAAATGACTAATCTAACTAAGTCATAGTGCAACAATTTGTTTTAATGATACAATTTAATTATGAGAAATAAACCACTTATCCCTAAAGATGATCTAATTGGCTAGTCCCTCTTTTGGCTTGGTAACTGGAACATCATTGAAATCTTAATCTTTTACTTCAGTCTTAATGACTTTAATTAGCTTCTTTAAACTTCATTCTAATTTATGTTTTAAATCTTTAGTCCAAAATCTATATTAACCTTCAAATTTTCTCTAAAATTTGTATACAATCTAATTAATTAATTTACTGTTTGCTATAAAAAAATTGATGACTAGAACAATTTCAAATAAATCTACATTTTGATCTGAACCTTATTCTAACTATGATGAGATTTAAGTCCAACGTTACATTGCCAATATTACAACTAATCTAACTAATTTACATTAGTATAAATTAATTAATAACCATTAAAAAAATTATTTTAAATTAAAACATTCAATTTTCTAGTTAAAAATTTTTAAATTAAACTAATTTAATACTTTAACATCAACCACTATAATATACTAACATCCATACCAACATAAAACATTATATCTCTCTTAATATTATCTAACTTCTACAAATCTAACTAAGTTTTAATACCACTCTTATAAAAAATTAAATATAAATTTAAATCCTAACTAAATTAAATACTACTAAAATAAATAAATAAAAAATAAATTTTAAACTATCATAATTTTAATACTAACTAGAGATATGCCAATGCTAAATTCATTTTTAACTATAATAATAATACCACTATCTTCTAACATAACTAACCCAATAATAACATTCTAGCTAAAAACTATGACTAACTAAATATAATATCACCTAACTACATGCTAACTAATCTTACTAACCTAGCCGCAACTTACATACTAAAAAAAAACAAATATTAAAAAAACAAGATACACTACCTACACCTACCCACACCCCCCCCCCCCCCGCCCCCCCCATACCCTACCTAGGTCTGCCCATGCGCTGCCCAAGGCCTGCGCATGGTAGGCCTGCCCCTGTCCTCATGCAATGAGATGAAACGCAAGACATGCATTTGGAAAAAGGTAGGGTGGGGGGTATGAAGTATTAAATGTGTTAAGTTTCACTTGCCCCTTTCCCAAGCATTACAAGGTCAACGCATGGAGTTAGATTTATTTAGTATTAAAAAACACTTGCTTGCCCTCCCATGCGATTTGACCTTTGTACTTGGTGTAGGGGGGACTTGAATTTAAGTTTGGATTTTTT
The DNA here is from genome assembly GCA_028749045.1 of Cupressus sempervirens. Classification (NCBI taxonomy): domain Eukaryota; kingdom Viridiplantae; phylum Streptophyta; class Pinopsida; order Cupressales; family Cupressaceae; genus Cupressus; species Cupressus sempervirens. Next base: position 118,743,258 of record CM053783.1, read on the forward strand.
TTTGATTTATAAATTAATGTAAATGATGACTTAACCAAGTACTCTGACTCCTTAGCCACTAGGAGTTTAATGCAAAAAGTTTTATTGGTGAAAAAATGTCATCAAGATTTTCTATATAATATTTAGATTTCAAAAGTGTTTTATATATATTCTTTTTAAAGATTTAATAATGATGTTTATTTGAATCCAAGAGAATAATATAGAGAATATTCTCTGTAACTAGGGGAAATTAGATTTTCTTCCATACATTTTCCAGAGGGCCTTTCTAGACCTGGAGGTGCACATTTGTTTTTTTGAAAGCCAATTTTGACTAAGTGTTGGCATGCTTTCTTGCTTAAGTTCTTTGATATGCAAGATGAGTTTAAACATTTCTAGAGGAAATATGGAGTTATAATCCTCTTACTCAAATTGATACATAAGCATGCAAAGGATTATAATCTTCTTAATCAAATTGATACAAAAGCATGCAGAGGATTATAATCTTCTTAATCAAATTGATACACAAGCATGCAAAGGATTATAGTCTTCTTAATCAAATTGATACACAAGCATGCAAAGTAATATAATCCTCTTAATCATATTGATTTTTTTCTTTATGAAACTTAACAAGGAATTATGATCCTATATTCAGAATTCAAAAAGGTGATGAATAATTCTTATCAAATTTAATTGTATTACTAATGAACCTTAACAATGAATGTGATAACTTGGTGATCACCATGTAGAATTATCATTACATGCTAATATTCAAAACATCGAATTGAAAACTTTAAAACATCAATTTTCTTTCACTATCATAATTGAAACTTAAAATTTCCCAATTCAAGACATTATCTATCATTCTAATTTCTCACATACATATGCCAAAAAATTGGAACCTGATGAGAGCATTGCAAGAAAAATTTCATAATCTTTTCTTTTCTCTATTATTCATCCTAGTTCAAGGCTCCAACAAGAAAGAACCAGTAAGAAAACTTGATATCTTTGCCACTACATCAAAATAAATTACAACTTACAAAATATTACAATTCAACTAGATTTCTTCAAGGATTCCACAAGAGAGCTTTTATCAAATGTCTACATTGTTTCAAGGAAAAACATGAAAGAGACAAGAACCAACATGGAGATAACAACACAAGGAGATAAGCAAAATTAACATGCATTCACACCTGGTTTCACAATAGGTCCAACAATGGACCAATATAGGGGAAAGGTGAATTTTCTCAATAGGAGAAGTCAATCACCATACCTTCACTTAACCCTTTCAGGGCTAAAACTTCAAGAACTTCCATTTTTTCACAAGGCCCTTTTGAGGCTATATCCACAAAGATTTTTATTCTATTCTACATTCAAGAACTCTCAATAACAACAAGGTATGGGATGACAAGTAGGGGCCCATACACCCTACCCTTTCTCCCTCCTCTCTCTATGAGAGGAGGCTCTACACTATTGAGGTCCAACTAATGCCCTTTCTCCAAGCATGGCCACTTCTTCCCTATCTAAGGGTGAGTGTTGCCAAAAACATCCCCATAAAAACCTTTCAAAAACAATCAACACACCAGGAAGGCATATGAATAACATCAAAAGAAATAAGATAAAATCCCAACCAAATCCATCCCCAACACACAAACAAGAAATGCATATCTACACAATGTCTTAAACATGATTCAAGCAAGATTTAAAACATGAACACACATAAAGAACCATTCATGGAGAGAAGAACTCCTACCTTCATAAAAAGAGTTATGGCAATGGTGGTTTGAGAAGAGCTTCCCTTTCTCCCTTCAATCTTCAAGACTTCCTCCAAAACTAGAGGATTGGGTGACAAAAAACTAAACTCCCCCAAACATGCCCCTAAGTATGGTCCTTAACTCCACTAAGGTTCAAGTAACTCAAGATGGAGGTTTGGTTTGACTAAACCAAGTAAAGAGCCACCCATTTTCGAAATCAGCCTATAATAGGGTTTTTAAGAGACCCTAAGACTCAACCTAGGAGGCTAAAGGGTTGGAAAGTACCCCCACCCATACCCTTACCCATAGGGGTACTTAAATTTAATGTTTCTAAGCCTTTAAAGGCTTATTTGGAACAATTAAAGGTTAGGAGAATAGTAAGATCAAATTACAACCTTTAAAGAATTACAATATAAGATTAGCATAAAATTCACAAGTAGTTTAGCTCCGCTTTTTCGTTGAGTTGTCTTGGCTAATTTTCTTGCACACTCATTGCACACATCAATAGGTCCAAAACCACATGCATAATGTGAATTACATATTAGAGGAATTATATAAATTAAAGCATCCATTTCTCAATTAAATAGTTTTTTATCTAATTCTACTCATATTTCTAACCTTTCGACTTGCATAACCAAATGTGTTAGTGTTGCATACATTTTCTTTATTGTTATGCATATTTAAAAGCATTAAATGACAAAATCAAATTACTGAAGTAATATGACACATCATAAAAATAGCTTAACAATGTTCAATGTATACAATAATATTCTGACATAACAAACATGACTATCAAAATAACAATGTATCATCGGTGCTAAATTGGGTCGGGGCGAGGCCTCACAGCCTACTTAGGTCAATTTCAACACAAATGCGTGCAAAAATCATTACCTTTTTACCCAAGGTCTGGGATGACATCCCAATAGGTTTTCCAAGCACCGAGGCCAAAAGGTGTAACACATCTTCTCGATAGCATTCCACCAAAAATCTTGGCCAGCGAACCCACACTAGAACCAGATTTGGAAGCTCCTCTGCAGGATTGAAACTAGCATGCCATGGCTTAATGAATAACCTAACCTTATTCTGAAAATAAGGGCCTCCCTAAAATACCCGGTTGCGATCTACTGTGCAATTAAAAGTTACCATGAAATAGCTATTTTCCAACAAAATTATCTCAATTTCCCCTTTCGGTTCCCAAGTCCTTCGAGCCCAAACCTCCAAAAATTGCAAAGAGACTCTCATCCCCAAAAAATTACAGTATAAGGAGTGTTGTGAATAATACTCCACATCTTCAACAATTATTTCAACTGGAATAACTAGCTTTGGCCTCTTTGCACATCTCTTGAGGCATCCATTAGTCTTTGGAATCCCTGAGGCATTTGATATCCCAAAATCACCAGGACCAAATTTTGAGACAAACGGATTGTTGTCAAAGGTCTTCATCCCCTAACTTAAAATCTTAGGGCCTACAGCTGCGCGAAAATCCATTTGGGAACTACTTCCAACCATCGCACCCTTGGCATCTGTCATTCATACAAACAAAGAATGGGGAAAGGGCCTTTACCCACCCTAAATCCCCCCAAACCAGAAGTCTTCCTGAACCACGCAAAGGGGGCAAACCAAAGCCTCGGCCTAGCACATCACGCCTCAGACTGACCAATCTGCAACAAAAAGAAGACAAAACTCTCCACACACAACAATCCACCCGCACTAATTTGAATGCTCGATTACCAAAAGTTTGTACCAATCCATGACCCAAGAGTAGAGCCACCCACTCTGCACCCTGTAACCACAAAAATTGAGCCTTCGCAGCATAGAAAGAAAATGCACAGAGCTAGGGCACGAGTGCCTTAGCTCGAACAGCGTATCAGACACCTGTTGCCAACCATCACTCCTCCCCAAATTTTCACCATTGGATGCTTATTTTTCTATCAAATATTCATCATCAATCAAATGTTCAAAAGGTATTTCTAATTAATTAAATAAAATTATTTAATTAAATGGAGTACTTACTTCTAATTAATTAAACAAAGTTATTTAATTAAATAGGAAGCCATTCCTAATTAATTAAATGAAGTTATTTAATTAAATAAGAAAAGTGTCTCTAATTAATTAAAAGATTATTTAATTAAATAGAAAAAGTAATTATGAGAGCATATCTCATTTTACTAAATTAAATATCTCAACAAAATCTCTCTTTAGTTCAAAAAAGGAAATTTTCAGTTCACTATTGATAAAAAATAAGTTAAATCAGTTAACTCTTTTTTCTACTCAAATTAAATCAGTAAACTCCTTATTTTACTCAAATTAAATCTGTTAACTCCCTTTAATTTGGGAATCTCCCTTTATGACTGAACTTCAACTTTAATCTTGACCGTTGATTGAATTTGATCTCAACTGTTGATGGATTTCAGAAAAGTCTATATAAGAGACCCTCATCTCTTTATTTTAGGAGAGGATGAATTTGGAAAATTTGCATCGAATCGATGCTAGAATTCATACTCACATTTGCTCATATTTTTACATACATTTAATAAATATGCCTATCTTGATTAATTAAATGTAATTATTTAAATAAATGAAAAAGGTATTTCTAATTAATTAAATGAAATTATTTAATTAAATGGAGTACTTACTTTTAATTAAATAAACAAAGTTATTTAATTAAATAGAAATCCATTCCTAATTAATTAAATGATGTTATTTAATTAAATAAGAAAAGTATCTCTAATTAATTAAAATATTATTTAATTAAATAGAAAAAGTAATTATGAGAGCATATCTCATTTTATTAAATTAAATATCTCAATAAAATCTCTCTTCAGTTCAAACAAGGAAATATTCAATTCACTATTGATAAAAAATAAGTTAAATCAGTTAACTCCTTTTTCTACTCAAATTAAATAAGTTAACTCCTTATTTTACTAAAATTAAATCTATTAACTCCCTTTAATTTGGGAATCTCCCTTTATGACTGAACTTCAACTTTAATCCTGACCGTTGATTGAATTTGATCTCAACCGTTGATGGATACCAAGAAAGTCTATTTAAGAGACCCTCATCTCTTCATTTTAGGAGAGGATGAATTTGAAGAATTTGCATCGAATCGCTGCTGAAATTCATACTCACATTTGCTCATATTTTTACATATATTTAATAAATATGCATATCTTGATTAATTAAATGTAATTATTTAATTAAATGGAAAAGGTATTTCTAATCAATTAAATAAAATTATTTAATTAAATAGAGTACTTACTTCTAATTAATTAAATAAAGTTATTTAATTAAATAAGAAAAGTGTCTCTAATTAATTAAAAGCTTATTTAATTAAATAGAAAAAGTAATTATGAGAGCATATCTCATTTTATTAAATTAAATATCTCAACAAAATCTCTCTTCAGTTCAAAAAGGGAAATTTTCAGTTCACTATTGATAAAAAATGAGTTAAATGAGTTGACTCCTTTTTCTACTCAAATCAAATCAGTTAACTCCTTATTTTACTCAAATTAAATATGTTAACTCCCTTTAATTTGGGAATCTCTTTTTATGACTGAACTTTAACTTTAATCCTGACCATTGATTGAATTTGATCTCAACCATTGATGGATTCCAGAAAAGTCTATTTAAGAGACCCTTATCTCTTCATTTTAGGAAAGGATGAATTTGGAGAATTTGCATCGAATCGCTAGTAGAATTCATACTCACATTTTCTCATATTAATTAAATGGGAAAGGTATTTCTAATTAATTAAATGAAATTATTTAATTAAATGGAGTACTTACTTCTAATTAATTAAACAAAGTTATTTAATTAAGTAGGAAGTCATTCCTAATTAATTAAATGAAGTTATTTAATTAAATAAGAAAAGTGTCTCTAATTAATTAAAAGATTATTTAATTAAATGAAAAGTAATTATGAGAGCATATCTCATTTTATTAAATTAAATATCTCAACAAAATCTCTATTCAGTTCAAAAAAAAAAAAAAAATTAGTTAACTATTGATAAAAAATGAGTTAAATCAGTTAACTCCTTTTTCTACTCAAATTAAATTAGTTAACTCTTAATTTTACTCAAACTAAATCTGTTAACTCCCTTTAATTTGAGAATCTCCCTTTATGATTGAACTTCAACTTTAATCCTGACTGTTGATTGAATTTGATCTCAACCGTTGATGGATTCCAGGAAAGTCTATTTAAGAGACCTTCATCTCTTCGTTTTAGGAGAGGATGAATTTGGAAAATTTGCATCGAATCGCTGCTGGAATTCATACTCACATTTGTTCATATTTTTACATAAATTTAATAAATACGCCTATCTTGATTAATTAAATATAATTATTTAATTAAATGGGAAAGGTATTTATAATTAATTAAATGGAGTACTTACTTCTAATTAATTAAACAAAGTTATTTAATTAAATAGGAAGCCATTCCTAATTAATTAAATGAAGTTATTTAATTAAATAAGAAAAGTGTCTCTGATTAATTAAATGATTATTTAATTAAATAAAAAATGTAATTATGAGAGCATATTTCATTTTATTAAATTAAATATTTGAAAAAAATCTCTCTTTAGTTCAAAAAGGGAAATTTTTAGTTCACTATTGATAAAAAATGAGTTAGATCAATTAACTCCTTTTTCTACTCAAATTAAATCAGTTAACTCCTTATTTTACTTAAATTAAATCTGTTAACTCTCTTTAATTTGGGAATCTTCCTTTATGACTGAACTTCAACTTTAATCTTGACCATTGATTGAATTTGATCTCAACCGTTGATGGATTTCAGGAAAGTCTATTTAAGAGACCCTCATCTCTTCATTTTAGGAGAGGATGAATTTGGAGAATTTGCATCGAATCGCTGTTAGAATTCATACTCACATTTGCTCATATTTTTTCATACATTTAATAAATACATCTATCTTGATTAATTAAATGTAATTATTTAATTAAATGATAAAGGTATTTCTAATTAATTAAACAAAATTATTTAATTGTAGTGCCTGCCCCTAGTTCGCATTTTTGCTAACATTGTCAAACTCTTTTAGAGGTGGTTTCATGTGGATGGTTAGCAACATTGTGTTGAAACTATCAGATATTGTGTTATGGATTCAGTTAATACATGATGAGATTACTTGGTACTTTATATTTCATGTATGTATGATGATTATTTCTGATGTTTGAAGTTATTAATGATGATTAGTAAGATGATTTATCATATGTGTTTTCTTATGGATACTTACCCCATACTTGCATGTGTATGGTGTGCGTATTTGCTTTTCGTGTTTGCTTTTATAAGACGTGTTTGATGTGGTTAAGGAAGGGTGTCATAGTCACCTGCTAGTTAGGATTTACACGATGCACCACTTCCTTCCATTACCTATTTAGTTAGTATATATTGTGCTTGTACATGCATAATTTTTATGCAGGTTGCAAGTACTAGGTATTGACTTCCCTGAATTGCCAAGATGAGCGTACCCTATTACATTATCTCAATGATAAGAGAGGGGAGATAATTCTCAAGTCCAAATCCCAGCCTTTTAAACCATTTGTTCTAATTAAAAATTAGGACAAGTATCTAAGTTGAGTACTCTTCGAATACGTTGGATGACATAATTCATGAGATTAACCCTTGGCTTGATTTTGTATGTATTTTGGCTATGATGAGTTTTCATATTTTTACCTTTTGAGTCTTTGATGTATTTTCTATTAATTAAGCCTAATTAAAAATTTAATTAATGATTTAATTTAATGGAAAATTAATATCATATTTTAATATTTATTTTATTCAATTAATTGGAAAATTAATTAAATAAAATAATTAAATTTGAAAATAAAAATTATAAGTTTAAATTTGGAATGTGACAATATTCATTTTAATAATAATATATTTGGAGCTCATTTTTAAATAAATGACTAAATAATAATATTATTAAAGCTAACAAATATTTTAGCAATTAAGTTTTGGAAAATGAAATTTATAAGTGGAAAATATATTTAAAATTATTAAAAGATTCTAAATCTCATGTGATTAAAATATAAATATATTAAGATTGAAAAGTGGAGTTATTAAAGTTAGTGGATGAGATTTAATAAATAAATAAATTAAATTGGAAAGAGTAAAGTAAATATTATATTAATGATTGTGCATTATTTTAATGTTTGCTCATATAGAAGTTGGCAAATTCTCGAAAGTTGTCATGTAGACAACACAAAGATTTGTACTTTAAGAATGCACAAGTTGTCTACACTTAGAAGTTAGCATTTTATTTGAGCATATGGTCTCTACAACCTTAAGACTTATCTAGAAAGTTGGAGAAGACCCATGCTTGGTTGTCATGCTTATCTTCTAATAGTTTTTAGAGACACTCTAGATGCATCTTAGAGGCCTTTAAATAGAGGTTCTCCTAGTGTGTTTGGACAAGCTTAATTAAAGCTACAAGCTATAAGCTTCAAGCTAAAAATGGAAGCTTCAAGCTTACATGCTCATATTCTTCTTCATGCTCATATGCTCCTTCATGCTCATATGTTTCTACATGCTCATATATTTTTACATGCTCATATGCTTCTATATGCTTCCATGCTTCTTCTAGAACTTTTAGTCACTTGGAGGATTCTGTTGGCTTAGATATTGGAGGAATTGTGAATGTTGGAGAAGGAAGGGATTCTCTATGAACTTCTAAGGTATGGCAAACTAGCATCAGTGTCTAGGTGCACTCATGATAATCACATAATTTATTTGCACTCTTTCTCTTCCTATCTTCATCATGTCTACTATATGTGTCTGAATATTCTCTGTGATTGGATCTACAATTTTGAAATTGGAATCTAGATATGCTATTTGGTTGAGAAGAAAACAATAGAAAAACCTTAGATCCAATTAAAGAGAAATAATTAAATATGAATCAAGATTGGGTTTGAATTTATATTAAATTAGAAAGACAAGATTTAGAATTAAAATAGAAATTTTATGATGAAAATTCAAATGATTAGATATAATCTTTCTATCAATTATATTTTTAGATGTGTATGAACAAACCCTTTTATGGTTAAATTTAGAAAACAATTATTTTAAGAGAAAATTCTTAATTCATCACAAATTGTCCTATCGCTGCCCCTTGGATAGACCCGAACTCAGTCATTCATAACTTAGCCCTCTCCAACATATTTCGATTTCAGTCTGATCCAACAATACATTAGGGAGATATGGCCCTTGTACTGGGACTGTTTTATTCAATGATAGATATTTCTCCATTTTCCATAACCAAGAGTTCTTTATGCTTAAACTTCACAAAAATAATATATCAAAGCATGTAATGAATTAAAGATATTATTACAATCTTTCCTTATTAGAATCTTATTAATATGCATTAGTTTTATTTGGTTTATTATCTAATCTAATTAAATCAAATTTAATTAAGATTAGTTAATAGTAGAAGTGTAATTAATTATTAGTCAATCTAGGTAAATAGATTTTTAAATGAGAGAAAATTAAAAGAAAAGAGATTTTAATATAGTTTATATAGTGGACTTTTTATAATGTATATTAAATACTATTTAATATATATTAAATAATTTAAAGATAGTAATTTTATATTACATTTTTAAATGAAGAGACTTTAATGATAATAGATTAAGATTTAATTGACATGGAGTCATTGTTATAAAATTGTTATAATTTGAATTACTATGGTATTATTAATACGTTATATATTATTAAATATATTATTGATATATATTAATGGTATTAAGAGTTAGCTAATAAAGCTTATGTAAAGTTCTCTAGATCGATTAATAATAGTTTTGATGAGTTTATTATTTATTAATGTTTGTTGGGTCTAACAAACTATTAATAAATAATAGCATAAATAGTCTAAATAGTTATCAATTAATACGATCAGAGTTAATCTAGAGGAGATTAGTTAATAATTGAAGTACTATAAAAGATATTAATCAAATTGAATTGGTTAATAATTTGGAAGAGTGTCAATTAACTGAATCAACGTACATAGAGGAAACTTATTTGAGATAATAATGCTTGGTATTGGAAATTTATTATAACTTGTTATTATTAAAATATAAATGGGAACATTGTTGCAGAGTGATGAATCTAGTCATTATAGATTTATTAATAAGATTCTCAATATAGCTTGTTATTAAATATTAACAAGTTATTATTATTGAACTATGAATATGAATATTTGTGTACTAGATTATAGTTGACTTTTAACTTACAAAATTATAGTTAGTTATTAGTCAACTGATATTAATTGGAATGTTGCCATGGATATATAATTATTAATTAAATTAATTAGAGTTAATTAAATTTAATTAATAATTAAGTTATGTAATAAAATTTTAATTGATATGCTAATATCAATTCTTTTAGTGAAGTTGTTAAGTAATTACATCGAAGTTGACAAGTCATACTCTCATGACTTGAATAATGACCTTAGATATTTTAATAGTGAGACTTAGTAATATTTAATTGAGAACTATCAGAATGTTAATAGGTCATGGATGGTGTACCTATGTTAATTGATTGATTAAATTGATCATTTTAATAAAGTTATAATCTTCTTATTCGAAGACTAGTAATTGGCTCTCTTATAATTTAGATGATTAATGATCCTTGATTTATGTTAAAAATTAAGGTAACATTAAGAAGAGTCATTCAATTTGTAGCATTGATCTTAGAAAAATAAAGTGAATAATTTTATTAAGTGTCAAATAATTTAATATTTATCCTTTAGCTATTCTTAGAATATTATTTTAATGATGGAAAGAATAATGTTATCGAGAAAACAAACGGGTTGATGTGTAGTTCAAATGAAGAACCTTACACATTTATATTTGAAACGAAAAATTGAAGCTCTACACATTATTCAAATATGTGATTTTAATAAACCAAAAATAAGTGTTTGCATCGTGTTTTCTCTATGCTTCTTGTTTTGGGTTTTGGGTTGACTAGTGTTGACCAGTTATAGGACGTCTACTAGAGACTCAGGGGTTATGATTGTGATGTCATGATGATGTCATATTCTAATCTTTATAAACCCAACCATGGTTATGTGATAGAATGCTCTATGAGATGTTTGTATTTACTGATTGTTATTGTTCATCAGTCTTCTTGAGTGAAGCTGAGTTATGTGTATTTCAGATACTTGATTTAATCATTTTTGAGTCATCGACCAGTTATCCTGGGATTGCTTTCAGTCGCCATGATGAGACTGAAACGTTGATTTATTTCTTGATGATGTCATGTTGTGACATGTTTGACTCAACTATTTTGGAGTCTTTGATCAATATTATTTTGAGATATTCTTGGTTTCTTGTTAAGAACCAATGGATATTATGATTCATATTGGAGATTATATTTATGAAGTTTATTTTGTGGAGCTTTTATGTGTTCTTAGATGAGAGAACCATCTTATTATCAAGTTTCCATTTAAAGAACCGAGTTTGATCTTTATGAGTGTTGTGGTATGGTACACAACTGTGGATTTATGTGCCTAGGAGAGGTTGTCTAGGTACATGACTATGGGAGTGGCTTGCATAGGGGTCTGGGGCCCAAAGTGGTCAGTACCAGGGTAACCTAATGCAAGTTATGCAATAAGTGATAATCTAGTAATTAAAATTTATGAGGAGAAAACACACTAAAAAGATAAGTTAGAGATATTTAAATCACCCATGCCTTGAGTGCTTGTATAGAATAAGGATGGGAGAAGTGCCTTTTCTTCTTGAGAGGGCTTCTTGGTTTTCACATGTTTCATGTTGAGGGTCCAGAGTTCAGAGTAACCACTCTAGGGTAACTCAACGCTTGAGGGTCTAGGGTCTAATGAGAGACTAGTCCAGGGTAACTCAAGCAGCCATGTGATGACACTCTCTAGTATGTAGCCTGAGTCTCCTCTATGTGATTTGATATTCTATTTTTGGGACTTGAGATTCTCTCCTTAGCATGGTGGGAGTGGACCATTTAGGTTCCACGTAGTCGGGTGGTAGTGTTTTTTCACTCTTATCATTTGAGATCCATCTGAAACACCGTGGTTGATGCATTCTTTGTTGGTATTTATCTTCATTCTATTTTTGGATCATTATGATATACCTTATGCTAGATCACTTTTTTCATATGATGTACTATTTTTAGGAGTGACATTCTTACTATGTTAATATCGATGATCTCTTTGGTGCTTTGGAATATTACACACAGAGGAATGGCTAGGATGCACGATGGTCTAATGATGCTATTTACAGTTGAGCAAAACCATGCACTTAGTTATTTATGTTTGTGATATATGGTTATCTTTTATGATGGATGTTTATATCTTTTGAGATGATCTTTCATGTATGCCATGTGGTTTCATTCACTTTAATTGCAACATGGATTAATACTAGATGATGATGTACTTTATTGTATATTCTTTTAAGGCTTTCATACCCTATATCATATATAGTGGATGATTGGGCTAAACTAAAATGTAGTTACAAAAAAGACACTTGTATATGGTTCAAGAATGTTGGATGTATCATTGTTATTTTATAAAAATGTGATGTTAGATGAATGGTTGATTTAGATGTAATTCAACGTTAAAAGATCTTTAAAGAATGTAATCTGTTATGTTATGTTTACTTTCAGTTGGATGTTACTATTGCTTTCATAGATGTTATGAATGGTTTTACTTTCATGTTTAAAAAAAAATAGTAAATTGGATTCCTTGACGGGGCATTACATTAATTAAATGGAGTACTTACTTCTAATTAATTAAACAAAGTTATTTAATTAAATAGGAAGTTATTCCTAATTAATTAAATGAAGTTATTTAATTAAATAAGAAAAGTGTCTCTAATTAATTAAAAGATTATTTAATTAAATAGAAAAAGTAATTATGAGACCATATCTCATTTTATTAAATTAAATATCTCAACAAAATCTCTCTTCAATTCAAAAAGGGAAATTTTCAGTTCACTATTGATAAAAAATGAGTTAAATTAGTTAACCTCTTTTTCTACTCAAATTTAATCAATTAACTCCTTATTTTACTCAAATTAAATCTGTTAACAGTCTTTAATTTGGGAATCTCTCTTTATGACTAAACTTCAACATTAATCCTGACTGTTGATTGAATTTGATCTCAACCTTTGATGAATTTCAGGAAAGTCTATTCAAGAGACCCTCATCTCTTCATTTTAGGAGAGGATGAATTTGTAGAATTTACATCGAATCACTGTTGGAATTCACCCTCACATTTGCTCATACTTTTACATACATTTAATAAATATGCCTATGTTGATTAATTAAATGTAATTATTTAATTAAATGGGAAAGGTATTTCTAATTAATTAAACAAAATTATTTAATTAAAAGGAGTACTTACTTCTAATTAATTAAACACTATTATTTAATTAAATAGAAAGCCATTCCTAATTAATTAAATGAAATTATTTAATTAAATAAGAAAAGTATCTCTGATTAATTAAAAGATTATTTAATTAAATAGAAAAAGTAATTACGAGAGCATATCTCATTTTATTAAATTAAATATCTCAACAAAATCTCTCTTCAGTTCAAAAAGGGAAATTTTTAGTTCACTGTTGATAAAAAATGAGTTAAATGAGTTAACTATTTTTTCTACTCAAATTATATCAGTTAACTCCATATTTTACTCAAACTAAATCTATTAAATCCCTTTAATTTGGGAATCTCCGTTTATGACTAAACTTCAACTTTAATCCTGAGCATTGATTAAATTTGATGTCAACCATTGATGAATTCCAAGAAAGTCTATTTAAGAGACCCTCATCTTTTCATTTTAGGAGAGGATGAATTTGGAGAATTTGCATCGAATCGCTGCTGAAATTCATACTCACATTTGTTCATATTTTTACATATATTTAATAAATATACCTATCTTGATTAATTAAATGTAATTATTTAATTAAATGGGAAAGACATTTCTAATTACTTAAACAAAATTATTTTTTTAAATGGAGTACTTACTTCTAATTAATTAAACAAAGTTATTTAATTAAATAGGAAGCCATTCCTAATTAATTCAATAAACTTATTTAATTAAATAAGAAAAGTGTCTCTAATTAATTAAAAGATTATTTAATTAAACAAAAAAACTAATTATGAGAGCATATCTCATTTTATTAAATTAAATATCTCAACAAAATCTCTATTCAGTTCAAAAAAGGAAATTTTAAGTTCACTATTGATAAAAAATGAGTTAAATAGGTTAACTCTTTTTTTTACTCAAATTAAATCAGTTAACTCCTTATTTTACTCAAATTAAATCTGTTAACTCTCTTTCATTTGAGAATCTCCCTTTATGACTGAACTTCAACTTTAATCCTGACCGTTGATTAAATTTGATCTCAACCGTTGATGGATTTTAGGAAAGTCTATTTAAGAGACCCTCATCTCTTCATTTTAGGAGAGGATGAATTTGCAGAATTTGCATCGAATCGTTGCTGGAATTCATACTCACATTCGCCCATATTTTTACATACATTTAATAAATACACCTATCTAGATTAATTAAATGTAATTATCTAATTAAATGGGAAAGGTATTTCTAATTAATTAAAAAAATTATTTACTTAAATGGAGTACTTACTTGTAATTAATTAAATAAAGTTATTTAACTAAATAGGAAGCCATTCCTAATTAATTATATAAAGTTATTTAATTAAATAAGAAAAGTGTCACTAATTAATTAAAAGATTATTTAATTAAATAGAAAAAGTAATTATGAGAGCATATCTCATTTTATTAAATTAAATATCTCAACAAAATCTCTCTTCGGTTGAAAAAGACAATTTTTTAGTTCACTATTGATAAAAAATGAGTTAAATTAGTTAACTCCTTTTTCTACTCCAATTAAATCAGTTAACTTCTTATTTTACTCAAATTAAATATGTTAACTCCCTTTAATTTGAGAATCTTCTTTTGTGACTAAACTTCAACTTTAATCCTGACTGTTGATTGAATTTGATCTCAATCGTTATGGATTATAGGAAAGTCTATTTAAGACACCCACATGTCTTCATTTTACGAGAGGGTGAATTTGGAGAATTTGCATCGAATCGCTGTTGGAATTTATACTCACATTTGATCATATTTTGTTATACATTTAATAAATAAGCCTATCTTGATTAATTAAATGTAATTATTTAATTAAATAGGAAAGGTATTTCTAATTAATCAAACAGAATTATATAATTAAATGGGAAAGGTATTTCTAATTAATTAAAAGAAATTATTTAATTAAATGGAGTACTTACTTCTAACTAATTAAATAAAGTTATTTAATTAAATAGGAAGCCATTCCTAATTAATCAAATGAAGTTTTTTAATTGAATAAGAAAAGTGTCTCTAATTAATTAAAAGATTATTTAATTAAATAAAAATAATAATTATGAGAGCATATCTCATTTTATTAAATTAAATATCTCAAAAAAATCTTTCTTCAGTTCAAAAAATGAAATTTTATGTTCACTATTGATAAAAAATGAGTTAAATCGGTTAACTCTTTTTTTTACTCAAATTAAATCAGTTAACTCCTTATTTTACTCAAATTAAATCTATTAACTCTTTTTAATTTGACAATCTCCCTTTATGACTAAACTTCAACTTTAATCCTGACCATTGTTTGAATTTGATCTCAACCGTTGATGGATTTCAGGAAAGTCTATTTAAGAGACCCTCATCTCTTCATTTTAGGAGAGGATAAATTTGGAGAATTTGCATCGAATCGTTGCTAGAATTCATACTCACATTCACTTATATTTTTACATACATTTAATAAATACGCCTATCTTGATTAATTAAATGTAATTATCTAACTAAATGGGAAAGGTATTTCTAATTAATTAAATGAAATTATTTAATTAAATGGAGTACTTACTTATAATTAATTAAATAAAGTTATTTAATTAAATAAGAAAAGTGTCTCTAATTAATTAAAAGATTATTTAATTAAATAGAAAATGTAATTATGAGAGCATATCTCATTTTATTAAATTAAATATCTCAATAAAATCTCTCTTCAGTTCAAAAATGGAAAATTTCAGTTCACTATTGATAAAAAATGAGTTAAATCAGTTAACTCCTTTTTCTACTCAAATTAAATCAGTTAACTTCTTATTTTACTCAAATTAAATATGTTAACTCCGTTTAATTTGAGAATCTTCTTTTATGACTGAACTTCAACTTTAATCCTGACCATTGATTGAATTTGATCTCAACCATTATGGATTATATAAAAGTCTACTTAAGACACCCTCATCTCTTCATTTTACAAGAGGATGAATTTAGAGAATTTGCATCGAATCGCTGTTGGAATTCATACTCACATTTTCTCATATTTTGATATACATTTAATAAATAAGCCTATCTTGATTATTTAATTAAATAGAAAAGGTATTTCTAATTAATTAAATGAAATTATTTAATTAAATGGGAATCTCTCTTTATGACTAAAGTTCAAGTTTAATCCTGACCGTTGATTGAATTTGATCTCAACAGTTGATGGATTCCAAGAAAGTCTATTTAAGAGACCCTCATCTCTTCATTTTAGGAGAGGATGAATTTGGAGAATTTACATCGAATCGCTACTAGAATTCATACTCACATTTGCTCATATTTTTACATACATTTAATAATTATGCCTATCTTGATTATTTAAATGTAATTATTTAATTAAATAGGAAAGGTATTTCTAATTAATTAAATAAAAATATTTAATTAAATGGAGTAGTTACTTCTAATTAGTTAAACAAACTTATTTAATTAAATAGGAAGCCATTCGTAATTAATTAAATGAAGTTATTTAATTAAATAAGAAAAGTGTTTCTAATTAATTAAAAGATTATTTAATTAAATAGAAAAAGTAATTATGAGAGCATATCTCATTTTATTAAATTATATCTCAAAAAAATCTCTCTTCAGTTCAAAAAGGGAATTTTTTAGTTCATTATTAATAAAAAATGAGTTAAATTAGTTAACTCCTTTTTTTACTGAAATTAAAACAATTTACTCGTTATTTCACTCAAATTAAATATGCTAACTCCCTTTAATTTTTGAATCTCCCTTTATGACAAAACTTTAACTTTAATCCTGACCATTGATTGAATTTGATCTCAACCACTGATGGATTCCAGGAAAATATATTTAAAAGACCCTCATCTCTTCATTTTAAGAGAGCATGAATTTGGAGAATTTGTATCGAATCACTGCTGGAATTCATACTCACATTTGCTCATATTTTTGCATTTATTTAATAAATACGCCTATCTTAATTATATAAATGTAATTATTTAATTAAATGGGAGAGGTATTTCTAATTAACTACACAAAATTATTTAATTAAATGAAGTTATTTAATTAAATAAGGAAAGTGTGTGTAATTAATTAAAACATTATTTAACTAAAAAAAAAAAAGTAATTATCAGAGCATATCTCATTTTATTAAATTAAATATCTGAACAAAATCTCTCTTCTGTTCAAAAAATGAAATTTTTAGTTCCTTATTGATAAAAAATGAGTTAAATCAGTTGACTCCTTTTTTTACTCAAATTAAATTAGTTAACTCCTTATTTTACTCAAATTAAATCTGTTAACTCCCTTTAATTTGGGAATCTCCCTTTATGACTGAACTTCAACTTTAATCCTGACCGTTGATTGAATTTGATCTCAACCATTGATGGATTTTAGGAAAGACTATTTAAGAGACCCTCATCTCTTCATTTTAGGAGAGGATGAATTTGGAGAATTTGCATCGAATCGCTGCTGAAATTCATAGTCACATTTGCTCATATTTTTATATACATTTAATAAATACACCTATATTGATTAATTAAATGGGAAAGGTATTTCTAATTAATTAAATGAAATTATTTAATTAAATGGAGTACTTACTTCTAATTAATTAAACAGTGTTATTTAATTAAATAAGAAACCATTCTTAATTAATTAAATGAAGTTATTTAATTAAATAAGAAATGTGTCTCTAATTAATTATAAGATTATTTAATTAAATAGTAAAAGTAATTATGAGAGCATATCTCATTTTATTAAATTAACTATCTCAACAAAATCTCTCTTCAGTTCAAAAAGAGAAATTTTAAGTTCACTATTGATAAAAAATGAGTTAAATTAGTTAACTCCTTTTTCTACTCAAATTAAATCAATTAACTCTTTATTTTACTCAAATTAAATCTGTTATCTGCCTTTAATTTGGAAATCTCCTTTTATGACTGAACTTCAACTTTAATCCTGACCGTTGTTTGAATTTGATCTCAACCGTTGATGGATTCCAGGAATGTCTATTTGAGAGATGCTCATCTCTTCATTTTAAGAGAGGATGAATTTGGAGAATTTGCATCAAATCGCTCTTGAAATTCATACTCACATTTGCTCATATTTTTACATATATTTAATAAATATGCCTATCTTGATTAATTAAATGGAAAGGGTATTTATAATAAATTAAACAAAATTATTTAGTTAAATGGATTACTTACTTCTAATTAATTAAATAAAGTTATTTAATTAAATAGGAAACCATTCCTAATTAATTAAATGAAGTTATTTAATTAAATAAGAAAAGTGTCTCTAATTATTTAAAAGATTATTTAATTAAATGGTAAAAGTAATTATGAGAGCATATCTCATTTTATTAAATTAAATATCTCAACAAAATCTCTCTTCAGTTTAAAAAGAGAAATTTTCAGATTGTTATTGATAAAAAATGAGTTAAATCAGTTAAATCTTTTTTCTACTCAAATTAAATCAGTTAACTCTTTATTTTACTCAAATTAAATCTGTTAACTCCCTTTAATTTGGGAATCTCCCTTTATGACAGAACTTCAACTTTAATCTTGACCGTTGATTGAATTTGATCTCAACCATTGATGGATTCTAGGAAAGTCTATTTAAAAGACCCTTATCTCTTCATTTTAAGAGAGGATGAATTTCAAGAATTTGCATCGAATCGTTGTTGGAATTCATACTCACATTTGCTCATATTTTTACATACATTTGATAAATACGCCTATCTTGTTTAATTAAATGTAAATATTTAATTAAATGGAAAAGGTATTTCTAATTAATTAAACAAAATTATTTAATTAAATAGGAAGCCATTCCTAATTAATTAAATGAAGTTATTTAATTAAATAAGAAAAGTGTCTCTAATTAATTAAAAGATTATTTAATTAAATAGAAAAAGTAATTATGAGAGCATATCTCATTTTATTAAATTAAATATCTCAACAAAATCTCTCTTCAGTTCAAAAAGAATTTTTTTTCAGTTCACTATTGATAAAAAAAGAATTAAATTGGTTAACTCCTTTTTTTACTCAAATTAAATCAGTTAACTCCTTATTTTACTAAAATTAAATTTATTAAATCCTTTTCGTTTGGGAATCTCCCTTTATGACTGAGCTTCAACTTTAATCCTGACCGTTGATGGAATTTGATCTCATTTGTTGATGGATTCTAGGAAAGTCTATTCAGGAGACCCTCATCTCTTCATTTTAGGAGAGGATGAATTTGGAGAATTTGCATGGAATCTCTGTTGAAATTCATACTCACATTTGCTCATATTTTTACATACATTTAATAAATATGCCTATCTTGATTAATTAAATGTAATTATTTAATTAATTTGGAAAGGTATTTCTAATTAATTAAACAAAATTAATTAATTAAATAGAATACTTACTTCTAATTAATCAAACAATGTTATTTAGTTAAATAGGAAGTCATTCCTAATTAATTAAATGAAGTTATTTAATTAAATAAGAAAAGTTTCTCTAATTAATTTAAAAATTATTTAATTAAATAAAAAAAGTAATTATGAGAGCATATCTCATTTTATTATATTAAATATCTCAACAAAATCTCTCTTCAGTTCAAAAAGCAAAATTTTCAGTTCACTATTGACAAAAATGAGTTAAATCAATTAACTCCTTTTTCTACTCAAATTGAATTAGTTAACTCCTTATTTTACTCAAATTAAATCTTTCAACTCTCTTTAATTTGAGAATCTCCCTTTATGACTGAATTTCAACTTTAATCCTGACCGTTGATTGAATTTGATATCAACTGTTGATGGATTACAAGAAAGTCTATTTAAGAGACCCTCACCTCTTCATTTTAGGAGAGGATGAATTTTGAGAATTTGCATCGAATTGCTGCTAGAATTCATACTCACATTTGCTCATATTTTTACATACATTTAATAAATACGCCTATCTTGATTAATTAAATGTAATTATTTAATTAAATGAGAAAAGTATTTCTAATTAATTAAATGAAATTATTTAATTAAATGGACTACTTACTTCTAATTAATTAAACAATGTTATTTAATTAAATAGGAAGCTATTCCTAATTAATTAAATGAAGTTATTTAATTAAATAAAGTTATTTAATTAAATAAGAAAAGTGTCTCTAATTAATTAAAAGATTATTTAATTAAATAGAAAAAGTAATTATGAGAGCATATCTCATTTTATTAAATTAGATATCTCAACAAAATCTTTCTTCAATTGAAAAAGGAAAATTTTCAGTTCACTATTGATAAAAAATGAGTTAAATTAGTTAACTCACTTTTCTACTCAAATTAAATCTGTTAACTCCCTTTAATTTGGGAATCTCCCTTTATTACTGAACTCCAACTTTAATCCTGACCATTGATTGAATTTGATCTCAACCATTGATGGATTCTAGGAGAGTATATTTAAAAGACCCTCATCTCTTCATTTTAGGAGGATGAATTTAGAGAATTTGCATCAAATCGCTGTTGGAATTCATACTCACATTTGCTCATATTTTTACATACATTTAATAAATACTCTTATCTTGATTAATTAAATGTAATTATTTAATTAAATAGAAAAGACACTTCTAATTAATTAAACAAATTTATTTAATTAAATAGGAAGCCATTCCTAATTAATTAAATGAAGTTATTTAATTAAATGAGAAAAGTGTCTCTAATTAATTAAAAGATTATTTAATTAAATAGAAAAAGTAATTATGAGAGCATATCTCATTTTATTAAATTAAATATCTCAACAAAATCTCTCTTCAATTCAAAAATGGAAATTTCTAGTTCATTATTAATATAAAAAAATGAGTTAAATCAGTTAACTCCTTTTTCTACTCAAATTAAATTAGTTAACTCCTTATTTTACTCAAATTAAATCTGTTAACTCTTTTTAATTTGAGAATCTCCCTTTATGACTGAACTTCAACTTTAATCCTGACTGTTGATTGAATTTGATCTCAACCGTTGATGGATTTTAGGAAAGTCTATTTAAGAGATCCTCATCTCCTCAGTTTAGGAGATGATGAATTCGGAGAATTTGCATCGAATCGGTGCTTGAATTCATAATCACATTTGCTCATGTTTTTACATACATTTAATGAATACGCCTATCTTGATTAATTAAATGTAATTATTTAATTACATGGGAAAGGTATTTCTAATTAATTAAACAAAGTTATTTAATTAAACAGAAAGCCATTCCTAATTAATTAAATGAAGTTATTTAATTAAATAAGAAAAGTGTCTCAAATTAATTAAAAAATTATTTAATTAAATAGAAAAAGTAATTATGAGAGCATATCTCATTTTATTAAATTAAATATCTCAACAAAATCTCTCTTCAGTTCACAAAGGGAAATTTTCAATTCACTATTGATAAAAAAATGAGTGAAATCAATTAACTCTTTTTTCTACTCAAATTAAATCAGTTAACTCCTTATTTTACTCAAATTAAATTTGTTAACTCCCTTTAATTTGGGAATCTCCCTTTATGACTGAACTTCAACTTTAATCCTGACGGTTGATTGAATTTGATCTCAACCGTTGATGGATTCCAGGAAAGTCTATTTAAGAGACCTTCATCTCCTCATTTTAGGAGAGGATGAATTTAGAGAATTTGCATCGAATCGTTGCTGGAATTCATACTCACATTTGCTCATATTTTTACATACATTTAATAAATACGCCTATCTTGATTAATTAAATATAATTATTTAATCAAATGGGAAAGATATTTCTAATTAATTAAATAAAATTATTTAATTAAATGGAGTACTTACTTCTAATTAATCAAATAAAGTTATTTAATTAAATAGGAAGCCATTCCTAATTAATTAAATGAAGTTAGTTAATTAAATAAGAAAAGTGTCTCTGATTAATTAAAAGATTATTTAATTAAATAGAAAAAGTAATTATAAGAGCATATCTCATTTTATTAAATTAAATATCTCAACAAAATCTCCCTTTATGTAGTGCCTACCCTCGTTCACATCGTTTCTGGACATATTGTTGCTATTATTATTAGACTATGATGGACTAGTTTTATGTTGATGGATTAGTGGTATTTTTTTTACACTATCAAACATTATGTTATGGATTCAGAGGTTATGTGATGACATCATTTAGACATTACATTTTATGCATACATGATGATCATTATATTATTTTCAGTTATTATTGATGATTAGTTAGATGGTTTATTATCTCATGTGTTTTATTATGGATACCCCATACGTGCATGTGTATGCTGTGTGTTTTCTTATTGTATGGCATTTCTGATGTGGTTAAGGAAGGGAGTCGTAGTCACCTGTATAGTCAGGATCTACATGATGCAACAGTTCCTTCCATTGTCTATTTAGCTTAGCATTATATATTGTATGTACATTCATGGTTTTTTTTTCAGGTTGCAAGTACCGGGCATCGACTTCCCTGAATTGCCAGGATGAGCGTACTCTATTATACTATCTCAATGATAAGAGAAGGGAGATAAATTCTCAAGTCCAAATCCTAAACCTTTAAGCCAATTGTCCTAGTGAGATAGGACAAGTATCTGGATATTTTACCCACCGAATGTGTCAGATGACATAATTCATGATTTTTAACCCTTTAGACTGATTTTGAGTGATTTGCTCTATGATGAGTTTTCATATTTTATCTTGGAGGTCTATGGTGAATTTTCTATTAATTAAATCTTAATAAATAGATTTAATTAATAAATTAATTATTTGAGAAAATTAATATTAAATATCATGTTATTTAATATTTTGATTATAATTAATTAAATGAGAATAATTGAGGAAAAAGAATTAAATAAAGAAAATTAGAAAATTAAAATTAATAATAATTATAAAATAATAATAAAGTAATAAATAAATAATAATAATAAAAGTTATAAAATTCAAATAAAACTTATAAATATTTAAATAGAAATTATATAAAGAGTGAATATGAGTTATAAGCTTGCACGAGAATTAACACACTTTTTTATTTCTCAAGTGTCAACAACAAAGAGGTTAGTGCATCAATTAAGCACATGGTGTCTACAACCCTATGGATGATCAAAAAGGTTAGAAAGGACCCATGCTTAGTTGGTGACACCTTCTAGCTGTTTTTAGAGGCATTCTAGATGTTTCCTGAGAGCTTTTTATATTCAGGAATTCTTAGAAGCCTAGACATAGCGTTTGGAGTGCAATTTGGAGCATTGGAGGATTCGAGAATTTTGAAGAAGGGAGCTTGCTCTGCAGGTTTTCTGAGGAAGAGCGATTTAGCATCAAAATCCTGGTAGATTCTTGTGATTTTACTTATGTTATTTCTGCATCATGCATTTCCTGTCTTCTTCATGTCTTCCATATGTCTTCTGAGGAATTTCATAATTTACTCTGCATTCTCAATATGGGTAGATTAATTTATTTGATAATTTTAAATGCATAGATTTGAAAAGAACACAAGGTTAGGGTTGGAATTCATAATCAAACCCATTAGATTAATTATTGGAGATTTTGGAGATCAGAGGTCTATGGAGGAATTCTGAAAATTGAAGTTTGTATTCATATATTGTCAATTTGCTTATACATACATATATATATGCAATTATATATATATATATATATATATATATATATATATATGTTCATGTACTGTGATATTTTTAATTTTGTATATATTCATATATATATATATATACATACATATGTATATATAATATATATATATTTGTTAAAAATTGAATGATAGTGGAAAATTTTTTATTCAAAACGTTCTTGAAATCGTGATTGAAAAAAATATATATATATATATATAAGTTCATTTGGAGAGGCAAATTATACCCCATACTCCCTCCCTTTCTATTGTTTTTATTAATGGAGGGACTGTCGCGGCTGACACGATTGACATCGTGACCTATATACGGCTCAGCGACAGTAGTCGTAGGTGTTTACTATGGCCGTGGGTAGTACAGACCTGACTCTTGCGCCGAATACATTCAAGCACAGGGTACGAGCGATAGCGATGAGATATCACTTTTGTATAACGATTTTCCTTATTCGGTCTTACATATAATGTTATTAAGTATTTGCATTATTAAATATTGTTATATGTTATTATTATATATATATGTATTTATGTATGTATATATATATAAATATATAAATATATATAAGTATATATGTATATATATTATTAATTATAACTAATTATTTTATTTAAAATGATTTGTATAGATGGATCAATTTGTAAAGATAAATGATTTAAAAAATATGAATAATAATTTATCAATTATTATTAAAATGAAGAGATATTAATAATTAACTTAATTAAACTTAGTTTAATTAAGGTTGATTATTAGAACGTGTTATAAATCAAAGTTTTGAAATATGTTGATTTCATTGGAAATGTTATTTTTTAAAAAAAATACTATTAGATAAATTAGAATTGAGTCTAGTGGTTTTGGGGGAGAAACTTTTATCTATCAAACAAATACATGGGTTAGGTAAAACATAAATTTCTCCACTTGATATCTAAGTTGGAAAACGTAAACTAGAAACCTCCACATTTAATTCAAGTATGTAATTTTAGCAAAACCAAAACATGTGTTTACATTGTGTATTCTTATGCTGTTGTTTTGGGTTTTGGGTTGACTAGTGTTGACCAATTATAGGATGTCTACCAGAGGCTTGGGAGTTATGTGATTATGATGTCATGATGATGTTTTAATCTTGATCTTTATAAATCCAACCATGGTTATGTGATGGAATGCTCTATGTATTGTTTGTTGAGATTCTTATGTATGAGATGCTTGACTTAACCATTATTTTTGGTCATTGATTAGTTAACCTTGGTTATTTTCTAGTCGCCATGATGGGACTGAAATATAGATTTATTCTTGATGAAGTCATGATGTGACATGTTTGACTCAACCATTTTTGGAGTCTTTGATCAGTTTGATTGAGATATATTTTGGTTATTGAGAACCATTGGATACTTTGATTATCGGTGATACTTCAATTGCCAATAGAGAGCTATTATGTTCATGATTTTCTATGGATGTTAGCTCATGGAGATTTGATGGTTTTATGCATATTTGATGATTTGATTATGGATTATCTTTTTGTGATTTTGAGATTTATGATTCCATTAGCATTAGGGTAGGATATCTACATGTAGTGACGAGAAGTGGCTTGCAATGGGGGTCGGGGCCCTAAGAGGCTGCCAGGGTAACTCATTGTAAGTTGGATTAATAAGTGATAACATTCACACCTAATACTAACTGAATGAACCTAAGAAGATAATATTTTTGTTCTCGTGCATGCCTTGAGTGCTTGTATAGGCTAGGATGGGAGTAGTGAGATGCATGGTTGCGACCTTGCATTCCGTAGTATGCCTTGTCCGTATGAGAGGATACTAGTGGCTGCATGAAATCAGTATGGACCCATGGAGTTTAGCTAACTGCCAGGGTAACTTGTACGTGAAAATTGTGATGACACTTTCCCGCTTGCATAGTAGGTTCCTACATGTCATTGTGTGCCTCTAGAGATTAGATGTCAGATTTTGTGTTAGGAACCTTTGAGTTAGTATACTTTTAGGTTTCCTAAACTTATAGAGATTTGTGCTATGTGATTTTGGATAGCCTATTTGGGACTTGAGATTATCTCCTCAGCATGGTGGGAGTGGACCACTTAGGTACCATGTGGTCGAGTGGTAGTGTATTTTCCACTCTTATCATTTTGAGATTCATTTAGACATCATGGTTGATGCATCCTTCATGATGATGGATATGTATCTTTTTTATTGATGATTAGCATATGTTAGATGATGTTATCTTATGCTTGTATTTGCATGTTAGATTACTTTCTACATATGATATTATATATGTTAGGAGTGATATTCTTACTATGATAGTACCGATGATCTCTTTGGTGATTTGGAATGTTATACACGAAGGGATGGCTAGGATCCACGATGGTCTAATGATGCTATTAACAGTTGGGAGGAACCGTGCACTTAGTTTATTATGTTTGATCTTTATGATGGATGTATATGTCTTCTATGATGATGTATCATGGATTAGAATAGCAATATGTACCTTATTCTATGTATGTATATTCTTTTGAGATTGTCATACCCTGTGACATGTACAATGGATGATTGAGTATTTAAAATATAATGTATAAATATTAGAATTATCATTATTATTTCATGTGGATGTTGTACTAGATGGATTTATGTATGTAATTCAACGTTAAGGGATCTTAAAGAATGTAACATGTTATGTATGTTATGTTTAATTTCAGATGGACATTGTTATTTCTTTCATTATTGTGCATAAGTTATACGTGGTGTTTACTTTCATAAAAAAAAAAATGCTACTAAACTTAGTGAAGTTCTAGGTTAATTCCTTGGATCCCTTGGCGAGGCATTACATTTGGTATTAGAGCCTGAGTTTCTACATTGGGAGCTCTGGGTATTTTGGAACAACTGGAACTTTAAACTATTAAGTGTAACTTTTAGAAATTGAACTAGGTGAACTGAAACAAAATAGAACTCAAACTGTTACTTGAATATTTCTCATACTTCAACACTTAGTTTCAAAACTAGAAATTTTAACTTAAACCTAAACATAGAAATGAACCTAGTACCTTTTACTATTGTAGGATGGTATCTGGGACTAGGACCTCTGTTAGAGGCCATGGTAGAGGCTTTGGAAGAGGCCGTGGTCGTGGCAGAGCTATCAATGTCCATGAGTCTACGCATGAGGGATTGGCTCATGTAGAGAGCAGGGAAGAGCACTCTAGTAGGCAGCAGGAAGAGAGTCGTAGAGACGACCAAGTTGAGTCTAAAGAGGTTGGTTTGAGGCAGATGATGCAAACTATTCTAGAACATCTACCTCCTATTCAAGAGCAGCCCGAAGTGCATCAGACAGAACAAGAGCATAGACCCAGATCTAGAAGTCCTCGGAAGGATCGTCAGAGGTCCATTGTGTCCACTCAGATGAAGGATCTTTCAAGATCCAAGGTTAAGCCTTTCAATGGGCAACGTTCTGGTTATGTGGCTGAGTAGTGGCTTATTTCTCTCGACAAGATTTTTGCCATGTAGGAGTTCGACAACAATGTTAAGGCAAGATTTGCGATCACTAATCTAGAGAATTTTGGGGCCACTTGGTGGATGATAGAGGAGAAAAAGTTGCAAATTGATATGAGCAATGTTACAGGGGAGTTATTCCTAGAGAGTTTCCATGAACGATTCCTACCAGAGGAATGAAAATAGCAAAGGGCTGATGAATTTCATAATCCTAGATAGTACACTTTCTCAGTGATCAAGTATGAGCATAAGTTTTATGAGCTCATGTCTTTTTCAAGGTTCAGTGAAAATTCAGCTCAATTGACACAACATTTTATCGAGGGTTTGAATAACCATATTATTGGGGGAGTTAAGGTATTTGATCCAAAAATCCTCAAGCATGTGGTACATCAAGCTATCCTTGTTGAGAAAAGTGTCAAGCTTGGTCAAGGTGGTTTTGTAGGAGCGCCAGCAGTACCAGGATCTAAAGGCAACTACAATTCAGGTGGTAACAAGAAGTTTTCTTTCTCTAAGAGAAAACAGTATCAGCAATAGTCTCAGCAGACACAACAACAGAAGGGATCGAATTCTAAGGTTCAAGGTGGTGGCAAAGGTTCTAACACCAAGAACAACCGCAATGCCCAACACAATAAACAGAATCAGTCCAATCAGCCAGCTCAGATTAGCTAGTCTTTTGTGAGCAAGAATAGTCATTAACAATCAAATGCACCACCTATGGGAAGAGGTTCTGGCAGAAATATGGAATTTTTTTCATGTGCTCAGATTGGACATTATGCAGCTCAGTGTCCTCAGTGAGCACCTTAGTTTTTAGGACCTAGACCTACCATTTCAGAGCCTACAGTTGGTGATGCAGGTAGAGCTCATAGACTCTTTGCAGCAATTGATCAGCGTTAGATAGATCATCAGGGAAAAGTGGTTGAGACCACAAGTGCTATTAGAGGTATATCTCTTTCAGTATTGTTTGATTCAAGAGCTACAGATTCATTTATTTCACCATCTATAGTTTCGAAGTGTAAGCTGGATGCGATGAAGCAAGATCATGGTTGGCAAGTGGAACTAGCCTCAGGCATTAAGGTCTCCACAGACTTTGTAGTTCATAAGTGTGGGCTTAGCTTAGGAAGCTTTGATACTATAGTGGATCTTCAATTCATACCCCTTGGTTCCTATTATGTGGTTTTAGGCATGGACTAGCTTGGATTTCATAGAGCCAGCATAGATTGCAGAAAGAAGATAATTTTGTGCCAAGATGACCAAGGGAATGATGTGTAGATAGTTGGGATACCGAGGTCTATATCTCTGTAGATGATTTTTGCTATGCAATTGAAGAAAAGTTTCCGTAAGGGATGTCAAATATTTGCTGTTATGGTAAATGATCTTGATGAGGAAGATCCTATGATGGAGACTTTAGATCACTCGATTTTGTAGGAGTACGCAGATGTTTTTCCATGTGAGGTTCCAGGCATGCCTCCAAAGAGGGACATTAACTTTAGTATTGATCTAATTCTTGGAGTGGAACCTATCTCTAAAGCTCCTTATCACATGGCAACACAGGAATTGGATGAGCTATGTCTTTAGCTAGAGGAACTTCTGGCAAAAGGGAGCATTTGACCTAGTGTATCACCATGGGGAGCTCCAGTGCTCTTTGTGAAGAAGAAAGATGGTTCTTTGCACCTTTGTATTGACTACAGACATTTGAATAAGGTGACTATTAAGAACAGGTATCCTTTGCCTAGGATTGATGACTTATTCGATCAGATCAAGGGAGCTACAATATTCTCCAAGATTGATCTTAAGTTAGGATACTACCAGCTTCGCATTAAGGAAGCAGATATTCACAAGACCACTTTTCATACTCGCTATGGGCATTATGAGTTCACAGTGGTACCGTTTGGATTGACTATCGCTCCATCAATTTTCATGAGTTTGATGAATGGTGTGTTTTGATCTTATCTGGACAAGTTTGTACTCATGTTTCTTGATGACATATTGATATATTCAAAGACTCAAAAGGAGCATGAGGAACACCTATGGTTGGTATTGCAGTGTTTGAGAGACAATCAGCTTTATTCTAATGCAGCTAAGTGTGAATTCTTCAAGTCAGAGATTCAGTATTTAGGGCATGTTATTTTAGGTGATGGTATTTTAGTGGATCCTGCAAAGATTCAGGTGATAATAGATTGGCCTACACCGACTAATGTGTTAGAGATTCATAGTTTCATGGGTTTAGCTAGTTATTATCGCAAATTTGTCCAAAACTTCTCTAGGATAGCATGTCCTATCACTTCTCTTCAGAGGAAAGGAAAGAAGTTTGTATGGACAGAGAAATGTGAGGAAGCTTTCCAAAAGCTCAAGAAACTTTTGACCAATGCATCTATTTTAGCTGTACCTAATTCAGAAGATGATTTTATGGTATGTACAGATGCTTCTCTTGAAGGGATTGGGGCAGTGTTGATGCAAAAAGGACGGGTGATTGTGTATGAATCATGTAAGCTCAAGGATCATGAGTTAAATTATCCTACGCATGATCTTGAGTTAGCAGCAGTAGTTCATGCTTTGACTAGATGGAGACATTTCTTGTTGGGGTACAAATTTGAGCTACACAGTGATCATCGTAATCTTCAGTACCTTTTTAATCAACCTAATTTGAATGCTTGCCAGAGGCAATGGATGTAGTTTCTATGCGAGTATGATTTTTTGGTTAAGTACATTCAAGGTAAGGAGAATGTGGTGGTGGATTCTTTGAGTCATTAGAGACATGTGGTATCATCAATGACTCTTAGAGTGGATTTGAGGAGTCAGATTTTTTAGGCACTTCCTACGGATTCATGGTATTAGGAAGTGTGTATAGAGATAGATTCAGGAAGACCTTTGAAAGGTAAGTTAGCAGGTTACGTTCGAGAATCAGATGGTCTTTTGAGACATTTGGGGAGGATTTATGTGGCATTTTTGGATGAGATTCGCACCTTGATACTAGCAGAAGCCCATCGTACACCTTACTCAGCACATCCAGGTGTCAAGAAGATGCATGTTGATTTGAGACATTTGTTCTTTTGGTTTGGGATGAAGCGAGATATTGCTAATTTTATGGCTAGGTGCCTTGAGTGTGAGAGAGTTAAGGTAGAACATCAGCACCTGGCTAGACTTTTGTAGCCTAATCTCATTCCTTCTTGGAAGTGGGATATCATCTCCATTGATTTTATAGTAGGATTACCTATGACAGTTCGGCGTCATGATGCTATCATGGTTACCATTGATCGGTTAACTAAGGTGGCACATTTCTCACTGATTAGGTCTTCCTACACAGCAGTTTCTATAGCTAATGTCTTCATGTGTGACATTGTGAGATTACATGGTATTCCTAAAAAGATCATTTCTGACAGGGATCTTGTATTCACATCTGCATTCTGGACATCGCTGCAGCATGAGCTTGAAGCACAGTTAAACTTCAGTTCGACATATCATCCAGAGACTAATGGTCAAATAGAGAGGGTGAATCAAGTTTTGGAGGATATGTTATAGATGTATGTGATGGATAGGCAGACACATTGGGAGGATTATCTCTACCTGGTGGAGTTTGCTTACAACAATAGGTATCATAGTTCTATTGGTATGGCACCATTTCAGGCATTATATGGATGTCCTTGTTGTACATATTTGAGTTTGAACAGTCTTGAGGATCACATCCTGTTGGGTCCTAAGATGCTTTGTGATATGGAGCAACAAGTGGTGCGTATCCATGAGCATTTGACTACAACACAAGATAGGCAGAAGAAGTATGCCAATGCTCATAGGACTGATAAACAGTTTGCTGTGGGAGATAAGGGTTTCTTGAGAGTGCATCCACGAAAGACTCCAATCTAGTATGGAAAGGTTTCTAAGCTAGCACCTCGCTTTGTGGGACCATTCAATATTTTAGAGAGGATTGGCTCGGTTGCTTACCGCCTTGCTCTACTCCCTAGCCTATCTTGCATTCATGATGTTTTCCATGTTTTAGTACTTTGGTAGTATATACCTGATATTGTACATGTTCTTAATTGGAATGTGTTGTAGGTAGAAGACGGGCAGCTGGCTTTGGAGCCAGTTCGTATTCTCAAGCAGGGGGAGTTGACCCTCAGGGGTCAAACCATCGAGCAGGTAAGGGTCCAATGGGACCCTACTCATGATTCTTCAGCTACTTGGGAGGATGCAGCTAGATTGAGGGAGTTATATCCCTACTTGTTAGTAGGCTTCCAGGAGTAAGGCTAACCCAAGGGGGGGTGGATGTAGTGCCTACCCTTCTTCACATCTTTTTTGGACATATTGTTGCTATTATTATCAGACTATGATGGACTAGTTTTATGTTGATGGATTAGTGGTATTGTTTTGAAACTATCAGACATTATGTTATGGATTCAGAGGTTATGTGATGAGATCATTTAGACATTACATTTCATGCATACATGATGATCATTATATTGTTTTTAGTTATTGTTGATGATTAGTTAGATGGTTTATTATCTTATGTGTTTTATTATGGATACTTACCCCATACTTGCATGTGTATGGTGTGTGTGTTTTCTTATTGTATGGCATTTTTAATGTGGTTAAGGAAGGGAGTCGTAGTCACCTACATAGTCAAGATCTACATGATGCACCACTTCCTACCATTGTCTGTTTAGCTTAGCATTATATATTGTATGTACATGCATGGTTTTTTTTGCAGGTCGCAGGTACTGGGTATCGACTTTCTTGAATTGCTAGGATGAGCGTAGCTTATTATACTATCTCAATGATAAGAGAAGGGAGATAAATTCTCAAGTCCAAATCCCAAACCTTTAAGCCAATTTTCCTAGTGAGGTAGGACAAGTATTTGGATATTTTACCCACCAAATGTGTCAGATGACATAATTCATGATTTTTAACCCTTTAGACTGATTTTGAGTGATTTGCTCTATGATGGGTTTTCATATTTTATCTTGGAGGTCTATGGTGAATTTTCTATTAATTAAGTCTTAATAAATAGATTTAATTAATAAATTAATTATTTGAGAAAATTAATATAAAATATCATGTTATTTGATATTTTGATTACAATTAATTAAATGATAATAATTGAGGAAAAAGAATTAAATAAAGAAAATTAGAAAATTAAAATTAATAATAATTATAAAATAATAATAAAGTAATAAATAAATAATAATAATAATAAAAGTTATAAAAATTCAAATAAAAGTTATAAATATTTAAATAGAAATTATATAAAGAGTGAATTGGAGTTATAAGCTTGCACGGGAATTAATGCACTTTTCTATTTCTCAAGTGTCAACAACACGAAGGTTAGTGCATCAATTAAGCACATGGTTTCTACAACCCTATGGCTCATCAAAAAGGTTGGAAAGGACCCATTCTTAGTTGGTCACACCTTCTAGCTATTTCTAGAGGCATTCTAGATGTTTCCTGAGAGCTCTTTATATTCAAGCATTCTTAGAAGCCTAGACATAGCATTTGGAGTGCAATTTGAAGCATTGGAGGATTCGAGAATTCTGAAGAAGGGAGCTTTCTCTGCGGATTTTCTGAGGAAGAGCGATTTAGCATCAGAATCTGGGTAGATTCTTGTGATTTTACTTATGTTGTTTTCGCATCATGTATTTCCTATCTTTTTCGTGTCTTCCATATGTCTTCTGAGGAATTTCATAATTTACTATGCATTCTCAATATGGGTAGATTAATTTATTTGAGAATTTTATATGAATAGATTTGAAAAGAACACGGGGCTAGGGTTGGAATTCATAGTCAAACCCATTTGATTAATTATTAGAAATTTTGAAGATTAGAGGTCTATGGAGGAATTTTGAAAATTGAAGTTTGTATTCACATATTGTAAATTTGCTTATACATACATACATATATATATATATATATATATATATATATATATATATATATATATATATATATATATATATATATATATATATATATATATGTATATACGTTCATGTACTGTGATAGTTTTAATTTTGTATATATTCATATATATATATATACATACATATATATATACATATAACTTTATATATATATATACATATGTATATATATTATATATATATATATTTTTAAAAACCGAATGACAGTGGAAAAATCTTTATTCAAAATGTTCTTTAAATCGCAATTGAAAAAAATATATATATAAAAGTTCATTTGGAGGGGCGGGTTATACCCCGTACTCCCTCCCTTTCCACTATTGTTATTAATGGAGGGACTATCACGGCTGACACGACTGACATTGTGACCTATATACAGCTCAGTGACAACAGTCGCAGATGTTTACTGTGGCCGTAGGTAGTACAGACCCGACACCTGCGCTGAATATATTCAAGCACAGGGTATGGGCGATAGCGATGAGATATTGCTTTTGTATAACGATTTTCCTTATTCGGTCTTACATATAATGTTATTAAGTACTTTCATTATTAAATATTGTTATATGTTATTATTATATATATATGTATTTATGTATATATATAAATATATATATATATTTTTTTTTAATTATAACTAATTATTATATTTAAAATGATTTCTTTAGATGGATCAATTTGTAAAGGTAAATGATTTAAAAAATATGAATAATAATTTATCAATTATTATTAAAATGAAGAGATATTAATAATTAACTTAATTAAACTTAGTTTAATTAAGGTTGATTATTAGAACGAGTTATAAATTGAAGTTTTGAAATTAGTTGATTTCATTGGAAATGTTATTTTCAAAAAAAAAATACTATTAGATAAATTAGAATTGAGTCTAGTGGTTTTGGGGGAGAAACTTTTATCTATCAAACAAATACATGGGTTAGGTAAAACATGAAATTTCTCCACTTGATATCTAAGTTGGAAAACGTAAACTAGAAACCTCCACATTTAATTCAAGTATGTAATTTTAGCAAAACCAAAACATCTGTTTACATTGTGTATTCTTATGTTGTTGTTTTGAGTTTTGGGTTGACTAGTGTTGACCAGTTATAGGACATCTACCAAAGGCTTGGGAGTTATGCAATTGTGATGTCATGATGATGTTTTAATCTCGATCTTTATAAACCCAACCATGGTTATGTGATGGAATGCTCTATGTATTGTTTGTTGAGATTCTTATGTATGAGATGCTTGACTTAACCATTATTTTTGGTCATCGATCAGTTAACCTTGGTTATTTTCTAGTCACCATAATGGGACTGAAATGTAGATTTATTCTTGATGATGTCATGATGTGACATGTTTGACTCAATAATTTTTGGAGTCTTCAATCAGTTTGATTGAGATATATTTTGGTTATTGAGAACCATTGGATACTTTGACTATCAGCGATACTTTAGTTGCCAATAGAGAGTTGTTGTGTTCATGATTTTCTATGGATGTTAGCTCATGGAGATTTGATGCTTTTATGCATATTTGATGATTTGATTATGGATTATCTTTTGTGATTTTGAGATTTATGATTCCATGAGTTTTAGGGTAGGATATCTGCATGTAGTGACGGGAAGTGGCTTGCAATGGGGGTCGGGGCCCTAAGAGGCTGCCAGGGTAACTCATTGTAAGTTGGATTAATAAGTGATAACATTCACACCTAATACTAACTGAATGAACCTAAGAAGATAAGATATTTGTTCTCACCCATGCCTTGAGTGCTTATACAGGCTAGGATGGGAGTAGTAAGACGCATGGTTGCGACCTTGCATTCCGTAGTATGCCTCGTCAGTATGAGAGTATACTAGTGGCCGCATGAAATCAGTATGGACCCATGGAGTTTAGCTAACTGCTAGGGTAACTTGTACATGGTAATTGCGATGACACTTTCTCGCTTGCATAGTAGGTTCCTACATGTCATTATGTGCCTCTAGAGATTAGATGTTAGATTTTGTGTTAGGAACCTTTGAGTTAGTATACTTTTAAGATTCCTAAACTTATAGAAATTTGTGCTATGTGATTTTGGATAGTCTATTTGGGACTTGAGATTATCTCCTCAACATGGTGGGAGTGGACCACTTAGGTACCATGCGGTCGGGTGGTAGTGTATTTTCCACTCTTATCATTTTGAGATTCATTGAGACATCATGGCTGATGCATCCTTCATGATGATGGATATGTATCCTTTTTATTGATGATTAGCATATGTTAGATGATGTTATCTTAAGCTTTTATTTGCATGTTGGATTACTTTCTACATATGATGTTATATATGTTAGGAGTGACATTCCTACTATGTTAGTAGCGATGATCTCTTCGATGATTTGGAATGTTACGCACAAAAGGATGGGTAGGATCCACGATGGTCTAATGATGTTATTAATGGTTTGGAGGAACTGTGCACTTAGTTTATTATGTTTGATCTTTATGATGGATGTATATGTCTTCTATGATGATGTATCATATGAGTATCTTTACTTTGATGAATCATGGATTAGAATAGGAATATGTACCTTATTCTATGTATGTATATTCTTTT
The DNA here is from genome assembly GCA_028749045.1 of Cupressus sempervirens. NCBI lineage: Eukaryota > Viridiplantae > Streptophyta > Pinopsida > Cupressales > Cupressaceae > Cupressus > Cupressus sempervirens. The sequence goes on from CM053783.1 coordinate 118,778,892, forward strand.
GAGCTTGTCATACCCTGTGATATGTACAGTGGATGATTGAGTATTTAAAATGTAATGTATAAACATTAGACTTATCATTATTATTTAATGTGGATGTTGTACTAGATGGATTTATGTATGTAATTCAACGTTAAGGGATCTTAAAGAATATAACATGTTATATATGTTATGTTTAATTTCAGATGGACATTTCTATTGCTTCCGTTATTGTGCATAAGTTATACGTGGTGTTTACTTTCATGAAAAAAAAGAAAAAAAATGCTACTAAACTTAGTGAAGTTCTAGGTTAATTCTTTGGATCCCTTGGCGGGGCATTACACTTCAGTTCAAAAAGGGAAATTTTCAGTTCACTATTGATAAAAAATGAGTTAAAATTAGTTAACTCCTTTTTCTACTCAAATTAAATCAATTAACTCCTTATTTTACTCAAATTAAATCTGTTAACTCCCTTTAATTTGAGAATCTATTTTTATGACTAAACTTCAACTTTAATCCTGATCATTGATTGAATTTGATCTCAACCGTTGATGGATTCCAGGAATGTCCATTTTAGAGACCCTCATCTCCTCATTTTAGGAGAGGATGAATTTGGAGAATTTGCATCGAATGGCTACTGGAATTCATACTCACATTTGCTCATATTTTTACATACATTTAATAAATATGCCTATCTTGATTAATGTCATGCCCAAAACACCAACAAGTTTTGTTTTAATATTTAAAAGTGATAATAGGATTAAATGTAATAAACAAGTATTCAATAAATTCACTTAACTTCCTCACACGCATGTATAATTATAAAAATTAAGCACAACTCAAATGCAAATTTTCTTAACATATTTTAAACTTAAAATTGCATAGCTAACTATATATCAACATGTTATCTGATAAATCTAATTTAAACGAATGTGATTACCAACCATAAAAATGTGCAGTAAGGTAACACCATCATACCTAATTTTTAAATTAGATATGCAAAACTGAAAACAAAGCTATAAGACTTATTGCAAGCATATTTACTCAAACACCATTTTATTGGCAAACCTGATTCAAAGGCTTAGCCGAGAAAGAACCAGGAAGAAAACTCGGCTTCATTGCCATTACAAAAAGGTTTTGAGATACAAATTACGTAGGAGTTCAATCTCAAATTACAAAAATTTCAATGAATTTTCTTCATGACCCTCATCAAGGGATTCATAACAATTTCTGCAACACATTTCTAGAACCATGGAGGGAACAAAATCTGATCAGGTGACCAAAAGCATGACCAAGAACAATTCAAACATGCGTATTCATACAAGGTTTTCACAATATGATTCACAATGAATCAACACTAGGGAAAGGTGGATTCTTCCAACCAGGAGAAGTTAAGCACAACACCAAACAGATGTCCAATCGGGGCTATAAATCAAGAACTTTCATTCTTCCATTTCAGCATACCATAATCATACAAGGTTTGTGCTAACAGGTAGGGGCCCATAATACCCTACCCTTTCTCCCTCTTATCATCTTGAGAAGAGACTCTACACTTGTTGGAGTCCGACTAAACAGACCTTCTCCAAAATTGGTCACTTTTTCCCTATCCAAGGGTGAGTAATACCAAAACACCCATGCAAAAAAATCTCAAAATTTCAACATAAACATGAAAAGAAATCATCCAAAATAACATGGTTTTCAAATCTTCTCAACATACCCACAAACATACAAACATTCAAACCAAAACAAGGTAGCATAAGCATGAAACAAGAATGAAATTTGAACAAGGGAGATGACAATTCCTACCTTCACAAAGAGGTAATGGAAATGAACAATTTTGAGTAGAGCTTTCCCCTTCCTTGCTCCAATCTTCCAAGACTCCTTTCTAAATGTAGAGATTGGGTAACCCCCACAACTAGTCCAAGAAGGGCCTCTAAATAAGCCTCAAGCTCAACCACCAAAGGGATCAATAACTTCTCCCACCCACTTACAATTCTAGAAACTCCTAACTCAACCCACACTATGGTTAAATACTAAGTGGAGGTGGAGTAATGAAACTCATGGTAGCCATTGTCAATTTTCGCACAAAAGAAAAAAGAGACTTTTTGAGTGGCCTCAAAAGTCAATAAAAGGGGTTTAGGGGTTGGAAAAGACCCCCAACCCATACCCATACCCCTTGGGTATAAATATTTCATATTTTAAATCTTTAGGAGTAGGTTAAGAGCCAAACAAAAGTAGAAAAAAATTAGGACCAACGAACAACTCTAACAATGTAGATTAAGCACTAATCCAGATTAAGGGTGACTAAACTCGATTAAAAACCCAATTAGAAAAAAGACACTAACTTAGTACAACTTAGGTCCAAAGGTAACATAGCTAACCCCAACTAGCACACTAAAGAGCACAAACAATTCACGAGTGTCAAGTGACACTAAAAGAACATAGTTACAAACATTAACGTTCATTGAACATAGAAATAAAATACATACATCTCAAAGTTAAAATACTTGAATTATGAACAACAAGGTTTCCAAAATTAAAACATAGAGATCAATTATGTTCCTCCGTCGGTTTCCTCGGCTAATAATATCATGTACACTCATTGCACACATTGGTAGCTCAAGAAAATCTCATGCATATATATATAACTTATTAGGAAAATCACATAACTAAGAACATAATGCTTCAATTAATTAACTATTTAATTAATTTCTACTCACATTTAATCATCAGTAATTACATAATCCATATGACATATAACTTATTCATTAATTTGGATTAAGTATGAGAATAATCATTGTTAGGGATGCATATACCTAAACATCATAACATCACCAACAATGAATATTGAGCTATCTAAATGCATAAAATCCTAATCATTGAGGTAACACAATCAATAACATCATCATTAAGTGAAACACCTTGTATTATTATTAGTGCAAATTAATGTTTAAACAGTCGAGATAACATAGTAGTTCTCCAATCTTTAAGTATTAAAGCATGGATGTATCTGTTGATCTCAATTTTCATTAGGAAATCTAAAACCTACAACATTACTCCATATCTGTTCAAATCTCCTACAACAGATTTGACAGAGAAATTCACATTTAATAAGTACATGCAAGGAGAGACCTTACATCCTCCCCCACTAGCCTTTGACTTCGTCCTGGAAGTCGCACAACTAAAATGTTCATTCTATGCTAGCCCTTATCTAGACTTATTCCAAGATTTACTCTTATTAAAAGAATGATTACTAATTAACATACATACACAGGGAGATAACATATTTTTCTGATTACCATTGTTAAAAGAGAAGTTCAATCCAAAATTTTGATGTGGTTACATTTTCCAAGGTCAATTATTCCTTAAAACATATCGGTCATATATAAACAACATTCCAAAACTAGTATAACATACTTATTAAGTCTCTAATAAAATAATATCATAGATATGCCATATTCTACACACCTACTCACCAAGGTAACATCTGTACAAGACTCCCCCAACTAGGTTTTCATAATAAGCAACTTGGCTCTCTATTGAGGTTAAACACTTTTACTTTGGGGTATCCACAACATACTTATTTCTTGATATAATACTAATCAATCCATCCTTACACATGCACCTTTTCATCCAAAAGCCCATTTGGTTAGTTTCGTAACCTTATCTAGTTGTATGCTTGGGTGCAATTCCATCACTCATAATAGTAAACAAATATCCATGACCATATACTCGAAGTCTTGGGAGAGGGTGGGGCATGAATAATTTCACTAGTAACCCCATACCTTATTGTTACACATCAACTTAATTTTCAGGAATCCCTTTGGTAGGCCCATCATATGTCACTTTGCCAACATAATTCACAAGAAAGTGCCTCAAAATTTAAATTCAACATCAAGGATGAAACATCCAGCGCAACAAGTCAAAATAATAATAATAATAATAATAATAATAAATAAATAAATAAATAAAGAGTGGCCACAATAGTAAAATTTTAATCAAGAAGTAAAGACATAACCAAGAGGCAAAATAGAACCATCACTAATACAATTGGCTAAATAGCCCCACATCACATTGTTAGCAAAAAGGGAAGAACATTAGAATACCAACATCTAAAATAAGAAAAAAATAAGGAAATAAAGCCAGTTACTCATAAAATTCAAATTAATAACATAATGTGGTCATACCAGGGTTTCTGAATGAAAGGGATTTATTAGGTCTTCCAATAACATTGCAAGGATCTTGAATTGATTTTTTATGGTGGTCTAACAACTATGTTGCTCAAACTTTGATTGATCCCACATACTAACTACATATTTATCTCTATCAACATCACCTGACAATTAGGGTTTGTTGTACTAAGGGGTTTACCCTGATTAGATCCCACTCAAAAGTGCAAATGTGAGGATACTAATATAAGTCCCTTCAAAGATTACTAATATAAGATTTCCAATTATTCCATTTTTCCATTTTATCCTCCACTTAACTAACAAGAGCAAGACCTAACAATAACTAGTACCATCATAATGACTCTAATCCTTAAAAGAACTTCGATATTCTAAACCAAAAATAAATTATAATTATTCTTTTCAAATAATTATAATTATTTATCCATTTAACCTAACACAATCTAATTTATAAACCTAATTTTAGAACAATCATACTTAAAACATTTCATATAGTTGAATAAACAAAGACAACATTACATTTTAAAGTCATAGACTAATTTATTAAAAAATATCAATGTACTCTACTTAAAAGGAATACTAAACAAAAGAACTATTAACACCAAAGTATAAAACTTACTATTATAATACTAACAATTAAAACAAGTTAACTAACTATACAAATTTGACATCTAACATACAAATCCTATCCTTTTAACTTTAGTGCATATCCTATCTTTAATTATTAACATTATCTAATAAATTAAAACAACTAATTTTAACATCAACCAATTACAACTATCTCTACCTTACTAACTAAAACTAATTTTCAATCTAATCACTAATACATACTAACATTAAATATATTCTAACACCAAAGTTAATATTAAATCCTTAAAACATAGCCTAACTTTACTAATAATACACCCAACTACTAGTAATTTTTTTTAAAAAAATGAATATAATTATTAACACACAAAAAAAGTACTAATCAACTAATATTTAAGAACAATCATATTACTAAAATATAAACTTAACTAATAATTAAAACTTACTAACCTAACCCCTAACATCCACAAACCTAACCCTACCCAACTACCCCACACCCCCTACTCCCCTATCCCCACGTGGGATTCCACTTCCCAACCTTGGCACATTTCCAAGCGCATGGGGAAAGGCCGTGCATCTCCCAAAGCTAGTGATTTGGCTAGAAGACACGCATGGAGGGGGACAAGAGGGTTAAAGACCCCTGTCCAAACAAAATTTAAAACAAAAGCCACCCGCCCCCTAACCCCAGCGCTTTAAAAGCGCTTGCACATGCTTTAAACCGCCAACTACCCGTCCCTTAATGTCATGTGCTTACCAAAAAATGGGGTGTGGTATCCCACTGAAAATGCAGGCCAAGGAGTTGAAAATGCGAGTACACCTACTCCTCATTAAAAATTAAACCTCCTCCAAAAATCAATTCATAAGTTCTGACACACATAAGCCAAAGATGGGTGCCTTCCAATACATCTCACGTGGACCAACATCTGTCCCGTATCAGAGTACGCCAAGGAAAAGGAAACATAAAAAAATACAAGGAATGTTTAATTGTTTTTATGACAAACTGATGATGGGCCACACCACCCGTACCAACTCACAAAAAAAAAATGCAATAATATGGAGACAAGAGAGATGACAAAATGCTTCATAAAACTTCCATTAATACTTGAAATTCATTAGAATATTCTCCAAATGTAAAAACTCCAAATTCTTACAATATAAGAGAGATTGCTCACTAAGAGCTTCTACAAGAAATTACATCCGAAGAGCTTCTACTTGAAGAGCTTGTCTTGAAGAGCTTCTATTTCTCCAACTTCCATTAGAAGAGCTTCCATTTCTTGAACTTCATTACAAATGATAATAGGCCTTTCTTAAATAGGCACTTACCACCCAAGGCATGATTTATCCACAACATTCTACAATCTCCACAACCTTCTACAATATCTACAACCTTCTAGAATTTCCACCTAAATACAACTAAGCACTACTATGTGGCCCAATTAGAAAATTACATTTCTTTTGTGGATCACAACAAATATTAAATGCATGATGCCACCTACAAACCTCAATTAATGGAATAACAACTATTTTTATTATTTTTCTATGCATGATGCCACCTACACACCTCAATTAATGGAATAACAACTATTTTTATTATTTTTCTATGCATGATGCCACCTACACACCTCAATTAATGGAATAACAACTATTTTTATTATTTTTCTATTTATACCACCCATGCACCTTGAAAATAGAGATTCCTCTTTTCTCCACTTTTCGTATTTTCTATTTTTAATTATTTTCCTTCCATTTTCGTCACTTTCTCTCTCCTCCACAATTTTTTTTTTTTTTTTTTTTTTTCTAATAATTTAATTTTTTCCATGCAAGATGCTCCTGCATCAGACTCCCTTGGTAGATAGAAAAGTGTGTCCCACACTTTGATGTCAAAAGAAAGATATAGAACCATTTTCATCTTTACCACAAGCTTCCACCTCAATAGGGACAAGAAAACCAACATGCAAATCTTCCAAATTTTTTTTTTTTGCTGATGCATGATGCTCCTGCATCCGACTCCCATGGTAGGAAAAATTGTGTGAATATGGATTCACAAAATGAAGTAGCCACTGTTGATAGATTTTTTTCCTCTTCCTCCAACACATAGCTGGAACAAGTATCCGATGCTGAAATATTTCCTTCTTTCTTCTTTTCCAACACCTAGCTGGAACAATTGTTTGCTGCTGAAAATGCTCCCTCATAATGAACTCTATCCAAGTATAACTCTCATCCTCATCCAATCTTGTTGAATTAATCACACCGGTAATAAATCCAGCAACACCATACCAATCTTCCTTTGCATACCATACATCACGAACAAGATCCTCATGCAAACCATCATTAATATCTTTTAAACTCATCTTAAATTCAGCATCATATAATTCATAAGAATTTACCTCTTTGACATAGTCATCTTCACTTGCCTCTTTCATGTTGTCAACAATGCATGTAAGTACTCTGCTTGCTTGATCTCCAACGAAGGCACTATACTTTTCCTCCATTGCTGCAATCTTCAAATCTTCTTGATCTATTTTAGGTTCATAAATATTGTCATCTTCATGCTCTTCCTCTTCTCGTTCATCTTCTTCAACTTTAAGTTCGCAAATAATTTCCTCTGCATCCTCTTGCTCTTCCACTGGATCATCTTTCTTTTCCACATCCAAGGAATTATCAACATCTCTTTTCTGGTGACATGCTCTTTGTTTCTTCAACTCAGCTTCTAATTCATTCACTTGCTTCTGCAAATTAACTAGCAATGATTGTTGATTTGTTGCTCTAAATTTCTCAAGTCGAGGAATCCTCAGAATCCATCCAATCACAAAAGTCATCTTCTTCTTTCTCTTCTCCATAATCAAGTCTTCAGAAGACAAATCTCGTTCAAAACAAGAACCTCATGCAAACTGCCTCACAATCGGCACTCTGTCTACACAATCAAGAACTTCTTCACAAACTTCACCCAACTCAAGGTCCTGGTGCAAATTGCCTCACATTCGGCGATCTGTCCGCACGCTCAGGAACTCCTGCTCTGATACCACTGATGATGGGCCACACCACCCGTACCAACTCACAAAAAAAAAAATGCAATAATATGGAGACAAGAGAGATGCCAAAATGCTTCATAAAACTTCCATTAATACTTGAAATTCATTAGAATATTCTCCAAATGAAAAAACTCCAAATTCTTACAATATAAGAGAGATTGCTCGCTAAGAGCTTCTACAAGAAATTACATCTGAAGAGCTTCTACTTGAAGAGCTTGTCTTGAAGAGCTTCTATTTCTCCAACTTCCATTAGAAGAGCTTCCATTTCTTGAACTTCATTACAAATGATAATAGGCCTTTCTTAAATAGGCACTTACCACCCAAGGCATGATTTATCCACAACATTCTACAATCTCCACAACCTTCTACAATATCTACAACCTTCTAGAATTTCCACCTAAATACAACTAAGCACTACTATGTGGCCCAATTAGAAAATTACATTTCTTTTGTGGATCACAACAAATATTAAATGCATGATGCCACCTACAAACCTCAATTAATGGAATAACAACTATTTTTATTATTTTTCTATGCATGATGCCACCTACACACCTCAATTAATGGAATAATAGCTATTTTTATTATTTTTCTATGCATGATGCCACTTACACACCTCAATTAATGGAATAACAACTATTTTTATTATTTTTCTATTTATGCCACCCATGCACCTTGAAAATAGAGATTCCTCTTTTCTCCACTTTTCCTATTTTCTATTTTTAATTATTTTCCTTCCATTTTCGTCACTTTCTCTCTCCTCCACAATTTTTTTTTTTTTTTTTCTAATAATTTAATTTTTTCCATGCAAGATGCTCCTGCATCAGAAACATTATAATGAAAGTTGCCCAACTTTGAATTCACTCCTTCATACAAACTGACATGTCAGTATGGGGGCATGCGCAGTACTTTGTTGCAGATTTTGGAGGCCTTTTTCAATGCCAAGTAAGGGGAATGGAGGGTAAGAGTTAAAGTTTTTGAATGCTTTTCAAATTTCATTAAATTGTTAAGTTTGACTTGCTTCCTTCAAAGCTTGCATGCGCTCATACATTGGAGGGGAGTTATGAATTAAAGCAAGGTAGTTGATTTAGGATTTTTTTAGAATTTTATATATGTATTTTTTTTTTTTTTTTTTAAATTATTCTTTATGTTCAAAGAGATATTTAGAGAATCTAAAGATTCTTTAAGATTCTCTATTGAAAAGGGAAATTAACTTCTTCTTTTTCTTTCCATACAAACTCCAGAGAGCATATTTTCTCTAGGAGGTAATTTTTCTTATTTCAAGTCCATTACATTTTCTAAGTGTAGAATATAGTATCATACCATGGGGAATATATTTTTTTCTCTCTTATACCAAAATGTCATGTAATGCCCCGCCAAGGGATCCAAAGAATTAACCTAGAATTTCACTAAGTTTAGTAGCATTTTTTTTTTCTAACATGAAAGTAAATACCATACATAACTTATGCACAATAATGGAAGCAATAGCAATGTCCATCTGAAATTAAACATAACATACATATCAGATTACATTCTTAAAGATCCCTTAACGTTGGATTACATCTAGAAACATCTATCATACATGAAATAATAATGATAAGTCCAATGTTCATACATTACATTTCAAATACTCAATCATCCATTGTACATGTCACAGGGTATGACAAGCTGAAAAGAATATACATACATAGAATAAGGTACATCTTCATATTCTAATTCATGATACATCAAAGTAAAGATAATCACATGATATACATGATACATCATTATAGAAGGCATATACATCCATCATAAAGATCAAACATAATAAACTAAGTGCATGGTTCCTCCCAACCATTAATAGCATCACTAGACCATCGTGGATCATAGCCATCCCTCCGTGCATAACATTCCAAATCACCAAAGAGATCATCGATATTAACATTGGTTGAATGTCACTCCTAACATATATAACATCATATGTACAAAGTAATCTAACATGCAAATAAAAGCATAAGATAACATCATCTAACACATGCTAATCATTAATGAAAAAGGATACATATCCACCATCATGAAGGATGCATCAGCCACGATGTCTCAATGAAACTCAAAATTATAAGAGTGGAAAATACACTACCACCCGACCACCTGGTACCTAAGTGGTCCACTCCCACTGTGCTGAGGAGATAATCTCAAGTCCCAAACGGGCTAACAAAATCACATAGCACAAATCTCTATAAGTCCAGGAATCCTAAAAGTATACTAACTCAAAGGTTCCAAACACAAAATTTGACATCTAATCCCAGAGGCACACAATGACATGTAGGAACCTACTATGCAAGCGGGAAAGTGTCATCGCAATTATCATGTACAAGTTACCCTGGCAGTTAGCTAAACTCCACGGGTCCATACTGATTTCAAGCTGCCACTAGTATCCTCTCATACTGATAGGCATACTACAAAATGCAAGGTTGCAACCATGCGTCTCACTACTCCCATCCTAGCCTGTACAAGCACTCAAGGCATGGGCGAGAATAAAACACTTATCTTTTTAGGTTCATTTAGTTAGTATTAGGTGTGAATGTTATCACTTATTAATCCAACTTACAATGAGTTACCCTAGCAGCCTCTTAGGGCCCCGGCCCCCATTGCAAGCCACTTCCCGTCACTACGTGCAAATATCCTACCCTAATGCTCATGGAATCATAAATCTCAAAATCACAAAAGATAATCCAAAATTGAATCATCAAATATGCATAAAAGCATCAAATCTCCATGAGCTAACATCCATAGAAAATCATGAACACAACAACTCTCTATTGGCAACTAAAGTATCACTGATAATCAAAGTATCCAATGGTTCTCAATAACCAAAATATATATCTCAATCATACTAATCGAAGACTCCAAAAATGGTTGAATCAAACATGTCACATCATGACATCATCAAGAATAAATCTACATTTCAGTCCCATCATGGTGACTAGAAAATAATCAAGGTTAACTGATCGATGACCAAAAATAATGGTTAAGTCAAGTGTCTCACACATAAGAACCTCAACTATAACAATTAGTAATCATATCCAATACATAGAGCATTCCATCACATAACCATGGTTGGTTTTATAAAGACCAATATTAAAACATCATCATGACATCACAATCACATAACCCCCAAGCCTCTAGTAGATGTCCTATATTGGTCAACACTAGTCAACCCAAAACCCAAAACAATAGCATAAAGAATACACAATGCAAACACATGTTTTAATTTTGCTAAATTTACAACTTGAATTTAAATGTAGAGATCTCAGTTTATGTTTCCAAGTTTGAAGAATGAATGGAGGAACATTTTGTACGTTTCTCTAACACATGTATTGTTTTGGATAAATAAAAGTTTTCCTTAATAGAACTAAAATCCATTTTCCAATTATAATATTTGTTTGATACATCCCCCACCAAACTATCAATTCTTTATTTAATAATTTAAAATAATTAAATCTTAATAGTTGAAAATTATTAAAGAGTCACCATTACGAAAATAAACCTTCAATATAAATCATTTATCAAATAATAATAACTTAAATTTATTAATAACATATTTACATATTACATATATATATATATATATATATATATATATACATACATACATACATATATAAATATATAAATAATTATTACATTTCATAAAATTGAATTAACAATTTCAATTGACACCATATATCAAAATTAAATAACAATGACAATCGATTTCATAGAAAACGTATAACATTTGTTTTAAACATTTTAACATAAACGTTTTAGTTTAAAATATGCAACATAAACATTTTTTTTTTTTTTTTTAAATGCATAACAATTTTATTAGTTAACACCCCCCACCCTTGCTGCAGTAGGCAGTACCTACGGTCATAAGCACTGCACCGACAGCGGGTACGTAGTACTCCTGTCGTTGCAGACCTGGGACGACAGGCCTCTGCCTTCCGTAGGCATGGGGTACAAATCGTGCCCATGGCAATTTTAATATTTTTTTTTTAACATTGTTTTCATGCAATATGAATCGCGATGCGGTTTATTATGTTTTCCCCACTGCAATTTATAAATTGTTCATTCGGTGTATTATATATATACATATATATATATATCAGTATATATATATATGTATGTATGTATGTATGTATGTATGTATGTATGTATGTATGTATATATATATATATATATATATATCTATATATGTATGTATGTATATATATATATATATCTATATCTATATATGTATGTATATATATATATCTATATATGTATGCAGATCTGAATATATAAACATGTATGTTTTTCCACAAAGATTATATCTACAATTTAAGAATTTTTCTATAAAATATTTTCCCTATAGATTCACTCAATTAATTTTCTAATGGCTTTGGCTATAAATTTAAACCCTAGCCCCGTGATCTTTTCAGATCTATGCATATAAGATTCTCAAATAAATGTAACTACCCAAATTGAGAATACATACAATTAAAATAGAAAAAATTCTCAGAAGACAAAAGGAAGACACGAAGAAGACAGGGAATGCATGATGCGGAAATAGCATAAGTAAAATCATAAGAATCTACTCGGACTCTGATGCTAAATCGCTCTTCCTCAGAAAATCCGCAGAGCAAGCTCCTCCCTTTTTTAGAGTTTTTGAGTCCTCCAATGCTCCAATTGCACTCCAAAATGTTATATCTAAGCCTCTATGAATGCTTGAATATAAAGAGCTTTAAGGAAACATCTAGAATGCTTCTAGAAATAGCTGGAAGGTGTCACTAACTAAGCATGAGTCTTTTCCAACTTTCAAGATGAGCTATAGGGTTGTAGACACCATGTGCTTAATTGATGCACTAACCTCTGTGTTGTTGACACTTGAGAAATAGAAAAGTGTGTTAACTCCCATGCAAGCTTGTAACTCCAATTCACTTTTTATATAGTTTCTATTTAAATATTTATAACTTTTATTTTAATTTTTATATCTTTTATTATTATTATTTATTTATTACTTTATTATTATTTTATAATTATTATTAATTTTAATTTCTAATTTTCTTTTATTTAATTCATTTTTCCTTAATACTTCACATTTAATTAATTATAATCAAAATATCAAATAACATGATATTTTATATTAATTTTCTCAAATAATTAATTTATTAATTAAATCTATTTATTAAGACTTAATTAATAGAAAATTCACCATAGACCTCCAAGATAAAATATGAAAATCCATCATAGAGAAAATTACTCAAAATCAGTCTAAAGGGTTAAAAATAATGAATCGTGTCATCTGACACATTTAGTGGGTAAAATATCCAGATACTTGTCCTACCTTACTAGGACAATTGGCTTAAAGGTTTGAGATTTGGACTTTAGAATTTATCTCCCTTCTCTTATCATTGAGATAGTATAATAGGGTATGCTCATCCTAGCAATTCAGGGAAGTCGATACCCAGTACCTGCAACCTGCAAAAAAACTATGCATGTATATACAATATATAATGCTAAGCTAAACAAACAATGGTAAGAAGTGGTGGATCGCGTAGATCCCGACTAAGCAGGTGACTACGACTCCCTTCCTTAGCTACATTAGAAATGCCATACAATAAGAAAACACGCACACCATACACATGCAAGTATCAGGTAAGTATCCATAATAAAACACATAAGATAATAAACCATCCATCTAATCATCAATAATAATAGAAAATAATATAATGATCATCATGTATGCATGAAATGTAAAGTCTAAATGATCTCATCATATAACCACTGAATCCATAACATAACGTCTGTTTGTGTCAAAATAATACCACTAAGTCATCACATAAAGCTAGTCCATCATAGTCTGATAATAATAGCAATAATATGTCTAGAAAAGATGTGAACGAGGGTAGGCACTACATGTCATGCCCATAACACCAACAAGTTTTGTTTTAATATTTAAAAGTGATAATATGATTAAATGTAATAAACAAGTATTCAATAAATTCACTTAACTTCCTCACGCACATGTATAATTATAAAAATTAAGCACAACTCAAATGTAAATTTTTTTAACATATTTTAAACTTAAAATTGCATAGCGAAGTATATATCAACATGTTATCTGATAAATCTAATTTAAACGAATGTGATTACCAACCATAAAAATGTGCATCAAGGTAACACCATCACATCTGATTTTTAAATTACATATGCAAAACTGAAAACAAAGCTATAAGACTTACTGCAAGCATATTTACTCAAACACCATTTTATTGGAAAACTTGATTCAAAGGCTCAACCGGGAAAGAATCAGGAAGAAAACCCAACATTGTTGCCATTACAACAAGGTTTTGAGATTCAAATTACATAGGAGTTCAATCTAAAATTACAACAATTTCAATGGATTTTCTTCATGACCCTCATCAAGGGATTCATAACAATTTTTGCAACACATTTCTAGAACCATGGAGGGAACAAAATCTGATCAGGTGACCAAAGGCATGACCAAGAACAATTCAAACATGCATATTCATACAAGGTTTTCACAATGAATCAACACTAGGGAAAGGTGAATTCTTCCAACCAGGAGAAGTCAAGCACAACACCAAACAGATGCCCAATCGGGGCTATAAACCAAGAACTTTCGTTCTTCCATTTCAACATACTATAATCATACAAGGTTTGTGCTGACAGGTAGGGGCTCATAACACCCTACCCTTTCTCCCTCTTTTCATCCTGAGAAGAGACTCTACACTGGTTGGAGTCTGACTAAATAGACCTTCTCCAAAATTGGTCACTTCTGCCCTATCCAAGGGTGAGTAATACCAAAAGAATCATGTAAGAAAATCTCAAAATTTCAACATAAACATGAAAAGAAATCATCCAAAATAACATGGTTTTAAAATCTTCTCAACATACCCACAAACATACAAATATTCAAACAAAAACAAGGTAGCATAAGCATAAAACAAGAATGAAATCTAAACAAGGAAAATGACAATTCCTACCTTCACAAAGAGGTAATGGCAATGAACAAGTTTGAGTAGAGCTTTCCCCTTCCTTGCTCCAATCTTCCAAGACTCCTCTCTAAATGTAGAGATTGGGTAACCCCCACAACTAGTCCAAGAAGGGCCTCTAAATAAGCCTCAAGCTCAACCACCAAAGGGATCAATAACTTCTCCCACCCACCTACAATTCTAGAAACTCCTAACTCAACTCACACTATGGTTAAACACTAAGTGGAGGTGGGGTAATGAAACTCATGGTAGCCATCATCAATTTTCACACAAAAGCAAAAAGAGACTTTTTGAGTGGCCTCAAAAGTCAATAAAAGGGGCTTAGGGGCTGGAAAAGACCACCAACCCATACTCATACCCCTTGGGTATAAATATTTCATATTTTAAAGCTTTAGGAATAGGTTAAGAGCCAAACAAAAGCTAGGAAAAAATTAGGACCAACGAACAACTCTAACAATGTAGATTACGCACTAATCCAGATTAAGGGTGACTAAACTTGATTAAAAATATAAAAACCTTAATAAAAAAAATTTATTTGATTCAATGGAGTACTTACTTCTAATTAATTAAACAAAGTTATTTAATTAAATAGGAAGCCATTCCTAATTAATTAAATGAAGTTATTTAATTAAATAAGAAAAGTGTCTCTAATTAATTAAAAGATTATTTAAATAAATAGAAAAAGTAATTATGAGAGCATATCTCATTTTATTAAATTAAATATCTCGAAAAAATCTCTTTTCAGTTCAAAAAGGGAAATTTTTAGTTCACTATTCATAAAAAATGAGTTAAATCAATTAACTCCTTTTTCTACTCAAATTAAATTAGTTAACTCCTTATTTTACTCAAATTAAATTTGTTAACTCCCTTTAATTTGGAAATCTTCCTTTATGACTGAACTTCAACTTTAATCCTAACTGTTGATTGAATTTGATCTCAACCATTGATGGATTTTAGGAAAGTCTATTTAAGAGACCCTCATCTCTTCATTTTAGGAGAGAATGAATTTGGAGAATTTGCATCGAATCACTGCTAGAATTCATACTCACATTTGCTCATATTTTTACATACATTTAATAAATATGCCTATCTTGATTAATTAAATGTAATTATTTAATTAAATGAGAATGGTATTTCTAATTAATTAAATGAAATTATTTAATTAAATCGAGTACTTACTTCTAATTAATTAAACAAAGTTATTTAATTAAATAGGAAGCCATTCCTAATTAATTAAATTAAGTTATTTAATTAAATAAGAAAAGTGTTTCTAATTAATTAAAAGATTATTTAATTAAATAGAAAAAGTAATTATGAGAGCATATCTCATTTTATTAAATTAAATATCACAACAAAATCTCTCTTTAGTTCAAAAAGGAAAATTTTCAGTTCGCTATTGATAAAAAATGAGTTAAACAAGTTAACTCCTTTTTCTACTCAAATTAAATCAGTTAACTCCTTCTTTTACTCAAATTAAATGCGTTAACTCTCTTTAATTTGAGAATCTCGCTTTATGACTGAACTTCAACTTTAATCCTGACCATTGATTGAATTTGATCTCAACCATTTATGAATTTCAGGAAAGTCTATTTAAGAGACCCTCATCTTTTCATTTTAGGAGAGGATGAATTTGGAGAATTTGCATCGAATCGTTGTTGGAATTCATACTCACATTTGCTCATATTTTTACATATATTTAATAAATATGCTTATGTTGATTAATTAAATGTAATTATTTAATTAAATGAGAAAGGTATTTCTAATTAATTAAACAAAATTATTTAATTAAATGGAGTACTTCCTTCTAATTAATTAAAAAAAGTTATTTAACTAAATAGGAGGCCATTCTTAATTAATTAAATAAAGTTATTTAGTTAAATAAGAAAAGTGTCTCTAATTAATTAAAAGATTATTTAATTAAATAGAAAAAGTAATTATGAGAGCATATCTCATTTTATTAAATTAAATATCTTGACAAAATCTGTCTTCAATTCAAAAAGGGAAATTTTTAGTTCACTAATGATAAAAAATGAGTTAAATGAGTTAACTCTTTTTTCTACTCAAATTAAATCAGTTAACTCTTTATTTTACTCAAAATAAATCTGTTAACTCTCTTTAATTTGAGAATCTCCCTTTATGACTGAACTTCAACTTTAATCCTGACCGTTAATCAAATTTGATCTAAACCATTGATGGATTCCAGGAAAGTCTATTTAAGAGACCCTCATCTATTTATTTTAGGAGAGGATGAATTTGGAGAATTTGCATCGAATCGTTGCTGGAATTCATGCTCACATTTGCTCATATTTTTTCATACATTTAATAAATTCATCTATCTTGATTTATTTAATTAAGAGGGGTAAACACTTTGACCTGGAGCCATGAAACAGTGAGGCCACAAACAGGGGACCTCATCCCCATGAGATTTCAACCGTGATGGCAAGGATAACAATACAACAACTTAACCATCACAACATGCCAATACGCCTATCTTGATTAATTAAATTTAATTATTTAATTAAATGGGAAAGGTATTTCTAATTAATTAAATGGAGTACTTACTTCTAATTAATTAAATAAAGTTATTGAATTAAATAAGAAGCCATTCCTAATTAATTAAATGAAGTTATTTAATTAAATAGAAAAAGTAATTATGAGAGCATATCTCATTTTATTAAATTAAATATCTCAACAAAATCTCTCTTTAGTTCAAAAAGGAAAATTTTCAAGTCACAATTGATAAAAAATGAGTTAAATCAGTTAAGTCCCTTTTCTACTCAAATTAAAATAGTTAACTCGTTATTTCACTCAAATTAAATCTATTAACTCCCTTTAATTTGGGAATTTCCCTTTATGACTGAACTTCAACTTTAATCCTGACCGTTGATAGAATTTGATCTCAACCATTGATGGATTCTAGGAAAGTCTACTTAAGAAACCCTCATCTCTTCATTTTAAGAGAGGATGAATTTGGAGAATTTGCATCGAATCGCTGTTGGAATTCATACTCACATTTGCTCATATTTTTACATACATTTAATAAATACACCTATCTTGATTAATTAAATGTAATTATTTAAGTAAATGGAAAAGGTATTTCTAATTAATTAAATAAAATTATTTAATTAAATAGAGTACTTAATTCTAATTATTTAAACAAAGTTATTTAATTAAATAGGAAGCC
The DNA here is from genome assembly GCA_028749045.1 of Cupressus sempervirens. Classification (NCBI taxonomy): domain Eukaryota; kingdom Viridiplantae; phylum Streptophyta; class Pinopsida; order Cupressales; family Cupressaceae; genus Cupressus; species Cupressus sempervirens. Next base: position 118,796,878 of record CM053783.1, read on the forward strand.
ATTCCTAATTAATTAAATGAAGTTATTTAATTAAATAAGAAAAGTGTCTCTAATTAATTAAAAGATTATTTAATTAAATAGAAAAAATAATTATGAGAGCATATCTCATTTTCTAAAATTAAATATCTCGACAAAATCTCTATTCAGTTTAAAAAGGGAAATTTTCAGTTCACTATTGATAAAAAATGAGTTAAATCAGTTAACTTATTTTTTAACTTAAATTAAATAAGTTACCTCCTTATTTTACTCAAATTAAATCTGTTAACTCCCTTTAATTTGGGAATCTCCTTTTATGACTGAACTTCAACTTTAATCCTGAGCGTTGATTGAATTTGATCTCAACCGTTGATGGATTCAAGGAAAGTCTATTTAAGAGACCCTCATCTCTTCATTTTAGGAGAGGGTGAATTTGGAGAATTCACATCGAATCGCTGCTAGAATTCATACTCACATTTGCTCATATTTTTACATACATTTAATAAATATGCCTATCTTGATTAATTAAATGTAATTATTTAATTAAATGTGAAAGGTATTTCTATTTAATTGAATAGGAAGCCATTCCTAATTAATTAAATGAAGTTATTTAGTTAAATAAGAAAAATGTTTCTAATTAATTAAAAGATTGTTCAATTAAATAGAAAATGTAATTATGAGAGCATATCTCATTTTATTAAATTAAATATCTCAACAAAATCTCTGTTTAGTTGAAAAAGGGAAAGTTTCAGTTCACTATTGATAAAAAATGAGATAAATCAGTTAATTCCTTTTTCTACTCAAATTAAATCAGTTAACTCTTTATTTTACTCAAATTAAATCTATTAACTCCCTTTAATTTGGGAATCTCCTTTTATGACTGAACTTCAACTTTAATCTTGACCGTTGATGGATTCCAGGAAAGTCTATTTAAGAGACACTCATCTCTTCATTTTAAGAGAGGATGAATTTGGAAAATTTCCATCGAATCGCTACTGGAATTCATACTCACATTTTCTCTTATTTTTACATACATTTAATAAATACGCCTATCTTAATTAATTAAATATAATCATTTAATTAAATGGGAAAGGTAGTTCTAATTAATTAAACTAAAGTATTTAATTAAATGTAGTACTTAGTTCTAATTAATTAAACAAAGTTATTTAATTAAATAGGAAACCATTTGTAATTAATTAAATGAAGTTATTTAATTAAATAAGAAAAGTGTCTGTAATTAATTAAAATATTATTTAATTAAATAGAAAAATTAATTATGAGAGCATATCTCATTTTATTACATTAAATATCTTATCAAAATCTCTCTTTAGTTAAAAAAGAAAAATCTTCAGTTCACTATTGATAAAAAATAAGTTAAATCAGTTAACTCCTTTTTCTACTCAAATTAAATTAGTTAACTCCTTGTTTTACTCAAATTGAATCTGTTAACTCCTTTTAATTTTGGAATCTCCTTTTATTACTAAACTTCAACTTTAATCCTGACCATTGATTGAATTTGATCTCAACTGTTGATGGATTCAAGGAAAGTCTATGTAAGAGACCCTCATCTCTTCATTTTAGGAGAGGATGAATGTGGAGAATTTGCATCGAATCGCTGCTAGAACTCATACACACATTTGCTCATATTTTTATATATATTTAATAAATACGCATATCTTGATTAATTAAATGTAATTATTTAATTGAATGGAAAAGGCATTTCTAATTAATTAAACGGGATTATTTAATTAAATGGAGTACTTACTTCTAATGAATTAAATAAATATATTTAATTAGATAGGAAGCCATTCTTACTTAATTAAATAAAGTTATTTAATTAAATAAAAAAAGTGTTTCTAATTAATTAAAAGATTATTTAATTAAATAAAAAAAGTAATTATGAGAGCATATCTCATTTTATTAAATTAAATATCTCAACAAAATCTCTCTTCAGTTCAAAAAGGAAAATTTTTAGTTCACTATTGATAAAAAATGAGTTAAATGAGTTAACTCATTTTTCTACTCAAATTAAATTAGTTAACTCCTTATTTTACTCAACTTAAATCTGTTAACTCTCTTTAATTTGGGAATCTCCCTTTATGACTGAATTTTAACTTTATTCTGACCGTTGATTGAATTTGATCTCAACCGTTGATGTATTCTAGGAAAGTCTATTTAAGACACCCTCATCTCTTCATTTTAGGAGAGGATGAATTTGGAGAATTTGCATCGAATCACTGCTGGAATTCACACTCACATTTTCTTCATATTTTTACATACATTTATAAATACGCCAATCTTGATTAATTAAATGTAATTACTTAATTAAATGGGAAAGGTATTTCTAAATAATTAAATGAAATTATTTAATTAAATGGAATACTTACTTCTAATTAATTAAACAAAGTTATTTAATTAAACATGAAGCCATTCCTAATTAATTAAATGAAGTTATTTAATTAAATAAGAAAAGTGTCTCTAAATAATTAAAAGATTATTTAATTAAATAGAAAAAGTAATTATGAGAGCATATCTCATTTTATTACATTAAATATCTCAACAAAATCTCTCTTCAGTTCAAAAAGAAAAATTTTGAGTTCAGTATTGATAAAAAATGAGGTAAATCAGTTAACTCCTTTTTCTGTTCAAATTAAATCAGTTAACTCCTTCTTTTAATCAAATTAAATTTGTTAACTCTCTTTAATTTGGGAATCTCCCTTTATGACTGAACTTCAACTTTAATCCTGACCATTGATTGAATTTGATCTCAACCATTGATGGATTCTTGAAAAGTCTATTTAAGAGACCCTCATCTCTTCATTTTAGGAGAGGATGAATTTGCAGAATTTGCATCGGATCGCTGTTGGAATTCATACTCACATTTGCTCATATGTTTACATACATTTAATAAATATGCCTATCTTGATTAATTAAATCAAATTATTTAATTAAATGAGAAAGGTATTTCTAATTAATTAAATAGAGTACTTAGTTCTAATTAATTAAATAAAGTTATTTAATTAAATAGGAAGCCATTCCTAATTAATTAAATGAAGTTATTTAATTAAATAAGAAAAGTGTCTCTAATTAATTAAAAAATTGTTTAATTAAATAGAAAAAGTAATTATGAGAGCATATCTCATTTTATTAAATTAAATATCTCAACAAAATCTCTCTTCAGTTCAAAAAGGGAAATTTTTAGTTCACTATTGATAAAAAATGAGTTAGATCAGTTAACTCATTTTTCTACTCAAATTAAATCAGTTAACTCCTTATTTTATTCAAATTAAATCTGTTAACTCTCTTTAATTTGGGAATCTCCCTTTATGACTGAACTGCAATTTTAATCATGACTGTTGACTGATTTTGATCTCAACCGTTGATGGATTGCAGGAAAGTCTATTTAAGAGACCCTCATCTCTTCCTTTTAGGAGACGATGAATTTTGAAAATTTTCATCGAATCCCTACTGGAATTTATACTCACATTTGCTCATATTTTTACATACATTTAATAAATACGCCTAGCTTGATTAATTAAATGTAATTACTTAATTAAATGAGAAAAGTATTTATAATTCATTAAATGAAATTATTTAATTCAATAGAGTACTTACTTCTAATTAATTAAACAAAGTTGTTTAATTAAATAGAAAGCCATTCCTAATTAATTAAATGAAGTTATTTAATTAAATAAAAAAATTGTCTCTAATTAATTAAAAGATTGTTTAATTAAATAGAAAAAGTAATTATGAGAGCATATCACATTTTATTAAATTAAATATGTCAAGAAAATCTCTCTTCAGTTCAGAAAGGGAAAATTTCAGTTCACTATTGATTAAAAATGAGTTAAATCAATTAACTCCTTTTTCTTCTCAAATTAAACCAGTTAACTCTTTATTTTACTCAAATTAAATCTGTTAACTCCTTTTAATTTGGGAATCTCCCTTTATCACTAAACTTCAACTTTAATCCTGACCGTTGATTGAATTTTATCTCAACCGTAGATGGATTCCAAGAAAGTCTATTTAAGAGACCCTCATCTCTTCATTTTAGGAGAGGATTAATTTGGAGAATTTGCATCGAATCGCTGTTGGAATTCATACTCACATTTGCTCATATTTTTACATACATTTAATAAATATGCCTATCTTGATTAATTAAATGTAATTATTTAATTAAACGAGAAAGAGATTTTTAATTATTAAACAAAATTATTTAATTATATAGAGTACTTACTTCTAATTAATTAAACAAAGTTATTTAATTAAGTAGGAAGTTATTTCTAATTAATTAAACAAAGATATTTAATTAAATAAAAAAATGGTCTCTAATTAATTAAAATATTGTTTAATTAAATACAAAAAGTAATTATGAGAGCATATCTCATTTTATTAAATTAAATATCTCAACAAAATCTCTCTTCAGTTCAAAAAGGAAAATTTTAAGTTCACTATAGATAAAAAATGAGTTAAATTAGTTAAGTCTTTTTTCTACTAAAATTAAATCCGTTAACTCCTCATTTTACTCAACTTAAATCTGTTAACTCCCTTTAATTTGGGAATCTCCCTTTATGATTGAACTTCAATTTTAATCCTGACCGTTGATTGAATTTAATCTTAACCATTGATGGATTCCAGGAAACTCTATTTAAGAGACCCTCATTTCTTCATTTTAGGAGAGGATGAATTTGGAGAATTTGGATCGAATTGTTGTTGGAATTCATACTCACATTTGCTCATATTTTTACATAAATTTAATAAATACGCCTATTTTGATTAATTAAATATAATTATTTAATTAAATGGAAAAGGTATTTCTAATTAATTAAATGAAATTATTTAATTAAATGGAGTACTTACTTGTAATTAATTTAAAAAAGTTATTTAATTAAATAGGAAGCTATTCTTAATTAATTGAATAAAGTTATTTAATTAAATAAGAAATTTGTCTCTAATTAATTAAAAAATTGTTTAATTAAATAGAAAAAGTAATTATGAGAGAATATCTCATTTTATTAATTTAAATATCTCAACAAAATCTCTCTTTAGTTCAAAAAGGGAAATTTTTAGTTCACTATTGATAAAAAATGAGTTAAATCAATTAACTCTTTTTTCTACTCAAATTAAATTAGTTAAATCCTTATTTTACTCAAATTAAATCTGTTAACTCGCTTTAATTTGAGAATATCCCTTGATAACTGAACTTCAACTTTAATCCTGACCGTTGATTGAATTTGATCTCAATCGTTGATGGATTCTACGAAAGTCTATTTAAGAGACCCTCATCTCTTCATTTTAGAAGAGGATGAATTTGGAGAATTTGCATCGAATCACCACTGGAATTCATACTCACATTTGCTCATATTTTTACATACATTTAATAAATACACCTATCTTGATTAATTTAATGTAATTATTTAATTAAACGGGAAAGGTATTTCTAATTAGTTAAACGAAATTATTTAATTAAATGGAGTACTTACTTCTAATTAATTAAACAAAGTTATTTAATTAAATAGAAAGCCATTTCTAATTAATTAAATGAAGTTATTTAATTAAATAAGAAATGTGTCTCTAATTAATTAAAAGATTATTTAATTAAATAGAAAAAGTAATTATGAGAGCATAGCTCATTTTATTAATTTAAATATCTCAACAAAATCTCTCTTTAGTTCAAAAAGGGAAATTTTTAGTTCACAATTGATTAAAAATGAGTTAAATCAGTTAACTCCTTTTTCTACTCAAATTAAAATAGTTAACTCCTTATTTTACTCAAATTGAATTTTTTAACCCCTTTAATTTGGGAATTTTCCTTTATGACTGAACTTCAACTTTAGTCCTGACCATTGATTGAATTTGATCTCAACCATTGATGGATTCCAGGAAAGTCTATTTAAGAGACCCCCATCTCTTCATTTTAAGAGAGGATGAATTTGGAGAATTTGCATCAAATCGCTGCTGAAATTCATACTCACATTTGCTCATATTTTTACATACATTTTATAAATACACCTATCTTGATTAATTAAATGTAATTATTTAAGTAAATGGAAATGGTATTTCTAATTAATTAAACAAAATTATTTAATTAAATAGAGTACTTACTTCTAATTAATTAAACAAAGTTATTTAATTGAATAGGAAGCCATTTCTAATTAATTAAATGAAGTTATTTAATTAAATAAGAAACGTATCTCTAATTAATTAAAAGATTATTTAATTAAATGAAAAAAGTAATTATGAGAGCATATCTCATTTTATAAAATTAAATATCTCAACAAAATCTCTTTTGAGTTCAAAAAGAAAAATTTTCAGTTCACTATTGATAAAAAATGAGTTAAATCAGTTAACTCCTTTTAATTTGGGAATCTCCCTTTATCACTAAACTTCAATTTTAATCTTGACTGTTGATTGAATTTGATCTCAACCGTAGATGGATTTCAAGAAAGTCTATTTAAGAGACCCTCATCTCTTCATTTTAGGAGAGGATGAATTTGGAGAATTTGCATCGAATCGCTGCTGGAATTCATACTCACATTTGCTCATATTTTTACATACATTTAATAAATATGCCTATCTTGATTAATTAAATGTAATTATTTAATTAAATGGGAAAGGTATTTCTAATTAATTAAACGAAATTATTTAATTAAATAGAGTACTTAGTTCTAATTAATTAAACAAAGTTATTTAATTAAATAGGAAGCCATTCCTAATTAATTAAATGAAGTTGTTTAATTAAATAAGAAAAGTGTCTCTAATTAATTAAGAGATTGTTTAATTAAATAGAAAAAGTAATTATGAGAGCATATCTCATTTTATTAAATTAAATATCTCAACAAAATCTCTCTTCAGTTCAAAAAGGGAAATTTTCAATTCACTATTGATAAAAAATGAGTTAGATCATTTAACTCATTTTTCTACTCAAATTAAATCAGTTAACTCCTTATTTTACTCAAATTAAATCTGTTAACTCTCTTTAATTTGGGAATCTCCCTTTATGACTGAACTTGAAATTTTAATCGTGACCGTTGATTGATTTTGATCTCAACCGTTGATGGATTCCAAGAAAGTCTATTTAAGAGACCCTCATCTCTTCCTTTTAGTAGAGGATGAATTTTGAGAATTTTCATCAAATCGCTACTGGAATTCATACTCACATTTGCTCATATTTTTACATACATTTAATAAATACGCCTATCTTGATAAATTAAATTTAATTACTTAATTAAATGGGAAAAGTATTTCTAATTAGTTAAATGAAATTATTTAATTAAATAGAGTACTTACTTCTAATTAATTTAACAAAGTTATTTAATTAAATAGGAAGCCATTCCTAATTAATTAAATGAAGTTATTAAATTAAATAAGAAAATTGTCTCTAATTAATTAAACGATTGTTTAATTAAATAGAAAAAGTAATTATGAGAGCATATCTCATTTTATTAAATTAAATATCTCAACAAAATCTCTCTTCAGTTCAGAAAGGGAAATTTTTAGTTCACTATTGATTAAAAATGAGCTAAATCAGTTAACTCCTTTTTCTACTCAAATTAAACCAGTTAACTCTTTATTTTACTCAAATTAAATCTAACTCCCTTTAACTTGGGAATCTCCCTTTATGACTAAACTTCAACTTTAATCCTGACCGTTGATTGAATTTGATTTCAACCGTAGATGGATTCCAGGAAAGTCTATTTAAGAGACCCTCATCTCTTTATTTTAGGAGAGGATGAATTTGGAGAATTTGCATCGAATTGCTGCTAGAATTCATACTCACATTTGCTCATATTTTTACAAAAATTCAATAAATACACCTATCTCGATTAATTAAATGTAATTATTTAATTAAATGGGAAAGGTATTTTTAATTAATTAAAGAAAATTATTTAATTATATAGAGTACTTAATTCTATTTAATTAAATAAAGTTATTTAATTAAGTAGGAAGTCATTTCTAATTAATTAAATAAAGTTATTTAATTAAATAAGAAAAGTGTCTCTAATTAATTAAAGGTTTGTTTAATTAAATAGAAAAAGTAAATATGAGAGCATATCTCATTTTATTAAATTAAATATCTCAACAAAATCTCTCTTCAGTTCAAAAAGAAAAAATTTTAAGTTCACTATTGATAAAAAATGAGTTAAATCAATTAACTCTTTTTTTTACTCAAATTAAATCAGTTAACTCCTTATTTTACTCAAACTAAACATGTTAACTCCCTTTAATTTAGAAATCTCCCTTTATGATTGAACTTCAATTTTAATCCTGATCGTTGATTGAATTTGATCTCAACTATTGATGGATTCCAGGAAAGTCTATTTAAGAGACCCTTATCTCTTCATTTTAGGAGAGGATGAATTTGGAGAATTTGCATCGAATTGCTGCTGGAATTCATACTCACATTTGCTCATATTTTTACATACATTTAATAAATACGCCTATCTTGATTAATTAAATGTAATTATTTAATTAAATGGAAAAGGTATTTTTAATTAATTAAATGAAATTATTTAATTAAATGGAGTACTTACTTCTAATTAATTAAAAAAAGTTATTTAATTAAATAAGAAATTTGTCTCTAATTAATTAAAAGATTGTTTAATTAAATAGAAAAAGTAATTATGAGAGCATATCTCATTTTATTAAATTAAAAATCTCAACAAAATCTCTCTTGAGTTCAAAGAGGGAAATTTTCAGTTCACTATTGATAAAACATGAGTTAAATCAATTAACTCCTTTTTCTACTCAAATTCAATTAGTTAAATCCTTATTTTACTCAAATTAAATCTATTAACTCGCTTTAATTTGAGAATATCCTTTTATAACTGAACTTCAACTTTAATCATGACCGTTGATTGAATTTGATCTCAACTGTTGATGGATTCTTGGAAAGTCTATTTAAGAGACCCTCATCTCTTCATTTTAGAAGAGAATGAATTTGGAGAATTTGTATCGAATCACTGTTGAAATTCATACTCACATTTGCTCATATTTTTACATACATTTAATAAATACACCTATCTTGATTAATTTAATGTAATTATTTAATTAAATGGGAAAGGTATTTCTAATTAATTAAATGGAATTATTTAATTAAATGGATTAATTACTTCTAATTAATTAAACAAAGTTATTTAATTAAATAGGAAGTGATTCCTAATTAAATAAATGAAGTTATTTAATTAAATAAGAAATGTGTGTCTAATTAATTAAAAGATTATTTAATTAAATAGAAAAAATAATTATGAGAGCATATCTCATTTTATTAAATTAAATATCTCAACAAAATCTCTCTTCAGTTCAAAACAGAAAATTTTCAGTTCACAATTGATAAAAAATGAGTTAACTCAGTTAACTCCTTTTTCTACTCAAATTGAAATAGTTAACTCCTTATTTTACTCAAATTAAATCTATTAACTCCCTTTAATTTGAGAATTTCCCTTTATGACTGAACTTCAACTTTAATCCTGACCATTGATTGAATTTGATCTCAACCATTAATGGATTTTAAGAAAGTCTATTTAAGAGACCCTCATCTCTTCATTTTAAGAGAGGATGAATTTGAAGAATTTGCATCGAATCGCTGCTGAAATTCATACTCACATTTGCTTATATTTTTACATACATTTAATAAATACACCTATCTTGATTAATTAAATGTAATTATTTAAGTAAATGGAAATGGTATTTCTAATTAATTAAATAAAATTATTTAATTAAATAGAGTACTTACATCTAATTAATTAAACAAAGTTATTTAATTAAATAGCAAGCCATTCCTAATTAATTAAATGAAGTTATTTAATTAAATAAGAAAAATGTCTCTAATTAATTAAAAGATTATTTAATTAAATGGAAAAAGTAATTATCAGAGCATATCTCATTTTATAAAATTAAATATCTCGACAAAATCTCTCTTCAGTTCAAAAAGGGAAAATTTCAGTTCACTATTCACAAAAAATGAGTTAAATTAGTTAACTTATTTTTTTACTTAAATTAAATAAGTTAACTCCTTATTTTACTCAAATTAAATCTGTTAACTCCCTTTAATTTGGGAATCTCCTTTTATGATTGAACTTCAACTTTAATCCTGAGCGTTGATTGAATTTGATCTCAACCGTTGATGAATTCAAGAAAAGTCTATTTAAGAGACCCTCATCTCTTCATTTTAGGAGAGGATGAATTTGGAGAATTTGCATCGAATCGCTGCTGGAATTCATACTCACATTTGCTCATATTTTTACATACATTCAATAAATATGCCTATCTTGATTAATTAAATGTAATTATTTAATTAAATGGAAAAGATATTTCTAATTAATTAAACAAAATTATTTAATTAAATGGAGTTCTTACTTCTAATTAATTAAATAAGAATCCATTCCTAATTAATTAAATGAAGTTATTTAATTAAATAAGAAAAGTGTTTCTAATTAATTAAAAGATTGTTTAATTAAATAGAAAAAGTAATTATGAGAGCATATCTCATTTTATTAAATAAAATTTCTCAACAAAATTTCTCTTCAGTTCAAAAAGGTAAAGTTTCAATTTGATATAGATAAAAAATGAGTTAAATTAATTAACTCTTTTTTCTACTCAAATTAAATCTGTTAACTCCCTTTAATTTGAGAATCTCCCTTTATGACTAAACTTCAACTTTAATCTTTACCATTGATTGAATTTGATCTCAACCGTTGATGGATTCCAAGAAAGTCTATTTAAGAGACCCTCATCTCTTCATTTTAAGAGAGGATGAATTTGGAGAATTTGATTCGAATCGCTGCTTGAATTCATACTCACATTTGCTCATATTTTTAAATACATTTAATAAATACACCTATCTTGATTAATTAAATGTAATTATTTAATTAAATGGGAAAGGTATTTCTAATTAATTAAATGAAATTATTTAATTAAATGGAGTACTTACTTCTAATTAATTAAACAAAGTTATTTAATTAAATAGGAAGTCATTCCTAATTAATTAAATGAAGTTATTTAATTAAATTAGAAAAGTGTCTCTAATTAATTAAAAAAAAATTTAATTAAATAGAAAAAGTAATTATGAGAGCATATCTCACTTTATTAAATTAAATATCTCAACAAAATCTCTCTTCAGTTCAAAAAGGGAAATTTTCAGTTCACTATTGATAAAAAATGAGTTAAATCAATTAACTCCTTTTTCTACTCAAATTAAATCAATTAACTCCTTATTTTACTCAAATTAAATCTGTTAACTCCCTTTAATTTGGGAATCTCCCTTTATGACTGTACTTTTTTTTTTTTGAAAAAAGAGGGGTAAAAATTTATTCAATCAAAGATCAAGAACAAAACAAAGGCCTAAGGCCCAAAGAAGCTCTACTAACTCATGTCCTCCAAAAGCATCTGATCAATAATCTCACAGTACTCAATGGGTAACTCATCTCTACCATTAATATTCCACTCACCCACATTCTCTGAGGCCCACTTAGCTAGACAATCATCCACTCTGTTCCACTCACGAGAAATATGACAGAAGGAAATAGAGTCCACCGACCTACAAAGACAAAGAATTTGCCTGGCTAAAGAAGCAAGTTGCCAACTAACATTATCGAACTTCTGGTTATTCAACATATCCACCACAATCTTTGAGTCAGACTCACATATGAAATTTTGCCACCCTAAAGCGCAGCCTCGCTCAATAGCAACCTTAATGGTAAGGGCCTCCATGAGGTTATTAGAATGCATACCCTTGTAAACATAGAGGAGAAACACTACATCTCCAGCATTGTTTCTACCAATAGCCCCAATACCGGCATGCCCAGGATTCCCTCAAGAAGACCCATCCATATTGATCTTCAAGAACCCAGTCGAGGGAGAGGACCACCTCCCATCACGACACACCCACTGCTTCCCATGTCTCAGTCTGTTGCTGGGACTGCCTCCCCACCTACTATCTTTCAAGTTCAAGTTTTTCACAATAACTTGGTCCCGAGGATCAATATTAACAGACATATCACACTTTTCATATAACGTCTCCTGAATCCTATTAAGAATCACCTTCCACAATTGAGAGTTGCTGGATTTGGCATCACAAAAAATCCTACGATTCCTTTCCAGCCAAAGATTCTAGAGAATGAATACTGGACCAACCCACCAGGCCACCTGTAAGAAAGAAGTCTTCACAGGAGGTCTGCCCAAGCTCTCCCAAAATTTGATAAGAGAATTAGCATGAACGCAACCATGACCCCAAGCCTCCCACCATCTGTGCCATATCTCTCTTGAGAAGGGGCAGAGGAAAAACAAGTGTGAGACACACTCCTCATTATGCCTGCAAAAAAAGCAAATTGAGGGGCCCTAAAAGCCTCATTTGCAAAGGTTCTCCCAAGTAAGACATTTCTTCTGAGCTAACACCCATAAGAAAAAGTTACACTTGGGCCACAAAAAGCTGCTCCAAACTTTCTTCCACCAATGCACTTCAGCCTGCCCATGAAGATTCCTGTCAAGAATAGGATAGCCTTGAGCCACTATAAATTTGCCTTTAGGACTTGGAATCCAAGCCAATTTGTCCCTCCCCTTTAGAGAGCTACATAGCCTACCCTCCAGAACCCAAGAGAGGAGAGCTCGGTCCTCAACAGATCCACCCATTGGCCACTCCCAAGGATCCTTCTAACAAGTTATCTCAACCTGACCCAGGTGCTTAACTGTCTTAAACTGATCCACCTTAATCCACCCAACATTGGAAAAGCTTTGGGAGAGGGGAATAAGCTAGGGAAAACTAGAAAGAATAGAAGGATGTCCATCCCAAAAGTCTTGCCAAAATAGAGTATTCGAGCCTCTATTACAAATCCAGAAGAACCCCTCTTTAACAATTTGTGCTCCCCTCTTGAGAGTATTCCAAATATAGGAGCCTTTACCTAACAAGGGAAGCCATGGCACCTCAGAGCAATCTGCATTAGGAAGGTACTTATGAGTGATAATCTTGGCCCACTCTTGATCTTGACTGATACACCAACGCCAATGTAATTTGGCAGCCAACGTAGTGACAACAAGATCCATCAAACGAAGCCCGAGGCCACCTGCATGCTTTGGCCTACACATAGTCTCCCACCTGACTAAACTCCACTTCGAGGAAAGAAGATTTCCAGATGAAAGGAATTGCCAAGATAAAGCATCAAACTCTCTCACAAAACTAGAAGGAGGGATCAGGACACCGCACCTGTAAATGGGTAGAGACTGCATCATAGTCTTAAGCAGAACCAATCTCCCAGTAGAAGAAAGCCATCTATAAGTCCAATGACTAACCTTACTTCTAAATTTATCTAAAATCCCCTGCCAATACTCTTTCTGCTGAGCACCCAAGGATAGAGGGACCCCAAGATACATCAGGGGGAGCGATCCAATCTAGAACCTAAGAATTCTAGCAATCCTATTCTGAATAAGCCTTGGAGTGTTAAAGAAAAAGATAGAAGACTTATCATCATTAATTTTATGACCTAAGGCTTTCAAATAAATATCTAGGGCTTTCCTGATGTTAACTGCCTCGCTAATACTAGCCCTACCCAAAAGTCCAGTGTCATCAACAAATTGAAGATGAGAATACAAAGGAAGGTTATTGCTCCAACTCCACACTTGGATAAACCCCTGTCAAACCTGAGCTGATAAAAATTTTCCAAGCCCTTCAGCCATGATAATGAATAAATAGGGAGATAAAGGATCACCTTGCCTAAGTCCTTGAGAGGCACCAAACAGCTCTAAAGATTCTCCATTAATGAGAACAGAGGAGGAAGAGGACAAGCAGCTAGGAACTCATTCAACCCATTCCACTACAAACCCAAAGTTCAAAAGGATTTTTTGTAAGAACTCCCAACCAACCTGATCATAAGCCTTGGCCATGTTGAGTTTTATAAACATAGCTTTCTCCTTAGAATTGGCCATAGAATGGACAGCCTTCGTTGCTATTACAACTCCATCCAAGATTTGTCTTCCATCAACAAAGCCACCCTGTTTTGCAAAGATTAAAGGACCAAGGAATGGTTTGAGCCTCTTAGTAATAAGTTTGGTGATGATCTTATAGACCACATTGCACAAAGCTATGGGCCTGAACTGATCCAACCTATCAGCACCTTCCTTCTTAGGTATAAGGGCCAAGAAGGTTGAGTTCAAAGATTTCAACATCTATTTATTCCTGTGTGATTCTTGGACCACATCTAGAAGATCATACTTTATTACCTCCTAGAATTCTTGGAAAAATTCAATTGGAAACCCATTTGGACTAGGGGCCTTACCCTTCTTCATATTGAATACAATTTTCTCCAGTTTCAGAAGAAGGATAGGAGCTAGTAGGGCTTCATTCATGTCAGCAGAGACAAGATGAGGAATGCAAGCCAAAATGTCACACTCCTCATGCCCACCTGCAGGCTCCCCCCTAGAAAAGATATCAGAGAAGTACTTGACTGCTTCCCTAGAGATAGCTTCACGAGAATAAATCTGAGTTCCATCTGATGATACAAGAGAGGGAAGAGAATTCCCTTGCTGTCGTGCCTTAACTGAGTTGTGGAAGAAGGTAGTGCTCCTATCCCCCTCCTGAAGCCAATCAATTCAAGATTTTTGCTTCCAGAAAATTTCCTCCCGAAGCTCCCATTCTTCTAGCTCTTTAAGGGCTAGAGTCTCAGCTTCACTCATCTCAAAGCTCAGCTCATGGTCCCGAATCTGCCGAGTAATGCTATCAAGTTTGGTTTGAGCCGCAGTCTTCTAAACCTATAGATAGCTGAAACACTATTTACTCCATCTCTTAAGCCTATACTTCACATGTTGGAGCCTCTTGTTGAAAGTATACATTACTGTGCCATGATCTGGCTTCCCCTCATACCACCAGTCAACCATTAGATCAGGCAAAGATGAGTCGCATAACCACATCAACTGGAATTTGAAAGAGGGATTCTTGGTAATCTTGTATGAAATTATGGAAAGTTTAATAGGCCAGTGATCCGATCCCCTCCAATCAAAAATTTTTGAACTGGTAACCCACCTGTTGTCCATCCAATAGCAAGAGACCAAAAATCAATCAAGCCTCTCTGAGATCGCCTCACCACCATATCTCTGATTATTCCATGTAAAGACTCCATTATTAGGCTTCACATCAATGAGGAATAATAAGCCAATCATATCTCTAAGCAGATTATAAGAATGGTCCAGCTTTGCTAGCCCACCTCTTTTCTCCTCTAGGCTAATAACAGCATTGAAGTCCCCTGCCATAATGCATGGAAGAAAAGGTTCCAAAGACCGAATGAATCTAATATGGGCCCATAATTGGACTTTACTTGTAAAGTCTATAGGAGCATAAATATTGGATAAGAAGCACCTTTCATCATTCTCAAAACTAGTAGCTATCAAAGAAATGGATGACTGACTGGAAACCACCATAAAGGTGAGACTTTCCTAGGATCCTAGAAGCAAGCCACCCCTCTAGCACTTTTTAGGGCCCCCACCCCCTGCCAGGAGCTGCGAGGCCAAATATACGCAGCACACTTAGCCAAACCATCCAAAGAAAGCTTAGTTTCCTGAATAAAAACCATATCAGGAGACTGAAATTCAATTAATCTATGAACAACCTTTTGTCTAGGGATGTTGTTCAACCCCCTTACATTCCATGATAGCACAATCATTTATGAGGCTAAGAGAAATTAGAATCAATAAGGCGTACCGACCTAGATTCCACCAAATTTTCCCCCATTAGCTTCACTTTCTCCTGATCAGTCTTCCTACCACTTTTTATTGGTTTATCTAAAGACCCCTTTTTGAAAGCCTTCTATTGAATGCCTAAAGTGAGAGAAGCCTCATTACTCTTAATAGAATCAGATGCCCCTTTAGGCTTGTGGGATTCATTGGGAACCCCTGTCGGTCCCTGTGAACCCTGTGCTCCACTAAGATCCCCCATATTCTGAAGAAGAGGAGGTCCATCATTATCCCACTGCTTGCCTTGTAGGTCCCCTGTATCAAGAAGCTGACCCTCTCTCTGCATATCTCCTTCATGAGTCTCTAGCTGAATGATGGATTCTGGGAAGAGCTCAACTAGGAAACTTGCCTCTTGCTCCATGTTTTCAAGAGCATCAAACCTATTAAAGGTGTCTTCCATCCTCCTTTCTGTCTAGGCTCTTTTCTTTCCTTTTCCCTTATTGCAAGGTTTAACCTGAGTAAATCCCTCACTATCAATAGGTCCATTAGAAGCTTTAGCCTTTCCTTTGTCCTCCCTATGGGGGGTATGAGCATCCGCAGAGGGGTTCTTATTTCTAGGACACTGGTGTAGTAGGTGACCATCTCATGGCAAATTTTGCATCTGAATGGGAGGGTCTCATAATCCAACTACTGGATCCAGGAAACAGAGCCCATACAAATCTCCATAAAGTCTGGCAATGGGTTATTCAAATCAACTTCAACACAAATATGAGCAAAAGAGATTAACTTATGATCTTGCGTCTGTGTAGAAGATCCCACAGGTGTTCCAAGAAGCATTGAAATTGAGTGAAGAATATCCTCCCTCCAAAATTCCAAAGGAAGTCTTGGTAGGCGGACCCAAAACAAAACCCAAGAGGGAATCTCCTCAGCAAAATTAAAGCCTGTGTGCCAAGGCTTAATGAATAGCCCCACCTGGTTAAAGAAATAAGGGCCACCTTCAAAAACATTATTCCTATCTGACATGCAGGAGAATATAACCATAAAGTAGTTATTAGCTGCTAATAAAATCTCCATATCTCCTTCTGAATTCCACACTCGACAGGCCCAAGAATCCAACACCGGCAATGGAAGGTGAAGGCTAAAAAATTTACATATAAGAGCATGTTTCTTCCAATACTCAACATCTTCCGAAACCTGTTCAGGTTGAACTACCAGAATAGGATGAACCTCAGCTTTTTGTAGACACCCATTAATTTTTTGAAGTCAAAGTTTTCCATTTGAAGAGGACTCTCCTTCCTTTGACTGGAAGTTATCCTTCATACCCTTGCTACTGTCATGCATCCCCAAAAAAAACTTCCCCATCAACAAGTCTTCTCCCGAAGGCCTGGAAGGGGTGGCCCTTGGATCTCCCATTAAACCTGAGCCAGGGCTTAGCAATCTAGCAAGGCGCAAGAAAAGGGGGCACAAGCCCCTCTAACCCCCAACACCATGACCAAGTACACCCTACACAGTAGGAGAGAGAGAAACCTCGGCTCCAGGCCCTATCCTGTGGCGAAAGAGGCAATAAAACACCACACCCCAGCAAGATTGCACATCGAACCGCCCATGAGCTCGCAGCATGAGCACTCAGCTTGCCCAGAGGCTGACAGGACGCAAGGAGAAGAGCAGGCTAGGGCACGCAGGCCCTAGCAGTGAAAAGAAATTTGCCCATCACTGTCTGCGTTCTTCACTGCTGAAAATCTTTAGATTCCCTTTTTCGGTCTAAAAGAAACTTGTCATCCAATTTATGTAATTATTTACTAATAGATTATTCCCTTTATGACTGAACTTCAACTTTAATCCTGACCATTGATTGAATTTGATCTCAACCGTTGATGGATTCTAGGAAAGTCTATTTAAGAGACCCTCATCTCTTCATTTTAGGAGAGGATGAATTTGGAGAATTTGCATCAAATCACTACTGGAATTCATACTCACATTTGCTCATATTTTTACATACATTTAATAAATATGCCTATCTTGATTAATTAATTGTAATTATTTAATTAAATGGGAAATGTATTTCTAATTAATTAAATGAAATTATTTAATTAAATGGAGTACTTACTTCTAATTAATTAAGCAAAGTTATTTAATTAAATAGGAAAAGTGTCTCTAATTAATTAAAATATTGTTTAATTAAATAGAAAAAGTAATTATGAGAGCATATATCATTTTATTAAAATAAATATCTCAACAAAATCTCTCTTCAGTTCAAAAAGGGAAATTTTAAGTTCACTATTGATAAAAAATGAGATAAATCAGTTAACTCATTTTTCTACTCAAATTAAATCAGTTAACTCCTTATTTTACTCAAATTAAATTTGTTAACTCCCTTTAATTTGGGAATCTCCCTTTATGACTGAACTTCAACTTTAATCCTGACCATTGATTGAATTTGATCTCAATCGTTGATGGATTGCAAGAAAGTCTATTTAAGAGACCCTCATCTCTTCATTTTAGGAGAGGATGAATTTGGAGAAATTGCATCGAATCGTTGTTGGAATTCATACTCACATTTGCTCATATTTTTACATACATTTAATAAATACGCCTATCTTGATTAATTAAATGTAATTATTTAATTAAATGGGAAAGATATTTCTAATTAATTAAACAAAATAATTTAATTAAATGGAGTATTTACTTCTAATTAATTAAACAAAGTTATTCAATTAAATAGGTAGCCATTCCTAATTAATTAAATGAAGTTATTTAATTAAATAAGAAAAGTCTCTCTAATTAAATAAAAGATTGTTTAATTAAATAGAAAAAGTAATTATGAGAGCATATCTTATTTTATTAAATTAAATATCTCAACAAAATCTCTCTTCAGTTCACAAAAAGAAATTTTCAGTTCACTATTGATAAAAAATGAGTTAAATTAGTTAACTCATTTTTCTACTCAAATTAAATCAGTTAACTCCTTATTTTACTCAAATTAAATCTGTTAACTCCCTTTAATTTGGGAATCTCCCTTTATGGCAAAACATCAAATTTAATCCTGACTGTTGATTGAATTTGATCTCAACCGTTGATGGATTCTAGGAAAGTTTATTTAAGAGACCCACATCTCTTCATTTTAGGAGAGGATGAATTTGGAGAATTTGCATCGAATCGTTGCTGAAATTCATACTCACATTTGCTCATATTTTTACATACATTTAATAAATATGCCTATCTTGATTAATTAAATGTAATTATTTAGTTAAATGGGAAAGGTATTTCTAATTAATTAAACGAAATTATTTAATTAAATAGAGTGCTTACTTCTAATTAATTAAACAAAGTTATTTAATTAAATAGGAAGCCATTCCTAATTAATTAAATGAAGTTATTTAATTAAATAAGAAAAGTGTCTCTAATTAATTAAAAGATTTTTTAATTAAATAGAAAAAGTAATTATGAGAGCATATCTCATTTTATTAAATTAAATATCTCAACAAAATCTCTCTTCAGTTCAAAAAGGGAAAATTTTAGTTCACTATTGATAAAAAATGAGTTAAATCAGTTAACTCCTTTTTCTACTCAAATTAAATCAGTTAACTCCTTATTTTACTCAAATTAAATCTCTTAACCTCCTTTAATTTGGTAATTTTCCTTTATGACTGAACTTACAACTTAAATCCTGACCATTGATTGAATTTGATCTCAACTGTTGATGGATTCCAGGAAAGTCTATTTAAGACACCCTCATCTCTTCATTTTAGGAGAGGATGTATTTGGAGAATTTGCATCGAATCACTACTGGAATTCATACTCACATTTGCTCATATTTTTACATACATTTAGGAAAAGTGTTTCTAATTAATTAAACAAAATTATTTAATTAAATAGAGTACTTACTTCTAATTAATTAAACAAAGTTATTTAATTAAATAGGAAGCCATTCCTAATTAATTAAATGAAGTTATTTAATTAAATAAGAAAAGTGTCTCTAATTAATTAAAAGATTGTTTAATTAAATAGAAAAAGTAATTATGAGAGCATATCTCATTTTATTAAATTAAATATCTCAACAAAATCTCTCTTCAGTTCAAAACAGGAAATTTTCCGTTCACTATTGATAAAAAATGAGTTAAATCAATTAACTCCTTTTTCTACTCAAATTAAACTAGTTAACTCCTTATTTTACTCAAATTAAATATGTTAACTCCCTTTAATTTGGGAATCTCCCTTTATGACTGAACTTCAACTTTAATCTTGACCGTTGATTAAATTTGATCTCAACCATTGATGGATTTCAGGAAAGTCTATTTAAGAGACAATCATCTCTTCATTTTAGGAGAGGATGAATTTGGAGAATTTGCATCGAATCGTTGCTGAAATTCATACTCACATTTGCTCATATTTTTACATAAATTTAATAAATATGCCTATCTTGATTAATTAAATGTAATTATTTAATTAACTGGGAAAGGTATTTCTAATTAATTAAACGAAATTATTTAATTAAATGGAGTACTTACTTCTAATTAATTAAATAAAGTTATTTAATTAAATAGGAAGCCATTCCTAATTAATTAAATGAAGTTATTTAATTAAATAAGAAAAGTGTCTCTAATTAATTAAAAGATTTGTGAGGCCTCGCCCTGACCCTTCATAGCCTTAATTGTTACTTTATCATTTTGATACTCACGATTTGAGATGTTGTGTCATTATCTGATGCTTAGAACATATGATATTATTTCATGCTATGTGATGTTACTTTTAGCTATTTGATATTTGTCATTTAAGGTTTTATGTATATGTATGTTGATGAAATCAGTAAATGTAGGATTGATACTTGATTAAGAGATTTTAAATGGTTAAGAATTAAGTAGGATGAAGAAACCCTTATTGATATATGTTTCAATTTATGTGAATTTTTGATACGTATATATACATATGTACATGTGATTTTTGAGACTACTGATGTGTGCAATGAGTCTGTAGATATTTTAGCCGAAGAAATCGACAAAGGAACATAACTGATCTTTATGTGTTAATTTTGGAGACCTTGTCATTCGTAATTCAAGTATGGTATTGTGAGATGTATGTGTGTATCTCTCTGTGTTTAGTGAATGTTAATGTTCATAACTATGCTCTTTTAGTGTCGCTTGAAACTCGTAAATTGTTTATGTTATTTAGTGTGCTGATTAGGGTTAGTTTTGTAACCTTTGGACCCAAGTTGTTTTAAGTTAGTGTCAGTTTGCTAATTGGTTTCTTAATCGAGTTTAGTCACCCTTAATCCAAATTAGTGCTTATTTTGCATTTTAGAGTTGTTAGTTGGTCCTAATTATTTCCTAATCTTTGTGTGGCTCTAAACCTATTCCTAAGGCTTTAAAACATGAAATAATTATACCCAAGGGGTATGGGTATGGTTTGGGGGTCTTTTCCAACCCCTAAGCCCCTTTTGTTGACTTTGGAGATCACTCAAAAAGTCTCATTTCACCTTTGTACGAAAATTGCAAGTGGTTACCATGAGTTGCCTTACTTCACCTCCACTTAGTGTTTAACCATGGTATGGGTTGAGTTAGGAGTTTCTAGAATTGTAAGTGGGTGGGAGAAGTTATTGATCTTTTTTGGTAGTTGAGTTTGAGGCTTATTTAGAGGCCTTTCTTGGACTAGTGGAGGTTGTTACCCAATCTCTACATTTAGAGAGGAGTTCTTGAAGGTTGAAGCAAGGAAAGGGAAACTCTACTCAAACTTGTTCATTGGCATTACCTTTTGTGAAGGTAGGAAATTCTCATCTCCCTTGTTCAGTTTCCATGTTTGTTTCATGCTTATGCTACCTTGTTGTTGTTTGAATGTTTGTATGTTTGTGGGTATGTTGGGAAGATTTGGAAACCGTGTTATTTTTTATGATTTCTTTTCATGTTTATGTTTGAAATTTTGAGATTTTCTTGCATGGCAGTTTTGGTATTACTCACCCTTGGAATAGGGCAGAAGTGACCAATTTTGGGAAAGGTCTGTTTAGTCGGACTCCAACTAGTGTAGAGTCTCTTCTCAGGATGAGAAGAGGGAGAAAGGGTAGGGTGTTATGAGCCCCTACCTGTCAGTACAAACCTTGTATGATTATGGTATGTTGAAATGGAAGAATGGAAGTTCTTGATTTATAGCCTCGATTGGGCATCTGTTTGGTGTTGTGCTTGACTTCTCCTGGTTGGAAAAATTCACCTTTTCCTAGTATTGATTCATTGTGAATCTTATAGTGATAACCCTGTGTGAATATGCATGTTTGAATTGTTCTTGGTCATGCTTTCGTTCACCTGATCAGATTTAGTTCCATCCATGGTTCTTGAAATGTGTTGTAGAAATCGTTATGAATCCCTTGATGAAGGTCATGAAGAAAATTCAAGTAAATTGCTAAAATTTTGGATTGATATCCTATGTAATGGTATTTCAAACTTTGTTGTAATGGTGATGAAGCTGGGTTTTCTTCCTAGTTCTTTCCCGACTGAGCCTTTGAATCAGGTTTGCCAATAAAATGGTGGTTGAGTAACATGGCTTAGCATGAGATTTAATCGTAATTTTTAGTTATATAAATGCACATCAAAAATAGGATGGAAATGATGTTGATTCAATTAGGCACATTTCAATTTTTCTTATATGTTGGAAACAAAAATTGTATTAAGAATGAAAGTTCAGTTTCTGTGATTATTGGAATTAGATCAATTCTTGCATTTTGGTTTATATGGATAATTAAATCTCTTGATTTATTAATTTGTAAGTAGTCTTCATAGATTTACTTTTTAAAAAAAATTATAAGCCCCCCCCCCCCTTCTTAGTTAATAATCAACTTCAAAATGTATACTTAGAAAAATAAAGGCAAAAAAAAAGTGTCTCAAGAGAGTAAAAACTCTCTGGTTTTTGTATGAAGACCAATTTATTCTTTCTTTGGTGACAAAGAATCTTTTAAGATACTTATATGTTTTGAATATCAAAAGAAAATTAATACCATTCAAAGAAAGAATATATAATATAATCATTATATAAAAATTTATATGCTAATATCCTAAATATCTTTTATCTACCTATAAAACTTTATGTATTAACTGTTTTTTATTTACATTTCCTTGATGGGCGCAGCTCTTTGTTTGGGGCTTGAAAAGACTTTAAATTTAAAATAAATAAAAATTCAAAGGGCTACCTTGGGTGACATCACCCTGAATCCTTATCTCATCCCTTGTACAACACTTACTTCATGGAAATGCGTGATCCTTTTTTCTTGCATTGTGAAAATTTAATTTGATTTATGTTATCCCCTTTTTATTTTAACTGGGGCTCATCTCCTTGCATGGATGGGATGGAATAATAAAATGTTGACAAGACTCATTTCAACTGCATTTTTCCACCATGCAAATTGGTTTCGCTTTCATTATTGAATGAGCTTAGGATTTTTGTGCCCTATAATTATTGGATAGTGGTACTTGCATATGGGAGTGGAGGACAGATCTTTTTGCAAATTGTTTGATTTGACCTTGTCCTTGGATTGCCATCTCATTTGGTTAGCGCTATTCAAGTGGGAGATGACTTAGTTTAAAAGTAAAATGATTTTGATCTAGTTTTGGTTTACCTCTATGCCTCCATGTGAATTGTGTCAGTAGTAGATGGCCTTGGAACCATGTACCGCCCTCCTGTATCTTTGACCTACACTTAGGGATTGTGTCAAGTTTGGGGTTTTGGGGAGGGTGGCCACGTGGGTAGTTAAGGTGGGTTTGAGGGTGTGGTAAGAGTGTGGGAGGCTAGGGTTAGAATGTAGGGAGTTAGTAGGTAATTAGTATAGGTTAGTATTAATGTTAGTTAATGTGTTAGTATTAGAATTAAGTTTAGTATATGTTATGTTTGTTAGTATTAGTACTAGGTTTAGATTTAGTTATTTTTTATTTTAATTATTTAGTTGTTTAATTATGTTTGTTTAAATTTTATTATATATATATTTAGTAGTATTAATTTATTAGCATGTTTTAGAAGTAGTCATTTAAGTTAGTTTAAAATGTAATTAAATTTAGATTTATGACTAGTCGATTTTATTAGATTTAGTTAGTTTTTTTTTTAGATTAATTTCGTTGTTTTAATATTAATGTTAATTTAATTAGTCTTGGAATATTCTTAGTTTCAATTCAGATATATATAAAATTGAATATAGTATTTAAATTAAGTTAAATTTTGTTTAAGGTTTAAGTTAAGTTTTAGATTTTAGAGATGTTAGTATTAAATAGTATCTTGTTAATTTGGTTTTAGTAAATTGTTTTATTAAATTAAATTAGTTTAAAGATAGTTAGCATTAGATGTAAATATTAATGGATTTAATTAAAGATGGTTAGTCCCATGTATTTTATTTTAGTAGACTAATTAATAATTTGTTTAATTAATGATCTAATATCTAAAGTTATTTGAATAATTTAGAGATATTATATACAAGTTTATAAAATTACCAATGTGATAAAACTTTTAATTTAGAAATTTGATTGTTAAAATAATTAACTGAGTTAATGATGAAAGATAAATTAATGGTTAATTCATGCAGGAAGATTATAATCTTAAGACATAATGTAGAGAACCTATACTAAAACTATTATCAATCATTTCAACTTAGAGCATGTTTAATTATTAATTTTTATTCAAAAAAAATTTTGTTTTTGCCCTCATAGTTTGGGCATGACATTTTGGTATCAAAGCTCGTGTTTCAACACTAGGAACCTTAAACTATTATGCTTTTGAAACTTAAAACTAGACATTAAATTGTGTAGGATGCCTCCTGTTACTCAAAAAAACCAACGAGGTAGAGGTCGTAGGGCGAGAGGTGGTAGAGTGGGACAGGGGGATGGGCCACCTCCACCTCCACCTCCACCACCACCGAACCCAAACCAGGACATTATAGATGCACTCTAGTTTTTGATCAGTGTAGTTCAGTAGAGAGTAGTACCTGTGGTTCAGCCAGTTCAGCAGATTCCATTAGTGGAAGCAGAGGAACCTAGAGGAGGCGGGCCAAGAGTCAGAGAGGACTAGGAGTCCCCCACCGAGATAGTTAGAGGGGTAGGATGAACATGAAGGTGAGTCAATACACTAGAGAAGACCCCCACTTGACATACCTCCTAGACATGTAGGAGATTATATCAGGGAATTGATTCGACTTGGGCCACCATTATTTATCGGTTCTACTAAGGGGACAATAGAAGAGGCATGGTTGCAGAGCCTACAACGGTGCTTTGGGTTACGCCCTTATGGGAGTAATCTAAAGGCATGCCTAGCATTTCATCAGTTGAGAGGGGATGCCTCCAACTGGTGGCATCAGGAAGAGATCATAGGTGGAGTGAGGATGGATACCCTTACATGGGAATCATTCTTAGAAAGACTTTGAGAGAGGTACTTGTCAGAGCATTTCTGACAGAAATAGATAGAGGAGTTTCATTCTCTTTATCAGAAAGGTCTTACAGTGGCTCAGTATGAGAGCAGGTTTCTCAAGCTCCTTCCTTATGTGGAATACATAAAGGATGAAAAACTACGGGTACATCACTTTATCATGGGTTGGAATTTATCACTTCAGGGTCCAGTTCGAATGGCCTTCCCTACCACCTTCAGACAGGTAGTGGAGATAACACTAGTGGCAGAGGATACTCGAGGTAGACAGGAAACACGGGATCAGTCTTAGAACCAAAACTCTACCCGACAGAAACCCCCTTGGAAAGGGAATTAGAACTGTACACTAGGGTCCTCTAAGGGCCAATAGTCTTAGCAGTAGCAAGAAATCTCATAGGGTTACAAGGGCTCTAAGCCCAAGCAGTGGCAGTTATAGCAGGATCAAAAAGTGCATAGCCCACAATCATAGTCAGTGCAAACTCAGCAGTCTTCTAGGGGTGGATACAATGGGTCTAGCAGGTCAGACGGCCCACAACAGTCTAGATAATAGGATACATGATTTTATACCTGAGGGCCATGCTATTCTTATGGTGGCATGGGTCATATAGCTAGAGAGTGTCCGCAGGGATAGCCATTCAATGGTCAGAGAGGGGCTTTTTCAGAGCCGATAGTGGGAGACATTGGTAGGTCCCATGGAGTTTTTACAATAGTTGACAACCACCAGACTGAGCATCAGGCTATAGATATTGAGGCTATAGGTGGAGTTGGTCAGCCAATTATCTCTAGAGACTATCCATTTTATTGCTCGACAGACCCTAGCTCCTCGAGGTTGAGAGCTAGATCAAGTTAGGGTCTAGGGGGAATGTTGTGATGAGGTCATGATTTCTTGGGAGGATGCAGCACTGATGCGATCTCAATACCCTTGTCTTTTGATGAACTCCAAGAGGAAGTTCATGCCTAGTGGGGAAGGATGTGAGGACTTACTCCGACCCTTCGTAGCCTTAGTTGTTACTTTATCATTTTGATACTCACGACTCGAGATGTCGAGACATTATCTGGTGCTTAGAACATATGATATTATTTCATGCTATGTGATGTTACTTTCAGATATTTGATATTTTTCATTTAATTTTTTATGTATATGTATGTTGATGAAATCAGTAAATGTAGGATTGATACTTGATTAAGAGATTTTAAGTGGTTAAGGATTAAGTAGGATGAAGAAACCCTTATTGATGTATGTTTCAATTTATGTGAATTTCTGATACGTATATATACATATGTACATATGATTTTTGAGACTACTAATGTGTGCAATGAGTGTGCAGATATTTTAGCCAAGGAAACTGATGGAGGAATAGAACTGATCTCTATGTGTTAATTTTGGAAACCTTATCATTCATAATTCAAGTATGGTATTGTGAGATGTATGTATGTATCTCTCTATGTTCAGTGAATGTTAATGTTCATAACTATGTTCTTTTAGTGTCTCTTGACACTCATAAATTGTTTATGTTCTTTAGTGTGCTAATTAGAGTTAGTTTTGTAACCTTTGGACCCAAGTTGTTTTAAGTTAGTATCAGTTTGCTAATTGGTTTCTTAATCGAGTTTAGTCACCCTTAATCCGGATTAGTGCTTATTCTGCATTTTAGAGTTGTTAGTTAGTCCTAATTATTTCCTAGTCTTTGTGTGGCTCTAAACTTATTCCTAAGGCTTTAAAACATGGAATAATGATACCCAAGGGGTATGGGTATGGGTTGGGGGTCTTTTCCAATCCCTAAGCCCCTTTTGTTGACTTTGGAAATCACTCAAAAAGTCTCATTTCACCTTTGTGCGAAAATTGCAAGTGGTTACCATGAGTTGCCTTACCTCACCTCCACTTAGTGTTTAACCATGGTATGGGTTGAGTTAGGAGTTTCTAGAATTGTAAGTGGGTGGGAGAAGTTATTGATCTTTTTTGGTGGTTGAGTTTGAGGCTTATTTAGAGGCCTTTCTTGGACTAGTGGAGGTTTTTACCCAATCTCTACATTTAGAGAGGAGTTCTTGAAGGTTGAAGCAAGGAAAGAGAAACTCTACTCAAACTTGTTCATTGCCATTACCTCTTGTGAAGGTAAGAAATTCTCATCTCCCTTGTTCAGTTTCCATGTTTGTTTCATGCTTATGCTACCTTGTTACTGTTTGAATGTTTGTATGTTTGTGGGTATGTTGGAAAGATTTCGAAACCATATTATTTTGGATGATTTTTTTTCATGTTTATGTTTGAAATTTTGAGATTTTCTTACATGGCAGTTTTGGTTTTACTCACCCTTGGAATAGAGCAGAAGTGACCAATTTTGGGAAAGGTTTATTTAGTCAGACTCCAACCAATGTAGAGTCTCTTCTCAGGATGAGAAGAGGGAGAAAGGGTAGGGTGTTATGGGCCCCTACCTGTCAGCACAAACCTTATATGACTATGGTATGTTGAAATGGAAGAACGAAAGTTCTTGGTTTATAGCCCTGATTGGGCATCTATTTGGTATTGTGCTTGACTTCTCCTAGTTGGAAGAATCCACCTTTTCCTAGTATTGATTCATTGTGAATCTTATAGTGATAACCTTGTGTGAATATGCATGTTTGAATTATTCTTGGTCATGCTTTTGGTCATCTGATCAGATTCTGTTCCATCCATGGTTCTTGAAATGTGTTGTAGAAATCATTATGAATCCCTTGATGAAGGTCATGAAGAAAATTCAAGTAAATTGTTGAAATTTGGGATTGATATCCTATGTAATGGTATTTCAAACTTTGTTTTAATGGCAACGAAGCCGAGTTTTCTTCTTGATTCTTTCTCGGCTGAGCCTTTGTGTAATAACCCGCCAAGGGATCCAAAAAATTACACTAAGTTTGCCAAACAATTTTTTTTTTAAACATGAAAGTAAAAACCATTCATAACATTCATGGAAGAAATAGTAACATCCAACTAAAAGTAAACAAAACATAACAAGTTACATTCTTTAAAGATCTCTTAACGTTGAATCACATCTAAATTAACTATTCATCTAACATCACATCCTTATAAAATAATCATGATACATCCAACATTCTTAAACAATATACAAGTATCCTTTTTGTAATTACATTTTAGATTTCTCAATGATCCACTGTACATGTTACAAGGTATGAAAAGCTTAAAATAATATACATCCATGTAAATAAGTACATCATCATCCAATATTAGTCTATGATGCAATAACATAAATGAAACCACATATCATACATGATATAGCATCACCATAAAGATATAGACATCCATCATAAAAGATAATCATATATCACAAACATAAATAACTAAGTGCACGGTTCCTCCCAACCGTAAATAGCATCATTAGACCATCGTGGATCCTAGCCATCCCTCCGTGCGTAACATTTCAAAGTACCAAAGAGATCATTGGTATTATCATAGTAGGAATGTCACTCCTAAAACATCCTACTAACATGCAAAGTAAAGCATAAGATATCATCAGCTAACATATGCAAATCATCAATGAAGAAACATACCAGTAAATACATCCATCATAAGGTATATCATCTTTCATAATGCTCCAAGATCATAATGAAGATAAATACCAACCAAGAATACTCCAGCCACGGTGTCTCAATGGATCTCAAATGATAAGAGTAAAAAATACACTACCACCTGACCATGTGGAACCTAAGTGGTCCACTCCCATCGTGCTGAGGAGATAATCTCAAGTCCCAAACAGGCTATCAAAACTATAAAGTATAAATCTCTATAGGTCTAGGAATCCTAAAAGTATACTAACTCAAAGGTTCCATCACACAAAATTGACATCTAATTCCCAAAGGCACACAATGACATGTAGGAAGCCTACTCTACAAGCAAGAAAGTGTCATCGCAATTATCACGTACAAGTTACCCTGGCAGTTAGCTAAACTCCACGGGTCCATACTGATATCATGCAACCACTATTATCCTCTCATACTGATGAGGCATACTACAGAATGCATAGTCGCAACCATGCATTCTCACTACTCCCATCCTAGCCTGTACAAGCACTGAAGGCATGGTCAAGAACATCAAAACAATTATCTTTTTAGGTTCATTTAATCCCCATTTAGTGTGTAAATGTTATCACTTATTAACCAAACTTAGAATGAGTTACCCTGGCAGCCACTTAGGGCCCCGGCCCCCATTGCAAGCCACGTCCTGACACTACAAGTAGATTACCTACCCTAAGCTCATGGAATCATAAAATCACCACAGTCCTGTACAAGTGACTGTAAGGAAAATCCAAAAAATAATCCATAAAAAAATCATCAAATATCCACAATATAACCATCAAATATCCATAATAAGAATCATCAAATCTCCAAGATAATAATCATCAAATCTCCATGAGCATCTGGAAAAGTATCGATAGAAAATCATGACCACAACAGTTCTCTATTGGCAACTGAAGGCATCACTGATAATCAAAAGTATCCATTGGTTCTCAATAACCAAAATATATCTCAAAATAAATCACAATATCCATTAGTTCTCAACAAGCAACCAAGAATATCTCAAAATCATACTGATTGAAGACTCCAAAATGGTTGAGTCAAATATGTCATTGTAATGTCTCCATTTTAGCAATTGACCAAGTGTGTGTGTGTTAGCCTTGTTCTACATGGTCCCGAGGCCTAACGAAGGGTTTAATGGGATCTTGGAGTGTTTTGGCCTATTCATTTCTAGTTTAGGCCAAAACGAAGTTGATTTACTCAGTTTCAGGCATACTTACTATTTTTAGTAAGTCGGCAGGACACAGTGCAGGTCAATTTTGGTGATTGGATTCGATACTCCTTGGTGAGAGATTTTGATGACCTATCACTCACATTATTTGGAGTCTGATTGCTAATACATTTTAATGCCTGAAGTTTTATTAAAGTAACATCTAATTTAATTGTAGAATATTAAAGTGTTACTTTAATATTTATTTTATGGTGATGTGTACCCAAGGGAGACATAAGAGGTATTTTAATATATGTTTTATATATTACACATCTTTTATCCCACATTGCCCATATGAGTTGAGCGGTCCCTTGGAAATAGAATAAAAGGAAGAATTTGTGGCTTCATTAGGCAGGTTGAATATGAGAAAAAATTAGTGTGTGAGTTGCAGCTTTGTTCTTGGCATTTGAGGACGTCTATCCTCTCTTGTAACATTCTAGATGTCATTCCCTTGGGGTTTGGCCTTCGGAATTCTTTTTTATTGACTTCATTATCAAGCAGTTTAGTTGCATTTCCGGCTACAGGCAGATTTGGTATTTTGCTCATATCTTCTTCACTACTTGTCTGACGCTTATGCTGCTTTGAGGGAATGGTATTACGAAGGTAGTGGACTGATTGAAGGACAAAGTATTGTAGCAACAAGTTCAAAAGCATGGGCTGGAGTATTATGTCAATACTGCTGAAGTAATTAGTGAGTTGTTAAATCTGTCATGTATTTGGTTTTATGAATTCTGAAAATAACATTTTATTAGCAGCGGTTCATTTCCACTTTGCATATTATTGTAGTTTCTTTCTTGTTTATGTTATATGATACCAATTCCATGTACAAAACACAACAAATAAATAAAGGTTTGATTTTCAGAGTTATAAGGGGTTTAAAACATTAAACAGAGAAATAAGAGGTTGCATGCAAACTGTTTGACAAAATTCCTTTCAGCAAATTGGTTTAGTTTTTTGGAACATCCAGGGGTGTCCATTTCAGTGGTATCAGAGCTATAAGTCTTGCCATCCTATGGAGGTCTTATAGGAAATTTGGAACAGTCGGATAGAAGAAAAAATTGTTTGATGAAATGTCAAAACACTAAAATCAGAAATAAGTAAAAAACATAGGCTAAGCATTTATGTTTGAGCATGCGACAGGGGTCTTATAATTTCCACGATACCAGAGAAAGACAAAATAGGATTTCAAACTTTCAAAGAAAATAGTCTAGTACGTCCATGCAGGTGGACATTGAATCCAACCATACAGACACAGAGGAGATATTCTTTGATCAGGACAATAATATGTGTGATCGAGATGACAGGAATACAGGATTAGGCGGAGGTAGAAATGCTGGTCAAGATCAGGGGGAGGTACTATTTAGACAATTACTGGATACATTAGAGTAGGGGCAACATATGCAGCAAGAGAAAAATAGGCGAATGGACATAATGTTGCAGCTCATGGCTAGACAGATGGGTGTCAATATTAATCCAGGTGATGCCAACAATAGAAATAATAACAACGAGGGAAACAATAACAATGGGGGAAACAATAACCATGGAGGCCAAGGCAACAAAAATGGTCTTGAGAATAACATTAATGGTAATAATGGACATGGAAACAATGGGAATGAGGCTGATAACTTTAGACATATTGCACGCCCAACACGGACTACGAGCTCGAGACCTCTTCTACCCACTTTCCCACCTAGAGATCTGGTTCAACCAGTAAACAAACCATAGATTACTGAGTTACAGGATCAGTTCAGGAGGGACTGGGAGGCTAGTGGACCAGAGTTTCAGGCAGATATTTCCCTTAGAGATTATATGGACTTGAGGATGAGACACATGCCTAAAGTAGGAGGGAGGAATCAAAACTTTGAGCTAAGGAAGAAAGTTGGAAAACTTTCTTTACCTTATTATGATGCTTCAGGGAAGATGACTACACGAGCTTGGGTACAGAAAGTAGATACATACTTGCAGCTAAATCCTATGCCTAAGGAGGAGGCTATCAAGTATGCATCTATACACTTGAATGGCGTTGCACATGAATGGTGGCATCATGGCATGGTGACTTTGGGGCATAATCAGATTACATCCTATGAGGAATTCATCAAAACATTGATTGAGAGATTTGACACTAAGGATTCGAAGTTACATTTCAAGGAGCTAGCACAGTTAAAATAGTCAGGTTCTGTGGATGCTTACATTGTTGAGTTTCAACGCTTGTCTGTACTTGTTACTGATATCTCTCCTAGGAGATTGGTGGTGTTATTTTGTGATGGTCTTGCTGATCCATTATGAGGTTGGGTGAAGGGACATGATCCAATCACCTTTGTTGAAGTAACTAAAAAGGCACGAGATTTAGCCCCTTCAGTATACAAAAGAAAAAACCATTCAATAGATTCTTCCTACCGCAAGGAAAAAGACAAAAAACTATTTTAGAAAGAGTATAGCAAACCCAAAGAAGGATCAAAAGGACTAGACAATGAAACTTTGAATGAACTTTGAAAGAAGAAGCTATGCTTCCATTGTAGAGAGCCTTGGGACTTATCTCATAAATTTTCTCTCAAGGCTAAGGCAAATCAAATGGAGTATTTTTCAGCAAAAGAGTCAAAGTCAGAAGGGGAGGATTAGCACTCTGATTCAGATGAGGGTAACACTATAGAGGAGAGCAACATTCCTAAGGATGATAGATCATTGGCACGCTTGACAGGGGCCCAAAAGGCAATCACATTTAAGGTCAAGGGTACTATCCAGGGGCAAAAAGTGATATCTCTTATTGACACTGGGGCTACACATAACTTCATAGATGCACAGTTGGTAGCCAAGAGAGGGTTACAGATAGAGGAGCATGATGGGTTTAGAGTCATGGTGGCTAATGGTGATAAGTTATTATGCCCTCGAAAGATATCTAATCTTCACATCAGGTTTGGAGATGGCTACGAGTTGGAGGATGAGTTCTATGTTGTGGACATGGGAGATTATGATGTCATCCTCGGCATGACATGGATGGCTTCACTAGTTGAGTTCACACTCAATCTAGCAAAATTGGAGATGAGATTCCAGCATGAAGGTAGAACTGTGGTACTTAGAGGACTTTCAGATGGAGGTTGCAAAGTAGTGTCCTTGAGGAGACTGCAGAGATTTTTTTGTCATGATGACATAGAGTGGACGACAGAGTGCTACATTATGCCAACTTCACCAGAGCCACAAGAAAAGAGTCATCCGCCAGATATCCAGAAGATACTTGATAGACATGCTAAAGTATTTAGCGATATTCCTCATGGGGTTCCTCCTGACAGAGGGATGGAACATGTTATTGAGCTTGAGGAGGGAGCCAAACCAGTTATGATTACTCCTTATCATCATCCTAAGAAACACATGGATGAGATAGAGAAGACGTTTAAGGATTTGTTGGAGATGGGGCATATCAGGCCCAGTGAGAGCCCCTTTGCTTCAATAGTAGTATTGGTAAAGAAGAAGGATGGGATGATGTGCATGTGCATTGATTACAAGGCACTGAATAAGAAAATAATTAAAAACAGGTATCCCATTCCTAGGATTGATGAGTTGATTGATGAGTTGCATGGGGCATGCTTCTTCACCAAAATTGATTTGCGATCCGGATACCATCAGATCAGGATGAGAGCAAAGGACATTGAGAAAATAGCCTTCTATTGTCACTATGGCCACTTTGAGTTCATGGTTATGCCATTTGGTCTAACCAATGCACCTACTACATTTCAAGGTTGTATGAACCAGGTATTCAGGAAGCAGTTGAGGAGATTTGTCTTAATCTTCTTTGATGACATCTTGGTCTTCAGTAAGACCTAGGAGGAGCACTTACATCATCTGGAGGAGGTGTTATCTATTCTGGAGAGAGAGTCATTGTATGCCAAAGAATCTAAATGTGAGTTTGGCATGAATGAGCTCCTTTACCTTGGGCATATCATTATTGCAGATGGTGTTTGGGTTGATCCTGAAAAGATTAGAGCTATTATAGAGTGGCCTACTCCCACAAACCTTACACAGCTTAAGGGATTCTTTGGTTTATGTGGTTTTTATAGGAGGTTTGTTAAGGGATTCTTATAGATTGCTACACCCTTGACAGATCTTACCAGGAAATGAGCTTTCATGTGGATAGGGACAACACAGAGGTGTTTTGAGCATTTCAAGTAGGTAATGTCTTCATATCCAGTTCTAGCTCTGCCAAATTTCACGAAGCCTTTTGAGCTTCATTGTGATGCATCAGGTGATGGGATTGGAGAAATATTGATGCAGGAGAAGCATCCCATTGCATTTGAGAGTAGGAAGCTCCGGGGAGTTGAGAAAAGTTATTCTGTCTATAATTGGGAGATGTTGGCCATAATGCATGCATTGGCCAAATTTTGATCATATTTGGTAGGTGGACATTTTGTGATCAAGACTAATCACAATAGTATTAAATACTTCATGAGCTAGCATGATCTTAATGACCGGCAACAAAAATGGGTGACTAAATTTCAGGCTTATGACTTTGACATAGAGTTTGTCAAAGGTAAGAAAAATGTGGTGGCTGATGCCTTATCTCAGAGACCTCACTTATGTGCTCTGGCAGAGATTTCAAGAGATTAGAGAGATCGGGTTATAGCAAGGGAGAGCACACATTTCCTGCAAGTTTATTACAGCCCTTGCCCATTCCTAATAGAAAATGGGAAAGTATTTTGATGGACTTCATCACTGGTTTACCATGAGTGCAAGGAAGGGATTTCATCTATGTGGTGGTGAACCACTTGATGAAGTTTGCTCACTTCTTTACTATTCTGTCCACTTACATAGTAGCACAGGTGGAAGATCTTTTCTTTAGAGAGATATTCAGGTTACATGGGCTGCCCAAATTCATTGTCAGCAACCGGGATAGTAAGTTTACGAGTGTTTTTTTGGCAAGAGTTGTTTAGGTTGTGTGGTACAGATCTTACACCTAGCACTAGTTATCATCCGCAAACAGATGGGCAAATAGAGATTGTGAATAAATGGGCAGAAGGATATTTGAGGAACTATGTAACTACACAACAAAAGGCTTGGATCAGATGGTTGCATATGGGAGAGTATTGTTATAACACCATTTATCATATGTCCATCAAGATGACTCCTTTCATGGAACTCTATGGTTATGAAGCACCTAGCTTCATGGATTTAGTTTTGGGGGATAGTAGAGTGCCCAAAGCCAAAAACATATTTCAGGACAGTCAGGACATCCTGAAAGTGCTCAAAGAGAATATACAACAGGCCCAGAATCAACAAAAATTATATGCTGATTAGCACCAAATAGAGCATAGCTTCGAGGTAGGGGATATGGTTTACTTGAGGCTACAACCATATAGACAATCATTGCTCAAGAAGAGCGGAGCTGAAAAGTTGAAACCTAGATTTTATGGTCCCTACAAGGTGATTTGCAAAGTGGGCAAAGTCGCCTATGAGCTTGAGCTTCCAGAGAGAAATCAAGTGCACAATGTGTTTCATGTGTCTAGGCTTAAGAAAGCCATTGGTCAGAGTGTAGTGTCTTCTGTAGATTTACCCCCTTTGGATGAGGAGGGGAAGCTTGTGTTAGTACCTGAGGCTATTCTGGACACCAGATAGAGGAAGCTTAGAAACAAGATAGTGAAGGAGTATTTGGTCAGATGGAAAGACCTACCGGAGGAAGATTCTACATGGGAGAGTGAGCAGGTTATTCAGCAGGCTGGACTGAGATTGCTTGAGGACAAGCAATTTCAAGGGGGGTGGACTGTAATGTCCCCATTTTAGTAGTTGACCAAGTGTGTGTGCATTAGCCTTGTTCTACATGGTCCCGAGGGCTAACGAAGGGTTTAATGGGATCCTGGAGTGTTTTGGCCTAGTCATTTCCAGTTTGGGCCAAAACGAAGTTGATTTACTCAGTTTCAGGCATACTTACTATTTTTAGTAAGTCAGCATGACACAGTGCAGGTCAATTTTGGTGATTGGATTTGATACTGCTCGGTGAGACCTTTCCGATGAGCTATCACTCACATTATTCAAAGTCTGATTGCTAATACATTTTAATGCCTGAAGTTTTATTAAAGTAATGTCTAATTTAATTGTAAAATGTTAAAGTGTTACTTTAATATTTATTTTATGGTGATGTGTACCCAAGGGAGACATAAGGGGTATTTTAATATATGTTTTATATATTACACATCTTTTATCCCACATTGCCCATATGAGTTGAGCGGACCCTTGGAAATAGAATAAAAGGAAGAATTTGTGGCTTCATTAGGCAGGTTGAATATGAGAAGAAATTGGTGTGTGAGTTGCAGCTCCATTCTTGGCATTTGAGGACGTCTATCCTCTCTTGTAACATTCTAGATTTCATTCCCTTAGGGTTTGGCCTTTGGAATTCTTTGCTATTGACTTCATTATTAGGCAGTTTAGTTGCATTTCCGGCTACAGGCAGATTTGGTATTTTGCTCATATCTTCTTCACTACTTGTCCGACGCTTATGCCACTTTGAGGGAATGGTATTATGAAGGTAGTGGACTGATTGAAGGACAAATTATTGTAGTAGCAAGTTTGAAAGCATGGGCTGGAGTATTATGTCAATACTGCTGAAGTAATTAGTGAGTTGTTAAATCTACCATGTATTTGGTTTTATGAATTTTGAAAATAACATTTTATTAGCAGCAGTTCATTTCCACTTTGCATATTATTGTAGTTTCTTTCTTGTTTATGTTATATGATACCAATTCCATGCACAAAACACAACAAAAGAATAAACGTTTGATTTCTAGAGTTATAAGGGGTTTAAAACATTAAACGGAGAAATAAGAGGTTGCATGCAAACTGTTTGAAAAAATTCCTTTCAGCAAATTGGTTTAGTTTTTTGGGACATCCAGGGGTGTCCATTTCAGTCACAACATGACATCATCAAAAAATAAATCCACATTTCAGTCCCATCATGGTGACTAGAAAATAATCCAAGGATAACTGATCGATAACTCAAAAATGATTAGCTCAAGTGTCTCATACACATACATTTCAGCTTCACACATGAAGACTGATGAACAAATACAAACATTTCATAGAGAATATGATCACATTACTATGGTTGGGTTTATAAAGATCGAGACCAAAAAGATCAACATGCCATCACATCTCATATCCCTTGAGCCTTTGGTAACAACCTAGGACTGGTCAAGGCTAGTCAACCCAAAAATCTAAAACAAGAAGCATAGAGAATACACGATGCAAACACATGTTTTGGTTTACTAATATCACATGGATGAGTTAAGTGTAGAGGTTTCAGTTTTCTATTTACAAGTATACTTTAAGTGTCTAAGTTTCATCATTTGACCTATAAGTCAACCCATTTGTTTTCCAATAGCATTATCCTTCCATTAATAAGAATTACATTCTAAGAATAACTTAAAGATAAATATTGACTAAACTGATCATCATTGACCTTTAATTAAATTGTTCTCTATATTTAACTATGACCCATATTCTAATTGATTAACCTTTCAACCTTTCTAGGATCATTATTCGTTATATTATAAGAGGACTAATTACTAGTCTTCGAATGAGAAGATTATAACTTAATTAAAATGATCAATTAAATCTACCAATTAACATAGGTGCACAATTTCATGATCCATTAACATTTTAATGATTAAAACTCAATTAATTATCTCTAACACTTAAGCCTCTTAATTATAATCATTATTAAATTGTCACTAATAACTATTAAAATATCTAAGTCATTATTCAAGTTATTAGAATAAGACTTATCAACTTCGATATAGATAATCTACAATCTCATTAAAAGAATTATATCAATTAAATCTCCATTACATAACTTAATTATTAATTAAATCCAATTAACTCTAGTTAATTGATTTAATTAATAACTTCACAACCAAACTATCAACCCAATAAAAATTAGTTGACTAATAACTAAAAGTCAGCCATACACAAATATTCATGTTCATAGTTCAATAATAATAACTTGCTAATATTTAATGACAAGCTATATTGGAAATCTTATTAATAGATCTCATTTATCATTCTTTATGAATACTAATGTTTCCTTAATTAATTCGTATTAATGATAGTCATCTCAAGATAAATCTCAATCGCATAATTATATTGAATATTAATTGATTAAAAATAAATCATACTTCAAACCAAAAAATAATATTTTTTTACAAAACTTTTAATCATTAAATAATCTCCTCTAGATTAACTCTAATCATATTTATTAATAACTATTCAAACCATTATTTATTAATAGTTTGCTAGTCCTTACAAACATTAATAAATAATGAACTCATCAAACTATAAATACTCGATCTATAAAACATTACATAAGCTTCGTTAGCTAACTCTTAATACCATTAAGGTATATCAATAATTTAGTTAATAATATATAATATATTAATAATACCATAGAAATTCAAATTATAACAATGTTATAACAGTGACTCCATGTCAATTAAATCTTAATCCATTATCATTAAAGTCTCATCATTTAAAAATGTAATATAAAATTACCATCTCTAAATCATTTAATATATATTAAATAGTATTTAATATACATTATAAAAAGTCCACTATATAAACTATATTAAAATCTCTTTTCTTTTAATTTTTTTCTCATTTAAAAAATCCATTTACTTAGATTGACTAATAATTAATTTACACTTCTTCTACTATTAACTAATCTTAATTAAATTTGATTTAATTAGATTAGATAAGAAATCATATAAAACTAATGCATATTAATAAGATTCTAATAAGGGAAGATTGCAATAATATCTTTAATTCATTCCATGCTTTGATATATTATTTTTGTGAAGTTTAAGCATAAAGAACTCTTGGTTATGGAAAATGAAGAAATATTTGTCCTTGAATAAAATAGTCCCAGTACGAGGGCCATATCTCCCTAATGAACTGTTGGATTGGGCTGAAATTGAAATATGTTGAAAAGGGCCAAGTTGCACCAATTTTGACTAGAGCGATTGAATAAATTTGATCACGATAAAAGGTTATGAATGACTGAGTTCGGGTCTATCCAAAGGGCAACGACAGGGTAGTTTGTGATGAATTAAGAATTTCTCCTAAAGGTAATTGTTCTCTAAATTTATCCAATAATTTCACTAATGGATTTGGCCATAAATCTTGAAACCATTTTCAAATCTATTTCAATTTGATTCTAATTCGAACCCAAACTTGTTTAGATCTACTTTCTTCCTTAATTGGATCTAGGATTTTTTCTATTATTTTCTTCTCAACCAATAAAATATCTAGATTCCAATTTAATTTTAGATTCAATCACAAAGAGTATTCAAACACATATAACAAACATGATGAAGATAGGAAGAGAAATAGTGCAAAGAGAATATGCGAATATCACGAGTGCACCTAGACACTGATGCTAATCCACCATGCCTCAGAAGTCTATAGACAATCCCTTCCTTCTCCATCATTCGCAATTCCTCCAAGATCCAAACCAATTGAATCCTCTAAGTGACTAGAAGTGCTAGAAGAAGCATAGAAACATGTAGAGACATATAAGCATATCAGCTTCTCCAATGCATGTAAGCTTTGAAGCTTCCATTTTAGCTTGAAGCTTGTGGCTTCCATTAAGCTTGTAGCTTGTAGCTTCTGTTTAGCTTGTAGCTTCCATTAAGCTTGTCTAAACACACTAGGAGAGCCTCTATTTAAAGGCCTCTAAGATGCATCTAGAGTGTCTCTAGAAACAACTAGAAGATAAGCATGACAACCAAGTATGGGTCTTCTCCAACTTTCTAGATAAGTCTTAAGGTTGTAGACACTATGTGTTCAAATAAAAATGCTAATTTCTAAGTGTAGACAACTAGTACATTCTTAGAGTGCAAACTTCTGTGTTGTCTACATGACAACTCTCGAGAACTTGCAAACTCCTATGTGAGAAAATATTAAAATAATGCACATTAATTAATTTAATATTTACTTTTACTCTTTCCAATTTAATTTATCTATTTATTAAATCTCATGCACTAACTTCAATAATTTCACTTTTCAATCTTAATATATTTATATTTTAATCACATGATATTTAGAATCTTTTATTAATTTAAATATATTTTCCACTTTTAAATTTTATTTTTCAAAACTTAATTGCTAAAATATTTATTAGCTTTAATAATATTATTATTTAGTCATTTATTTAAAAAATGAACTCCAAATATATTATTAAAATACATTCCAAATTTATACTTTTAACTTTTATTTTCAAATTTAATTATTTTATTTAATTAATTTTCCAATTAATTAAATAAAATAAATATTAAAATACCATATTAATTTCCCATTAAATTCAACGATTAATTAAATCTTTTAATTAGGCTTAATTAATAGAAAATACTTCAAAGACTCACAAGGTAAAAATATGAAAACACATCATAGCCAAAATACATACAAAATCAAACCAAGGGTTAATATCATGAATTATGTCATTTGACACATTCAGAGGGTACTCAACTCAGATACTTGTCTTAATTTTTCAATT
Source organism: Cupressus sempervirens (assembly GCA_028749045.1). NCBI lineage: Eukaryota > Viridiplantae > Streptophyta > Pinopsida > Cupressales > Cupressaceae > Cupressus > Cupressus sempervirens. Next base: position 118,837,197 of record CM053783.1, read on the forward strand.
AGGACAAATGGCTTAAAAGGGTTGGGATTTGGACTTGAGAATTTATCTCCCCTCTCTTATCATTGAGATAATGTGATAGAGTACGCTCATCCTGGCAATTCAGGGAAGTCAATACCCGGTACCTACAACCTGCATAAAAACCATGCATGTAAAAGCACAATATATACTAGACTAAATAGGCAATGGCAAGAAGTGGTGCATCGTGTAGATCTCGACTAGCAGGTGACTACAACTCCCTTCCTTAACCACATCAGACACGCCATACAAAAGCAAACATGCACACCATACACATGCAAGTATGGGGTAAGTATCTATAAGAAAATACATATGATAATAAATAATCTTACTAATCATCATTAATAACTGAAAGCAATGTAATAATCATCATCAATAATTGCGAACACTAAAAATAATCATCATACATACATGAAATGTAGAGTCTAAGTAATCTCATCACATAATAAACTGAATCCATAGCACAATATCTGATAATCTCAAAACAATGCTACTAACCATCAACATAAAACTAGCTCTAAAAGAGTTTACCAATGATAACAAAATGCAAACTAGGGGCAGACACTACACTTTGAATCAGGTTTGCCAATAAAATGGTGGTTGATTAACATGGCTTAGCATGAGATTTAATCATAATTTTTAGTTATATGAATGCACATCAAAAATAAGATGGAAATGATGTTGATTCAATTAGGCACATTTCAAGTTTTCTTATATGTTGGAAACAAAAATTGTATTAAGAATGAAAGTTCAGTTTCTGTGATTATTGGAATTAGATCAATTCTTGCATTGTGGTTTATATGGATAATTAAATCTCTTGATTTATTAATTTGTAAGTAGTCTTCATAGATTTACTTTTAAAAAAAAATTATAACCCCCCCCCTTCTTAGGTAATAATCAACTTCAAAATGTATATTTAGAAAAATAAAGGCAAACAAAAAAGTGTCTCAAGAGAGTAAAAACTCTCTGGTTTTTGTATGAAGACCAATTTATTCTTTCTTTGGTGATAGAGAATCTTTTAAGATAGTTATATGTTTTGAATATCAAAAGAAAATTAATACCATTCAAAGAAAGAATATATAATATAATCATTATATAAGAATTTATATGCTAATATCCTAAATATCTTTTATCTACCTATAAAACTTTATGTATTAAATGTTTTTTTTTAAATTCCCTTGATAGGCACAGCTCTTTGTTTGGGGCTTAAAAAGACCTTTAAATTTAAAATAAATAAAAAGTCAAAGGGCTGCCTTGGGTGACATCACCCTGAATCCTTATCTCATCCCTTGTACAACACTTACTTCATGGAGATGCGTGGGCATTTTTTCTTGCATTGTGAAAAATTAATTTGATTTATGTTATCCCCTTTTTACTTTAACTGGGGCACTCATCTCCTTGCATGGATGGGATGGAATAATAAAATGTTGACAAGACTCATTTCAACTGCATTTTTCCACCATGCAAATTGGTTTCGCTTTCATTATTGAATGAGCTTAGGATTTTCGTGCCCCATAATTGCTGGACAGTGGTACTTGCATATGGGAGTGGAGGACAAATCTTTTTGCAAATTGTTTGATCTGACCTTGTCCTTGGATCGCCATCTCATTTGGTTAGCGCTATTCAGGTGGGAGATGACTTAGTTTAAAAGTAAAATGATTTTGATCTAGTTTTGGTTTACCTCTATGCCTCTATGTGAATTGTGTTAGTAGTAGATGGCCTTGGAACCACGTACCGCCCTCTTGTATCTTTGACCTATGCTTACGGATTGTGTCAGGTTTGGGGTTTTGGGGAGGTTGGCCACGTGGATAGTTAAGGTGGGGTTAAGGGTGTGGTAAGAGTGTGGGCAGCTAGGGTTAGAATGTGGGCAGCTAGGGTTAGAATGTAGGGAGTTAATAGGTAATTAGTATAGGTTAGTATTAATGCTAGTTAATGTGTTAGTATTAGAATTAAGTTTAGTATATGTTATGTTTGTTAGTATTAGTACTAGGTTTAGATTTAGTTAGTTTTTGTTTTAATTAATTAGTTGTTTAATTATGTTTGTTTAAATTTTATTATATATATATATTTTTAGTAGTATTAATTTATTAGCATGTTTTAGAAGTAATCATTTAAGTTAGTTTAAAATGTAATTAAGTTTAGATTTATGACTAGTTCATTTTATTAGATTTAGTTAGTTTTGTTTTTAGATTAATTTAGTTGTTTTAATATTAATGTTAATTTAATTAGTTTTGGAATATTCTTAATTTCAATTCAGATATATGTAAAATTGAATTTAGTATTTAAATTAAGTTAAATTTTGTTTAAGGTTTAAGTTAAGTTTTAGATTTTAGAGATGTTAGTATTAAATAGTATCTTGTTAATTTGGTTTTAGTAAATTGCTTTATTAAATTAAATTAGTTTGAAAATAGTTAGCATTAGATGTAAATATTAATGGATTTAATTAAAGATGGTTAGTCCCATGTATTTTATTTTAGTAGACTAATTAATAATTTTTTTAATTAATGATCTAATATCTAAAGTTATTCGAATAATTTAGAGATATTGTATACAAGTATATAAAATTACCAATGTGATAAAAATTTTAATTTAGAAATTTGATTGTTAAAATAATTAACCGAGTTAATGATGAAAGATAAATTAATGGTTAATTCATGTGGGAAGATTATAATCTTAAGACATAATGTAGAGAACCCATACTAAAACTATTAACAATAATTTCAACTTAGAGCATGTTTAATTATTAATCTTTATTCAAAAACAAATTATGTGTTTTTGCCCTTGTAGTTTGGGCATGACAAGATTGTTTAATTAAATAGAAAAGGTAATTATGAGAGCATATCTCATTTTATTAAATTAAATATCTTAACAAAATCTCTCTTTAGTTCAAAAAGGGAAATTTTCAGTTCACTATTGATAAAAAATGAGTTAAATGAATTAACTCCTTTTTCTACTCAAATTAAATCAGTTAAATCCTTATTTTACTCAAATTAAATATGTTAACTCTCTTTAATTTGGGAATCTACCTTTATGACTGAACTTCAAGTTTAGTCCTGACCGTTGATTGAATTTGATCTCAACTGTTGATAGATTCCAGGAAAGTCTATTTAAGAGACCCTCATCTCTTCATTTTAGGAGAGGATGAATTTGGAAAATTTAAATCGAATCGCTACTGGAATTCATACTCACATTTTCTCATATTTTTACATACATTTAATAAATATACCTATCTTGATTAATTAAATGTAATTATTTAATTAAATGGGAAAGGTATTTCTAATTAATTAAATGAAATTATTTAATTAAATGGAGTACTTACTTCTAATTAATTAAACAAAGTTATTGAATTAAATAGGAAGCCATTCCTAATTAATTAAATGAAGTTATTTAATTAAATAAGAAAAGTGTCTCTAATTAATTAAAAGATTATTTAATTAAATAGAAAAAGTAATTATGAGAGCATATCTCATTTTATTAAATTAAATATCCCAAAAAAATCTGTCTTCAGTTCAAAAAGGAAAACTTTTAGTTCACTATTGATAAAAAATGAGTTAAATTAATTAACTCCTTTTTCTACTCAAATTAAATCAGTTAACTCCTTATTTTACTCAAATTAAATCTGTTAACTCCCTTTAATTTGAGAATCTCCCTTTATGACTGAACTTCAAGTTTAATCTTGACCGTTGATTGAATTTGATCTCAACCGTTGATGGTTTCGAAGAATGTCTATTTAAGAGACCCTCATCTCTTCATTTTAAGAGAGGATGAATTTGGAGAATATGCATCGAATCGCTGCTAGAATTCATAATCACATTTGCTCATATTTTTACATACATTTAATAAATACACCTATCTTGATTAATTAAATGTAATTATTTAATTAAATGGAAAAGTTATTTCTAATTAATTAAACGAAATTATTTAATTAAATGCAGTACTTACTTCTAATTAATTAAACAAAGTTATTTAATTAAATAGGAAGCCATTCCTAATTAATTAAATGAAGATATTTAATTAAATAAGAAAAGTGTCTCTAATTAATTAAAAGAATGTTTAATTAAATAGAAAAAGTAATTATGAGAGCATATCTCATTTTACTAAATTAAATATCTCAACAAAATCTCTCTTCAGTTCAAAAAGGGAAATTTTCAGTTCACTATTGATAAAAAATGAGTTAAATCACTTAACTCCTTTTTCTACTCAAATTAAATCAGTTAACTCCTTATTTTACTCAAATTAAATATGTTAAATCCCTTTAATTTGGGAATCTCCCTTTATGACTACACTTCAACTTTAATCCTGACCGTTGATTGAATTTGATCTCAATCGTTGATGGATTTTAGGAAAGTCTATTTAAGAGACCCTCATCTCTTCATTTAGGGAGAGGATGCATTTGGAGAAATTGTATTGAATCACTGCTGGAATTCATACTCACATTTGCTCATATTTTTACATACATTTAATAAATACACCTATCTTGATTAATTAAATGTAATTATTTAATTAAATGAGAAAGTTATTTCTAATTAATTAAAAGAAATTATTTAAATAAATGGACTACTTACTTTTAATTAATTAAACAAAGTTATTTAATTAAATAGGAAGCCATTCCTAATTAATTAAATGAAGTTATTTAATTAAATAAGAAAAGTGTCTCTAATTAATTAAAAGATTATTTAATTAAATAGAAAAAGCAATTATGAGAGCATATCTCATTTTATTAAATTAAACATCTCAACAAAATATCTCTTCAGTTCAAAAAGGGAAATTTTCAGTTCACTATTGATAAAAAAATGAGTTAAATTAGTCAACTCCTTTCTCTACTCAAATTAAATCAGTTAACTCCTTATTTTACTCAAATTAAATCTGTTAACACCCTTCAATTTGAGAATCTTCCTTTATGACTGAACTTCAACTTTAATCCTGACCGTTGATTGAATTTGATCTCAACCGTTGATGGATTCTAGGAAAGTCTATTTAAGAGATCCTCATGTCTTCATTTTAGGAGAGTATGAATTTGGAGAATTTGCATCAAATCACTGCTGAAATTCATACTCACATTTGTTCATATTTTTACATACATTTAATAAATATGCCTATCTTGATTAATCAAATATAATTATTTAATTAAATGGGAAAATTATTTTTAATTAATTAAACAAAATTATTTAATTAAATGGAGTACTTAGTTTTAATTAATTAAACAAAGTTATTTAATTAAATAGGAAGCCATTCCTAACTAATGAAATGAAGTTATTTAATTAAATAAGAAAAGTGTCTCTAATTAATTAACAGATGGTTTAGTTAAATAGAAAAAGTAATTATGAGCGCATATCTCATATTATTAAATTTAATATTTCAACAAAATCTCTCTTCAGTTCAAAAAGGAAAAATTTCAGTTCACGATTGATAAAAAATGAATTAAATTAGTTAACTACTTTTTCTACTCAAATTAAATCAATTAACTCCTTATTTTACTCAAATTAAATTTGTTAACTCCCTTTAATTTGGGAATCTCCTTTTATGATTGAAGTTCAACTTTAATACTAACCATTGATTGAATTTGATCTCAACCATTGATGGATTCCAGAAAAGTCTATTTAAAAGACCCTCATCTCTTCATTTTAGGAGAGGATGAATTTAGAGAATTTGCATCGAATCACTACTGGAATTCATACTCACATTTACAAATATTTTTACATACATTTAATAAATACACCAATCTTGATTAATTAAATGTAATTATTTAATTAAATGGAAAAGGTATTTCTAATTAATTAAACAAAATTATTTAATTAAATCGAGTACTTAGTTATAATTAATTAAAAAATGTTATTTAATTAAATAGGAAGCCATTCCCAATTAATTAAATGAAGTTATTTAATTAAATAAGAAAAGTGTATCTAATTAATTAAAAGATTGTTTAATTAAATAGAAAAAGTAATTATTAGAGCAATATCTCATTCTATTAAATTAAATATCTCAACAAAATCTCTCTTCAGTTCAACAATATCTTCCTCTTATAAGAGTAAATTTTGAAACAGGTCTAGATAAAGTCTAGCATAAGATGAAACATTCTAGTTGTGCAACTTCTAGGAAGAAGTCAAAAGCTAGTGGGGGAGGATGTAAGGACCCTCCTTGTATGTACTTATCAATTATGAACACTCTATTAAAACCATTATAGGAGATAAGAAATAGTTATGAAGTAATGCTTACATTGTGAATGTTTTAATAAAATCTAGAGTAGTTGATATATCCATAACCTAATGAATAAAGTTACATTGATTATGTAATTGATGATTAAAGGTGTGTAGAAATAAGAAAGGTTTGCTTAAATGCAAGATTTATGCTTTGATTTGTGGGGTCTCACCCTGACCCATCGTAGCATCGATGATACATTTATATTTGGATACTCACGACTCGAGATGTCGGGACATTATCTGGTACTTTGAACATATTATATTATTTCATGTGGTGTGATGTTACTTTCAGATATTTGATGTTCTTCATTTAATGTTTTATGTATATGTATGTTGATAAATTAAGTAAAATGTAGGATTAACACTTTGATTTAAGAGATTTGAATGGTTAAGAATTGAATAGGATGAGAGGAACCCTAATTATTTTATAGATGTATGTTTTAATTTATGTGTTTTCTGATACGTATATACATATGTGCATATGATTTTATGGGACTACTAATGTGTGCAATGAGTATGCAGGATATTTTAGATGAGAAAACTTGACAGAGGAACAGAACTGATCCCTATGTGCTAATTGTGGAAACCTTTTTGTTCGTAATTAAATTTATTGTGAGATGTATGTATGTATCTTTCTGTGATCAGTAAATGTTAATGTTCGTAATTGAGTTATTTTAGTGTCGCTTGACACTCATGAATTATTTATGTTCTTCAGCGTGCTAGCTAGGGTTAGCTATGTAACCTTTGGACCTAAGTCGGATTAAGTTACTCTTTTTTTTTTCTAATTTAGTTCTTAATTGAGTTTAGTCATCCTTAATCCAGATTAGTGCTTAATCTACATTTTAGAGTTGTTAGTTGGTCCTAATTATTTCCTAGCTTTTGTTTGGTTCCAAACCTATTTCTAAGGCTTTAAAACATGAAATATTTATACCCAAGGGGTATGGGTATGGGTTGGGGGTCTTTTCCAACCCCTAAGCCCCTTTTTTTGACTTTTGAGATCACTCAAAAAGTCTCATTTTACCTTTGTGCGAAAATTGCAAGTGGTTACCATGAGTTGCCTTACTCACCTCTAATTAGTGTTTAACCATAGTGTGGGTTGAGTTAGGAGCTTCTAGATTGGTAGGTGGGTGGGAGAAGTTATGGTTTTTGTTGGTGGTTGAATTGGGGGCTTATTTAGAGGCCCTTCTTGGACTAGTGGAGGGGTTACCCAATCTCTAGTTTTTAGAGAAAGTTGAAGATGGAAGGAAGCAAGGGAAAAGCTCTTCTCAACTTACCATTTTCCTTAACATTTTGTGAAGGTAGGATTTCTTTACTCATTTGGTTTTGTTCATCATATTGTTCTTGTTTGAATTCTTGCATAAGGTATGGTGTGGTTCTTTGTTGTTGCTTGCTTGTGTGTTGGGTTGATTTGGAGGGGTTTCACTCTTGTTTTTTATGCATTCTTATACTTGTCTTGATGTTTTGTGTTTTGAAGAAATTTCATTACGATTGTTTTGGCATCACTCACCCTTGGATAGGGAAGAAGTGGCCATGTACAAGGGTAGGGCCTTAGTTGGACCTCAATGGTGAAGAGTCTCCTTTCATGGTGAGAGGAGGGAAAAAGGGTAGGGTGTATGGGCTCCTACTAGTCATCACATACCTTGTTGTTATTGTAAAATCTTGAATATGGAAAGGAATGAACATCCTTTTGATAGTAGCCTCGAAAGGGCCTTGTAAAAAAATGGAAATTCTTGAAGTTTTAGCCCCGAAAGGGTTATGGTATGGTATGGTGATTGACATCTCCCATTGAGAAAATCCACCTCCGCCCTAGTCAGGTCCTATGTTTGGATCTATTGTGTAAAACTGGGTTAGGCTGTATGCTTGAATTGTTCTTGATGTTGTGATGATTCACCCGGGTTTAGCTCTTGTTCTCATTGTATTCCTTGAAGTTTTGAAGTATTGGGAGAAAGCACTTGTGAAAGGATTTTGAAGAGATTTCAATTCATTTGAAAAATTATGTAAAATGTATTTGAATTTTGATGTATTTTCAAAGACATTGGTTTTCCTTACTGGTTCTTTCTCGATGGAGCCTTGAACCAGGATGAATAATAGAGAATGAAAAAGATTGTGAAAACCTCCTTGCCTTGCTCTTATGTGATTTCAAATTTTGCAAATGTGTGTGAGAAAATAGATTAATGGTTAATGTTTTTGAATTATGAATTCTCAAGTTTCAAATATGTTAAAGAAGAGTAAATAATATGTCCAAGTTATCAATTCAAGGTTATATGTATTATGAGGATACGAACAATCCTACTTTGTGAATAAGAAAATTATCTTTGTCCTTGTTAAATTATATAAGTGACAACTATCAAATTTGATTAAGAATTTTGCAACTCCTTGAACTCATATAAAAGGGTCATATACCTTTGATGTATGATAAACTATAAAACAAAACAAAAATTAGCATAAAAAGGAGAGAAAGGCATAGCCTAATAAGAGAATTTATACTTTAAAAAAAAGAACATGGCTTGAAAAAAAAAATGTACACCTATAGGATGCTGTGATATGTATGAAAAAAATATATAACTCCTTTTTCTTGACAGAGCATATTCTTCTTAGATACTTTTAAGGTCCTTGATTTATCTTTAATAAAGTAAATGTATATGAAAAATAAATAAAAATAAAGTAATAGTTATAACAAAAATGTATGATTATCTTATTATACTACCCATTTCAAAAGATCCAACCACTAAACTTTAACTCCCACAAAGACTTTAATGCATAATTCCCTTTTAATAAAATAAAGATCCCTCATAAGTACTGACATCACCCCATCTTTTCCAAATTAGGCGCATCATACCCTAGTTGCTAAGATGGAGTTTGAAATACACAAGTCTTTATGGGGTTCTGACTTGCAATCAAATTAAAATATCATTGGTTGAAGAGATTTGAATTAGAATTGATGCCTTGGTTCCATCTAGCTCACGTGGGAAAGAGATGTATTGGGCTGCGATTTTCCATACTCCTTGATAGGCATGTATGCAAGTGGTGTGTGGGGAAAGACCTAAAATACTTAAAAGTCAATGGTCTTGCAGGGTGTACTAGCTTAGTCATTTATTCCTCTATTTAAAACAACAAGCTTAACTTACTTTTTGCTAGACCCTTGCTATATTTTCTTTATTCTCAGGCCTAGGTTTATGTGAGAGGAAAAGCCATCTTTTAGGTGGGGTTAGTGGGGTAGGTTTGGGATGTTAGTGTATTAGTTAGTAAGTTTATTTATTTTGTATTTTTTTAATTTTTAAATTTTAGTAAAAGTGCTATATTAAAGAATTTGATTTTTAGGTTTTTTCTTTTATTAGATTTGTTTTAGTAATTTATCATTATTAATAAGTTATTTCATGCATTTAGTAAAGTTAGTTTATGTGAAACTTAGTTTATTTTTAATCAACTAATATATTTTTAAATATAAATTATTTAGTTATGTAAATAATTATTTATTATATGTTAGTAATAATAATTATTATTAGTATATTTTAAGGCTAGATTTTAGTCAGTTTTAATTTTAAGAAAGTGTCATGTTAGTAGTTCCTTTTAGGGTATTAATTAGTTTTAAATTGAAAGTTTAAATTCAAAATGTGGTATAAATTGGATTAAATTAATTTCGGATTTTTACTTATTTTTTAAAAATAAAAATAAAAATAAAGTTGATTATCTAATATTAGTTGATCAAAAAGGTGTTTTGCTTTGTGAGAATTAATAAAGTTTATTTAATTATATGTTAGACATTACTTCAGTTAGTAAGTTCTTTTTTATTATTCAACGTTTTTGAATAATTTGATTTAGGCTACTTAAATGGACATTTTACTTCATCGAATTTTTATTGATTAATGTTAACAAGTTTTAAATTAGTTGAAAAATATGTTTACTAAAGAGTTGGTATACTTTTGTTTTGTGAGAATATTATTTTTTAAAATATATATAAAAGTGATATTGTGTTATATTTTTGCAGGTTAATAAAAATTGGATTATGTGTAAAGATGAAATGAATCTTGTAAATGATTTCATAATAATAAGTTAATGATTGTAGTTAGTTTAATAGTATTTTTAAAATAATTGGATTAAATTAGAATGTTTTATTAGTTGGCTCTCATAGGGATTATCGGAAGGAAAATGACAACAATATATTTTTTTTAAAGTTAAAGTAATAACGAGACAAATGTCGAAATCAATTTAATAACGAATGTTCGGATCTAGTGATCTATTCTTGCTCTTGATTTACAGACTGCTATATAAATGACATGACATCATTAGGAGATCATGTACCTGCTCTCTTTACAGCTATACTTTAACATGTGAAAATTAAATGTATCTAGCATAGTGGTGTCATTAATCGTTTTATAAAAAAAAATATTGTGTGTTTTTGCCCTTATATTTTGGGCATGAAAAATTCATACTCACATTTGCTCATATTTTTACATACATTTAATAAATATGCCTATCTTGATTAATTAAATGTAATTATTTAATTAAATGGGAAAGGTATTCATAATTAATAAAATAAAATTATTTAATTAAATGAAGTAGGTACTTCTAATTAATTAAACAAAGTTATTTAATTAAATAGAAAGCCATTCCTAATTAATTAAATGAAGTTATTTAATTAAATAGAAAAAGTAATTATGAGAGCATATCTCATTTTATTAAATTAAATATCTCAACAAAATCTCTCTTCAGCTCAAAAAGGGAAATTTTCAATTCACTATTGATAAAAAATGAGTTAAATTAGTTAACTAATTTTTCTACACAAATTAAATCAGTTAACTCCATTTAATTTGGGAATCTTCCTTTATGACTGAACTTCAACTTTAATCCTGACCGTTGATTGAATTTGATCTCAATCATTGATGGATTCCAGGAAAGTCTATTTAAAAGACCCTCATCTCTTCATTTTAGGAGAGGATGACTTTGGAGAATTTGCATCGAATCACTGATGGAATTCATACTCACATTTGCTCATATTTTTACATACATTTAATAAATATGCCTATCTTGATTAATTAAATGTAATTATTTAATTAAATAGGAAAGGTATTTCTAATTAATTAAACAAAATTATTTAATTAAATGGAGTAGTTACTTCTAATTAACTAAACAAAGTTAATTAAATAGGAAGCCATTCCTAATTAATTAAATGAAGTTATTTAATTCAATAAGAAAAGTGTCTCTAATTAATTAAAAAATTATTTAATTAAATTGAAAAAGTAATTATGAGAACATACCTCATTTTATTAAATTAAATATCTCAAAAAAATCTCTCTTCAATTCAAAAAGGGAAATTTTTAGTTCACTATTGATAAAAAATGAGTTAAATGAGTTAACTACTTTTCTTACTCAAATTAAATCAATTAACTCCTTATTTTACTCAAATTAAATCTGTTAACTGCCTTTAATTTGTGAATCTCCCTTTATGACTGAACTTAAACTTTAATCCTGACCGTTGATTGAGTTTGATCTCAATCGTTGATGGATTTCAGGAAAGTCTATTTAAGAGACCCTCATCTCTTCATTTTAGGATAGGATGAATTTGGAGAATTTGCATCGAGTTGCTGCTAGAATTCATACTCATATTTGCTCATATTTTTACATACATTTAATAAATACGCCTATCTTAATTAATTAAAGGTAATTATTTAATTAAATGGGAAAGGTATTTCTAATTAATCAAATGAAATTATTTAATTAAATGGAGTACTTACTTCTAATTAATTAGACAAAATTATTTAATTAAATAGGAAGCCATTCCTAATTAATTAACTGAAGTTATTTAATTAAATAAGAAAAATTACTATAATTAATTAAAATATTATTTAATTAAATAGAAAAAGTAATTATGAGAGCATATCTCATTTTATTAAATTAAATATCTCAACAAAATCTCTCTTCAGTTCAAAAAGGGAAATTTTCAGTTCACTATTGATAAAAAAAATGAGTTAAATCAGTTAACTCCTCTTTCTACTCAAATTAAATCAGTTAACTCCTTATTTTACTCAAATTAAATCTGTTAACTCCCTTTAATTTGGGAATCTCCCTTTATGACTGAACTTCAACTTTAATCCTGACCATTGATTGAATTTGATCTCAACCGTTGATGGATTCCAGGAAAGTCTATTTAAGAGACCCTCATCTCTTCATTTTAGGAGAGGATGAATTTGGAGAATTTGCATCAAATCATTGCTGGAATTCATACTCACATTTGGTCATATTTTTACATAAATTTAATAAATATGCCTATCTTGATTAATTAAATGTAATTATTTAATTAAATGGGAAATGTATTTCTAATTAATTAAATAATATTATTTAATTAAATGGAGTACTTACTTCTAATTAATTGAACAAAGTTATTTAATTAAATAGGAAGCCATTCATAATTAATTAAATGAAGTTATTTAATTAAATAAGAAAAGTGTCTCTAATTAATTAAAAAAATATTTAATTAAATAGAAAAAGTAATTATGAGAGCATATCTCATTTTATTAAATTAAATAACCCAACAAAATCTCTCTTTAGTTCAAAAAGGGAAATTTTCAGTTGAATATTGATAAAAAATGAGTTAAATTAATTAACTCCTATTTTTACTCAAATTAAATCAGGTAACTCCTTATTTTACTCAAATTAAATCTATTAACTCCCTTTACTTTGGGAATCTCTCTTTATGACAGAACTTCAACTTTAATCCTGACCGTTGATTGAATTTGATCCCAACCATTGATGGATTCTAAAAAAGTCTATTTAAGAGACCCTCATCTCTTCATTTTAGGAGAGGATGAATTTGGAAAATTTGCATCGAATCGCTGCTTGAATTCATACTCACGTTTGCTCATATTTTTACATACATTTAATAAATATGCCTATCTTGATTAATTAAAAGTAATTATTTAATTACATGGAAAAGGTATTTCTAATTAATTAAATGAAATTATTTAATTAAATGGAGTACTTACTTCTAATTATTTAAACAAATTTATTTAATTAAATAGGAAGCCAATCCTAATTAATGAAATGGAGTTATTTAATTAAATAAGAAAAGTGTCTCTAATTAATTAAAAGGTTATTTAATTAAATAGAAAAAGTAATTATGAGAGCATATCTCATTTTGTTAAATTAAATATCTCAACAAAATCTCACTTCAAATCAAAAAAGGAAATTTTCTATTCACTATTGATAAAAAATGAGTTAAATGAGTTAACTCTTTTTTCTACTAAAATTAAATCAGTTAAGTCCTTATTTTACTAAAATTAAATATGTTAACTCCCTTTAATTTGGGAATCTCCCTTTATGATTGAACTTCAACTTTAATCCTGACCATTGATTGAATTCGATCTCAACCGTTGATGGATTCCAAAAAATTCTATTTAAGAGACCCTCATCTCTTAATTTTAGGAGAGGATGAATTTGTAGAATTTGCATCGAATCGCTACTAGAATTCATACTCACATTTACTCATATTTTTATATACATTTAATAAATACGCCTATCTTGATTAATTAAATGTAATTATTTAATTAGATGGGAAAGGTATTTTTAATTAATTAAATAAAATTATTTAATTAAGTGGAGTACTTACTTCTAATTAATTAAATAAAGTTATTTAATTAAACAAGAAGCCATTTCTAATTAATTAAATGAAGTTATTTAATTAAATAGAAAAATTAATCATGAGAGCATATCTCATTTTATTAAATTAAATATCTCAACAAAATCTCTCTTTAGTTCAAAAAGGGAAATTTTCAGTTCACTATTTTTAAAAAATGAGTTAAATCAGTTAACTCTTTTTTCTACTCAAATTAAATCAATTAACTCCTTATTTTACTCAAATTAAATTTGTTAACTCCTTTTAATTTGGGAATCTCCCTTTATGACTGAACTTCAACTTTAATCTTGACCATTGATTGAATTTGATCTCAACCATTGATGAATTCCAGGAAAGTTTATTTAAGAGACCCTCATCTCTTCATTTTAGGAGAGGATGAATTTGGAGAATTTGCATCGAATCGCTGCTGGAATTCATACTCATATTTGCTCATATTTTTACATACATTTAATAAATATGCCTATCTTGATTAATTAAATGTAATTATTTAATTAAATAGAAAAGGTATTTCTCATTAATTAAATAAAATTATTTTATTAAATGGGGTACTTACTTCTAATTAACTAAACAAAGTTATTTAATTAAATAGGAAACCATTCCTAATTAATTAAATAAAGTTATTCAATTAAATAAGAAAAGATTCTCTATTTAATTAAAAGATTATTTAATTGAATAGAAAAAGTAATTATGAGAGCATATCTCATTTTATTAAATTAAATATCTCAACAAAATCTCTCTTCAGTTCAAAAAGGAAAATTTTCAGTTCAATAATTCTAAAAAATGAGTTAAATAAGTTAACTCTTTTTTCTACTCAAATTAAGTCAGTTAACTCCTTATTTTACTCAAATTAAATTTATTAACTCCCTTTAATTTGGGAATTTCCCTTTATGACTGAACTTCAACTTTAATCCTGACCGTTGATTGAATTTGATCTCAACCATTGATGGATTCCAAGAAAGTCTATTTAAGAGACCCTAATCTCTTCATTTTAGGAGAGGATGAATTTGGAGAATTTGCATCGAATCGCTGCTGGAATTCATACTCATATTTGCTCATATTTTTACATACATTTAATAAATATGGCTATCTTGATTAATTAAATGTAATTATTTAATTAAATGAAAAAGGTATTTCTAATTAATTAAATAAAATTATTTAATTAAATGGGGTACTTACTTCTAATTAACTAAACAAAGTTATTTAATTAAATAGGAAGCCATTCCTAATTAATTAAATAAATTTATTTAATTAAATAAGAAAAGAGTCTCCATTTAATTAAAAGATTATTTAATTGAATAGAAAAAGTAATTATGAGAGCATATCTCATTTTATTAAATTAAATATCTCAACAAAATCTCTCTTCAGTTCAAAAAGAGAAATTTTCAGTTCAATAATTATAAAAAATGAGTTAAATTAGTTAACTCCTTTTTCTACTCAAATTAAATCAGTTAACTCCTTATTTTACTCAAATTAAATCTATTAACTCCCTTTAATTTGAGAATCTCCCTTTATGACTCAACTTCAACTTTAATCCTGACCGTTAATTGAATTTGATCTCAACCATTGATGGATTCCAGGAAAGTCTATTTAAGAGACCCTGATCTCTTCATTTTAGGAGAGGATGAAATTGCAGAATTTGCATCGAATCGCTGCTAAAATTCATACTCATATTTGCTCATATTTTTATACACATTTAATAAATACGCCTATCTTGACTAATTAAATTTAATGATTTAATTAAATGCAAAAAGTATTTCTAATTAATTAAACGAAATTATTTAATTAAATGGAGTACTTACATCTAATTAATTAAACAAAGTTATTTAATTAAATAGGAAGCCATTCCTAATTAATTAAATGAAGTTATTTAATTAAATAAGAAAAGCGTCTCTAATTAATTAAAAGATTATTTAACTAAATAGAAAAAGTAATTATGAAAGATTATCTCATTTTATTAATTTAAATATCTAAACAAAATCTCTCTTCAATTCAAAAAGGGAAATTTTCAGTTCACTATTGATAAAAAATGAGTTAAATCAATTAACTCCTTTTTCTACTCAACTTAAATCAGTTAACTCCTTATTTTACTCAAATTAAATCTGTTAACACCCTTTAATTTGGGAATCTCCCTTTATGAATGAAATTCAACTTTAATCCTGACCGTTGAATGGATTTCATCTCAACCGTTGATGGATTCTAGGAAAGTCTATTTAAAAGACCCTCATGTCTTCATTTTAGGAGAGGATGAATTTGAAAAATTTGCATCGAATCGCTACTAGAATTTGTACTCACATTTGCTCATATATTTACATACATTTAATAAATATGCCTATCTTGATTAATTAAATGTAATTATTTAATTAAATGGGAAAGGTATTTCTAATTAATTAAACAAAATTATTTAATTAAATGGAGTACTTACTTCTAATTAGTTAAAAAAAGTTATTTAATTAAATAGGAAGTCATTTCTATTTAATTAAATGAAGTTATTTAATTAAATAAGAAAAGTGTCTCTAATTAATTAAAAGATTATTTAATTAAATAGAAAAAGTAATTATGAGAGCATATCTTATTTTAGTGAACTAAATATCTCAACAAAATCTCTCTTCAGTTCAAAAAGGGAAATTTTTAGTTCTCTATTGATAAAAAATGAGTTAAATCAATTAACATCTTTTTCTACTCAAATTAAATCAGTTAACTCCTTATTTTACTCAAATTAAATTTGTTAACTCCCTTTAATTTGGGAATCTCCCTTTATGATTGAACTTCAACTTTAATCCTGATCGTTGATTGAATTTGATCTCAACTGTTGATGGATTTCAGGAAAGTCTGTTTAAGAGACCCTTATCTCTCCATTTTAGAAAAGGATGAATTTGGAGAATTTGCATCAAATTGCTGCTAGAATTCATACTCACATTTGCTCATATTTTTACATACATTTAATAAATACGCCTATCTTGATTAATTAAATGTAATTATTTAATTAAATGGGAAAGGTATTTCTAATTAATTAAATGAAATTGATTTTGAGAGACGGATGGACTACATGCGATTAACCTTGCACTGTGGATCTGCCTTTTGCATGGCTAGGGCTTGCGTGCCCTAAGCCTACTGCTCTCAGTGTCTACTACGATCGGGAGCCACTGTTTATCACTTTGTGCCTATGTGTTGGGGGATACGTCTATGTAGAAGAAGTGGGGAGCTGTGGAGAGAGCTTTGAGAGTTTTTGTGGAGTTGGGGCCGGCCAGATTTTGCTACTTCAATAGAGCTTTCTTCCCTCTGTTGCGTGGAGAACTCTTTTGGATTCTGGTGAGTCTGGTTTTAGTGTTTGGCTTGAAGGCAATGCCTTTGAATCTAAACATGGGACAATCGGTGGCCCCCAAGGCTCAAATTTTGACTGAGGATCAAGACATGCTTGATACATCTTTTTAGATGTGAGGAGGGGCTAATGGCTAGATGGGCAATATCACCGCTGGGGAGAACGTGGCCTCATCAAAAGGTTCTATTCATATTAAGAAGATGAATGGGTGTTTGGAGAGATTTGATGATCAACCAGTGCTGGTTATTCAACCAGAGAAAATTTTAGAAGATGTAAAATATTGGGGCAAGCATGTGCTCATATGCAAATTTTTGGGTCTCCGACTCCCTCTACCTGTGTTGGAATCATGGGCTCATCGGGTGTGGAATCCAGAAGGGGATATGGAAATTCTATTGGCAGCTAACAACTATTTCATGGTTATTTTCTCAAGCATGTCGGAGAGGAGCAAAGTATTTGAAGGAGGTCCATACTTCTTTAACCAGGTTGGGCTATTCATCAAACCCTGGCACACTGGATTCAATTTTGCTGAGGAGATCCCGTCTTGGGTCCTTGTGTGGATTTGGCTTACACGTTTGCCACTGGAATTTTGGAGAGAGGATATTCTTCATTCGATATCTCTTTTGCTTGGGAAACCAATTGGGCGGGCCACCCAGACCCAGGATCGGAAGGTAATTTCAGATGCACATATTTGTGTGGAGGTTGATCTTACTAATCCACTACCAGATTCTATGGAAATTTGTTTAGGCTCTTGTTCATGGATTCAACAGTTGGACTATGAGACTCTACCCTTCAGATGCAGGATTTGTCATGAGTATGGGCACTTGCAACGCAAATGCCCCCAAAATAAATTTTCTCAATCATCAACAACTATGATGCCGAACCCTAAGGATGACAAAGGCAAAACCTCGATCCTAGCTGGTCCCTCTGGAGATAAGGAGGGTTTTATCCCAGTGAAGCCACGTAATAAAGGAAAGGGGCAGAAGAGAACTTGGATGAATAGACAAAGTGATGACACCGTCAATAGGTTTAATGTGCTGGAGAACTTAATACAGGAGGAAGGTATACCTGTTGAGACACCCCCAAGTGATAACTCTCTTTTGGAACCCTAGCTAGAGGAAGTTGAGAATCTAGTCCAAATTCCTAAGGAAGACTATTGGCTCAAATGGATTGATTCAGGAGTCATGTTGTGATATTCCTGGTAGCTCACATCCCTGTGATTGTCCAAATATCATAGCCTCTACCCACTCTGGCAAGAAAGGAGTGACTAACAACACAAAAGGCTCTAAAGCTACATTCATATTAGGTTTACAGCAAAAGCTCTTTAAAAAAGGGACCTTAGAAAAATCTACTAAGAGTGGAAGAAAAATAGATCAAGAGAAAGTTAAGATGATGGGTGAGACTTTAGTTGAAGTGGGGTTTGTGAAGCCCATTGATTCCCACTTCTCACAATCTTCTAAATGATTATTATTTTATGGAATGTTAGGGGGTTGAATAGAATCCCGAGACAAAAGGTTGTTTGCAGATTGATAGATTCTCACTCACCAGATGTCTTTTTCATTCAGGAAACTAAACTTTCAGTTGATGAATTAAATAGTTGTGGACCAAAGTTATGACCCCATGGTAGCTGGCAGGCTATAGGTGCTCAAGGAAGCTCGGGTGGTCTTGCTTGTCTCTAGAATCCTAAGAAGGTAACTCCCCTGTGGTGGGTTACGAGAAAATCCTCCATCTCTTTTATGGCTTCTCACTTTGAGACAGGTGAAAGGTGCTTGTTTTCCAATGTTTATGCTCCTATTGATTTAGTTGGAAAATCTCTTATGTGGTCACATATTAAATTTGTTCGATCTTTAGACCCTTTCCTTCCTTGGATTGTTGTGGGAGATTTTAATGCTATTACTAATCTTGAGGAAAAGAGGGGAGGAATTTCTCGATTGGGTCCCTCTTCTAGTATGCTTAAAGACAACATTAGTGCTTTGAACCTTATTGATGTTAAACCCACTTCTAGCTTATTCACCTGGAACAATAGAAGGAGTGGGATGAAGGCAATCTCTGAAAGGCTTGATAGGTTCTTGGTATCTTGTTTTTGGATGAATATTAAATGGGCTACTAGTTCAGAAATTCTTGATTGGAGAGGCTCTGATCATTGGCCTATCATGCTCTCTGTCACTCCTTTCAAGACTTCTAAGAATCCCTCTTTCAAGTTTCAGCTGATGTGGTTGAGAGATCCTTCCCTTCATGATCTTATGTTATCCTAGTGGTATGAGGGTAGGCCCCCTCATGGAACTTCCATGTACACCTTTGAGAAGAGGCTTCAGCATGTGAAGTTCAGGTTGAAACAGTGGAATAAACAGAGTTTTGGAAACCTTCAAAATCATTTAAGGGGGGCCCAAGCCAAGCTTGACAGTGTCACTCACCAGATTAGGGACCAAGGAATGTCTCTTGATTTAATGTCTGAAGAATCCTCAGCTTTGAGGGAGCTTGAAGAATGGGAGCTTCGGGAGGAAATATTCTAGAAATAAAAGTCTCAAGTGGATTGGTTGCTGGAAGGAGATAGAAACACTGCTTTCTTCCACAACACTATTAAAGCTCACAGGTTGGGAAATTCTATTACTTCTCTTGTATCTTCTTCTGGAGATCATCTCTCTTCCAAGGAGGAAATTTCTTTAGAGGCCACTAATTACTTCTCTCAGCTCTTCTCTAAAGAGGAACCTATTTCTTTGGTGGAGACAAGAGCTATTTTAGATTGCATTCCTCATCTTGTGTCTAGCAGTATGAATAGGGATTTGTTAAAACCTGTTATGCTTGAAGAGTTGGAGAAGGTGGCTTTTGGTATGAAGAAAGGTAAAGCCCCAGGACCAGATGGATTTCCCATTGAATTTTTCCAAGAGTTTTGGGAGATTATTATATTTTATCTTCTAGAAGTTGTTCGGGAATCATATCATAATAAACAAATGCTCAAGTCCTTGAATGCTACTTTCTTGACTCTTTTCCCCAAGATTGAGGGAGCTAACAGGTTGGATCAATTTAGACCTATTGCTTTATGCAATGTCACATACAAAATTATGACAAAATTAATTTCTGAAAGGCTTAAGCCTTTTCTTGCCTCTTTGATTTTTGAGGAACAAGGAGGTTATGTTGGAGGTAGACAGATCCTTGATGGAGTGGTTATAGCTTCAGAAGCTATTCATTCTATGGCCACTTCCAAGGAAAAGGCTATGTTTATTAAGCTGAATTTGGCTAAAGCTTACAACCGAGTTAGTTGGGAGTTTATGGGTCGTGTGCTTCTTGCTTTTGGTTTTGATATGGAGTGGGTGGATTGGGTTCTCAGTTGTGTGAATTCCACTTCCTTTTCAATCCTTATTAATGGAGAGCCTACTAATCTTTTCTCTGCTTCTCAAGGGCTTCGGCAGGGGGATCCTATCTCTCCATATTTGTTTATCATTATGGTAGAGGCTTTGGGAAAATTTATAAAATCTCAAGCAGGAAAGGGGTTGGTTCAAGGGTGGAAGTGGCACAATGACATTCCGACATACATGCACCTCCAATTTGTGGACGATACTGCATTGATGGGATTGGCTACCATAAATGAAGCAAAGAACTTCAAAGCGATTTTGGATACTTATTTGAAAGCTTCTAGACAATAGATTAATGAAGGTAAATCATCTATTTATTTCTTTAATACTCCTCAATCAATTTATGTCAGGATTGCTAGAATTCTAAAGTTTCAGGTTACTTCCCTTCCTTTGATTTATCTTGGAGTGCCACTGGCCTTGGGAACTTAGCTAAAAGATTATTGGCAAGGTCTATTGGACAAATTTTAGAGCAAAGTGAGTCATTGGACTCGTAGATGGCTCTCCTCAGCTGGAAGGGTCACCCTCCTCAGGACTGTGATTCAGGCTCTTCCCATTTATAGGTGTCTTATCCAAACTCCTCCCATTGGAGTTATGAGAGATTTTGATGCTTTGTCGTGACAATTTTTTTGGTCAGGCACTCTCCTCTCTTCTAGATGGAGCTTGGTCAACTGGAACACTATTTGCTAGCCTAAGATTTCTAGGGGATTAGGCCTTAAATCTATGGCTTTTAGTGTCAAAGCTCTGGCAGCTAAGTTATATTGGAGATGGTGCAAGAATCAAGATCAAGATTGGGCTAAAATTTTGGCCCATAAGTACTTCCCAGGAGAGGATTTTTAGGATATTCCTAGACTAGAACTAAATGGTAAGGGATCCTTTATTTGGTACACTCTTAAAAGAGATCTCCTCTCATCAAGGATGACCTCTTTTGGATATATAATGAGGGATCGAGTGTGTTATTCTAGCACGACTCCTAGGATGGCTATCCCCCCATTCTCTTCAGCCATCCACATCTTCAGCCTCTATATCCAATTTTTTCTACTGCAGGATGGAACAAAGTCATTCACTTCAAAAATATGAAGAGTTGTGGTCCGATGATTGTTGCTAGTTGGAAAGAACCTTAGGACTGGCCCCAGGGGAGCTCCTCAGAGATTCGAGCAGAGCTGGCCAATATTCTCTCTCTTAGGTTGTGCAGTTCTTGTAAGGACAAAGATATCTTGGCTTGGGGTCCTAGCCCTAAAGGTAGTTGTAGTGTTTCCCAGGGGTATGCTCGGTTGGATAGTCAATGTAATGAGATTCAAGAAATTCCCATGGCCTAAATGTAATTTTTTTCTATGGCTAGTTGCTCAAAAAAAGTGTCTTACATGGGATAACCTCCAGAGGAGAGGGTTTCAAGGTCCTTTGATCTAACCCCTCTATAGGATGCATGGAGAAGATGTTTCTCATTTATTCTTCTTATGCCCTCTCTCTAGAGAAATCTGGCATATATGGTGCGAAGCATGGTGTCATGGATGCATTCATGCTGAATCTCTTATTGAGTTTTGGGATAGCCTGGGTAGAAACCCTACAAAAACCTCATTCCTCTAGGTGGCCTGGGCTATTGGACCTTTTTTCATTATTTGGAATCTTTGGCTGGAGCGTAATCATTAGATTTTCTGTAACTCCAGCCTGGGGGTCACTAAATTATGGCAGGTGATCTTGATTAAGCTTCAGGAAACTATCTGTGTTAAATGTGATATGACGGGGCCAGTGGATCCTGATGACTTAAAGATAGTTCAAAATTTGGGATTAGTGGACAAAGAGTTGGGAAGTAGAAGCAGTAAAGGATCTTAGCCACTAAAAAGAAGAGTGTGTAGGATAGGGAGATGGATACCTCCACCAAATGGCATCCTAAAGATTAACACTGATGGTTCCTCCCATGGGAATCCTGGACAAGCTAGTGTGGGGAGAATTGGGAGAGATGCAGATGACATGGTTTGTTTCATATTCTTTGTTCAAAAAGGAGTTCATTCCAATAACATGATGGAGGCCTTAGCCATTAAGGTGGCTATGGAGCGAGCCTGCTCTCTTGGATGGAGGATAATAGTGTGTGAATCAAACTCTCAGATTGTTGTGGACATGATAAGCAACCACATAATAAAAGATTGTAACTGACATATTACCTCTCTCGTTAGAGAGATTCTTTAGTTGAGTAGCTTTGTTGATGAGATTTCCTTTTGTCATATTCCCAGAGAATGAAAAGAATTTG
The DNA here is from genome assembly GCA_028749045.1 of Cupressus sempervirens. Lineage (NCBI taxonomy): Eukaryota > Viridiplantae > Streptophyta > Pinopsida > Cupressales > Cupressaceae > Cupressus > Cupressus sempervirens. Next base: position 118,859,959 of record CM053783.1, read on the forward strand.
TTGATGTCTTGGCTAGATGGGCTTCAGAGAAAGGTGCTAGTTGGGATATTTTCGATACGAATGATCTTCCTGCTGATTATGTAGGGACTTTTGAGCATTTAGTGGAAAAAGATAGAACTTAATGGTTTTGGGTAGTGGTTTGATGGATTGGGCCTGAGGCCCTTGTAATTTGTCTTTCACTGAATAAATTTTTACCCCTTATTTTCAAAAAAAAATTAATTAAACAAAATTATTTAATTAAATGGAGTACCTACATCTAATTAATTAAACAAAGTTATTTAATTAAATAGGAAGCCATTTCTAATTAATTAAATGAAGTTATTTAATTAAATAAGAAAAGTGTCTCTAATTAATTAAAAGATTATTTAATTAAATAGCAAAAGCAATTATGAGAGCATATCTCATTTTATTAAATTAAATATCTCAACAAAATCTCTCTTCAATTCAAAAAGGGAAATTTTTAGTTCACTATTGATAAAAAATGAGTTAAATTAGTTAACTCCTTTTTCTACTCAAATTAAATCAGTTAACTCCTTATTTTACTCAAATTAAATCTGTTAACTCCCTTTAATTTGGGAATCTCCCTTTATGACTGAACTTCAACTTTAATCCTAACCGTTGATTGAATTTGATCTCAACCATTGATGGATTCCAAGAAAGTATATTTAAGAGACCTTCATCTCTTCATTTTAGGAGAGGATGAATTTGGAGAATTTGCATCGAATCGCTGCAGGAATTCATACTCACATTTGGTCATATTTTTACATACATTTAATAAATACGCCTATCTTGATTGATTAAATGTAATTATTTAATTAAATAGGAAAGCTATTTTTAATTAATTAAACCAAATTATTTAATTAAATGGAGTACTTACTTCTAATTAATTAAACAAATATATTTAATTAAATAGGAAGCCATTCCTAATTAATTAAATGAAGTTATTTAATTAAATAAGAAAAGTGTCTCTAATTAATTAAAAGATTATTTAATTAAATAGAAAAAGTAATTATGAGAGCATATCTCATTTTATTAAATTAAATATCTCAACAAAATCTCTCTTCAGTTCAAAAAGGGAAATTTTCAGTTCACTATTGATAAAAAATGAGTTAAATCAATTAACTCCTTTTTCTACTCAAATTAAATTAGCTAACTCCTTATTTTACTCAAATTAAATCTATTAACTCCTTTTAATTTGGGAATCTCCCTTTATGACTGAACTTCAACTTTAATCCTGACCGTTGCTTGAATTTGATCTCAAATGTTAATGGATTCTAGGAAAGTCTATTTAAGAGACCCTCATCTCTTCATTTTAGGAGAGGATGAATTTGGATAATTTGCATCGAATCGTTGCTAAAATTCATACTCACATTTGCTCATATTTTTACATACATTTAATAAATACGCCTATCTTGATTAATTAAATGTAATTATTTAATTAAATGGGAAAGGTATTTCTAATTAATTAAACAAAATTATTTAATTAAATGGAGTACTTACTTCTAATTAATTAAACAAAGTTATTTAATTAAATAAGAAGCCATTCCTAATTAATTAAATGAAGTTATTTAATTAAATAAGAAAAGTGTCTCTAATTAATTAAAAGATTATTTAATTAAATAGAAAAATTAATTATGAGAGCATATCTCATTTTTGTAATGCCCCGCCAAGGGATCCAAAGAATTAACCTAGAATTTCACTAAGTTTAGTAGCAATTCTTTTTTTTAAAACATGAAAGTAAATACCACATATAACTTATGCACAATAACGGAAGCAATAGCAATGTCCATCTGAAAGTAAACACAACATAATGTCTGATAGTGTCAAAACAATACCACTAATCGATCAACATAAAACTAGTCCATCATAGTCTGATAATAATAGCAACAATATGTCCAAAAAAGATGTGAATGAGAGTAGGCACTACATCCACCCCCCCTTGGGTTAGGCTTACTCCTAGAAGCCTACAAACAAGTAGGGATATAACTCCCTCAATCTAACTGTATCCTCCCAAGTAGATGAAGAATCATCAGTAGGGTCCCATTGGACCCTTACCTGCTCAATGGTTCAACCCCTAAGGGTCAACTCCCGCTGCTCTAGAATATGAACCAGCTCCAAAGCTAGCTGCCCATCCTCTACCTGCAATGCATTCCAATCAAGAACATGTACAATATCAGGAATATACTGTCAAAGCACTGAAACATGGAAAATATCATGAATGTGAGCTAGGCTGGGCAGTAGAGCAAGGCGGTAAGAAACTGAGCCAATCCTTTCTAAAATCTCGAATGGTCCCACAAAGCGAGGTTCTAGCTTAGAATCCTTTCCATACCAGATTGGACTCTTTCACAGACGCAATCAAAAAAAAACCTTATCACCCACAGCAAACTGCTTATCATTCCTATGAGCATCGACATACTTCTTCTGCCTATCTTGTGCTGTAGTCAAGTGCTCACGGATACGCACTACCTGTTGCTCCATATCACGAAGCATCTTAGGACCCAAAAAGATACAATCCTCAAGACTATCCCAACTCAATGGTGTATGACAAGGACGTCCATATAATGCTTGAAATGGTGCCATGCCAATAGAACTATGATACCCGTTGTTGTAAGAAAACTCCACTAGGTAGAGATAATCCTCTCAATGTGTCTGCCTATCCATCACATACATCCATAACATATCCTCCAAAACCTGATTCACCCTATCTATCTAACCATCAGTCTCTGGATGATATGTCAAATTGAAGTTTAACTGCGCTCCAAGCTCATGCTGCAACGATGTCCAGAATGCAGATGTGAATACAGGATCCCTGTCAGAAATGATCTTTCTAGGGATACCATGTAATCTCAAAATGTCACGCATGAAGACATTAGCTATAGAAGTTGTTGTGTAGGAAGACCTAATTGGTGAGAAATGTGCCACCTTAGTTAACTAATCAATGGTAACCATGATAGCATCATGATGCCGAACTGTCATAGGTAATCCCACTATAAAATTCATGGAGATGATATCCCACTTCCAAGAAGGAATGAGATTAGGCTAAAAAAGTATAGCTGGGTGCTGATGTTCTGCGTTAACTCTCTGGCACTCAAGGCACTAGCCACAAAATCAGCAATATCTCACTTCATCCCAAACCAAAAGAACAAATGTTTCAAATCAGCATGCATCTTCTTGACACCTGTATGTGCTGAGTAAGGTGTACGATGGGCTTCTGCCAGTATCAAGGTGCGAAGCTCATTCAAAAATGGCACATAAATCCTCCCCAAATGTCTCAAAAGACCATCTGACTCTCTAATGAAACCTACAAACTTACCTTCCAAAGATCTTCTTGAATCAATATCTCTGCACACTTCCTAATACCAGGAATCCGTAGGAAGTTCCTGAAGAATCTGACTCCTCAAATCCACACTAAGAGTCATCGATGATACCATATGTCTCCTGCAACTCAAAGCATCCACCACCATATTCTCCTTACCTTGAATGTACTTAACTTTAAAATCATACTCGCATAGAAATTCCATCCATCGCCTTTGGCGAGCATTCAAATTAGGCTGAGTAAAAATGTACAGAAGACTACGATGATCACTGTGTAGCTCAAATCTATGCCCCAACAAGAAATATCTCCATCTAGTCAAAGCATGAACTACTACTGCTAACTCAAGATCATGCGTAGGATAATTTAACTCATGATCCTTGAGCTTGCGTGATTCATACGCAATCACCCATCCATTCTGCATCAACACTGCCCCAATCCCTTCAAGAGAAGCATCTGTACATACCATGAAATCACCTTCTGGATTAGGTACAACTAGAATTGGTGCACTGGTCAAGAGTTCCTTGAGCTTTTGAAAAGCTTCCTCACATATCTCTATCCATACGAACTTATTTCCTTTCCTTTGAAGAGAAGTGATAGGATGTGCTATCCTAGAGAAGTTTTGGACAAATCTATGATAATAACTAGCTAAACCCATGAAGCTACAAATTTTTGACACATTAGTTGGTGTAGGCTATTCTATTATTGCCTAAATATTTTTAAGATCCACTGAAATACCATCACCTAAAATAACATGCCCTAAATACTGAATCTCTGATTTGAAGAATTCACACTTAGCTGCATTGGCATAAAGCTGACTGTCTCTCAAACACTGCAATACCAACCGCATGTGTTCCTCATGCTTCTTTTGAGTCCTAGAATATATCAATATGTCATCAAGAAATACGAGTACAAACCTATCCAGATAAGATCAGAACATACCATTCATCAAACTCATGAAAATTGATGGAGCATTAGTCAACCCAAAAGGTACCACTATGAACTCATAATGCCCATAGCGAGTTTGAAAAGCAGTCTTGTGAATATCTACTTCCTTAATGTGAAGCTAGTGGTATCCTGACTTAAGATAAATCTTGGAGAATACTGTAGCTCTCTTGATCTGATCAAATAAGTCATCAATCCTAGGTAAAGGATACTTGTTCTTAATAGTCACCTTATTCAACTATTTGTAGTCAATACAAAGGCGCAAAGAACCATCTTTCTTCTTCACAAAGAGCACTGGAGCTCCCCATGGTGATACACTAGGTCGAATGCTCCCTTTGGCTAGAAGTTCCTCTAGCTGAAGCTATAGCTCACCCAATTTCTATGTCATCATGCGATAAGGAGCTTTAGAGATAGGCTCCACTCTAGGAATTAGATCAATACTAAAGTCAATGTCCCTCTTTGGAGGCATGCGTGGAATCTCACTAGGAAAAACATCTGTGTACTCCTGCAAAATCGGGTGATCTAAAGTCTCCCTCATGGGATCTTCCTCATCAAGATCATTTACCATAACAAAAAATATCTGACATCCCTTACGAAAACTTTTCTTCAATTGCATAGCAGAAATCATCCACAGAGAAATAGGCCTCAGTATCCCAACTATCTTCACATCATTCCCTTGGTCATCTTGGCACATAATAATCTTGTTCCTACAATCTATACTGGCTCTATGAGATCCAAGCCAGTCCATGCCTAAAACCACATCATAGGAACCAAGGGGTATGACTCGAAGATCCACTACCATATCAAAGCTTCCTAAGCTAAGCCCACACTTATGAACTATAGAATTTGTGGAGACCTTAATGCCTGAGGCTAGTTCCACTTGAAAACCACGATCTTGCTTCACCGCATCCAGCTTACACTTAGAAACTATAGATGGTGAAATAAATGAATTTGTATCTCCTGAATCAAACAATACCGAAAGAGATATACCTCTAATAGCACCTGTGGTCTCAACCGCTATTCCCTAATGATCTGTCTGACGCTGATCAACTACTACAAAAAATCTATGAGCTCTACCTGCATCACCAACTATAGGCTCTGAAATGGTAGGTCTAGGTCCTAAAAACTGAGGTGCTCACTGAGGACACTGAGCTACATAATGTCCAATCTGACCACATGAAAAACATTTTGTATTTCTTCCAGAACCTCTTCCCATAGGTGGTACATTAGATTGCTGGTGACTGTTCCTGCTAACAAAAGACTGGCTACTCTGAGTTGGCTAATTGGACTGATTCTGTTTATTGCGTTGAGCATTGTGATTGTTCTTGGTATTAGAACCTTTGCCACCGCCTTGAGCTTGAGAATTTGAGCCCTTCTATTGTTGTGTCTACTGAGACTGCTGCTGATACTATTTCTCCTTAGAGAAAGAAAACTTCTTGTTACCACCCAAATTGTAATTGCTTTTAGATCCTAATGCTACTAGTGCTCCTACAAAACCACCTTGACCAAGGTTGACACTTTGCTCAACAAGGATAGCTCGATGCACCACATCCTTGAGGTTTTTTGGCTCAAATACCTTAACTCCCCTAGTAATACAATTATTCAAACCCCTAATAAAATGTTGTGTCAATTGAGCTAAATTTTCACTAAACCCTGAAAAAGACATGAGCTCATAAAACTTATGATCATACTCGATCACTGTCAAAGTGTACTTTCTGAGGTTATGAAATTCATCAGCCACATAACTAGAACTTTGCCCATTGAAAGGCTTAACCTTGGATCTTGAAAGATCCTTCATCTAAGTGGACACAATGGACCTCTGACGTTCCTTTCGAGGACTTCTAGACCTAGGTCTATGCTCTTGTTCTGTCTGATGCACTTTGGGTTGTTCTTGAATAGGAGGTAGACATTCTAGAATAGTCTGCATCATCTATCTCAAATTGACCTCTTCAGACTCAGCTTGGTCCTCTCTATGGCTCTCTTCCTGCTGCCTACTAGAGTGCTCTTCCCTGCTCTCTACATGAGCCGATCCCTCATGGGCAGACTCATGGGCACTAATAGGTCTGCCATGACCAAAGCCTCTACCACGGCCTCTATCACAGCCACTAACAGAAGACCTAGTCCTAGATACATTCCTACAATAGTAAAAGCTACTAAGTTCAGTTCTATGTTTAGGTTTAAGTAAAATTTCTAGTTTTCCAACTAAGTGTTGAAGTATGAAAAATATTCAACAGTTTGAGTTTTGTTTCAGTTCACCTAGATCAAGTTTGGAAAGTTACACTTAATAGTTCAAAGTTCTAGTTGTTCCAAAATACCTAGAGCTCCCAATGTAAAAACTTAGGCTCTAACACCAAATGTAATGCCCCGCCAAGGGATCCAAAGAATTAACCTAGAATTTAACTAAGTTTAGTAGCAATTTTTTTTTAAAAAATATGAAAGTAAATACCACATATAACTTATGCACAATAACGGAAGCAATAGCAATGTCCATCTGAAAATAAACATAACATAATGTCTGCTAGTGTCAAAACAATACCACTAATCCATCAACATAAAACTAGTCCATCATAGTCTAATAATAATAGTAACAATATGTCCAGAAAAGATGTGAACGAGGGTAGGCACAAAAATTTTATTAAATTAAATATCTCAAAAAAATCTCTCTTCAGTTCAAAAAGGGAAATTTTTAGTTCACTATTGATAAAAAATGAGTTAAATCAGTTAACTCCTTTTTCTACTCAAATTAAATCAATTAACTCCTTATTTTACTCAAATTAAATTTGTTAACTCCCTTTAATTTGGAAATCTTCCTTTATGACTGAACTTCAACTTTAATCCTGACCGTTGATTGAATTTGATCACAACCGTTGACAAATTTTAGGAAAGTCTATTTAAGAGACATTCATCTCTTCATTTTAGGAGAGGATGAATTCGGAGAATTTGCATCAAATCACTGCTGGAATTAATACTCACAGTTGCTCATATTTTTACATACATTTAATAAATATGCCTATCTTGATTAATTAAATGTAATTATTTAATTAAATAGGAACTGTATTTCTAATTAAATAAATAAAATTATTTAATTAAATGGAGTATTTACATCTAATTAATTAAACAAAGTTCTTTAATTAAATAAGAAAAGTGTCTCTAATTAATTAAAAGATTATTTAATTAAATAGAAAAAATAATTATAAGAGCATATCTCATTTTATTAAATTAAATATCTCAACAAAATCTCTCTTCAGTTCAAAAAGGGAAATTTTCAGTTCACTATTGATAAAAAATGAGTTAAATCAGTTAACTCCTTATTTTACTCAAATTAAATTTGTTAACTCCCTTTAATTTGGGAATCTTCCTTTATGACTGAACTTCAACTTTAATCCTGACCATTGATTGAATTTGATCTCAATCGTTGATGGAATCCATGAAAATCTATTTAAGAGACCCTCATCTCTTCATTTTAGGAGACGATGAATTTGGAGAATTTGCATCGAATCGCTACTAGAATTCATACTCACATTTGCTCATATTTTTACATATATTTCATAAATCTGCCTATCTTGATTAATTAAATGTAATTATTTAATTAAATGGGAAAGGTATTTCTAATTAATTAAACAAAATTATTTAATTAAATGGAGTACTTACTTCTAATTAATTAAACAAAGTTATTTAATTAAATCAGAAGCCATAACTAATTAATTAAATGAAGTTATTTAATTAAATAAGAAAAGTGTCTCTAATTAATTAAAAGATTATTTAATTAAATATAAAAAGTAATTATGAGAGCATATCTTATTTTATTAAATTAAATATCTCAACAAAATCTCTCTTCAGTTCAAAAAGAGAAATTTTCAGTTCACTACTGATAAAAAATTAGTTAAATCAGTTAACTCCTTTTTCTACTCAAATTAAATTAGTTAACTCTTTATTTTACTCAAATTAAATCTGTTAACTCCCTTTAATTTGGGAATCTCCCTTTATGACTGAATTTCAAATTTAATCCTGACCGTTGATTAAATTTGATCTCAACTGTTGATGGATTTAGGGAAAGTCTATTTAAGGGACCCTCATCTCTTCATTTTAGGAGAGGATAAATTTGGAGAATTTGCATCGAATCACTGCTGGAATTCATACTCACATTTGCTCATATTTTTACATACATTTAATAAATACACCTATCTTGATTAATTAAATGTAATTATTTAATTAAATGGGAAAGGTATTTCTAATTAATAAAATGAAATTATTTAATTAAATGAAGTACTTACTTCTAATTAATTTTAAAAAAATATTTAATTAAATAGGAAGCCATTCCTAATTAATTAAATGAAATTATTTAATTAAATAAGAAAAGTGTCTCTAACTAATTAAAAGATTAGTTAATTAAATAGAAAAAGTAATTATGAGAGCATATCTCATTTTATTAAATTAAATATCTCAAAAAAATCTCTCTTCAGTTCAAAAAGGGAAATTTTCAGTTCACTATTGATAAAAAATGAGTTAAATCAGTTAACTCCTTTTCTACTCAAATTAAATCATTTAACTCCTTATTTTACTCAAATTAAATATGTTAACTCCATTTAATTTGGGAATCTCCCTTTATGACTGATCTTCAACTTAAATCCTGACCGTTGATTGAATTTGATCTCAACTATTGATGGATTCCAGGAAAGTCTATTTAAGAGACCCTCATCTCTTCATTTTAGGAGAGGATGAATATGGAGAATTTGCATCGAATTGCTACTAAAATTCATACTCACATTTGCTCATATTTTTACATATATTTAATAAATATGCCTATCTTGATTAATTAAATGTAATTATTTAATTAAATGGGAAAAATATTTCCAATTAATTAAATAAAATTATTTAATAAAATGGAGTACTTACTTCTTATTAATTAAACAAAGTTATTTAATTAAATAGGAAGCCATTCCTAATTAATTAAATGAAATTATTTAATTAAATAGATAAAGTAATTATGAGAGCATATCTCATCTTATTAAATTAAATATCTCAACAAAATCTCTCTTCAGTTCAAAAAGGGAAATTTTCAGTTCACTATTGATAAAAAAATGACTTAAATCAGTTAACTCCTTTTTCTACTCAATTTAAATTAGTTAACTTCTTATTTTACTCAAATTAAATCTGTTACCCCCTTTAATTTGGAAATTTCCCTTTATGACTGAACTTCAACTTTAATCTTGACCGTTGATTGAATTTGATCTCAACTATTAATGGATTCCAAGAAAGTCTATTTAAGAGACCCTCATCTCTTCATTTTAGGAGAGGATGAATTTGGAGAATTTGAATCGAATTACTTCTAGAATTCATACTCACATTTGCTCATATTTTTACATACATTTAATAAATACGCCTCTCTTGATTAACTAAATCTAATAATTTAATTAAATGGGAAAGGTATTTCTAATTAATTAAATGAAATTATTTAATTCAATGGAGTACTTATTTCTAATTAATTAAACAAAGTTATTTAATTAAATAGGAAGTCATTCCTAGTTAATTAAATGAAGTTATTTTATTAAATAGGAAAAGTATCTCTAATAAATTAAAAGATTATTTAATTAAATAGAAAAAGTAATTATGAGAGCATATCTCATTTTATTAAATTAAATATCTCAAAAAAATCTCTCTTCAGTTCAAAAAGGAAAATTTTCAGTTCACTATTGATAAAAAATGAGTTAAATCAATTAATTCTTTTTTCTACTCAAATTAAATTAGTTAACTCCTTATTTTACTCCAATTAAATCTGTTAACTCCCTTTAATTTGGGAATCTCCCTTTATGACTGAACTTCAACTTTAATACTGATCGTTGATTAAATTTGATCTCAACTGTTGATAGATTCCAGGAAAGTCTATTTAAAAGACCCTCATCTCTTCATTTTAAGACAGGATGAATTTGGAGAATTTGCATCGAATCACTGCTGGAATTCATACTCACATGTGTTCATATTTTTACATACATTTAATAAATACGCCTATCTTGATTGTTTAAATATAATTATTTAATTAAATGGGAAAGGTATTTCTAATTATTTAAACAAAATTATTTAATTAAATGGAGTACTTACATCTAATTAATTAAAAAAAAGTTATTTAATTAAATAAAAAAAGTGTCTCTAATTAATTAAAAGATTATTTAATTAAATAGAAAAAGTAATTATAAGAGCATATCTCATTTTATTAAATTAAATATCTCAACAAAATCTCTCTTCATTCCAAAAAGGGAAACTTTCAGTTCACTATTGATAAAAAATGAGTTAAATCTGTTAACACCTTTTTTTACTCAAATTAAATCAGTCAACTCCTTATTTTACTCGAATTAAATCTATTAACTCCCTTTAATTTGCGAACCTCCCTTTATGACTGAACTTCAACTTTAATCATGATCGTTGATTGAATTTGATCTTAACCGTTGATGGGTTCCAGGAAAGTCTATTTAGGAGACCCTCATCTCTTCATTTTAGGAGAGGATGAATTTACAGAATTTGCATTGAATCGCTGTTAGAATTCATACTCACATTTACTCATATTTTTACATACATTTAATAAATATGCCTATCTTGATTAATTAAATGTAATTATTTAATTAAATGGGAAAGATATTTCTAATTAATTAATCAAAATTATTTAATTAAATAGACTACTTACTTCTAATTAATTAAACAAATTTATTTAATTAAATAGGAAGCCATTCCTAAATAATTAAATGAAGTTATTTAATTAAATAAGAAAAGTGTCTCTAATTAATTAAAAGATTATTTAACTAAATAGAAAAAGTAATTATGAGAGGATATCTCATTTTTTAAATTAAATATCTCAACAAAATCTCTCTTCAGTTCAAAAAGAGAAATTTTTAGTTCAGTATTGATAAAAATGAGTTAAATCAGTTAACTCCTTTTTCTACTCTAATTAAATTAGTTAACTCCTTATTTTACTCAAATTAAATCTGTTAACTTTCTTTAGTTTGGGAATCTACACGATGCACCACTTCTTGGCATTGTCTATTTAGCTTAGCATTATATATTGTATGTACATGCATGATTTTTTTTGCAGGTTGCAGGTACCGGGTATCGACTTCCCTAAATTGCACGGATGAGCATACCTTATTATACTACCTCAATGATAAGAGAAGGGAGTTAAATTCTCAAGTCCAAATCCCAAACCTTTAAGTCAATTGTCCTAGTGAGGTAGGACAAGTATCTGGATATTTTACCCACTGAATGTGTCAGATGACATAATTCATGATTTTTAACCCTTTAGACTGATTTTGAGTGATTTTCTCTATGATGAGTTTTCATATTTTATCTTTGAGGTCTATGGTGAATTTTTTATTAATTAAGTCTTAATAAATAGATTTAATTAATTAATTATTTGAAAAAATTAATATAAAATATCATGTTATTTGATATTTTGATTATAATTAATTAAATTGGAATAATTGAGGAAAAAGAATTATATAAAGAAAATTAGAAAATTAAAATTAATAGCAATTATAAAATAATAATAAAGTAATAAATAAATAATAATAATAAAAGTTATAAAAATTAAAATAAAAGTTATAAATATTTAAATAGAAATTATATAAAGAGTGAATTGGAGTTATAAGCTTGGATGAGAATTAATGCACTTTTCTATTTCTCAAGTGTCAACAACACGAAGGTTAGTGCATCAATTAAGCTCATGGTGTCTATAACCCTATGGCTCATCAAAAAAGTTGGAAAGGACCCATGCTTAGTTGGTAACACCTTCTAGCTATTTCTAGAGGCATTCTAGATGTTTCCTGAGAGCTCTTTATATTCAGGCATTCTTAGAAGCCTAGACATAGCGTTTGGAGTGCAATTTGGAGCATTGGAGGATTTGAGAATTTTGAAGAAGGGAGCTTTCTCTGCGGGTTTTTTGAGGAAGAGCGATTTAGCATCAGCATTCGGGTAGATTCTTGTGATTTTACTTATGCTATTTCTGCATCATGCATTTCCTATCTTCTTCGTGTCTTCCATATGTCTTCTGAGGAATTTCATAATTTACTGTGCATTCTCAATATGGGTAGATTAATTTATTTAAGAATTTTATATGCATAGATTTGAAAAGAACACGAGGCTAGGGTTGAAATTCATAGTCAAACCCATTAGATTATTGGAAATTTTGGAGATCAGAGGTCTATGGAGGAATTCTGAAAATTGAAGTTTGTATTCATATATTGTCAGTTTTCTTATACATACAAACATACATACATACATACATATATATATATATATATATGTATATATGTTCATGTACTATGATATTTTTAATTTTGTATATATTCATATATATATATATATATACATACATATATATACATATACCTTTATATATATATATATATACATACATATGTCTATATATATATATATATATATATATATATATATTTGTTAAAAACTAAATGATAGTGGAAAAATATTTATTCAAAACGTTCTTGAAATCACAATTGAAAAAAATATATATATATGTAAAAGTTCATTTGGAGGGGCGGGTTATACCCTGTATTCCCTCCCTTTCCACTATTGTTATTAATGGAGGGACTATCGTGGCTGACACGACTAACGTCGTGACCTATATACGACTCAGTGATAGTAGTCGCAGGTGTTTATTGTGTCTGCGGGTAGTACAGACCCGACACCTGTGCCGAATACATTCAAGCACAGGGTACGAGTGATAGCGATGAGATATCGCTTTTGTATAATGATTTTCCTTATTCGATCTTACATATAATGTTATTAAGTATTTTCTTTATTAAATATTGTTATATGTTATTATTATTTTATATATATATATATATATATATATGTATATATATTATTAATTATAACTAATTATTTTATTTAAAATGATTTGTATAGATGGATCAATTTGTAAAGATAAATGATTGAAAAAATATGAATAATAATTTATCAATTATTATTAAAATGAAGAGATAGTAATAATTAACTTAATTAAACTTAGTTGAATTAACATTGATTACTAGAATGTGTTATAAATCAAAGTTTTTAAATATGTTGATTTCATTGGAAATGTTATTTTCGAAAAAAATACTATTAGATAAATTAGAATTGAGTCTAGTGGTTTTGGGGGAGAAACTTTTATCTATCAAACAAATACATGGGTTAGATAAAACATGAAATTTCTCTACTTGATATCTAAGTTGGAAAATGTAAACTAGAAACCTCCACATTTAATTCAAGTATGTAATTTTAGCAAAACCAAAACATGTGTCTACATTGTGTATTTTTACGTTGTTGTTTTGGGTTTTGGGTTGACTAGTGTTGACCAATTATAGGATGTGTACCAGAGGCTTGGGAGTTATGCGATTGTGATGTCATGATGATGTTTTAATCTCAATCTTTATTAACCCAACCATGGTGATGTGATGGAATGCTCTAGGTATTGTTTGTTGAGATTCTTATGTATGAGATACTTGACTTAACCATTATTTTTGGTCATCGATCAGTTAACCTTGATTATTCTCTAGTTTCCATGATGAGACTGAAATGTAGATTTATTTTTGATGATGTCATGATGTGACATGTTTGACTCAACCATTTTTTGAGTTTTCGGTGAGTTTGATTGAGATATATTTTGGTTATGAGAATAATTGGATACTTTGATTATCAGTGATACTTCAATTGCCAATAGAGAGCTGTTGTGTTCATGATTTTCTATGGATGTTAGCTCATGGAGATTTGATGCTTTTATGCATATTTGATGATTTGATTATGGATTATCTTTTGTGATTTTGAGATTTATGATTCCATGAGCATTAGGGTAGGATATCTGCATGTAGTGACGGGAAGTGGCTTGCAATGGGAGCCGGGGCCCTAAGAGGCTGCCAGGGTAACTCATTGTAAGTTGGATTAATAAGTGATAACATTCACACCTAATACTAACTAAATGAACCTAAGAAGATAAGAGTTATGTTCTCGCCCATGCCTTGAGTGCTTGTACAGGCTAGGATGGGAGTAGTGAGACGCATGGTTGCGACCTTTCATTTTGTAGTATGCCTCATCAGTATGAGAGGATACTAGTGGCCACATGAAATCAATATGGACCCATGGAGTTTAGCTAACTGCTAGGGTAACTTGTACATGATAATTGCGATGACACTTTCTCACTTGCATTGTAGGTTCCTACATGTCACTGTGTGCCTCTGGAGATTAGATGTCAGATTTTGTGTTAGGAATCTTTGAGTTAGTATACTTTTAGGATTTTTGAACTTATAGAGATTTGTGCTATGTGATTTTGGATAGCCTGTTTGGGACTTGAGATTATCTCCTCAGCATGGTGGGAGTGGACCACTTAGGTACCATGCAGTTGGGTGGTTGTTTATTTTCCACTCTTATCATTTTGAGATTCATTGAGACATCATGGCTGATGTGTCCTTCATGATGATGGATATGTATCCTTTTTATTGATGATTAGCATATGTTAGATGATGTTATCTTATTCTTTTATTTGCATGTTAGATTACTTTCTACATGTGATGTTATATATGTTAGGAGTGACATTCCTACTATGTTAGTACCGATGATCTCTTCGATGATTTGGAATGTTACGCACAGAGGGATGGCTAGGATCCACGATGGTCTAATGATGCTATTAACGATTTGGAGGAACCATGCACTTAATTTATTATGTTTGATCTTTATGATGGATGTATATGACTTCTATGACGATGTATCATGTGTATCATGTGATTATCTCTACTTTGATGTATCATGGATTAGAATAGGAAGATGTACCTTATTCTATGTATGTATATTCTTTTGAGCTTGTCATACCCTGTGACATGTACATTGGATGATTGATCATTTGAAATTTAATGTATAAACATTAGACTTATCATTATTATTTCATGTGGATGTTTTACTAGATGGATTTATGTATGTAATTCAATGTTAAGGAATTTTAAAGAATGTAATTTGTTATGTATGATATGTTTACTTTCAGATGGACATTGCTATTGCTTTTGTTATTGTGCATAAGTTATACATGGTGTTTACTTTCATGTTAGAAAAAAAAATGCTACTAAACTTAGTGAGATTCTAGGTTAATTCTTTGGATCCCTTGGCGGGGCATTACATTTGGTATCAGAGCCTAGTTTCTACATTGGGAGCTCTGGATATTTTGGAACAGCTGGAACTTTGAACTATTAAGTATAACTTTTAGAACTTGAACTAGGTGAACTGAAACAAAATAGAACTCAAACTGTTACTTGAATATTTTTCATACTTCAACACTTAGTTTCAAAACTGGAAATTTTAACTTAAACCTAAACATAGAACTGAACCTAGTACCTTGTACTGTTGTAGGATGGTATCTGGGACTAGTTCTTCTGTTAGAGGCTATGGTAGAGGCCATGGAAGAGGTTGGGGTCATGGCAGAGCTATCAGTGTCCATGAGTCTGCCCATGAGGGACTGGCTCATGTAGAGAGCAGGGAAGAGCACTCTAGTAGGCAACAGGAAGATAGCCGTAAAGAGGACCAAGCTGAGTCTGAAGAGGTTGGTTTGAGGAAGATGATGCAAACTATTTTAGAACATCTACCTCCTATTCAAGAGCAGCCCAAAGTGCATCAAACAGAACAAGATCATAGACCCAGATCTAGAAGTCCTCGAAAGGATTGTCAGAGGTCCATTGTGTCCACTCAGATGAAGGATCTTTCAAGATCCAAGGTTAAGACTTTCAATGGGCAAGGTTCTGGTTATGTGGTTGAGTAGTGGCTTATTTCTCTTGATAGGATTTTTTCCATGCAGGATTTCGACAGCAATGTTAAGGCAAGATTTGCGATCACTAATCTAGAGAATTTTGGGGCCACTTGGTGGATGATAGAGAAGAAGAAGTTGGGAATCGATATGAGCAGTGTTACATGGGAGTTATTCCTAGAGAGTATCCATGAATGATTCCTACTAGAGGAATGGAAATAGAAAAGGGCTGATGAATTTCATAATCTTAGACAGTATACCTTGTCAGTGACCAAGTATGAGCATAAGTTTTATGAGCTCATGTCCTTTTTAGGATTCAGTGAAAATTCAGCTTAGTAGACACAACACTTTATTAGGGGTTTGAACAACCTTATAATTGGGGGTATCAAGGTATTTGGCCCAAAAACCCTCAAGGATGTGGTACATCAAGCAATCCTTGTTGAGCAAAGTGTCAACCTTGGTCAAGGTGGTTTTGTAGGAGCGCCAACAACACCAAGATCTAAAGGCAACTATAATTTAGGTGGTAACAAGAAGTTTTCTTTCTCTAATGGGAAACAGTATCAGAAACAGAAGGGATTGAATTCTCAAGTTCAAGGTGGTGGCAAAGGTTCTAACACAAAGAACAACCGCAATGCTCAATGCAATAAATAGAATCAGTCCAATCAGCCAACTCAGAGTAGCCAGTCTTTTGTGAGCAGGAACAGTCATCAACAATCAAATGTACCACCTATGGGAAGAGGTTGTGGCAGAAATATGAAATATTTTTCATGTGGTCAGATTGGACATTATGCAACTCAGTGTCCTCAGCGAGCACCTAAGTTTTCAGGACCTAGACCAACTGTTTCAGAGCCTACAATTAGTGATAAAGTAGAGCTCATAGAGTCTTTGCAGTAGTTGATTAGCATCAGGAAGATCATCAAGGAATAGTGGTTGAGACCACAGGTGTTATTAGAAGTATATCTCTTTCAGTATTGTTTGATTCAAGAGCTACAAATTCATTTATTTCACCATCTATAGTTTCTAAGTGTAAGCTAGATGTGGTAAAGCAAGATCGTGGTTGGCAAGTGGAACTAGCCTCAGGCATTAAGGTCTCCACAGACTCTATAGTTCATAAGTGCGGGCTTAGCTTAGGAAGCTTTGATACTATAGTTGATCTTCAAGTCATACCCCTTGGATCCTATTATGTGGTTTTAGGCATGGACTAGCTTGAATTTCATAGAGCCAGTATAGATTACAGAAAGAAGATCATTTTGTGCCAAGATGACCAAGGGAATGATGTGCAGATAGTTGGGATATCGAGGCCTATATCTTTGCGGATGAATTCTGCTATGCAATTGAAGTGAAGTTTCCGTAAGAGATGTCAGATATTTGCTATTATGGTAAATGATCTTGATGAGGAAGATCCTATGAGGGAGACTTTAGTTCACCCGATTTTGCAGGAGTACACAAATGTTTTTCCAAGTGAGGTTCCAAGCATGCCTCCAAAGAGGGACATTGACTTTAGTATTGATCTGATTCCTAGAGCAGAGCCTATCTTTAAAGCTCCTTATCGCATGACGACACAGGAATTGGATGAGCTATGTCTTCAGGTAGAGGAACTTCTGGCCAAAGGGAGCATTCGACCTAGTGTATCACCATGGGGAGCTCCAGTGCTCTTTGTGAAGAAGAAAGATGGTTCTTTGCACCTTTGTATTGACTACAGACAGTTGAATAAGGTGACTATTAAGAATAGGTATCCTTTGCCTAGGATTGATGACTTATTTGATCAAATTAAGGGAGCTACAATATTCTCCAAGATTGACCTTAAGTCAGGATACCACCAGCTTCGAGTTAAGGAAGCAAATATTCAAAAGACCTCTTTTTGAACTTGCTATGGGCATAATGAGTTCACAGTGGTACCATTTGGATTGACTAATGCACCATTAGTTTTCATGAGTGTGATGAATGGTGTGTTTCGATCTTATCTAGATAGGTTTGTACTCATGTTTCTTGATGACATATTGATATATTTGAAGACTCAGAAGGAGCATGAGGAACACCAGTGGTTGGTATTGCAGTGTTTGAGAGACAATTAGCTTTATGCTAATGCAGCTAAGTGTGAATTCTTCAAGTCAGAGATTCTATATTTAGGGCATGTTATTTTAGAGGAAAGGAAAGAAGTTTGTATGGACAAAGAAATGTGAGGAAGCTTTCTAGAAGCTCAAGGAGCTTTTTACCAGTGCACCGATTTTAGCTGTACCTGATCTGAAAGGTGATTTTATGGTATGTATAGATGCTTCTCTTGAAGAGATTAGGGCAGTTTTGATGCAGAAAGGGCAGGTGATTGCGTATGAATCATGTAAGCTCAAGGATCATGAGTTAAATTATCCTACGCATGATCTTGAGTTACCAGCAGTAGTTCATGCTTTGACTAGATGGAGACATTTCTTGTTGGGGCACAAATTTGAGCTACACAGCAATCATCGTAGTCTTCAATACATTTTTACTCAGCCTAATTTGAATGCTCGCCAAAGGTGATGGATGGAGTTTCTATGCAAGTATGATTTTGAGGTTAAGTACATTCAAGGTAAGGAGAATGTGGTTACAGATGCTTTGAGTTTCAGGAGACATGTGGTATTATCTAAGACTCTTAGAGTGGATTTGAGGAGTTAGATTCTTCAGGAACTTCTTACGGATTCATGGTATTAGGAAGTGTGCAGAGAGATAGATTCAGGAAGACCTTTGGAAGGTAAGTTTGCAGGTTACGTTTGAGAATCAGATGGTCTTTTGAGACATTTGGGGAGGATTTATGTGCCATTTTTGGATGAGTTTCACACCTTGATACTAGTAGAAGCCCATCATATACCTTACTTAGCACATCCAGGTGTGAAGAAGATGCATGCTGATTTGAGATGTTTGTTCTTTTGGTCTGGGATGAAGCGAGATATTGCTGATTTTGTGGCTAGGTGCCTTGAGTGTCAGAGAGTTAAAGCAGAACATCAGCACCCGACTGGACTTTTGCAACCTAATCTCATTCCTTCTTGGAAGTGGGATATCATCTCCATGGATTTTCTAGTAGGATTACCTATAACAGTTTGGCATCATGATGCTATCATGGTTACCGTTGATCGGTTAACTAAGGTGGCGCATTTCTCACCGATCAGGTCTTCCTACACAACAGTTTATATAGCTAATGTCTTCATGCGTGATATTGTGAGATTACATGGTATTCCTAGAAAGATCATTTCTGACAGGGATCCTGTATTCACATCTGCATTTTGGACATCGCTGCAGCATGAGCTTGGAGCGTAGTTAAACTTTAGTTCGGCATATCATCCAGAGACTGATGGTTAGACATAGAGGGTGAATCAAGTTTTGAAAGATATGTTACAGATGTATGTGATGGATAGATAGACACATTGGGAGAATTATCTCTACTTGGTGGAGTTTGCTTACAACAACGGGTATCATAGTTCTATTGGTATGGCACCATTTTAGGCATTATATGGACGTCCTTGTCATACACCATTGAGTTGGGACAGTCTTGAGGATCGCATCCTGTTGGATCCTGAGATGCTTTGTGATATGGAGCAATAGGTGGTGTGTATCCATGAGCATTTGACTATTTCACAGGATAGGCAAAAGAAGTATGTCGATGCTCATAGGACAGATAAGCAATTTGCTATGGGAGACAAGGTTTTCTTGAGAGTGCATCCATGAAAGAGTCCAATCTAGTACAGAAAGGGTTCTAAGCTAGCACCTCGCTTTGTGGGACCATTCAAGATTTTAGAGAGGATTGGCCATTTGTTTACTGTCTTGCTCTACCACCCAGCCTATCTCACATTCATGATGTTTTCCATGTTTCAGTACTTCGGCAGTATATACTTGATATTGTACATGTTCTTGATTGGAATGCATTACAGGTAGAGGACAGGTAGCTAGCTTTGGAGCCGGTTCGTATTCTAAAGTAGCGGGAGTTGACCCTTAGGGGTCAAACCATCAAGCAGGTAAGGGTCCAATGGGACCCTACTGATGATTCTTCAACTACTTGGGAGGATGCAGCTAGATTGAGAGAGTTATATCCCTACTTGTTTGTAGGCTTCCAAGAGTAAGCCTAACCCAAGGGGGGTGGATGTAGTGCCTACCCTTGTTCACATCTTTTCTGGACATATTGTTGTTATTATTATCAGACTATGATGGACTAGTTTTATGTTGATGGATTAGTGGTATTGTTTTGACACTATCAGACATTATGTTATGGATTCAGAGGTTATGTGATGAGATTATTTAGACATTACATTTCATGCATACATGATGATTATTATATTGTTTTCAGTTATTGTTGATGATTAGTTAGATGGTTTATTATCTCATGTGTTTTATTATGGATACTTACCCCATACTTGCATGTGCATGGTGTGTGTGTTTTCTTATTGTATGGCATTTTTGATGTGGTTAAGGAAGGGAGTCGTAGTCACCTACATAGTCAGGATCTACATGATGCACCACTTCCTTTCATTGTCTGTTTAGCTTAGCATTATATATTGTATGTACATGCATGGTTTTTTTGCAGGTTACAGGTACCGGGTATTGACTTCCCTGAATTGCTAGGATGGGCGTACCCTATTATACTATCTCAATGATAAGAGAAGGGAGATAAATTCTCAAGTCCAAATCCCAAACCTTTAAGCCAATTGTCCTAGTGACGTAGGACAAGTATTTGGATACTTTACCCACCAAATGTGTCGGATGACATAATTCATGATTTTTAACCCTTTAGACTGATTTTGAGTGATTTTCTCTATGGTGGGTTTTCATATTTTATATTGGAGGTCTATGGTGAATTTTCTATTAATTAAGTCTTAATAAATAGATTTAATTAATAAATTAATTATTTGAAAAAATTAATATAAAATATCATGTTATTTGATATTTTGATTATAATTAATTAAATGAGAATAATTACGGAAAAAGAATTAAATAAAGAAAATTAGAAAATTAAAATTAATAATAATTATAAAATAATAATAAAGTAATAAATAAATAATAATAATAAAAGTTATAAAAATTAAAATAAAAGTTATAAATATTTAAATAAAAATTATATAAAGAGTGAATTGGAGTTATAAGCTTGCACGTGAATTAACACACTTTTCTATTTCTCAAGTGTCAACAACATGGAGGTTAGTGCATCAATTAAGCACATGGTGTCTACAACCCTATGGGTCATCAAAAACGTGTGAAAGGACCCATGCTTAAATGGTGACACCTTCTAGCTATTTCTAGAGGCATTCTAGATGTTTCCTAAGAGCTCTTTATATTTAGGCATTCTTAGAAGCCTAGACATAGCATTTGGAGTGCAATTTGAAGCATTGGAGGATTTGATAATTTTGAAGAAGGGAGCTTGCTCTACGTGTTTTCTAAGGAAGAGTGATTTAGCATCAGAATTCTTGTAGATTCTTGTGATTTTACTTATGCTATTTCTGCATCATGCATTTCTTGTCTTCTTCGTGTCTTCCATATGTCTTCTAAGGAATTTCATAATTTACTGTGCATTCTCAATATGGGTAGATTAATTTATTTGAGAATTTTATATGCATAGATTTAAAAAGAACACAGAGCTAGGGTTGAAATTCATAGTCAAACCCATTAGATTAATTATTGGAAATTTTGGAGATCAGAGGTCTATGGAGGAATTCTGAAAATTGAAGTTTGTATTCATATATTGTCAGTTTGCATATATATATATATATATATATATATATATATATATATATATATATATATATATACATACATAAATTAGAATTGAGTCTAGTGTTTTTGAGGGAGAAACTTTTATCTATCAAACAAATACATGGGTTAGGTAAAACATGAAATTTCTCCACTTGATATCTACGTTGGAAAATGTAAACTAGAAACTTCCAAATTTAATTCAAGTATGTAATTTTAGCAAAACCAAAACATGTGTTTACATTGTGTATTTTTATGCTGTTGTTTTGGGTTTTGGGTTGACTAGTGTTGACCAGTTATAGGACGTCTACCAGAGGCTTGGGAGTTATGCGATTGTGATGTCATGATGATATTTTAATCTCGATCTTTATAAAGCCAACCATGGTTATGTGATGGAATGCTCTATGTATTTTTTGTTGAGATTCTTATGTATGAGATACTTGACTTAACCATTATTTTTGGTCATCGATCAGTTAACCTTAGTTATTTTCTAGTCACCATGATGGGACTAAAATGTAGATTTATTCTTGATGATGTCATCATGTGACATGTTTGACTCAACCATTTTGGGAGTCTTTGATGAATTTGATTGAGATATATTTTAGTTATTGAGAACCATTGGATACTTTGATTATCAGTGATACTTCAGTTGCCAATAGAGAGCTGTTGTGTTCATGATTTTCTATGGATGTTAGCTTATGGAGATTTGATGCTTTTATGCATATTTGATGATTTGATTATGGATTATCTTTTGTGATTTTGAGATTTATGATTCCATGAGCATTAGGGTAGGATATCTGCATGTAGTGACAGGAAGTGGCTTGCAATGGGGGCCAGGGCCCTAAGAGGCTGCCAGGGTAACTCATTGTAAGTTGGATTAATAAGTGATAACATTCACACCTAATACTAACTGAATGAACCCAAGAATATAAGAGTTTTGTTCTCCCCCATGCCTTGAGTGCTTGTACAGGCTAGGATGGGAGTAGTGAGATGCATGGTTGCGACCTTGCATTCCGTAGTATACCTCGTCAGTATGAGAGGATACTAGTGGCCGCATGAAATTAGTATGGACTCGTTGAGTTTAGCTAACTACATTGTGTGCCTACATAGTAGATTCCTACATGTCATTGTGTGCCTTTGCAGATTAGATGTCAAATTTTGTGTTAGGAACCTTTGAGTTAGTATACTTTTAGGATTTTTTAACTTAAAGAGATTTGTGCTATGTGATTTTGGATAGCCTGTTTGGGACTTGAGATTATCTCCTCAGCATGGTGGGAGTGGACCACTTAGGTACCACGCGGTCGAGTGGTAGTGTATTTTCCACTCTTATCATTTTGAGATTCATTGAGACATCGTGGCTGATGCATCCTTCATGATGATAGATATGTATCCTTTTTATTGATGATTAGCATATGTTAGATGATGTTATTTTATGCTTTTATTTGCATGTTAGATTACTTTCTACATATGACTTTATATATGTTAGGAGTGACATTCCTACTATGTTAGTACCGATGATCTCTTCGATGATTTGTAATGTTACGCACGAAGGGATGGCTAGGATCCACGATGGTCTAATGATGCTATTAACGGTTGGGAGGAACTGTGCACTTAGTTTATTATGTTTGATGACTTCTATGATGATGTATCATGTGTATCATGTGATTATCTCTACTTTGATGTATCATGGATTAGAATAGGAAGATGTACCTTATTCTATGTATGTATATTCTTTTGAGCTCGTCATACCCTGTGACATGTACAGTGGATGATTGAGCATTTAAAATGTAATGTATAAACATTAGACTTATCATTATTATTTCATGTGGATGTTGTACTAGATAGATTTATGTATGTAATTCAAAATTAAGGGATTTTAAACAATGTAATCTATTATGTATGATATGTTTACTTTTAGATGGACATTGCTATTGCTTCTGTCATTGTGCATAAGTTATACGTGGTATTTACTTTGATGTTAGAAAAAAAAAATGCTACAAAACTTAGTAAAATTCTAGGTTAATACTTTGGATCCCTTGGCAGCCCATTACAAATCTCCCTTTATGACTAAACTTCAACTTTAATCCTGACCATTGACTGAATTTGATCTCAACTATTGATGGATTCCAGGAAAGTCTATTTAAGAGACCATCATCTCCTCATTTTAGGAGAGGATGAATTTGAAGAATTTGCATC
Source organism: Cupressus sempervirens (assembly GCA_028749045.1). Classification (NCBI taxonomy): domain Eukaryota; kingdom Viridiplantae; phylum Streptophyta; class Pinopsida; order Cupressales; family Cupressaceae; genus Cupressus; species Cupressus sempervirens. The sequence goes on from CM053783.1 coordinate 118,883,895, forward strand.
GAATCACTGCTGAAGTTCATACTCACAGTTGCTCATATTTTTACATACATTTAATAAATATGACTATCTTGATTAATTAAATGTAATTATTTAATTAAATGGGAAAGGTATTTCTAATTAATTAAATGAAATTATTTAATTAAATGGAGTACTTAATTCTAATTAATTAAACAAAGTTATTTAATTAAATAGGAAGCCATTCCTAACTAATTAAATGAAGTTATTTAATTAAATAAGAAAAGTGTCTCTAATTAATTAAAAGATTATTTAATTAAATAGAAAAAGTAATTATGAGAGCATATCTCATTTTATTAAATTAAATATCTCAACAAAATCTCTCTTCAGTTCAAAGAGGGAAATTTTCAGTTCACTATTGATAAAAAATGAGTTAAATCAGTTAACTCCTTTTTCTACTCAAATTAAATCAGTTAAATCTTTATTTTACTCAACTTAAATCTATTAACTATCTTTAATTTGAGAATCTACTTTTATGACTAAACTTCAACTTTAATCCTAACCGTTGATTGAATTTGATCTCAACCGTTGATGGATTCCAAGAAAGTCTATTTAAGAGACCCTCATCTCTTCATTTTAGGAGAGGATGAATTTGGAGAATTTGCATCGAATCGCTTCTAGAATCCATACTCACATTTGCTCATATTTTTACATACATTTAATAAATACGCCTGTCTTGATTAATTAAATGTAATTATTTAATTAAATGAGAAAAGTATTTCTAATTAATTAAACAAAATTATTTAATTAAATGGAGTACTTACTTCTAATTAATTAAAAAAAGTTATTTAATTAAATAGGAAACCATTCTTAATTAATTAAATGAAGTTATTTAATTAAATAAGAAAAGTGTCTCTAATTAATTAAAAGATTATTTAATTAAATAGAAAAAGTAATTATGAGAGCATATCTCATTTTATTAAATTAAATATCTCAATAAAATCTCTCTTCAGTTCAAAGAGGGAAATTTTCAGTTCACTGTTGATAAAAAATAAGTTAAATCTATTGACTCCTTTTTCTACTCAATCGGCCGTCCTTTCCATTTGACCAAATACTCTTCATACTGCCTGTTTCTGGTACTCCTACCCACACGATGATCTAGAATGTCTTCTATCTCCTCCTTCTTAGAAGCAAGAATTGGACATGGCTCTAAAACCAGCTCCTCATCTGTACCATCATCATGATACTCTGTTAAATCTGCAATGTTGAAAATGGGAGAAATGTGAATACCATCTGGCAGCTCCACCTCATATGCATTTCCTGAGTCATGTTTCTTCAAAACTTTGTAGGGGCCAAATTTCTTCATTTTCAGCTTGTTGTAAGTACCAACTAGAAATATTTCTTTTCGTAAGTGCACCATGACTAAGTCCCCTACTTGGAATTCCTTATGTCTTCTCCTTTGATCAACCTTAGCTTTATACTCTTGATTCATCTTGATAATGTGTGCTTGAACCTCCTCATGTAAACACTTGATGTGTTCAGCAAATTCCTCAGCTTCAGCACTTGTCCTCTCCCCTTGTTCTATCTTCCTCAATTCTGGTGCAGTCCTTGGGCTATTCCCATATACAACTTGAAATGGTGATTTTCCAGTACTCCTATTTACAGAGTTATTATAAGAAAACTCTGCCTGTGGTAGAATCAAATCCCATCCCCTGGGCTTATCTCCAACTAAACATCTCAACAAATTGCCCAGACTTCTATTTACCACTTCTTTTTGGCCATCAGTCTGTGGGTGATGCGTGGAACTGAATTTCAAGTCTGTTCTCAACTTCTTTCACAATGTCCTCCAGAAATACCCCACAAATTTAGTATCTCTGTCAGAAACTATACTCCTTGGAAGGCCATGTATTCTTACCACCTCTTTGAAAAACAAGTCTGCAATATGGACAGCATCATGAGTTTTGTGGCATGGAATGAAATGTGTCATTTTGGAGAACCTATCAACTACCACGAATACTGAGTCATTACCCCTTTGTGTCCTTGGAAATCCAAGAATAGAATCCTTACTTATGTCCTCCCATGGCCTTGATGGAACAGGCAATGGCTGATATAGGCCATTATTTTGACTAAACCCCTTGGCAACTTGACAAACCTGACAACTCTATACAAAATTCTTCACATCTTGTGTAATTTGAGGCCAAAAATAATGTTCTCTAAGAATGGCAATGGTCTTATGCTGACAAAAATGTCCTGCCATCCCTCCACTGTGTTTCTCCTTAATCAGATTTTCTCTCATGGAACTCCTTGGAATGCACAATTGACTACCTTTGAACAACATGCCATCCTGAATCAAATAGTCTAACCACTTGGTTCTATCCACAGCAACATGTTCTTTACAAGCTTTCTATGCTTCAGCAAAATTAGGATCCTCGAGGTACAAATTCTTAAGTTCATCAAACCTAACTACTTCAACCTGCATTGTTGTAAGCAACAACTGTCTCCTACTTAGTGCATCTGCAACCTTGTTAGATTTTCCACTTCTATGCTTCAACACAAATGTATAACTCTACAAGAATTCTACCCACTTCATATGCCTCTGATTCAATTTACCTTGGCTATTTAAGTACTGTAATGCCTGATGATTAGTATACAAAACAAATTCCTTTGGCCATAAATAATTCCTCCATTTCTTTAAGGTCTGAACTATTGCATAGAACTCTTGATCATAAATAGAATACTTCTTCTTTGCATCATTCAATTTTTCACTAAAATATGCAATAGGCTTACCTTCTTTGCTTAATACACGCCCAATAGCACTACCACTAGCATCACAATCCACCTGGAATACTTTTCTAAAATCTAGAAGTGCCAACACAGGCTGTTCAGTCACCTTCTTCTTCAGCAATTCAAAACTTCTCACAACTGTTGCAGTCCATTTGAACTATTTTCTATCCCCTCTTATTGTATCAGTTAGGGGTGCACATATGCCACTGAAAGTCTTAATAAAGTTCCTGTAAAAACTAATCAGACCATGAAATGATCTTACCTCAGTAACAGACCTTGGAGTAGGCCATTCCAAGATGGCTTTTACCTTCTCTGGATCCATTTTGAGACCTTCAGGTGATATAAAAAATCCCAAATAGACTAACTCCCTTTTTGCAAAGACACACTTCTTTAGATTAATTAATAGTTTCTCTTCCCTTAGCCTTTCAAGGACACTACGAATATGCAGTAAATGTTCTTCCAAAGACTTGCCGAAAATTAAAATATCATCCAAATAGACAATAACAAATTTTCCCAAGAATTTCTTAAGTACCTCATTCATGAGCCGCATGAAGGTGCTTGGGGCATTCGTCAATCCAAAGGGCATGACTAACCACTCATAAAGACCCTCCTTGGTCTTGAAGGTTGTTTTCCACTCATCTCCTTCTCGAATCCGTATCTGATGATAGCCACTCTTCAGATCTAACTTTGTGAAGTACTAAGCTCCACTCAAGTAGTCCATAAGATCATCCATCCTTGGTAAAGGAAACTGGTACTTGATAGTTATCCTATTTATAGCTCGAGAATCTATACACATCCTCCACTCTCCATCCTTCTTTGGTGCAAGTACTACAGGTACTACACATGGACTCAGGCTCTCTCAAATCAAGCCCTTCTTCAACAACTCCTAAACCTGTCTATTTAGCTCCTCTATTTCAGTAGGATTCATCCTGTGAGCAACCTTGTTAGAAAAACTAGCTCCTAGAATTAGATCTATCTGATGACTAATTTGCCTTACTAGTGGCAATCCATCTGGAACATTATCAGAGATAATATCTCCAAATTCCCCTAGTAAATCTGAAACTTCAAATGGTATTTCACTACTACCTTCTTTATCTTTCCTAGGAATCAAAGCATAGCACATATGCTGATGTTTCATGCCATCTAAAAACTTCCTTCCATCAACAAGACAAATCCTAGCACTACTACATACCTTTTCACCTTCCTTTTTCATGGGCTTCAATTTGTGGAAAACTCCATCCTTTGTTAGAGAGTATGTGTTTGCATGTCCATCATGTATTGCATGTCTATCAAACTTCCATGGTCTACACAACAATAGATGGAAAACATCCATCGAAATAACATCACAGAGAACTTCATCATGGTAACTCCCAATTTTGAATTTTACTAAAAATTGTTCACTTACCAAGACCTTATGATCATCTTTTACCCAAGAAATCTAATAGGGTTGGGGATGTTTCTCCCTCTTGAGCTTTAGCTTAGAGACCATCTCTTCTGATACCAGGTTATCAGTGCTACCACCATCAATGATCACGTCACAACATTTATCCTCACACTTGCATTTGGTATGAAAAAAACTCCTTCATTGTCCTGGTTCATTCTCACCACTTAGTAGGACTCTTTCATTTACCAAGGTCTCTCCTCTTTCTGCATCCTCTGAATGTGATGATTGTGCATCCTCATCCACATGAGCAACCCTAGCTTGGCCCTCAGCTCTCCAATCTGTCCTTCCTTGTCATTGAGGGCATTCAAAAGCATGATGACCTTCTTCATTGCAATGGAAACAGGTACCACAGAAGCCTCCTCTTCCTTGTCCACATCCTCTACCTCTTCCTCTTTGATTTCCAAAGTCTTGATCATGGGAGCGGTTGAAACCCTCATTCCTTTGGTTTCTGCTAGTACCCACATCTTCATTTTTCTTTTGGGTTTCATTGCGGCCTCTAGATGATCTACCGCTTCCCCTCCTCCTTGACCATGCCCTCTTTGTCTTCCTTCAAACCTTTTATTTAGCTTCTCTTCAACTCATAGGGCAAACTGGTATGCCTCTTCAACGTTGGTCATTCTTACCAGACTTAATTCCTCCTGGATGCTAGGTTGCAACCCACTGATATAACGAGCAACCTTCTTCTTATTTTCTTTTGCATGTCCTGCTCTAATCAAGAGTCGGTAAAACTCCTCTGTATATTCTTGGACTGATCTTCCTTCTTGCTTTAACCCATGCATCTTCTTAAACAGATCAAGCTCATAGTCCATAGGAATGAACTACTTCTTCAATTTGTCCACCATGCGATCCTATCTTGTGATCTTCTCCTTTCCTCTTCTAAGTCTTTCCAGTTGAACCTCTTGCCACCAAATTTTGGCATGGCCTTTCAGTTTGGCCTTTGCAAACTTAACCCTATCTGGGTCCCTTATATCCTCATACTCAAAGTATTGTTCCAGTTCATTGATCTAATCGATCAACTCATCTGGTTTCAGATTTCCTAAAAATATACCCACTTCAATTGTAGGTCTTTTCCCAAACTTAGTAATGAGCCTAAAAAGCCTTTCCTCTATAGGATTCAAAACTTCCCTGTCAACTTCCTCTTCTAGTCCCATTACTTCCTCTTCATTGTCATCCTCACTATTGTCACCTGCAGCAACATTTGCTCCTCTACGAAGCTCCTCTTGCAATGCTTGTACCTACCTCTGGAGGGCTCTAACCTCCTTAGGATCAATAGCTCTGGCCCTTCTACCACACTCTCTTCATGGAGGCATCTTCTAACTTCAACCCACAACCACATAGTCCTGGTGCAAACTGCCTCACAGTCGGCGCTCTGTCTACACACTCAGGAAAACCCGATCTGATACCACTTGATGGGAACACAACCCAAGAACTGAATGGACACAACAGAAAAGGGAAATTATATTAACTAAAAAAATAAGCTAGTACAAATAGTACAGAGAAAATAAACTTCAGAACATGCCTTAAGGGCTTACAATAGCATAAATCTGGAGAATATTTCTCCTTTTAGCACCTCCTCTCAAACTCCACTTTGAACTGCCTTTTACAATGCCCAAAATCTCCTTAAATAGACCCCGGAGGGTTAAGGACTAGGATTACATTCTAGAAAGTGCTAGTAGGCATCCACCGACGAAATAGAAGGTTCTGGAAGCTACATTAGAAGTCAGTGCAAATCTAGAAGAATCCAGAAACGGTAACCGAACTTTCAGGAGGCATAACTTTTGAACCGTAGCACTGATTGACAAATCGTTTACATTTTTGAAAAGCTCTCAAAGTACTCTATAGCCCCACTAATGAGCTTTTCTTGTCTCCCATTTTTAACCCTTTTCAAGGTCATTTAATGCCCCAAACCTGACTTTGAAGCATTCATAGGAGGTCTCCAAAATCCAAAAAATTGCAATAACTTTCAAACCGTGGGGCCTATTGACCTGATTCTTTTTATGGAATGCTCTAAATCATGATTAGATTAATCTGGCCAATTCACACCTTCTACTTTACCAAAATGATGGCCCAAATACATGCTCCTATTTTTTCAAGATTTTCAAATGCACTGATAGTTGAACTATGAGAGTTGGAACCTTTATTTGAGCCAAATGGGTATCAAAAAATGTAAAGACATGAAACAGAAACTAAGTCTAAGTACATTTTTTGGGTGACACAGGATTGCCCTTATACCTCTGGATGCTCCTGCATCAATTTGCATCGAATTGCTGCTAGAATTCATACTCACATTTGCTCATATTTTTATATACATTTAATAAATAAGCTTATCTTGATTAATTAAATGTAATTATTTAATTAAATGGGAAAGGTATTTCTAATTAATTAAACAAAATTATTTAATTAAATGGAGTACTTACTTCTAATTAATTAAACAAAGTTATTTAATTAAATAAGAAGCCATTCCTAATTAATTCAATAAAGTTATTTAATTAAATAAGAAAAGTGTCTCTAATTAATTAAAAGATTATTTAATTAAATAAGAAAAGTAATTATGAGAGCATATCTCATTTTATTAAATTAAATATCTCAACAAAATCTCTCTTCAGTTCAAAAAGTGAAATTTTCAGTTCACTATTGATAAAAAATGAGTTAAATTAGTTAACTCTTTTTTCGACTCAAATTAAATCAGTTAACTCCTTATTTTACTCAAATTAAATTTGTTAACTCCCTTTAATTTGGGAATCTCCCTTTATGACTGAACTTCAACTTTAATCCTGACCATTGATTGAATTTGATCTCAACCGTTGATGGATTCCAGGAAAGTCTATTTAAGAGACCCTCATCTCCTCATTTTAGGAGAGGATGAATTGGAAGAATTTGCATCGAATCGCTGTTGGAATTCATACTCACATTTTCTCATATTTTTACATACATTTAATAAATATGCCTATCTTGATTAATTAAATGTAATTATTTAATTAAATGGGAAAGGTATTTCTAATTAATTAAACAAAATTATTTAGTTAAATGGAGTACTTACTTATAATTAATTAAAAAAAGTTATTTAATAAAATAGGAAGCCATTTCTAATTAATTAAATGAAGTTATTTAATTAAATAAGAAAAGTGTCTCCAATTAATTAAAAGATTATTTAGTTAAATAGAAAAAGTAATTATGAAAGCATATCTCATTTTATTAAATTAAATATCTCAAAAAAATCTCTCTTCAGGTCAAAAAGGGAAATTTTCAGTTCACTATTGAAAAAAAATGTGTTAAATCAGTTAACTCCATTTTCTACTCAAATTAAATCAGTTAACTCTTTATTTTACTCAAATTAAATCTGTTAACTCTCTTTAATTTAGGAATCTCCCTTTATGGCTAAACTTCAACTTTAATCTTGACCATTGATTGAATTTGATCTCAATTGTTGATGGATTCCATGAAAGTCTATTTAAGAGACCCTCATCTCCTCATTTTAGGAGAGGATGAATTTGGAGAATTTACATTGAATCACTGTTGGAATTCATACTCACATTTGCTCATATTTTTACATACATTTAATAAATACAACTATCTTGATTAATTAAATGTAATTATTTAATTAAATGGGAAAGGTATTTCTAATTAATTAAATGAAATTATTTAATTAAATGAAGTATTTACTTCTAATTAATTAAACAAATTTATTTAATTAAATAGGAAGCCATTCCTAATTAATTAAATTAAGTTATTTAATTAAATAAGAAAAGTGTCTCTAATTAATTAAAAGATTATTTAATTAAATATAAAAAGTAATTATGAGAGCATATCTCATTTTATTAAATTAAATGTCTCAACAAAATCTCTCTTTAGTTCAAGAAAGGAAAATTTCAGTTCACTATTGATTAAAAAATGAGTTAAATGAGTTAACTCCTTTTTCTACTCAAATTAAATCAGTTAACTCCTTATTTGACTCAAATTAAATCTGTTAACTCCCTTTAATTTGAGAATCTACCTTTATGACTGAACTTCAACTTTAATCCTGACCGTTGATTGAATTTGATCTCAACCATTGATGGATTCCAAGAAAGTCTATTTAAGAGACCCTCATCTCTTCACTTTAGGAGAGGATGAATTTGGAGAATTTGCATCGAATCACTGTAGGAATTCATACTCACATTTGCTCATATTTTTACATACATTTAATAAATACGCCTATCTTGATTAATTAAATGTAATTATTTAATTAAATAGAAAATGTATTTCTAATTAATTAAACAAAATTATTTAATTAAATGGAGTACTTACTTCTAATTAATCAAAAAAAGTTATTTAATTAAATAGGAAGCCATTCCTAATTAATTAAATGAAGTTATTTAATTAAATAAGAAAAGTGTCTCTAATTAATTAAAAGATTATTTAGTTAAAAAGAAAAAGTAATTATGAGAGCATATCTCATTTTATTAAATTAAATATCTCAACAAAACCTCTCTTCAGTTCAAAAAGGGAAATTTTTAGTTCACTATTGATAAAAAAATGAGTTAAATAAGTTAACTCCTTTTTCTACTCAAATTAAATCAGTGAACTCCTTATTTTACTCAAATTAAATCTGTTAACTCCTTTTAGTTTGGAACTCTCCCTTTATGACCGAAATTCAACTTTAATCCTGGCCGTTGATTGAATTTGATCTCAACTGTTGATGGATTCTAAGAAAGTCTGTTTAAGAGACCCTTGTGTCTTCACTTTAGGTGAGGATGAATTTAGAGAATTTGCATTGAATCATTGCTGGAATTCATACTCACATTTGCTCATATTTTTACATACATTTAATAAATATGCCTATCTTGGTTAATTAAATGGGAAATGTATTTCTAATTAATTAAATGAAATTATTTAATTAAATGGAGTAATTACTTCTAATTAATTAAACAAAGTGATTTAATTAAATAGGAATCCATTCTTGAGCATTTAAGAAATTAATGACTAGGGGATGGCGACCATTGCGAGTTTTTTAGGCATGAGGGCCTGTGTTCCCTAAGCATAGTATTTGACATCCGTCGATGGTGGTGGTCGCGTAGCGTTTTGGCCGCAGGGGCAGACCGTGCAAGCGGTGTTGTTTTGGATTGAAGGGTGGGTTTGCTTGCTTGGGTGATGGTGAGGCCGGTAGGGGCAAGCCTGTGTCCATTGCCTTCTTATTCTAGGGCAGCCAGTATGGGGCATACAACTAGGGGTGGGTTTTTGTGGCTTCTTTTATTGATTGGGGTTTTGATTTTGGTCCTTGCTCATGGGGCAATCAGAGGTCCCATCTCAGATTGTCTCTAAGGATTTGGTGATGGCTGAGTCCTCTCCTTTTTTGCGGGGAGGGCCGTAAGGCAAGGGTTTCAATACTTCATCTGGGATGCATGCATCATCATCAAAAGATTCTGTCTGTATCAAGAAGAAGAATGGATGTTTGGAGCGCTCTAATGATCCACCTGTGTTAATCATTCAACCAGAATAGATTTTAGAGGATGTGGAGTATTGGGGCAAGCATGCGCTCATTTGTAAGTTTTTGGGTCTCTGGCTCTCCCTTCTTGTGCTAGAATTGTGGGCACATTAGATATGGAACCCAGAAGGGGATATGAAAATTCTTCTAGCGGCTAACAACTATTTTTTGGTCATTTTTTCAAGTATGTCAGATAGGAACAAGGTGTTTGAGGGAGGTCTATATTTCTTTAACCAGGTTGGGCTTTTCCTCAAACCTTGGGACATTGGATTTAATCCACTGAGGAGATCCTGTCTCAGGTCCCTGTGTGGGTTAGGCTTCCTCGATTGCCTCTAGAATTTTGGAGAGAGGACATCCTTCATTCGATATCGCTTCTACTGGGGAAATCGGTTGGGTCAGCCACACTAACCCAAGACTGAAAAGTAATTTCATATGCTTGAATTTGTGTGGAACTAGATCTGAATAATCTGCTTCCTAACTCTATGGAAATTTGTATGGGCACTTCTTCATGGGTTCAGTAGTTGGACTATGAGACTTTACCCTTTAGATGCAGGATTTGCCATGAGTATGGGCACCTAAAGTGCAAATTCCCTAGGTATAAATCTTCTCAGTCAGCTACGGTCACTATTTCATCTCCTAAGGAAGACAAGGGTAAGGCCTAGATGCCAAATGGTCCCTCTACGGATAAGGAAGGTTTTATCCTAGTTAAGCCGTGTAATAAAGGAAAGGGGTAGAAGAGAGCTTGGACAGATAGACAAAATGATGGTACTTTTAACAAGTTTAATGTTCTAGAGAATTTGATTCAAGAGGAAGGAATCCCTATGGAGTTACCTCCGGGTGATGGGTCCTTTTCTACTCTTGAGCTCTAGGAGGATGGGGTTCTGATCTAGGTTGCTGAGAAAGAACAAGGCCAGCCAGTTGGATTAGATGGAGTGGTTCAAGAGATTAGTTGTGATATTCCTGGAGGGTCGCATCGTAGTAAAGCTCCAGGTATCACAGGTGCAAATCTTCCTAGCAAGAAAGGGGTGCCTGATAATACAAAAGGCACTAAAACTACTTCCACTTTAGGTTTACAATAGAAGCCTTTTAAAAAGGGGACTACAGAGAAGTCTGCTAAGAGTGGAAGGAAGACAGATTAGGAGAAGGTCAAGATGATGGGCGAGACTTTGGTTGAGGTGGGGTTAGTGATGCCCATTGGCTCTCATTTCTCTCAGTCCTCTAAATGATTATTCTATCTTGGAATGTGAGGGGCTTGAGCAACATCCCTAGACAAAAGGTTGTTCGTAGATTGATAGAGTCTCATTCTCTAGATGTTTTGTTCATTCAGGAAACTAAGATTTCAGTTGATGAATTGAATAACTATGGACCAAAGATTTGGCCCCAAGGTTGCTGGCAGGGAGTAAGTGCTCATGGGAACTCGGGGGGCCTTGCTTTTCTTTGGAATCCTATGAAGGTGACTCCTTTGTGGTGGATTGCGAGCAGGTCTTCTATCTCCTTCCTGGCTTCTCATTTTGAGATAGGTGAAAGGTGCTTATTTTCTAATATTTATGCTCCTAGTGACTTGGTTGGTAAATCTCATATGTGGTCTCATATTATGTTTGCCCGTTCTCTGGACCCCTTTCTTCCATGGATTGTGGCTGGAGATTTTAATGCTGTTATGAGTCTAGAGGAGAAGAGGGGCGGACATTTTTGTCTGGGTCCTTCTTCTAAAATGCTTAGCGATAATATTGGTTCTTTAAATCTCATTGATGTTAAACCCAACTCTGGTATATTCACTTGGAACAACAGAAGGAGTGGGATGGAGGCTATCTTTGAAAGGCTCGATAGATTCCTAGTATCCAGCTATTGGATGCATAGTAGATGGATTACCAGTTCAAAAATTCTTGATTGGAGAGGCTCTGATCACTGGCCTATTAGGCTCTCTGTCACCCATTTCAAGACCTCCAAGAATCCCTCTTTCAAGTTTCAGCTGATGTGGTTGAGGGATCACTCCCTTCAGGAGCTTATGATTGCCTGGTGGTATGAGGGTAAGCCTTCACATGGAACTTCTATGTACACCTTCAAGAAGAGACTTTAGCATGTTAAGTTCAGGTTGAAGAAGTGGAACAAACAGTGTTTTGGAAACCTACAAGAGCATTTGAGTGATGCTCAAGCTAGGTTGAATAATGTCACTCACTAGATCAGGGACCTAGGCATGACTCTAGATTTGATGTCTCAAGAATCCTCAGCTCTGAAAGAAGTTTAAGAATGGGAGCTTTGGGAGAAAATATTTTGGAAACAAAAGTCTCAGGTAGATTGGTTGCAAGAGGGAGATAAAAACATTGCTTTCTTCCACAACATTGTCAAGGCTCACGGGTTTGGCAATTATATCACTTCTCTAGTCTCTACTTCTGGTGATTAGCTATGTTCCAAGGAGGGGATTTCTTCAGAGGCCATCAGATACTTTTCTCAACTCTTCTCTAAGGAAGACCTTGCTTCCTTGGAAGAGACTAGGTCTATTTTAGACTGCATTCCTCATCTTGTTTCCAGCAGTATGAATAGAGATCTTTTAAAACCTATTATGATTGAGGAATTGGAGAAAGTGGTTTTTGGTATGCCGAAAGGTAAAGCCCCAAGTCTAGATGGGTTTCCCATTGAATTTTTCTAGGAGTTTTGGGAGATTATTAAATTTGATATTCTAGATGTAGTCTAGGAGTCATATCAAAATAAACAAATGCTCAAGTCTATGAATGCTACTTTTCTGGCTCTCATTCCCAAGATTGATGGCGCTAACAGGTTGGACTAGTTCAGACCCATTGCTCTATGTAATGTCATGCACAAAATCATCACCAAATTAATTTTTGAAAGGCTCAAGCCTTTCCTTACCACTCTGATTTTTGAGGAACAGGGAGGTTTTGTTAGTGGGAGACAGATTCTTGATGGGGTGGTGATTGCTACAGAAGCTATTCATTCTATGGCCTCGTCCAAGGAAAAGGCTATGTTTATTAAGCTGGACTTAGCTAAAGCATATGACTGAGTTAGTTGGGACTTTTTGGGTCGTGTACTTCTAGCTTTTGGATTTACTATAGAATGGGTGGATTGGGTTCTCAGCTATGTGTCTTCCCCATCCTTTTCGGTTCTTATCAATGGAGAACCTACTAACCTTTTCTCTGCTTCTCAAGGACTTCGCCAGGGGGATCCTATCTCTCCTTATCTATTTATTATTATGGCAGAGGGCTTAGGTAGATTTATAAAATCTAAAGCACAGCTAGGACTTATTCAAGGGTGGAAGTGGGGTAATGATATTCCTTCATACATGCACCTCCAATTTGTGGATGATATTGGCCTGATGGGCTTGGCTACTGCCAATGAGTCAAGGAACTTTAAAAAGATTTTGGATATTTATTTAAAAGCTTCTGGATAGAAAATTAATGAAGGGAAATCTTCTATTTATTTCTTTAATACTCCTCAGTTGATTCAGCTCAGGATTGCTAGAATTCTTAGGTTTCAAGTTGGATCCCTCCCTTTGATCTATCTCAGAGTTCCTTTAGCTTTGGGGACTCAACGGAAAGAGTATTGGCAAGGTCTTGTTGAAAATTTTTGTATTAGAGTGAGGCATTGGAAACATAGGTGGCTCTCATCAGCTCGGAGGGTTACCCTGCTCAAGATTGTGATTTAGGCCCTCCCTATTTATAGGTGCTTAGTGCAAACCCCTCCCATGGGAGTTATGAAAGATTTTGATGCTTTGTCACGACAATTCCTTTGGTCAGGAAACCTTCAATCTTCTAAATGAAGCTTAGTCAACTGGGACACTATTTTCTTGCCTAAGTTTGCTGGGGGTCTAGGCCTTAAATGTATGGCTCTAGGTGTCAAAGCTCTTGCTGCAAAGTTATACTGGAGATGGTGCAAGAATCAAGACTAGGATTGGGCCAAGATTTTGACCCATAAGTATTTCCCAGGAGTGGAGGTTTAGGATATTCCCAGACTTGAGCTTGATGGTAAGGGGTCCTTTATTTGGGACACACTTAAAAGGGGTGCTCCTTCAATTAAGGATGGTCTTTTCTGGATCTGTAATGAGGGGTCAAGTGTGTTATTTTGGTAGGATTCTTGGGATGGCCACCCTCCTATTCTCTCCAGTTTTCCCCACCTTCAGCCTCTATATCAAGTTTTTTCTTCTGTAGGTTGGACCACAGTTGCTCACTTCAAGGCTGTCTAGAGGTGTGGTTTGATGGAGGTGGTTAGCTAGAAGGATCCACAGCTTTGGCCCACAAGGAGCTCCCCAAAGAATCGGGCTGAACTAGCACATATTCTCTTCTCTAGGCTTTGTAGCTCTTCTAAAGACAAAGACATCTTGATGTGGGGACTTTGCCCAAAAGGTAAGTTCAGTGTGGCCCAGGGATATGCTCGGCTAGATAGGAAATGTAATGTTATTTAGGAGGTTCCCTAGTGGAGGCAGGTCTAGAATAAATTTTCTTGGTCGAAATGTAATTTTTTTCTTTGGTTGGTTGCACAAAATAAGTGTCTTACTTGGGATAATCTCCAACGAAGATGATATCAGGGACACTCTTACTGTCCCCTATGTTTGTTGGATGGGGAAGATTCTTCTCATATGTTTTCCTTATGTCCTCTCTCTAGTGAGATCTGGCATAAGTGGTGGGAGGCATGATGCCATAGATGTATTCATGTTGTATCTCTTATTGAATTTTGGGCCAGCCTTGGTAGACCCCCTACGTAAACTTCATTCCTTCAAGTGGCCTGGGCTATTGGACCTTCTTTCATTTTGTGGAATCTTTGGTTGGAGCGTAACCATTAGATTTTTTGTAATTCCAGTTTGGGAGCCACTAAACTATGGCAGTTGATCCTATCCAGGCTTCAAGAGACTATCTTTGCTAAAGGTGATATGTCAGAGCTGATGGATCCTGGGGATTCTCGTATTATCAAAAATTTAGGATTAGTGGATAAAGGATCTAAAACTAGTAGTAGTAAGAGATATCAGCCACGAAAGAGGAAGGTCTGTAGAGTGGGGAGATGGAGCCCTCCTCCTGCAACAGTCTTAAAGATTAACAATGATGGCTCCTCTTGTGGGAACCTTGGATAGGCTAGAGTGGGGGGGATTGGGAGAGATGCAGATGGTAATGGAATTTTCATATTCTCTATACACAAAGGAGTTCATTCCAATAACATGATGGAGGCTTTGGCCATTAAAGTGGCTATGGAGTGGGCTTGCTCTCTTGGATGGAGGAGAATGGTGTGTGAGTCTGATTCTCAGATAGTTGTGGATATGATTAATAACCAAAGAGTGGATGAATCTAGCTGGAAAATTGCATCTAATGTTAGAGAGATTCTCCACTAGATTAGCTTTGTGGATGGGATCCTTTTCTATCATATTCCTAGGGAATGGAATGGAGTGGCTGATGTTTTGGCAAAACATGCATCAGAGAAGGGTGTTGGTTGGGATATTTTTGATAGAGATAATCTTCCTGCTAATCTTAGTGGGATCTTCAAGCAAGTAGTGGATAAGGATAGATCGTAACTATGTTGGGTTGGTGATTTGGTTGTTGGGCCCGAGGCCTCCTGTAATTCGGATTTAATTGAATAAAATTTTACCCCTTTTTTTCAAAAAAAAGAAGAAGGGAGCCATTCATAGTTAATTAAATGAAGTTATTTAATTAAATAAGAAAAGTTTGTCTAATTAATTAAAAGATTATTTAATTAAATACAAAAAGTAATTATGAGAGCATATCTCATTTTACTAAATTAAATATCTCAACAAAATCTCTCTTCATTTCAAAAAGGGAAATTTTCAGTTCACTATTGATAAAAATAGAGTTAAATCAATTAACTCCTTTTTCTAATCAAATTAAATCAGTTAACTCCTTATTTTAGACAAATTAAATTTGTTAACTCCCTTTAGTTTGGGAATCTTCCTTTATGATTGAACTTCAACTTTAATCTTGACCGTTGATTGAATTTGATCTCAATCGTTGATGGATTCCAGGAAAGTCTATTTAAGAGACCCTCATCTCTTCACTTTAGGAGAGGATGAATTTAGAGAATTTGCATCGAATCGCTACTGAAATTCATACTCACATTTGCTCATATTTTTACATACGTTTAATAAATATGCCTATCTTGATTAATTAAATGTATTTATTAAAATAAATGAGAAAGGTATTTCTAATTAATTAAATGCAACACTTCTAATTAATTAAACAAAGTTATTTAATTAAATAGGAAGCCATTCCTAATTAATTAAATAAAATTATTTAATTAAATAAGAAAAGTGTCTCTAATTAATTAAAAGATTACTTAATTAAATAGAAAAAGTAATTATGAGAGTATATCTCCTTTTATAAAATTAAATATCTCAACAAAAATTTTCTTCAGTTCAGAAAGGGAAATTTTCAGTTCACTATTGATAAAAAATGAGTTAAGTCAGTTAGCTCTTTTTTCTACTCAAATTAAATCAGTTAACTCCTTATTTTAATCAAATTAAATCTATTAACTCTCTTTTGTTTGGGAATCTCCCTTTATGAATGAACTTCAACTTTAATCCTGACCGTTGATTGAATTTAATCTCAACCGTTGATGGATTTTAGGAAAGTCTATTTAAGAGACCCTCATCTCTTCACTTTAAGAGAGGATGAATTTGGAGAATTTGCATCGAATCGCTGTTGGAATTCATACTCACATTTGCTCATATTTTTACATACATTTAATAAATATGCCTATCTTGATTAATTAAATGGAAAAGGTATTTCTAATTAATTAAACCAAATTATTTAATTAAATGGAGTACTTACTTCTAATTAACTAAACAAAGTTATTTAATTAAATAGGAAGCCATTCCTAATTAATTAAATGAAGTTATTTAATTAAATAAAAAAATTGTCTCTAATTAATTAAAAGATTATTCAATTAAATAGAAAAAATAATTATGAGAGCATACCTCATTTTATTAAATTAAATAAGTCAACAAAATTTCTCCTCAATTCATAAAGGGAAATTTTCAATTCACTATTGATAAAAAATGAGTTAAATGAGTTAACTCCTTTTCTACTCATATTAAATCAGTTAACTCCTTATTTTACTCAAATTAAATCTATAAACTCCCTTTAGTTTAGGAATCTCCTTTTATGACCGAACTTCAACTTTAATCCTGACCATTGATTGAATTTGATCTCAACCGTTGATGGATTCTAGGAAAGTCTATTTAAAAGACCCTCATCTCTTTACTTTAGGAGAGGATGAATTTGGAGAATTTGCATCGAATTGCTGCTAGAATTCATACTCACATTTGCTCATATTTTTACATACATTTAATAAATATGCCTATCTTGATTAATTAAATGTAATTATTTAATTAAATGGAAAAGCTATTTCTAATTAATTAAATGAAATTATTTAATTAAATGAAGTACTTACTTATAATTAATTAAAAAAAGTTATTTAATTAAATAGGGAGCCATTCCTAATTAATTAAATGAAGTTATTTAATTAAATAGAAAAAGTAATTATGAGAGCATGTCTCATTTTATTAAATTAAATATCTCAACAAAATCTCTCTTCAGTTCAAAAAGGGAAATTTTTAGTTCAGTATTGATAAAAAATGAGTTAAATTAGTTAGCTCCTTTTTCTACTCAAATTAAAACAGTTAACTCCTTATTTTACTCAAATTAAATCTGTTAACACTCTTTTGTTTGAGAATCTCTCTTTATGACTGAACTTCAACTTTAATATTGACTGTTGACTGAATTTGATCTCAACCGTTGATGAATTTGGAGAATTTGCATCCAATTGCTGTTGGAATTCATACTCACATTTTTTCATATTTTTACATACATTTAATAAATATGCCTATCTAGATTAATTAAATGTAATTATTTAATTAAATGGAAAAGGTATTTCTAATTAATTAAATAAAATTATTTAATTAAATGGAGTACTTACTTCTAATTAATTAAATAAAGTTATTTAATTAAATAAGAAGCCATTCATAATTAATTAAATGAAGTTATTTAATTAAATAAGAAAAGTGTCTCTAATTAATTAAAAGATTATTCAATTAAATAGAAAAAGTAATTATAAGAGCATATCTCATTTTATTAAATTTAATATCTCAACAAAATCTCTCTTCAGTTCAAAAAGAGAAATTTTTAGTTCACTATTGATAAAAAAATTAGTTAAATTAGTTAACTCATTTTTTTACTCAAATTAAATCAGTTAAATCACTATTTTACTCAAATTAAATCTGTTAACTCCCTTTAGTTTGAGAATCTCCCTTTATGACTGAACTTCAACTTTAATCCTGACCGTTGATTGAATTTGATCTCAACTGTTGATGGATTTGAGGAGAGTCTATTTAAGAGACCCTCATCTCGTCATTTTAGTAGAGGATGAATTTGTAGAATTTGCATCAAATCGTTGCTGGAATTCATACTCACATTTGCTCATATTTTTACATACATTTAAAAAATATGCTTGTCTCGATTAATTAAATATAATTATTTAATTAAATGAGAAATGTATTTCTAATTAACTACATGAAATTATTTAATTAAAATGATTACTTACTTCTAATTAATTAAACAAATTTATTTAATTAAATAGGAAGCCATTCCTAATTAATTAAATGAAGTTATTTAATTAAATAATAAAAGTGTGTCTAATTAATTAAAAGATTATTTAATTAAATAGAAAAAATAATTATGAGAGCATATCTCATTTTGTTAAATTAAATATCTCAACAAAATCTCTCTTCAATTCAAAAAGGGAAATTTTCAGTTCACTATTGATAAAAAATGAGTTAAATCAGTTAACTCCTTTTTATACTCAAATTAAATCGGTTAACTCCTTATTTTACTCAAATTAAATCTATTAACTCCCTTTAGTTTTGGAATCTCACTTTATGACTGAACTTGAACTTTAATCCTGACTGTTGATTGAATTTGATCTCAACCATTGATGGATTCCAGGAAAGTCTATTTGAGAGATCCTCATCTTTTTACTTTAAGAGAGGATGACTTTGGAGAATTTGCATCGAATCACTCTTTAAATTCATACTCACATTTTCTTATATTTTTACATACATTTAATAAATATGCCTATCTTGATTAATTAAATGTAATTATTTAATTAAATGGGAAAGGTATTTCTAATTAATTAAATGAAATTATTTAATTAAATGGAGTATGTACTTCTAATTAATTAAACAAAGTTATTTAATTAAATAGGAAGCTATTCCTAATTAATTAAATGAAGTTATTTAATTAAATAAGAAAAGTGTCTCTAATTAATTAAAAAATTATTTAATTAAATAGAAAAAGTAATTATGAGAGCATATCTCATTTTATTATATTAAATATCTCAATAAAATCTCTCTTCAGTTCAAAAAGGGAAACTTTTAGTTCACTATTTATAAAAGAATGAGTTAAATCAGTTAACTACTTTTTCTACTCAAATTAAATCAGTTAACTTCTTATTTTACTGAAATTAAATCTGTTAACTCCCTTTAATTTGAGAATATCCCTTTATGACTGAACTTCAACTTTAATCCTGACCCTTGATTGAATTTGATCTCAACCGTTCATGAATTCCAAGAAAAGTCTATTTAATAGACCCTCATCACTTCATTATAGAAAAGGATGAATTTGGAAAATTTGCATCCAATCACTATTGGAATTCATACTCACATTTGCCTATATTTCTAGATACATTTAATAAATACACCTATCTTGATTAATTAAATGTAATTATTTAATTAAATGGGAAAGGTATTTCTAATTAATTAAATAAAATTATTTAATTAAATGGAGTACTTACTTCTAATTAATTAAACAAAGTTATTTAATTAAATAAGAAGCCATTCTTAATTAATTAAATGAAGTTATTTAATTAAATAAGAAAAGTGTCTCTAATTAATTAAAAGATTATTTAATTAAATAGAAAAAGTAATTATGAGAGCATATCTCATTTTATTAAATTAAATATCTTAGCAAAATATCTCTTCAGTTCACAAAGGGAAATTTTTAGTTCACTATTGATAAAAAAATGAGTTAAATCAGTCAACCCCTTTTTCTACTCAGATTAAATCTGTTAACTCCCTTTAATTTGGGAATCTCTCTTTATGACTCAACATAAACTTTAATCCTATCCCTTGATTGAATTTGATCTCAACCGTTGATAGATTCTAGAAAAATCTATTTAAGAGACTCTCATCTCTTCATTTTAGGAGAGGATGAATTTGGAGGATTTGCATCCAATCGCTGTTGGAATTCATACTCAAATTTGCTCATATTTTTACATACATTTAATAAATATGCGTATCTTGATTAATTAAATGTAACTATTTAATAAAATGGGAAATATATTTCTAATTAATTGAACAAAATTATTTCATTAAATGGAGTACTTACTTTTAATTAATTAAACACAGTTATTTAATTAAATAAGAAGCCATTCCTAATTAATTAAATGAAGTTATTTAATTAAATAAGAATATTGTCTCTAATTAATTAAAAGATTATTTAATTAAATAGAAAAAGTTATTATGAGAGGATATCTCATTTTATTAAGTTAAATATCTCAACAAAATCTTTCTTAAGTTTGAAAAAGAAAATTTTCAGTTCACTATTGATAAAAAAATGAATTAAATCAGTTAACTCATTTTTTTACTCAAATTAAATTAGTTAACTCCTTATTTTACTCAAATTAAATCTATTAACTCTTTTTAATTTGGAAATCTCCCTTTATGACTGAACTTCAACTTTAATCTTGACCGTTGATTAAATTTGATCTCAATCATTAATGGATTCCAGGAAAGTCTATTTAAGAGACCCTCATCTCTTCATTTTAGGAGAGGATGAATTTGGAAAATTTGCATCGAATCGCTACTGAAATTCATACTCACATTTGCTCATATTTTTACATACATTTTATAAATACGCCTATCTTGATTAATTAAATGTAGTTATTTAATTAAATGGGAAAGGTATTCTTAATTAATTAAATAAAATTATGTAATTAAATGGAATACTTACTTCTAATTAATTAAACAAAGTTATTTAATTAAATAAGAAGTCATTCCTAATTAATTAAATGAAGTTATTTAATTCAATAAGAAAAATGTCTCTAATTAATTAAAAGATTAATCAATTAAATAGAAAAAGTAATTATGAGAGCATATCTCATTTTATTAAATTAAATATCTTAAGAAAATCTCTCTTAAGTTCAAAAAGGGAAATTTTCAGTTCACTATTGATAAAAAAATGAGTTAAATCAGCTAACTCCTTTTTCTACTCAAATTAAATCAGTTAACTCCTTATTTTACTCAAATTAAATTTGTTAACTCCCTTTAATTTGGAAATCTCCCTTTATGATTGAACTTCAACTTTAATCCTGAACGTTGATTGAATTTGATCTCAACCGTTGATGGATTCTAGGAAAGTCTATTTAAGAGATCCTCATCTCTTCACTTTAACATAGGATGAATTTGGAGAATTTGCATCAAATCACTGCTGGAATTCATAGTCACATTTGCTCATATTTTTACATAGATTTAATAAATACACCTATCTTGATTAATTAAATGTAACTATTTAATTAAATGGGAAAGGTATTTCTAATTAATTAAATGAAATTATTTAATTAAATGGAGTACTTACCTCTAATTAATTAAACAAAGTTATTTAATTAAAGAGGAAGCCATTCCTAATTAATTAAATGAAGTTATTTAATTAAATAAGAAAAGTGTCTCTAATTAATTAAAAAATTATTTAATTAAATAGAAAAAGTAATTATGAGAGCATATCTCATTTTATTAAATTAAATATCTGAACAAAATCTCTGTTCAGTTCAAAAAAGGAAATTTTTAGTTCACTATTGATAAAACATGAGTTAAATCAGTTAACTCTTTTTTCTACTCAAATTAAATCAGTTAACTCTTTAGTTTACTCAAATTAAATCTGTTAACTCCCTTTAATTTGAGAATCGCCCTTTATGACTGAACTTCAACTTTAATCTTGATCGTTGATTGAATTTGATCTCAACTGTTGATTGATTCTAGAAAAGTCTATTTAAGAGACTCTCATCTCTTCATTTTATGAGAGGATGAATTTGGAGGATTTGCATCGAATCGCTGCTAGAATTCATACTCATATTTGTTCATATTTTTACATACATTTAATAAATATGTCTATCTTGATTAATTAAATGTAATTATTTAATTAAATGGGAAAGGTATTTCTAATTAATTAAACAAAATTATTTAATTAAATGGAGTAATTTCTTCTAATTAATTAAACAAAGTTATTTTACTATATAGGAAGCCATTTCTAATTAATTAAATGAAGTTATTTAATTAAATAAGAAAAGTGTCTCTAATTAGTTAAAAGATTATTTAACTAAATAAAAAAAGTAATTATGAGAGCATATCTCATTTTATTAAATTGAATATCTCAAAAAAATCTCTCTTCAATTCAAAAAGGGAAATTTTCAGTTCACTATTGATAAAAAAATGAGTTAAATAAGTTAACTCCATTTTCTACACAAATTAAATCAGGTAACTCTTTATTTTACTCAAATTAAATCTATTAACTCCCTTTAACTTGAAAATCTCCCTTTATGACTGAACTTTAACTTTAATCTTGACCGTTGATTGAATTTGATCTCAACCGTTGATGGATTTCAGGAAAGTCTATTTAAGAGACCCTCATCTCTTCATTTTAGGAAAGGGTGAATTTGAAGAATTTGCATCGAATCGCTGCTGAAATTCATACTCACATTTGCTCATATTTTTACATACAGTTAATAAATATCCCTATCTTGATTAATTAAATGTAATTATTTAATTAAGTGGGAAAGGTATTTCTAATTAATTAAACAAAATTATTTAATTAAATGCAGTACATACTTCTAATTAATTAAACAAAGTTATTTAATTAAATAGGAAGCCATTACTAATTAATTAAATGGAGTTATTTAATTAAATAAGAAAAGTGTCTCTAATTAATTAAAAGATTATTTAATTAGATAGAAAAAGTAATTATGAAAGCATATCTCATTTGATTAAATTAAATATCTCAAGAAAATCTCTCTTCAATTCAAAAAGGAAAATTTTCAGTTCACTATTGACGAAAAATGAGTTAAATGAGTTAACTCATTTTTCTACTCAAATTAAATCAGTTAAATCCTTATTTTACTCAAATTAAATTGGTTAACTATTTTTAGTTTGCGAATCTCCTTTTATGACTGAACTTCAACTTTAATCCTGACCGTTGATTGAATTTGATCTCAACCGTTGATATATTCCAAGAAAGTTTATTTAAGAGACCCTAATCTCTTGACTTTAGGAGAGGATGAATTTGGAGAATTTGCATCAAATCACTGCTAGATTTCATACTTACATTTGCTCATATTTTTACATAAATTTAATAATTATACATTTATTTTTACTTACGTAATTATGAGAGCATATCTCATGTTATTAAATTAAATATCTCAACATAATCTCTCTTCAGTTAAAAAAGGGAAATTTTTAGTTCACTATTGATAAAAAATGAGTTAAATCAGTTAACTCCTTATTTTACTCAAATTAAATCAGTTAACTCCTTATTTTACTCAAATTAAATTTGTTAACTCTCTTTTGTTTGAGAATCTCCCTTTATGACTAAACTTTAATTTTAATCCCGACCGTTGATTGAATTTGATCTCAACCGTTAATGAATTCTAAGAAAGTCTATTTAAGAGACCCTCATCTCTTCATTTTTGGAAAGGATGAATTTGGAGAATTTGCTTCCAATCGCCGCTGGAATTCATACTCACATTTGTTCATATTTTTACATACATTTAATAAATACACCTATCTTGATTAATTAAATGTAATTATTTAATTAAATGGGAAAGATATTTCTAATTAATTAAACAAAATTATTTAATTAAATGGAGTACTTCTAATTAATTAAAAAAAGTTATTTAATTAAATAAGAAGCCATTCCTAATTAATTAAATTAAGTTATTTAATTAAATAAGAAAAGTGTCTCTAATTAATTAAAAGATTATTCAATTAAATAGAAAAAGTAATTATAAGAGCATATCTCATTTTATTAAATTAAATATCTCAACAAAATCTCTTTTCAGTTCAAAAAGAGAAATTTTTAGTTCACTATTGACAAAAAAATGAGTTAAATGAGTTAACTCTTTTTTCTACTCAAACTAAATCAGTTAACTCTTTATTTTTCTCAAATTTAATCTGTTAACTCCTTTTAATTTGAGAATCTCCCTTTATGACTGAACTTCAACTTTAATCCTGACCGTTGATTGAATTTGATCTCAACCATTGATGGATTCCAGGAGAGCCTATTTAAGAAACCCTCATCTCTTAATTTTAGGAGAGGATGAATTTGGAAAATTTGCATCAGATCACTGCTGGAATTCATACTCACGTTTGCTCATATTTTTAAATACATTTAATAAATATGCCTATCTCGATTAATTATATGTAATTATTTAATTAAATGGAGTACTTACTTCTAATTAATTAAATAAAGTTATTTAATTAAATAGGAAGCCATTCTTAATTAATTAAATGAAGTTATTTAGTTAAATAAGAAAAGTGTCTCTAATTAATTAAAAGATTATTTAATTAAATAGAAAAAGTAATTATGAGAGCATATCTCATTTTATTAAATTAAATATCTCAGAAAAATCTTTCTTCAGTTCAAAAAGGCAAATTTTCAGTTCACTATTGATAAAAAAAATGAGTTAAATGAGTTAACTCCTTTTTCTACTCAAATTTAATCAGTTAACTCTTTATTTTACTCAAATTAAATCTGTTAACTGCATTTAATTTGGCAATCTCTCTTTATGACTAAACTTCAACTTTAATCCTGACCATTGATTGAATTTGATCTCAACCGTTCATGGATTTCAGGAATGTCTATTTAAGAGACCTTCATCTCTTTATTTTAGGAGAGGATGAATTTGGAAGATTTGCATCGAATCGCTGCCAGAATTCATGCTCACATTTGCGCATATTTTTACATACATTTAATAAATATGCATATTTTGATTAATTTAATGTAATTATCTAATTAAGTGGGAAGGATAATTCTAATTAGTTAAACAAAATTATTTAATTAAATGGAGTACTTACTTCTAATTAATTAAACAATGTTATTTAATTAATTAGGAAGCTATTCCTAATTAATTAAATGAAATTATTTATTAAATAAGAAAAGTGTCTCTAATTAATTAAAATATTATTTAATTAAATAGAAAAAGTAATTATGAGAGCATATCTCATTTTATTAAATTAAATATCTTAACAAAATTTCTCTTCAGTTCGAAAACAAAAATTTTCAATTCACTATTGATAAAAAAATGAGTTAAATCAGTTAACTCCTTTTTTTACTCAAATTAAATTAGTTAACTCCTTATTTTAGTCAAATTAAATCTATTAACTCTCTTTAATTTGAAAATCTCCCTTTATGACTAAACTTCACCTTTAATCTTGACCGTTGATTAAATTTGATCTCAACTATTGATGGATTCCAGGAAAATCTATTTAAGAGACCGTCATCTCTTCATTTTAGGAGAGGATGAATTCAGAGAATTTGCATCGAATCGCTGTTGGAATTCATAGTCACATTTGCTCATATTTTTACATACATTTAATAAATATGCCTATCTTGATTAATTAAATGTAATTATTTAATTAAATGGGAAAGGTATTTTTAATTAATTAAACAAAGTTATTTATTTAAATAAAAAGCCATTCCTAATTAATTAAATGAAGTTATTTAATTAAATAAGAAAAGTGTCTCTAATTAATTAAAAGATTATTTAATTAAATAGAAAAATTAATGATGAGAGCATATCTCATTTTATTAAATTAAATATCTCAACAAAATCTCTCTGAAGTTCAAAAAGGGAAATTTTCAGTTCACTATTGATAAAAAATGAGTTAAATCAGTTAACTCATTTTTCCACTCAAATTAAATTAGTTAAATCCTTATTTTACTCACATTAAATCTGTTAAATACTTTTAGTTTGAGAATCATCCTGTATGACTGAACTTCAACTTTAATCCTAACTCTTGATTGAATTTGATCTCAACCTTTAATAGATTCTAAGAAAGTCTATTTAAGAGACCCTCATCTCTTCACTTTAGGAGAGGATGAATTTGGAAAATTTGCATCGAATTGCTGTTCTAATTCATACTCACATTTGCTCATATTTTTACATACATTTAATAAATACACGTATCTTGATTAATTAAATGTAATTATTTAATTAAATGGAAAAGTTATTTCTAATTAATTAAATGAAATTATTTAATTAAATAGAGTACTTACTTCTAATTAATTCAAAAAAGTTATTTAATTAAATAAGAAGCTATTCCTAATTAATTAAATGAAGTTATTTAATTAAATAAGAAAAGTGTCTCTAATTAATTAAAAGATTATTCAATTGAATAGAAAAAATAATTATGAGAGCATATCTCATTTTATTAAATTAAATATCTCAACAAAATATCTCTTTAGCTCAAAAATTAAAATTTTCAGTTCACTATTGATTAAAAAATGAGTTAAATCAGTTGACTCCTTTTTCTACTCAAATTAAAATAGTTAACTGCTTATTTTACTCAAATTAAATCTGTTAACTCGCTTCAATTTGCGAATCTCCCTTTATGACTGAACTTCAACTTTAATCCTGACCATTGATTGAATTTGATCTCAACCATTGATGGATTCCAGGAAAGTCTATTTAAGAGACCCTCATCTCTTCACTTTAGGAGAGGGTGAATTTGGAGAATTTGCATCGAATCACTACTTGAATTCATACTCACATTTGCTCATATTTTTATATAGATTTAATAAATACACCTATCTTGATTAATTAAATGTAACTATTTAATTAAATGGAGTACTTACCTCTAATTAATTAAACAAAGTTATTTAATTAAATATGAAGCCATTTCTAATTAATTAAATGAAGTTATTTAATTAAATAAGAAAAGTGTCTCTAATTAATTAAAAGATTATTTAATTAAATAGAAAAATTAATTATGAGAGCATATCTCATTTATTAAATTAAATATCTCAAAAAAATCTCTCTTCAGTTCAAAAAGGGAAATTTTCAGTTCACTATTGATAAAACATGAGTTAAATCAGTTAGCTCCTTTTTCTACTCAAATTAAATCAGTTAACTCTTTATTTTACTCAAATTAAATCTGTTAACTTCCTTTAATTTGAGAATATCCCTTTATGACTGAACTTCAACTTTAATCCTAATCGGTTATTGAATTTGATCTCAATCGTTGATGGATTCCATAAATGTCTATTTGAGAGACCCTCATCTCTTTATTTTACGAGAGGATGAATTTGGAGGATTTGCATCGAATTGCTATTGCAATCCATACTCACATTTGCTCATATTTTTACATACATTTAATAAATACGCCTATCTTGATTAATTAAATGTAATTATTTAATTAAATGGGAAAGGTATTTCTAATTAATTAAACAAAATTATTCAATTATATGGAGTACATACTTCTAATTAATTAAACAATGTTATTTTATTAAATAGAAAGCCATTCCTAATTAATTAAATGAAGTTATTTAATTAAATAAGAAAAGTGTCTCTAATTAATTAAAATATTGTTTAATTAAATAGAAAAATTAATTATGAGAGCATATCTCATTTTATTAAATTAAATATCTCAACAAAATCTCTCTTGAGTTGAAAAAGTGAAATTTTCAGTTCACTATTGATAAAAAAATGAGTTAAATTAGTTAACTCATTTTTCTACTCAAATTAAATCAGTTAAATCTTTATTTTACTCAAATTAAATCAGTTAACTCTTTTTAGTCTGGGAATCTCCCTTTATTACTGAACTACCTTTCTTCCACCACTTAGAAACCAAGTCATACAAAAATGAGTCCTGTAACCACATAATCTGGAACCTAAAAGAAGGTTTTCGAAGCATCTGAGTTGATTTCATACCTAATTTAATAGGCCAATTGTCTGAACCTCTCTAGTCCAAAATTTCAGATTAAGAAGTCTACATTCCTCCAACCCAGTAACAAGAGACTAAAAATCAATCTATCCTTTCTGCAACACAAAACTCTCCCACCCGATAGTTGTTCTAGGTAAACTGACCATTGTTGGGTTTAACATCCATGAGGTTTAGGGCATTGATATTATCTCAGAGCAACGGTGCAGAAGGATCCAACCTCCCATTTCCTCTACGCTTCTCATCTAAATCACAAATAGCATTGAAATCTCCAGCCAAAATCCAAGGATGAAAGGGTAGCATGCTATGGATCAACCTGATGTGAGACCACAAAAAATGTTTACCTTGTAGAGTAGTAAGAGCATAAATATTGGAAAATAATATGACAGCCCCTGACTCTAAGCAGGTAGCAATCATAGACAAAGAGGCTTTAGAGGAAATCCACCAAAGAGGCTGAATTTTTCTAGGATTCCATAGACATGCCAACCCTTCGAAAGCTCCAAGAGCTCCAATGCATTGGCATTCCCCACTTCTCCACAACCTAGGCATCACACCTTGCATACTCTCAACAAATAATTTAGTTTCCTGTAAAAATACAACATCAGTACCTTGCCTTCTAATTAACTCATGAACAACTTTTTGTCTAGGGCCACTGCTCAAGCCTCGTACATTCAATGATATAACAATCATTTCAAGGGGCCCGAAAAGATAGAATCTAGAGGTTTAACTTCCCTTGACTCGACCAAATTTTTCCTAGTCAACTTAATCTTTTCCATATCCTTTTTCTTGCTAGGTTTAACAAATTTCTCTGCCCCACCCTTCTTGATATCTTTCTGCAAAATGCCCAATTTGCGAGGAGGCTTAGGCTTTGCTGCCAATGTTGATCCACTGATCTGTCCAATAGATGGGGCATCGACTCCAACTATAGAACCAAAGGCCAAGGGTTCCTACACTTCAGAAATCCCCTTTTGTTGATCTGCTACCAGTTGCCGACAATCTTCCCCTAATAGATCCATAGAGGAATCAAGAACATGATCCTCTTGGGTTAAGCCCAGCAACCCTTGATCTAAATTGACCAAACTTGGATTGACTTCCTATTGGCTAAGCTCATCCAAAATCTCAAATGTATTGAAGGTATTGTCCTCTTTCCTTTCCTTAAATGACCTCTTTTGACCCCTATTCCTATTATGAGCACTAACTGGAGCAAATCCATCAGAAGTACCTGCCTCATCATGAGAAATATGCTTCCCTTTATCTATCTCTGGAGGGTTGCTCACAGGCTATGAGGGTTAGGATTCCTAAGGCATGTTTCTCAGGCATCGCCTCTGCAAATGACCATATTCTCGACATAACTGATAGCGAAAAGGAAGAGTTTCATAGTCTAAATGCTACACCCAAGAATAAGAACCCACACACATCTCTATTGCATCTAGTAAAGGCCTACTTAGGTCAATTTCAACACAAATGCATGCAAAAGTCATTACCTTTTTACCCAAGGTCTGGGATGACGTCCTGATAGGTTTTCCAAGCATCGAGGCCAAAAGGTGTAACACATCTTCTCGACAGCATTCCACTGGAAATCTCGGCAAGCGAACCCACACTGGAACTCAATTTGGAAGATCCTCTATAGGATTGAAAACATCATGTTATGGCTTAATGAATAACCCGACCTTATTATGAAAATAAGGGCTTCCCTCAAATACCCGATTGCGATCTGCTATGCAATTAAAAGTTACCATGAAATAGCTATTTGCCAACAAAATTATCTCCATTTCCCCTTTCGATTCCCAAGTCCTTTGTGCCCAAACCTCCAAAAATTGCAAAGACACTCTCATCCCCAAAAACTTACAGTATAAGGAGTGTTGTGAATAATACTCCACATATTCAGCAATCATTTCAGTTGGAATAACTAGCTTCGGCCTCTCTACACACCTCTCGAGGCATCCATTTGTCTTTGGAATCCTTGAGGCATTCGATATCCCAAAATCACTAGGACTAGATTTTGAGACAAACATATTGTTGTCAAAGGTCTTCATCCCCTGACTTAAAACATTAAGGCCTACAGCCACCCAAAAATCCATTTGGGAACTAATTCCAACCATCGCACCCTTGTCATCTACCATTCATAAAAATAAAGAATGGGGAAAGGGCCTTTATCCACCCTAAATCCCCCCACACTAGTAGTTTTCTTGAACCACACAAAGGGGGTAGACCAAAGCCTCGACAAAGCACACCACACCTTAGACTGACCAATCTGCAGCATGAAGAAGACAAAAATCTCCACACACAACACTCAACCTCCACTGATTTGAATGCTTGACCATCAAAAGTCTGGCCCAATTTGCGACCCGACAATAGAGCCACCCACTCCACACCCTGCAACCACAAAAACCCAGCCTTCGCAGCACAAAAAGAAAATGCACAGAGCTAGGGCACGAGTGTCCTAGCTCGAAAAGTGTCCCAGACGCTCGTCGCCAATCATTGCTCCTCCCAAAATTTTCACCATTGGATGATTATTTTTCCATCAAATATTCATCATCAATCAAATGTTCAAAAGGTATTTCTAATTAATTAAATGAAATTATTTAATTAAATGGAGTACTTACTTCTAATTAATTAAACAAAGTTATTTAATTAAATAGGAAGCCATTTCTAATTAATTAAATCAAGTTATTTAATTAAATAAGAAAAGTGTCTCTAATTAATTAAAAGATTATTTAATTAAATAGAAAAAGTAATTATGAGAGCATATCTCATTTTATTAAATTAAATATCTCAACAAAATCTCTCTTCAGTTCAGAGAGGGAAATTTTCAATTCACTATTGATAAAAAATGAGTTAAATCAGTTAAATCCTTTTTCTACTTAAATTAAATCAGTTAACTCCTTATTTTACTGAAATTAAATCTATTAACTTCCTTTAATTTGGGAATCTCCCTTTATGACTAAACTTGAACTTTCATCCTGACCGTTGATTAAATTTGATCTCAAATGTTGATGGATTTCAAAAAGTCTATTTAAGAGACCCTCATCTCTTCATTTTAGGAGAGGATGAATTTGGAGAATTTGCATCAAATCGCTACTAGAATTCATACTCACATTTACTCATATTTTTACATACATTTAATAAATATGCCTATCTTGATTAATTAAATATAATTATTTAATTAAATGGAAAAGGTATTTCTAATTAATTAAATGAAATTAGGTAATTAAATGGAGTACTTCTAATTAATTAAACAAATTTATGTAATTAAATAGGAAGCCATTCCTAATTAATTAAATGAAGTTATTTAATTAAATAAGAAAAGTGTCTCTAATTAATTAAAAGATTATTTAATTAAATAGAAAAAGTAATTATGAGAGCATATCTCATTTTATTAAATTAAATATCTCAACAAAATCTCTCTTTAGTTCAAAAAAAGAAAATTTCAGTTCACTATTGATAAAAAATGAGTTAAATCAGCTAACTCCTTTTTCTACTCAAATTAAATCAGTTAACTCCTTATTTTACTCAAATTAAATCTATTAACTACCTTTAATTTGGGAATCTCCCTTTATGACTAAACTTCAACTTTAATCCTGACCATTGATTGAATTTGATCTCAACCATTGATGAATTCCAGGAAAGTCTATTTAAGAGACCTTTATCTCTTATTTTAAGGAGAGGATGAATTTGGAGAATTTGCATAGGTATTTCTAATTAATTAAACAAAATTATTAAAGTAAATGGAGTAATTACTACTAATTAATTAAATAAAGTTATTTAATTAAATAGGAAGCCATTCCTAATTAATTAAATGAAGTTATTTGATTAAATAAGAAAAGTCTCTCTAATTAATTAAAAGATTATTTAATTAACTAGAAAAAGTAATTATGAGAGCATATCTCATTTTATTAAATTAAATATCTCAAAAAAATCTCTCTTCAGTTCAAAAAGGAAAATTTTCAATTCACTATTGATAAAAAATGAGTTAAATCAATTAACTCCTTTTTCTACTCAAATTAAATCACTTAACTCCTTATTTTACTAAAATTAAATCTGCTAACTCCCTTTTACTTGGGAATCTTCCTTTATGACTGAACTTCAACTTTAATCTTGATCGTTGATTGAATTTGATCTCAACCATTGATGGATTCCTAGAATGTCTATTTAAGAGACCCTCATCTCTTCATTTTAGGAGAGGATGAATTTGGAGAATTTGCATTGAATCACTGCTGGAATTCATACTCACATTTGCTCATATTTTTACATACATTTAATAAATATTCCTATCTTGATTAATTCAATGTAATTATTTAATTAAATGGAAAAGGTATTTCTAATTAATTAAATAAAATTATTTAATTAAATGGAGTACTTACTTCTAATTAATTAAACAAAGATATTTAATTAAATAGGAAGCCATTCCTAATTATTTAAATGAAGTTAATTAAATAAATAAGAAAAATGTCTCTAATTAATTAAAATATTATTTAATTAAATAGAAAAAGTAATTATGGTAGCATATCTCATTTGAATAAATTAAATATCTCAACAAAATATCTCTTCAGCTCAAAAAGGGAAATTTTCGATTCACTATTGATAAAAAATGAGTTAAATAAGTTAACTCTTTTGTCTACTCAAATTAAATAAGTTAACTTCTTATTTTACTCAAATTAAATCTGTTAACTCCCTTTAATTTGGGAATCTTCCTTTATGACTGAAGTTCAACTTTAATCCTGATCGTTGATTGAACTTGATCTCAACCATTGATAAATTCCAAGAAAGTCTATTTAAGAGACCCTAATCTCTTCATTTTAGGAGAGGATGTATTTGGAGAATTTGCATTGAATCGTTGTTGAAATTCATACTCACATTTGCTCATATTTTT
This sequence comes from Cupressus sempervirens, assembly GCA_028749045.1. Lineage (NCBI taxonomy): Eukaryota > Viridiplantae > Streptophyta > Pinopsida > Cupressales > Cupressaceae > Cupressus > Cupressus sempervirens. The sequence continues at coordinate 118,916,410 of CM053783.1, forward strand.
ACATACATTTAATAAATACACCTATCTTGATTAATTAAATGTAATTATTTAATTAAATGGGAAAGGTATTTTTAATTAATTAAACAAAATTATTTAATTAATTGGAGTACTTACTTCTAATTAATTAAACAAAGATATTTAATTAAATAGAAAAAAGTAATTATCAGAGCATATCTCATTTTATTAATTTAAATATCTCAACAAAATCTCTCTTCAGTTCAAAAAGAGAAATTTTCAGTTCACTACTGTTAAAAGGTGAGTTAAATTAGTTAACTCCTTTTCTACTCAAATTAAATCAGTTAACTCCTTATTTTATTCAAATTAAATCATTTAACTCTTTTTAATTTGAGAATCTCCCTTTATGAGTGAATTTCAACTTTAATCCTGACCGTTGATTGAATTTGATCTCAACCGTTGATGAGTTTCAAGAAAGTCTATTTAAGGGACCCACATCTCTTCATTTTAGGAGAGGATGAATTTGGAGAATTTACATCGAATCCCTGCTGGAATTCATATTCACATTTTCTCATATTTTTACATATATTTAATAAATATGTCGATCTTGATTAATAAAATGTAATTATTTAATTAAATGGGAAAGGTATTTCTAATTAATTAAACACTATTATTTAATTAAATAGAAAGTCATTCTTAATTAATTAAATAAATTTAATTAATTAAATAGAAAAAGTAATTATGAGAGCATATCTCATTTTGTTAAATTAAATATCTCAACAAAATCTCTCTTCAGTTCAAAAAAGGAAAGTTTTAGTTCACTATTGATAAAAAATGAGTTAAATCAATTAACTCTTTTTTTTACTCAAATTAAATCTATTAACTCCCTTTAATTTTGGAATCTCGCTTTATGACTGAACTTCAACTTTAATCCTGAGTGTTGATTGAATTTGATCTCAACCATTGTTGAATTCTACAAAGGTCTATTTAAGAGACCCTCGTCTCTTTATTTTAGGAGAGGATAAATTTTGAGAATTTGCATCGAATTGCTGTCGGAATTCATACTCACATTCGCCAATATTTTTACATACATTTAATAAATATGCCTCTCTTGATTAATTAAATAGGAAAGGTATTTCTAATTAATTAAAAGAAATTATTTAATTAAATGGAGTACTTACTTCTAATTAATTAAAAAAAGTTATTTAATTAAATAGGAAGCCATTCCTAATTAATTAAATAAAGTTATTTAATTAAATAAGAAAACTGTCTCTAATTAATTAAAAGATTATTTAATTAAATAGAAAAAAGTAATTATGAGAGCACATCTCATTTTATTAAATTAAATATCTCAACAAAATCTCTCTTTAGTTCAAAAAGAGAAATTTTCAATTCACTTTTGATAAATGATGAGTTAAATTAGTTAACTCCTGTTTTTACTCAAATTAAATCAGTTAACTTTTTATTTTACTCAAATTAAATCTGTTAACTCCTTTTAATTTGAGAATCTCCCTTTATGACGGAACTTCAACTTTAATCCTGACCGTTGACTGAATTTGATTTGAACTGTTGATGAATTTCAAGAAAGTCTATTTAAGGGACTCTCATCTCTTCATTTTAGAAGAGGATGAATTTCAAAAATTCAAATCGAATCCCTGACTGAATTCATATTCACATTTTCTCATATTTTTACATACATTTAATAAATATTCCTATCTTGATTAATTAAATGTAATTATTTAATTAAAGGGGAAAGGTATTTCTAATTAATTAAATAAAATTATTTAATTAAATGGAGTACTTACTTTTAATTAATTAAACACTATTATTTAATTAAATAGGAAGCCATTCCTAATTAATTAAATGAAGTTATTTAATTAAATAGTAAAAGAAATTATGAGAGCATATCTCATTTTATTAAATTAAATATCTCAACAAAATCTCTCTTCAGTTCAAAAAGAGAAATTTTCAGTTCACTATTGATAAAAAATGAGTTAAATTGGTTAACCCCTTGTTTTACTCAAATTAAATTAGTTAACTCCTTATTTTACTCAAATTAGATCTGTTAACTCTCTTTAATTTGAGAATCTCCCTTTATAACTAAACTTCAACTTTAAGCCTGACCGTTCACTGAATTTCATCCCAATTGTTGATGGATTCAAAGAAAGTCTATTTTAAGAGACCCTCATCTCTTCATTTTAGAAGAGGATAAATTTTTTAGAATTTGCAATGAATCACTGCTCGAATTCATACTCACATTTGCTCATATTTTTACATACATTTAATAAATACGCCTATCTTGATTAAATAAATGTAATTATTTAAATAAATGGGAAAGGTACTTATAATTAATTAAGCAAAATTATTTAATTAAGTGGAGTACTTACTTCTAAATAATTAAACAAAGTTATTTAATTAAATAGGAAGCCATTCCTAATTAATTAAATGAAGTTATTTAATTAAATAAGAAAAGTGTCTCTAATTAATTAAAAGATTATTTAATTAAATAGAAAAGTAATTATGAGAGCATATCTCATTTTATTAAATTAAATATCTCAACAAAATCTCTCTTCAGTTCAAAAAGGGAAATTTTAAGTTCACTATTGATAAAAAATAAGTTTAACCAGTTAACTCTTTTTTCTACTCAAATTAAATCAGTTAACTCCTTATTTTACTCAACTTAAATATGTTAACTCCCTTTAATTTTGGAATCTCCCTTTATGAAAAAACTTCAACTTTAATCCTTATCGTTGATTGAATTTGACCTCAACTATTGATGGATTTCAAGAAAGTCTATTTAAGAGACCCTCATCTCTTCTTTTTAGGAGAGGATGAATTCACATTTGCTCATATTTTTACATACATTTAATAAATACGTCTATCTTTATTAATTAAATGTAATTATTTAATTAAATGGGAAAGGTATTTCTAATTAATTAAATGAAATTATTTAATTAAATGGAGTACTTACTTCTAATTAATTAAACAAAGTTATTTAATTAAATAGGAAGCCATTCCAAATTAATTAAATGAAATTATTTAATTAAATAAAAAAATTGTCTCCAATTAATTAAAAGATTATTTAATTAAATAGAAAAATTAATTATGAGAGCGTATCTCATTTTATTAAATTAAATATCTCAACAAAATCTCTCTTAAGTTCAAAAAGGGAAATTTTAAGTTCACTATTGATAAAAAATAAGTTTAATCAGTTACCTCTTTTTTCTACTCAAATTAAATCAGTTAACTCCTTATTTTACTCAAATTAAATCTTTTAACTCCCTTTAATTTTGGAATCTCCCTTTGTGACTGAACTTCAACTTTAATTATGATCGTTGATTGAATTTGATCTCAACTATTGATGGATTTCAGGAAAGTCTATTTAAGAGACCCTCATCTCTTCTTTTTAGGAGAGGATGAATTTAGAGAATTTGCATCGAATCGTTGTTGGAATTCATTAAACAAGAAAAGTGTCTCTAATTAATTAAAAGATAATTTAATTAAATAGGAAAAAGTAATTATGAGAGCATATCTCATTTTATTAAATTAAATATCTAAAAAAAATATCTCTTCAGTTCAAAAAGAGAAATTTTCAGTTCACTATTGATAAAAAAATGAGTTAAATTAGTTAACTCCCTTTTTTTCTCAAATTAGGTCTGTTAAGTCCTTATTTTACTCAAATTAAATCTATTAACTCCCTTTAATTTGAGAATCTCCCTTTATGAATGAACTTCAACTTTAATCCTGACCGTTGATTGAATTTGAACTCAATCGTTGATAGATTTTAGGAAAGTCTATTTAAGAGACACTCATCTGTTCATTTTAGGAGATGATGAATTTGAAAAATTTGCATCGAATCGCTACTGAAATTCATACTCACATTTGCTCATATTTTTACATACATTTAATAAATACACCTATCTTCATTAATTAAATGCAATTATTTAATTAAATGGGAAATATATTTCTAATTAATTGAACCAAATTAATTAATTAAATAGAGTACTTACTTCTAATTAATTAAATAAAGTTATTTAATTAAATAGGAAGCCATTCTTAATTAATTAAATGAAGTTGTTTAATTAAATAAAAAATGTTTCTCAAATTAATTAAAAGATTATTTAATTAAATTGAAAAAGTAATTATGAGAGCATATCTCATTTTATTAAATTAAATATCTCAAAAAAATCTCTCTTCAGTTCAAAAAGGGAAATTTTTAGGTCACTATTGATAAAAGAATGAGTTAAATCGGTTAACTCTTTTTTCTACTCAAATTAAATCAGTTAACTCCTTATTTTACTCAAATTAAATATGTTAACTCACTTTAATTTGGGAATCTTTCTTTATGATTGAACTTCAACTTTAATCTTGACCGTTGATTGAATTTGATCTCAACCATTGATAGATTCCAGAAAAGAATATTTAAGAGACCCTAATCTCTTAATTTTAAGAGAGGATGAATTTGGAGAATTTGCATTGAATCGTTGTTGAAATTCATACTCACATTTGCTCATATTTTTATATACATTTAATAAATATGCATATCTTGATTAATTAAATGTAATTATTAAATTAAATGGAAAAGGTATTTTTAATTAATTAAACAAAATTATTTAATTAAATCTATTACTTTCTTCTAATTAATTAAAAAAAGTTATTTAATTAAATAGGAAGCCATTCCTAATTAATTAAATAAAGTTATTTAAAAAAATAAGAAAAGTGTCTTCAATTTATTAAAAGATTATTTAATTAACTACAAAAAAATAATTATGAGAGCATATCTCATTTTATTAAATTAAATATCTCAACAAAATCTCTCTTCAGTTGAAAAATAGAAATTTTTAGTTCACTGTTGATAAAAGATGAGTTAAGTTATTTAACTCCTTTTTCTAATCAAATTAAATTAGTTAACTCTTTATTTTACTCAAATTAAATCTATTAACTCCTTTTAATTTGGGAATCTCCATTTATGACTAAACTTCAACTTTAATCCTGACCATTGATTGAATTTGATCTAAACCATTGATGAATTTCAAAAAAGTCTATTTAAGGGACCCTCATCTCTTCATTTTAGGAGAGGATGAATTTGGAGATTTTACATCAAATCCCTGCTAGAATTCATATTCACATTTGCTCATATTTTTACATACATTTAATAAATATGCCTATCTTGATTAATTAAATGTAATTATTTAATTAAATGGGAAAGGTATTTCTAATTAATTAAAAAAAATTATTTAATTAAATAGAGTACTTACTTCTAATTAATTAAACACTGTTATTTAATTAAATAGGAAGCCATTCCTAATTAATTTAATGAAGTTATTTAATTAAATAGAAAAAGTAATTATGAGAGTATATCTCATTTTATTAAATTAAATATCTCAACAAAATCTCTCTTCAGTTCAAAAAAGGAAATTTTTAGTTCACTATTGATAAAAAATAAGTTAAATCAATTAACTCTTTCTTCTACTCAAATTAAATCAGTTAACTCCTTATTTTACTGAAATTAAATCTGTTAACTCTCTTTAATTTGAGAATCTCCCTTTATGACTGGACTTCAACTTTAATCCTGAGCATTGATTGAATTTGATCTCAATCATTGTTGAATTCAGAAAAGTCTATTTAAGACACCCTGATCTCTTCATTTTAGGAGAGGATGAATTTTGAGAATTTGCATCGAATTACTGCTGGAATTTATACTCATATTTTCTCATATTTTCACATACATTTAATAAATATGCCTATCTTGTTTAATTAAATGTAATTATTTAATTAAATAAGAAAAGTATTTCTAATTAATTAAATAAAATTATTTAATTAAATGAAGTACTTACTTCTAATTAATTAAATAAAGTTATTTAATTAAATAAGAAGCTAATCCTAATTAATTAAATGAAGTTATTTAATTAAATAAGAAAAGTGTCTCTAATTAATTAAAAGATTATTTAATTAAATAGAAAAAGTATTTATGAGAGCATATCTCATTTTATTTAATTAAATATCTCAACAAAATCTCTATTGAGTTTAATAAGAGAAATTTTAAGTTCACTATTGATAAAAAATGAGTTAAATCGGTTAACTCTTTTTTCTACTCAAATTAAATCAATTAAATGCTTATTTTACTAAAATTAAATTTGTTAACTCCCTTTAATTTGGGAATCTCCATTTATGATTGAACTTCAACATTAATCCTGAGCATTGATTGAATTTGATCTCAACCATTGTTGAATTCCAGAAAAGTCTATTTAAGAGACCCTCATCTCTTCATTTTAGGAGAGGATGAATTTTGAGAATTTGCATTGAATTGCTGCTGGAATTCATACTCATATTTGCTCATATTTTCACATACATTTAATAAATATGTCTATCTTGGTTAATTAAATGTAATTATTTAATTAAATAAGAAAGGTATTTCTAATTAATTAAATGAAATTATTTAATTAAATGGAGTACTTACATCTAATTAATTAAACAAAGTTATTTAATTAAATAGGAAGCTATTTCTAATTAATTAAATGAAGTTATTTAATTAAATAAGAAAAGTGTCTCTAATTAATTTGTTATGAGTTTGGTCATTTACTGTGGCAATGCCCCCGTAACTCGAGTTTCAAAGGAGTGGATCAGTCTACAGCTGGAAATGCTGGTGGTTTGGCAGATACTACAGGGAAATGACAATCTCAAATGGTTAATACTACCAAGGGGATGAATCCACAAGATGCTACAGGTAAGGGTAAGGCTCCAATGCAGGATAAGGATGGATTTACCCCTGTTCATCCTCGAGCTAAAGGACGTGGTCAAAAGAGGCCTTTGAAAGAAAGATTATCCGATTCAGGTTTTAACCATTTTGAGGTGCTAGATAGTATGGTTCTAGAGGAGGGTATTCCTCCTCCCATCTCTTCTGATCTAGCTTGCCCAGATGAGAGATCTATTCCTAATGATGCTTGTGGGGCATCTCAAGTTGTAGTATATCAGAATTGTGAGGTTCCTATAGCTCTTGTGACAGCGGCTCTGGTGACTCCTGCAGTGTTGGAAGATGATGATGTTGTTTTGGCTGACTTGGTTAAGGATGTGCTACCATCAGGTAAGGGAAAGGGATCTCCTCTCCCCTTGGGGTTGATGCCTCAACCCTTTAAGCGGGCTTCTTCTTCTCCCCCTCTAAGGAGTGGGCGCAAAATAGACCAAGAGAAGATTAAACTCACAGGAGATATATTGATTGAGTCTGGTTTAGTGAAACCTTTGGATTCTCATTTTTCCAAATCTACCCAATGATGATTATTCTCTCATGGAATGTAAGGGGGTTGAATAGCATCCCTAGACAAAAAGCTATTCATAACTTGGTGGTTGATCATAGTCCTGATGTTTTTTGTATCCAAGAGACTAAGCTCTCTATGGAGTCTATGGTCCAACATGCCTCTAGTATTTGGTCTCGTGGCCAATGCCAATGTGTTGGGGCAACAGGCAGTGCTGGTGGTTTAGCTATATTTTGGGATCCTCAAAAAATTTCTCCTCTTGGCTCTCTCTATGGTAGCTTCTGCTCTAGACTCAGGAGAGGTAATCATGGTTACTAATGTGTATGCACCTATTGATCTTGTGGGAAAGGAGGAACTTTGGGAACATATTCAATATGTTAGAAATTGTCATCCTTATCATCCTTGGGTGTTAGCAGGGGACTTCAATTCAGTTTTAAGTCTAGAAGAGAAGCATGGTGGTTTGGCTAGATTGGGGCCTTCTTCTGCTCTTCTTCAGCAACACATATCTCTTTTGCATCTCTCTGATGTTAAGCCTTCTAATGGCCTCTATACCTGGAATAATCATAGGACTAGTGTTGCTGCTATCTCAGAACACCTGGATAGATTTCTTGTTTCTTGCTTCTGGCTTAGTGGTACCCTTACTATCTCTTCAGAAATCCTTGATTGGAGGGGTTCAGATCATTGGCCAATCAAATTTTTTGCTATAGGGGCTTATGTTCTGAAGCATCCTCCTTTTAAGTTCCAGTTGATGTGGCTTCGTGACTCCTCTCTTCACGATTTTGTTTTTGGTTGTTGGAAAGATGGTGCCCCTGCATATGGTACTGCAATGTTCTCATTTTCTAAAAGGCTTCAATATGTTAAAAGGTAGCTCAAGATATGGAATAGGGAATGCTTTGGGAATCTTCACTTTATGAAGAGGCTTGCTCAAGAAAATCTTGATGTCATCACAAGGGAGATTAGAGATCGAGGTTTCTCGGAGGATCTTAGCCAGGCTGAATCCCTTGCTTCTAGAGCTCTAGAAGAATGGGAACTTCGAGAGGAAATTTTTTGGAAGCAAAATGCTCGAGTTGATTGGCTCCAGGAAGGTGATCGAAACATTGCCTTTTTCCATAAAACAGTGCAATCTCGCCGAAATCAGAGCACTATCTCCTCTTTGGTTAATTCTCAAGGTATCCAACTGAATTCCTTGCCAGCTTTGTTCTAGGAGGCTATTTCATACTTCTCTACCCTCTTCTCTGAGGACTCTCCTCCTACTGATAATGAAGAAAATATTATTTTTTCTTGTATTCCTTCCCTTATCACTCAGGAAATGAATGATTATCTCATGCGTCCTATCTCTTTGGAAGAGCTGGAGGCGGTGGTCTTTGGCATGCCTAAGGGGAAGGCTCTTGGTCCTGATGGTTTTCCAGTTGAATTCTTTCAGGAATTTTGGGACATCATTAATCATGATTTTTTGGAGGTGGTTAAAGAATCCTATGCTAGCAAGCAGATGCTTTGAGCTTTGAACTCTACATTCTTGACTCTTATTCCTAAGAGAGAGGGTGCTAATCAATTGGAGTTTTTTAGACCAATTGCCTTATGTAATGTGATCTACAAAGTTATTACTAAGTTGATTGCTAAGAGACTGAAAAGGTGGCTTCCCATTATTATCTCAGAAGAACAAGGTGGTTTTGTGGCTAGAAGAAAAATTTTGGATGGGGTGGTTACTGAGGCTATTCACTCTATGGCTACTTCAAGGGAGAGAGCCATGTTTGTTAAGCTAGATATGGCTAAGGCCTACGATAGAGTTAAATGGAGCTTCCTAAGGAGTATTCTTCTTTCTTTTGGATTTAGCTCTGACTGGGTGAGTTGGATTATGAGTTGCGTTACTTCTGCCTCTTTTTCTATTCTTATTAATGGTCAACCTTCGCAACTATTTGGTGCTTCTAGAGGCCTTCGCCAGGGTGACCCTCTCTCCCCATATCTATTCATCATCATGGCTGAAGGCTTGGGCAGATTCATTAAGCATCAGGTGTCCCAAAAGTTTATTCAAGGCTGGCGGTGGGGTAATGGCTTACCTTCTCTTTCCCATCTTCAATTTGTTGATGATTCTGCTCTTGCCAGTCTTGCTAGGATAAAGGAAGCTGAAGCCTTTTGACATGCTTTGGACGTTTATTTGGCATCTTTAGGCCAGAAAGTTAATGAGCACAAATCTTTCATTTACTTTTTTAACACTCCTGATTCTATTCAGCACAGGATTGTTGGTATCCTACGGTTTCAGATAGGTTCACTTCCTTTGACTTATATTGGCATTCCTATTGCTATTTCTAGGCAGCCACATCTCTTCTAGAAAAATTTGATTACCAAGCTTCAGGATAAGGTAAATCATTGGACTCATAGATGGCTTTCTACTGCCACCCGGGTTACTCTTCTTCAAGCTGTTATCCAAGGTCTTCCTACTTATAGAAGCATGGCTCATGTTGTACCTATTTACTTTCTTAAGGAGTTTGATGCTCTTTCTCGACAATTCCTTTGGAGTGGTAATTTGCGTAGTACTAAATGGAGCTTGGTTAATTGGGCAACTGTTTGTAGGCCTAAAAAGGAGGGTGGTCTTGGTCTTCGTTCTGCTCTATTGAGTAGACAAGCTTTGGCTGCTAAACTTTATTAGCGATGGTGCTCTGGACAGCATCAACTTTGGGCTCATATTATCACTCATAAATATTTTCATGGTGCTGATCCTTGCTCTATTTTTGCACTTCCTCATGAAGGTCGTGGCTCAATGGTTTGGCATACTTTGAAGATAGGTGTGATGTTGGTGAAGAGGGGTCTGTTCTGGATATGTAAAGGAGGTTCTTAGGCTTTGTTTTGGTCTGATGCTTGGGATGGATTCCCTTCCATTTTATCCATATACCCTCATCTTTAGCCTTTTTGTGACTCTTTTCTTGCCGCTGGATGGGATAAAGTGGCTCATTACAAGACTCCTTATCAATTAGGACCTGTTGTTGGTTATAGATGGAAGCATTCCTCTGATTGGCCTCCTGGAGGTATAGACATGGATCGTCAGGAGCTTTCTCAAATTTTGGCCTCTAGAGAGTGTTCCTCTTTTCTTGGTCCAGATGTATTGGCTTGGGGCGGTACCTTGTCTAATAAATAGCATGTCTCTGCTGGGTATCAGGAGATAACTAGACAATTATTTGGGGATGCTGAGGTCCCTTGGTGGAAGCAAGTCTCGAATAAAGTTTCTTGGTCCAAGTACAATTTTTTTATGTGGCTATTGGCTCACAACCATTGTCTAACCTAGGATAATCTTTGTAAACATGGATTTTAGGGCCCCTCTTATTGTGTTTTGTGTGGTAATGGAGAGGAATCTGTCTCCCATCTATTCTTCCATTGCTCCTATTCTACTCAGATATGGCACCTTTGGTGGAGTGCTTGGGGTTGCTCTTGTCGGCATGCTTCCTCTTTGCCTAAGTTTTGAGATCACTTGGGTAGTGCTCCCTCCAAGTCTTCTTCTCTCCATGCTTCTTGGATTGCTGGCCCATCTTTCATGCTTTGGCATATCTGGTTGGAGAGGAATCGTCGCATATTCCAAGATGTTCAGCTTGGTGTTTTGCATCTTTGGTGGAAAATATCACATTCTCTCCAGGAAACTATTCTTGTGAAGTGTGAGCTTGATGGGGGTATGGATCCGGTTGATCTTGCTATCTGTAATTGCCTCAATTTTCATCTGCAGGATGGGGTTGCGGCTCATAGGTTTTCTTCTATGTCCAAGCAGCTTCACCATCAGAGGAAGGGTTGGGTTAACCAGGATGGGCACTGGACTCCTCCTCCCTGTGGAGTTCTGAAAACTAACACTAATGTTTCTTCTCGTGGGAATCCTGGTTCGGCTGGTATTGGCGGAGTGGCTCGTTGTAGTTCTGGGAATGTTAAATTTTTCTTCTTAATTCATAAGGGTGATTATACTAACAATCTCATGGAAGCTCAGGCTATTTTATATGATGTGGAACAGTGTTTCTTGTGGGGATGGAGTACGATTATTTGTGAGTCTGATTCCCAGGTGGTGGTGAACATGCTTTCTTCGCAAGAGCTTGAGGATGTTAGTTGGCAGTTGGCCACTATTGTCTATTTAAGAGACCCTCATCTCTTCATTTTATGAGAGGATGAATTTGGAAAGTTTGCATCGAATCGCTGCAAGAATTCATACTCACATTTTTTCATATTTTTACATACATTTAATAAATACGCCTATCTTGATTAATTAGATGTAATTATTTAATTAAATGGGAAATGTATTTCTAATTAATTAAATAAAATTATTTAATTAAATAGAGTACATACTTTTAATTAATTAAACAAAGTTATTTAATTAAATAGGAAGCCATATATAATTAATTAAATGAAGTTATCTAATTAAATAAGTGTCTCTAATTAATTAAAAAATTATTTAATTAAATAGAAAAAGTAATTATGAGAGCATATCTCATTTTATTAAATTAAATATCTCAACAAAATCTCTCTTCAGTTCAAAAAGAGAAATTTCTAGTTCACTATTGATAAAAAAATGTGTTAAATGAGTTAACTCTTTTTTTTACTCAAATTAAATCACTTAACTCCTTATTTTACTCAAATTAAATTTGTTAACTCTTTTTAATTTGGGAATCTTCTTTTATGATTGAACTTCAAGTTTAATCCTGACCGTTGCTTGAATTTGATCTCAACCGTTGATGGATTCTAGGAAAGTCTATTTAAGAGACCCTCTTCTCTTCATTTTAGGAGAGGATGAATTTGGAGAATTTGCATCGAATCGCTGCTGGAATTCATACTCACATTTGCTCATATTTTTACATACATTTAATAAATATGCCAATATTGATTAATTAAATGTAATTATTTAATTAAATCAAAAAAGTATTTCTAATTAATTAAATGAAATTATTTAATTAAATGGAGTATTTACTTGTAATTAATTAAACAAAGTTATTTAATTAAATAAGAAGCCATTATTAATTAATTAAGTGAAGTTATTTAATTAAAAAAGAAAAGTGTCTCTAATAAATTAAAAAATTATTTAATTAAATAGAAAATGTAATTATGAGAGCATATCTCATTTTATTAAATTAAATATCTCAACAAAATCTATCTTGAGTTCAAAAAGTAAAATTTCTTGTTCACTATTGAGAAAAAATGAGTTAAATCAGTTAAATGCTTTTTCTACTCAAATTAAATATGTTAACTCCTTATTTTACTCAAATTAAATCTGTTAACTCTCTTTAAACTGAGAATCTCCCTTTATGACTGAACTTCAACTTTAATCCTGACCGTTGATTGAATTTGATCTCAACCGTTGATGAATTTCAGAAAAGTCTATTTAAGAGACCCTCATCTCTTCATTTTAGGAGAGGATTAATTTGGAGTATTTGCACCGAATTGTTGTTGGAATTCATACTCACATTTCCTGATATTTTAACATACATTTTATAAATATGCCTATCTTGATTAATTAAATGTAATTATTTAATTAAATAGGAAATGTATTTCTAATTAATTATTTAATTTATTAACTTCATTTAATTAATTAAGAATGGTTTTCTATTTAATTAAATAACTTTGTTTAATTAATTAGAAGTACTCCATTTAAATAAATAATTTCCTTTAATTAAATAAAAATACCTTTCCCATTTAATTAAATAATTACATTTAATTAATCAATATAGGTGTATTTATTAAATGTATGTAAAATTCATTAATTACTTAAATGAAGTTATTTAATTAAATAAAAAAGGTGTCTGTAATTAAGTAAAAGATTATTTAATTAAATAGAAAAACTAATTATGAGAGCATATCTCATTTTATTAAATTAAATATCTCAACAAAATTTCTCTTCAGTTCAAAAAGGGAAATTTTCAATTCACTATTGATAAAAAATAAGTCAAATCAGTTAACTCCTTTTTCTTCTCAAATTAAATCAGTTAACTCCTTGTTTTACTCAAATTAAATCTGTTAACTCTCTTTAATTTGGGAATCTCCCTTTATGACTGAACTTCAACTTTAATCCTGACCATTGACTGAATTTGATCTCAACCATTGATGGATTCGAGGAAAGTCTATTTAATAGACCCTCATCTCTTCATTTTAGGAGAGGATGAATTTGAAGATTTTGCATCAAATCGCTACTAGAATTCATACTCACATTTGCTCATATTTTTACATACATTTAATAAATACACCTATCTTGATTAACTAAATGTAATTATTTAATTCAATGGGGAAGGTATTTCTAATTAATTAAATGAAATTATTTAATTAAATGAAGTACTTACTTCTAATTAATTAAACAAAGTTATTTAATTAAATAGGAAGCCATTCCAAATTAATTAAATCAAGTTACTTAATTAAATACGAAAAGTGTCTCTAATTAATTAAAAGATTATTTAATTAAATAGAAAATGTAATTATGAGAGCATATCTAATTTTATTAAGTTAAATATTTCAACAAAATCTCTCTTTAGTTCAAAAAGGGAAATTTTCAGTTCACTATTGATCAAAAATGAGTTAAATCAGTTAACTCCTTTTTCTACTCAAATTAAATAAGTTAACTCATTATTTTAATCAAATTAAATCTATTAACTCCCTTTAATTTGGGAGTCTCCCTTTATGACTGAACTTCAACTTTAATCCTGACCGTTGATTGAATTTGATCTCAACTGTTGATGGATTCAAAGAAAGTCTATTTAAGAGACCCTCATCTCTTCATTTTAGGAGAGGATGAATTTGGAGCATTTGCATCAAATCATTGCTGAAATTCATACTCACATTTGCTCATATTTTTACATACATTTAATAAATATGCCTATCTTGATTAATTAAATGTAATTATTTAATTAAATGATAAATGTATTTCTAATTAATTAAATGAAATTATTTATTTAAATGGAGTACTTACTTCTAATTAATTAAACAAAGTTATTTAATTAAATAGGAAGCCATTCCTAATTAGTTAAATAAAGTTATTTAATTAAATAAGAAGAGTGTCTCTAATTAATTAAAGTATTATTTAATTAAATAGAAAAAGTAATTATGAGAGCATATCTCATTTTATTAAATTAAATATTTTCACAAAATCTCTCTTCAGTTAAAAAAGAGAAATTTTTAGTTCACTATTTGTAAAAAATGAGTAAAATCAGTTAACTCCTTTTGCTACTCAAATTAAATCAGTTAACTCCTTATTTTACTCAAATTAAATATATTAACTCCCTTTAATTTGGGAATCTCCGTTTATGACTGAACTTCAACTTTAATCCTGACCGTTGATTAAATTTGATCTCAACTGTTGATGGATTCCTGGAAAGTCTATTTAAGAGACCGTCATCTTTTCATTTTAAGAGAGAATGAATTTGAAGAATTTACATCGAATCGCTGCTAGAATTCATACTCACATTTGCTCATATTTTTACATACATTTAATAAATACGCCTATCTTGATTAATTAAATATAATTATTTAATGAAATGGGAAAGGTATTTCTAATTTTTTTAAATTTTTTTTTAATTTTTTAAAATAAAATAAGAAAAGTGTTCCTAATTAATTAAATGATTATTTAATTAAATAAAAAAGTAATTATGAGAGCATATCTTGTTTTATTAAATTAAATATCTCAACAAAATCACTGTTCAGTTCAAAAAGAGAAAATTTTAGTTCACTATTAATAAAAAAAATGTGTTAAATCAGTTAACTCCTTTTTTTACTCAAATTAAATCAGTTAACTCTTTATTTTAATCAAATTAAATCTGTTAACTCCCTTTAATTTTGGAATCTTCCTTTACGACTAAACTTCAACTTTAATCCTGACTGTTGATTGAATTTGATCTCAACCATTGATGGATTCCAGGAAAGTCTATTTAAGAGAACTTCATGTCTTAATTTTACGTGAGGATGAATTTGGAAAATTTACATCAAACCGCTACTGGAATTCATACTCACATTTTAATTAATTAAAAGATTATTTAATTAAATAGAAAAAGTAATTATCAGAGCATATCTCATTTTATTAAATTAAATATCTCAACAAAATCTCTCTTTAGTTCAAAAAGGAAAATTTTTACTTCACTATTGATAAAAAATGAGTTAAATCAGTTAACTACTTTTTCTACTCAAATTAAATTAGTTAACTCCTTATTTTCCTCAAATTAAATCTGTTAACTCCCTTTAATTTGGGAATCTTCATTTATGACTAAACTTTAACTTTAATCTTGACCGTTGATTGAATTTGATCTGAACCATTGATGGATTTAAGAAAAGTCTATTTAAGAGACCCTCATCTCTTCATTTTATGAGAGGATGAATTTGGAAAGTTTGCATCGAATCGCTGCAAGAATTCATACTCACATTTTTTCATATTTTTACATACATTTAATAAATACGCCTATCTTGATTAATTAGATGTAATTATTTAATTAAATGGGAAATGTATTTCTAATTAATTAAATAAAATTATTTAATTAAATAGAGTACATACTTTTAATTAATTAAACAAAGTTATTTAATTAAATAGGAAGCCATATATAATTAATTAAATGAAGTTATCTAATTAAATAAGTGTCTCTAATTAATTAAAAATTTATTTAATTAATTAGAAAAAGTAATTATGAGAGCATATCTCATTTTATTAAATTAAATATCTCAACAAAATCTCTCTTCAGTTCAAAAAGAGAAATTTCTAGTTCACTATTGATAAAAAAATGTGTTAAATGAGTTAACTCTTTTTTTTACTCAAATTAAATCACTTAACTCCTTATTTTACTCAAATTAAATTTGTTAACTCTTTTTAATTTGGGAATCTTCTTTTATGATTGAACTTCAAGTTTAATCCTGACCGTTGCTTGAATTTGATCTCAACCGTTGATGGATTCTAGGAAAGTCTATTTAAGAGACCCTCTTCTCTTCATTTTAGGAGAGGATGAATTTGGAGAATTTGCATCGAATCGCTGCTGGAATTCATACTCACATTTGCTCATATTTTTACATACATTTAATAAATATGCCAATATTGATTAATTAAATGTAATTATTTAATTAAATCAAAAAAGTATTTCTAATTAATTAAATGAAATTATTTAATTAAATGGAGTATTTACTTGTAATTAATTAAACAAAGTTATTTAATTAAATAAGAAGCCATTATTAATTAATTAAGTGAAGTTATTTAATTAAAAAAGAAAAGTGTCTCTAATAAATTAAAAAATTATTTAATTAAATAGAAAATGTAATTATGAGAGCATATCTCATTTTATTAAATTAAATATCTCAACAAAATCTATCTTGAGTTCAAAAAGTAAAATTTCTTGTTCACTATTGAGAAAAAATGAGTTAAATCAGTTAAATGCTTTTTCTACTCAAATTAAATATGTTAACTCCTTATTTTACTCAAATTAAATCTGTTAACTCTCTTTAAACTGAGAATCTCCCTTTATGACTGAACTTCAACTTTAATCCTGACCGTTGATTGAATTTGATCTCAACCGTTGATGAATTTCAGAAAAGTCTATTTAAGAGACCCTCATCTCTTCATTTTAGGAGAGGATTAATTTGGAGTATTTGCACCGAATTGTTGTTGGAATTCATACTCACATTTCCTGATATTTTAACATACATTTTATAAATATGCCTATCTTGATTAATTAAATGTAATTATTTAATTAAATAGGAAATGTATTTCTAATTAATTATTTAATTTATTAACTTCATTTAATTAATTAAGAATGGTTTTCTATTTAATTAAATAACTTTGTTTAATTAATTAGAAGTAAGTACTCCATTTAAATAAATAATTTCCTTTAATTAAATAAAAATACCTTTCCCATTTAATTAAATAATTACATTTAATTAATCAATATAGGTGTATTTATTAAATGTATGTAAAATTCATTAATTACTTAAATGAAGTTATTTAATTAAATAAAAAAGGTGTCTGTAATTAAGTAAAAGATTATTTAATTAAATAGAAAAACTAATTATGAGAGCATATCTCATTTTATTAAATTAAATATCTCAACAAAATTTCTCTTCAGTTCAAAAAGGGAAATTTTCAATTCACTATTGATAAAAAATAAGTCAAATCAGTTAACTCCTTTTTCTTCTCAAATTAAATCAGTTAACTCCTTGTTTTACTCAAATTAAATCTGTTAACTCTCTTTAATTTGGGAATCTCCCTTTATGACTGAACTTCAACTTTAATCCTGACCATTGACTGAATTTGATCTCAACCATTGATGGATTCGAAGAAAGTCTATTTAATAGACCCTCATCTCTTCATTTTAGGAGAGGATGAATTTGAAGATTTTGCATCAAATCGCTACTAGAATTCATACTCACATTTGCTCATATTTTTACATACATTTAATAAATACACCTATCTTGATTAACTAAATGTAATTATTTAATTCAATGGGGAAGGTATTTCTAATTAATTAAATGAAGTACTTACTTCTAATTAATTAAACAAAGTTATTTAATTAAATAGGAAGCCATTCCAAATTAATTAAATCAAGTTACTTAATTAAATACGAAAAGTGTCTCTAATTAATTAAAAGATTATTTAATTAAATAGAAAATGTAATTATGAGAGCATATCTAATTTTATTAAGTTAAATATTTCAACAAAATCTCTCTTTAGTTCAAAAAGGGAAATTTTCAGTTCACTATTGATCAAAAATGAGTTAAATCAGTTAACTCCTTTTTCTACTCAAATTAAATAAGTTAACTCATTATTTTAATCAAATTAAATCTATTAACTCCCTTTAATTTGGGAGTCTCCCTTTATGACTGAACTTCAACTTTAATCCTGACCGTTGATTGAATTTGATCTCAACTGTTGATGGATTCAAAGAAAGTCTATTTAAGAGACCCTCATCTCTTCATTTTAGGAGAGGATGAATTTGGAGCATTTGCATCAAATCATTGCTGAAATTCATACTCACATTTGCTCATATTTTTACATACATTTAATAAATATGCCTATCTTGATTAATTAAATGTAATTATTTAATTAAATGATAAATGTATTTCTAATTAATTAAATGAAATTATTTATTTAAATGGAGTACTTACTTCTAATTAATTAAACAAAGTTATTTAATTAAATAGGAAGCCATTCCTAATTAGTTAAATAAAGTTATTTAATTAAATAAGAAGAGTGTCTCTAATTAATTAAAGTATTATTTAATTAAATAGAAAAAGTAATTATGAGAGCATATCTCATTTTATTAAATTAAATATTTCCACAAAATCTCTCTTCAGTTAAAAAAGAGAAATTTTTAGTTCACTATTTGTAAAAAATGAGTAAAATCAGTTAACTCCTTTTGCTACTCAAATTAAATCAGTTAACTCCTTATTTTACTCAAATTAAATCTATTAACTCCCTTTAATTTGGGAATCTCCGTTTATGACTGAACTTCAACTTTAATCCTGACCGTTGATTAAATTTGATCTCAACTGTTGATGGATTCCTGGAAAGTCTATTTAAGAGACCGTCATCTTTTCATTTTAAGAGAGAATGAATTTGAAGAATTTACATCGAATCGCTGCTAGAATTCATACTCACATTTGCTCATATTTTTACATACATTTAATAAATACGCCTATCTTGATTAATTAAATATAATTATTTAATGAAATGGGAAAGGTATTTCTAATTTTTTTAAATTTTTTTTCTAATTTTTTAAAATAAAATAAGAAAAGTGTTCCTAATTAATTAAATGATTATTTAATTAAATAAAAAAGTAATTATGAGAGCATATCTTGTTTTATTAAATTAAATATCTCAACAAAATCACTGTTCAGTTCAAAAAGAGAAAATTTTACTTCACTATTAATAAAAAAAATGAGTTAAATCAGTTAACTCCTTTTTTTACTCAAATTAAATCAGTTAACTCTTTATTTTAATCAAATTAAATCTGTTAACTCCCTTTAATTTTGGAATCTTCCTTTACGACTAAACTTCAACTTTAATCCTGACTGTTGATTGAATTTGATCTCAACCATTGATGGATTCCAGGAAAGTCTATTTAAGAGAACTTCATGTCTTAATTTTACGTGAGGATGAATTTGGAAAATTTACATCAAACCGCTACTGGAATTCATACTCACATTTTAGTTAATTAAAAGATTATTTAATTAAATAGAAAAAGTAATTATCAGAGCATATCTCATTTTATTAAATTAAATATCTCAACAAAATCTCTCTTTAGTTCAAAAAGGAAAATTTTTACTTCACTATTGATAAAAAATGAGTTAAATCAGTTAACTACTTTTTCTACTCAAATTAAATTAGTTAACTCCTTATTTTCCTCAAATTAAATCTGTTAACTCCCTTTAATTTGGGAATCTTCGTTTATGACTAAACTTTAACTTTAATCTTGACCGTTGATTGAATTTGATCTGAACCATTGATGGATTTAAGAAAAGTCTATTTAAGAGACCCTCATCTCTTCATTTTATGAGAGGATGAATTTGGAAAGTTTGCATCGAATCGCTGCAAGAATTCATACTCACATTTTTTCATATTTTTACATACATTTAATAAATACGCCTATCTTGATTAATTAGATGTAATTATTTAATTAAATGGAAAATGTATTTCTAATTAATTAAATAAAATTATTTAATTAAATAGAGTACATACTTTTAATTAATTAAACAAAGTTATTTAATTAAATAGGAAGCCATATATAATTAATTAAATGAAGTTATCTAATTAAATAAGTGTCTCTAATTAATTAAAAATTTATTTAATTAATTAGAAAAAGTAATTATGAGAGCATATCTCATTTTATTAAATTAAATATCTCAACAAAATCTCTCTTCAGTTCAAAAAGAGAAATTTTCAGTTTACTATTGATAAAAAATTGAGTTAAATCAGTTAACTCTTTTTACTACTCAAATTAAATCAATTAACTGCTTATTTTACTCAAATTAAATCTGTTAACTCCATTTAATTTAGAAATCTCCTTTTATGACTAAACTTCAACTTTAATTCTAACCGTTGATTGAATTTGATCTCAACCACTGATGGATTCCAAGAAAGTCTATTTAAGAGACCCTCATCTCTTAATTTTAGGAGAGGATGAATTTGGAGAATTTGCATCAAATTGCTACTGAAATTCATACTCACATTGGCTCATATTTTTACATACATTTAATAAATACGCCTAACTATATTAATTAAATGTAATTATTTAGTTAAATGAGAAAGGTATTTCTAATTAATTAAAAAAAATTATTTAATTAAATGAAGTACTTACTTCTAATTAATTAAACAAAGTTATTTAACTAAATAGTAAGCCATTTCTAATTAATTAAATGAAGTTATTTAATTAAATAAAAAAAGTGTCTCTAATTAATTAAAAGATTATTTAATTAAACAAAAAAAGTAATTATCAGAGCATATCTCATTTTATTAAATTAAATATCTCACCAAAATGTATGTTCAGTTCAAAAAAGGAAATTTTCAATTCACTATTGACAAAAAATGAGTTAAATCAGTTAACTCCTTTTTCTACTAAAACTAAATTAGTTAACTCGTTATTTTACTCAAATTAAATTTGTTAACTTCTTTTAATTTGAGAATCTCCCTTTATGAATGAACATCAACTTTAATCCTAACCGTTGATTGAATTTGATCTCAACCATTGATGGATTCCAAGAAAGTCTATTTAAGAGACCCTCATCTCTTCATTTTAAGAGAGGATAAATTTGGAGAATTTACATCCAATCGCTGCAACAATTCATACTAACATTTGCTCATATTTTTATATACATTTAATAAATACACCTATCTTGATTAATAAAATATAATTATTTAATTAAATGGGAAAGGTATTTCTAATTAATTAAAAAAAATTATTTAATTCAATAGAGTACTTACTTCTAATTAATTAAATAAAGTTATTTAATTAAATAGGAAGAAATTCCTAATTAATTAAATGAAGTTATTTAATTAAATAAGTGTCTGTAATTAATTAAAAGATTATTTAATTAAATAGAAAAAGTAATTATGAGAGCATATCTCATTTTATTAAATTAAATATCTCAACAAAATCTCTCTTGAGTTCAAAAAGAGAAATTTTTAGTTCACTATTGATAAAAAATGAGTTAAATCAATTAACTCCTTTTTCTACTCAAATTAAATCAGTTAACTCCTTATTTTACTCAAATTAAATCTGTTAACTCCCTTTAATTTGGGAGTCTCCTTTTATGACTGAACTTCAACTTTAATCCCGACCGTTGATGGATTCTAGGAAATTCTATTAAAGAGACCCTCATCTCTTCATTTTAGGAGAGGATGAATTTGGAGAATTTGCATCGAATCGCTTCTAGAATTCATACTCACATTTGCTCGTATTTTAAAATACATTTAATAAATATACTTATCTTGATTAATTAAATGTAATTATTTAATTAAATGATAAATGTATTTCTAATTAATTAAATGAAATTATTTAACTAAATAAAGAATTTACTTCTAATTAATTAAACAAAGTTATTTAATTAAATAGGAAGCCATTCTTAATTAATTAAATGATGTTATTTAATTAAATAAGAAATGTATCTCTATTTAATTAAAAGATTATTTAATTAAATAAATAAAGTAATTATGAGAGCATATCTCATTTTATTAAATTAAATATCTAAACAAAATCTCTCTTCAGTTCAAAAAGAGAAATTTTTAGTTCACTATTGATAAAAAAATAAGTTAAATCAGTAACTCATTTTTCTACTCAAATTAAATCATTTAACTCTTTATTTTACTCAAATTAAATCTGTTAACTCCCTTTAATTTTGGAATCTTCCTTTACGACTAAACTTCAACTTTAATCCTGACTGTTGATTGAATTTGATCTCAACCGTTGATGGATTCCAGGAAAGTCTATTTAAGAGAACTTCATGTCTTAATTTTACGTGAGGATGAATTTGGAAAATTTACATCAAACCGCTACTGGAATTCATACTCACATTTTAATTAATTAAAAGATTATTTAATTAAATAGAAAAAGTAATTATCAGAGCATATCTCATTTTATTAAATTAAATATCTCAACAAAATCTCTCTTTAGTTCAAAAAGGGAAATTTTTACTTCACTATTGATAAAAAATGAGTTAAATCAGTTAACTACTTTTTCGACTCAAATTAAATTAGTTAACTCCTTATTTTCCTCAAATTAAATCTGTTAACTCCCTTTAATTTGGGAATCTTCGTTTATGACTAAACTTTAACTTTAATCTTGACCGTTGATTGAATTTGATCTGAACCATTGATGGATTTAAGAAAAGTCTATTTAAGAGACCCTCATCTCTTCATTTTATGAGAGGATGAATTTGGAAAGTTTGCATCGAATTGCTGCAAGAATTCATACTCACATTTTTTCATATTTTTACATACATTTAATAAATACGCCTATCTTGATTAATTAGATGTAATTATTTAATTAAATGGGAAATGTATTTCTAATTAATTAAATAAAATTATTTAATTAAATAGAGTACATACTTTTAATTAATTAAACAAAGTTATTTAATTAAATAGGAAGCCATATATAATTAATTAAATGAAGTTATCTAATTAAATAAGTGTCTCTAATTAATTAAAAATTTATTTAATTAATTAGAAAAAGTAATTATGAGAGCATATCTCATTTTATTAAATTAAATATCTCAACAAAATCTCTCTTCAGTTCAAAAAGAGAAATTTTCAGTTTACTATTGATAAAAAATTGAGTTAAATCAGTTAACTCTTTTTACTACTCAAATTAAATCAATTAACTGCTTATTTTACTCAAATTAAATCTGTTAACTCCATTTAATTTAGAAATCTCCTTTTATGACTAAACTTCAACTTTAATTCTAACCGTTGATTGAATTTGATCTCAACCACTGATGGATTCCAAGAAAGTCTATTTAAGAGACCCTCATCTCTTAATTTTAGGAGAGGATGAATTTGGAGAATTTGCATCAAATTGCTACTGAAATTCATACTCACATTGGCTCATATTTTTACATACATTTAATAAATACGCCTAACTATATTAATTAAATGTAATTATTTAGTTAAATGAGAAAGGTATTTCTAATTAATTAAAAAAAATTATTTAATTAAATGAAGTACTTACTTCTAATTAATTAAACAAAGTTATTTAACTAAATAGTAAGCCATTTCTAATTAATTAAATGAAGTTATTTAATTAAATAAGAAAAATGTCTCTAATTAATTAAAAGATTATTTAATTAAACAAAAAAAGTAATTATCAGAGCATATGTCATTTTATTAAATTAAATATCTCAACAAAATGTATGTTCAGTTCAAAAAAAGAAATTTTCAATTCACTATTGACAAAAAATGAGTTAAATCAGTTAACTCCTTTTTCTACTAAAACTAAATTAGTTAACTCGTTATTTTACTCAAATTAAATTTGTTAACTTCTTTTAATTTGAGAATCTCCCTTTATGACTGAACATCAACTTTAATCCTAACCGTTGATTGAATTTGATCTCAACCATTGATGGATTCCAAGAAAGTCTATTTAAGAGACCCTCATCTCTTCATTTTAAGAGAGGATAAATTTGGAGAATTTACATCCAATCGCTGCAACAATTCATACTAACATTTGCTCATATTTTTATATACATTTAATAAATACACCTATCTTGATTAATAAAATATAATTATTTAATTAAATGGGAAAGGTATTTCTAATTAATTAAAAAAAATTATTTAATTCAATAGAGTACTTACTTCTAATTAATTAAATAAAGTTATTTAATTAAATAGGAAGAAATTCTTAATTAATTAAATGAAGTTATTTAATTAAATAAGTGTCTGTAATTAATTAAAAGATTATTTAATTAAATAGAAAAAGTAATTATGAGAGCATATCTCATTTTATTAAATTAAATATCTCAACAAAATCTCTCTTGAGTTCAAAAAGAGAAATTTTCAGTTCACTATTGATAAAAAATGAGTTAAATCAGTTAACTCCTTTTTCTACTCAAATTAAATCAGTTAACTCCTTATTTTACTCAAATTAAATCTGTTAACTCCCTTTAATTTGGGAGTCTCCCTTTATGACTGAACTTCAACTTTAATCTCGACCGTTGATGGATTCTAGGAAATTCTATTAAAGAGACCCTCATCTCTTCATTTTAGGAGAGGATGAATTTGGAGAATTTGCATCGAATCGCTTCTGGAATTCATACTCACATTTGCTCATATTTTAACATACATTTAATAAATACACTTATCTTGATTAATTAAATGTAATTATTTAATTAAATGATAAATGTATTTCTAATTAATTAAATGAAATTATTTAACTAAATAAAGAATTTACTTCTAATTAATTAAACAAAGTTATTTAATTAAATAGGAAGCCATTCCTAATTAATTAAATGATGTTATTTAATTAAATAAGAAATGTATCTCTATTTAATTAAAAGATTATTTAATTAAATAAATAAAGTAATTATGAGAGCATATCTCATTTTATTAAATTAAATATCTTAACAAAATCTCTCTTCAGTTCAAAAAGGGAAATTTTTAGTTCACTATTGATAAAAAAATAAGTTAAATCAGTAACTCATTTTTCTACTCAAATTAAATCATTTAACTCTTTATTTTACTCAAATTAAATCTGTTAACTCCCTTTAATTTGGGAATCTCCCTTTATGACTTAACTTCAACTATAATCCTGACCGTTGATTCAATTTGATCTCAACCGTTGATGAATTCTAGGAAAGTCTATTTACGAATCCCTCATCTCTTCATTTTAGGAGAGGATGAATTTGGAAAATTTGCATCGAATCTCTTTTGGAATTCATACTCACATTTGCTCATATTTTTACATACATTTAATAAATATGCCTATCTTAATTAATTAAATATAATTATTTAATTAAATGATAAATGTATTTCTTATTAATTAAATGAAATTATTTAATTAAATGGAGTACTTACTTCTAATTAATTAAACAACTTTATTTAATTAAATAGGAAGTCATTCCTAATTAATTAAATGAAGTTATTTAATTAAATAAGAAAAGTAATTATGTGAGCATATCTTATTTTATTAGATTAAATAACTCAACAAAATCTCTCTTTAGTCAAAAAAGAAATTTTTTGTTCACTGTTGATAACAAATGACTTAAATCAGTTAACTCCTTTTTCTGCTCAAATTAAATCACATAAATCTTTATTTTAGTCAAATTAAATCTGTTAACTTCCTTTAATTTGGTAATCTCCCTTTATGACTGAACTTCAACTTTAATCTTGACCATTGATTGAATTTGATCTCAACCATTGATGGATATCAGGAAATTCTATTTAAGAGACCCTCATCTCTTCATTTTAGGAGAGGATGAATTTGGAGAATTTGCATCGAATCGCTGCTGAAATTCATACTCACATTTTTTCATATTTTTACATACATTTAATAAATATGCCTATCTTGATTAATTAAATGTAATTTTTTTGATTAAATGGGAAAGGTATTTCTAATTAATTAAACAAAATTATTTAATTAAATGGAGTACTTACTTCTAATTAATTAAACAAAGTTATTTAATTAAATAGAAAGCCATTCCTAATTAATTAATTGAAGTTATTTAATTAAATAACAAAAGTATCTCTAATTAATTAAAAGATTATTTAATTAAATAGAAAAAAGTAATTATGAGAGCATATCTCATTTTATTAAATTAAATATCTTAACAAAATCTTTTTTCAGTTCAAAAAGAGAAATTTTTAGTTAACTATTGATAAAAAATAAGTTAAATCAGTTAACTCCTTTTTCTACTCAAATTAAACCAGTTAACTCCTTTTACTCAAATTAGATTTGTTAACTCCCTTTAATTTGGGAATTTCCCTTTATGACTGAACTTCAACTATAATCCTGACCGTTGATTCAATTTGATCTCAACTGTTGATGAATTCAAGGAAAGTCTATTTAAGTGTCCCTCATCTCTTCATTTTAAGAGAGGATAAATTTGTGAAATTTGCATTGAATCACTATTGGAATTCATACTCACATTTGCTCATATTTTTACATACATTTAATAAATACGCCTATCTTGATTAATTAAATGTAATTATTTAATTAAATGGGAAAGGTATTTCTAATTAATTAAATGGAGTACTTACTTCTAATTAATTAAATAAAGTTATTTAATTAAATAGAAAGCCATTCCTAATTAATTAAATGACGTTATTTAATTAAATAAGAAAAGTGTCTCTAATTAATTATAAGATTATTTAATTAAATAGAAAAAGTAATTATGAGAGCATATCTCATTTTATTAAATTAAATATCTCAACAAAATCTCTCTTCAGTTCAAAAAGAGAAATTTCTAGTTCACTAATGATAAAAAATGAGTTAAATCTATTAACTCCTTTTTCTACTCAAATTAAATCAGTTAACTCCTTATTTTACTCAAATTAAATCTATTAACTTCCTTTAATTTGGGAATCTCCCATTATGACTGAACTTCAACTTTAATCCTGACCGTTGATTGAATTTGATCTCAACCATTGATGGATTCCAGGAAAGTCTATTTAAGACACCCTCATCTCTTCATTTTAGGAGAGGATGAATTTGGAGAATTTGCATCCAATCGCTGCAAGAATTCATACTCACATTTGCTCATATTTTTACATACATTTAGTAAATACAACTATCTTGATTAATAAAATATAATTATTTAATTAAACGGGAAAGTTATTTCTAATTAATTAAATAAAATTATTTAATTAAATGGAGTACTTACTTCTAATTAATTAAGAAAAGTTATTTAATTAAATAGGAAGCCATTCCTAATTAATTAAATAAAGTTATTTAATTAAATAAGTGTCTCTAATTAGTTAAAAGATTATTTAATTAAATAGAAAAAGTAATTATGAGAGCATCTCTCATTTTATTAAATTAAATATCTCAACAAAATCTCTCTTGAGTTCAAAAAGAGAAATTTTCAGTTCACTATTGTTAAAAAATGAGTTAAATCAGTTAACACCTTTTTCTACTCAAATTAAATCAGTTAACTCCTTAATTTACTCAAATTAAATTTGTTAACTCCCTTTAATTTGGGAGTCTCCCTTTATGACTGATCTTCAACTTTAATCCTGGTCGTTGATTGAATTTGATCTCAACCGTTGATGGATTCTAGGAAAGTCTATTTAAGAGACCGTCATCTCTTCATTTTAGGAGAGGATAAATTTTGATAATTTGCATCCAATCGCTGCAAGAATTCATACTCACATTTGCTCATATTTTTATATACATTTAATAAATACACCTATCTTGATTAATAAAATGTAATTATTTAATTAAATGAAGTACTTACTTCTAATTAATTAAGCAAAGTTATTTAATTAAATAGTAAGCCATTCCTAATTAATTAAATGAAGTTATTTAAATAAATAAGAAAAGTGTCTCTAATTAATTAAAAGATTATTTATTTAAATAGAAAAAGTAATTATGAGAGCATATCTCATTTTATTAAATTAAATATCTCAACAAAATCTCTCTTTAGTTCAAAAAAGGAAATTTTCAATTCACTATTGACAAAAAATGAGTTAAATTAGTTAACTCCTTTTTCTACTCAAATTAAATCATTTAACTCTTTATTTTACTCAAATTAAATCTGTTAACTCCCTTTAATTTGGAAATCTCACTTTTTGACTGAACTTCAACTTTAATCCTTACTGTTGATTGAATTTGATCTAAACTGTTGATGGATTCTAGGAAAGTCTATTTAAGAGACCCTCATCTCTTCATTTTAGGAGAGGATGAATTTGGAGAATTTGCATCGAATCACTGTTGGAATTCATACTCACATTTGCTTATATTTTTACATACATTTAATAAATACGCCTATCTTGATTAATTAAATGTAATTATGTAAGGTCCCTCCTCGCATGTATCTATTAAATATGATTTTTTTTCTTTTTTCTGTCAAATCTGTTGTAGGAGATTTGAATGCATATAAAGTAATGTTATAGGTTTTTAGATGTCCTAATGAAAACTAAGGAAAAAAGATACATCCATGCTTTAATACTTAAAGATTAGAGAATACCTATGTTGTCTCAACTATTTAAACATTAATTTGCACTAACAATAATACAAGGTGTGTCACTTAATGATGATGTTATTGATTTTGTTATCTCAGTAATTTGGATTCTATGCATTTAGATAGTTCGATACTCACTATTGGTGATGTTTAGGTACATGCATGCCTAACAATGATTATTCTTGTATTTAATCTAAATTAATGAATAAGTTAGATGTCATATCGAGTATGTAATGACTAATGATTAAATATGAGTAGAAATGAATTAAATAGTTAAATAATTGAAGCATTATGTTCTGAGTTCACCCCAATCCATCGTAGCATAGTGATACATTACTATTATTTGGATACTCACGACTCGAGATGTCGAGACATTATCTGATGCTTAGAACATATTTTATTATTTCATGTTGTGTGATGTCACTTTTAGATATTTGATGTTGTCATTTAATGTTTTATGTATGTCAATGAATTAAGTAAGAGATAGGATTAACAGTTTGGTTTAAGATATTTTAAATGGTTAAAGAATTGAATAGGATGAGAGGAACCCTGATTGATGTATGGTTCAATTTATGTGAATTTTTGATATGTATATATGTACATGTGATTTTCGGGACTACTGATGTCTGCGATGAGTGTGCAGATATTTTAGTCGAGGAAACCGACGGAGGAACAGAATTGATCTTTATGTACTAATTTTGGAAACCTTGTTGTTCGTAATTCACGTATTGTACTGTGAGATGTATGAATGTATCTTTCTGTGTTTAGTAAATGTTAGTGTTCGTAACTATGTTCTTTTAGTGTCGCTTGACACTCGTAAATTGTTTATGTTCTTCAGTGTGCTGTGTAGGGTTAGTTGTGTAACCTTTGGACCAAGTTGGGTTAAGATAGTGTCAGTTTGCTAAGTGGGTTCTTAATCAGGGTTAGTCATCCCTAATCCAGATTAGTGCTTATTTGCATGTTATAGTAGTTAGAAGGTGCTATTTTATTCTTAGATTTTTATTTGGCTCTAAACTTCTTTCCTAAGGCTTAAAACATGATATAATTATACCCAAAGGGTATGGGTATGGGTTAGGGGTCTTTTCCAACCCCTAAGCCCCTTTTATTGACTTTTGAGGTCACTCAAAAAGTCTCTTTTTGCCTTTGTGCGAAAATTGACCATGGTTCCATGAGATGCCTCACCCTACCTCCTTTTTAGTGTCTAACCATAGTGAGGGTAGAGTTAGGAGTTTCTAGAATTGCAAGTGGGTGGGAGAAGTTATTGATCCCCTTTGGTGGTTGAGTTTGAGGCTTATTTAGAGACCTTTGTTGGACTAGCTGAGGTTGTTACCCAATCTCTACATTTAGAGAGAAGCTTTTGAAGGTTGAAGAAAGGAAGTGGAAACTCTACTCAAACTTGTTCATTGCCATTACCTCTTTGTGAAGGTTGGAATTCTCATCTCCCTTGTTCAGATTTCATTCTTGTTTCATGCGTATGCTACCTTGCTATTGTTTCAATGGTTGTATGTTTGTGGGTATGTTGGGAAGCTTTGGAAACCATGTTATTTTTGGTTGATTTCCTTTCATGTTTATGTTGCAATTTTAAGATTTTTCTTGCATGGGTGTTTTGGTATTACTCACCCTTGGAGAGGGTAGAAGTGACCAATTTTGGGAAAGGTCTGTTTAGTCGAACTCCATCCAGTGTAGAGTCTCTTCTCAGGATGAGAAGAGGGAGAAAGGGTAGGGTGTTATGGGCCCCCCCTACCTGTTAGCACAAACCTGGTATGATTCTGGTATGTTGAAATGGAAGAACGGAAGTTCTTAGTATATAGCCCCGATTGGGCATCTGTTTGGTGTTGTGATTGACTTCTCCTGGTTGGAAGAATCCACCTTTCCCTATTTTTGATTCATTGTGAATCCTATTGTGTAAACCATGTATGATTATGCTTGTTTGATTATTCTTCGTTATGCTTGGTTGTAACCCGATTAGATATTTGTTTCCTCCTCAGTTCGTATAAATGTGTTGTAAAATTTGAAATGAATCCCTTGATGAGGGACATGAAGAAAATTCAATTATATTGTTGAAATTTGGGATTGATATCCTATTGTAAATTGTATTTTAAACTTTTTTGTAAATGGCAATGAAGTTGGGTTTTCTTCCTGGTTCTTTCCTGGCTGAGCCTTTGAATCAAGTTTGCCAATAAAATTGGTGGTTGAATATAATTGGTTATCATGTAATTAAATCATCATTTAAATTTAGATGGATGTATCTCAAAATAGGATGGAATTGATGATGTTCAATTTGGTAAAATTTCAAGTTTTCTTTCATGTTGAAAATGAAAATTATGATCATGGATGTAGATTCAGGTTGCATGATTATTTGAATCAAACAATTCTTGCATTATTGATTTAAAATAGATAATTCATATTATTGTATGTAAGGTTGTAATTAGGCTTTATGGATTTTCATGTAAAAAGAAATTATTGGCAAAGGTCAAATTATTCCAATTAAATCTATTCAAAAAAAAAATTGTGTTTTGCCCATGTAGTTTGGGCATGACGTTTTGGTATCAGAGCCCGATTTCGAACACTTGGGCAATAATGGGTCCATGTTAAGTGTGGAAATTTAAATTTTACTATAAGAAGCAATGATTTTCCCTTGTAAAAAAAAATAAAAATAATAATAAGCAAATGTATTTCGTCTAAAATGTGACACCGATAATTAAACTAAGAAAATTTGAGTTATGAATGGTATTTCATTTTGCATTCTCATAGTTAGTAGGAAGAAAAATATTTCTATTCGAATTCTATGGGATTACATTTAATCCTATGTTATAAATTTAAAAAAAAAAAAAAGAATTGCATTAGAAAAACTAACTTAGAAAAATTTGGGCTTAAAAAAAAAAAAAAGTGACCAAGAGTAAAAACTCTCTGGAGTTTGTATGAGGAAATATAATTATTCTCCTTGTGGAAATAGAGAATATTCCCTATTGATACTCCTTTAAAATTAAAAAAATTAAAAAAATTAACAAATTATTAAAGAAAGAAAATATATAGAAATATCTTAAATATCCTAAAATACTATCTACTTAACTTTAAATCATAACTTTTGCTTTTATCTTACCCACCAATCTCTCTCCTTTCATCAACTTAGGCAATTTGACAAGCATCCTATGGCTGAATTAAAGTACAGTATGTACCCCATGTGGTTTGATGTGTCAGATTCGAGCCAGCAAATGAAAAGAAGGGGCCAGGTCTTATGTTGGGCAATTATGCCAAAGCCAATACATACTTGTCTTAGTGCCCATTTTGGAGGCCTTTGCACGCAAGTGGGAGAGGATGGAATTTAAACACAACATCAAACTTAAGTTAAATAAAAGATGCAACCTTTCAAAATATTAATAACCCCCACCCTCCATGCGAATTTTGGTTTGATGCATCAACTTGTTGGTAAACTGGCATATTGAATGTGGTTGGGCACGACATATTGATATGATGTGCCACCCTGACCACACCCATCACATCGCCTGTCCCACGTCCTTGTCTTGGGTGGCACATTGTTGGCAGCGCATTAAAAGCGCTAAGACTAAGCCAATCTTTTAACAATCTTTTAAAACCTCCCTACCACATTTTTTTTGTTTTAGCGCCTATCTTCGTCAGTGCTAGGCAGCCTTTGGACAGCGTGCAGGGGGGGATAATGTTAGCAAATGGGCCACTGACCAGATTCCCATCCTCCCAAGTGCTTCCTCATGCCTTCCTTGGGCAGCGGGGAAGGGGAGCGGTATTGGACAATGTGCCCACTTGAATGGTGTTGGTAGGGGAGGTGTAGTTAGGCGTTCGGGGATTGGTTAGGTTAGTAGATTTTAATTGTAGTTTAGAAATTAATTAGTTTTAATTTTTAGTAATTTAATTAATATTTTCTTAAATATTAGTATTTGTCTTATATATATAATTATTTTTGTTTTTGTTTCTAATTTGTAGCGAGTGTTTTTTTTATAGTATTGTTAGATTATTAATTAGTTAAAGTTAGTTTTTTAATTATTTTTATATGTTAATATTAGTTGATATATAATTATGCTAAAGTAAGTAAGCCAAAGAAGTTAAGTGAGAGATCGATTAGTTGTTAATATTTTATTTATGGGGTTTTAATTTGTATGTTAGTTTTGGTGTTAGAATATATTAGTGTTAGATTTTATTTAAGTTTTAGTTAGTTGTTAAATGTTGAGGTTAGTATATTTCCTTGTGGGTTGTGTTAGAGGTTAAATTAAGTAGGTGTTAGGTGTTAGCAAGAAGTTTAAGATGGTATTATTTATTGTACCTTTGTAAATAGAATTAGTGTTTGCGTAGTATTATTTAGTTATTTTAATTTAAAATCAATGTATTTTGTTAATGAAGATTTAATAAGATAGCATCATAGTCAACCTATAAAATTAGAAACCCTAATCATAGGGCGATGTCAATAAAATTAACTACATAGTTAGTGCGAGGGATCAATCAGAATTTCAGTGACATGGTCATGAGACCACCACCTAATTTCATTCTAGATCCCTACAATGTATCTAGAAGACCTGAACTTCCTCATTTTCCTCAGTGACCTTGGTACGGCCACATTATGTCAGTAATGTAAATTTTGTGAGTAATTAGATGTATTTCCTTATTTGTCTGATTTTAGATTTTGGTATTTTAATGTTCTTCCTTTTTGCCAATAGTATGATGTGGGGCTGTTTAGCCAACCGTATTATTGATTATTCTATTTTTCCTCTTGGTTATATCTTTATTCCTCAAGTATAATTTTACTTTTGTGGCCACTCTTTATTTCTTTACTTCTTTTGTTTCATACTTTTGCGTTGGATGTTTCATCCTTGATGTTGAGTTTAAATTTTGAGGCACTTTCTTCTAAATGTTGTTGGCAAAAGTGACATATGATGGGCCTACCAAAGGGATTCATGACAATTAAGTGGATGTGTAACACTAGAGTATGGGGTCTTCAGTAAGAGTAGTCATGCCCCACCCTTTCCCAAGACTTTAAGATTAAGTGCAATGATTTTTTGATAACTATTATGAGTGATGGATTGCACCCCAACATTAATATGGTTAAAGGTTATAAGTAAACTAAATGAACTTCTAGATGAAAAGGTGCAGTTGTAGCGATGGGTTATTTAGTATCCTATCGAGAAATCTATACATTGTGGAAACTCTAAAGTAACAATGTTTAAATTTGAATAAAGGGACAAGTTGCTTATTATGAAATCTCATTTGAGGGAATCTCATACAACTATTACTCTATGAGTGGGTACATGGAATTCGAAATACCTTATTTTTTTGTTATTATTATTAGAGACTTCATAAGGATTTTTTTATTTTATTTTATTTTAGAGATTAAAATGTTGTTTATATATGACCGATATGTTTTAAGGAATAATTGACCCTGGAAAATGTAACCACATTAGAATTTTGAATTGAATTTCTCTTTTAACATGGTAATCAGACAAATATGTTACCTCCCTGTATAAGTATGCTAATTAGTAATCATTCTTTTAATAAGAGTAAATCTTGGAATAAGTCTAGATAAGGGTTAGCATAGAATGAAACATTTTATTGTGCGACTTCCAGGAGGAAGTCAAAGGCTAGTGGGGGAGGATGTAAGGTCCCTCCTCGCATGTACCTATTAAATATGATTTTTTTTCTTTTTTCTGTCAAATATATTGTAGGAGATTTGAATGGATATGAAGTAATCTTATAGGTTTTTATATGTCCTAATGAAAACTAAGGAAAACAGATACATCCATGCTTTAATACTTAAAGATTAGAGAATACCTATGTTGTCTCGACTATTTAAACATTAATTTGCACTAACAATAATACAAGGTGTTTCACTTAATGATGATGTTATTGATTTTGTTATCTCAGTAATTTGGATTCTATGCATTTAGATAGTTCAATACTCACTATTGGTGATGTTTAGGTACATGCATGCCTAACAATGATTATTCTTGTATTTAATCTAAATTAATGAATAAGTTAGATGTAATATTGAGTATGTAATGACTAATGATTAAATATGAGTAGAAATGAATTAAATAGTTAAATAATTGAAGATTATGTTCTGAGTTCACCCCGATCCATCGTAGCATAGTGATACATTACTATTATTTGGATACTCACGACTCGAGATGTCGAGACATTATCTGATGCTTAGAACATATTTTATTATTTCATGTTGTGTGATGTCACTTTTAGATATTTGATGTTGTCATTTAATGTTTTATGTATGTCGATGAATTAAGTAAGAGATAGGATTAACAGTTTGGTTTAAGATATTTTAAATGGTTAAAGAATTGAATAGGATGAGAGGAACCCTGATTGATGTATGGTTCAATTTATGTGAATTTCTGATATGTATATATGTACATGTGATTTTCGGGACTACTGATGTCTGCGATGAGTGTGTAGATATTTTAGTCGAGGAAACCGACGGAGGAACAGAATTGATCTTTATGTGCTAATTTTGGAAACCTTGTTGTTCGTAATTCATGTATTGTACTATGAGATGTATGAATGTATCTTTCTGTGTTCAGTAAATGTTAGTGTTCGTAACTATGTTCTTTTAGTGTCGCTTGACACTCGTAAATTATTTATGTTCTTCAGTGTGCTGTGTAGGGTTAGTTGTGTAACCTTTGGACCAAGTTGGGTTAAGATAGTGTCAATTTGCTAAGTGGGTTCTTAATCAGGGTTAGTCATCCCTAATCCAGATTAGTGCATATTTGCATGTTATAGTAGTTAGAAGGTGCTATTTTATTCTTAGATTTTTATTTGGCTCTAAACTTCTTTCCTAAGGCTTAAAACATGATATAATTATACCCAAAGGGTATGGGTATGGGTTAGGGGTCTTTTCCAACCCCTAAGCCCCTTTTATTGACTTTTGAGGTCACTCAAAAAGTCCCTTTTTGCCTTTGTGCGAAAATTGACCATGGTTCCATAAGATGCCTCACCCTACCTCCTTTTTAGTGTCTAACCATAGTGAGGGTAGAGTTAGGAGTTTCTAGAATTGCAAGTGGGTGGGAGAAGTTATTGATCCCCTTTGGTGGTTGAGTTTAAGGCTTATTTAGAGGCCTTTGTTGGACTAGCTGAGGTTGTTACCCAATCTCTACATTTAGAGAGAAGCTTTTGAAGGTTGAAGAAAGGAAGTGGAAACTCTACTCAAACTTGTTCATTGCCATTAACTCTTTGTGAAGGTTGGAATTCTCATCTCCCTTGTTCAGATTTCATTCTTGTTTCATGCATATGCTACCTTGCTATTGTTTCAATGGTTGTATGTTTGTGGGTATGTTGGGAAGCTTTGGAAACCATGTTATTTTTGGTTGATTTCCTTTCATGTTTATGTTGCAATTTTGAGATTTTTCTTGCATGGGTGTTTTGGTATTACTCACCCTTGGAGAGGGTAGAAGTGACCAATTTTGGGAAAGGTCTGTTTAGTCAGACTTCATCCAGTGTAGAGTCTCTTCTCAAGATGAGAAGAGGGAGAAAGGGTAGGGTGTTATGGGGCCCTACTTGTCAGCACAAACCTGGTATGATTCTGGTATGTTGAAATGGAAGAATGGAAGTTCTTGGTATATAGCCCCAATTGGTCATCTGTTTGGTGTTGTTCTTGACTTCTCCTAGTTGGAAGAATCCACCTTTCTCTAGTTTTTATTCATTGTGAATCCTATTGTGTAAACCATGTATGATTATGCTTGTTTGATTGTTCTTGGTTATGCTTGGTTGTCACCCGATCAGATATTTGTTTCCTCCTCGGTTCGTATAAATGTGTTGCAAAATTTGAAATGAATCCCTTGATGAGGGACCTGAAGAAAATTCAATTATATTGTTGAAATTTGGAATTGATATCCTATTGTAAATTGTATTTCAAAATTTTTTGTAAATGGCAACGAAGCTGGGTTTTCTTCCTGGTTCTTTCCTGGCTGAGCATTTGAATCAAGTTTGCCAATAAAATTGGTGGTTGAGTATAATTGGTTATCATGTGATTAAATCATGATTTAAATTTAGATGGATGTATCTCAAAATAGGATGGAATTGATGATGTTCAATTTGGTAAAATTTCAAGTTTTCTTTCATGTTGAAAATGAAAATTATGATCATGGATGTAGATTCAAGTTGCATGATTATTTGAATCAAACAATTCTTGCATTATTGATTTAAAATGGATAATTCATATTCTTGTATGTAAGGTTGTAATTAGGCTTTATGGATTTTCATGTAAAAAGAAATTATTGGCGAAGGTCAAATTATTCCAATTAAATCTATTCAAAAAATAATTTGTGTTTTGCCCATGTAGTTTGGGCATGACAAATTATTTAATTAAATTATAAATGTATTTCTAATTAATTAAATGAAATTATTTATTTAAATGAAGTACTTACTTCTAATTAACTAAACAAAGTTATTTAATTAAATAGGAAGCCATTCATAATTAATTAAATGAAGTTATTTAATTAAATAACAAAAGTATCTCTAATTGATTAAAAGATTATTTAATTAAATAGAAAAAAGTAATTATGAGAGCATATCTCATTTTATTAAATTAAATATCTCAACAAAATCTTTTTTCAGTTCAAAAAGAGAAATTTTCAGTTCATTATTGATAAAAAATAAGTTTAATCAATTAACTCCTTTTTCTACTCAAATTGAATCAGTTAACTCGTTATTTTACTCAAATTAAATCTTTTAACTCCCTTTAATTTGGGAATCTCCCTTTATGACTGAACTTCAACTATAATCCTGACCATTGATTCAATTTGATCTCAACCCTTTATGAATTCTAGGAAAGTCTATTTAAGAGTCCCTCATCTCTTCATTTTAGGAGAGGATGAATTTGGCGAATTTGCATCGAATCGCTGTTGGAATTCATACTCACATTTGGTCATATTTTTACATACATTTAATAAATATGGCTATCTTGATTAATTAAATGTAATTATTTGGTTAAATGGGAAAGGTATTTTTAATTAATTAAATGAAATTATTTAATTAAATGGAGTACTTACTTCTAATTAATTAAATAAAGTTATTTAATTAAATAGAAAGTCATTCCTAATTAATTAAATCAAGTTATTTAATTAAATAAGAAAAGTGTCTCTAATTAATTAAAAGATTATTTAATTAAATAGAAAAAGTAATTATGAGAGCATATCTCATTTTATTAAATTAAATATCTCAACAAAATCTCTCTTCAGTTCAAAAAGGGAAATTTTTAGTTCACTATTGCTAAAAAATGAGTTAAATCAGTTAACGCCTTTTTCTACTCAAATTAATTCAGTTAACTCCTTATTTTACTCAAATTAAATATGTTAACTTCCTTTAATTTGAGAATCTCCCTTTATGACTGAACTTCAACTTTAATCCTGACCGTTGATTGGATTTGATCTCAACCATTGATGGATTCAAGGAAATTCTATTTAAGAGATCCTCATCTCTTCATTTTAAGAGAGGATGAATTTGGAGAATTTGCATCCAATCACTGCAAGAATTCATACTCACATTTGCTCATATTTTTACATACATTTAATAAATAGACCTATCTTAATTAATAAAATGTAATTATTTAATTAAATGGGAGAGGTATTTCTAATTAATTAAACGAAATTATTTAATTAAATGGATTACTTTCTTCTAATTAATTAAACAAAGTTATTTAATTAAATAGGAATCCATTTCTAATTAATTAAATGAACTTATTTAATTAAATAAATGTCTCTAATTAATTAAAAGATTATTTAATTAAATAGAAAAATTAATTATGAGAGCATATCTCATTTTATTACATTAAATATCTCAACAAAATCTCTCTTGAGTTCAAACAGAGAAATTTTCAATTCATTATTGATAAAAAATGAGTTAAATCAGTTAACTCCTTTTTCTACTCAAATTAAATCAGTTAACTCCTTATTTTACTCAAATTAAATCTGTTAACTCCTTTTAATTTGGGAGTCTCCCTTTATGACTGAACTTCAACTTTAATTCTGACCGTTGATTGAATTTGATCTCAATCGTTGATGGATTTTAGGAAAGTCTATTTAAGAGACCCTCATCTCTTCATTTTAGGAGAGGATGAATTTGGAGAATTTGCATCGAATCGCTACTGGAATTCATACTCACATTTGCTAATATTTTAACATACATTTAATAAATACGCCTATCTTGATTAATTAAATGTAATTATTTAATTAAATAGGAAAGGTATTTCTAATTAATTAAACAAAATTATTTAATTAAATGAAGTACTTACTTCTAATTAATTAAGCAAAGTTATTTAATTAAATAGTAAGCCATTCCTAATTAATTAAATGAAGTTATTTAAATAAATAAGAAAAGTGTCTCTAATTAATTAAAAGATTATTTATTTAAATAGAAAAAGTAATTATGAGAGCATATCTCATTTTATTAAATTAAATATCTCAACAAAATCTCTCTTTAGTTCAAAAAGGAAATTTTCAGTTCACTATTGATAAAAATTTAGTTAAATTAGTTAACTCCTTTTTCTACTCAAATTAAATCAGTTATCTCCTTATTTTATTCAAATTAAATCTGTTAACTCCCTTTAATTTGGGAATCTCCCTTTATGATTGAACTTCAACTTTAATCCTAACCGTTGATTGAATTTGATCTCAACCGTTGATGGATTCTAGGAAAGTCTATTTAAGAGACCCTCATCTCTTCATTTTAGGAGAGGATGAATTTGGAGAATTTGCATCGAATTGCTGCTGGAATTCATACTCACATTTGCTCATATTTTTACATATATTTAATAAATACACCTATCTTGATTAATTAAATGTAATTATTTAATTAAATGGGAAAGGTATTTCTAATTAATTAAACGAAATTATTTAATTAAATGGAGTACTTACTTCTAATTAATTAAACAAAGTTATTTAATTAAATAGGAAGCCATTCCTAATTAATTAAATGAAGTTATTTAATTAAATAAGAAAAGTGTCTTGAATTAATTAAAAGATTATTTAATTAAATAGAAAAATTAATTATGAAAGCATATGTCATGCCTGACCTTACTTCTTCCTGTTTTGCTTCATTGCTTCAGTTGTTGTTGTGTTTGAAAGTTCATTTTTATGACATTATCAAACTTTATTTATCTATTGTTAATTTAGTTAGCTTAAATGTGGTCTATTCTGATATAGTTATAGTGATCATTATCTATTTATGTCAGTTTATTGTTTTGAGGATTCAGCTGTTTTGATCTGTCTGAGTACGTTGATTCTTTGTTCATGTTTGAACTTGGATCTGATACTAAAGTTTGAGTTAGATGGTAGTGAATTTAATTTGATGATTAATTGCTTGAGTTGAGCATTGAAATAATATGTATTTAGCATAGTACTTCTAATTCGATTAATGTTAAGAATTAATTTTATTCTTTTAAGATGAGCTTAGATGTTTTATTGAGTTTTGGAAATTAATCACACTTAACGTGCATATGGAATATTCATTCAGGTGTTATTGGGAATTTCTCCTTTATAATGATGTTTTTATAACTTTTGAAAAATTCAATTCACTTTTATGTATTAGACCTGTGTTAATATATATATGGGAATATTTAATAAAAATTCACACACAATTCATATAAGTTTTAATGTGAAATATTCATTCATATATATTTATTCACATAAATATAATGTGGGAGATATTCTAGTTAACTTTGCATATGTGTGATTAATTCACAGTCTTAATATCTATGAAGATTTATTCTTCCTAAAACCCTAGAGGGTTTTGAATGTTTTTATGTGGAATTATGTTAATTGTTTGTAAGCAAAGTTTGGCAGTGGATTTGGACTGCCTTCTGTACTCGACACTGCAGTTGAAACTAATGCTCTTTTATGAGGGAATTAATGGTACCCAAGGACTAGGTCGACCATTTCATCTAGTTTTCTGTTTTGTTTTGGCCAAGTTTTGGGCCGCTTGCATTGTGATGTAAAACATCTGTGAGACATTGCTATTGTATAGGCAACATGTTTGGGAAAAAGCTTTGTTTTATGAGGCTAGGAATGTTGAATTTCACATAGCCTCTATTATTCTTGGTGTTCAAGGTTTCTCTCAAGTTGTCGAGTTGGGCATTTCGAGCTTTTGGTATCAAGTTTTATTGGGTTCTTCCTCTTTCAGTGAACAGAGGTAGCGGGCAATTTCTAACTTAAATATTTTACTGTTCTTGTAGTTTTATTTTGCTACAAAAAGTATGAAAGTTGTGGTTTAAAAGATGCTCACTGATACCCAAGCATGGGTATAGGTAGGAATGGGTGAGCAGTTGCCTAGTTCTATGTATATTCACACTTGGATATGGTGTTCCACATATTTGCATGTTTGTTGTTTTGCTATTAAAATCTCGATATTGTTAATGATAAAATAGGGGTTTTCAATGTCGAGTTTTAAAAGTCTGTGATTTTGTTTGTGAGTTTCATTTCCATCTATGAATGGTTAGTAATATGTCTTTTACACGAGCTTACGACATTAGTTACATTTATAGTTTGAATGGGCTCTTGTTTGAACTCAGTCTGTTTGCAAAATTGTTTATAGGCATATATTTAAGCAAAATGTGTTTTGCTATTATGGAAGTGGGATAAGGGTTTCTTTTACCCGTGTCTTTTCTTAGAGTTGAGCCATGTAAGGAATGTATGCATATTACAGTAGGCATGACTATTTGAGTATATATGTTAGCTTATATGTCTATTGTTTATAATACCCTTTCGTCGAGCTCTATGAGCACTGTGTTTCAAAGCTGCCTTTACGAATATGGTGTGGGAGATTTAGTCTCAGATTAGAGTTTCTTAAAATCTCAAGTTCAAGATCATAGTTGATAACCGTGACATTTAGTTAAACAATTATATTGAAACATTTTAATGTCGAATTGATTTGTAGAAAATAGCGATAATATGACAAACAATTGGCATGAAATCTTTATTATGTTAAATTGTGTATGGTCTGGAAGGTGTTAAGATGTGAATTTATTGTTGAAAATTAGTTGAAACCTGTTGATTAGTTTATGGGGTTTTTGTGTTGTCATTAAGCACTATTGTTTTATCAAACACATTTTGAACCATGTTTTGGTTTTCTTGAATATGCTTTGTCAAACATTAGGTTAGTTATTGCTTTGACTTCAAAAAGTTTGGAAGAAAGAGGTGATTGAAATGAATGTTTGAAAATGAAGGATGCTGTCTGAATTTACTTTTTTGAGTGTTTATAGTGTTATATGTTATATGGTAACTATTAAAAGTTGTTGTTCTTTGTCATAGTCATAAACATAAAGATAGTAAATTATGTTTACATTTTGAAATCATTGTTGCATTTTAATAAGACAGTGTAGTTTCTCTAGTCATCAAGTTATAGGAAAGTTGTTTGTAGAGTAGTCGTTTCATTGTAATTAGGCAAAAGTTTTGTCTTAACAAGATGGTGTTGGGATGAAAATTGAATAAAATCTATATGTTGATTATAATAGAATTGCTATTCAGAATTTAGAATTAAGGTAAAATAATAGTTTGGCATTATTGATTAAGAAATGTTTATATGAGGACATTGGGAACAATCAAACTGTAGTTTAATTAATATTGTAGAAAACTATTTACGTTGGTTAAATTGATGATTGTAGTCAGCAGGGTATTGTATTGAATATTATTGTAATATAGAATGGAATGGGATAGAGATATTTTCTTTGTGAAACACATATGTATGAACATTGGAATTATTTTCTTATATGTTATTCTATTCAGTATTAAAGTGTTATTGTAATCAAAAGTTAGATTTATGATATTAGTTTAATAAAAGTTGATAAAACAGAAATATCATATTTACTATTATTCTATTATCTTAGTCATTTGTAAAAGATGAATCTAGTTTATTATGACAGCAGGGTACGATTGTGTAATATTAAGATTTAGTAAATGTCATTAATGTGATATGTTTAGATAAATTATATTTACGAGATCTTAATGCTATAGTTTGGTTCTTGTTGTTATAGTAACCTAGATTACTTTTGCAATTGGCAGAACAAGATGTGGTTCAAATAGTTTAAAGGATGTAGTATCATGTTGATTACTAATTTATATTTGTTGCATGAATGTTCTTTTGTAAATCTGTTTGATGTGTATTTTAAGAATAGCTGTGATGAACATTTATCGAGGTAGCTGAATTTGGTTTATCCTATTCTGTTAATTAATTCAGTGATAACTATGAAATCTATTGGGTGGATTAGTTACATATAAAAGATAATTGGCCTTACCTATGACTTAAACCTATATGGTTAAGTATAGAGAACAAGGCATAACTCTATTTTGTCATTGACAAGTAAAATAGAGTTTATCGTTATGTGTGAGCCTATGAGCATACCATACATGGATGCAAAATCTTAGTGCCATAACGATGACACCTCAGTATATATATGGTTCATTTGTAGGTTATTCTTAGTGCGAGTTTAATTTTGCATTGTTAAGTAAATGTCTACTTCTTGCATATTAATTTTAAAACTGCACTATGTTAAGTTAATTAGATATCTGCATTATGATTATGTATATGTTTAATCTAACATGTACACAGGTGGATTATGCTTTTCAACTCAGTGTATACTGAGCCCCCTTTTTTTTTTTGTTGTTGCATTCTATGTGGTTTTCAAGTGCTTTGAGATTTCTAGTAGCTAAGGATGTTATTGAAGTTCATCTTGAACTAGTATTCAATTACTAGTAGGGTCCGAATGTTGGACATAGCTGTTCTAGAATGATATTGCACTTCTTTATTGTACTGAACTCATTATGTATTGGAATATTTATGAAATCATATTTGGATGATGTCTATTTGTATTATGAGGTTTTTAGATTAAGAGTAATTATTTTGTGTACTTGTACTTGTATTAAGTGGTATTTAAAAAAAAAATTTATTGCATTCTTTGTTCTCATTCTTTGATTCTTTTGTATGGGTTTTTTTTGGTAGTGTTACAACATATCTCAATTTATTAAATTAAATATCTCAAAAAAATTTCTCTTTAGTTCAAAAAGGGAAATTTTCACTTCACTATTGAGAAAAAATGAGTTAAATCAGTTAACTCCTTTTTTGGCTCAAATTAAATTAGCTAACTCTTTATTTTACTCAAATTAAATCTGTTAACTCCCTTTAATTTGAGAATCTCCCTTTGTGACTGAACTTCAACTTTAATCTTGACTATTGATTGAATTTGATCTCAACCATTGATGGATTTCAGAAAAGTCTATTTAAGAGACCCTCATCTCTTCATTTTAGGAGAGGATGAATTTGGAGAATTTGCATCAAATTATTGATGGAATTCATACTCACATTTGCTCATATTTTTACATACATTTAATAAATACACCTATCTTGATTAATTAAATTTAATTATTTAATTCAACGGGAAAGGTATTTTTAATTAATTAGACAAAATTATTTAATTAAATGGAGTACTTCTAATTAATTAAACAAAGTTATTTAATTAAATAGGAAGCCATTCCTAATTAATTAAATGAAGTTATTTAATTAAATAAAAAAAGTGTCTCTAATTAATTAAAAGATTATTTAAGTAAATAGAAA
The DNA here is from genome assembly GCA_028749045.1 of Cupressus sempervirens. NCBI lineage: Eukaryota > Viridiplantae > Streptophyta > Pinopsida > Cupressales > Cupressaceae > Cupressus > Cupressus sempervirens. Next base: position 118,960,281 of record CM053783.1, read on the forward strand.
AATTAATTATGAGAGCATATCTCATTTTATTAAATTAAATATCTCAACAAAATCTCTCTTTACTTCAAAAAGAGAAATTTTTAGTTCACTATTGATAAAAAATGAGTTAAATCAGTTAACTCCTTTTTCTACTCAAATTAAATTAGTTAACTACTTATTTTACTCAAATTAAATATGTTAACTCCTTTTAATTTGAAAATCTCCCTTTATGACTGAACTTCAACTTTAATGCTGACCGCTGATTGAATTTGATCTTAACCATTGATGGATTCCAGAAAAGTCTATTTAAGAGACCCTCATCTCTTCATTTTAGAAGAGGTTGAATTTGAAGAATTTGCATCGAATCATTGCTAGAATTTGTACTCACATTTGCTCATATTTTTACATACATTTAATAAATACACCTTTCTTGATTAATTAAATCTAATTATTTAATTAAATGGAAAATGTATTTCTAATTAATTAAAAAAAATTATTTAATTAAATAGTGTACTTACTTCTAATTAATTAGACAAAGTTATTTAATTAAAGAAGAAGCCATTCCTAATTAATTAAATGAAGTTATTTAATTAAATAAGAAAAGTGTCTCTAATTAATTAAAAGATTATTTAATTAAATAGAAAAAGTAATTATGAGAGCATTTCTCATTTTATTAAATTAAATATCTCAACAAAATATCTCTTCAATTAAAAAAGGGAAATTTTTAGTTCACTATTGATAAAAAAATAGTTAAATCAGTTAACTCCATTTTTTACTCAAATTAAATTAGTTAGCTCCTTATTTTACTCAAATTAAATTTGTTAACTCCCTTTAATTTGGGAATCTCCCTTTACGACTGAACTTCAACTTTAATCTTGACCGTTGATTGAATTTCATCTGAACCTTTGATGGATTTTAGGAAAGTCTATTTAAGAGACCCTCATCTCTTCATTTTAGGAGAGGATGAATTTGGAGAATTTGCATCGAATCGCTACTAGAATTCATACTCACATTTGCTCATATTTTACATATATTTAATAAATATGCCTATCTCGATTAATTAAATGTAATTATTTAATTAAATAGGAAAGGTATTTCTAATTAATTAAACAAAATTATTTAATTAAATGCAGTAGTTATTTCTAATTCAATAAACAAAGTTATTTAATTAAATAGGAAGCCATTCCTAATTAATTAAATGAAGTTATTTAATTAAATAAGAAAAGTGTCTCTAATTAATTAAAAGATTATTTAATTAAATAGAAAAAGTAATTATGAGATCATATCTCATTTTATTAAATTAAATATATCAACAAAATCTCTCTTCAGTTGAAAAAGGGAAATTTTTATTTCACTATTGATAAAAAATGACTTAAATCAGTTACCTCTTTTTTCTAATCAAATTAAATTAGTTAACTCCTTATTTTAATCAAATTAAATATGTTAACTCCCTTTAATTTGGGAATCTCCCTTTATGACTGAACTTCAACTTTAATCTTGACCGTTGATTGAACTTGATCTCAACCGTTGATGGATTTCAGGAAAGTCTATTTAAGAGACCCTCATGTCTTCATTTTAAGAGAGGATGAATTTGGAAAGTTTGCATCGAATCGTTGCTAGAATTCATACTCACATTTGCTCATATTTTTACATACGTTTAATAAATACGCCTATCTTGATTAATTAAAAGTAATTATTTAATTCAATGGGAAAGGTATTTCTAATTAATTAAATGAAATTATTTAATTAAATGGAGTACTTACTTCTAAATAATTAAACAAAGTTATTGAATTAAATAAGAAGCCATATCTAATTAATTAAATGAAGTTATTAAAATAAATAAGAAAAGTGTCTTTAATTAATTAAAAAATTAATTAATTAAATAGAAAAATAAATTATGAGAGCATATCTCATTTTATTAACATAAATATCTCAACAAAATCTCTCTTTAGTTCGAAAAGGAAAATTTTCATTTCACTATTGATAGAAAATGAGTTAAATTAGTTAACTCCTTTTTCGACTCAAATTAAATCATTTAACTCCTTATTTTACTCAAATTAAATCTATTAACTCCTTTTAATTTTGGAATCTCCCTTTATGACTGAACTTCAAATTTAATACTGACCATTGATTGAATTTGATCTCAACCGTTGATGGATTCCAAGAAAGTCTATTTAAGAGACTCTCATCACTTCATTTTAGGAGATGATGAAGTTGGAAAATTTGCATCGAATCACGATTGGAATTCATACTCACATTTGCTCATATTTTTACATTCATTTAATAAATACGCCTATCTTGATTAATTAAATATAATTATTTAATTAAATGGGAAAGGTATTTCTAATTAATTAAATGAAATTATATAATTAAATGGAGTACATACTTTTAATTAATTAAACAAAGTTATTTAATTAAATAGGAAGCCATTCCTAATTAATTAAATGAACTTATTTAATTAAATAAGAAAAGTGTTTTTAATTAATAAAAATATTATTTAATTAAATAGAAAAAGTAATTATGAGAGCATATCTCATTTTATTAAATTAAATATCTCAACAAAATCTCTCTTTAATTCAAAAAGGGAAATTTTGAGTTCACTATTGATAAAAAAATGAGTTAAATTAGTTAACTCCTTTTTTTTACTGAAATTAAATCAATTAACAACTTATTTTACTCAAATTAAATCTGTTAACTGCCTTTAATTTTAGAATCTCCCTTTATGACTGAACTTCAACTTTAATATTGACCGTTGATTGAATTTGATCTCAACCGTTGATGGATTGCAAAAAATTCTATTTAAGAGACCCTCATCTCTTCATTTTAGGAGAGGATAAATTTGGAGACTTTGCATCAAATCGGTGTTGGAATTTATGCTCACATTTGCTCATATTTTTACATACATTTAATAAATATGCCTATCTTGATTAATTAAATGTAATTATTTAATTAAATTAAAAAGGTTTTTTTAATTAATTAAAAAAAATTATTTAATTAAATGGAGTACTTACTTCTAATTAATTAAACAAAGTTATTTAATTAAATAGGAAGAATTCCTAATTAGTTAAATGAAGCTATTTAATTAAATAAGAAAAGTGTCTCTAATTAATTCAATGAATATTTAATTAAATAGAAAAAGTAATTATGAGAGCATATCTCATTTTATTAAATTAAATATCTCAACAAAATCTCTCTTAAGTTCAAAAAGGGAAATTTTCAGTTCACTATTGATAAAAAATGAGTTAAATCATTTAACCTCTTTTTCTACTCAAATTAAATCTGTTAACTCCCTTTAATTTGGAAATCTCCCTTTATGACTGAACTTCAACTTTAATCCTGACCGTTGATTGAATTTGATCTCAACTATTGATAGATTCTAGGAAAGTCTATTTAAGAGATTGTCCTTTCTTCATTTTAGGAGAGGATGAATTTGGAGAATTTGCATCAAATCGCTGCTGGAATTCATACTCACATTTGCTTATATTTTTACATTCTTTTAATAAATATGCCTATCTTGAATAGTTAAATGTAATTATTTATTTAAATGGAGAAGGTATTTGTAATTAATTAAATGAAATTATTTGATTAAATAGAGTATTTACTTCTAATTAATTAAACAAAGTTATTTAATTAAATAGGAAGCCAGTTCTAATTAATTAAATGAATTTATTTAATTAAATAAGAAAAGTGTCTCTAATTAATTAAAATATTATTTAATTAAATAGAAAAAGTAATTATGAGAGCATATCTCATTTTGTTAAATTAAATATCTCAATCAAATCTCTCTTCAGTTCAAAAAGGGAAATTTTTAGTTCACTGGTGATAAAAAATGAGCTAAATCAGTTAACTCCTTTTTCTACTCAAATTAAATAAGTTAACACCTTATTTTCCTCAAATTAATTATGTTAAGTCCCTTTAATTTGGGAATCTCCCTTTATGACTTAACTTCAACTTTAATCCTGATTGTTGATTGAATTTGATCTCAACTATAGATGGATTCTAGGAAAGTCTATTTAAGAAACCCTCATCTCTTCATTTTAGGAGAGGATGAATTTGGAGAATTTGCATCGAATCGATGCTAAAATTCATACTCACATTTGCTCATATTTTTACATACATTTAATAAATATGTCTATCTTGATTAATTAAATTTAATTATTTAATTAAATGGGAAAGTTATTTGTAATTAATTAAATAAAATTATTTAATTAAATTGAGAACTTACTTCTAATTAATTAAAAAAAGTTATTTAATTAAATAGGAAGCCATTCACAATTAATTAAATGAAGTTATTTAATTAAATAAGACAAGTCTCTCTAATTAATTAAAAAATTATTTAATTAAATAGAAAACCTAATTATGAGAGCATATCTCATTTTATTAAATTAAATATATCAACAAAATCTCTCTTCACTTCAAAAAGGGAAATTTTTAGTTCACTATTGATAAAAAATGACTTAAATCAGTTACCTCTTTTTTCTACTCAAATTAAATGAGTTAACTCCTTATTTTACTCAAAATTAATATGTTAACTCCCTTTAATTTGTGAATCTCCCTTTATGACTGAACTCCAACTTTAATCTTGACCGTTGATTGAATTTGATCTCAACCATTGATGGATTTCAGGAAAGTCTATTTAAGAGACCCTCATGTCTTCATTTTAGGATTGGATGAATTTGGAAAATTTGCATCAAATCGTTGCTGGAATTCATACTCACATTTGCTCATATTTTTACATACGTTTAATAAATACGCCTATCTTGATTAATTAAAAGTAATTATTTAATTCAATGGGAAAAGTATTTTTAATTAATTAGATGAAATTATTTAATTAAATTGAGTACTTACTTCTAATTAATTAAACAAAGTTATTTAATTAAATAGGAAGCCATATCTAATTAATTAAATGAAGTTATTTAATTAAATAAGAAAAGTCTCTCTAATTAATTAAAAAATTATTTAATTAAATAGAAAAAGTATTTATGAGAGCATATCTCATTTTATTAAATTAAATATCTCAACAAAATCTCTCTTGAGTTCAAAAAAGAAAATTTTCAGTTCACTATTTTTAGAAAATGAGTTAAATCAGTTAACTCCTTTTTCTACTCAAATTAAATCAGTTAACTCCTTATTTTACTCAAATTAAATCTATTAACTCCCTTTAATTTGGAAATCTCCCTTTATGACTGAACTTCAACTTTAATACTGACTGTTGATTGAATTTGATCTCAATCATTGATGGATTCTAGGAAAGTCAATTTAAGAGACTCTCATCTCTTCATATTAAGAGAGGATGAAGTTGGAAAATTTGCATCAAATCGCTGCTGGAATTCATACTCACGTTTCCTCATATTTTTACATTCATTTAATAAATACACCTATCTTGATTAATGAAATATAATTATTTAATTAAATGGGTAAGGTATTTCTAATTAATTAATCAAAATTATTTAATTAAATGGAGTACTTACTTCTAATTAATTAAACAAAGTTATTTAATTAAATAGGAAGCCATTCCTAATTAATTAAATGAACTTATTTAATTAAATAAGAAAAGTGTATTTAATTAATTAAAAGATTATTTAATTAAATAGAAAAAGTAATTATGAGAGCATATCACATTTTATTAAATTAAATATCTCACCAAAATCTCTCTTCGGTTCATAAAGAGAAACTTTCGGTTCACTATTGATAAAAAATGAGTTAAATCATTTAATTCCTTTTTCTACTCAAATTAAATTAGCTAACTCCCTATTTTACTCAAATTAAATCTGTTAACTCCCTTTAATTTGAAAATCTCCCTTTATAACTAAAGTTCAACTCAAATCCTGACCGTTGATTGAATTTTATCTCAATCGTTGATGGATTCCAGTAAAGTCTATTTAAGATACCCTCATCTCTTCATTTTAGGAGAGGATAAATTTTAAGAATTTGCATCAAATCGTTGCTGGTATTCGTACTCACATTTACTCATATTTTTACATATATTTAATAAATACGCCTATCTTGATTAATTAAATGTAATTATTTAATTAAATGAAAAATGTATTTCTAATTAATTAAATGAAATTGTTTAATTAAATGGAGTACTTACTTCTAATTAATTAGAATAAGTTATTTAATTAAATAAGAAGCCATTCCTAATTAATTAAATGAAGTTATTTAATTAAATAAAAAAAGTGTCTCTAATTAATTAAAAGATTATTTAATTAAATATAAAAAGTAATTATGAGAGCATATCTCATTTTATTAAATTAAATATCTTAACAAAATCTCTCTTCAATTCAAAAAGGGAAATTTCTAGTTCACTATTGATAAAACATGAGTTAAATCAGTTAACTCTTTTTTCTACTCAAATTAAATTAGTTAACTCCTTATTTTACTCAAATTAAATCTGTTAACTCTCTTTAATTTGAGAACCTTCCTTTATAATTAAACTTCAACTTTAATCCTGACCGTTGATGGATTTCAGGATAGTCTATTTAAGAGAGCTTCATCTCTTCATTTTAGGAGAGGATAAATTTGGAGAATTTGCATTGAATCGCTGCTGAAGTTCACACTCACATTTGTTCATATTTTTACATACATTTAATAAATACGCCTATCTTGATTAATTAAATGTAATTATTCAATAAAATAAGAAATGTATTTGTAATTAATTAAATGAAATTATTTAATTAAATGGAGTACTTAATTTTAATTAATTAAAAAAAGTTATTTAATTAAATATGAAGTCATTCCTAATTAATTAAATGAAGTTATTTAACTAAATAACAAAAGTGTCTCTAATTAATTAAAAGATGATTTAACTAAATAGAAAAATTAATTATGAGAGCATATCTCATTTTATTAAATTAAATATCTCACCAAAATCTCTTTTTAGTTCAAAACGGAAAATTTTCAGTTCACTATTGATAAAAAAAAATTAGTTAAATCAGTTAACTTCTTTTTCTACTCAAATTAAATCAGTTAACTCCTTGTTATATTCAAATTAAATTTGTTAGCTCCTTTTAATTTGGCAATCTCCCTTTATGACTAAACTTCAACTTTCATCCTGACTGTTGACTAAATTTGATCTCAACCGTTGATGGATTTCAGGGAAGTATATTTAAGAGACCCTCATCTGTTCATGTTAGGAAATGATGAATTTGGAGAATTTCCATCGAATTGCTGCTAGAATTCATACTCGTATTTGCTCATTTTATTATATACATTTAATAAATACGCTTATTTTGATTATTTAAATGTAATTATTTAATTAAACGAGAAAGGTATTTCTAATTAATTAACCAAAATTATTTAATTAAATGGAGTACTTACTTTTAATTAAATAAATAACGTTATTTAATTAAATAGAAAAAGTAATTATGAGAGCATATCTCATTTTATTAAATTAAATATCTCAACAAAATCTCTCTTCAATTCAAAAAGGGAAATTTTCTATTCACTATTGATAAAAAAAAATAGTTAAATAAGTTAACTCCTTTTTCTACTGAAATTAAATCAATTAACACCTTATTTTACTCAAATTAAATCTGTTAACTCCTTCTAATTTGAGAATCTCCCTTTATGACTGAACTTCAACTTTAATATTGACCATTGATCGAATTTGATCTCAACTGTTGATGAATTTTAGGAAAATTTATTTAAGAGACCCTCATCTCTTCATTTTAGGAGAGGATGAATTTGTAGAATTTGCATCAAATCGCTGCTGGAATTCATGCTCACATTTGCTCATATTTTTACATACATTTAATAAATACGCCTATCTTGATTAATTAAATGTAATTATTTAATTAAATAAAAAAGGTATTTTTAATTAATTAAACAAAATTATTTAATTAAATGGAGTACTTACTTCTAATTAATTAAACAAAGTTATTTAATTAAATAGGAAGCCATTCCTAATTAGTTAAATGAAGTTATTTAATTAAATAAGAAAAGTGTCTCTAATTAATTAAAAGATTATTTAATTAAATAGAAAAAGTAATTATGAGAGCATGTCTCATTTTATTAAATTAAGTATCTCAACAAAATCTCTCTTCAATTCAAAAAGAGAGATTTTAGGAAAGTCTATTTAATAGACCGTTATCTCTTCATTTTAGGAGAATTTGCATCAAATCGCTGCTAGAATTCATACTCACATTTGCTCATGTTTTTACATACATTTAATAAATACGCTTATCTTGATTAGGTAAATGTAATTATTTATTTAAATGAAAAAGGTATTTCAAATTAATTAAATGAAATTATTTAATTAAATAGAGTATTTACTTCTAATTAATTAAACAAAGTTATTTAATTAAATAGGAAGCCATTCCTAATTAATTAAATGAAATTATTTAATTAAAGAAGAAAAGTGTCACTAATTAATTAAAAGATTATTTAATTAAATAGAAAAAGTAATTATGAGAGCATATCTCATTTTGTTAAATTAAATATCTCAACAACATCTCTCTTCTATTCAAAAAGGGAAATTTTTAGTTCGCTGGTGATAAAAAATGAGCTAAATCGGTTAACTCATTTTTCTACTCAAATTAAATAAGTTAACACCTTATTTTACTCAAATTAATTCTATTAAGATCTTTTAATTTGGGAATCTCCTTTTATGACTGAACTTCAACTTTAATCCTGACCGTTGATTGAATTTGATCTCAACTATTGATGGATACCAAGAAAGTCTATTTAAGAAACCCTCATCTCTTCATTTTAGGAGAAGATGAATTTAGAGAATTTGCATCGAATCACTGCTAAAATTCATACTCACATTTGCTCATTTTTTACATACATTTAATAGATACGCCTATCTTGATTAATTAAATCCAATTATTTATTTAATCGGAAATATATTTCTAATTAATTAAATGAAATTATTTAATTAAATGGAGTACTTACTTCTAATTAATTAAACAAAATTATTTAATTAAATAGGAAGTCATTCCCAATTAACTAAATGAAGTTATTTAATAAAATAAGAAAAGTGTCTCAAATTAATTAAAAGATTATTTAATTCAATAGAAAAAGTAATAATGAGAGCATATATCATTTTATTAAATTAAATATATTAGCAAAATCTCTCTTTAGTTCAAAAAGGGAAATTTTTAGTTCACTATTGATAAAAAATGACTTAAATGACTTAACTCTTTCTTCTACTCAAATTAAATTAGTTAACTCCTTATTTTACTCAAATTAAATCTGTTAACTCCCTTTAATTTGGGAATCTCCCTTTATGACTGAACTTCAACTTTAATCTTGATCGTTGATTGAATTTGATCTCAACCATTGATGGATTTCAGGAAAGTCTATTTAAGCGACCCTCATGTCTTCATTTTAGGATTGGATGAATTTGAAAAATTTGCATTGAATCGTTGCTGAAATTCATACTCACATTTGCTCATATTTTTACATACATTTAATAAATACACCTATCTTGATTAATTAAAAGTAATTATTTAATTCAATGGCAAAGGTATTTTTAATTAATTAAATGGAGTACTTACTTCTAATTAATTAAACAAAGTTATTTAAATAAATAGGAAGCCATATCTAATTAATTAAATGAAGTTATTTAATTAAATAAGAAAAGTGTCTCTAATTAATTAAAAATTATTTAATTAAATAGAAAAAGTAATTATGAAAGCATATCTCATTCTATTAAATTAAATATCTCAACAAAACCTGTCTTGAGTTCACAAAGGAAAATTTTCAGTTCACTATTGATAGAAAATGAGTTAAATCAGTTAACTTCTTTTTTTACTCAAATTAAATTAGTTAACTCTTTATTTTACTCAAATTAAATCTATTAACTCCCTTTAATTTGGGAATTTCCCCTTATGACTGAACTTCAACTTTAATAATGATCGTTGATTGAATTTGATCTCAATCGTTGATGGATTCTAGAAAAGTCTATTTAAGAGACTCTCATCTCTTCATTTTAGGAGAGGATGAAGTTGGAAAATTTGCATCGAATCACTGCTAGAATTCATTCTCACATTTGTTCATATTTTTACATTCATTTAATAAATACGAATATCTTGATTAATTAAATGTAATTATTTAATTAAATGGGAAAGGTATTTCTAATTAATTAAATGAAATTATTTAATTAAATGGAGTACTTACTTCTAATTAATTAAACAATTTTATTTAATTAAATAGGAAGGCTTTCCTAATTAATTAAATGAATTTATTTAATTAAATAAGAAAAGTGTATTTAATTAATTAAAAGATTATTTAATTAAATAGAAAAAGTAATTATGAGAGCATATCTCATTTTATTAAATTAAATATCTTAACAAAATCTCTCTTCAGTTCAAAAAGGGAAAATTTGTAGTTCACTATTGATAAAAAATGAGTTAAATGAGTTAACTCTTTTTTCTACTTAAATTTAATTAGTTAACTCCTTATTTTACTCAAATTAAATATGTTAACTCCCTTTAATTTGAAAATCTTCCTTTATAATTGAACTTCAACTTTAATCCTGACCGTTGATGGATTTCAGGAAAGTCTATTTAAGAGACCTTCATCTCTTCATTTTAGGAGAGGATAAATTTGAAGAATTTGCATCGAATCGCTGCTGAAGTTCTCATTTTATTAAATTAAATATCTCACCAAAATTTCTTTTTAGTTCAAAAAGGGTAATTTTCAGTTCACTATTGATAAAAAAAAATGAGTTAAATCAGTTAACTACTTTTTCTACTCAAATTAAATCAGTTAACTCCTTGTTATATTCAAATTAAATTTGTTACCTCCTTTTAATTTGGCAATCTCCCTTTATGACTGAACTTCAACTTTCATCCTGACTATTGACTGAATTTGATCTCAACCAGTGATGGATTTCAGGGAAGTATATTTAAGAGACCCTCATCTGTTCATGTTAGGAAAGGATGAATTTGGAGAATTTGCATCGAATTACTACTGGAATTCATACTCACATTTGCTCATATTATTATATACATTTAATAAATACGCTTATTTTGATTATTTAAGTGTAATTATTTAATTAAATGAGAAAGGTATTTCTAATTAATTAAACAAAATTATTTAATTAAATAGGAAGCCATTTCTAATTAATTCAATGAAGTTATTTAATTAAATAGAAAAAGTAATTATGAGAGCATATCTCATTTTATTAAATTAAATCTATTAACTCCCTTTAATTTGAGAATCTCCCTTTATGACTGAACTTCAACTTTAATATTGACCGTTGATCGAATTTGATCTCAACTATTGATGGATTCTAGGAAAATCTATTTAAGAGACCCTCATCTCTTCATTTTAGGAGAGGATGAATTTAGAGAATTTGCATCAAATTTTTGCTGGAATTCATGCTCACATTTGCTCATATTTTTACATACATTTAATAAATACGCCTATCTTGATTAATTAAATATAAATATTTAATTACATCGAAAAGGTATTTCTAATTAATTAAAAAAAATTATTTAATTAAATTGAGTACTTCTAATTAATTAAACAAAGTTATTTAATTAAATAGGAAGCCATTCCTAATTAGTTAAATGAAGTTATTTAATTAAATAAGAAAAGTGTCTCTAATTAATTAAAAGATTATGTAATTAAATAAAAAAAGTAATTATGAGAGCATATCTCATTTTATTAAATTAAATATCTCAACAAAATCTCTCTTCAGTTCAAAAAGAGAAATTTTCAGTTCATTATTAATAAAAAAAGAGTTAAATCATTTAACTCCTTTTTCTACTCAAATTAAATCAGTTAACTCTTTATTTTAATCAAATTAAATCTGTTAACTCCTCTTAATTTGGGAATCTCCCTTTATGACTAAACTTCAACTTTAATCCTGACCGTTGGTTGAATTTGATCTCAACTGTTGATAGATTCTAGGAAAGTCTATTTAAGAGACTGTTATCTCTTCATTTTAGGAGAGGATGAATTTGGAAAATTTGCATCAAATCGCTGCTGGAATTCATACTCACATTTGCTCATATTTTTACATACATTTAATAAATACGCCTATCTTGATTAGGTAAATGTAATTATTTATTTAAATGAAAAAGGTATTTCTAATTAATTAAATGTAATTATTTAATTAAATAGAGTATTTACTTCTAATTAATTAAACAAAGTTATTTAATTAAATAGGAAGCCATTCCTAATTAATTAAATGAAATTATTTAATTAAAGAAGAAAAGTGTCACTGATTAATTAAAAGATTATTTAATTAAATAGAAAAAGTAATTATGAGAGCATATCTAATTTTGTTAAATTAAATATCTCAACAAAATCTCTCTTTTGTTCAAAAAGGGAAATTTTTACTTCACTGGTGATAAAAAATGAGCTAAATTGGTTAACTCATTTTTCTACTCAAATTAAATAAGTTAACACCTTATTTTACTCAAATTAATTCTGTTAAGTCCCTTTAATTTGGGAATCTCCCTTTATGACTGAACTTCAACTTTAATCCTGACCATTGATTGAATTTGATCTCAACTATTGATGGATTCCAGGAAAGTCTATTCAAGAAACTCTTATCTCTTCATTTTAGGAGAGGATAAATTTGGAGAATTTGCATTGAATCACTGCTAAAATTCATACTCAGATTTGCTCATATTCTTACATACATTTAATAAATATGCCTATCTTGATTAATTAAATCCAATTATTTAATTAAATGAGAAATGTATTTCTAATTAATTAAATGAAATTATTTAATTAAATGAAGTACTTACTTCTAATTAATTAAACAAAGTTATTTACTTAAATAGGAAGCCATTCTCAATTAATTAAATGAAGTTATTTAAGGGTAATAGCATAGATCTGTGTCACCGTTTGTGATACAAAAACTTGTTTTGATCAAATCTCATTTCTCTATCAAAACACAATTTTTAGAAAAAACTAAAAATACCCTTTTATATATTTTAGATTCAATATCATCATTATATAAATTTTTGAGTGTTTTTATTAGTTATAATATGTTATAATCTAAAAATATTATAAGTCGATATTTTAACATTTCAAAAGATGCTCTCTGAAAAAATGAAAAAAAATTGTAAATCATATTAAAAAAATAAAAAATATATATTTATCACTAGAGGAGAGAATCCTCTTCATGAATATGTAATTTTTTTTCAAGAAGGTATAGATTTGATAGGGAAGATTTGACGGGAGGAAAAAATTGGTGGATTCTGACAAGGTCGAACTTGAGTACTAATAACAAAGAAAATAATTCTTTCTTTTTTTGTGCACTAGCTATACATGTCATCTATAAAATATTTTCAAATCATAAATAAAAAAGATGATTTGCACATACTTGTTTGACGGGAAGTACATCCTATATTGTTTACAGTTAAAAAAGGGACTTCAAAATAAAATAAAATGAATAAATTCTTAGTAAAAAAAATAATAAAAATTATAAGCATAAAATTCATACAATTCTACACATTTTATCAATTTACATCATCTTTATATTTTAAACGCAAATACCATTTATTTTGTCATTAATGTTGAACTGTCACATTCTGATATCACTTTTCTTTATAAAAGGTGACGTAGGTTTGTGCTTTTACCCTTAATTAAATAACAAAAGTGTCTCTAATTAATTAAAAGATTATTTAATTAAATAGAAAAAGTAATTATAAGAGCATATCTCATTTTATTAAATTAAATATATTAGCAAAATCTCTCTTCAGTTCAAAAAGGGAAATTTTTAGTTCACTATTGATAAAAAATGACTTAAATCAATTAACTCTTTCTTCTACTCAAATTAAATTAGTTAACTCCTTATTTTACTCAAATTAAATCGGTTAACTCCCTTTAATTTGGGAATCTCCCTTTATGATTGAACTTCAACTTTAATCTTGACCGTTGATTGAATTTGATCTCAACCGTTGATGGATTTCACGAAAGTCTATTTAAGAGACCCTCATGTCTTCATTTCAGGATTGGATGAATTTGGAAAATTTGCATCGAATCGTTGCTGGAATTCATACTCACATTTGCTCATATTTTTACATACGTTTAATAAATACGCCTATCTTGATTAATTAAATGTAATTATTTAAATACATCGAAAAGGTATTTCTAATTAAATAAGAAAAATTATTTAACTAAATGGACTACTTCTAATTAATTAACTAAAGTTATTTAATTAAATAGGAATCCATATCTAATTAATTAAATGAAGTTATTTAATTAAATAAGAAAAGTGTCTCTAATTAATTAAAAAATTATTTAATTAAATAGAAAAAGTAATTATCAGAGCATATCTCATTTTATTAAATTAAATATCTCAACAAAATCTCTCTTGAGTTCAAAAAGGAAAAATTTCAATTCACTATTGATAGAAAATGAGTTAAATCAGTTAACTCCTTTTTGTACTCAAATTAAATCAGTTAACTCCTTATTTTACTCAAATTAAATCTATTAACTCCCTTTAATTTGGGAATCTCCCTTTATGACTGAACATCAACTTTAATACTAACCGTTGATTGAATTTGATCTCAATCGTTGATGGATTCCAAGAAAGTATATTTAAGAGACTCTCATCTCTTCATTTTAGGAGAGGATGAAGTTGAAAAATTTCCATCGAATCACTGCTGGAATTCATACTCACATTTTCTCATATTTTTACATTCATTTAATAAATACACCTATCTTGATTAATTAAATGTAATTATTTAATTAAATGGGAAAGGTATTTCTAATTAATTAAATGAAATTATTTAATTAAATGGAGTACTTACTTCTAACTAATTAATCAAAGTTATTTAATTAAATATGAAGCCATTCCTAATTAATTAAATGAATTTATTTAATTAAATAAAATAAGTGTCTCTAATTAATTAAAATATTATTTAATTAAATAGAAAAAGTAATTATGAGAGCATATCTCATTTTATTAAATTAAATATCTCAACAAAATCTCTCTTCAATTCATAAAGAGAAACTTTCGGTTCACTATTGATAAAAAATGAGCTAAATCAATTCACTCCTTCATCTACTCAAATTAAATCTATTAACTCCCTTTAATTTGAGAGTCTACTTTTATGATTGAACTTCAACTTTAATCCTTACTGTGGATCGAATTTGATCTCAATTGTTGATGAATTTTAGGTAAGTCTATTTAAGAGACCCTCATCTCTTCATTTTAGGAGAGGATGTATTTGGAGAATTTGCATCGAATCGCTACTAGAATTCATACTCACATTCGCTCATATTTTTACATACATTTAATAAATACGCCTATCTTGATTAATTAAATGTAATTATTTAATTAAATGGGAAAGGTATTTCTAATTAATTAAACAAAATTATTTAATTAAATGGAGTACTTACTTCTAATTAATTAGATAAAGTTATTTAATTAAATAAGAAGCCATTCCTAATTAATTAAATGAAGTTATTTAATTAAATAAAAAAAGTGTCTCTAATTAATTAAAAAATTATTTAATTAAATAGAAAAAGTAATTATGAGAGCATATCTCATTTTGTTAAATTAAATATCTCAACAAAATCTCTCTTCAGTTCAAAAAGGAAAATTTTCAATTCACTGGTGATAAAAAATGAGCTAAATCAATTATCTGCTTTTTCTACTCAAATTAAATAAGTTAACACCTTATTTTACTCAAATTAATTCTTTTAACTCCCTTTGATTTGGGAATCTCCCTTTATGACTGAATTTCAACTTTAATCTTGATCGTTGATTGAATTTGATCTCAACTATTGATAGATTCCACGAAATTCCATTTAAGAAACCCTCATCTCTTCATTTTTGGAGAGGATGAATTTGGAGAATTTGCATCGAATCACTGCTAAAATTCATACTCACATTTGCTCATATTTTTACATACATTTAATAAATATGCCTATCTTGATTAATTAAATATAATTATTTAATTATATAGAAAAGCTATTTCTAATTAATTAAATGAAATTATTTAATTAAATCGAGTACTTACTTCTAATTAATTAAATAAAGTTATTTAATTAAATAGGAAGCCATTCCTAATTAATTAAATAAAGTTATTTAATTAAATAAGAAAAGTGTCTCTAATTAATTAAAAGATTATTTAATTAAATAGAAAAAGTAATTATGAGAGCATATCTCATTTTATTAAATTAAATATATCAACAAATTCTCTAATGTACAAAAAGCGAAATTTTTAGTTCACTATTGATAAAAAATGACTTAAATCAGTTAACTCTTTTTTCTACTCAAATTAAATTAGTTAATTCCTTATTTTAGTCAAATTAAATCTGTTAACTCCCTTTAATTTGGGAATCTCCCTTTATGACTGAACTTGAACTTTAATACTGACCGTTGATTGAATTTGAACTCAATTGTTGATGGATTCCAGGAGAGTCTATTTAAGAGACTCTCATCTCTTTATTTTAGGAGAAGATGAAGTTAGAAAATTTGCATAGAATCGCTACTAGAATTCATACTCACATTTGCTCATATTTTTACATTCATTTAATAAATACGCCTATCTTGATTAAATAAATGTAATTATTTAATTAAATGGGAAAGGTATTTCTAATTGCAAAAAGAAGGGTAAAAATTTATTAAGACAGAAAGAAATACAACAAGGAGTGCTCAACAAGGAGCTCGATCCTGAGCAACAAGATTATCAAATTCTTGCACCATCTCAAAGGACAGTTGCCTCCTATCCCTAATATTTCAACCCGGATCATGACTAGATGCCCATTTGGCTAAACAATCAGTGGTTCTATTCCATTCATGAGGAATATACGTGAACCTAATGAACTAAAAAGAAGAAGAGAAGAAAAGAATCTGCTTAACAATAGTGGCCAGCTACCAACTGACATCCTCAAGCTCTTGCGTAGAAAGCATGTTCACTACCATTTGGGAATCAGACTCACAGATAATCTTACTCCATCCCCGCAAGCAACACTGTTCCACAGCATATAAAATAGCCTGAGCTTCCATGAGATTGTTAGTATAATCACCCTTATGAACTGAGAAGAAAAATTTAACATCCCTAGAACTACAATGAGCCACTCCGCCAATACCAGCCGGACCAGGATTCCCACAGGAAGAACCATCAGTGTTAATTTTCAGAACTCCACAGGGAGGAGGAGTCCAATTCCCATCCCGATTAACCTGACCCTTCCTCTGATGGTGAAGCTGCCTGGACATAGAAGGAAAAATATGAGCTGCAACCCCATCTTGCAGATGAAAATTGAGGCAATTACAGATAGCAAGATCAACCGGATCCATACCCCCATCAAGCTCACACTTCACAAGAATAGTTTCCTGAAGAGAATGTGATATTTTCCACCAAAGATGCAAAAAACCAAGCCAAACATCTTGGAATATGCGACGATTCCTCTCCAACCAAATATGCCGAAGCATGAAAGATAGGCCAGCAATCCAAGCAGCATGGAGAAAAGAAGACTTGGAGGGAGCAGTACCCAAGCGGGCCCAAAACTTAGGCAAAGAGGAAGCATGCCGACAAGAGCAACCCCAAGCACTCCACCAAAGGTGCCATATCTGAGTAGAATAGGAGCAATGGAAGAATAGATGGGAGATAGACTCCTCTCCATTACCACACAAAACACAATAAGAGGGGCCCTGAAATCCACGTTTACAAAGATTATCCCAAGTAAGACAATGGTTGTGAGCCACTAGCCACATGAAAAAATTGCACTTGGACCAAGAAAATTTATTCCAAACTTGCTTCCACCAAGGGACCTCAGCATCCCCAAATAATTATCTAGTTATCTCCTGATACCCAGCAGAGACATGATATTTACCAGACAAGGTACCACCCCAAGCCAAAACATCTGGACCAAGCAAAGAAGAACACTCTCTAGAGGCCAGAATTTGAGAAAGCTCCTGATGATCCATGTCTGTACCTCCAGGAGGCAAATCAGAAAAATGCTTCCATCTGTAACCAACAACAGGTCCCAATTGATAAGGAGTCTTGTAATGAGCCACTTTATCCCATCCAGCGGTAAGAAAAGAGTCACAAAGAGGCTGAAGATGAGGGTATATGGATAAAATGGAAGGGAATCCATCCCAAGCATCAGACCAAAACAAAGCCTGAGAACCTCCTTTACATATCCAAAATAGACCCCTCTTTACCAACATCGTACCTGTCTTCAAAGTATGCCAAACCATTGAGCCATGACCTTCAAGAGGAAGTGCAAAAATAGAGCAAGGATCAGCACCATGAAAATATTTATGAGTGATCATATGAGCCCAAAGTTGATGTTGTCCAGAGCACCATCGCCAATAAAGTTTAGCAGCCAAAGCTTGACTACTCAATAGAGCAGATCGAAGACCAAGACCACCCTCCTTTTTAGGCCTACAAACAGTTGCCCAATTAACTAGGCTCCATTTAGAACTACGCAAATTACCACTCCAAAGGAATTGTCGAGAAAGACCATCAAACTCCTTGAGAAAGTAAATAGGTGCAGCGTGAACCATGCTTCGATAAGTAGGAAGAGCTTGGATAACAGCTTGAAGAAGAGTAACCTGGGCAGTAGTAGAAAGCCATCTATGAGTCCAATGATTTACCTTATCTTGAAGCTTGGTAATCAAATTTTTCCAAAAGAGACGTGGCTGCCTAGAAACAGCAATAGGGATGCCAAGATAAGTCAAAGGAAGTGATCCTATCTGAAACCGTAGGATACCAACAATCCTGTGCTAAATAGAATCAGGAGAGTTAAAAAGTAAATGGAAGATTTGTGCTCATTAACTTTTTGGCCTAAAGCTGCCAAATAAATGTCCAAAGCATGTCGAAAGGCTTCAGCTTCCTTGATCCTAGCAAGACCAACAAGAGCAAAATCATCAACAAATTGAAGATGAGAAAGAGAAGGTAAGCCATTACCCCACCGCCAGCCTTGAATAGAATTCTGGGACACCTGATGCTTAATGAATCTGCCCAAGCCTTCAGCCATGATGATGAATAGATATGGGGAGAGAGGGTCACCCTGGTGGAGGCCTCTAGAAGCACCAAATACTTGAGAAGGTTGACCATTAATAAGAACTAAAAAAGAGGCAGAAGTAACACAACTCATAATCCAACTCACCCAGTCAGAGCTAAATCCAAAAGAAAGAAGAATACTCCTTAAGAAGCTCCATTTAACTCTATCATAGGCCTTAGCCATATCCAGCTTAACAAACATGGCTCTCTCCTTGGAAGTAGCCATAGAGTGAATAGCCTCAGTAGCAATAACCACCCCATCCAAAATTTGTCTGCCAGCAACAAAACCACCTTGTTCTTCTGAGATAATAATGGGAAGCCACCTTTTCAATCTCTTAGCAATCAACTTAATAATAACTTTGTAAACCACATTACATAAGGTAATTGGTCTAAAACACTCCAATTGATTAGCACCCTCTCTCTTAGGAATAAGAGTCAAGAATGTAGAGTTCAAAGCTCGAAGCATCTTCTTGCTAGCATAGGATTCTTTAACCACCGCCAACGAATCATGATTAATGATGTCCCAAAATTCCAAAAAGAATTCAACTGGAAAGCCATCAGGACCAGGAGCCTTCCCCTTAGGCATGCCAAAGACCACCTCCTCCAGCTCTTCCAAAGAAATAGGATGCATGAGATAATCATTCATTTCTTGAGTGATAAGGGAAGGAATACAGGACAAAATAAGATTTTCTTCATTATCAGTAGGAGGAGAGTCCTTAGAGAAGAGGGTAAAGAAGTACCAAATAGCCTCCTGGAACAAAGCTGGCAAGGAATTTAGTTGGATACCTTGAGAATTAACCAAAGAAGAGATAGTGCTCTAATTCTAGCGAGATTGCATTGTTTTATGAAAAAAGGTAGTGTTACGATCACCTTCTTGGAGCCAATCAACTCTAGCCTTTTGCTTCCAAAAAATTTCCTCTCGAAGTTCCCATTCTTCTAGAGCTCTAGAAGCAAGGGATTCAGCCTTGCCAAGAGTCTCTGAGAAACCTCGATCTCTAATCTCCCTTGTGATGACATCAAGATCTTCTTGAGCAAGCCTTTTCATAAAGTGAAGGTTCCCAAAGCAATCCCTATTCCATATCTTGAGCTTCCTTTTAACATATTGAAGCCTTTTAGAAAATGAGAGCATTGCAGTACCATATGCAGGAGCACCATCTTTCCACCAACAGAAAACACAATCATGAAGAGAGGAGTCCCGAAGCCACATCAAGTGGAACTTAAAAGGAGGATGCTTTGGAACATAAGCCCCTACAGTAGAAAATTTGATTGGCCAATGATCTTAACTCCTCCAATCAAGGATTTCTAAAGAGATAGTAAGGGTGCCACTAACCCAGAAGCAAGAAACAAGAAATCTATCTAGACGTTCTAAGATAGCAGCAACACCAGTCTTGCGATTATTCCAGGTATAGAGACCATTACAAGGCTTAACATCAGAGAGATGCAAAAGAGATATCTATTGCTGAAGAAGAGCAGAAGAAGGCCCCAATCTAGCCAAACCCCCATCCTTCTCCTCCAGACTTAAAACTGAATTGAAGTCCCCTGCTAACACCCAAGGATGATAAGGATGACAATTTCTAACATATTGAATATGTTCCCAAAGTTCCTCCTTTCCCACAAGATCAATAGGTGCATACACATTAGTAACCATGATTACCTCTCCTGAGTCTAGAGAAGAAGCTACCATAGAGAGGGCTGAGCGAGAAGACATCCAGCCAAGAGGAGAAATTTTTTGAGGATCCTAAAATATAGCTAAACCACCTGCACTGCCTGTTGCCCCAACACACTGGCATTGGCCACGAGACCAAATACTAGAGGCATGTTGGACCATAGACTCCACAAAGAGCTTAGTCTCTTGGATACAAAAAACATCAGGGCTATGATCAACCACCAAGTTATGAATAGCCTTTTGTCTAGGGATGCTATTCAACCCCCTTACATTCCATGAGAGAATAATCATCATTGGGTAGAATTGGGAAAATGAGAATCTAAAGGTTTCACTGAACCAGACTCAATCAATATATCGCATGTGAGTTTAATCTTCTCTTGGTTTGTTTTGCGCCCACTCCTTAGAGGAGTAGAAGAAGCCTGCTTAAAGGGTCAAGACATCAACCCCAAGGGGAGAGGAGAACCTTTGCCCTTACCTGATGGTAGCACATCCTTAACCAAGTCAGCTAAAACAACATCATTATCCTCCAACACTATAGGAGTCACCAGAGCCTCTATCATAGGAGCTACAGTGCCCTCATAGTTCTGATATACTACAACTTGGGATGCCCCACAAGCATCATTAGGAATAGATCTCTCATCTGGGCAAACTAGATCAGAAGAGATAGGAGGAGGAATACCCTCCTCTAGAACCATACTATCCAGCACCTCAAAGCGGTTAAAACCTGAATTAGATAATCTTTCTTTCAGAGGCCACTTTTGACCACAACCCTTAGCGCGAGGGCGAGCAGGGGTAAATCCATCCTTATCCTACATTTGAGCCTTACCCTTACCTGTAGCATCTTGCGGATTCATCCCCTTGGTAGTATTAGCCATTTGAGATTGTCCTTTCCCTGTAGTATCTGCCAAACCACCAGTATTGCCAGCTGTAGAACCATCCACTCCTTTGAAACTTGAGTTACAGGGGCATTGACGTAGTAAATGACAATACTCATGAAAACGGAAAGGGAGAGATTCATAATCTAACTCCTGCACCCAAGAAAAATCCCCCATACAAATTTCCAAAGAATCTGGTAATGGGTTATTCAAATTAATTTCAACACAAATTCTAGCATAAGAAATAAGCTTTTTATCGAGGGATTGATGTGCGATCACAGCTGGCTTCCCCAACAAAGCAGCAATTTGTCGAAGGATGTCTTCACGCCAAAATTCCAAGGGTAGACGAGGCAAGCGAACCCAAACTGGCACTGTTGAAGGGAGATCCTCAGCAGAATTAAAACCTGAATGCCAAGGTTTGACAAATAACCCCACATGGTTGTAGAAATAAGGGCCTCCTTCAAAAACACGATCCCGATCAGACATACAAGAGAATACAACAAAAAAATAACTATTCCCCGCCAACATAATCTCCATATCACCTTCCACCTGCCCTGAGCGGCGGATCCATGCCTCAAGAGCGGATAGGGAAATCCAGATTCCAAGAAATTTTCATATCAAAGCATACTTGGTCCAATAATCAATGTCCTCCATTACAGCCGTTGGAGGAATAACCAGAACAGGGCGATCATGGCTACGCGGAAAACAACCATTAACTTTTTTCAACCTGGAGCTCTCCCCTGAATAAAATGATTCAGATCGCATTGCATGCATAGTTGGAGAAGAACCATCTGTTCTCACCAACGAAGAAGAAATCCCAAGCCCTGCCATGCAAACAATAAAACCCCAATCCAAAATTGACTGCAGAAGATTTCCAAAAATACCGACGCAAATTATTTAATTAAATAGGAAGCCATTCCTAATTAATTAAATGAAATTATTTAATTAAATAAGAAAAGTGTCTTTAATTAATTAAAAGATTATTTAATTAAATAGAAAAATTAATTATGAGAGCATATCTCATTTTATTAAATTAAATATCTCAACAAAATATCTCTTCAGTTCAAAAAGAGAAATTTTAAGTTCACTATTCATAAAAAATGAGCTAAATCAGTTAACTCCTTTTTCTACTCAAATTAAATCAGTTAACTCCTTATTTTACTCAAATTAAATCTGTTAACTCCCTTTAATTTGAGAATCTCCCTTTATGACTGAACTTCAACTTTAATCCTGATCGTTGATTGAATTTGATCTCAACTATTGATGGATTTCAAGAAAGTCTATTTAAGAGACCCTCATCTCTTCATTTTAGTAGAGGATGAATTTGGAGAATTTGCATCGAATTGCTGCTGGAATTCATACTCACATTTGCTCATATTTTCACATACATTTAATAAATATGGCTATCTTGATTAATTAAATGTAATTATTTAATTAAATGGGAAAGGTATTTCTAATTAATTAAACGAAATTATTTAATTAAATGGAGTACTTACTTCTAACTAATTAAACAAAGTTATTTAATTAAATAGGAAGCAATTCCTAATTAATTAAATGAACTTATTTAATTAAATAAAATAAGTGTCTCTAATTAATTAAAATATTATTTAATTAAATAAAAAAGTAATTATGAGAGCATATCTCATTTTATTAAATTAAATATCTCAACAAAATCTCTCTTCAATTCAAAAAGTGAAAATTTTCAGTTCACTATTGATAAAAAATGAGTTAAATCATTTAACTCCTTTTTCTACTCAACTTAAATCAGTTAACTCCTTATTTTACTCAAATTAAATTTGTTAACTCCCTTTAATTTGGGAATCTCCCTTTATGACTGAACTTCAACTTTAATCCTGACCATTGATTGAATTTGATCTCAACTGTTGATAGATTCTAGGAAAGTCTATTTAAAAGACCATCATCTCTTCATTTTAGGAGAGGATGAATTTGGAGAATTTGCATCGAATCGCTGCTGAAATTCATACTCACATTCACTCATATTTTTACATACATTTAATAAATATCCCTATCTTGATTAATTAAATGTAATTATTTAATTAAATGGGAAAGGTATTTTGTATTAGTTAAAAAAAAATATTTAATTAAATGGAGTACTTACTTCTAATTAATTAAAAAAAGTTATTTAATTAAATAGTAAGCCATTTCTAATTAATTAAATGAAGTTATTTAATTAAATAAGAAAAGTGTCTCTAATTAACTAAAAGATTATTTAATTAAATAGAAAATGTAATTATGAGAGCATATCTCATTTTATTAAATTAAATATCACAACAAAATCTCTCTTCAGTTCAAAAAGAGAAATTTTTAGTTCACAATTGATAAAAATGAGCTAAATCAGTTAACTCCTTTTTCTACCCAAATTAAATCAGTTAACTCCTTATTTTACTCAAATTAAATCTGTTAACTCCCTTTAATTTGTGAATCTCCCTTTATGACTGGACTTCAACTTCAATTTTGACTGTTGATTGAATTTGATCTCAACCGTTGATGGATTCCAAGAAAGTCTATTTAATAGACCCTCATCTCTTCATTTTAGGAGAGGATGAATTTTGAAAATTTGTATCAAATCGCTATTGGAATTCATGCTCACATTATCTCATATTTTTACATACATTTAATAAATATGCCTATCTTGATTAATTAAATGTAAATATTTAATTAAATGGGAAAGGTATTTCTAATTAATTAAAGGAAATTATTTAATTAAATGGAGTACTTACTTCTAATTAATTGAACAAAGTTATTCAATTAAATACGAAGCCATTTCTAATTAATTAAATGAAGTTATTTAATTAAATAAGAAATGTCTCTCTAATTAATTAAAAGATTATTTAATTAAATAGAAAAATTAATTATGAGAGCATATCTCATTTTATTAAATTATATATCTCAATAAAATCTCTCTTTAGTTCAAAAAGAGAAATTTTTAGTTCACTATTGATAAAAAAAAATGAGTTAAATCAGTTAACTCCTTTTTCTACTCAAATTAAATAAGTGAACTCCTTATTTTACTCAAATTAAATCTGTTAACTCCCTTTAAATTGGGAATCTCCCTTTATGACTGAACTTGAACTTTAATGCTGACCGTTGATTGAATTTGATCTCAACCATTGATGGATCTTAGGAAAGTCTATTTAAGAGACCCTCATCTCTTTATTTTAGGAGAGGATGAATTTGGAGAATTTGCATCAAATTGCTGCTGGAATTGATACTCACATTTGCTCATATTTTTTCATACATTGAATAAATATGCCTATCTTGATTAATTAAATGTAATTATTTAATTAAATAGGAAAGATATTTCTAATTAATTAAACAAAATTATTTAATTAAATGGAGTACTTACTTCTAATTAATTAAACAAAGTTATTTAATTACATAGGAAGTCATTCTTAATTAATTAAATGAAGTTATTTAATTAAATAAAAAAAGTAATTATGAGAGCATATCTCATTTTATTAAATTAAATATCTAAATAAAATCTCTCTTCAGTTCAAAAATGTAAAATTTCAGTTCACTATTCATTAAAAAATGAGTTAAATCAGTTAACTCCTTAGTTTACTCAAATTAAATCTTTTAACTCCCTTTAATTTAAGAATCTCCCTTTATGACTGAACTTCAACTTTAATTTTGACAGTTGATTGAATTTGATCTCAAACGTTGATGAATTACAGAAAAGTCTATTTAAAAGACCCTCATCTCTTGATTTTAGGAGAGGATGATTTTCAAAAATTTGCATCGAATCGCTGTGAAAATTTATACTCACATTTGCTCATATTTTTACATTCATTTAATAAATACACCTATCTTGATTTATTAAATGTAATTATTTAATTAAATGGGAAAGGTATTTCTAATTAATTAAATGAAATTATTTAATTAAATGGAGTACTTACTTCTAATTAATTAAATAAATTTATTTAATTAAATAGGAAGTCGTTCCTGATTAAATAAATGAAGTTATTTAATTAAATAAAAAAGGTGTCTCTGATAAATTAAAAGGTTATTTAATTAAATAGAAAAAGTAATTATGAGAGCATATCTCATTTTATTAAACTAAATACCTCAACAAAATCTCTCTTTAGTTCAAAAAGGAAAATTTTCAATTCACTATTGATAAAGAAAAGAGTTAAATCAGGTAACTCCTTTTTCTACTCAAATTAAATCAGTTAACTCCTTATTTTACCCAAATTAAATCTGTTAACTCCCTTTAATTTCAGAATCTATCTTTAAAACTGAACTTCAACTTTAATCCTGACCGTTGATTGAATTTGATCTCAACCATTGATGGATTCCAGGAAAGTCAATTTAAGAGACCCTCATCTCTTCATTGTAGGAGAGGATGAATTTGGAGAATTTGCATCGAATCACTGCCAAAATTCATACTCACATTTGCTCATATTTATACATACATTTAATAAATATGCCTATCTTGATTAATTAAATGTAATTATTTATTTAAATGGGAAAGGCATTTCTAATTAATTAAACAAAATTATTTAATTAAATGGAGTACTTACTTCTAATTAATTAAAAAAAGTTATATAATTAAATAGGAAGCCATTTCTAATTAATTAAATGAAGTTATTTAATTAAATAAGAAAAGTGTCTCTAATTAATCAAAATATTATTTAATTAAATAGAAAAAGTAATTATGAGAACATATCTCATTTTATTAAATTAAACATCTCAACAAAACCTCTTTTCAGTTCAAAAAGGGAAATTTTTAGTTCACTATTGGTAAAAAATGAGTTAAATTAGTTAACTCCTTTTTCTACTCAAATTAAATCAGTTAACTCCTTATTTTACTAAAATTAAATATGTTAACTCCCTTTAATTTGGAAATCTCCCTTTATGACTGAACGTCAACTTTAACCGTGACCATTGATTGAATTTGATCTCAACCGTTGATAGATTCCAGCAAAGTCTATTTAAGAGACCCTCATCTCTTCATTTTAGGAGAGGATCAATTTGGAGAATTTGCATTGAATCGCTACTGTAATTCATACTCACATTTGCTCATATTTTTATATTTATTTAATAAATACGCCTATCTTGATTAATTAAAAAAAATTATTTAATTAAATGGAGTACTTACTTCTAATTAATTAGACAAAGTTATTTAATTAAATAGGAAGCCATTCCTAATTAATTAGATGAAGTTATTTAATTAAATAAAATAAGTGTCTCTAATTAATTAAAAGATTATTTAATTAAATAGAAAAAGTAATTATGAGAGTATATCTCATTTTATTAAATTAAATATCTCAACAAAATTCCTCTTCAGTTCAAAAGGGGAACTTTTCAGTTCACTATTGATAAAAAATGAGTTAAATGAGTTAACTCCTTTTTCTACTCAAATTAAATTAGTTAACTCCTTATTTTACTCAAATTAAATCTATTAACTCCCTTTAATTTGGGAATCTCTGTTTATTATTGAACTTCAACATTAATCCTAACGATTGATTGAATTTGATCTCAACCATTGATGAATTCTAGGAAAGTCTGTTTGAGAGACTCTCATCTCTTCATTTTAGGAGAGGATGAATTTGGAGAATTTGCATCGAATCACTGCTGGAATTCATACTCAGATTTGCTCATATTTTTATATACATTTAATAAATATTCCTATCTTGATTAATTAAACGTAATTATTTAATTAAATGGGAAAGGTATTTCTAATTAATTAAAGGAAATTATTTAATTAATTGGAGTACTTACTTCTAATTAATTAAACAAAGTTATTTAATTAAATAGGAATCCATTTATAATTAATTAAATAAGAAAAGTGTCTATAATTAATTAGAAGATTATTTAATTAAATAGAAAAAGTAATTATGAGAGCATATCTCATTTTATTAAATTAAATATCTCAACAAAATCTTTCTTTAGTTCAAAAAGAAAAATTTTCAGTTCACTATTGATAAAAGATGAGTTAAATTAGTTAACTCCATTTTCTACTGAAATTAAATTAGTTAACTCCTTATTTTACTCAAATTAAATCCATTTGCTCCGTTTAATTTGGGAATCTTCCTTTATGATTGAACTTCAACTTTAATCCTGACCGTTGATTGAATTTGATGTCAACCATTGATGGATTCTAGGAAACTCTATTTAAGAGACCCCCATCTCTTCATTTTAGGAGAGGATGAATTTGGAAAATTTGCATCGAATCGCTGCAGAAATTCATACTCACATTTGCTCATATTTTTACATTCATTTAATAAATACGCCTATCTTGATTTATTAAATGTAACTATTTAATTAAATGGAGTACTTACTTCTAATTAATTAAACAAAGTTATTTAATTAAATAGGAAGCCATTCCTAATTAATTAAATGAAGTTATTTAATTAAATAAGAAAAGTGTCTCTAATTAATTAAAAGATTATTTAATTAAATATAAAAAGTAATTATGAGAGCATATCTCATTTTATTAAATTAAATATCTCAACAAAATCTCTCTTCAGTTCAAAAAGCAAAATTTTCAATTCACTAATGATAAAAAATGAGTTAAATTAGTTAATTCCTTTTTCTACTCAAATTAAATCAGTTAACTCCTTATTTTACTCAAATTAAATCTGTTAACTCCCTTTAATTTGGGAATCTTCCTTTATGACTAAACTTCAACTTTAATCCTGACCATTGATTGAATTTGATCTCAACCATTGATGGATTCTAGGAAACTCTATTTAAAAGACCCTCATCTCTTCATTTTAGGAGAGGATGAATTTGGAAAATTTGCATCGAATCGCTACTAAAATTCATACTCACATTTGCTAATATTTTTACATTCATTTAATAAATACGCCTATCTTGATTTATTAAATGTAATTACTTAACTAAATGGGAAAGGTATTTCTAATTAATTAAATGAAATTATTTAATTAAATGGAGTACTTACTTCTAATTAATTAAACAAAGTTATTTAATTAAATAGGAAGTCATTCCTAATTAATTAAATGAAGTTATTTAATTAAATAAGAAAAGTGTCTCTAATTAATTAAAAGATTATTTAATTAAATATAAAAAGTAATTATGAGAGCATATCTCATTTTATTAAATTAAATATCTTAACAAAATCTCTCTTCAGTTCAAAAACTGAAATTTTCAATTCACTATTGATAAAAAATGAGTTAAATCTGTTAACTCCCTTTAATTTGGGAATCTCCCTTTATGATTGAACTTCAACTTTAATCCTGACCGTTGATTGAATTTGATCTAAACCATTGATGGATTTCAGGAAAGTCTATTTAAGAGACCCTCACCTCTTCATTTTAGGAGAGGATGAATTTGGAGAATTTGCATCAAATCGCTGCTGGAGCTCATACTCATATTTGCTCATATTTTTGCATACATTTAATAAATATGCCTATCTTGATTAATTAAATATAATTATTTAATTAAATGGGAAAGGTATTTCTAATTAATTAAATGAAATTATTTAATTAAATGGAGTACATACTTCTAATTAATTAAACATAGTTATTTAATTAAATAGTAAGCCATTCCTAATTAATTAAATGAAGTTATTTAGTTAAAGAAGAAAAGTGTCTCTTATTAATTAATAAATTATTTAATTAAATAGAAAAATTAATTATGAGATCATATCTCGTTTTATTAAATTAAATATCTCAACAAAATATCTCTTTAGTTCAAAAAGGGAAATTTTTAGTTCACTATTGATAAAAAATGAGTTAAATCAGTTAACTCCTTTTTCTACTCAAATTAAATCAGTTAATTCTTTATTTTACTCAAATTAAATCTGTTAACTCCCTTTAATTTGGAAATCTCCCTTTATGACTGAACTTGAACTTTAATCCTAACTGTTGATTGAATTTGATCTCAACCGTTGATGGATTCTAGGAAAGTCTATTTAAGAGACCCTCATCTCTTTATTTTAGGAGAGGATGAATTTGGAGAATTTGCATCGAATCACTGCTGGAGTTCATACTCACATTTGCTCATATTTTTACATACATTTAATAAATACGCCTATCTTGATTAATTAAATGTAATTATTTAAATTTTTTTTTTTTAAAAAGACAGGTAAAAACTTTATTGAAGAAGAGAGCAAAGCAATACAAAACAGAACAGGGCCTAAACCCCAAGAAACACTAGAAACAATAGAAAGACCATAGAGGCAAAATCAACTCTCCCTGATTCCACTTACATCCTCTGACAATGTTCTCTCTAAGTCTTGATATAACTCACCTGGTAGCTGCTCCCACTCATTAATCCACCAACCATGTACATTTCCAGATGTCCACTTTGCCAAACTATCAGCTGCCCTATTCCACTCAGTTGGAATATTGGTATAAGACACTGAATCCATCATAGAACTAACCTGTAAAATCTGTTGCACTATCAAAGACAACTCCCAACTAACATCTGAACACTTCCTCTCAAGTAGAAGATTCACAAGAACCTAAGAGTTAGATTCACAAATCACCTTGCGCCACCCCAAAGCATATGCACTCTGCAAAGCATAAAGAATGGCCAAACCTTCCATTCTATTAACAGTTTGCATCCCTTTATTGACTGAGAATATTAAAATCAACCTTCCAAAAGAGTCCCTGCCAATCCCACCTATACTAGCAGGCCCTGGGTCATCCTTTGGACTTTATGTTTCACCCTTTTACCTCTCCTAACACAGGCAGAGTCTGGAGAAATTCCTTGAATTCCAAACCTGTCAACCATTATAGCATCGTCCCTCTCGAGAGGCATCACCATCTCACTTTTAGTTATGACTATGTCCTGAATCATTTCCAGAATTCTAATCCAAACTTGTTGAATCCCCAAAGCTTCTCCCTGAAATATTATCCGATTTTGTTCCAGCCAAACTTGTCATAGCAAAAAGGTAGGACCAGTATACCAAACATCCTACAAAAAGGAATCCAGGGATGGGGGCCTCCCTAGTCTCAACAAAAAATCCATCAGAGAGGAGGCGTGAATGCACGAGCATTTCCAAACCTCCCACCAGAAATGCCATAACTGTAGAGTGAAAGAGCAATGGAAGAATAAATGCGTAGAGTCTTCTTCCCCACTAGTACAAAGGATACATCTCGATGGGCTGAAAAAAACCCTCTTCCAAATATTGTCCCATGTCAGGCATCTGTTCCAAGCCAAGGTCAAAATAAAGCAGTTACATTTTGGCCAAGAAAACTGACTCCAAACTTTCTTCCACCAATGAACTTCCCCTCCCACCAACTGCTAGGAGAGCAACTCCTGATAACCAGAGGAAATAGTATAAATGCCCTTTGAATTAGGGGACCAAGACAACACATCCACACCCCTAAGGGAATTATAGTCCTAACCCCAAAGAATGAACTAGAGCTCAGCCCGCTCTGCTTCCGAACCAAAAATAGGCCACTCTTTCAAATTCTTCCACCTTGCCTCCACTAGTTGACCCTGAGGGGAAAAGGATTTAAAGTCGCACACTCTTGACCATCCAGCATCACAGAAACTCTAAGACAACCTGTGCAAATGAGGATACTAAACAACCAAGGGAGGATACCCATCCCAAGCATCATGCCAGAACTGAGCCTCTAAGCCACTTTTGCAGATCCAGTGTAAGCCACCCTTAATGAGCGCCGCTCCTTTCTTGAGAGTACTCCAAATCAGAGAGCCTTTCCCACACAAGATATACTAAGGAATATCATTATGGGGGATCCCTAGAAGGTACTTTAGAGACAAAATCCTAGCCCAGACCTATTCCTTTTCCACACACCAACGGCAATACAATTTAGCAGCCAGAGCAGTACCAGTCAGCACTGATTGTCATAAGCCAAGACCACCAAACCATTTTGGACTACAGACAACCTCCCATTTGACAAGACTCCACTTGGTTGAAGATAGATTACTAGCCCATAAAAATTTTCTTGCTAAGGAATCCAATTCCCTACCAAAGCTCAACGGTGCCACCTGAACCATACTCCTATAGAGAGGAAGAGCTTGAACCACAAATTGAATCAGTTGGACCCATCCCACAAAGGATAGCTAGCGGTGAGTCCAATGAGTAACTTTGGCCCAGAACTTATCAAGAATAACCTACCATGATTCCTTAGAATTCCTACCACCAGAGATAGGAATGCTAAGGTAGAACATCGAAAGACTTCCAATTTGGAATCTCAGAATATGAGTGATTCTCCTCTGAATAGAAGGTGGAGTATTAAAGAAATAAATGGAAGATTTTTCCTCATTAATCCTCTGACCTGAAGTAGCAAGATAATAATCCAACACTCTATGTATATTAGAAGCCTCCGAATGGTAGCCATACCCATATAGGTTGTATCATCCACAAACTATAGGTGAGATTGCACAAGGAGACCTCCTCCCCATTGCCATCCCTGAATAAAGCCCCCTTCCACATTATTTTTTATCAACTGGCCCAGACCTTCTACCAAAAGAAGAAACAAATAAGGAGATAGGGGATCACCCTGCCGTAAACCCTGAGAAGCACCAAAGAGATTAGAGTGTTCCCCATTAATCAAGATTGATAAAGAGGTCGAATTCACACAACTCAAAACCCACCGAATCCATTCCTCCTCAAAACTAAAGGCACCTAGAATCCTTTGGAGAAATGACCAATGGACTCTGTCATATGCCTTAGCCATGTACAACTTAATGAACATAGCCTTGTCTTTAGAATTGGCCATAGAATGAATAGTCTCAGTCGCCACAACCACCCCATCTAGGATCTGGCGCCCCATCATAAAGCCACTTTGTTCTTCATAAATTAACTTGGAAAGCCACTTTTTTAACCTGTTAGCTATCAGCTTAGATATAATTTTATAAATAACATTGCATAGAGAGATAGGGAAAAATTGACTAATTGGATCAGCCCCTTCCTCCTTGGGGATGAGAGCAAGGAAAGTAGAATTCAGAGCCCAGAGCATTTGCTTGTTTCTCTGGGATTCCTGAACAATTGCCCATAAATCTATCTTGATAATATCTCAAAATTCCTGGAAGAACTCAATCGGAAAGCCATCTGGACTTGGAGCTTTTCCTTTCTTCATTTGGAAAATAGTCCCCTCTAATTCCTCCAAAGAGATGGTGCTCATAAGATGCTCTTTCATTTCCAAAGAGACTAAAGAAGGAATACAAGAAAGGACTTGGGCCTCTTCAATCGAGTCCCCTTGTGAAACCTCCCTAAATAAAGACTCAAAATACTGTATAGCTTCGCTGAAAATATCCTGAGAAGAAGAGAGAATCTCTCCCCTAGCATTCACCAAGGTTGATATGGAGTTACCATGTTGTTTGGCCTTAACTGAATTGAAGAAGAAAGCAGTATTCTTATCACCTTCTTGAAGCCACACAATACGAGCTTTTTGTTTCTAGTAGATTTCCTCTCTCAGTTCCCACTCCTCCAAAGTTTTCAGAGCCCTAGCTTCCTCCTGCAACAAATAATCTGACACCCCCTCTTCCCTTAACAACTTGGTAATATCATTCAACTCATCCTGGGCCGCATATTTCTCTTGGAAAATATTACCAAAGCAATACCTGTTCCATCTTTTAAGCTGAAATTTAACATATTGTAGGAGTTTAGCAAAGATATACATTGCTGTACCAAAGGCAGGTCTACCATCCTTCCACCACTTAGCAACATAGCCATATAGGTTAGGGTCCCTTAACCACATAAGCTAGAATTTAAAAGGTGGCTTCTAAGGCAACCAGTAGGAGGAAATAACTAACTTAATGGGCCAATGATCTAACCCTCTCCAATCTAAAATCTCAGACCTAGATGACCATAATCCACCCACCCAAAAATAGGACACCATGAAGCGATCTAATGTTTTTGAAATGCAATTATCTCCTATTCTTCTATTATTCCAAGTGAACTGGTCATTACTAGGCTTGATATCAACAAGTTGAGTGCTGAAATGTTATCTTGAAGAAGCATAGAGGAGGGCTCAAGTCTTGCGATACCCCCCCATTTTTCAGAGAGATCTAGAATAGCATTAAAATCTCCAGCAATAATCCATGACAAATAAGGAAATAACCCTCGAACAAAATGAATATTATTCCATGTAAGGATCTTACCTTGGAGCTCAATCGAGGCATAGACATTGGAGAGAAGAACAGACTCTCCTGATTCATAGCATAGAGAGACTAGGGAAATAGAAGATCTAAAGGATATCCTCCACATAGGCTGGATCTTTCATGGGTTCCAGAGGCAAGCTACCCCCCTGAAGATCCCTGCACTCCAATGCACTGACATTGACCATTCTTCCACAATTTAGGAGCTATACTCATCATACTCTCAATGGAAACTTTGGTCTCCTGAAGAAAAAGAACATCAGGAGAATGAATTCTAACCAATTCTTGAACAACTTTTTGTCTAGGGCCACTGTTCAAGCCCCTTGCATTCCATGAAATAATGATCATTTCTGGGAAGCCAAGAAATGAGAATCCAAGGTCTTGATAGCTCCTAACTCCACCAGATTCTCACCCATCATCTTAATCTTCTCCATGACCTTCTTACGCCCACTTTTACCACTTTTCTCAGAAACCCCCTACTTTCCATCCTTCTGAAGAATACTCAAGTGAGGAGAAAACTTTCCATGATTATCCATATCCGAAACTACACTCCTTGTAGGAAGGGCCATGCCCCTTGCTTCTTGACCCCAACTAGCATTTAACCCCAGAGACACCTGAGCCCCTACCTGCCCATCAGTGACCATAGGCATAGTAGGTTCAACCTATGGAGTAGGAGGAGGGTCAGAAGAGACAATCTCCTGATCAGACTCCACAACCAAATGAGCCAAGCTACTTGATCTCAGAATAACTTCTTGCTGCCCCAGCTCATCTAGGACTTAAAATCTATTAAAGGTATCCTCCTTTTGTCTCTCCATCAAAGTCCTCTTTTGACCTCTATTACAATTGTGAGCCTTGACCTATACAAATCCCTCAGCATCCTTTTCCTCTCCTAAATTTTGCTTCTTCCCTTTATTAGCCCCAAGATTGTGATGAGGAGGGGGTGGAGGCTGCTGATCAACTGGCTTGGCCTTTGAACACCTACGTAGTAGGTGGCCATATTCATGACAAAATTGGTACCAGAAGGGAAGGGTCTCATAATCAAGTTGTTGCACCCAAAAATGTGAATTCGCACATAATTCAACTCCAACTGGCAATGGTCTACTCAAATCAAGCTCCACATAGATTCGAGCAAAATTCGTAACCCTTTTCCCAAGGGTTTGGGTTGAGGACCCTACTAGTTTCCCCAACATCAAAGCAAGCATATGGAAAACATCCTCCTGACAACACTCTATTGGAAATCTAGGTAGCCAAACCTGCACTGGGACCCGATTTGGAAGCTCCTTAGAGGGGTTAAAACTTGCATGCCATGGCTTAACAAATAGCCCAACCTGGTTGTAAAAATAGGGCCTGCCCTCAAATACCCTATTACAATCTGCCATGCAGGTGAATGTAACCATGAAAAAGTTGTTTGCAAGCAACGTGACATCCATTTCACCCTCTGGCTCCCAGACTCTCTGAGCCCAATTTTCTAGAAATTAAAGGGATACTCTTAAACCTAGAAATTTAGAGTATAGTGAATGCTCTGAATATTATTCCACATCCTCAGCAATCATCTCATAAGGGATTACCAATTTAGGTCTTTCTTTGCATCACTCCAAGCACTCGTTAATCTTTGTGATCCGAGAATTGCTAGATAGATTTGACGCTATAACTCCTGAACTCTGAGAAAAAAGGGCATTATCAAACACCCTCGCCCCTTGATTTGGCTGATGCATGTCCTCTACATCATGCAAAACAATTTTAGGTGAGACCCCTGATGGCTCACCCCTCATCATTCTACCCCTGGCCTGGAGAAATCATAGTAGGGGACCACGAACCAGGCATCGCGCACCCCACCGTGCTCGTAACCCGTAGACCGACCCAAGAATAAAGAAAAACCTGCAAAAAGTGGAAAAAAAGACCAAGCACCCACCCTCGTGGAAACTGGAACACCTTCCTTTGCAGACGCATGCACAAAAGGCTCAAAATAGGGCTAGGGCACGGTAGCCCTAGCTCGTCAACCTCGCACAAAAACCCATCGCTCACAGCCCGCCCTCACATATCATGTAATTATTTAATTAAATGGGAAAGGTATTTCTCATTAATTAGACAAAATTATTTAATTAAATGGAGTACTTACTTCTAATTAATTAAACAAAGTTATTTAATTAAATAGGAAGCCATTATTAATTAATTAAATGAAGTTATTTAATTAAATAAGAAAAGTATCTGTAATTAATTAAAAGATTATTTAATTAAATAGAAAAAGTAATTATGAGAGCATATCTCATTTTATTAAATTAAATATCTCAACAAAACCTCTCTTCAGTTCAAAAAGGGAAATTTTCAGTTCACTATTGATAAAAAATGAGTTAAATCAGTTAACTCCATTTTCTACTCAAATTAAATCAGTTAACTCCTTATTTTACTCAAATTAAATCTATTAACTCCCTTTAATTTGGGAATCTCCCTTTATGACAACACTTCAACTTTAATCCTGACCGTTGATTGAATTTGATCTCAACCATTGATGGATTCCAGAAAAGTCTATTTAAGAGACCTTCATCTCTTCATTTTAGGAGAGGATGAATTTGAAAAATTTGCATCAAATCGCTGCTAGAATTCATACTCACATTTGCTCATATTTTACATACATTTAATAAATATGCCTATCTTGATTAATTAAATATAATTATTTAATTAAATGGGAAAGGTATTTCTAATTAATTAAACAAAATTATTTAATTAAATGGAGTACTTGCTTCTAATTAATTAAACAAAGTTATTTAATTAAATAGGAAGCCATTCCTAATTAATTAAATGAAGTTATTTAATTAAATAAGAAAAGCGTCTCTAATTAATTAAAAGATTATTTAATTAAATAGAAAAAGTAATTATGAGAGCATATCTCATTTTATTAAATTAAATATCTCAACAAAATCTCTCTTCAGTTCAAAAATGGAAATTTTCAGTTCTCTATTGATAAAAAATGAGTTAAATCTGTTAACTCCTTTTTCTACTCAAATTAAATCAGTTAACTCCTTATTTTA
The DNA here is from genome assembly GCA_028749045.1 of Cupressus sempervirens. NCBI lineage: Eukaryota > Viridiplantae > Streptophyta > Pinopsida > Cupressales > Cupressaceae > Cupressus > Cupressus sempervirens. The sequence continues at coordinate 118,996,819 of CM053783.1, forward strand.
CTCAAATTAAATCTGTTAACTCCCTTTAATTTGGGAATCTCTCTTTATGACTAAACTTCAACTTTAATCCTGACCGTTGATTGAATTTGATCTCAACCGTTGATAGATTCTAGGAAAGTCTATTTAAGAGACCCTTATCTCTTCATTTTAGGAGATGATGAATTTCAAAAATTTGCATCAAATCGCTGCTCGAATTCATACTCACATTTGCTCATATTTTTACATACATTTAATAAATACACCTATCTTGATTAATTAAATTTAATTATTTAATTAAATGGGAAAGGTGTTTCTAATTAATTAAAGGAAATTATTTAATTAAATGGAGTACTTACTTTTAATTAATTAAATAAAGTTATTTAATTAAATAGGAAGCCATTCCTAATTAATTAAATGAAGTTATTTAATTAAATAAGAAAATTGTCTCTAATTAATTAAAAGATTGTTTAATTAAATAGAAAAAGTAATTATGAGAGCATAACTCATTTTATTAAATTAAATATCTCAACAAAATCTCTTTTTAGTTAAAAAAGGGAAATTTTCAGTTCAGTATTGATAAAAAATGAGCTAAATCAGTTAACTCCTTTTTCTACTCAAATTAAATGTCATGCCCAAACTACAAGGGCAAAAACACACAATTTTGTTTTTAAATTAATAATTAAAAAGCTCTAAGTTTGATATGGTTGTGCTCATAGTTAGAGTAAAGGTTCTCCAGAATTCATTTTAACTTTATAAACTCTTGTGGAGGAATACATCGTTAAGATTTATAAACTTTTCTTATTAGATTGATATCGACAAAAGTTATGTCATTACATTAACTTACAACAATATGAGAAAATTATTTAAATAACAATTTAAATGAATTCGGTTTTAAAATTAATTGAAATATATAATCAAATGAAATCTACATTTAAACATATTTCAAATAGCCAATTAACCTTTAAATTAAAACTAATTAATACTCAAAAATTAAAATAACTTGAATAATAAACTAAATACATTTAAAATTTTAAGAACTTTCCTAAAATAGTGATGACATTAATAATATAACAAAAGTTGAATAAATCAAAGTCTAAACTAGATTACATCAATAATACCTTACAAACTTAAACTAATCTACTAAATATATATTAAAATTTTAAACAATAACTTTTAAACAAATAACAATTAAACAAACATAATTAATAACAACTTTTTAAACAAAAGCTATCAAATAATTAAACAAGTAACCTAAAGATGTAACTAACATTATAACTTAATCTAAAACTATCTAAATTCAATAAGATCTAACTACCCACTAACCTAAACTCTTACTAACTAATGTAAACTAAACTAATATAATCTATTCCCAAACCCCACATCAATTCATAGCTTTTCCCAAAACTCAAATTAGATTAATAAAAAAAACACCCACCCACGTCACATTCTAATCTATATGGAAGTCCTGCGCAATATCTAAGCGCTTTCCAAGGAATTAAACTCGTAGCCCAAGCAAAACAAGTACTAACACAACCTGCCAATGAGGTGGCAACCATGATAAAGCAAGGCAAGTTTGAAAGTAAATTAAGAATCTCCAACCCCAAAACAAGGAAAGAAACTTCAGCGCTGAACCCCAAAATGGAGCGCCTACCTATCTTGACCAAAGGAGGTATAACAAATGCAAAGCTTTTAAACATAGCAAAGAAATCTCTCAACGACATCTCCCTGCCTGCAAAACTGACACCAACTAAACACATTTAATACTTCTACTCCAAGTACTTCAGCACTTCAAAGTGCTTCCCAAGACACCCCATTCAAAAAGGCATGCGCTAACCAAAAGAAAGGCAAGGGTGGCAACGAAATTTTAAACAATGTAATCTCCATCCAAGGAAAAGCCTAAAGCCTCCTACAAGGTGATTTATTACTTGCAAGGAAGATCGAATGGTAGAGGGTAATGTCACCCTAGAATAGACACACTGACTTTTCTTTAAAAAACATCCTTTCAAGCCCTTAAGAAGCTGGCACCAAGAGAGGAAAAAGGGAGCAAAAATAAAGACATTAAGTTTTATAGGTAGAAATAGATATTAGTTCTTTTTTATTTTTTTTATATAGATTTATTTATTTATCTTGGTAATGAAAGTAAGTTTTCTAATTTATTTATGTTATACAACAAGGATAAAAAGGGGAATCTTTTAAAGATTCTCTGTTACCAAATGAGAGAATTAAATTTGGTTCCATACAAAAACCAGAGAGTTTTTGCTCTCTTGAAACTTTTTTTTTGTCTTATTTTTCTAAGTATGGATTTACAAGCAATGTATTTTTTTTATAAGGGGTATATTTTTGAAAGGATTTAATAGTTTGAGACACCATAATACAAGATTTAATTGATTTCTAAACCAACTTGAATTGAACTATAAAACATAATTATAACTCTTTCCTCAACATAGTTTTTTTCATATTTAACATATAAGAAAAACTTTAAAAAATTTTCCCAATCAAACGGAATTTACATCCATGATACAACTTTTGTTTCCAACATAGAAGTAAACTTGAAATTTTCCTAATTAAATCAACACCATTTCTAGCCTACTTTGATGTGCATCCATCCAAATTAAAATTTACAATTAAATCACATGACAAGCAATTATACTCAAACACCAATTTTATTGGCAAACCTGATTCAAGGGCTCAGCTGGGAAAGAATCAGGAAGAAAACTTGGCTTCATTGCCAATCCAACAAAGCTTGAAATACCAATTTACATAGGATATCAACCCTAGATTTCAACAGTATAATTGAATTTTCTTCATGACCCTCATCAAGGGATTCATAACACTTTCTGCAACACATTTCTAAAACTGAGGATGGAACAAAATTCTGATCAGGTGACAACAAGCATGACCAAGAATAATTCAACCATGCATAATCACACAAGGTTATCACTATATGATCCACAATGAATCAACACTAGGGAAATGTGGATTCTTTCAACCAGGAGAAGTCAAGCACAACACCAAACATATGCCCAATCGGGGCTATATACCAAGAACTTTCATTCTTCCATTTCAACATACCATAATCATACAAGGTTTGTGCTGACAAGTAGGGGCCCATAACACCCTACCCTTTATCCCTCTTCTCATCCTGAGAAGAGACTCTACACTGGTTGGAGTCCGACTAAACAAACCTTTCCCAAAATTGGTCACTTTTCCCCTCTCCAAGGGTGAGTAATACCAAAACACCCATGCAAGAAAAATCTCAAAGTTGCAAACATAAACATGAAAGGAAATCATCCAAAAAAAATAACATGGTTTTCAACGCTTCCCAACATACCCACAAACATACAAACATTGAAACAACAACAAGGTAGCATAAGCATGAAACAAACATGGAAACTGAACAAGGGAGATGAGAATTTCCTACCTTCACAAGAGGTAATGGCAATGAACAAGTTTGAATAGAGTTTCCCTTTTCTTGCTCCAATCTTCAAACTCCTCTCTAAATGTAGACATTGGGTAACAACCTCAACTAGTCCAAGAAAGGCCTCTAAATAAGCCTCAAACTCAACCACCCCAAAAGGATCAATAACTACACCCACCCACCTACAAATCTAGAAGCTCCTAACTCAACCCACAACATGGTTAAACACTAAGTGGAGATGAGGTGAGGTAACTCAAGATAGCCACTTGCAATTTTCACACAAAGGTAAAATGAGACTTTTTGAGTAATCTCCAAAGTTAACAAAAGGAGCTTAGGGGTTGGAAAAGACCCCCAACCCATACCCGTACCCCTTGGGTATAATTATTTCATGTTTTGAAGCCTTAGGAATAGGTTTAGAGCCAAAAAAAGGCTAGGAAATAATTAGGACCAACTATCAACTCTAACAAAGTAGATTAAGCACTAATCTGGATTAAGGGTGACTAAACTCGATTAAGAACCCAATTAGCAAACTGACACTAACTTAAACCAACTTGTGTCCAAAGGTTACACAACTAACCCTAATCAGCATACTGAAGAACATAACCAATTTATGAGTGTCAAACGACACTAAAAGAACATAATTACTAACATTAACATTTATTGAACACAGAGAAATACATACATACATCTCACAATACAATACTTGAATTACGAACAACAAGGTTTCCAAAATTAACACATAGAGATTAGTTCTGTTCCTTTGTAGGGTTTCTCGGCTAAAATATCTGCACACTCATTGCACACATCAGTAGTCTCATAAAATCACATGTACATATATGTATACGTATCAAAAATTCACATAAATTAAAACATACACCTAAAAATCAGTCAAGTTTTCTCTCAATTCTCAACCATTAAAATCTCTTAATCCAAGTGTTAATCCTATGTTCTACTTAATTCATCAACATACATAAACATAAAACATTAAATGATAGACATCAAATATCTGAAAATAACATCACACAACATGAACTAATATGATATGTTTGAGTATCTGATAATGTCTTGACATCTCGAGTCATGAGTATCAAAATGATAAAGTAGTAACTAGGGCTACAAAGGGTCGGGGCGAGGCCTCACATCCTCCCCCACTAGGCATGAACTTCCTCCTGGAGTTCATCAAAAGAAAAGGGTATTGAGATCACATCCGTGTTGCATCCTCCCAAGAAATCATGACCTCATCGTAACATTCCCACTAGACCCTTAACTTAGTCCAGCTCTCAACCTCGAGGAGCTAGGGTCTATCAGGAAATAATATGGATAGTCTCTAGAGCTAACTAGTTGAGCAACTCCACCTATAGCCTCAATAACTATACCTTGATGCTCAATCTGGCGGTTGTCAACTACTGTAAAAACTCTGTGGGACCTGCCCATGTCTCTAACTGTCAGCTCTGAAAAAGCCCCTCTCTAACCACTGGATGACTATCACTGTGGACACTCTCTAGCTATATGACCCATGCCACCACAAGCATAGCATGGCCCTCGAGTATAAGATCATGTATCCTATGATCCTGATTGCTGTGGGCCTCCTGACCTACTAGACCCACTGTATCCACCCCTAGAAGAATGTTGAGTCTGCATTGACTGTGACTGTGGGGTATGTATTTTCTAATCCTGTTGTGACTACCACTGCTTGAGCTCAAAGCCCTAGTAACCCTATGAGAGTTCCTGTTGCTGCTGTCGAGACTGTTGGCCCTTAGAGGACCTTGGTGTATAGTTCTAATTCCCTTTCCAAGGGGGTTTCTGTCTAATAGAGTTTCAGTTCTGAGACTGATCTCGTGATTCCTGTCTACCACGAGTATCCTTTGCTACTAGTGCTATCTCCACTACTTTTCTAAAGGTGGTAGGGAAGGCCATCCAAACTGGACCTTGAAGTGAGAAATTTAAACCCATGATAAAGTGATGTACCCATAGTTTCTCATCCTTCATATATTCTACACAAGGAAGGAGGTCGAGAAACCTACTTCGTATTGAACCACTGTAAGACCTCTCTGATAAAGAGAATGGAACTCCTCTATCTATTTTTGTCAGAAATGTTCTGACAAGTACCTCTCTTAGAATCTTCCTAAGAATGATTCCCATGTGAGGGTGTCCATCCTCACTCCTCCAATGATTTCCTCCTGATGCCACCAATTGGAGGCATCCCCTCTCAATTGATGAACTGCTAGGCATGCCTTTAGATTACTCCCATAGGGTCATAATTCAAAGCACCACTATAGGCTCTGCAACCATGCCTCTACTACTGTTCCCTTAGTGGAACTCATAAATAATGGTGGCCCAAGTCAAATCAATTCCTTGATATCATCTCCTACATGTCTAGGAGGTTTGTCAAGTAGGGGTCTTCTCTGATGTATTGACTCACCTTCCTGCTCATCCTGCCCCTCTAACTGTCTCGGTGGGGGACTCCTAGTCCTCTCTCTACCTCTAGGCCCGCCTCCTTCGGGTCCTTTTGCTTCCACTATTGGAATTTGCCGAACTGGCTAAACTATCGGTACTACCCTCTACTGGACTACACCGATCAAAGTTTGAAGTACATCAATAATGTCTTGATTTGGGTTAGGTGGTGGTGGAGGTGGAGGTGGTGGTGGTGGAGGTGGTCCATCCCCCTATTTTGCTCTACCATCTCTCACCCTACGACCTCTGCCTCGTGGGTTACTTCGAGTAACAGGAGGCATCCTACATAATTTAATGTTTAGTTTTAAGTTTCAGAAGCGTAAGGGTTTAAGGTTCCCAGTGCTGAAACACAAGCTCTGATACCAAAATGTCATGCCAAAACTACGAGGGCAAAAACACACAATTTTTTTTTAAAATTAATAATTAAAAAGCTCTAAGTTTGATATGGTTGTGCTCACAGTTAGGGTAAAGGTTCTCTACAATTCATTTTAAGTTTATAAGCTCTTGTGGAGGAATACATCATTAAGATTTATAAACTTTTGTTATTAGATTGATATCGACAAAAGTTATGTCATTACATTAACTTACAACAATATGAGAAAATTATTTAAATAACAATTTAAATGAGTTCAGTTTTAAAATTAATTGAAATATCTAATCAAATAAAATCTACATTTAAACATATTTCAAATAGCCAATTAACCTTTAAATTAAAACTAATTAATACTCAAAAATTAAAATAACTTGAATACTAAAACTAAATACATTTAAAATTTTAAAAACTTTCCTAAAATAACGATGACATTAATAATATAACAAAAGTTGAATAAATCAAAGTCTAAACTAGATTACATCAATAATACCTTACTAACTTAAACTAATCTACTAAATATATATTAAAATTTTAAACAATAACTTTTAGACAAATAACAATTAAACAAACATAATTAATAACTTTTTAAACAAAAACTTTCAAATAACTAAACAACTAACCTAAAGATGTAACTAACATTATAACTTAATCTAAAACTATCCAAATTCAATAAGATCTAACTACCCACTAACCTAAACTCTTACTAACTAATGTAAACTAAACTAATATAATCTATTCCCAAACCCCATGTCAATTCATACCTTTTCCCAAAACTCAAATTAGATTAATAAAAAAAACACCCACCCACGTCACATTTTAATCTATATGGAAGTCCTGCGCAATATCTAAGTGCTTTCCAAGGAATTAAACTCGCAGCCCAAGCAAAACAAGTACTGACACAACCTGCCAATGAGGTGGTGACCATGATAAAGCAAGGCAGGTTTGAAAGTAAAGTAAAAATCTCCAACCCCAAAACAAGGAAAGAAACTTCAGCGTTGAACCCCAAAATGGAGCGCCTACCTATCTTGACCAAAGGAGGTATAACAAATGCAAAGCTTTTAAACATAGCAAAGAAATCTCTCAATGACATCTCCCTACTTGAAAAACTAATGCCAACCAAACACATTTAATACTTCTATGCCAAGTACTTCAGCACTTCAAAGCGCTTCCCAAGACACCCCATTCAAAAAGGCATGTGCTAACCAAAAGAAAGGCAAGGGTGACAATGAAATTTTAAACAATGTAATCTCCATCCAAGGACTTGCAAGGAAGATGGAATGGTATAGGGTGATGTCACCCTAGAATAGACACATTGACTTTTCTTTAAAAAATGTCCTTTCAAGCCCTTAAGAAGCTCGCACCAAGAGAGGAAAAAAGGACCAAAAATAAAGACATTAAGTTTTATAGGTAGAAATAGATATTAGTTCTTTTTAAATTTTTTTTATATAGATTTATTTATTTATCTTGGTAATGAAAGTAAGTTTACTAATTTATTTATGTTATACAACAAGGATAAAAAGGGGAATCTTTTAAAGATTCTCTGTTACCAAATGAGAGAATTAAATTTGGCTCCATACAAAAACTAGAGAGTTTTTGCTCTTTTGGAACTTTTTTTTTTGTCTTACTTTTCTAAGTATGGATATACAAGCAATGTAATTTTTTTAATAAGGGGTATATTTTTGAAAGGATTTAATAGTTTGAGACACCATAATACAAGATTTAATTGATTTCTCAACCAACTTGAATTGAACTATAAACCATAATTATTCTTCTTTCCTCAACATAGTTTTTTCATATTTAACATATAAGAAAAACTTAAAAAAATTTGCTCAATCAAATGAAATTTACATCCATGATATAATTTTCATTTCCATAATAGAAGTAAACTTGAAATTTGCCTAATTAAATCAACACCATTTCCATCCTACTTTGATGTGCATCCATCCAAATTAAAATTTACAATTAAATCACATGACAAGCAATTATACTCAAACACCAATTTTATTGGCAAACCTAATTCAAGGGCTCAGTCGGGAAAGAATCAGGAAGAAAACTCAGCTTTGTTGCCAATCCAACAAAGTTTGAAATACCAATTTACATAGGATATCAACCCCAGATTTCAACAATATAATTGAATTTTCTTCATGACCCTCATCAAGGGATTCATAACACTTTCTGCAACACATTTCTAAAATCGAGGATGGAACAAAATTCTAATCAAGTGACAACAAGCATGACCAAGAACAATTCAACCATGCATACTCACACAAGGTTATCACTATATGATCCATAATGAATCAACACTAGGGAAAGGTGGATTCTTCCAACTAGAAGAAGTCAAGCATAACGCCAAACAGATGCCCAATCAGGGCTATATACCAAGAACTTCCGTTCTTCCATTTCAACATACCATAATCATACAAGGTTTGTGCTGACAGGTAGGGGCCCATAACACCCTACCCTTTCTCCCTCTTTTCATCCTGAGAAGAGACTTTACACTGGTTGGAGTGCGACTAAACATACCTTTCCCAAAATTGGTCACTTTTGCCCTCTCCAAGGGTGAGTAATACCAAAACACCCATGCAAGAAAAATCTCAAAGTTGCAAACATAAACATGAAAGGAAATCATCCAAAAAAATAACATGGTTTTCAAAGCTTCCCAACATACCCACAAACATACAAATATTGAAACAACAACAAGGTAGCATAAACATGAAACAAACATGGAAACTGAACAAGGGAGATGAGAATTTCCTACCTTCACAAGAGGTAATGGCAATGAAGAATTTTGAGTAGAGTTTCCCTTTCCTTGCTTCAATCTTCAAACTCCTCTCTAAATGTAGAGATTGGGTAACAACCTCAACTAGTCCAAGAAAGGCCTCTAAATAAGCCTCAAACTCAACCACCCTAAAAGGATCAATAACTACACCCACCCACCTACAAATCTAGAAGCTCCTAACTCAACCCACATCATGGTTAAACACTAAGTGGAGGTGAGGTGAGGTAACTCAAGATAGCCACTTGCAATTTTTGCACAAAGGTAAAATGAGACTTTTTGAGTAATCTCCAAAGTCAACAAAAGGGGTTTAGGGGTTGGAAAGATGCTCAACCCATACCCATACCCCTTGGGTATAATTATTTCATGTTTTGAAGCCTTAAGAATAGGTTTAGAGCCAAACAAAGGCTAGAAAATAATTAGGACCAACTATCAACTCTAACAAAGTAGATTAAGCACTAATCTGGATTAAGGGTGACTAAACTCGATTAACAACCCAATTAGCAAACTAACACTAACTTAACCAACTTGGGTCCAAAGGTTACACAACTAACCCTAATTAGCATACTCAAGAATATAACCAATTTATGAGTGTCAAGCGACACTAAAAAAACATAATTATGAACATTAACATTTACTGAACATAGAGAGATACATGCATACATCTCACAATACAATACTTGAATTATGAACAAAAAGGTTTCCAAAATTAACATATAGAGATCAGTTTTGTTCCTCTATAAGGTTTCTTAGCTAAAATATCTGCACACTCAATGCACACATCAGTAGTCCTGTAAAATCACATGTACATATATGTATATGTATCATAAATTCACATAAATTAAAACATACATCTATAAATCAGTTAGGTTTTCTCTCAATTCTCAACCATTAAAATCTCTTAATCTAAGTGTTAACCCTACATTCTACTTAATTCATCTACATACATAAACATAAAACATTAAATGACGAACATCAAATATCTAAAAATAACATCGCACAACATGAACTAATATGATATGTTTGAGTATCTGATAATGTCCCGACATCTCAAGTCATGAGAATCAAAATGATAAAGTAGTAACTAGGGCTACGAAGGGTCGAGAAGAGGCCTCAGATTAAATCAGTTAACTCCTTATTTTACTCAAATTAAATCTGTTAACTCCCTTTAATTTGGAAATCTCCCTTTATGAATGAACTTCAACTTTGATCGTGACCGTTGATTGAATTTGATCTCATTCGTTGATGGATTCTAGGAAAGTCTATTTAAGAGACCCTCATCTCTTCATTTTAGGAGAGGATGAATTTGGAGAATTTGCATCGAATCGCTACTGGAATTCATACTCACATTTGTTCATGTTTTTACGTATATTTAATAAATATGCCTATCTTGATTAATTAAATGTAATTATTTAATTAAATGAGAAAGGTATTTCTAATTAATTAAACGAAATTATTTAATTAAATGGAGTACTTACTTTTAATTAATTAAAAAAAGTTATTTAATTAAATAGGAACCCATTCCTAATTAATTAAATGAAGTTATTTAATTAAATAAGAAATGTGTCTCTAATTATTTAAAAGATTATTTAATTAAATAGAAAAAGTAATTATGAGAGCATACTTCATTTTATTAAATTAAATATCTCAACAAAATCTCTCTTTAGTTTAAAAAGGAAAATTTTCAGTTCACTATTGATAAAAAATGAGTTAAATCAGTTAACTCCTTTTTCTACTCAAATTAAATCAGTTAACTCCTTATTTTACTCAAATTAAATCTGTTAACTCTCTTTAATTTGGGAATCTTCCTTTATGACTGAACTTCAACTTTAATCCTAACTATTGATTGAATTTGATCTCAACCGTTGATGGATTCCAGGAAAGTCTATTGAAGAGACCCTCATCTCTTAATTTTAGAAGACGATGAATTTGGAGATTTTGCATCGAATCACTGCTGGAATTCATACTCACATTTGCTCATATTTTTACATACATTTAATAAATACGCCTATTTTGATTAATTAAATATAATTATTTAATTAAATGGGAAATGTATTTCTAATTAATTAAATGAAATTATTTAATTAAATATAGTACTTACTTCTAATTAATTAAACAAAGTTATTTAATTAAATAGGAAGCCATTCCTAATTAATTAAATGATGTTATTTAATTAAATAAGAAAAGTGTCTCTAATTAGTTAAAAGATTATTTAATTAAATAGAAAAAGTAATTATGAGAGCATATCTCATTTTATTAAATTAAATATCTCAACAAAATCTCTCTTCAGTTCAAAAAGGGAAATTTTCAGTTCACTATTGATAAAAAATGAGTTAAATCAGTTATTTCCATTTTCAACTTAAATTAAATCAGTTGACTCCTTATTTTACTCAAATTAAATCTGTGAAGTCTCTTTAATTTGGAAATCTCCCTTTATGACTGAACTTGAACTTTAATCCTGATCGTTGATTGAATTTGATCTCAACCATTGATGGCTTCTAGGAAAGTCTATTTAAGAGACCGTCATCTCTTCATTTTAGGAGAGGATGAATTTGGAGAATTTGCATCGAATCACTGCTGGAATTCATACTCACATTTGCTCATATTTTTACATACATTTAATAAATACGCTTATCTTGATTAATTAAATGTAATTATTTAATTAAATAGGAAAGGTATTTCTAATTAATTAAATGAAATTATTTAATTAAATGGAGTACTTACTTCTAATTAAATAAACAAAGTTATTTAATTAAATAGGAAGCCATTCTTAATTGATTAAATGAAGTTATTTAATTAAATAAAAAAAGTAATTATGAGAGCATATCTCATTTTGTTAAATTAAATATCTCAACAAAATCTCTCTTCAGTTCAAAAAGGGAAATTTTCAGTTCACTATTGATAAAAAATGAGTTAAATTAGTTAACTCCTTTTTCTACTCAAATTAAATCAGTTAACTCCTTATTTTACTCAAATCAAATCTATTATCTCCCTTTAATTTGGGAATCTCCCTTTCTGACTGAACTTCAACTTTAATCCTGACTATTGATCAAATTTCATCTCAACCGATGATGAATTCTAGGAAAGCCTATTTAAGACAACCTCATCGCTTCATTTTAGGAGAGGATGAATTTGGGAAATTTGCATCGAATCACTACTAGAATTCATACTCACATTTGCTCATATTTTTACATACATTTAATAAATAGGCCTATCTTGATTATTTAAATGTAATTATTTAATTAAATGTGAAAAGTATTTCTAATTAATTAAATGAAATTATTTAATTAAATGGAGTACTTACTTCTAATTAATTTAAAAAATTATTTAATTAAAGAGGAAGTCGTTCCTAATTAATTAAAAGAAGTTTTTTAATTAAATAAGAAATATGTGTCTTTAATTAACTAAAAGATTATTTAATTAAATACAAAAAGTAATTATGAGAGCATATCTAATTTTATTAAATTAAATATCTTAACAAAATCTCTCTTCAGTTCAAAAAGGAAAATTTTCTGTTCACTATTGATAAAAAATGAGTTAAATTAGTTAACTCCTATTTCTACTCAAATTAAATCAGTTAACTCCTTATTTTACTCAAATTAAATCTATTCAATCTCTTTAATTTGAGAATCTCCATTTATGACTGAACTTCAACTTTAATCCTGACCATTGATTGAATTTGATCTCAATAGTTGATGAATTTCAAGAAAGTCTATTTTAAAGACCGTCATCTCTTCATTTTAGGAGAGGATGAAATTGGAGAATTTGCATTGAATCATTGCTGGAATTCATACTTACATTTTCTCATATTTTTACATACATTTAATAAATACGCCTATCTTGATTATTTAAATGTAATTATTTAATTAAATGGGAAATGTTTTTCTAATTAATTAAACGAAATTATATAATTAAATGGAGTACTTACTTCTAATTAATTAAACAAAGTTATTTAATTAAATAGGAAGCCATTCCTAATTAATTAAATGAAGTTATTTAATTAAATAAGAAAAGTGTCTCAAATTAGTTAAAAGATTATTTAATTAAATAGAAAAAGTAATTATGAGAGCATATCTCATTTTATTAAATTAAATATCTTAACAAAATCTATCTTCAATTCAAAAAGGGAAATTTTCAGTTCACTATTGATAAAAAATGAGTTAAATCAGTTAACTCCTTTTTATACTCAAATTAAATCAGTTAACTCCTTATTTTACTCAAATTAAATCTGTTAACTCCATTTAATTTTAGAATCTTCCTTTATGACTGAAATTCAACTTTAATCCTGACCGTTGATTGAATTTGGTCTCAATCGTTGATGGATTTCAGGAAAGTCTATTTAAGAGATCCTCATTTCTTCATTTTAGGAGAGGATTAATTTGGAGAATTTGCATCGAATCGATGTTCAAATTCATACTCACATTTGCTCATCTTGATTAATTAAATATAATTATTTAATTAAATGAGAAATCTTTTTCTAATTAATTAAATGAAATTATTTAATTAAAAGGAGTACTTCTAATTAATTAAAAAAAGTTATTTAATTAAATAGAAAGTCATTCTTAATTAATTAAATGAAGTTATTTAATTAAATAAGAAGAGTGTTTCTAATTAATGAAAAGATTAAAACTTAAATAGAAGAAGTAATTATGAGAGCATATCTCATTTTATTAAATTAAATATCTCAACAAAATCTCTCTTCAGTTCAAAAAGGGAAATTTTCAGTTAACTATAGATAAAAAATGAGTTAAATCTGTTAACTCCATTTTTTACTCAAATTAAATCTGTTAACTCCCGTTAATTTGGGAATCTCCCTTTATGACTGAACTTAAACTTTAATCTTAACCGTTGATTGAATTTGATCTCAACCATTGATGGATTCTAAGAAAGTCTATTTAAGAGACCCTCATCTCTTCATTTTAGTAGAGGATGAATTTGCAGAATTTGCATCGAATTGTTGTTGGAATTCATACTCACATTTGTTCATATTTTTACATACATTTAATAAATATGCCTATCTTGATTAAATAAATGTAATTATTTAATTAAATCGGAAAGGTATTTCTAATTAATTAAATAAAATTATTTAATTAAATAGAGTACTTACTTCAAATTAATTAAACAAAGTTATTTAATTAAACAGGAAGGCATTCCTAATTAGTTAAATGAAGTTATATAATTAAATAAGAAATGTGTCCCTAATTAATTAAAAGATTATTTAATTAAAGAAAAAATGTAATTATGAGAGCATATCTCATTTTATTTAATTAAATATTTCAACAAAATCTCTCTTCAATTCAAAAAGAGAAATTTTCAGTTCACTATTGATAAAAAATGAGTTAAATTAGTTAACTCCTTTTTCTACTCAACTTAAATCAGTTAACTCTTTATTTTACTCAAATTAAATTTGTTAACTCCCTTTAATTTGGGAATCTCCGTTTATGACTGAACCTCAACTTTAATCCTGATCGTTGATTTAATTTGATCTCAACCGTTAATGGATTCCAGGAGAGTCTATTTAAGAGACCCTCATCTCTTCATTTTAGGAGGGGATGATGGATTAACCTAAGGTTTCACTAAGTTTGCTAAACATTTTTTTTTTTTTTAAAGTAAGAAAGTATAACATACACATCAAACACATAGTAGGGGAAGCAATAACATGTAATCATCAACAAACATACATCACAAGTTACATTCCTTAAGGGTCCTAAGACATTGAGTCACATTTAAATTTAATTAATTCTAAGTCTAACAACTACCACATACATATGAAAGAATAATCAGAAAGTCCAATGTTCATAATAAACATTTGTTCTGAATGCCTCTAGGCAAATTAATTTAGAATGCTCAATCATCCACTGTACATGTCATAGGGTATGAAAGGCTTAAAAGAATATACATATGTAGAGATAAAGTTACATCATCCTCAAATCCATGATACAAAGTACAGTAAAATAAATAAAATCATCCACCATACATGATACATCAATATATCCATGAACAGAATGAAGGTAAATGCCAACCAAGAAAACTCCAGTCATGGTGACCACGAACGGATCTCAATGATAAGAGTAAAAAACACTACCACTCGACCACGTGGAACCTAAATGGTCCACTCCCACTGCGCTGAGGAGATAGTCTCAAGTCCCAAATAGGATAACAAAACCTATAATCATAAATACTCTCTAAGTCTAGAAAATTCTATAAGTATGCTAACTCAAGGGTTCCTAAAAAGATCGACATCTAAACCTAGAGGCACCACAAGGACACGTAGGAAACCTACTATGCATGTGAGAAAGTGTCATCGCAAAAGTCATGTCGGAAGTTACCTAAGCAATCCCTTAGGAATCCTAGGTCCCCTGTGATCCTAGTCTGTACTAACACTCAAGGCAAGTGAAGGCATCAATAATAAGTCACAATATCCAATGGTTCTCCAATGAGCAACCAACAAGTATCCCAATAATAAATCATAATACTGATCAAAGACTCTAAAATGGTCAAGTGAGAACATGTTACGACATGACATCATCAAGATCAAAATAAACACTTCAGTCCTCTCAAAGCGACTAGAAGGTAATTCAAGTATAACTGATCGAGACTCAAAAAATAACATAACATCACATTCATATAATCCTTGAGCCTCTGGTAACAACCTAGGACTGGTCAACACTAGGACAAAACCCGAACACCCCATAATACAGATAACACATAAAAATATAGAATAGTCTCACAATTTGATTTAATCTTAATAATATAATTTTAATTCAAATGTACGGGTTTCTATTCTCGTTTCCAGTGTATAATCTAGGTACTCATGATTTACAATATATCCCTTAACCTATTCTTATATTTAATTAGAATCAAGCTATAACCCTAATTCAGTTTTAAAACAATTTTTCAAAATGATCTAAAAATAAGTTACTTATCAAAATAAATAAGTAATTTATAAATTTACAATTTTCATTTAACTATATTCATCAATGGTTAATTTTAATTAAACTAATGTTTAATTAAATTAACTAATGATAATCAACTAAGTTCTTATATTACCAACTCTAGAATTATCAATTATTAATAATTAATATAATTACTAATAATTTTATTAAATAAAAATAAACTTATTTTAAATACATTACTATTTAAATTAATTAAACAATAATAAAACTTTGCTAATAATTATAATTTAAATAATAATTAAGAATTAGTAAAATATCATTAAAACTTCTTCTTCTTCTTTTTGTATATAAATAATAATTAAAAGTCAAATTTAAAAATAAAACTTTTATAAAACTCATAACATAGTTAATGAGTATAGGCCATCGACCTTTCATACAAGCCAGCGCGGCAGGCCTGCTGACGTAGTCCGTGCGCTAGCAGACTACTGACAATAGTACAAAAGTTGGGTGGGGTGCGTGGAATAGCCCCTACCCAATAATTTTTTTATTTTTTAATATATTTTCTTTTAAAAAAAAAAAATCTTTGTAATGAATATTTTTACAAATCATTTCCTTAAATGAGTTTTTATAAATTCAAGAAATTTTTTAATAAAAGTAATTAGAATAAGTAATTATTGATTAATTTAATTAAAATTAGTTTAATTAAAGTTAATTAATAATGGATATTATTTGATTAAATTGTAGATTTAGATTATTTATTTAATGGAAGTTATTATAGAAATGGGTTAATCGTAAGGGGTAGTTGTGAAAACTTAGCTACTTGAAATAGACGTTAAACTGGAACATAAACCTTACCTTAACTCAATAATATACTTTCAAATCCAATCTGTGAGACTTTGATGTTTTCTATGTGTTCTCTGTGTTTTGGGGTTGTTCTAGTATTGACCAGTTTAGGTTGTTACCAGAGGCCCGGGCTTGTGAATGTGAGGTTATGATGATTTGTTCTCGATCTTTTCAAACCAACCAAGGTAATGTGATAGTATGCTCTATGATGGATGTATTTACTGTTTGTTATTGCTTTCCAGTTTCCTTGTGTGAAGCTGACATGTATGTATTTGAGATACCTAACTTAACCATTTTTGAGTCTCTATCAATTATATTTGATAACCATTTCTGAGTCTTGATCAGTTATACTTGTATTACCTTCTGGTTGCTTTGACTGAAGTGTTCGTTTAGATCTTGATGATGTCATATTGTGACATGTTTTGACTTGACCATTTTGGAGTCTTCGATCAGTATTGTAATTTACTATTGGGATACTTTCTGGTTGCTCATTAGAGAACCATTGGATTTTGTGATTTATCATTGATGCCTTCAGTTGCTGATAGAGAACTATTGTGATCATATGATTATTATTTGATGCTTATCTGTTGCTCATGAAGAACTGATGTAATTTTTGTGGGTTATCTTTTATGATGTTTTTCAGTTTCTTGTATACGACTGAGGTGATTTTATTATGATTCTTTGATTTGTGATTTCATGAGCCTAGGGTAGGTGATCTATGTGTAGAGTCAGGAAGTGGCTTCCAATGGGGGTCAGGGCCCTAAGAGGCTGCCTGGAGAAACCCATTGTAAGTCATTTTAACAAGTGAAAACATTTACACTAAATGAGAGAAAATGAACCTAACAAGATAATTGTATGTTCTCTCCCATGCCTTGAGTGCTAGTACAGACTAGGATGGGATAGAGAGAATGCTTGGTTACAACCTTGCATTTCGTAGTATGCCTCATCATTATGAGAGGATACTAGTGGTCACAGGGATCACTAGGGACCCATGATTCCTAAGGGATTGCTCGGGTAACTTCTACATGACTTTTGTGATGACACTTTCCCACTTGCATAGTAGGTTTCCTACGTGTCTTTGTGGTGCCTCTGGTTTTAGATGTTGATCTTTTTAGGAACCCTTGAGTTAGCATACTTATAGGATTTCCTGGACTTAGAGAGTATTTATGATTAGAGGTTTTTTTATCCTATTTGGGACTTGAGACTATCTCCTCAGCGCGGTGGGAGTGGACCATTTAGGTTCCACGCGGTCGGGTGGTAGTGCTTTTACTCTTACCATTGAGATCCATCTGTAGTCACCATGGCTGGAGCTTTCTTGGTTGGCATTTACCTTCACTATGTTCTTGGATTATTATGATGGATGGTTAGATTTTATGATAGATGTTTTGTCATTATGGATGTATGGATGTATCATGTATGGTGAATAGTTTCATATATTTTTACTATACTTTGTCTCATGGATTCATGGAGTTTGAAACATTTCTATTTTTACATATGTATATTCTTTTAAGCCTTTCATACCCTGTGACATGTACATTGGATGATTGAGCATTCTGAATTAATTTTCCAAGAGGCATTCGGAACAAATGTATATTATGGACATTGGACTTTCTGATTATTCTTTCATATATATGTGGTAATTTTTAGACTTAGAATTTAATTAAATTTAAACGTGACTCAACGTCTTGGGATCCTTAAGAAATGTAACTTGTGATGTATGTTTGTCGATGATTACATGTTATTGCTTCTGCTACTATGTGTTTGATGTGTATGTTATACATTTTTACTTTAAAAAAAAAAATGTTTAGCGAACTTAGTGAAACTTTAGGTTATTTCTTTTGGATCCCTTGGTGGGACGTTACATCTACTAGGGGTAGGCAGTACATCCACCCCCCTAGACTTAGGCTTACTCCTGGAAGCCTATAAAAAAATAGGGAAATAAATCTCGTAATCTAGATGCATCCTCCCATGTAGTTGTAGAGTCATCAGTAGGGTCCCATTGGACCCTTACCTACTCTATGGTTCGACCCCTAAGGGTCAACTCCCGCTGCTCCAGAATACGAACTGGCTCCAAAGCTAGCTGCCTGTCCTCTACCTGCAATGCATTCCAATCAAGAATATGTACAACATCAGGGATATACTGTCTAAGTACTGAAACATGGAAAACATCATGAATGCGAGCAAGGCTGGGCGATAAAGCAAGATGATAGGCAACTGGACCAATCCTCTCAAGAATATCAAATGGTCCCACAAAGCAAGGTGCTAGCTTCGAGCCCTTTCCATAATAGATCGGACTCTTCCACAGACGTACTCTCAAGAAAACCTTCTCTCTCACAGCAAACTGCTTATCTGTCCTATGTACATCAGCATACCTTTTTTGCCTATCCTGTGCTGTTATCAAGTGCTCTCGAATATGCACAACCTGTTGCTCCATGTCACGAAGCATCTCCAGACCCAACAGGATGCGATCCACAAGACTATCCCAACTCAAAGGTGTATGACAAGGGTGTCCATATAAGGCTTGGAAAGGTGCCATGCCAATAGAACTGTGATACCCGTTGTTGTAAGAAAACTCCACTAGGTAGAGATAGTCCTCCCAATGAGTCTACCTATCCATCACGTACATCCTCAACATATCTTTGAGAACTTGATTCACTCTCTCTGTCTGACCATCTGTCTCTAGGTTATATGCTGAACTGAAATTCAACTGCACTCCAAGATCATGTTGTAGTGATGTCCAAAATGTGGAAGTGAACACATGATCCCTATCTGAAATGATCTTTCGAGGAATACCATGTAGTCTCACAATGTCACGCATGAAGACATTAGCTACAGAAGCTGCAGTGTAGGAAGACCTGATTGGTGAAAAATGTGCCACATTAGTCAACCGATCAATGGTGACCATGATATCATCATGACGATGAGGAGTCATAGGTAATCCTACTATGAAGTCCATAGAGATGATGTCCCACTTCCATGAAGGAATGAGATTTGGTTGCAAAAGTCCTGCTGGATGCTAGTGTTCTGCCTTGACTCTCTGACACTTAAGACATCTAGCCACAAAATCAGCAATGTTGCGCTTCATCCCAAACCAATAGAATAAATGTTGTAAGTCTGCATGCATCTTCTTGACACCTGGATGTGCTGAGCAAGGTGTACGATGGGCTTCTGATAGGATCAATATGTGAAGCTCATCCAGTAGTAGCACATAGATCCTTCCTGAATGTCTCAAAAGGCCATCTGACTCAAGGACATAGCCTAAAAAATTACCCTCCAAAGGTCTCCCTGAATTGATCTCACTGCACACCTCCAGATACCACGAATCAGTGGGGAGTGCCTGAAGTATCTAACACCTCAAATCAACACTAAGAGTCATAGATGATATCACATGTTTCCTGCGACTCAAAGCATCAGCTACTACATTCTCCTTCCCTTGGATATACTTTACCTCAAAGTCATACTCGCACAAAAACTCCATCCAATACCTCTGCCTAGCATTCAGATTAGGTTGCGTAAATATATACTGAAGACTACGATGATCACTATTTAGTTCAAATCTGTGTCCCAATAAGAAATGTCTCCATCTCACTAAGGCATGAACTACTGCTACTAACTCAAGGTCATGTGTAGGATAATTCAACTCATGATCCTTGAGTTTGCCTGATTCATATGCAATCACTCGACCATTCTACATTAGAACTGCTCCAATACCCTCAAGGGAAGCATCTGTACACACCATGAAATCACCTTCTGGATCAGGTACTGCTAAGATTGGTGCACTGGTCAGAAGCTCTTTGAGTTTCTAAAATGCTTCTACACATTTTTCTATCCATAGAAACTTCTTTCCTTTCCTCTGAAGGGAGGTAATAGGATGTGTTATTCTAGAGAAGTTTTGGACAAATCTATGATAATAACCAGCTAGACCCATGAAACTACGAATCTTCGACACAGTAGTGGGTGTAGGCCAATCTACTATTGCCTGGATCTTCGTAGGGTCTATAGAGATACCTTCACCTAAAATAACATGTCCTAAATACTGTATCTCTGATTGAAAGAAATCACACTTTGCCACATTGGCATAAAGTTGATTATCTCTCGAGTACTATAAAACCAAACCCAAATGTTCCTCATGTTCCTTCTGGGACCTAGAATATATCAGTATATCATTGAAGAACACAAGAACAAATCTATCAAGATAGGAATGGAACACCCCATTCATTAAGCACATGAAAACTGATGGAGCGTTCGTCAGCCCAAAGGGTACCACTGTGAACTCATAATGCCCATAGTGAGTTCAAAAGGTGGTCTTATGAATATCAGCCTCCTTGATGCAAAGTTGATGGTATCCTGACTTAATATCAATCTTGGAGAACACTGTAGCTCCCTTGATTTGATCAAATAAATCATCAATCCTTGGTAAAGGATACCTGTTCTTTATTGTCACCTTGTTCAGCTATCTATAATCAATGCAAAGGTGCAAAGAACCATCCTTCTTCTTCATGAAGAGCACTAGAGCTCCCCATGGTGATACACTAGGTTGAATACTACCCTTGGCCAAAAGTTCCTCTAACTGCAACCGCAACTCACTTAACTCCTGAGTGGTCATACGATAAGGATCTCTAGAGATAGGCTCCACTCCTGGAGTGAGCTCAATGCTAAAATCAATGTCTCTCTTCGAAGGCATGCCTAGAATCTCACTTGGAAAGACATATACATACTCTCGTAAAATAGGGTGATCTAGGGTCTTCCTCATAGAGTCTTCTTCATCTAGCTCATTTACTGTAACGGAAAATACCTGACATCCCTTACGAAAGCTTTGCTTTAATTGCATAGCAGAGATCATCCATAGAGATATAGGTCTTGATATCCCCACAATCTCAACATCCTTCCCTTGGTCATCCTAATGCATAATGGTCTTCTTTCTGCAGTCTACACTAGCCTTATGAGAGCCAAGCCAATCCATACCTAAGACCACATTGTAGGAGCCAAGAGAAATAACTCGAAGGTCAACTGAATTCTCAAACTCTCCTATGCTAAGTCCACACTTATGAACTATAGAATCTATGAAAACTTTAGCACCTAAGGCTAGTTCCACTTGCCAACCATGATCTTTCTTAACTGACTCTAGCTTACACTTAACAACCAGAGATGGAAAAATAAAAGAATCTATAGCACCTAAATTAAACAATACAGAGAGAGGTGTACCTCAGATAGCTCCTATAGTCTCAACTACTATCCCCTGATGGTCTGCCTGACAATGATCCAACACTGTAAATACTCTATGAGATCTACCTGCATCCTTGACTATAGGCTCAGATGCTGCTGGCCTAGGTCCTAAATAATAAGATGCTCACTGTGGACAGTACACTGCAATGTGACCAATCTGTCCACACGAATAACATCTGGTGCCCTTACTAGATCCTCTCCCTATAGGTGGTGCATTCGACCGCTGGTGGCTATCCTTGCTAGCAAAATACTAGCTGCTCTGTGCAGGCTGAGCTTGCTGATTCCATTTATTACATTGACCATTGCGATTGATCCTAGAGTTGGAACCACCACCACCACTCTGTGCCTAAGGGTAAGATCCCTTATGCTGTTGAGGCTGCTACTAAGATTGCTACTAAGACTGATTCCTCTTAGGGAAGGGAGGCTTCTTGTTTCCACTGGAGTTGTGATTGCCCTTAGATCCTGCTGTATTAGGCACTCCCACAAAACCCCCCTGTCCAAGGTTGACACTCTACTCTACAAGGATAGCTCGATGTACCGCATCCTTGAGGGTTTTAGGCTCAAATACCTTAACACCCCCAACAAAATGGTTGTTCAAGCCTTGAATGAAATGTTGTGCCAACTGCGTTGGGTTGTCACTGAATCTTGAAAAGGGCATGAGCTCATAGAACTTGCACTCATACTCTACAACGGCCATAGTGTACTGTCTCAGGTTATGGAACTCATCTACTCTATGTTGCTTCCATTCCTCTGGTAGGAATCGCTCATGAAAGCTCTCCAAGAAAATCTCCCAAGTGACACTACCCATGTTAATGCCCAACTTCTTTTCCTCAATAGTCCACCAGGTGGCCCCAAATAACTCTAGGTTGGTAATGGCAAACCTTGCTTTGACATTACTGTCAAAGTCCTGCATAGCAAAAATCCTGTCAAGGGCAATAAGCCACTGCTCAGCTACATAACCAGAACCTTGCCCATTAAAGGACTTGATCTTGGACCTCTAAAGGTCCTTCATCTAAGAAGATACAATGGATCTATGTCGATCCCTCTGAGGACTCCTAGACCTGTGTCTATGCTCATGTCCTACCTGGTGTGCTCTATCCTGCTCATGAATAGGAGGTAAGTGATCAATGATGGTTTGCATCATTTACTTCAGATCAACCTCCTCAGAGTCAGCATGTTCCTCTTTGTGGTTCTCTTCCTGATGTTCACTGACATGCTCTTCCCTATTCTCTTCCTGAATGGGGCTCTCGGGGGTAGACTCATGAACACTGATATCTCTGCCTTGTCCACGGCCTCTGCCATGGCCAAGGCTACGGGCTCTAATGGAAGATCTCGTCCCAGATACCATCCTATAATAATATCCAAGATACAGAATACTATAACAACCATAATGCATAAAATTGTAAATCGTATATATAAAAGACACACATTTTGCAAACAGTAAAAGTGTCATTTCCAGTTTAAAGTCTTAGTGTTGAAGTATGAAAAATATGCAACTAATAGTTTACATTATGTTTCAATTCAACTAGTTTCAAGTTTCAGTTTGAAAGAGATACACATAATAGTTTAAAGTTTTCGTTCTTGTTCAACTAGTTAATACTACTGATGTTTCCAATATACCCACAACTCCCAATGTAGAAACTGGGCTCTGATACCAGATGTAACACCCCACCAAGGGATCCAAAAGAATTAACCTAAGGTTTTGCTAAGTTTTCTAAACATTTTTTTTATTTTTTTTTAAAGTAAGAAAGTATAACATACACATCAAACACATAGTAGCGGAAGCAATAACATGTAATCATCAACAAACATGCATCACAAGTTACATTTCTTAAGGGTCACAAGATGTTGAGTCACATTTAAATTTAATTAATTCTAAGTCTAACAACTACCACATACATATGAAAGAATAATCAGAAATTCCAATGTTCATAATATACATTTGTTCCGAATGCCTCTTGGCAAATTAATTCAGAATGCTCAATCATCCACTGTACATGTCATAGGGTATGAAAGGCTTAAAAGAATATACATATGTAGAGATAAAGTTACATCATCCTCAAATCCATGATACAAAGTAAAGTAAAATAAATGAAATCATCCACCATACATGATACATCAATACATCCATAATGATAAAACATCCATGAATAGAATGAAGGTAAATGTCAACCAAGAAAACTCCAGTCACGGTGACCACGGACGAATCTCAATGATAAGAGTAAAAAGCACTACCATTCGACTACGTGGAACCTAAATGGTGCACTCCCACCATGCTGAGGAGATAGTCTCAAGTCCCAAACATGATAACAAAACCTATAATCATAAATACTCTCTAAGTCCATAAAATCCTATAAGTATGCTAACTCAAGGGTTCCTAAAAAGATCGACATCTAAACCTAGAGGCACCACAAGGACATGTAGGAAACCTACTATGCAAGTGGGAAACTGTCATCGCAAAAGTCACGTTGAAAGTTACCCGAGCAATCCCTTAGGAATCTCGAGTCCCCTGTGATCCTGCGGCCACTAGTATCCTCTCGTACTGACGAGGCATACTAAAGAATGCAAGGTCGTAACCAAGCATTCTCTCTACCCCATCCTAGTCTATACTAGCACTCAAGGCATGGGAGAGGACATACAGTTATCTTATTAGATTCATTTAAGTCAGTATTTAGATGAGATGTTTCCACTTATTAAAACAACTTACAATGAGTTACCCTGGCAGCCACTTAGGGCCCTGGGCCCCATCGCAAGCCACTTCCTGACACTACACATAGATAACCTACCCTAGGCTCATGAAATCACAAATCACAAATATCACCTCAGCCCTATACAAGCGACTGGAAAACATCAAATGATAATCATAATGATCACAACAGTTCTCTATCAGCAACTGAAGGCATCAATAATAAGTCACAATATCCAATGGTTCTCCAATGAGCAACCAACAAGTATCCCAATAATAGATCATAATACTGATCAAAGACTCTAAAATGGTCAAGTCAGAACATGTCACAACATGACATCATCAAGATCAAAACAAACACTTCAGTCCTCTCAAAGCGACTAGAAGGTAATTCAAGTATAACTGATCGAGACTCAAAAAACAACATAACATCACATTCACATAATCCTCGAGCCTTTGGTAAAAACCTAGGACTAGTCAACACTAAGACAAAACCTGAACACCCCATAATATAGATAACACATAAAAATATAGAATAGTCTCACAATCTGATTTAATCTTAATAATAATAATGTTAATTCAAATGTACGGGTTTCTATTCTCGTTTCCAGTGTATAATCTAGGTACTTATGATTTACAATATATCCCTTAACCTATTCTTATATTTAATTAGAATCAAGCTATAACACTAATTCAGTTTTAAAACAATTTTCCAAAATGATCTAAAAACAAGTTACTTATCAAAATAAATAAGTAATTTATAAATTTACAATTTTTATTTAACTATATTCATCAATGGTTAATTTTAATTAAACAAATGTTTAATTAAATTAACTAATGATAATCGACTAAGTTCTTATATTACCAACTCTAGAATTATCAATTATTAATAATTAATATAATTAATAATAATTTTATTAAATAAAAATAAACTTATTTTAAATACATTACTATTTAAATTAATTAAACAATAATAAAACTTTGCTAATAATTATAATTTAAATAATAATTAAGAATTATTAAAATATCATTAAAAATTCTTCTTCTTTTTTTTATATATAAATAATAATTAAAAATCAAATTTAAAAATAAAACTTTTATAAAACTCATAACATAGTTAACAAGTATAGGCCATCGGCCTTTCAAACAAGCTAGCATGGTAGGCCTGCTAACGCAGGGCCTACAACAGCCTGGCTGATGCAGTCCCTGCACCGACAGACTACCGGCGGCAGCACAAAAGGTGGGTGGGCTGCATGGAATAGCCCCTACCCAATTATTTTATTTTATTTTTTATATATTTTCTTTTAAAAACAAATTTTCTTTGTAATGAATATTTTTACAAATAATTTCCTTAAATGAGTTTTTATAAATTTAATAAATTTTTTAATAAAACAAATTCTTGTTTTAAATAAATATTTTTAATTTTTTTAAAAAATTTTTATATATACATATTTTCTTTTGTGAAAACTTAGCAAATCTCTGATAGGAATAAAACAATAAACCAATCGAATTTACTATCTAAATTCGATTTACCATCCGAATTTCATCTAAAATTTTCATTTTGAAAGATTCAAACTCCTTCCAAATTTAAATTTCTCAATTCTATTTAATTCAACCCAAAACCCGATTTAATCCAAATTCCCTTTTTACCTACGAATGAGGTTTTCTAAATATTTGTCCAATCTAGATTTACAGATGAAATCGAATAGCAACAGATCTAGAATGAATAATTCACACATTCGAGAAGACAAGTTATTACAATCACGAAGTAGACAAATCATATTAAATTTCTTAAATCATTTAGCGGTCAAAATACCAGACCCTACTTGAACCTGATGCTAATATGCAATCCCCAAAAATTGTAAGAGGACTCGCTTCTCTTCAATATCTTTCTTCTAAAAATCCTTCCTAGAATTCTCCTTCTCAAATTTTCTTACAAAAGTTCTTCCCCCAAAAATCCTGTCTCCAAACTCCCGGTCCAAATTCGTGTCTCTCCAAAAATCACCCTCCCCCAAAAATGAACCCCAAAGTTGTGATAAGGAGTTTTTTCCTCAAATCGGGGCACTAATTGTGCATTCACCCGAGAAGACTCTTTTCACAACTGAGTTAACTCAAAATTAAATTTTATTATCTTTTCTTTTATTTTGCATTCATCTTTTCATACACATTAAGTTGAATTATTAAATAAATTTATTTACTATTTCACTTGACTTCTATTTTAAATTAATTTATTACTTTAATCTCATGTGCACTTTATGAAATTAAAATAACATTATTATTTTCTATTATTTTATCTTTTAATTTTTTTCTCATATTTAAACTCATGCTTAGATCATGCGATCTAGAAACTTTTAATAATTTAATATCTTTCAACTTTTAATTTATTTTAGAAACTTAATTGATAACATATTCAATTAATTTAAATTACAATAATATTTAGCATTTACTTTAAAATGAATTCTAAATATATTATTATTAAATTAAATAAATATTATCATGTTCTAAATTTATCTTTGAACTTTTATCTCCAAATTTAATTCTTTTATTCAATTAATTTCTCAATTAATTAAATATTAAAGATATCATATTTATTCTTCATTAAATTAAATCATTAGTTAATCTTTTTAATTAGACTTAATTAATAGAAAACACATCAAGGACTCATATAACAACATACGAAAACCCATCATAGAAAAATACATACTAAATCAAACAAAAGGGTTATAATCATGAAATTACAACCTTTGATGTATTTAGAGGGTACTTAACTCAGATACTTGCCCTAATTATCAATTAGGATAATTGGCTAAAGGGTTTAGGAATTGGACTTAAGACTTTATCTCCCCTCTCTTACCATTGAGACAATGCGATAGGGTACACTCATCCTGGCAATTCAGGAAAGTTGATATCCGGTACCTGCAAACTACATAAAATCTATGCATGTACAAACACAATATTCTAAGCTAAACAGACAATGGCAAAAAGTGGTGCATCGTGTAGATCCCGACTAGCAGGTGACTACGACTCCCTTCCTTAACCACATCAAAAACACCATACATAAATAAAATAAACACGCACACCATACACATGCAGTGTGGGGTCAGTATCCATAATAAATCACGTGTGATAATAAACAATCTAACTAATCATCATCAATAACTAAAAATATTGAATAATCATCATACATGCCTGAAATATAGAGTACCAAGTAATCTCATCACATAATAAATTGAGTGTAAAACAATATCTAATAATCTCAAGATAATGCTACTAATTATCAAACATAGAACTTGGCCTAAAAGAGTTTGGCAATGATATAAGCAATGTAACTAGAAAAATGTAGACTAGGGGCAGGCACTACACGTTGATGGATTCCAGGAAAGTCTATTTAAGAGACCTTCATATCATCATTTTAAGAGAGGATAAATTTGAAGAATTTGCATCGAATCGCTGTTGGAATTCATACTCACATTTGCTCATATTTTTACATACATTTAATAAATATGCCTATCTTGATTAATTAAATGTAATTATTTAATTAAATGGAAAGGTAATTTTAATTAATTAAATGAAATTATTTAATTAAATAGGAAACCACTCCTAATTAATTAAATGAAGTTATTTAATTAAATAAGCATAGTGTCTCTAATTAATTAAAAGATTATTTAATTAAATAAAAAAAGTAATTATGAGAGTATATCTCATTTTATTAAATTAAATATTTCAACAAAATCTCTCTTCAGTTCAAAAAGGGAAATCTTCAGTTCACTATTGATAAAAAATGAGTTAAATTAGTTAACTCCTTTTTCTACTCAAATTAAATTAGTTAACTCCTTATTTTACTCAAATTAAATCTGCTAACTCCCTTTAATTTGGGAATCTCCCTTTATGAGTGAACTTCAACTTTAATCCTAACCATTGATTGAATTTGATCTCAACCGTTGATGGATTTTAGAAAAGTCTATTTAAGAGACCCTCATCCCTTCATTTTAGGAGAGGATGAATTTGGAGAATTTGCATCGAATCGCTGCAGAAATTTATACTCACATTAGCTCATATTTTTACATACATTTAATAAATAAGCCTATCTTGGTTAATTAAATGTAATTATTTAATTAAATGGGAAAGATATTTCTAATTAATTAAATAAAATTATTTAATTAAATAGAGTACTTACTTCTAATTAATTATATAAAGTTATTTAATTAAATAAGAAAAGTGTCTCTAATTAATTAAAAGATTATTTAATTAAATAGAAAAAGTAATTATGAGAGCATATCTCATTTTATTAAATTAAATATCTCAAAAAAATCTCTCTTCAGTTCAAAATGGAAAATTTGCAGTTCACTATTGATAAAAAATGAGTTAAATTAGTTAACTCCTTTTTCTACCCAAATTAAATCAGTTAACTTCGTATTTTACTCAAATTAAATCTGTTAACTCCCTTTAATTTGGGAATCTTTCTTTATGACTGAACTTCAACTATAATCCTGATTGTTGATTGAATTTGATCTCAACTATTGATGGATTCAAGGAAAGTCTATTTAAGAGACCCTCTTCTCTTCATTTTAAGAGAGGATGAATTTGGAGAATTTGCATCGAATCGCTGCTGGAATTCATACTCGCATTTGTTCATATTTTTATATACATTTAATAAATACGCCTATATTGATTAATTAAATGGGAAAGGTATTTCTAATTAATTAAACAAAATTATTTAATTATATAGGAAGCCATTCCAAATTAATTAAATGAAGTTATTTAATTAAATAAAAAAAGTGTTTCTAATTAATTAAAAAATTATTTAATTAAATAGAAAAAGAAATTATGAGAGCATATATCATTTTAGGAAATTAAATATCTCAACAAAATCTCTTTTTGGTTCAAAAAGAGAAATTTTTAGTTCACTATTGATAAAAAAATGAGTTAAATTAGTTAACTCCTTTTTCTACTCAAATTAAATCAGTTAACTCCTTATTTTACTCAAATTAAATCTGTTAACTCCCTTTAATTTGAGAATCTCCCTTTTATGACTAAACTTCAACTTTAATCCTGACTGTTGATTGAATTTGATCTCAACCGTTGATGAATTTCAGAAAAATCTATTTAAGAGACCCTCATCTCTTCATTTTAGGAGAGGATGAATTTGGAGAATTTGCATCGAATCGCTGTTGGAATTGATACTCACATTTGCTCATATTTTTTCATAAATTTAATAAATACGCCTATCTTGATTAATTAAATGTAATTATTTAATTAAATGGGAAAGGTATTTCTAATTAATTAAATAAAATTATTTAATTAAATGGAGTACTTACTTCTAATTAATTAAACAAAGTTATTTAATTAAATAAGAAGTCATTCCTGATTAATTAAATGAAGTTATTTAATTAAATAAGAAAAGTATCTCTAATTAATTAAAATATTATTTAATTAAATAGAAAAAGTAATTATGAGAGCATATCTCATTTTATTAAATTAAATATCTCAACAAAATCTCTCTTCAGTTCAAAATAAAAAAATTTCAGTTCACTATTGATAAAAATGAGTTAAATCAGTTAAATCTTTTTTCTACTCAAATTAAATCAGATAACTCCTTATTTTACTCAAATTAAAAATGTTTACTCTCTTTAATTTGAGAATCTTCCTTTATGACTGAACTTCAACTTTAATCCTGACCATTGATGGATTCCAGGAAAGTCTATTTAAGAGACCTTCATATCTTCATTTTAATAGAGGATAAATTTGGAGAATTTGCATCGAATCGCTGCTAGAATTCATACTCACATTTGCTCATATTTTTTCATACATTTCATAAATATGCCTATCTTGATTAATTAAATGTAATTATTTAATTAAATGGGAAAGGTATTTCTAATTAATAAAACAAAATTATTTAATTAAATGGTGTACTTACTTCTAATTAATTAAACAAAGTTATTTAATTAAATAGGAAGCCATTCTTAATTAATTAAATTAAGTTATTTAATTAAATAAGAAAAGTGTGTCTAATTAATTAAATGATTATTTAATTAAATAGAAAAAGTAATTATGAGAGCATATCTTATTTTATTAAATTAAATATCTCAACAAAATCTCTCTTTAGTTTAAAAAGGAAAATTTTCTGTTCACTATTGATAAAAAATGGGTTAACTCAGTTAACTCTTTTTTCTACTCAAATTAAATCAGTTAACTCCTTATTTTACTCAAATAAAATTTGTTGACTCCCTTTAATTTGAGAATCTCTCTTTATGACTGAACTTCAACTTTAATCCTAACCGTTGATTGAATTTGATCTCAACCATTGATAAATTCCAGGAAAGTCTATTGAAGAGACCCTCATCTCTTCATTTTAGGAGAGTATAAATTTGGATAATTTGCATCAAATTGCTGCTGGAATTCATACTCACATTTGCTCATATTTTTACATACATTTAATAAAGACGCCTCTCTTGATTAAAAAAATTTAATTATTTATTTAAATGAAAAAGGTATTTCTAATTAATTAAACAAAATTATTTAATTAACTACAGTGCTTACTTGTAATTAATTAAAAAAAATTATTTTATTAAATAGGAAGCCATTCCTAATTAACTAAATAAAGTTATTTAATTAAATAAGAAAAGTGTCGCTAATTAATTAAAACATTATTTAATTAAATAAAAAAAGTAATTATGAGAGCATATATCATTTTAGTAAATTAAATATCTCAACAAAATCTCTCTTCAGTTCAAAAAGGAAAATTTATAGTTCAATATTGATAAAAAATGAGTTAAATCAGATAACTACTTTTTCTACTCAAATTAAATCAGTTAACTCTTTATTTTATTCAAATTAAATTTGTTAACTCCCTTTAATATAAAAATCTCCCTTTATGACTGAACGTCAACTTTAATTCTGACCGTTGATTGAATTTGATCTCAACCATTGATGGATTCTAGGAAAGTCTATTTAAGAGACCCTCATCTCTTCATTTTAGGAGAGGATGAATTTGAAGAATTTGCATCGAATCATAGCTGGAATTCATACTCACATTTGCTCATATCTTAACATACATTTAATAAATATGCCTATCTTGAATAATTAAATGTACGTATTTAATTAAATGGGAAAGGCATTTCTAATTAATTAAATGGAGTACTTAATTCTAATTAATTAAACAAAGTTATTTAATTAAAAAGGAAACCATTCCTAATTAATTAAATAAAGTTATTTAATTAAAAAGGAAACCATTCCTAATTAATTAAATGAAGTTATTTAATTAAATAAGAAAAGTGTCTCTAATTAATTAAAAGATTAATTAATTAAATAGAAAATGTGATTATGATAGCATATCTCATTTTATTAAATTAAATATCTCAACAAAATCTCTCTTCAGTTCAAAAAGGTCAACTCTCAGTTCACTATTGATAAAAAATGAGTTAAATCAGTTAACCTCTTTTTCTACTCAAATTAAATCATTTAACTCCTTATTTTACTCAAATTAAATTTGTTAACTCCCTTTAATTTGGGAATCTCCCTTTATGACTAAACTTCAACTTTAATCCTAACCGTTGATGGATTTTAGGTAAGTCTATTTAAGAGACCTTCATCTCTTCATTTTAGTAGAGAATGAATTTAGAGAATTTGCATCGAATCACTTCTGGAATTCATACTCACATTTGCTCATATTTTTACATACATTTAATAAATACACCTATAATGATTAATTAAATGTAATTATTTAATTAAATGGGAAAGGTATTTCTAATTAATTAAACAAAAGTATTTAATTAAATAGAGTACTTCTAATTAATGAAACAAAATTATTTAATTAAATAGAGTACTTCTAATTAATGAAACAAAATTATTTAATTAAATAAGAAGGCATTCCTAATTAATTAAATGAAGTTATTTAATTAAATAAGAAAATTTTCTCTAATTAATTAAAAGATTATTAAGTTATATAGAAAATGTAATTATGAGAGCATATCTCATTTTATTAAATTAAATATCTCAACAAAATTTCTCTTCAGGTCAAAAAGGGAAATTTTCAGTTCACTATTGATAAAAAATGAGTTAAATCAGTTAACTCCTTTTTCTACTCAAATTAAATCAGTTAACTCCTTATTTTAATAAAATTAAATATGTTAACTCTCTTTCATTTGAGAATCTCTATCTATGACTGGACTTTAACTTTAATCCTGACCATTGATTGAATTTGATCTCAACTGTTGATGGATTCTAGGAAAGTATATTGAAGAGACCTTCATCTCTTCATTTTAGTAGAAGACAAATTTGGAGAATTTGGATTGAATCGCTACTGGATCTCATACTTATATTTGTTCATATTTTTACATACATTTAATAAATACACCTATCTTGATTAATTAAATTTTATTATTTAATTAAATGGGAAAGGTATTTTTAATTAATTAAATAAAATTATATAATTAAATGAAGTACTTACTTCTAATTAATTAAACAAAGTTATTTCATTAAATAGGAAGTCATTCCTAATTAATTAAATGAAGTTATTTAATTAAATAAGAAAAGTGTCTCTAATTAATTGAAAGATTATTTAATTAAATAGAAAAAGTAATTATGAGAGCATATCTCATTTTATTAAATTAAATATCTCAACAAAATCTCTCTTCAGTTCAAAAAGAAAAATTTTCAGTTCACAATTGATAAAAAGTCAGTTAAATCAGTTAACTACTTTTTCTACTCAAATTAAATCAGTTAACTCCTTATTTTACTCAAATTAAATCTATTAACTCTCTTTAATTTGGGAATCTCCTTTTATGACTAAATTTCAACTTTAATCCTGACCGTTGATTGAATTTGATCTCAACCATTGATGGATTTTAGGAAAGTCTATCTAAGAGACCATCATCTCTTATTTTAGAAGAGGATGAATTTGGATAATTTGCATCGAATCGCTACTGAAATTCATACTCACATTTGCTGATATTTTTACATACATTTAATAGATATGCCTATCTTGATTAATTAAATGTAGTAATTTAATTAAATGGGAAAAGTATTTCTAATTAATTAAATGAAATTATCTAATTAAATGGAGTACTTACTTCTAATTAATTAAACAAAGTTATTTCATTAAATAGGAAGTCATTCCTAATTAATTAAATGAAGTTATTTAATTAAATAAGAAAAGTGTCTCTAATTAATTAAAAGATTATTTAATTAAATAGAAAAAGTAATTATGAGAGCATATCTCATTTTATTAAATTAAATATCTCAACAAAATCTCTCTTCAGTTCAAAAAGGAAAATTTTCAGTTCACTATTGATAAAAAATGAGTTAAATCAGTGAACTCCTTTTTCTACTCAAATTAAATCAATTAACTCTTTATTTTACTCAAATTAAACCTGTTAACTCCCTTTAATTTGGGAATCTCTCTTTATGACCAAACTTCAACTTTAATCCTGACCGTTGATGAATTTTAGGAAAGTCTATTTAAAAGACCCTCATCTCTTCATTTTAGAAGAGGATGAATTTGGATACTTTGCATCTAATTGCTGCTGAAATTTATACTCACATTTGCTCATATTTTTACATACATTTAATAAATACTCCTATCTTGATTAATTAAATTGAAAAGGTAATTCTAATTAATTAAACAAAATTATTTAATTAAATGGA
This sequence comes from Cupressus sempervirens, assembly GCA_028749045.1. Taxonomy (NCBI): domain Eukaryota; kingdom Viridiplantae; phylum Streptophyta; class Pinopsida; order Cupressales; family Cupressaceae; genus Cupressus; species Cupressus sempervirens. The sequence goes on from CM053783.1 coordinate 119,031,115, forward strand.
GTGCTTAGTTCTAATTACTTAAAAAAAAAAAAAGTTATTTAATTAAATAGAAAAATATTCCTAATTAATTAAATGAAGTTATTAAATTAAATAAGAAAAGTTTCTCTAATTAATTAAAAGATTATTTAATTAAATAGAAAAAGTAATTATGAGAGCATATATAATTTTATTAAATTAAATATCTCAACAAAATCTCTCTTCAGTTCAAAAAAGGAAATTTTTAGTTCACTATTGATAAAAAATGAGTTAAATTAGTTAACTCCTTTTTCTACTCAAATTAAATTAGTTAACTTCTTATTTTACTCAAATTAAATATGTTAACTCCCTTTAATTTAAGAATCTCCCTTTATGACTGAACTTCAACTTTAATCCTAACCGTTGATTGAATTTGATCTCAACCGTTGATGGATTTTGAAAAAGTCTATTTAAGAGACCCTCATCTCTTCATTTTAGGAGAGGGTAAATTTGGAGAACTTGCATCGAATCGCTGTTAGAATTCATACTCACATTTGCTCATATTTTTACATGCATTTAATAAATATGCTTATCTTGATTAATTAAATGTAATTATTTAATTAAATGGAAAAGGTATTTTTAATTAATTACACAAATTTTTTTAATTAAATGGAGTACTTACTTCTAATAAACTAAACAAAGTTATTTAATTAAATAGGAAGCCATTCCTAATTATTTAAATGAAGTTATTTAATTAAATAAAAAAATTGTCTCTAATTAATTAAAATATTATTTAATTAAATAGAAAAAGTAATTATGAGAGCATATCTCATTTTATTAAATTAAATATCTCAACAAAATCTCTCTTCAGTTCAAAAAGAAAAATTTTCAGTTCACAATTGATAAAAAGTCAGTTAAATCAGTTAACTATTTTTTCTACTCAAATTAAATCAGTTAACTCCTTATTTTACTCAAATTAAATCTATTAACTCTCTTTAATTTGGGAATCTCCCTTTATGACTAAATTTCAACTTTAATCCTGACCGTTGATTGAATTTGATCTCAACCATTGATGGATTCTAGGAAAGTCTATCTAAGAGACCATCATCTCTTATTTTAGAAGAGGATGAATTTGGATAATTTGCATCGAATCGCTGCTGAAATTCATACTCACATTTGCTCATATTTTTACATACATTTAATAGATATGCCTATCTTGATTAATTAAATGTAGTAATTTAATTAAATGGGAAAAGTATTTCTAATTAATTAAATGAAATTATCTAATTAAATGGAGTACTTACTTCTAATTAGTTAAACAAAGTTATTTAATTAAATAGGAAGTCATTCCTAATTAATTAAATGAAGTTATTTAATTAAATAATAAAAGTGTCTCTAATTAATTAAAAGATTATTTAATTAAATAGAAAAAGTAATTATGAGAGCATATCTCATTTTATTAAATTAAATATCTCAACAAAATCTCTCTTCAGTTCAAAAAGGAAAATTTTTAGTTCACTATTGATAAAAAATGAGTTAAATCAGTGAACTCCTTTTTCTACTCAAATTAAATCATTTAACTCTTTATTTTACTCAAATTAAACCTGTTAACTCCCTTTAATTTGGGAATCTCTCTTTATGACCAAACTTCAACTTTAATCCTGACCGTTGATGAATTCTAAGAAAGTCTATTTAAGAGACCCTCATCTCTTCATTTTAGAAGAGGATGAATTTGGATACTTTGCATCTAATCGCTGCTGAAATTCATAGTCACATTTGCTCATATTTTTACATACATTTAATAAATACTCCTATCTTGATTAATTAAATGGAAAAGGTAATTCTAATTAATTAAACAAAATTATTTAATTAAATTGAGTGCTTAGTTCTAATTACTTAAAAAAAGTTATTTAATTAAATAGAAAGCTATTCCTAATTAATTAAATGAAGTTATTAAATTAAATAAGAAAAGTTTCTCTAATTAATTAAAAGATTATTTAATTAAATAGAAAAAGTAATTATGAGAGCATATATAATTTTATTAAATTAAATATCTCAACAAAATCTCTCTTCAGTTCAAAAAGGGAAATTTTTAGTTCACTATTGATAAAAAATGAGTTAAATCAGTTAACTCCTTTTTCTACTCAAATTAAATTAGTTAACTTCTTATTTTACTCAAATTAAATATGTTAACTCCCTTTAATTTAAGAATCTCCCTTTATGACTGAACTTCAACTTTAATCCTAACCGTTGATTGAATTTGATCTCAACCATTGATGGGTTCTGAAAAAGTCTATTTAAGAGACCCTCATCTCTTCATTTTAGGAGGGTAAATTTGGAGAACTTGCATCGAATCGCTGTTGGAATTCATACTCACATTTGCTCATATTTTGACATGCATTTAATAAATATGCTTATCTCGATTAATTAAATGTAATTATTTAATTAAATGGGAAAGGTATTTTTAATTAATTAAACAAATTTTTTTAATTAAATGGAGTACTTACTTCTAATAAACTAAACAAAGTTATTTAATTAAATAGGAAGCCATTCCTAATTATTTAAATGAAGTTATTTAATTAAATAAAAAAATTGTCTCTAATTAATTAAAAGATTATTTAATTAAATAAAAAAAGTAATTATGAGAGCATATCTCATTTTATTAAATTAAATATTTCAACAAAATCTCTCTTCAGTTCAAAAATGAAAATTTTTAGTTCACTATTGATAAAAAATGAGTTAAATCAATTAACTCCTTTTTCTACTCAAATTATATCAGTTAACACCTTGTTTTACTCAAATTAAATCTGTTAACTCCTTTTAATTTGGCAATCTACCTTTACGACTGAACTTCAACTTTAATCCTGATCATTGATTGAATTTGATCTCAACCATTGATGGATTCCAGAAAAGTCTATTTAGGAGACCCTCATCTCTTCATTTTAGGAGAGGATGAATTTGGAGAATTTGCATCGAATTGCTACTAAAATTCATACTCACATTTGCTCATATTTTTACATACATTTAAAAAATATGCCTATATTGATTAATTAAATGTAATTATTTAATTAAATGGGACAAGTTTTTCTAATTAATTAAACAATATTTAATTAAATGGAGTGCTTACTTCTAATTAATCACACAAAGTTATTTAATTAAATAGGAAGCCATTCTTAATTTATTAAATAAAGTTATTTAATTAAATATGAAAAGTGTCACTAATTAATTAAGAGATTATTTAATTAAATAGAAAAAGTAATTATGAGAGCATATCTCATTTTATTAAATTAAATATCTCAACAAAATCTCTCTTCAGTTCAAAAAGGGAAATTTTCAGTTCACTATTGTTAAAAAATGAGTTAAATTATTTAAATCCTTTTTCTACTCAAATTAAATCAGTTAACTCCTTATTTTACTCAAATTAAATCTCCTAACTCCCTTTAATTTGGGAATCTCCTTTTACGACTAAACTTCAACTTTAATCTTGACTATTGATTGAATTTGATCTCAACCATTGATGGATTTTAGGAAAGTCTATTTAACAGACCCTCATCTCCTCATTTTAGGAGAGGATGAATTTGGAGAATTTGCATCGAATCGCTACTGGAATTCATACTCACATTTGCTCATATTTTTACATACATTTAATAAATACGCCTATCTTGATTAATTAAATTTAATTTTTTAATTAAATGGGAAAGGTATTTATAATTAATTAAATGAAATTATTTAATTAAATGGAGTACTTACTTCTAATTATTTAAACAAAGTTATTTAATTAAATAGGAAGCCATTCCTAATTAATTAAATGAAGTTATTTAATTAAATAAGAAAAGTGTCTCTAGTTAATTAAAAGATTATTTAATTAAATAAAAAAAGTAATTATGAGAGCATATCTCATTTTATTAAATTAAATATCTCAACAAAATCTCTCTTTAGTTCAAAAAAAGAAATTTTTAGTTCACCATTGATAAAAAATGAGTTAAATTAGATAACTCCTGTTTCTAGTCAAATTAATTCAGTTAACTCTTTATTTTACTCAAATTAAATCTGTTAACTTTCATTAATTTGGGAATCTCCCTTTATCACTGAACTTCAACTTTAATCTTGACCGTTGATTGAATTTGATCTCAACCGTTGATTAATTCCAGAAAAGTCTATTTAAGAGACCCTCATCTCCTCATTTTAAGAGAGGATGAATTTGGAGAATTTCCATTGAATTGCTGCTGGAATTCGTATTCACAGTTGCTCATATTTTCACATACATTTAATAAATATGCCTATCTTGATTAATTAAATGTAATTATTTAATTAAATATAAAAGGTATTTCTAATTAAATAAATAAAATTATTTAATTAAATGGAGTACTTATTTCTAATTAATTAAATAAAGTTATTTAATTAAATAGGAATCCTTTCCTAATTAATTAAATGAAGTTATTTAATTAAATAAGAAAAATGTCTCTAATTAATTAGAAGATTATTTAATTAAATAGAAAAATTAATTATGAGAGCATATCTCATTTTATTAAATTAAATATCTCAACAAAATCTCTCTTCAGTTCAAAGAGGGAAATTTTTAGTTCACTATTGATAAAAAATGAGTTAAATCAGTTAAGTCCTTTTTCTACTCAAATTAAATCAGTTAACTCTTTATTTTACTCAAATCAAATCTGTTAAAACTCTTTAATTTGAGAATCTCCCCTTATGACTGAACTTCAACTTTAATCCTGACCATTGATTGAATTTGATCTCAACCGTTGATGGATTCCAGGAAAGTCTATTTAAGAGACCTTCATCTCTTCATTTTAGTAGAGGGTGAATTTGGAGAATTTGCATCGAATCGCTGCTGGAATTCATACTCACATTTGCTCATATTTTACATACATTTAATAAATACACCTATCTTGATTGATTAAATGTAATTATTTAATTAAATTAGAAAAGTATTTCTAATTTTATTTTTGGTTTTTTTGTAAAAAAGGTGTAAAACTTTATTCAATTAAATTTGGATTACAGGAGGCCTGAGGCCCAACAACCAAATCACCAACGAACACAGTTATGATCTATCCCTATCCACTAATTTCTTGAAGATCCCACTAAGATCAACAAGAAGATCATCTCTATCAGAAATATCCCAACCAACACCCTTCTCTGATGCCCATTTTGCCAAAACATCAGCCACTCCATTCCATTCCCTAGCAATATGATAGAAAAGGATCCCATCCACAAAGCTACTCAAGTGGAGAATCTCTCTAATAATAGATGCAATTTTCTTGCTAGATTCATCCACTGTCCGGTTATTAATCATATCCACAACTATCTGAGAGTCAGACTCACACACCATTCTCCTCCATCCAAGAGAGCAAGCCCGCTCCATAGCCACTTTAATGGCCAAAGCCTCCATCATGTTATTGGAATGAACTCCTTTGTTTATAGAGAATATGAAAATAACATTACCATCTGCATCTCTCCCAATCCCCCCCACTCCAGCCTGTCCAGGGTTCCCACGGGAGGAGCCATCAGTGTTAATCTTTAGGACTGCCGCGAAAGGAGCGCTCCATCTCCCCACTCTATAGAACTCCCTCTTTCATGGCTGATATCTCTTACTACTACTAATTTCAGATCCTTTATCCACTAATCCTAAATTTTTGATAATATGAGAATCCTGAGGATCCACCGACTCTGACATATCACATTTAGCAAAGATAGTCTCTTGAAGCCTGGATAGGATCAACTACCATAGTTTAGTGGCTCCCAAGCTAGAATTACAAAAAATCTAATGATTATGCTCCAACCAAAGATTCCATAGAATGAAAGAAGGTCCAATAGCCTAGGCCACTTGAAGGAATGAAGTTTTCGTAGGGGGTCTGCCAAGGCTGGCCCAAAATTCAATAAGAGATGCAACATGAATACATCTATGGCACCATGCCTCCCACCACTTATGCCAGATCTCCCTAGAGAGAGGACATAAGAAAAACACATGAGAAGCATCTTCCCCATCCAACAAGGATAGGGACAATAAGAGGGTCCCTGAAATGCTCTTCGCTGGAGATTATCCCAAGTAAGACACTTATTTTGCGCAACCAACCAAAGAAAAAAATTACATTTTGGAAAAAAAAAATTATTCCAAACCTGCCTCCACCAGGGAACCTCCTGAATAACATTACATTGCCTATCTAGCCAAGCATATCCCTAGGCCATGCTAAACTTACCTTTTGGGTAAGGTCCCCATGCCAAGATGTCTTTGTCTTTAGAAGAGCTACAAAGCCTAGAGAAGAGAATATGTGCTAGTTCAGCCTGATTCTCTAGGGAGCCCCCTGTGGGCCAAAGCTGTGGATCCTTCTAGCTAACCACCTCCATCAAACCATACCTCTAGATAGCCTTGAAGTGAGCAACCGTGGTCCAACCTACAAAAGAAAAAACTTGATACAAAGGTCAAAGGTGGGAACAATTAGAGAGAACAGGAGGGTGGCCATCCCAACAATCCTGCTAGAATAACACACTTGACCCCTCATTATAGATCCAGAAAAGACCATCCTTAATTAAAGAAGCACCCTTTTTAAGGGTGTCCCAAATAAAGGACCCCTTACCATCAAGCTCAAGTCTTGGAATATCCTGAACCTCCAATCCTGGGAAATACTTATGGGTCAGAATCTTGGTCCAATCCCGGTCTTGATTCTTGCACCATCTCCAGTATAACTTTGCAGCAAGAGCTTTGACACCGAGAGCCATACATTTAAGGCCCAGAACCCCAGTAAACTTAGGCAAGCAAATAGTGTCCTAGTTGACTAAGCTCCATTTAGAAGATTGAAGGTTGCCTGACCAAAGGAATTTTCGTGACAAAGCATCAAAATCTTTCATAACTCCCACGAGAGGGGTTTGCACTAAGCACCTGTAAATAGGGAGGGCCTAAATCATTTTCTTGAGCAGGGTAACCCTCCCAGCTGATGAGAGCCACCTATGTGTCCAATGCCTCACTCTACTATGAAATTTTTCAACAAGACCTTGCCAATACTCTTTCTGTTGAGTCCCCAAAGCTAAAGGTACTCCAAGATTGATGAAAGGGAGGGATCCAACTTAAAACCTAAAAATTCTAGCAATCCTGAGCTGAATCGATTGAGGAGTATTAAAGAAATAAATAGAAGATTTCCCTTCATTAATTTTCTATCTAGAAGCTTTTAAATAAATATCCAAAATCTTTCTAAAGTTCCTTGCCTCGTTGGTAGTAGCCAAGCCCATCAAGCCAGTATCATCCACAAATTGGAGGTGCGTGTATGAAGGAATATCATTACCCCACTTCCACCCTTGAATAAGTCCCAGTTATGCTTGAGATTTTATAAATCTACCTAAGCCCTCTGCCATAATAATAAATAGATAAGGAGAGATAGGATCCCCCTAGTGAAGTCCTCGAGAAGCAGAGAAAAGGTCAGTTGGTTCTCCATTGATAAGAACCGAAAAGGATGGGGAAGACATACAACTGAGAACCCAATCCACCCATTCTGTAGTAAATCCAAAAGCTAGAAGCACACAACCTAGAAAGTCCCAACTAACTCAGTCATACGCTTTAGCTAAGTCCAACTTAATAAACATAGCCTTTTCCTTGGACAAGGCCATAGAATGAATAGCTTCTGTAGCAATCACAACCCCATCAAGAATCTGTCTCCCACTGACAAAACCTCCCTGTTCCTCAAAAATCAGAGTGGTAAGGAAACACTTGAGCCTTTGAGCAATTAATTTGGTGATGATTTTGTATGTGACATTACATAGAGCAATGGGTCTAAACTGGTCCAACCTGTTAGTGCAATCAATCTTGGGAATGAGAGGCAGAAAAGTAGCATTCATAGACTTGAGCATTTGTTTATTTTTATATGACTCCTGGACCACATCTAGAAGATCAAATTTAATAATCTCCAAAAACTCCTGGAAAAATTTAATGGGAAACCCATCTAGGCTCAAGGCTTTACTTTTCGGCATACCAAAAACCATTTTCTCCAATTCCTCAATCATAATAGGTTTTAAAAGATCTCTGTTCATACTGCTCGAAACAAGATGAGGAATGCAGTCTAAAATAGACCTAGTCTCTTCCAAGGAAGTAGGATCTTCCCTATAGAAGAGTTGAGAAAATTATCTAATGGCCTTTGAAGCAATTGCCTCCTTGGAACATAGCTGATCACCAAAAGTAGAGACTAGAGAAGTGATAGAATTCCCAAACCTGCGGGCCTTGACAGTGTTGTGGAAGAAAGCAGTGTTTCTATCTCCCTCCTACAACCAGTCTATCCGAGACTTTTGTTTCCCAAATATTTCCTCCCAAAGCTCCCATTCTTCAACTTCCTTCAGAGCTAAGGATTCTTGAGACATCAAATCTGGAGTCATGCCTAGGTCCCTGATCTGGCGAGTGACATTATTCAACCTAGCTTGAGCATCACTCAACTGCTCTTGCAGGTTTCCAAAACACTGTTTGTTCCACTTCTTCAACCTGAACATAACATGCTGAAGTCTATTCTCGAAGGTGTACATAGAAGTTCCATGTGAAGGCTTACCCTCATACCACCAAGCAATCATAAGCTCTTGTAGAGAATGATCCCTCAACCACATCAGTTGAAACTTGAAAGAGGGATTCTTGGAGGTCCTTAAAGGGGTGACTTAGAGCCTAATAGGCCAATGATCAGAGCCTCTCCAATCAAGAATTTCTGAACTAGTAGTCCATCTATTATGCATCCAATAGCAGGATACGAGAAATCTATTGATCCTTTCAGAGATAGATTCCATCCCATTCTTTCTATTGTTCCAAGTGAATATACCAGAGTTGGGTTTAACATCAATAAGATTCAAAGAACCAATATTATCGCTAACCATTTTAGAAGAAGGACCTAAACAGGAATGTCCACCCCTCTTCTCCTCTAGACTCGTAATAGCATTAAAATCTCCAGCCACAATCCATGGAAGAAAGGGGTCCAGAGAACATACAAACATAATATGAGACCACATATGAGATTTACCAACCAAGTCACTAGGAGCATAAATATTAGAAAATAAGCACCTTTCACCTGTCTCAAAATGAGAAGCCAGGATGGAGATAGAAAACCTGCTCGCAATCCACCATAAAGGAGTCACCTTCATAGGATTCCAAAGACAAGCAAGGCCCCCTAAGTTCCCATGAGCACTTACTCCCTGCCAGTAACCATGGGGCCAAACCTTTGGTCCATAGTTATTCAATTCATCAACTGAAAGCTTAGTTTCCTGAATGAACAAAACATCTAGAGAATGAGACTCTATCAATCTATGAATAACCTTTTGTTTAGGGATGCTACTCAACCCCCTCACATTCCAAGATAGAATAATCATTTAGAGGATTGAGAGAAATGAGATTCAATGGGCATCACTAACCCTGCCTCAACCAAAGTCTCGCCCATCATCTTGACCTTCTCCTGATCCGTGTTCCTTCCACTCTTAGCAGACTTCTCTGTGGTCCCCTTTTTAAAAGGCTTCTGTTGTAAACCTAAAGTGGAAGCAGTTTTAGTGCCTTTTGTATTATCAGACACCCCTTTCTTGCTAGGAAGATTTGCACCTGCGATACCTAGAACTTCACCAGGATGCGACCCTCCTGGAATATCACAACTAATCTCCTAAACCACTCCATCTAATCCAACTGGCTGGCCTTGTTCTTTCTCAGCAACTTGGACCAAAACCCCATTCTCCTAGAGTTGGGGAGCAGACAAGGACCCATCTAGGGATTCCTTCCTCTTGAATCAAATTCTCTAGAACATTAAACCTGTTAAAAGTACCATCATTTTGTCTATCTGTCCAAGCTCTCTTCTGCCCCTTTCCTTTATTATGCAGATTAACTAGGATAAAACCTTCCTTATCCATAGAGGGACCATTTGGCATCTAGGCCTTACCCTTGTCTTCCTTAGGAGACAAAAAAATGGCCGTAGGTGACTGAGAAGATTTATACCTGGGGCATTTGCACTGTAGGTGCCCATACTCATGGAAAATCCTACATCTAAAGGGTAAAGTCTCGTAATCCAACTGCTGAACCCATGAAGAAGTGCCCATATAGATTTCCATAGAGGTAGGAAGTGGATTATTCAGATCCACTTCCACACAAATTCAAGCATATGAAATTACTTTTCGGTCTTGGGTTAGTGTGGCCGACCCAACCAATTTCCCCAGTAGAAGAGACCCGAGACGGTATCTCCTCAGCAGAGTTAAATCCAATGTGCTAAGATTTGAGGAAAAGCCCAACCTGGTTAAAGCAATATGGCCCCCCCTCAAAGACCTTGTTCCTGTCTGACATACTTGAAAAAATGACCAAAAAATAGTTGTTCGCCGCTAGAAGAATTTCCATATCCCCTTCCAAGTTCCATATCCGATGCGCCAATGATTCTAGCATAGGAAGGGAGAGCCGGAGACCCAAAAACTTACAAATGAGCACATGCTTGCCCCAATACTCCACATCCTCTAAAATCTATTCTAGTTGAATGATTAACACCGATCGATCATCAGAGCACTCCAAACATCCATTCTTCTTCTTGATACATACAGAATCTTTCGATGATGATGCATGCATTCCAAATGAAGTATTGAAACGCCTACCTTTAGGCCCTACCCACAAAAAAGGAGAGGACTTGGCCATCACCAAATCCTCAGAGAAAATCTGAGATGGGACCTTCGATTGCCCCATGAGCAAGGACCAAAATCTAAACCCCAATCAATAAAAGAAGCCACAAAGCCCACCCCCAGCTGTATGCCCCACACTGGCTACCCTAGAATAAGGAGGCAAAACTCGCAGCAGTCACCATCTCCATATTACTCTCCCTTGATCTAAATTATTGAAGCCATTCCTAATTAATTAAATGAAGTTATTTAATTAAATAAGAAAAGTGTCTCTAATTAATTAAAAGTTTATTTAATTAAATAGAAAAAGTAATTATGAGAGCATATCTCATTTTATTAAAATAAATATCTCAACAAAATCTCTCTTCAGTTCAAAAAGGAAAATTTCGAGTTCACTATTGATAAAAAATGAGTTAAATCAGTTAACTCCTTTTTCTACTCAAATTAAATCAGTTAACTCCTTATTTTACTCAAATTAAATCTATTATCTCCCTTTAATTTGGGAATCTTCCTTTATGACAGAACTTCAACTTCAATCCTGACCGTTGATTGAATTTGATCTCAACCGTTGATGGATTTCAAGAAAGTTTATTTAAGAGACCCTCATCTCTTCATTTTAGGAGAGGATAAATTTAGAGAATTCACATCGAATCGCTGCTGGAATTCATACTCATATTTGCTCATATTTTTACATATATTTAATAAATACGCCTATCTTGATTAATTAAATGTAATTATTTAATTAAATGGGAAAGGTATTTCTAATTAATTAAATAAAATTATTTAATTAAATGGAGTCCTTACTTCTAATTAATTAAACAAAGTTATTTAATTAAATAGGAAGCCATTCCTAATTAATTAAATGAAGTTATTTAATTAAATAAGAAAAGTGTCTCTAACTAATTAAAAGATTATTTAATTAAATAGAAAAAGTAATTATGACAACATATCTCATGTTATTAAATTAAATATCTCAACAAAATCTCTCTTTAGTTCAAAAAGGGAAATTTCCAGTTCATTATTGATCAAAAATGAGTTAAATCAGTTAACTCCTTTTTCTACTTGAACTAAATAAGTTAACTCCTTATTTTACTTAAATTAAAACTGTTAACTCCATTTAATTTGGGAGTCTCCCTTTATGACTGAACTTCAACTTTAATCTTGATCGTTGATTGAATTTGATCTCAATTGTTGATGGATTCCAGGAAAGTCTATTTAAGAGACTCTCATCTCTTCATTATAGGAGAGGATGAATTTGAAGAATTTGCATCGAATCGCTGCTGGAATTCATACTCACATTTGCTCATATTTTTACATATATTTAATAAATATGCCAATCTTGATTAATTAAATGTAATTATTTAATTAAATGAGAAAGGTATTTCTAATTAATTAAAAAAAAATATTTAATTAAATGGAGTACTTACTTCTAATAAATTAAACAAGAAGCCATTCCTAATTAATTAAATAAAATTATTTAATTAAATAAGAAAAGTGTCTATAATTAATTAAAAGATTATTTAATTAAATAGAAAAAGTAATTATGAGAGCATAACTCATTTTATTAAATTAAATATCTCAACAAAATCTCTCTTCAGTTCAAAAAGGAAAATTTCCAAATTACTATTGATCAAAAATGAGTTAAATCAATTAACTCCCTTTTCTACTCAAATTAAATTAGTTAACTCCTAATTTTACTCAAATTAAATCTATTAACTCCCTTTAATTTGGGAGTCTCCCTTTATGACTGAACTTCAACTTTAATCCTGACTGTTCATTGAATTTGATCTCAACCGTTGATGGATTCAAGAAAAGTATATTTAAGAGACACTCATCTCTTCATTTGAGGAGAGGATGAATTTGGAGAATTTGCATCGAATCGCTGCTAGAATTCATAGTCACATTTGCTCATATTTGTACATACATTTAATAAATACGCCTATCTTGATTAATTAAATGTAATTATTTAATTAAATCAGAAATTCATTTCTAATTAATTAAAAGAAATTATTTAATTAAATAGAGTACTTACTTCTAATTAATTAAACAAAGTTATTTAATTAAATAGGAAGCCATTCCTAATTATTTAAATGAATTTATTTAATTAAATAAGAAAAGTGTCTCTAATTAATTAAAACATTATTTAATTAAATAGAAAAAGTAATTATGAGAGCATATCTCATTTATTTAAATTAAATATCTTAACAAAATCTCTCTTCAGTTCAAAAAAGAAAATTTCCAGTTCACTATTGATCAAAAATGAGTTAAATCAGTTAACTCATTTTTCTACTCAAATTAAATCAGTTAACTCCTTATTTTACTCAAATTAAATATGTTAACTCCCTTTAATTTGGGAGTCTCCCTTTTGACTGAACTTCAACTTTAATCTTGACCGTTGATTGAATTTGATCTCAACCATTGATGGATTTACAGGAAAGTCTATTTAAGAGAGCCTCATCTCTTCATTTTAGGAGAGGACGAATTTGGAGAATTTGCATCGAATCGCTGCTGGAATTCATACTCACATTTGCTCATATTTTTACATACATTTAATAAATACGCCTATCTTGATTAATTAAATGTAATTATTTAATTAAATGGGAAAGGTATTTCTAATTAATTAAATAAAATTATTTAATTAAATGGAGTACTTACTTCTAATTAATTAAATAAAGTTATTCAATAAAATAGGAAGCTATTCCTAATTAATTAAATGAAGTTATTTAATTAAATAAGAAAAGTGTCTCTAATTATCTAAAAGATTATTTAATTAAATAGAAAAAGTAATTATGAGAGCATATCTCATTTTATTAAATTAAATATCTCAACAAAATCTCTCTTCGGTTCAAAAAGGGAAATTTTTAGTTCACTATTGATAAAAAATGAGTTAAATGAGTTAACTCCTTTTTCCACTCAAATTAAATTAGTTAATCCCTTATTTTACTCAAATTAAATCTGTTAACTCCCTTTAATTTCGGAATATCCCTTTATGATTGAACTTCAAATTTAATCCTGACTGTTGATTGAATTTGATCTCAACCGTTGATGAATTCCATGAAAGTCTATTTAGGAGACCCTCATCTCCTCATTTTAGGAGAGGATGAATTTGCAGAATTTGCATCGAATCACTGCTAGAATTCATACTCACATTTGCTTATATTTTTACATATATTTAATTAATACGCCTATCTTGATTAATTAAATGTAATTATTTAATTAAATGGGAAAAGTGTTTCTAATTAATTAAAAAAAGTTATTTAATTAAATAGGAAGCCATTCTTAATTAATTAAATGAAGTTATTTAATTAAGTAAGAAAAGTGTCTCTAATTAATTAAAAGATTATTTAATTAAATAGAAAAAGTAATTATAAGAGCATATCTCATTTTATTAAATTAAATATCTCAAACAAAATCTCTCTTGAGTTCAAAAAGGGAAATTTTCAGTTCACTGTGGATAAAAAATGAGTTAAATGAGTTAACTCATTTTTCTACTCAAATTAAATCAGTTAACTCCTTATTTTACTCAAATTAAATCTCTTAACTCTCTTTAATTTGTGAATCTCCCTTTATGATTGAACTTCAACTTTAATCTTGATCATTGATTGAATTTGATCTGAACCGTTGAAGGATTACAGGAAAGTCTATTTAAGAGACCCTCATCTCTTCATTTTAGGAGAGGATGAATTTGGAGAATTTACATCGAATCGCTGCTGAAATTCATACTTACATTTGCTCATATTTTTACATACATTTAATAAATACGCTTATCTTTATTAATTAAACGTAATTATTTAATTAAATGAGAAAAGTATTTCTAATTAATTAAACAAAATTATTTAATTAAATGGAGTACTTACTTCTAATTAATTAAAAAATGTTATTTAATTAAATAGGAAGCCATTCCTAAGTTATTAAATGAAGTTATTTAATTAAATAAGAAAAGTGTCTCTAATTAATTAAAAGATTATTTAATTAAATAGAAAAAGTAATTATGAGAGCATATCTCATTTTATTAAATTAAATATCTCAAAAAAATCTCTCTTCAGTTCAAAAAGGGAAATTTTTAGTTCATTATTGATAAAAAATGATTTAAATCAGTTAACTCCTTTTTCTACTCAAATTAAATCTGTTAACTCGCTTTAATTTGGGAATCTCCCTTTATGACTGAATATCAACTTTAATCCTGACCGTTGATTGAATTTGATCTCAACCGTTGATGGATTCTAGGAAAGTATATTTAAGAGACCCTCATCTCCTCATTTTAGGAGAGGATGAATTTAGAGAATTTGCATCGAATCGCTGCTGGAATTCATACTCACATTTGCTCATATTTTTACATACATTTAATAAATACGCTTATCTTGATTAATTAAATGTAATTATTTAATTTAATGGAAAAGGTACTTCTAATTAATTAAACAAATTTATTTAATTAAATAGGAAGCCATTCCTAATTAATTAAATGAAGTTATTTAATTAAATAAGAAAAGTGTCTCTAATTAATTTAAAGTTTATTTAATTAAATAGAAAAAGTAATTATGAGAGCATATCTCATTTTATTAAATTAAATATCTCAACAAAATCTCTCTTTAGTTCAAAAAGGGAAATTTTTAGTTCACTATTGATAAAAAATGAGTTAAATTAGTTAACTCATTTTTCTACTCAAATTAAATCAGTTAACTCCTTATTTTACTCAAATTAAATCTGCTAACTCCCTTTAATTTGAGAATCTTCCTTTATGACTGAACTTCAACTTTAATCCAGACCGTTGATTGAATTTGATCTCAACCATTGATGGATTGGAGGAATGTCTATTTAAGAGACCCTCATCTCCTTATTTTAGGAGAGGATGAATTTGGAGAATTTGCATCGAATCGCTGCTGGAATTGATACTCACATTTGCTCATATTTTTACATACATTTAATGAATATGCCTATCTTGAGTAATTAAATGTAATTATTTAATTAAATAGGAAAGGTATTCCTAATTAATTAAATTAAATTATTTAATTAAATGGAGTACTTACTTCTAATTAATTAAACAAAGTTATTTAATTAAATAAGAAGCCATTCCTAATTAATTAAATGAAGTTATTTAATTAAATAAGAAAAGTGTCTCTAATTAATTAAAAGTTTATTTAATTAAATAGAAAAAGTAATTATGAGAGCATATCTCATTTTATTAAATTAAATATCTCAACAAAATCTCTCTTCAGTTCAAAAATAGAAATTTTTAGTTCACTATTGATAAAAAATGAGTTAAATCAGTTAACTCCTTTTTCTACTCAAATTAAATCAGTTAACTCCTTATTTTACTCAAATTAAATCTGTTAACTCGCTTTAATTTGGGAATCTCCGTTTATGACTAAACTTCAACTTTAATCCTGACCGTTGATTGAATTTGATCTCAACCGTTGATGGATTCTAGGAAAGTCTATTTAAGAGACCCTCATTTCCGCATTTTAGGAGAGGATGAATTTGAAGAATTTGTATCGAATCACTGCTAGAATTTGGACTCACATTTACTCATATTTTTACATACATTTAATAAATACCCCTATCTTGACTAATTAAATGTAATTATTTATTTAAATGGTTAAGATATTTCTAATTAATTAAATGAAATTATTTAATTAAATGGAGTACTTACTTCTAATTAATTAAACAAAGTTGTTTAATTAAATAGGAAGCCATTCCTAATTAATTAAATCAAGTTATTTAATTAAATAAGAAAAGTGTCTCTAATTAATTAAAAGATTATTTAATGAAATAGAAAAAGTAATTGTGAGAGCATATCTCATTTTATTAAATTAAATATCTTAACAAAATCTCTCTTCATGTAGTGCCTGTCATCGTTCACATCTTTTCTGGACATTTTGTTTCTATTATTATCAGACTATGATGGACTAGTTTTATGTTGATGGATTAGTGGTATTGTTTTGACACTATCAGACATTATTTTATGGATTCAGACGTTATGTGATGAGATCATTTATACATTACATTTCATGCATACATGATGATCATTATATTGTTTTTAGTTATTGTTGATGATTAGTTAGATGATTTATTATCTCATGTGTTTTATTATGGATACTTACCCCATACTTACATGTGTATGGTGTGTGTGTTTTCTTATTGTATGGAATTTTTGATGTGGTTAAGAAAGGGAGTTGTAGTCACCTGCATAGTCGGGATCTACACAATGCACCACTTACTGCCATTGTATGTTTAGCTTAGCATTATATATTGTATGTACATGCATGGTTTTTTTTGCAGGTTGCAGGTACTGGGTATTGACTTCCCTGAATTTCCAGGATGAGCATACCCTATTATACTATCTCAATGATAAGAGAAGGGAGATAAATTCTCAATTCCAAATCCCAAACTTTTAAGCCAATTGTCCTAGTGAGGTAGGATAATTATCTGGATATTTTACCCACCAAATGTGTCGAATGACATAATTCATTATTTTTAACCCTTTAGACTGATTTTGAGTGATTTTCTCTATGATGGGTTTTCATATTTTATCTTGGAGGTCTATGGTGAATTTTCTATTAATTAAGTCTTAAGAAATAGATTTAATTAATAAATTAATTATTTGAGAAAATTAATATGAAATATCATGTTATTTTATATTTTGATTATAATTAATTAAATGAGAATAATTAAGGAAAAAGAATTAAATAAAGAAATTTAGAAAATTAAAATTAATAATAATTATAAAATAATAATAAATTAATAAATAATAATAATAATAAAACTTATAGAAATTAAAATAAAAGTTATAAATATTTAAATAAAAATTATATAAAGAGTGAATTGGAGTTATAAGCTTACATGAAAATTAACGCACTTCTCTATTTCTCATGTGTCAACAACATGGAGGTTAGTGCATCAATTAAGCACATAGTGTCTAGAACCCTATGGCTCATCAAAAAGGTCAAAAAGGACCCATGCTTAGTTGGTGACACCTTTTAGCTATTTCTAGAGGCATTCTAGATGTTTCCTCAGAGCTCTTTATATTCAAGCATTCTTAGAAGCCTAGACATAGTGTTTGGAGTGCAATTTGGAGCATTGGAGGATTCGAGAATTCTGAAGAAGGGAGCTTGCTCTACGAGTTTTTTGAGGAAGAGTGATTTAGCATCAGAATCTGAGTAGATTCTTGTGATTTTACTTATACTATTTCCGCATCATGCATTTCTTGTCTTCTTCGTGTCTTCCATATGTCTTTTGAGGAATTTAATAATTTACTGTGCATTCTCAATATGGGTAGATTAATTTATTTGAGAATTTTATATACATAGATTTGAAAAGAACACGGGGCTATGGTTGTAATTCATAGTCAAACCCATTAGATTAATTATTGGAAATTTTGGAGATCAGAGGTCTATGGAGAAATTCTAAAAATTGAAGTTTGTATTCATATATTGTCAATTTTCTTATATATATATATATGCAATTATATATATATATGTGTGTGTGTGTGTGTGTGTGTGTGTGTATGTTCATGTACTATGATATTTTTAATTTTGTATATATTCATATAAATATAAATACATACATATATATATACATATACATTATATATATATACATATGTATATAATATATATATATATATATATATATATATATATATATATATATATATATATATATATATATATATATATATATATATATATATATATATATATATATATTTGTTAAAAACTGAGTGATAGTGAAAAAATGTTTATTCAAAATGTTCTTGAAATCATAATTGAAATATATATATATATATATATATATATATATAAGTTCATTTGGAGGGGCAGGTTATACCCAATACTCCCTCCCTTTCCACTGCTTTTATTAATGGAGGGACTGTTGCAACTGACACGACTGACATTGTGACCTATATACGGCTTAGCGACAGTAGTCGCAGGTGTTTACTGTGGCCGTGGGTAGTACAGACCCGACACCTATGCCGAATACATTCAAGCACAGGGTACAGGCAATAGCGATGAGATATCGCTTTTGTATAATGATTTTCCTTATTCGGTCTTACATATAATGTTATTAAGTATTTTCATTAATAAATATTGTTATATGTTGTTATTATTATATATATATATATATATGTATTTATGTATGTATGTATATATATATATATATATATATATATATATATATATATATATATATATATATATATATATATATATATATATAAGTATATGTGTATATATATTATTAATTATAACTAATTATTTTATTTAAAATGATTTGTATAGATGGATCAATTTCTAAAGATAAATGATTTAAAAAATATGAATAATAATTTATCAATTATTATTAAAATGAAGAGACATTAATAATTAACTTAATTAAACTTAGTTTAATTAAGGTTGATTATTAGAATGTGTTATAAATCAAAGTTTTGAAATATGTTGATTTCATTGGAAATGTTATTTTCAAAAAAAATACTATTAGATAAATTAGAATTGAGTCTAGTGGTTTTGGGGGAGAAACTTTTATCTATCAAACAAATACATGGGTTAGGTAAAACATAAAATTTCTCCACTTGATATCGAAGTTGGAAAACATAAACTAGAAACCTCCACATTTAATTCAAGTATGTAATTTTAGCAAAACCAAAACATGTGTTTACATTGTGTATTCTTATGCTGTTGTTTTGAGTTTTGGGTTGGCTAGTGTTGACCAGTTATAGGACGTCTACCAGAGGCTTGGGAGTTATGCGATTGTGATGTCATGATGATGTTTTAATCTCGATCTTTATAAACCCAACCATGGTTATGTGATGGAATGCTCTATGTATTGTTTGTTGAGATTCTTATGTATGAGATACTTGACTTAACCATTATTTTTGGTCATTGATTAGTTAACCTTAGTTATTTTCTAATCACCATGATGGAACTGAAATGTAGATTTATTCTTGATGATGTCATGATGTGACATGTTTGACTCAACCATTTTTGGAGTCTTTGATTAGTTTGATTGAGATATATTTTAATTATTGAGAACCATTTGATAATTTGATTATTAGTGATACTTCAGTTGCCAATAGAGAGCTGTTGTGTTCATGATTTTCTATGGATGTTAGCTCATGGAGATTTGATTCTTTTATGCATGTTTGATGATTTGATTATGGATTACCTTTTTTGATTTTGAGATTTATGATTCCATGAACATTAGGGTAGGATATCTACATGTAGTGACAGGCAGTGGCTTGCAATGGGGGTCGGGGCTCTAAGAGGTTGCCAGGGTAACTCATTGTAAGTTGGATTAATAAGTGATAACATTCACACCTAATACTAACTGAATGAACCTAAGAAGATAAGAGATTTGTTCTTGCCCATGCCTTGAGTGCTTGTACAGGCTAGGATGGGAGTAGTGGGATGCATGGTTGCGACCTTGCATTTCGTAGTATGCTTCGTCAGTATGAGAGGATACTAGTGGCTGCATGAAATCAGTATGGACCCATGGAGTTTAGCTAACTACCAGGGTAACTTGTACATGATAATTGCGATGAAACTTTTTGGCTTGCATAATAGGTTCCTACATGTCATTGTGTGCCTTTGGAGATTAGATGTTAGATTTTGTGTTAGGAACCTTTGAGTTAGTATACTTTTAGGATTCCTAGACTTATAGAGATTTGTGCTATGTGATTTTGGATAGCCTGTTTGGAACTTGAGATTATCTCCTTAGCATGGTGGGAGTGGACCACTTAGGTACCACACGGTCGAGTGGTAGTGTATTTTCCACTCTTATCATTTTGAGATTCATTGAGACATCGTGGCTGATGCATCCTTCATGATGATGGATATGTATCCTTTTTATTGATGATTAGCATATGTTAGATGATGTTATCTTATGCTTTTATTTGCATGTTGGATTAATTTCTACATATGATGTTTTATATGTTAAGAGTGACATTCCTACTATGTTAGTACCGATGATCTCTTCGGTGATTTGGAATGTTACGCACGGAGGGATGGCTAGGATCCATGATGGTCTAATGATGCTATTAACGGTTGGGAGGAACCGTACACTTAGTTTATTATGTTTGATCTTTATGATGGATGTATATGTCTTCTATGATGATGTATCATATGAGTATCTTTACTTTAATGTATCATGGATTAGAATAGGAAGATGTACTTTATTCTATGAGTGTATATTCTTTTGAGCTTGTCATACCCTGTGACATGTACAGTGCATGATTGAGTATTTAAAATGTAATGTATAAACATTAGACTTATCATTATTATTTCATGTGGATGTTGTACTAGATGGATTTATGTATGTAATTCAACGTTAAAGGATCTTAAAGAATGTAACATGTTATGTATGTTATGTTTAATTTCAGATGGACATTGCTATTGCTTCTGTTATTGTGCATAAGTTATACGTGGTGTTTACTTTCATGAAGAAAAAAAAATGCTACTAAAATTAGTGAAGTTCTAGGTTAATTCTTTGGATCCCTTGGTGGGGCATTACATTTGGTATCAGAGCCTGAGTTTCTACATTGGGAGCTCTGGGTATTTTGTAACAACTGGAACTTTGAACTATTAAGTGTAACTTTTAGAACTTGAACTAGGTGAACTGAAACAAAATAGAACTCAAACTCTTACTTAAATATTTTTCATAGTTCAACACTTAGTTTCAAAACTGGAAATTTTAACTTAAACCTAAATATAGAACAGAACCTAGTAACTTGTACTATTGTAGGATGGTATCTAGGACTAGGTCTTCTGTTAAAGGCCATGGTAAAGGCCGTGGTCATGGTAGAGCTATCAGTTTCCATGAGTCTGCCCATGAGGGATCGGCTCATGGAGAGAGCAGGGAAGAGCACTCTAGTAGGCAACAGGAAGAGAGCCATAGAGAGGACCAAGCTAAGTTTGAAGAGGTTGGTTTGAGGCAGATGATGCAGACTATTCTAGAACATCTACCTCCTATTCAAGAGTAGCCCAAAGTGCAGCAGATAGAACAAGAGCATAGACCTAGATCTAGAAGTCCTTGGAAGGATCGTCAGAGGTCCATTGTGTCCACTCAGATGAAGGATCTTTCAAGATCCAAGGTTAAGCCTTTCAATGGGCAAGGTTCTAGTTATGTGGCTTATTTCTCTCGACAGGATTTTTTCCATGCAGGAGTTTGACAGCAATGTTAAGGCAAGATTTGTGATCACTAATCTCTAGAATTTTGGGGCCACTTGGTGGATGATAGAGGAGAAAAAGTTGGGAATTGATATGAGTAGTGTTACATGGGAGTTATTCCTAGAGAGTTTTCGTGAATGATTCCTACCACAGGAATGGAAACAGCAAAGGGCTGATGAATTTCATAATCTTAGATAGTACACTTTGTCAGTGACCGAGTATGAGCGTAAGTTTTATGAGCTCATATCTTTTTCAGGGTTCAATAAAAATTCAACTCAATTGACGCAACATTTTATTAGGGGTTTGAATAACCGTATTATTGGGGAAGTTAAGGTATTTGAGCCAAAAACCCTCAAGGATGTGGTACATCGAGCTATCCTTGTTGAGCAAAGTGTCAACCTTGGTCAAGGTGGTTTTGTAGGAGCGCTAGCAGCACCAGGATCTAAAGGCAACTACAATTTAGGTGGTAACAAGAAGTTTTCTTTCTCTAAGGGGAAACAGTATCAGCAACAGTCTTAGCAGACACAACAAAAAGGGATCGAATTCTTAGGTTCAAGGTGGTGGAAAAGGTTCTAACACCAAGAACAACCACAATGCTCAACGCAATAAATAGAATTAGTCCAATCAGCCAGCTTAGAGTAGCCAATCTTTTGTGAGCAGGAATAGTCGTCAGCAATCAAATGTACCACCTATGGAAAGAGGTTATGGCAGAAATATGAAATATTTTTGATGTGGTGTGATTGGACATTATGCAACTCAGTGTCCTCAACGAGAACCTTAGTTTTGAGGACCTAGACCTACCATTTCAGAGCCTACAATTGGTGATGCAGGTAGAGCTCATAGAGTCTTTGCAGAAGTTGATCGGTGTTAGGCAGATCATCAGGGAACAGTGGTTGAGACCACAGGTGCTATTAGAGGTATATCTCTTTCAGTATTGTTTGATTCAAGAGCTAAAAATTCATTTATATCATCGTCTATAGTTTCTAAGTGTAAGCTGGATGTGGTGAAGTAAGATCATGGTTGGAAAGTGGAACTAGCCTTAGGCATTAAGGTCTCCATAGACTCTATAGTTCATAAGTGCGGGCTTAGCGTAGGAAGCTTTGATACTAAAGTGCATCTTTGAATCATACCCCTTGGTTTCTATGATGTGGTTTTAAGCATGGACTGGCTTGGATTTCATAGAGCTAGTATAGATTGTATAAAGAAGATCATTTTGTGCCAAGATGACCAAGGGAATGATGTGTAGATAGTTGGGATACTGAGGCCTATATCTCTACGGATGATTTTTGCTATGCAATTGAAGCAAAGTTTCTGTAAGGGATGTCAGATATTTGATGTTATGGTAAATGATCTTGATGAGGAAGATCCTATGAGGGAGACTTTAGATCACTTGATTTTGTAGGAGTACGCAGATGTTTTTCCAAGTGAGGTTCCAGGCATGCCTCCAAAGAGGGACATTGACTTTAGTATTGATCTGATTCCTGGAGCCGAGCCTATCTCTAAAGCTCCTTATCACATGGCAACACAGGAATTGGATGAGCTATGTCTTTAGCTAGAGGAACTTCTGGCCAAAGGGATTATTCAACCTAGTGTATCACCATGGGAAGCTCCAGTGCTCTTTGTGAAGAAGAAAGATGGTTCTTTGCGCCTTTGTATTGACTACAGACAGTTGAATAAGGTGAATATTAAGAACAGGTATCTTTTGCCTAGGATTGATGACTTATTTGATCAAATCAAGGGAGCTATAGTATTCTCCAAGATTGATCTTAAGTCAGGATACCACCAGCTTCGCATTAAAGAAGCAGATATTCACAAGACCACTTTTCGTACTCACTATGGGCATTATGAGTTCACAGTGGTACTATTTGGATTGACTAATGCTCCATCAATTTTCATGAGTTTGATGAATGGTGTGTTTTGATCTTATCTGGACAGTTTTTTACTCATGTTTCTTGATGACATATTGATATATTCAAAGACTCAGAAAGAGCATGAGGAACACCTGTGGTTGGTATTGCAGTGTTTGAGAGACAATTAGCTTTATGCTAATGCAGCTAAGTGCGAATTCTTCAAGTTAGAGATTCAGTATTTAGGGCATGTTATTTTAAGTGATGGTATTTTAGTGGATCTTGCAAAGATTCAGGTGATAATAGATTGGCCTACAATGACTAATGTGTCAAAGATTCATAGTTTCATGGGTTTAGCCGGTTATTATCGCAGATTTGTCAAGAACTTCTCTAGGATAGCACATCCTATCACTTCTCTTTGGAGGAAAGGAAAGAAGTTCGTATGGATAGAGAAATGTGAGAAAGCTTTCTAGAAGCTCAAGGAGCTTTTGACCAGTGCACTGATTTTAGCTGTACCTAATCTGGAAGGTGATTTTATGGTATGTACAGATGCTTCTCTTGAAGGGATTGGGGCAGTGTTGATGCAGAAAGGATGGGTGATTGCATATGAATCACGTAAGCTCAAGGATCATGAGTTAAATTATCCTACGCATGATCTTGAGTTACCAGCAGTAGTTCATGCTTTGACTAGATGGAGACATTTCTTGTTGGGGCACAAATTTGAGCTACACAGTGATCATCGTAGTCTTCAGTATATTTTTCCTCAGCCTAATTTGAATTCTTGCTAGAGGCGATGGATGGAGTTTCTATGCGAGTATGATTTTGAGGTTAAGTATATTCAAGGTAAGAAGAATGTGGTGGCGGATGCTTTGAGTCGTAGGAGACATGTGGTATCATCAATGACTCTTAGAGTGGATTTGAGGAGTCAGATTTTTCAAGCACTTCCTATGAATTCATGGTATCAGGAAGTGTGCAGAGAGATAGATTCAAGAAGACCTTTGGAAGATAAGTTTGCAGGTTACACTCAAGAATCAGATGGTCTTTTGAGACATTTGGGGAGGATTTATGTGCCATTTTTGGATGAGCTTCGCACCTTGATACTAGCAGAAGCCCATTGTACACCTTACTCAGCACATCTAGGTGTCAAGAAGATGCATGCTGATTTGAGACATTTGTTCTTTTGGTCTAGGATGAAGTGAGATATTTCTGATTTTGTGGCTAGGTGCCTTGAGTGTCAGAGAGTTAAGGTAGAACATCAACACCCAGCTGGACTTTTGCAGCCTAATCTCATTCTTTCTGGGAAGTGGGATATCATCTCTATGGATTTTATAGTAGGATTACCTATAACAGTTCATGGTCCTGATGCTATCATGGTTACCGTTGATTGGTTAGCTAAGGTGGCACATTTCTCACCAAGCAAGTCTTCCTACATAGCAGTTTCTATAGCTAATGTCTTCATGCATGACATTGTGAGATTACATGGTATTCCTAGAAAGATCATTTCTGACAAGGATACTGTATTCACATCTGAATTCTAGACATTGCTGCAGCATGAGCTTGGAGCACAGTTAAACTTCAGTTCGGCATATCATCTAGAGACTGATGGCCAGATAGAGAGGGTAAATCAAGTTTTGGAGGATATGTTACAGATGTATGTGATGGATAGGTAGACACATTGTGAGGATTATCTCTAACTAGTGGAGTTTTCTTACAACAACGGGTATCATAGTTCTATTGGTATGGCACCATTTTAGGCATTATATGGACGTCTTTGTCGTACACCATTGAGTTGGGATAGCCTTGAGGATCGCATCCTATTGGGTCCTAAGATACTTCGTGATATAGAGAAATAGGTGGTGCGTATCCATGAGCATTTGACTACGACACATGATAGGCAGAAGAAGTATGCCGATTCTCATAGGACTGATAAGCAGTTTGCTATGGGAGATAAGGGTTTCTTGAGAGTGTGTCTGTGAAAGAGTCCAATCTGGTACGAAAAGGGTTCTAAGCTAGCACCTCGCTTTGTGGGACCATTTGAGATTTTAGAGAGGATTGGCCCGGTTCCTTACTGCCTTGCTCTACTGCCCAGCCTATCTCGCATTCATGATGTTTTCCATGTTTCAGTACTTCGGTAGTATATACCTAATATTGTACAGGTTCTTGATTGGAATGCATTGCAGGTAGAGGATGGGTAGCTGGCTTTGGAGCCAGTTTTTATTCTGGAGCAGCGGGAGTTGACCCTCAGGGGTCAAACCATCAAGCAGGTAAGGGTCCAATAGGACCCTACTAATGATTCTTCAGCTTCTTGGGAGGATGCAGCTACATTGAAGGAGTTATATCCCTACTTGTTTGTAGGCTTCCAGGAGTAAGCCTAACCCAAGGGGGGGTGGATGTAGTGCCGACCCTTGTTCACATCTTTTCTGGACATATTGTTGCTATTATTATCATACTATGATGGACTAGTTTTATGTTGATGGATTAGTGGTATTATTTTGACACTATCAAACATTATGTTATGGATTCAAAGGTTATGTGATGAGATCATTTAGACATTACATTTTATGCATACATGATGATCATTATATTGTTTTCAGTTATTGTTGATGATTAGTTAGATGGTTTATTATCTCATGTGTTTTATTATGGATACTTACCCCATACTTGCATGTGTATGGTGTGTGTGTTTTCTCATTTTATGGCATTTCTAATGTGGTTAAGGAAGGGAATTGTAGTCACCTGCATACTCAAGATCTACACGATGCACCACTTCCTACCATTGTCTGTTTAACTTAGCATTATATATTGTATGTACATGCATGGTTTTTTTTGCAGGTTGTAGGTACTGGGTATCGACATCCTTGAATTGCCAAAATGAGCGTACCCTATTATACTATTTCAATGATAAGAGAAGGGAGATAAATTCTCAAGTCCAAATCCCAAACCTTTGAGCCAATTGTCCTAGTGAGGTAGGACAAGTATCTGGATATTTTACCCACCAAATGTGTCGGATGACATAATTCATGATTTTTAACCCTTTAGACGGATTTTGAGTGATTTTCTCTATGACGGGTTTTCATATTTTATCTTGGAGATCTATGGTGAATTTTCTATTAGTTAAGTCTTAATAAATAGATTTAATTAATAAATTAATTATTTGAGAAAATTAATATAAAATATCATTTTATTTGATATTTTGATTATAATTAATTAAATGAGAATAATTGAGGAAAAAGAATTAAATAAAGAAAATTAGAAAATTAAAATTAATAATAATTATAAAATAATAATAAAGTAATAAATAAATAATAATAATAAAAGTTATAAAAATTAAAATAAAAGTTATAAATATTTAAATAGAAATTATATAAAGAGTGAATTGGAGTTATAAGCTTGCACGAGAATTAACGCACTTTTCTATTTCTCAAGTGTCAACAACACGGAGGTTAGTGCATCAATTAAGCACATGGTGTTTATAACCCTATGGCTCATCAAAAAGGTTGGAAAGGACCCATGCTTAGTTGGTGACACCTTCTAGCTGTTTCTAGAGGCATTCTAGATGTTTCCTAAGAGCTCTTTATATTCAAGCATTCTTAGAAGCCTAGACATAGCGTTTGGAGTGCAATTTGGAGCATTAGAGGATTCAAGAATTCTGAAGAAGGGAGCTTGCTTTGCAAATTTTCCGAGGAAGAGTGATTTAGCATCAGAATTCGGGTAGATTCTTGTGATTTTACTTATGCTATTTCCGCATCATGCATTTCCTGTCTTCTTCGTGTCTTCCATATGTCTTCTGAGGAATTTCATAATTTACTGTGCATTCTCAATATGGGTAGATTGATTTATTTGAGAATTTTATATGCATAGATTTGAAAAGAACACGAGGCTAGGGTTGGAATTCATAGTCAAACCCATTAGATTAATTATTGGAAATTTTGGAGATCAGAGGTCTATGTAGGAATTCTGAAAATTGAAGTTTGTATTCATATATTGTCAATTTTCTTATATATATATATATATATATATATATATATATATATATATATATATTAATATATATATATATCTATGTTCATGTACTGTGATATATATATATATATATGAATATATACAAAATTAAAAATATCACAGTACATGAACATAGATATATATATATATATATATATATATATATATATATATATATACATATACCTTTATATATATATGTATGTTCATATATATATATATATGTTCATGTATTGTGATATTTTTAATTTTATATATATTCATATATATATATATATACATACATATATATATACATATACCTTTATATATATATATATATATATATATATATATTTGTACTGTGATATTTTTAATTTTGTATATATTCATATATATATATACATACATATATATATACATATACCTTTATATATATATATATATATATTTTTTTTTTAAAACCGAATGACAGTGGAAAAATGTTTATTCAAAATGTTCTTGAAATCACAATTGAAAAAAATATATATATAAAAGTTCATTTCGAGGGGCGAGTTATACCCCGTACTCCCTCCCTTTTCACTATTGTTATTAATGGAGGGACTGTCGCAGCTGACACGACTGACGTCGTGACCTATATACGGCTCAGCGATAGCAATTGCAGGTGTTTACTGCGGCCATGGGTAGTACAGACCCGACACCCGTGCCGAATATATTCAAGCATAGGGTATAGGCGATAGCGATGAGATATCACTTTTGTATAATGATTTTCCTTATTCGGTCTTACATATAATGTTATTAAGTATTTTCATTATTAAATATTGTTATATGTTATTATTATATATATGTGTATTTATGTATGTATGTATGTATATATATATATATATATAAGTATATATGTATATATATTATTAATTATAACTAATTATTTTATTTAAAATGATTTGTATAGATGGATCAATTTGTAAAGATAAATGATTTAAAAAATATGAATAATAATTTATCAATTATTATTAAAATGAAGAGATATTAATAATTAACTTAATTAAACTTAGTTTAATTAAGGTTGATTATTAGAACATGTTATAAATCGAAGCTTTGAAATATGTTGATTTCATTGGAAATTTTATTTTCAAAAAAAAATACTATTAGATAAATTAGAATTGAGTCTAGTTGTTTTGGGGGAGAAACTTTTATCTATCAAACAAATACATGGGTTAGGTAAAACATGAAATTTCTCCACTTGATATCTAAGTTGGAAAATGTAAACTAGAAACCTCCACATTTAATTCAAGTATGTAATTTTAGCAAAACCAAAACATGTGTTTACATTGTGTATTCTTATACTATTGTTTTGGGTTTTGGGTTGACTAGTGTTGACCAGTTATAGGATGTCTACCAGAGGCTTGGGAGTTATGCGATTGTGATGTCATGATGATGTTTTAATCTCGATCTTTATAAATCCAACCATGGTTATGTGATGAAATGCTCTATGTATTATTTTTTAAGACTCTTATGTATGAGATAGTTGACTTCACCATTATTTTTGGTCATCGATCAGTTAACCTTGGTTATTTTCTAGTCACCATGATGGGACTAAAATGTAGATTTATTCTTGATGATGTCATGATGTAACATGTTTGACTCAACCATTTTTGGAGTCTTTGATCAGTTTGATTGAGATATATTTTGGTTATTGAGAACCATTGGATACTTTGATTATTAGTGACACTTCAATTGCCAATAGAGAGTTGTTGTGTTCATGATTTTCTATGGATGTTAGCTCATGGAGATTTGATGTTTTTATGCATATTTGATGATTTGATTATGGATTATCTTTTGTGATTTTGAGATTTATGATTCCATGAGCATTAGGGTAGGATATCTGTATGTAGCGATAGAAAGTGGCTTGCAATGGGGGTCGGGGCCCTAAGACACTGCCAAGGTAACTCATTGTAAGTTGGATTAATAAGTGATAACATTCACACCTAATACTAACTGAATGAACCTAAGAAGATAAGATTTTTTCTCTCACCCATGCCTTGAGTGCTTGTACAGGCTAGGATGGGAGTAGTGAGACATATGGTTGCGACCTTGCATTCTGTAGTATGCCTCGTCAGTATGAGAGGATACTAGTGGCCGCATGAAATTAGTATGGACCCATGGAGTTTAGCTAACTACCAGGGTAACTTGTACATGATAATTGCGATGACACTTTTTGGCTTGCATAATAGGTTCCTACATGTCATTGTGTGCCTTTGGAGATTAGATGTTAGATTTTGTGTTAGGAACCTTTGAGTTAGTATACTTTTAGGATTCCTAGACTTATAGAGATTTGTGCTATGTGATTTTGGATAGCCTGTTTGGAACTTGAGATTATCTCCTTAGCATGGTGGGAGTGGACCACTTAGGTACCACACGGTCGAGTGGTAGTGTATTTTCCACTCTTATCATTTTGAGATTCATTGAGACATCGTGGCTGATGCATCCTTCATGATGATGGATATGTATCCTTTTTATTGATGATTAGCATATGTTAGATGATGTTATCTTATGCTTTTATTTGCATGTTGGATTAATTTCTACATATGATGTTTTATATGTTAAGAGTGACATTCCTACTATGTTAGTACCGATGATCTCTTCGATGATTTAGAATTTTATGCACAGAGAGATGGCTAGGATCCACGATGGTCTAATGATGCTATTAATGGTTGGGAGGAACCATGCACTTAGTTTATTATGTTTGATCTTTATGATGGATGTATATGTCTTCTATGATGATGTATCATATGAGTATCTTTACTTTGATGTATCATGGATTAGAATAGGAAGATGTACCTTATTCTATGTATGTATTTTCTTTTGAGCTTTTCATACCCTGTGACATGTACAGTGGATGATTGATTATTTAAAATGTAATGTATAAATATTAGACTTATCATTATTATTTCATGTGGATGTTGTACTAGATGGATTTATGTATGTAATTCAACGTTAAGGGATCTTAAAGAATGTAACATGTTATGTATGTTATGTTTAATTTCAAATGGACATTGCTATTGCTTCCGTTATTGTGCATAAGTTATACGTGGTGTTTACTTTTATGAAAAGAAAAAAAATGCTACTAAACTTAGTGAAGGTTAATTCTTTGGATCCCTTGGCGGTGTATATGAGCAATGTTAGTATGCTAATAGAAACCAAATTTAAATAAAGCTTTTACAAACTAAACAAAATTCATAAACTTCAAAATAGACTAAGATGAGCTCTCAATTGAGAATATGAGCCATTAATGGGCTCTCTCACTGAGAAGCTCTCTTGTTGAGTAGCTTTGTCTAAATAGATAGGATATATGCTCAAGCTTTATGCTTCAAAAAGTGCTTCACATGGAGTTAGAATTTGGATGTGAGTGTATGATTTTGATGTAAAATGGCTTCTCAAAATGGCATTATGACTTTACTTCATGGATTGTGTTATTTTGGAAAGGGGAAGGATCCAATTTATAGGCAAGAGGCTTGATGGATTGAGGGCTAAGATGCAAGGATGAGAAAAATCTCATGGAGGGCTTAGATTGCATGAGAGGAGAGCACATGGATTGTGCTTCCTTATAGCCAATCAAGGAGTGACACATGTCACATGGTGAGAGGATGGAGGAAAGGGGAAGGATGAGTCAACAAAGGAGGCTCAAGGGATAAAATATTCATAAAGACCCTCATAATTCCTTGTAAGAACAATAAAAGGGCTTGAAAGAGTCATTTATGACCTAGTGGACTTCATAAAGTTTTATGGTTGAGATATTTTGAGAGAGATGAGAAAAATTTCGAATTGGACTTGATTAGGAGGGTTTTAAGCTTGCTTAGGCTTGTGCAAATGATTAGAGGATGGATTAGGATTTTTTAGGATTAGCTTAGGGATAGGCAAGTGGATGGCATTTAATGAGGGTGGGTGAAGGAGGAGATATTTGTTAACTTTAACTTAGGTTAGTAATTCTTAACCCATGTTTAGGGAATGTGACAAGGTTAGGAAGGGATTAGGATTAGGTTTAAAGACATCTTCTAGAAGAGTCTAGACTTTGGATGAGGATAAGGACTTTCTAGAATAGTCTAGAATTTCCTAGGATGAGGATGAAGACTTTCTAGAAGAGTTTAGAACTTCTTAGGATGAGGATAAATTAGATTTTTAGGAAATAAATAAAGTTTTATTTATTTCAAGGGTTTGGGTTGAGGAGATATTTATTAAAAAAAAATTTAATAAACATGAGGATTAATATTTAATCTTAATTAAATATTTTGAGTTGGGATTAGGGGTAGGAAATGATGGGATTAGCCTTTAATCAAAATTAAAGAAGGATTAGAAGATTTTGGAAGAGGTTAGTGGTCTTAAGTAAATTGGACAAGTTTTGGGCAAAAAAATTTTTTTAAATTTATTTTGGGTTTTTTGGTCAATTTATTAATTAAATAATTAATAAATAAGAAAATAATGTTTAAATAAGATTTAAACATTTTTGGGAGGGATTCTTTAATTAAATATTTTTAATTAAGATAAAGGGATTTAATGGCATAAAAACTAATTAATTAATTAAATAATTAATTAATTAATAAATGATGATGTCATCAGGACTTTTTCAAAAAATAAAAATACTTTATTTTCTAAAGGTTTTTTAGGTGTCTACAGGCGGGGCATTACACTTCAGTTCAAAAAGGGAAATTTTCAGTTCACTATTGATAAAAAATGAGTTAAATCAGTTAACTTCTTTTTCTACTCAAATTAAATCAGTTAACTCCTTATTTTACTCAATTTAAATCTGTTAACTCCCTTTAATTTGAGAATCTCCTTTTATGACTGAACTTCAACTTTAATCCTGACTGTTGATTGAATTTGATCTCAACCGTTGATGGATTCCAGGAATGTCTATTTAAGAGACCCTCATCTCCTCATTTTAGGAGAGGATGAATTTGGAGAATTTTCATCGAATGGCTGCTGGAATTCATACTCACATTTTCTCATATTTTTACATACATTTAATAAATACACCTATCTTGATTGATGTGATGCCCAGAACACCAACAAGTTTTGTTTTAATATTTAAAAGTGATAATAGGATTAAATGTAGTAAACAAGTATTCAATAAATTCACTTAACTTCCTCACGCACATGTATAATTATAAAAATTAAGCACAACTCAAATTCATATTTTCTTAACATATTTTAAACTTAAAATTGCATAGCTAAGTATATATCAACATGTTATCTGATAAATCTAATTTAAACGAATGTGATTACCAACCATAAAAATGTGCAGTAAGGTAACACCATCACATCTGATTTTTGAATTACATATGCAAAACTGAAAGCAAAGCTATAAGACTTATTGCAAGCATATTTATTCAAACACCATTTTATTGGCAAACCTGATTCAGAGGCTCAGCCAGGAAAGAACTAGGAAGAAAACTCGGCTTCATTGCCATTACAACAACATTTTGAGATACAAATTACATAGGAGTTCAACCTCAAATTACAACAATTTTAATGGATTTTCTTCATGACCCTCATCAAGGGATTCATAACAATTTCTGCACCACATTTCTAAAATTATGGAGGGAACAAAATCTGATTAAGTGACCAAAAGCATAACCAAGAACAATTCAAACATGCATATTCATACAAAGTTTTCACAATATGATTCACAATGAATCAACACTAGGGAAAGGTGGATTCTTCCAACCAGAAGAAGTCAAGCACAACACCAAACAGATGCCCAATCGGAGCTATAACCCAAGAACTTTCATTCTTCCATTTCAACATACCATAATCATACAAGGTTTGTGCTGACAAGTAGGGGCCCATAACACCCTACCCTTTCTCCCTCTTCTCATCTTGAGAAGAGACTCTACACTGGTTGGAGTCTGACTAAACAAACCTTCCCCAAAATTGGTCACTTCGACCCTATCCAAGGGTAAACAATACCAAAACACCCATGCAAGAAAATCTCAAAATTTTAACATAAACATGAAAAGAAATCATCCAAAATAACATGGTTTTCAAATCTTCCCAACATACCCACAAACATACAAACATTCAAACAACAAAAAGGTAGCATAAAAATCAAACAACAATGAAATCTAAACAAGGGAGATGACAATTCCTACCTTCACAAAGAGGTAATGGCAATGAACAAGTTTGAGTAGAGCTTTCCCCTTCCTTGCTCCAATCTTCCAAGACTCCTCTCTAAATGTAGAGATTGGGTAACCCCCACAATTAGTCCAAGAAGGGCCTCTAAATAAGCCTCAAGCTCAACCACCAAAGGGATCAATAACTTCTCCCACCCACTTACAATTTTAGAAACTCCTAACTCAACCCACACTATGGTTAAGCACTAAGTGGAGGTGGGGTAATGAAACTCATGGTAGCCATAGTCAATTTTCGCACAAAAGCAAAAAGAGACTTTTTGAGTGGCCTCAAAAGTCAATAAAAGGGGATTAGGGGTTGGAAAAGACCCCCAACTCATACCCATACCCCTTGGGTATAAATATTTCATATTTTAAAGCCTTAGGAATAGGTTAAGAGCCAAACAAAAGCTAGGAAAAAATTAGGACCAACGAACAACTCTAACAATGTAGATTAAGCACTAATTTGGATTAAGGGTGACTAAACTCGATTAAAAACCCAATTAGAAAAAAGACACCAACTTAGTCCAACTTAGGTCCAAAGGTAACATAGCTAACCCCAACTAGCACGCTAAAGAGCACAAATAATTCATGAGTGTCAAGTGACACTAAAAGAACATAGTTACAAACATTAACGTTCACTGAACATAGAAATAAAATACATACATCTCAAAGTTAAAATACTTGAATTACGAACAACAAGGTTTCCAAAATTAACACATAGAGATTAATTCTATTCTTTCGTCGATTTCCTCGGCTAATAATATCCTGCACACTCATTGCACACATTAGTAGCTCAAGAAAATCTCGTGCATATATATAACTTATCAGGAAAATCACATAACTCAGAACATAATTCTTTAATTAATTAACTATTTAATTAATTTCTACTCACATTTAATCATTAGTAATTACATAATCCATATGACATATAACTTATTCATTAATTCGAATTAAGTACGAGAATAATCATTGTTAGGCATGCATATACCTAAACATCATGACATCACCAACAGTAAATATTGAGCTATCTAAATGCATAAAATCCTAATAATTGAGGTAACACAATCAATAACATCATCGATAAGTGAAACACCTTGTATTATTATTAGTGCAAATTAATGTTTAAACAATCGAGATAACATAGTAGTTCTCCAATCTTTAAGTATTAAAGGATGGATGTATCTGTTGATCTCAATTTTCATTAGGACATCTAAAACCTACAACATTACTCCACATCCGTTCAAATCTCCAACAACAAATCTGACAGAGAAATTCAAATTTAATAAGTACATGTTAGGAGAGACCTTACATCCTCCCCCACTAGCCTTTGACTTCCTCCTGGAAGTCGCACAACTAAAATGTTCATTCTATGCTAGCCCTTATCTAGACTTATTCCAAGATTCACTCTTATTAAAAGAATGATTACTAATTAACATACATACACAGGGAGATAACATATTTGTCTGATTACCATTGTTAAAGGAGAAGTTCAATCCAAAATTCTGATGTGGTTACATTTTTTAGGGTCAATTATTCCTTAAAACATATTGGTCATATATAAACAACATTCCAAAACTAGTATAACATACTTATTAAGTCTCTAATAAAATAATATCATAGATATGCCATATTCTACACACCTACTCACCAAGGTAACATCTGTATGAGACTCCCCCAACTAGATTTTCATAATAATCAACTTGGCTCTCTATTGAGGTTAAAGACTTTTACTTTAGGGTCTCCACAACATACTTATTTCTTGATATAATACTAATCAATCCATCCTTACACATGCACCTTTTCATCCAAAAGCCCATTTGGTTAGTTTCATAACCTTATCTAGTTGTATGCTTGGGTGCAATTCCATCACTTATAACAGTCAAAAAATATCCATGACCATATACTCGAAGTCTTGGGAGAGGGTGGGGCATGAATAATCTCACTAGTAATCCCATACCTTATTGTTACACATCAACTTAATTTTTAGGAATCCCTTTGGTAGGCCCATCATATGTCACTTTGCCAACATAATTCATAGGAAAGTGCCTCAAAATTTAAATTCAACATCAAGGATGAAACATCCAGCACAAAAAGTCATAATAATAACAATAATAATAATAATAAATAAATAAATAAAGAGTGGCCATAATAGTGAAATTTTAATCAAGAAGTAAAGACATAACCAAGAGGCAAAATAGAACCATCACTAATAAAATTGGCTAAATAGCCCCACATCACATTGTTAGCAAAAAGGGAAGAACATTAGAATACCAACATCTAAAATAAGAAAAAAATAAGGAAATAAAGTCAGTTACTCATAAAATTTAAATTACTGACATAATGTGGTCATACCTGGGTTTCTAAATGAAAGGGATTTATTAGGTCTTCCAATAACATTGCAAGGATCTTGAATTGATTTTCGATGGTGATCTAAAAACCATGTTGCTCAAACTTTGATAGATCCCACATACTAACTACATATTTATCTCTATCAACATCACCCGACAATTAGGGTTTGTTGTACTAAGGGGTTTACCCTGATTAGATCTCACTCAAAAGTTTTTGAATGCTTTTCAAATTTCATTAAATTGTTAAGTTTGACTTGCTTCCTTCAAAGCTTGCATGCGCTCATACATTGGAGGGGAGTTATGAATTAAATCAAGGTGGTTGATTTAGGATATTTTTAAAATTCTATATATGTATATTATTTATTTTTATTTTTAATTATTCTTTATGTTCAAAGAGATATTTAGAGAATCTTAAAGATTCTTTAAGATTCTCTGTTGAAAAGGGAAATTAACTTCTTCTTCTTTTTCTTTACATACAAACTCCAGAGAGCATATTTGCTCTAGGAGGTAATTTTTTTTTTTTTTTCAAGTCCATTATATTTTCTAAGTGTAGAATATAGTATCATACCATGGGGAATATATTTTTTTCTCTCTTATTTTTAGTCCCATATTTTTCTAAGTATTGAGTTATTCAATCTATTTAGTTAACCATAGGGGACATTTTTATTTTCTCTAAGTTTATTATAACATCGGGTTTAATGTTTTGTTGAAATATTTGAATATGAATGTTATGCTTCCTGATAATTACGAAAAATGTAAAATGAAAGTACCATTTACAAACTTGAATTTTCTCAATTTAGTTTAATTATCAGTGTCACAATTTAGAAGGAATGCATTTTTTTATTAAATTTCTACAAGGGGAAATCCTTGCTTCATAGAGTAAATTATAAATGTCCACACTTAACATGGACCCATTATTGCCCAGTGTCACGAAACTAGGCTCTGATACCAAAATGTCATGTAATGCCCTGCCAAGGGATCCAAAGAATTAACCTAGAATTTCACTAAGTTTAGTAGCATTTTTTTTTTCTAACATGAAAGTAAATATCATACATAACTTATGCACAATAACGGAAGCAATAGCAATGTCCATCTGAAATTAAACATAACATACATATCAGATTACATTCTTAAAGATCCCTTAACATTGGATTACATCTAGAAACATCTATCATACATGAAATAATAATGATAAGTCCAATGTTCATACATTACATTTCAAATACTCAATCATCCACTGTACATGTCACAAGGTATGACAAGCTCAAAAGAATATACATACATAGAATAAGGTACATTTTCCTATTCTAATCTATGATACATCAAAGTAAAGATAATCACGTGATATACATGATACATCATCATAGAAGACATATACATCCATCATAAAGATCACACATAATAAACTAAGTGCATGGTTCCTCCCAACCATTAATGGCATCATTAGACTATCGTGGATCCTAGCCATCCCTTCGTGCATAACATTCCAAATCACCGAAGAGATTATCAATATTAACATAGTAGGAATGTCACTCCTAACATATATAGCATCATATGTAGAAAGTAATATAACATGCAAATAAAAGCAATAGATAACATCATCTAACACATGCTAATCATTAATGAAAAATGATACATATCCACCATTAGCCACGATGTCTCAATGAAACTCAAAATGATAAGAGTGGAAAATACACTACCACTCGATCGTTTGGTACCTAAGTGGTCCACTCCCACTGTGCTGAATAGATAATCTCAAGTCTCAAACAGGCTAACAAAATAACATAGCACAAATCTCTATAAGTCTAGGAATCTTAAAAGTATACTAACTCAAAGGTTCCAAACACAAAATCTGACATCTAATCCCAGATGCACACAATGACATGTAGGAACCTACTATACAAGCGAGAAAGTGTCATCGCAATTATCATGTACAAGTTACCCTGGTAGTTAGCTAAACTCCACGGGTCAATACTAATTTCATGTGGCCACTAGTATCCTCTCATACTGACGAGGCATACTATGAAATGCAAGGTCACAACCATGCATCTCACTACTCCCATCCTAGCCTGTACAAGCACTCAAGGCATGGGCGAGAAAAAAACACTTATCTTTTTAGGTTCATTTAGTTAGTATTAGGTGTGAATGTTATCACTTATTAATCCAACTTACAATGAGTTACCTTGGTAGCCTCTTAGGGCCTCGACCCCCATTGCAAGCCACTTCCCGTCACTACACGTAGATATCCTACCCTAATGCTCATGGAATCATAAATCTCAAAATCACAAAAGATAATCCAAAATCAAATCATCAAATATGCATAAAAGCATCAAATCTGCATGAGCTAACATCCATAGAAAATCATGAACACAACAGCTCTCTATTGGCAACTGAAGTATCATTGATAATCAAAGTATCCAATGGTTCTCAATAACAAAAATATATAGCTCAATCATACTGATCGAAGACTCCAAAAATGGTTAAGTCAAACATGTCACATCATGACATCATCAAGAATAAATCTACATTTCAGTCCTATCATGGCGACTAGAAAATAACCAAAGTTAACTGATCGATGACCAAAAATAATGGTTAAGTAAAGTGTCTTACACATAAGAACCTCAACTATAACAATCAGTAATCATATCCAATACATAGAGTATTCCATCACATAACCATGGTTGGGTTTATAAAGATCAAGATTAAAACATCATCATGACATCATAATCACATAACCCCCAAGCCTTGGTCAACACTAGTCAACCCAAAACCAAAAATAATAGCATAAAAAATACACAATACAAACACATGTTTTGATTTTGCTAAATTTACAACTTGAATTTAAATGTAGAGATCTCAGTTTATGTTTCCAAGTTTGAAGAATGAATGGAGGAACATTTTGTGCATTTCTCTAACACATGTATTGTTTTGGATAAATAAAAGTTTTCTTTAATAGAACTAAAATCCATTTTCCAATTATAATATTTGTTTGATACATCCCCCACCAAACTATCAATTCTTTATTTAATAATTTAAATCAATTAAATCTTAATAGTTGAAAATTATTAAAGAGTCACCATTATGAAAATAAACCTTCAATATAAATCATTTATCAAATAATAATAACTTAAATTTATTAATAACATATTTACATATTACATACATACATACATATATATAAATATATATATATACATACATACATATATTAATATATAAATAATTATTACATTTCATAAAATTGAACTAACAATTTTGATTGACACCATATATCATATGAAAATTAAATAACAACGAGAATCAATTTCATAGAAAACGTATAACGTTTTAACATAAACATTTTTGTTTAAAATATGCAACATAAACATTTTTTTTCTTTTTTAAATGCATAACAATATTATTAGTTAACCCCCCCCCCCCCCCCACCCTTGCTACGGTACGCAATACCTATGATCACAGGCACTGCGTCGATAGCGGGTACATAGTACCCCTATCGCCATAGACCTGCGACAGTAGGCCTCTGCCATTCGCAGGCATGGGGTACAAATCGTGCCCACAAAAATTTTAATATATATATTTTTAACATTGTTTCCACGTAATATGAATCGCGATGCGGTTTATTAAGTTTTTCCCACTGCGATTTATCAATTGTTCATTCGGTGTATTATATATATACATATGTATATATATATATCAGTATATATATGTATATATATATATATATATATATATATATATATATATATATATATATATATATATATATATTCAAATTTTGTATTAGATTCATAATAAATGTATACATATACATATATATATATGTATGCAGATCTGAATATATAAACATGTATGTTTTTCCACAAAGATTATATCTACAATTTAAGAATTTTTCTATAAAATATTTGCACTATAGATTCACTCAATTAATTTTCTAATGGCTTTGGCTATTAATTTAAACCCTAGCCCTGTGATCTTTTTAGATCTATGCATATAAGATTCTCAAATAAATGTAACTACCCAAATTGAGAATACATACAATTAAAATAGGAAAAATTCTCAAAAGACATATGGAAGACACGAAGAAGATAGGGAATGCATGATGTGAAAATAGCATAAGTAAAATCACAAGAATCTACTTGAATTCTGATGCTAAATCACTCTTCCTCAAAAAATTTGCAGAGCAAGCTCTTCCCTTTTTCAGAGTTCTTAAGTCCTCCAATGCTCCAATTGCACTCCAAAATGCTATATCTAAGCCTCTATGAATGCCTGAATATAAAGAGCTTTCAGGAAACATCTAGAATGCTTCTAGAAATAGCTGAAAGGTGTCACCAACTAAGCATGGGTCTTTTCCAACTTTCAAGATGAGCCATAGAGTTGTACACACCATGTGCTTAATTGATGCACTAACCTCCGTGTTGTTGACACTTGAGAAATAAAAAAGTGCATTAACTCCCATGCAAGCTTGTAACTCCAATTCACTTTTTATATAATTTTTATTTAAATATTTATAACTTTTATTTTAATTTTTATATCTTTTATTATTATTATTTATTTATTACTTTATTATTATTTTATAATTATTATTAATTTTAATTTCTAATTTTCTTTTATTTAATTCATTTTTCCTCAATAATTCACATTTAATTAATTATAATCAAAATATCAAATAACATGATATTTTATATTAATTTTTTCAAATAATTAATTTATTATTTAAATCTATTTATTAAGACTTAATTAATAGAAAATTCACCATAGACCTCCAAGATAAAATATGAAAACCCATCATAGAGCAAATCACTCAAAATCAGTCTAAAGGGTTAAAAATCATGAATCATGTTATCTGACACATTTGGTGGGTAAAATATCCAGATACTTGTCCT
Organism: Cupressus sempervirens; assembly: GCA_028749045.1. Lineage (NCBI taxonomy): Eukaryota > Viridiplantae > Streptophyta > Pinopsida > Cupressales > Cupressaceae > Cupressus > Cupressus sempervirens. The sequence goes on from CM053783.1 coordinate 119,072,081, forward strand.
ACTTTACTAGGACAATTGGCTAAAAAGGTTTGGGATTTGGACTTGAGAATTTATCTCCCTTCTCTTATCATTGAGATAGTATAATAAGCCAAGAAGGGCCTCTAAATAAGCCTCAAGCTCAACCACCAAAGGGATCAATAATTTCTCCCACCCACTTACAATTCTAAAAACTCCTAACTCAACCCACACTATGGTTAAACACTAAGTGGAGGTGGGGTAATGAAACTCATGGTAGCCATAGTCAATTTTCGCACAAAAGCAAAAAGAGACTTTTTGAGTGGCCTCAAAAGTCAATAAAAGGGGCTTAGGGGTTGGAAAAGACCCCCAACTCATACCCATACCACTTGGTTATAAATATTTCATATTTTAAAGCCTTAGGAATAGGTTAAGAGCCAAACAAAAGCTAGGAAAAAATTAGGACCAACGAACAACCTTAACAATGTAGATTAAGCACTAATCCGAATTAAGGGTGACTAAACTCGATTAAAAACATAAAGACATTAATTAATCAAAATTATTTAATCAAATGGAGTACTTACTTCTAATTAGTTAAACAAAGTTATTTAATTAAATAGGAAGTCATTCCTAATTAATTAAATGAAGTTATTTAATTAAATAAGAAAAGTGTCTCTAATTAATTAAAAAATTATTTAATTAAATAGAAAAAGTAATTATGAGAGCATATCTTATTTTATTAAATTAAATATCTCAACAAAATCTCTCTTCAGTTCAAAAAGGGAAATGTTCAGTTCACTATTGATAAAAAAATGAGTTAAATCAGTTAACTCCTTTTTCTACTCAAATTAAATCAGTTAACTCCTTATTTTACTCAAATTAAATCTGTTGACTCCTTTTAATTTGAGAATCTTCCTTTATGACTAAACTTCAACTTTAATCCTGACCATTGATGGATTCCAGAAAAGTCTATTTAAGAGACCCTCATCTCTTCATTTTAGCAGAGGATGAATTTAAAAATTTGCATCGAATCATTGCTGGAATTCATACTCACATTTGCTCATATTTTTCCATACATTTAATAAATATGCCTATCTTGATTAATTAAATGCAATTATTTAATTAAATGAGAAAGGTATTTCTAATTAATTAAACCAAATTATGTAATTAAATGGAGTACTTACTTCTAATTAATTAAACAAAGTTATTTAATTAAATGGGAAGCCATTCCAAATTAATTAAATGAAGTTATTTAATTAAATAAGAAAAGTGTTTCTAATTAATTAAAAAATTATTTAGTTAAAGAGAAAAAGTAATTATGAGAGCATATCTCATTTTATTAAGTTAAATATCTCAACACAATCTCTCTTCAGTTCAAAAAGGGAAATTTTCAGTTCACTATGGATTAAAAAAAAATGAGTTAAATGAGTTAACTCTTTTTTCTACTCAAATTAAATCAGTTAACTCCTCATTTTACTCAAATTTAATTTGTTAACTCCTCTTAATTTGGGAATCTCCCTTTATGACTGAACTTCAACTTTAATCCTGACCGTTGATTGAATTTGATCTCAACCGTTGATGGATTCCAGGAAAGTCTATTTAAGAGACCCTCATCTCTTCATTTTAGGAGAGGATGAATTTGGAGAATTTGCGTCGAATCGCTGCTGGAATTCATACTCACATTTACTCATATTTTTACATACATTTAATAAATACGCCTATATTGATTAATTAAATATAATTATTTAATTAAATGAGAAAGGTATTTCTAATTAATTAAACAAAATTATGTAATTAAATGGAGTACTTACTATAATTAAATAGGAAGCCATTCCTAATTAATTAAATGAAGTTATTTAATTAAATAAGAAAGTGTCTCTAATTAATTAAAAGATTATTTAGTTAAATAGAAAAAGTAATTATGAGAGCATATCTCATTTTATTAAGTTAAATATCTCAACAAAATCTCTCTTAATTTCAAAAAGGGAAATTTTTAGTTCACTATGGATTAAAAAAAAATGAGTTAAATGAGATAACTCTTTTTTCTACTCAAATTAAATCAGTTAACTCCTCATTTTACTCAAATTTAATCTGTTAACTCCTCTTAATTTGGGAATCTTCCTTTATGACTGAACTTCAACTTTAATCCTGACCGTTGATTGAATTTGATCTCAACTGTTGATGGATTCCAGGAAAGTCTATTTAAGAGACCCTCATCTCTTCATTTTAGGAGAGGATAAATTTGAAAAATTTGCATTGAATTGCTGCTGGAATTCATACTCACATTTGCTCATATTTTTACATACATTTAATAAATATGCTTATATTGATTAATTAAATATAATTATTTAATTAAATGAGAAAGGTATTTCTAATTAATTAAATAAAATTATTTAATTAAATGGAGTACTTACTTCTAATTAATTAAATAAAGTTATTTAATTAAATAGGAAGCCATTCTTAATTAATTAAATGAAGTTATTTAATTAAATAAGAAAAGTGTCTCTAATTAATTAAAAGATTATTTATTTAAATAGAAAAAGTAATTATGAGAGCATATCTTATTTTATTAAATTAAATATCTCAACAAAATTTCTCTTCAGCTCAAAAAAGAAAATTTTTAGTTCACTATTGATAAAAAATGAGTTAAATTAGTTAACTCCTTTTTCTACTCAAATTAAATCAGTTAACTCCTTATTTTACTCAAATTAAATCTGTTAACTCCCTTTAATTTAAGAATCTCCCTTTATGACGAAACTTCAACTTTAATCCTGACAGTTGATTGAATTTGATCTCAACCATTGATGGATTCTAGGAAAGTCTATTTAAGAGACCCTCATCTCTTCATTTTAGGATAGGATGAATTTGGAGAATTTGCATCGAATCGCTGCTAGAATTCATACTCACATTTGCTCATATTTTTAGGTACATTTAATAAATACACCTATCTTGATTAATTAAATGTAATCATTTAATTAAATGAGAAATGTATTTCTAATTAATTAAACAAAATTATTTAATTAAATGGATTACTCACTTGTAATTAATTAAATAAAGTTATTTAATTAAATAGAAAACGTAATTATGAGAGCATATCTCATTTTATTAAATTAAATATCTCAACAAAATTTCTCTTCAGTTCAAAAAGGGAAATTTTCAGTTCACTATTGATAAAAAATGAGTTAAATCAGTTAACTCTTTTTTCTACTCAAATTAAATCAGTTAACTCCTTATTTTACTCAAATTAAATTTGTTACCTCTCTTTAATTTGAGAATCTCCCTTTATGACTGAACTTCAACTTTAATCTTGACCATCGATTGAATTTGATCTCAACTATCGTTGGATTCCAGGAAAGTTTATTTAATAGACCCTCATCTGTTCATTTTAGGAGATGATGAATTTGAAGAATTTGCATTGAATCGCTAAAAGAACATAATTACGAACATTGACATTTACTAAACACAAAGAGATACATACATACATCACACAATACAATACTTGAATTAGAAACAAAAAGGTTTCCAAAATTAACACATAAAGATCAGTTCTGTTCCTTCGTAGGTTTTCTCACCTAAAATATCTACACACTCATTGCACACATATCAGTAGTCCCATAAAATCACATGTACATATATATATATATACGTATCAGAAATTCACATAAATTAAAATATGCATCTATAAATCAGTCAGGTTTTCTCTCAATTCTCAGCCATTAAAATCTCTTGATCCAAGCGTTAATCCTACGTTCTACTTAATTCATCTACCTACATAAATATAAAACATTAAATGACGAACTTCAAATATTTGAAAATAACATCACATAACATGAACTAAAATGATATGTTCGAGTATCTGATAATGTCCCAACATCTCGAGTTGTGAGTATCAAAATGATAAAGTAGTAACTAGGGCTATGAAGGGTCGAGGCGAGGCCTCACACTAAATCAGTTAACTCCTTATTTTACTCAAAGTAAATCTATTAACTTCCTTTAATTTGAGAATCTCCTTTTATGATTGAACTTCAACTTTAATCTTGACCGTTGATAGAATTTGATCTCAACCGTTGATAGATTCCAGGAAAGTCTATTTAAGAGACCCTCATCTCTTCATTTTAGGAGAGGATGAATTTGGGGAATTTGCATCGAATCGCTGCTGAATTCATACTCACATTTGCTCATATTTTTACATACATTTAATAAATATGCCTATCTTGATTAATTAAATGTAATTATTTAATTAAATGGGAAAGGTATTTCTAATTAATTAAACAAAATTATTTAATTAAATGGAGTACTTACTTCTAATTAATTAAACAAAGTTATTTAATTAAATAGGAAGCCATTCCTAAATAATTAAATGAAGTTATTTAATTAAATAAGAAAAGTGTCTCTAATTAATTAAAAGATTATTTAATTAAATAGAAAATGTAATTATGAGAGCATATCTCATTTTATTAAATTAAATATCTCAACAAAATATCTCTTCAGTTCAAAAAGAGAAATTTTTAGTTCACTATTGATAAAAAATGAGTTAAATCAGTTAACTCCTTATTTTACTCAAATTAAATCTGTTAACTCCCTTTAATTTGGGAATCTCCCTTTATGACTGAACTTCAACTTTAATCCTTACTGTTGATTGAATTTGATCTCAACCATTGATGGATTCCAAGAAAGTTTATTTAAGAGATGCTCATCTCTTCATTTTAGGAGAGGATGAATTTGGAGAATTTGCATTGAGTCGCTGCTGGAATTCATACTCACATTTGCTCATATTTTTACATACATTTAATAAATACGTCTATCTTGACTAACTAAATATAATTATTTAATTAATTAAGAAAGGTATTTCTAATTAATTAAATTAAATTATTTTATTAAATGGAGTACTTACTTCTAATTAATGAAACAAAGTTATTTAATTAAATAGGAAGCCATTCATAATTAATTAAATGAAGTTATTTAATTAAATAAGAAAAGTGTCTCTAATTAATTAAAAGATTATTTAATTAAATAGAAAAAGTAATTATGAGATCATATATAATTTTATTAAATTAAATATCTCGACAAAATCTCTCTATAGTTCAAAAAGAGAAATTTTTAATTCACCATTGATAAAAAAATGAGTTAAATCAGTTAACTCTTTTTTTTACTCAATTTAAATTAGTTAACTCCTTATTTTACTCAAATTAAATCTATTAACTCCCTTTAGTTTGAGAATCTCACTTTATGACTGAACTTCAACTTTAATCCTAACCGTTGATTGAATTTAATCTCAACCGTTGATGGATTCTAGGAAAGTCTATTTAAGAGACCCTCATCTCTTCACTTTAGGACAAGATGAATTTGAAAAATTTGCATCGAATAGCTGCTGGAATTCATACTCACATTTGCTCATATTTTTACATACATTTAATAAATAGACCTATCTTGATTAATTACATATAATTGTTTAATTAAATGGGAAAAAAAAATATAATTAATTAAATAAAATTATTTAATTAAATAGAGTACTTACTTCTAATTAATTAAACAAAATTATTTAAGTAAATAGGAATCCATTCCTAATTAATTCAATGAAGTTATTTAATTATATAAAAAAAGTATTTCTAAATAATTAAAAGATTATTTAATTAAATAAAAAAAGTAATTATGAGAGAATATCTCATTTTATTAAATTAAATATCTCAACAAAATCTCTCTTCAGTTCAAAAAGGAAAATTTTCAATTCACTATTGATAAAAATGAGTTAAATGAGTTAACTCCTTTTTCTACTCAAATTAAATTAGTTAACTCATTATTTTACTCAAATTAAATCTGTTAACTCTTTTTAGTTTGGGAATCTCCCTTTATGACTGAACTTCAACTTTAATCCTGATCGATGATTGAATTTGATCCCAACCGTTGATGGATTCAAAAAAAGTTTATTTAAGAGACCCTCATCTCTTCACTTTAGGAGAGGATGAATCTGGAGAATTTGCATCGAATCGCTGCTGGAATTCATATTCACATTTGCTAATATTTTTACATACATTTAATAAATACGCCTATCTTGATTAATTAAATGTAATTATTTAATTAAATGGAAAAGGTATTTCTAATTAATTAAATGAAATTATTTAATTAAATGAAGTACTTACTTCTAATTAATTAAATAAAGTTATTTAATTAAATAAGAAAAGTGTCTCTAATTAATTAAAAGATTATTTAATTAAATAGAAAAAGTATTTATGAGAGCATATCTCATTTTATTAAATTAAATATCTTAACAAAATCTCTCTTTAGTTCAAAAAGGGAAATTTTCAGTTCACTATTGATAAGAAATGAGTTAAATTAGTTAACTCCTTTTTCTTTTTAAATTAAATCATTTAACTCTATATTTTAATCAAATTAAATCTGTTACCTCTCTTTAGTTTGAGAATCTCTCTTTATGACTAAACTTCAACTTTAATCTTAACCATTGATTGAATTTGATCTCAACTGTTGACGGATTCTGGGAAAGTCTATTTAAGAGACCCTCATCTCTTTAATTTAGCAGAGGATGAATTTGGAGAATTTGCATCGAATCGTTGCTAAAATTCATACTAAAAATTGCTCATATTTTTACATACATTTAATAAATATGCCTATCTTGATTAATTAAATATAATTATTTAATTAAATGAGAAAGGTATTTCTAATTAATTAAACAAAATTATGTAACTAAATGGAGTACTTACTTCTAATTAATTAAACAAATTTATTTAATTAAATAGGAAGCTATTCCTAATTAATTAAATGAAGTTATTTAATTAAATAAAAAAAGTGTCTCTAATTAATTAAAAAATCATTTAATTAAATAGAAAAAATAATTTTGAGAGAATATCCCATTTTATTACATTAAATATCTCAACAAAATCTTTCTTTAGTTCAAAAAGGGAAATTTTTAGTTCACTATTGATAAAAAAAGAGTTAAATCAGTTAACTCTTTTTTCTACTCAAATTAAATCATTTAATTCTTTATTTTACTCAAATTAAAACTGTTAACTCCCTTTAATTTGGAAATCTCCCTTTATGACTGAACTTCAACTTTAATCTTAACCGTTGATTGAATTTGATCTCAACCATTGATGGATTCTAGGAAAGACTATTTAAGACACCCTCATCTCTTCACTTTAGGAGAGGATGAATTTAGAAAATTTGCATCGAATCGCTGCTGGAATTCATACTCACATTTGCTCATATTTTTACATACATTTAATAAATATGGCTATCTTGATTAATTAAATGTAATTATTTAGTTAAATGGGAAAGGTATTTCTAATTAATTAAACAAAATTATGTAATTAAATGGAGTACTTACTTCTAATTAATTAAACAAAGTTATTTAATTAAATGGGAAGCCATTCCTAATTAATTAAATGAAGTTATTTAATTAAATAAGAAAACTGTCTCTAATTAATTAAAAGATTATTTATTTAAATAGAAAAAGTAATTATGAGAGCATGTCTAATTTTATTAAATTAAATATCTCAACAAAATCTCTCTTCCGTTCAAAAGGATAAATTTTCAATTCGCTATTGATAAAAAATGAGTTAAATCAATTAACTCATTTTTCTAGTCAAATTAAATCAGTTAACCCCTTATTTTACTCAAATTAAATATGTTAACTTGCTTTAGTTTGAGAATCTCCCTTTATGACTTAACGTCAACTTTAATCCTGACTAGTTATTTAATTTGATCTCAACCGTTGATGGATTCTAGGAAAGTCTATTTAAGAGACCCTCTTCTTTTCACTTTAGGAGAGGATGAATTTGGAGAATTTGCATCGAATCGCTGCTAGAATTATACTCACATTTTTTCATCTTTTTATATACATTTAATAAATACGCCTATCTTGATTAATTAATTTTAATTATTTAATTATATGGGAAAGGTATTTCTAATTAATTAAATAAAATTATTTAATTAAATGGTGTAATTACTTCTAATTAATTAAACAAAGTTATTTAATTAAATGTTGTAATTACTTCTAATTAATTAAACAAAGTTATTTAATTAAATAGGAAGCCATTTCTAATTAATTAAATGAAGTTATTTAATTAAATAAGAAAAATGTCTCTAATTAATTAAAAGATTATTTAATTAAATAGAAAAAGTAATTATGAGGGCATATCTCATTTTATTAAATTAAATATCTCAACAAAATCTCTCTTCACTTCAAAAAGGGAAATTTTCAGTTCACTATTGATAAAAAATGAGTTCAATCAATTAACTCCTTTTTCTACTCAAATTAAATTAGTTAACTCTTGATTTTATTAAAATTAAATCTGTTAACTCCCTTTAGTTTGGGAATCTCCTTTTATGACTGAACTTCAACTTTAATCCTAACTGTTGATTGAATTTGATCTCAACCGTTGATGGATTCCAAGAAAGTCTATTTAAGAGACCCTATCTTCTCATATGGATTCCAAGAAAGTTGATGGATTGCATTGAATCACTGCTGGAATTCATACTCAAATGTTCTCATATTTTTACATACATTTAATAAATACACCTATCTTGATTAATTAAATGTAATTATTTAATTAAATGGGAAAGGTATTTCTAATTAATTAAATAAAATTATTTAATTAAATGCAGTACTTAATTCTAATTAATTAAACAAAGTTATTTAATTAAATAGTAAGCCATTCCTAATTAGTTAAATGAAGTTATTTAATTAAATAAGAAACGTGTCTCTAATTAATTAAAATGAGTTAAGCCAGTTAACTCTTTTTTCTACACAAATTAAATTAGTTAACTCCTTATTTTACTAAACTTAAATCTGTTAACTCCCTTTAGTTTGGGAATCTCCCTCTATGACTGAACTTCAACTTTAATCCTGACCGTTGATTGAATTTGATCTCAACCGTTGATGGATTCCAAGAAAGTCTATTTAAGAGACCCTCATCTCTTCACTATAGGAGAGGATGAATTTGGAGAATTTGCATCGAATCACTACTAAAATTCCTACTCACATTTGTTCATATTTTTACATAAATTTAATAAATACGCCTATCTTAATTAATTAAATGTAATTATTTAATTAAATGAAAAAGGTATTTCTAATGAATTAAACAAAATTATTTAATTAAATGGATTACCTACTTCTAATTAATTAAACTAAGTTGTTTAATTAAATAGGAAGCCATTCCTGATTAATTAAATGAAGTTATTTAATTAAATAAGAAAATTGTCTCTAATTAATTAAAAGATTATTCAATTAAATAGAAAAAGTAATTATGAGAGCATATCTCATTTTATTAAATTAAATATCTCAACAAAATCTCTCTTCATTTCAAAAAAGAAAATTTTTAGTTCACTATTGATAAAAAATGAGTTAAATTAGTTAACTCCTTTTTGTACTCAAATTAAATCAGTTAACTCTTTAGTTTACTCAAATTAAGTCTGTTAACTCCCTTTAGTTTGGGAATTTCCTTTTATGACTGAACTTGAACTTTAATCCTGACCGTTGATTGAATTTGATCTCAATCGTTGATGGATTCCAAGAAAATCTATTTAAGAGACCCTGATTTCCTCACTTTTGGAGACGATGAATTTGGAGAATTTGGATCAAATCACTGCTGCAATTCATACTCACATTTGCTCATATTTTGACATACATTTAATAAATATGCCTCTCTTGATTAATTAAATGTAACTATTTAATTAAACGAAATTATTTAATTGAATGGAGTACTTCTAATTAATTAAACAAAGTTATTTAATTAAATAAGAAGCGATTCCTAATTAATTAAATGAAGTTATTTAATTAAATAAGAAAAGTGTCTCTTATTAATTAAAAGATTATTTAATTAAAAATTAAAAATTAATTATGAGAGGATATAAAATTTTATTAAATTAAATATCTCAATAAAATCTCTCTTCAGTACAAAAAGGGAAATTTTTAGTTCACTATTGATAAAAAATGAGTTAAATCAGTTAACTCATTTGTCTACTCAAATTAAATTAGTTAACTCCTTATTTTACTCAAATTAAATGTGTTAACTCCCTTTAGTTTGGTAATCTCTCTTTATAACTAAACTTTAACTTTAATTCTGACCTTTGACTAAATTTGATCTCAACCGTTGATGGATTCCAGGAAAGTCTATTTAAGAGACCCTCTTCTCTTCACTTTAGGAGAGGATGAATTTGGAGAATTTGCATCGAATCGCTGCTGGAATTCATACTCACATTTGTTCATATTTTTACATATATTTAATAAATATGCCTATCTTGATTAATTAAATGTAATTATTTAATTAAATAGAAAAGGTATTTCTAATTAATTAAATGAAATTATTTAATTAAACGGAGTACTTACTTCTAATTAATTAAATAAAGTTATTTAATTAAATAAGAAGGAATTCCTAATTAATTAAATGAAGTTATTTAATTAAATAAGAAAAGTGTCTCTAATTGATTAAAAGATTATTTAATCAAATAGAAAAATTATTTATGAGAGCATATATCATTTTATTAAATTAAATATCTCAACAAAATCTCTCTTCAATTCAAAAAGTGAAATTTCCAGTTCACTATTGAAAAAAAATTATTTAAATTAGTTAACTTCTTTTTCGTTTTAAATTAAATCAGTTAACTCTTTATTTTACTCAAATTAAATCTATTACCTCTCTTTAGTTTGGGAATCTCTCTTTATGACTGAACTTCAACTTTAATCTTATCCATTGATTGAATTTGATATCAACCGTTGACGGATTCCAGGAAAGTTTATTTAAGAGACCCTCATCTCATCAATTTAGGAGAGGATGAATTTGGAGAATTTGCATCGAATCATTGCTGGAATTCATAGTCACATTTGCTCATATTTTTACATACATTTAATAAATATGCCTATCTTGATTAATTAAAAATAATTATTTAATTAAATGAGAAAGGTATTTCTAATTAATTAAACAAAATTATGTAACTAAATGGACTACTTACTTCAAATTAATTAAACAAAGCTATTTAATTAAATAGGAAGCTATTCCTTATTAATTAATTGAAGTTATTTAATTAAATAAGAAAAGTGTCTCTAATTAATTTAAAGATTATTTAATTAAATAGAAAAAATAATTATGAGAGAATATATCATTTTATTAAATTAAATATCTCAACAAAATCTTTTTTCAGTTCAAAAAGGGAAATTTTCAGTTCACTATTGATAAAAAATGAGTTAAATTAGTTAACTCCTTTTTCTACTCAAATTAAATTAGTTAACTCCTTATTTTACTCCAATTAAAACTGTTAACTCCCTTTAATTTGTAAATCTTTCTTTATGATTGAATTTCAACTTTAATCCCGACTGTTGATTGAATTTGATCTCAACCATTGATGGATTCCAGGAAAGTCTATTTAAGAGACCCTCATCTCTTCACTTTAGGAGAGGATAAATTTAGAGAATTTACATCAAATCGCTGTTAGAATTCATACTCACATTTGCTCATATTTTTACATACATTTAATAAATATGCCTATCTTCATTAATTAAATATAATTATTTAATTAAATGGGAAAGGTACTTTTAATTAATTAAACAAAATTAATTAATTAAATAGAGTACTTAGTTCTAATTAATTAAACTAAGTTATTTAATTAAATAGGAAGCCATTCATAATTAATTAAATGAAGTTATTTAATTAAATAAGAAAAGTGTCTCTAATTAATTAAAAGATTATTTAATTGAAAAGAAAAAGTAATTACGAAAGCATGGCTAATTTTATTAAATTAAATAACTCAACAAAATCTCTCTACAGTTCAAAGAGAGAGATTTTTAGTTCACTATTGATTGAATTTGATCTCAACGATTGATTGATTCTAAGAAAGTCTATTTAAGAGACCCTCTTCTCTTCACTTTAGGAGTCACTTTAGGAGAGGATGAATTTTGAGAATTTGCGTCGAATCGCTGTTGGAATTCATACTCACATTTGCCCATATTTTTACATACATTTAATAAATACGCCTATCTTGATTAATTAAATATAATTATTTAATTAAATGGGAAACACCTGTATTTATAATTAATTAAACAAAATTATTTAATTAAATAGAGTACTTATTTCTAGTTAATTAAACAAAGTTATTTAATTAAATAGGAAGCCATTTCTAATTAATTAAATGAAGTTATTTAATTAAATAAGAAAAGTGTCTCTAATTAATTAAAATATTATTTAATTAAATAGAAAAAATAATTATGAGGGCATATCTCATTTTATTAAATTAAATATCTCAAAAAAATCTCTCTTCACTTCAAAAAGGGAAATTTTCAGTTCACTATTGATAAAAAATGAGTTAAATCAGTTAACTTCATTTTTTACTCAAATTATATCAATTAACTCTTTATTTTAGTAAAATTAAATCTATCAACTCCCTTTAGTTTGGGAATCTCGCTTTATGACTGAACTTCAATTTTAATCCTGACTGTTGATTGAATTTTATCTCAACCGTTGATGGATTCTAGGATAGTTTATTTAAGCAACCCTCATTTCTTTACTTTAGGAAAGGATGAATTGTGAGAATTTGCATCGAATCGCTGCAAGAATTCATACTCACATTTGCTCATATTTTTACATACATTTAATAAATATGCCTATCTTGATTAATTAAATGTAATTATTTAATTAAATGGGAAAGATATTTCTAATTAATTAAATGGAGTACTTACTTCTAATTATTTAAACAAATTTATTTAATTAAATAGGAAGCCATTCCTAATTAATTAAATGAAGTTATTTAATTAAATAAGAAAAGTGTCTCTAATTAATTAAAATATTATTTAATTAAACAAAAAAAGCAATTATGAGAGAATATTTCATTTTATTAAATTAAATATCTCAACAAAATCTCTCTTTAGTTCATAAAAAGAAATTTTTAGTTCACTATTGATAAAAAAGGAGTTAAATTAGTTAACTCCTGTTTCTACTCAAATTAATTCAGTTAACTCTTTATTTTACTCAAATTAAATCTATTAACTCTCTTTAATTTGAGAATCTTCCTTTATTACTGAACTTCAAATTTAATCCTGACTGTTGATTGAATTTGATCTCAACCGTTGATTGATTCCTGAAAAGTCTATTTAAGAGACCGTCATCTCCTCATTTTAGGAGAGGATGAATTTGGAAAATTTGCATCGAATCACTGCTGGAATTCATACTCATAGTTGCTCATATTTTTACATAAATTTAATAAATACGCCTATCTTGATAAAGTAAATGTAATTATTTAATTAAATGGGAAAGGAATTTCTAATTAATTAAACAAAATTATTTAATTAAATGGAGTACTTACTTCTAATTAATTAAACAAAGTTATTTAATTAAATAGGAAGTCATTCCTAATTAATTAAATGAAGTTATTTAATTAAATAAAAAAATTGCCTCTAATTAATTAAAAGATTATTCAATTAAATAGAAAAAGTAATTATGAGAGCATATCTCATTTTATTAAATTAAATATCTCAACAAAATCTCTCTTCCCTTCAAAAAGGGAAATTTTCAATTCACTATTGATAAGAAATGAGTTAAATCAGTTAACTCCTTTTTCTACACAAATTAAATCAGTTAACTCCTTATTTTAATCAAATTAAGTTTGATAACTCCCTTTAGTTTGGGAATTTCCTTTTATGACTAAACTTGAACTTTAATCCTAACCGTTGATTGAATTTGATCTCAACCGTTGATAGATTCCAGGAAAATCTATTTAAGAGACCCTCATCTGCTCACTTTTAGAGATGATGAATTTGGAGAATTTGTATCAAATCGCTGCTGCAATTCATACTAACATTTGCTCATATTTTTACATACATTTAATAAATACGCATATCTTGATTAATTAAATGTAATTATTTAATTAAATGAGAATGGTATTTCTAATTAATTAATCAAAATTATTTAATTAAATGGAGTACTTACTTCTAATTAATTAAACAAGGTTATTTAATTAAATAAGAAGCGATTCCTAATAAATTAAATTAACTTATTTAATTAAATAAGAAATGTGTCTCTAATTATTTAAAAGATTATTTAATTAAATAGAAAAAGTAATTATGAGAGCATATCTCATTTTATTAAATTAAATACCTCAATAAAATCTCTCTTTAGTTCGAAAAGGGAAATTTTCAGTTCACTATTGATAAAAAATGAGTTAAATCAGTTAACTCATTTGTCTACTCAAATTAAATCAGTTAACTCCTTATTTTACTCAAATTAAATCTATTAATTCTCTTTGGTTTGGGAATCTCGCTTTATGACTAAACTTCAACTTTAATTCTGATCGTTGATTAAATTTTATCTCAACTGTTGATGGATTTCAGGAAAGTCTATTTAAGAGACCCTCTTCTCTTCACTTTAGGAGAGGATGAATTTGGAGAATTTGCATCGAATCGCTACTGGAATTCATACTCATATTTGGTCAAATTTTTACATACATTTAATAAATACGCCTATCTTGATTAATTAAATGTAATTATTTGATTAAATGGAAAAGGTATTTCTAATCAATTAAACAAAATTATTTAATTAAATAAGAAGCCATTTCTAATTAATTAAATGAAGTTATTTAATTAAATAAGAAAAGTGTCTCTAATTAATTAAAAGGTTATTTAATTAAATAGAACAAGTAATTATGAGAGCATATATCATTTTATTAAATTAAATATCTCAACAAAATCTCTCTTTAGTTCAAAAAGGGAAATTTTTAGTTCACTATTGATAAAAATGAGTTATATTAGTTAACTCCTTTCTATTTTTAAATTAAATCAGTTAACTCTTTATTTTACTCAAATTAAATCTGTTACCTCTCTTTAGTTTGGGAATTTCTCTTTATGACTGAACTTCAACATAAATCTTGACCATTGATTGAATTTGATCTCAACCGTTGATGAATTCCAGGAAAGTCTATTTAAAAGACCCTCATCTCTTCAATTTAGGAGAGGATGAATTTGAAGAATTTGCATTGAATCGCTGCTGGAATTCATGCTCACATTTGCTCATATTTTTACATACATTTATTAAACACACCTATCTTGATTAATTAAATGAGAAAGGTATTTCTAATTAATTAAATAAAATTATTTAATTAAATCGAGTACTTACTTGTAATTAATTAACCAAAGTTATTTAATTAAATAGGAAATCATTCTTAATTAATTAAATGAAGTTATTTAATTAAATAAAAAAACTAATTATGAGAGTATATATCATTTTATTAAATTAAAAATCTCAACAAAATCTTTCTTCAGTTAAAAAAGGGAAATTTTCTATTCATTATTGATAAAAAATGAGTTAAATCAGTTAACTCATTTTTCTACTCAAATTAAATCAGTTAACTACTTAGTTTACTCAAATTAAATCTGTTAACTCCCTTTAGTTTGAGAATCTCCATTTATGGCTGAACTTCAACTTTAATCCTGACTGTTGATTGAATTTGATCTCAATTGTTGATGGATTCTAAGAAAGTCTATTTAAGAGACCCTCATCTCTTCGCTTTAGGAGAGGATGAATTTGGAGAATTTGCATCGAATCGCTGCTAGAATTCATACTTACATTTGCTCATATTTTTACATACATTTAATAAATATGCCTATCTTGATTAATTGAATGTAATTATTTAATTAAATGAAAAATGTATTTCTATTTAATTAAACAAAATTATTTAATTAAATGGAGTACTTACTTCTAATTAATTACATAAAGTTATTTAATTAAATAGGAAGCCATTCCTAATTAATTAAATGAAGTTATTTAATTAAATAAGAAAAGTGTCTCTAATTAATTAAAAGATTATTTAATTAAATAGAAAAAAATAATTATGATAGCATATCCCATTTTATTAAATTATATATCTCAACAAAATCTCTGTTCAGTTTAAAAAGGGAAATTTTCAGTTCACTATTGATAAAAAAATGAGTTAAATCAGATAACTCCTTTTTGTACTCAAATTAAATTAGTTAACTCCTTATTTTATTCAAATTAAATCTGTTAACTCCCTTTGGTTTGGGAATCTCTCTTTATGACTAAACTTCAACTTTAATTTTGACCGTTGATTGAATTTGATCTCAACCGTTGATGGATTCCAAGAAAGTCTATTTAAGAGAACCTCTTCTCTTCACTTTAAGAGAGGATAAATTTGGAGAATTTGCATCGAATCGCTGTTGGAATTCATCATCACATTTGGTCATATTTTTACATACATTTAATAACTGCGCCTATCTTGATTAACTAAATGTAATTATTTAATTAAATGGGAAAAGTATTTTTAATTAATTAAAAAAAATTATTTAATTAAATGGAGTACTTACTTCTAATTAATTAAACAAAGTTATTTAATTAAATAAGAAGCCATTCCTAATTAATTAAATAAAGTTATTTAATTAAATAAGAAAAGTGTCTCTAATTAATTAAAAGATTATTTAATTAAATAGAACAAGTAATTATGAGAGCATATATCATTTTATT
This sequence comes from Cupressus sempervirens, assembly GCA_028749045.1. Taxonomy (NCBI): domain Eukaryota; kingdom Viridiplantae; phylum Streptophyta; class Pinopsida; order Cupressales; family Cupressaceae; genus Cupressus; species Cupressus sempervirens. The sequence goes on from CM053783.1 coordinate 119,088,514, forward strand.
AAATTAAATATCTCATCAAAATCTCTCTTCACTTCAAAAAGGGAAATTTTCTGTTCACTATTGATAAAAAATGAGTTAAATTAGTTAACTCATTTCTGTTTTTAAATTAAATCAGTTAACTCTTTATTTTACACAAATTAAATCTGTTACCTTTCTTTAGTTTGGGAATCTCTCTTTATGACTGAACTTCAACTTTAATCTTGACCATTGATTGAATTTGATCTCAACCGTTGACGGATTCAAGGAAAGTCTATTTAAGAGACCCTCATCTCTTAAATTTAGGAGAGGATGAATTTGGAGAATTTGCATCGAATCGCTGCTGGAATTCATACTCACATTTGCTCATATTTTTACATATATTTAATAAATACACCTATGTTGATTAATTAAATGTTATTATTTAATTAAATGTAATTATTTAATTAAAAGAGAAAGTTATTTCTAATTAATTAAATGAAATTATTTAATTAAATTGAGTACTTTTAATTAATCAAACAAAGTTATTTAATTAAATAGGAAACCATTACTAATTAATTAAATAAAGTTATTTAATTAAATAAGAAAAGTGTCTCTAATTAATTAAAAGATTATTTAATTAAATTAAAAAATTAATTATGAGAGCATATATCATTTTATTAAATTAAATATCTAAACAAAATCTCTCTTTAGTTCAAAAAGGAAAATTTTCAATTCACTATTGGTAAAAAATGAGTTAAATGAGTTAACTCCTTTTTTTACTCAAATTAAATCAGTTAACTACTTAGTTTATTCAAATTAAATTTATTAACTCCCTTTAGTTTTGGAATCTCCCTTTATGGCTGAGCTTCAACTTTAATCCTGACTGTTGATTGAATTTGATCTCAACTGTTGATGGATTCTAAGAAAGTCTATTTAAGAGACCCTCATCTCTTCGCTTTAGGAGAGGATGAATTTGGAGAATTTGCATCGAATCACTGCTAGAATTCATACTCACATTTGCTCATATTTTTACATACATTTAATAAATATCCCTATCTTGATTAATTAAATGTAATTATTTAATTAAATGGGAAAGGTATTTCTAATTAATTAAACAAAATTATTTAAATAAATCAAGTACTTACTTCTACTTAATTACATAAAGTTATTTAATTAAATAGGAAGCCATTCCTAATTAATTAAATGATGTTGTTTAATTAAATAAGAAAAGTGTCTCTAATTAATTAAAAGATTATTTAATTAAATAGAAAAAATAATTATGAGAGCATATCTCATTTTATTAAATTAAATATCTCAACAAAATCTCTGTTCAGTTCAAAAAGGGAAATTTTCAGTTCACTATTGATAAAAAAATGAGTTAAATCAGATAACTCCTTTTTGAACTCAAATTAAATCTGTAAACTCCTTATTTTATTCAAATTAAATCTGTTAACTCCCTTTAGTTTGGGAATCTCCCTTTATGACTGAACTTCAACTTTAATCTTGACTGTTGATTGAATTTGATCTCAACCGTTGATGTATTCTATGAAAGTCTATTTAAGAGACACTCATCTCTTCACTTTAGGAGAGGATAAATTTGGAGAATTTCCATCAAATCGCTACTAGAATTCATACTCACATTTGCTCATATTTTTACATACATTTAATAAATACGCCTATCTTGATTAATTAAATGGAAAAGGTATTTCTAATTAATTAAACAAAATTATTTAATTAAATGGAGTACTTACTTCTAATTAATTAAAAAAGTTATTTAATTAAATAGGAAGCCATTTCTAATTAATTAAATGAAGTTATTTAGTTAAATAAGAAAAGTCTTTTTAATTAACTAAAATATTATTTAATTAAATAGAAAAAGTAATTATGAGAGCATATCTCATTTTATTAAATTAAATATCTCAACAAAATCTCTCTTCAATTCAAAAATGGAAATTTTCAGTTCACTATTGATAAAAAATAAGTTAAATCTGTTAACTCTTTTTTCTACTCAAATTAAATTAGGTAACTCCTTATTTTACTCAAATTAAATTTGTTAACTCCCTTTAGTTTTAGTATCTCCCTTTATGAGTAAACTTCAACTTTAATCCTGACCATTGATTGAATTTGATCTCAACCGTTGATAGATTCCAAGAAAGTCTATTTAAGAGACCATCATCTCTTCACTTTAGGAGAGGATGAATTTGGAGAATTTACATCGAATCGCTACGAGAATTCATACTCACATGTGCTCATATTTTTACATACATTTAATAAATATGCCTATCTTGATTAATTAAATGGGAAAGGTATTTCTAATTAATTATACAAAGTTGTTTAATTAAATAGGAATCCATTCCTAATTAATTAAATAAAGTTATTTAATTAAATAAGAAAAGTGTCTCTAATTAATTAAAAGATTATTTAATTAAATAGAAAAAGTAATTATGAGAGCGTATCTCATTTTATTAAATTAAATTTCTCAACAAAATCTCTCTTCAGTTCAAAAAGTGAAAATTTCAGTTCACTATTTTTAAAAAATGAGTTAAATCATGTCATGTCCAAAACTTGTTGGTGTTTTGGGCAAGGTCTAGCATAAGACAAACATGTTAGTTGTGTGAATTTTAGGAGGAAGTCAAAGGCTAGTGGGGGAGGATGTAAAATTCCTCCTCGCATGTACTTATTAAATATGTATCTCCCTGTTAAAACTGTTGTAGTAGGTAAGAATGGTTAAAACTATTCAAACATTAAAATTTCACTAATGATGATATGAGACTCTTTTGACTGATGATAAGGGTGTTGACTTTGAGACCTCGATGATTAAGTTTTATGTTCCAAAGAGTTTAGTATTCATCAAATGGTGATGTCTATGATGTTAGGTATATGCATGCCTAACGATGATTATCCTAGTATTTTAATCTGAATTAATGATTAAGTTATTTTATATTGATTAGGTGCTTAATGATGATTAAATGTGAGTAGAAATCAAATGAAACAGTTAATTATATGAAAGATTCATATTTTGATTTATGTAACTATCCAGATAAGTTTTTAATATACGTATGTGATTTTCTTGAGCTACTGATGGGTGCAATGAGTGTGCAGAATATTTTAGCTAAGAAAACTAATGAAGAAACAAAACTGATCCCTATGTGCTAATTGTGGAAACCTTGTTATTTGTAATTAAATTAATTGTGAGATGTATGTATGTATCTTTCTGTGATCAGTAAATGTTAATGTTTGTAACTATGTTCTTTTAGTGTCACTTGACACTCGTGAATTGTTTATGTTCTTTAGCATGCTAGTTACGGTTAGCTGTGTAACCTTTGGACCTAAGTCGGATTAAGTTAGTGTCTTTTTGCTAATTTGGTTCTTAATCGAGTTTAGTCACCCTTAATCCAGATTAGTGCTTAATTTACATTTTTAGATTTGTTAGTTGGTCCTAATTATTTCCTAGCTTTTGTTTGGTTCCAAACCTACTCCTAAGGCTTTAAAACATGAAATATTTATGCCCAAAGGGTATGGGTATGGGATGGAGGTCTTTTCCAACTCCTAAGCCCCTTTTATTGACTTTTGAGGTCACTCAAAAAGTCTATTTTTGCCTTTGTGCGAAAATTGACTATGGCTACCATGAGTTGCATCACCTCACCTCCACTTAGTGTTTAACCATAGTGTGGGTTGAGTTAGGAGCTTCTAGATTTGTAGGTGGGTGGGAGAAGTTATTATTTTTGTTGGTGGTTGAGTTTGAAGCTTATTTAGAGGCCCTTTTTAGACTAGTTGAGGTTGTTACCCAATCTCTACTTTTAGAGAGGAGTCTTGGAAGATTGAAGGCAAGGGAAAAGCTCTACTCAAATTGTTCATTTACCATTACCTCTTTGTGAAGGTAGGAGTTCTTCATCTTCCTTATTCATATTTTCATGCTTATTTCATGCTTATGCTACTTATTGTTGTTTGGATGTTTGTATGTTTGTGGGTATGTTGGGAAGATTTGAAAACCGTGTTTTTGAATAATTTTCTTTCATGTTTCTGTTTGATTTTTAAAGTTTTCTTGTATGGATTTTTTGGCATTAATCACCTTTGGAGAGGGCAGAAGTGGCCAATTTTGGGAAAGATCCTTTTAGTTGGACTCCAACAGTGTAGAGTCTCTTCTCAGGATGAGAAGAGAGAGAGAGGGTAGGGTGTTATGGGCCCCTACCTGTCAGCACAAACCACATATGAGTTTTGGCATGTAAGAATGGAAGAACGAAAGTTCTTAATTTATAGCTCCGATTGGGCACCTGGTTTGGTGTTGTGTCTGACATCTCCTGTTGGAAAAATCCACCTTTCCCTAGTTTTGACTCATTGTGAATCTTGTTGTGAAAACTTAGTATGAATATGCATGTTTGGTTTTGTCTCTTGGTCATGCTTGTTTGTCACCTGATTAGATTTTGTTCTCTCCATGATCTTAGCAATGTATTGCACAAAATGATATTGTAGTGCCTGCCCCTAGTTCGCATTGTTGATAGTTAGTAGCATTGTTTTGAGACTATCAGATATTGTGCTATGGATTCCATTGATATATGATGAGATTACTTAGACTTTACATTTCATGTATGCATAATGATTATTTTTAGTGTTTGCAGTTATTAATGATAATGATTTATTATCATGTGTGTTTTCTTATGGATACTTACCCCATACTTGCATGTGTATGGTGTGCATATTTTCTTTTGTAGGGCATGTTTGATGTAGTTAAGGAAGGGAGTTCTAGTCACCTGCTAGTTGGGATCTACATGGTGCACCACTTCCTGCCATTGCATATTTACTTTAGTATATATTGTGCTTGTACATGCATGGTTTTTATGTAGGTTGTAGGTACCAAGTATCGACTTCCCTGAATTGCTAGGATAAGCATACTCTATCATATTATCTCATTGATAAGAAAGGGGAGAAAAATTCTCAAGTCCAAATTCCAACCCTTTAAGCTATTTGTTCTACTTGAAAATTAAGACAATTATCTAAGTTGAGTACCCTCCGAATGCGTTGGATTTAGAGAACAATTATTTTAAGAGGAAATTCTTAATTCATCACAAATTGTCTTGTCGTTGCCCCTTGGATAGACCTGAACTTAGTCATTCATAACTTTTCATCATGATTGAATTTATTCAATCTCTCTAGTCAGAATTGGCGCAACTTGGCCCTCTCCAACATATTTCAATTTTAGCCCGATCTAACAGTTTATTAGGGAGATATGGCCCTCGTACTAGGACTATTTTATTCAAGGATAGATATTTCTTCACTTTTCATAACCAAGAGTTCTTTATGCTTAAACTTCACAAAAATAATATATCAAAGCATAGAATGAATTAAAGATATTATTGCAATCTTCTCTTAGTAGAATCTTATTAATATGCATTAGTTTTATATGATTTATTATCTAATCTAATTAAATCAAATTTAATTAAGATTAGTTAATAGTAGAAGAAGTGTAATTAATTATTAGTCAATTTAAGTAAATAAATTTTTACATGAGAGAAAATTAAAAGAAAAGAGATATTAATAAGTGGAATTAAATAATTGAATTATTAATGAGATCATTATTTAATGGATAAGATTATTAATGAGTGATGGTATAAATAGTTTTAACAAGACTAATTGGTCAAGATAGAGGAAATGAAATTCATTATATTATGATTAAATTGAAATCATCTCTTGAGAGAACATTAAATTATAATGATTCAAACATTTACCCTTAGTTGAGTTTAGAAAGGTTGATTTCAAAACATTACGAGGATTATACTATTTAAACGGGATAACTATAGGGTTAAAGGAAGTCTTCTTGCTTGATAATAATCATTGAATTATCAATTAAGTTATGCAATGGATTGATTAATTAAAAATTTATAAACATTATTTTGATAGTTTAAAATAAGCAATTACTACGAGTAATTGCACCTATCATTTAAATATAAAAATGGGTGGAATCATGAATCTCTTCTACCTAGAAAATACTTTAAATTTGAAAATAGTAGTTGACTTATAACTTACAAATTATAGTTAGTTATTAATCAACTGATATTCATTGGGTCATTGATATGGTTATGTAATTATTAATTAAATCAATTAATTAGAGTTAATTAGATTTAATTAATAATTAAGTTATATAATAAAGTTTTTAATTGATATGATTCTTTTAGCAAAGTTGCAAAGTAATTACATCAAAGTTAATAAGTCTTATTCTAATGACTTGAATAATGACTTAGATACTTTAATGGTTATTAGTGACGATTTAATTATTATAATGATTATAATTAAGAGGCTTAAGTGTTAAAAATATTTAATTGAGTTTTAACTGTTAGAATGTTAATAGGTCGTGGATTGTGTACTTATGTTAATTTATTGATGTAATTGATCATTTTAATTAAGTTATAATATTCTTATTCAAAGATTGATAATTGGCTTTCTTATATTTTAATGAATAATGATCTTTGATTTATGTGAAAAAGTTGAAGTAACATTATAGGAAAGTTAATCAATTAGAATATAGATCATAGTTAAATAAAAAGAACAAGTTGATTAAGAGTCAATGATGATCAGTTTAATGAGTATAGTATTTATCTTTAAGTTATTCTTAGAATACTATTTTAAATAATGGAAGGATAATGCTATCGAGAAACAAACAGGTTGACTTGTAGGTCAAATGATGAAACTTAGACACTTAAAGCAAAAATTGAAACTCTACACTTATTTCAACTATGTAATATAGCAAAACCAAAACATGTGTTTGCATAGTGTTTTCTCTATGCTTCTTGTTTTGAGTTTTGGGTTGACTAGTGTTGACTAGTTATAGGACATCTACTAGAGGTTCAAGGGTTATGATTGTGATGTCATGATGATGTCTTAATTTTGATCTTTATAAACTCAACTATGGTTATGTGATGGTATGCTCTTTGTAATGATTGTATTACTGATTGTTATTGCTTATCAGTCTTCTTGAGTGAAGCTGAGTTATTTGTATCTAAGACACTTGACTTAACCATTTTTGAGTCATCGATCAGATATCCTCAGATTGCTTCTAGTTGCCATGATGGGACTGAAATATTGATTTATTTTTTGATGATGTCATGTTGTGACATGTATGACTCAACCATTTTGGAGTCTTTGATCAATATTATTTTGAGATATTCTTGGTTGCTTGTTAAGAACCAATGGATATTGTGATTCATATTGGAGATTATATTTATGATATTTATTTTGTGGAGCTTTTATGTGTTCTTGGATGGGAGAACCATCTTATTATCAGGTTGCCTATCAAGGAATCGAGTTTGATTTTTATGAGTGTTGTGGTATGGGACACAACTGTGAATTTATGTACTTAAGAGAGGTTGTTTAGGTACATGACTATGGGAGTGGCTTGCATAGGGGTCTGGGGCCCAAAGTGGTCAGTACTAGGGTAACCTAATGCAAGTTATGTAATAAGTGATAATCTAGTAATTAAAATTTATGGAGGAAAAACACACTAAAAAGATAAGTTAGAGATATTTAGACCACCCATGCCTTGAATGCTTGTATAGATTAAGGATGGAAGAAGTGCCTCATCTTCTTGAGAGGGCTTCTTGGTTTCCACATGTGCCACATTGAGGGTTCGGGGTTCAGAGTAACCAGTCCAGGGTAACTCAACGCTTGAGGGTCCAGGGTCTAATGAGAGACCAGTCTAGGGTAACTCAAGCAGCCATGTGATGACACCCCCTAGTATGTAGCCTGAGTCTCCTCTATAGATTTTGTGTACCTCTGGTGGTGTACTTATTGTTGTGCCTCTAAGATTAGATGTCGATTTTGTGATTGGAACCTTTGAGTTAGTATACTTTTAGGATTCTTAGACTTAGAGAGTATTCTTATGCTATGTGATTTTGATAGCCTATTTGAGACTTGAGATTATCTCCTTAGCATGGTGGGAGTGGACCACTTAGATTCCACGCGGTCGGGTGGTAGTGTATTTTTCACTCTTATCATTTGAGATCCATGTGAGATATCGTGGTTGATGCTTTCTTGGTTGGTATTTATCTTCATTATGATCTTGGAGCATTATGATAGATGATATACCTTATGATGGATGTATTTATTGGTATGTTTCTTATATTGATGATTTTCATATGTTAGATGATGGTATCCTATGCTTTACTTTGCATGTTAGTAGGATTTTTTAAGAGTGACATTCCTACTATGATAATACTGATGATCTCTTCGGTGCTTTAGAATGTTATGCACATAAGGATGACTAGAATCTACGATGGTCTAATGATGCTATTTACGGTTGAGAGGAACTATGCACTTAGTTATTTATGTTTTTGATATATGATTATCTTTTATGATGGATGTTTATATCTTTTGTGATAATGTATCATGTATGACATATGGTTTCATTTACTTTAATTGCATCATGGATTAATATTGGATGTTGATGTACTTTATTTACACAGATGTTTATTCTTTTAAGCCTTTCATACCTTGTAACATGTACAGTGGATGATTAAGCTAAACTAAAATGTAGTTACAAAAAGAACACTTGTATATGATTTAAGAATGTTGGATGTATCATTGTTATTTCATAAGGATGTGATGTTAGATGAATGGTTGATTTAGATGTAATTCAACATTAAGGGATCCTTAAAGAATGTAACTGTTATGTATGTTATGTTTACTTTCATTTGATTTGTTTCTATTGCTTCCACTATCATGTGAATGATGTAGATGGATTTACTTTCATGTTTAAAAAAAAAAATGTTTGGCAAACTTTAGGTTAATTCTTTGGATCCCTTGGCGGAGAATTATAGATATGGATCCCTTGATGAGGGACATGAAGGAAATTATTTGATTGTTGAAAATTTGGGATTGAAATCTTATGAAAATTGTATTTATCACTTTGTTGTAATGGCAACGATGCCAGTTTTTCTTCCTCATTCTTTTCCGGCTGAGCCTTTGAATCAGGTTTGCCAATAAAATGGTGTTCGAGTATATATGCTTGCATTGAGTCTTATGGATTTGTTTTTTATTTTTGCATATGTAATTTAAAAAAAATAGATGTGATGGTGTTACCTTACTGCACATTTTTATGATTGGTAATCACATTTTTTTAAATTAGATTAATCAGATAACATGTTGATATATACTTAGCTATGCAATTTTAAGTTTAAAATATGTTAACAAAATTTGCATTTGAGTTGTGCTTAAATTTTATAATTATACATGTGCATGAGGAAGTTAAGTGAATTTATTTGAATACTTGTTTATTACATTTAATCCTATTATCACTTTTAAAGATTAAAACAAAACTTTTTGGTGTTTTGGGCATGACAAATCAGTTAACTCCTTTTTCTACTCAAATTAAATTAGATAACTCCTTATTTTACTCAAATTAAATCTGTTAACTCCCTTTAGTTTGAGAATCTCTCTTTATGACTGAACTTCAACTTTAATCCTGATCATTGATTGAATTTGATCTCAAACGTTGATGGATTCTAGAAAAGTCTATTTAAGAGACCCTCATCTCTTCACTTTAGAAGAGGATAAATTTGGAGAATTTGCATCGAATTGCTGCCGAAAACAATACTCACATTCTCTCATATTTTTACATACATTTAATAAATACACCTATCTTCATTAATTAAATGTAATTATTTAATTAAATGAGAAAGGTATTTCTAATTAATTAAACAAAATTATTTAATTAAATAGAGTACTTACTACTAATTAATTAAATAAAGTTATTTAAATAAATAGGAAGCCATTCCTAATTAATTAAATGAAGTTATTTAATTAAATAAGAAAAGTGTCTATAATTAATTAAAAGATTATTTAATTAAATAAAGAAAGTAATTATGAGAGCATGTCTTATTTTATTAAATTAAATATCTCAACAAAATCTCTCTTCAGTTCAAAAAGGAAAATTTTTAGTTCACTATTGATAAAAAATGAGTTAAATGAGTTAACTCTTTTTTCTACTCAAATTAAATTAGTTAACTCCTTATTTTACTCAAATTAAATCTATTAACTCCCTTTAGTTTGGGAATCTCCCTTTACGACTGAACTTCAACTTAAATCCTGACTGTTGATTGAATTTGATCTCAACCGTTGATGGATTCCAGGAAAGTCTATTTAAGAGACCTTCATCTCTTCACTTTAAGAGAGGATGAATTTGGAGAATTTGCATCGAATCGCTGCTAAAATTCATACTCACATTTGCTCATATTTTTACATACATTTAATAAATACGCCTATCTTAATTAATTAAATGTAATTATTTAATTAAATGGGAAAGGTATTTCTAATTAATTAAACAAAATTATTTAATTAAATGGAGTACTTACTTCTAATTAATTAAACAAAGTTATTTAATTAAATAGGAAGCCATTCCTAATTAATTCAATGAAGTTATTTAATTAAATAAGAAAAGTGTCTCTACTTAATTAAAAAATTATTTAATTAAATTGAAAAAGTAATTATGAGAGCATATCTCATTTTATTAAATTAAATATCTCAACAAAATCTCTCTTCAGTTCAAAAAGGAAAATTTTTAGTTCACTAATGATAAAAAAATAAGTTAAATCAGTTAACTCTTTTTTCTACTCAAATTAAATCAGTTAACTCCTTATTTTACTCAAATTAAATTTGTTAACTCCCTTTAGTTTTGGAATCTTCCTTTATTACTGAACTTCAACTTTAATCCTGACCGTTGATTAAATTTGATCTCAACCGTTGATGGATTTAGAGAAAGTCTATTTAAGAGACCCTCATCTTTTCACTTTAGGAGAGGATGAATTTGGAGAATTTGCATCGAATCGTTGTTGGAATTCATACTCACATTTGGTCATAGTTTTACATACATTTAATAAATATGCCTATCTTGATTAATTAAATGTAATTATTTAATTAAATGGGAAAGGTATTTCTAATTAATTAAACAAAATTATTTAATTAAATGGAGTACGTACTTCTAATTAATTAAACAAAGTTATTTAATTAAATAGGAAGCCATTCCTAATTAATTAAATGAAGTTATTTAATTAAATAAGAAAAGTGTCTCTAATTAATTAAAAGATCATTTAATTAAATAGAAAAAGTAATTATGAGAGCATATCTCATTTTACTAAATTAAATATTTCAACAAAGTCTCTCTTCAGTTTAAAAAGAGAAATTTTCAGTTCACTATTGATAGAAAATGAGTTAAATCAGTTAACTCTTTTTTCTACTCAAATTAAATTAGTTAACTCCTTATTTTGCTCAAATTAAATCTGTTAACTCTTTTTAATTTGGAAATCTACCTGTATGACTGAACTTCAACTTTAATCCTGACTGTTGATTGAATTTGATCTCAACCATTGATAGATTCTAGGAAAGTCTATTTAAGAGACCCTCATCTCTTCACTTTAGGAGAGGATGGATTTGGAGAATTTGCATCAAATCGCTACTGGAATTCATAATCACATTTGATCATTTTTTACATACATTTTATAAATACGCCTATCTTGATTCATTAAATGTAATAATTTAATTAAATGAGAAAGATATTTCTAATTAATTGAACAAAATTATTTAATTAAAAGGAGTACTTACTTTAAATTAATTAAATAAAGTTATTTAATTAAATAGGAAGCCATTCCTAATTAATTAAATGAAGTTATTTAATTAAATAAGAAAAGTGTATGTAATTAGTTAAAAGATTATTTAATTAAATAGAAAAAGTAATTATGAGGGCATATCTCATTTTATTAAATTAAATATCTTAAGAAAATCTCTTTTCAATTCAAAAAAGGAAATTTTTAGTTCACTATTGATAAAAAATGAGTGAAATTAGTTAACTACTTTTTCTACTCAACTTAAATCAGTTAACTCCTTATTTTACTCAAGTTAAATCTATTAATTGGCTTTAGTTTGGGAATATCCCTTTATGACTAAACTTCAACTTTAATCCTGACCGTTGATTGAATTTGATCTCAACCGTAGATGGATTTCAGTAATGTCTATTTAAGAAACCCTCATCTCTTCACTTTAAGAGAGGATGAATTTGGAGAATTTGCATCGAATCGTTGCTAGAATTCATACTCACATTTGTTCATATTTTTACATACATTTAATAAATACGCCTATTTTGATTAATTAAATATAATTATTTAATTAAATGAGAAAGGTATTTCTAATTAATTAAACAAAATTACGTAATTAAATGGAGTACTTACTTCTAATTAATTAAACAAAGTTATTTAATTAATCTTTTAATTAATTAGAGACACTTTTCTTATTTAATTAAACAACTTCATTTAATTAATTAGGAATAGCTTCCTATTTAATTAAAGAAGTTAAATTAGTTAACTCCTTTTTCTACTCAAATTAAATCAGTTAACTCCTTATTTTACTCAAATTAAAACTGTTAACTCCCTTTAATTTGGAAATCTCCCTTTATGGCTGAACTTCAACTTTAATCCTGACCATTGATTGAATTTGATCTCAACTATTGATGGATTTCAGGAAAGTCTATTTAAGAGACCCTCATCTCTCCACTTTAGGAGAGGATGAATTTAGAGAATTTGCATCGAATCGCTGCTGGAATTCATACTCATATTTGCTCATATTTTTACATACATTTAATAAATATGCCTATCTTGATTAATTAAATGTAATTATTTAATTAAATGGGAAAAGTATTTTTAATTAATTAAATGAAATTATGTAATTAAATGGAGTACTTACTTCTAATTAATTAAACAAAGTTATTTAATTATATACGAAGCCATTCCTAATTAATTAAATGAAGTTATTTAGTTAAATAAGAAAAGTGTCTCTAATTAATTAAAAGATTATTTAATTAAATAGAAAAAGTAATTATGAGAGCATGTCTAATTTTATTAAATTAAATATCTTAACAAAATCTCTCTTAAATTCAAAAGGAGAAATTTTTAGTTTGCTATTGATAAAAAATGAGTTAAATCAGTTAACTCATTTTTCTACTCAAATTAAATCAGTTAACATCTTATTTTACTCAAATTAAACCTATTAACTCACTTTAGTTTGACAATCTCTCTTTATGACTAAACGACAACTTTAATCCTGACCGTTGATTGAATTTGATCTCAACCATTGATGGATTCTAAGAAAGTCTATTTAAAAGACCCTCTTCTCTTCACTTTAGGAGAGGATGAATTTGGAGAATTTGCATCGACTCGCTGCTACAATTTATACTCACATTTGCTCATATTTTTACATACATTTAATAAATACACCTATCTTGATTAATTAAATGTAATTATTTAATTAAATGATAAAAGTATTTCTAATTAATTAATTGAAATTATTTAATTAAATGAAGTACTTACTTCTAATTAATTATACAATGTTATTTAATTAAATAAGAAGCCATTCCTAATTAATTAAATGAAGTTATTTAATTAAATAAGAAAAGTGTCTCTAATTAATTAAGAGATTATTTAATTAAATAGAAAAAGTAATTATGAGAGCATATCTCATTTTATTAAATTAAATATCTCAACAAAATCTCTCTTTAGTTCAAAAAAGGAAATTTTTAATTCAGTGTTGATAAAAAATGAGTTAAATCAGTTAACTCCTTTTTCCACATAAATTAAATCAGTTAACTCCTTATTTTACTCAAATTAAGTCTGTGAAGTCCCTTTAGTTTCAGAATTTCCTTTTATGACTGAATTTGAACTTTAATCCTGACTGTTGATTGAATTTGATTTCAACCATTGATGGATTGTAGAAAAGTCTATTTAAGAGTTCCTCATCAATTCATTTAAGGAGAGGATGAATTTGGAGAATTTGGATCCAATTACTGCTAGAATTCATACTCACATTTGTTCATATTTTTACATTCAATTAATAAATACAACCATCTTGATTAATTAAATGTAATTATTTAATTAAATGGGAAACGTATTTCTAATTTATTAAATGAAATTATTTAATTAAATGGAGTACTTACTTCTAATTAATTAAACAAAGTTATTTAATTAAATAAGAAGCCATTCCTAATTAATTAAATGAAGTTAATTAATTAAATAAGAAAGGTGTCTCTATTTAATTAAAACATTATTCAATTTAATAGAAAAATTAATTATGAGAGCATATCTCATTTTATTAATTTAAATATCTCAACAAAATCTATCTTCAGTTCAAAAAGGGAAATTTTTAGTTCACTATTGATAAATAAATGATTTAAATCAGTTAACTCCTTTTTCTACTCAAATTAAATTAGTTAACTCCTTATTTTACTCAAATTAAATATGTTAACTCCTTTTAATTTAAGAATCTCCCTTTATGACTAAACTTCAACTTTAATCCTGAACGTTCATTGAATTTGATCTCAACGGTTGAAGGATTCTAGGAGAGTCTATTTAAGAGACTCTCATCTCTTCATTTTAGGAGAGGATGAATTTGGAGAATTTGCATCGAATCGTTGTTGGAATTCATACTCACATTTGTTCATATTTTTACATACATTTAATAAATACGCCTATCTTCATTAATTAAATGTAATTATTTAATTAAATTGGAAAGGTAGTTCTAATTAATTAAAAAAAATTATTTAATTAAATGGAGTACTTACTTCTAATTAATTAAACAAAGTTATTTAATTAAATAGGAAGTCATTCCTAATTAATTAAATGAAGTTATTTAATTAAATAAGAAAAGTGTCTCTAATTAATTAAAATATTATTTAATTAAATAGAAAAAGTAATTATGAGAGCATATCTCATTTTATTAAGTTAAATATCTCAACAAAATCTCTCTTCAGTTCAAAAAGAGAAATTTTTAGTTCACTATTGATAAAAAAATGAGTTAAATGAGTTAACTCTTTTTTCTACTCAAATTAAATCAGTTTACTATTTATTTTACTCAGATTAAATCTATTAACTCCCTTTAATTTGGGAATCTCCCTTTATTACTGAACTTCAACTTTAATCCTGACCATTGATTGAATTTGATCTCAACCATTGATAGATTCTAGAAAAGTCTATTTAAGAGACCCTAATCTCTTCATTTTAGGAGAGGATGAATTTGGAGGATTTGCATCGAATCATTGCTGGAATTCATTGTCACATTTGCTCATATTTTTACATACATTTAATAGATACACCTATCTTGATTAATTAAATGTAATTATTTAATTAAATGAGAAAGTTATTTCAAATTAATTAAACAAAATTATTTAATTAAATGGAGTACTTACTTCTAATTAATTTAATAAAGTTATTTAATTAAATAAGAAGCCATTCCTGATTAATTAAATGAAGTTATTTAATTAAATAAGAAAAGTGTCTCTATTTAATTAAAAGATTATTTAATTAAATAGAAAAATTAATTACGAGTGCATATCTCATTTTATTAAATTAAATATCTTAGCAAAATCTCTCTTTAGATCAAAAAGGGAAATTTTTAGTTCAGTATTGATAAAAAAATGATTTAAATCTGTTAACTCTTTTTTCTACTCAAATTAAATTATTTAACTCCTTATTTTACTCAAATTGAATCTATTAACTCCCTTTAATTTGGAAATCTCCCTTTATGATTGAACTTCAACTTTAATCCTGACAATTGATTGAATTTGATCAAAACCATTGATAGATTGTAGGAAAGTCTATTTAAGACACCCTCAACTCTTCATTTTAAGAGAGGATGAATTTGGAGAATTTGAATCGAATTACTGCTGGAATTCATACTCACATTTGCTCATATTTTTACATACATTTAATAAATATGCGTATCTTGATTAATTAAATGTAATTATTTAATTAAATGGGAAAGGTATTTCTAATTAATTAAACAAAATTATTCAATTAAATAGGAAGCCATTCCTAATTAATTAAATGAAGTTATTTATTTAAATAAGAAAAGTGTCTCTAATTAATTAAAAGATTATTTAGTTAAATAGAAAAATAAATTATGAGAGCATATCTCAATTTATTAAATTAAATATCTCAACAAAATCTCCCTTCAGTTCAAAAAGGGAAATTTTCAGTTGACTATTGATAAAAAATGAGTTAAATCAGTTAACTCTTTTTTTTACTCAAATTAAATCAGTTGACTCCTTATTTTACTCAAATTAAATCTGTTAAATCCCTTTAATTTGGGAATCTCCCTTTATGATTGAATATCAACTTTAATCTTGACCGTTGATTGAATTTGATCTCAAACATTGATGGATTCTAGGAAAGTCTATTTAAGAGACCCTCATCTCTTCATTTTATGAGAGGATAAATATAGAGAATTTGCATTGAAACGCTATTGGAATTCATACTCACATTTGCTCATATTTTTATATACATTTAATAAATACGCCTATCTTGATTAATTGAATGTAATTATTTAATTAAATATGAAAGGTATTCCTAATTAATTAAACAAAATTATTTAATTAAATGGATTACTTACTTCTAATTAATTAAACAAAGTTATTTAATTAAATAGGAAGCCATTCCTAATTAATTAAATGAAGGTATTTAATTAAATAAAAAAAGTGTCTCTAATTAATTAAAAGATTATTTAATTAAATAGAGAAAGTAATTATGAGAGCATATCTCATTTTATTAAATTAAATATCTCAACAAAATCTCTCTTCAATTCGAAAAGGGAAATTTTCAGTTCACTATTGATAAAAAAATGAGTTAAATCAGTTAACTCCTTTTTCTACTAAAATTAAATCTGTTAACTCCTTATTTTACTCATTAAATCTGTTAACTCCCTTTAATTTGGGAACCTCCCTTTATGACTGAACTTCAACTTTAATCCTGACTGTTGATTGAATTTGATCTCAACCATTGATGGATTTCAAGAAAGTCTATTTAAGAGACCCTCATCTTTTCATTTTAGGAGAGGATGAATTTGGAGAATTTGCATCAAAATGTTGTTGGAATTCATATTGACATTTGCTCATATTTTTACATACATTTAATAAATACGCCTATCTTGATTAGTTAAATATAATTATTTAATGAAATGGGAAAGGTATTTCTAATTAATTAAACAAAATTATTTAATTAAATGGAGTACTTACTTCTAATTAATGAAATAAAGTTATTTAATTAAATAGTAAGCCATTCCTAATTAATTAAATGAAGTTATTTAATTAAATAAGAAAAGTGTCTCTAATTAATTAAAAGATTATTTAATTATATAAAAAAAGTAATTATGAGAGCATGTTTCATTTTATTAAATTAAATATCTCATCAAAATCTCTCTTCAGTTCAAAAAGGAAAATTTTTAGTTCACTATTGATAAAAAATGAGTTAAATCATTTAACTCCTTTTTCTACTCAAATTAAGTCAGTTAACTCCTTATTTTAGCCAATTAAATCTGTTAACTCTCTTTAATTCGAGAATCTCCTTTTATGACTGAACTTCAACTTTAATCTTGACCATTGATTGAATTTGATCTCAACCGTTGATGGATTCTAGTAAAGTCTATTTAAGAGACCCTCATCTCTTCATTTTAGGAGAGGATGAATTTGGACAATTTGCATCGAATCACTGCTAGAATTCATACTCATATTTGCTCATATTTTTACATACATTTAATAAATACGTCTATCTTGATTAATTAAATATAATTATTTAATTAAATGGGAAAGGCATTTCTAATTAATTAAATGAAATTATTTAATTAAATGAATTACTTACTTCTAATTAATTAAACAAAATTTATTTAATTAAATAGGAAGCCATTCCTAATTAGTTAAATGTAGTTATTTAATTAAATAAGAAAAGTGTCTCTAATTAATTAAAAGATTATTTAATTAAATAGAAAAAGTAATTATGAGAGCATATCTCATTTTATTAAATTAAGTATCTCAACAAAATCTCTCTTCAGTTCAAAAAGAGAAATTTTCAATTCACTATTGATAAAAAATGAGTTAAATGAGTTAACTCCTTTTTCTACTCAAATTAAATCAGTTAACTCCTTATTTTACTCAAATTAAATCTATTAACTCCCTTTAATTTTGAAATCTTCCTTTATCATTGAACTTGAACTTTAATCCTGACCGTTGATTGAATTTGATCTCAACCGTTGATGGATTCCAGGAAAGTCTATTTAAGAGACCCTCATCTCTTCATTTTAAGAGAGGATGAATTTGAAGAATTTGCATCAAATCGTTGCTGGAATACATACTCACATTTGCTCATATTTTTACATACATTTAATAAATACGCCTATCTTGATTAATTAAATGTAATTATTTAATTAAATGGGAAAGGTATTTCTAAATTTTTTTTAAAAAAGGGGTAAAAACTTTATTGAATATTAGATAACAACATTACAAAATAGACAAGGGAACGAAGTCCCAAAGAAAGGCAAAAGCAAAAGAACCAACAACATCAATTGTGGCCATTTTCAGCCTTATCTTCATCAAGTATATTCATTAAATCTATGCAGATCTCCTAGGGAACTGATTCCCACTCCTCATCTCTCCTACCCTCAGCATGCTTTGAAGCCCATTTAGCCAGACAATTAGCTGCCCTATTGCTTTCTCTGGGGATATGGGCAAAAGTCACCATGTTCATCAAAGAACCAACCCATAAAATTTGTTGCACCACATTGGCCAACTGCCAGTTCACATCAGCTACTTTCTACTCAATAAGAAAATTGATTAGCACCTATGAATTAGATTCACAAACAACTCTCCACCACCCCAAAGCATATGCTCTCTCAAGAGCGACAAAAGATAGCCAACCCTTCCACCAGGTTGATAGTCTATATTCCTTCATATCTCAAAAAGAGAAAGATCACTAAACCCAGAGAATCACTACTCATCCCACCAACACTAGCTAGCCTAGGTTTCCTTTAGAGGAACCATCAGTATTGATCTTCAAAATGCCATAGGGAGGAAATTTCCATTTACCATTCCTATTAATTTTATTTTTCTCCCGACCCCTTCTCTTAACACAAGACAAGGCTAAGGAAGAGCCCATAATCCTCAATCTTTCCACCAACTCTTTGTCCCTTTTCCCCAAAGGGATTTCCACATTGTATGTAGCTCCCACTGTCTCTTGAACCATACCTAACAACCTCTACCAAGTTTGTTGCACCAGTCTTTGTTCTCCTTTAAAAATCCTTCGGCTATGTTCTAGTCAAATCTGCCACAATAAGGAAATAGGACCCACAAACAAAACCTCCTACAAAAAAGGTGCCACAAAAGGAGGTCAGTCCATCCCCTGCCAAAACTCAATCAATGAAGAAGCATGAACACAAGGCACTGTCCAAACATCCCACCAAAGATGCGAAAGTTGTAGGGCAAAGGAGCGGTGGAAGAAAAAATGGGAAGAATCCTCCTCACTATCCCCACACATAACACAAATAGAAGGCCCGAGAAAACCTCTCTTCTAAATGTTATCCCAAGCCAAGTATTTATTCCAAGCCAATGTCCAAGGAAAACAATTACATTTTGGCCAGGAAAGCTTGTTCCATACCTTCTTCCACCACTAAATTTCAGGCCCAACCAACTTCTGAGTTAATAACCTATCATAGCCAGATGTAATAGTATAGATCCCTTTGGGATTGGGGGACCAAGCAAGCACATCATCCTCTGTGAGAGAGAAACATTTTCTACTGGAAAGGATGTTCTGCAACATAGCACATTCCTCCTACAAGCTTGCAACTAGCCACTCCTTTGGGGACTTCCAACTAGCCACCACCAGCTGACCACAGGGGATAGAAGATTTAAAATTGCTCACC
Source organism: Cupressus sempervirens (assembly GCA_028749045.1). Taxonomy (NCBI): domain Eukaryota; kingdom Viridiplantae; phylum Streptophyta; class Pinopsida; order Cupressales; family Cupressaceae; genus Cupressus; species Cupressus sempervirens. Next base: position 119,108,188 of record CM053783.1, read on the forward strand.
CGTGACCAACCAGCCTCCAGGAATCTCTGACAAAGACCCACTAAGTTGGGAAATTGAGAGACAATGGGAGGAAAACCATCCCAAGAATCAAACTAAAATTGAGTCTCTGACCCCCTCTTGCAGATCCAGAATAATCCATCCTTAATAAGCATGGCCCCTTTCTTAAGGGTATCCCATATCACCGATCCCTTACCAACAAGGGGGTACCTAGAGATTTCAAGTTGATGAATCCTAGGGAGATACTTCTGGGAGAGAATTTTGGACTAGCTTTTATCCTGCTCATTACACCACCTCCAGTAAAGTTTAGCAGCCAAGGCCTCCCCAGTCACAACTGATTGCCTCAGACCTTAGCCACCATAATGTTTCGAGCTACAAACCACTTCCCAACTAACCAAGCTCCATTTAGAATACTCCAAGCAACCCGCCCATAAAAATTGTCTCATGACAGAATCAAGGTCTTTTAGGAATCCAACAGGGGCAACCTGAAGCATGCATCTATAAATGGGCAAAGCCTACACAATTGACTTAATCAACTGGACTCGACCAGCAAAGGATAGCCAACGATGAGTCCAGTGATTAACTTTAGCATGAAACTTATCCAAAATTATCTGCCAAGACTCCTTAGGAAGTCTCCTCACTGAGATGGGAATACCAAGGTAAGTCAAAGGGAGGTTGCTGATCTGAAATCTTAACGTGCGAGCAATCCTTTGTTGAATGCGATCTAGAGTATTAAAGAAGAAAATGGAAGATTTTCCTTCATTAACCTGCTACCTAGAAGCAACCAAATAAACATCCAAGACCCTTTTCAAATTAAAGGCCTCTCGCATAGTAGCCATCCCTATCAAAGTAGTATCATCTACAAATTGTAAATGAGTCTGCGTAGGTAAGGTGCCACCCCATTTCCAACCTTGAATGAAGCCATCCTCCACATTTCGCTTAATCCACCTCCCCAAGCCTTCTGCCAAAAGAATGAAAAAATAAGGGGAAAGAGGATCTCCTTGACGAAGCCCTCTAGAAGCTCCAAAAATCTCAGAATGACTTCCATTAATAAGCACCGAAAAGGACACTAAAGTTACATAGCTCCAAACCCACTGAATCCATTTCTCTGCAAAACCAAAAGCACTCAAAATCCGATGGAGGAAGGACCACCTCACCCTATCATAATCCTTAGCCATGTCAAGCTTGATAAACATTTGTTTTTCATTTGAATTAGCCATAGAATGGATAACCGCAGTTGCAATAACAATTCTATCCAAAACTTGCCTGCCTGCAACAAAACCACCTTGCTCTTCAGAGATCAGTTCCACAAGCCCCTTCTTCAACCTGTCTGCATTAATTTTGGCAATAATTTTATAGATAAAATTGCATAAAGAGATGGGCCAAAATTGGCTTAACTTATTAGCCCCCTCATTCTTGGGAATAAGGGTAAGGAAGGTAGCATTCAGAGCCCTTAACATCTGCCTATTGTGTTGAGACTCCTGAACCACTGCAAGAAGATCAAGCTTGATTATACCTCAAAATTCTTGTAAATATTCTATTGGGAAACCATCTGCCCCTGGCACTTTCCCTTTCTTCATATTAAGCACAACCCCTTTAAGCAATGGTGCAGAAGGATCCAACCTCCCATTTCCTCCGCACTTCTTAGCTAAATCACAAATAGCATTGAAATCTCCAGCCAAAATCCAAGGATGAAAGGGCAGCATGCTATGGATCAACCTGATGTGAGACCACAAAACTTGTTTATGTTGTAGAGTAGTAGGAGCATAAATATTGGAAAATAATATGACAGCCCCTGACTCTAGGTAGGTAGCAATCATAGACAAAGAGGCTTTAGAGGAAATCAACCAAAGAGGCTGAATTTTCTGAGGATTTCATAAACATGCCAACCCTCTGGAAGCTCCAAGAGCTCCAATGCACTGGCACTCCCCACTTCTCCACAACCTAGGCATCACACCTTGCATACTCTCAATAGATAATTTAGTTTCCTATAAAAATACAACATCAAGACCTTGCCTTCTCATTAACTCATGAACAACTTTTTGGCTAGGGCCACTGCTCAAGCCCCGTACATTCCATGATATAACAATCATTTCAAGGGGCCTAAAAAGATAGAATCCAGAGGTTTAATTGCCCCTGACTCAACCAAATTTTCCCCAATCAACTTAATCTTTTCCATATCTTTTTTCCTGCCAAGTTTAACAAATTTCTCTGCCCCACCCTTCTTGATATCTTTCTGCAAAATGCCCAATTTGGGAGGAGGCTTAGGCTTTTCTGCCAATGTTGATCCACTGATCTTTCCAATAGACGGGGCATCGAATCCAACTATAGAACCAAAGGCCAAGGGTTCCTGCACTTCAAAAATCCCCTTTTGTTTATCTTCTACCAGTTGTCGATAATCCTCCCCCAATAGATCCATAGAGGAATCAAGAACAAGATCCTCTTAGGTTAAGCCCACCAACCCTTGATCCAAAATCTCAAATCTATTGAAGGTATTGTCCTCTTGCCTTTCCTTAAATGACCTCTTTTGACCCCTGTTCCTATTGCAAACCCTAACCAAAGAAAATCCATTAGAAGTACCTACCTCATCATGATAAATACACTTCCCTTTATCTGTCTCTAGAGGGTTGCTTACAAGCTGTGAGGGCTGGGATTCTTGAGGCATGTTTCTTAGGCATCGCCTCTATAAATACCCATATTCTCGACACAACCGATAGTGAAAAGGAAGAGTTTCATAGTCTAAATGCTGCACCCAAGAATAAGAACTTGCACACATCTCTATTGCATCTGGTAAAGGCCTACTTAGGTCAATTTCAACACAAATGCATGCAAAAGTTATTACCTTTTTACCCAAGGTCTAGGATGATGTCCCGATAGGTTTTCCAAGCACCGAGGCCAAAAGGTGTAACACATCTTCTCGACAGCATTCTGCCAAAAATCTCGGCAAGTGAACCCACACGGGAACCCCATTTGGAAGCTCCTCTGCAAGATTGAAACCAGCATGCCATGGCTTAATGAATAACTTGAAATTATTGTGAAAATAAGGGCCTCCCTCAAATACTTGGTTGCGATCTGTTGTGCAATTAAAAGTTACCATGAAATAGCTATTTTTCAACAAAATTATCTCCATTTCCCCTTCCAGTTCCCAAGTCCTTCAAGCCCAAACCTCGAAAAATTGCAAAGAGACTCTCATCCCCAAAAAATTACAGTATAAGGAGTGTTGTGAATAATACTCCACGTCTTCAGCAATCATTTCAGCTGGAATAAATAGCTTTGGCCTCTCTATGAACCTCTCGAGGCATCCATTAGTCTTTGGAATCCTTGAGGCATTCGATATCCCAAAATCACCAGGACTAGATTTTCAGACAAATAGATTGTTGTCAAAGGTCTTCATCTGCTGACTTAAAACCTTAGGGCCTACAGCTACCCAAAAATCCATTTGGGAACTACTTCCAAACATCACACCCTTGGCATCCGCCATTCATACAAACAAAGAATGGGGAAAGGGCCTTTACCCACCCTAAATCCCCCCACACCAGTAGTCTGCTTGAACCACGCAAAGGGGGTAGAATAAAGCCTCAACCCAACACACCACACCTCAGACTGACCAATCTATAGCATGAAGAAGACAAAACTCTCCATACACAACACTCCACCCACACTGATTTGAATGCTTGACTGCCAAAAGTCTAGCCCAATCCACGACCCAATAGCAGAGCCATCCACTCTGCACCCTGCAACCACAAAAACCCAGTCTTCGTAGCACAGAAAGAAAATGCACAGAGTTAGGGCACGGGTGCCTTAGCTCGAACAGCATCTCAGATGCCTGTCACCAACCATCGCTCCTCCCCAAATTTTCACCATTGGATGCTTATTTTTCCATCAAATATTCATCAACAATCAAATGTTCAAAAGGTATTTCTAATTAATTAAATAAAATTATTTAATTAAATGGAGTACTTACTTCTAATTAATTAAACAAAGTTATTTAATTAAATAGGAAGCCATTCCTAATTAATTAAATGAAGTTATTTAATTAAATAAGAAAAGTGTCTCTAATTAATTAAAAGATTATTTAATTAAATAGAAAAAGTAATTATGAGAGCATATCTCATTTTATTAAATTAAATATCTCAACAAAATCTCTCTTCAGTTCAAAAAGGGAAATTTTTAGTTCACTATTGATAAAAAATGAGTTAAGTGAGTTAACTCCTTTTTCTACTAAAATTAAATCAATTAACTCCTTATTTTACTCAAATTAAATCTGTTTACTCCCTTTAATTTGGAAAACTCCCTTTATGATTGAACTTCAACTTTAATCCTGACCATTGATTGAATTTGATCTCAACCGTTGATCGATTTCAGAAAAGTCTATATAAGAGACCCTCATCTCTTCATTTTATGAGAGGATGAATTTGGAGAATTTGCATCGAATCGCTACTAGAATTCACACTCACATTTGCTCATATTTTTACATACATTTAATAAATATGCCTATCTTGATTAATTAAATGTAATTATTTAAATAAATCAAAAAGGCATTTCAAATTAATTAAATGAAATTATTTAATTAAATGGAGTACTTACTTTTAATTAATTAAAAAAAGTTATTTAAATAAATAGGAAGTCATTCCTAATTAATTAAATGAAGTTATTTAATTAAATAAGAAAAGTGTCTCCAATTAATTAAAAAATTATTTAATTAAATAGAAAAAGTAATTATGAGAGCATATCTCATTTTATTAAATTAAATATCTCAACAAAATCTCTCTTCAGTTCAAAAAAGGAAAATTTCAGTTCACTATTGATAAAAAAATGAGTTAAATCAGTTAACTCCTTTTTCTACTCAAATTAAATTAGCTAACTCCTTATTTTACTCAAATTAAATCTGTTAACTCCCTTTAATTTGGGAATCTCCCTTTATGACTGAATTTCAACTTTAATCCTGACCGTTGATTGAATTTGATCTTAATGGTTGATGGATCCCATGAAAGTCTATTTAAGAGACCCTCGTCTCTTCATTTTAGGAGAGGATGAATTTGGAGAATTTGCATCGAATTTTTGCTTAAATTCATACTCACATTTGCTCACATTTTTACATACATTTAATAAATTCACCTATCTTGATTAATTAAATGTAATTATTTAATTAAATGGAAAAGGTATTTCTAATTAATTAAAAAAAATGATTTAATTAAATGGAGTACTTACTTCTAATTAATTAACTAAAGTTATTTAATTAAATAGAAAAAGTAATTATGAGAGCATATCTCATTTTATTAAATTAAATATCTCAAAAAAATCTCTATTCAGTTCAAAAAGGGAAATTTTCAGTTTGTTATTGATAAAAAATGAGTCAAATGAGTTAACTCCTTTTTCTACTCAAATTAAATCAATTAACTCCTTATTTTACTCAAATTAAATATGTTAACTCCCTTTAATTTGGGAATCTCCCTTTATGACTGAACTTCAACTTTAATCCTGACCGTTGATTGAATTTGATCTCAACCATTGATGGATTCCAGAAAAGTCTATTTAAGAGACCCTTATGTCTTCATTTTAGGAGAGGATGAATTTGGGGAATTTGCATCGAATCATTTTTGGAATTCATACTCACATTTGGTCATATTTTTACATACATCTAATAAATAAGCTTATCTTGATTAATTAAATGTAATTATTTAATTAACTAGGAAAGGCATTTCTAATTAATTAAATAAAATTATTTAATTAAATGAAGTTATTTATTTAATAAGAAAAGTGTCTCTAATTAATTAAAAGATTATTTAATTAAATAAAAAAAGTAATTATGAGAGCATATCTCATTTTATTAAATTATATATCTCAACAAAATCTCTCTTCAGTTCAAAAAGGAAAATTTTCAATTCACTATTGATAAACAATGAGTTAAATCAGTTAACTACTTTTTCTACTCAAATTAACTCAGCTAACTCTTTATTTTACTCAAATTAAATCTGTTAACTCCCTTTAATATGAGAATCTCTCTTTATGACTGAACTTCAACTTTAATCCTGACCGTTGATTGAATTTGATCTCAATTGTTGATGCATTCTAGGAAAGTCTATTTAAGAGACATTCATCTCTTCATTTTAGGAGAGGATGAATTTGGAGAATTTGCATCGAATAGTTGCTGAAATTCATACTCACATTTGCTCATATTTTTACATACATTTAATAAATACGCCTATCTTGATTAATTAAATATAATTATTTAATTAAATGGAGTACTTACTTTTAATTAATTAAATGAAGTTATTTAATTAAATAAGAAAAGTGTCTCTAATTAATTAAAAGATTATTTAATTAAATAAAAAATGTAATTATGAGAGCATATCTCATTTTATTAAATTAAATATCTCAACAAAATCTCTCTTCAGTTCAAAAAGGGAAATTTTCAGTTCACTATAGATAAAAAATGAGTTAAATCAGTTAACTCCTTTTTCTACTCAAATTAAATCAATTAACTACTCATTTTACTTAAATTAAATCTGTTAACTCCCTTTAATTTAAGAATCTTCCTTTATGACTGAACTTCAACTTTAATCCTGACCGTTGATTGAATTTGATCTCAACCATTGGTGGATTACAAGAAAGTCTATTTAAGAGACCTTCATCTCTTCATTTTATGAGAGGATGAATTTGGAGAATTTGCATCGAATTGCTGTTGGAATTCATACTCACATTTACTCATATTTTTACATACATTTAATAAATACGTCTATGTTAATTAATTAAATGTAATTATTTAATTAAATGAGAAAGGTATTTCTAATGAATTAAACAATATTATTTGATTGTAGTGCCTACCCCTAGTTCACATTTTTGCTAACATTGTCAAACTCTTTTAGAGTTGGTTTCATGTGGATGGTTAGCAACATTGTGTTGAAACTATCAGATATTGTGTTATGGATTCAATTAAAACATGATGAGATTACTTGGTACTTTACATTTCATGTATGTATGATGATTATTTCTAATGTTTGCAGTTATTAATGATGATTAGTAAGATGATTTATCATATGTGTTTTCTTATGGATACTTACCCCATACTTGCATGTGTATGGTGTGTGTGTTTGCTTTTATAAGACGTGTTTGATGTGGTTAAGGAAGGGAGTCGTAGTCACCTGCTAGTCAAGATTTACATGATGCACCACTTCTTGCCATTACCTATTTAGTTAGTATATATTGTGCTTGTACATGCATGATTTTTATGCAGATTGCAGGTACCAAGTATCAACTTTCCTAAATTGCCAGGATGAGCATACCCTATCACATTATCTCAATGATAAGAGAGGGGAGATAATTCTCAAGTCCAAATCCCAACCCTTTAAGCCATTTTTTTAAATTAAAAATTAGGACAAGTATCTGAGTTGAGTACTCTCTGAATACGTTGGATGACGTAATTCGTGAGATTAACCCTTGGCTTGATTTTGTATGTATTTTGGCTATGATGAGTTTTCATATTGTTACCTTGTGAGTATTTGATGTATTTTCTATTAATTAAGCCTAATTAAAAGATTTAATTAATGGTTTAATTTAATGAAAAATAATATAATATTTTAATATTTATTTTATTTAATTAATTGGGAAATTAATTAGATAAAATAATTAAATATGAAAATAAAAATTATAAGTTTAAATTTGGAATGTGACAATATTCATTATAATAATAATATATTTGGAGCTCATTTTTAAATAAATGACTAAATAATATTATTATTAAAGCTAACAAATATTTTAACAATTAAATTTTGGAAAATGAAATTTAAAAGTGGAAAATATATTTAAAATTTTAAAAGATTTGTAAATCTCATGTGATTAAAATATGAATATATTGAGATTGAAAAGTGGAGTTATTAAAGTTAGTGCATGAGATTTAATAAATAAATAAATTAAATTGGAAAGAGTAAAGTAAATATTATATTAATAATTGTGTATTATTTTAATGTTTTCTCACATAAGAGTTGGCAAATTTTCAAAAGTTGTCTTGTAGACAACACAGGGGTTTTTACTCTAAGAATGCACAAGTTTTCTACACTTAGAAGTTAGCATTTTATTTGAGCATATGGTCTCTACAACTTTAAGACTTATCTAGAAAGTTGGAGAAGACCCATGCTTGGTTGTCATGCTTATCTTCTAATAGTTTTTAGAGACACTCTAGATGCATCTTAGAGGCCTTTAAATAGAGGCTCTCCTAGTGTGTTTGGACAAGCTTAATGGAAGCTACAAGCTACAAACTTCAAGCTAAAAATGAAAGCTTCAAGCTTACATGCTCATATTCTTCTTCATGCTCATGTGCTTTTTCATGCTCATATGTTTCTACATGCTCATATATTTTTACATGCTCATATGCTTCTATATGCTTCCATGTTTCTTCTACCACTTCTAGTCACTTGGAGGATTTGGTTGGCTTGGATCTTGAAGGAATTGCGAATGTTGGAGAAGGAAGGGATTCTCTATGGACTTCTAAAGCATGAAAAACTAGCATCAGTGTCCAGGTGCACTCGTGATAATCACATAATTTATTTGCACTCTTTCTCTTCCTGTCTTTATCGTGTCTGCTATATGTGTCTGAATATTCTCTATGATCAGATCTGCAATTTTGAAATTGGAATCTAGATATTCTATTTTGTTGAGAAGAAAATAATAGAAAAACCCTAGATCCAATTAAGGAGAAATAATTAAATATGAATCGAGTTTGGGTTTGAATTTATATTAAATTAGAAAGATAAGATTTGAAATTAAAATAGAAATTTTATGGTAAAAATTTGAATGATTAGATGCAATCTTTCTATCAATTATATTTTTAGATGCGTCTGAACAAACCCTTTTATAGTTAAATTTAGAGAACAATTATTTTAAAAGAAAATTCTTAATTCATCACAAATTGTCCTATCGTTGCCCCTTGGATAGACCCAAACTCAGTCATTCATAACTTTTTATCCTGATCAAATTTATTCGATCGCTCTAGTCAGAACTGGTGCAACTTAGCCTTCTCCAACATATTTCAATTTCAGCTCAATCCAACAGTTCATTAGGGAGATATGGCCCTCGTACTAGGACTATTTTATTCAATGACAGATATTTTTCCATTTTCTGTAACCAAGAGTTCTTTATGCTTAAACTTCACAAAAATAATATATCAAAGCATGAAATGAATTAAAGATATTATTGCAATCTTTCTTTATTAGAATCTTATTAATATGCATTAGTTTTATTTGGTTTATTATCTAATCTAATTAAATCAAATTTAATTAAGATTAGTTAATAGTAGAAGAAGTGTAATTAACTATTAGTCAATCTAAGTAAATAGATTTTTAAATGAGAAAAAATTAAAAGAAAAGAGATTTTAATATAGTTTATATAGTGGACTTTTTATAATGTATATTAAATATTATTTAATTTATATTAAATAATTTAGAGATAGTAATTTTATATTATATTTTTAAATGAAAAGACTTTAATGATAATGAATTAATATTTAATTGACATGGAGTCATTGTTATAACATTGTTATAATTTGAATTACTATGGTATTATTAATACGTTATATATTATTAACTAAATTATTTATAGTGGACTTTTTATAATGTATATTAAATACTATTTAATATATATTAAATAATTTAGAGATAGTAATTTTATATTATATTTTTAAATGAGAAGACTTTAATGATAATGGATTAAGATTTAATTGACATGGAGTCATTGTTATAACATTGTTATAATTTGAATTACTATGGTATTATTAATACGTTATATATTATTAACTAAATAATTTATATACATTAATGGTATTAAGAGTTAGCTAATAAAGCTTATTTAAAGTTCTCTAGATCGATCAATAATAGTTTTGATGAGTTTATTATTTATTAATGATTGTTGGGTCTAACAAATTATTAATAAATAATAGTATAAATAGTCTAAGTAGTTATCAATTAATATGATCAGAGTTAATCTAGAAGAGATTAGTTAATGATTGAAGTACTGTGAAAGATATTAATCAAATTGAATTGGTTAATAATTTGGAGGAGTATCAATTAACTGAATCAACGTACATAGAGGAAACTTATTTGAGATAATAATACTTGGTATTGGAGATTTATTATAACTTGTTATTATTAAAATATAAATGAGAACATTTTTGCAAAGTGACAAATGTAGTCATTATAGATTTATTAATAAGATTTCTAATATAGCTTGTTATTAAATATTAACAAGTTCTTATTATTGAACTATGAATATGAATATTGGTGTACTAGATTATAGTTGACTTTTAACTTACAAAATTATAGTTAATTATTAGTCAACTAATATTAATTGGAACGTTTCCATGGATATATAATTATTAATTAAATTAATTAGAGTTAATTAGATTTAATTAATAATTAAGTTATGTAATAAAATTTTAATTGATATGCTAATACCGATTCTTTTAGTGAAGTTGTTAAGTAATTACATCGAAGTTGACAAGTCATACTCTCATGACTTGAATAATGACCTTAGATATTTTAATAGTGAGACTTAGTAATATTTAATTGAGAACTATTAGAATGTTAATAGGTCAGAGATTGTGTACTTATGTTAATTGATTGATTAAATTGATCATTTTAATAAAGTTATAATCTTCTTATTCGAAGACTAGTAATTGGCTCTCTTATAATTTAGATGATTAATGATCCTTGATTTATGTTAAAAATTGAGGTAACATTAAGAAGAGTCATTCAATATGTAGCATTGATCTTAGCAAAATAAAGTGAATGATTTTATTAAGTGTCAAATGATTTAATATTTATCCTTCAGCTATTCTTAGAATATTATTTTAATGATGGAAATAATAATGTTATCAGAGAAACAAATGGGTTGATGTGTAGGTCAAATGAAGAACCTTACACATTTATATTTGAAATGAAAAACTAAAGCTCTACACATTATTCAGCTATATGATTTTAAAAAGCTAAAACAAGTGTTTGTGTCGTGTTTTTTCTATGCTTCTTATATTGGATTTTGGGTTGACTAGTGTTGACCAATTATAGGACGTCTACCAGAGACTCAAGAGTTATGATTATGATGTCATGATGATGTCATATTCTGATCTTTATAAACCCAACCATGGTTATGTGATAGAATGCTCTATGAGATGTTTGTATTTGATAATTGTTATTGTTCATCGTTCTTCTTGAGTGAAGCCGAGTTATGTGTATTTGAGACACGTGATTTAACCATTTTTGAGTCATCGACCAGTTATCCTCGAATTGCTTCCAGTCCCCATGATGGGACTGAAACATTAATTTATTTCTTGATGATGTCATGTTGTGACATGTTTGACTCAACTATTTTGGAGTCTTTGATCAGTATTATTTTGAGATATTCTTGATTGCTTGTTAAGAACCAATGGATATTATGATTCATATTGGAGATTATATTTATGAAGTTTATTTTGTGGAGCTTTTATGTGTTCTTTGATGGGAGAACCATCTTATTATTAGGTTGCCTATTAAAGAATCAAGTTTGATCTTTATGAGTGTTGTGGTATGGTACACAACTATGGATTTATGTCCCTAGGAGAAGTTTTCTAGGTACATGACTATGGGAGTGGCTTGCATAGGGGTTTGGGGCCCAAAGTGGTCAGTATCAGGGTAACCTAATGCAAGTTATGTAATAAGTGATAATCTAGTAATTAAAATTTATGAAGAGAAAACTAACTAAAAAGATAAGTTAGAGATATTTAAACCACCCATGCCTTGAGTGCTTGTATAGACCAAGGATGGGAGAAGTGCCTCATCTTCTTGAAAGGGCTTCTTGGTTTTCACATGTGCCACGTTGAGGGTCTGGAGTTCAGAGTAACCACTCCAGGGTAACTCAACGCTTGAGGGTTCGAGGTCTAATGAGAGACCAGTCCAGGCTAACTCAAGAAACCATGTGATGACACTCCCTAGTATGTAGCCTAAGTCTCCTCTATAGATTTTGTGTACCTCTAGTGGTGTACTTATTGTTGTGCCTCAGGGATTAGATGTTGGTTTTGTGATTGGAACTTTTAAGTTAGTATACTTTTAGGATTCATATTTTAGAAAGTGTTTGTGCTATGTGATTTGATATTCTATTTTTGGGACTTGAGATTATCTCCTCAGCATGGTGGGAGTGGACCATTTAGATTCCACGCAGTCGGGTGGTAGTGTGTTTTCACTCTTATCATTTGAGATCCATCTGAAACACCGTGGCTGATGCATTCTTCATTGGTATTTATCTTCATTCTATTCTTGGATCATTATGATATACTTTATGCTAGATTACTTTTTGCATATGATGTAGTATGTTTAGGAGTGACATTTCTACTATGTTAATATCGATGATCTCTTTGGTGCTTTGGAATGTTACGCACAGAGGGATGGCTAAGATCCACGATGGTCTAATGATGCTATTTACAGTTGAGAGGAACCATGCACTTAGTTATTTATGTTTGTGATATATGGTTATCTTTTATGATGGATGTTTATATCTTTTGTGATGATGTATCATGTATGACATGTGGTTTTATTCACTTTAATTGCATTATGGATTAATACTAGATGATGATGTACATTATCGTATCTTCTTTTAAGCCTTTCATACCCAGTATCATATATAGTGGATGATTGAGCTAAACTAAAATGTAGTTACAAAAAGGACACTTGTATATGGTTCAAGAATGTTGGATGTATCATTGTTATTTTATAAGAATGTGATGTTAGATGAATGGTTGATTTAGATGTAATTCAATGTTAAAGGATCTTTAAAGAATGTAATCTGTTATGTTATGTTTACTTTCAGTTCAATGTTACTATTGCTTTCGCAGATGTTATGAATGCTTTTACTTTCATGTTTAAAAAAAAAATGGTTGGCAAACTTTAGGTTAATTCTTTGGATCCCTTTGCGGGGCATTACATTAATTAAATGGAGTACATATTTCTAATTAATTAAATAAAGTTATTTAATTAAATAGAAAGTCATTCCTAATTAATTAAATGAAGTTATTTAATTAAATAAGAAAAGTGTCTCTAATTAATTAAAAGATTATTTCATTAAATAGAAAAAGTAATTATGAGAGCATATCTCATTTTATTAAATTAAATATCTCAACAAAATCTCTCTTCAGTTCAAAAAGGGAAATTTTTAGTTCACTATTGGTAAAAAATGAGTTAAATCAGTTAACTCCTTTTTCTCCTCAAATTAAATCAGTTAACTCCTTATTTTACTCAAATTAAATCTGTTAACTCCCTTTAATTTGGGAATCTCCCTTTATGACTGAACTTCAACTTTAATCCTGAGCGTTGATTAAATTTGATTTCAACTGTCTATTTAAGACACCCTCATCTCTTCATTTTAGAAGAGGATGAATTTGGAGAATTTGTATCGAATTGCTGTTGAAATTCATACTAACATTTGTTCATATTTTTACATACATTTAATAAATACGCCTATCTTGATTGATTAAATGTAATTATTCAATTAAATGGGAAAGGCATTTTTAATTAATTAAACAAAATTATTTAATTAAATGGAGTACTTACTTCTAATTAATTAAACAAAGTTATTTAATTAAATAAGAAGCCATTCCTAATTAATTAAATGAAGCTATTTAATTAAATAAAAAAAGTGTGTCTAATTAATTAAAAGATTATTTAACTAAATAAAAAAAATTAATTATGAGAGCATATATCATTTTATTAAATTAAATATCTCAACAAAATCTCTCTTCAGTTCAGAATATGAAATTTTAAATTCACTATTGATAAACAATGAGTTAAATCAGTTAACTCTTTTTTTTACTCAAATTAAATTAGTTAACTCCTTATTTTACTCAAATTAAATCTGTTAACTCCCTTTAATTTGGGAATCTCCCTTTATGACTGAACATCAACTTTAATCTTGACCGTTGATTGAATATGATCTCAATCGTTGATGAATTTCAGGAAAGTCTATTTAAGAGACCCTCATCTCTTCATTTTAGGAGAGGATAAATTTGGAGAATTTGCATCAAATCGTTGCTGGAATTCATACTCACATTTGCTCATATTTTTACATATATTTAATAAATACGCTTATCTTAATTAATTAAATGTAATTATCTAAGTAAATGGGAAGGGTATTTCTAATTAATTAAATGAAATTATTTAATTAAATGGAGTACTTCTAATTAATTAAACAAAGTTATTTAATTAAATAGGAAGCCATTTTTAATTAATTAAATAAGAAAAGTGTCTCTAATTAATTAAAAGATTATTTAATTAAATAGAAAAAGTAATTATGAGAGCATATCTCATTTTATTAAATTAACTATCTCAACAAAATCTCTCTTTAGTTGAAAATGGAAAATTTTCAGTTCGCTATTGATAAAAATGAGTTAAATTACTTAACTCCTTTTTCTACTCAAATTAAATTAGTTAACTTGTTATTTTACTGAAATTAAATATGTTAACTCCCTTTAGTTTGGCAATTTTCCTTTATGACTAAACTTCAACTTTAATCCTAACCATTGATTGAATTTGATCTCAACCATTGATGGATACCAGGAAAGTCTATTTAAGAGACCCTCATCCTTTCATTTTAGGAGAAGATGAATTTGGAAAATTTGCATCGAATCGCTACCGGAATTCATACTCACATTTGCTCATTTTTTACATACATTTAATAAATACACCTATTTTGATTAATTAAATATAATTATTTAATTAAATGAAAAAGTTATTTCTAATTAATTAAACAAAATTATTTAATTTTAGTGTCTGCCCCTAGTTCGCATTTTTGCTAACATTGTCAAACTCTTTTAGAGTTGGTTTCATGTGGATGGTTAGCAACATTTTGTTAAGACTATCAAATATTGTGCTATGGATTCAGTTAATACATGATGAGATTACTTGGTACTTTACATTTCATGTATGTATGATGATTATTTTCAATGTTTGCAGTTATTAATGATGATTTATCATATGTGTTTTCTTATGGATACTTACCCCATACTTGCATGTGTATTGTGTGCATGTTTGTTTTGCATGTTTGCTTTTATATGACGTGTCTGATGTGGTTAAGGAAGGGAGTCATAGTCACTTGCTAGTCAAGATTTACACGATGCATCACTTCCTGCCATTACCTGTTTAGTTAGTATATATTGTGCTTGTACATGCATGATTTTTATGCAGGTTGCAGGTACCGGGTATCAACTTTTTCAAATTTCTAGGATGAGCGTACCCTATCACATTATCTCAATGATAAGAGAGGGGAGATAATTTTCAAGTCCAAATCTCAACCCTTTAAGCCATTTGTTTTAATTGAAAAATTAGGGCAAGTATATGAGTTGGGTACTCTCTGAATACGTTGGATGACATAATTTGTGATATTAACCCTTGTCTTAATTTTGTATGTATTTTGGCTATGATGAGTTTTCATATTTTTACCTTGTGAGTCTTTGATGTATTTTCTATTAATTAAGACAAATTAAAAGATTTAATTAATGGTTTAATTTAATGAAAAATTAATATCATATTTTAATATTTATTTTATTTAGTTAATTGAGAAATTAATTAAATAAAATAATTAAATTTAAAAATAAAAGTTATAAGTTTAAATTTGGAATGTGACAATATTCATTTTAATAATAATATATTTGGAGCTTATTTTTAAATAAATGACTAAATAATATTATTATTAAAGCTAGCAAAAATTTTAGCAATTAAGTTTTGAAAAATGAAATTTAAAAGTGGAAAATATATTTAAAATTATTAAAAGATTCTAAATCTCATGTGATTAAAATATAAATATATTAAGATTGAAAAGTGGAGTTATTAAAGTTAGTGCATGAGATCTAATAAATAAATAAATAAAATTGGAAAGAGCAAAGTAAATATTATATTAATGATTGTGCATTATTTTAATGTTTGCTCACATAGGAGTTGGCAAATTCTCGAAAGTTGTCATGTAGACAACACATGGGTTTGTACTATAAAAATGTACAAGTTGTCTACACTTAGAAGTTAGCATTTTATTTGAGCATATGGTCTCTACAACCTTAAGACTTATTTAGAAAGTTAGAAAAGACCCATGCTTGGTTGTCATGCTTATCTTCTAATAGTTTTTAGAGACACTCTAGATGCATCTTAGAGGCTTTTAAATAGAGGCTCTCCTAGTGTGTTTGTTCAAGCTTAATGGAAGCTACAAGCTAAAAATGAATGCTTCAAGCTTAAATGCTCATATTCTTCTTCATGCTCATATGCTCCTTCATGCTCATATGTTTCTACATGCTCATATATTTTTACATGCTCATATGCTTCTATATGCTTTCATGCTTCTTCTAGCACTTCTAGTCACTTAGAAGATTCGATTGGCTTGGAGCTTGGAGGAATTGCGAATGTTGGAGAAGGAAGGAATTTTTTATGGACTTCTGAGGCATGAAAAATTAGCATCAGTGTCTAGGTGCACTCATGATAATCAAATAATTTATTTGCACTCTTTCTCTTTCTGTCTTCATCATGTTTTCTATATGTGTCTGAATATTCTCTGTAATTGGATCTACAATTTTAAAATTGGAATCTGGATATGATATTTGGTTGAGAAGAAAATAATAGAAAAACCCTAGATCCAATTAAGGAGAAATAATTAATTATGGTTAAATTTAGAGAACAATTATTTTAAGAAGAAATTCTTAATTCATCACAAATTATCTTGTCGCTACCCTTTGGATAGACTCGAACTCAGTAATTCATAAATTTTTATCGTGATTGAATTTATTCGATCGCTCCAATCAGAAGTGACACAACTTAGCCCTCTTCAACATATTTCAATTTTAGCCCAATCCAATGGTTCATTAGAGAGATATGACCCTTGTACTGAGACTATTTTATTCAAAGACAGATATTTCTCCATTTCTCATAACTAAAAATTCTTTATGCTTAAACTTCACAAAAATAATATATCAAAGCATGGAATGAATTAAAGATATTATTGCAATATTTCCTTATTAGAATATTATTAATATGTATGAGTTTTATTTGATTTATTATCTAATCTAATTAAATTTAATTTAATTAAGATTAGTTAATAGTAGAAGAAGTGTAATTAATTATTAGTCAATCTAAGTAAATACATTTTTAAATGAGAGAAAATTAAAAGAAAAGAGATTTTAATATATTTTATATAGTGTACTTTTTATAATATATATTAAATACTATTTAATATATATTAAATAATTTAAAGTTAGTAATTTTATATTACGTTTTTAAATGAAGAGACTTTAATGATAATGGATTAAGATTTAATTGACATGGAGTCACTGTTATAATATTGTTATAATTTGAATTACTATGGTATTATTAATATGTTATATATTACTAACTAAATTATTGATATACATTAATGATATTAAGAGTTAGCTAATGAAGCTTATGTAAAGTTCTCTAGATCGATTAATAATAGTTTTGATGAGTTTATTATTTATTAATGTTTTTTGGGTCTAACAAACTATTAATAAATAATAGTATAAATAGTCTAAATAGTTATCAATTAATACAATCAAAGTTAATCTAGAGGAGATTAGTTAATGATTGAAGTACTGTAAAATATATTAATCAAATTGAATTGGTTAATAATTTGGAAGAGTATCAATTAACTGAATCAATGTACATAGGAGAAACTTATTTGAGATAATAATACTTGGTATTGGAGATTTATTATAACTTGTTATTATTAAAATATAAATGGGAACATTGTTGCAGAGTGACGAATGTGGTCATTATAGATTTATTAATAAGATTCTCAATATAGCTTGTTATTAAATATTAACAAGTTATTATTATTGAACTATGAATATGACTATTTGTGTACTAGATTATAGTTGACTTTTAACTTACAAAATTATAGTTAGTTATTAGTCAACTGATATTAATTGAAACATTTTCATGGATATATAATTATTAATTATATTAATTAGAGTTAATTAGATTTAATTAATAATTAAGTTACGTAATAAAATTTTAATTGATATGCTAATATCGATTCTTTTAGTGAAGTTGTTAAGTAATTACATCAAAGTTGACAAGTCGTACTCTCATGACTTGAATAATGACCTTAGATATTTTAGTAGTGAAACTTAGTAATATTTAATTGAGAAATATTAGAATGTTAATAGGTCATGGATGGTGTACCTATGTTAATTGATTAATTAAATTGATCATTTTAATAAAGTTATAATTTTCTTATTCGAAGACTAGTAATTGGCTCTCTTGTAATTTAGATGATTAATGATCCTTGATTTATGTTAAAAATTGAGGTAACATTAAGAAGATTCATTCAATTTGTAGCATTGATCTTAGAAAAATAAAGTGAATGATTTTATTAAGTGTCAAATGATTTAATATTTATCCTTCAGCTATTCTTAGAATATTATTTTAATGACGGAAAGAATAATGTTATTGGAGAAACAAACGGGTTGACGTGTAGGTCAAATGAAGAACCTTACACATTTATATTTGAAACAAAAAATTGAAGCTCTAAACATTATTCATCTATGTGATTTTAATAAACCAAAACAAGTGTTTGCATCGTGTTTTCTCTATGCTTCTTGTTTTGGGTTTTGGGTTGACTAGTATTGACCAGTTATAGGACGTCTACCAGAGACTCAGGGGTTATGATTGTGATGTCATGATGATGTCGTATTCTAATCTTTATAAACCCAACCATAGTTATGTGATAGAATGCTCTATGAGATGTTTGTATTTACTAATTGTTATTGTTCATCAATCTTCTTGAGTGAAGCTGAGTTATGTGTATTTGAGACACTTGATTTAACCATTTTTGAGTCATTGACCAGTTATCCTCAAATTGCTTCCAATCGCCATGATGGGACAAAAATGTTGATTTATTTTTTGATGATGTCATGTTGTGACATGTTTGACTCAACTATTTTGGAGTCTTTGATCAGTATTATTTTGAGATATTCTTGGTTGCTTGTTAAGAACCAATGGATATTGTGATTCATATTGGAGATTATATTTATAAAGTTTATTTTGTGGAGCTTTTATGTGTTCTTTGATGGGAGAACTATCTTATTATCAAGTTTCCTATTAAAGAACCGAGTTTGATTTTTATGAGTGTTGTGGTATGGTACACAACTATGAATTTATGTGCCTAGGAGAGGTTGTCTAGGTACATGACTATGGGAGTGGCTTGCATAGTGGTCTGAGGCCCAAAGTGGTCAGTACCAGGGTAACCTAATGCATGTTATGTAATAAGTGATAATCTAGTAATTAAAATTTATAAAGAAAAAACACACTAAAAAGAAAAGTTAGATATATTTAAACCACCAATGCCTTGAGTGCTTGTATAGACTAACGATGGGAAAAGTGCCTCATCTTCTTGAGAGGGCTTCTTGGTTTTCACATGTGCCACATTGAGGGTTCAGAGTTCAAAGTAACCACTTCGGGGTAATTCAAAGCTTGAGGGTCTGAGGTCTAATGAGGGACCAGTCCAAGGTAACTCAAGTAGCCATGTGATGACACTCCCTAGTATGTAGCTTGAGTCTCCTCTATAGATTTTTTGCACCTCTGGTGGTGTACTTATTGTTGTGCCTCAAAGATTAGATGTCAATTTTGTGATTTGGAACCTTTGAGTTAGTATACTTTTAGGATGCCTATTTTAAAAAATGTTTGTGTTATGTGATTTGATATTCTATTTTTGAGACTTGATATTCTTGGTTGGTATTTATCTTCATTCTGTTCTTGAATCATTATGATAGATGATATACCTTATGATGGATGTATTTACTGGTATGTTTCTTATATTGATGATTTACATATGTTAGATGATGTTATCTTATGCTTTACTTTGCATGCTAGATTACTTTCTACATATGATGTACTATGTTTAGGAGTGACATTCCTACTATATTAATATCGATTATCTGTTCAGTGCTTTGGAATGTTACGCACAGAAGGATGGCTAGAATCTACGATGGTCTAATGATGCTATTTACGGTTGGGAGGAACCGTGCACTTAGTTATATATGTTTGTGATATATAGTTATCTTTTATGATAGATGTTTATATCTTTTGTGATGATGTATCATGTATGACATGTGGTTTCATTCACTTTAATTGCATCATGAATTAATACTAGATGATGATGTACTTTATTGTATATTCTTTTAAGCCTTTCATACCTTGTATCATATATAGTGGATGATTGAGCTAAACTAAAATGTAGTTACAAAAAGGACACTCATATATGGTTCAAGAATGTTGGATGTATCATTGTTATTTTATAAGAATGTGATGTTAGATGAATAGTTGATTTAGATGTAATTCAATGTTAAAGGATCTTTAAAGAATTTAATATATTATGTTATGTTTACTTTCAGTTCGATGTTACTATTGCTTTCGTAGATGTTATGAATGGTTTTACTTTCATGTTTAAAAAAAATGGTTGGCAAACTTTAGGTAAATTCTTTGGATCCCTTGGCGGGGCATTACATTAATTAAATGGAATACTTCCAATTAATTAAAAAAATTTATTTAATTAAATAGGAAGCAAATCCTAATTAATTAAATGAAGTTATTTAATTAAATAAGAAAAGTGTCTCTAATTAATTAAAAGATTATTTAATTAAATAGAAAAAGTAATTATGAGAGCATATCTCATTCTATTAAATTAAATATCTCAACAAAATCTCTCTTCAATTCAAAAAGAGAAATTTTCAATTCACTATTGATAAAAAAATGAGTTAAATCAATTAACTTCTTTTTCTACTCAAATTAAATCAGTTAACTCCTTATTTTACTCAAATTAAATATGTTAACTCCCTTTAAATTGGAAATCTCCTTTTATGACTAAACTTCAACATTAATCCTAACCATTGATTGAATTTGATCTCAACCGTTGATGGATTCAAAGAAAGTCTATTTAAGAGACCCTCATCTCTTCATTTTAGAAGAGGATGAATTTGGAGAATTTGCATCAAATCGTTGCTGAAATTCATACTCACATTTGTTCATATTTTTACATACATTTAATAAATACGCCTATCTTGATTAATTAAATGTAATTATTTAATTAAATGAGAAAGGTATTTCTAATTAATTAAATAAAATTATTTAATTAAATAGAGTACTTACTTCTAATTAATTAAACAAAGTTATTTAATTAAATAGGAAGTCAATCCTAATTAATTAAATGAAATTATTTTAACTTCTTTTTCTACTAAAATTAAATTAGTTAATTTCTTATTTTACTCAAATTAAATCTATTAACTCCCTTTAATTTGGGAATCTCTCTTTATGACTGAACTTCAACTTTAATCCTTAGCGTTGATTGAATTTGATCTCAACCATTGATGGATTCCAGGAAAGACTATTTAAGAAACTCTCATCTCTTCATTTTAGAAGAGAATGAATTTGGAGAATTTGCATCGAATCACTATTGGAATTCATACTCACATTTGCTCATATTTTTACATACATTTAATAAATACACCTATCTTGATTAATTAAATATAATTATTTAATTAAATGGGAAAGCTATTTCTAATTAATTAAATAAAATTATTTAATTAAATGGAGTACTTACTTCTAATTAATTAAAAAAATTTTTTTAATTAAATATGAAGCCATTCCTAATTAATTAAATGAAGATATTTAATTAAACAACAAAATTGTCTCTTATTAATTAAAAGATTATTTAGTTAAATAGAAAAAGTAATTATGAGAGCATATCTCATTTTATTAGATTAAATATCTCAACAAAATCTCTCTATAGTTCAAAAAGGAAAATTTTCAGTTCACTATTGATAAAAAATGAGTTAAATCAGTTAACTCCTTTTTCTACTCGAATTAAATCAGTTAATTTCTTATTTTACTCAAATTAAATCTATTAACTCCCTTTAATTTTGGAATCTTTATTTATTACTGAACTTCAACTTTTATCCTGAGCGTTGATTGAATTTGATCTCAACCATTGATAGATTCCACGAATGTCTATTTATGAGACCCTCATCTCTTCATTTTAGGATAGGATGAATTTGGAAAATTTGCATCGAATCGCTGTTGGAATTCATACTCACATTTGCTCATATTTTTACATACATTTAATAAATATGCCTATCTTGATTAATTAAATGTAATTATTTAATTAAATGGGAACGGTATTTTTAATTAATTAAACAAAATTATTTAATTAAATGGAGTACTTACTTCTAATTATTTAAATAAAGTTATTTAATTAAATAGGAAGCCATTCCTAACTAATTAAATGAAACTATTTAATTAAATAAGAAAAGTGTCTCTAATTAATTAAAAAATATTTAATTAAATAGAAAAAAGTAATTATGAGAGCATATCTCATTTTATTAAATTAAATATCTCAACAAAATCTCTCTTTAGTTCAAAAAGAGAAATTTTCAGATCACTATTGATAAATGATGAGTTAAATTACTTAACTCCTTTTTCTACTCAAATTAAATTAGTTAACTCCTTATTTTTCTCAAATTAAATCTGTTAACTCTCTTTAATTTGGAAATCTCCCTTTATGACAGAAATTCAACTTTAATCCTGACCGTTGATTGAATTTGATCTCAACCGTTAATGAATTTTAAGAAAGTCTATTTAACGAACCCTCATCTCTTCATTTTAGGAGAGGATGAATTTGGAGAATTTATATCGAATCACTACTAGAATTCATACTTAAATTTGCTCATATTTTTACATATATTTAATAAATACTCCTTATTTTACTGAAATAAAATCTGTTAACTCCCTTTAATTTGAGAATCTCCCTTTATGACTGAATTTCAACTTTAATCCTGAATGTTGATTGAATTTGATCTCAACCGTTGTTAAATTTTAGAAAAGTCTACTTAAGAGACCCTCATCTCTTCATTTTAGGAGAGGATGAATTTGGAAAATTTACATCGAAATGCTATTGGAATTCATACTAACATTTGTTCATATTTTTACATACATTTAATAAATATGCCTATCTTGATTGATTAAATGTAATTATTTAATTAAATGGAAAAGGAATTTCTAATTAATTAAATGAAATTATTTAATTAAATAGAGTACTTACTTCTAAATAATTAAACAAAGTTATTTAATTAAATAGGAAGCCATTCCTAATTAATTAAATGAAGTTATTTAATTAAATAAGAAAAGTGTCTCTAATTAACTAAAAGATTATTTAATTAAATATAAAAAGTAATTATGAGAGCATATCTCATTTTATTAAATTAAATATCTCGACAAAATCTCTCTTCAGTTCAAAAAGAGAAATTTTTAGCTCACTATTGATAAAAAATGAGTTCAATCAGTTAACTCCTTTTTCTACTCAAATTAAATCAGTTAACTCTTTATTTTACTCAAATTAAATCTGTTAACTCCCTTTAATTTGGGAATCTCTCTTTATGACTGAAGTTCAACTTTAATCTTAAGCGTTGGTTGAATTTGATCTCAACCATTGATAAATTTCAGGAGAGTCTATTTAAGAGACCTCATCTCTTCATTTTAGGAGAGAATGAATTTGGAAAATTTGCATCGAATCGCTGTTGGAATTCATATTCACATTTGCTTATATTTTTACATACATTTAATAAATACACCTATCTTGATTAATTAAATGTAATTATCTAATTAAATGAGAAAGGTATTTCTAATTAATTAAATAAAATTATTTAATTAAATAAAGTACTTACTTCTAATGAATTAAAAAAAGTAATTTAATTATATAGAAAGCCATTCTTAATTAATTAAATGAAGTAATTTAATTAAATAAGAAAAGTGTCTCTAATTAATTAAAAGATTATTTACTTAAATAGAAAAAGTAATTATGAGAGCATGTCTAATTTTATTAAATTAAATATCTCAACAAAATCTCTCTTCAGTTCAAAAAGGGAAATTTTCAGTTCACTATTGATAAAAAAATAAATTAAATCAGTTAACTCCTTTTTCTACTCAAATTAAATTAGTTAACTCTTTATTTTAATTAAATTAGATCTGTTCACTCCCTTTAATTTGGGAATCTCTATTTATGACTGAACTTCAACTTTAATCCTGACCGTTGATGGAATCTGATCTCAACCATTGATGGATTATAGAAAATTCTATTTAAGAGACCCTCATCTCTTCATTTTAGGAGAGGATGAATTTGGAGAATTTGCATCGAATCACTGTTGGAATTCATACTCACATTTGGTCATATTTTTACATACATTTAATAAATACGCCTATCTTTATTAATTAAATGTAATTATTTAATTAAATGGGAAAGGTATTTCAAATTAATTAAACAAAATTATTTAATTAAATGGAGTAATTACCTCTAATTAATTTTAAAAAGTTATTTAATTAAATAGGAAGCCATTCCTAATTATTTAAATCAAGTTATTTAATTAAATAAAAAAAGTGTCTCTAATTAATTAAAAGACTATTTAATTAAATAGAAAAAAGTAATTATGAGAGCATATCTCATTTTATTAAATTAAATATCTCAATAAAATCTCTTTTCAATTCAAAAAGCGAAATTTTTAGGTCACTAATTATAAAAATGAGTTAAATCAGTGAACTCTTTTTTTTACTCAAATTAAATCAATTATCTCCTTATTTTACTCAAATTAAATCTGTTAACTCTCATTAATTTGAGAATCTTCCTTTATGACTGAACTTCAATTTTAATCCTGACCGTTGATTGAATTTGATCTCAAGCATTGATGGATTTCAGAAAAATCTATTTGGTAGTCCCTCATCTCTTCATTTTAGGAGATGATGAATTTGGAGAATTTGTATCGAATCGCTGCTGAAATTCATACTCACATTTGCTCATATTTTTATATACATTTAATAAATATGCTTCTCTTGATTAATTAAATGTAATTATTTAATTAAATGGAAAAGGTATTTCTAATTAATTAAAAGAAATTATTTAATTAAATATTGTTATTTAATTAAATAGAAAGTCATTCCTAATTAATTAAATGAAGTTATTTAATTAAATAAGAAAAGTGTCTCTAATTAATTAAAAGATTATTTAATTA
This sequence comes from Cupressus sempervirens, assembly GCA_028749045.1. Taxonomy (NCBI): domain Eukaryota; kingdom Viridiplantae; phylum Streptophyta; class Pinopsida; order Cupressales; family Cupressaceae; genus Cupressus; species Cupressus sempervirens. Next base: position 119,133,254 of record CM053783.1, read on the forward strand.
AATAGAAAAAGTAATTATGAGGGCATATCTAATTTTATTAAATTAAATATCTCAACAAAATCTCTCTTCAGTTCAAAAAGGGAAATTTTCAGTTCACTATTGATAAAAAATTTGTTAAATCAGATAACTCTTTTTTTTACTCAAATTAAATCACTTAACTCCTTATTTTACTCAAATTAAATCTGTTAACTCCCTTTAATTTGGGAATCTTCCTTTATGACTAAATTTCAACTTTAATCTTTACCGTTGATTGAATTTGAACTCAACCGTTGATGGATTTTAGGAAAGTCTATTTAAGAGACCCTCATCTGTTCATTTTAGGAGAGAATGAATTTGGAAAATTTGCATTGAGTCACTGTTGGAATTCATACTCACATTTGCTGATATTTTTGCTGGAATTCATAAGAAAAGTGTCTCTAATTAATAAAAAAATTATTTAATTAAATAGAAAAAGTAATTATGAGAGCATATCTCATTTTATTTAATTAAATATCTCAAAAAAATCTCTCTTCAGTTCAAAAAGGAAAATTTTCAGTTCACTATTGATAAAAAAATACGTTAAACCAGTTAACTCATTTTTCTACTCAAATTAAATCAGTTAGCTCTTTATTTTACTCAAATTAAATCTGTTAACTCTCTTTAAATTTGGAATCTCTCTTTATGAGTGAACTTCAATTTTAATCATGACCGTTGATTGAATTTGATCTCAACCATTGATGGATTATAGGAAAGTCTATTTAAGATACCCTCATCTCTTTATTTTAGGAGAGGATGAATTTAGAGAATTTGCATCGAATAGTTGCTGGAATTCATACTCACATTTGCTCATATTTTTACATACATTTAATAAATACACCTATCTTGATTAATTAAATGTAATTATTTAATTAAATGAGAAAGGTATTTCTAATTAATTAAACAAAATTATTTAATTAAATGGAGTACTTACTTCTAATTAATTAAACAAATTTATTTAATTGAACAGAAAACCATTCCTAATTAATTAAATGAAGTTATTTAATTAAATAAGAAAAGTGTCTCTAATTAATTAAAAGATTATTTAATTAAATAGAAAAAAGTAATTATCAGAGAATATCTCATCTTATTAAATTAAATATTTCAACAAAATCTCTCTTCAGTTCAAAAAGGGAAATTTTAAGTTCATTATTGATAAAAAAATAAGTTAAATCAGTTAACTCTTTTTTCTACTAAAATTAAATTAGTTAACTCTTTAGTTTACTCAAATTAAATCTGTTAACTCCCTTTAATTTGAGAATCTATCTTTATGACTGAACTTCAACTTTAATACTAACCGTGGATTGAATTTGATCTCAACCATTGATGGATTATAAGAAAGTCTATTTAAGAGACTGTCATCTCTTCATTTTAGGAGAGGATGAATTTGAAGAATTTGCATCGAATCGCTGGTGGAATTCATACTCACATTTGCTCATATTTTTACATACATTTAATAAATATGCCTATCTTGATTAATTAAATGTAATTATTTAATTAAATGGAGTATTTACTTCTAATTAATTAAACAAAGTTATTTAATTAAAAAGGAAGCCATTTCTAATTAATTAAATGAAGTTATTTAATTAAATAAGAAAATTGTCTGTAATTAATTAAAATATTATTTAATTAAATAGAAAAAAGTAATTATGACAACATATCTCATTTTATTAAATTAAATATCTCAACAAAATCTCTCTTCAATTCAAAAAGAAATTTTTTTAGTTCACTATTGATAAAAATGAGTTAAATCAGTTAACTCCTTTTTTTACTCAAATTAAATAAGTTAACTACTTATTTTACTCAAATTAAATTTGTTAACTCCCTTTAATTTGAGAATCTCCCTTTATGACTAAATATCAACTTTAATCCTGACCGTTGATTGAATTTGATCTCAACCGTTGATGGATTTCAGGAAAGTCTATTTGAGAGACCCTCATCTCTTCATTTTAGGAGATGATGAATTTGGAGAATTTGCATCGAATCGCAGCTGAAATTCATACTCACATTTGCTCATATTTTTACATACATTTAATAAATATGCCTATCTTGATTAATTAAATGGGAAAGGTATTTCTAATTAATTAAATGAAATTATTTAATTAAACACTATTATTTAATTAAATAGGAAGCCATTCCTAATTAATTAAATGAAGTTATTTAATTAAATAAGAAAAATGTCTCTAATTAATTAAAAGATTATTTAATTAAATAGAAAAAGTAATTATCAGAGCATATCTCATTTTATTTAATTAAATATCTCAACAAAATCTCTCTTAAGTTCAAAAAGGAAAATTTTTAATTCACTATTGATAAAAAAATGAGTTAAATCAGGTAACTCCTTTTTCTACTCAAATTAAATCAGTTAACTCTTTATTTTACTCAACTTAATTCTGTTAACTCCTTTTAATTTTGGAATTGTCTTTTACGACTGAACTTCAACTTTAATCCTGACCATTGATTGAATTTGATCTCAACCGTTGATAGATTCCAAGAAAGTCTATTTAAGAGACCCTCATCTCTTCATTTTACGAGAGGATGAATTTGAAAAATTTGCATCGAATCACTGCTAAAATTCATCCTCACATTTGCTCATATTTTTACATATATTTAATAAATATGCCTATCTTGATTAATTAAATGTATTTATTTAATTAAATAGAAAAGGTATTTCTAATTAATTAAACGAAATTATTTAATTAAATGGAGTACTTACTTCTAATTAATTAAACAACATTATTTAATTAAATAGGAAGCCATTCCTAATTAATTAAATGAAGTTATTTAATTAAATAAAAAAAGTGTCTCTAATTAATCAAAATAATTATTTAATTAAATACAAAAATTAATTATGAGAGCATATCTCATTTTGTTAAATTAAATATCTCAACAAAATCTCTCTTCAGTTCAAAAAGGGAAATTTTTAGTTCACTATTGATAAAGAATGAGTTAAATGAGTTAACTCCTTTTTCTACCCAAATTAAATCAGTTAACTCGTTATTTTACTCAAATTAAATCTGTTAACTCCCTTTAATTGGAGAATCTCCCTTTATGACTGAACTTCAACTTTAATCTTGACCGTTGATTGAATTTGATCTCAACCATTGATCGATTTCAGTAAAGTCTATTTAAGAGACCCTCATCTCTTCATTTTAGGAGATGATGAATTTGGAGAATTTGCATGGAATTACTGCTAGAATTCATGCTCACATTTGCTCATATTTTTACATACATTTAATAAATACACCTATCTTGATTAATTAAATGCAATTATTTAATTAAATGGGAAAGGTATTTCTAATTAATTAAACAAAATTATTTAATTAAATAGAGTACTTACTTTTAATTAATTAAACAAAGTTATTTAATTAAATAGGAAGCCATTCCTAATTAATTAAATTAAGTTATTTAATTAAATAGAAAAAGTAATTATGAGAGCATATCTCATTTTATTAAATTAAATATTTAAACAAAATCTCTCTTCAGTTCAAAAAACAAAATTTTTAGTTCACTATTGTTAAAAAATGAGTTGAATTAGTTGACTCCTTTTTCTACTCAAATTAAATCAGTTAACTTCTTATTTTACTCAAACTAAATCTGTTAACTCCTTTTAATTATGGAATCTCCCTTTATAATTGAACTTCAACTTTAATCCTGACCGTTTGTTGAATTTGATCTCAACCATTGATGCATTTCAGGAAAGTCTATTTAAGTGACCCTCATCTCTTCATTTTAGGAGAGGATGAATTTGAAAAATTTGCATCGAATCGCTGCTGGAATTCATACTCACATTTGATAAATACGCCTATCTTGATTAATTAAATGTAATTATTTAATTAAATGGAGTACTTACTTCTAATTAATTAAACAAAGTTATTTAATTAAATAGGAAGCCATTCTTAATTAATTAAATAAAGTTATTTAATTAAATAAGAAAAGTGTCTCTAATTAATTAAAAGATTATTTAATTAAATAAAAAAAGTAATTATGAGAGCATATCTCATTTTATTAAATTAAATATCTAAATAAAATCTCTCTTCATTTCAAAAAGAGAAATTTTAAGTTCACTATTGATAAAAAAATGAGTTAAATCAGTTGACTCTTTTTTCTACTGAAATTAAATCAGTTAACTCCTTATTTTCCTCAAATTAAATCTCTTAACTCACTTTAATTTGGGAATCTTCCCTTATGAATGAATTTCAACTTTAATCCTGACAGTTGATTGAATTTGATCTCAACCATTGATGGATTTCAGGAAAGTCTATTTAAGAGACCCTCATCTCTTCATTTTAGGAGAGGATGAATTTTAAAACTTTGCATCGAATCGCTGTTGAAATTTATACACACATTTGCTCATATTTTTATACATTTAATAAATATGCCTATCTTGATTAATTAAATATAATTATTTAATTAAATAGAAAATGTATTTTTATTTAATTAAAGAAAATTATTTAATTAAATGGAGTACTTCCTTCTAATTAATTAAACAAAGTTATTTAATTAAATAGAAAGCCATTCCTAATTAATTAAATAAAGTTATTTAATTAAATAAGAAAAGTGTCTTTAATTAATTAAAAGATTATTTAATTAAATAGAAAAAATTAATTATTAGAGCATATTTCATTTTATTAAATTAAATACCTCAACAAAATCTTTGTTCAGTTCAAAAAGAGAAATTTTCAATTCACTATTGATAAAAGATGAGTTAAATTAGTTAACTCTTTTTTCTACTCAAATTAAATTAGTTAACTCCTTATTGTACTAAAATTAAATCTATTGACTCCCTTTAGATTGGGAATCTCCCTTTATGACTGAACTTGAACTTTAATCTTGACCGTTGATTGAATTTGATCTCAACCGTTGATGAATTTTAGGAAATTCTCACATTTTCTCATATTTTTATATACATTTAATAAATACACCTATGTTGATTAATTAAATGTAATTATTTAATTAAATGGCAAAGGTATTTCTAATTAATTAAATAAAATTATTTAATTAAATGGAGTACTTACTTCGAATTAATTAAACACTGTTATTTAATTAAATAGGAAGCCATTCCTAATTAATTAAATAAAGTTATTTAATTAAATAAAAAAAGAAATTATGAGAGCATGTCTCATTTTATTAAATTAAATATATCAACAAAATCTCTCTTCAGTTCAAAAAGGGAAATTTTCAGTTCACTATTGATAAAAAAAGAGTTAAATCAATCAACTCTTTTTTCTACTCAAATTAAATCAGTTAACTCCTTATTTTACTCATATTAAATCTGTTAACTCCCTTTAATTTGGGAATCTCCCTTTATGACTGAACTTCAACTTTAATCCTGAGCATTGATTGAATTTGATCTGAATCATTGTTGAATTCTAGAAAAGTCTATTTAAGAGACCCTAATTAGTTAACTCATTATTTTACTCAAATTAAATTTGTTAACTCCCTTTAATTTGGTAATCTCCCCTCTAGACTGAAGTCCAACTTTAATTCTGAGAATTGATTGAATTTGATCTCAACCGTTGATAGATTTTAGTAAAGTCTAGTCAAGAGACCTTCATCTCTTCATTTTAGGAGAGAATGAATTTGAAAAATTTGAATCGAATCGCTGTTGGAATTCATACTCACATTTGCTGATATTTTTATATACATTTAATAAATATGCCTATCTTGATTAATTAAATATAATTATTTAATTATGGGAAAGGTATTTTTAATTAATTAAACAAAATTATTTAATTAAATGGAGTACTTACTTCTAATTAATTAGACAAAGTTATTTATTTAAATAGGAAGTCATTACTAATTAATTAAATAAAGTTATTTAATTAAATAAGAAAAGTCTCTCTAATTAATTAAAAAATTATTTAATTAAATAGAAAAAAGTAATTATGAGAGCATATCTCATTTTATTAAATTAAATATCTCAACAAAATCTCTCTTCAGTTCAAAAAGAGAAATTTTTAGTTCACTATTGATAAAAAATGAGTTAAATTAGTTAGCTCTTTTTTTTACTCAAATTAAATCTGTTAACTCCTTATTTTACTCAAACTAAATCTGTTAACTCCCTTTAATTTGGGAATCTCCCTTTATGACTAAAATTCAAATTTAATTCTGACCGTTGATTGAATTTGATCTCAACCGTTGATGGATTTCAGAAAAGTCTATTTAAGAGACCCTCATCTCTTCATTTTAGGAGAGGATGAATTTGGAGAATTTGCATCGAATCGCTGCTGGAATTCATACTCACATTTGCTCATATTTTCACACACATTAAATAAATATGCCTATCTTGATTAATTAAATGTAATTATTTAATTAAATGGGAAAGGTATTTCTAGTTAATTAAATGAAATTGTTTAATTAAACACTATTATTTAATTAAATAGGAAGCCATTCCTAATTAATTAAATGAAGTTATTTAATTAAATAAGAAAAGTGTCTCTAATTAATTAAAATATTATTTAATTAAATAAAAAAAGTAATTATGAGAGCATATCTCATTTTATTAAATTAAATATCTCATCAAAATCTCTCTTCAGTTAAAAAAGGGAAATTTTCAATTCACTATTGATAAAAAATGAGTTAAATTAGTTAACTACTTTTTCTACTCAAATTAAATTAGTTAACTCCTTATTTTACTCAAATTTAATCTGTTAACTTCTTATTTTACTTATATTTAATTTGGTAATCTCCCTTTATGACAGAACTTCAACTTTAATCCTGATCGTTGATTGAATTTAATCTCAACCATTGATGGATTCTAAGAAAGTCTATTTAAAAGACCCTCATTTCTTCATTTTAAAAGAGGATGAATTTGAAGAATTTGCATCAAATTGCTACTGAAATTCATACTCACATTTGCTCATATCTTTACATACATTTAATAAATATGCCTATCTTGATTAATTAAATGTAATTATTTAATTAAAAGGGAAAAGTATTTCTAATTAAATAAATGAAATTATTTAATTAAATGGAGTACTTAGTTCTAATTAACTAAACAAACTTATTTAATTAAATAGGAAGTCATTCCTAGTTAATTAAATGAAATTAATTAATTAAATAAGAAAAGTGTCTCTAATTAATTAAAAAATTATTTAATTAAATAGAAAAAGTAATTATGAGAGCATATCTCATTTTATTAAATTAGACATCTCAACAAAATCTCTCTTCAGTTCAAAAAGGAAAATTTTCAGTTCACTATTGATAAAAAAATGAGTTAAATCTGTTAACTCTTTTTTCTACTCAAATTAAATCAGTTAACTCTTTATTTTACTCAAAATAAATCTGTTAACTCTCTTTAATTTGGGACTCTCTCTTTATGACTGAACTTCAACTTTAATCCTAATCGTTGATTGAATTTGATCTCAACCATTTATGGATTACAGGAAAGTCTATTTAAGAGACCCTCGTCTCTTCATTTTAGGAGAGGATGAATTTTGAAAATTTGCATCGAATCGCTGCTGGAATTCATACTCACATTTGCTCATATTTTCACATACATTAAATAAATATGCCTATCTTGATTTATTAAATGTAATTATTTAATTAAATGAGAAGGGTATTTCTAATTAATTAAACAAAAATATTTAATTAAATGGACTACTTACTTCTAATTAATTAAAAAAAGTTATTTAATTAAATAGGAAGCCATTACTAATTAATTAAATGAAGTTATTTAATTAAATAAGAAAAGTGTCTCTAATTAATTAATTATTTAAGTAATTATGAGAGCATATCTCATTTTATTAAATTAAATATCTCAACAAAATCTCTCTTCAGTTCAAAAAGGAAAATTTTCAGTTCACTATTGATAAAAAATGAGTTAAATGAGTTAACTCTTTTTTCTACTCAAATTAAATCAGTTAACTCCTTATTTTACTCAAATTAAATCTGTTAACTCCCTTTAATTTGTGAGTCTTCGTTTATAAATGAACTTCAACTTTAATCCTGAGCATTGATTGAATTTGATCTCAATCGTTGATGGATTCCAGGAAAGTCTATTTAAGAGACCATCATCTCTTCATTTTTGGAGAGGATGAATTTGAAAAATTTGCATCGAATCACTGCTGAAATTCGTACTCACATTTGCTCATATTTATACATACATTTAATAAATATGGCTATTTTGATTAATTAAATGTATTTATTTAATTAAATGGGAATGGTATTTCTAATTAATTAAATGAAATTATTTAATTAAATTGAGTACTTACTTTTAATTAATTAAACAAAGTTATTTAATTAAATAGGAAGTCATTCCTAATTAATTAAATGAAGTTATTTAATTAAATAAGAAAAGTCTCTCTAATTAATTAAAAAATTATTTAATTAAATAAAAAAAAAGTAATTATGAGAGCATGTCTCATTTTATTAAATTAAATATCTCAACAAAATCTCTCTTCAATTTAAAAAGGAAAATTTTTAGTTCACTATTGATAAAAAATGAGTTAAATCAGTTAACTCTTTTTTCTACTCAAATTAAATTAGTTAACTCTTTATTTTACTCAAATTACATCTGTTAACTCTCTTTAATTTGAGAATCTCCCTTTATGACTGAACTTCAACTTTAATCCTGAGTGTTGATTGAATTTGATCTCAACCATTGATGGATTACAAAAAAATCTATTTAAGAGACCCTCATCTCTTCATTTTAGGAGAGGATGAATTTGAAAAATTTGCATCGAATCGCTACTGGAGTTCATACTCATATTTCTTCATATTTTTTCATACATTTAATAAATACGCCTATCTTGATTAATTAAATGTAATTATTTAATTAAATAGAGTACTTACTTCTAATTAATTAAACAAAATTATTTAATTAAATAGGAAGCCATTGCTAATTAATTAAATGAAGTTATTTAATTAAATAAGAAAAGTATCTCTAATTAATTAAAAGATTATTTAATTAAATGGAAAATGTAATTATGAGAGCATATCTCATTTTATTAAATTAAATATCTCAACAAAACCTCTCTTCAGTTCAAAAAGGGAAATTTTCAGTTCACTATTGATAAAAAATGAGTTAAATCAGTTAACTCCTTTTTCTACTCAAATTAAATCAGTTAACTCTTTGTTTTACTCAAATTAAATCTATTAACTTCTTTTAATTTGAGAATCTACTTTTATGACTGAACTTCAACTTTAATCTTGACCATTGATTGAATTTGATCTCAACCATTGATGAATTTCAGGAAAGTCTATTTAAGAGACTCTCATCTCTTCATTTTAGGAGAAGCTAAATTTGAAGAATTTGCATCGAATCACTACTAGAATTCATACTCACATTTGCTCATATTTCTACATATATTTAATAAATATGCCTATCTTGATTAATTAAATATAATTATTTAATTAAATGGGAAAAGTATTTCAAATTAATTAAATAAAATTATTTAATTATAGTGCCTGCCCCTAGTTCATATTTTTTCTAACATTGTCAAACTCTTTTAGAATTTGTTTCATGTGGATGGTTAGCAACATTGTGTTGAGACTATCAGATATTGTTCTATGGATTCAGTTAATACATGATGAGATTACTTGGTACTTTATATTTCATGTATGTATGACGATTATTTCCAATGTTTGCAATTATTAATGATGATTAGTAAGATGATTTATCATATGTGTTTTCTTATGGATACTTACCCCATACTTGCATGTGTATCGTGTGCAAGTTTGCTTTTATATGACATGTCTGATATGGTTAAGGAAGGGAGTCGTAGTCACCTGCTAGTCAAGATCTACACAATGCACTACTTACTACCATTACCTGTTTAGTTAGTATATATTGTGCTTGTACATGCATGGTTTTTATGCAAGTTGCAGGTATCGAATATTGACTTTCCTGAATTGCTAGGATGAGCGTACCCTATCACATTATCTCAATGATAAGAGAGGGGAGATAATTCTCAAGTCCAAATGCCAACTTTTTAAGCCATTTATTCTAATTGAAAATTAGGACAAGTATCTAAGTTGAGTACTTTCTGAATACATTGGATGACGCAATTCATGATATTAAGCTTTGGCTTAATTTTGTATGTATTTTGGCTATGATGGGTTTTCATATTTTTACCTCGTGAGTCTTCGATGTTTTTTTTATTAATTAAGACTAATTAAAAGATTTAATTAATGGTTTAATTTAATGGAAATTTAATATCATATTTTGATATTTATTTTATTTAATTAATTGAAAAATTAATTAAATAAAATAATTAAATTTAAAAATAAAAGTTATAAGTTTAAATTTGGAATGTGACAATATTCATTTTAATAATAATATATTTGGAGCTCATTTTTAAATAAATGACTAAATAATATTATTATTAAAGCTAACAAATATTTTAGCAATTAAGTTTTGGAAAATAAAATTTAAAAGTGAAAAATATATTTAAAATTATTAAAAGATTCTAAATCTCATGTGATTGAAATATAAATATATTAAGATTGAAAAGTGGAGTTATTAAAGTTAGTGCATGAGATTTAATAAATAAATAAATAAAATTGGAAAGAGTAAAGTAAATATTATTTTAATGATTGTGCATTATTTTAATGTTTGCTCACATAAGAGTTGGTAAATTTTTTAGAGTTGTCATGTAGACAACACAGGGGTTTGTACTCTAAGAATACACAATATGTCTACACTTAAAAGTTAGCATTTTATTTGAGCATATGGTCTCTACAACCTTAAGACTTATCTAGAAGGTTGGAGAAGACCCATGCTTGGTTGTCATGCTTATCTTCTAGTTGTTTTTATAGACACTCTAGATGCATCTTAGAGGCCTTTAAATAGAGGCTCTCCTAGTGTGTTTGGACAAGCTTAATGAAAGCTACAAGCTACAAGCTAAAAATGAAAGCTTCAAGCTTATATGCTCATATTCTTCTTCATGCTCATATGCTCCTTCATGCTCATATGTTTTTACATGCTCATATATTTTTACATGCTCATATGCTTCTATATGCTTCCATGCTTCTTCTAGCACTTCTAGTCACTTGGAAGATTTGGTTAGCTTGGATCTTGGAGGAAATGCGAATGTTGGAGAAGGAAGGAATTCTCTATGGACTTCTGAGGCATGAAAAATTAGCATCAGTATCCAAGTGCACTCGTGATAATCACATAATTTATTTTCACTCTTTCTCTTCATGTCTTCATCGCATCTGCTATATGTGTCTGAATATTCTTTGTAATTGGATTTGCAATTTTGAAGTTGGAATCTAGATATACTATGTGGTTGAGAAGAAAATAATAGAAAAACCCTAGATCCAATTAAGGAGAAATAAATAAATATGAATCGGGTTTGGGTTTGAATTTATATTAAATTAGAAAGATAAGATTTGGAATTAAACCCTTTTATGGTTAAATTTAGAGAATAATTATTTTAAGAGAAAATTTTTAATTCATCACAAATTGTCTTGTCACTGCCCCTTGGATAGACCCAAACTCAGTCATTCATAAGTTTTTATCATGATCGAATTTATTCGATTGCTCTGTCGGAATTGGTGCAATTTAGCCCTCTCCAACATATTTCAATTTCAGGCTGATCCAATGTTTCATTAGAGAGATATGACCCTTATACTAGGACTGTTTTATTCAAGGATAGATATTTCTTCATTTCTCATAACCAAGAGTTCTTTATGCTTAAACTTCACATTAATAATATATCAAAACATGGAATGAATTAAAGATATTATTGCAATCTTTCCTTATTAGAATCTTATTAATATGCATTAGTTTTATATAGTTTATTATCTAATCTAATTAAATCAAATTTAATTAAGATTAGTGTAATGCCCCGCCAAGGGATCCAAAGAATTAACCTAGAATCTCACTAAGTTTAGTAGCATTTTTTTTTCCATGAAAGTAAACACCACATATAACTTATGCACAATAATGGAAGCAATAGTAATGTCCATCTGAAAGTAAACATAACATACATAACAGATTACATCTTTTAAGATCCCTTAACGTTGAATTACATACATGAATCCATCAAGTACTACATCCATATGAAATAATAATGATAATTCCAATGTTTTTACATTACATTTCAAATACTCAATCATCCACTGTACATGTCACAAGGTATGACAACCTCAAAAGAATATATATACATAGAATAAGGTACATCATCCTATTCTAATCCATGATACATCATCATAGAAAACATATACATCCATCATAAAGATCAAACATAATAAACTAAGTGCACAGTTCCTCCCAACCGTTAATAGCATCATTAGACCATTGTGGATCCTAGCCATCCCTCCATAAATAAACTTCCATATCACCGAAGAGATCATCAGTACTAACATAGTAGGAATGTCACTCCTAATATATACAACATCATATGCAAAAAGTAATCTAACATGCAAATAGAAGCATAAGATAACATCATCTAACATATGCTAATCATCAATGAAAAAGGATACATATCCACCATCATGAAGGACACATCAGCCACGATGTCTCAATGAATCTCAAATGATAAGAGTGGAAAATAAACTACCATCCGACCGCATGGTACCTAAGTGGTCCACTCCCACCATGCTGAAGAGATAATCTCAAGTCCCAAATAGGCTATCAAAATCACATAGCACAAATTTCCATAAGTTTGAGAATCCTAAAAGTATACTAACTCAAAGGTTATACTAACTCAAAGGTTCCAAACACAAAATCTGACATCTAATCCCAGAGGCACACAATGACATGTAGGAACCTACTATGCAAGCGGAAAAGTTTCATTGCAATTATCACGTACAAGTTACCCTGGCAAATAGCTAAACTCCACAGGTCCATACTGATTTCATGCGGCCACTAGTATCCTCTCATACTGACGAGGCATACTACGGAATGCAAGGTCACAACCATGCGTCTCACTACTCCCATCCTAGCCTGTACAAGTACTCAAGGCATGGGCGAGAAAAAAACACTTATCTTTTTAGGTTCATTCAGTTAGTATTAGGTGTGAATGTTATCACTTATTAATCCAACTTACAATGAGTTACCCTGGCAGCCTCTTAGGGCCTTGACCCCCATTGCAAGCCACTTCCCGTCACTACATGCAGATATCCTACCCTAATGCTCATGGAATCTTAAATCTCAAAATCACAAAAATAATCCATAATAAAATCATCAAATATGCATAAAAGCATCAAATCTCTATGAGCAAGCATCCATAGAAACTTATGAACACAACAACTCTCTATTGGCAACTGAAGTATCACTGATAATCAAAGTATCCAATGGTTCTCAATAACTAAAATATCTCAATCAAGCTGATCGAAGACTCCAAAAATGGTTGAGTCAAACATGTCACAACATGACATCATCAAGAATAAATCCACATTTTACTCTCATCACGGCGATTAGAAAATAACCAAGGATAACTGATCGATGACCAAAAATAATGGTTAAGTCAAATATCTCATACATAAGAATCTCAACTATAACAATCAGTAATCACATCCAATACATAGAGCATTCCATCACATAACCATGGTTGGGTTTATAAATATCGAGATTAAAACATCATCATGTCACCACAATCACATAACCCCCAAGCCTCTGGTATACATCCTATACTGGTCAACACTAGTCAACTCAAAACCCAAAATAATAGCATAAAGAATACACAATGTAAACACATGTTTTGGTTTTACAACTTGAATTTAAATGTAGAGATCTTAGTTTAAGTTTCCAAGTTTGAAAAATGAATGGAGAAACACATATATATTTTTTTTGGATATAAGTTTTCCTTAATAGGACTAAAAATCCATTTTCCAATTATAATATTTGTTTGACACATTCTCCACCAAACTATCAACTATTTATTTAAACAATTAAATCTTAATAGTTGAAAATTATTAAAAAGTCACCATTGTGAAAATAAACCTTCAATATAAATTATTTATCAAATAATATTAACTTAAATTTATTAATAACATATTTACATATTACATACATACATACATACATACATACATACATACATACATATGTAAATATATAAATAGTTATTAAATTTTATAAAATCAATTTCATGTATATCGATTGTTTTAAATGTTTTAACATAAATGTTTTTAGTATAACATTACTATTAAATAATCCCCCCCTTTTCTCTTGCTACGGTACATAGTACCTGCAGTCGCAGGCACTGCACCGACAGCGGATATGTAGTACCCCTATCGTCGCAAACTTGTGACGGCAGGCCTTTGCCCTCCGCAGGCGTGGGGTACAATTTGTGCCCACGATATTTCATTATAAACATTTTCTTAAACATTGTTTCATGCGATATGAATCACGATGCGATTTAAAATTTCCCATTGCGATTTATCAATAGCTCATTCGGTGTACTATATATATATATATATATGTATATATATATATGTATATATATCTATATATGTATATATATATATATATATTCAAATTTTATAATAGATTCATAATAAATGTATACATATGCATATATATAAATATATATATGTATATGTATATGTATATGTATGCAGATCTGAACATATAACCATGTATGTTTTTTTTCCACAAAGATTATATCTACAATTACAAATAAAATATTTATAGAATGCATATAAAATTCTCCAATAAATTAATCTACCCATATTGAGAATGCATATAAATATGAAACTTCTCAGAAGACATATGGAAGACACAAAGAAGATAAGGAATGCATGATGCGGAAATAGCATAAATAAAATTACAAGAATCTACTCAGATTCTGATGCTAAATCGCTCTTCCTCAAAAAATTTGCAGAGCAAGCTTCTCCCTTCTTCAGAATTCTTGAGTCCTCCAATGCTCCAGTTGCACTCCCAATGCTATGTCTAAACTTCTAAGAATGCCTGAATATAGAGAGCTTTCAAGAAACATCTAGAATGCTTCTAGAAATAGCTGGAAGGTGTCACCAACTAAGCATTGGTCTTTTCCAACCTTCAAGATGAGCCATAGGGTTGTAGACACCATGTGCTTAATTGATGCACTAACCCCCGTGTTGTTGACACATGAAAAATAGAGAAGTGTGTTAATTCCCATGCAAGCTTATAACTCCAATTTACTTTTATATAATTTCTATTTAAATGTTTATAATTTCCATTTTAATCTTTATAACTTTCATTTTAATTTTTGTAACTTTTATTATTTTATTTATTTATTACTTTATTATTATTTTATAATTATTATTAATTTTAATTTCTAATTTCCTTTTATTTATTTATTTTTTCCTCAATAATTCAAAATATCAAATAACATGATATTTTATATTAATTTCCTCAAATAATTAATTTATTAATTAAATCTATTTATTAAGACTTAATTAATAAAAAATTCACCATAGACCTCCAAGATAAAATATGAAAACCCATCATAGAGAAAATTACTCAAAATTAGTCTAAAGGGTTAAAAATCATGAATCATGTCATCTGACACATTTGGTGTGTAAAATATCTGGATACTTGTCCTACCTCACTAGGACAATTGGATTAAAGGTTTAGGATTTGGACTTGAGAATTTATCTCCCTTCTCTTATCATTGAGATAGTATAATAGGGTACGTTCATCCTGGCAATTCAAAAAAGTCGATACCTAGTACCTGTAACCTATAGAAAAACCATGCATGTACATACAATATATAATGCTAAGCTAAACAGACAATGGCAAGAAGTGGTGCATCATGTAGATCCCGACTAAGCAGGTGACTACGACTCCCTTCCTTAACCACATCAAAAATGTCATACAATAAGAAAACACGCACACCATACACATGCAAGTATGGGGTAAGTATCCATAATAAAACACATGAGATAATAGACCATCCAACTAATCATCAACAATAGCTGAAAACAATATAATGATCATCATGTATGCATAAAATGTAAAATCTAAATGATCTCATCATATAACTACTGAATCTATAACATAATGTCTGATAGTGTCAAAACAATACCACTAATCCATCAACATAATACTAGTCCATCCAAATCTGATAATAATAGCAACGATAAGTCTAGAAAAGATGTGAACAAGGGTAGGCACTACATCCACCCCCCCTTGGGTTAGGCTTACTCCTGGAAGCCAACAAACAAGTAGGGATATAACTCTCTCAATCTAGCTGCATCCTCCCAAGTAGCTGAAGAATCATCAGTAGGGTCCCATTGGACCCTTACCTACTCGATGGTTTGACCCCTGAGGGTCAACTCTTGCTGCTCTAGAATACGAATTGGCTCCAAAGCTAGCTACCTATCCTCTACCTGCAATGCATTCCAATCAAGAACATGTACAATATCAGGAATATACTACTGAAGTATTGAAACATGGAAAACATCATGAATGCGAGCTAGGCTGGGTGGTAGAGCAAGGTGGTAAGCAACTGGGCCAATCCTCTCCAATATCTCGAATGGTCCCACAAAGAGAGGTGCTAGCTTAGAACCCTTTCCATACCGGATTGGAATCTTTCGCGGTCGCACTCTCAAAAAAACCTTATCACCCACAGCAAATTGCTTATCAATCTTATGAGCATCGGCATATTTCTTCTGCTTATCCTGTGTTGTAGTCAAGTGCTCACGGATATGCACTACCTGTTGCTCCATATCACGAAGCATCTTAGGACCCAACAGGATGCGATCCTCAAGACTATCCCAACTCAATGGTGTATGACAAGGACATCCATATAATTCCTGAAATGGTGCCATGCTAATAGAACTATGATACCCATTGTTGTAAGAAAACTCCACTAGGTAGAGATAATCCTCACAATGTTTCTACCTATCCATCACATACATCTATAACATATCCTCTAAAACTTGATTCACCCTCTGTGTCTGACCATCAGTCTCTAGATGATATGTCGAGCTGAAGTTTAACTGTGCTCCAAGCTCATGCTGCAACGATGTCCAGAATGTAGATGTGAATACAGGATCCCTGTCAAAAATGATCTTTCTAGGAATACCATGTAATCTCACAATATCACGCATAAAGACATTAGCTACAGAAGCTATTGTGTAGAAAGATCTAATCAGTGAAAAATGCACCACCTTAGTCAATCGATCATCGGTGACCATGATAGCATCATGATGTCGAACTGTCATAGGTAATCTTACAATGATATCTATGGAGATGATATCCCACTTCCAAGAAGAAATGAGATTAGGCTGCAAAAGTCCAGCTGGGTGCTGATGTTCTGCCTTAACTCTCTAACACTCAAGGCACCTAGCCACAAAATTAGCAATATCTTGCTTCATCCCAAACCAAAAGAACAAACATTTCAAATCAACATGCATCTTCTTGACACCTAGATGTGTTGAGTAAGGTGTATGATGGGCTTCTGCTAGTATCAAGGTGTGCAGCTCATCCAAAAATGGCACATAAATCCTTTCTAAATGTCTCAAAAGACCATCTAACTCTCAAACATAACCTGCAAACTTACCTTCCAGAGATCTTCCTGAATCAATCTCTCTACACACTTCCTGATACCATGAATCTGTAGGAAGTGCCTAAAGAATCTGACTCCTCAAATCCACACTAAGGGTCATCGATGATGCCACATGTCTCTTGTGACTCAAAGCATCTGCCACCACATTCTCCTTACCCTGAATGTACTTAACCTCAAAATCATACTTGCATAGAAACTCCATCCATTGCCTCTAGCGAGCATTCAAATTAGGCTGAGTAAAAATGTACTGAAGACTACGATGATTGCTGTGTAGCTCAAATTTGTGCTCCAAAAAGAAATATCTCCATCTAGTCAAAGCATGAACTACTACTGCTAACTCAAGATCATGTGTAGGGTAATTTAACTCATGATCCTTGAGCTTGTGTGATTCATACGCAATCACCCGTCCATTCTGCATCAACACTGCCCCAATCCCTTCAAGAGAAGCATCTGTACATACCATGAAATCACCTTCTGGATCAGGTACAGGTAGAATCAGTGCACTGGTCAAAAGCTCCTTGAGCTTCTGAAAAGCTTCCTCACATTTCTTTGTCCATACAAACTTCTTTCCTTTCCTTTGAAGAGAAGTAATAGGATGTGCTATCCTAGAAAAGTTCTGGACAAATCTACAATAATAACTAGCTAAACCCATGAATCTATGAATTTTTGTCACATTAGTTGGTGTAGGCCAATCTATTATTGCCTGAATCTTTGTAGGATCCACTAAAATACCATCACCTAAAATAGCATGCCCTTAATACTGAATCTTTGATTTGAAAAATTCACACTTAGCTGCATTGGCATAAAGCTGATTGTCCCTCAAATACTGTAATACCAACCGAAAGTGTTCCTCATGCTCCTTCTGAGTCCTAGAATATATCAATATGTCATCAAAAAATATGAGTAAAAACCTATCCAGATAAGATTGGAACACACCATTCATCAAACTCATGTTCACCGATGGAGCATTAGTCAATCTAAAAGGTACCACTATGAACTCATAATGCCCATAGCGTGTTCTAAAAGCAGTCTTGTGAATATCTTCTTCCTTAATGCGAAGTTGGTGGTATCTTGACTTAAGATCAATCTTGGAGAATACTGTAGCTCCCTTGATCTAATTGAATAAGTCATCAATCCTAGGTAAAGGATACCTGTTCTTAATGGTCACCTTATTCAACTATCTGTGGTCGATACAAAGGCACAAAGAACCATCTTTCTTCTTCACAAAGAGCACTGGAGCTCCCCATGGTGATACACTAGGTCGATTGCTCTCTTTGGCCAAAAGTTCCTCTAGCTGAAGACGTAGCTCACCCAATTCCTATGTGGTCATGCGATAAGGAGCTTTAGAGATAGGCTCCACTCCAGGAATTAGATCAATACTAAAATCAATGTCCCTCTTCGGAGGCATGCCTGGAATGTCACTTGGAAAAATGTCTGCGTACTCCTACAAAAATGGGTGATCTAAAGTCTTCCTCATAGGATCTTCCTCATCAAGATCATTTACCATAATAGAAAATATCCGACATCCCTTACAAAAACTTCGCTTCAATTGCATAGCAGAAATCATCCGCAAAGATATAGGCCTTGGTATCCCAACTATCTGCACATCATTCCCTTGGTCATCTTGGCACATAATAATCTTCTTCCTACAATCTATACTGGCTCTATGAGATCCAAGCTAGTCCATGCCCCAAAACCACATCATAGAAACCAAGGGGTATGACTCGAAGATCCACTGCCATATCAAAGCTTCCTAAGCTAAGCCCACACTTATGAACTACAGAGTCTGTGGAGACCTTAATGCCTGAGGCTAGTTCCACTTGCCAACCATGATCTTGCTTCACCGCATCCAGCTTACACTTAGAAACTATAGATGGTGAAATAAATCAATCTATAGCTCCTGAATCAAACAATACTGAAAGAGATATACCGCTAATAGCACCTGTGGTCTCAACCACTATTTTTTGATGATCTTCTGCCTGATGCTAATCAACTGTTGCAAAAACTCTATGAGCTCTACCTGCATCACCAAATATAGGCTCTGAAACTATAGGTCTAGGTCCTAAAAATTGAGGTGCTCGCTGAGGACACTAAGCTGCATAATGTCCAATCTGACGACATGAAAAATATTTCATATTTCTGCCAAAACCTCTTCCCATAGGTGGTACATTAGATTGTTGGCGACTATTCCTGCTAACAAAAGACTGGCTACCCTGAGCTGGCTGATTGGACTGATTCTGTTTATTACATTGAGCATTGCAGTTGTTCTTGGTGTTAGAACCTTTGCCACCACCTTGAGCTTGAGAATTTGAGCCCTTTTGTTGTTGTTTCTGCTGGGACTGTTGCTGATATTACTTCCCCTTAGAGAAAGAAAACTTCTTGTTACCACCAAAATTGTAGTTGCTTTTAGATCCTGATGTTGTTGGCGCTCCTACAAAACCACCTTGACCAAGGTTGACACTTTGCTCAACAAAGATAGCTTGATGCACTGCATCCTTGAGGGTTTTTGGTTAAAATACCTTAACTCCCCAATAATACGGTTATTCAAACCCCTAATAAAATGTTGTGTCAATTGAGTTGAATCTTCGCTGAACCTTGAAAAAGGCATGAGCTCATAAAACTTACGCTCATACTCGATCACTGACAAAGTGTACTGTCTGAGATTATGAAATTCATCAACCTTGTGTTGTTTCCATTCCTCTGGTAGGAATCATTCATGAAAACTTTCTAGGAATAATTCCCATGTAACACTACTCATATCGATTCCCAATTTCTTATCCTCAATCGTCCACCAAGTGGCCGAAAAATTCTCTAGATTGGTGATCACAAACCTTGCCTTAACATTGTTGTCAAACTCTTGCATGGAAAAAATCTTGTCGAGGGAAATAAGCCACTGCTTGGCCACATAACCAGAACCTTGCCCATTGAAAGGCTTAACCTTGGATCTTGAAAGATCCTTCATCTGAGTGGACACAATGGACCTCTGACGTTCCTTCCGAGGACTTCTAGATCTGGGTCTATGCTCTTGTTCTGTCAAATGCACTTTGGGCTATTCTTGAATAGGAGGTAGATGTTCTAGAATATTCTACATCATCTGCCTCAAATTGACCTCTTCAGACTCAGCTTGGTCCTCTCTATGACTCTCTTCTTGCTACCTACTAGAGTGCTCTTCCCTGCTCTCTACATGAGCTGATCCCTCATGGGCAGACTCATGGACACTGATAGCTCTGCCATGACCATGGCCTCTACCATGGCCTCTAATAGAAGACCTAGTCCCAAATACCATCCTACAATAGTAGAAGGTACTAAGTTCAGTTCTATGTTTAGGTTTAAGTAAAAATTTCTAGTTTTGAAACTAAGTGTTGAAGTATGAAAAATATTCAAGTAACAGTTCAAATTTTAGTTTACCTAGTTCAAGTTTGGAAAGTTACACTTAATAGTTCAAGTTCTAGTTGTTCCAAAAGACCCAGAGCTCCCAATATAGAAACTTGGGCTCTGATACCAAATGTAATGCCCCGAAAAGGGATCCAAAGAATTAACCTAGAATCTCACTAAGTTTAGTAGCATTTTTTTTTCCCATGAAAGTAAACACTACATATAACTTATGCACAATAATGGAAGCAATAGTAATGTCCATCTGAAAGTAAATATAACATGCATAACAGATTACATCCTTTAAGATCCCTTAATGTTGAATTACATACATGAATCCATCAAGTACTACATCCATATGAAATAATAATGATAAGTCCAATGTTTTTACATTACATTTCAAATACTCAATCATCCACTGTACATGTCACAAGGTATGACAACCTCAAAAGAATATACATACATAGAATAAGGTACATCATCCTATTCTAATCCATAATACATCATCATAGAAAACATATACATCTATCATAAAGATCAAACATAATAAACTAAGTGCACAGTTCCTCCCAACCGTTAATAGCATCATTAGACCATTGTGGATCCTAGCCATCCCTCCGTGCGTAACATTTCATATCACCGAAGAGATCATATGTACTAACATAGAAGGAATGTCACTCCTAATATATACAACATCATATGCAGAAAGTAATCTAACATGCAAATAGAAGCATAAGATAACATCATCTAACATATGCTAATCATCAATGAAAAGGGATACATATCCACCATCATGAAGGACGCATCAGCCATGATGTCTCAATGAATCTCAAATGATAAGAGTGGAAAATACACTACCACCCGACCGCGTGGTACCTAAGTGGTCCACTCCCATCATGTTGAGGACATAATCTCAAGTCCCAAATAGGCTATCAAAATCACATAGCACAAATTTCCATAAGTCCAGGAATCTTAAAAGTATACTAACTCAAAGGTTCCAAACACAAAATCTGACATCTAATCCCAGAGGCACACAATGACTTGTAGGAACCTACTAATGCAAGTGAGAAAGTGTCATCACAATTATCACGTACAAGTTACCTTGGCAGTTAGCTAAACTCCATGGATCCATAATGATTTCATGCAGCCACTAGTATCCTCTCATACTGACGAGGCATACTACGGAATGCAAGGTCGCAACCATGCATCTCACTACTCCCATCCTAGCCTGTACAAGCACTCAAGGCATGGGTGAGAACAAAAAACTTATCTTTTTAGGTTCATTCAGTTAGTATTAGGTGTGAATGTTATCACTTATTAATCCAACTTATAATGAGTTACCTTGGCAGCCTCTTAGGGCCCCGGCCCCCATTGCAAGCCACTTCCCGTCACTACATGCAGATATCCTACCCTAATGCTCATGGATACTTAAATCTCAAAATCACAAAAGATAATCCATAATAAAATTATCAAATATGCATAAAAGCATCAAATCTCCATGAGCAAACATCCATAGAAAATCATGAACACAATAGCTCTATATGGGCAATTGAAGTATCACTGATAATCAAAGTATCCAATGGTTCTCAATAATCAAAATATCTCAATGAAGCTGATCGAAGACTCCAAAAATGGTTGAGTCAAACATGTCACAACATGACATCATCAAGAATAAATCCATATTTTAGTCCCATCATGATGACTAGAAAATAACCAAGGATAACTGATCGATGACCAAAAATAATGGTTAAGTCAAGTATCTCATACATAAGAATCTCAACTATTACATAGAGCATTCCATCACATAACCATGGTTGGGTTTATAAAGATTGAGATTAAAACATCATCATGTCACCACAATCACATAACCCCCAAGCCTTTGGTAGACGTCCTATATTGGTCAACACTAGTCAACCCAAAACCCAAAACAATAGCATAAAGAATACACAATGTAAACACATGTTTTGGTTTTACAACTTGAATTTAAATGTAGAGATCTCAATTTAAGTTTCCAAGTTTGAAGAATGAATGGAGGAACACATATATATTTATTTTGGATATAAGTTTTCCTTAATAGGACTAAAAATCCATTTTCCAATTATAATATTTGTTTGATACATTCCCCACCAAACTATCAACTATTTATTTAAACAATTAAATCTTAATAGTTGAAAACTATTAAAATGTCACCATTGTGAAAATAAAACTTCAATATAAATCATTTATCAAATAATATTAACTTAAATTTATTAATAACATATTTACATATTACATATATACATACATATATAGATATATATATATATATATATATATATATATAAATGTATATATATATATATATACATACATAAATATGTAAATATATAAATAGTTATTACATTTTATAAAATCGATTTAACAATTTCGATCGACACCATATATATCATATGAAATAACAATGAAAATTGATTTCATGTATATCGATTGTTTTAAATGTTTTAATATAAACGTTTTTGGTATAACATTATTATTAAATAATCCCCACATTTTCTCTTGCTGCAGTACGTAGTACCTGCAATTGCAGGCACTGCGCCGATAGCAGGTACTTAGTACCCCTGTCTCTGGACACCTGCGACAGCAACCCTCTGCCCTCCGCAAGCGTGGGGTACAATTCATTCCCATGGCATTCCATTATAAACATTTTCTTAAACATTGTTTCATGCGATATGAATCACGATGCGATTTAAAATTTCCCACTGTGATTTATCAATCGCTCATTCAGTGTACTATATATAAATATATACATACATACATACATACATACATACATACATACATACATACATATATATATGTACGTATATGTATGCAGATCTGAACATATAACCATGTATGTTTTTTTTCCACAAAGATTATATCTACAATTACGAATAAAATATTTATAGAATGCATATAAAATTCTCCAATAAATTAATCTACCCATATTGAGAATGCATATAAATATGAAACTTCTCAGAAGACATAGGGAAGACACGAAGAAGACAGGGAATGTGTGATGCCAAAATAGCATAAATAAAATTACAAGAATCTACCTGAATTCTGATGCTAAATCGCTCTTCTTTAGAAAATTCATAGAGCAAGCTTCTCTCTTTTTCAGAATTCTTGAGTCCTCCAATGCTCCAGTTGCACTCCCAATGCTTTGTCTAAGCTTCTAAGAATGCCTGAATATAAAAAGATTTTAGGAAACATTTAGAATGCTTCTAGAAATAGCTGGAAGGTGTCACCAACTAAGCATTTGTCTTTTCCAACCTTCAAGATGAGCCATAGGGTTATAGACACCATGTGCTTAATTGATGCACTAACCCCCGTGTTGTTGACACATGAGAAATAGAGAAGTGCATTAATTCCCATGCAAGCTTATAACTCCAATTTACTTTTATATAATTTCTATTTAAATGTTTATAATTTCCATTTTAATCTTTATAACTTTCATTTTAATTTTTGTAACTTTTATTATTTTATTTATTTATTACTTTATTATTATTTTATAATTATTATTAATTTAATTTCTAATTTCCTTATATTTATTTTCTTTTTCCTCAATAATCCAAAATATCAAATAACATTAAATAGAGTACTTACTTCTAATTAATTAAACAAATTTATTTAATTAAATAGGAAGCCATTCCTAATTAATTAAATGAAGTTATTTGATTAAATAAGAAAAGTGTTTGTAATTAATTAAAAGATTATTTAATTAAATAGAAAAAGTAATTATGAGAGCATATCTCATTTTATTAAATTAAATATCTCAACAAAATCTCTCTTCAGTTCAAAAAGAGAAATTTTTAGTTCACTATTGATAAAAAATGAGTTAAATCAGTTAACTCCTTTTTCTACTCAAATTAAATCAGTTAACTCCTTACTTTATTCAAATTAAATCTATCAACTCCCTTTAATTTGGGAATCTCCCTTTATGACTGAACTTCAACTTTAATCCTGACCGTTGATTGAATTTGATCTCAACCGTTGATGGATTCTAGGAAAGTCTATTTAAGAGAGCCTAATCTCTTCATTTTAGAAGAGGATGAATTTGGAGAATTTGCATCGAATCGCTACTAGAATTCATACTCACATTTCCTCATATTTTTACATGCATTTAATAAATACACCTATCTTGATTGATTAAATTTAATTGTTTAATTAAATGGTAAAGGTATTTCTAATTAATTAAATGAAACTATTTAATTAAATAAAGTACTTACTTCTAATTAATTAAACAAAGTTATTTAATTAAATAGAAAGCCATTTCTAATTAATTAAATGAAGTTATTTAATTAAATAAGAAAAGTGTCTCTAATTAATTAAAAGATAATTTAATTAAATAGAAAAACTAATTATGAGAGCATATCTCATTTTATTAAATTAAATATCTCAAAAAAATCTCTCTTCAGTTCAAAAAGGGAAATGTTCAATTCACTATTGATAAAAAATGAGTTAAATCAGTTAACTCTTTTTTCTACTCAAATTAAATTAGTTAACTCTTTATTTTACTCAAACTAAATCTGTTAACTCCCTTTAATTTGGGAATCTCCCTTTATGAATAAACTTCAACTTTAATCTTGACAATTGATTAAATTTGATCTCAACTGTTGATGGATTTTAGGAAAGTCTATTTAAGAGACCCTCATCTCTTCAGTTTAGGAGAGGATGATTTTGAAAAATTTGCATCGAATCGCTACTAGAATTCATACTCACATTTACTCATATTTTTACATACATTTAATAAATACGCCTATCTTGATTAATTAAATGTAATTATTTAATTAAACAAAAAATGTATTTCTAATTAATTAAATGAAATTATTTAATTAAATGGAGAACTTACTTCTAATTAATTAAACAAAATTATTTAATTAAATAGAAAGCCAATCCTAATTAATTAAATGAAGTTATTTAATTAAATAACAAAAGTGTCTCTATTTAATTAATAGATTATTTAATTAAATAGAAAAAGTAATTATGAGAGCATATCTCATTTTATTAAATTATCTCAAAAAAATCTCTCTTAAGTTCAAAAAGGGAAATTTTCTATTCACTATTGATAAAAAATGAGTTAAATGAGTTAACTCCTTTTTCTACTCAAATTAAATTAGTTAATTCCTTAGTTTACTTAAATTAAATCTGTTAACTCCCTTTAATTTGAGAATCTCCCTTTATGACTGAACTTCAACTTTAATCCTGACCGTTGATTGAATTTGATCTCAACCGTTGATGGATTTCAGGAAAGTCTATTTAAGAGACCCTCATCTCTTCATTTTAGGAGAGGATGAATTTGGAGAATTTGCATCGAATTGCTGCTGGAATTCATACTCACATTTTCTCATATTTTTACATACATTTAATAAATACGCCTCTCTTGATTACTTAAATGTAATTATTTAATTAAATGGAAAAAGTATTTCTAATTAATTAAAGAAAATTATTTAATTAAATGGAGTACTTACTTCTAATTAATTAAACAAAGTTATTTAGTTAAAAAGGAAGCCATTCTTAATTAATTAAATGAGTTTATTTAATTAAATAAGAAAAGTGTCTCTAATTAATCAAAAGATTATTTAATTAAATAGAAAAATTAATTATGAGAGCATATCTCATTTTATTAAATTAAATATCTCAACAAAATATCTCTTCAGTTCAAAAAGGAAAATTTTCTATTCACTATTGATAAAAAATGAGTTAAATGAGTTAACTCATTTTTCTACTCAAATTAAATCAGTTAACTCCTTATTTTACTCAAATTAAATCTGTTAACTCCTTTTAATTTGGGAATCTCCCTTTATGGCTGAACTTCAACTTTAATCCTAACCGTTGATTGAATTTGATCTCAACCGTTGATGGATTCCAGGAAAGTCTATTTAAGAGACCCCCATCTCTTCATTTTAGGAGAGGATGAATTTGGAAAATTTGCATCGAATCGCTGCTGGAATTCATACTCACATTTGCTCATATTTTTACATAAATTTAATAAATACGCGTATGTTGATTAATTAAATGTAATTATTTAATTAAATGGGTAAGGTATTTCTAATTAGTTAAATGAAATTATTTAATTAAATGGAGTACTAACTTCTAATTAATTAAACAAAGTTATTTAATTAAATAGGAAGTCATTCCTAATTAATTAAATGAAGTTGTTTAATTAAATAAGAAAAGTGTCTCTAATTAATTAAAAGATTATTTAATTAAATAGAAAATGTAATTATGAGAGCATATCTCATTTTATTAAATTAAATATCTCAAAAAAATCTCTCTTCAGTTCAAAAAGGGAAATTTTCAGTTCATTATTGATAAAAAATGAGTTAAATCTGTTAACTCCCTTTAATTTGGGAATCTCCCTTTATGACTAAACTTCAACTTTAATCCTGACCGATTATTGAATTTGATCTCAACTGTTGATGGATTCCAGGAAAGTCTGTTTAAGAGACCCTCATCTCTTCATTTTAGGAGAGGATGAATTTGGAGAATTTGCATCGAATCGTTGCTGGAATTCATACTCACATTTTCTCATATTTTTACATACATTTAATAAATACACCTATCTTGATTAATTAAATGTAATTATTTAATTAAATGGAAAAGGTATTTATAATTAATGAAACAAAATTGATTTTGAGAGACGGATGGACTGCATGTGATTAACCTTGCGCTGCGGATCTGCCTTTTGCATGGCTAGGGCCTGCGTGCCCTAAGCCTACTGCTCTTAGTGTCTGGTACAGTTGAGAGCCACTATTTATTGCTTCAGCCTGTGTGTTGGGGGATACGTCTACATAGAAGAAGTTTGAAGCTACAGGGAGAGCTTTGAGAGTTTTTGTGGAGTTGGGGCCAGCCAAATTTTGCTACTCCAATAGGGCTTTCTTCCCTCTGTGGCGTGGAGAACTCTTTTGGATTCTAGTGATTCTGGTTTTAGTTTTTTTCTTGGAGGCAATGCCTTTGAATCTTAACATGAGGCAATCGGTGGCCCCTAAGGCTCAGATTTTGACTAAGGATCAAGACATGCTTGATACATCTTTTCAGATGCGAGGAGGGGCTAATGGCCAGATGGGCAATATCCCAGCTGGGGAGAACGTGGCCTCATCAAAAGGTTCTATTCATATTAAGAAGATGAATGTTTTTTGGAGAGATCTGATGATCAACTAGTGCTGGTTATTCAACCAAAGAAAATTTCAAAAGATGTAAAATATTAGGGCAAGCATGCACTCATATGCAAATTTTTGGGTCTCCGACTCCCTCTACCTATGTTGGAATCATGGGCTCATCGAGTTTGGAATCCAGAAGGGGATATGGAAATTCTACTAGTGGCTAACAACTATTTCATGGTTATTTTCTCAAGCATGTCGGATGGGAGCAAAGTATTTGAAGGAGGCCCATACTTCTTTAACCAGGTTGGGCTATTCATCAAACCTTGGCACACTAGATTCAATTTCGCTAAGGAGATCCCGTCTCGGGTCCCTGTGTGGATTCGGCTTCCACGTTTGCCACTGGAATTTTGGAGAGAGGATATTCTTTATTCAATATGTCTTTTTCTTGGGAAACTAATTGGGCCGACCACCCAATTGGGCTATGAGACTCTACCCTTTAGATGCAAGATTTGTCGTGAGTATGGGCACTTGCAATGCAAATGCCCTCGAAATAAATTTTCTCAATCATCAGCAACTACAATGCCGACCCCTAAGGATGACAAAGGAAAAACCTCAATGCTAGCTGGTCCCTCTAGAGATAATGAAGGTTTTATCCCAATGAAGCCACGTAATAAAGGAAAGGGGTAGAAGAGAACTTGGACAAATAGACAAAGTGATGACACCTTCAATAGGTTTAATGTACTAGAGAACTTAATACAAGAGGAAGGTATACCTGTTGAGACACCCCCAAGTGATAACTCTCTTTTGGAACCCCAGCTAGAGGAAGTTGAGAATCTAGTCCAAATTCCTAAGGAAGTACAAGGCCAAACTGTTGGCTCGAATGGATTGATTCAGAAGTCATGTTGTGATATTCCTGGTAGCTCACATCCTCGTGATTGTCCAAATATCATAGCCTCTACCCACTCTGGAAATAAAGGAGTGACTGACAACACAAAAGGCTCTAAAGCTACATCCATATTGGGTTTACAACAAAAGCCCTTTAAAAAACGAACCTCAAAAAAATCTACTAAGAGTGGAAGGAAAATGGATCAAGAGAAAGTTAAGATGATGGGTGAGACTTTAGTTGAAGCGGGGTTTGTGAAGCCCATTAATTCCCACTTCTCGCAATCTTCTAAATGATTGTTATTTCATGGAATGTTAGGGGGTTGAACAACATCCCTAGATAAAAGGTTGTTCGCAGATTGATAGATTCTCACTCTCCAGATGTCCTTTTCATTCAGGAAACTAAACTTTTGGTTGATGAATTAAATAGTTGTGGACCAAAGTTATGGCCCCATGGTAGCTGGTAGGTTGTAGGTGCTTAAGGAAGCTCAGGTGGTCTTTCTTGTCTCTAGAATCCTAAGAAGGTAACTCCCTTGTGGTGGGTTATGAGCAGATCCTCGATCTCTTTTATGGCTTCTCACTTTGAGACAAGTGAAAGGTGCTTGTTTTCCAATGTTTATGCTCCTATTGATTTAGTTGGAAAATCTCTTATGTGGTCACATATTAAATTTTTCTAATCTTTAGACCCTTTCCTTCCTTGGATTGTTGTGGGAGATTTTAATGCTGTTACTAATCTTGAGGAAAAGAGGGGAGGAATTTCTTGATAGGGTCCCTCTTCTAGTATGCTTAGAGATAAGATTAGTGCTTTGAACCTTATTGATGTTAAACCCGCTTCTAGCCTATTCACCTGGAACAATAGAAGGAGTGGGATGGAGGCAATCTTTGAAAGGCTTAATAGGTTCCTAGTATCTTGTTTTTGGATGAATATTAAATGGGCTACTAGTTCAGAAATTCTTGATTGGAGAGGCTCTGATCACTGGCCTATCATACTCTCTGTCACTCCTTTCAAGACTTCTAATAATCCATCTTTCAAGTTTCAGTTGATGTGGTTGAGAGATCCTTCCCTTCATGATCTTATGTTATCCTGGTGGTATGAGGGCAAGCCCCCTTATGGAACTTCCATGTACACCTTTGAGAAGAGGCTTCAACATGTGAAGTTCAGGTTGAAATAGTGGAATAAATAGAGTTTTGGAAACCTTCAAAAGCATTTAAGGGGGGCCTAGGCCAGGCTTGACAATGTCACTCACCAGATCAGGGACCAAGGAATGTCTCCTAATTTAATGTCTAAAGAATCCTCAGCTTTGAGGGAGCTTGAAGAATGGGAGCTTTGGGAGGAAATATTCTGGAAACAAAAGTCTCAAGTGGATTGGCTGCTGGAAGGAGATAGAAACATTGCTTTCTTCCACAACACTATTAAAGCTCAGAGGTTTGGAAATTCTATTAATTCTCTTGTATCTTCTTCTAGAGATCATCTCTCTTCCAAGGAGACAATTTCTTTAGAGGCCACTAATTACTTCTCTCAGCTCTTCTCTAAAGAGGAACCTGTTTCTTTGGTGGAGACAAGAGCTATTTTAGATTGCATTCCTCATCTTGTGTCTGGTAGTATGAATAGGGATCTATTAAAACCTATTATGCTCAAAGAGCTAGAGAAGGTGGTTTTTGGTATGAAAAAAGGTAAAGCCCCAGGCCTAGATGGATTTCCCATTGAATTTTTCCAGGAGTTTTGGGAGATTATTAAATTTGATCTTCTAGAAGTTGTTCGGGAATCATATCAGAATAAAAAAATGCTCAAGTCCTTGAATGCTACTTTCCTGACTCTTGTCCCCAAGATTGAGGGAGCTAACAGGTTGGATCAATTCAGACCTATTGCTTTATGCAATGTCAAGTACAAAATTATCACAAAATTAATTTTTGAAAGGCTTAAGCCTTTTCTTGCCTCTTTGATTTTTGAGGAACAAAGAGGTTATGTTGGAGGTAGACAGATCCTTGATGGAGTGGTTATAGCTTCGGAAGCTATTCATTCTATGGCCACGTCCAAGGAAAAGGCTATGTTTATTAAGCTAGATTTGGCTAAATCTTATGACCGAGTTAGTTGGGAGTTTATGGGTTGTGTGCTTCTTGCTTTTGGTTTTGATATGGAGTGGGTGGATTGGGTTTTCAGTTGTGTGAATTTCACTTCCTTTTCAGTCCTTATTAATGGAGAGCCTACTGATCTTTTCTCTGCTTCTCGGAGGCTTTGGCAGGGGGATCCTATCTCTCCATATCTGTTTATCATTATGGCAGAGGCTCTGGGTAGATTTATAAAATCTCAAGTAGGAAAGGGGTTGGTTCAAGGGTGGAAGTGGCACAATGACATTCCAACATACACGCACCTCCAATTTGTGGACGATATTACATTGATGGGATTGGCTACCATAAATGAAGCAAAGAACTTCAAAGCAATTTTGGATACTTATTTGAAAACTTCTGGATAGTAGATTAATGAAGGTAAATCATCTATTTATTTCTTTAATACTCCTTAGTCAATTCAAGTCAGGATTGTTAGAATTCTCAAGTTTTAGGTTACTTCCCTTCCTTTGATTTATCTTGGAGTGCCACTAGCCCTGGGAACTCAGTTGAAAGATTATTGGCAAGTTATTTTGGACAAATTTTAGAGAAAAGTGAGTCACTGGACTCATAGATGGCTCTCCTCAGCTGGAAGGGTCACCCTCCTTAGGACTGTGATTCAGGCTCTTCCCATTTATATGTGTCTTGTCCAAACTCCTCCCATTGGAGTTATGAGAGATTTTGATGCTTTGTCATGAAAATTTCTTTAGTCGAGCACTCCCCTCTCTTCTAGATGGAGCTTGGTCAACTGGAACACTATTTTCTAGCCTAAGATT
Source organism: Cupressus sempervirens (assembly GCA_028749045.1). Classification (NCBI taxonomy): domain Eukaryota; kingdom Viridiplantae; phylum Streptophyta; class Pinopsida; order Cupressales; family Cupressaceae; genus Cupressus; species Cupressus sempervirens. The sequence goes on from CM053783.1 coordinate 119,164,976, forward strand.
GCTGGGGGATTAGGCCTTAAATCTATGGCTCTTAGTGTCAAAGCTCTGGCAGCTAAGTTATATTGGAGATGGTGCAAGAATCAAGATCAAGATTGGGCTAAAATTCTAGCCCATAAGTACTTCCCAGAAGAGGATTTTCAGGATATTCCTAGACTGGAACTAAATGGTAAGGGATCCTTTATTTGGGAAACTCTTAAAAGAGGTGCTCCTCTCATCAAGGATAGCCTCTTCTGGATATGTAATGAGGGATCGAGTGTGTTATTCTGGCACGACTCCTGGGATGGCTATCCTACCATTCTCTCCAGCCATCCACATCTTTAGCCTCTATATCCAATTTTTTTTACTGCAGGATGGAACAAAGTCATTCACTTCAAAACTATGAAGAGTTGTCGTTCGATGATTTTTGCTAGTTGGAAAGATCCTTAGGACTGGCCCCCAGGGGGCTCCTCAGAGATTCGAGCAGAGCTGGCCAATCTTCTCTCTCTTAGGCTATGCGGTTCTTCTAAGGACAAAGATATCCTAGCTTGGGGTCCTAGCCCTAAAGGTAGTTTTAGTGTTGCCTAGGGGTATGCTCGGCTAGATAGTCAATGTAATGAGATTCTAGAAATTCCCTAGTGGCGAAAGGTTTGGAATATACTCTCATGGCCTAAATGTAATTTTTTTCTATGGCTAGTTGCTCAAAAAAAGTGTCTTACGTGGGATAACCTCCAGAGAAGAGGGTTTCAGGGTCCTTCCATCTACCCCCTCTGTAGGATGCATGGATAAGATGTTTCTCATTTATTCTTCTTATGCCCTCTCTCTAGAGAAATTTGGCATATGTGGTGGGAAGCATGGTGTCATGGATGCATTCATGCTAAATCTCTTATTGAGTTTTGGGATAGCCTGGGTAGACCCCCTACGAAAACCTCATTCCTCTAGGTGGCCTAGGCTGTTGGACCTTCTTTCATTATTTGGAATCTTTGGCTGGAGCGTAATCATCAAATTTTTTGTAACTCCAGCTTGGGTGTCACTAAATTATGGCAGGTGATCATGATTAAGCTTCAAGAAACTATCTGTGCTAAATGTGATATGACGAGGCCAGTGGATCCTGATAACTTCAAGATAGTTCAAAATTTGGGATTGGTGAACAAAGAGTTGGGAAGTAGAAGCAGTAAAGGATCTTAGCCACTAAAAAGAAGAGTGTGTAGGATAGGGAGATGGAGACCTCCACCAAATGGCATCCTAAAGATTGACACTGACGGTTCCTCCCATGGGAATCCTAGACAGGCTGGTGCGGGGGGAATTGGGAGAGATGCAGATGGCATAGTTTGTTTCATATTCTCTGTTCACAAAAGAGTTCATTCCAATAATGTAATGGAGGCCTTAGCCATTAAGGTGGCTATGGAGCAACCCTACTCTCTTCGATGGAGGAGAATAGTGTTTAAATCAGACTCTCAGATTGTTGTGAACATGATAAGCAACCGTAGAATAGAAGATTGTAACTGGCATATTGCCTCTCTTGTTACAGAGACTCTTCACTTGATTACCTTTGTTGATGAGATTTCCTTTTGTCATATTCCTAGAGAATGGAATGGAGTTGCTGATGACTTGGCTAAATGGGCTTCGGAGAAAGGTACTAGTTGGGATATTTTTGATATGAATGATCTCCTTGTTGATTATGTAGGGACTTTTGAGCATTTAGCGAAAAAAGATAGAACTTAATGGTTTTGGGTAGCGGTTTGTTGGATTACGCCTGAGGCCTTTGTAATTTGGCATTCACTGAATAAATTTTTACCCCTTTTAAAAAAAAAAAATTTAATTAAACAAAATTATTTAACTAAATGGAGTACTTACATCTAATTAATTAAAAAACGTTATTTAATTAAATAGGAAGCTATTCCTAATTAATTAAATAAAGTTATTTAATTAAATAAGAAAAGTGTCTCTAATTAATTAAAAGATTATTTAATTAAATAGAAAAACTAATTATGAGAGCATATCTCATTTTATTAAATTAAATATCTCAACAAAATCTCTCTTCAGTTCAAAAAGGGAAATTTTCAGTTCACTATTGATAAAAAATGAGTTAAATGAGTTAACTCCTTTTTCTACTCAAATTAAATCAGTTAAGTCCTTAATTTACTCAAATTAAATCTGTTAACTACCTTTAATTTGGCAATCTCCCTTTATGACTGAACTTCAACTTTAATCTTGCCCGTTGATTGAATTTGATCTCAACCGTTGATGGATTCCAGGAAAGTCTATTTAAGAGACCCTCATCTCTTCATTTTAGGAGAGGATGAATTTGAAGAATTTGCATTGAATCACTGTTGGAATTCATACTCACATTTGCTCATATTTTTACATAGATTTAATAAATATGCCTATCTTGATTAATTAAATGTAATTATTTAATTAAATGAGAAAGAAATTTCTAATTAATTAAACAAAATTATTTAATTAAATCGAGTACTTGCTTCTAATTAATTAAAAAAAGTTATTTAATTAAATAGGAAGCCATTCCTAATTAATTAAATGAAATTATTTAATTAAATAGGAAGCCATTCCTAATTAATTAAATGAATTTATTTAATTAAATAAGAAAAGTGTCTCTAATTAATTAAATGATTATTTAATTAAATAGAAAAAGTAATTATGAGAGCATATCTCATTTTATTAAATTAAATATCTCAACAAAATCTCTCTTCAGTCCAAAAAGGGAAATTTTTAGTTCACTATTGATAAAAATGAGTTAAATGAATTAACTACTTTTTCTAATCAAATTAAATTAGTTAACTCCTTATTTTACTCAAATTAAATCTCTTAACTCCTTTAATTTGGGAATCTCCCTTTATAAATGAACTTCAACTTTAATCCTAACCGTTGATTGAATTTGATCTCAACCGTTGATGGATTCCAAGAAAGTCTATTTAAGAGATCCTTATCTCTTCATTTTAGGAGAGGATGAATTTTGAGAATTTGCATCGAATTGCTACAGGAATTCATACTCACATTTGCTCATTTTTTACATACATTTAATAAATATGCCTATCTTGATTAATTAAATATAATTATTTAATTAAATGAGAAAGGTATTTATAATTAATTAAATGAAATTATTTATTTAAATGGAGTACTTACTTCTAATTAATTAAAAAAAGTTATTTAATTAAATAGGAAGCCATTCCTAATTATTTAAATGAAGTTATTTAATTAAATAACAAAAGTTTCTCTAATTAATTAAAAGATTATTTAATTAAAGAGAAAAAGTAATTATGAGAGCATATATCATTTTATTAAATTAAATATCTCAACAAAATATCTCTTCAGTTTCAAAAAGGGAAATTTTCAGTTCACTATTGATAAAAAATGAGTTAAATGAGTTAACTCCTTTTTCTACTCAAATTAAATCAGTTAACTCCTTATTTTACTAAAATTAAATCTATTAACTCCCTTTAATTTAAGAATCTCCCTTTATGACTGAACTTCAACTATAATCCTGACCGTTGATTGAATTTGATCTCAACCGTTGATGGATTCTAGGAAAGTCTATTTAAGAGACCCTCATCTCTTCATTTGAGGAGAGGATGAGTTTGAAAAATTTGCATTGAATCGCTATTGGAATTCATACTCACATTTGCTCATATTTTTACATATATTTAATAAATATGCCTATCTTGATTAACTAAATGTAATTATTTAATGAAATGCGAAAGGTATTTCTAATTAATTAAACAAAATTATTTAATTAAATGGAGTACTTACTTCTAATTAATTAAACAAAATTATTTAATTAAATAGGAAGCCATTCCTAATTAATTAAATGAAGTTATTTAATAAAATAAGAAAATTGTCTGTAATTAATTAAAGAATTATTTAATTAAATAGAAAAAGTAATTATGAGAGCTTATCTCATTTTATTAAATTAAATATCTCAACAAAATCTCTCTTCTGTTCAAAAAGGAAAATTTTCAGTTCATTATTGATAAAAAATGAGTTAAATCAGTTAACTCTTTTTTCTACTCAAATTAAATAAGTTAATTCCTTATTTTACTCAAATTAAATCTATCAACTCCCTTTATGACTAAACTTCAACTTTAATCCTGACCGTTGATTGAATTTGATCTCAACCGTTGATGAATTTCAGGAAAGTCTATTTAGGAGACGCTCATCTCTTCATTTTAGGAGAGGATGAATTTTGAGAATTTGCATCAAATCATTGCTAGAATTCATACTCACATTTTCTCATATTTTTACATACATTTAATAAATACGCCTATCTTGATTAATTAAATGTAATTATTTAATTAAATGAGAAAGGTATTTCTAATTAATTAAACAAAATTATTTAATTAAATGGAGTACTTACTTCTAATTAATTAAATAAAGTTATTTAATTAAATAGAAAAAGTAATTATGAGAGCATATCTCATTTTATTAAATTAAATATCTCAACAAAATCTCTCTTCAGTTCAAAAAGAGAAATTTTTAGTTCACTATTGATAAAAAATGAGTTAAATCATTTAACTTCTTTTTCTTCTCAAATTACATCAGTTAACTCCTTATTTTACTCAAATTAATTCTGTTAACTCCCTTTAATTTGGAAATCTCCTTTTATGACTGAACTTCAACTCTAATCCTAACCATTGATTGAATTTGATCTCAACCGTTGATGGATTTTAGGAAGGACAATTTTAGAGACCCTCATCTATTCATTTTAGGAGAGGATGAATTTGGAGAATTTGCATCGAATTGCCACTGAAATTCATACTCACATTTGCTCATATTTTTAAATACATTTAATAAATATTCCTATCTTGATTAATTAAATGTGATTATTTAATTAAATGGAAAAGGTATTTCTAATTAATTAAACAAAATTATTTAATTAAATGGAGTAGTTACTTCTAATTAATTAAACAAAGTTATTTAATTAAATAAGAAATGTGTCTCTAATTAATTAAAAGATTATTTAATTAAATAGAAAAAGTAATTATGAGAGCATATCTCATTTTATTAAATTAGATATCTCAACAAAATCTCTCTTCAATTCAAAAAGGGAAATTTTCAGTTCACTATTGATGAAAAATGAGTTAAATCAGTTAACTCCTTTTTCTACTCAAATTAAATCAGTTAACTCCTTATTTTACTCAAATTAAATCTGTTAACTTGCTTTAATTTGGGAATCTCACTTTATGATTGAACGTCAACTTTAATCCTGACCGTTGATTGAATTTGATCTTAACAATTGATGGATTCTAGGAAAGTCTATTTAAGAGACTCTCATCTCTTCATTTTAGGAGAGGATGAATTTGGAGAATTTGGATCGAATCGCTGTTGGAATTCATACTCACATTTGCTCATATTTTTACATACATTTAATAAATACACCTAGCCCGATTAATTAAATGTAATTATTTAATTAAATGGGAAAATTATTTCTAATTAATTAAACAAAACTATTTAATTAAATGGATTACTTACTTCTAATTAATTAAACAAAGTTATTTAATTAAATAGGAAACCATTCCTAATTAATTAAATGAAGTTATTTAATTAAATAATAAAAGTGTCTCTAATTAATTAAAAGATTATTTAATTAAATAGAAAAAGTAATTATGACAACATATCTCATTTTATTAAATTAAATATCTCAACAAAATCTCTCTTCAGTTCAAAAAGAGAAATTTTTAGTTCACTATTGATAAAAAAATAAGTTAAATCAATTAACTGCTTTTTCTACTCAAATTAAATCTGTTAACTCCCTTTAATTTGGGAATCTCACTTTATGACTGAACTTCAACTTTAATCCTAATCGTTGATTGAATTTGATCTCAACCGTTGATGGATTCCAAGAAAGTCTATTTAAGAGACCCTCATCTCTTCATTTTAGGAGAGGATGAATTTGGAGAATTTGCATCGAATCGCTGCTGGAATTCATACTCACATTTGCTCATATTTTTCCATATATTAAATAAATATGCCTATCTTGATTAATTAAATGTAATTATTTAATTATATAAGAAAGGTATTTCTAATTAATTAAATGAAATTATTTAATTAAATGGAGTACTCACTTCTAATTAATTAAAAAAAGTTATTTAATTAAATAGGAAGCCATTCCTAATTAATTAAATGAAGTTATTTAATTAAATAAGAAAACTGTATCTAATTAATTAAAATATTATTTAATTAAATAGAAAAAGTAATTATGAGAGCATACCTCATTTTATTAAATTAAATATCTTAACAAAATCTCTCTCTAGTTCAGAAAGAGAAATTTTCAGTTCACTATTAGTAAAAAATGAGTTAAATCTGTTAACTCTTTTTTCTACACAAATTAAATTAGTTAACTCCATATTTTACTCAAATTAAATCTGTTAACTTCATTTAATTTGGGAAACTCCCTTTATGATTGAACTTCAACTTTAATCCTGACCTGTGAGGCCTCACCCCGACCCTTCGTAGCCTTAGTTGTTACTTTATCAGTTTGATACTCACGACTCGAGATGTCAAAAAATTATCTAATGCTTAGAGCATATTATATTATTTCATGCTATGTGATGTTATTTTCAGATATTTGATGTTTGTCATTTAATGTTTTATGTATATGTATGTCGATGAAATTAGTAAATGTAGGATTGATACTTTGATTTAAGAGATTTTAAATGGTTAAGAATTAAGTAGGATGAAAGAAACCCTGACTAATGTATGTTTCAATTTATGTGAATTTTTGATACGTATATATACATATGTACATGTGATTTTTGGGACTACTAATTTTTGCAATGAGTATGCATATATTTTAGTCGAGGAAACTGATGGAGGAACATTATTGATCCCTATGTGCTAATTTTTGAAACCTTGTTGTTTTTAATTCAAGTATTGTATTGTGAGATGTATGTATGCATTTTTCTATGATCAGTGAATGTTAACATTCGTAACTGTGTTCTTTTAGAGTTGCTTGACACTCATGAATTATTTATGTTCTTCAGCGTGCTAGTTAGGGTTAGCTGTGTAACCTTTGGACCTAAGTCGGATTAAGTTAGTATCTTTTGTTAGTTTGGTTCTTAATCGATTTTAGTCATCCTTAATTTGGATTAGTGCTTCATCTGCAATTTAGAGTTGTTAGTTGGTCCTAATTTTATTCCTAGCTTTTGTTTGGCTCTAAACCTATTCCTAAAGCTTTAAAACATGAAATATTTATACCCAAGGGGTATGGGTATGGGTTGGGGGTCATTTCCAACCCCAAAGCCCCTTTTTTGACTTTTGAAGCCACTCAGAAAGTCTCTCTTTGGTTTTGTGCAAAAATTGGCTATGGCTACCATGAGTTGTCTCACCTTACCTCCACTTAGTGGTTAACCATAGTATGGGTTGTGTTAGGAGCTTCTAGATTTGTAGGTGGGTGGGAGAAGTTATTGATCCCTTTGGTGGTTGAGTTTGAGGCTTATTTAGAGGCCCTTCTTGGACTAGTGGAGGTTGTTACCCAATCTCTACATTTAGAGAGGATGACACTTAATTATGCAAATTTTGAGCTCAATTATGTTAAGGAAAAAAAAAATGGATATGGTTTATATTTCTATTTGATATCATGTTTTATTGGAGATAAAATAAATCTTGCATTATTGTGTTAGAAAACTATTGAGCTCTGAGTTATAGACCCATTTAAAAAAAAAATATCTCCCTTGTTATAAAAAAAAACAAATAGCTTGAAAATAAATATAAGTTCCATGCTTAACAAATAAAAGAAATGACTTTTTAAAAAAAATTAAGGCTATTAAACATCCGTGTAAAAATAAATAAATATGTTGTCTTGGAAAATTTCTTACTTTGAAAATTGTTAACTTCAAAAAAAATTGATCTACCAAGAGTCAAAATACTCTCTGTAATTTGTATGGGGAGAAGAAATTAATTTTTTTCTTCCAACAGAGCATCTAGATATTCTTTTAAGATTCCTTAAAGTATAATTAATATTAAATGTTTTAAAAAAAGAATAATATAATTTTTAATACTTATAGCAAATATCTTGAAAATATCCAAAGAAAATATATTTATAAAAAAATAAAATAAGGTATTTGATAATAGACCTACCTAATAAAGTTTTCCCACTTATTACTACCTTGATTAAAATACCTCTTCATGTGACTTAAATTCCTCTCTGGCCTGTCATGTTTTACCCCTCATACGTACTTGTCTGACACATAATGATGTTTGGTTGAAAAAGTTGATGGGGGCGGTTGCAAGTCTAATTGTTTTATATATATTATGAACATCAAACATAACTCCTACTATCCACCTTTTTTTTGTTTTAAAAAAAAAAACTTCTTTTGGTCATGCATTTAAAGAAAGTGGGGATGGAAAAGTAAAAAGTCAAATGTTTTATTTATTGTGGGTGGGTGGCATGGCCATGTAAGTACTTGGGAAAAAGTTGAAAAAAAATAGAGTAAATTTGATGAGATTGGAATGAATGAGGAGGAACGGATGAGCGAAAGCAAATAGGAACAAACTCTATTTTCAAATCCTAGCTCCATCTCTATGCATTGCAATGCGCCTCAAGACTGAGGCGAGACTATTGGGGAGCTATCCAAACACAATAATCGAGGAGGAAAATGTTAATGCGATAGAAGATCAACAGGAAAAACAACCAGAAGACAAAGGAGATATGAACTATGTGGGTAAAGAGTTGGAGATTTCAGAGGAACAAAAGGAGAAAAACTCTGGTGCAGACAAGGAAAAAACTGACCAAAAGCCTGGTAAAGTTCTAGAAATTCAGCTTCCTGATGACGTTGTAGAAGTTATTAATGAATGCCAAAACAAAACTGTAATCTTGTTTTTTATCAAGGGTATCCCCTCTGAGGTAGATTTTTATAAATGGGCTCATTATAACTAGGAAAGTCAAGGATGGGAGATTGAGGCTTTAAGAGGTTTAGGAAAAGGGTATGTCTCCTGTATGTTTAAATCAGCTGAACATGCTCAGGCTGTTTTACAATATGGTACCTAGGTTATATGTGGACAAATCTGCTACCTGCAAGCCTGGACTTTTAATTTTCATCCTTAAGGGCCTTCTCGTTCCCACTACCCTATGTGGGTTGAATTTCCTTTTCTTAACTTAGCATTCCAACCATTTTTGAAAGACATTGTGTCTCATTTAGGTAGAGTCATCTGGTGCAAACATAACTCGGACAAGTTTTCAAGCCTAAGGGTGCATCCTAGAGCATGTGTGGAAGTTGATCTAAATAACCCTCTACCTGAAAACATTAAGTTATTTGGTCTTAGGTTTGAATTAGACCAACCAATCATTTATTTGAATAAGCCAAATGCATGTTTCTACTGTCAATAGGAAGGCCATTTGATTTGTGACTGTCCCATCAGGAAAAATAAAATGGCTCAAATGGCATAGACCTCACCACCCAATAATCTTGTTCATCATCATGCTCCAGTTGTCACTAATAGTTCCCCTCCTTCTTCACCCATCCCTTCTACTCATTCTAATGTGTCTGATGAATCTGCCCCTTCATATAAAGACATTGTGATGTCAGATGGTTGGAGGGTTGTGAGGAAGAGGAAAGAACACCCAGTCTCTTCTCACAACCCTACCACTCATCCATCTCCATGACTCATATCCTCCCCCCATGCCTCACCTTCTCCATCTTCTCCATCTTTGTCCAAACCATCTTCTTTGCCCTTGATTCATACTTCTCCCCAACCACTCTCTTCTGAGCCCCCACCTCTTCAAATTCGATCCAGATCCAGATCCCCTTTTGCCTCTCGAAGTCTAGACCTCAAAGAACATGATTTGTCCCTTGACAATAGTTTTAGTGTGCTGGCCCAAGGTGATGTCTCTCCCCTATCTCATGAAACTTAAGTTACTATCTTGGAATGTCAAAGGGATTTCTCTCCCTCATCGCAAATATAAATTTAAAGAGATGGTGATCAAGTGGAGACCTAATGTTGTCTTTCTCGAAGAGGTCAAAATCAATGATATTAGACTTAATGCTTCTTTACATAATATATGGAAGGATGCCACATTTCTTCATATGGCTCATTTGGATGGCAAAGGTGGTGCTGTCATTGGGATGGCTCCTTGGGTTTCAAAATATATCATTGACAAAGGAGAAGATCCCTCCCATAGTTGTGCTTGGGCCCTTATGCTTATTAATGGACAGCTTATAGGATTTTGTTCTATTTATGCCTCCAATTTTGTTAAAGAGAGAATTTCTCTATGGGACTAGTTGGCTGATAATTTACCCAATGCTGATTGGATTTTAGGAGGAGACTTTAACATGGTTGAATACTCTCAGAACCATAGCTAGAATAGTTTTTTAAAACTTAACAGGGATGAGTTTGATAGCTAGGTGTTCTATCGTAACTCCATTGGTGTAATCGACCCAATTCATGACAAATTTGCTAGCCATTTAGAGAACTGGTATACCTGGTCCAACTGCAGAATGGGAGATAGTAGAAAATTAAGTAGGTTGGACAGGTTTTATATTTCCTCTAGTCTCTCACTGATTTATGATCCATCGGGGATTTGTGTTCAAGTGGATCAGTCTTCTACTCTTTCTGATCATTTCCCTATTTTATGCAGCATTAGTTTCTCTCAAAACTTAACTTTAGAGAGTTCCCTCCCTTTCAAACTAAATGTTTCTCATTTAAAGAATCCTACTTGCCTTGCTGCCCTTGAGGAGATTTGGAATTCTATCCCTAAACCCAAAGAAGGAGATTCTTGGATTGATTGGTGGTGTCTTGCCATTTCTCAATGCACTAATTTCCTTCAATCTTTTGGAAAAAAAATGGCTTGGCAGCGAAAGCGTAAAGAAAGATCTCTCCAAGGTAAACTTGCACATGTAAGAAAACTCCTTAGTGCTAATCCTAATAACATAAACCTTCAATCTGTTATTGCTACTACTGAAAACCAATTGCGCAAGATGGACAATTATAAAGGTCAGGGAGCAAAAATCAGATCTAGATTACATTGGATAAAAGAAGGTAATAAGGGTACATGATATTTCTTTAAATATCTCAATTATAAACACAAAAAGGAAAAGATTGGTGCCATTAAAGAAAAATCTGATTCTTTTCTTACTGACCCGACTGAAATATGCAAAGCTTTTAAATATTTTTATGAACATCTATTCAAAGATGATCAATGGCCAGACATTCAAGAGGCTCTAGAAGATATTGTTAAAGTTCACATACCTCAGCATATAGCTGCTGATTACAGTAGATATCTTGATAGATCCCTTACATTAGAAGAACTGGAAAATGCTCTATTTAATATGGCTCCTTATAAATGTCTGGGCAACGATGGGCTTCCTATCGAGTTTTACAAAGCAATGTGGAAACACATCAAAGAAGATTTTTATTACTTGTACCTAGAAGCCTTTAAGAGATGATCCTTGGGTCCCGTTATTAATGGTGGTATAATCAAACTTCTGCCCAAGGGGAAAAATGAAGATTCTATTTCAGGTTGGCATCCCATTACACTTCTGAATACTTCCTACAAAATTATTGCAAAAGCTATTGCTAATAGGATTAAACCGATGGTGCAAGAAATTGTTCGACCTGAACAAACTGGTTTTATTGCTGGTAGATTTATTCTTGATAATTTGATTTTAGCATGGGAAACATGTGAATGGGCTCAAAAAATGTGTCAAAATGCTATTCTTGTCAAACTCGACTTTGATAAAGCTTATGATAGAATCTGGTGGAATTTTATTTTGAGCATGCTCAAATGGTTAGGGTTTGGCCCTAAACTTCAAGCTCATTTTCGTATGTTATTTCAGGATGCTAACTCTCAAATCATTATCAATAATATAATGACTGATCCTTTTCCTCTTCAACGATCTATTCATCAAGGATGTCCTCTTGCCCCTTACCTTTATGTTCTAACTGTTGATGCATTAGGCTATATGTTGCAAAGTGCAAGAAAGCTGAAACTTATCTCAAGTGTTTCTATTCCCCAAAGTTCTATTGTTATTAACTCACATTATGCTGATGATAGCTTATTATTTTTACAAAACTCTGAGCAAGAGATCTCTAATACTTTGGATGTTTTAGAAATATATTGTATTGTCTCTGGCTCTAAGCTAGCTCATGAAAAAATAGAATTTTTGATGATTTGAGATGGGCATATTTCCCATTGGATTCCACGTGAATGGAAGCATATTAAGCACGATGAAATTATGAGATATCTTGGGATTCCCTTTGGTCTAGGAGTCACTCTCTCTGATATGTGGACTTGGTATCTTAATAGAGTCAAATCCAAACTTTTTAATTGGGGTAATAAATTTTTGTCTCTTGGTGGGAAAATCGAAGTTGCTAATAAGATTTTTTTGGCCACGCATGTTTATTATTCATCCAGCTGGATGCCCTCCAACAAAGGTTATGAGGAATTAATAAAAATCATTAGACATTTTTTATGGACTAAATGGGATGGCGGTAAGGGTTTATATCTACATCTTGGTCTCATTGCGTACAACCAAAGCATAAAGGAGGCTTGGGATTAATTGAATCGAAAACCCAAGGGTTTTTCTTGGCAGTGAAATGGATTATTAGAGTTGCTAAAGGGGATGAACCTTGGAAAGTTCTAGTTCAGAATAGGATTTTTCTTGCTACGGTTAGAGGAAAATGGCAAGGAGTGGGGTGGTTGGACAAGTTACTTCATGCTCCCTTCTTTTCGATTAAGGCTTCACCTTCTCTCTAGTCAATTTGGAAAGCTTGGCAAAGGGTCAGCCATCTTTTAAAATGGAGAGATGGCTCTCTCCAACATGGTTTTAGCTTTTCCACTTCTTCTATTTGGTGGAACAGACATATATTGTATCATGATCAGCCTTTGGCCTTGAGTTTTCCTAAATTATCTTATTTTCTATCCAAAAAAGGTATTAACATGGTGGGAGATCTTTGGGACTTCAATATTTTAGATTGGCTTCCATGGGATGTCATTAGAGCCCAATTTAATCCAAACAATAAATACAAATCATTTTTTTATCTTTGTGAAATCTCTAGTGCCTCCAGAATTGTCTATGAAATTGTGTACCCCTATTCAATGCGATTTCTTCAAAGACTGGCTATGGCTTTCAACATTTCCTTTCTTATCTTTTCTTTTGAAGAAAATATATTTACAGTTGTTGCCTAATCTTCCCATGAAGTCTCGGTTGAACATCAAATGGAATTGTAAATTTAGTGAAAAGTTTTGGGTAAAACTCTCAGCTAAAATTTGGAAGTCAAAGATTAACACGAAGGCACAATTAATGGCTTGGAAGATATTACATCACAAGTTACCAGTTGGTAGCAAGCTAAAATATATCATGGTTAATCCCATTAATTGTCCTTTTTGCAAGAAATTTGAAGACATGCGTCACATCTTTTGGGGCTGTTCTTTTACGAAGAAGTTATGGAACTCTATTTTTCATTGTCTTCCTGCTATCTTTTGGCATTACCTTAACTGGAAGGAGGCTTTACTTGGAGTTGGGCTTTGAAACAATGTCATTGCTGAAAGTGTTTGACAAACCATCTTATTGCACATTTGGAGATTCTGTTGTAAAGTAGCTTTTGATAACTCCTATGATCATCAGGAATTTGCTTTTCTAAAACTTTATTTAGACATATTTTATTGTCCTCCTTCTATTTTCTCTCAATTGCAGATGGATTCTAGGAAGAGTACCACGATAACATATTAGGTCCAATGTATCTAGCACCAAGTAATTCAGCTAATCAAGAATCAGCAAAATGATGTGCTTCATAGTCTACAACCTCTTATCCGAATTTTGATAAATTGTATTTGAAATTATGCTCTCTTCTCTATGTACCCCTGTGGATTGTTTTGCCTCTTGTTTCTCCACTGTAATGTTGTCTTCATTCTTTTGAGTAGTTTTCCGTGATCTACTCTTCTTACCTTTGTAATTTGCATTATTTCAATATATTAAAAAAAAAAAGTACTTGGAAAAAAGTTGACGTAAGTGGGGTAGATAAATTAGGATGAGATATTTTAGTTTTGTTTTGGGATATGTATTTTATTAATGTAGTTTAGTTTAGTATTATATTTTTAGTGATAAGTGATTTAGTTAAGTTGTTTTATTAGAATTAAATTAAGTTAGTTTAGTATTATGTTAAATTTAAATTAGTGTAAGTTAAAATTTAATATTAGTTTAAACTAATGTTAGTTGAATATAATTTAGTTTGAGAAATAATTAGTATTAGTTATATAAAGAAGAAAGATGTTAATATCATTTTGTTTCTTAATTAAGATTTTAAGTGTAGTTTAGTTTTTTTTTTAAATAGTATTAGTTTATAAGTAAGATATTAGTAGGTTGTTTGGTTAGATGTTAGTGTTTAATTAAGTTTATTTTTGTTTTAGATTTTCTTTTATGTTGAGGTTAGTGTTAGGTTAATTTAGGTTTATTTTATGTTAGTAAATATGTTATGCTAGTTACTTTTGTTATTTGTTAATAGTTTTAGTTAGTAGTTTTAAATTTGTGTTAGTTTAGGCTAAGATTAGTATATGTTTTAAGTTAGTTATTAATTATGTTTGTTTAATTGTTTTTTTGTTTTTAAGTTATTTGTTTTAAATTTTAAAATATATATTTAGTAGTAATTTTATACATTTAAAGTTTTAGTAAACTTATTGTGAACTATTATCTTGTTTTATTATGTTAGTATATGTTAGACAAATAGAAAATGTTAAATTGTTTTCTTTATCAACTAGTCAAATTTAAGTGTAATTTATATTGTTAATATCTTTAGAAATGTTTAATTCTTAATAGCATTATGGGTTTAAATAAAATTGAGATTTGAGTAAATTTAATTAAAGTATATATATATATATATATATATATATATATATATATATGTATGTATGTATGTATGTATGCATGTATGTATGTATGTATGTATGTATGGGTAGATGTGATATTCCTTTTAATTAGTTCTTTATAAGATATTTTAATTAATTTTAACCCAAATTCATTTAAATTGTTATTTCAATAATTTTAAATATAATGTTGTATAAGAAATGAAATAACGAAACAAATGTCAATATTAAGATAATAACAAGAGTTCAAAATTTAATGATTTATTTCTCCTCAAGATTATAAACTTAAGATGAAAGGTAGAGAACCTATACTTTAACTGTGAACACAAATATATTGAACTTAGTGAAATTTAATTATTATTGTTTTAAAAGTAAAAATAACAAAAAAAAAAAAAGTGTGTTTTTGCCCTTGTATTTTGGGCATGACATTTTGGTATCAGATCCCGTGTTTCAACACTAAGAACCTTAAACCATTGTGCTTCCTAAGCTTAAACTAAACATTAAATTGTGTAGGATGCCTCTTGTTACTTGAAGCAACCGACGAGGTAGAGGTTGTAGGGCGAGAGGTGGTAGAGCGGGGCAGGAGGATGGACCACCTCCACCACCATCACCTCCACCTCCACCACCACCAAACCCGAACCAAGACATTATAGATGTGCTTCAGACTTTGATCAGTGTAGTTCAGCAGAGAGTAGTACCTGTAGTTCAACCAGTTCAATAGATTCCAGTAGTGGAAGTAGAGGGACCCAAAAGAGGTGGACCCAGGGTCAGAGAGAGGACTAGGAGTCCCCCACCGAGACAGATAGAGGGTCAGGGTGAGCATGAAGGTGAGTCAATACACCAAAGAGGACCCCCACTTGATAGACCTCCTAGACATGTAGGAGATGATATTAGGGAATTGATTTGACTTTGGCCACCATTATTTATGGGTTCCATTGAGGGGATAGTAGCAGAGGCATGGTTGCAGAGCCTACAATGGTGCTTTGGATTACAACCCTGTGGGAGTAATTTAAAGGCATGCCTAGCAGTTCATCAGTTAAGAGGGGATGCCTCTAATTGGTGGCATTAGGAGGAGATCATAGGTGGAGTGAGGATGGATACCCTCACATAGGAATCATTCCTAAAAAGATTCTGAGAAAGGTACTTGTCAGAGCATATTTGACAAAAATAGATAGAAGAGTTCCATTCTCTTTATCAGAGGGGTCTTACAGTGGCTCAGTATGAGAGCAAGTTTCTCGAGCTCCTTCCTTATGTGGAATACATGAAGGACAAGAAACTACAGGTACATTGCTTTATCATGAGTTTGAATTTCTCACTTCAGGGTCTAGTTCAAATGGCCTTCCCTACCACCTTCAGACAAGTAGTGGAGATAGCACTAGTGGCAAAGGCTACTCGAGGTAGACAGGAATCACGAGATCGGTCTTAGAACCAAAACTCTACTCGGTAGAGACCCCCTTGGAAAAGGAATTAGAACTATACACCAGGGTGCTCTAAGGGCCAATAGTCTCAGTAGCAGTAGCACAAACTCTCATAGGGTTACCAGGGTTCTGAGCCCAAGCAGTGGCAGTTACAGCAGGATCAAAAAGTACATACCCCATAGTCACAGTCAGTGCAGACTCAGCAGTCTTCTAAGGGTGGATACAGTGGGTCTAGTAGGTCAGGAGGCCCACAATAGTCTGGATCATAGGATGCATGATCTTACACCCGAGGACCATGGTACACTTGTTGTGGCATGGGTCACATAGCTAAAGAGTGTCCATAAGGACAGTCATCGAGTGGTCAGAGAGGGGCTTTTTCAGAGCTGACAGTTGCAGACATGGGCAGGTCCCATAGAGTTTTTGCAGTGGTTGACAACTGCCAGACTGAGCATCAGGCTACAGTTATTGAGGATACAGGTGGAATTGGTCAGCCAGTTAGCACTAGAGCCTATCTATATTATTGCCTTATAGATCCTAGCTCCTCGAGGTCGAGAGTTGGACCAAGTTAGGGTCTAGTGGGAATGTTACAATGAGGTCACGATCTCTTGGAAGGATGCAGCTTGGATGCAATCTCTATACCCTTATCTTTTGATGAACTCCAGGAGGAGGTTCATGCCTAGTGGGGGAGGATGTGAGGCCTCACCCCAAACCTTCGTAGCCTTAGTTGTTACTTTATCATTTTGATACTCACGACTCGAGATGTTGAGACATTATCTGATGCTTAGAACATATTATATTAATTCATGCTGTGTGATGTTATTTTCAGATATTTGATGTTTGTCATTTAATTTTTTATGTATATGTATGTCGATAAAATCAGTAAATGTAGGATTGACACTTTGATTTAACAAATTTTAAATGGTTAAGAATTAAGTAGGATGAAAGAAATCCTGATTGATGTATGTTTCAATTTATGTGAATTTTTGATACATATATATACATATGTACATGTGATTTTTGGGACTACTGATGTGTGCAATGAGTATGCAGATATTTTAGTCGAGGAAACTGACGGAGGAACAGAACTGATCCCTATGTGTTAATTTTGGAAACCTTGTTGTTCATAATTCAAGTATTGTATTGTGAGATGTATGTATGTATTTTTTTGTGATCAGTGAATGTTAATGTTCATAACTATGTTCTTTTGGTGTCGCTTGACACTCGTGAATTGTTTATGTTCTTCAGTGTGCTAGTTAGGGGTAGCTGTGTAATCTTTGGACCTAAGTCAAATTAAGTTAGTATCTTTTGTTAGTTTGGTTCTTAATCGAGTTTAGTCATTCTTAATTTGGATTAGTGCTTCATCTGCATTTTAAAATTGTTAGTTGGTCCTAATTTTTTTCCTAGCTTTTGTTTGGCTCTAAACCTATTCCTAAGGCTTTAAAACATGAAATATTTATACCCAAGGGGTATGGGTATGGGTTGGGGATCTTTTCCAGCCCCTAAGCCCCTTTTTTGACTTTTGAAGCCACTCAAAAAGTCTCTTTTTTCTTTTGTGTGAAAATTGGCTACGGCTACCATGAGTTGTCTCACCTTACCTCCACTTAGTGGTTAACCATAGTATGGGTTGAGTTAGGAGCTTCTAGATTTGTAGATGGGTGGGAGAAGTTATTGATCCCTTTGGTGGTTGATTTTGAGACTTATTTAGAGGCCCTTCTTGGACTAGTGGAGGTTGTTACCCAATCTCTACATTTAGAGAGGATGACACTTAATTATGCAAATTTTAAGCTCAATTATGTTAAGGAAAGAAAAATGGATATGGTTGATATTTCTATTTGATATCATGTTTTATTGGAGATAAAATAAATCTTGCATTATTGTGTTAGAAAACTATTGAGCTCTAAGTTATAAACCCATTTTAAAAAAAAATATCTCCCTTGTTATAAAAGAAACAAATAGCTTGAAAATAAATATAAATTCCATGCTTAGCAAATAAAAGAAATGACTTTTAAAAAAAAATTAAGGTTATTAAACATCCGTGTAAAAATAAATAAATATGTTGTCTTGGAAAATTTCTTACTTAGAAAATTGGTAACTTCAAAAAAAAATTGATCCACCAAGAGTCAAAATACTCTCTATAATTTTTATGGGGAGAAGAAATTAATTTTTGTCTTGCAATAGAGCATCTAGATATTCTTTTAAGATTCCTTAAAGTATAATTAATATTAAATGTTTTAAAAAAAGAATAATATAATTTTTAATACTTATAGCAAATATCTTGAAAATATCCAAAGAAAATATATTTATAAAAAAATAAAATAAGGTATTTGATAATAGACCTACCTAATAAAGTTTTCCCACTTATTACTACCTTGATTAAAATAACTCTTCATGTGACTTAAATTCCTCTCTAGCCTGTCATGTTTTACCCCTCATACGTACTTGTCTAATGCATAATGATGGTTGGTTGAAAAAGTTGATGGAGGCGGTTGCAAGTCTAATTGTTTTATATATATTATGAACATCAAACATAACTCCTACCATCCACCTTTTTTTTGTTTTTAAAAAAAAAACTTCTTTTGGTCATGCATTTAAAGAAAGTGGGGATGGAAAAGTAAAACGTCAAATGTTTTATTTATTGTGGGTGGGCAGCATGGCCATGTAAGTACTTGGAAAAAAGTTGACGTAAGTGGGGTAGATAAATTAGGATAGGATATTTTAGTTTTTTTTTGGGATATGTATTTTATTAATGTAGCTTAGTTTGGTATTATATTTTTAATGATAAGTGATTTAGTTAAGTTGTTTTATTAGAATTAAATCAAGTTAGTTTAGTATTATGTTAAATTTAAATTAGCGTAAGTTAAAATTTAATATTAGTTTAAATTAATGTTAGTTGAATATAATTTAGTTTGAGAAATAATTAGTATTAGTTATATAAAGAAGAAAGATGTTAATATCATTTTGTTTATTAATTAAGATTTCAAGTGCAAATTAGTTGTTTTTTTTAATAGTATTAGTTTATAAGTAAGATATTAGTAGGTTGTTTGGTTAGATGTTAGTGTTTAATTAAGTTTATTTTTGTTTTAGATTTTCTTTTATGTTGAGGTTAGTGTTAGGCTAATTTAGGTTTAGTTTATGTTAGTAAATATGTTATGCTAGTTACTTTTGTTATTTGTTAATAGTTTTAGTTAGTAGTTTTAAATTTGTGTTAGTTTAGGATAAGATTAGTATATGTTTTAAGTTAGTTATTAATTATGTTTGTTTAATTGTTTTTTTGTTTTTATGTTATTTGTTTTAAATTTTAAAATATATATTTAGTAGTAATTTAATACATTTAAAGTTTTAGTAAACTTATTGTAAACTATTATCTTGTTTTATTACGTTAGTATATGTTAGACAAATAGAAAATGTTAAATTGTTTTCTTTATCAACTAGTCAAGTTTAAGTATAATTTATATTGTTAATATCTTTAGAAATGTTTAATTCTTTATAGCTTTATGGGTTTAAATAAAATTGAGATTTGAGTAAAGTTAATTAAAGTGTGTGCATATATATATATGGGAAGACATGATATTCTTTTTAATTAGTTCTTGATTAGATATTTTAATTAATTTTAACTCGAATTCAATTAAATTGTTATTTCAATAATTTTAAATACAATGTTGTATAAGAAATGAAATAACAAAACAAATGTCGATATTAAGATGAAAGGTACAGAACCTATACCTTAACCATGAACACAAACATATCGAACTTAGTGAAATTTAATTATTATTGTTTTAAAAAAAAATAACAAAAAAAAAAGTGTGTTTTTGCCCTTTTATTTTGGGCATGACATGACCGTTGATTGAATTTGATCTCAAACATTGATGGGTTCTAGGAAAGTCTATTTAAGAGACCCTCATTTCTTCATCTTAGGAGAGGATGAATTTGGAGAATTTGCATCGAATCGCTAATGGAATTCATACTCACATTTGCTCATATTTTTACATATATTTAATAAATATGCCTATCTTGATTAATTAAATATAATTATTTAATTAATTGAGAAAGGTATTTATAATTAATTAAATGAAATTATTTAATTAAATGGAGTACTTACTTCTAATTCATTAAACAAAGTTATTTAATTAAATAGGAAGCCATTCCCAATAATTTAAATGAAGTCATTTAATTAAATAAGAAAAGTGTCTCTAATTAATTAAAAGATTATTTAATTAAATAGAAAAAGTAATTATGAGAGCATATCTCATTTTATTAAATTAAATATCTCAACAAAATCTCTCTTTAGTTCAAAAAGAAAAATTTTCAGTTCACTATTGATAAAAAATGAGTTAAATGAGTTAACTCCTTTTTCTACTCAAATTAAATTAGTTAACTCCTTATTTTACTCAAATTAAATTTGTTAACTCCCTTTAATTTGAGAATCTCCCTTTATGACTGAACTTCAACTTTAATCCTAACCGTTGATTGAATTTAATCTCAACCGTTGATGGATTCCAGGAAAGTATATTTAAGAGACCCTCATCTCTTCATTTTAGGAGAGGATGAATTTGGAGAATTTGCATCAAATCACTGTTGGAATTAATACTTACATTCGCTCATATTTTTACATACATTTAATAAATATGCCTATCTTGATTAATTAAATGTAAGTATTTAACTAAATAAGAAAGGTATTTCTAATTATTTAAATGCAATTATTTAATTAAATGGAGTAATTTCTTCTAATTAATTAAATAAAGTTATTTAATTAATTAGTAAGTCATTCCTAATTAATTAAATGAAGTTATTTAAATAAATAAGAAAAGTATCTCTAATTAATTAAAAGATTATTTAATTAAATAAAAAGAGTACTTATGAGAGAATCTCTCATTTTATTAAATTAAATATCTCAAAAAATCTCTCTTCAGTTCACAAAGGAAAATTTTCAGTTCACTATTCATAAAAAATTAGTTAAATCAATTAACTCCTTTTTCTACTCAAATTAAATCAGTTAACTCCTTATTTTACTCAAATTAAATGTGTTAACTCCCTTTAATTTGAGAATCTCCCTTTATTACTTAACTTTAAATTTAATCCTGGCCGATGATTGAATTTGATCTCAACCATTGATGAATTCTAGGAAAGTTTATTTAAGAGACCCTCATCTCTTCATTTTAGGAGAGGATGAATTTGGAGAATTTGAATCGAATCGCCGCTGGAATTCATATTCACATTTTCTCAAATTTTTACATACATTTAATAAATACGCCTATCTTGATTAATTAAATGTAATTATTTAATTAAATTAGAAAGTTATTTCTAATTAATTAAACAAAATTATTTAATTAAATAGAGTACTTACTTCTAATTAATTAAATAAATTTATTTAATTAAATAGGAACTCATTCCTAATTAATTAAATGAAGTTATTTAATTAAATAAGAAAAGTGTCTCTAATTAATTAAAAAATTATTTAATTAAATAGAAAAAGTAATTATGAGAGCATATCTCATTTTATTAAATTAAATATCTCAACAAAATCTCTCTTCAGTTCACAAAGGGAAATTTTCAGTTCACTATTGATAAAAAAATTAGTGAAATCAATTTACTCCTTTTTCTCCTCAAATTAAATTAGTTAACTCCTTATTTTATTCAAATTAAATCTGTTAACTCCTTTTAATTTGAGAATCTCCCTTTATGACTGAACTTCAACTTTAATCCTGGCCATTGATTGAATTTGATCTCAACCATTGATGAATTCTAGAAAAGTCTATTTAAGAGACCCTCATCTCTTCATTTTAGGAGAGGATGAATTTGGAGAATTTGCATCAAATCGCTACTGGAATTCATATTCACATTTGCTCATATTTTTACATACATTTAATAAATACGCCTATCTTGATTAATTAAATGTAATTATTTAATTAAATTAGAAAGGTATTTCTAATTAATTAAACAAAATTATTTAATTAAATGGAGTACGTACTTCTAATTAATTAAATAAATTTATTTAATTAAATAGGAAGTCATTCCTAATTAATTAAATGAAGTTATTTAATTAAATAAGAAAAGTATCTCTAATTAATTAAAAGATTATTTAATCAAATAGAAAAAGTAATTATGAGAGCATATCTTATTTTATTAAATTAAATATCTCAACAAAATCTCTCTTCAATTCAAAAAGGGAAATTTTCAGTTCACTATTGATAAAAAATGAGTTAAATCAGTTAACTCCTTTTTCTACTCAAATTAAATTAGTTAACTCCTTATTTCAATCAAATTTAATATGTTAACTCCCTTTAATTTGGGAATCTCCCTTTATGACTGACCTTCAACTTTAATCCTGACCGTCGATTGAATTTGATCTCAACCGTTGATGTATTCCAGGAAAGTTTATTTAAGAGACCCTCATCTCTTCATTTTAGGAGAGGATGAATTGGGAGAATTTGCATCGAATCGCTGCTGGAATTCATACTCACATTTGCTCATATTTTTACATATATTTAATAAATACACCTATCTTGATTAATTAAATATAATTATTTAATTAAATGGGAAAGGTATTTGAAATTAATTAAATAAAATTATTTAATTAAATGGAATACTTAATTCTAATTAATTAAACAAACTTATTTAATTAAATAGGAAGCCATTCCTAATTAATTAAATGAAGTTATTTAATTAAATAAGAAAAGTGTCTCTAACTAATTAAAATATTATTTAATTAACTAGAAAAAGTAATTATGAGAGCATATCCCATTTTATTAAATTAAATATCTCAACAGAATCTTGCTTCAATTCAAAAAGTAAAATTTTCAGGTCACTATTGATAAAAAATGAGTTAAATCAGTTAACTCCTTTTTCTACTCAAACTAAATCATTTAACTCCTTATTTTACTCAAATTAAATTTGTTAACTCCTTTAAATTTGGGAATCTCCCTTTATGACTCAACTTCAACTTTAATCCTGACCGTTGATTGAATTTGATGTCAACCGTTCATGGATTTTAAGAAAGTCTATTTAAGAGACCCTAATCTCTTCATTTTAGGAGAGGATGAATTTGGAGAATTTGCATCAAATCCCTCCTGGAATTCATACTCACATTTGCTCATATTTTTACATACATTTAATAAATACACCTATCTTGATTAATTAAATGTAATTATTTAGTTAAATGAGAAAGGTATTTATAATTAATTAAATAAAATTATTTAATTAAATGGAGTACTTAATTCTAATTAATTAAAAAAAGTTATTTAATTAAATAGGAAGCCATTCCTAATTAATTAAATGAAGTTATTTAATTAAATAAGAAAAGTCTCTCTAATTAATTGAAAGATTATTTAGTTAAATAGAAAAAGCAAATATGAGATCATATCTCATTTTATTGAATTAAATATCTCAACAAAATCTCTCTTTAGTTCAAAAAGGAAAATTTTTAGTTCACTTTAGATAAAAAATGAGTTAAATCAGTTAACTCCTTCTACTCAAATTAAATCAGTTAACTCCTTATTTTACTAAAATTAAATCTGTTAACTCCCTTTAATTTGGGAATCTCCCTTTATTACTGAACTTCAGCTTTAATCCTGACCGTTGATAGAATTTGATCTCAACCATTGATGGATTCCAAGAAAGTCTATTTAAGAAACCCTCATCTCTTCATTTCAAGAGAGGATGAATTTGGAAAATTTGCATCGAATCACTGCTGGAATTTATACTCACATTTGCTCATATTTTTCCATACATTTAATAAAAATGCCTATCTTGATTAATTAAATGTAATTATTTAATTAAATGGGAAAGGTGTTTCTAATTAATTAAACAAAATTATTTAATTAAATGGAGTACTTACTTATAATTAATTAAACAAAGTTATTTAATTAAATAGGAAGCCATTCCTAATTAATTAAATAAAGTTATTTAATTAAATAAGAAAAGTTTCTCTAATTAATTAAAAGATTATTTAATTAAATAGAAAAATTAATTATGAGAGCATATCTCATTTTATTAAATTGAATATTTTAACAAAATCTATCTACAGTTCAAAAAGGGAAATTTTCAGTTCACTATTGGAAAAAAATGAGTTAAATCTGTTAACTCCCTTTAATTTGGGAATCTCCTTTTATGACTAAACTTCAACTTTAATCCTGACCATTGATTGATTTTGATCTCAATCGTTGATGGATTCTAGGAAAATTCTATTTAAGAGACCCTAATATCTTCATTTTTGGAGAGGATGAATTTGGAAAATTTGCATCGAATCCCTGCTAGAATTCATACTCACATTTGCTCATATTTTTACATACATTTAATAAAAACACCTATCTTGATTAATTAAATGTAATTATTTGATTAAATGAGAAAGATATTTCTAATTAATTAAATAAAATTATTTAATTAAATGGAGTACTTACTTCTAATTAATTAAACAAAGTTATTTAATTAAATAGAAAGCCATTCCTAATTAATTAAATGAAGTTATTTAATTAAATAAGAAAAGTGTCTCTAATTAATTAAAGGATTAATTAATTAAATAGAAAAAGTAATCATGAGAACATATCTTATTTTATTAAATTAAATATCTCAGCAAAATCTCTCTTCAGGTCAAAATGGGAAATTTTCATTTCACTAGTGATAAAAAATGAGTTAAATCAATTAACTCCTTTTTCTACTCAAATTAAATTAGTTCACTCATTATTTTACTAAAATTAAATCTGTTAACTCTCTTTAATTTGGAAATCTCCTTTTATGACTGAACTTCAACTTTAATCCTGACCGTTGATTGAATTTGATCTCAACCGTTGATAGATTCAAAGAAAGTCTATTTAAGAGACCTTCATCTCTTCATTTTAGGAGAGGATGAATTTGGAGAATTTGCATCGAATCGCTACTAGAATTCATACTCACATTTGATCATATTTTTACATACATTTAATAAATATGCCTATCTTGATTAATTAAATGTAATTATTTAATTAAATGGGAAAGCTATTTCTAATTAATTAAATTAAATTAGTTAATTAAATGGAGTAATTACTTCTACTTAATTAAACTAAGATATATAATTAAATAGGAAGCCATTCCTAATTAATTAAATGAAGTTATTTAATTAACTAAGAAAAGTGTCTCTAATTAATTAAAAGATTATTTACTTAAATACAAAAAGTAATTATGAGAGCATATCTCATTTTATTAAATTAAATATCTCAACAAAATCTCTCTTCAGTTCAAAAAGGGAAATTTTCAGTTCACTATTGATAAAAAATGAGTTAAATGAGTTAACTCATTTTTTTACTCAAATTAAATCTGTTAACTCCCTTTAATTTGGGAATCTACCTATATGACTGAACTTCAACTTTAATCCTGACCATTGATTGAATTTGATCTCAATCATTGATGGATTCCAGGAAAGTCTATTTAAGAGACCCTCATCTCTTCATTTTAGGAGAGGCTGAATTTGTAAAATTTGCATCGAATCACAGCTAAAATTCATACTCATATTTGCTCATATTTTTACATATATTTAATAATTACGCCTATCTTGATTAATTAAATGTAATTATTTAATAAAATGAGAAAGGTATTTCTAATTAATTAAATAAAATTATTTAATTAAATGGAGTACTTACTTCTAATTAATTAAATAAAGTTATTTAAATAAATAGGAAGCCATTTAAAATTAATTAAATGAAGTTATTTAATTAAATAAGAAAAGTATTTCTAATTAATTAAAATATTATTTAATTAAATAGAAAAAGTAATTATGAGAGCATATCTCATTTTATTAAATTAAATATCTCAATAAAATCTCTCTTCAATTCAAAAAAACAAATTTTTAGTTCACTATTGATAAAAAATGAGTTAAATTAGCTAACTCCTTTTTTACTCAAATTAAATCTATTAACTTCTTATTTTACTCAAATTAAATCTATTAACTCCCTTTAATTTGGGAATCTCTCTTTATGAATAAACTTTAACTTTAATCCTAACCGTTTATTGAATTTGATCTTAACTGTTGATGGATTCCAGGAAAGTCTATTTAAGAGACCCTCATCTCTTCATTTTAGGAGAGGATGAATTTGGAGAATTTAAATCGAAATGCTACTAAAATTCATACTCACATTTGCTCATATTTTTACATACATTTAATAAATATGTCTATCTTGATTAATTAAATGTAATTATTTAATTAAATGGGAAAGATATTTCTAATTAATTAAAACAAATTATATAATAAAATGGAGTACTTACTTCTAATTAATTAAATAAAGTTATTTAATTAAATGGGAAGACATTCTTAATTAACTAGATGAAGTTATCTAATTAAATAAGAAAAGTGCCTCTAATTAATTAAAATATTATTGAATTAAATAGAAAAAGTAATTATGAGAGCATATCTCATTTTATTAAATTAAATATCTCAACAAAATCTCTCTTCAGTTCAAAAAAAAAATTTTTTAGTTCACTATTAATAAAAAATGAGTTAAATGAGTTAACTCCTTTTTTTACTCAAATTAAATCAGTTAACTTCTTATTTTACTCAAATTAAATCTGTTAACTCACTTTAAATTGAGAATCTCCCCTTATGATTGAATTTCAACTTTAATCCTGACCATTGATTGAATTTGATCTCAACCGTTGATGGATTCCAGGAAAGTCTATTTAGGAGACTCTCATCTCTTCATTTTAGGAGAGGATGAATTTGAAGTATTATCATCGAATCGCTGCTGGAATTCATATTCACATTTGCTCATATTTTTACATACATTTAATAAATACGCCTATCTTTATTAATTAAATATAATTATTTAATTAAATCGAAAAGGTATTTCTAATTAATTAAATGAAATTATATAGTTAAATGGAGTACTTACTTCTAATTAATTAAATAAAGTTATTTAATTAAATAGGAAGCTATTCATTATTAATTAAATGAAGTTATTTAATTAAATAACAAAAGTGTCTCTAATTAATTAAAAGATTATTTAATTAAATAGAAAAAGTAATTATGAGAGCATATCTCATTTTATTAAATTAAATATCTCAACAAAATCTCTCCTCAGTTCAAAAAGGGAAATTTTTAGTTCACTGTTGACAAGAAATGAGTTAAATCAGTTAACTCCTTTTTCTACTGAAATTAAATCAGTTAACACCTTATTTTACTCAAATTAAATTTGTTAACTCCCTTTAATTTGGGAATCTTTCTTTATGACTGAATTTCAACTTTAATCCTGACCGTTCATTGTATTTGATCTAAACTATTGATGGATTCCAAGAAAGTCTATTTAAGAGACCTCATCTCTTCATTTTAGGAGAAGATGAATTTGGAGAATTAGCATGAAATCTTTGCCGGCATTCATACTCACATTTGCTCATATTTTTATATACATTTAATAAATATGCCTATCTTGATTAATTAAATGTAATTATTTAATTAAATTGGAGAGATATTTCTAATTAATTAAATGAAATTATTTAATTAAATGGAGTACTTACTTCTAATTAAACTAAGCTATATAATTAAATAGGAAGCCATTCCTAATTAATTAAATGAAGTTATTTAAGTAAATAAGAAAAGTTTCTCTGATTAATTAAAAGATTATTTTCTCAAATTAAATCTGTTAACTCCCTTTAATTTGGGAATCTCCCTTTATGACTGAACTTCAACTTTAATCCTGACCATTGATTGAATTTGATCTCAACCATTAATGGATTCTAGGAAAGTCTATTTAAGAGACCCTCATCTCTTCATTTTAGGAGAGGATGAATTTGGAGAATTTGCATCGAATCGCTGCTAGAATTCGTACTCACATTTGCTCATATTTTTATATATATTTAATAAATTCACCTATCTTCATTAATTAAATGTAATTATTTAATTAAATGGAGTACTTACTTCTAGTTAATTAAAAAAAGTTATTTAAATAAATAGGAAGCCATTCCTAATTAATTAAATGAAGTTATTTAATTAAATAAGAAAATTGTCTCTAATTAATTAAAAGATTATTTAATTAAATTAAAAATGTAATAATGAGGGCATATTTCATGCCTGACCCTACTTTTTCCTGTTTCTCTTCATTGCTTCAGTTGTTGCTGTGTTTAAAAGTTCATTTTTATGACATTATCAAACTTTATTTATCTATTGGTTAATTTAGTTAGCTGAAATGTGGTCTGTATTGATATAGTTTTAGTGATCATTATCTATTTATGTCAGTTTATTGTTTTGAGGATTCAGCTATTTTGATTTATCTGAGTACGTTGATTCTTAGTTCATGTTTGAACTCGGATCTGATACTAAAGTTTGAGTTAGATGGTAGTGAATTTAATTTGATGATTAATTTCTTGACTTAAGCATTGAAATAATATGTATTTAGCATAGTACTTCTAATTCGATTAATGTTAAGAATTAATTTTATTCTTCCAAGATGAGCTTAGATGTTTTATTGAGTTTTGCAAATTAATCACACTTAACGTGCATTTGGAATATTCATTCAGGTGTTATTGGGAATTTCTCCTTTATAATGATGTTTTTATAACTTTTGAAAAATTCAGTTCACTTTTATGTATTAGACTTGTGTTAATATATATATGGGAATATTTAATGAAAATTCACACACAATTCATATAAGTTTATTTAATTAAATGGGAAAGTTAATTAAATTAAATGTAATTATTTAATTAAATGGGAAAGGTATTTCTAATTAATTAAACGAAATTATTTAATTAAATGGAGTACTTACTTCTAATTAATTAAACAAATTTATTTAATTAAATAGGTAGTCATTCCTAAATAATTAAATGAAGTTATTTAATTAAATAAAAAAAGTGTCTCTAATTAATTAAAAGATTATTTAATTAAATAGAAAAAGTAATTATGAGGGCATATCTCATTTTATTAAATCAAAATATCTCAACAAAATCTCTCTTCAGTTCAAAAAGGAAAATTTTCATTTCACTATTGATAAAAAATGAGTTAAATCAGTTAACTCCTTTTTCTACTCAAATTAAATTAGTTAACTCCTTATTTTACTCAAATTAAATCTATCAACTCCCTTTAATTTGAGAATCTCCCTTTATGACTAAACTTCAAATTTAATCCTGATTGTTGAATGAATTTGATCTAAACCATTGATGGATTCCAGGAAAGTCTATTTAAGAGACCCTCATCTCTTCATTTTAGGAGAGGATGAATTTAGAGAATTTGCATCAAATCGCTGCTGGAATTCATACTCACATTTGTTTATATTTCTACATACATTTAATAAATATTCCTATCTTGATTAATTAAATATAAATATTTAATTAAATGGGAAAGGTATTTCTAATTAATTAAATAAAATTATTTAATTAAATGGATTACTTACTTTTAATTAATTAAACAAAGTTATTTAATTAAATAAAAAAAGTAATTATGAGAGCATATCTTATGTTATTAAATTATATATCTCAACAAAATCTTTCTTCAGTTCAAAAATGGAAATTTTTAGTTCACTATTGATAAAAAATGAGTTCAATCAGTTAACTCCTTTTTCTACTCAAATTAAATCAGTTAACTCCTTATTTTACTCAAATTAAATCTATTAACTCCCTTTAATTTGGGAATCTCTCTTTATGACTGAACTTAAACTTAAATCCTGATCGTTGATTGAATTTGATCTCAACCATTGATGCATTCCAGGAAAGTCTATTTAAGAGACCCTCATCTCTTCATTTTAAGAGAGGATGAATTTGGAGAATTTGCATCGAATCACTGCTGGAATTCATTCTCACATTTGCTCATATTTTTATATACATTTAATAAATACGCCTATCTTGATTAATTAAATGTAATTATTTAATTAAATGGGAAAGGTGTCTCTAATTAATTAAAAAGAATTATTTAATTAAATGGAGTACTTAGTTCTAATTAATTAAATAATGTTATTTAATTAAATAGGAAGCCATTCTTAATTAATTAAATGAAGTTATTTAATTAACTAAGAAAAGTGTCTCTAATTAATTAAAAGATTATTTAATTAAATAGAAAAAGTAATTATGAGAGCATATCTCATTTTATTAAATTAAATATCTCAATAAAATCTCTCTTCAGTTCAAAAAGAGAAATTTTCGGTTCATTATTGATAAAAAATTATTTAAATCAGTTAACTCCTTTTTCTACTCAAATTAAATTAGTTAACTCCTTATTTTACTCAAATTAAATCTATTAACTCCCTTTAATTTGGGAATCTCTCTTTATTAATGAACTTCAATTTTAATCCTGACCGTTGATTGAATTTGATCTCAACCGTTGATGAATTCTAGGAAAGTCTATTTAAGAGACTCTCATCTCTTCATTTTAGGAGAGGATGAATTTGAAGAATTTGCATCGAATCGCTGTTGGAATTCATACTCACATTTGCTCATATTTTTACATACATTTTATAAATATGCCTATCTTAGTTAATTAGATGTAATTATTTAATTAAATGGAAAAGGTATTTTTAATTAATTAAATGAAATTATTTAATTTAATGGAGTACTTACTTCTAATTAATTAAACAAAGTTATTTAATTAAATAAGAAGACATTCCTAATTAATTAAATGAAGTTATTTAATTAAATAAAAAAAGTGTCTCTAATTAATTAAAAGATTATTTAATTAAATAAAAAAATTAATTATGAGAGCATATCTCATTTTATTAATTTAAATATCTCAACAAAATCTCTCTTCAGTTCAAAAAGGAAAATTTTCAGTTCACTATTGAGAAAAAATGAGTTAAATCAGTTAACTCCTTTTTCTACTCAAATTAAATCAGCTAACTTCTTATTTTACTCATATTAAATCTGTTAACTCCCTTTAATTTGAGAATCTCCATTTATGACTGAACTTCAACTTTAATCCTGACGGTTGATTGAATTTGATCTCAACCGTTGATGGATTTCAATAAAGTCTATTTAAGAGAGCCTCATCTCTTCATTTTAGGAGAGGGTAAATTTGGAGAATTTGAAGGGAATCGCTGCTGGAATTCATGCTCACATTTGCTCATATTTTTACATACATTTAATAAATATTCCTATCTTGATTAATTAAATGTAATTATTTAATTAAATGGAGTACTTACTTCTAATTGATTAAACAAAGTTATTTAATTGAATAGGAAGCCATTCCTAATTAATTAAATGAAGTTATTTAATTAAATAAGAAATGTGTCTTTAATTCATTAAAAGATTATTTAATTAAATAGAAAAAGTAATTATGAGAGCATATCTCATTTTATTAAATTAAATATCTCAACAAAATCTCTCTTCAGTTCAAAAAGGGAAATTTGCAGTTCACTATTGATAAAAAAATGAGTTAAATGAGTTAACTCATTTTTCTACTCAAATTAAATCAATTAACTCCTTATTTTACTCAAATTAAATCTCTTAACTCCCTTTAATTTGGGAATCTCCCTTTATGACTAAACTTCAACTTTAATGATGACCATTGATTGAATTTGATCTCAATCGATGATGGATTGCAGGAAAGTCTATTTAAGAGACCCTCATCTCCTCATTTTAGGAGAGGATGAATTTGCAGAATTTGCATCGAACCGCTGCTAGAATTCATACTCACATTTGCTCATATTTTTACATACATTTAATAAATACACCTATCTTAATAAATTAAATGTAATTAGTTAATTAAATGAGAAAGGTATTTCTAATCAATTAAACAAAATTATTTAATTAAATGGAGTACTTTCTTCTAATTAATTAAACAAAGTTATTTAATTAAATAGGAAGCCATTCCTAATTAATTAAATGAAGTTATTTAATTAAATAAGAAAAGTGTCTCCAATTAATTAAAAGATTATTTAATTAAATGTAAAAAGTAATTATGATAGCATATCTCATTTTATTAAATTAAATATCTCTATAAAATCTCTCTTCAGTTCAAAAAAAAAAAAAATTTAGTTCACTATTGATAAAAAAAAATGAGTTAAATTAGTTAACTCCTTTTTCTACTCAAATTAAATTAGTTAACTCCTTATTTTACTCAAATTAAATCTGTTAACTCTCTTTAATTTGGGAATCTCAATTTATGACTGAACTTCAACTTTAATCGTGACCATTGATTAAGTTTGATCTCAACCATTGATTGATTCCACAAAAGTCTATTTAAGAGACCCTCATCTCCTCATTTTAGGAGAGGATGAATTTGGAGAATTTGCATCGAATCACTGCTGGAATTCATACTCACAGTTGCTCATATTTTTACATACATTTAATAAATACACCTATATTGATTAATTAAATGTGATTAATTAATTAAATGGGAAAGGCATTTCTCATTAATTAAACAAAATTATTTAATTAAATGAAGTTATTTAATTAAATAAGAAAACTGTCTCTAATAAATTAAAAAATTATTTAATTAAATAGAAAAATTAATTATGAGAGCATATCTCATTTTATTAAATTAAATATCTCAAAAAAATCTCTCTTTAGTACAAAAAGGAACATTTTCAGTTCACTATTGATAAAAAAATGATTTAAATCAGTTAACTCCTTTTTCTACTCAAATTAAATCAGTTAACTCCTTATTTTACTCAAATTAAATCTATTAACTCCCTTTAATTTGGGAATCTCCTTTTATGACTGAACTTCAACTTTAATCCTAGCCGTTGATTGAATTTGATCTCAACCATTGATGGATTCCAGAAAAGTCTATTTAAGAGACCCTCATCTCCTCATTTTAAGAGAGGATGAATTTGGAGAATTTGCATTGAATCATTGTTGGAATTCATACTCACATTTACTCATTTTTTTACATATATTTAATAAATAAGCCTACCTTGATTAATTACATGCAATTATTTAATTAAATGAAAAAAAGTATTTTTAATTAATTAAAAAAAATTATTTAGTTAAATGGAGTACTTACTTCTAACTAATTAAACAAAGTTATTTAATTAAATAGGAAGTCATTCCTAATTAATTAAATGAAGTTATTTAATTAAATAAGGAAAGTGTCTCTAATTAGTTAAAAGATTATTTAATTAAATAGAAAAAGTAATTATGAGAGCATATCTCATTTTATTAAATTAAATATCTCAACAAAATCTCTCTTTAGTTGAAAAATGGAAATTTTCAGTTCACTATTGATAAAAAAATGAGTTAAATTAGTTAACTCATTTTTCCACTCAAATTAAATTAGTTAACTCTTTATTTTACTCAAATTAAATCTCTTAACACCCTTTAGGACTAAACTTCAACTTTAATCCTAACCTTTGCTTGAATTTGATCTCAACCGATGATGTATTCCAGGAAAGTCTATTTAAGAGACCCTCATCTCCTCATTTTAGGAGAGGATGAATTTGGAGAATTTGCATCGAATCGCTGCTAGAATTCGTACTCACATTTGCTGATATTTTTACATACATTTAATAAATATGCCTATCTTGATTAATTAAATGTAATTAGTTAATTAAACGGGAAAGGTGTTTCTAATTAACTAAACGAAATTATTTAATTAAATGGAGTACTTACTTCTAATTAATTAAACAAAGTTATTTAATTAAATAGGAAGCCATTCCTAATTAAATAAATGAAGTTATTTAATTAAATAAGAAAAGTGTCTCTAATTAATTAAAAGGTTATTTAATTAAATAGAAAAAGTAATTATGAGAGCATAGCCATTTTATTAAATTAAATATCTCAACAAAATCTCTCTTCAGTTGAAAAAAAGAAATTTTTAGTTCATTATTGATAAAAAAAATAAGTTAAATCAGTTAACTCCTTTTTCTACTCAAATTAAATCAGTTAACTCCTTATTTTACTCAAATTAAATCTATTAACTCTCTTTAATTTGGGAATCTCCCTTTATGACTGAACTTCAACTTTAATCCTAATCGTTGATTGAATTTGATCTCAAGTATTGATTGATTCCACACAAGTTTATTTAAGAGACCCTCATCTCCTCATTTTAGGAGAGGATGAATTTGGAGAATTTGCATTGAATCACTGCTGGAATTCATACTCATAGTTGCTCATATTTTTACATACATTTAATAAATACGCATATATTCATTAATTAAATTTAATTATTTAATTAAATGGAAAAGGTATTTCTAATTAATTAAACGAAATTATTTAATTAAATGGAGTACTTACTTCTAATTAATTAAATAAAGTTATTTAATTAAATAGGAAGCCGTTCCTAATTAATTAAATGATGTTATTTAATTAAATAAGAAAAGTATCTCTAATTAATTAAAAGATTACTTAATTCAATAGAAAAAGTAATTATGAGAGCATATATCATTTTATTAAATTAAATATCTCAACAAAATCTCTCTTCAGTTCAAAAAAGGAAATTTTCAGTTCACTTTTGATAAAAAATGAGTTAAATCAGTTAACTCCTTTTTCTACTCAAATTAAATCAGTTAACTCTTTATTTTACTCAAATTAAATCTGTTAACTCTTTTTAATTTGAGAATCTCTCTTTATAACTAAACTTCAACTTTAATCCTGACCGTTGAGTGAATTTGATCTCAACCGTTGATGGATTCTAGGAAAGTCTATTTAAGAGACCTTCATCTCTTCATTTTAGGAGAGGGTGAATTTGGAGAATTTGCATCAAATCGCTGCTAGAATTAATACTCACATTTGGTCATATTTTTACATACATTTATTAAATACGCCTATCTTGATTAATTTAATGTAATTATTTAATTAAATGAGAAAAATATTTCTAATTTTTTTTTTTTTTGAAAAAAGTGGTAAAAATTTATTCAATTAAATTCGGATTACAGGAGGCCTCAGGCCCAACAACCAAATCACCACCCAACACAGTTACGATCTGTCCCTATGCACTAATTGCTTGAAGATCCCACTAGGATCAGCAAGAAGATCATCTCTATTAGAAATATCCCAACCAGCACCCTTCTCTAATGCCCGTTTTGCCAAAACATCAGCCACTCCATTCCATTCCCTAGGAATATGATAGAAAAGGATCCCATCCACAAAGCTACTCAAGTGGAGAATCTCTCTAACAATAGATGCAATTTGCCAGCTAGATTCATCCACTCTCTGATTATTAATCATATCCACAACAATCTGAGAGTCAGACTCACACACCATTCTCCTCCATCCAAGAGAGCATGCCCGCTCCATAGCCACTTTAATGGCCAAAGCCTCCATCATGTTATTGGAATGAACTCCTTTGTGTATAGAGAATATGAAAATAACATTACCATCTGCATCTCTCCCAATCCCCCCCACTCCAGCCTGTCCAGGGTTCCCACGGGAGGAACCATCAATGTTAATCTTTAGGACTGCCGCGGGAGGAGGGCTCCATCTCCCCACTCTATAGACCTTCCTCTTTCATGGCTGATATCTCTTATTGCTACTAATTTTAGATCCTTTATCCACTAATCCTAAATTTTGATAATACAAGAATCCCCAGGATCCACCGGCTCTGACATATCACATTTAGCAAAGGTAGTCTCTTGAAGCCTAGATAGGATCAACTGCCATAGTTTAGTGGCTCCCAAGCTGGAATTACAAAAAATCCAATGGTTACGCTCCAACCAAAGATTCCACAGAATGAAAGAAGGTCCAATAGCCTAGGCCACTTGAAGGAATGAAGTTTTTGTAGGGGGTCTGCCAAGGCTGGCCCAAAATTCAATAAGAGATACGACATGAATACATCTATGGCACCATGCCTCCCACCACTTATGCCAGATCTCCCTAGAGAGAGGAAATAAGAAAAACACATGAGAAGCATCTTCCCCATCCAACAAGCATATGGGATAGTAAGAGGGTCCCTGAAATCCTCTTCGCTAGAGATTATCCCAAGTAAGACACTTATTTTGTGCAACCAACCAAAGAAAAAAATTACATTTCGGCCAAGAAAATTTATTCCAGACCTACCTCCACCAAGGAACCTCTTGAATAACATTACATTGCCTATCCAGTCGAACATATCCCTGGGCCATGCTGAACTTACCTTTTGGGAAAGGTCCCCACGCCAAGATGTCTTTGTCTTTAGAAGAGCTACAAAGCCTAGAGAAGAGAATATGTGCCAGTTCAGCCTAATTCTTTGGGGAGCCCCCTTTGGGCCAAAGCTGTGGATCCTTCCAGGTAACCACCTCCATCAAACCACACCTCTGGATAGCCTTGAAGTGAACAACCGTGGTCCAACCTGTAGAAGAAAAAACTTGATACAGAGGCCGAAGGTGGTAAAATTTGGAGAGAATAGGAGGGTGGCCATCCCAAGAATCCTGCTAGAATAACACACTTGACCCCTCATTACAGATCTAGAAAAGACCATCCTTAATTAAAGGAGCACCCCTTTTAAGGGTGTCCCAAATAAAAGACCCCTTACCATCAAGCTCAAGTCTAGGAATATCCTGAACCTCCACTCCTAGGAAATACTTATGGGTCATGATCTTGGCCCAATCCCAATCTTGATTCTTCCACCATCTCCAGTATAACTTTGCAGCAAGAGCTTTGACACCGAGAGCCATACATTTAAGGCCCAGACCCCCAGCAAACTTAGGCAAGCAAATAGTGTCCTAGTTGACTAAGCTCCATTTAGAAGATTGAAGGTTTCTTGACCTAAGGAATTGTCATGACAAAGCATCAAAATCTTTCATAACTCCCACGGGAGGGGTTTGCACTAAGCACTTGTAAATAGGGAGGGCCTGAATCACAGTCTTAAGTAGGGTAACCCTCCCAGTTGATGAGAGCCACCTATGTGTCCAATGCCTCACTCTACTACAAAATTTGTCAACAAGACCTTGGCAATACTCTTTTTGTTGAGTCCCCAAACCTAAAGGTACTCTAAGATAGATCAAAGGGAGGGATCCAACTTGAAACCTGAGAATTCTAGCAATCCTGAGCTGAATCAACTAAGGAGTATTAAAGAAATAAATAGAAGATTTTCCTTCATTAATTTTTCTATCCAGAAGCTTTTAAATAAATATCCAAAATCTTTCTAAAGTTCCTTGCCTCGTTGGCAATAGCCAAGCCCATCAGGCCAGTATCATCCACAAATTGGAGGTGCATGTATGAAGGAATATCATTACCCCACTTCCACTATTGAATAAGTCCCAGCTGTACTTGAGATTTTATAAATCTACCTAAGCCCTCTGCCATAATAATAAATAGATAAGGAGAGATAGGATCCCCCTGGCAAAGTCCTCGAGAAGCAGAGAAAAGGACAGTAGGTTCTCCATTGATAAGAACTGAAAAGGATGGGGAAGACACACAGCTGAGAACCCAAGCCACCCATTCTGTAGTAAATCCAAAAGCTAGAAGCACATGACCTAGAAAGTCTCAACTAACTCGGTCATACGCTTTAGCTAAGTCCAGCTTAATAAACATAGCCTTTTCCTTGGACGAGGCCATAGAATGAATAGCTTCTATAGAAATCACCACCCCATCAAGAATCTGTCTCCCACTGACAAAACCTCCCTGTTCCTCAGAAATAAGAGTGGTAAGGAAAGGCTTGAGCCTTTCAACGATTAATTCAGTGATGATTTTGTAAGTGACATTACATAGAGCAATGAGTTTGAACTAGTCCAACCTATTAGCACCATCAATCTTGGGAATGAGAGCCAGAAAAGTAGCATTCATAGACTTGAGCATTTGTTTATTTTGATATGACTCCTGGACCACATCTAGAAGATCAAATTTAATAATCTCCCAAAACTCCTGGAAAAATTCAATGGGAAACCCATCTGGGCTTGGGGCTTTACCTTTCGACATACCAAAAACCACTTTCTCCAATTCCTCAATCATAATAGGTTTTAAAAGATCTTTGTTCATACTGCTGGAAACAAGATGAGGAATGTAGTCTAAAATAGACCTAGTCTCTTCCAAGGAAGCAAGATCTTCCCTAGAGAAGAGTTGAGAAAAGTATCTAATGGCCTCTGAAGCAATTGCCTCATTGGAACATAGCTGATCACCAGAAGTAGAGACTAGAGAAGTAATATAATTCCAAAACCTATGGGCCTTGACAATGTTGTGGAAGAAAGTAGTGTTTCTATCTCCCTCCTGCAACCAGTCTACCTGAGACTTTTGTTTCCAA
This sequence comes from Cupressus sempervirens, assembly GCA_028749045.1. Taxonomy (NCBI): domain Eukaryota; kingdom Viridiplantae; phylum Streptophyta; class Pinopsida; order Cupressales; family Cupressaceae; genus Cupressus; species Cupressus sempervirens. The sequence goes on from CM053783.1 coordinate 119,203,224, forward strand.
AATATTTCCTCCCGAAGCTCCCATTCTTCAACTTCCTTCAAAGCTAAGGATTCTTGAGACATCAAATCTAGAGTCATGCCTAATTCCCTGATCTGGCGAGTGACATTATTCAACCTAGCTTGAGCATCACTCAACTACTCTTGTAGGTTTCCAAAACACTGTTTGTTCCACTTCTTCAACCTGAACTTAACATGCTGAAGTCTCTTCTTGAAGGTGTACATAGAAGTTCCATGTGAAGGCCTACCCTCATACCACCAGGCAATCATAAGCTCCTGTAGGGAATGATCCCTCAACCACATCAGTTGAAACTTGAAAGAGGGATTCTTGGAGGTCTTGAAAGGGGTGACAAAGAGCCTAATAGGCCAGTGATCAGAGCCTCTCCAATCAAGAATTTCTAAACTGGTAGTCCATCTATTATGCATCCAATAGCAGGATACTAGGAATCTATCGAGCCTTTCAGAGATAGCCTCTGTCCCATTCCTTCTGTTGTTCTAGGTGAATATACCAGAGTTGGGTTTAACATCAATAAGATTCAAAGAACCAATATTATCACTAAGAATTTTAGAAGAAGGACCCAAACGGGAATGTCTGCCCCTCTTCTCCTCTAGACTCATAACAGCATTAAAATCTCTAGCCACAATCCATGGAAGAAAGGGGTCCAGAGAATGGGAAAACATAATATGAGACCACATATGAGATTTACCAACCAAGTCACTAGGACCATAAATATTAGAAAATAAGCACCTTTCACCTGTCTCAAAATGATAAGCCAGGAAGGAGATAGAAAACCTGCTCGCAATCCACCACAAAGGAGTCACCTTTGTAGGATTCCAAAGACAAGCAAGGCCCCCTAAGTTCCCATGAGCACTTACTCCCTACCAGCAACCATGGGGCCGAATCTTTGGTCCAGAGTTATTCAATTCATCAACTGAAAGCTTAGTTTCCTAAATGAACAAAACATCTGGAGAATGAGACTCTATCAATCTACAAATAGCCTTTTGTCTAGGGATGCTACTCAACCCCCACACATTCCAAGATAGAATAATCATTTAGAGGACTGAGAAAAATGATATTCAATGGGCATCACTAACCCTACCTCAACCAAAGTCTTGCCCATCATCTTGACCTTCTCCTAATCCGTCTTCCTTCCACTCTTAGCAGACTTCTCTCTGGTCCCCTTTTTAAAAGGCTTCTATTGTAAACCTAAAGTGGAAGCTATTTTAACACCTTTTGTATTATTGGACACCCCTTTCTTGCTGGGAAGATTTGCACTTACGATACCTGGAGCTTCACCAGGATGCGACCCTCCTGGAATATCACAACTAATCTCCTAAACCACTCCATCTAATCCAACTAGCTGGCCTTGTTCTTTCTTAGCAACCTGGATCAGAACCCCATCCTCCTGGAGCTGGAGAGCAGACAAGGACCCATCACCCAGAGGTAACTCCATAGGGATTCCTTCCCCTTGAATCAAATTCTCTAGAACATTAAACCTATTAAAAGTACCATCATTTTGTCTATCCATTCAAGCTCTCTTCTGCCCCTTTCCTTTATTACGCAGCTTAACTGGGATAAAACCTTCCTTATCCACAAAGGGACCATTTGGCATCTAGGCCTTACCCTTGTCTTCCTTAGGAGACAAAATAGCGGCTGTAGCTTACTGAGAAGATTTATACCTGGGGCATTTGCACTGTAGGTGCCCATACTCATAGAAAATCATGCATCTAAAGGGTAAAGTCTCGTAGTCCAACTGCTGAACCCATGAAGAAATGCCCATATAGTTTTCCATAGAGTCAGGAAGCAAATTATTCAGATCCACTTCCACACAAATTCGAGCATATGAAATTACTTTTCAATCTTGGGTTAGTGTGGCCGACCCAACCAGTTTCCCCAGCAGAAGCGATATCGAATGAAGGATGTCCTCTCTCCAAAATTCCAAAGGCAATCAAGGAAGCCTAACCCACACAGGGACCCGAGATAGTATCTCCTCAGCGGAGTTAAATCCAATGTGCCAGGGTTTGAGGAAAAGCCCAACCTAGTTAAAGAAATATGGGCCCCCCTCAAAGACCTTATTCTTGTCTGACATACTTGAAAAAATGACCAAAAAATAGTTGTTAGCCGCTAGAAGAATTTCCATATCCCCTTTCGGGTTCCATATCCGATGCGCCCACGATTCTAGAACAGGAAGGGAGAGCCAAAGACCCAAAAATTTACAAATGAGCGCATGCTTGCCCCAATACTCCACATCCTCTGAAATCTATTATGGTTGAATGATTAACACTAGTCGATCATCGAAGTGCTCCAAACATCCATTCTTCTTCTTGATACAGACATAATCTTTCGATGATGATGCATGCATCCCAGACGAAGTATTGAAATCCTTACCTTCAGGCCCCCCTCGCAAAAAAGGAGAGGACTCAACCATCACCAAATCCTCAGAGAAAATCTAAGATGGGACCTCCGATTACCCCATGAGCAAGGACCAAAATCAAAACCCCAAACAATAAAAGAAGCCACAAAGCCCACCCCCAGCTGTATGCCCCACACTGGCTGCCCCAGAATAAGGAGGCAACGGACGCAGGCCCGCCCCTACCGGCCTCACCACCGCCCGAGCAATCAAACCCACCCTTCAATCCAAAATGGCACCGCCTACATAGTCCACTCCTATGGCCAAAATGTTGCACGAATGCTACCATTGACGGACGTCCATACTTCGCCTAGGGCACACACGCCCTCACACCTGCAAAACTCGCAGCGGTCGCCATCTCCATATTCAAAAGTATTTCAAATTAATTAAACAAAATTATTTACTTAAATGGAGTACTTACTTCTAATTAATTAAACAAAGTTATTTAATTAAATAGGAAGCCATTCCTAATTAATTAAATGAAGTTATTTAATTAATTAAGAAAAGTGTCTCTAATTAATTAAAAGATTATTTAATTAAATAGAAAAAGTAATTATGAGAGCATATCTCACTTTATTAAATTAAATATCTCAACAAAATCTCTCTTCAGTTCAAAAAGGGAAATTTTCAGTTCACTATTGATAAAAAATGAGTTAAATCAATTAACTCCTTTTTCTACTCAAATTAAATCAATTAACTCCTTATTTTACTGAAATTAAATCTGTTAACTCCCTTTAGTTTGAGAATCTCCCTTTATGAATGAACTTCAACTTTAATCCTGACCGTTGATTGAATTTGATCTCAACCATTGATGGATTCTAGGAAAGTCTATTTAAGAGACCCTCATCTCCTTATTTTAGGAGAGGATCAATTTGGAGAATTTGCATCGAATCACTGCTAGAATTCATACTCACATTTGCTCATATTTTTACATACATTTAATGAGTATGCCTATCTTGATTAATTAAATGTAATTATTTAATTAAATAGGAAAGCTATTTCTAATTAATTAAACAAAATTATTTAATTAAATGGAGTACTTACTTTTAATTAATTAAATAAAATTATTTAGTTAAATAGGAAGCCATTCCTAATTAATTAAATGAAGTTATTTAATTAAATAAGAATAGTGTGTCTAATTAATTAAAATATTATTTAATTAAATAGAAAAAGTAATTATGAGAGCATATCTCATTTTATTAAATTAAATATCTCAACAAAATCTCTCTTCAGTTCAAAAAGGGAAAATTTCAGTTCATTATTGATAAAAAATGAGTTAAATCAGTTAACTCCTTTTCTACTCAAATTAAATCAGTTAACTCCTTATTTTACTGAAATTAAATCTGTTAACTCCCTTTAATTTGGGAATCTCCCTTTATGACTGAACTTTAACTTTAATGTTGACTGTTGATTGAACTTGATCTCAACCGTTGATGGATTCCAAGAAAGTCTATTTAAGAGACCCTCATCTCCTCATTTTAGGAGAGGATGAATTTGAAGAATTTGCATTGAATCATTGCTGGAATTCATACTCACATTCGCTCATATTTTTACATAGATTTAATAAATACGCCTATCTTGATTAATTAAATGGGAAAAGTATTTCTATTTAATTAAACGAAATTATTTAATTAAATGGAGTACTTACTTCTAATTAATTAAAAAAAGTTATTTAATTAAATAGGAAGTCATTCTTAATTAATTAAATGAAATTATTTAATTAAATAAGAAAAGTGTCTCTAACTAATTAAAAGATTATTTAATTAAATAGAAAAAGTAATTATGAGAGCATATCTCATTTTATTAAATTAAATATCTTAACAAAATCTCTCTTCATGTAGTGCCTACGCTTGTTCACATCTTTTCTGGACATATTGTTGCTATTATTATCAGACTATGATAGACTAGTTTTATGTTGATGAATTGGTGGTATTGTTTTGACACTATTAGACATTATGTTATGGATTTAGAGGTTATGTGATGAGATCATTTAGACATTAAATTTAATGCATACATGATGATCATTATATTATTTTAAGTTATTGTTGATGATTAGTTAGATGGTTTATTATCTCATGTGTTTTATTATGGATACTTACCCCATACTTGCATGTGTATGGTGTGTGTGTTTTCTTATTTTTTTGAATTTCTAATGAGGTTAAGGAAGGGAGTCATAGTCACATCCATAGTTGGGATCTACACGATGCACCACTTCCTGCCATTGTCTGTTTAGCTTAGCATTATATATTGTATGTACATGCATGGTTTTTTTTGCAGGTTGCAGGTACCGAGTATTGACTTCCTTGAATTGTCAGGATGAGCATACCCTATTATACTATCTCAATGATAAGAGAAGGGAGATAAATTCTCAAGTCCAAATCCCATACCTTTAAGCCAATTGTCCTAGTGAGGTAGGACAAGTATCTGGATATTTTACCCACCGAATGTGTCGGATGACATAATTCATGATTTTTAACCCTTTAGACTGATTTTGAGTAATTTTCTCTATGATGGGTTTTCATATTTTATCTTGGAGATCTATGGTGAATTTTCTATTAATTAAGTCTTAATAAATAGATTTAATTAATAAATTAATTATTTGAGAAAATTAATATAATATATCATGTTATTTGATATTTTGATTATAATTAATTAAATGAGAATAATTGAGGAAAAAGAATTAAATAAAGAAAATTAGAAAATTAAAATTAATAATAATTATAAAATAATAATAAAGTATTAAATAAATAATAATAATAGTTATAAAAATTAAAATAAAAGTTATAAATATTTAAATAGAAATTATATAAAGAGTGAATTGGAGTTATAAGCTTGCACATGAATTAACGCACTTTTTTATTTCTCAAGTGTCAACAACATGGAGGTTAGTGCATCAATTAAGCACATGGTGTCTACAACCCTATGGCTCATCAAAAAGGTTGGAAAGGACCCATGCTTAGTTGGTGACACCTTCTAGCTGTTTCTAGAGGCATTCTAGATGTTTCCTGAGAGCTCTTTATATTCATGCATTCTTAGAAGCCTAGACATAGCATTTGGAGTGCAATTTGGAGCATTGGAGGATTCGAGAATTTTGAAGAAGGGAGCTTGCTCTGCAGGTTTTCTGAGGAAGAGCGATTTAACATCAGAATTTAGATAGATTCTTGTGATTTTACTTATGCTATTTTTGCATCATGCATTTCCTGTCTTCTTCATGTCTTCCATATGTCTTTTGATGAATTTCATAATTTACTGTGCATTCTTAATATGGGTAGATTAATTTATTTGAGAATTTTATATGCATAGATTTGAAAAGAACACGGGGCTAGGGTTGGAATTCATAGTCAAACCCATTAGATTAATTATTGGAAATTTTGGAGATCAGAGGTCTATGGAGGAATTCTAAAAATTGAAGTTTGTATTCATATATTGTCAATTTGCTTATACATTCATACATACATATATACATATATATATATATATATATTATATATGTATATATGTTCATGTACTGTGATATTTTTAATTTTGTATATATTCATATATATAAATACATATAAATACATATATATATATATATATATATATATATATATATATATATATATATATATATATATATTTGTTAAAAATTGAATGACAGTGGCAAAATATTTATTCAAAACATTCTTGAAATCGCAATTGAAAAAAAAAAAAATATAAAAGTTCATTTGGAGGGGCGGGTTATACCCCATACTCCCTCCCTTTCCACTGTTGTTATTAATGGAGGGACTGTTGCGACTGGCATGACTGACATCGTGACCTATATATGGCTCAGTGACAGCAGTCGCAGGTATTTACTACGGCCGTGGGTAGTAAAGACTCGACACCTGCGCCGAATACATTCAAGCACAGGGTACGGGTGATAGCGATGAGATATTGCTTTTGTATAATGATTTTCCTTATTCGGTCTTACATATAATGTTATTAAGTATTTTCATTATTAAATATTGTTATATGTTATTATTATAGATATATGTATTTATGTATGTATATATATATATATATATATATATATATATATATATATATATATATATATATATATATATATATATATATATATATATATATATATATATATATATATATATATATATATATATATATATATATATATATATATATATATATATACGTATATATATTATTAAATATAACTAATTATTTTATTTAAAATGATTTTTATAGATGGATCAATTTGTAAAGATAAATGATTTAAAAAATATGAATAATAATTTATCAATTATTATTAAAATAAAGAGATATTAATAATTAACTTAATTAAACTTAGCTTAATTAAGGTTGATTATTAGAATGTGTTATAAATCGAAGTTTTGAAATATGTTGATTTCATTGGAAATTTTATTTTCAAAAAAAAATGCTATTAGATAAATTAGAATTGAGTCTATTGGTTTGGGGGGAGAAACTTTTATCTATCAAACAAATACATGGGTTAGGTAAAACATGAAATTTCTCCACTTGATATCTAAGTTGGAAAACGTAAACTAGAAACCTCCACATTTAATTCAAGTATGTAATTTTAGCAAAACCAAAACATGTGTTTACATTGTGTATTCTTATGCTGTTGTTTTGGGTTTTGGGTTGACTAGTGTTGACCAATTATAGGACGTCTACCAGAGGCTTGGGAATTATGAGATTGTGATGTCATGATGATGTTTTAATCTCAATCTTTATAAACCCAACCATGGTTATGTGATGGAATTCTCTATGTATTGTTTTTGGAGATTCTTATGTATGAGATACTTGACTTAACCATGATTTTTGGTCATCGATTAGTTAACCTTGGTTATTTTCTAGTCGCCATGATGGGACTGAAATGTAGATTTATTCTTGATGATGTCATGATGTGACATGTTTAACTCAACCATTTTTGGAGTCTTCGATTAGTTTGATTGAGATATATTTTGGTTATTGAGAACCATTGGATACTTTGATTATCAGTGATACTTCAATTGCCAATAGAGAGCTGTTATGTTCATGATTTTCTATGGATGTTAGCTCATGGAGATTTGATGCTTTTATGCATATTTGATGATTTGATTATGGATTATCTTTTGTGATTTTGAGATTTATGATTCCATGAGCATTAGGGTAAGATATCTGCATGTAGTGATGGTAAGTGGCTTGCAATGGGGGCTGGGGCCCTAAGAGGCTACCAGGGTAACTCATTATAAGTTGGATTAATAAGTGATAATATTCACACCTAATACTAACCGAATGAACCTAAGAAGATAAGAGTTTTGTTCTCACTCATGCCTTGAGTGCTTGTATAGGCTAGGATGGGAGTAGTGAGATGCATGGTTGTGACCTTGCATTCCGTAGTATGCCTCGTCAGTATGAGAGGATACTAGTGGCCGCATAAAATTAGTATGGACCCATGGAGTTTAGCTAACTGCCAGGGTAACTTGTACATGATAATTGCGATGAGACTTTCCCACTTGCATAGTAGGTTCCTACATGTCATTGTGTGCCTCTAGAGATTAGATGTTAGATTTTATGTTAGGAACCTTTGAGTTAGTATACTTTTAGGATTCCTGAACTTATATAGATTTGTGCTATGTGATTTTGGATAGCCTGTTTGGGACTTGAGATTATCTCCTCATCATGGTGGGAGTGGACCACTTAGGTACCACGCGGTTGGGTGGTAGTGTATTTTCCACTCTTATCATTTTGAGATTCATTGAGACATCGTGGCTAATGCATCCTTCATAATGATGGATATGTATTCTTTTTATTGATGATTAGCATATGTTAGATGATGTTATCTGATGCTTTTATTTTCATGTTAGATTAATTTCTACATATGATGTTATATATGTTATGAGTGACATTCCTACTATGTTAGTACCAATGATCTCTTCGGTGATTTGGAATGTTACGCACGGAAGGATGGCTAGGATCCACAATGGTCTAATGATGCTATTAACAGTTGAGAGGAACCGTGCACTTAATTTATTATGTTTGATCTTTATGATGGATGTATATGTCTTCTATGATGATGTATCATGGATTAGAATAGGAAGGTGTACCTTATTCTATGTATGTATATTCTTTTGAGCTTGTCATACCCTGTGACATGTACAGTGGATGATTGAGTATTTAAAATATAATTTATAAACATTAGACTTATCATTATTATTTCATGTGGATGTTGTAATAGATGGATTTATGTATGTAATTCAATGTTAAGGGATCTTAAAGAATGTAACATGTTATGCATGTTATGTTTAATTTTAGATGGACATTGCTATTACTTCCATTATTGTGCATAAGTTATACATGGTGTTTGCTTTCATGAAAAAAAATATGCTACTAAACTTAGTGATGTTCTAGGTTAATTATTTGGATCCCTTGGCGGGGCATTACATTTGGTATCAGAGCTCGAGTTTCTACATTGGGTGCTCTGGGTATTTTGGAACTACTGGAACTTTGAACTATTAAGTGTAACTTTTAGAACTTGAACTAGGTGAACTGAAACAAAACAAAACTCAAACTGTTGCTTGAATTTTTTTCATACTTCAACACTTAGTTTCAAAACTAGAAATTTTAACTTAAACCTAAACATAGAACTGAACCTAGTACCTTGTACTGTTGTAGGATGGTATCTGGGACTAGGTCTTCTATTAGAGGTCGTGGAAGAGGCCGTGGTCATGGCAGAGCTATTAGTGTCCATGAGTCTACCCATGAGGGATTGGCTCATGTAGAGAGCAGGGAAGAGCACTCTAGTAGGCAGCAGGAAGAGAGTCGTAGAGAGGACCAAACTGAGTCTAAAGAGGTTGGTTTGAGGTAGATGATGTAGACTATTCTAGAATGTCTACCTCCTATTCAAGAGTAGCCCAAAGTGCATCAGACAGATCAAGATCATAGACCTAGATCTAGAAGTCCTCGAAAGGATCGTCAGAGGTCCATTGTGTCCACTCAGATGAAGGATCTTTCAAGATCCAAGGTTAAGCCTTTCAATGGTCAAGGTTCTAGTTATGTGGCCGATCAATGGCTTATTTCTCTCGACATGATTTTTGCCATGTAGGAGTTTGACAACAATGTTAAATCAAGATTTGCAATCACTAATCTAGAGAATTTTGGGACCACTTGGTGGACGATAGAGGAGAAAAAATTGGGAATCGATATGAGCAGTGTTACATGGGAGTTATTCCTAGAGAGCTTTTGTGAATGATTCCTACTAGAGGAATGGAAATAGCAAAGGGCTAATGAATTTCATAATCTTAGATAGTACACTTTGTCAGTGATCAAGTATGAGCATAAGTTTTATGAGCTTGTGTCTTTTTTAGGGTTCAGTGAAAATTCAGCTCAATTGACACAACATTTTATTAGGGGTTTGAATAACTGTATTATTGGGGGAGTTAATGTATTTGAGAAAAACTGCTCAAGGATGCGGTACATCGAGCTATCCTTGTTGAGCAAAGTGTCAACCTTGTTCAAGGTGGTTTTGTAGGAGCGCCAGTAGCACCAAGATCTAAAGGCAACTACAATTTAGGTGGTAACAAGAATTTTTCTTTCTCTAAGGGGAAATAGTATCAGCAACAGTCTCAGCAGACTCAGCAATAGAAGGGATTGAATTCTCAGGTTCAAGGTGGTGGCAAAGGTTCTAACACCAAGAACAATCACAATGCTTAATGCAATAAACAGAATCAGTCCAATTAGCTAGCTCAGAGTAGCCAATCTTTTGTGAGCAGGAACAGTCGTTAGCAATCAAATGTACCACCTATGGGAAGAGGTTCTGGTAGAAATACAGAATGTTTTTCATGTGGTCAGATTGGACATTATGAAGCTTAGTGTCCTCAGCGAGCACCTTAGTTTTTAGGACCTAGACCTACCATTCTAGAGCCTATAGTTGGTGATGCAGGTAGAGCTCATAGAGTCTTTGCAGCAGTTGATCAGCATCAGGTAGATCATTAGGGAATAGTGGTTGAGACCATAGGTGCTATTAGAGGTATATCTCTTTTAGTATTGTTTGATTCAGGAGCTATAGATTCATTTATTTCACCATCTATAGTCTCTAAGTGTAAGCTGGATGTGGTGAAGCAAGATTATGGTTGGCAAGTGGAACTAGCCTCAGGCATTAAGGTCTCCACAGACTCTATAGTTCATAAGTGTGGGCTTAGCTTAGGAAGCTTTGATACTGTAGTGGATCTTCGAGTCATACCCCTTGGTTCCTATGATGTGGTTTTAGGCATGGACTGGCTCGGATTTCATAGAGCTAGTATAGATTGTAGAAAGAAGATCATTTTGTGCCAAGATGACCAAGGGAATGATGTACAGATAGTTGGGATACCGAGGCCTATATCTCTGCGAATGATTTTTGCTATGCAATTGAAGCAAATTTTTCGTAAGGGATGTCAGATATTTGCTGTTATGGTAAATTATCTTGATGAGGAAGATCTTATGAGGGAGACTTTAGATCACTCAATTTTGTAGGAGTACGCAAATGTTTTTCCAAGTGAGGTTCCAAGCATGTCTCCAAAGAGGGACATTGACTTTAGTATTGATTTGATTCCTAGAGTGGAGCCTATCTCTAAAGCTCCTTATTGCATGGCAACACAAGAATTAGATGAGCTGCGTCTTCAGCTAGAGGAACTTCTGGCCAAAGGGAGCATTTGACCTAATGTATCACCATGGGGAGCTCCAGTGCTCTTTGTGAAGAAGAAAAATAGTTCTTTGTGCCTTTGTATTGACTATAGACAGTTGAATAAGGTGACTATTAAGAATAGGTATCCTTTGCCTAGGATTGATGACTTATTTGATTAGATCAAGAGAGCTACAGTATTCTCCAAGATTGATCTTAAGTCAGGATACCACTAGCTTTGCATTAAGGAAGCAGATATTCACAAGACCGCTTTTCGTACTCTCTATGGGCATTATGAGTTCACAGTGGTACCATTTGGATTGACTAACGCTCCATCAATTTTCATGAGTTTGATGAATGGTGTGTTTTGATCTTATCTAGACAGGTTTGTACTCGTATTTCTTGATGACATATTGATATATTCAAAGACTCAGAAGGAGCATGAGGAACACCTGCAGTTGGTATTGCAGTGTTTGAGAGACAATACACTTTATGCTAATGCAGCTAAGTGTGAATTCTTCAAGTTAGAGATTCAGTATTTAGGGCATGTTATTTTAGGTGATGGTATTTTAGTGGATCCTGCAAAGATTCAGGCAATAATAGATTGGCCTACACCGACTAATGTGTTAGAGATTTGTAGTTTCATGGGTTTAGCTAGTTATTATTGTAGATTTGTCCAGAACTTCTCTAGGATAGCACATCCTATCACTTCTCTTTAGAGGAAACAAAAGAAGTTCATATGGATAGAGAAATGTGAGGAAGCTTTCCAGAAGCTCAAGGAGCTTTTGACCAGTGCACCGATTTTAGTTATACCTGATCGAGAAGGTGATTTTATGGTATGTACAGATGCTTCTCTTGAAGGGATTGGGGCAGTGTTGATGGAGAAAGGATGGGTGATTGCGTATGAATCATGTAAGCTCAAGGATGATGAGTTAAATTATCCTATCCATGATCTTGAGTTAGCAACAGTAGTTCATGCTTTGACTAGATGGAGACATTTCTTGTTGGGGCACAAATTTGAGCTACACAGTGATCGTCATAGTCTTCAGTACATTTTTAGTCAGCCTAATTTGAATGCTCACCAGAGGCAATGGATGGAGTTTCTATGCGAGTATGATTTTGAGGTTAAGTACATTCAAGGTAAGGAGAATGTGGTGGTGGATGCTTTGAGTCGCAGGAGACATGTGGTATCATCAATGACTCTTAGAGTGGATTTGAGGAGTTAGATTCTTCAAGCACTTCCTACGAATTCATGGTATTCGGAAGTGTGCAGAGAGATAGATTCAGGAAGACCTTTGGAAGGTAAGTTTGCAAGTTACATTCAAGAATTAGATGGTCTTTTGAGACATTTGGGGAGGATTTATGTGCCATTTTCGGATGAGCGACGCACCTTGATACTAGCAGAAGCCCATCATACACCTTACTCAACACATCTAGGTGTCAAGAAGATGCATGTTGATTTGAGATATTTGTTCTTTTGGTCTGGGATGAAGCGAGATATTGCTAATTTTGTGGCTAGGTGCCTTGATTGTCAGAAAGTTAAGGCAGAACATCAGCACCCGGCTAGACTTTTGCAGCCTAATCTCATTCCTTCTTGGAAGTGGGATATCATCTCCATGGATTTTATAGTAGGATTACCTATGACACATCAGTTTCTATAGCTAATGTCTTCATGCATGATATTGTGAGATTACATGGTATTCCTAGAAAGATCATTTCTGACAGGGATCCTGTATTCACATCTACATTTTGGACATTGTTGCAGCATGAGCTTGGAGCACAGTTAAACTTCAGTTTGGCATATCATCGAGAGACTGATGGTTAGATAGAGAGGGTGAATCAAGTTTTGGAGGATATGTTACGGATGTATGTGATGGATAGGCAGACACATTGGGAGGATTATCTCTACTTGGTGGAGTTTTCGTACAATAATGGGTATCATATTTCTATTGGTATGGCACCATTTTAGGCATTATATGGATGTCCTTGTCGTACACCATTGAGTTGGGACAGTCTTGAGGATCGCATCCTATTGGGTCCTGAGATGCTTTGTGATATGGAGCAATAGGTGGTGTGTATCCATGAGCATTTGACTATGGCACAGGATAGGCAGAAGAAGTATGTCGATGCTCATAGGACTGATAAGCAGTCTGCTATGGGAGATAAGGGTTTTTTGAGAGTGCGTCTATGAAAGAGTCCAATCCAATATGGAAAGGGTTCTAAGCTAGCACCTCACTTTGTGGGACCATTCAAGATTTTCGAGAGGATTGGCCTGGTTGCTTACCGCTTTGCTCTACCGCCCAGCCTATCTTTCATTCATGATGTTTTCCATGTTTCAGTACTTCGGCAGTATATACCTGATATTGTACATGTTCTTGATTGGAATGCATTGCAGGTAGAGGATGGGCAGCTGGCTTTGGAACCGGTTCATATTTTGGAGCAGCGGGAGTTGACCCTCAGGGGTTGAACAATCGAGCAGGTAAGGGTCCAATGGGACCCTACTGATGATTCTTCAGCTACTTGGGAGGATGCAGCTAGATTGAGGGAGTTATATCCCTACTTGTTTGTAGGCTTCTAGGAGTAAGCCTAACCCAAGGGGTGGTGGATGTAGTGCCTACCCTCGTTCACATCTTTTCTAGACATATTGTTGCTATTATTATCAGACTATGATGGAATAGTTTTATGTTGATGTATTAGTGGTATTGTTTTGACACTATCAGACATTATGTTATGGATTCAAAGGTTATGTGATGAGATCATTTAGACATTACATTTCATGCATACATGATGATCATTATATTGTTTTCAATTATTGTTGATGATTAGTTAGATGGTTTATTATCTCATGTATTTTATTATGGATACTTACCCCATACTTACATGTGTATGGTGTGTGTGTTTTCTTATTGTATGACATTTCTAATGTGGTTAAGGAAGGGAGTCGTAGTCACTTGCATAGTCGGGATCTACACGATGCACCACTTCCTGCCATTGTCTGTTTAGCTTAGCATTATATATTGTATGTACATGCATGGTTTTTTTTGTAGGTTGCAGGTACCAAGTATCAACTTCCCTGAATTGCCAGGATGAGCGTACCTTATTATACTATCTCAATGATAAGAGAAGGGAGATAAATTCTCAAGTCCAAATCCCAAACCTTTAAGCCAATTGTCCTAGTCAGGTAGGACAAGTATCTAGATATTTTACCCATCGAATGTGTCAGATGAAATAATTCATAATTTTTAACCCTTTAGAGTGATTTTGAGTGATTTTCTCTATGATGGGTTTTCATATTTTATCTTGGAGGTCTATGGTGAATTTCCTATTAATTAAGTCTTAATAAATAGATTTAATTAATAAATTAATTATTTGAGAAAATTAATATAAAATATCATGTTATTTGATATTTTGATTATACTTAATTAAATGAGAATAATTGAGGAAAAAGAATTAAATAAAGAAAATTAGAAAATTAAAATTAATAATAATTATAAAATAATAATAAAGTAATAAATAAATAATAATAATAAAAGTTATAAAAATTAAAATAAAAGTTATAAATATTTAAATAGAAATTATATAAAGAGTGAATTGGAGTTATAAGCTTGCACGGGAATTAATGCACTTTTCTATTTCTCAAGTGTCAACAACACGGAGGTTAGTGCATCAATTAAGCACATGGTGTCTATAACCCTATGGCTCATCAAAAAGGTTGGAAAGGACCCATGCTTAGTTGGTGACACCTTCTAGCTATTTCTAGATGCATTCTAGATGTTTCCTGAGAGCTCTTTATATTTAGACATTCTTAGAAGCCTAGACATAGCATTTGGAGTGCAATTTGGAGCATTGGAGGATTCGAGAATTTTGAAGAAGGGATCTTGCTCTGCGAGTTTTCTGAGGAAGAGTGATTTAGCATCAAAATCTTGGTAGATTCTTGTGATTTTACTTATGCTATTTCCGAATCATGCATTTCCTGCCTTCTTCATGTCTTCCATATGTCTTCTGAGGAATTTCATAATTTACTGTACATTCTCAATATGGGTAGATTAATTTATTTGAGAATTTTATATGCATAGATTTGAAAAGAACACGGGGCTAGGGTTGGAATTCATAGTCAAACCCATTAGATTAATTATTGGAATTTTTTTAGATCAGAGGTCTATGGAGGAATTCTGAAAATTGAAGTTTGTATTCATATATTATCAATTTGCTTATACATACATACATACATATATATATATGCAATTATATATATATATATATATATATATGTTCATGTACTCTGATATTTTTAATTCTATATATATTCATATATATATATATATATATATATACACACACACACATATGTATATATATATATATATATATATTTTTAAAAAAATTGAATGACAGTTGAAAAATGTTTATTCAAAATGTTCTTGAAATTGCAATTGAAAAATATATATATATAAAAGTTCATTTGGAGTGGCGGGTTATACCCCGTACTCCCTCCCTTTCCACTATTGTTATTAATGGAGGGACTGTCGCAGCTGACATGATTGACGTTGTATCCTATATACGGCTCAGCGACAGCAGTCGCATGTGTTTACTGCGGCCGTGGGTAGTATAGACCCGACACCCATGCCAAATACATTCAAGCATAGGGTACGGGCGATAGCGATGAGATATCGCTTTTGTATAACAATTTTCCTTATTCGGTCTTACATATAATGCTATTAAGTATTTTCATTATTAAATATTGTTATATGTTATTATTATATATATATGTATATATATATATATATATATATATATATATATATATATATATATAAGTATATATGTATATATATTATTAATTATAACTAATTATTTTATTTAAAATGATTTGTATAGATGTATCAATTTGTAAAGATAAATGATTTTAAAAATATGAATAATAATTTATCAATTATTATTAAAATGAAGAGATATTAATAATTAACTTAATTAAACTTAGTTTAATTAAGTTTGATTATTACTACGTGTTATAAATCAAAGTTTTGAAATATGTTGATCTCATTGGAAATGTTATTTTCAAAAAAAAATACTACTAGATAAATTAGAATTGAGTCTAGTGGTTTTGGGGAAGAAACTTTTATCTATCAAACAAATACATGGGTTAGGTAAAACATGAAATTTCTCCACTTGATATCTAAGTTGGAAAACATAAACTAGAAACCTCCACATTTAATTCAAGTATGTAATTTTAGCAAAACCAAAACATGTGTTTACATTGTGTATTCTTATGCTGTTGTTTTGGGTTTTGGGTTGACTAGTGTTGACCAGTTATAGGACATCTACCAGAGGCTTGGGAGTTATGCGATTGTGATGTCATGATGATGTTTTAATCTCGATCTTTATAAACTCAACCATGGTTATGTGATGGAATGCTCTATGTATTATTTGTTGAGATTCTTATGTATGAGATACTTGACTTAACCATTATTTCTGGTCATCGATCAGTTAACCTTGGTTATTTTCTAGTCGCCATGATGGGACTGAAATGTAGATTTATTCTTGATGATGTCATGATGTGACATGTTTGTCTCAACCATTTTTGGAGTCTTCAATCAGTTTGATTGAGATATATTTTGGTTATTGAGAACCATTGGATACTTTGATTATCAGTGATACTTCAGTTGCCAATAGAGAGTTGTTGTGTTCATGATTTTCTATGGATGTTAGCTCATGGAGATTTGATGCTTTTATGCATATTTGATGATTTGATTATGGTTTATCTTTTGTGATTTTGAGATTTATGATTCCATGAGCATTAAGGAAGGGTATCTGCATGTAGTGATGGGAAGTGGCTTGCAATGGGGGCCGAGGCCCTAAGAGGCTGCTAGGGTAACTCATTGTAAGTTGGACTAATAAGTGATAACATTCACACCTAATACTAATTGAATGAACCTAAGAAGATAAGAGTTTTGTTCTTGCCCATGCCTTGAGTGCTTGTACAAGCTAGAATGGGAGTAGTGAGATGCATGGTTTTGACCTTGCATTCTGTAATATGCCTCGTTAGTATGAGAGGATACTAGTGGTGACATGAAATCAGTATGGACCCATGGAGTTTAGCTAACTTTTAGGGTTACTTGTACGTGATAATTGCGATGACACTTTTCGGCTTGCATAGTAGGTTCCTACATGTCATTGTGTGCCTCTGGAGATTAGATGTCAGATTTTGTGTTAGGAACCTTTGAGTTAGTATACTTTTAGGATTCCTAAACTTATAGAGATTTGTGCTATGTGATTTTGGATAGCCTATTTGGGACTTGAGATTATCTCCTCAACACGGTGGGAGTGGACCACTTAGGTACCACATGGTCGAGTGGTAGTGTATTTTTCACTGTTATCATTTTGAGATTCATTGAGACATCGTTGCTGATGCATCCTTCATAATGATGGATATGTATCCTTTTTATTGATGATTAGCATATGTTAGATGATGTTATCTTATGCTTTTATTTGCATGTTAGATTATTTTCTACATATGATGTTATATATATTAGGAGTGACATTCCTACTATGTTAGTACCGATGATCTCTTTGGTGATTTGGAATGTTACGCATGGAGGGATGGCTAGGATCCACGATGGTCTTATGATGCTATTAATGGTTGAGAGGAACTATGCACTTAGTTTATTAGGTTTGATCTTTATGATGGATGTATATGTCTTCTATGATGATGTATCATATGAGTATCTTTACTTTGATGTATCATGGATCAGAATAGGAAGATGTACCTTATTCTATGTATGTATATTCTTTTGAGCTTGTCATACCCTGTGACATGTATAGTAGATGATTGAGTATTTAAAATGTAATGTATAAACATTGGACTTATCATTATTATTTCTTGTGGATGTTGTACTAGATGGATTTATGTAGGTAATTCAATGTTAAGGGATCTTAAAGAATGTAACATGTTATCTATGTTATGTTTAATTTTAGATTGACATTGCTATTGCTTTTGTTATTGTGCATAAGTTATACGTGGTGTTTACTTTCATGAAAAATTAAAAAAATGCTACTAAACTTAGTGAAGTTCTAGGTTAATTCTTTGGATCCCGTGGTGGGGCATTACACTACAGTTCAAAAAGGGAAATTTTCAGTTCACTATTGATAAAAAATGTGTCAAATTAGTTAACTCCTTTTTCTACTCAAATTAAATCATTTAACTCCTTATTTACTCAAATTAAATCTATTAATTCCCTTTAATTTGAGAATCTCCTTTTATGACTGAACTTCAACTTTAATCCTGACCATTGATTGAATTTGATCTCAACCATTGATGGATTCCAAGAATGTCTATTTAAGAGACCCTCATCTCCTAATTTTAGGAGAGGATGAATTTGGAGAATTTGCATCGAATGGCTACTGCAATTCATACTCACATTTGCTCATATTTTTACATACATTTAATAAATATGCCTATCTTAATTAATGTCATGCCCAGAACAACAACAAGTTTTGTTTTAATATTTAAAAGTGATAATAGAATTAAATGTAATAAACAAGTATTCAGTAAATTCACTTAACTTCCTTACGTACATGTATAATTATAAAAATTAAGCACAACTCAAATGCAAATTTTCTTAACATATTTTAAACTTAAAATTGCATAGCTAAGTATATATCAACATGCTATCTGATAAATCTAATTTAAACGAATGTGATTACCAACCATAAAAATGTGTAGTAAGGTAACACCATCACATCTGATTTTTAAATTACATATGCAAAACTGAAAACAAAGCTATACGACTTATTGCAAGCATATTTACTCAAACACCATTTTATTGACAAACCTGATTCAAAGGCTCAGCCGGGAAAGAACCAGGAAGAAAACTTGACTTTGTTGCCATTACAACAAGGTTTTGAGATACAAATTACATAGGAGTTCAATCTCAAATTACAAAAATTTCAATGGATTTTCTTCAGGACCCTCATCAAGGGATTCATAACAATTTCTGCAACACATTTCTTGAACTATGGAGGGAACAGAATCTGATTAGGTGACCAAAAGCATGACCAAGAACAATTCAAACATGCATATTCATACAAGATTTTACCAATATGATTCACAATGAATAAACACTAGGGAAAGGTGTGTTCTTCCAACTAGGAGAAGTCAAGCACAACACCAAACAGATGCCCAATCGGGGCTATAAACCAAGAACTTTCGTTCTTCCATTTCAACATACCATAATCATACAAGATTTGTGCTGACAGGTAGGGGCCCATAACACCCTACCCTTTCTCCCTCTTCTCATCCTGAGAAGAGACTCTACACTAGTTGGAGTCTGACTAAATAGACCTTCCCCAAAATTGGTCACTTCTACCCTATCCAAGGGTGAGTAATACCAAAAAACCCATGCAAAAAAATCTCAAAATTTCAACATAAACATGAAAAGAAATCATCCAAAATAACATGGTTTTCAAATCTTCCCAACATACCCACAAACATACAAACATTCAAACAACAACAAGGTAGCATAAGCATGAAACAAGAATGAAATCTAAATAAGGGAGATGACAATTCCTACCTTAACAAAGAGGTAATGGCAATGAACAAGTTTGAGTAGAGCTTTCCCCTTCCTTGCTCCAATCTTCCAAGACTCGTCTCTAAATGTAGAGATTGGGTAACCCCCACAACTAGTCCAAGAAGGGCCTCTAAATAAGCCTCAAGCTCAACCACCAAAGGGATCAATAACTTCTCCCACCCACTTAAAATTCTAGAAACTCCTAACTCAACCCACACTATGGTTAAACACTAAGTGGAGGTGGGGTAATGAAACTCATGGTAGCCATAGTCAATTTTCGTACAAAAGGAAAAAGAGACTTTTTGAGTGGCCTCAAAAGTCAATAAAAGGGGCTTAGGGGTTGGAAAAGACCCCCAACCCATACCCATACCCCTTGGGTATAAATATTTCATATTTCAAAGCCTTAGGAATAGGTTAAGAGCCAAAAAAAAACAAGGAAAAAATTAGGACCAACGAACAACTCTAACAATGCAGATTAAGCACTAATCTGGATTAAGGGTGACTAAACTCGATTAAAAACTCAATTAGAAAAAAGACACTAACTTAGTCCAACTCAGGTCCAAAGGTAACATAGCTAACCCCAACTAGCACGCTAAAGAGCACAAACAATTCACGAGTGTCAAGTGACACTAAAAGAACATAGTTACAAACATTAATGTTCACTGAATATAGAAATAAAATACATACATCTCAAAGTTAAAATACTTGAATTATGAATAACAAGGTTTCCAAAATTAACACATAGAGATCAGTTTAGTTTCTTCGTCGATTTCCTCGGCTAATAATATCCTGCACACTCATTGCACACAGTAGTAGCTCAAGAAAATCTCGTGCATATATATATAACTTATCAGGAAAATCACATAACTCAGAACATAATGCTTCAATTAATTAACTATTTAATTAATTTCTACTCACATTTAATCATCAGTAATTACATAATCCATATGACATATAACTTATTCATTAATTTGGATTAAGTACAAGAATAATCATTGTTAGGAATGCATATACCTAAACATCATAACATCACCAATAGTGAATATTGAGCTATCTAAATGCATAAAATCCTAATCATTGAGGTAACACGATCAATAACATCATCATTAAGTGAAACACCTTGTATTATTGTTAGTGCAAATTAATGTTTAAACAATCGAGATAACATAGTAGTTCTCCAATCTTTAAGTATTAAAGCATGGATGTATCTGTTGATCTCAATTTTCATTAGGACATCTAAAACCTACAACATTACTCCATATCCGTTCAAATCTCCTACAACAGATTTGATAGAGAAATTCACATTTAATAAGTACATGCGAGGAGAGACCTTACATCCTCCCCCACTAGCCTTTGACTTCCTCCTAGAAGTCGCACAGCTAAAATGTTCATTCTATGCTAGCCCTTATCTAGACTTATTCCAAGATTTACTCTTATTAAAAGAATGATTACTAATTAACATACATACACAGGGAGATAACATATTTGTCTGATTACCATTGTTAAAAGAGAAGTTCAATCCAAAATTCTGATGTGGTTACATTTTCCAGGGTCAATTATTCCTTAAAACATATTGGTCATATATAAACAACATTCCAAAACTAGTATAGCATACTTATTAAGTCTCTAATAAAATAATATCATAGATATGCCATATTCTACACACCTACTCACCAAGGTAACATCTGTACGAGACTCCCCCAACTAGGTTTTCATAATAAGAAACTTGGCTCTCTATTGAGGTTAAACACTTTTACTTTATGGTCTCCACGACATACTTATTTCTTGATATAATACTAATCAATCCATCCTTACACATGCACCTTTTCATCCAAAAGCCCATTTGGTTAGTTTCGTAACCTTATCTAGTTGTATGCTTGGGTACAATTCCATCACTCATAACAGTCAACAAATATCCATGACCATATATTCAAAGTCTTGGGAGAGGGTGGGGCACGAATAATCTCACTAGTAACCCCATACCTTATTGTTACACATCAACTTAATTTTTAGGAATCCCTTTGGTAGGCCCATCATATGTCACTTTGCCAACATAATTCACAAGAAAGTGCCTCAAAATTTAAATTCAACATCAAGGATGAAACATCCAGTGCAAAAAGTCAAAATAATAATAATAATAATAATAAATAAATAAATAAAGAGTGGCCACAATAGTAAAATTTTAATCAAGAAGTAAAGACATAACCAAGAGGAAAAATAGAACCATCACTAATACAATTGGCTAAATAGCCCCACATCAGATTTTTAGAAAAAAAGGAAGAACATTAGAATACCAACATTTAAAATAAGAAAAAAATAAGGAAATAAAGCCAGTTACTCATAAAATTTAAATTACTAACATAATGTGGTCATACCAGGGTTTCTGAACGAAAGGGATTTATTAGGTCTTCCAATAACATTGCAAGGATCTTGAATTGATTTTCGATGGTGATCTAACGACCATGTTGCTCAAACTTTGATTGATCCCACATACTAACTACATATTTATCTCTATCAACATCACCTGACAATTAGGGTTTGTTGTACTAAGGGGTTTACCCTGATTAGATCTCACTCAAAAGTGAAAATGTGAGGATACTAATATAAGATCCTTCAAATATTACTAATATAAGATTTCCAATTATTCCATTTTTCCATTTTATCCTCCACTTAACTACCAAGAGCAAGATCTAACAATAACTAGTACCATCATAATGACTCTAATGCTTAAAACAACTTCGATATTCTAAACCAAAAACAAATTATAATTATTTATCCATTTAACCTAACACAATCTAATTTATAAACCTAATTTTAGAACAATCATACTTAAAACATTTCATATAGTTGAATAAACAAAGACAACATTACATTTTAAAGTCATAGACTAATTTATTAAAAAATATTAATGTACTCTACTTAAAAGGAATACTAAACAAAAGAACTATTAACACCAAAGTATAAAACTTACTATTATAATACTAACAATTAAAACAAGTTAACTAACTATACAAATTTGGCATCTAACATACAAATCCTAACCTTTTAACTTTAGTGCATATCCTATCTTTAATTATTAACATTATCTAATAAATTAAAATAACTAATTTTAACATCAACCAATTACAACTATCTCTACCTTACTAACTAAAACTAATTTTCAATCTAATCACTAATACATACTAACACTAAATGTATTCTATCACCAAAGTTAACATTAAATCCTTAAAACATAGCCTAACTTTACTAATAATACACCCAACTACTAATAATTTTTTTTTTTTTAAATGAATATAATTATTAACACACACAAAAAATACTAAGCAACTAATATTTAAGAACAATCATATTACTAAAATATAAACTTAACTAATAATTAAAACTTACTAAGCTAACCCCTAACATCCACTAACCTAACCCTACCCAACTACCCCACACCCCCTACTCCCCTATCCCCAAGTGGGATTCCACTTCGCAACCTTGGCACATTTCCAAGCGCATGGGGAAAGGCTGTGCATCTCCCAAAGCCGGTGATTTGGCTAGTAGACACGTATGGAGGGGGACAAGAGGGTTAAAGACCCCTGTCCAAACAAAATTTAAAACAAAAGTCACCCGCTCCCTAACCCCAGTGCTTTAAAAGCGCATGCACATGCTTTAAACTGCCAACTGCCCGTCCCTTAATGTCATGCGCTTACCCAAAAATGGGGTGTGTTTTCCCACTAAAAATGTAGCCCAAGGAGTTGAAAATGCGAGTACACTTGGTCCTCATTAAAACTTGAACCTCCTCCAAAAATCAACGCATAAGTTTTGACACACATAAGCCAAGGATGGGTGCCTTCCAATACATCTCACATGGACCAACATCTATCCCATATCAGAGTACGCCAAGGCAAACGAAACATAAAAAAAATACAAGGAATGTTTAATTGTTTTTATGACAAACATTATAATGAAACCTGCCCAACTTTGAATTCGCTCCTTCATACAAATTGACATGTTAGTACGGGGGCATGCGCAGTACTTTGTTGCAGATTTTGGAGGCCTTTTTCAACGCCAAGTAAGGGGAATTGAGGGTAAGAGTTAGAGTTTTTGAATGCTTTTCAAATTTCATTAAATTGTTAAGTTTGACTTGCTTCCTTCAAAGCTTGCATGCGCTCATACATTGGAGGGGAGTTATGAATTAAAGCAAGGTGGTTGATTTAGGATATTTTTAGAATTCTATATATGTATTTTTTTAATTTACTTTTTTAATTATTCTTTATGTTCAAAGAGATATTTAGAGAATCTTAAAGATTCTTTAAGATTCTCTGTTGAAAAGGGAAATTAACTTCTTCTTTTTCATTCCATACAAACTCCAGAGAGCATATTTTCTCTAGGAGGTAATTTTTTTTTTTTTCAAGTCCATTATATTTTCTAAGTGTAGAATATAGTATCATACCATGGGGAATATATTTTTTTCTCTCTTATTTTCAGTCCCATATTTTCTAAGTATTGAGTTATTCAATCTATTTAGTTAACCATAGGGGACATTTTGTTTTCCCTAAGTTGATTATAATATCAGGTTTAATGTTTTGTTGAAATATTTGAATATGAATGTTATGCTTCTTGATAATTACGAACATGTAAAATGAAAGTACCATTTATAAACTTGAATTTTCTCAATTTAGTTTAATTATCGGTGTCACAATTTAGAAGGAATGCATTTGTTTATTAAATTTCTACAAGGAGAAATCCTTGCTTCATAGAGTAAATTATAAATGTCCACACTTAACATGGACCCATTATTACCCAGTGTCACGAAACTAGGCTCTGATACCAAAATGTCATGTAATGCCTTGCCAAGGGATCCAAAGAATTAACCTAGAATTTCACTAAGTTTAGTAGCATTTTTTTTTTTCTAACATGAAAGTAAATACCATACATAACTTATGCACAATAACGGAAGCAATAGAAATGTCCATCTGAAATTAAACATAACATACATATCATATTACATTCTTAAAGATCCCATAACATTGGATTACATCTAAAAACATCTATCATACATGAAATAATAATGATAATTCCAATGTTCATACATTACATTTCAAATACTCAATCATCCACTGTACATGTTACAGGGTATGACAAGCTCAAAAGAATATACATACATAGTATAAGGTACATCTTCCTATTCTAATCCATGATACATTAAAGTAAAGATAATCACATGATATACATGATACATCATCATAGAAGACATATACATCCATCATAAAGATCAAACATAATAAACTAAGTGCATGGTTCCTCCCAGCCGTTAATAGCATCATTAGACCTTTGTGGATCCTAGCCATCCCTCCGTGCGTAACATTCCAAATCATTGAAGAGATAATCGGTATTAACATAGTAGGAATGTCACTCCTAACATATATAACATCATATGTAGAAAGTAATCTAACATGCAAATAAAAGCATAAGATAACATCATCTAACACATGCTAATCATTAATGAAAAAGGATACATATCCACCATCATGAAGGACACATCAGCCACGATGTCTCAATGAAACTCAAAATGATAAGAGTGGAAAATACAATACCACTCAACTGTGTGGTACCTAAGTGGTCCACTCCCACCGTGCTGAGGAGATAATCTCAAGTCCCAAACAGGCTAACAAAATCACATAGCACAAATCTCTATTAGTCCAAGAATCCTAAAAGTATACTAACTCAAAGGTTCCAAACACAAAATTTGACATCTAATCTCCAGAGGCACACAATGACATGTAGGAACCTACTATGCAAGTGGGAAAGTGTCATCGCAATTATCACATACAAGTTACCCTAGCAGTTAGCTAAACTCCATGGGTCCATACTAATTTCATGTGGCCACTAGTATCCTCTCATACTGACGAGGCATACTATGAAATGCAAGGTCGCAACCATGCATCTCACTACTCCCATCCTAGCCTTTACAAGCACTCAAGGCATGGGTGAGAACAAAACACTTATCTTTTTAAGTTCATTTAGTTAGTATTAGGTGTGAATGTTATCACTTATTAATCCAACTTACAATGAGTTACCCTAGTAGCCTCTTAGGGCCCCAGCCCTCATTGCAAGCCACTTCCTATCGCTACATGCAGATATCCTACCCTAATGCTCATAGAAT
Source organism: Cupressus sempervirens (assembly GCA_028749045.1). NCBI lineage: Eukaryota > Viridiplantae > Streptophyta > Pinopsida > Cupressales > Cupressaceae > Cupressus > Cupressus sempervirens. Next base: position 119,228,993 of record CM053783.1, read on the forward strand.
CATAAATCTCAAAATCACAAAAGATAATCCAAAATCAAATCATCAAATATGCATAAAAGCACCAAATCTCCATGAGCTAACATTCATAGAAAATCATGAACACAACAACTCTCTATTGACAACTTAAGTATCACTGATAATCAAAGTATCCAATGGTTATCAATAACCAAAATATATATCTCAATCATACTGATTGAAGACTCCAAAAATGGTTGAGTCAAACATGTCACATCATGACATCATCAAGAATAAATCTACATTTCAGTCCCATCATGACGACTAGAAAATAACCAAGGTTAATTGATCGATGACTAAAAATAATGGTTAAGTCAATTGTCTTACACATAAGAACCTCAACTATAAAAATCAGTAATCATAGCCAATACATAGAGCATTCCATCACATAACCATGGTTGGGTTTATAAAGATCGAGATTAAAACATCATCATGACATCACAATCACATAACCCCCAAGCCTCTGGTAGATGTCCTATATTGGTCAACACTAGTCAACCCAAAACCCAAAATAATAGCATAAAGAATACACAATGCAAACACATGTTTTGGTTTTGCTAAATTTACAACTTGAATTTAAATGTAGAGATCTTAGTTTATGTTTCCAAGTTTGAAGAATGAATGGAGGAACATTTTGTACATTTCCCTAATACATGTATTGTTTTGGATAAATAAAAGTTTTCCTTAATAGAACTAAAATCCATTTTCCAATTATAATATTTGTTTGATACATCCCCCACCAAACTATCAATTCTTTATTTAATAATTTAAAACAATTAAATCTTAATAGTTGAAAATTATTAAAGAGTCACCATTACGAAAATAAACCTTCAATATAAATCATTTATCAAATAATAATAACTTAAATTTATTAATACCATATTTACATATTACATATATACATACATACATACATACATACATATATACATACATATATAAATATATAAATAATTATTACGTTTCATAAAATTGAATTAACAATTTCGATTGACACCATATATCATATGAAAATTAAATAACAATGAGAATCGATTTCATAGAAAACGTATAACGTTTGTTTTAAACATTTTAACATAAACATTTTAGTTTAAAATATGCAACATAAACATTTTTTTTTTTAAATGCATAACAATATTATTAGTTAATCCCTCCCCCCCCACCCTTGCTGCGGTACGCAGTACCTGCAATCGTAGGCACTATGTCGACAGGGAGTATGTAGTACCCCTGTCGTCGCAGACCTGTGACGGCAGGCCTCTGCCTTCCGTAGGCATGGGGTACAAATCGTGCCCACTAAAATTTTAATATATATTTTTTTAACATTGTTTCCACGCAATATGAATCGCGATGCGATTTATTAAGTTTTCTCCACTGCGATTTATCAATCGTTCGTTCGGTGTATTATATATATTCAAATTTTGTATTAGATTCATAATAAATGTATACATATACATATATATATGTATGCAAATCTGAATATATAAACATGTATATTTTTCCACAAAGATTATATCTACAATTTAAGAATTTTTCTATAAAATATTTGCACTATAGATTCACTCAATTAATTTTCTAATGGCTTTGGCTATAAATTTAAACCCTAGCCATGTGATCTTTTCAGATCTATGCATATAAGATTCTCAAATAAATGTAACTACCCAAATTGAGAATACATACAATTAAAATAAGAAAAATTCTCAGAAGACATATGGAAGATACGAAAAAGACAAGGAATGCATGATGCAAAAATAGCATAAGTAAAATCACAAGAATCTACCCAGATTCTGATGCTAAATCGCTCTTCCTCAAAAAATTTACAGTCAAGCTCCTCCCTTTTTCAGAGTTCTTGAGTCCTCCAATGCTCCAATTGCACTCCAAAATTCTATATCTAAGCCTCTATGAATGCCTAAATATAAAGAGCTTTCAGGAAACATCTAGAATGCTTCTAGAAATAGCTGGAAGGTGTCACCAACTAAGCATGGGTCTTTTCCAACCTTCAAGATGAGCCATAGGGTTGTAGACACCATGTGCTTAATTGATGCACTAACCTCCGTGTTGTTGACATTTGAAAAATAGAAAAGTGTATTAACTCCCATGCAAGCTTGTAACTCCAATTCACTTTTTATATAATTTCTATTTAAATATTATTTTATTTTAATTTTATATCTTTTATTATTATTATTTATTTATTAATTTATTATTATTTTATAATTATTATTAATTTTAATTTCTAATTTTCTTTTATTTAATTCATTTTTCCTCAATAATTTACATTTAATTAATTATAATCAAAATATCAAATAACATGATATTTTATATTAATTTTCTCAAATAATTAATTTATTACTTAAATCTATTTATTAAGACTTAATTAATAGAAAATTCACCATAGACCTCCAAGATAAAATATGAAAACCCATCATAGAAAAAATCACTCAAAATCAGTCTAAAGGGTTAAAAATCACAAATCATGTCATCCGACACATTTGGTGGGTAAAATATCTAGATACTTTTCCTACCTTACTAGGACAATTGGCTTAAAGGTTTGGGATTTGGACTTGAGAATCTATCTCCCTTCTCTTATCATTGAGATAGTATAATAGGGTACGCTCATCCTGGCAATTCAAGAAAGTCGATACCTGGTACCTGCAACCTATAGAAAAACCATGCATATATATACAATATATAATGCTAAGCTAAACAGACAATGGCAAGAAGTGGCACATCATGTAGATCTTGACTAAGTAGGTGACTACGACTCCCTTCCTTAACCACATCAAAAATGCCATACAATAAGAAAACACGCACACCATACACATGCAAGTATGGGGTAAGTATCCGTAATCAAACACATAAGATAATAAACCATCCATCTAATCATCAATAATAACTGAAAATAATATAATGATCATCATGTATGCATGAAATGTAAAGTCTAAATGATCTCATCATATAACCACTGAATCCATAATATAATGTCTGTTTGTGTCAAAACAATACCACTAATTCATCACATAAAGCTAGTCCATCATAGTCTGATAATAATAGCAATAATATGTCCAGAAAAGATGTGAACGAGGGTAGGCACTACATGTCATGCCCAGAACACCAACAAGTTTTGTTTTAATATTTAAAAGTGATAATAGGATTAAATGTAATAAACAAGTATTCAATAAATTCACTTAACTTTCTCATGCACATGTATAATTATAAAAATTAAGCACAACTCAAATGCAAATTTTCTTAACATATTTTAAACTTAAAATTGCATAGCTAAGTATATATCAACATGTTATCTGATAAATCTAATTTAAACGAATGTGATTACCAACCATAAAAATGTGCAGTATGGTAACACCATCACATCTGATTTTTAAATTACATATGCAAAACTGAAAAACAAAGCCATAAGACTTATTGCAAGCCTATTTACTCAAACACCATTTTATTGGCAAACCTGATTCAAAGGCTCAGCTAGGAAAGAACCAGGAAGAAAACTCGGTTTCATTTCCATTACAACAAGATTTTGAGATACAAATTACATAGGAGTTCTATCTCAAATTACAACAATTTCAATGAATTTTCTTCATGACCCTCATCAAGGGATTCATAACAATTTCTGCAACACATTTCTAGAACCATGGAGGGAACAAAATCTGATCAGGTGACCAAAAGCATGACCAAGAAAAATTCAAACATGCATATTCATACAAGGTTTTCACAATATGATTCACAATGAATCAACACTAGGGAAAGGTGGATTCTTCCAACCAGGAGAAGTCAAGTGAAACACCAAACAGATGCCCAATCGGGGCTATAAACCAAGAACTTCCATTCTTCCATTTCAACATATCATAATCATACAAGGTTTGTGTTGATAGGTAGGAGCCCATAACACCCTACCCTTTCTCCCTCTTCTCATCCTGAGAAGAGACTCTACACTGGTTGGAGTCTGACTAAACAGACCTTCCCCAAAATTGGCTACTTCTGCCCTGTCCAAGGGTGAGTAATTCCAAAACACCCATGCAAGAAAATCTCAAAATTTTAATATAAACATGAAAAGAAATCATCCAAAATAATATAGTTTTCAAATCTTCCCAACATACCCACAAACATACAAACATTCAAACAAAACAAGGTAGCATAAGCATGAAACAAGAATGAAATCTGAACAAGGGAGATGACAATTCCTACCTTCACAAAGAGGTAATGGCAATGAACAAGTTTGAGTAGAGATTTCCCCTTCCTTTCTCCAATCTTCTGAGACTCCTTCCTAAATGTAGAGATTGGGTAACCCCCACAACTAGTCCAAAAAGGGCCTCTAAATAACCCTCAAGCTCAACCACCAAAGGGATCAATAATTTCTCCCACCCATTTACAATTCTAGAAACTCCTAACTCAACCCACACTATGGTTAAACACTAAGTGGGGTTGGGGTAATGAAACTCATGGTAGCCATAGTCAATTTTTGCACAAAAGCAAAAAGAGACTTTTTGAGTGGCCTCAAAAGTCAATAAAAGGGGCTTAGGGGTCGGAAAAGACCCCAAACCCATACCCATACCCCTTGGGTATAAATATTTCATATTTTAAAGCTTTAGAAATAGGTTAGGAGCCAAACAAAAGCTAGAAAAAAATTAGGACCAACGAACAACTCTAACAATGCAGATTAAGCACTAATCCATATTATGGGTGACTAAACTCGACTAAAAACCTAAAGACATTAATTAAAAAAAATTATTTAATTAAATGGAGTACTTACTTCTAATCAATTAAACAAAGTTATTTAATTGAATAGGAAGCCATTCCTAATTAATTAAATGAAGTTATTTAATTAAATAAGAAAAGTGTCTCAAATTAATTAAAAGATTATTTAATTAAATAGAAAAAGTAATTATGAGAGCATATCTTATTTTATTAAATTAAATATCTCGAAAAAATCTCTCTTTAGTTCAAAAAAGGGAAATTTTTAGTTCACTATTGATAAAAAATGAGTTAGATGAGTTAACTCTTTTTTCTACTCAAATTAAATCAGTTAACTCCTGATTTTACTCAAATTAAATCTGTTAACTCCCTTTAATTTGGGAATCTTCCTTTCTGATTGAACTTCAACTTTAATCCTGACCATTGATTGAATTTGATCTCAATCATTGATGGATTCCAGGAAAGTCTATTTAAGAGACCCTCATCTCTTCATTTTAGGAGAGGATGAATTTGAAGAATTTGCATCGAATCGCTGCTGGAATTCATACTCACATTTGCTCATATTTTTACATACATTTAATAAATACATCTATCTTGATTAATTAAATGTAATTATTTAATTAAATGAGAAAGGTATTTCTAATTAATTAAACAAAATTATTTAATTAAACAAAGTACTTACTTCTAATTAATTAAACAAAGTTATTTAATTAAATAGGAAGCCATTCTTAATTAATTAAAAGATTGTTTAATTAAATTAAAAAAGTAATTATTAGAGCATACCTCATTTTATTAAATTAAATATCTCAACAAAATCTCTCTTCAGTTCAAAAAGAGAAATTTTCAGTTCACTATTGATAAAAAATAAGGTAAATCAGTTAACTCTTATTTCTACTCAAATTAAATCAGTTAGCTCCTTATTTTACTCAAATTAAATCTATTAACTCTCTTTAATTTAGAAATCTCCCTTTATGACTGGACTTCAACTTTAATCCTAACCGTTGATTGAATTTGATCTCAACCATTGATTGATTCCAAGAAATTCTATTTAAGAGACCCTCATCTCTTCATTTTAGGAGAGGATGGATTTGAAGAATTTGCATCAAATCGCTGCTGCAATTCATACTCACATTTGCTCATATTTTTATATAAATTTAATAAATATGCCTATCTAAATTAATTAAATGAAAAAGGTATTTCTAATTAATTAAACAAAATTATTTAATTAAATGGAGTACTTTATTCTAATTAGGTAAACAAAGTTATTTTTTTAAATAGGAAGTCATTCCTAATTAAATAAATGAAGTTATTTAATTAAATAAGAAAAGTGTCTCTAATTAATTAAAAGATTGTTTAATTAAATAGAAAAAGTAATTATAAGAGCATATCCCATTTTATTAAATTAAATATCTCGACAAAATATCTCTTCAGTTCAGAAAGGGGAATTTTCAGTTCACTATTGATAAAAAATGAGGTAAATTAGTTAACTCCTTTTGCTACACAAACTAAATCAGCTAACTCCTTATTTTACTCAAATTAAATTTGTTAACTCTCTTTAATTTGGGAATCTCCCTTTATGACTGAACTTCAACTTTAATCCTGACCGTTGATTGAATTTGATCTCAACCGTTGATGGATTCCAGAAAAGTCTATTTAAGAGACCCTCATCTCTTCATTTTAGGAGAGGATGAAGTTGGAGAATTTGCATCGGATCGCTGCTAGAATTCATCCTCACATTTGCTCATATTTTTACATACATTTAATAAATATGCCTATCTTGATTAATTAAATTCAATTATTTAATTAAATGGAGTACTTACTTATAATTAATTAAAAAAAGTTATTTAATTAAATAGGAAGCCATTCCTAATTAATTAAATTAAGTTATTTAATTAAATAAGAAAAGTGTCTCTAATTAATTATAATATTGTTTAATTAAATAAAAAAAGTAATTATGAGAGCATATCACATTTTATTAAATTAAATATCTCAACAAAATCTCTCTTTAGTTCAAAAAGGGAAATTTTTAGTTCACTATTGATAAAAAATGAGGTAAATTAGTTAACTCATTTTTCTAATCAAATTAAATCAGTTAACTCCTTATTTTACTCAAATTAAATCTATTAACTCTCTTTAATTTGGGAATCTCCCTTTATGACTGAACTTCAACTTTAATCTTGTCCATTGATTGAATTTGATCTCAACCATTGATGGATTCCAGGAAAGTCTATTTAAGAGACCCTCATTTCTTCATTTTAGGAGAGGATGAATTTGCAGCATCGAATCGCTGGTGGAATCCATACTCACATTTGCTCATATTTTTACATACAATTAATAAATACGCCTATCTTGATTAATTAAATATAACTATTTAATTAAATGGGAAAAGTATTTCTAATTAATTAAATGAAATTATTTAATTAAATTGAGTACTTACTTATAATTAATTAAACAAAGTTATTTATTTAAATAGGAAGCCATTCCTAATTAAAGAAATGAAGTTATTTAATTAAATAAGAAAAGTGTCTCAAATTAATTAAAAGATTGTTTAATTAAATAGAAAAATTAATTATGGGAGCATATCTCATTTTATTAAATTAAATATCTCATCAAAATCTCTCTTCATTCGAAAAAGGAAAATTTTCAGTTCACTATTGATAAAAAATGAGGTAAATTAGTTAACTCCTTTTTCTACTCAAATTAAATTAGTTAACTCCTTATTTTACTCAAATTAAATCGGTTAACTCTTTTTAATTTGGGAATCTAACTTTATGACTGAACTTCAACATTAATCCTAACTGTTGATTGAATTTGATCTCAACCATGGATGGATTCCAGAAAAGTCTATTTAAGAGACCCTCGTTTTTTCATTTTAGGAGAGGATGAATTTGGAGAATTTTCTTTGAATCGTTCCTGGAATTCATACTCACATTTGCTCATATTTTTACATACATTTAATGAATGTGCCTATCTTGATTAATTAAAGGTAATTATTTAATTAAATGGGAAAGGTATTTCTAATTAATTAAATGAAATTATTTAATTCAATAGAGTAGTTACTTCAAATTAATTAAACAAAGTTATTTAATTAAATAGGAAGCCATTCCTAATTAATTAAATAAAGTTATTTAATTAAATAAGAAAAGTGTCTCTAATTAATTAAAAGATTGTTTAATTAAATAGAAAAAGTAATTATGAGAGCATATCTCATTTTATTAAATTAAATATCTTAACAAAATCTCCCTTCAGTTCATAAAGAGAAATTTTCAGTTCACTATTGATAAAAAATGAGTTAAATGATTTAACTCCTTTTTCTACTCAACTTAAATCAGTTAACTCATTATTTTACTCAAATTAAATCTGTTAACTCCCTTTAATTTAACAATCTCTCTTTCTGATTGAACTTCAACTTTAATCCTGACCATTGATTGAATTTGATCTCAACCCTTGATGGATTTCAAGAAAGTCTATTTAAGAGACCCTCATCCCTTCATTTTAGGAGAGGATGAATTTGAAAAATTTACATCGAATCGCTGCTGGAATTCATACTCACATTGTTCATATTTTTACATACATTTAATAAATACACCTATCTTGATTAATTAAATGTAATTATTTAAATAAATGGGAAAGGTATTTCTAATTAATTAAATGAAATTATTTAATTAAATGGAGTACTTACTTCTAATTAATTAAACAAAGTTATTTAATTAAATAGGAAGCCATTCCAAATTAATAAAATGAAATTATTTAATTAAATAAGAAAAGTGTCTCTAATTAATTATAAGATTGTTTAATTAAATAGAAAAATTAATTATGAGAGCATATCTCATTTTATTAAATTAAATATCTCACCAAAATCTCTCTTCAGTTCAAAAAGGAAAATTCTCAGTTCACTATTTATAAAAAATGAGTTAAATGAGTTAACTCCTTTTTTTACTCAAATTAAATTAGTTAACTCCTTATTTTACTCAAATTAAATCTGTTAACTCCTTTTAATTTGAGAATCTCCCTTTATGACTGAACTTCAACTTTAATCCTGACCGTTGATTGAATTTGATCTCAAACGTTGATGGATTCCAAGAATGTCTATTTAAGAGACCCTCATCTCTTCATTTTAGGAGAGGATGAAATTGGAGAATTTGTATCGAATCACTGCTAGAATTCATACTCACATTTGCTCATATTTTTAAATACATTTAATAAATACGCCTATCTTTATTAATTAAATATAATTATTTAATTAAATGGGAAAGGTATTTCTAATTAATTAAATAAAATTATTTAATTAAATGGAGTACTTAGTTCTAATTAATTAAACAAAGTTATTTAATTAAATAGGAAGTCATTCCTAATTAATTAAATGAAGTTATTTAATTAAATAAGAAAAGTGTCTCTAATTAATTAAAAGATTATTTAGTTAAATAGAAAAAGTAATTACGAGAGCATATCTCATTTTATTAAGTTAAATATCTCAACAAAATCTCTTTTCAATTCAAAAAACAAAATTTTCAGTTCACTATTGATAAAAAAAAAAGAGTTATATGAGTTAACTCTTTTTTCTACTCAAATTAAATCAGTTAACTCCTTATTTTACTCAGATTTAATCTGTTAACTCCCTTTAATTCACAAATCTCCCTTTATGACTGAACTTCAACTTTAATCCTGACCGTTGATTGAATTTGATCTCAACCATTGATGGATTTTAGGAAAGTCTATTTAAGAGACCCTCATCTCTTCATTTTAGGAGAGGATGAATTTGGAAAATTTGCATCGAATCGTTGCTGGAATTCATACTCATATTTGCTCATATTTTTACATAAATTAAATAAATACTTCTATCTTGATTAATTAAATAGGAAAGATATTTCTAATTAATTAAAAAAAATTATTTAATTAAATAGAGTACTTCTAATTAATTAAACAAAGTTATTTAATTAAATAGGAAGCCATTCCTAATTAATTAAATAAAGTTATTTACTTAAATAAGAAAAGTGTCTCAAATTAATTAAAAGATTATTTAATTAAATAGAAAAAGTAATTAGGAGAGCATATCTCATTTTATTAAATTAAATATTTCAACAAAATCACTCTTCAGTTCAAAAAGGTAAATTTTCAGTTCACTATTGATAAAAAAATGAGTTAAATCTGTTAACTCTTTTTTCTACTCAAATTAAATCAGTTAACTCTTTATTTTACTCAAATTAAATCTGTTAACTCTCTTTAATTTAGGAACCTCCCTTTATGACTGAACTTCAACTTTAATCTTGACCTTTTATTGAATTTGATCTCAACCATTTATGAATTCCAAGAAAGTCTATTTAAGAGACCCTCATCTCTTCATTTTAGGATATGATGATTTTGGAAAATTTGCATCGAATCGCTGCTGGAATTCATACTCACATTTGCTCATATTTTTACATAAATTAAATAAATACTTCTATGTTGATTAATTAAATAGGAAAGGTATTTCTAATTAAATAAACAAAATTATTTAATTAAATGGAGTACTTACTTCTAATTAATTAAACAAAGTTATTTAATTAAATAGGAAGCCATTCCTAATTAATTAAATAAAGTTATTTACTTAAATAAGAAAAGTGTCTCAAATTAATTAAAAGATTATTTAATTAAATAAAAAAAGTAATTATGAGAGCATATCTCATTTTATTAAATTAAATATCTCAACAAAATCTCTCTTTAGTTCAAAAAGGGAAATTTTCAGTTCACTATTGATAAAAAATGAGGTAAATTAGTTAACTCCTTTTTCTAATCAAATTAAATCAGTTAACTTCTTATTTTACTCAAATTAAATCTGTTAACTCTCTTTAATTTGAGAATCTCCCTTTATGACTGAACTTCAACTTTAGTCCTGTCCATTGATTGAATTTGATCTCAACCATTGATGGATTACAGGAAAGTCTATTTAAGAGACCCTCATTTCTTCATTTAAGGAGAGGATGAATTTGCAGCATCGAATCACTGGTGGAATTCATACTCACATTTGCTCATATTTTTACATACATTTAATAAATACGCCTATCTTGATTAATTAAATGTAATTATTTAATTAAATGGAAAAGAGATTTCTAATTAATTAAATGAAATTATTTAATTAAATGGAGTACTTACTTCTATTTAATTAAACAAAGTATTTAATTAAATAGGAAGCCATTCCTAATTAATTAAATGAAGTTATTTAATTAAATTAAAAAAGTATCTCTAATTAATTAAAATATTATTTAATTAAATAGATAAAATAATTATGAGAGCATATCTCATTTTGTTAAATTAAATATCCCAACAAAATCTCTCCTCAATTCAAAAAGGGAAATTTTCAGTTCACTATTGATAAAAAATGAGTTAAATGACTTATCTCTTTTTTCTACTCAAATTAAATCATTTAACTCCTTATTTTACTCAAATTAAATCTGTTAAGTCCCTTTAATTTTGGAATCTCCCTTTATGACTAAACTTCAAGTTTAATCCTGATCGTTGATTGAATTTGATCTCAACCGTTGATGGATTATAGAAAAGTCTATTTAAGAGACCCTCATCTCTTCATTTTAGGAGAGGATGAATTTGGAGAATTTGCATCGAATCACTGCTAAAATTTATACACACATTTGCTCATATTTTGACATATATTTAATAAATATGCCTATCTTGATTAATTAAATGGGAAAGGTATTTCTAATTAATTAAACAAAATTATTTAATTAAACGGAGTACTTACTTCTAATTAATTAAACAAAGTCATTTAATTAAATAGAAAGTCATTTCAAATTAATTAAATGAAGTTATTTAATTAAATAAGAAAGGTATCTCTAATTAATTAAAACATTATTTAATTAAATAGAAAAAGTAATTATGAGAGTATATCACATTTTATTAAATTAAATATCTCAACAAAATCTCTCTTCAGTTCAAAAAGGGAAATTTTCAATTCACTATTGATAAAAAAATAAGTATAATCAGTTAACTCTTTTTAATACTCAAATTAAATTAGTTAACTCCTTATTTTGCTCAAATTAAATCTATTAACTCCCTTTAATTTGGGAATCTCTCTTTATGACTAAACTTCAACTTTAATCCTAACCATTGATTTAATTTGATCTCAACCATTGATAAATTCCAGAAAAGTCTATTTAAGAGACCCTCATCTCTTCATTTTAGGAGAGGATGAATTTGGAGAATTTGCATCGAATCACTGCTGAAATTCATACTCACATTTGCTCATATTTTTACATACATTTAATAGATATGCCTATCTTGATTAATTAAATGTAATTATTTAGTTAAATGGGAAAGGTATTTCTAATTAATTAAATAAAATTGTTTAATTAAATTGAGTACTTACTTCTAATTAATTAAACAAAGTTATTTAATTAAATAGGAAGCCATTTCAAATTAATTAAATGATGTTATTTAATTAAATAAGAACAGTGTCTCTAATTAATTAAAAGATTATTTAATTAAATAGAAAAAGTAATTATGAGAGCATATCTTATTTTATTAAATTAAATATCTCAACAAAATCTCTCTTCAGTTGAAAAAAAGAAATTTTCAGTTTCCTATTTATAAAAAATGAGTTAAATCAATTAACTCCTTTTTCTACTCAAATTAAATCAGTTAACGCATTACTTTACTCAAATTAAATCTGTTAGCTCCCTTTAATTTGGGAATCTCCATTTATGACTGAACTTCAACTTTAATCCTAACTGTTGATTGAATTTGATCTCAATCGTTGATAGATTCCAGGAAAGTCTATTTAAGACACCCTCATCTCTTCATTTTAGGAGAGCATAAATTTGGAGAATTTGCATTTAATCGCTGCTGGAATTCATACTCACATTTGCTCATATTTTCACATTCATTTATTAAATATGTCTATCTTGATTAATTAAATATAATTACTTAATTAAATGGGAAATGTATTTCTAATTAATTAAACAAAATTATTTAATTAAATGGAGTACTTACTTCTAATTAATTAAAAAAAGTTATTTAATTAAATAGGAAGCCATTTCTAATTAATTAAGTGAAGTTATTTAATTAAATAAAAAAACTTTCTATAAATAATTAAAATATTATTTAAATAAATAGACAAAGTAATTATGAGAGCATATCTCATTTTATTAAATTAAATATTTTGACAAAATCTCTCTTCAGTTCAAAAAGGAAAATTTTTAGTTCACTATTTCTAGAAAATGAGCTAAATCAGTTAACTCCTTTTTCTACTCAAATTAAATCAATTAACTCCTTATTTTACTCAAATTAAATATGTTAAGTCCCTTTAAATTGGAAATCTCCATTTATGACTGAACTTCAACTTTAATCCTAACTATTGATTGAATTTGATCTCAACTGTTGATAGATTCCAAGAAAGTCTATTTAAGAGACCCTCATCTCTTCATTTTAGGAGAGGATGAATTTGAAAAATTTGCATCAAATTGCTGCTGGAATTCATACTCACATTTGCTCATATTTTTACATACATTTAATAAATATGCCTATCTTGATTAATTAAATATAATTTTTTAATTGAATAGAAAAGGTATTTCTAATTAATCAAACAAAATTATTTAATTAAATGGAGTACTTACTTCTAATTAATTAAAAAAAGTTATTCAATTAAATTGGAGGCCATTCCTAATTAATTAAATGAAGTTATTTGATTAAATAAGAAAAGTGTCTCTAATTAATTAAAAAATTATTTAATTAAATAGAAAAAGTAATTATGATAGCATGTCTCATTTTATTAAATTAAATATCTCGACAAAATCTCTCTTCAGTTCAAAAAAGGGAAATTTTTATTTCACTATTGATAAAAAATGAGTTAAATCAGTTAACTCCTTTTTCTACTCAAATGAAATCAATTAACTCCTTATTTTACTCAAATTAAATCTGTTAACTCCTTTTAATTTGGGAATATCCCTTTATGACTGAACTTTAACTTTAATCCTGACCGTTGATTGAATTTGATCTCAACCGTTGATGAATTCTAGGAAAGTCTATATAAGAGACCCTCATCTCTTCATTTTAGGAGAGGATGAATTTGGAGAATTTGCATCTAATCACTATTGGAATTCATACTCACTTTTGCCCATATTTTTACATACATTTAATAAATATGCCTATCTTGATTAATTAAATTTAATGATTTAATTAAATGGGAAATGTATTTCTAATTAATTAAATGAAATTATTTAATTAAATGGAGTACTTACTTCTAATTAATTAAATAAAGCTATTTAGTTAAATAGAAAGCCATTCTTAATTAATTAAATGAAGTTATTTAATTAAATAGAAAAAGTAATTATGACAGCATATCTCATTTTATTAAATTAAATATCTCAACAAAATCTCTCTTCAGTTAAAAAAGGGAATTTTTCAGTTAGCTATTGATAAAAAATGAGTTAAATCAGTTAACTCCTTTTTCTAATCAAATTAAATCAGTTAACTCCTTATTTTACTCAAATTAAATCTGTTAACTCCCTTTAATTTGGAAATCTCCCTTTATGATTGAACTTCAACTTTAATCTTGACCGTTGATTGAATTTGATCTCAACCGTTGATAGATTCTAGGAAAGTCTATTGAATAGACCCTCATATCTTCATTTTAGAAGAGGATAAATTTGGAGAATTTGCATTGAATCGCTGCTGAAATTCATACTCACATTTGATCATATTTTTACATACATTTAATAAGTATGCCTATCTTGATTAATTAAATGTAATTATTTAATTGAATGGAAAAGGTATTTCTAATTAATTAAAAAAATTGTTTAATTAAATGGAGTACTTACTTCTAATTAATTAAACAAAGTTATTTAATTAAATAGGAAGCCATTTCTAATTAATTAAATAAAGTTATTTAATTAAATAAGAAGCCATTTCTAATTAATTAAATGAAGTTATTTAATTAAATAAGAAAAGTGTCTCTAATTAATTAAAAAATTATTTAATTAAATAGAAAAAGTAATCATGAGAGTATATCTCATTTTATTAAATTAAATATCTTGACAAAATCTCTCTTTTATTCAAAAAAGGGAAATTTTTAGTTCACTATTGATAAAAAATGAGCTAAATCTGTTAACTCCTTATTTTACTCAAATTAAATCTGTAAACTCCCTTAAGTTAGGGAATCTCCCTTTATGGCTGAACTTCAACTTTAATCCTGGCCGTTAATTAAGTTTGAACTCAACCGTTGATGGATTCAAGGATAGTCTATTTAAGAGACCCTCATCTCTTCACTTTAGGAGAGGATGAATTTGGAGAATTTGCATCAAATCACTGTTGGAATTCATACTCACATTTGGTCATATTTTTATATACATTTAATAAATATGCCTATCTTGATTAATTAAATATAATTATTTAATTAAATGGGAAAGGTATTTCTAATTAATTAAACAAAATTCTTTAACGAAATAGAGTAATTACATCTAATTAATTAAATAAAGTTATTTAATTAAATAGGAAGCCATTCCTAATTAATTGAATGAAGTTATTTAATTAAATAAGAAAAGTGTCTCTAATTAATTATGAGAGCATAACTCATTTTATTAAATTAAATATCTAAACAAAATCTCTGTTTTATTCAAAAAGGGAAATTTTCAATTTACTATTGATAAAAAAATGAGTTGAATCAGTTAACTCCTTTTTGTACTCAAATTATATCAGTTAACTCCTTATTTTACTCAAATTAAATCTGTTAACTCCGTTTAGTTTGGGAATCTTCCTTTATGACTGAACTTCAACTTTGATCCTGACTGTTGATTGAATTTGATCTCAACCGATGATGGATTCTAGGAAAGTCTATTTAAGAGACCCTCATCTCTTCACTTTAGGAGAGGATGAATTTGGAGAATTTGCATCGAATCGCTGCTAGAATTCATACTCACATTTGATCATATTTTAACATACATTTAATAAATATGCCTATCTTGATTAATTAAATGTAATTATTTAATTAAATGGAAAAGGTATTTCTAATTAATTAAATGAAATTATTTAATTAAATGGAGTACTTACTTCTAATTAATTAAAAAAAGTTATTTAATTAAATAGGAAGCCATTCCTAATTAATTAAATGAAGTTATTTAATTAAATAAAAAAGTTTCTATAATTAATTAAAAGATTATTTAATTAAATAAAAAAAGTTATTATGACAATATATCTCATTTTATTAAATTAAATATCTCGACAAAATCTCTCTATAGTTTAAAAAGAGAAATTTTCAGTTCACTATTGATAAAAAATGAGCTAAATCAGTTAACTCTTTTTTCTACTCAAATTAAATCAGTTATCTCTTTATTTTACTCATCTTAAACCTGTTAACTCCCTTTAATTTGGGAATCTCTCTTTATAACTAAACTTTAACTTTAATCCAGACTGTTGACTGAATTTGATCTCAACCGTTGATGGATTCCAAAAAATTCTTTTTAAGAGACCCTCATCTCTTCATTTTAGGAGAGGATGAATTTGAAAAATTTGCATCGAATTGTTGCTAGAATTCATGCCCACATTTGCTTATATTTTTACATACATTTAATAAATATGCCTATCTTGATTAATTAAATGCAATTATTTAATTAAATGAGAAAGGTATTTCTAATTAAAGAAAGGAAATTATTTAATTAAATGGAGTACATACTTCCAATTAATTAAACAAAGTTATTTAATTAAATAGAAAAAATAATTATGAGAGTATATCTCATTTTATTAAATTAAATATCTCGACAAAATCTCTCTTCTATTCATAAAGGGAAATTTTTAGTTGACTATTGATAAAAAAATGAGCTAAATCCATTAACTCCTATTTTTATTCAAATTAAATTAGTTAACTTCGTATTTTACTCAAATTAAATCTGTCAACTCCCTTTAATTTGGGAATCTCCTTTTATGACTGAACTTCAACTTTAATCCTAACTGTTGATTGAATTTGATCTCAACCGTTGATGGATTCCAGAAAATTCTATTTAAGAGACCCTCATCTCATCATTTTAGGAGAGAATGAATTCGAATAATTTGCATCAAATCGCTACTGGAATTCATACTCACATTTGATCACTTTTTCACATACATTTAGTAAATATGCATATCTTGATTAATTTAATTTAATTATTTAAGTAAATGGAAAAGGTATTTCTAATTAATTAAATGAAATTATTTAATTAAATGGATTACTTACTTCTAATTAATTAAACAAAGTTATTTAATTAAATAGGAAACCAATCCTAATTAACTAAATAAAGTTATTTAATTAAATAAGAAAAATGTCTCTAATTAATTAAAAGATTATTTAATTAAATAGAAAAAGTAATTATGAGAGCATATCTCATTTTATTAAATCAAATATCTCAACAAAATCTCTCTTTAGTTTAAAAAGGGAAATTTTCATTTCACTATTGATAAAAAATGAGCTAAATTAGTTAACTCCTTTTTCTACTCAAATTAAATGAAGTTATTTAATTAAATAGGAAAAGTAATTATGACAACATATCTCATTTTATTAAATTTAATATCTCAACAAAATCTCTCTTCAATTAAAAAAAGGAAATTTTTAGTTCGCTGTTGATAAAAAATGAGTTAAATCTGTTAACTCCTTTTTCTAATCAAATTAAATTAGTTAACTCTTTATTTTACTCAAATTAAATCTGTTAATTCCCTTTAATTTGAAAATCTCCCTTTATGATTGAACTTCAACTTTAATCTTGACCGTTGATTGAATTTGATCTCAATCGTTGATGGATTCGAGGAAAGTCTATTTGATAGACCCTCATATATTCATTTTAGAAGAGGATGAATTTGGAGAATTTGCATTGAATCACTGCTAAAATTCATACTCACATTTGATCATATTTTTACATGCATTTAATAAGTATGCCTATCTTGATTAATTAAATATAATTATTTAATTAAATGGGAAAGGTATTTCTAATTAATTAAACAAAATTATTTAATTAGATGGAGTACTTACTTCTAATTAATTAAAAAAAGTTATTTAATTAAATAGGAAGCCATTTCTAATTGCTTCAGAGGCTCTTTTCTATATTCTCAGAGATAATTCTTTATCTCCTGATGTCAGAGGTATCTATTTGCCTAATGATGAAGAGCTCATCAATTGCCAGTTTGTGGATGATACAGCATTTTTCTTTGAGCTTTTAGAAAGTAATTTTAAGGCTTTGCAATATAAACTCAATTTCTTTTGTTCTATATCTAGGGCTTAAACATCTCAAGCCAAATCAGTTTGTTTGGGGTGGGATGTGCAACCCCCGAATGGTTTTCTCATTACAATTTTCAATGGGGAGGCCCCAATAAGATCACTAGATATCTTGGTATCCCTTTCTCGGTGGAACTTGCCCTCAAGGACATGTTGTAATGGGTTAAAGAGAAGATTGATAAGAAGCTTAACAAATGGCATAATAGAGCATTATCTCTGGCAGGCAGAATTCAAGTTTGCCAGAAGATGTTGTCCTCCTACACCATTTACTATTCCTCTGCCTAGTTTTTTAACAATTATCAGATTGCTGAAATTCAGAAGTCTATCAGACAATTTCTTTGGTCTGATGGAAAGGGTAATAATAAAATTCATTTTGTTAAGTGGGCTTGGTGCCACACTGACAAGGCCCTTGGGGGACTTGGGCTGAAGGACTTAAGAATTCAGGGTATTGCCATGTCTGCCAAATGGAATTTTCAATCCATGGAGGGTGACTATCCTTGGAAAGTGTTGGTTAGAAACAACATTGAGAGGGGTGTGCCTAAGAAAGCCAAGTCTTGGACTAATCTCCCCTTTTGTGACCTCATTATTGGTAACTTTCTTGTCATGGTCCAAGGTTCTACAATTTTCAGATCTATTTGGAAGGCTTGGGACCATGTTAGGAAATTCATCACTAACAAAGATTTTCATTGTAATGGTCAACTGCATGGTGAAAGATCCATTTGGTGGAATCTTTAGCTAAATGGTAAACCTTTGGCCCTTACCCAAGGATGTTCTGCCAGACTCTGGGCTAAGAAAGGTATTAATCAGTTCATAGATCTCTTTGAGCAGAATCAAATCACTCCTTGGGATGAGCTTAAAAATAAATATGATATCCCTGATTCCCATAAAAGAACTTATAACATGATTGTGCAAGCTGTTAATGATCTTCCCACTATATGCCATGTTGATTCTCAAAGGCACCTTAATTGTAAATGGCCTGGTGGAGTTGTCACAAATCTTCTTAAAGCCAAGAATATTTATAGAATCCTTGATTGTAATACTCATATTATTGATCATGTCAATGTTGTTTGGTACTCTTCTTATGATGCTGATGTTTGGAAAAAATACTTCGATATCTTGTGGAAGAATTCTGTTGAGCCTAAAATTAAATGCTTCAGATGGTTAGTCATGTTGGACAAGCTGCCTATTAAGAGAGATTTATCTGATTCTGATTTTTGTAATTTATGCAGAGTTCCTGAAACTGGTAGACATATTCTTTTAGATTGTACTTTTGCTAAAGAAATATGGAGAATGTTTGGCATTGTTTATCCTATTGATGTTAATATTCTTGATATTATCACTGGTCATATTAATGGTCTTCCTAAAGATACTAATTTATTTTGGAATATATTGTCATCTAACGTTCCCTGGTAGATTTGGAAGTGCAGGAAT
This sequence comes from Cupressus sempervirens, assembly GCA_028749045.1. Lineage (NCBI taxonomy): Eukaryota > Viridiplantae > Streptophyta > Pinopsida > Cupressales > Cupressaceae > Cupressus > Cupressus sempervirens. The sequence goes on from CM053783.1 coordinate 119,248,368, forward strand.
GAGGAAAGGTACCAAGGTAAGCCAAGGGATCTAACTGAGTTTTTTTGAAAACTCACTTATTTTAAAATTTCTTTGCAGGTGCAAGCTACTATGTTGATCGAGCGAGACAAGATGAGAAGGTTCCTTCATGATGGGCAGACTACTTTTTCCTACTATGAGTTGAAGCATGGATACCAATGGCGTAGAACCCTGGATGATCTGCAAGCTTTTGACCAAGCTTGCATTAGGCTGAATAGAGAAATCAGTAAGAAAGTGAATGCTAGGAAAGAAGATTTATTCAGGTTGATGCAGATTCAAGAATGTAAAAGCATCGTTTGGATGGAGGGTTCCTTAGGTTGGACTGCATGGGTGGTCAATTACTATGATGTTCTTAGTTAGATACTCCTTCTCTCCTTGTTGTTATGTTGAACAACTGCATCTGTTCTTCCTTTGTGAGGCTTGGACTCCTTGTTGATTATTTTTGTGGTGGTACTTTGGTTCCTTTGTATTTTCTGAAACTCTTATATCTAATACGGAAAAAAAATTAATTAAATGAAGTTATTTAATTAAATAAAAAAAGTGTCTCTAATTAATTAAAAAATTATTTAATTAAATAGAAAAAGTAATTATGAGAGTATATCTCATTTTATTAAATTAAATATCTCAACAAAATCTCTCTTCTATTCAAAAAGGGAAATTTTCAGTTCACTATTGATAAAAAATGAGCTAAATCTGTTAACTCCTTATTTTAATCAAATTAAATCTATCAACTCCCTTTAATTTGGGAATCTCCCTTTATGACTGAACTTCAACTTTAATACTGACCATTGATTGAATTTGATCTCACCCGTTGATGGATTCTAAGAAAGTCTATTTAAGAGACCCTCATCTCTTCATTTTAGGAGAGAATGAATTTGAAGAATTAGCATCGAATCACTGCTAGAATTCATTCTCACATTTGCTCATATTTTTACATACATTTAATAAATAAGCATATCTTGATTAATTAAATGTAATTATTTAATTAAATGGGAAAGGTATATCTAATTAATTAAACAAAATTATTTAATTAAATGGAGTACTTCCTTCTAATTAATTAAACAAAGTTATTTAATTAAATAGGAAGCCATTCCTAATTAATTAAATGAAGTTATTTAATTAAATAAGAAAAGTTTCTCTAATTAATTAAAAGATTATTTAATTAAATAGAAAAAGTAATTATGAGAGCATATCTCATTTTATTAAATTAAATATTTTGACAAAATCTCTCTTCGGTTCAAAAAGAGAAATTTTTAGTTTACTATTGATAGAAAATGAGCTAAATCAGTTGAATCTTTTTTCTACTCAAATTAAATCAGTTAACTCCTTGTTTTACTCAAATTAAATTTGTTAAGTCCCTTTAATTTGGAAATCTCCATTTATGATTGAACTTCAACTTTAATCCTGACTGTTGATTGAACTTGATCTCAACCGTTGATAGATTCCAAGAATGTCTATTTAAGAGACCCTCATCTCTTCATTTTAGGAGAGGATGAATTTGAAAAATTTGCATCGAATCGCTGCTGGAATTCATACTCACATTTGCTCATATTTTTACATACATTTAATAAATATGCCTATCTTGATTAATTAAATGTAATTTTTTAATTAAATGGAAAAGATATTTCTAATTAATTAAAAGAAATTATTTAATTAAATGGAGTACTTACTTTTAATTAATTAAACAAAGTTATTTAATTAAATAGGAAGCCATTCCTAATTAATTAAATGAAGTTATTTAATTAAATAAGAAAAGTGTCTCTAATTAATTAAAAGATTATTTAATTAAGTAGAAAAAGTAATTATGAGAGCATGTCTCATTTTAATAAATTAAATATCTCGACAAAATCTCTCTTCAGTTCAAAAAGGAAAATTTTCAGTTCACTATTGATAAAAAATGAGGTAAATCAGTTAACTCCTTTTTCTACTCAAATCAAATCAATTAACTCCTTATTTTACTCAAATTAAATCTGTTAACTCCTTTTAATTTGGGAATATACCTTCAAGACTGAACTTCAACTTTAATCCTGACCGTTGATTGAATTTGATCTCAACCGTTGATGAATTCTAGGAAAGTCTATATAAGAGACCCTCATCTCTTCATTTTGGGAGAGGATGAATTTGTAGAATTTTCATCGAACCACTGCTGGAATTCATACTCACATTTGCCCATATTTTTACATACATTTAATAAATACACCTATCTTGATTAATTAAATTTAATTATTTAATTAAATGGGAAATGTATTTTTAATTAATTAAATGAAATTATTTAATTAAATGAAGTACTTACTTCTAATTAATTAAACAAAGTTATTAAATAGGAAGCCAATCTTAATTAATTAAATGAATTTATTTAATTAAATAAGAAAAGTAATTATGACAGCACATCTCATTTTTTTAAATTAAATATCTCAACAAAATCTCTCTTCAGTTAAAAATTGGAAATTTTCAGTTTGCTATTGATAAAAAATGAGTTAAATTAATTAACTCCTTTTGTGAATCAAATTAAATCAGTTAACTCCTTATTTTACTCAAATTAAATCTGTTAACTCCCTTTAATTTGGAAATCTCCCTTTATGATTGAACATCAACTTTAATCTTGACCGTTGATTGAATTTGATCACAACCGTTGATGGATTCCAAGAAAGTCTATTTAATACACCCTCATATCTTCATTTTAGGAGAGGATGAATTTGGAGAATTTGCATTGAATTGCTGCTAAAATTCATACTCACATTTGCTCATATATTTACATACATTTAATAAGTATGCCTATCTTGATTAATTAAATGTAATTATTTATATAAATGAGAAAGGTATTTCTAATTAATTAAATGAAATTATTTAATTAAATGGAGTTCTTAATTCTAATTAATTAAACAAAGTTATTTAATTAAATATGAAGCCATTTCTAATTAATTAAATGAAGTTATTTAATTAAATAAGAAAAATTGTCTCTAATTAATTAAAAAATAATTTAATTAAATAGAAAAAGCAATTATCAGAGTATATCTCATTTTATTAAATTAAATATCTCGACAAAATCTCTCTTCTATTCAAAAAGGAATTTTTTTTTCAGTATTGATAAAAAATGAGCTAAATCTGTTAACTCCTTATTTTACTCAAATTAAATCTATCAACTCTCTTTAATTTGGGAATCTCCTTTTATGACTGAACTTCAACTTTAATCTTGATAGTTAATTGAATTTGAACTAAACCATTGATGGATTTCAGGAAAGTCTATTTATGAGACACTCATCTCTTCACTTTAGGAGAGGATGAATTTGGAGAATTTGCATCGAATCACTGTTGGAATTCATACTCACATTTGGTCATATTTTTACATACATTTAATAAATATGCCTATCTTGATTAATTAAATGGGAGAGGTATTTCTAATTAATTACACAAAATTATTTAATTAAATTGAGTACTTACATCTAATTAATTAAATAAAGTTATTTAATTCAATAGGAAGCCATTCCTAATTAATTAAATAAAGTTATTTAATTAAATAAGAAAAGTGTCTCTAATTAATTATGAGAGCATATCTCATTTTATTAAATTAAATATCTAAACAAAATCTCTGTTTAGTTCAAAAAGGGAAATTTTTAGTTTACTATTGATAAAAAAAAGAGTTAAATCAGTTAACTCCTTTTTGTACTCAAATTATATCAGTTAACTCCTTATTTTACTCAAATTAAATCTTATAACTCCCTTTAGTTTGGGAATCTCCCTTTATGACTGAACTTCAACTTTGATCCTGACTGTTGATTTAATTTGATCTCAACCGATGATGGATTCCAAGAAAGTCTATTTAAGAGACCCTCATCTCTTCACTTTAGGAGAGGATGAATTTGGAGAATTTGCATCAAATCATTGCTAGAATTCATACTCACGTTTGCTCATATTTTAACATACATTTAATAAATATGCTTATCTTGGTTAATTAAATTTAATTATTTAATTAAATAGAAAAGGTATTTCTAATTAATTAAATAAAATTATTTAATTAAATGGAGTACTTACTTCTAATTAATTAAACAAAGTTATTTAATTAAATAGGAAGCCATTCCTAATTAACTAAATAAAGTTATTTAATTAAATAAAAAAGTGTCTATAATTAATTAAAAGATTATTTAATTAAATATAAAAAGTTATTATGCAAGCATATCTCATTTTATTAAATTAAATATTTTGACAAAATCTCTCTTCGGTTCAAAAAGAGAAATTTTTAGTTTACTATTGATAGAAAATGAGCTAAATCAGTTGAATCTTTTTTCTACTCAAATTAAATCAGTTAACTCCTTGTTTTACTCAAATTAAATCTGTTAAGTCCCTTTAATTTGGAAATCTCCATTTATGATTGAACTTCAACTTTAATCCTGACTGTTGATTGAACTTGATCTCAACCGTTGATAGATTCCAAGAATGTCTATTTAAGAGACCCTCATCTCTTCATTTTAGGAGAGGATGAATTTGAAAAATTTGCATCGAATCGCTGCTGGAATTCATACTCACATTTGCTCATATTTTTACATACATTTAATAAATATGCCTATCTTGATTAATTAAATGTAATTTTTTAATTAAATGGAAAAGATATTTCTAATTAATTAAAAGAAATTATTTAATTAAATGGAGTACTTACTTTTAATTAATTAAACAAAGTTATTTAATTAAATAGGAAGCCATTCCTAATTAATTAAATGAAGTTATTTAATTAAATAAGAAAAGTGTCTCTAATTAATTAAAAGATTATTTAATTAAGTAGAAAAAGTAATTATGAGAGCATGTCTCATTTTAATAAATTAAATATCTCGACAAAATCTCTCTTCAGTTCAAAAAGGAAAATTTTCAGTTCACTATTGATAAAAAATGAGGTAAATCAGTTAACTCCTTTTTCTACTCAAATCAAATCAATTAACTCCTTATTTTACTCAAATTAAATCTGTTAACTCCTTTTAATTTGGGAATATACCTTCAAGACTGAACTTCAACTTTAATCCTGACCGTTGATTGAATTTGATCTCAACCGTTGATGAATTCTAGGAAAGTCTATATAAGAGACCCTCATCTCTTCATTTTGGGAGAGGATGAATTTGTAGAATTTTCATCGAACCACTGCTGGAATTCATACTCACATTTGCCCATATTTTTACATACATTTAATAAATACACCTATCTTGATTAATTAAATTTAATTATTTAATTAAATGGGAAATGTATTTTTAATTAATTAAATGAAATTATTTAATTAAATGAAGTACTTACTTCTAATTAATTAAACAAAGTTATTAAATAGGAAGCCAATCTTAATTAATTAAATGAATTTATTTAATTAAATAAGAAAAGTAATTATGACAGCACATCTCATTTTTTTAAATTAAATATCTCAACAAAATCTCTCTTCAGTTAAAAATTGGAAATTTTCAGTTCGCTATTGATAAAAAATGAGTTAAATTAATTAACTCCTTTTGTGAATCAAATTAAATCAGTTAACTCCTTATTTTACTCAAATTAAATCTGTTAACTCCCTTTAATTTGGAAATCTCCCTTTATGATTGAACATCAACTTTAATCTTGACCGTTGATTGAATTTGATCACAACCGTTGATGGATTCCAAGAAAGTCTATTTAATACACCCTCATATCTTCATTTTAGGAGAGGATGAATTTGGAGAATTTGCATTGAATTGCTGCTAAAATTCATACTCACATTTGCTCATATATTTACATACATTTAATAAGTATGCCTATCTTGATTAATTAAATGTAATTATTTATATAAATGAGAAAGGTATTTCTAATTAATTAAATGAAATTATTTAATTAAATGGAGTTCTTAATTCTAATTAATTAAACAAAGTTATTTAATTAAATATGAAGCCATTTCTAATTAATTAAATGAAGTTATTTAATTAAATAAGAAAAATTGTCTCTAATTAATTAAAAAATAATTTAATTAAATAGAAAAAGCAATTATCAGAGTATATCTCTTTTTATTAAATTAAATATCTCGACAAAATCTCTCTTCTATTCAAAAAGGAATTTTTTTTTCAGTATTGATAAAAAATGAGCTAAATCTGTTAACTCCTTATTTTACTCAAATTAAATCTATCAACTCTCTTTAATTTGGGAATCTCCTTTTATGACTGAACTTCAACTTTAATCTTGACAGTTAATTGAATTTGAACTAAACCATTGATGGATTTCAGGAAAGTCTATTTATGAGACACTCATCTCTTCACTTTAGGAGAGGATGAATTTGGAGAATTTGCATCGAATCACTGTTGGAATTCATACTCACATTTGGTCATATTTTTACATACATTTAATAAATATGCCTATCTTGATTAATTAAATGAGAGAGGTATTTCTAATTAATTACACAAAATTATTTAATTAAATTGAGTACTTACATCTAATTAATTAAATAAAGTTATTTAATTCAATAGGAAGCCATTCCTAATTAATTAAATAAAGTTATTTAATTAAATAAGAAAAGTGTCTCTAATTAATTATGAGAGCATATCTCATTTTATTAAATTAAATATCTAAACAAAATCTCTGTTTAGTTCAAAAAGGGAAATTTTTAGTTTACTATTGATAAAAAAAAGAGTTAAATCAGTTAACTCCTTTTTGTACTCAAATTATATCAGTTAACTCCTTATTTTACTCAAATTAAATCTTATAACTCCCTTTAGTTTGGGAATCTCCCTTTATGACTGAACTTCAACTTTGATCCTGACTGTTGATTTAATTTGATCTCAACCGATGATGGATTCCAAGAAAGTCTATTTAAGAGACCCTCATCTCTTCACTTTAGGAGAGGATGAATTTGGAGAATTTGCATCAAATCATTGCTAGAATTCATACTCACGTTTGCTCATATTTTAACATACATTTAATAAATATGCTTATCTTGGTTAATTAAATTTAATTATTTAATTAAATAGAAAAGGTATTTCTAATTAATTAAATAAAATTATTTAATTAAATGGAGTACTTACTTCTAATTAATTAAACAAAGTTATTTAATTAAATAGGAAGCCATTCCTAATTAACTAAATAAAGTTATTTAATTAAATAAAAAAGTGTCTATAATTAATTAAAAGATTATTTAATTAAATATAAAAAGTTATTATGCAAGCATATCTCATTTTATTAAATTAAATATCTTGACAAAATCTCTCTATAGTTTAAAAAGGGAAATTTTTTGTTCACTATTGAAATTTGAGAATCTCTCTTTATAACTAAACTTCAACTTTAATCCAGACCGTTGACTAAATTTGATCTCAACCGTTGATGGATTTTAGGAAATTCTATTTAGGAGACCCTCATCTCTTCGTTTTATGAGAGGATGAATTTGAAAAATTTGAATCGAATTGCTGCTGGAATTCTTACTCACATATGCTTATATTTTTACATACATTTAATAAATATGCCTATCTTGATTAATTAAATATAATTATTTAATTAAATAAGAAAGGTATTTTTAATTAAATAAATAAAATTATTTAATTAAATGGAGTACATACTTCTAATTAATTAAACAAAGTTATTTAATTAAATAGGAAGCCATTTCTATTTAATTAATGAAGTTATTTAATTAAATAAGAAAAGTGTCTCTCATTAATTAAAAAATTATTTAATTAAATAGAAAAAGTATTGATGAGAGTATATATCTCATTTTATTAAATTAAATATCTTGACAAAATCTCTCTTCTATTCATAAAGGGAAATTTTCAATTGACTATTGATAAAAAATGAGCTAAATCAGTTAACTCCTATTTTTATTCAAATGAAATTAGTTAACTCCTTATTTTATTCAAATTAAATCTGTTAACTCCTTTTAATTTAGGAATATCCCTTTATGATTGAACTTCAGCTTTAATCCTGACCGTTGATTGAATTTGATCTCAACCGTTGATGAATTCTAAGAAAGTCTATATAAGAGACCCTCATCTCTTCATTTTAGGAGAGGATGAATTTGGAGAATTTGCACCGAATCACTGTTGGAATTCATGCTCACATTTGCCCATATTTTTACATACATTTATTAAAAATGCCTATCTTGATTAATTAAATGTAATTATTTAATTAAATGGGAAATGTATTTCTAATTAAGGAAATGAAATTATTTAATTAAATGGAGTACTTACTTCTAATTAATTAAATAAAGTTATTTAATTAAATAGGAAGGCAATCTTAATTAATTAAATGAAGTTATTTAATTAAATAGGAAAAGTAATTATGACAGCATATCTCATTCTATTAAATTAAATATCTCAACAAAATCTCTCTTCATTTAAAAATTGAAAATTTTCAGTTCACTATTGATAAAAAATGAGTCAAATCAGTTAACTCCTTTTTCTAATCAAATTAAATCAGTTAACTCCTTATTTTGCTCAAATTAAATCTGTTAACTCCCTTCAATTTGGAAATCTCCCTTTATAATTAAACTTCAACATTAATCTTGACCGTTGATGGAATTTGATCTCAACCGTTGATGGATTCTAGGAAAGTCTATTTAATACACCCTCATATCTTCATTTTAGGAGAGGATGAATTTGGAGAATTTGCATTGAATCGCTGCTAAAGTTCATACTCACATTTGCTCATATTTTTCCATACATTTAATAAGTATGCCTATCTTGATTAATTAAATGTAATTATTTAATTAAATGAGAAAGGTATTTCTAATTAATTAAATGAAATTATTTAATTAAATAGAGTACTTACTTCTAATTAATTAAACAAAGTTATTTAATTAAATAGGAAGCCATTTCTAAATAATTAAATGAAGTTATTTAATTAAATAAGAAAAGTGTCTCTAATTAATTAAAAAATTATTTAATTAAATAGAAAAATTAATTATGAGAGTATATCTCATTTTATTAAATTAAATATCTCGACAAAATCTATCTTCTATTCAAAAAGGGAAATTTTTACTTTACTATCGATAAAAAATGAGCTAAATCTGTTAACTCCTTATTTTACTCAAATTAAATGTATCAACTCCCTTTAATTTGGAAATCTCCCTTTATGACTGAACTTTAACTTTAATACTAACCATTGATTGAATTTGATCTCAACTATTTATGGATTTCAGGAAACTCTATTTAAGAGACCCTCATCTCTTCATTTTAGGAAAGAATGAATTTGAAGAATTTGCATCGAATCGCTGCTAGAATTCATACTCACATTTGCTTGTATTTTTACATACATTTAATAAATACGCATATCTTGATTAATTAAATGGGAAAGGTATTTTCAATTAATTAAGCCAAATTATTTAATTAAATGGAGTACTTACGTCTAATTAATTAAACAAAGTTATTTAATTAATTAGGAAGCCATTCCTAATTTACTAAATAAAGTTATTTAGTTAAATAACAAAAGTATTTGTAATTAATTAAAAGATTATTTAATTAAATAGAAAAGGTAATTATGAGAGCATATCTCATTTTATTAAATTAAATATCTCAACAAAATCTCTCTTCAGTTCAAAAAGGAAAATTTTCAATTCACTATTGATAAAAAATGAGTTAAATCAGTTAACTCCTTTTTCTACTCAGATTAAATCAGTTAAATACTTATTTTACTCAAAATAAATCCATAAACTCCCTTTAGTTTTGGAATCTCCCTTTATGGCTAAACTTAAACTTTAATCCTGATTGTTAATTGAATTTGATCTCAACCGTTTATGGATTTCAGGAAAGTCTATTTAAGAGAACCTCATCTCTTCACTTTAGGAGAGGATGAATTTGGAGAATTTACATCGAATCGCTGTTGGTCATATTTTTACATACATTTAATAAATACGCCTATCTTGATTAATTAAATGTAATTATTTAATTAAATGGGAAAGGTATTTCTAATTAATTAAACAAAATTATTTAATTAAATGGAGTACTTACATCTAATTAATTAAATAAAGTTATTTAATTCAATAAGAAGCCATTCCTAATTAATTAAATGAAGTTATTTAATTAAATAAGAAAAGTGTCTCTAATTAATTATGAGAGCATATCTCATTTTATCAAATTAAATATCTAAAAAAAATCTCTGTTTAGTTCAAAAAGGGAAATTTTCAGTTTACTATTGATAAAAAAATGAGTTAAATCAGTTAACTCCTTTTTGTACTCAAATTATATCAGTTAATTCCTTATTTTACTCAAATTAAATCTGTTAACTCTTTTTGGTTTGGGAATCTCCCTTTATGACTGAACTTCAACTTTGATGCTGACTATTGATTGAATTTGATCTCAACCATTGATGGATTCCAGGAAAGTCTATTTAAGAGACCCTCATCTCTTCACTTTAGGAGAGGATGAATTTGGAGAATTTGCATCAAATCACTGCTAGAATTCATACTCACATTTGCTCATATTTTAATATACATTTAATAAATATGCCTATCTTGATTAATTAAATATAATTATTTAATTAAATGGAAAAGGTATTTTTAATTAATTAAATGAAATAATTTAATTAAATGGAGTACTTACTTCTAATTTATTAAACAATGTTATTTAATTAAATAGGAACACACTCCTAATTAATTAAATGAAGTTACTTAATTAAATAAAAAAGTGTCTATAATTAATTAAAAGATTATTTAATTAAATAGAAAAAGTAATTATGATAGCATATCTCATTTTATTAAATTAAATATCTCGACAAAATCTCTCTATTGTTTAAAAAGGGAAATTTTTAGTTCATTATTGATAAAAAAATGAGCTAAATCAGTTAACTCTTTTTTCTACTCAAATTAATTCAGTTATCTCTTTATTTTACTCATCTTAAATTTGTTAACTCCCTTTAATTTGGGAATCTCTCTTTATAACTAAACTTCAACTTTAATCCAGACCGTTGATTGAATTTGATCTCAACCGTTGATGGATTCTCGGAAATTCTATTTAAGAGACCCTCATCTCTTCATTTTAGGAGAGGATGAATTTGAAAAATTTGCATCGAATTGCTGCTGAAATTCATACTCACATTTGCTTATATTTTTACATACATTTAATAAATATGCCTATCTTGATTAATTAAATTTAATAATTTAATTAAATGAGAAAGCTATTTCTAATTAAATAAATGAAATTATTTAATTAAATAGAGTACATACTTCTAATTAATTAAAAAAAGTTATTTAATTAAATAGGAAGCCATTTCTATTTAATTAAATGAAGTTATTTAACTAAATAAGAAAAGTGTCTCTAATTAATCAATAAATTATTTAATTAAATAGAAAGAGTAATTATGAGAGTATATCTCATTTTATTAAATTAAATATCTCGACAAAATCTCTCTTCTATTCAAAAAGGGAAATTTGTAGTTGACTATTATAATTGAACTTCAACTTTAATCCAGACCGTTGATTGAATTTGATCTCAACCATTGATGGATTCTAGGAAATTCTATTTAAGAGACCCTCATGTCATCATTTTAGGAGAGAATGAATTCATAGAATTTGCATCAAATCGCTACTGGAATTCATACTCACATTTGCTCATATTTTTACATACATTTAATAAATATGCATATCTTGATTAATTAAATGTAATTATTTAAGTAAATGGGAAAGGTATTTCTAATTAATTAAATGAAATTATTTAATTAAATGGAGTACTTACTTCTAATTAATTAAAAAAATTTATTTAATTAAATAGGAAGCCAATCCTAATTAATTAAAAGATTATTTAATTGAATAGAAAAAGTAATTATGAGAGCACATCTCATTTTATTAAATTAAATATCTCAACAAAATCTCTCTTCAGTTCAAAAAGGGAAATTTTTATTTCACTATTGATAAAAACTGAGCTAAATTAGTTAACTCCTTTTTCTACTCAAATTAAATGAAGTTATTTAATTAAATAGGAAAAGTAATTATGATAGCATATCTCATTTTATTAAATTTAATGTCCCAACAAAATCTCTCTTCAATTAAAAAAAAAAAATTTTAGTTCGCTGTTGATAAAAAATTAGTTAAATCTATTATCTCCTTTTTCTAATCAAATTAAATTAGCTAACTCCTTATTTTACTCAAATTAAATCTGTTAACTTTTTTTAATTTGAAAATCTCCCTTTATGATTGAATTTCAACTTTAATCTTTACCGTTAATTGAATTTGATCTCAACCGTTGATGGATTCTAGGAAAGTCTATTTAATAGACCCTCATATCTTCATTTTAGAAGAGGATGAATTTGGAGAATTTGCATTGAATCGCTGCTAAAATTCATACTCACATTTGATCATATTTTTACATACATTTAATAAGTATGCCTATGTTGATTAATTAAATGTAATTATTTAATTAAATGGGAAAGGTATTTCTAATTAATTAAACAAAATTATTTAATTAAATGGAGTAATTACTTCTAATTAATTAAACAAAGTTATTTAACTAAATAGGAAGCCATTTCTAATTAATTAAATGAAGTTATTTAATTAAATAACAAAAGTGTCTCTAATTAATTAAAAAATTATTTAATTAAATAGAAAATGTAATTATGAGAGTATATCTCATTTTATTAAAATTAATATCTTGACAAAATCTCTCTTCTATTCAAAAAGGGAAATTTTCAGTTCACTATTGATAAAAAATGAGCTAAATCTGTTAACTCCTTATTTCACTCAAATTAAATCTATCAACTCCCTTTAATTTGAGAATCTCCCTTTATGACTGAACTTCAACTTTAATACTGACCATTGATTGAATTTGATCTCAACCGTTGATGGATTCTTGGAATGTCTATTTAAGAGACCCTGATCTCTTCATTTTAAGAGAGAATGAATTTGAAGAATTTGCATTGAATCGCTACTAGAATTCATACTCACATTTTCTCATATTTTTACATACATTTAATAAATATGCATATCTTGATTAATTAAATGAAGTTATTTAATTAAATAAGTAAAGTTTCTCTAATTAATTAAAATATTATTTAATTAAATAGAAAAAGTAATTATGAGAGCATATCTCATTTTATTAAATTAAATATTTTGACAAAATCTCTCTTCGGCTCAAAAAGGGAAATTTTCAGGTCACTATTGATAGAAAATGAGCTAAATCAGTTAACTCTTTTTTCTACTCAAATTAAATCTGTTAACTCCTTATTTTACTCAAATTAAATCTATTAAGTCCCTTTAATTTGGAAATCTCCATTTATAACTGAACTTCAACTTTAATCCTGACTGTTGATTGAATTTGATCTCAACCGTTGATAGATTCCAAGAAAGTCTATTTGAGAGACCCTCATCTCTTCATTTTAGGAGGGATGAATTTGAAAAATTTACATCGAATCGCTGCTAGAATTCATACTCACATTTGCTCATATTTTTACATACATTTAATAAATAAGCATATCTTGATTAATTAAATGTAATTATTTAATTAAATGGAGTACTTTCTTCTAATTAATTAAATAAAGTTATTTAATTAAATGGAGTTATTTAATAAAATAAGAAAAGTTTCTCTAATTAATTAAAAGATTATTTAATTAAATAGAAAAATTAATTATGAGAGCATATCTCATTTTATTAAATTAAATATTTTGACAAAATCTCTCTTTGGTTGAAAAAGGGAAATTTTCAGGTCACTATTGATAGAAAATGAGCTAAATCAGTTAACTCTTTTTTCTACTCAAATTAAATCAGTTAACTCCTTATTTTACTCAAATTAAATCTATTAAGTCCCTTTAATTTGGAAATCTTCATTTATAACTGAACTTCAACTTTAATCCTGACTGTTGATTGAATTTGATCTCAACCATTGATAGATTAAAAGAAAGTCTATTTTAGAGACCCTCATCTCTTCATTTTAGGAGGGATGAATTTGAAAAATTTACATCCAATCGCTACTGGAATTCATACTCACATTTGCTCATATTTTTACATACATTTAATAAATATGCCTATCTTGATTAATTAAATGTAATTTTTTAATTAAATGGAAAAGGTATTTCTAATTAATTAAAAGAAATTATTTAATTAAATGGTGTCCTTACTTCTAATTAATTAAATAAATTTATTTAATTAAATAGGAAGCCATTCCTAATTAATTAAATGAAGTTATTTAATTAAATAAGAAAAGTGTCTCTAATTAATTAAAAGATTATTTAATTAAATAGAAAAAGTAATTATGAGAGGATGTCTCATTTTATTAAATCAAATATCTCAACAAAATCTCTCTTCAGTTCAAAAAGGAAAATTTTTAGTTCACTATTGATAAAAAATTAGCTAAATTAGTTAACTCCTTTTTCTACTCAAATTAAATAAATTAACTCCTTATTTTACTCAAATTAAATCTGTTAACTCCTTTTAATTTGGGAATATCCCTTTAAGACTGAACTTCAACTTTAATCCTGACCGTTGATTGAATTTGATCTCAACCGTTGATGAATTCTAGGAAAAACTATATAAGAGACCCTCATCTCTTCATTTTAGGAGAGGATGAATTTGCAGAATTAGCATCGAATCACTGCTGGAATTCATACTCACATTTGCCCATATTTTTTAATACATTTAATAAATACACCTATCTTGATTAATTGAATGTAATTATTTAATTAAATGGGAAATGTATTTCTAATTAATTAAATGAAATTATTTAATTAAATAGAGTACTTACTTCTAATTAATTAAACATAGTTATTAAATAGGAAGCCAATCTTAATTAATTAAATGATGTTATTTAATTAAATAGGAAAAGTAATGATGATAGCATATCTCATTTTGTTAAATTAAATATCTCAACAAAATCTCTCTTCTGTTAAAAATTGAAAATTTTTAGTTCGCTATGGATAAAAAATGATTTAAATCAGTTAACTGCTATTTCTAATCAAATTAAATCAGTTAACTCCTTATTTTACTCAAATTAAATATATTAACTCCCTTTAATTTGGAAATCTCCCTTTATGACAGAACATCAACTTTAATCTTGACCATTGATTGAATTTGATCTCAACCGTTGATGGATTCCAAAAAAGTCTATTTAATAAACCCTCGTATCTTCATTTTAGGAGAGGATGAATTTGGAGAATTTGCATTGAATTGCTGCTGAAATTCATACTCACATTTGCTCATATTTTTACATACATTTAATAAATACGCTTATCTTGATTAATTAAATTTAATTATTTAATTAAATGAGAAACGTATTTCAAATTAATTAAATAAAATTATTTAATTAAATGGAGTACTTACTTATAATTAATTAAACAAATTTATTTAATTAAATAGGAAGCCATTTTAAAAAAATTAAATGAAGTTATTTAATTAAATAAGAAAAGTGACTCTAATTAATTAAAAAATTATTTAATTAAATAGAAAAAGTAATTATGAGAGTATATCTCATTTTATTAAATTAAATATCTCAACAAAATCTCTCTTCTATTCAAAAAGGAAAATTTTTAGTTTACTATTGATAAAAAATGAGCTAAATCTGTTAACTCCAAATTTTACTCAAATTAAATCTATCAATTCCCTTTAATTTGGAAATCTCTCTTTATGACTGAACTTCAACTTTAATACTAACCATTTATTGAATTTGATCTCAACTGTTGATGAATTTCAGGAAAGTCTATTTAAGAGACCCTCATCTCTTCATTTCAGGAGAGAATGAATTCGAAGAATTTGCATCGAATCGCTGCTAGAATTCATACTCACATTTGCTCATATTTTTACATACATTTAATAAATACGCATATCTTGATTAATTAAATATAATTATTTAATTAATTGGGAAATTTATTTCTAATTAATTAAACCAAATTATTTAATTAAATGGAGTACTTATGTCTAATTAATTAAACAAAGTTATTTAATTAAATAGGAAGCCATTCCTAATTATCTAAATAAAGTTATTTAGTTAAATAAGAAAAGAATCAGTAATTAATTAAAAGATTATTTAATTAAATAGAAAAAGTAATTATGAGAGCATATCTCATTTTATTAAATTAAATATCTCAACAAAATCTCTCTTCAGTTCAAAAAGGAAAATTTTCAATTCACTATTGATAAAAAATAAATTAAATCAGTTAACTCGTTTTTCTACTCAAATTAAATCAATTAACTACTTATTTTACTCAAAGTAAATTCGTAAACTCCCTTTACTTTAGGAATCTCCCTTTATGGCTGAACTTCAACTTTAATCCTGAGCATTAATTGAATTTGATCTCAATCGTTGATGGATTTCAGGAAAGTCTATTTAAGAGACCCTAATCTCTTCACTTTAGGAGAGGATGAATTTGGAGAATTTGCATCGAATCGCTAGTGGAATTCATACTCACATTTGGTCATATTTTTACATACATTTAATAAATACGCCTATCTTGATTAATTAAATGTAATTATTTAATTAAATGGGAAAGGTATGTCTAATTAATTAAACAAAATTATTTAATTAAATGGAGTACTTACATCTAATTAATTAAATAAAGTTATTTAATTCAATAGGAAGCCATTCCTAATTAATTAAATGAAGTTATTTAATTAAATAAAAAAAGTGTCTCTAATTAATTATGAGAGCATATCTCATTTTATTAAATTAAATATCTAAACAAAATCTCTGTTTAGTTCAAAAAGGGAAATTTTCAGTTTACTATTGATAAAAAAATTGAGTTAAATCAGTTAACTTCAACTTTGATCCTGACTGTTGATTAAATTTGATCTCAACCGTTGATGGATTCCAGGAAAGTCTATTTAAGAGACCCTCATCTCTTCACTTTAGGAGAGGATGAATTTGGAGAATTTGCATCGAATCGCTGCTAGAATTCATACTCACATTTGCTCATATTTTAACATACATTTAATAAATATGCCTATCTTGATTAATTAAATGTAATTATTTAATTAAATGGAAAAGGTATTTCTAATTAATTAAATGAAATTATTTAATTAAATCGAGTACTTACTTCTAATTAATTAAACAAAGTTATTTAATTAAATAGGAAGCCATTCCTAATTAATTAAATGAAGTTATTTAATTAAATAAAAAAATGTTTTTAATTAATTAAAAGAATATTTAATTAAATAGAAAAAGTTATTATGACAGCATATCTCATTTTATTAAATTAAATATCTCGACAAAATCTCTTTATAGTTTAAAAAGGGAAATTTTTAGTTCACTATTGATAAAAAATGAGCTAAATTAGTTAACTCTTTTTTCTACTCAAATTAAATCAGTTATCTCTTTATTTTACTCATCTTAAATTTGTTAACTCCCTTTAATTTGGGAATCTCTCTTTATAACTGAACTTCAACTTTAATCTAGACCGTTGATTGAATTTGATCTCAACCTTTGATGGATTCTAGGAAATTCTATTTAAGTGACCCTCATCTCTTCATTTTAGGAGAGGATGAATTTGAAAAATTTGCATCGAATTGTTGCTGGAATTCATACTCACATTTGCTTATATTTTTACATACATTTAATAAAATATGCCTATCTTGATTAATTAAATGTAATAATTTAATTAAATGAGAAAGGTATTTCTAATTAAATAAATGAAATTATTTAATTAAATGACATACATACTTCCAATTAACTAAATAAAGTTATTTAATTAAATAGGAAGCCATTTCTATTTAATTAAATGAAGTTATTTAATTAAATAAGGAAAGTGTCTCTAATTAATTAAAAAATTATTTAATTAAATAGAAAAAGTAATTATGAGAGTATATCTCATTTTATTAAATTAAATATCTCGACAAAATCTATCTTCTATTCGAAAAGAGAAATTTTCAGTTGACTATTGATAAAAAATGAGCTAAATCAGTTAACTCCTATTTTTATTCAAATTAAATTAGTTAACTCCTTATTTTACTCGAATTAAATCTGTCAACTACCTTTAATTTGGGAATCTCCCTTTATGACTGAACTTCAACTTTAATCTTGACCGTTGATTGAATTTGATCTCAACTGTTGATGGATTTTAGGAAATTCTATTTAAGAGACTCTCATCTCATCATTTTAGGAGAGAATGAATTCGACGAATTTGCATCAAATCACTACTGGAATTCATACTCACATTTTCTCATATTTTTACATACATTTAATAAATACGCATATCTTGATTAATTAAATGTAATTATTTAAATAAATGGGAAAGGTATTTCTAATTAATTAAATGAAATTATTTAATTAAACAGAGTACTTACTTCTAATTAATTAAACAAAGTTATTTAATTAGATAGGAAGCCAATCCTAATTAACTAACTAAAGTTATTTAATTAAATAAAAAAAATATCTTTAATTAATTAAAAGATTATTTAATTAAATAGAAATAGTAATAATGAGAGCATATCTCATTTTATTAAATTAAATATCTCAACAAAATCTCTCTTCAGTTGGAAAAGGGAAATTTTCAGTTCACTACTGATAGAAAATGAGTTAAATTGGTTAACTCCTTTTTCTACTCAAATTAAATCAATTAACTCCTTATTTTACTCAAATTAAATCTGTTAACTCCCTTTAATTTGGGAATCTCCCTTTACGACTGAACTTCAACTTTAATCCTAATCGTTGATTGAATTTGATCTCAACTATTGATGGATTCCAAAAAAGTCTATTTAAGAGACCCTCATCTCTTCATTTTAGGAGAGCATGAATTTGGAGAATTTGCATCGAATCACTGTTGGAATTCATACTCACATTTGCTCATATTTTTACATTCATTTAATAAACATGCCTATCTTGATTAATTAAATGTAATAATTTAATTAAAGGGGAAAGGTATTTCTAATTAATTAAACAAAATTATTTAATTAAATAGAGTACTTACTTCTAATTAATTAAACAAAGTTATTTAATTAAATAGGAAGCCATTCCTAATTAATTAAATGAAGTTATTTAATTAAATAAAAAAGTGTCTCTAATTAATTAAAAGATTATTTAATTAAATAGAAAAAGTAATTATGAGAGTATATCTCATTTTATTAAATTAAATATATCAACAAAATCTCTCTTCAATTCAAAAAAGAAATTTTTTCGTTCACTATTGATAAAAATTGAGTTAAATTAGTTAACTCCTTTTTCTACTCAAGTTAAATCAGTTAACTCCTTATTTTACTCAAATTAAATCTATTAACTCCCTTTAATTTGGGAATCTCCCTTTATGACTGAACTTCAACTTTAATCTAACCTTTGATTGAATTTTATCTCAACCGTTGATGGATTCCAAAAAAGTCTATTTAAGAGACCCTCATCTCTTCATTTTAGGAGAGGATGAATTTGGAGAATTTGCATCGAATTGCAGCTAGAATTCATACTCACATTTGCTCATATTTTTACATACATTTAATAAATAGCCTATCTTGATTAATTAAATTTAATTATTTAATTAAATGGGAAAGGTATTTCTAATTAATTAAACAAAATTATTTAATTAAATGGGGTACTTACTTCTAATTACTTAAACAAAGTTATTTAATTAAATAGGAAGCCATTCCTAATTAATTAAATGAAGTTATTTAATTAAATAAGAAAAGTGTCTCTAATTAATTAAAAGATTATTTAATTAAATAGAAAAAGTAATTATGAGAGCATATCTCATTTTATTAAATTAAATATCTCAATAAAATCTCTCTTTAGTTGAAAAATGAAAATTTTTCAGTTCACTATTGATAAAAAATGAGTTAAATCAGTTAACTCCTTGTTCTACTCAAATTAAATCAGTTAACTCCTTATTTTACTCAAATTAAATCTGTTAACTCCCTTTAATTTGGGAATCACCCTTTATGACTGAACTTCAACTTTAATCCTGACCATTGATTGAATTTGATCTCAACTATTGATGAATTCCAGAAAAGTCTATTTAAGAGACCCTCATCTCTTTATTTTAGGAGAGGATGATTTTGGAGAATTTGCATCGAATCGCTACTAGAATTCATACTCACATTTGCTCATATTTTTACATACATTTAATAAATACGCCTATCTTGATTAATTAAATATAATTATTTAATTAAATGGGAAAGGTATTTCTAATTAATTAAACAAAATTATTTAATTAAATGGAGTACTTAGTTATAATTAATTAAACAAAGTTATTTAATTAAATAGGAAGCCATTCTTTTTTTTCTTTTTCTTTTTTGGGGAAAAGGGGTAAACATTTATTCAGTAAAAGCCAAATTACGAAGGCCTCAGGCCCAATCTACCAAACCACATCCAAAAGCCATTAAGTTCTATCCTTCTCTACTAAATGATCAAAAACCCCCACATAATCAGTAGGAAGATCATCCCTATCAGAAATATTCCAACCTGCACCCTTCTGCGAAGCCCATTTTGCCAAGACATCAACAACTCCATTCCATTCCATGGGAATATGACAAAAGGAGATCTCATCCGCCAAGCTGCTCAAGTGAAAAATCTCTTGAACAAGAGAGGCAATCTTCCAGTTACAATCATCAATTCTCTGATTACTAATCATGTTCACAAAAATCTGAGAGTCTGATTCACATACAATTCTCCTTCATCCAAGAGAGTAAGCCTGCTCCATAGCTACCTTAATAGCCAAGGCTTCCATCACATTATTGGAATGAACTCCTTTGTGAATAGAGAAAATAAAACAAACCTTGCCATCCGCATCTCTACCAAATCCTCCTATACCAGCTTGTCCAGGATTGCCATTGGAGGAGCCATCAGTGTTGATCTTAAGGAAAAAAATCGTGGAGGTCTCCATCTTCCCATCCTACACACTTTACTTTTTAGCAGCTGAGATTTCTTAATGCTTCTACTTCCCAAACCTGTTTCCACCAATCCCAAATTCCTAATTATCTTGGAGTCATTAGGATCCACTGGCTCTGTCATATCACATTTAGCATAGATAGTTTCCTGAAGTCTGCTTAAGATCAATTGCCAAAGTTTACTGACCCCCAAGCTAGAGTTACAAAAAATCCAACGATTATGCTCCAGCCAAAGATTCCAAAGAATAAAAGAAGGTCCAATAGCCCAAGCCACCTAGAGAAATGAAGTTCTCGCAGGGGGCCTTCCAAGGCTATCCCAAAACTCAATAAGGGATTAAGCATGAATGCATCCATGACACCATGCCTCCCACCACTTATGCTAGATTTCTCTAGAGAGAGGGCATAAGAAGAATAAATGAGAAACATCCTCTCCATGCAACCTATAGAGGGGACAAAAAGAAGGACCATGAAACCCTCTTCTCTAGAGGTTATCCCAAGTAAGACACTTTTTTTGAGCCACCAACCATAAAAAAAAATTACATTTAGGCCATGAGAACCTATTCCAAACTTTTTGCCACCGAGGAGTCTCTTGAAATCCATTACATTGACTATCTAGTCGAGCATATCCTTGGGCCACACTAAAAGTACCTTTAGGGCTTGGACCCCAAGCTAGGATGTCTTTGTCCTTAGAAGAGCTCCATAGCCTAACAAAGAGAAGATTGGCTAGTTCAGCCCGAATCTCTTAGGAGCCCCCCGAGGGCCAATCCTAAGGATCCTTCAAATTAGCCACAACTATCGAGCCACGTCTCCTCCAAGATTTGAAGTCAATTACTTTGGTCCATCCTACAGCTAAAAAAATTTGATATAGAGGCTAAAGATGTGGATAGCTGGAGAGAATGGGAGGATGGCCATCCTAGGAGTCTAGCCAGAATAACACACACGATCCCTCATTACATATCCAGAAGAGGCCATCCTTGATGAGAGGAGAACCTCTTTTAAGAGTGTCCCAAATAAAGTATCCCTTACCCTCCATCTCCATTCTAAGAATATCCTGATGTTTCACTCCTAAGAAATACTTATGAGAAAAAATCTTAGCCCAATCTCATTCTTGATTCTTGCACCATCTCCAATATAACTTTGTTACCAAAGCCTTGACACCAAGTGCCATACATTTAAGGCCTAATCCTCCAGAAAACTTAGGCAAGCAGATAGTGTCCCATCTGACCAAGTACCATTTAGAAGAGAGGAGATTGCCTATCCAAAGGAATTGTCATGACAGAGCATCAAAGTCTTTCATAACTCCAATGGGAAGAGTTTGCACCAGACACCTATAAATAGGAAGAGCCTGAATCACAATCTTGAAAGGATGACCCTACTAATAGAAGAGAGCCATCTATGGGTCCAGTGGCTCACCTTGCTCTAAAATTTGTCCAACAAACCTTGCTAATATTCCTTCAATTGAGCCCCAAGGGTTAGAGGTACACCAAGATAAATCAAGGGAAGGGATCCAATCGAAAACTTGAGAATTCTAGCAATCTTGGCTTGAATCGCCTGAGGAGAATTAAAGAAGTAAATAGATGATTTGCCTTCATTAACTTGCTGTCCAGAGGCTTTCAAATAAGTATCCAAAATCATTCTAAAGCTTCTTACTTCATTAATGGTATCCAAACCCATCAATCTAGTATCATCCACAAACTGAAGGTGCGTGTAAGCAGGAATACCATTGTGCCACTTCCACCCCTGGACAAATCCCTGCTTAGCTTGAGATTTTATAAATCTACCCAAAGCCTCCACCATAATGATAAATAGATATGGAGAGATAGAATCCCCCTACCAAAGCCCCCGAGAAGCAGAGAATAGATCAGAAGGTTGTCCGTTAATAAGAACTGAAAAGGATGTGGAAGTCACACAGCTGAGAACCCAATCCACCCATTCCCTATCAAATCCAAAAGTAAGATGCACTTGTCTCAAGAACTCCCAACTAACTTGGTCATAAGTTTTAGCTAAATCCAGCTTGATAAACATAGCCTTTTCCTTGGACGTGGCCATAAAATGAATAGCCTCTAAAGCAATAACCACTCCATCTAGAATCTGTCTGCCACCAACATAACCTCCCTATTCCTCTGATATCAAAGAGGCAAGGAAAGGCTTAAGCCTTTTAGCAATTAATTTAGTGATAATTTTGTAAGTGACATTACATAAAGCAATAGGTATGAATTGATCTACCTTGTTAGCTCCATCAATCTTGGGGATGAGAGTCAGGAAAGTAGCATTCAAGGACTTGAGCATTTGTTTTTTTTGATATGATTCCCGAACAACTTCTAGAAGATCAAATTTAATGATTTCCCAAAACTCCTAGAAAAATTCAATGGGAAATCCATCTAGGCCTAGGGCTTTACCTTTCTTCATAGCGAAAACTACCTTATCTAGCTCTTCAAGCATAACATGTTTTAATAGATCTCTATTCATACTACCAAATACAAGATGAGGAATACAATCTAAAATAGCCCTTGTCTCTACTAAGGAAGCAGGTTCCTCCTTAGAGAAGAGTTGAGAGAAGTAATTAGTGGCCTCTAAAGAAATTGTCTCCTTGGAAAAGAGATGATCTCTAGAAGAAGAAACAAGAGAAGAAATGGAGTTTTTGAACCTGCGAGCTTTAATAGTGTTGTGGAAGAAAGCAGTGTTCCTATCTCCCTCCTACAACCAGTCCACCCAAGATTTTTTCTTCCAAAATATTTCCTCAAAAGCTCCCATTCTTCAACCTCTCTTAAAGCTAAGGATTCCTTGGACATTAAATCTAGACTCATACCTTGGTCCCTGATCTGGTGAGTGATACTATCCAACCTAGCTTGGGCATCTTTTAACTGCTCTTGAAGGTTTCCAAGGCACTGTTTGTTCCACTATTTCAGCCTAAATTTCACATGTTGAAGACTCTTCTCAAAGGTGAACATGGTAGTACCATGAGGAGGCCTGTCCTCATACCACCAGGCTATCATAAGATTCTGAAGGGAAGGATATCTCAACCACATTAGCTGAAACTTGAAAGAGGGATTTTTAGCAGTCTTGAAAGGAGTGATAGAAAGCCTAATAGGCCAGTGGTCAAAGCCTCTCCAGTCAAGAATATCTAACTTGGTAGACCATCTAATATTCATCCAAAAACAAGATACCAGGAATCTATCCAACCTTTTCGAGATAGCTTCCATCCCACTCCTTTTGTTATTCTAGGTGAATATACTAGAACCAGGTTTAACATCAATAAGATTCAAAGAGCTAATACTATCTCTAAGCATACTAGAAGAAGGACCCAAACGAGAAGATCCACCTCTCTTTTCCTCAAGATGAGCAACAACATTAAAATCTTCGACAACAATCCAAGGAAGGAAAGGATCCAAAGATTAGACAAATATAATATGTGACCACATAAGATATTTACCTACCAAATCACTAGGAGCATAAATATTGGAGAACAAGCACCTTTCACCTATCTCAAAGTGAGAAGCCAAAAAAGAGATGGAAGACCTGCTCATAGTCCACCACAGGGGAGTTACTTTCTTAGGTTTCCATAGACAAGCAAGACCACCTGAGTTTCCCTGCACACCAACTGCCTGCCAGCTACTGTAGGGCCATAGCTTTGGCCCACAACTGTTCAGTTCATGAACTGAAAGTTTAGTTTCCTAAAGGAAAATAATATCTAGAGAATGAGAATCAATCATTCTATGAACAACCTTTTGTCTAGGGATGTTGTTCAACCCCCTAACATTCCAAGAGATAACAATCATTTAGAAGATTGTGAGAAGTGGGAGTCAATGGGCTGCACAAACCCCACCTCAACTAAAGTCTCACCTATCATCTTAACTTTCTCCTGATCTATCTTTCTTCCACTCTTAGCAAACTTTTCTGAAATCTCTTTTTTAAAGGGTTTCTGCTGTAAGCCCAATGTGGATGCAACTTTAGCACCTTTTGTGTCATCAGTTACTCCTTTCTTACTTGGATGTGAGGAGGCAATGATATTTGGACTGTCACTGGGATGTGCCTCACCAGGAATATCATAACATAAATCTTGAACCAATTGGTTGGCCTTGTACTTCCTCAAGAATCTGGACTAGATTCCCAACTTCTTCCAGCTAGGGTTCCAAAAGAATCGTCACCTGAGGGTATTTCAACAGGTATACCTTCTTCCTACATCAAGTTCTCCAATACATTAAACCTATTGAAGGTATCATCACTTTGTCTATTCGTCCACATTCTCTTCTACCCCTTACCTTTATTTCACGGCTCCACCAGGATAAAACCCTCCTTATCTGCAAAGGGACCAACTGGCATAGGGGCTTTACCTTTGTCATCCTTAGGGCTCGGCAAAGTGGTAGTTGATGATTGAGAAAATTTATTTCAAGGAAATTTGCATTGTAAGTGCCCATACTCATGTCAGATCTTGCATCTGAAGGGTAGTGTTTCATAGTCAAACTGGTGAGTCCATGAAGAAGGACCTAAGCAAATTTCCATAGAATCAGGTATTGGATTAACAAGATCAACCTCCACACAGATTCGTGCATATGAAATTACCTTTCGATCTTGGTTTTGGGTGGTTGACCCAACTGGTTTCCCAAGAAGAAGAGCAATTGAATGAAGAATATCCTCTCTCAAAAATTCTAGAGGCAAACGTGGCAGCCGGATCCACACAGGGACCTGAGACGGGATCTCTTCAGCAGAATTGAATCCAGTGTGCCAAGGTTTGATGAACAACCTAATTTGGTTGAAAAAGTATGGGCCTCCTTCAAATACTTTGTTCCTGTCTGACATGTATGAGAAGATAACCATAAAATAGTTGTTAGTCGCTAGAAGAATTTCCATATCCCCTTTCAGATTCCAAATCTGGTGCACCAATGATTCTAACACATAGAGAGGGAGTCAGAGACCCAAAAACTTGCATATGAGTGCATGCTTGCTCTAATACTCTATATCTTCTGAAATTTGTTCTGGTTGAATGATCAAGATAGGTTGATCATCAGATCTCTCCAAACACCCATTCATCTTCTTAATACAGGTAGAACCTTTTGATGATGTTACATTCTCTCCAGAAGGTATATTGTCCATCTGACCTTTAGCCCCTCCTTGCGTCTGGCAAGATGTATCCAACATTTCCAAATCATCAAAAAAACTCTAAGTCCTAGGGGCTTTCGATTGCCCCATGCTCAGATTCAAAGGAAATAACTCTAGGCAAAAGCTAAAACTAAACTCAATCGATCACTATTGTGCCTCCCCCACCACCGTAGAATAAAAGACCCTCTGAAAGGTAACTCCCAACCGGTCGCACATCCACATAGTCCTCCAACGTTTTGACCGTGGCTTCCACCCACCTTCAACTAAAATCTTCGACCCAACAATCAGACAAACTGTGGAGAGAATGATCATGACCCAACACCGAGCATTTAGAGATCAGTGGGCAAAGGGCATGCAGGCCCTAGCTCCGCAGGGTACGAATTCGCATCACAGAGCTCATTAATCTATTAACTCTGTTTAATTTGGAAATCTCCCTTTATGACTAAACTTCAACTTTAATCCTGATCGTTGATTAAATTTGATCTCAACCATTGATGTATTCTAGGAAAGTGTATTTAAGAGACCCTCATTTTTTCATTTTAGGAGAGGATGAATTTGGAGAATTTGCATCGGATCGTTGCTAGAATTCATACTCATATTTGCTCATATTTTTACATAATTTAATAAATACACCTATCTTGATTAATTAAATGTAATTATTTAATTTAATGGGAAAGGTATTTCTAATTAATTAAATCTAATTATTTAATTAAATGAAGTACTTACTTCTAATTAATTAAACAAAGTTATTTAATTAAATAGGAAGCCATTATTAATTAATTAAATGAAGTTATTTAATTAAATAAGAAAAGTGTCTTTAATTAATTAAAAAATTATTTAATTAAATAGAAAATCTAATTATGAGAGCATATCTCATTTTATTAAATTAAATATCTCAACAAAATCTCTCTTCAGTTCAAAAAGGGAAATTTTCAGTTCACTATTGATAAAAAAATGAGTTAAATGAGTTAACTCATTTTTCTACTCAAATTAAATCAGTTAACTCCTTATTTTACTCAAATTAAATCCATTAACTCCCTTTAATTTGGGAATCTCCCTTTATGACTGAACTTCAACTTTAATCTTGACTGTTGATTGAATTTGATCTCAACCATTGATGGATTTCAGGAAAGTCTATTTAAGAGACCCTCATCTCTTCATTTTAGGAGAGGATGAATTTGGAGAATTTGCATCGAATCGCTGCTGGAATTGATACTCACATTTGCTCATATTTTTACATACATTTAATAAATACACCTATCTTGATTAATTAAATGAGGAAGGTATTTCTAATTAATTAAACAAAATTATTTAATCAAAAGGAGTACTTACTTCTAATTAATTAAACAAAGTTATTTAATTACATAGGAAGCCATTCCTAATTAATTAAATGAAGTTATTTAATTAAATAAAAAAAGTGTTTCTAATTAATTAAAAGATTATTTAATTAAATAGAAAAAGTAATTTTAGAGCATATCTCATTTTATTAAATTAAATATCTCAACAAAATCTCTCTTCAGTTCAAAAAGATAAATTTTTCAGTTCACTATTGATAAAAAAATGAGTTAAATCAGTTAACTCATTTTTCTACTCAAATTAAATCAGTTAACTCCTTATTTTACTCAAATTAAATCTATTAACTCCCTTTAATTTTAGAATCTCCTTTTATGACTAAACTTCAAATTTAATCCTGACCGTTGATTGAATTTGATCTCAACCATTGATGGATTCTAGAAAATTCTACTTAAGAGACCCTCATCTCCTCATTTTAGAAGAGGATGAATTTGGAGAATTTGCATCGAATCCATGCTAGAATTCGTACTCACATTTGCTCATATTTTTACATACATTTAATAAATACGCCTATCTTAATTAATGAAATGTAATTATTTATTTAAATGGGAAAAATATTTCTAATTAATTAAACAAAATTATTTAATTAAATGGAGTACTTATTTCTAATTAATTAAACAAAGTTATTTAATTAAATAGGAAGCCATTACTAATTAATTAAATGAAGTTATTTAATTAAATAAGAAAAGTGTCTCTAATTAATTAAAATATTATTTAATTAAATAGAAAAAGTAATTATGAGAGCATATCTCATTTTATTAAATTAAATATCTCAACAAAATCTCTCTTGAGTTCAAAAAGAGAAACTCTCAGTTCACTATTGATAAAAAAAATGAGTTAAATGAGTTAAATCCTTCTTCTACTCAAACTAAATCAGTTAACTCGTTATTTTACTCAAATTAAATATGTTAACTCCCTTTAATTTTGGAATCTCCCTTGATGACTGAACTTCAACTTTAATCCTGACCATTGATTGAATTTGATCTCAACCGTTGATGGATTCCAGAAAAGTCTATTTAAGAGACCCTCATCTCTTCATTTTAGAAGAGGATGAATTTGGATAATTTGGATTGAATCGCTGCTGGAATTCATACTCACATTTTCTCATATTTTTACATACATTTAATAAATACGCCTATCTTGATTAATGAAATGTAATTATTTAATAAAATGGGAAAGCTATTTCTAATTAATTAAACAAAATTGTTTAATTAAATAGAGTACGTACTTTTAATTAATTAAACAAAGTTATTTAATTAAATAGGAAGCCATTCCTAATTAATTAAATGAAGTTATTTAATTAGATAAGAAAAGTGTCTCTAATTAATTAAAAGATTATTCAGTTAAATAGAAAAAGTAATTATGAGATCATATCTCATTTTATTAAATTAAATATTTCAACAAAATCTATCTTCAGTTTAAAAAGAGAAATTTTTAGTTCACTATTGATAAAAAAAATGAGTTAAATGAGTTAAGTCCTTTTTCTCCTCAAATTAAATTAGTTAACTCTTATTTGCCTCAAATTAAATTTGTTAACTCACTTTAATTTGGGAATCTCCTTTTATGACTAAACTTCAACTATAATCTTGACCATTGATTGAATTTGATCTCAACTATTGATGGATTCTAGGAAAGTCTATTTAAGAGACCCTCATCTCTTCATTTTAGGAGAGGATGAATTTGGATAATTTCAATCGAGTCGCTGTTGGAATTCGTACTCACATTTGCTCATATTTTTACATACATTTAATAAATACGCCTATCTTGATTAATGAAATATAATTATTTAATTAAATGAGAAAGGTATTTCTAATAATTTAAATAAATAAACTTATTTAATTAAATAAAGTACTTACTTCTAATTAATTAAACAAAGTTATTTAATTAAATAGGAAGCCCTTCCTAATTAATTAAATGAAGTTATTTAATTAAATAAGAAAAGTATCTCTAATTAATTAAAAGTTTATTTAATAAAACAGAAAAAGTAATTATGAGAGCATATCTTATTTTATTCAATTAAATATCTCAACAAAATCTCTCTTCAGTTCAAAAAAGGAAATTTTTAGTTCACTATTGATAAAAAATGAGTTAAATTAGTTAACTCAATTTTCTACTCAAATTAAGTCAGTTAACTCCTTATTTTACACAAATTAAATCTGTTAACTCCCTTTAATTTGGGAATCTCCCATTATAAATGAACTTCAACTTTAATCCTGACCGTTGATTGAATTTGATCTCAGTCACTGACGGATTTTAGGAAAGTCTATATAAGAGACCCTCATCTCTTCATTTTAAGAGAGGATGAATTTGGAGAATTTGTATCAAATCGCTGCTGAAATTCATACTCACATTTGCTCATATTTTTACATACATTCAATAAATATGCCTATCATGATTAATTAAAAGTAATTATTTAATTAAAGAAGAATGGTATTTCTAATTAATTAAATGAAATTATTTAATTAAATGTAGTACTTACTTCAAATTAATTAAACAAACTTATTGAATTAAATAGGAAGCCATTCCTAATTAATTAAATAAAGTTATTTAATTAAATAAGAAAAGTGTCTCTAATTAATTAAAAAATTATTTAATTAACTAAAAAATTAATTATGAGAGCATATCTCATTTTATTAAATTAAATATCTCAACAAAATCTCTCTTCAGTTCGAAAACAGAAATTTTCAGTTCATTATTGATAAAAAATGAGTTAAATGAGTTAACTCTTTTTTCTACTCAAATTAAATCAGTTAACTTCTTATTTTACTCAAATTAAATCTTTTAACTCCTTTTAACTCGGGAATCTCTCTTTATGACTGAACTTGAACTTTAATCCTGACCATTGATTGAATTTGATCTCAACCGTTGATGGATTATAGAAAAGTCTATTTAAGAGACCTTCATCTCTTCATTTTAGGAGAGGATGAATTTGGAGAATTTGGATCGAATCGCTGCAAAAATTCATACTCATATTTGCTCATATTTTGACATAAATTTAATAAATATGCTTATCTTGATTAATTAAATGTAATTATTTAATTAAGTGGGAAAGGTATTTCTAATTAATTAAATGAAATTATTTAATTAAATGGAGTTCTTACTTCTAATTAATTAAACAAAGTTATTTAATTAAATAGGAAGTCATTCCTAATTAATTTAATGAAGTTATTTAATTGATAAGAAAAGTGTCTCTAATTAATTAAAACGTTATTTAATTAAATAGAAAAAGTAGTTATGAGAGCATATCACATTTTATTAAATTAAAAATCTCAACAACATTTCTCTTCAGTTCAAAAAGAGAAATTTTCAGTTCACTATTGATAAAAAAAAAATGAGTTAAATCAGTTAACTTCTTTTTCTACTCAAATCAAATCAGTTAACTCCTTATTTTACTCAAATTAAATCTATTAACTCCCTTTAATTTGAGAATCTATCTTTATGACTGAACTTCATCTTTAATCCTGACCGTTGATTGAATTTGATGTCAACCGTTAATGGATTCCAACAAAGTCTATTTAAGAGACCTTCATCTCTTCATTTTAGGAGAGGATGAATTTGGAGAATTTGAATCGAATCGCTGCCTGAATTCATACTCACATTTGCTCATATTTTTACATACATTTAATAAATAAGCCTATCTTGATTAATTAAATGTAATAATTCAATTAAATGGGAAAGGTATTTCTAATTAATTAAATAAAATTATTTAATTAAATAGAGTACTTACTTCTAATTAATTAAACAAAGTTATATAATTAAATAGGAAGCCATTTCTAGTTAATTAAATTAAGTTATTTAATTAAATAAAAAAAGTGTCTCTAATTAACTAATTGATAAAAAATGGAAATTTTTAGTTCACTATTGATAAAAAATGACTTAAATTAGTTAACTCCTTTTTCTACTCAAATTAAATCAAGTAACTTCTTATTTTATTCAAATTAAATCTGTTAACTCCATTTAATTTGGGAACCTCCCTTTATGACTGAACTTCAACTTTAATCCTGACCGTTGATTGAATTTGATCTGAACCATTGTTGGATTCCAAGAAATTTTATTTAAGAGACCCTCATCTCTTCATTTTAGGAGAGGATAAATTTGAAGAATTTTCATCAAATTGTTGTTGGAATTCAAACTCACATTTGCTCATATTTTTACATTCATTTAATAAATACGCTTCTCTCGATTAATTAAATGTAATTATTTAATTAAATGAGAAAGGTATTTCTAATTAATTAAACAAAATTATTTAATTAAATGAAGTACTTACTTTTAATTAATTAAACAAAGTTATTTAATTAAATAAGAAGCCAATCCTAATTAATTAAATGAAGTTATTTAATTAAATAAGAAAAATGTCTCTAATTAATTAAAAGATTATTTAATTTAATAGAAAAAAAAATTATGAGAGCATATCTCATTTTATTAAATTAAATATCTCAACAAAATCTCTCTTCAATTCAAAAAAATAAATTTTTAGTTCACTATTGATAAAAAATTAGCTAAATTAGTTAACTCCTTTTTCTACTCAACTTAAATCAGTTAACTCTTTATTTTACTCAAATTAAAGCTGTTAACTCCCTTTAATTTGGGAACCTCCCTTTATGACTGAACTTTAACTTTAATCTTGACCGTTGATTGAATTTGATCTCAACCGTTGCTAGATTCTAGGAAAGTCTATTTAAGAGACACTCATCTCCTCATTTTAGGAGAGGATAAATTTGGAGAATTTGCATCGAATCGCTATTGGAATTCATACTCACATTTTCTCATAATTTTACATTCATTTAATAAATATGCCTATTTTGATTAATTAAATGTAATTATTTAATTAAATGGGAAAGGTATTTCTGATTAATTAAATGACATTATGTAATTAAATGGAGTACATACTTCTAATTAATTAAACTAAGTTATATAATTAAACAGGAAGCCATTTTTAATTAATTAGATGAAGTTATTTAATTAAATAAGAAAAGTGTCTCTAATTAATTAATTGATTATTTAATTAAATAGAAAAAGTACTTATGAGATCATATCTCATTTTATTAAATTACATATCTCAACAAAATCTCTCTTCAGTTCAAAAAGGGAAATTTTCAGTTCACTATTGATAAAAAAATGAGTTAAATGAGTTAACTTCTTTTTCTACTCAAATTAAATCAGTTAACTCCTTATTTTACTCAACTTAAATCTGTTAACTCCCTTTAATTTGGGAATCTCCCTTTATGACTGAACTTAAACTTTAATCTTGACGGTTGATTGAATTTGATCTCAACCATTGATGGATTCTAGGTAAGTCTATTTAAGAGATCCCCATCTCTTAGTTTTAGGAGAGGATGAATTTGGAGAATTTGCATCGAATCGCTGCTTGAATTGATACTCACATTTGCTCATATTTTTACATACATTTAATAAGTACACCTATCTTGATTAATTAAATGTAATTATTTAATTAAATGAGAAAGGTATTTCTAATTAATTAAATGAAATTATTTAATTAAATAGAGTACTTACTTGTAATTAATTAAACAAAGTTATTTAATTAAATAGGAAGCCATTCCTAATTAATTAAATGAAGTTATTTAATTAAATAAGAAAAGCATCTCTAATTAATTAAAAGATTATTTAATTAATTAGAAAAAGAAATTATGACAACATATCTCATTTTGTTAAATTAAATATCTCAACAAAATCTCTCTTTAGTTCAAAAAGGGAAATTTTCAGTTCACTATTGATAAAAAATGAGTTAATTAAGTTAACTCCATTTTGTACTAAAATTAAATTAGTTAACTCCTTATTTTAATCAAATTAAATCTGTTAACTCCCTTTAATTTGGGAATCTGCCTTTATGACTGAACTTTGACTTTAATCTTGATCGTTGATTGAATTTGATCTCAACTGTTGATGGATTTTAAGAAAGTCTATTTAAGTAGCTATCATCTATTCATTTTAGAAGAGTATGAATTTGGAGAATTTGCATCGAATTGCTACTGAAATTTGTACTCACATTTGCTCATATTTTTACATACCTTTAATAAATACACCTTCTTGATTAATTAAATATAATTGTTTAATTAAATGAGAAATGTATTTCTAATTAATTAAATCAAATTATTTAATTAAATGGAGTACTTACTTCTAATTAATTAAATAAATTTATTTAATTAAATAGGAAGCCATTCCTAATTAATTAAATGAAGTTATTTAATTAAATAAGAAAAGTGTCTCTAATTAATTTAAAAATTATTTAAATAAATAGAAAAAGAAACTATGAGAGCATATCTTATTTTATTAAATTAAATATCTCAACAAAATCTCTCTTCAGTTCAAACAGAGAAATTATTAGTTCACTATTGATAAAAAATGAGTTAAATTGGTTAACTCATTTTTCTACTCAAATTAAATAAGTTAACTCCTAATTTTACACAAATTAAATCTGTTAACTCCCTTTAATTTGGGAATCTCCCTTTATGACTGAACCTAAACTTTAATACTGACCGTTGATTGAATTTGATCTCAGTCGTTGATGGATTCCAGGAAAGTCTATTTAAAAGACCCTCATCTCTTCATTTTAGGAGAGTATGAATTTGGAGAATTTGCATCGAATCACTACTAGAATTCATACTCATATTTGCTCATATTTTTACATACATTTAAAAAATAAGCCTATCTCGATTAATTAAATATAATTATTTAATTAAATGGCAAAGGTATTTCTAATTAATTAAATGAAATTATTTAATTAAATAGAATACTTATTTTTAATTAATTAAACATAGTTATTTAATTAAATAGGAAGCCATTCCTAATTAATTAAATGAAGTTATTTATTTAAATAAGAAAAGTCACTCTAATTAATTAAAAGATTATTTAATTTAATAAAAAAATAAATTATGAGAGCATATCTCATTTTATTAAATTAAATATCTCAACAAAATCTCTCTTAAGTTCAAAAAGGGAAATTTTCAATTAACTGTTGATAAAAAATGAGCTAAATCAGTAAACTCCTCTTTCTACTAAAATTAAATCAGTTAACTTCTTATTTTACTCAAATTAAATCTGTTAACTCCCTTTAATTTAGGAATCTCCCTTTATGACTGAACTTCAACTTTAATCTTGTTTGTTGATTGAATTTGATCTCAACAGTTGATGTATTTTAGGAAAGTCTATTGAAGAGACCCTCATCTCTTCATTTTAGGAGAGGATAAATTTGGAGAATTTGCATCAAATCGCTACTAGAATTCATACTCACATTTGTTCATATTTTTACATACATTTAATAAATACTCCTATCTTGATTCATTAAATGGAATTATTTAATTAAATGTGAAAGGTATTTCTAATTAATTAAACAAAATTATTTAATTAAATGAATTACTTATTTCTAATTAATTAAAAAAGGTTATTTAATTAAATAATAAAAGTGTCTCTAATTAATTAAAAGATTATTTAATTAAATAGAAAAAGTAATTATGAGAGCATATCTCATTTTATTAAATTAAATATCTCAAAAAAAATCTCTCTTCTATTGGAAAAGGGAAATTTTCAGTTCACTATTGATAAAAAAAAATGAGTTAAATGAGTTAACTCCTTTTTCTACTCAAATTAAATCAGTTACCTCCTTATTTGACTCAAATTAAATCTGTTAACTCACTTTAATTTAGGAATCTCCCTTTATTACTGAACTTCAACTTTAATCTTGATTGTTGATTGAATTTGATCTCAACTGTTGATGGATTTCAGGAAAGTCTATTTAAGAGACCCTCATCTCTTCATTTTAGGAGAGGATGAATTTCAAGAATTTGCATCGAATTGCTGTTGGAATTCATACACACATTTTCTCATTATTTTACATACATTTAATAAATAGGCCTATCTTGATTATTTAAATGTAATTATTTAATTAAATGGGAAAGGTATTTCTAATTAATTAAATGAAATTATTTAATTAAATGAAGTACTTACTTCTAATTAATTAAATAATCTTATTTAATTAAATAGGAAGCCATTCCGAATTAATTAAATGAAGTTACTTAATTAAATAAGAAAAGTGTGTCTAATTAATTAAAAGATTATTTAATTAAATAAAAAAGTAATAATGACAGCATATCTAATTTTATTAAATTAAATATCTCAACAAAATCTCTCTTCAGTTTGAAAAGGGAAATTTTTAGTTCATTATTGATAAAAAAATGAGTTAAATAAGTTAACTCTTTTTTCTACTCAAATTAAATCAGTTAACTCCTTATTTTACTCAAATTAAATCCATTAACTCCCTTTAATTTGAGAATCTATCTTTATGACTGAACTTCAACTTTAATCCTGACCATTGATTGAATTTGATCTCAACCGTTGATGAATTCTAGGAAAGTCTATTTAAGAGACCCTCATCTCTTCATTTTAGGAGAGGATGAATTTGGAGAATTTGTATCGAATCACTGTCGAAATTCATACTCACATTTGCTCATATTTTTATATACATTTAATAAATATGCCTATCTTGATTAATTTAATTTAATTATTTAATTAAATAGGAAAGGTATTTATAATTAACTAAATGAAATTATTTAATTAAATGGAGCAGGTACTTCTAATTAATTAAATAAAGTTATATAATTAAATAAGAAGCCATTCCTAATTAATTAAATGAAGTTATTTAATTAAATAAGAAAAGTGTCTCTAATTAATTAAAAGATTATTTAATTAAATAGAAAAAGTAATTATGAGAGCATATCTTATTTTATTAAATTAAATATCTAAACAAAATCTCTCTTCAGTTCAAAAAGGAAAATTATTAGTTCAATATTGATAAAAAATGAGTTAAATTAGTTAACTCATTTTTCTACTCAAATTAAATCAGTTAACTCCTTATTTTACACAAATTAAATCTGTTAACTCCCTTTAATTTGGGAATCTCTCTTTATGACTGAACTTCAAATTTAATCCTGACCATTGATTGAATTTGGTCTCAGTCGTTGATGGATTCCAGGAAAGTCTATTTTAAAAACCCTCATCTCTTCATTTAAGGAGAGTATGAATTTGGAAAATTTGCATCGAATTGCTGTTGAAATTCATACTCACATTTGCTCATATTTTTACATACATTTAATAAATATGCCTATCTTGATTAATTAAATGTAATTATTTAATTAAATGGCAAAGGTATTTCTAATTAATTAAATAAAATTATTTAATTAAATAGAGTAATTACTTGTAATTAATTAACCAAAGTTATTTAATTAAATAGGAATCCATTCCTAATTAATTAAATGAACTTATTTAATTAAATAGGAATCCATTCCTAATTAATTAAATGAACTTATTTAATTAAATAAGAAAAGTCTCTCTAATTAGTTAAAAGATTATTTAATTTAACAGAAAAATATATTATGAGAGCATATCTCATTTTATTAAATTAAATATCTCAACAAAATCTCTCTTAATTTCAAAAAGGGAAATTTTCAGTTAACTGTTGATAAAAAATGAGCTAAATCAGTAAACTCTTCATTTTACACAAAATAAATCTGTTAACTACCTTTAATTTGGGAATGTCCCTTTATGACTGAACTTGAACTTTAATCTTGTCCGTTGATTGAATTTGATCTCAACCATTGTTGGATTCCCCGAAAGTCTATTTAAGAGACCCTCATTTTTCATTTTAGGAGTGGATGAATTTGGAGAATTTGCATCGAATCGCTGCCGAAATTCATACTCACATTTGCTCATATTTTTACATACATTTAATAAATACGCCTATCTTGATTAATTAAATGTAATTATTTAATTAAATTTGAAAGGTATTTCTAATTAATTAAATGAAATTATTTAATTAAATGGAGTATATACTTCTAATTAATTAAACAAAGTTATATAATTAAATAGGAATCAATTTCTATTTAATTAAATGATGTTATTTAATTAAATAAGAAAAGTGTCTCTAATTAATTAATAAATTATTTAATTAAATAGAAAAAGTAATTATGAGAGCAGATCTTATTTTATTAAATTAAATATCTCAAAAAAATCTTTCTTCAGTTCAAAAAGGGAAATTTTTAGTTCACTATTTATAAAAAATGAGTTAAATCAGTTAACTCAATTTTTTACTCAAATTAAATTAGTGAACTCCATATTTTACTCAAATTAAATCTATTAACTCCCTTTAATTTGGGAATCTCCCTTTATGACTGAACTTCATTTTTAATCTTGACCGTTGATTGAATTTGATCTCAACCGTTGATGGATTCTAAGAAAGTCTATTTAAGAGACCCTCATCTCTTCATTTTAGGAGAGTATGAATTTAGAGAATTTGCATCAAATCGCTGCTAGAATTCAGACTCACATTTGCTCATATTTTTACATACATTTAATAAATATGCCTATCTTGATTAATTAAATGTAATTATTTAATTAAATGGCAAAGGTATTTCTAATTAATTAAATGAAATTATTTCATTAAATAGAGTACTTACTTGTAATTAATTGAACAAAGTTATTGAATTAAATAGGAAGCCATTCCTATTTCATTAAATGAAGTTATTTAATTAAATAAAAAAAGTATCTTTAATTAATTAAAAGATTATTTAATTAAATAGAAAAAGTAATTATGAGAGTATATCTCATTTTATTAAATTAAATATCTCAAATTTTTTAGTTCACTATTGATAAAAAATGAGTTCAATCAATTAACTCCTTTTTCTACTCAAATTAAATCAGTTAACTCCTTATTTTACTCAAATTAAATCTGTTAACTCCCTTTAATTTGGAAATCTCCCTTTATGACTGAACTTCAGCTTTAATCCTGACCGTTGATGGATTCCAAGAAAGTCTATTTAAGAGACCCTCATCTTTTCATTTTAGGAGAGGATGAATTTGGAGTATATTCATCGAATCGCTGCTGGAGTTCAAATTCACATTTGCTCATATTTTTACATACATTTAATAAATATGCCTATCTTGATTAATTAAATATAATTATTTAATTAAATAGGAAAGGTATTTCTAATTAATTAAAACAAATTATTTAATTAAATGGAGTACTTACTTCTAATTAATTAAATAAAGTTATTTAATTAAATAGGTAACAATTTCTTATTAATTAAATGAAGTTATTTAGTTAAATAAGAAAAATGTCTCTATTTAATTAAAAGATTATTTAATTAAATAAAAAAAGTAATTATGAGAGCATATCTCATTTTATTAAATTAAATATCTCAACAAAATCTCTCTTTAGTTCAAAAAGAGAAATTTTCATTTCACTATTGATAAAAATGAGTTAAATCAGTTAACTCCATTTTTTACTCAAATTAAATCAGTTAACTCCTTATTTTACTCAAATTAAATATGTCAACTCCTTTTAATTTGGGAATCTCCCTTTTTGATTAAACTTCAACTTTAATCTTGACCGTTGATTGAATTTGATCTCAACCGTTGATGGATTCCAGGAAAGTCTATTTAAGAGACCCTCATCTCCTCATTTTAGGAGAGGTTGAATTTGAAAAATTTGCATCGAATCGCTGCTTAAATTCATACTCATATTTGCTCATATTTTTACATACATTTAATAAATATGCCTATCTTGATTAATTAAATGTAATTATTTAATTAAATAGGAAAGGTGTTTCTAATTAATTAAATGAAATTATTTAATTAAATAGAGTACTTGCTTCTAATTAATTAATTAAAGTTATTTAATTAAATAGGAAGCCATTCCTAATTAAATAAATGAAGTTATTTAATTAAATAAGAAAAGTGTCTCTAATTAATTTAAAAATTATTTAAATAAATAGAAAAAGAAACTATGAGAGCATATCTTATTTTATTAAATTAAATATCTCAACAAAATCTCTCTTCAGTTCAAAAAGAGAAATTATTAGTTCACTATTGATAAAAAATGAGTTAAATTGGTTAACTCATTTTTCTACTCAAATTAAATAAGTTAACTCCTAATTTTACACAAATTAAATCTGTTAACTCCCTTTAATTTGAGAATCTCCCTTTATGACTGAACCTAAACTTTAATACTGACCGTTGATTGAATTTGATCTCAGTCGTTGATGGATTCCAGGAAAGTCTATTTAAAAGACCCTCATCTCTTCATTTTAGGAGAGTATGAATTTGAAGAATTTGCATCGAATCACTACTAGAATTCATACTCATATTTGCTCATATTTTTACATACATTTAATAAATATGCCTATCTCGATTAATTAAATATAATTATTTAATTAAATGGCAAAGGTATTTCTAATTAATTAAATGAAATTATTTAATTAAATAGAATACTTATTTTTAATTAATTAAACATAGTTATTTAATTAAATAGGAAGCCATTCCTAATTAATTAAATGAAGTTATTTATTTAAATAAGAAAAGTCACTCTAATTAATTAAAAGATTATTTAATTTAATAGAAAAAGAAATTATGAGAGCATATCTCATTTTATTAAATTAAATATCTCAACAAAATCTCCCTTAAATTCAAAAAGGGAAAATTTCAGTTAACTGTTGATAAAAAATGAGCTAAATCAGTAAACTCCTCTTTCTACTAAAATTAAATCAGTTAATCTCTCTTTATGACTGAACTTCAACTTTAATCTTGTCCGTTGATTGAATTTGATCTCAACAGTTGATGTATTTTAGGAAAGTCTATTGAAGAGACCCTCATCTCTTCATTTTAGGAGAGGATGAATTTGGAGAATTTGCATCAAATCGCTACTAAAATTCATACTCACATTTGTTCATATTTTTACATACATTTAATAAATACTCCTATCTTGATTCATTAAATGGAATTATTTAATTAAATGTGAAAGGTATTTCTAATTAATTAAACAAAATTATTTAATTAAATGAATTACTTATTTCTAATTAATTAAAAAAGGTTATTTAATTAAATAATAAAAGTGTCTCTAATTAATTAAAAGATTATTTAATTAAATAGAAAAAGTAATTATGAGAGCATATCTCATTTTATTAAATTAAATATCTCAAAAAAAATCTCTCTTCTGTTGGAAAATGGAAATTTTCAGTTCACTATTGATAAAAAAAAATGAGTTAAATGAGTTAACTCCTTTTTCTACTCAAATTAAATCAGTTACCTCCTTATTCGACTCAAATTAAATCTGTTAACTCACTTTAATTTAGGAATCTCCCTTTATTACTGAACTTCAACTTTAATCTTGATTGTTGATTGAATTTGATCTCAACTGTTGATGGATTTCAGGAAAGTCTATTTAAGAGACCCTCATCTCTTCATTTTAGGAGAGGATGAATTTCGAGAATTTGCATCGAATCGCTGTTGGAATTCATACACACATTTTCTCATTATTTTACATACATTTAATAAATAGGCCTATCTTGATTATTTAAATGTAATTATTTAATTAAATGGGAAAGGTATTTCTAATTAATTAAATGAAATTATTTAATTAAATAAAGTACTTACTTCTAATTAATTAAATAATCTTATTTAATTAAATAGGAAGCCATTCCAAATTAATTAAATGAAGTTACTTAATTAAATAAGAAAAGTGTGTCTAATTAATTAAAAGATTATTTAATTAAATAAAAAAGTAATAATGACAGCATATCTAATTTTATTAAATTAAATATCTCAACAACATCTCTCTTCAGTTCGAAAAGGGAAATTTTTAGTTCATTATTGATAAAAAATGAGTTAAATGAGTTAACTCTTTTTTCTACTCAAATTAAATAAGTTAACTCCTTATTTTACTCAAATTAAATCCATTAACTCCCTTTAATTTGGGAATCTATCTTTATGACTGAACTTCAACTTTAATCCTGACCATTGATTGAATTTGATCTCAACCGTTGATGAATTCTAGGAAAGTCTATTTAAGAGACCCTCATCTCTTCATTTTAGGAGAGGATGAATTTGGAGAATTTGTATCGAATCACTGTCGAAATTCATACTCACATTTGCTCATATTTTTACATACATTTAATAAATATGCCTATCTTGATTAATTAAATTTAATTATTTAATTAAATAGGAAAGGTATTTATAATTAACTAAATGAAATTATTTAATTAAATGGAGCAGATACTTATAATTAATTAAATAAAGTTATATAATTAAATAAGAAATCATTCCTAATTAATTAAATGAAGTTATTTAATTAAATAAGAAAAGTGTCTCTAATTAATTAAAAGATTATTTAATTAAATAGAAAAAGTAATTATGAGAGAATATCTTATTTTATTAAATTAAATATCTAAACAAAATCTCTCTTCAGTTCAAAAAGGAAAATTATTAGTTCACTATTGATAAAAAATGAGTTAAATTAGTTAACTCATTTTTCTACTCAAATTAAATCAGTTAACTCCTTATTTTACACAAATTAAATCTGTTAACTCTCTTTAATTTGGGAATCTCCCTTTATGACTGAACTTCAAATTTAATCCTGACCATTGATTGAATTTGGTCTCAGTCGTTGATGGATTCCAGGAAAGTCTATTTTAAAAACCCTCATCTCTTCATTTAAGGAGAGTATGAATTTGGAAAGTTTGCATCGAATTGCTGTTGAAATTCATACTCACATTTGCTCATATTTTTACATATATTTAATAAATATGCCTATCTTGATTAATTAAATGTAATTATTTAATTAAATGGCAAAGGTATTTCTAATTAATTAAATAAAATTATTTAATTAAATAGAGTAATTACTTGTAATTAATTAAACAAAGTTATTTAATTAAATAGGAATCCATTCCTAATTCATTAAATGAACTTATTTAATTAAATAAGAAAAGTCTCTCTAATTAGTTAAAAGATTATTTAATTTAACAGAAAAATATATTATGAGAGCATATCTCATTTTATTAAATTAAATATCTCAACAAAATCACTCTTAATTTCAAAAAGGGAAATTTTCAGTTAACTGTTGATAAAAAATGAGCTAAATCAGTAAACTCCTCATTTTACTCAAAATAAATCTGTTAACTACCTTTAATTTGGGAATGTCCCTTTATGACTGAACTTGAACTTTAATCTTGTCTGATGATTGAATTTGATCTCAACCATTGTTGGATTCCACGAAAGTCTATTTAAGAGACCCTCATTTTTCATTTTAGGAGTGGATGAATTTGGAGAATTTGCATCGAATCGCTGCCGAAATTCATACTCACATTTGCTCATATTTTTACATACATTTAATAAATACGCCTATCTTGATTAATTAAATGTAATTATTTAATTAAATTTGAATGGTATTTCTAATTAATTAAATGAAATTATTTAATTAAATGGAGTATATACTTCTAATTAATTAAACAAAGTTATATAATTAAATAGGAATCAATTTCTATTTAATTAAATGAAGTTATTTAATTAAATAAGAAAAGTGTCTCTAATTAATTAATAAAATATTTAATTAAATATAAAAAGTAATTATGAGAGCAGATCTTATTTTATTAAATTAAATATCTCAAAAAAATCTTTCTTCAGTTCAAAAAGGGAAATTTATAGTTCACTATTTATAAAAAATGAGTTAAATCAGTTAACTCAATTTTTTACTCAAATTAAATTAGTGAGCTCCATATTTTACTCAAATTAAATCTATTAACTCCCTTTAATTTGGGAATCTCCCTTTACGACTGAACTTCATTTTTAATCTTGACCGTTGATTGAATTTGATCTCAACCGTTGATGGATTCTAAGAAAGTCTATTTAAGAGACCCTCATCTCTTCATTTTAGGAGAGTATGAATTTAGAGAATTTGCATCAAATCGCTGCTAGAATTCATACTCACATTTGCTCATATTTTTCCATACATTTAATAAATATGCCTATCTTGATTAATTAAATGTAATTATTTAATTAAATGGCAAAGGTATTTCTAATTAATTAAATGAAATTATTTCATTAAATAGAGTACTTACTTGTAATTAATTGAACAAAGTTATTGAATTAAATAGGAAGCCATTCCTATTTCATTAAATGAAGTTATTTAATTAAATAAAAAAAGTATCTTTAATTAATTAAAAGATTATTTAATTAAATAGAAAAAGTAATTATGAGAGTATATCTCATTTTATTAAATTAAATATCTCAAATTTTTTAGTTCACTATTGATAAAAAATGAGTTAAATCAATTAACTCCTTTTTCTACTCAAATTAAATCAGTTAACTCCTTATTTTACTCAAATTAAATCTATTAACTCCCTTTAATTTGGAAATCCCCCTTTATGACTGAACTTCAACTTTAATCCTGACCGTTGATTGAATTTGATCTCAACCGTTGATGGATTTCAAGAAAGTCTATTTAAGAGACCCTCATCTTTTCATTTTAGGAGAGGATGAATTTGGAGTATATTCATCGAATCGCTGCTGGAGTTCAAATTCACATTTGCTCATATTTTTACATACATTTAATAAATATGCCTATCTTGATTAATTAAATATAATTATTTACTTAAATGGGAAAGGTATTTCTAATTAATTAAAACAAATTATTTAATTAAATGGAGTACTTACTTCTAATTAATTAAATAAAGTTATTTAATTAAATAGGTAATAATTCCTTATTAATTAAATGAAGTTATTTAGTTAAATAAGAAAAATGTCTCTATTTAATTAAAAGATTATTTAATTAAATAAATAAAGTAATTATGAGAGAATATCTCATTTTATTAAATTAAATATCTCAACAAAATCTCTCTTTAGTTCAAAAAGAGAAATTTTCATTTCACTATTGATAAAAAT
Organism: Cupressus sempervirens; assembly: GCA_028749045.1. Taxonomy (NCBI): domain Eukaryota; kingdom Viridiplantae; phylum Streptophyta; class Pinopsida; order Cupressales; family Cupressaceae; genus Cupressus; species Cupressus sempervirens. Next base: position 119,292,265 of record CM053783.1, read on the forward strand.
GAGTTAAATCAGTTAACTCCATTTTTTACACAAATTAAATCAGTTAACTCCTTATTTTACTCAAATTAAATATGTCAACTCCTTTTAATTTGAGAATCTCCCTTTTTGATTAAACTTCAACTTTAATCCTGACCGTTGATTGAATTTGATCTCAACCGTTGATGGATTTCAGGAAAGTCTATTTAAGAGACCCTCATCTCTTCATTTTAGGAGAGGTTGAATTTAAAAAATTTGCATCGAATCTCTGCTTAAATTCATACTCACATTTGCTCATATTTTTACATACATTTAATAAATATGCCTATCTTGATTAATTAAATGAAATTATTTAATTAAATGGGAAAGGTGTTTCTAATTAATTAAATGAAATTATTCAATTAAATAGAGTACTTGCTTCTAATTAATTAATTAAAGTTATTTAATTAAATAGGAAGCCATTCCTAATTAATTAAATGAAGTTATTTAATTAAATAAGAAAAGTTTCTCTAATTAATTAAAAGATTATTTAATTAAATAGGAAAATTAATTATGAGAGCATATCTCATTTTATTAAATTAAATATCTCAACAAAATATCTCTTCAGTTCAAAAAGAAAAATGTTCAGTTCACTATTGATAAAAAATGAGTTAAATGAGTTAACTCCTTTTTCTACTCAAATTAAATCAGTTAACTCCTTATTTTACTCAAATTAAATCTGTTAACTCCCTTTAATTTAGGAATCTCCCTTTATGACTAAACTTCAACTTTAATCCTAACCGTTGATTGAATTTGATCTCAACCATTGATGCATTCCAGGAAAGTCTATTTAAGACACCCTCATCTCTTCATTTTAAGAAAGGATGAATTTGGAAAATTTGCATCGAATCCCTGTTGGAATTCATACTCACATTTGCTCATATTTTTACATACATTTAATAAATACGCCTATCTTGATTAATTAAATGTAATTATTTAATTAAATGGGAAATGTATTTCTAATTAATTAAATTGAGTTATTTAATTAAATGGAGTACTTACTTCTAATTAATTAAACAAAGTTATTTAATTAAATAGGAAGCCATTCCTAATTAATTAAGTGAAGTTATTTAAATAAATAAGAAAAGTGTCTCTAATTAATTAAAGATTATTTAATTAAATATAAAAAGTAATTATGAGAGCATATCTCATTTTATTAAATTAAATATCTCAAAAAAATTTCTTTTCAGTTGAAAAAGGGAAATTTTCAGTTCACTATTGATAAAAAATGAGCTAAATCAGTTAACTCCTTTTTCTACTCAAATTAAATGTCATGCCCAAACTACAAGGACAAAAACACAATTTTTTTTAAAAATTAATAATTAAAAAGCTCTAAGTTCGATATGGTTGTGCTCACAGTTAGAGTAAAGGTTCTCTACAATTTATTTTAAGTTTATAAACTCTTGTGGAGGAATACATCGTTAAGATTTATAAATTTTTGTTATTAGATTGATATCGATAAAATTTATGTCATTACATTAACTTACAACAATATGAGAAAATTATTTAAATAACAATTTAAATGAGTTCGATTTTAAAATTAATTGAAATATCTAATCAAATAAAATCTACATTTAAACATATTTCAAATAGCCAATTAACCTTTAAATTAAAATAATTAATACTCAAAAATTAAAATAACTTGAATACTAAACTAAATACATTTAAAATTTTAAGAACTTTCCTAAAATAATGATGACATTAATAATATAACGAAAGTTGAATAAATCAAAGTCTAAACTAGATTACATCAATAATACCTTACTAACTTAAACTAATCTACTAAATATATATTAAAATTTTAAACAATAACTTTTAAACAAATAACAATTAAACAAACATAATTAATAACAACTTTTTAAACAAAAACTTTTAAATAATCAAACAAGTGACCTAAAGATGTAACTAACATTATAACTTAATCTAAAACTATCTAAATTCAATAAGATCTAACTACCCGCTAACCTAAACTCTTACTAACTAATGTAAGCTAAACTAATATAATCTATTCCCAAACCCCACGTCAATTCATACCTTTTCCCAAAACTCAAATTAGATTAATAAAAAAAACACCCACCCACGTCACATTCTAATCTATATGGAAGTCTTGCACAATATCTAAGCACTTTCCAAGGAATTAAACTCGTAGCGCAAGCAAAACAAGTACTGACACAACCTACCAATGAGGTGGCAACCATGATAAAGCAAGGCAGGTTTTAAAGTAAAGTAAAAATCTCCAACCCCAAAACAAGGAAAGAAACTTCAGCGTTGAACCCCTAAATGGAGCGCCTACCTATCTTGACCAAAGGAGGTATAACAAATGCAAAGCTTTTAAACATAGCAAAGAAATCTCTCAATGACATCTCCCTGCCTGCAAAAGTGATGCCAACCAAACACATTTAATACCTCTACTCCAAGTACTTCAGCGCTTCAAAGCACTTCCCAAGACACCCGATTCAAAAAGGCATGCGCTAACTAGAAGAAAGGCAAGGCTGGCAACGAAATTTTAAACAATGTAATCTCCATCCAAGGAAAAGCCTAAAGCCTCCTGCAAGGTGATTTATTACTTGCAAGGAAGATGGAATGGTACAGGGTGATGTCACCCTAGAATAGACACATTGAATTTTCTTTAAAAAAAATCCTTTCAAGCCCTTAAGAAGCTGGCGCCAAGAGAGGAAAAAGGGAGCAAAAATAAAGACATTAAGTTTTATAGGTAGAAATAGATATTAGTTCTTTTTTATTTTTTTTATATAGATTTATTTATTTATCTTGGTAATGAAAGTAAGTTTACTAATTTATTTATGTTATACAACAAGGATAAAAAGGGGAATCTTTTAAAGATTCTCTGTTACCGAATGAGAGAATTAAATTTGGTTCCATACAAAAACTAGAGAGTTTTTGCTCTCTTGGAACCTTTTTTTTTTGTCTTATTTTTCTAAGTATGGATTTACAAGCAATGTATTTTTTTTATAAGGGGTATATTTTTGAAAGGATTTAATAGTTTGAGACACCATAATACAAGATTTAATTGATTTCTCAACCAACTTGAATTGAACTATAAAACGTAATTATTCTTCTTTCCTCAACATAATTTTTTTCATATTTAACATATAAGAAAAACTTTAAAAAATTTACTCAATCAAACAGAATTTACATCCATGATATAACTTTCATTTCCAACATAGAAGTAAACTTGAAATTTTCCTAATTAAATCAACACCATTTCCATCCTACTTTAATGTCCATCCATCCAAATTAAAATTTACAATTAAATCACATGACAAGAAATTATACTCAAACACCAATTTTATTGGCCAACCTGATTCAAGGGCTTAGCCGGGAAAGAATCAAGAAGAAAACTTGGCTTCGTTGCCAATCCAACAAAGTTTGAAATACCAATTTACATAGCATATCAATGCCAGATTTCAACAATATAATTGAATTTTCTTCATGACCCTCATCAAGGGATTCATAACACGTTTTGCAACACATTTCTAAAACTGAGGATGGAATAGAATTCTAATCAGGTGACAACAAGCATGACCAAGAACAATTCAACCATGCATAATCACACAAGGTTATCACTATATGATCCACAATGAATCAACACTAGGGAAAGGTGGATTCTTCCAACCAGGAGAAGTCAAGCACAACACCAAATAGATGCCCAATCGGGGCTATAGACCAAGAATTTTTGTTCTTCCATTTCAACATACCATAATCATACAAGGTTTGTGCTGACAATTAGGGGCCCATAACACCCTACCCTTTCTCCCTTTTTTCATCCTGAGAAGAGACTCTACACTGGTTGGAGTCCGACTAAACAGACCTTTCCCAAAATTGCTCACTTCTGCCCTCTCCAAGGGTGAGTAATACCAAAACACCCATGCAAGAAAAATCTCAAAGTTGCAATCATAAACATGAAAGAAAATCATCCAAAAAAAATAACATGGTTATCAAAGCTTCGCAACATACCCACAAACATACAAACATTGAAACAACAACAAGGTAGCATAAACATGAAACGAACATGGAAACTGAACAAGGGAGATGAGAATTTCCTACCTTCACAAGAGGTAATGGCAATGAACAAGTTTGAATAGAGTTTCTATTTCCTTGCTTCAATTTTCAAACTCCTCTCTAAATGTAGAGATTGGGTAACAACCTCAACTAGTCCAAGAAAGGCCTCTAAATAAGCCTCAAACTCAACCACCTCAAAAGGATCAATAACTACACCCACCCACCTACAAATCTAGAAGCTCCTAACTCAACCCACACCATGGTTAAACACTAAGTGGAGGTGAGGTGACGTAACTCAAGATAGCCAATTGCAATTTTCGCACAAAGGTAAAATGAGACTTTTTGAGTAATCTCCAAAGTCAACAAAAGGGGCTTAGGGGTTGGAAAAGACCCCCAACCCATACCCATACCCCTTGGGTATAATTATTTCATGTTTTGAAGCCTTAAGAATATGTTTAGAGCCAAACAAAGGCTAGGAAATAATTAGGATGAACTATCAACTCTAACAAAGCAGATTAAGCACTAATCTGGATTAAGGGTGACTAAACTCGATTAAGAACCCAATTAGAAAACTGACACTAACTTAACCAACTTGGGTCCAAAGGTTACACAACTAACCCTAATCAGCATACTAAAGAACATAACCAATTTACGAGTGTCAAGCGACGCTAAAAGAACATAATTACGAACATTAACATTTACTGAACATAGAGAGATACATACATACATCTCACAATACAATACTTGAATTACGAACAACAAGGTTTCCAAAATTAACACATAGAAATCAGTTCTATTCCTCCGTAGGGTTTCTCAGCTAAAATATTGACACACTCATTGCACACATCAGTAGTCCTGTAAAATCACATGTATATATAGGTATACGTATCAGAAATTCACATAAATTAAAACATACATCTATAAATTAGTTAGGTTTTCTCTCAATTCTCAACCATTAAAATCTCTTAATCCAAGTGTTAATCCTATGTTCTACTTAATTCATCTACATACATAAACATAAAACATTAAATGACAGACATCAAATATCTGAAAATAACATCACACAACATGAACTAATATGACATGTTCAAGTATCTGATAATGTCCCGACATCTCGAGTCGTGAGTATCAAAATGATAAAGTAGTAACTAGGGATATGAAGGGTCAGGGAGAGGCCTCACATTAAGTCAGTTAACTCCTTATTTTACTCAAATTAAATCTGTTAACTCTCTTTAATTTGGAAATCTTCCTTTATGACTGAACTTCAACTTTAATCCTAACCGTTGATTGAATTTGATCTCAACCATTGATAGTGTGAGGCCTCGCCCCGACCCATCGTAGCATAGTGATACATTACTATTATTTTGTTTCATGACTCAAGATGTCGAGACATTATCTGATGCTTAGAACATACTTTATTATTTTATGCTGTGTGATGTTACTTTCAGATATATTTGAGGATTGTCATTTAATGTTTCATTTATATGTATGTTGATGAAATCAGTAAATGTAGGATTGAGACTTTGATTTAAGAGATTTTAAATGCTTAAGAATTAAGTAGGATAAAGAAACCCTTATTGATGTATGTTTTAGTTTATGTGAATTTTTGAATACGTATACATTTATGTACATGTGATTTTACGGGACTACTGATGTGTGCAATGAGTGTGTAGATATTTAGCTGAGAAACCCTATGGAGGAACAGAACTGATCTTTTTGTGCTAATTTTTGGAAGCCTTGTTGTTCGTAATTCATGTATTGTATTGTGAGATATATGTATGTATTTTCTTTGTTCAGTGAATGTTAATGTTCGTAATTATATTTTTTCAGTGTCGCTTGACACTCATAAAATGTTTATGTGCTTTGGTGTGCTGTTTAGGGTTAATTGTTTAACCTTTGGACCAAGTTGGTTTAAGTTAGTGTCAAATTACTATTAGGTTCTTAATTGAAGTTAGTCATCCCTAATCCGGATTAGTGCTTATTTGCATGTTAAAGTATTTAGAAGGTGCTATTTTATTCCTAAATTTTATTTGGCTCTAAACCTTTTTCCTAAGGCTTAAAACATGAAATTATTCTACCCAAAGGGTATGGGTATGGGTCAGGGGTCTTTTCCAACCCCTAAGCCCCTTTTATTGACTTTTGAGGTCACTCAAAAAGTCTCTTTTTGCCTTTGTGCGAAAATTGACCATGGGTATCTTGTGTTACCTCACCTCATCTCCACTTAGGGTTTAACCATGGTGTAGGTTGAGTTAGGAGTTTCTAGAATTTCTAGTGGGTGGAAATAGTTATTGCTCCTTTTGGTGGTTGAGTTGGAGGCTTATTTAGAGGCCCTTCTTGAACTTGTGGAGGTTGTTACCCAATCTCTACATTTAGAGAGGAATTCTTGAAGGTTGAAGGAAGGAAAGGGATACTCTACTCAAACTTGTTCATTGCCATTACCTCTTTGTGAAGGTAGGAAATTCTCACCTCCCTTACTCAGTTCTTATGTTTTGTTTCATGTTCATGTTACCTTGTTGTTTTTTCACTGTTTATGTGGTTGTGGGTATGTTGGGAAGATTTGAAAACTATGTTATTTTGGTTGTTTCCTTTCATGTTTATGTTTGCAATTCCTTTTTTTTTTTTTTTTTGAGTTTTCCTTGCATGGGTGTTTTGGTATTACTCACCCTTGGAGAGGGCAGAAGTGACCAATTTTGGGAAAGGTCTATTTAGTTGGACTCCAACTAGTGTAGAGTCTCTTCTCAGGATGAGAAGAGGGAGAAAGGGTAGGGTGTTATGGGCCCTTACCCGTCAGCACAAACTTGGTATGAGTATGGCATGTTTAAATGACAGAATGAAAGTTCTTTGTTAATAGCCCTGATTGGGCATCTGATTTGGTGTTGTGCTTGACTTCTCCAAGTTGGAAGAATCCACCTTTCCCTAGTGTTGATTCATTGTGGATCTTTTTGTGAAAACCTTGTATGAGCATGCATGTGTTTGAAGTGTTCTTAGTCCTGCTTTTGGGTCACCTGATCAGATTTTGCTTCCTCCTTGGTTCTAGAAATGAATTGTAGAAAACATTATAAATCCCTTGATGAGGATCATGGAGAAAATTCTATTAAATTGTTGAAATTTGGGATTGAGATCCTATTGTAAATTGTATTTTTAAACTTATTGTAAATGGCAACGAAGCCGATTTTTCTTCCTGATTCTTTCCCGACTGAGCCTTTGAATCAGGTTTGCCAATAAAATTTGTGTTGAGAATAATTGCTTGTTTAGGGATTTAATTGTAAATTTTAAATTTCTATGGTTGAATCTCAAAATATGATGGAAATAATGATGATGTTTAGTTTGGCAATATATCAAGTTGTTCATATATGTTGAAAAGGGAAATTTATGTTCATTAATGTAGATTTAGTTTTTATGATTATTGGATATTAATCAAACTGGCATTATTGTGTCAATGGCTAAATCTATGTTTTAATTCTACTCCAATTATTCACCTCAAAAAAAAAAAAATAATACATGACTTTAAATCTACACTTAGAAAATTTCCTCAAAAAAAAAGAAGAAAAGTTGCAAGAGAGTAAAACTCTTTGCCTTTTGTATGGAAGAAAATTTGTATGCTTCTTGGCAACAGAGAATATCCTCAAAAGATTCTCCAAATTTATATTTATTTGTATCTTTATTTAATGATAAATTTCTTCATAATTTCTTTATAATTTTTTTAAAAAAATAAAGAGAGAAAGAAAATAACCTAAATATCTTAAACTACCTAATAAACTTTATTGTATTTATTACATTAATCCTTCTCCCTTGCAAGTCAATTCTGAAAAGCATTTTAATAAGGTTTTTGTTTAAAAAGTTTTTGCTAGTCATCATTTAACATGGGGGATGACGTTACCCTGCCCCCCCATGTCCCATCCCCTTTATGATTTTATTTTTTTGAGCGCTTACCTTTTTTTTATGGGCCTTTATCTTTTTGGCAAGACTTATTAAGTCTACATTCCTTGCTGGTTGATTCACTTTTTGTGAAGTCTGCGCAGGCATTTGGGGCAGAGTGTTGTCCCAAGGACTGCGCTTGGAAGCTCATGTCCTTTGGGAAGCACTGCCCAAGGATTAGGTGGCAAGGGAAGATGTGACATGGGTCACATGGGGTTAAGGGTTTTTGAGAGTAGGGTGTAGGGTAGTTAGTGGGTAGGACTTAGTGTTTGTTAGGTGCTAGGGGTTAAGATAGTATTTAGGCCAGTTTAGTATAAAGTGTAGAATTAAGTTAGTTTTAGTTAATGTTAGATTTAATTTTTTTTGTTGGTTAATTATGCTTGTTAAAATTTATATATATATATATATATATATATATATATATATATATATATATATATTTGTTTTGTAGTAGTATCTTTTTTTAGCATGTCTTAGAAAAGTCATTAAAGTTAGTTAAATGTAATTAAGTTTAGAACTATGACTAGTCAATTATATTAGATTTATTTAGCTTTATTTTTTTAGATTAATTTAGTTGTTTATATATTAATGTTAATTTATTTAGTTTTGTAGTATTTTTAGTTTCGATTTAGATATATGTAAAACTGAATATGGTATTTAATTTAAGTTAAATTTTGTTTAGATTTAAGTTAAATCTTAGATTTTAGAGATGTTGGTATTAAATAGAATCTTGTTAATTTGGTCTTTAATAAATTGATGTATTAAATTAACTTTGTAAAAGATAGTTAGCATCATATGTAAATATTAATGGGTTTAATTAAGAAGGTTAGTCTCTTGTATCATATTTTAGCAGACTAATTAACAATCTGTTTAAATAAATGATCGATATCAATCTTATCACAAAATTTTTAATATCTTAATGATGTAATCATCCTCATGTTATAATCTTAAGACATCTTGTAAAGAACCTGTACGTAAAATGTTATCTCAATCATTTCGTCTTTAAGCACTTTATTTAATTACTATACTTAGTAATAATTTAACCAAATTAATGATAAAGGATAAATCAATGATTAATTCATGTGTGAAGATTTTAAAACTTAAGATGTATCGAAGAGATCCTTTTCTTAAACTATAATCACAATCATTTTAAACTTATAACTTGTTTATTTATTAATTAAATTTAAAAAAAAAAAAAATTGTGTGCATTTTTGCCCCAAAGTTTGGGCATGAAATTTTGGTATCAGAGCCCGTGTTTCAATGCTAGGAACCTTAAACCATTGTGCTTCCTAAACTTAACTCAAACTTTTTATTGTGTAGATGCCACCTGTTACTCGTAGCCGGCAAGGCAGAGGTCGTAGGGCTAGGGGTGGTAGAGCGGGACAGGAGGATGGATCACCTCCTCCACCACCACCTCCACCTCCACCACCACCGAACCTAAACTAGGACATTATAGATTCCCTTCAGACTTTGATCAGTGTAGTTCAGCAGAGAGTAGTACTTGTAGTTCGGCCAGTTCAGCAGATTCCAATAGTGGAAGCAAAGGGACCTGACGGAGGTGGGCCCAGAGTTAGAGAAAGGACTAGGAGTCCCCCACCGAGGCAGTTAGAGGGTCAAGGTGAACACGAGGAAGAGTCCATACATCAGAGAGGACCCCCTTTTGACAGACCTCCTAGACATGTAAGAGATGACATCAGGGAATTGATTCGACTTGGACCACCATTGTTTACCGGTACCACTGAGGGTTCAGTAGTAGAGGCATGGTTGCAGAGCTTACAACAGTGCTTTGCATTACGTCCTTATGGGAGTAATCTAAAAGCATGCCTAATAGTTCATCAATTGAGAGGGGATGCCTCCAATTTCTGGCACCAGGAGGAGATTATTAGTGGAGTGAGGATGGACACCCTCACATGAGAATCTTTCCTAAAAAGATTCTAAGAGAGGTACTTGTCAGAGCATTTCCAACAGAAATAGATAGAGGAGTTCCATTCTCTTTATCAAAGAGGCCTTTCAATGGCTTAGTACAAGAGAACGTTTCTCGAGCTCCTTCCTTATGTGGAATATATGAAGGATGAGAAACTACAGGTGCATCACTTTATCATGGGTCTGAATTTCTCTCTTCAGGGCCCAGTTAGGATGGCCTTCCCTACCACCTTTAGATAGGCAGTGAAGATAACACTAGTTTTCGAGGATACTTGAGGTAGGCAGGAGTCTCGAGATCAGTCTCAGAACCGAAACTCCTCCCAGCAGAAACCCCCTTGGAAAGGGAATTGGAACTATATAGCAGGGTCCTCTAAGGGCCAGCAGTCTCAACAGCCAAAACCCCAACAGTAGCAGCAACAATCTTCTTAGGGGTATCAAGGCTCCAAGCCCAAGCAGTGGCAGTCACAGGGTCCTAGGCAAGATCAGAAAGTACAGGCCCCGCAGTCACAGTTAGTGAGGACTCAGCAGTCTTTTAGGGGAGGATTTAGCAGATCTAGCAGGTTAGGAGACCCACAATAGTCTAGGTCACAGGGTGCATGATCTTATACTTGTGGACCATGCTACACTTGTGGTGGCATGGGTTGTATAGCCAAGGAGTGTCTGCAGGGACAGGCATCCAGTGGTCAAAGCAGGGTTTTTTCAAAGCCAACAATTGGTGACATGGGTAGATCCCATAGAGTTTTTGCAGTGGTTGACAACTGCCAGGCTGAGCATCAGGCCACAGTTATCGAGGCTAAAGGAATTATACAAGGCCATATGGTTGGAGTTTTATTTGATTTTGAGGCTACTGACTCTTTTATATCTCCATTTGTGGTGGAGTGTTGCGGGCTAGTGGCAGTTAGACAGGATGTTAGTTGGGAGGTAGAGTTAGCCTCAGGAGCCAGAGTGTCAGTTAGTTCCATGGTGTGGAGTTGTCAAATGTAGGTTGGAGACATGTCCACTAGGACTGATCTACGCATTACCCCTCTAGGTTCTTATGATGTTGTTCTAGGCGTGGATTGGCTTTATGCCCACAGTGCCAAGATGGATTTTTGATAGAAGAGGGTGGAATGTGTGGATGATGATGGTATCTCTAGGGATATCTTCAGAGTGAAGAGGCCAGTGTCCCTTCGTATGATTTCCACTATGCAGCTTAGATGGTGCATGCGAAAGGGTTGTCAGTTGTTTTCTATCACTATTAGTGACCGAGAGGAAGATTCAGAAAGGGAGCCATCCCTTGATGATTTTCCAATCCTTTAGGAGTTTGCAGATGTGTTTCCTTTAGAGCTTCTTGGTATGCCTCCACCTCGAGCAGTGGATTTTCACATACACCTAGTGCCAGGAGCTGAGCCAGTTTTGAGAGCACCATACAGGATGACTACTCATGAGCTTAGTGAGCTAAAGGTTTAGTTGGAGGAACTCTTAGAGAAGGGGCATATTTGACCTAGTGTGTCACCTTGGGGTGCACCAGTGATCTTTGTCAAGAAGAAGGATGGATCACTTAGGTTGTGTATCGATTATCGGCAATTGAACAAAGTGACCATCAAGAATTCATATCCTCTTCCCAGAATCAATGATCTTTTTGATCAGTTGTAGGGTGCCCAAGTATTTTCAAAGATTGACCTAAAGTCAGGTTACCATCAGTTGAGGATTGTGGATAGTGATATCCCCAAGACAGCTTTTCGTACTAGGTATGGCCACTACGAATTCACCGTGGTACCTTTTGGCCTTACGAATGCTCCAGCTGTATTCATGAGCCTCATGAATGGATTATTTTGTACCTTTTTGAATAAGTTGTTGGTTGTGTTTCTTGATGACATTCTAATTTATTCTCATGATGAGAGAGAGCATGAAGAGCACCTGAGACAAGTATTGCAGAGGCTGAGAGAGAATCAGTTGTTTGGTAGCTTGTCAAAGTGTGCATTCTTTAGATCTAAGATACATTATTTGGGTCATGTCATATCAGGTGATGGTGTCTCAGTAGACCCATCAAAGATTAGGGCTATCATGGATTGGCTAGCACCCACTAGTGTTACTGAAGTGAGGAGCTTTATGGGGCTAGTAGGATATTACCAACACTTCATTTCAAGATTCTCTAGATTGACACACCCCATCACTTCTCTTCAAAAAAAGAGAAAGAAGTACGAGTGGACAGAGAAGTGTGGTAGAGCTTTTGAAGAGCTCAACGGAGCCCTCATGAGTGCACCAATTCTTGTAGTACTAGATCCTATTACAGATTTTGTGGTGTGCACCGATGCATCTTTAGATGGTTTAAGAGCAGTCCTTATGCAGGAAGGATGACCTATTTCCTTTGAGTCTAGGAAGTTGAAGACTCATGAACTCAATTATCCTACTCATGACCTAGAACTAGTGGCAGTGGTTCATGCCTTGGTGAGATGGCGACATTTCCTTCTGGGTCATAGATTCGAGCTTCATTCTGACCACTAGAGCTTGCAGTACATATTTTCTTAGCTGAACCTTAATGCTAGGCAAAGAAGGTGGATGGAGTTACTGTGTGAGTATGATTTTGATGTTCATTACATCAAGGGAAAGGAGAATGTGGTTGCAGATGCCTTAAGAAGAAGGTGCCATGAGCTTTCATCTATGACTACTTGCACTGACTTGAGAGAGCGGATCTTATAGCACTTACCAGCTGACGAGCTTTATGTAGAAGTTAGTCAGTTCATACATTCTCAAAGACCCTTGGAAGGGAAGTTTGCAGAGTATTCCTTGGAGTTTAATGGAATTTTGAGGCATAGGGGATGTATGTATGTACCTTCCATTGGGGGTTTGCGTGAGCTCATTGTACTTGAGGCTCACAGAGCACCTTATGCAGCGCACCTCGATGTTAAGAAGTTACATGTAGAATTGAGGTAGTTGTATCATTGGCTAGGCATGAGAGTGCAGATTGCTAGCATAGTTGTGAGATGCCTCAAGTGCCAGAGGGTGAAGGCGGAGCACCATCATCCTGGCGAGCTTCTCCAGCCGCATGAGATTGCAATGTGGAAATGGGACACTATATCTATGAATTTTATTGTTGGTCTTCCTATGTCATCTCATTGCCATGATGCCATTTTGGTGATAGTTGACACATTGACCAAGGTTTCTCATTTCTCACCCATGCATACTACATTTACAACATGAGACATAGCTTAGGTGTTCTTGCAGGACATTATTAGACTTCATGGTGTTCCCCGTAAGATCATATCTGATAGAGACTCTTTGTTCACTTCTTCATTTTGGAGAGATTTGCAGTCGTCTTTGGGCACTAGGCTCAATTTTAGTACAGCATACCATCCTCAAACCGATGGCCAGACCGAGCGAGTAAATCAAGTTTTGGAGGACATGCTACTTATGTATGTGATGGATCATCAGGTCAAATGGGAGGAATCCCTTCATCTTGTCAAGTTTTCCTATAACAATGGGCATCATTCTTCCATAGGTATGCCACCTTATGAGGCTTTGTATGGGAGACCGTGCAGGACACCCTTGAGTTGGGATAAGATCAAGGATCGAGTATCTATTGGCCCCTAGTTAGTAAAGGAGATGGAGTAGCACGTGACCCTGATTAGACAGCACCTGAGAGAGGCACAGGATAGGCAGAAGAAGTATGCCGATGCGAAGAGGATAGATTGAGAGTATCAGGTTGGTGATAGAGTGTTCCTGAGGGTGTGACCATACAAGAGTCTGATTCATTTCGAAAAGGGCTCTAAGTTGGCACCCTAGTTTGTTGGGTCATTTGAGATCCTTGAGAGGATAGGACTTGTTTCTTACTATTTAGCTTTGCCACCTAGCCTATCATGCATCCACGATGTGTTTCATATTTTAGTACTTAGATGATACATTTATGATGAGTCTCATATTATAGATTGGGATGCTTTATAGGTGGAGTCGAACGGACAGCTAGCACTGGAGCCTATCCGCATTATTGGATGACGAACCCTAGCACTTTAAGGGTGAAAGCTAGACCAGGTTAGGGTCCATTGGGATTGTTACGATGAGGTCACAGCTTCATTTGAGGATGCAGTGCAGATGCGATCTCAGTACCTATACCTTTTTGATGAACTGCAGGAGGAAGTTCATGCCTAGTGGTGGAGGATGTGAGGCCTTGCCCCGACCCATCGTAGCATAGTGATACATTACTATTACTTTGTTTCATGACTCGAGATGTCGAGACATTATCTGATGCTTAGAACATACTTTATTATTTCATGTTGTGTGATGTTACTTTCTGATATATTTGAGGATTGTCATCTAATGTTTCATTTATATGTATGTTGATGAAATCAGTAAATGTAGGATTGAGACTTTGATTTAAGAGATTTTAAATGCTTAAGAATTAAGTAGGATAAAGAAACCCTTATTGATGTATGTTTTAATTTATGTGAATTTCTGAATATGTATACATTTATGTACATGTGATTTTATGGGACTACTGATGTGTGCAATGAGTGTGCAAATATTTAGCCAAAAATTCCAATGGAGGAACATAACTGATCTCTTTGTGCTAATTTTTGAAAGCCTTGTTGTTCGTAATTCACGTATTGTATTGTGAGATATATGTATGTATCTTCTTTGTCCAGTGAATGTTAATGTTCGTAATTATGTTCTTTCAGTGTCGCTTGACACTCGTAAAATTTTTATGTGCTTCGGTGTGCTGTTTAGGGTTAATTGTTTAACCTTTGTACCAAGTTGGTTTAAGTTAGTGTCAGATTACTATTAGGTTCTTAATTGAGGTTAGTCATCCCTAATCTGGATTAGTGGTTATTTGCATGTTAGAGTAGTTAGAAGGTGCTATTTTATTCCTAGATTTTATTTGGCTCTAAACCTTTTTTCTAAGGCTTAAAACATGAAATTATTCTACCCAAAGGGTATGGGTATGGGTTAGGGGTCTATTCCAACCCCTAAGCCCCTTTTATTGACTTTTGAGGTCACTCAAAAAGTCTCTTTTTGCCTTTGTGCGAAAATTGACCATGGGTATCTTGTGTTACCTCACCTCATCTCCACTTAGGGTTTAACCATGGTGTAGGTTGAGTTAGGAGTTTCTATAATTTTTAGTGGGTGGAAATAGTTATTGCTCCTTTTGGTGGTTGAGTTGGAGGCTTATTTAGAGGCCCTTCTTGGACTTGTGGAGGTTGTTACCCAATCTCTACATTTAGAGAGGAATTCTTGAAGGTTGAAGGAAGGAAAGGGATACTCTACTCAAACTTGTTCATTGCCATTACCTCTTTGTGAATGTAGGAAATTCTCATCTCCCTTACTTAGTTCTTATGTTTTGTTTCATGTTCATGTTACCTTGTCATTTTTTCACTGTTTGTATGGTTGTGGGTATGTTGGGAAGATTTGAAAACTATGTTATTTTGGTTGTTTCCTTTCATGTTTATGTTTGCAATTCCTTTTTTTTTTTTTTGAGTTTTTCTTGCATGGGTGTTTTGGTATTACTCACCCTTGGAGTGGGCAGAAGTGACCAATTTTGGGAAAGGTCTGTTTAGTTGGACTCCAACTAGTGTAGAGTCTCTTCTCAAGATGAGAAGAGGGAGAAAGAGTAGGGTGTTGTGGGCCCCTACCCATCAGCACAAACCTGGCATGAGTATGGCATGTTTAAATGATAGAACGAAAGTTTTTGGTTAATAGCCCTGATTGGGCATCTAATTTGGTGTTGTGCTTGACTTCTCCTAGTTGGAAGAATCGACCTTTCCTTAGTGTTGATTCATTGTGGATCTTTTTGTAAAAACCTTGTATGAGCATGCATGTATTTGAAGTGTTCTTAGTCCTACTTTTTGGTCACTTGATCAGATTTTGCTTCCTCCTTGGTTCTAGAAATGAATTGCAAAAAACATTATAAATCCCTTGATGAGGATCATGGAGAAAATTCTATTAAATTGTTGAAATTTGGGATTGAGATCCTATTGTAAATTGTATTTTAAAACTTATTGTAAATGACAATGAAGCTAGGTTTTCTTCCTGATTCTTTCTCGACTGAGCCTTTGAATCAGGTTTGCTAATAAAATTTGTATTGAGAATAAATGCTTGTTCTGGGAATTAATTGTAAATTTTAAATTTAGATGGTTGAATCTCAAAATAGGATGGAAATAATGATGATGTTCAGTTTGGCAATATATCAAGTTGTTCATATATGTTGAAAAGGGAAATTTATGTTCATTAATGTAGATTTAGTTTTTATGATTATTGGATATTAATCAAACTGGCATTATTGTGTCAATGGCTAAATCTATGTTTTAATTCTACTCCAATCATTCACCTCAAAAAAAAATAAAAAAATACATGACTTTAAATCTACACTTAGAAAATTTCCTCAAAAAAAAAGAAGAAAAGTTGCAAGAGAGTAAAACTCTCTGCCTTTTGTATGGAAGAAAATTTGTATGCTTCTTGGCAACAGAGAATATCCTCAAAAGATTCTCCAAATTTATATTTATTTGTATCTTTATTTAATGATAAATTTCATCATAATTTCTTTATAATTTTTTTTAAAAAATAAAGAGAGAAAGAAAATAACCTAA
Source organism: Cupressus sempervirens (assembly GCA_028749045.1). Lineage (NCBI taxonomy): Eukaryota > Viridiplantae > Streptophyta > Pinopsida > Cupressales > Cupressaceae > Cupressus > Cupressus sempervirens. The sequence continues at coordinate 119,308,701 of CM053783.1, forward strand.
ATATCTTAAACTACCTAATAAACTTTATTGTCTTTATTACATTAATCCTTCCCCCTTGCACGTCAATTCTGAAAAGTATTTTAATAAGGTTTTTGTTTAAAAAGTTTTTGCTAGTCATCATTTAACATGGGGGGTGATGTCACCCTGCCCCCCCATGTCCCATCCCCTTTATGATTTTTTTTTTTTGAGCACTTACCTTTTTGTTATGGCCGTTTATCTTTTCGGCAAGACTTATTAAGTCTGCCTTCCTTGCTGGTCAATTCACTTTTTGTGAAGTCTATGCAGGCATTTGGGGCAGAGTGTTGTCCCAAGGACTGCACTTGGAATCGCATGTCCTTTGGGAAGCGCTGCCCAAGGTTTAGGTGGCAAGGGAAGATGTGACGTGGGTCACATGGGGTTAAGGGTTTTTGAGAGTAGGGTGCAGGGTAGTTAGTGGGTAGGACTTAGTGTTTGTTAGGTGCTAGGGGTTAAGATAGTATTTAGGTCAGTTTAGTATAAAGTGTAGAATTAAGTTAGTTTTAGTTAATGTTAGATTTAATTTTTTTTGTTGGTTAATTATGCTTTTTAAAATTTTAATACATATATATATTTGTTTTGTAGTAGTATCTTTTTTTAGCATGTCTTAGAAAAGTCATTAAAGTTAGTTAAATGTAATTAAGTTTAGAACTATGACTAGTCAATTATATTAGATTTATTTAGCTTTATTTTTTTAAATTAATTTAGTTGTTTATATATTAATTTTAATTTATTTAGTTTTCTAGTATTTTTAGTTTCAATTTAGATATATGTAAAACTTAATATGGTATTTAATTTAAGTTAAATTTTGTTTAGATTTAAGTTAAATCTTAGATTCTAGAAATGTTAGTATTAAATAGAATCTTGTTAATTTGGTCTTTAATAAATTAATTTATTAAATTAACTTTGTAAGAGATAGTTAGCATCAGATGTAAATATTAATGGGTTTGATTGAGAAGGTTAGTCTCTTGTATCATATTTTAGTAGACTAATTAACAATCTGTTTAAATAAGTGATCGATATCAATCTTATCACAAAAGTTTTAATATCTTAACGATGTAATCGTACTCATGTTATAATCTTAAGAAATCTTGTAAAGAACCTATACATAAAATGTTATCTCAATCATTTCATCTTTAAGCACTTTATTTAATAACTATACTTAGTAATGATTTAACCGAATTAATGATAAAGGATAAATCAATGATTAATTCATGTGTGAAGATTTTAAAACTTAAGACGTATCAAAGAGATCCTTTTCTTAAACTGTAATCACAATCATTTTAAACTTAGAACTTGTTTATTTATTAATTAAATTTTAAAAAAAAAAAAAAAATTGTGTGCGTTTTTGCCCCAAAGTTTGGGCATGACAGATAGATTCTAGGAAAGTCTATTTAAGAGACCCTCATCTCTTCATTTTAGAAGAGGATGAATTTGGAGAATTTGCATCGAATTGCTACTGGAATTCATACTCACATTTGCTCATATTTTTACACACATTTAATAAATATACCTATCTTAATTAATTAAATGTAATTATTTAATTAAATATGGTAGGTATTTCTAATTAATTAAGTGAAATTATTTAAATAAATGGAGTACTTACTTCTAATTAATTAAACAAAGTTATTTAATTAAATAAGAAGCCATTCCTAATTAATTAAATGAAGTTATTTAATTAAATAAGAAAAGTATCTCTAATTAATTAAAAGATTATTTAATTAAATAGAAAAAGTAATTATGAGAGCATATCTCATTTTATTAAATTAAATATCTCAACAAAATCTCTCTTTAGTTCAAAAAGAGAAATTTTCAGTTCACTATTGATAAAAAAATGAGTTCAATCAGTTAACTCATTTTTCTAATCATATTAAATCAGTTAACTGCTTATTTTACTCAAACTAAATCTATTAACTCGCTTCAATTTGAAAATCTCCCTTTATGACTGAACTTAAACTATAATTGTGACCGTTGATTGAATTTGATCTCAACCCTACATTTTAGGAGATGATGAATTTGGAGAATTTGCATCGAACCATTGCTGGAATTAATACTCACATTTTCTCATATTTTTACATACATTTAATAAATAAGCCTATCTTGATTAATTAAATATAATTATTTAATAAAATAGGAAAGGTATTTCTAATTAATTAAATAAAATTATTTAATTAAATGGAGTACTTACTTCTAATTAATTAAATAAAGTTATTTAATTAAATGGGAAGCCATTCCTAATTAATTAAATGAAGTTATTTAATTAAATAAGAAAAGTGTCTCTAATGAATTAAAAGATTATATAATTAAATAGAAAGAGTAATTATAAGAGCATATCTCATTTTATTAAATTAAATATCTCAACAAAATCTCTCTTTAATTCAAAAAGGGAAATTTTCAGTTCACTATTGATAAAAAAATTAGTTAAATCACTTAACTCTTTTTTTTACTCAAATTAAATTAGTTAACTCCTTATTTTACTCAAATTAAATCTGTTAACTCCCTTTAATTTGGGAATCTCCCTTTATGACTGAACTTCAACTTTAATCCTGACCGTTGATTGAATTTGATCTCAACCGTTGATGAATTCCAGGAAAGTCTATTTAAGATACTCTCATCTCTTCATTTTAGGAGAGGATGAATTTGGAGAATTTGCATCAAATCGCTGCTAGAATTCATACTCACATTTGCTCATATTTTTACATACATTTAATAAATAAGCCTATCTTGATTAATTAAATGTAATTATTTAATTAAATGGGATAGGTATTTCTAATTAATTAAACAAAATTATTTAAGTAAATGGATTACTTACTTCTAATTAATTAAACAAAGTTATTTAATTAAATAGGAAGTCATTCCTAATTAATTAAATGAAGTTATTTAATTAAATAAGAAAAGTTTCTCTAACAAATTAAAAGATTATTTAATTAAATAGAAAAATAAATTATGAGAGCATATCTCATTTAATTAAATTAAATATTTTGGCAAAATCTCTCTTCAGTTTAAAAGGGGAAATTTTTAGTTCACTATTCATAAAAAATGAGCTAAATAAGTAAACTCCTTTTTCTACTCAAATTAAATTAGTTAAGTCTTTATTTTACTCAAATTAAATCTGTTAACTCCCTTTAATTTGAAAATCTCCCTTTATGACTGAACTTCAACTTTAATCATGACTGTTGATTGAATTTGATCTCAACCTTTGATGGATTCCAAGAAAGTCTATTTAAGAGACCCTCATCTCTTCATTTTAGGAGAGGATGAATTTGAAAAATTTGCATCGAATCGCTGCTGGAATTCATACTCACATTTGCTCATATTTTTACATACATTTAATAAATATGCCTATCTTGATGAATGAAATGTAATTATTTAATTAAATGGGAAAGGTATTTCTAATTAATTAAACAAAATTATTTAATTAAATAGAGTACTTACTTCTAATTAATTAAAAAAAGTTATTTAATTAAATAGGAAGCCATTCCTAATTAATTAAATGAAGTTATTTAATTGAATAGAAAAAGTAATTATGAGAGCATGTCTCATTTTATTAAATTAAATATCTTGACAAAATCTCTTTTTAGTTCAAAAAGATAAATTTTTAGTTCACTATTGATAAAAAATGAGCAAAATCAATTATCTCATTTTTCTACTTAAATTGAATTTGGTCTCGACCGTTGATGGATTACATGAAAGTCTATTTAAGAGACCCTTATCTCTTCTTTTTAGGAGAGGATGAATTTAAAGAATATGCATCGAAACGCTGTTGGAATTCATACTCACATTTGCTCATATTTTTATATACATTTAATAAATACGCCTATCTTGATTAATTAAATTTAATTATTTTATTAAATGAGAAAGGTATTTCAAATTAATTAAATGAAATTATTTAATTAAATGGAGTACTTACTTCTAATTAATTAAACAAAGTTATTTATTTAAATATGAAGCCATTCCTAATTAATTACATGAAGTTATTTAATTACATAAGAAGAGTGTCTCTAATTAATTAAAAGATTATTTAATTAAACAGAAAAAGTAATTATGAGAGCATATCTCATCTTATTAATTTAAATATCTCAAAAAAATCTCTCTTCAAGTCAAAAAGGGAAATTTTCAGTTCACTATTGATAAAAAATGAGCAAAATCAGTTAACTCATTTTTCTACTCAAATTAAATCAGTTAACTCCTTATTTTACTCAAATTAAATCTGTTAACTCCCTTTAATTTGGAAATCTTCGTTTATGACTGAACTTCAACTTTAATCATGATCGTTGATTTAATTTTATCTCAACCGTTGATGGATTCAAGGAAAGTCTATTTAAGAGACCCTCATCTCTTCATTTTAGGAGAGGATGAATTTGAAGAATTTGCATCAAAACATTACTGGAATTCATACTCGCATTTGCTCATATTTTTACATAGTTTTAATAAATAAGCTTATCTTGATTAATTAAATATAATTATTTAATTAAATGAGAAAGGTATTTCTAATTAATTAAATGAAATTATTTAATTAAATAGAGTACATACTTCTAATTAATTAATTAAAAGATTATTTAATTAAATAGAAAAAGTAATTATGAGAGCATGTCTTATTTTATTAAAATAAATATCTTGACAAAATCTCTCTTCAGTTCAAAAAGGGAAATTTTCAGTTCATTATTGATAAAAAATGAGCTAAATCAGTTAACTGTTTTTTCTACTCAAATTAAACCAGTTAACTCCTTATTTTACTGAAATTAAATCTGTTAACTCTTTTTAATTTGGGAATCTCCCTTTATGACTAAACTTCAACTTTAATCCTGACTGTTGATTGAATTTGATCTCAATCATTGATGGATTCCAGAAAAATCTATATAAGAGACCCTCATCTCCACATTTTAGGAGAGGATAAATTTGGAGAATTTGGATCGAATCGCTACTGGAATTCATACTCACATTTGCTCATATTTTTTCATACATTTAATAAATATGCCTATCTTAAGTAATTAAAATTAATTATTTAATTAAATGGGAAAGGTATTTCAAATTAATTAAATGAAATTATTTAATTAAATGGAGTACTTACTTATAATTAATTAAACAAATTTATTTAATTAAAAAGGAAGCCATTCCTAATTAATTAAATGAAGTTATTTAATTAAATAAAAAAAATTATGAGACCATATCTCATTTTATTAAATTAAATATCTCGACAAAATCTCTCTTCAATTAAAAAAGGGAAATTTTCAGTTCACTATTGATAAAAAAAATGAGTTAAATGAGTTAACTCTTTTTTCTACTCAAATTAAATCAGTTAACTCCTTATTTTACTCAAATTAAATTTGTTAACCCTTTTTAATTTGGGAATCTCCCTTTATGACTGAACTTTAACTTTAATCTTGACCATTGATTGAAATTGATCTCAACCGTTGATGGATTCTAAGAAAGTCTATTTAAGAGACCCTCATCTCTTCATTTTAGGAGAGGAGGAATTTGAAAAAATTTGCATCGAATCGCTGCTGGAATTCATGATCACATTTGCTCATATTTATACATACATTTAATAAATACACCTATCTTGATTAAATAAATGTAATTATTTAATAAAATAGGGAATATATTTCTAATTAATTAAATAAAGTTATTTAATTAAATAGGAAACCATTTCTAATTAATTAAATGAATTTATTTAATTAAATAAGAAAAGTGTCTCTAATTAATTAAAAGATTATATAATTAAATAAAAAAATTAGTTATGAGAGCATATCTGATTTTATTAAATTAAATATCTCGACAAAATCTCTCTTCAATTCAAAAAGGGAAATTTTTAGTTCACTATTGATAAAAAATGAGTTAAATTAGTTAACTCTTTTTTTTACTCAAATTAAATCAGTGAACTCCTTATTTTACTCAAATCAAATCTCTTAACTCCCTTTAATTTGGGAATCTCCCTTTGTGACTGAACTTCAACTTTAATCCTGACCGTTGATTAAATTTGATCTCAACCAATGATGAATTCCAAGAAAGTCTATTTAAGAGACTCTCATCTCTTCATTTTAGGAGAGGATGAATTTGGAGAATTTGCATCGAATCGTTGTTGGAATTCATACTCACATTTGCTCATATTTTTACATACATTTGATAAATACACCTATCTTGATTAATTAAATGTAATTATTTAATTAAATGGGAAATTTATTTCTAATTTATTAAATAAAATTATTTAATTAAATGGAGTACTTACTTCTATTTAATTAAATAAAGTTATTAAATTAAATAAGAAGTCATTCTTAATTAATTAAATGAAGTTATTTAATTAAATAAGAAAAGTTTTTCTAATTAATTAAAAGATTATTTAATTAAATAGAAAAAGTAATTATGAGAGCATATCTCATTTTATTAAATTAAATATTTCAGCAAAATCTCTCTTCAGTTCAAAAAGAGAAATTTTCAGTTCACTATTGATAAAAAATGAGCTAAATCAGTTAACTCCTTTTTCTACTCAAATTAAATCAGTTAACTCCTTATTTTCCTCAAATTAAATCTGTTAACTCCCTTTAATTTTGAAATCTCCCTTTATGACTGAACTTCAACTTTAATCATGACCGTTGATTGAATTTGATCTCAACCATTGATGGATTCGAAGAAAGTCTATTTAAGAGACCCTCATCTCTTCATTTTAGGAGAGGATGAATATGAAGAATTTGCATCGAATCGCTACTGGAATTCATACTCACATTTGCTCATATTTTTACATATATTTAGTAAATATGACTATCTTGATTAATTAAATGTAAATTTTTAATTAAATGGAAAAAGTAATTATGAGAGGATGTCTCATTTTATTAAATTAAATATCTCAACAAAATCTCTCTTATGTTCAAAAAGGGAAATTTTCAGTTCACTATTGATAAAAAATGAGCTAAATCAGTTAACTATTTTTTCTACTCAAATTAAATCAGTTAACTCTTTATTTTACTCAAATTAAATATGTTAACTCTTTCTAATTTGGGAATCTCCCTTTATGACTGTACTTCAACTTTAATCCTGACCGTTGATTGAATTTGATCTCAATCGTTAATGGATTCCAGAAAAGTCTATATAAGAGACCCTTATCTCTTCATTTTAGGAGAGGATAAATTTGGAGAATTTGGATCGAATCGCTGCTAGAATTCATACTTACATTTGCTCATATTTTTACATACATTTAATAAATATGCCTATCTTGATTAATTAAATTTAATTATTTAATTAAATGGGAAAGGTATTTCTAACTAATTAAACAAAATTATTTAATTAAATGGAGTACTTACTTCTAATTAATTAAACAATGTTATTTAATTAAAAAGGAAGCCATTCCTAATTAATTAAACAAAGTTATTTAATTAAATAAAAAATGTAATTATGAGAGCATATCTCATTTTATTAAAGTAAATATCGCGACAAAATCTCTCTTCTGTTAAAAAAAGGAAATTTTCAGTTTACTATTGATAAAAAATGAGTTAAATGAGTTAATTCTTTTTTCTACTCAAATTAAATTATTTAACTCCTTATTTTACTCAAATTAAATCTGTTAACTCACTTTAATTTGTAAATCTCCCTTTATGATTGAACTTCAACTTTAATCTTGACTGTTGATTGAATTTGATCTCAACTGTTGATTGATTCTAGGAAAGTCTATTTAATAGACCCTCATATCTTCATTTTAGGAGAGGATGAATTTGGAGAATTTGCATTGAATCACTTCTGAAATTCATAATCAGATTTCCTCATATTTTTACATACATTTAATAAATATGCCTATCTCGATTAATTAAATGTAATTATTTAATTAAATGCGAAAGGTATTTCTAATTAATTAAATGAAATGATTTAATTAAATAGGGTACTTACTTCTAATTAATTAAACAAAGTTATTTAATGAAATTGGAAGCCATTTCTAATTAATTAAATGAAGTTATTTAATTAAATAATAAAAGTGTCTCTAATTAATTAAAAGATTATTTAATTAAATAGAAAAAGTAATTATGAGAGCATGCCTCATTTTATTAAATCATATATTTCACCAAAATCTCTCTTCAATTCAAAAAAGAAAATTTTTAGTTCACTATTGATAAAAAATGAGTTAAATGAGTTAACTTCTTTTTCTACTGAAATTAAATAAGTTAACTTCTTATTTTACTCAAGTTAAATCTGTAAATTCCCTTTAGTTTGGGAATCTCCGTTTATGACTGAACTTCAACTTTAATCCTGACCGTTGATTGAATTTGATCTCAACCATTGATGGATTCCAGGAAAGTCTATTTAAGAGACTCTCATCTCTTCACTTTAGGAGAGGAAGAATTTAAAGAATTTGCATCGAATTGCTGCTAAAATTTATACTCACATTTGCTCATATTTTTACATAGATTTAATATATACACCTATCATAATTAATTAAATGTAATTATTTAATTAAATGTAAAAAGTATTTCTAATTAATTAAATGAAATTATTTAATTAAATGGATTACTTACTTCTAATTAATTAAACAAAGTTATTTAATTAAATAGAAAGCCATTCCTAATTAATTAAATAAATTTATTTAATTAAATAAGAAAAGTGTCTCTAATTAATTATAAGATTATTTAATTAAATAGAAAAAGTAATTATGAGAGTATATTTTATTTTATTAAATTAAATATCTCAACAAAATCTCTCTTTAGTTCAAAAAGGAAAAATTTTGGTTCACTATTGATAAAAAATAAGTTAAATTAGTTAACTCCTTTTTCTATTCAAATTAAATCAGTTAACTCCTTATTTTACTCAAATTAAATCTGTAAACTCCTTTTAATTTGAGAATCTCTCTTTATGACTGAACTTCAACTTTAATCTTGACCATTGATTGAATTTGATCTCAATTGTTGATGGATTCCAGGAAAGTCTATATAAGAGACCTTCATCTCTTCATTTTAGGAGAGGATGAATTTGGAGAATTTGTATCGAATTGTTGCTGGAATTCATACTCATGTTTGCTCATATTTTTACATACATGTTATAAATATGCCTATATTGATTAATTACATGTAATTATTTAATTAAATGAGAAATGTATTTCTAATTAATTAAATGAAATTATTTAATTAAATGGAGTACTTACTTTTAATTAATTAAACAAAGTTATTTAATTAAATAGGAAGTTATTCTTAATTAATTAAATGAAGTTCTTTAATTAAATAAGTAAAGTTTCTCTAATTAATTAAAAGATTATTTAATTAAATAGAAAAAGTAATTATGAGAGCATATCTCATTTTATTAAATTAAATATTTTGACAAAATCTCTCTTCAGTTCAAAAAGAGAAATTTTTAGTTCACTATTGATAAAAAATGAGCTAAATCAGTTAACTCATTTTTTTACTCAAATTAAATCAATTAACTTCTTATTTTACTCAAATTAAATCTATTAACTCAATTCAATTTGAAAATCTCCCTTTATTATTGAACTTCAACTTTAATCATGACCGTTGATTGAATTTTATCTCAAACGTTGATGGATTCCAAGAAAGTCTATTTAAGAGACCCTTGTGTCTTCATTTTACGAGAGGATGAATTTGAAGAATTTGCATCAAAACATTGCTGAAATTCATCCTCACATTTGCTCATGTTTTTACATATATTTAATAAATATGACTATTTTGATTAATTAAATGTTATTATTTAATTAAATTGCAAAGGTATTTCTAATTAATTAAACAAAATTAGTTAATTAAATGAAGTTATTTAATTAAATAAGAAAATTTTCTCTAATTAATTAAAAGATTATTTAATTAAATAGAAGAAGTAATTATCAGAGCATGTCTCATTTTATTAAATTAAATATTCTGACAAAATCCCTCTTCATTTCAAAAAGGTAAATTTTTAGTTCACTATTGATAAAAAAATGAGCTAAATTAGTTAACTCCTTCTTTTATTCAAATTAAATAAGTTAACTCCTTATTTTACACAAATTAAATATATAAACTCCTTTTAATTTGGGAATCTCCCTTTATGACTGAACTTCAACTTTAATCCTGACCATTGATTGAATTTGATCTCAATCGTTGATGGATTCCGAGAAAGTCTATATAAGAGACCTTTGTCTCTTCATTTTAGGAGAGGATGAATTTGGAGAATATGCATCGAATCACTGTTGGAATTCATACTCACATTTGCTCATATTTTTACATATATTTAATAAATACGCCTATCTTGATTAATTAAATTTAATTATTTAATTAAATGGGAAAGGTATTTCTAATTAATTAAACTAAATTATTTTATTAAATAGGAAGCCATTCCTAATTAATTAAATGAAGTTATTTAATTAAATAAAAAAATTAATTATGAGAGCATATCTAATTTTATTAAATTAAATATCTCGACAAAATCTCTCTTCGGTTAAAAAGGGGAAATTTTCAGTTCAGTATTGATAAAAAATGAGTTAAATGAGTTAACTCTTTTTTCTACTCAAATTAAATCAGTTAACTCCTTATTTTACTTGAATTAAATCTATTAACTCCCTTTAAGTTGGAAATCTCCCTTTATGACTGAACTTCAACTTTAATCATGACCGCTGATTGAATTTGATCTTAACCATTGATGGATTCCAAAAAAGTCTATTTAAGAGAGGATGAATTTGAAGAATTTACATCAAATCGCTACTAGAATTCATACTCACATTTGCTCATAATTTTACATATATTTAATAAATACGCTTAGCTTGATTAATTAAATTTAATTATTTAATTAAATGAAAAAGGTATTTCTAATTAATTAAATGAAATTATTTAATTAAATGAAGTACTTACTTCTAATTAGTTAAACAAAGATATTTAATTAAATAGGAAGCCATTCCTAATTAATTAAATGAAGTTATTTAATTAACTCAAAAAAGTGTCTCTAATTAATTAAAAGATTATTTAATTAAATAGAAGAAGTAATTATGAGAGCATGTCTCATTTTATTAAATTAAATATCTTGACAAAATCTCTCTTCAATTCAAAAAGGTAAATTTTTAGTTCACTATTGATAAAAAAAGAACTAAATCAGTTAACTCCTATTTCTACTCAAATTAAATCAGTTAACTCCTTATTTTACACAAATTAAATCTGTAAACTCCTTTTAATTTGGGAATCTCCTTTTATGACTGAAATTCAACTTTAATGCTGACCATTGATTAAATTTGATCTCAATCGTTGATGGATTCCAGGAAAGTCTATATATGAGACTTTCATCTCTTCATTTTAGGAGAGGATGAATTTGGACAATTTGGATCGAATCGCTGCTAGAACTCATACTCACATTTGCTCATATTTTTACATATATTTAATAAATGTGCCTATCTTGATTAATTAAATTAAATTATTTAATTAAAGAAGAAAGTTATTTCTAATTAATTAAATTAAATTATTTAATTAAATGGAGTACTTACTTCTAATTAATTAAAAAAATTTATTTAATTAAATAGGAAGCCATTCCTAATTAATTAAATGAAGTTATTTAATTAAATAAAAATAATAATTATGAGAGCATATCTCATTTTATTAAATTAAATATCTCAACAAAATCTCTCTTCTGTTAAAAATTATAAATTTTCAGTTCACTATTGATAAAAAATGAGTTAAATTAGTTAACTCTTTTTTCTACTCAAATTAAATTAGTTAACGCCTTGTTTTACTCAAATTAAATCTGTTAACTCCCTTTAATTTGGAAATCTCCCTTTATGATTGAACTTTGATTTTAATCTTGACCGTTGATTGAATTTGATCTCAACCGTTGATTGATTCCAAGAAAGTCTATTTAATAGACCCAATTATCTTCATTTTTAGAGACGATGAATTTGGAGAATTTGGATTGAATCGCTGTTGAATTTCATACTCACATTTGCTCATATTTTTATATACATTTAATATATACGCCTATTTTGATTAATTAAATGTAATTATTTAATTAAATGGGAAAGGTATTTTTTATTAATTAAACAAAATTATTTAATTAAATAGAGTACTTACTTGTAATTAATTAAACAAAGTTACTTAATTAAATAGGAAGCCATTCCTAATTAATTAAATGAAGTTATTTAATTAAATAATAAAATTTTCTCTAATTAATTAAAAGATTATTTAATTAAATAGAAAATGTAATTATGAGAGCATATCTAATTTTATTAAATTAAATATCTGAACAAAATCTCTCTTTCATTTTCTGTTCACTATTGATAAAAAAATGAGTTAAATCAGTTAACTCCTTTTTCTACTCAAATTAAATCAGTTAACTCCTTATTTTACTCAAATTAAATCTGTTAACTCCCTTTAATTTGAGAATCTCCCTTTATGACTGAACTTCAAACTTTAATCTTGACCGTTGATTGAATTTGATCTCAACCGTTGATGGATTCCAGAAAAATCTATTTAAGAGACCCTAATCTCTTTATTTTAGAAGAGGATGAATTTGGAGAATTTGAATTAGATCGCTAACAAAATTCATACTCACATTTGCTCATATTTTTACATACATTTAATAAATATGCCTATCTTGATTAATTAAATGTAATTATTTAATTAAATGGGAATGATATGTCTAATTAATTTTAAAAAAATATTTAATTAAATGGAGTACTTACTTCTAATTAATTAAATAAATTTATTTAATTAAATAGCAAGCCATTTCTAATTAATTAAATGAAGTTATTTAATTAAATAAGAAAAGTGTCTCTAATTAATTAAAAGATTATTTAATTAAATAGAAAAAGTAATTATGAGAGCATATCTCATTGTATTAAATTAAATATCTCAACAAAATCTCTCTTCAGTTCAAAAAGGGAAAATTCAGTTCACTACTGATAAAAAATGAGTTAAATTAGTTTACACATTTTTCTACTCAAATTAAATCAGTTAACCTCTTATTTTAGTCAAATTAAATCTGTTAACTCCCTTTAATTTTGGAATCTCCCTTTACGACTGAACTTCAACTTTAATCCTGATCGTTGATTTAATTTGATCTCAACCATTGATGGATTCCAGGAAAGTCTATTTAAGAAACCCTCATCTCTTCATTTTAGAAGAGGGTGAATTCAGAGAATTTGCATCGAATCGCTGCTAAAATTTATACTCACATTTGCTCATATTTTTACATACATTTAATAAATACACCTATCATGATTAATTAATTTTCATTATTTAATTAAATGAGAAATGTATTTCTAATTAATTAAACAAAATTATTTAATTAAATCTAGTACTTACTTCTAATTAATTAAACACAATTATATAATTAAATAGGAAGCCATTCCTAATTAATTAAATGAAGTTATTTAATTAAATAAGAAAAGTGTCTCTAAATAATTAAAAGATTATTTAATTAAAGAGTTAAATGAGTTAACTCCTTTTTCTACTCAAATTAAATTAGTTAACTCCTTATTTTACTCAAATTAAATCTGTTAACTTGTTTTAATTTGAGAATCTCTCTTTATGACTAAACTTCAACTTTAATCCTAAGCATTGATTGAATTTGATCTCAACCATTGATGGATTTCAGGAAAGTCTATTTAAGAGACCCTCATTTCTTCATTTTGTGAGAGGATGAATTTGAAAAATTTGTATCGAATCATTGTTGGAATTCATACTCACATTTGCTCATATTTTTACATACATTTAATAAATATGCCTATCTTGATTAATTAAATGTAATTATTTAATTAAATGGGAAAGGTATTTCTAATTAATGAAATGAAATTATTTAATTAAATTGAGTACTTACTTTCTAATTAATTAAATAAAGTTATTTAATTAAATAGGAAGCCATTCCTAATTAATTAAATGAAGTTATTTAATTAAATAGGAAGCCATTCCTAATTAATTAAATGAAGTTATTTAATTAAATAAGAAAAGCATCTCTAATTAATTAAAAGATTATTTAATTAAATAAAAAATGTAATTATGAGAGCATATCTAATTTTATTAAATTAAATATCTCAATAAAATCTCTCTTTAGTTCGAAAAGGGCAATTTTCAGTTCACTATTGGTAAAAAAAATGAGTTAAATCAGTTAACTCCTTTTTCTACTCAAATTAAATCTGTTAACTCCTTATTTTACTCAAATTAAATCTATTAACTCCCTTTAATTTGAGAATCTCCCTTTATGACTGAACTTCAACTTTAATCTTGATCGTTGATTGAATTTGATGTCAACCATTGATGGATTTCAGAAAAGTCTATTTAAGAGACCCTGATCTCTTTAATTTAGGAGAGGATGAATTTGGAAAATTTGCATTGAATCGATGCTGGAATTCATACTCACATTTGCTCATATTTTTACATACATTTAATAAATATTTCTATCTTGATTAATTAAATATAGTTATTTAATTAAATGGGAAAGGTATTTCTAATTAATTAAACAAAATTATTTAATTAAATAGAGTACTTACTTCTAATTAATTAAACAAAGTTATTTAATTAAATAAGAAAAGTGTCTCTAATTAATTAAAAGATTATTTAATTAAATAAAAAAAGTAATTATGAGAGCATATCTCATTTTATTAAATTAAATATCTCAACAAAATCTCTCTTCAGTTCAAAAAAAGAAATTTTCAATTCACTATTGATAAAAAATGAGTTAAATCAGTTAACTCATTTTTCTACTCAAATTAAATCAGTTAACTCCTTATTTTACTCAAATTAAATATTTTAACTCCCTATAAATTGGGAATCTCCCTTTATGACTGAACTTGAACTTTAATCCTAACCGTTGATTGAATTTGATCTCAACCGTTGATGGATTCTAGAAAAGTCTATTTAGGTGACCCTCATGTCTTCATTTTATGAGAGGATGAATTTGAAGAATTTGCATTGAATCGCTGACAGAATTTATACTCACATTTGCTCATATTTTTACATACATTTAATAAATACGCCTATCTTGATTAATTAAATGTAATTATTTAATTAAATGGGAAAGATATTTCTAATCAGTTAAACAAAATTATTTAATTAAATAGAGTACTTACTTCTAATTAATTAAATAAATTTATTTAATTAAATAGGAATCCATTCCTAATTAATTAAATGAAGTTATTTAATTAAATAAGAAAAGTGTCTCTAATTAATTAAAAGATTACTTAATTAAATAGAAAAAGTAATTATGAGAGCATATCTCATTTTATTAAATTAAATATCTCAACAAAATCTCTCTTCAGTTCAAAAAGGAAAATTTTCAGTTCACTATTGATTAAAAATGAGTTAAATTAGTTAACTCCTTTTTCTACTCAAATTAAATCAGTTAACTCTTTATTTTACTCAAATAAAATATGTCAACTCTCTTTAATTTGGGAATCTCCCTTTATGACTGAATTTCAACTTTAATTTTGACCGTTGATTGAATTTGATCTCAACCGTTGATGGATCCCAAGAAATTCTATTTAAGAGACCCTCATCTCTTCATTTTAGGAGAGGATAAATTTGGGGAATTTGCATTGAATTGCTGCTAGAATTCATACTCACATTTGCTCATATTTTTACATACATTTAATAAATACGTCTATCTTGATTAATTAAATTTAATTATTTAATTGAATGAGAAAGGTATTTCTAATTAATTAAACAAAATTATTTAATTAAATAGAAAAAGTAATTATGAGAGCATATCTGATTTTATTAAATTAAATATCTCAACAAAATCTCTCTTCAGTTCACAAAAGGAAATTTTAAGTTCACTATTGATAAAAAATGAGTTAAATTAGTTAACACTTTTTTCTACTCAAATTAAATTAGTTAACTCCTTATTTTACTCAAATTAAATCTGTTAACTCCATTTAGTTTTAGAATCTCCCTTTATGACTAAACTTCAACTTTAATCCTGATCGTTGATTGAATTTGATCTCAACCGTTGATGGATTCCAGTAAAGTCTATTTAAGAGACCCTCATCTCTTAATTTTAGGAGAGGATGAATTTGGAGAATTTGCATCGAATCGCTGCTGGAATTCATACTCATATTTGCAAATATTTTTACATACATTTAATAAATACATCCCTCTTGATTAATTAAATGTAATTATTTAATTAAATGGAGAATGTATTTTTAATTAATTAAACAAAATTATATAATCAAATGGAGTACTTACTTCTAATTAATTAATCAAAGTTATTTAATTAAATAGGAAGCCATTCCTAATTAATTAAATGAAGTTATTTAATTAAATAAGAAAAGTGTTTCTGATTAATTAAAAGATTATTTAATTAAATAGAAAAATTAATTATGAGGGCATATCTCATTTTATTAAATTAAATATCTCAACAAAATCCTTTTTTAGTTTAAAAAAGGAAATTTTCAGTTCACTATTGATAAAAAATGAGTTAAATCAGTTATCTCCTTTTTATACTGAAATTAAATTAGTTGACTCCTTATTTTACTCAAATCAAATCTGTTAACTTACCTTTAATTTAGAAATCTCCCTTTATGACTGAACTTCAACTTTAATCCTGACCATTGGTTGAATTTGATCTCAACCGTTGATGGATTCCAAGAAAGTCTATTTAAGAGACCCTCATCTCTTTATTTTAGGAGAGGATGAATTTCAAGAATTTGCATGGAATCGCTACTGAAATTCATACTCACATTTGCTCATATTTTTACATACATTTAATAAATATGCCTATCTTGATTAATTAAATGTAATTATTTAATTAAATAGAAAAAATATTTTTAATTAATTAAACAAAATTATTTAATTAAATGGAGTACTTAATTCTAATTAATTAAACAAAGTTATTTAATTAAATAGGAAGCCATTCCTAACTAATTAAATAAAGTAATTTAATTAAATAAGAAAAGTGTCTCTAATTAATTAAAAGATTATTTAATTAAATAGAAAAAGTAATTATTAGAGTTTATCTCATTTTATTAAATTGAATATCTCAACAAAATCTCGCTTCAATTCAAAAAGGAAAATTTTAAGTTCACTATTGATAAAAAAAGAGTTAAATTAGTGAACTCTTTTTTCTACTCAAATTAAATCAGTTATCTCCTTATTTTATTCAAATTAAATCTGTTAACTCCCTTTAATTTGGGAATATCCCTTTATGACTAAACTTCAACTTTAATCCTGACCGTTGATTGAATTTGATCTCAAGCGTTGATGGATTCCAATAAAGTCTATTTAAGAGACCCTTATCTCTTCATTTGAGGAGAGGATGAATTTGGAAAATTTGCATCGAATCGTTGCTGGAATTCATACTCATATTTGCTCATATTTTTACATACATTTAATAAATATGCCTATCTTGATTAATTAAATGTAATTATTTAATTAAATGAATTACTTACTTCTAATTAATTAAACAAAATTTTTTAATTAAATAGGAAGTTATTCCTAATTAATTAAATAAAGTTATTTAATTAAATAAGAAAAGTGTCTCTAATTAATTAAAATATTATTTAATTAAATAAAAAAGTAATTATGAGAGCATATCTCATTTTATTAAATTAAATATCTCAACAAAATCTCTCTTCAGTTCAAAAAGAAATTTTTTTAGTTCACTATTGATAAAAAATGAGGTAAATCAATTAACTCCTTTTTCTACTCAATTTAAATCAGTTAACTCCTTATTTCACTCAAATTAAATCTATTAACTCGATTTAATTTGAGAATCTCCCTTTATGACTGAACTTCAACATTTATCCCGATCCTTGATTGAATTTTATCTCAACCGTTGATAGATTCCACGAAAGTCTATTTAAGAGACCCTCATCTCTTCATTTTAGGAGAGGATGAATTTGAAAAATTTGCATCGAACCACAGCTGGAATTCATGCTCACATTAGCATATCTCATTTTATTAAATGAAATATCTCAATAAAATCTCTCTTCAGTTGAAAAGGGAAAATTTTCAATTCAGTATTGATAAAAAATCAGTTAAATCAGTTAACTCTTTTTTCTACTCAAATTAAATCAGTTAACTCCTTATTTTACTCAAATTAAATCTGTTAACTCTCTTTAATTTGAGAATCTCCCTTTATGACTGAACTTTAACTTTAATCCTCAAAGTTGATTGAATTTGATCTCAATTGTTGATGAATTTTAGGAAATTCTATTTAAGAGACCCTCATCTCTTCATTTTACTAGAGGATGAATTTGAAGAATTTGCATCGAATCGCTGCTGGAATTCATACTCACATTTGCTCATATTTTTACATATATTTAATAAATACGCATATCTTGATTAATTAAATGTAATTATTTAATTAAATGGGAAAGGTATTTGTAATTAATTAAACAAAATTATTTAATTAAATGGAGTACTCACTTCTAATTAATTAAACAAAATTATTTAATTAAATAAAAAGCCATTCTTAATTAATTAAATAAAGTTATTTAATTAAATAAGAAAAGTGTCTGTAATTAATTGAAAGATTATTTAATTAAATAGAAAAAGTAATTATGAGAGCATATCCCATTTTATTAAATTAAAAATCTCAACAAAATCTCTCTTCAGTTCAAAAAAGAAAATTTTCAGTTCACTATTGATAAAAAAAAATGAGTTAAATCAATTAACTCTTTTTTTACTCAAATTAAATCAGTGAACTCCTAATTTTACTCAAATTAAATCTATTAACTCCATTTAATTTGAGAATCTCCCTTTGTGATTGAACTTTAACTTTAATCTTGACCGTTGATTGAATTTGATCTCAACTATTGATAGATTTTTGGAAAGTCTATTTAAGAGACCCTCATCTCTTCATTCTAGAAGAAGATGAATTTGGAGAATTTGCATCGAATCGTTGCTGGAATTCATTCTCACATTTTCTTATAATTTTACATACATTTAATGAATACACCTATCTTTATTAATTAAATATAATTATTTAATTAAAGGAGAAAGGAATTTCTAATTAATTAAACGAAATGATTTAATTAAATTGAGTACTTACTTCTAATTAATTAAACAAAGTTATTTTATTAAATAGGAAGCCATTCCTAATTAATTAAATGAAGTTATAAAATTAAATAAGAAAAGTGTCTCTAATTAATTAAAAGATTATTTAATTAAATAGAAAAAATAATTATGAGAGCATATCTCATTTTATTAAATTAAATATCTCAACAAAATCTCTCTTTAGTTCAAAAAGGGAAATTTTTAGTTCACTAGTGATAAAAAATGAGTTAAATTAGTTAACTCTTTTTTCTACTCAAATTAAATCAGTTAACTCCTTATTTTACACAAATTAAATATGTTAACTCCCTTTAACTAGGGAATCTTCCTTTATGACTGAACTTCAACTTTAATCCCGACCGTTGATTGAATTTGATCTCAACCATTGATGCATTTTAGGAAAGTGTATTTAAGAGACCCTCATCTCTTCATTTTAAGAGATGATGAATTTGGAAAATTTGCATCAAATCACTGCTAGAATTTATACTCACATTTGCTCATATTTTTACATACATTTAATAAATACACCTATCTTGGTTAATTAAATGTAATTATTTAATTAAATGGGAAAGGTATTTCTAATTAATTAAACAAAATTATTAAAATAAAATGGACTAATTACTTCTAATTATTTAAATAAAGTTATTTAATTAAAAAGGAAGCCATTCCTAATTAATTAAATGAAGTTATTTAATTAAATAAGAAAAGTATGTCTAATTAATTAAAAGATTATTTAACTAAATAAAAAAAGTAATTATGAGAGCATGTCTCATTTTATTAAATTAAATATCTCAACAAAATCTCTCTTCAGTTCAAAAAGGGAAATTTTTAGTTCACTATTGATAAAAAAATGAGTTAAATCAGTGAACTCTTTTTTGTACTCAAATTAAATCAGTTAACTCCTTATTTTACTCAAATTAAATATGTTAACTCCTTTTAATTTGGGAATCTCCCTTTACGACTAAACTTCAACTTTAATCCTCACCGTTGATTGAATTTTATCTCAACCATTGATGGATTCCAGGAAAGTCTATTTAAGAGACCCTCATCTCTTCATTTTAGGAGAGGATGAATTTGGAGAATTTGCATCGAATCGTTGTTAGAATTCATACTCACATGTGCTTATATTTTTACATACATTTAATAAATATGCCTATCTTGATTAATTAAATGTAATTATTTAATTAAGTGGGAAAGATTTTTAAAATTAATTAAATGAAATTATTTAATTAACTAGAGTACTTCCTTGAAATTAATTTAAAAAAGTTATTTAATTAAATAGAAAGCCATTCCTAATTAATTAAATGAAATTAATTAATTAATTAAGAAAAGTATCTCTAATTAATTAAAAGATTATTTAATTAAATAGAAAATGTAATTATGAGAGCATATCTCATATTATTAAATTAAATATCTCAACAAAATCTCTCTTCAGTTCAAAAAGGGAAATTTTTAGTTCACTATTGATAAAAAATGAGTTAAATTTGTTAACTCCTTTTTCTAGTCAAATTAAATCAGTTAACTTATTATTTTACCCAAATTAAATCTGTTAACTCCCTTTAATTTGAGAAACTCCCTTTAATTTGTAATTATGAGAGCATATCTCATATTATTAAATTAAATATCTCAACAAAATCTCTCTTCAGTTCAAAAAGGGAAATTTTTAGTTCACTATTGATAAAAAATGAGTTAAATTTGTTAACTCCTTTTTCTAGTCAAATTAAATCAGTTAACTTATTATTTTACCCAAATTAAATCTGTTAACTCCCTTTAATTTGAGAATCTCCCTTTGTGATTGAACTTCAACTTTAATCCTGACCGTTGATTGAATTTGATCTCAACCATTGATAGATTTTAGAAAAAGTCTATTTAAGAGGCCCTCATCTCTTCATTCTACGAGAGGATGAATTTGAAGAATTTGCATCGAATCACTACTGAAATTCATACTCACACTTTCATATAATTTTACATATATTTAATAAATATGCCTATCTTGATTAATTAAATGTAATTATTTAATTAAATGAGAAAGGTATTTCAAATTAATTAAACAAAATTATTTAATTAAATGAAGTACTTACTTCTAATTAATTAAACAAAGTTATTTAATTAAATAGGAAGTCATTCCTAATTAATTAAATGAAGTTATTTAATTAAATAAGAAAAGTGTCTCTAATTAATTAAAATATTATTTAATTAAATAGAAAAAGTAATTATGTGAGCATATCTCATTTTATTAAATTAAATATCTCAACAAAATCTCTCTTCAGTTCAAAAAGGAAAATTTACAATTCACTATTGATAAAAAATGAGTTAAATCAATTAACTCTTTTTTTTACTCAAATTAAATTAGTTAACACCTTATTTTACTAAAATTAAATCTGTTAACACCCTTTAATTTTGGAATCTCCCTTTATGACTGAACTTCAACTTTAATTCTGACTGTTGATTGAATTTGATCTCAACTGTTGATGGATTCCAGGAAAGTCTATTTAAGAGACCCTCATCTCTTCATTTTAGGAGAGGATGAATTTGGAGATTTTGCATCAAATCGCTGCTGAAATTCATACTCACATTTGCTCATATTTTTACATACATTTAATAAATACGTCTATCTTGATTAATTAAATGTAATTATTTAATTAAATGAGAAAGTTATTTCTAATTAATTAAATGAACTTATTTAACTAAATAGAGTACTTACTTCTAATTAATTAAACAAAAATATTTAATTAAATGGAGTACTCACTTTTAATTAATTAAACAAAATTATTTAATTAAATAAAAAGCCATTCTTAATTAATTAAATGAAGTTATTTAATTAAATAAGAAAAGTGTCTATAATTAATTGAAAGATTATTTAATTAAATAGAAAAAGTAATTATGAGAGCATATCCCATTTTATTAAATTCAAAATCTCAACAAAATCTCTCTTCAGTTCAAAAAAGAAAATTTTCAGTTCACTATTGATAAAAAAAATGAGTTAAATCAATTAACTCTTTTTTCTATTCAAATTAAATCAGTTAACTCCTAATTTTACTCAAATTAAATCTATTAACTCCATTTAATTTGGGAATCTCCCTTTATGACTCAACTTCAACTTTAATCTTGACCATTGACTGAATTTGATCTCAACCATTAATGGATTTCAAAAAATTCTATTTAAGAGACCCTCATCTCTTCATTTTAGGAGAGGATAAATTTAGAAAATTTGCATCGAATCATTGCTAAAATTCATACTCACATTTGCTCATATTTTTACATACATTTAATAAATATGCCTATCTTGATTAATTAAATGTAATTATTTAATTAAATAAAAAAGGTATTTCTAATTAATTAAACAAAATTATTTAATTAAATGGAGTACTTACTTCTAATTAATTAAATAAAGTTATTTAATTAAATAGGAAGCCATTCCTAATTAATTAAATGAAGTTATTTAATTAAATAAGAAAAGTGTCTCTAATTAATTAAAAGATTATTTAATTAAATAGAAAAAGTAATTATGAGAGCATATCTCATTTTATTAAATTGAATATCTCAACAAAATATCTCTTCATTTCAAAAAGTGAAACTTTTAGTTCACTATTGATAAAAAATAAGTTAAATCACTTAACTCTTTTTTCTACTCAAATTAAATTAGTTAACTCCTTATTTTACTCAAATTAAATCTATTAACTTCCTTTAATTTGGGAATCTCCCTTTATGACTGAACTTTAACTTTAATCCTAACCGTTGATTGAATTTGATCTCAACTGTTGATGGATTTGAGGAAAGTCTATTTAAGAGACCCTCATCTCCTCATATTAGGAGAGGATAAATTTAGAGAATTTGCATCGAATTGCTATTGGAATTAATACTCACATTTGCTCATATTTTTACATACATTTAATAAATATGACTATCTTGATTAATTAAATGTAATTATTTAATTAAATTAAAAAAGTATTTGTAATTAATTATACAAAATTATTTAATTAAATGGAGTACTTACTTCTAATTATTTAAAAAAATTTATTTAATTAAATAGGAAGCCATTCTTAATTAATTAATTGAAGTTATTTAATTAAATAAGAAAAGTGTTTCTAATTAATTAAAAGATTATTTAATTAAATAGAAAAAGTAATTATGAAAGCATATCTCATTTTATTAAATTAAATATCTCAACAAAATCTTTTTTCAGTTCAAAAAGGGAAATTTCCAGTTCACTATTGATAAAAAATGAGTTAAATCAGTTAACTCCTTTTTATACTCAAATTAAATCAGTTAACTCTTTATTTTATTCAAATTAAATATGTTAACTCCCTTTAATTTGAGAATCTCCCTTTATGACTAAACTTCAACTTTAATCCTGACGGTTGATTGAATTTGATCTCAACCTTTGATGGATTCCAAGAAAGTCTATTTAAGAGACCCTCATCTCCTCATTTTAAGAGAGAATGAATTTGGAGAATTTGCATCAAATCATTGCTTGAATTCATACTCACATTTGCTCATATTTTTACATACATTTAATAAATATGCCTATCTTGATTAATTAAATATAACTATTTAATTAAATGGAAAAGGTATTTCTAATTAATTAAACAAAGTTATTTAATTAAATAGGAAGCTATTCCTAATTAATTAAATGAAATTATTTAATTAAATAAGATAAGTGTCTCTAATTAAATAAAAGATTATTTAATTAAATAAAAAAATTAATTATGAGAGCATATCTCATTTTATTAAATTAAATATCTCAACAAAATCTCTCTTCAGTTCAAGAAGAGAAATTTTCAGTTCACTATTGATAAAAAATGAGTTAAATCAGTTAACTCTTTTTTCTACTCTAATTAAATCAGTTAACTCCTTATTTTACTCAAATTAAATCTATTAACTCTCTTTAGTTTGAGAATCTACACGATGCACCACTTCCTGCCATTGTCTGTTTAGCTTAGCATTATATATTATATGTACATGCATAGTTTTTTCTTTAGGTTGTAGGTACCGGGTATCGACTTTTCTGAATTTTTAGGATGAGCGTACCCTATTATACTATCTCAATGATAAGAGAAGGGAGATAAATTCTCAAGTCCAAATACCAAACCTTTAAGCCAATTTTTGTAGTGAGGTAGGATAAGTATCTAGATATTTTACCCACCGAATGTGTCAGATGACATAATTTAGAATTTTTAACCTTTTAGATTGATTTTGAGTGATTTTCTCTATGATGGGTTTTTATATTTTATCTTCGAAGTATATGGTGAATTTTCTATTAAGTCTTAATAAATAGATTTAATTAATAAATTAATTATTTGAGAAAATTAATAAAAAATATCATGTTATTTGATATTTTGATTATAATTAATTAAATGAGAATAATTGAGGAAAAAGAATTAAATAAAGAAAATTAGAAAATTAAAATTAATAATAATTATAAAATAATAATAAAGTAATAAATAAATAATAAAAATAAAATTTATAAAAATTAAAATAAAACTTTTAAATATTTAAATAGAAATTATATAAAGAGTGAATTGGAGTTATAAGCTTGCATGGGAATTAATGCACTTTTCTATTTCTCAAGTGCCAACAACATAGAGGTTAGTGCATCAATTAAGCACCTGGTGTCTATAACCCTATGGCTCATCAAAAAGGTTGGAAAGGACCCATGCTTAGTTGGTAACACCTTCTAGCTATTTCCAGAGGCATTTTAAATGTTTTCTGAGAGGTCTTTATATTCAGGCATTCTTAGAAGCCTAGACATGGCATTTGGAGTGCAATTTGGAGCATTGGAGGATTCGAGAATTCTGAAGAAGGGAGCTTGCTTTGCAGATTATCTAAGGAAGAGCGATTTAACATCAGAATTCGGGTCGATTCTTGTGATTTTAGTTATGCTATTTCCACATCATGCATTTCTTATCTTCTTCGTGTCTTCTATATGTCTTCTAAGAAATTTCATAATTTACTGTGCATTCTACATATGGGTAGATTAATTTATTTGAGAATTTTATATGCATAGATTTGAAAAGAACACGGGGCTAGGGTTGAAATTCATAGTCAAACCCATTAGATTAATTATTGGAAATTTTGGAAATTAGAGGTCTATGGAGGAATTTTGAAAATTGAAGTTTGTATTCATATATTATCAATTTGCTTATATATATATATATATATATATATATATATATATATATATATATATATATATATATATATATATATATATGTAATTATATATATTATATATGTATATATGTTCATATACTATGATATTTTTAATTTTGTATACATTCATATATATATATATATATATATATATTTGTTAAAAATTGAATGATAGTGGAAAAATCTTTATTCAAAACGTTCTTGAAATTGCAATTGAAAAAAAAATATATATGTAAAAGTTCATTTGGAGGGGCAGGTTATACCCCGTACTCCCTCCCTTTCCACTATTGTTATTAATGGAAGGACTGTCGTGGCTGACACAACTAATGTTGTGACCTATATACAACTCAGCGACAGTAATCACAGGTGTTTACTGTGGCCGTGGGTAGTACAGACCCGACACCTGTGCCAAATACATTCAAGCATAGGGTACGGGCGATAGCAATGAGATATCGCTTTTGTATAACGATTTTCCTTATTCGATCTTACATATAATGTTATTAAGTATTTTCTTTATTAAATGTTGTTATATGTTATTATTATATATATATGTATTTATGTGTGTGTATATATATATATATATATATATATATATGTATGTATGTATGTATGTATGTATGTATGTATGTATAAGTATATATGTATATATATTATTAATTATAACTAATTATTTTATTTAAAATTATTTGTATAGATGGATCAATTTGTAAAGATAAATGATTTAAAAACTATGAATAATAATTTATAATTTATTATTAAAATGAAGAGATATTAATAATTAACCTAATTAAACTTAGTTTAATTAAGGTTGATTATTATAACGTGTTATAAATTGAAGTTTTGAAATATGTTGATTTCATTGGAAATGTTATTTAAAAAAAAACTACTATTAGATAAATTAGAATTGAGTCTAGTGGTTTTGGGGGAGAAACTTTTATCTATCAAACAAATACATGGGTTAGGTAAAACATGAAATTTCTCCACTTGATATCTAAGTTGGAAAACATAAACTAGAAACCTCCACATTTAATTCAAGTATGTAATTTTAGCAAAACCAAAACATGTTTTTACATTGTGTATTATAGTGCTGTTGTTTTGGGTTTTGGGTTGACTAGTGTTGACTAGTTATAGGACGTCTACCAGAGGCTTGGGAGTTATGTGATTGTGATGTCATGATGATGTTTTAATCTCAATCTTTATAAACCCAACCATGGTTATGTGATGGAATGCTCTATGTATTGTTTGTTGAGATTCTTATGTATGAGATACTTAATTTAACCATTATTTTTTGTCATCGATCAGTTAACCTTGGTTATTTTCTAGTCACCATGATGGGACTGAAATATAGATTTATTCTTGATGATGTCATGATGTGACATGTTTGACTCAACCATTTTTGGAGTCTTTGATGAGTTTGATCGAGATATATTTTGATTATTGAGAACCATTAGATACTTTGATTATCAGTGATACTTCAGTTGCCAATAGAGAGCTGTTGTGTTCATGATTTTCTATGGATGTTAGCTCATGGAGATTTGATGCTTTTATGCATATTTGATGATTTGATTATGGATTATCTTTTGTGATTTTGAGATTTATGATTCCATGAGCATTAGGGTAGGATATCTGCATTTAGTGATGGGAAGTGGCTTGCAAAGGGGGCCGAGGCCCTAAGAGGCTGCCAGGGTAACTCATTGTAAGTTGGATTAATAAGTGATAACATTCACACCTAATACTAATTGAATGAACTTAAGAAGATAATAGTTTTGTTCTCGCCCATGCCTTGAGTGCTTGTACATGCTAGGATGGGAGTAGTGAGATGCATGGTTGCGACCTTGGATTCCGTAGTATGCCTCATCAATATGAGAGGATACTAGTGGCCGCATGAAATCAGTATGGACCCATGGAGTTTAGCTAACTGCCAGGGTAATGTGTAGGTGATAATTGCGATGAAAATTTCTCGCTTGCATAATTGATGATTAGCATATGTTAGATGATGTTATCTTATGCTTTTATTTGCATGTTAGATTACTTTCTACATATGATGTTATATATGTTAGGAGTGACATTCTTACTATGTTAGTACTTATGATCTCTTCGATGATTTGGAATGTTACGCACGAAGGGATGGATAGGATCCACTATGGTCTAATGATTCTATTAATGGTTTGGAGGAACCATGCACTTGGTTTATTATGTTTGATCTTTATGATGGATGTATATGACTTCTATGATGATGTATCATGTGATTATCTCTACTTTGATGTATCATGGATTAGAATGGAAGATGTACCTTATTCTATGTATGTATATTCTTTTGAGCTTTTCATACCCTGTGACATGTACAGTGGATGATTGAGCATTTGAAATGTAATGTATAAACATTAGACTTATCATTATTATTTCATGTGGATGTTGTACTAGATGGATTTATGTATGTAAGTCAACGTTAAGGGATTTTAAAGAATGTAATCTATTATGTATGATATGTTTACTTTCAGATGGACATTGTTATTGCTTCTGTAATTGTGCATAAGTTATACGTGGTGTTTACTTTCATGTTAGAAAAAAATTTAAAAAATGCTACTAAACTTAGTGAAATTCTAGGTTAATTCTTTGGATCCCTTGGCAGGGCATTACATTTGGTATCAGAGTCTAGTTTCTACATTGGGAGCTCTGGATATTTTGGAACAACTAGAACTTTGAACTATTAAGTGTAACTTTTAGAACTTGAACTAGGTGAACTAAAACAAAATAGAACTCAAACTATTACTTGAATATTTTTCATACTTCAACACTTAGTTTCAAAATTGGAAATTTTAACTTAAACCTAAACATAGAACTGAACCTAGTACCTTGTACTATTTTAGGATGGTATCTGGGATTAGGTCTTTTGTTAGAGGCTATGGTAGAGGCCATGGAAGAGGCCATGGTCATGGAAGAGCTATCAGTGTCCATGAGTCTGCCCATGAGGGATCGGCTCATGTAGAGAGCAGGGAAGAGCAATCTAGTAGGTAGCAAGAAGAGAGCCGTAGAGAGGATCAAGCTAAGTCTGAAGAGGTTGGTTTGAGGCAGATGATGCAAACTATTCTAGAACATCTACCTCCTATTCAAGAGTAGCCCAAAGTGCATCAGAAAGAACAAGAGCATAGACCCAGATCTAGAAGTCCTCAGAAGGATCGTCAGAGGTCCATTGTGTCCACTTAGATGAAGGATATTTCAAAATCCAAGGTTAAGCCTTTCAATGGGCAAGGTTATGGTTATGTGGCCGAGCAGTGGCTTATTTCTCTTGACATGATTTTTTCCATGCAGGAGTTCGACAACAATGTTAAGGCAAGATTTGTGATCACTAATCTAGAGAATTTTGGGGCCACTTGGTGGATGATAAAGGAGAAGAAGTTGGGAATTGATATGAGCAGTGTTACATGGGAGTTATTCCTAAAGTGTTTTCATGAATGATTCTTACCAGAGGAATGGAAATAGCAAAGGGCTGATGAATTTCATAATCTTAGACAGTATACCTTGTCAGTAACTAAGTATGAGTGTAAGTTTTATGAGCTTATGTCCTTTTCAAGATTCAGTGAAAATTTAGTTCAGTTGACACAACACTTTATTAGGGGTTTGAAGAACCGTATAATTGGGGGTGTCAAGGTATTTGGGCCAAAAACCCTCAAGGATGCAATACATTGAGAAATCCTTGTTGAGCAAAGTATCAACCTTGGTCAAGGTGGTTTTTTAGGAGCACCAGTAACACCAAGATCTAAAGGCAACTACAATTCAAGTGGTAACAAGAAGTTTTCTTTCTCTAAGGGGAAATAGTATCAGCAACAGTCTCAACAGACATAGCAATAGAAGGGATCAAATTCTTAGGTTCAATGTGGTGGCAAAGGTTCTAACACCAAGAACAACCACAATGCTCAACGCAATAAATAGAATCAGTCCAATCAGCCAGCTCAAAGTAGCCAGTCTTTTGTGAGCAAGAGCAGTCATCAGCAATCAAATGTACCACCTATGGGAAGAGGTTCTAGTAAAAATACAAAAAGTTTTTCATGTGGTTAGATTGGACATTATGCAGCTTAGTGTCCTCAGTGAGCACCTCATTTTTTAAGACCTAGACCTACTGTTTCAGAGCCTATAGTTGGTGATGCAGGTAGAGCTCATAGAGTCTTTGCAGCAGTTGATCAGTGTCAGGCAAATCATCAGAGAATAGTGGTTGAGACCATGGGTGCTATTAGAGGTATATCTCTTTCAGTATTATTTAATTCAGAAGCTACAGATTCATTTATTTCACCATCTATAGTTTCTAAGTGTAAGCTGGATGCGGTGAAGCAAGATCATGGTTGGCAAGTGGAACTAGCCTCAGGCATTAAGGTCTCCACAAAATCTGTAGTTCATAAGTGCGGTCTTAGCTTAGGAAGCTTTGATACTGTAGTGGATCTTTGAGTCATACCCCTTGGTTCCTATGATGTGGTTTTAGGCATGGACTGGCTTGGATTTCATAGAGCCAGTATAGATTGCAGAAAGAAGATCATTTTGTGCTAAGATGACCAAGGGAATGATGTGCAGATAGTTGGGATATTGAGGCCTATATCTTTGTGGATGATTTTTGCTATGCAATTGAAGCAAAGTTTCCCTAAGAGATGTCAAATATTTCCTGTTATGGTAAATGATCTTGATGAGGAAGAACCTATGAGGGAGACTTTAGATCACCCAATTTTGTAGTACGCAGATGTTTCTCCAAGTGAGGTTCTAGGCATGCCTCCAAAGAGGGATATTGGCTTTAGTATTGATCTAATTCCTGGAGCGAAGCCTATCTCTAAAGCTCCTTATCACATGATGACACAAGAATTGGATGAGCTATGTCTTCAACTAGAGGAACTTTTGGCCAAAGGGAGCATTTGACCTAGTATATCACCATGGGGAGCTCTAGTGCTCTTTGTGAAGAAGAAAGATGGTTTTTTGTGCCTTTGTATTGACTATAGATAGTTGAATAAGGTGACTATTAAGAACAGGTATCCTTTTCCTAGGATTGATGACTTATTTGATCAGATCAAGGGAGCTACAATATTCTCCAAGATTGACCTTAAGTCAGGATACCACCAGCTTCACATTAAGGAAGCAGATATTCACAAGACCACTTTTTGAACTCACTATGGGCATTATGAGTTCACAGTGGTACCATTTGGATTGACTAACACTCCATCGATTTTCATGAGTGTGATGAATGGTATGTTTTGATCTTATCTAGACAGGTTTGTACTCGTGTTTCTTGATGACATATTGATATATTCAAAGACTCAGAAGGAGCATGAAGAACGCCTGCGGTTGGTCTTGCAGTGTTTGAGAGACAATCACCTTTATGCTAATGTAGCTAAGTATGAATTCTTCAAGTCAGAGATTCAGTATTTAGGGCATGTTATTTCAGGTGATGTTATTTCAGTGGATCCTGCAAAGATTCAGTCCATAATAGATTGGCCTACACCAACTAATGTGTTAGAGATTCGTAGTTTCATGGTTTTAGCCGATTATTATTGCAGATTTGTCTAGAACTTCTCTAGGATAGCACATCCTATCACTTCTCTTTAGAGGAAAGGAAAGAAGTTCGTATGGATAGAGAAATCTGAGGAAGCTTTCCAAAAGCTCAAGGAGCTTTTGACCAGTGCACCAATTTTAGCTATACCTAATTCGGAAGGTGATTTTATGGTATGTACAGATGCTTCTCTTGAAGGGATTAGGGTAGTGTTGATGTAGAAAGGACGGGTGATTGCATATGAATCATGTAAGCTTAAGGATCATGAGTTAAATTATCCTACGCATGATCTTGAGTGAGTAGCAGTAGTTCATGCTTTGACTAGATGGAGACATTTCTTGTTGGGGCACAAATTTGAGCTACACAGCGATCATCGTAGTCTTCAGTACATTTTTACTCAGCCTAATTTGAATGCTCGTCAGAGGTGATGGATGGAGTTTCTATGCGAGTATGATTTTGAGGTTAAGTACATTCAAGGTAAGGAGAATGTGGTGGCAGATGCTTTCAATCGCAAGAGACATGTGGTATCATTGATGACTCTTAGAGTGGATTTGAGGAGTCAGATTCTTCAGGCACTTCCTACAAACTCATGGTATCAGGAAGTGTGCAGAGAGATAGATTTAGGAAGACCTTTGGAAGATAAGTTTGTAGGTTACATTTGAGAATTAGATGGTCTTTTGAGACATTTGGGGAGGATTTATGTGCCATTTTCGGATGAGCTTCACACTTTGATACTAGCAGAAGCCCATCGTACACCTTACTCAGCACATCCAGATGTCAAGAAGATGCATGCTGATTTGAGACATTTGTTCTTTTGGTCTGGGATGAAGCGAGATATTGCTAATTTTGTGGCTAGGTGCCTTGAGTGTCAGAGAGTTAAGGTAGAACATCAACACCTAGTTGGACTTTTGCAGCCTAATCTCATTCCTTCTTAGAAGTGGGATATCATCTCCATGGATTTTATAGTAGGATTACCTATGACAATTTGGCGTCATGATGCTATCATGGTTACCATTGATCGGTTAACTAAGGTGGCACATTTCTCACCGATCAGGTCTTCCTACACAATAGTTTCTATAGCTAATGTCTTCATGCATGACATTGTGAGACTACATGGTATTCCGAGAAAGATCATTTTTGACAGGGATCCTGTATTCACATCTGCATTTTGGACATCGTTGCAGCATGAGCTTGGAGCAAAGTTAAACTTCAGTTTGGCATATCATCCAAAGACTGATGGTCAGACAGAGAGGGTGAATCAAGTTTTGGAGGATATGTTACGGATGTATGTGATGGATAGGCAGACACATTGGGAGGATTATCTCTACTTGGTGGAGTTTGCTTACAACAATGGGTATCATAGTTCTATTGGTATGGTACCATTTCAAGCATTATATGGACATCCTTGTCGTACACCATTGAGTTGGAATGGTCTTGAGGATCGCATCCTGTTGGGTCCTGAGATGCTTCATGATATGGAGCAACAGGTGGTGTGTATCTGTGAGCATTTAACTATGGCACAGGATAGGCAAAAGAAGTATGCCGATGCTCATAGGACTGATAAGAAGTTTGATGTGGGAGATAAGGTTTTCTTGAGAGTGCATCCACAAAAGAGTCCAATCCGGTATGAAAAGGGTTCTAAGCTAGCACCTCGCTTTGTGGGACCATTCAAGATTTTAGAGAGGATTGGTTGGTTGTTTACCGCCTTGCTCTACCACCTAGCCTATCTAGCATTCATGATGTTTTCCATGTTTCAATACTTTGCTAGTATATACCTGATATTGTACATGTTTCAATTCTTTAGCTACTTGGGAGGATGCAGCTAGATTGAGAGAGTTATATCCCTACTTGTTTTTAGGCTTCTAGGATTTTTAACCCTTTAGATTGATTTTGAGTGATTTTCTCTATGATGGGTTTTCATATTTTATCTTGGAGGTCTATGGTGAATTTTCTATTAATTAAGTCTTGATAAATAGATTTAATTAATAAATTAATTATTTGAGAAAATTAATATAAAATATCATGTTATTTGATATTTTGATTATAATTAATTAAACGAGAATAATTGAGGAAAAAGAATTAAATAAAGAAAATTATAAAATTAAAATTAATAATAATTATAAAATAATAATAAAGTAATAAATAAATAATAATAATAAAATTTATAAAAATTAAAATAAAAGTTATAAATATTTAAATAGAAATTATATAAAGAGTGAATTGGAGTTATAAGCTTGCACGGGAATTAACACACTTTTCTATTTCTCAAGTGTCAACAACATGAAGGTTAGTGCATCAATTAAGCACATGGTGTCTACAACCCTATGGCTCATCAAAAAGGTTGGAAAGGATCCATGCTTGGTTGGTGACACCTTCTAGCTATTTCTAGAGGCATTCTAGATGTTTCCTGAGAGCTCTTTATATTTAGGCATTCTTAGAAGCCTAGACATAGCATTTGGAGTGCAATTTGGAGCATTGGAGGATTCGATAATTCCTAAGAAGGAAGCTTGCTCTACAAGATTTCTAAGGAAGAGCGATTTAGCATCAGAATCTGGGTAGATTCTTGTGATTTTACTTATGCTATTTTCGCATCATGCATTTTCTATCTTCTTCGTGTCTTCCATATGTCTTCTAAAGAATTTCATAATTTACTGTGCATTCTCAATATGGGTAGATTAATTTATTTGAGAATTTTATATGCATAGATTTGAAAAGAACACAGGGCAAGGGTTGAAATTCATAGTCAAACCCATTAGATTAATTATTGGAAATTTTGGAGATCAGAGGTCTATGGAGGAACTCTTAAAATTGAAGTTTGTATTCATATATTGTAAATTTGCTTATACATACATATATATATATATATATATATATATATACATATACCTTTATATATATATATATATATATATATATATATATATTTGTTAAAAATTGAATAACAGTGGAAAAAAATTTATTCAAAACATTTTTGAAATCGCAATTGAAAAAAAAAAAAAATATGTAAAAGTTCATTTGGAGGGGTGGGTTATACCTCGTACTCCCTCCCTTTTCACTGTTGTTATTAATGGAGGGACTATCGTGGCTGACACGACTGACATCATGACCTATATACGGCTCAGTGACAATAGTCGTAGGTGTTTATTGCGGCCATGGGTAGTACAAACCTGACACCTGCGCCGAATACATTCAAGCACAGGGTACAGGCGATAGCGATGAGATATCGCTTTTGTATAACAATTTTCCTTATTTGGTCTTACATATAATGTTATTAAGTATTTTCTTTATTAAATATTGTTATATGTTATTATTATTATTATTATTATATATATATATATGTATTTATGTATGTATATATATATATATATAAATATATATATATAAGTAAATATGTATATATATTATTAATTATAACTAATTATTTTATTTAAAATGATTTGTATAGATGGATCGATTTGCAAAGATAAATGATTTAAAAAATATGAATAATAATTTATCAATTATTATTAAAATGAAGAGATATTAATAATTAACCTAATTAAACTTAGTTTAATTAAGGTTGATTATTAGAACATGTTATAAATCGAAATTTTGAAATATGTTGATTTCATTGGAAATGTTATTTTCAAAAAAAATACTATTAGATAAATTAGAATTGAGTCTAGTGGTTTTGAGGGAGAAACTTTTATCTATCAAACAAATACATGGATTAGGTAAAATATGAAATTTCTCCACTTGATATCTAAGTTGGAAAACGTAAACTAGAAACCTCCACATTTAATTCAAGTATGACATTTTAGCAAAACCAAAACATGTGTTTACATTGTGTATTCTTATGCTGTTGTTTTGGGTTTTGAGTTGACTAGTGTTGACCAGTTATAGGACGTCTACCAAAGGCTTGGGAGTTATGCGATAGTGATATCATGATGATGTTTTAATCTCGACCTTTATAAACCCAACCATGGTTATGTGATGGAATGCTCTATGTATTGTTTGTTGAGATTATTATGTATGAGATACTTGACTTAACCATTATTTTTTATCATCAATAAGTTAACCTTGGTTATTTTCTAGTCCCCATGATGGGACTGAAATGTAGATTTATTCTTGATGATGTCATGATGTGACATGTTTGACTCAACCATTTTTGGAGTCTTCAATGAGTTTGATTGAGATATATTTTGGTTATTGAGAACCGTTGGATACTTTGATTATCAGTGATACTTCAGTTGCCAATAGAGAGCTGTTGTGTTCATGATTTTCTATGGATGTTAGCTCATGGAGATTTGATGCTTTTATGCATATTTGATGATTTGATTATGGATTATCTTTTGTGATTTTGAGATTTATGATTCCATGAGCATTAGGGTAGGATATATGCATGTAATGA
This sequence comes from Cupressus sempervirens, assembly GCA_028749045.1. Taxonomy (NCBI): domain Eukaryota; kingdom Viridiplantae; phylum Streptophyta; class Pinopsida; order Cupressales; family Cupressaceae; genus Cupressus; species Cupressus sempervirens. The sequence continues at coordinate 119,343,721 of CM053783.1, forward strand.
CGGGAAGTGGCTTGCAATGGGGGCCAGGGCCCTAAGAGGCTGCCAGGGTAACTCATTGTAAGTTGGATTAATAAGTGATAACATTCACACTTAATACTAACTAAATGAACCTAAGAAGATAAGAGTTTTTTTCTCACCCATGCCTTGAGTGCTTGTACATGGTAGGATGGGAGTAGTGAGATGCATGGTTGTGACCTTGCATTCCGTAGTATGCCTCATCAGTATGAGAGGATACTAGTGGCCGCATGAAATCAATATGGACCCATGGAGTTGTACTAACTACCAAGGTAACTTGTACATGATAATTGCAATGACACTTTCTCGCTTGCATAGTAGGTTCCTACATGTCATTATGTGCCTCTGGAGATTAGATGTTAGATTTTGTGTTAGGAAACTTTGAGTTAGTATACTTTTAGGATTCTTGAACTTATAGAGATTTGTGCTATGTGATTTTGGATAGCCTGTTTGAGATTTGAGATTATCTCCTCAGCACAGTGGGTGTGGACCACTTAGGTACCATGCGGTCAGGTGGTAGTGTATTTTCCACTCTTATCATTTTGAGATTCTCTGAGACATCGTGGCTAATGTGTCCTTCATGATGATGGATATGTATCCTTTTTATTGATGATTAGCATATGTTAGATGATGTTATCTTATGCTTTTATTTGCATGTTAGATTACTTTCTACATATGATGTTATATATGTTAGGAGTGACATTCCTACTATGTTAGTACCGATGATCTCTTCGATGATTTGAAATGTTATGCATGGAGGGATGGCTAGGATCCATGATGGTCTAATGATGCTATTAACAGTTGGGAGGAACCGTGCACTTAGTTTATTATGTTTGATCTTTATGATGGATTTATATGACTTCTATGATGATGTATCATATGTATCATGTGATTATCTCTACTTTGATGTATCATGGATTAGAATAGGAAGGTGTACCTTATTCTATGTATGTATATTCTTTTGAGCTTGTCATACCCTGTGACATGTACAGTGGATGATTGAGCATTTGAAATGTAATGTATAAACATTAGACTTATCATTATTATTTCATGTGGATGTTGTACTAGATGGATTTATATATGTAATTCAACGTTAAGCGATTTTAAAGAATGTAATCTATTATGTATGATATGTTTACTTTCAGATGGACATTGCTATTGCTTTCATTATTGTGCATAAGTTATACATGGTGTTTACTTTCATGTTAGAGAAAAAAAAAATGCTACTAAACTTAGTGAAATTATAGGTTAATTCTTTGGATCCCTTGGTGGGGCATTACAAATCTCCCTTTATGATTGAACTTCAACTTTAATCCTAACCATTGATTAAATTTGATCTCAACTGTTAATGGATTCTAGGAAATTCTATTTAAGAGACCCTCATCTCCTCATTTTAGGAGAGGATGAATTTGAAGAATTTGAATCGAATCGCTGGTGGAATTCATACTCATAGTTGCTCATATTTTTACATACATTTAATAAATACACCTATCTTGATTAATTAAATGTAATTATTTAATTAAATAGGAAAGGTATTTCTAATTAATTAAATGAAATTATTTAAATAAATGGAGTACTTACTTCTAATTACTTAAACAAAGTTATTTAATTAAATAAGAAAAGTGTGTCTAATTAATTAAAAGATTATTTAATTAAAAAGAAAAAGTAATTATGAGAGCATATCTTATTTTATTAAATTAAATATCTCAAAAAAATATCTCTTCAGTTCAAAGAGGGAAAATTGTAGTTCACTATTAATAAAAAATGAGTTAAATCAGTTAACTCTTTTTTCTAGTCAAATTAAATCAACTTAACTCCTTATTTTACTCAAATTAAATCTGTTAACTCTCTTTAATTTGAGAATCTCCCTTTATGACTGAACTTCAACTTTAATCCTGACCGTTGATTGAATTTGATATCAACCGTTGATGGATTCCAAAAAAGTCTATTTAAGAGACCCTCATCTCTTCATTTTAGGAGAGGATAAATTTGGAAAATTTGCATCGAATCGCTGCTGGAATTCATACTCACATTTGCTCATATTTTTACATACATTTAATAAATACGCCTATCTTGATTAATTAAATGTAATTATTTAATTAAATGGGAAAAGTATTTTAATTAATTAAACAAAATTATTGAATTAAATCGAGTACTTACTTTTAATTAATTAAAAAAAGTTATTTAATTAAATAGGAAGCCATTCTTAATTAAATAAATGAAGTTATTTAATTAAATAAGAAAAGTGTCTCTAATTAGTTAAAAAATTATTTAATTAAATAGAAAAAGTAATTATGAGAGCATAACTCATTTTATTAAATTAAATATCTCAACAAAATCTCTCTTCAGTTCAAAGAGAGAAATTTTCAGTTCACTATTGATAAAAATGAGTTAAATCAGTTAACTCCTTTTTCTACTCAAATTAAATCTGTTAACTCTCTTTAATTTGGGAATCTCCCTTTATGACTAAACTTCAACTTTAATCCTACCCATATTGAATTTGATCTCAACTGTTGATGGATTCTAAGAAGGTCTATTTAAGAGACCCTCATCTCCTCATTTTAGGATAGGAAGAATTTGGAGAATTTGCATCGAATCACCACTAGAATTCATACTCACATTTGCTCATATATTTATATACATTTAATAAATACACTTATCTTGATTAATTAAATTGGAAAGGTATTTCTAATTAATTAAATGAAATTATTTAATTAAATGGAGTACTTACTTCTAATTAATTAAACAAAATTATTTAATTAAATAGGAAGTCATTCATAATTAATTAAATGAAGTTATTTAATTAAATAAGAAAAGTAATTATTAGAGCATATCTCATTTTATTAAATTAAATATCACAACAAAATCACTCTTCAGTTCAAAAAGGGAAATTTTAAGTTCACTATTCATAAAAATGAGTTAAATGAGTTAACTCTTTTTTCTACTCAAATTAAATTAGTTAACTCCTTGTTTTACTCAAATTAAATCTATTAACTCTCTTTAATTTGGGTATCTCCCTTTATGACTGAACTTCAACTTTAATCCTGACCATTGATTGAATTTGATCTCAATCGTTGATGGATTCTAGGAAAGTCTATTTAAGAGACCCTCATCTCCTCATTTTAGGAGAGGATGAATTGGAAGAATTTGCATCAAATCACTATTGGAATTCATACTCACATTTGCTCATATTTTTACATACATTTAATAAATACACTTATCTTGATTAATTAAATGTAATTATTTCATTAAATGGGAAAGGTATTTCTAATTAATTAGTCGAAATTATTAAATTAAATGGAGTACTTACTTCTAATTAGTTAAACAAAGTTATTTAATTAAATAGGAATCCATTCCTAATTAATTAAATGATATTATTTAATTAAATAAGAAAAGTGTCTCTAATTAATTAAAAAATTATTCAATTAAATAGAAAAAGTAATTATGAGAGCATATCTCATTTTATTAAATTAAATATCTCAACAAAATCTCTCTTCAGTTTGAAAAGGGAAATTTTCACTTCACTATTGATAAAAAAATGAGTTAAATCAGTTAACTCTTTTTTCTACTCAAATTAAATCAGTTAACTCTTTATTTTACTCAAATTAAATCTGTTAACTCTCTTTAATTTGGGAATCTCCCTTTATGACTGAATGTCAACTTTAATCCTGACCGTTGATTGAATTTGATCTCAACCATTGATGGATTCCATGAAAGTCTATTTAAGAGTCCCTCATCTCCTCATTTTAGGGAAGGATGAATTTGGAGAATTTACATCAAATCGCTGCTGGAATTCATACTCACATTTGCTCATATTTTTACATTCATTTAATAAATACGCCTATCTTGATTAATTAAATGTAATTATTTAATTAAATAGAAAAGGTATTTCTAATTAATTAAATGAATTTTTTTAATTAAATGGATTACTTACTTCTAATTAAATAAATAAAGTTATTTAATTAAATAGGAAGCCATTCCTATTTAATTAAATGATGTTATTTAATTAAATAAGAAAAGTGTCTCTAATTAATTAAAAGATTATTCAATTAAATAAAAAAAGTAATTATGAGAGCATATCTCATTTTATTAAATTAAATATCTCAACAAAATCTCTCTTTAGTTCGAAAAGGGAAATTTTCAGTTCACTATTGATAAAAAAATGAGTTAAATCAGTTAACTCCTTTCTCTACTCAAATTAAATTAGTTAACTCCTTATTTCACTCAAATTAAATCTGTTAACTCCTTTTAAATTGGAAATCTCCCTTTATGACTGAATTTCAACTTTAATCCTAATCATTGATTGAATTTGATCTCAACCGTTGATGGATTCCAGGAAAGTCTATTTAAGAGACCCTCATCTCTTCACTTTAGGAGAGGATGAATTTGGAGAATTTGCATCGAATCGCTACTAGAATTCATACTCACATTTGCTCATATTTTTACATACATTTAATAAATACGCCTATCTTGATTAATTAAATGGAATTATTTAATTAAATAAAAAATGTATTACTAATTAATTAAACAAAATTATTTAATTAAATGGGGTACTTACTTCTAATTAATTAAGAAAAGTTATTTAATTAAATAGGAAGCAATTCTTAATTAGTTAAATGAAGTTATTTAATTAAATAAGAAAAGTGTCTCTAATTAATTAAAAGATTATTCAATTAAATAGAAAAAGTAATTATGAGAGAATATCTCATTTTATTAAATTAAATATCTCAACAAAATCTCTCTTCAGTTCAAAAAGGGAAATTTTCAGTTCACTATTGATAAAAAATAAATTAAATGAGTTAACTCCCTTTTCTACTCAAATTAAATCAGTTAACTCCTTATTTTACTCAAATTAAATCTGTTAACTCCTTTTAGTTTGGAAATCTCCCTTTATGACTGAACTTCAACTTTAATCCTGACCGTTGATTGAATTTGATCTCAACCATTGATGGATTCCAGGAAAGTCTATTTAAGAGACCCTCATCTCTTCAGTTTAGGAGAGGATGAATTTGGAGAATTTACATCGAATTGCTTCTAGAATTCATATTCACATTTGCTCATATTTTTACATACATTTAATAAATACACCTATCTTGATTAATTAAATGTAATTGATTAATTAAATGGGAATGGTATTTCTAATTTATTAAATGATATTATTTAATTAAATGGAGTACTTAATTGTAATTAATTAAACAAATTTATTTAATTAAATATGAAGCCATTCTTGAGCATTTAAGAAATTAATGATTGGGGGATGATGACCATTGCGAGTTTTGCAAGTGTGAGGGCCTGTGTGCCCTAGGTGTAGTGTTGGACGTCCGTCGGTGGTGGCATTCACACAGCATTTTGGTTGCAAGGGTAGACTATGCAGGCAGCGCCATTTTGGATTGAAGGGTGGGTTTTCTCGCTCGGGCGGTGGTGAGGCCGGTAGGGGTGGGCCTGCATCTGTTGTCTTCTTATTCTAGGGCAGCCAGTGTGGGGCATACAGCTGGGGGTGGGTTTTTGTGGCTTCTTTTATTGATTATGGTTTGGATTTTGGTCCTTGCTCATGGGGCAATCAGAGGTCCCATCTCAGATTGTCTTTGAGGATTTGGTGATGGCTGAGTCCTCTCCTTTTTTGTAGGGATGGCATGAAGGCAAGGGTTTCAATACTTCATCTAGGATGCATGCATCATCATCGAAAGATTCTATCCGTATCAAGAAAAAGAATGGATGTTTGGAGCGCTCCGATGATCGACTAGTGTTAATCATTCAACTAGAACAAATTTTAGAGGATGTGGAGTATTGGGGCAAGCATGTGCTCATTTGTAAGTTTTTAGGTCTCCGGCTCTCCCTTCTTGTGCTAGAATCATGGGCACATCGGATATGGAACCCAGAAGGGGATATGGAAATTCTTCTAGCGGCTAACAACTATTTTTTGGTTATTTTTTCAAGTATGTCAAATAGGAACAAGGTCTTTGAGGGAGGCCCATATTTCTTTAACCAGGTTGGGCTTTTCCTCAAACCCTAGTACATTGGATTTAACTCTGCTAAGGAGATCCCGTCTTGGGTCCCTGTGTGGGTTAGGCTTCCTCAATTGCCTCTAGAACTTTGGAGAGAGGACATCCTTCATTCGATATCACTTCTGTTGGGGAAACCAGTTTGGTTAGCCACACTAACCCAAGATCAAAAAGTAATTTCATATGCTTGAATTTGTGTGGAAGTGGATCTGAATAATCCGCTTTCAAAATCTATGGAAATTTGTATGGGCACTTCTTCATGGGTTCAACAGTTGGACTATGAGACTTTACCCTTTAGATGCAGGATTTTTCGTGAGTATGGGCACCTACAGTGCAAATGCCCCAGGTATAAATCTTCTCAGTCAGCTACAGCCATTGTTTCATCTCCTAAGGAAGACAAGGTTAAGGCCCAGATGCCAAATGGTCCCTCTGTGGATAAGGAAGGTTTTATCCCAGTTAAGCCATGTAATAAAGGAAAGGGGCAGAAGAGAGCTTGGATAGATAGACGAAATGATGGTACTTTTAACAAGTTTAATGTTCTAGAGAATTTGATTCAAGAGGAAGGAATCCCTATGGAGTTACCTCCAGGTGATGGGTCCTTTTCTGCTCCCTAGCTCCAAGAGGATGGGGTTCTGATCCAGGTTGCTAAGAAAGAATAAGGCCAGTAAATTGGATTAGATGGAGTCATTTAGGAGATTAGTTGTGATATTCCTAGAGGGTCACATCCTGGTGAAACTCCAAGTATCGCAGGTGCAAATCTTCCCAGCAAGAAAGGGGTGCCCGATAATACAAAAGGCACTAAAACTGCTTCCACTTTAGGTTTACAACAGAAGCCTTTTAAAAAGGGGACTACAGAGAAGTCTGCTAAGAGTAGAAGGAAGATGGATCAGGAGAAGGTCAAGATGATGGGCGAGACTTTGGTTGAGGCGAGGTTAGTGATGCCCATTATCTCTCATTTCTCTCAGTCCTCTAAATGATTATTCTATCTTGGAATGTGAGGGGGTTGAGTAGCATCCCTAGAAAAAAGGTTGTTCATAGATTGATAGAGTCTCATTCTCCAGATGTTTGGTTCATTTAGGAAAATAAGCTTTCAGTTGATGAATTGAATAACTGTGGACCAAAGATTTGGCCCCAAGGTTTTTGGCAGGGAGTAAGTGCTCATGGGAACTCATGGGGCCTTACTTGTCTTTGGAATCCTATGAAGGTGACTCCTTTGTGGTGGATTGCGAGTAGGTCTTCAATCTCCTTCCTAGCTTCTCATTTTGAGATAGGTGAAAGATGCTTATTTTCTAATATTTATGCTCCTAGTGACTTGGTTGGTAAATCTCATATGTGGTCTCATATTATGTTTGTCCATTCTCTAGACCCCTTTCTTCCATGGATTGTGGCTGGAGATTTTAATGCTATTATGAGTCTAGAGGAGAAGAGGGGTGGACATTTCTGTCTGGGTCCTTCTTCTAAAATGCTTAGCGATAATATTGGTTCTTTGAATCTTATTGATGTTAAACCCAATTGTAATATATTCACCTGGAACAATAGAAGGAGTGGGATGGAGGCTATCTTTGAAAGGCTCAATAGATTCCTAGTATCCTGCTATTGGATGCATAGTAGATGGACTACCAGTTCAAAAATTCTTGATTGGAGAGGCTCTGATCACTGGCCTATTAGGCTCTCTGTCACCCCTTTCAAGATCTTCAAGAATCCCTCTTTCAAGTTTCAGCTGATGTGGTTGAGGGATCACTCCCTTCATGAGCTTATGATTGCCTGGTGGTATGAGGGTAAGCCTTCACATGGAACTTCTATGTACACCTTCGAGAAGAGACTTCAGCATGTTAAGTTCAGGTTGAAGAAGTGGAACAAACAATGATATGGAAACCTACAAGAGGATTTGAGTGATGCTCAAGCTAGGTTGAATAATGTCACTCGCCAGATCCAGGACCTAGGCATGACTCTAGATTTGATGTCTCAAGAATCCTTAGCTTTGAAGGAAGTTGAAGAGTGGGAGCTTCAGGAGGAAATATTTTGGAAACAAAAGTCTCGGGTAGACTGGTTGCAGGAGGGAGATAGAAACACTGCTTTCTTCCACAACACTGTCAAGGCCCGCAGGTTTGGGAATTCTATCACTTCTCTAGTCTCTACTTCTGGTGATTAGCTATGTTCCAAGGAGGTGATTGCTTCAGAGGCCATCAGATACTTTTCTCAACTCTTCTCTAAGGAAGACCCTGCTACCTTGGAAGAGACTAGGTCTATTTTAGACTGCATTCCTCATCTTGTTTCCAGCAGTATGAACAGAGATCTTTTAAAACCAATTATGATTGAGGAATTGGAGAAAGTGGTTTTCGGTATGTCGAAAGGTAAAGCCCTGGGCCTAGATGGGTTTCCCATTGAATTTTTCTAGGAGTTTTGGGAGATTATTAAATTTGATCTTCTAGATGTGGTCCAGGAGTCATATCAAAATAACCAAATGCTCAAGTCTATGAATGCTACTTTTTTGGCTCTCATTCCCAAGATTGATGGCGCTAATAGGTTGGACCAGTTCAGACCCGTTGTTCTATGTAATGTCACGTAGAAAATCATCACCAAATTAATTACTAAAAGGCTCAAGCTTTTCCTTACCACTCTGATTTCTAAGGAACAGGGAGGTTTTGTCAGTGGGAGACAGATTCTTGATGGGGTGGTGATTGCTACAGAAGCTATTCATTCTATGGCCTCGTCCAAGGAAAAGGCTATGTTTATTAAGCTGGACTTAGCTAAAGCATATGACGGAGTTAGTTGGGACTTTCTAGGTTGTGTGCTTCTAGCTTTTGGATTTACTATAGAATGGGTGGATTGAGTTCTCCACTATGTGTCTTCCCCATCCTTTTTAGTTCTTATCAATGGAGAACCTACTGACCTTTTCTCTTCTTCTTGAGGACTTCGCTAGGGGGATCCTATCTCTCCTTATCTATTTATTATTATGGCAAAGGGCTTCAGTAGATTTATAAAATCTCAAGCACAATTGGGACTTATTCAAGGGTGGAAGTGGGGTAATGATATTCCTTCATACACGCACCTCCAATTTGTGGATGATACTGGCCTGATGGGCTTGGCTATTGCCAACGAGGCAAGGAACTTTAGAAAGATTTTGGATATTTATTTAAAAGCTTCTAGATAGAAAATTAATGAAGGGAAATCTTCTATTTATTTCTTTAATACTCCTCAGTCGATTTAGCTCAAGATTGCTAGAATTCTCAGGTTTCAAGTTGGATCCCTCCCTTTGATCTATCTCGGAGTTCCTTTAGATTTGGGGACTCAACGAAAAGAGTATTGGCAAGGTCTTGTTGATAAATTTCATAGTAGAGTGAGGCATTGGACACATAGGTGGCTCTCATCAGCTAGGAGGGTTACCCTACTCAAGACTGTGATTCAGGCCCTCCCTATTTATAGGTGCTTAGTGCAAACCCCTCCTATGGGAGTTATGAAAGATTTTGATGCTTTGTTACGACAATTCCTTTGGTCAAGCAACCTTCAATCTTCTAAATGGAGCTTAGTCAACTGGGACACTATTTGCTTGCCTAAGTTTGCTAGGGGTCTGGGCCTTAAATGTATGGCTCTATGTGTCAAAGCTCTTGCTACAAAGTTATACTAGAGATGGTGCAAGAATCAAGACTGGGATTGGGCCAAGATTCTAACCCATAAGTATTTCCTAGGAGTGGAGGTTCAAGATATTCCCAGACTTGAGCTTGATTGTAAGGGGTCCTTTATTTGGGACACCCTTAAAAAGGGTGTTCCTTTAATTAAAGATGGTCTTTTCTGGATCTATAATGAGGGGTCAAGTGTGTTATTCTAGCAGGATTCTTGGGATGGCCACCCTCCTATTCTCTCTAGTTTTCCCCACCTTCAGCATCTATATCAAGTTTTTTCTTCTGCAAGTTGGGCTGCAGTTGCTCACTTCAAGGCTGTCTAGATGTGTGGTTTGATGGAGGTGGTTAGCTGGAAGGATCCACAGCTTTGGCCCACAAGGAGCTCCCCAAAGAATCAGGCTGAACTGGCACATATTCTCTTCTCTAGGCTTTGTAGCTCTTCTAAAGACAAATACATCTTGGCATGGGGACCTTGCCCAAAAGGTAAGTTCAGTGTCACCCAGGGATATGCTTGGCTGGATAGGCAATGTAATGTTATTCAGGAGGTTCCCTGGTGGAGGAAGGTCTAGAATAAATTTTCTTGGCCAAAATGTAATTTTTTTCTTTGGCTTGTTGCACAAAATAAGTGTCTTACTTGGGATAATATCCAGTGAAGAGGATTTCAAGGACCCTCTTACTGTCCCCTATGTTTATTGGATGGGGAAGATGCTTCTCATTTGTTTTTCTTACATCCTCTCTCTAGTGAGATCTGGCATAAGTGGTTGGAGGCATGGTGCCATAGATGTAATCATGTCATATCTCTTATCGAATTAGTTAACTCCTTATTTTACTCAAATTTAATATGTTAACTCCTTATTTTACTCAAATTAAATCTGTTAACTCCTTTTAGTTTGGGAATCTCCCTTTATGACTGAACTTCAACTTTAATCCTGACCATTGATTGAATTTGATCTCAACCATTGATAGATTCAAGAAAAGTCTATTAATTAAATGAAATTATTTAACTAAATTGAGTACTTACTTCTAATTAATTAAACAAAGTTATTTAATTAAATAGAAAGCTATTCCTAATTAATTAAATGAAGTTATTTAATTAAATAAGAAAAGTGTCTCTAATTAATTAAAATTTTATTCAATTAAATAGAAAAAGTAATTATGAGAGCATATCTCATTTTATTAAATTAACTATCTCAACAAAATATCTCTTCAGTTCAAAAAGGGAAATTTTCAATTCACTATTGATAAAAAAATGAGTTAACTCCTTTTTCTACTCAAACTAAATCAGTTAACTCCTTATTTTACTCAAATTAAATTTGTTAACTCCCTTTTGTTTGAGAATCTCCTTTTATGACTGAACTTCAACTTTAATCCTGACCATTAATTGAATTTGATCTCAACCGTTGATGGATTATAGGAAAGTCTATTTAAGAGACTCTCATCTCTTCATTCTAGGAGAGGATGAATTTGGAGAATTTGCATTGAATCACTTTTGGAATTCATACTCACATTTGTTCATATTTTTACATACATTTAACAAATACGTCTATCTTAATTAATTAAATGTAATTATTTAATTATATGGGAAACGTATTTCTAATTAATTAAACAAAATTATTTAATTAAATGGAGTACTTACTTCTAATTAATTAAACAAAGTTATTTAATTAAATAAGAAAAGTGTGTCTAATTAAATGAAGTTATTTAATTAAATAAGAAAAGTGTGTCTAATTAATTAAAAGATTATTTAATTAAATAGAAAAAGTAATTATGAGAGAACATCTCATTTTATTAAATTAAATATCTCAACGAAATCTCTCTTCAGCTCAAAAAAGGAAATTTTCAGTTCACTATTGATAAAAAAAATGAGTTGAATCAGTTAACTCCTTTTTTCACTAAAAGTAAATTAGTTAACTCCTTATTTTACTCAAATTAAATCTGTTAACTCCTTTTAATTTGTAAATCTCCCTTTATGACTGAACTTCAACTTTAATCTTGACCATTGATTGAATTTGATCTCAACCGTTGATGCATTCTAGGAAAGTATATTTAAGAGACCCTCATCTTTTCATTTTAGGAGAGGATGAATTTGGAGAATTTCCATCGAATCGTTGTTGGAATTCATACTCACATTTGCTCATATTTTTACATACATTTAATAAATATGCATATCTTGATTAATTAAATGTAATTATTTAATTAAATGGGAAAGATATTTCTAATTAATTAAACCAAATTATTTAATTAAATAGGAAGCCATTCCTAATTAATTAAAGAAAGTTATTTAATTAAATAAGAAAAGTGTCTCTAGTTAATTAAAAGATTATTTAATTAAATAGAAAAAGTAATTATGAGAGCATATCTCATTTTATTAAATTAAATATCTCAACAAAATCTCTCCTTAGTTCAAAAAGGAAAATTTTTAGTTCAATATTGATAAAAAATGAGTTAAATCAATTAACTCTTTTTTTAACTCAAATTAAATCAGTTAACTCCTTATTTTACTCATATCAAATCTGTTAACTCCCTTTAATCTGGAAATCTCCATTTATGACTGAACTTCAACTTTAATCCTGACCGTTGATTGAATTTGATCAACTGTTGATGGATTCTAGGAAAAGCTATTTAGGAGGCTCTCATCTCTTCATTTTAGGAGAGGATGAATTTGGAGAATTTGAATCGAATCGCTACTGGAATTAATACTCACATTTGCTCATATTTTTACATACATTTAATAAATACAACTATCTTGATTAATTAAATGTAATTATTTAATTAAATGGAAAAGGTATATCTAATTAATTAAACAAAATTATTTAATTAAGTGAAGAACTTACTTCTAATTAATTAAACAAAGTTATTTAATTAAATAGAAAGTCATTCCTAATTAATTAAATGAGGTTATTTAATTAAATAAGAAAAGTGTCTCTAATATATTAAAAGATTATTTAATTAAATAGAAAAAGTAATATGAGAGCATATCTCATTTTATTAAATTAAATATCTCAACAAAATATATCTTCAATGCAAAAAGGGAAATTCTTAGTTCACTATTGATAAAAAATTAGTTAAATCAGTTAACTCCTTTTTGTATTCAAATTAAATCAGTTAACCCCTTATTTTACTCAAATTAAATTTGTTAATTCTCTTTAGTTTGGGAATCTACCTTTATGACTGAACTTCAACATTAATCCTGATTGTTGATTGAATTTGATCTCAACCATTGATTATTCCAGGAAATTCTATTTAAGAGACCCTCATCTTTTCACTTTAGGAGAGGATGAATTTGGAGAATTTGCATCGAATTGCTACTAGAATTCATACTCACATTTGCTCATATTTTTACATACATTTAATAAATATGCCTATCTTGATTAATTAAATGTAATTATTTAATTAAATGGGAAAGGTATTTTTAATTAATTAAATGAAATTATTTAATTAAATAGAGTACTTACTTCTAATTAATTAAACAATGTTATTTAATTAAATAGGAAGCCATTCCTAAATAATTAAATGAAGTTATTTAATTAAATAAGAAAAGTGTCTCTAATTAATTAAAAGATTATTTAATTAAATAGAAAAAGTAATTATGAGTGCATATCTCATTTTATTAAATTAAATATCTCAACAAAATCTCTCTTCAGTTCAAAAAAGAAAATTTTCAGTTCACTATTGATAAAAAAATGAGTTAAATCAGTTAACTACTTTTTCTACTCAAGTTAAACTAGTTAACTCTTTATTTTACACAAATTAAATCTGTTGAATCCCTTTAATTTGCGAATCTTCCTTTATGACTGAACTTCAACTTTAATCCTGACTGTTGATTGAATTTGATTTCAACCCTTGATGGATTCTAGGAAATTCTATTTATTAGACCCTCATCTCTTCATTTTAGGAGAGGATAAATTTGGAGGTTTTGAATCGAATCACTGCTGGAATTCATACTCACATTTGGTCATATTTTTACATACATTTAATAAATAGGTCTATCTTGATTAATTAAATGTAATTATTTAATTAAATGGGAAATATATTTTTATTTAGTTAAACAAAATTATTTAATTAAATGGAGTACTTACTTCTAATTAATTAAACAAAGTTATTTAATTAAATGGGAAGCCATTCCTAATTAATTAAATGAGGTTATTTAATTAAATAAGAAAAGTGTCTCTAATTAATTAAAACATTATTCAATTAAATAGAAAAAGTAATTATGAGAGCATATCTCATTTTATTGAATTAAATATCTCAACAAAATCTCTCTTCAGTTCGACAAGGGAAATTTTAGTTCACTATTGATAAAAAAATGAGTTAAATCAGTTAACTCCTATTTCTACTCAAATTAAATCAGTTAGCTCCTTATTTCACTCAAATTAAATCTGTTAACTCCCTTTAAATTGGAAATCTCCCTTTATGACTGAACTTCAACTTTAATCTTGACCATTGATTGAATTTGATCTCAACCGTTGATGGATTCTAGGAAAGTCTATTTAAGAGACCCTCATCTCTTCATTTTAGGAGAGGATGAATTTGGAGAATTTTCATCAAATCGCTGTTCGAATTCATACTCACATTTAGTCATATTTTTACATACATTTAATAAATATGCCTATCTTGATTAAATAAATGTAATTATTTTAATTAAATGGGAAAGGTATTTCTCATTAATTAAATGAAATTATTCAATTGAATGGAGTACTTACTTCTAATTAATTAAACAAAGTTATTTAATTAAATAAGAAGCCATTCCTAAGTAATTAAATGAAGTTATTCAATTAAATGAGAAAAGTGTCTCTAATTAATTAAAAGATTATTTAATTAAATATAAAAAGTAATTATGAAAGCATATCTCATTTTATTAAATTAAATATCTCAACAAAATCTCTCTTTAGTTCAAAAAGGGAAATTTTTAGTTCACTATTGATAAAAAATGAGTTAAATCGGTTAACTCATTTTTCTACTCAAATTAAATTAGTTAAATCCTTATTTTACTCAAATTAAATCGATTAACCACTTTTAGTTTGAGAATCTCCCTTTATGACTAAACTTCAACTTTAATCCTAATCGTTGATTGAATTTGATCTCAATCGTTGATAGATTCCAAGAAAGTCTATTTAAGAGACCCTCATCACTTCACTTTAGGAGAGGATGAATTTGGAGAATTTGCATCAAATCGCTGCTGGAATTCATACTCACATTTGCTCATATTTTTACGTACATTTAATAAATACGCCTATCTTGATGAATTAAATGTAGTTATTTAATTAAATGGAAAAGGTATTTCTAATTAATGAAAAAAATTATTTAATTAAATGGAGTACTTACTTCTAATTAATTAAAAAAAGTTATTTAATTAAATAAGAAGTCATTCCTATTTAATTAAATGAAGTCATTTTATTAAATAAATAAAGTGTGTCTAACTAATTAAAAGATTATTTAATTAAATAGAAAAAGTAATTATGAGATTATATCTCATTTTATTAAATTAAATATCTCAACAAAATCTCTCTTCAGTTCAAAAAGGGAAATTTTCAGTTCACTATTGATAAAAAAGGAGTTAAATCGGTTAACTTATTTTTCTACACAAATTAAATTAGTTAAATCCTTATTTTACTCAAATTAAATTGGTTAACTACTTTTAGTTTGAGAATCTCCCTTTATGACTAAACTTCAACTTTAATCCCGACCGTTGATTGAATTTGATCTCAATCGTTGATAGATTCCAAAAAAGTCTTTTTAAGAGACCCTCATCACTTCACTTTAGGAGAGGATGAATTTGGAGAATTTGCATCGAATCGCTACTGGAATTCATACTCACATTTGCTCATATTTTTACATACATTTAATAAATACGCCTATCTTGATTAATTAAACGTAATTATTTAGTTAAATGTAATTATTTAATAAAATGGGAGAAGTATTTCTAATTAATTAAACAAAATTATTTAATTAAATAGGAAGCCATTCCTAATTATTTAAAGGAAGTTATTTAATTAAATAAGAAAAGTGTCTCTAATTAATTAAAATATTATTTAATTAAATAAAAAAATTAATTATGAGAGCATATCTCATTTTATTAAATTATCAAAAAAATATCTCTTTAGTTCAAAAAGGGAAATTTTTAGTTTACTATTGATAAAAAATGAGTTAAATCAATTAACTCTTTTTTTAGCTCAAATTAAATCAATCAACTTCTTATTTTACTCAAATTAAATCTGTTACCTCCTTTTAATTTGGGAATCTCCCTTTAGGACAGAATTTCAACTTTAATCCTTACCATTGATTGAATTTGATCTCAACCGTTCATGGATTCTACGAAAGTCTATTTAAGAGACTATCATCTCTTCATTTTAGGAGAGGATGAATTTGTAAAATTTGCATCGAATCGCTGCTGGAATTCATACTCACATTTGCTCATATTTTTACATACATTTAATAAATACAACTATCTTGATTAATTAAATGCAATTATTTAATTAAATGAAAAAGGTATATCTAATTAATTAAATTAAATTATTTAATTAAATGGAGTACTTACTGATAATTAATTAAACATAGTTATTTAATTAAATAGGAATCCATTTCTAATGAATTAAATGTAGTTATTTAATTAAATAAGAAAATTGTCTCTAATTAATTAAAAGATTATTCAATCAAATAAAAAAAGTAATTATGAGAGCATATCTAATTTTATTAAATGAAATATCTCAACAAAATCTCTCTTCAGTTCAAAAAAAGAAATTTTCAGTTTAGTATTGATAAAAAATGAGTTAAATCAGTTAACTCCTTTTTCTACTCAAATTAAATCAGTTAACTCCTTATTTTACTCAAATTAAATCTGTTAACTCCCTTTAATTTAGAAATCTCCCTTTATGACTGAACTTCAACTTTAATCCCGACCGCTGATTGAATTTGATCTCAACCATTGGTGGATTCTAGGAGAGTCTATTTAAAAGACCCTCATCTCTTCACTTTAGGAGAGGATGAATTTGGAGAATTTGCATCGAATCGCTGCTGGAATTCATACTCACATTTGCTCATATTTTTTCATACATTTAATAAATACGCCTATCTTGATTAATTAAATGTAATTATTTAATTAAATAGGAAAGATATTTCTAATTAATTAAACAAAATTATTTAATTAAATGTAGTACTTACTTCTAATTAATTAAACAAAGTTATTAAATTAAATAGAAAGCCATTCCCAACTAATTAAATATAGTTATTTAATTAAATAAGAAAATTGTCTCTAATTAATTAAAAGATTATTTAATTAAATAGAAAAAGTGATTATGAGAGCATATCTCATTTTATTAAATTAAATATCTCAAGAAAATCTCTCTTCAATTCAGAAAGGGAAATTTTTAGTTCACTATTGATAAAAAATGAGTTAAATCAATTAATTCCTTTTTCTTCTCAAATTAAATCACTTAACTCTTTATTTTACTCAAATTAAATTTGTTAAGTCACTTTAATTTGAGAATCTCCCTTTATGATTGAACTTCAACTTTAATCTTGACAGTTGATTGAATTTGATCTAAACCTTTGATGGATTTCAGGAAAGAATATTTAAGAGACCCTCATCTCTTCATTTTATGAGAGGATGTATTTGGAGGATTTTCATCAAATCGTTGTTGGAATTCATACTCACATTTGCTCATATTTTTACATACATTTAATAAATACGCCTCTATTGATTAATTAAATATAATTATTTAATTAAATGGAGTACTTGCTTCTAATTAATTAAACAAAGTTATTTAATTAAATAAGAAGCCATTCCTAATTAATTAATTGAAGTTATTTAACTAAATAAGAAAAGTGTGTCTAATTAATTAAGAGATTATTCAATTAAATAGAAAAAGTAATTATGAGAGCATATCTCATTTTATTAAATTAAATATCCCAACAAAATCTCTCTTAAGTTCAAAAATAGGAAATTTTCAGTTCACTATTGATAAAAAATGAGTTAAATTAATTAACTCATTTTTCTACTCAAATTAAATTAGTTAAATCTTTATTTTACTCAAATTAAATCAGTTAACTACTTTTAGTTTGGGAATCTCCCTTTATGACTAAACTTCAACTTTAATCCTGACTGTTGATTGAAGTTGATCTCAATCGTTGATAGATTCCAAGAAAGTCTATTTAAGAGACCCTCATCTCTTCACTTTTGGAGAGGATGAATTTGGAGAATTTGCATCGAATCGCTGCTGCAATTCATACTCACATTTGCTCATATTTTTACATATATTTAATAAATACGCCTATCTTGACTAGTTAGATGTAATTATTTAATTAAATGAAAAAGCTATTTCTAATTAATTAAATGAAATTATTTAATTATATGGATTCCTTACTTCTAATTAATTAAACAAATTTATTTAATTAAATAGAAAGCCATTCCTAATTAATTAAATGAACTTATTTAATTAAATTAGAAAAGTGTCTCTAATTAATTAAAAGATTATTTAATTAAATGGAAAAAGTAATTATGAGAGCATATCTCATTTTATTAAATGATATATCTCATCAAAATCTCTCTTCAGTTCAAAAAAAGAAATTTTCAGTTCACTATTGATAAACAATGAGTTAAATCAGTTAACTCCTTTTTCTACTCAAATTAAATCAGTTAACTCCTTATTTTACTCAAATTAAATCTATTAACTCCCTTTAATTTAGAAATCTCCCTTTATGACTGAACTTCAACTTTAATCCTGACCATTGATTGATTTTGATCTCAACCATTGATGGATTTTAGGAAAGTCTATTTAAGAGACCCTCATCTCTTCATTTTAGGAGAGGATGAATTTGGAGGATTTGCATCGAGTCGTTGCTAGAATTCATACTCACATTTGGTCATATTTTTACATACATTTAATAATTATGTCTATCTTGATTAATTAAATGTAATTATTTAATTAAATAGGACAGATATTTCTAATTAATTAAACAAAAGTATTCAATTAAATTAAATATCTCAAAAAAATCTCTCTTCAGTTCGAAAAGGGAAATTTTTTGTTCACTATTGATAAAAAAATGAATTAAATCAGTTAACTCCTTTTTCTACTCAAATTAAATTAGTTAACTCCTTATTTCACTCAAATTAAATCTGTTAACTCCCTTTAAATTGGAAATCTCTCTTTATGACTGAACTTCAACTTTAATCTTGACCATTGATTGAATTTGATCTCATCCGTTGATGGATTCTAGGAAAGTCTATTTAACAGACCCTCATCTCTTCATTTTAGGAGAGGATGAATTTGGAGAATTTGCATCGAATCGCTTTTGGAATTCATACTCACATTTAGTCATATTTTTACATACATTTAATAAATACTCCTATCTTGATTAAACAAATGTAATTATTTAATTAAATGGGAAAGGTATTTCTCATTAATTAAATGAAATTATTTAATTAAATGGAGTACTTACTTCTAATTAATTAAATAAGAAGCCATTCCTAATTAATTAAATGAAGTTATTTAATTAAATAAGAAAAGTGTCTCTAATTAATTATAAGATTATTTAATTAAATAGAAAAAGTAATTATGAAAGCATATCTCATTTTATTAAATTAAATATCTCAACAAAATCTCTCTTCAATTCAAAAAGGGAAATTTTCAGTTCACTATTTATAAAAAATGAGTTAAATGAGTTAACTCCTTTTTCTACTCAAATTAAATCAGTTAACTCCTTATTTTACTCAAATTAAATCTGTTAACTCCTTTTAGTTTGGGAATCTCCGTTTATGACTGAGCTTCAACTTTAATCCTGACTGTTCATTGATTTTGATCTCAACCGTTGATAGATTCCAAGAAAGTTTATTTTAGAGACCCTTATCTCTTCACTTTAGGAGAGGATGAAATTGGAGAATTTGCATCGAATCGCTGCTGAAATTCATACTCACATTTGCTCATATTTTTACATACATTTAATAAATATGCCTATCTTGATTAATTAAATGTAATTATTTAATTAAATGGGAAAGGTATTTCTAATTAATTAAAAAAAATTATTTAATTAAAAGGAGTATTTACTTCTAATTAATTAAAGAAAGTTGTTTAATTAAATAAGAAGCCATTCCTATTTAATTAAATGAAGTCATTTAATTAAATAAATAAAGTGTGTATATTTAATTAAAAGATTAATTAATTAAATAGAAAAAGTAATTATGAGAGCATATCTCATTTTATTAAATGAAATTTCTCAACAAAATCTTTCTTTAGTTCAAAAAAGGAAATTTTCAATTCACTATTGATAAAAAATGAGTTAAATCAGTTAACTCCTTTTTCTACTCAAATTAAATTAGTTAACTCTTTATTTTACTCAAATTAAATATGTTAACTCCCTTTAATTTAGAAATCTCCCTTTATGACTGAACTTCAACTTTAATCCTGACCGTTGATTGAATTTGATCTCAACCGTTGATGGATTCCAAGAGAGTCTATTTAAGAGACCCTCATCTCTTCACTTTAGGAGAGGATGAATTTGGAGAATTTGCATCGAATCGCTGCTAGAATTCATACTCACATTTGCTCATATTTTTACATACATTTAATAAATATGCCTATCTTGATTAATTAAATGTAATTATTTAAATAAATAAGAAAGATATTTCTAATTAATTAAACAAAATTATTTAATTAAATAGGAAGCCATTCCCAATTAATTAAATTAAGTTTTTTAAATAAATAAGAAAAGTGTCTCTAATTAATTAAAAGATTATTTAATTAAATAGAAAAAGTAATTATGAGAACATATCTCATTTTATTAAATTAAATATCCCAACAAAATATATCTTCAATTCAAAAAGGGAAATTTTTAGTTCACTATTGATAAAAAATGAGTTAAATGAGTTTACTCTTTTTTATACTCAAATTAAATCAGTTAACTCCTTATTTTACTCAAATTAAATCTCTTAATTCCCTTTAGTTTGGGAATCTACCTTTATGACTGAACTTCAACATTAATCCTGATCGTTGATTGAATTTGATCTCAACCATTGATTATTCCAAGAAAGTCTATTTAAGAGACCCTCATCTTTTCACTTTAGGAAAGGATGAATTTCGAGAATTTGCATCGAATCACTGCTAGAATTCATACTCACATTTGCTCATATTTTTTCATACATTTAATAAATACACCTATCTTAATTAATTAAATGTAATTATTTAATTAAATGGGAAAGGTATTTCTAATTAATTAAATAAAATTATTTAATTAAATAGAGTACTTACTTCTAATTAATTAAATAATATTATTTAATTAAATAGGAAGCCATTCCTAAATAATTAAATGAAGTTATTTAATTAAATAGAAAAAGTAATTATGAGTGCATATCTCATTTTACTAAATTAAATATCACAACAAAATCACTCTTCAATTCAAAAAGATAAATTTTCAATTCACTATTGATAAAAAAATGAGTTAAATCAGTTAACTCGTTTTTCTACTCAAATTAAACTAGTTAACTCTTTATTTTACTAAAATTAAATCTATTAAATCTCTTTAATTTGAGAATCTTCCTTTATGACTGAACTTCAACTTTAATCCTGACCGTTGATTGAATTTGATCTTAACCGTTGATGGATTCTAGAAAAGTCTATTTAAGAGACCCTCATCTCTTCATTTTAGGAGAGGATGAATTTGGAGGATTTGCATCGAATCGCTGCTAGAATTCATACTCACATTTGGTCATATTTTTACATACATTTAATAAATACGTCTATCTTGATTTATTAAATGTAATTATTTAATTAAATGGGAAAGATATTTCTAATTAATTAAAAAAATTATTTAATTAACTGGAGTACTTACTTTTAATTAATTAAACAAAGTTATTTAATTAAATGGGTAGCCATTCCTAATTAATTAAATGATGTTATTTAATTAAATAAGAAAAGTGTCTCTAATTAATTAATAGATTATTCAATTAAATAGAAAAAGTAATTATGAGAGGATATCTCATTTTATTAAATTAAATATCTCAACAAAATCTCTCTTCAGTTCAAAAAGGGAAATTTTTGGTTCACTATTGATAAAAAAATGAGTTAAATCAGTTAACTCCTTTTCCTACTCAAATTAAATTAGTTAACTCCTTATTTCACTCAAATTAAATCTGTTAACTCCCTTTAAATTGGAAATCTCCCTTTATGACTGAACTTCAACTTTAATCTTGACCATTGATTGAATTTGATCTCAACCATTGATGGATTCTAGGAAAGTCTATTTAAGAGACCCTCATCTCTTCATTTTAGGAGAGGATGAATTTGGAGAATTTGCATCAAATCGCTGTTGGAATTCATACTCACATTTAGTCATATTTTTACATACATTTAATAAATACACCTATCTTGATTAAATAAATGTAATTATTTAATTAAATGGGAAAGGTATTTCTCATTAATTAAATGAAATTATTTAATTAAATGGAGTACTTACTTCTAATTAATTAAACAAAGTTATTTAATTAAATAGGAAGCCATTCCTAATTAACTAAATGTAGTTATTTAATTAAATAATAAAAGTGTCTCTTATTAATTAAAAGATTATTTAATTAAATAGAAAAAGTAATTATGAAAGCATATCTCATTTTATTAAATTAAATATCTCAACAAAATCTCTCTTCAGTTCAAAAAGGGAAATTTTCAGTTCACTATTTATAAAAAATGAGTTAAATCAATTAACTCTTTTTTCTACTCAAATTAAATCAGTTAACTCCTTATTTTACTCAAATTAAATCTTTTAACTCCTTTAAGTTTGGGAATCTCCCTTTATCACTGAACTTCAACTTTAATCCTGACCGTTGATTGAATTTGATCTCAATTGTTGATAGATTCCAAGAAAATTTATTTAAGAGACCCTCATCTCTTCACTTTAGGAGAGGATGAATTTGGAAAATTTGCATCGAATCGCTATTGGAATTCATACTCACATTTGCTCATATTTTTACATAAATTTAATAAATATGCCTATCTTAATTAATTAAATATAATTATTTAATTAAATGTAATTATTTAATTAAATGGGAAAGGTATTTCTACTTAATTAAATAAAATTATTAAATAAATAAAGTGTGTCTAATTAATTAAAAGATTATTTAATTAAATAGAAAAAGTAATTATGAGAGTATATCTCATTTTATTAAATTAAATACCTCAACAAAATCTCTGTTCAGTTCAAAAAGGAAAATTTTCAGTTCACTATTGATTAAAAATGAGTTAAATTATTAAATTCATTTTTCTACTCAAATTAAATTAGTTAATCCTTATTTTACTCAAATTAAATCGGTTAACTACTTTTAGTTTGGAAATCTCCATTTATGACTAAACTTCAACTTTAATCCTGACCGTTGATTGAATTCGATCTCAATCATTGATAGATTCCAAGAAAGTCTATTTAAGAGACCCTCATCTCTTTACTTTAGGAGAGGATGAATTTGGAGAATTTGCATTGAATCGCTGCTAGAATTCATACTCACATTTGCTCATATTTTTTCAAATATTTAATAAATACGCCTATCTTGATTAATTAAATGTAATAATTTAATTAAATGTAATTATTTAATTAAATGAGAAAGGTATTTCTACTTAATTAAATAAAATTATTTAATTAAATAGATTACTTACTTCTAATTAATTAAACAAAATTATTTAATTAAATAGGAAGCCATTCCTAATTAATTAAAAGAAGTTATTTAATTAAATAAGAAAAGTGTCTCTAATTAATTAAAAGATTATTTAATTAAATAGAAAAAGTAATTATGAGAGCATATCTCATTTTATTAAATTAAATATCTCAACAAAATCTCACTTCAGTTCAAAAAAGGAAATTTTCGATTCACTATTGATAAAAAATGAGTTAAATCAATTAACTCTTTTTTTAACTCAAATTAAATTAGTTAACTTCTTATTTTACTCAAATTAAATCTTTTAATTCTCTTTAATTTGAGAATCTCCCTTTATGACTGAATTTCAACTTTAATCCTTACCGTTGATTGAACTTGATCTCAACCGTTGGTGGATTCCAGGAAAGTCTATTTAAGAGACTCTCATCTCTTTATTTTAGGAGAGGATGAATTTGGAGAATTTGCATCGAATCGCTGCTGGAATTCATACTCACATTTGCTCATATTTTTAGATACATTTAATATATACGCCTATCTTGATTAATTAAATGTAATTATATAATTAAATGGAGTACTTACTTCTAATTAATTAAACAAAGTTATTTAATTAAATAGGAAGCCATTCCTAATTAATTAAATAAAGTTATTTAATTAAATAAGAAAAGTGTCTCTAATTAGTTAAAATATTATTTAATTAAATACAAAAAGTAATTATGAGGGCATATCTTATTTTATTAAATTAAATATCTCAACAAAATCTCTCTTTAGTTCAAAAAGAGAAATTTTTAGTTACTTATTGATAAAAAAATGAGTTTAATTAGTTAGCACCTTTTTCTACTCAAATTAAATCAGTTAACTCCTTATTTTACTCAAATTAAAATTGTTAACTCATTGTAATTTGGAAATCTCCTTTTATGACTGAACTTCAACTTTAATCTTGACCATTGATTGAATTTGATCTCAACTGTTCATGGATTCCAAGAAAGTCTATTTAAGAGACCCTCATCTCTTCATTTTAGGAGAGGATGAATTTGGAGAATTTGCATCAAAACGCTGCTAGAATTCATACTCACATTTGCTCATATTTTTACATACATTTAATAAATATGCCTATCTTGGTTAAATAAATGTAATTGTTTAATTAAATGGGAAAGGTATTTCAAATTAAATTAGTTAAATCTTTATTTTACTCAAATTAAATTGGTTAACTATTTTTAGTTTGGGAATCTCCCTTTATGACAAAACTTCAACTTTAATCTTGAAAGTTGATTGAATTTGATCTCAATAGTTGATAGATTCCAAGAAAGTCTATTTAAGACACCCTCATCTCTTCACTTTAGGAGAGGATGAATTTGGAGAATTTGCATCGAATTGCTACTAGAATTCATACTCACATTTGCTCATATTCTTACATACATTAGATAAATAAACCTATCTTGATTAATTAAACATAATTATTTAATTAAATGTAATTATTTAATTAAATGGGAAAGGTATTTATAATTAATTAAATAAAATTATTTAATTAAATGGATTCCTTACTTCTAATTAATTAAACAAAATTATTTAATTAAATAGGAAGCCATTCCTAATTAATTAAAGGAAGTTATTTAATTAAATAAGAAAAGTGTTTCTAATTAATTAAAAGATTATTTAATTAAATAAAAAAAGTAATTATGAGAGCATATCTCATTTTATTAAATTAAATATCTCAACAAAATCTCTCTTTAGTTCAAAAAGAGAAATTTTCAGTTCACTATTGATAAAAAATGAGTTAAATCAATTAACTCTTTTTTAAACTCAAATTAAATCAGTTAACTTCGTATTTTACTCAAATTAAATCTTTTAATTCCCTTTAATTTGGGAATCTCCCTTTATGACTTAATTTCAACTTTAATCCTTACCGTTGATTAAACATGATCTCAACCGTTGATGGATTCTAGGAAAGTCTATTTAAGAGACTCTCATCTCTTCATTTTAGGAGAGGATGAATTTGGAGAATTTGCATCGAATCGCTGCTGGAATTCATACTCACATTTGCTCATATTTTTACATACATTTAATAAATATTACTATCTTGATTAATTAAATGGAAAAGTTATATCTAATTAATTAAACAAAATTATTTAAATAAATGGAGTACTTACTTATAATTAATTAAACAAAGTTATTTAATTAAATAGGAAGCCATTTCTAATTAATTAAATGAATTTATTTAATTAAATGAATTTATTTAATTAAATGAATTTATTTAATTAAATAAGAAAATTGTCTCTAATTAATTAAAAGATTATTCAATTAAATAGAAAAAGTAATTATGAGAGCATATCTTATTTTATTAAATGAAATATCTCAACAAAATATCTCTTCAGTTCAAAAAAAGAAATTTTTAGTTTACTATTGATAAAAAATGAGTTAAATCAGTTAACTCCTTTTTCTACTCAAATTAAATCAGTTAACTCCTTATTTTACTCAAATTAAATCTGTTAACTCCTTTTAGTTTGTGAATCTCCCTTTATGACTGAACCTCAACTTTAATCCTGACCATTGACTGAATATGATCTTAACCATTGATAGATTCCAAGAAAGTTTATTTAAGAGACCCTCATCTCTTCACTCTAGGAGAGGATGAATTTGGAAAATTTGCATCCAATCGCTGCTTGAATTCATACTCACATTTTCTCATATTTTTTCATATATTTAATAAATACGCCTCTATTGATTAGTTAAATGTAATTATTTAATTAAATGGGAAAGGTATTTCTAATTAATTAAACAAAATTATTTAATTAAATAGAGTACTTGCTTCTAATTAGTTAAACAATGTTATTTAATTAAATAAGAAGCCATTCTTAATTAATTAAATGAAGTTATTTAATTAAATAAGAAAAGTGTGTCTAATTAATTAAAAGATTATTTAATTAAGTAAAAAAAGTAATTATGAGAGCATATCTCATTTTATTAAATTAAATATCTCAACAAAATCTCTCTTTAGTTCAAAAATAAGAAATTGTAAGTTCAATATTGATAAAAAATGAGTTAAATCAATTAACTCATTTTTCTACTCAAATTAAATTAGTTAAATCTTTATTTTACTCAAATTAAATTGGTCAACTAATTTTAGTTTGAGAATCTCTGTTTATGACAAAACTTCAACTTTAATCCTGACCGTTGATTGAATTTGATCTCAATAGTTGATAGATTCCAAGAAAGTCTATTTAAGAGACCCTCATCTCTTCACTTTAGGAGAGGATGAATTTGGAGAATTTGCATCGAATTGCTACTGGAATTCATACTCACATTTGCTCATATTTTTCCATACATTAGATAAATAAACCTATCTTGATTAATTAAACGTAATTATTTAATTAAATGTAATTATTTAATTAAATGGGAAAGGTATTTATAATTAATTAAATAAAATTATTTAATTAAATGGATTCCTTACTTCTAATTAATTAAACAAAATTATTTAATTAAATAGGAAGCCATTCCTAATTAATTAAAGGAAGTTATTTAATTAAATAAGAAAAGTGTCTCTAATTAATTAAAAGATTATTTAATTAAATAGAAAAAGTAATTATGAGAGCATATCTCATTTTATTAAATTAAATATCTCAACAAAATCTCTCTTTAGTTCAAAAAGAGAAATTTTTAGTTCACTATTGATAAAAAATGAGTTAAATCAATTAACTCCTTTTTTAACTCAAATTAAATCAGTTAACTTCGTATTTTACTCAAATTAAATCTTTTAATTCCCTTTAATTTGGGAATCTCCCTTTATGACTGAATTTCAACTTTAATCCTTACCATTGATTAAACATGATCTCAACCGTTGATGGATTCTAGGAAAGTCTATTTAAGAGACTCTCATCTCTTCATTTTAGGAGAGGATGAATTTGGAGAATTTGCATCGAATCGCTGCTGAAATTCATACTCACATTTGCTCATATATTTACATACATTTAATAAATATTACTATCTTGATTAATTAAATGTAATTATTTAATTAAATGGAAAAGTTATATCTAATTAATTAAACAAAATTATTTAATTAAATGGAGTTCTTACTTATAATTAATTAAACAAAGTTATTTAATTAAATAAGAAAATTGTCTCTAATTAATTAAAAGATTATTCAATTAAATAGAAAAAGTAATTATAAGAGCATATCTTATTTTATTAAATGAAATATCTCAACAAAATATCTCTTCAGTTCAAAAAAGGAAATTTTTAGTTTACTATTGATAAAAAATGAGTTAAATCAGTTAACTCCTTTTTCTACTCAAATTAAATCAGTTAACTCCTTATTTTACTCAAATTAAATCTTTTAACTCCTTTAAGTTTGGGAATCTCCCTTTATGACTGAATTTCAACTTTAATCCTGACCGTTGACTGAATATGATCTTAACCATTGATAGATTCCAAGAAAGTTTATTTAAGAGACCCTCATCTCTTCACTCTAGGAGAGGATGAATTTGGAGAATTTGCATCGAATTGCTGCTTGAATTCATACTCACATTTTTTCATATTTTTTCATATATTTAATAAATACGCCTCTATTGATTAGTTAAATGTAATTATTTAATTAAATGGGAAAGGTATTTCTAATTAATTAAACAAAATTATTTAATTAAATAAAAAAAGTAATTATGAGAGCATATCTCATTTTATTAAATTAAATATCTCAACAAAATCTCTCTCTTTAGTTCAAAAATAGGAAATTGTAAGTTCAATATTGATAAAAAATGAGTTAAATCAATTAACTCATTTTTTTACTCAAATTAAATTAGTTAAATCTTTATTTTACTCAAATTAAATTGGTTAACTACTTTTAGTTTGGGAATCTCCATTTATGACAAAACTTCAACTTTAATCCTGACCGTTGATTGAATTTAATTTCAATAGTTGATAGATTCCAAGAAAGTCTATTTAAGAGACCCTCATCTCTTCACTTTAGTAGAGGATGAATTTGGAGAATTTGCATCGAATTGCTACTGGAATTCATACTCACATTTGCTCATATTTTTACATACATTAGATAAATAAACCTATCTTGATTAATTAAACGTAATTATTTAATTAAATGTAATTATTTAATTAAATGGGAAAGGTATTTATAATTAATTAAATAAAATTATTTAATTAAATGGATTCCTTACTTCTAATTAATGAAACAAAATTATTTAATTAAATAGGAAGCCATTCCTAATTAATTAAAGGAAGTTATTTAATTAAATAAGAAAAGTGTCTCTTATTAATTAAAAGATTATTTAATTAAATAGAAAAAGTAATTATGAGAGCATATCTCATTTTATTAAATTAAATATCTCAACAAAATCTCTCTTTAGTTCAAAAAGAGAAATTTTTAGTTCACTATTGATAAAAAATGAGTTAAATCAATTAACTCCTTTTTTAACTCAAATTAAATCAGTTAACTTCGTATTTTACTCAAATTAAATATTTTAATTCCCTTTAATTTGGGAATCTCCCTTTATGACTGAATTTCAACTTTAATCCTTACCGTTGATTAAACATGATCTCAACCATTGATGGATTCTAGGAAAGTCTATTTAAGAGACTCTCATCTCTTCATTTTAGGAGAGGATGAATTTGGAGAATTTGCATCGAATCGCTGCTGGAATTCATACTCACATTTGCTCATATTTTTACATACATTTAATAAATATTACTATCTTGATTAATTAAATGTAATTATTTAATTAAATAGAAAAGTTATATCTAATTAATTAAACAAAATTATTTAATTAAATGAAGTACTTACTTATAATTAATTAAACAAAGTTATTTAATTAAATAGGAAGCCATTTTTAATTAATTAAATGAATTTATTTAATTAAATAAGAAAATTGTCTCTAATTAATTAAAAGATTATTTAATTAAATAGAAAAAGTAATTATGAGAGCATATCTTATTTTATTAAATGAAATATCTCAACAAAATATCTCTTCAGTTCAAAAAAGGAAATTTTTAGTTTACTATTGATAAAAAATGAGTTAAATCAGTTAACTCCTTTTTCTACTCAAATTAAATCAGTTAACTCCTTATTTTACTCAAATTAAATCTTTTAACTCCTTTAAGTTTGGGAATCTCCCTTTATGACTGAACTTCAACTTTAATCCTGACCGTTGACTGAATATGATCTTAACCATTGATAGATTCCAAGAAAGTTTATTTAAGAGACCCTCATCTCTTCACTCTAGGAGAGGATGAATTTGGAGAATTTGCATCGAATCGCTGCTTGAATTCATACTCACATTTTCTCATATTTTTTCATATATTTAATAAATACGCCTCTATTGATTAGTTAAATGTAATTATTTAATTAAATGGGAAAGGTATTTCTAATTAATTAAACAAAATTATTTAATTAAATAGAGTACTTGCTTCTAATTAGTTAAACAATGTTATTTAATTAAATAAGAAGCCATTCTTAATTAATTAAATGAAGTTATTTAATTAAATAAGAAAAGTGTGTCTAATTAATTAAAAGATTATTTAATTAAATAAAAAAAGTAATTATGAGAGCATATCTCATTTTATTAAATTAAATATCTCAACAAAATCTCTCTTTAGTTCAAAAATAGGAAATTGTAAGTTCAATATTGATAAAAAATGAGTTAAATCAATTAACTCATTTTTCTACTCAAATTAAATTAGTTAAATCTTTATTTTACTCAAATTAAATTGGTTAACTAATTTTAGTTTGGGAATCTCCCTTTATGACAAAACTTCAACTTTAATCCTAACCGTTGATTGAATTTGATCTCAATAGTTGATAGATTCCAAGAAAGCCTATTTAAGAGACCCTCATCTCTTCACTTTAGGAGAGGATGAATTTGGAGAATTTGCATCGAATTGCTATTGGAATTCATACTCACATTTGCTCATATTTTTACATACATTAGATAAATAAACCTATCTTGATTAATTAAACGTAATTATTTAATTAAATGTAATTATTTAATTAAATGGGAAAGGTATTTATAATTAATTAAATAAAATTATTTAATTAAATGGATTCCTTACTTCTAATTAATTAAACAAAATTATTTAATTAAATAGGAAGCCATTCCTAATTAATTAAAGGAAGTTATTTAATTAAATAAGAAAAGTGTCTCTAATTAATTAAAAGATTATTTAATTAAATAAAAAAAGTAATTATGAGAGCATATCTCATTTTATTAAATTAAATATCTCAACAAAATCTCTCTTTAGTTCAAAAAGAGAAATTTTTAGTTCACTATTGATAAAAAATGAGTTAAATCAATTAACTCTTTTTTTAACTCAAATTAAATCAGTTAACTTCGTATTTTACTCAAATTAAATCTTTTAATTCATTTTAATTTGGGAATCTCCCTTTATGACTGAATTTCAACTTTAATCCTTACCGTTGATTAAACATGATCTCAACCGTTGATGGATTCTAGGAAAGTCTATTTAAGAGACTCTCATCTCTTCATTTTAGGAGAGGATGAATTTGGAGAATTTGCATCGAATCGCTGCTGGAATTCATACTCACATTTGCTCATATATTTACATACATTTAATAAATATTACTATCTTGATTAATTAAATGTAATTATTTAATTAAATGAAAAAGTTATATCTAATTAATTAAACAAAAATATTTAATTAAATGGAGTACTTACTTATAATTAATCAAATAAAGTTATTTACTTAAATAGGAAGCCATTTCTAATTAATTAAATGAATTTATTTAATTAAATAAGAAGATTGTCTCTAATTAATTAAAAGATTATTCAATTAAATAGAAAAAGTAATTATGAGAGCATATCTTATTTTATTAAATGAAATATCTCAACAAAATATCTCTTCAGTTCAAAAAAGGAAATTTTTAGTTTACTATTGATAAAAAATGAGTTAAATCAGTTAACTCCTTTTTCTACTCAAATTAAATCAGTTAACTCCTTATTTTACTCAAATTAAATCTGTTAACTCCTTTTAGTTTGTGAATCTCCCTTTATGACTGAACTTCAACTTTAATCCTGACCGTTGACTGAATATGATCTTAACCATTGATAGATTCCAAGAAAGTTTATTTAAGAGACCCTCATCTCTTCACTCTAGGAGAGGATGAATTTGGAGAATTTGCATTGAATCGCTGCTTGAATTCATACTCACATTTTCTCATATTTTTTCATATATTTAATAAATACGCCTCTATTGATTAGTTAAATGTAATTATTTAATTAAATGGGAAAGGTATTTCTAATTAATTAAACAAAATTATTTAATTAAATAGAGTACTTGCTTCTAATTAATTAAAGAAAGTTATTTAATTAAATAAGAAGCCATTCTTAATTAATTAAATGAAGTCATTTTATTAAATAAATAAAGTGTGTCTAATTAATTAAAAGATTATTTAATTAAATAGAAAAAGTAATTATGAGAGTATATCTCATTTTACTAAATTAAATATCTCAACAAAATCTCTCTTCAGTTCAAAGAAGAAAATTTTCAGTTCACTATTGATAAAAAATGAGTTAAATTAGTTAATTCATTTTTCTACTCAAATTAAATTAGTTAAATTTTTATTTTACTTAAATTAAATCAGTTAACTACTTTTAGTTTGAAAATCTCCCTTTATGACTAAACTTCAACTTTAATCCTGACCGTTGATTGAATTTGATCTCAATCATTGATAGATTCCAAGAAAGTCTATTTAAGAGACCCTCATCTCTTCACTTTAGGAGAGGATGAATTTGGAGAATTTGCATTGAATCGCTACTAGAATTCATACTCACATTTGCTCATATTTTTACAAATATTTAATAAATACGCCTATCTTGATTAATTAAATGTAATTATTTAATTAAATGGGAAAGGTATTTCTAATTAATTAATTAAAATTATTTAATTAAATGGATTACTTACTTCTAATTAATTAAACAAAATTATTTAATTAAATAGGAAGCCATTCCTAATTAATTAAAGGAAGTTATTTAATTAAATAAGAAAAGTGTCTCTAATTAATTAAAAGATTATTTAATTAAATAGAAAAAGTAATTATGAGAGCATATCTCATTTTATTAAATTAAATATAACAACAAAATCTCTCTTCAGTTTAAAAAAGGAAATTTTTATTTCACTATTGATAAAAAATGAGTTAAATCAAATAACTCTTTTTTTTAACTCAAATTAAATCAGTTAACTTCTTATTTTACTCAAATTAAATCTTTTAATTCCCTTTAATTTGGGAATCTCCCTTTATGACTGAATTTCAACTTTAATCCTTACCATTGATTGAACTTGATCTCAACCATTGATGGATTCTAGGAAAGTCTATTTAAAAGACTCTCATCTCTTCATTTTAGGAGAGGATGAATTTGGAGAATTTGCATCGAATTGCTGCTAGAATTCAAACTCACATTTGCTCATATTTTTAGATACATTCAATATATACTCCTATCTTGATTAATTAAATAAAATTATATAATTAAATGGAGTACTTACTTCTAATTAATTAAACAAAGTTATTTAATTAAATAGGAAGCCATTCCTAATTAATTAAATAAAGTTATTTAATTAAATAAGAAAAGTATCTCTAATTAGTTAAAAGATTATTTAATTAAATAGAAAAAGTAATTATGAGGGCATATCTTATTTTATTAAATTAAATATCTCAAAAAAATCTCTCTTTAGTTGAAAAAGAGAAATTTTTAGTTACTTATTGATAAAAAAATGAGTTCAATTAGTTAGCACCTTTTTCTACTCAAATTAAATCAGTTAACTCCTTATTTTACTCAAATTAAAATTGTTAACTCATTGTAATTTGGAAATCTCCTTTTATGACTGAACTTCAACTTTAATCTTGTCCATTGATTGAATTTGATCTCAACCGTTCATGGATTCCAGAAAAGTCTATTTAAGAGACCCTCATCTCTTCATTTTAGGAGAGGATGAATTTGGAGAATTTGCATCGAAACGCTGCTAGAATTCATACTCACATTTGCTCATATTTTTAAATACATTTAATAAATATTCTTATCTTGGTTAAATAAATGTAATTGTTTAATTAAATGGGAAAGGTATTTCTCATTAATTAAATGAAATTATTCAATTAAATGGAGTACTTACTTTTAATTAATTAAAAAAAGTTATTTAATTAAATAAGAAGCCATTCCTAATTAATTAAATGAAGTTATTTAATAAAATAAAAAAAGTGTCTCTAATTAATTAAAAGACTATTTAATTAAATAGAAAAAGTAATTATGAGAGCATATCTCATTTTATTAAATTAAATATCACAAAAAAATCTCTCTTCAGTTCAAAAAGGGAAATATTTAGTTCACTATTGATAAAAAATGAGTTAAATCAGTTAACTCCTTTTTCTACTCAAATTAAATCAGTTAACTCCTTATTTTACTCAAATTAAATCGGTTAACTCCTTTTAGTTTGTGAATATCCCTTTATGACTGAACTTCAACTTTAATCCTGACCGTTGATTGAATATGATCTTAACCATTGATAGATTCCAAGAAAGTTTATTTAAGAAACCCTCATCTCTTCACTTTAGGAGAGGATGAATTTGGAGAATTTGCATCGAATCAGTGCTTGAATTCATACTCACATTTTCTCATATGTTTACATATATTTAATAAATACACCTCTATTGATTAGTTAAATTTAATTATTTAATTAAATGGGAAAGGTATTTCTAATTAATTAAACAAAATTATTTAATTAAATAGAGTACTTGCTTCTAATTAGTTAAACAATGTTATTTAATTAAATAAGAAGCCATTCTTAATTAATTAAATGAAGTTATTTAATTAAATAAGAAAAGTGTGTCTAATTAATTAAAAGATTATTTAATTAAATAGAAAAAATAATTATGAGAGCATATCTCATTTTATTAAATTAAATATCTCAACAAAATCTCTCTTTAGTTCAAAAATAGGAAATTGTAAGTTCACTATTGATAAAAAATGAGTTAAATCAATTAACTCATTTTTCTACTCAAATTAAATTAGTTAAATATCTATTTTACTCAAATTAAATTGGTTAACTACTTTTAGTTTGGGAATCTCCCTTTATGACAAAACTTCAACTTTAATCCTGACCGTTGATTGAATTTGATCTCAATCGTTGATAGATTCCAAGAAAGTCTATTTAAGGGACCCTCATCTCTTCACTTTAGGAGAGGATGAATTTGGAAAATTTGCATCGAATCGCTGCTCGAATTCATACTCACATTTGCTCATATTTTTACATACATTTAACAAATACGCCTATCTTGATTAATTAAATGTAATTATTTAATTAAATGTAATTATTTGATTAAATGGAAAAGGTATTTCTAATTAATTAAAAAAAATTATTTAATTAAATGGATTCCTTACTTCTAATTAATTAAACAAAATTATTTAATTAAATAGGAAGCCATTCCTAATTAATTAAAGGAAGTTATTTAATTAAATAAGAAAAGTGTCTCTAATTAATTAAACGATTATTTAATTAAATAGAAAAAGTAATTATGAGAGCATATCTCATTTTATTAAATTAAATATCTCAACAAAATCTCTCTTCAGTTCAAAAAGGGAAATTTTCAGTTCACTATTGATAAAAAATGAGTTAAATCAATTACTTATTTTTTTAACTCAAATTAAATCAGTTAACTTCTTATTTTACTCAAATTAAATCTTTTAATTCCCTTTAATTTGGGAATCTCCCTTTATGACTGAATTTCAACTTTAATCCTTACCAT
This sequence comes from Cupressus sempervirens, assembly GCA_028749045.1. Classification (NCBI taxonomy): domain Eukaryota; kingdom Viridiplantae; phylum Streptophyta; class Pinopsida; order Cupressales; family Cupressaceae; genus Cupressus; species Cupressus sempervirens. The sequence continues at coordinate 119,378,746 of CM053783.1, forward strand.
TGATTAAACATGATCTGAACCATTGATGGATTCCAGGAAAGTCTATTTAAAAGACTCTCATCTCTTCATTTTAGGAGAGGATGAATTTGGAGAATTTGCATCGAATCGCTGCTGAAATTCATACTCACATTAGCTCATATTTTTACATACATTTAATAAATATAACTATCTTGATTAATTAAATGTAATTATTTAATTAAATGGAAAAGTTATATCTAATTAATTAAACAAAATTATTTAATTAAATGGAGTACTTACTTATAATTAATTAAACAAAGTTATTTAATTAAATAGGAAGCCATTTCTAATTAATTAAATGAAGTTATTTAATTAAATAAGAAAATTTTCTCTAATTAATTAAAAGATTATTCAATTAAATAGAAAAAGTAATTATGAGAGCATATCTCATTTTATTAAATAAAATATCTCAACAAAATCTCTCTTTAGTTCAAAAAAGGAAATTTTTAGTTCACTATTGATAAAAAATGAGTTAAATCATTTAACTCCTTTTTCTACTCAAATTAAATCAGTTAACTCTTTATTTTGCTCAAATTAAATCTGCTAACTCCCTTTAATTTGGAAATCTCCCTTTATGACTGAACTTCAAGTTTAATCCTGACCGTTGATTGAATTTGATCTCAACTGTTGATGGATTCCAAGAGAGTCTATTTAAGAGACCCTCATCTCTTTACTTTAGGAGAGGATGAATTTGGAGAATTTGCATCGAATCACTGCTGGAATTCATACTCACATTTGCTCATATTTTTACATACATTTAATAAATACGCCTATCTTGATTAATTAAATGTAATTATTTAATTAAATAAAAAAAATATTTCTAATTAATTAAACAAAATTATTTAATTAAATGGAGTACTTACTTCTAATTAATTAAACAAAGTTATTTAATTAAATAGAAAGTCATTCCCAATTAATTAAATTAAGTTATTTAAATAAATAAGAAAAGTGTCTCTAATTAATTAAAATATTATTTAATTAAATAGAAAAAGTAATTGTGAAAGCATATCTCATTTTATTAAATTAAATATCTCAAAAAATCTCTCTTCAATTCAAAAAGGGAAATTTTCAGTTCACTATTGATAAAAAATGAGTTAGATCAATTAACTCCTTTTTCTACTCAAGTTAAATCACTTAACTCTTTATTTTACTCAAATTAAATCTATTCAGTCCCTTTAATTTGGGAATCTGCCTTTATGATTGAACTTCAACTTTAATCCTGACAGTTGATTGAATTTGATCTCAACCGTTGATGGATTTCAGGAAAGAATATTTAAGAGACCCTCATCTGTTCATTTTATAAGAGGATGAATTTGGAGGATTTTCATCGAATCGTTGTTGGAATTTATACTCACATTTGCTCATATTTTTAGATACATTTAATAAATATGCCTATCTCGATTAATTAAATGTAATTATTTAATTAAATAGGAAAAGTATTTCTAATTAATTAAACAAAATTATTTAATTAAATGGAGTACTTACTTCTAATTAGTTAAACAAAGTTATTTAATTAAATAGGAAGCCATTCCTAATTAATTAAATAAAGTTATTTAATTAAATAAGAAAAGTGTCTCTAATTAGTTTTAAAATTATTTAATTAAATAGAAAAAGTAATTATGAGAGCATATCTTATTTTATTAAATTAAATATCTCAACAAAATCTCTCTTTAGTTCAAAAAGGGAAATTTTCAATTTACTATTGATAAAAAAATGAGTTAAATCATTTAGCACCTTTTTCGAGTCAAATTAAATCAGTTAACTCCTTATTTTAGTCAAATTAAATCTGTTAACTCACTTTAATTTGGAAATCTCTCTTTATGACTGAACTTCAACTTTAATCTTGACCATTTATTGAATTTGATCTCAACCGTTGATGGATTCCAGAAAAGTCTATTTAAGAGACCCTCATCTCTTCATTTTAGGAGAGGATGAATTTGGAGAATTTGCATCAAATCGCTGCTAGAATTCATACTCGCATTTGCTCATATTTTTACATACATTTAATAAATACGCCTATCTTAGTTAAATAAATGTAATTATTTAATTAAATGGGAAAGGTATTTCTCATTAATTAAATGAAATTATTCAATTAAATGGAGTGCTTACTTCTAATTAATTAAACAAAGTTATTTAATTAAATAGGAAGCCATTCCTAATTAATTAAATTATGTTATTTAATTAAATAAGAAAAGTGTCTCTAATTAATTAAAAGATTATTTAATTAAATAGAAAAAGTAATTATTAGAGCATATCTCATTTTATTAAATTAAATATCACAACAAAATCTCTCTTCAGTTCAAAAAGGGAAATTTTCAGTTCACTATTGATAAAAAATGAGTTAAATCAGTTAACTCCTTTTTCTACTCAAATTAAATCAGTTAACTCCTTATTTTACTCAAATTAAATCTGTTAACTCCTTTTAATTTGGAAATCTCCCTTTATGACTGAACTTCAACTTTAATCCTGACCGTTGATTGAATTTGATCTCAACCGTTGATAGATTCCAAGAAAGTTTATTGAAGAGACCCTCATCTCTTCACTTTAGGAGAGGATGAATTCAGAGAATTTGCATCGAATCGCTACTCAAATTCATACTCACATTTTTTCATATTTTTACATACATTTAATAAATACGGCTCTATTGATTAGTTAAATGTAATTATTTAATTAAATGGGAAAGGTATTTCTCATTAATTAAACAAAATTATTTAATTAAATGGAGTACTTGCTTCTAATTAGTTAAACAAAGTTATTTAATTAAATAAGAAGCCATTTTTAATTAATTAATTGAAGTTATTTAATTAAATAAAAAAAGTGTTTCTAATTAATTAAAAGATTATTTAATTAAATAGAAAACGTAATTATGAGAGCATATCTCATTTTATTAAATTAAATATCTCAACAAAATCTCTCTTCAGTTCAAAAATAGGAAATTGTAAGTTCACTATTGATAAAAAATGAGTTAAATCAGTTAACTCATTTTTCTACTCAAATTAAATTAGTTAAATCTTTATTTTACTCAAATTAAATTGGTTAACTACTTTTAGTTTGGGAATCTCCCTTTATGACTAAACTTCAACTTTAATCTTGACCGTTGATTGAATTTGATCTCAATCGTTGATAGATTATAAGAAAGTCTATTTAAGAGACCCTCATCTCTTCACTTTAGGAGAGGATGAATTTGGAGAATTTGCATCGAATCGCTGCTGAAATTCATACTCACATTTGCTCATATTTTTACATACATTTAATAAATACGCCTATATTGATTAATTAAATGTAATTATTTAATTAAATGGGGAAGGTATTTCTAATTAATTAAACGAAATTATTTAATTAAATGGATTCCTTACTTCTAATTAATTAAACAAAATTATTTAATTAAATAGGAAGCCATTCCTAATTAATTAAAGGAAGTTATTTAATTAAATAAGAAAAGTGTCTCTAATTAATTAAAAGATTATTTAATTAAATAGAAAAAGTAATTATGAGAGCATATCTCATTTTATTAAATTAAATATCTCAACAAAATCTCTCTTCAGTTCAAAAAGGGAAATTTTTAGTTCACTATTGATAAAAAATGAGTTAAATCAATTAACTATTTTTTTAACTCAAATTAAATCAGTTAACTCCTTATTTTACTCAAATTAAATCTGTTAACTCCCTTTAATTTGAGAATCTCCCTTTATGACTGAATTTCAACTTTAATCCTAACCGTTGATTGAATTTGATCTCAACCGTTGATGGATTCCAAGAAAGTCTATTTAAGAGACCCTCATCTCTTCATTTTAGGAGAGGATGAATTTGAAGAATTTGCATCAAATCGCTGCTGAAATTCATACTCACATTTGCTCATATTTTTACATACATTTAATAAATACGCCTATCTTGATTAATTAAATGTAATTATTTAATTAAATTAGAAAGGTATTTCTAATTTTTTTTTTTTTAAAAAAGGGGTAAAAACTTTATTGAATATCAGAGAACAACATTACAAAATAGACAAGGGAATGAAGTTCCAAAGAAAGGCAAAAGCAAAAGAACCAACAACATCAATTGTGGCCATTTTCAGCCTTATCTTCATCAAATATATTCATTAAATCTATGCGGATCTCTTGGGGAACTAGTTCCCACTCCTCAACTCTCCAACCCTCAGCACGCTCTGAAGCCCATTTAGCCAGACAATCAGCTACCCTATTCCATTCTCTGGGGATATGGACAAAAGTTGCCATGTTCATCATAGAACCAACTCGTAAAATTTGTTGCACTACACTGGCCAACTGCCAGTTCACATCAGCTACTTTCTGCTCAATAAGCAAATTGATCAGTACCTATGAATCAGATTCACAAACAACTCTCTGCCACCCCAAAGCATATGCTCTCTCAAGAGCGCCCAAGATAGCCAACCCTTCCACCAGGTTGATAGTCTGTATTCCTTCATATCTCGAAAAGAGAAAGATCACTAAACCCAAAGAATCCCTACCTATCCCACCAATACCAATCGGCCCTGGGTTGCCTTTGATGGAACCATCAGTATTGATCTTCAAAATGCCACAGGGAGGAAATTTCCATTTACCATTCCTATTAATTTTATTTTTCTCCCGAACCCTTCTCTTAGCACAAGACAAGGCCAAGGAAGAGCCCATAATCCCTAATATTTCCACCAACTTTGTGTCCCTTTTCCCCAAAGGGAATTCCACATTGTATCTAGCTCCCACTGTCTCTTGAACCATACCTAATAACCTTTGCCAAGTTTGTTGTACCAGTCTTTGTTCTCCTTTAAAAATCCTTCAGTTATGTTCTAGCCAAATCTGCCACAATAAGGAAATAGGACCCACAAACCAAACCTCCTACAAAAAAGGTGCCACAAAAGGAGGTCGGCCCATCCCCTATCAAAACTCAATCAATGAAGAAGCATGAACACAAGGCACTGTCCAAACATTCCACCAAAGATGCCAAAGTTGTAGGGAAAAGGAGCAGCGGGAGAACAAATGGGAAGAATCCTCCTCACTAGCCCCACACATAACACAAACAAAAGGCTCAAGAAAACCTCTCTTCCGAATGTTATCCCAAGTCAAGCATTTATTCCAAGCCAACATCCAAGCAAAACAATTACATTTTGGCTAGGAAACCTTGTTCCATACCTTCTTCCACCACTGAATTTCAGACCCAACCAACTTCTGAGATAATAACGCATCATAGCCAGATGTAATAGTATAGATCCCTTTGGGATTGGGGGACTAGGCAAGCACATCATCCTCCATGAGAGAGCAGCATCTTCTACTGGAAAGGATGTTCTGCAACATAGCACATTCCTCCTACAAGCCTGCAACTGGCCACTCCTTTGGGGACTTCCAACTAGCCACCACCAGCTGACCACAAGGGGTAGAAGATTTAAAATCGCTCACCCGTGACCAACCAGCCTCTAGGAATCTCTGACAAAGACCCACTAAGTTGGGAAATTGAGAGACAATGGGAGGAAAACCATCCCAAGAATCAAACTAGAATTGGGCCTCTGACCCCCTCTTGCAGATCCAGAATAATCCATCCTTAATAAGCATGGCCCCTTTCTTAAGGGTATCCCATATCACCGATCCCTTACCAACAAGGGGGTACCTAGAGATTTCAAGTTGATGAATCCCAGGGAGATACTTCTAGGAGAGAATTTTGGACCAGCTTTTATCCCGCTCATTACACCACCTCCAGTAAAGTTTAGCAGCCAAGGCCTCCCTAGTCACAACTGATTGCCTCAAACCTAACCCACCATAATGTTTCAGGCTACAAACCACTTCCCAACTAACCAAGCTCCATTTAGAAGACTCCAAGCAACCTGCCCATAAAAATTTTCTCACCACATAATCAAGGTCTTTTAGGAATCCAATAGGGGCAACTTGAAGCATGCATCTATAAAATGGCAAAGCCTGCACAACTGACTTAATCAACTAGACCTGACCAGCAAAGGATAGCCAACAATGAGTCTAGTGATTAACTTTAGCCCAAAACTTATCCAAAATTATCTGCCAAGACTCCTTAGGAAGTCTCCTCACTAAGATGGGAATACCAAGGTAAGTCAAAGGGGGGTTGCTGATCTGAAATCTTAATGTGCAAGCAATCCTTTGTTAAATGCGGCCTAGAGTATTAAAGAAGAAAATGGAAGATTTTCCTTCATTAACCTGCTGCCCAGAAGCAACCAAATAAACATCCAAGACCCTTTATAGATTAAAGGCCTCTCACATAGTAGCCATCCCTATCAAAGCAATATCATCTACAAATTGTAGATGAGTCTGCGTAGGTAAGGTGCCACCCCATTTCCAACCTTGAATGAAGCCATCCTCCACATTCTGCTTAATACACCTACCCAAGCCTTCTGCCAAAAGAATGAATAGATAAGAGGAAAGAGGATCTCCCTGATGAAGCCCTCTAGAAGCTTCAAAAAGCTCAGAATGACTTCCATTAATAAGCACCAAAAAGGACACTAAAGTTACACAGCTCCAAACCCACTGAATCCATTACTCTGCAAAACCAAAATCACTCAAAATCTGATGAAGGAAGGACCACTTGCCCTATCATAAGCATTAGCCATGTCAAGCTTGATAAAAATCACATTTTCATTTGAATTAGCCATAGAATGGATAACCTCAGTTGCAATAACAATTTCATCCAAAATTTGCCTGCCTACAACAAAACCACCTTGCTCTTCAAAGATCAATTCCACAAGCCCCTTCTTCAACCTGTCTGCAATAAAATAATTTTATAGATAACATTGCATAAAGAGATGGGCTGAAATTGGCTTAACTTATTAGCCCCCTCAATCTTGGGAATAAGGGTAAGGAAGGTAGCATTCAGAGCCCTTAACATCTACCTATTGTGTTGAGACTCTTGAACCACTATGAGAAGATCAAGCTTGATTATACCCCAGAATTCTTAGAAAAACTCTATTGGGAAACCATCTAGCCCTGGCACTTTCCCTTTCTTCATATTAAACACAATCCCTTTAAGCTCATCCAGCAATATATCTTTCATGAGCTGCTGATTCAAATCTCAAGATATAAGGGATGGAATACAAGAAAGAATTTGCGCTTCATCGGGGGATCCCCCTTGCGAGTCTTCATGAAAGAGGGATTCAAAGTACTACACCACCTCCCTAGACATATCTAGAAAGGAAGAAAGACAATCTCCCCTATCATTCACCAATCCAGAAATAGAGTTACCATGGCACCTGGCTTTCACAGAGTTGAAGAAGAAATTTGTATTTTTGTCCCCCTCATGAAGCCATTCAATACATGCCTTCTATTTCCAATACAATTCCTCTCGTAGCTCCCACTCTTCCAACAGTTTGTTAGCCTGAGCCTCCTCTTGAAGCAATTCAGCAGTTACCCCTTCCTCCCTTATCCTTCATGTGACACCATCCAACTCTGCCTGAGCCAAAGCCTTTTCATGGAAGATGTTCCAAAAATTCAAACGATTCCACTATTTGAGCTCAAATTTAACATATTGAAGTAATTTAGAAAAGAAATACATTGAGGTGCCATAAGCTGGTCTACCTTTCTTCCACCACTTAGAAACCAAGTCATACAAAGATGAGTCCTGTAACCACATAATCTGGAACCTAAAAGAAGGTTTTTGAAGCATCTAAGCTGATTTCATACATAATTTAATAGGCCAATGGTCTGAACCTCTCCAGTCCAAAATTTTAGAGTAAGAAGTACACATTCCTCCAACCCAGTAACAAGAGACTAAAAATTGATCTAACCTTTTTGCAACACAAAACTCTCCCACCCGACGGTTGTTCCAAGTAAACTGACCATTGTTGGGTTTGACATCCACGAGGTTTAGGGCATTGAAATTATCTCAGAGAAACAGTGTAGAAGGATCCAACCTCCCATTTCCTCCACGCTTCTTAGCTAAATAACAAATAGCATTGAAATCTCCAGCCAAAATCAAAGGATGAAAGGGCAGCATGCTACAGATCAACCTGATGTGAGACCACAAAACTTGTTTACCTTGTAAAGTAGTAGGAGCATAAATATTGGAAAATAATATGACAACCCTTGACTCTAGGCGGGTAGCAATCATAGACAAAGAGGCTTTAGAGGAAATCCACCAAAGAGGCTGAATTTTCCAAGGATTCCATAAAAATACCAACCCTCCAGAAGCTCCAAGAGCTCCAATGCACTGGCACTCCCCACTTCTCCACAACCTAGGCATCACACCTTGCATACTCTCAATAGATAATTTAGTTTCCTATAAAAATACAACATCAGGACCTTGCCTTCTAATTAACTCATGAACAAATTTTTGTCTAGGGCCACTGCTCAAGCCCCGTACATTCCATGATATAACAATCATTTCAAGGGGCCTAAAAAGATAGAATCCAGAGGTTTAACTACCCCTGACTCAACCAAATTTTCCCCAATCAACTTAATCTTTTCCATATCCTTTTTCCTGCCAGGTTTAACAAATTTCTCTGCCCCACCCTTCTTGATATCTTTCTGCAAAATGCCAAATTTGGGAGGAGGCTTAGGCTTTGCTACCAATGCTGATCCACTGATCTATCCAATAGATGGGGCATTGACTCCAACTGTAGAACCAAAGGCCAAGGGTTCCTGCACTTCAAAAATCCCCTTTTGTTGATCTGCTACCAGTTGCCAACAATCCTCCCCCAATAGATCCATAGAGGAATCGAGAACAGGATCCTCTTGGGTTAAGCCCACTAGCCCTTGATCCAAATTTACAAAACTTGGATTGAGTTCTTGTTGGATGAGCTCATCAAAAATCTCAAATCTATTGAAGGTATTGTCCTCTTGCCTTTCCTTAAATGACCTCTTTTGACCCCTGTTCCTATTGTGAGCCCTAATTAGAGAAAATCCATCAGAAGTACCTAACTCATCATGAGAAATATGCTTCCCTTTATCTATCTGTGGAGGGTTTCTCATAGGTTGTGAGGGTTGGGATTCTCAAGGCATATTTCTCAGGCATCGCCTCTACAAATGACCATATTCTTGACACAACCGACAGTGAAAAGGAAGAGATTCATAGTCTAAATGCTGCACCCAAGAATAAGAACCTGCACACATCTCTATTGCATCTAGTAAAGGCCTACTCAGGTCAATTTCAACACAAATGTGTGAAAAAGTCATTACCTTTTTACCCAAGGTCTGGGATGATGTCCCGCTAGGTTTTCCAAGCACCGAGGCCAAAAGGTGTAACACATCTTCTCGACAACATTCCACCAAAAATCTCGGCAAGCGAACCCACACTGGAACCCAATTTGGAAGCTCCTCTATAGGATTGAAACTAGCATGCCATGGCTTAAAGAATAACCCAACCTTATTGTGAAAATAAGAACCTCCCTCAAATACCCGGTTGTGATCTGCTATGCAATTAAAAGTTACCATGAAATAGCTATTTGCCAACAAAATTATCTCCATTTCCCCTTCCGATTCCCAAGTCCTTCGAGCCCAAACCTCCAAGAATTCCAAAGAGACTCTCATCCCCAAAAACTTATAGTATAAGGAGTGTTGTGAATAATACTCCACATCTTTAGCAATCATTTTAGCTGGAATAACTAGCTTTGGCCTCTCCGTGCACCTCTTGAGGCATCCATTAGTCTTTGCAATCCTTGAGGTATTTGATATCCCAAAATCACTAGGACTAGATTTTGAGACAAACAAAGTGTTGTCAAAGGTCTTCATCCCTTGACTTAAAACCTTAGGGCCTACAACCGCCCGAAAATCCATTTGGGAACTACTTCAAACCATCACACCCTTGGCATCCACCATTCATACAAACAAAGAATGGGGAAAGGGTCTTTACCCACCCTAAATCCCCCCACACCAGCAGTTTGCTTGAACCACACAAAGGGGCCAGACTAAAGCTTCGGCCCAGCACACCACACCTCAGACTGACCAATTTGCAACATGAAGAAGACAAAACTCTCCACACACAACACTCCACCCGCATCGATTTGAATGCTCAACTACCAGAAGTCTAGCCCAATCTGCGACTTGACAGCTGAGCCACCCACTTCGCACCCTGCAACCACAAAAACCTAGCCTTCACAACACAGAAAGAAAATGCAAAGAGCTAGGGCATGAGTGCCCTAGCTCGAACAGCGTCTCAGACTCCCGTCGCTAACCATCGCTCCTCCCCAAATTTTCACCATTGGATGCTTATTTTTCCATCAAATATTCATCATCAATCAAATGTTCAAAATGTATTTCTAATTAATTAAATGAAATTATTTAATTAAATAGAGTACTTACTTATAATTAATTAAACAAAGTTATTTAATTAAATAGGAAGCCATTCCTAATTAATTAAATGAAGTTATTTAATTAAATAAGAAAAGTGTCTCTAATTAATTAAAAGATTATTTAATTAAATAGAAAAAGTAATTATGAGAGCATATCTCATTTTATTAAATTAAATATCTCAACAAAATCTCTCTTCAGTTCAAAAAGGGAAATTTTTAGTTCACTGTTGATAAAAAATGAGTTAAATGAGTTAACTCCTTTTTCTACTCAAATTAAATCAGTTAACTCCTTATTTTACTCAAATTAAATCTGTTAGCTCCCTTTAATTTGGGAATCTCCCTTTATGACTGAACTTCAACTTTAATCCTGACCATTGATTGAATTTGATCTCAACCATTGATGGATTTCAGAAAAGTCTATTTAAGAGACCCTCATCTCTTCATTTTAGGAGAGGATGAATTTGGAAAATTTGCATCAAATCACTGCTGAAATTCATACTCACATTTGCTGATATTTTTACATACATTTAATAAATATGCCAATCTTGATTAATTAAATGTAATTATTTAATTAAATGGAAAAGGTATTTCTAATTAACTAAATGAAATTATTTAATTAAATGGAGTACTTCTAATTAAATAAACAAAGTTATTTAATTAAATAGGAAGCCATTCCTAATTAATTAAATGAAGTTATTTAATTAAATTAAAAAAGTGTCTCTAATTAATTAAAAGATTATTTAATTAAATAGAAAAAGTAATTATGAGAGCATATCTCATTTTATTAAATTAAATATCTCAACAAAATCTCTCTTCAGTTCAAAAAAGGAAATTTTCAGTTCACTATTGATAAAAAATGAGTTAAATCAGTTAACTCCTTTTTTTACTCAAATTAAATCAGTTAACTCTTTATTTTACTCAAATTAAATCTGTTAACTCCCTTTAATTTGGGAATCTCCCTTTATGACTGAACTTCAACTTTAATCTTGACCATTGATTGAATTTGATCTCAACCATTGATGGATTCGAGGAAAGTCTATTTAAGGGACCCTCATCTCTTCATTTTAGGAGAGGATGAATTTGGAGAATTTGCATTGAATCACTGCTGGAATTCATACTCACATTTGATCATATTTTTACATACATTTAATAAATATGCCTATCTTGATTAATTAAATGTAATTATTTAATTAAATGGGAAAAGTATTTCTAATTAATTAAATGAAATTATTTAATTAAATGGAGTACTTACTTCTAATTAATTAAACAAAGTTATTTTATTAAATAGGAAGCCATTCCTAATTCATTAAATTAAGTTATTTAATTAAATAAGAAAAGTGTCTCTAATTAATTAAAAGATTATTTAATTAAATAGAAAAAGTAATTATAAGAGCATATCTCATTTTATTAAATTAAATATCTCAACAAAATCTCTCTTCAGTTCAAAAAGGAAAATTTTCAGTTCACTATTGATAAAAAATGAGTTAAATCAGTTAACTCCTTATTTTACTCAAATTAAATTTGTTAACTCCCTTTAATTTGGGAATCTCCCTTTATGACTGAACTTCAACTTTAATCCTGACCATTGATTGAATTTGATCTCAACCATTGATGGATTCTAGGAAAGTCTATTTAAGAGACCCTCATCTCTTCATATTAGGAGAGGATAAATTTGGAGAATTTGCATCGAATCGCTGCTAAAATTCATACTCACATTTGCTCATATTTTTACATACATTTAATAAATACACCTATCTTGATTAATTAAATGTAATTATTTAATTAAATGGAAAAGGTATTTCTAATTAATTAAATAAAATTATTTAATTAAATAGAGTACTTACTTCTAATTAATTAAACAAAGTTATTAAATTAAATAGGAAGCCATTCCTAATTAATTAAATGAAGTTATTGAATTAAATAAAAAAAGTGTCTCTAATTAATTAAAAGATTATTTAATTAAATAGAAAAAGTAATTATGAGACCAAATCTCATTTTATTAAATTAAATATCTCAACAAAACATCTCTTTAGTTCAAAAAGGGAAATTTTCAGTTCACTATTGATAAAAAATGAGTTAAATCAGTAAACTCTTTTTTCTACTCAAACTAAATCAGTTAACTCCTTATATTACTCAAATTAAATCTGTTAACTCCTTTTAATTTGAGAATCTCCCTTTATGACTGAACTTCAACTTTAATCCTGACCGTTGATTGAATTTGATCTCAACCATTGATGGATTCCAAGAAAGTCTGTTTAAGATACCCTCATCTCTTCATTTTAGGAGAGGATGAATTTGGAGAATTTGCATCAAATCACTGCTGGAATTCATACTCACGTTTGCTCATATTTTTACATACATTTAATAAATATGCCTATCTTGATTAATTAAATGTAATTATTTAATTATATGGGAAAGGTATTTCTAATTAATTAAATGAAGTTATTTGTTTAAATAATAAAAGTGTCTCTAATTAATTAAAAGATTATTTAATTAAATAGAAAAAGTAATTATGGGTGCATATCTCATTTTATTAAAATAAATATCTCAACAAAATCTCTCTTCAGTTCAAAAAAGGAAATTTTCAGTTCACTATTGATAAAAAATGAGTTAAATTAGTTAACTGCTTTTTATACTCAAATTAAATGAGTTAACTCCTTATTTTACTCAAATTAAATCTGTTAACTCCCTTTAATTTGAGAATTTTCCTTTATGACTGAACTTCAACTTTATTCCTGACCGTTGATTGAATTTGATCTCAACCGTTGATGGATTCCAAGAAAGTCTATTTAAGAGACCCTCATCTCCTCATTTTAGGAGAGGAGGAGTTTGGAGAATTTGCATCGAATCGTTGCTGGAATTCATACTCACATTTGCTCATATTTTTACATACATTTAATAAATATGTCTATCTTGATTAATTAAATGTAATTATTTAATTAAATGGAAAAGGTATTTATAATTAATTAAATGAAATTATTTAATTGTAGTGCTTGCCCCTAATTCACATTTTTGCTTACATTGTCAAACTCTTTTAGAGTTGGTTTTATGTGGATGGTTAGCAACATTGTGTTGAGACTATCAGATATTGTGCTATGGATTCAGTTAATACATGATGAGGTTACTTGGTACTGTACATTTTATGTATGTATGATGATTATTTTCAATTTTTGGAGTTATTAATGATGATTAGTAAGATGATTTATCATATGTGTTTTCTTATGGATACTTACCTCATACTTGCATGTGTATGGTGTGCGTGTTTGCTTTGCGTGTTTTCTTTTATATGACGTGTCTGATGTGGTTAAGGAAGGGAGTTGTAGTCACTTTCTAGTCAAGATTTACACTATGCACCACTTCCTGTCATTACCTATTTAGTTAGTATATATTGTGATTGTACATGCATGATTTTTATGCAGGTTGCAGGTACTAGGTATCGACTTCCCCAAATTGCCAGGATGAGCGTACCTTATCATATTATCTGAATGATAAGAGAGGGGAGGTAATTCTTAAGTCCAAATCCCAACCTGTTAAGCCATTTGTTCTAATTAAAAATTAGGACAAGTATTTGAGTTGAGTACTCTTCGAATATATTCGATGACGTAATTCGTGATATTAACCCTTGGCTTAATTTTGTATGTATTTTAGCTATGATGAGTTTTCATATTTTTACCTTGTGAGTCTTTGATGTATTTTCTATTAATTAAGCCTAATTAAAATATTTAATTAATAGTTTAATTTAATGAAAATTTAATATCATATTTTAATATTTATTTTATTTAGTTAGTTGAGAAATTAATTAAATAAAATAATTAAATTTAAAAATAAAAGTTATAAGTTTAAATTTGGAATGTGACAATATTCATTTTAATAATAATATATTTGGAGCTTATTTTTAAATAAATGACTAAATAATATTATTATTAAAGCTAACAAATATTTTAGCAATTAAGTTTTGGAAAATAAAATTAAAAATTAAAAAATATATTTAAAATGATTAAAAGATTCTAAATCTAATGTGATTAAAATATAAATATATTAAGATTGAAAAGTGGAGTTATTAAAGTTAGTGCATGAGATTTACTAAATAAATTAATTAAATTGGAAAGAGTAAAATAAATATTATATTAAAGATTGTGCATTATTTTAATGTTTGCTCACATAGGAGTTGGCAAATTCTCAGAAGTTATCATGTAGACAACACAGGGGTTTGTATTCTAAGAATGCAAAAGTTGTCTACACTTAGAAGTTAGCATTTTATTTGACCATATGGTCTCTACAACCTTAAGACTTATATAGAAAATTGGAGAAGATCCATGCTTGGTTGTCATGCTTATCTTCTAGTAATTTTTAGAGACACTCTAGATGCATCTTAGAGGCCTTTAAATAGAGGCTCTCCTAGTGTGTTTGGACAAGCTTAATGGAAGCTACAAGCTACAAGCTTCAAGCTAAAAATGGAAGCTTCAAGCTTACATTCTCATATATTTTTACATGCTCATATGCTTCTATATGCTTTCATGCTTCTTCTAGCACTTCTAGTCACTTAGAGGATTCGGTTGGCTTGGATCTTGGAGGAATTGCGAATTTTGGAAAAGGAAGGGATTCTCTATGGACTTCTGAGGTATGATAAATTAGCATCAGTGTCCAGGTGCACTCATGATAATCACATAATTTATTTGCACTCTTTCTCTTCCTATCTTCATCATGTCTGCTATATATGTCTGAATATTCTCTGTGATTAGATTTACAATTTTGAAATTGGAATATAGATATGCTATTTGGTTGAGAAGAAAATAATAGAAAAACCCTAGATCTAATTAAAGAGAAATAATTAAATATGAATCGAGTTTGAGTTTGAATTTATATTAAATTAGAAAGACAAGATTTGGAATTAAAATAGAAATTTTATGGTGAAAATTTGAATGATTAGATGTAATCTTTCTATTAATTATATTTTTAGATGCGTATGAACAAACTCTTTTATGGTTAAATTTAGAGAACAATTATTTTAAGAGGAAATTCTTAATTCATCACAAATTGTCCTGTCGTTGCCCCTTGGATAGACCCAAACTCAATCATTCATAACTTTTTATCATAATCAAATTTATTTAATCACCCTAGTCAAAATTGACACAACTTACCCATCTCCAACATATTTCAATTTCAGCCCAATCCAAAAATTCATTAGGGAGATATGGCCCTCGTACTGGGACTATTTTATTCAAGGATATATATTTCTCCATTTCCCATAACCAAGAGTTCTTTATGCTTAAACTTCACAAAAATAATATATCAAAGTATGGAATGAATTAAAGATATTATTGCAATATTTTCTTATTACAATCCTATTAATATGTATTAGTTTTATTTGGTTTATTATCTAATCTAGTTAAATCAAATTTAATTAAGATTAATTAATAGTAAAAGAAGTGTAATTAATTATTAGTCAATCTAAATAAATAAATTTTTTAATGAGAGAAAATTAAAAGAAAAGAGATTTTAATATAGTTTATATAGTGTACTTTTTATAATGTATATTATATACTATTTAATATATATTAAATAATTTAGAGATAGTAATTTTATATTACGTTTTTAAATGAGGAGACTTTAATGATAATGGATTAAGATTTAATTGACATGGATTCACTGTTATAACATTATTATAATTTGAATTACTATGGTATTATTAATATGTTATATATTATTAACTAAATTATTGATATACATTAATGGTATTAAGAGTTAGCTAATGAAGCTTATGTAAAGTTTTTTAGATCGATTAATAATAGTTTTGATGAGTTTATTATTTATTAATGTTTGTTGGGTCTAACAAACTATTAATAAATAATAGTATAAATAGTCTAAATAGTTATCAATTAATACGATCAGAGTTAATTTAGAGGAGATTAGTTAATGATTGAAGTACTGTAAAAGATATTAATCAAATTGAATTAGTTAATAATTTGGAGGAGTATCAATTAACTAAATCAACGTACATAGGGGAAACTTATTTGAGATAATAATACTTAGTATTGGAGATTTATTATAACTTGTTATTATTAAAATATAAATGGGAACATTGTTGCAGAGTGACGAATATGGTCATTATAGATTTATTAATAAGATTCTCAATATAGCTTGTTATTAAATATTAACAAGTTATTATTATTGAACTATGAATATGAATATTTGTGTACTAGATTATAGTTGACTTTTAACTTACAAAATTATAGTTAGTTATTAGTCAACTGATATTAATTGGAACGTTGCCATGGATATATAATTATTAATTAAATTAATTAGAGTTAATTAGATTTAATTAATAATTAAGTTATGTAATAAAATATTAATTGATATGCTAATATTGATTCTTTTAGTGAAGTTGTTAAGTAATTACATCGAAGTTGACAAGTCATACTCTCATGACTTGAATAATGACCTTAGATATTTTAATAGTGAAACTTAGTAATATTTAATTGAGAACTATTAGAATGTTAATAGGTCATGGATGGTGTACCTATGTTAATTGATTGATTAAATTGATCATTTTAATAAAGTTGTAATCTTCTTATTCGAAGACTAGTAATTGGCTCTCTTATAATTTAGATGATTAATGATCCTTGATTTATGTTAAAAATTGAGGTAACATTAAGAGGAGTCATTCAATTTGTAGCATTAATCTTAGAAAAATAAAGTGAATGATTTTATCAAGTGTCAAATGATTTAATATTTATCCTTCAGCTATTCTTAGAATATTATTTTAATGATGGAAAGAATAATGTTATTGGGGAAATAAACGGGTTGACGTGTAGGTCAAATGAAGAACCTTACACATTTATATTTGAAATGAAAAACTGAAGCTCTACACATTATTCAGCTATGTGATTTTAATAAACCAAAACAAGTGTTTGCATCATGTTTTCTCTATGTTTCTTGTTTTGGGTTTTGGGTTGACTAGTGTTGACCAGTTATAGGAGGTCTACTAGAGACTCAGGGGTTATGATTGTGATGTCATGATGATGTCATATTCTGATCTTTATAAACTCAACCATGGTTATGTGATAGAATGCTCTATGAGATGTTTGTATTTACTGATTGTTATTGTTCATTAGTCTTCTTGAGTAAAGTTGAGTTATGTGTATTTGAGACACTTGATTTAACCATTTTTGAGTCATCGACCAGTTATCCTCGGATTGCTTCCAATTGCCATGATGGGACTGAAACGTTGATTTATTGTAACACACCACAACAAAACAAAAATAAAACTAAGCTACGAACAAACATAAAGAACCTAAAAATTTATTATATATATATAAAATCATCAAATTACAAGATCCAGTACAAAGATTGAATCATTTTTAGAAATATAAACCAATGTATAAAAGAATATATCATCACAATATGTTTCCATAACAATATCCATACATAAAGAGTTTAGTACAATATTGGTGAACAGTATCATTCAAAGACGCTTAGGTCCAACAAATGAAATTTTACAAGTATCCAATTTAGTTTCATGAAGTAACTTCAACAGTCTTCCTTCAAACTAGATATTCAACTTGAACACCTGAAAATAACAAAAAAACATACAACACAATACACATAGAGGGCTCAGTACACACTGAGTTAAAATCATAGTTCACTTGCATACATGTCAAAAATCAACATATATATCTATAAAAACCTTAAAGCAGATATCCAACTACATAACATAGTGCAATACTAATATTACTATGCAAGAAGTAATACCTTCTAAACAATGCAAAATTAAACTCGCACTAAGAATAACTAGTTAATGAACCATATATATTCTGAGGTGTCATCACTATGGTACCAAGATACTGCATCCGTATATGGTATGCCCTTAGATATCTTATAGTGGGGTTCTTTATAATATTTGTGAAATAACGAAATAGAGACTTGCCTTGTTCTTCGTACTTAACCTTACTGGTTTAAGTCATAGGTAAGGCCAATTATCTTTATTTATAATTAACCCTCCCCATTTCATTTTAAAATTATCACAGGATTTAATTAACTGAATACAATAAGTCATTATTTAGCCACCTCGATATACGTTCACTACAATTAATCTTACATACACATCAAACAAATATTTTAAGAATGTACATGTAACTAATAACAAGTCAGTTTTCTCATGATATTACATTCTTCATCTTTTAAAACTTTCATCTTTTATTATCAATTTGAAAGTAAACTTAGGTTATTATAATAACAGAAATAAATAATACAATATTACAGTCTCGTAAATATCATTAAACTCTTATATTAGTTGAATGATATTTACCAGTCATAGTACTGAACTACTTATCTCTACTATCATAACAATCCAAGCTTAACCTCTGAATTAGCCAAGATAATAATATAATGAACATGTGATACCCTTGTTTCATCACATCAATATTTATGATAATCTGTCTCCTATCTTAAAAATGACTTTCCATTTTCTCTAAGAACAGAATTACATCTTATTGCAAAACAATCTGAAAATGCTTATTAAAATATTTTATAATAAAATCAAGAATTACTAAAACTAAGTACAGTCAATGTTAAACAAAAGATAATTTACTAGGTTAATAAATATCCAAGTCTCCATTGTTTTTTTACCACTGTTTGACGGTGAGATATCACCCTATTTTAACCACAAACAACATTTAAAATACAATATCTGAATTAAAATTTGAATTACGACTCACAACATGTAAAATATCTTATATTACATTAATGATCAAGACTAAAATGCAAAATCCCAAAAAAAATAAGATGCTCCCAAGCTGTTCGCATAATGACATTGGTGATACTACAGCTTCTTCCTATATCTATGTTCTCAATATAATGTCTTGGTTAATTGCAACAATAATCCTCTCCTAAAATGAAGAGAACCTTTCCCATTTAATTAAATAAATACATTTAATTAATCAAGATAGGCATATTTATTAAATGTATGTAAAAATTTGTGCAAATGTGAGTATGAATTTTAGCAGCGATTCGATGCAAATTTTTCAAATTTATCCTCTCCTAAAATGAAGAGATGAGGGTCTCTTAAATAGACTTTCCTAGAATCCATCAACGGTTGAGATCAAATTCAATCAACGGTCAGGATTAAAGTTGAAGTTCAGTCATAAAGAGAGATTCTAAAATTAAAGGGAGTTAACAAATTTAATTTGAGTAAAATAAGGAGTTAACTGATTTAAGTTGAATAACAATTTAAGGGTAACAAAATGTATGAAATTTCCTCAGGAAACATAGTCGATTTACAGTGGGAACACAGTTAATTTGAATCTGTTATGACAAAAATTTTGTTTTATGATAATAATAAGAAATTTGAGAGTTATCTCATTATATTTTTGAAATGTGTCAAGATCGATAGTTTAGTATCATCCTCTCCTAAAATGAAGAGAACCTTTCCCATTTAATTAAATAAATACATTTAATTAATCAAGATAGGCATATTTATTAAATGTATGTAAAAATTTGTGCAAATGTGAGTATGAATTTTAGCAGCGATTCGATGCAAATTTTTCAAATTTATCCTCTCCTAAAATGAAGAGATGAGGGTCTCTTAAATAGACTTCCCTAGAATCCATCAATGGTTGAGATCAAATTCAATCAACGGTCAGGATTAAAGTTGAAGTTCAGTCATAAAGAGAGATTCTAAAATTAAAGGGAGTTAACAAATTTAATTTGAGTAAAATAAGGAGTTAACTGATTTAAGTTGCATAACAATTCAAGGGTAACAAAATGTATGAAATTTCCTCAGGAAACATAGTCGATTTACAATGGGAACATAGTTAATTTGAATCTGTTATGACAAAAATTTTGTTTTATGATAATAATAAGAAATTTGAGAGTTATCTCATTATATTTTTGAAATGTGTCAAGATCAATAGTTTAGTTGAATTATTAAATTTGTTAACTCCCTTTAATTTTAGAATCTCTCTTTATGACTGAACTTCAACTTTAATCCTGACCGTTGA
Source organism: Cupressus sempervirens (assembly GCA_028749045.1). Lineage (NCBI taxonomy): Eukaryota > Viridiplantae > Streptophyta > Pinopsida > Cupressales > Cupressaceae > Cupressus > Cupressus sempervirens. The sequence goes on from CM053783.1 coordinate 119,399,020, forward strand.
TTGAATTTGATCTCAACTGTTGATGGATTCTAGGAAAGTCTATTTAAGAGACCCTCATCTCTTCATTTTAGGAGAGGATAAATTTGAAAAATTTGCATCGAATCGTTGCTTATTCTACATAATAACTTGTGAAGAAAATTTTATACTATTACAGAGTTTTTTGTTCAGATCAAGTTTTCCTTTAAAACATTTAACAAACTGTCACATCCAGAACCATTATCAACAATTTACTAAGTTATTGTTTTCAATAATAATTCAACTAAACTATCGATCTTGACACATTTCAAAAATATAATGAGATAACTCTCAAATTTCTTATTATTATCATAAAACAAAATTTTTGTCATAACAGATTCAAATTAACTATGTTCCCACTATAAATCGCCTATGTTTCCTGAGGAAATTTCATACATTTTGTTACCCTTGAATTGTTATGCAACTTAAATCAGTTAACTCCTTATTTTACTCAAATTAAATTTGTTAACTCCCTTTAATTTTAGAATCTCTCTTTATGACTGAACTTCAACTTTAATCCTGACCGTTGATTGAATTTGATCTCAACCGTTGATGGATTCTAGGAAAGTCTATTTAAGAGACCCTCATCTCTTCATTTTAGGAGAGGATAAATTTGAAAAATTTGCATCGAATCGCTGCTAAAATTCATACTCACATTTGCACAAATTTTTACATACATTTAATAAATATGCCTATCTTGATTAATTAAATGTATTTATTTAATTAAATGGGAAAGGTTCTCTTCATTTTAGGAGAGGATGAATTTGGAAAATTTGCATTGAATTGCTACTGAAATTTATACTCACATTTGCTCATATTTTTACATACATTTAATAAATATGCCTATCTTAATTAATTAAATGTAATTAAATGGGAAAGATATTTCTAATTAATTAAACAAAATTATTTAATTAAATGGAGTACTTACTTCTAAGTAATTCAACAAAGTTATTTAAATAAATAGGAAGCCATTCCTAATTAATTAAATGAAGTTATTTAATTAAATAAGAAACGTGTCTCTAATTAATTAAAAGATTATTTAATTAAATAAAAAAAGTAATTATGAGAGTATATCTCATTTTATTAAATTAAATATCTCAACAAAATCTCTCTTCAGTTCAAAAAGGAAAATTTTTAGTTCACTATTGATAAAAAATGAGTTAAATCAGTTAACTCCTTTTTCTACTTAAATTAAATCTGTTAACTCCTTAATTTACTCAAATTAAATCTGTTAACTCCTTAATTTACTCAAATTAAATCTGTTAACTCCCTTTAATTTAGAAATCTCCCTTTATGACTAAACTTCAACTTTAATCCTGACTCTTCATTGAATTTGATCTCAACCGTTCATGGATTCCAGGAAAGTCTATTTAAGAGATCCTCATCTCTTCATTTTAGGAGAGGATGAATTTGGAGAATTTGCATCGAATCGCTGTTGCAATTCAAACTCACATTTGCTCATATTTTTACATTCATTTAATAAATACGCCTATCTTGATTAATTAAATGTAATTATTTAATTAAATGGGAAAGGTATTTCTAATTGACTAAAGAAAATTATTTAATTAAATAAAGTACTTACTTCTAATTAATTAAAAAAAATTATTTAATTAAATAGAAAGTCATTCCTAATTAATTAAATGAAATTATTTAATTAAATAAGAAAAGTGTCTCTAATTAATTAAAAGATTATTTAATTAAATAGAAAAAGTAATTATTAGAGCATATCTCATTTTACTAAATTAAATATCTCAAAAAAATCTCTCTTCAGTTCAAAAAGGGAAATTTTTAGTTCACTATTGATAAAAAATAAGTTAAATTAGTTAACTCCATTTCTACTCAAATTAAATCTGTTAACTCCCTTTAATTTGGAAATCTCCCTTTATGATAAAACTTTAACTTTAATCTTGACCGTTGATTGAATTTGATATCAATCGTTGATAGATTTTAGGAAAGTCTATTTAAGAGACCCTCATCTCTTCATTTTAGTAGAGGATGAATTTGGAGAATTTGCATCGAATCACTACTGGAATTCATACTCACATTTGCTCATATTTTTATATACATTTAGTAAATATGCCTATCTTGATTAATTAAATGTAATTATTTAATTAAATGAGAAAGATATTTCTAATTAATTAAACAAAATTATTTAATTAAATGGAGTACTTACTTTTAATTAATTAACCAAATTTATTTAATTCAAGAGGAAGCCATTCCTAATTAATTAAATGAAGTTATTTAATTAAATAAGAAAAGTGTCTGTAATTAATTAAAAGATTATTTAATTAAATAGAAAAAGTAATTATGAGAGCATATCTCATTTTACTAAATTAAATATCTCAACAAAATCTCTCTTTAGTTCAAAAAGGAAAATTTTTAGTTCACTATTGATAAAAAATGAGTCAAATCAGTTAACTCTTTTTTCTACTCAAATTAAATCAGTTAACACCTTATTTTACTCAAATTAAATCTGTTAACTCCCTTTAATTTGAGAATCTCCCTTTATGACTCAACTTCAACTTTAATCCTGACCATTGATTGAATTTGATCTCAACCGTTGATGGATTTAAGAAAAGTCTATTTAAGAGACCCTCAGCTCTTCATTTTAGAAGAGGATAAAGTTTGAAAATTTACATCGAATCGCTACTGGAATTCATACTCACATTTGCTCATATTTTTACGTACATTTAATAAATACGCCTATCTTGATTAATTAAATTTCATTATTTAATTAAATAAAAAGGGTATTTCTAATTAATTAAATGAAATTGTTTAATTAAATGGAGTACTTACTTCTAATTAATTAAAGAAAGTTATTAAGTTAAATAGGAAGCCATTCCTAATTAATTAAATGAAGTTATTTAATTAAATAAGAAAAGTGTCTCTAATTAATTAAAAGATTATTTAATTAAATAGAAAAAGTAATTATGAGAGCATATCTCATTTTATTAAATTAAATATCTCAACAAAATCTCTCTTTAGTTCAAAAAGGGAAATTTTCAATTCACTGTTGATAAAAAATGAGTTAAATCAGTTAACTCATTTTTCTACTCAAATTAAATCAGTTAACTTCTTATTTTACTCAATTTAAATTTGTTAACTCCCTTTAATTTGGGAATCTCCTTTTATGACTGAACTTCAACTTTAATCCTAACCATTGATTGAATTTAATCTCAATCATTCATGGATTCCAGAAAAGTCTATTTAAGAGACCCTCATCTCCTCATTTTAGGAGAGGATGAATTTGGAGAATTTGCATCAAATCACTGCTAGAATTCATACTCACATTTGCTCATATTTTTACATACATTTAATAAATATGACTATCTTGATTAATTAAATATAATTATTTAATTGAACAGAAAAAGTATTTCTAATTAATTAAAAAAAAAATTTAATTAAATGGAGTACTTACTTGTAATTAATTAAACAAAGTTATTTAATTAAATAGGAAGCCATTCCTAATTAATTAAATGAAGTTATTTAATTAAACAAGAAATGTGTCTCTAATTAATTAAAAAATTATTTAATTAAATAGAAAAATTAATTATGAGAGAATATCTGATTTTATTAAATTAAATATCTCAACAAAATCTCTTTTTAGTTCAAAAAGGAAAATTTTCAGTTCACTATTGATAAAAAATGAGTTAAATCGGTTAACTCCTTTTTCTACTCAAATTAAATCAGTTAACTCCTTATTTTATTCAAATTAAATATGTTAACTTCCTATAATTTGAGAATATCCCTTTATGACTGAACTTCAACTTTAATCCTGACCATTGATTGAATTTGATCTCAACCATTGGTGGATTCCAAGAAAGTCTATTTAAGATACCCTCATCTCCTCATTTTAAGAGGGAATAAATTTGGAGAATTTGCATCGAATCGCTGCTTGAATTCATACTCACATTTGCTCATATTTTTACATACATTTAATAAATATGCCCATCTTGATTAATTAAATAGAATTATTTAATTAAATGGGAAAGGTATTTCTAATTAATTAAAAAAAATTATTTAATTAAATAGATTACTTACTTCTAATTAATTAAACAAAGTTGTTTAATTAAATAGGAAGCCATTCCTAATTAATTAAATGAAGTTATTTAATTAAATAAGAAAAGTGTCTCTAATTAATTAAAAGATTATTTAATTAAATAGAAAAAGTAATTATGAGAGCATATCTCATTTTATTATATTAAATATCTCAACAAAATCTCTCTTCAGTTCAAAAAGAGAATTTTTCAGTTCACTATTGATAAAAAATGAGTTAAATCAGCTAACTCCTTTTTGTACTCAAATTAAATCAGTTAACTCCTTGTTTTACTCAAATTAAATCTGTTAACTTTCTTTAGTTTGTTAATCTACACGATGCACCACTTCCTGCCATTGTTTGTTTAGCTTAGCATTATATATTGTATGTACATGCATGGTTTTTTTTGCAAGTTGCAGGTACTGGGTATTGACTTCCCTGAATTGCTAGGATGAGTGTACCGTATTATACTATCTCAATGAGAAGAGAAGGGAGATAAATTCTCAAGTCCAAATCCCAAACCTTTAAGTCAATTTTCCTAGTGAGGTAGGACAAGTATTTGGATATTTTACCCACCGAATGTGTCGGATGACATAATTCATGATTTTTAACCCTTTCGACTGATTTTGAGTGATTTTCTCTATGATGGGTTTTCATATTTTATCTTGGAGGTCTATGGTGAATTTTCTATTAATTAAGTCTTAATAAATAGATTTAATTAATAAATTAATTATTTGAAAAAATTAATATAAAATATCATGTTATTTGATATTTTGATTATAATTAATTAAATGAGAATAATTGAGGAAAAATAATTAAATGAAGAAAATTAGAAAATTAAAATTAATAATAATTATAAAATAATAATAAAGTAATAAATAAATAATAATTATAAAAGTTATAAAAATTAAAATAAAAGTTATAAATATTTAAATAGAAATTATATAAAGAGTGAATTGGAGTTATAAGCTTGCACGAGAATTAACGCACTTTTCTATTTTTTCAAGTGTCAACAACACAGAGGTTAGTGCATCAATTAAGCACATGGTTTCTATAACCCTATGAATCATCAAAAAGGTTGGAAAGGACCCATGCTTAGTGGGTAACATCTTCTAGCTATATCTAGAGGCATTCTAGATGTTTCTTGGGAGCTCTTTATATTCAGACATTCTTAGAAGCTTAGACATAGCATTTGGAGTGCAATTTGGAGCATTGGAGGATTTGAGAATTCTGAAGAAGGGAGCTTGCTCTGCGGGTTTTTGGAGGAAGAGCGATTTAGCATCAAAATTCAGGTAGATTCTTATGATTTTACTTATGCTATTTCCGCATCATGCATTTCCTGTCTTCTTCGTGTCTTCCATATGTCTTCTGAGGAATTTCATAATTTACTATGCATTCTCAATATGGGTAGATTAATTTATTTGAAAATTTTATATGCATAGATTTGAAAAGAATACGGGGCTAGGGTTGAAATTCATAGTCAAACCCATTAGATTAATTATTGAAAATTTTAGAGATCAGAGGTCTATGGATGAATTCTAAAAATTTAAGTTTGTATTCATATATTGTCAATTTGCTTACACACACACACACACACACACACACACATATATGTATGCAATTATATATATATATATATATATATATATATATATATATATGTTCATGTACTGTGATATTTTTAATTCTATACATAGATACATACATACATACATACATACATACATACATATATATATATATATACATATACCTTTATATAGCTGTAATGCCCCGCCAAGGGATCCAAAGAATTTCACTAAGTTTATCAAACAATTTTTTTCTTAAATTGAAGCTAGAGTTTTCTATTATTTTCTTCTCAACCAAATAAAATATCTAGATTCCAATTTCAATTATAGATTCAATCACAGAGAGTATTTAGACACAGATAACAAACATGATGAAGACAAGAAGAGAAATAGTGCAAAGAGACTATGTGAATATCATGAGTGCACCTGGACACTGATGCTAAATTTTTCATGCCTCAGAAGTCCATAAAAAGTCCCTTCCTTCTCCATCATTCGTAATTCCTCCAAGATCCAAGCCAACTGAATCCTCCAAGTGACCAGAAGTGCTAGAAGAAGCATAGAAGCATGTAGAGAATATATGAGCATGTAGAAGCATATGATCTTCTCAATGAATGTAAGCTTTAAAGCTTCCATTTTAGCTTGAATCTTGTAGCTTCCACTAAGCTTTCATTTAAGCTTGTCCAAACACACTAGGAGAGCCTCTATATAAAGGCCTCTAAGATGCATCTAGAGTGTCTCTAGAAACAACTAGAAGATAAGCATGACAACCAAGCACGAGTCTTCTCCAACTTTCTAGATGAGTCTTAAGGTTGTAGACACCATGTGCTCAAATAAAATTCTAACTTCTAAGTCTAGATAACTTATGCATTCTTAGAGTGCAAACCCCTGCGTTGTCTACATGACAACTCTCGAGAATTTGCCAACTCTTATGTGAGCAAATATTAAAATAATGCTCAATAATTAATTAATATAATATATAATTTACTCTTTCCAATTTAATTTATTTATTTATTAAATCTCATGCACTAACTTTAATAATTCCACTTTTCAATCTTAATATATTTATATTTTAGTCACATGAAATCTAGAATCTTTTAATAATTTAAATATATTTTTCACTTTTAAATTTTATTTTCCAAAAATTAATTGCTAAAATATTTATTAGCTTTAATAATAATATTATTTAGTCATTTATTTAAAAATGAACTCCAAATATATTATTATTAAAATAAATATTGTCACATTCCAAATTTAAACCTATAACTTTTTATTTTCAAATTTAATTATTTTATTTAATTAATTTTTCAATTAATTAAATAAAATAAATATTAAAATATCATATTAATTTTTCATTTAATTATACCATTAATTAAATCTTTTAATTAGGCTTAATTAATAGAAAATACTCCAAAGACTCTCAAGGTAAAAATAGGAAAACCCATTATAGCCAAAATACATACAAAATCAAACCAAGGGTTAATATCATGAATTATGTTATCCAATGTATTCGGAGGGTACTCAACTCAGATACTTGTCCTAATTTTCCAATCAAGACAAATGGCTTAAAGGATTGGGATTTGGACTTGAGAATTTATCTCCCCTCTCTTACCATTGAGATAATGTGATAGGGTACGCTCATCCTGGCAATTCAGGGAAGTTGATACCCGGTACCTGCAACCTACATAAAAATTATGCATGTACAAGCACAATATATACTAAACCAAACAGGCAATGGTAGGAAGTGGTGCATCGTGTAGATCCCGACTAGCAGGTGACTACCACTCCCTTCCTTAACTACATCAAACATGCCATACAAAAGCAAACACGCAAAGAAAATATGTGCACCATACACATGCAAGTATGGGATAAGTATCCATAAGAAAACACATATGATAATAAATCATCTTACTAATCATCATTAATAACTGAAAACATTGAAAATAATCATCATGCATACATGAAATGCAAAATCTAAGTAATCTCATCACATAATTAACTGAATCCATAGCATAATATATGATAATCTCAAAAGAATGCTGCTAACCAACAACATGACACCAACTCTAAAAGAGTTTGACAATGTTAGCAAAAATGTGAACTAGGGGTAGGCACTACATCTACCCCCCCTGGAATTGAGCTTACTCTCGAAAGCCTACAAGAATGAGAAACTAAGTTACTCACTTTGTAGCTCCCATTGAACCCTTTTCCCTCTATAGGGAAACAAGATTCCACTGAGTATATTACAAGACACTTAGAGCAATACGATTCTGGTTTAATGGTAAACCAAAAACTATATCGATCCAACATCCATTCTTTTATCAACTACTAAAATAGATTCCTCAATACATTCTAAACAAGAGCAACTTAATGCTTGCAAAAATAATCAAAGGCATACTACCTTAAAACATAGATAGAATGATACATGTTTTACAAATAGAATGGGTTTCAATTTCTATTTTTTCCCACGTTTAGGTTTAAGTAGAATTTTCAGTTAGGAAAGCTAAGTGTTGAAGTATGAAAAATATGCAAGTAACAATTTAAGTTCTGTTTCAATTCACCTAGTTACAAGTTTTCAGTTTGAAAGAGATACACATGATAGTTCAAAGTTTTCATTTTGTTCAACTAGTTAACAACTAGTGGCATTCCAATATACCCAGAGCTCCCAATGTTGAAACACAGGCTTTGATACCAAATGTAATGCCCCACCAAGGGATCCAAAGAATTTCACTATGTTTACCAAACAATTTTTTTCTTAAATTGAAGTTAGCATTTTCTATTGTTTTCTTCTCAACCAAATAAAATATCTAGATTCCAATTTCAATTATAGATTCAATCACAGAGAGTATTCAGACACATATAACAAACACGATGAAGATAGGAAGAGAAATAGTGCAAAGAGAGTATGTGAATATCACGAGTGCACCTGAACACTGATGCTAAATTTTTCATGCCTTAGAAGTCCATAGAAAATTCCTTCCTTCTCCATCATTCACAATTCCTCCAAGATCCAAGCCAACCGAATCCTCCAAGTGACCAGAAGTGCTAGAAAAATCATAGAAGCATGTAGAAAATATATGAGCATATAGAAACATATGATCTTCTCAATGAATGTAATCTTTAAAGCTTCCATTTTAACTTGAAGCTTGTAGCTTCCATTAAGCTTTCATTTAAGCTTGTCCAAACACACTAGGAGAGCCTCTATATAAAGGCCTCTAAGATGCATCTTGAGTGTCTCTAGAAACAACTAGAAGATAAGCATGACAACCAAGCATGAGTCTTCTCCAACCTTCTAGAAGAGTCTTCAGGTTGTAGACACCATGTTCTCAAATAAAATGTTAACTTCTAAGTGTAGATAACTTATGCATTCTTAGAGTGCAAACCCCTATGTTGTCTACATGACAACTCTTGAGAATTTGCCAACTCTTATGTGAGCAAATATTAAAATAATGCTCAATCATTAATTAATATAATATTTAATTTACTCTTTCCAATTTAATTTATTTATTTATTAAATCTCATGCACTAACTTTAATAATTCCACTTTTCAATCTTAATATATTTATATTTTAGTCACATGAAATCTAGAATCTTTTAATAATTTAAATATATTTTCCACTTTTAAATTTTATTTTCCAAAACTTAATTGCTAAAATATTTATTAGCTTTAATAATATTATTATTTAGTCATTTATTTAAAAATGAACTCCAAATATATAATTATTAAAATAAATATTGTCACATTCCAAATTTAAACCTATAACTTTTTATTTTCAAATTTAATTATTTTATTTAATTAATTTTTTAATTAATTAAATAAAATAAATATTAAAATACCATATTAATTTTCTATTTAATTATACCATTAATTAAATCTTTTAATTAGGCTTAATCAATAGAAAATACTCCAAAGACTCAAGGTAAAAATAGGAAAACCCATCATAGCCAAAATACATACAAAATCAAACCAAGGGTTAATATCACAAATTATGTTATCCAATATATTCAGAGGGTACTCAACTCAGATACTTGTCCTAATTTTCCAATCAAGACAAATGACTTAAAGGGTTGGGATTTGGACTTGAGAATTTATCTCCCTTCTCTTATCATTGAGATAATGTGATAGGGTATGCTCATCCTAGCAATTCAAGGAAGTCGATACTCGGTACCTACAACCTGCATAAAAACCATGCATGTACAAGTACAATATATACTAAACTAAACAGACAATGGTAGGAAGTGGTGCATTGTGTAAATCCCGACTAGCAGGTGACTACGACTCCCTTCCTTAACCACATCAAACATGCCATACAAAAGCAAACATGCAAAGCAAACATGCACGCCATACACATGCAAGTATGGGGTAAGTATCCATAAGAAAACACATATGATAATAAATCATCTTATTAATCATCATTAATAACTACAAACATTAAAAATAATCATCATCCATACATGAAATGCAAAATCTAAGTAATCTCATCACATAATTAACTGAATCCATAGCATAATATCTGATAACCTCAAAAGAATGGTGCTAACCAACAACATGAAACCAACTCTAAAAGAGTTTGACAATGTTAGCAAAAATGTGAACTAGGGGTAGGCACTACAATAGATATATATATACATACATATGTATATATAATATATATATATATATATATTTCTTAAAAATTGAATGACAGTGGAAAAATGTTTATTCAAAACGTTCTTGAAATCGCAATTGAAAAAAATATATATATGTAAAAGTTCATTTGGAGGGGCAGGTTATACCCCATACTCCCTCCCTTTCCACTATTGTTGTTAATGGAGGGACTGTCGTGGCTGACACGAATGACATCATGACATATATATAGCTCACCGATAGCAGTCGCAGGTGTTTACTGCGACCGTGGGTAGTATAGACCCGACACCTGCGCCGAATACATTCAAACACAAGGTACGAGCGATAGTGATGAGATATCGCTTTTGTATAATTATTTTCCTTATTTGATCTTACATATAATTTTATTAAGTATTTTCTTTATTAAATATTGTGATATGTTATTATTATATATATGTATTTATATATATATATATATAAAAGTATATACGTATATATTATATATTATAACTAATTATTTTATTTAAAATGATTTGTATAGATGGATCAATTTGTAAAGATAAATGATTTAAAAAATATGAATAATAATTTATCAATTATTATTAAAATGAAGAGATATTAATAATTAACTTAATTAAATTTAGTTTAATTAAAGTTGATTATTAGAATGTGTTATAAATCAAAGTTTTGAAATATGTTGATTTCATTGGAAATTTTATTTTCAAAAAAAATACTATTAGATAAATTAGAATTGAGTCTAGTGGTTTTGGGGGAGAAACTTTTATCTATCAAACAAATACATGGGTTAGGTAAAATATAAAATTTCTCCACTTGATATCTAAGTTGAAAAACGTAAACTAGAAACCTCCACATTTAATTCAAGTATGTAATTTTAGCAAAACTAAAACATGTGTTTACATTGTGTATTCTTATGCTGTTGTTTTGGATTTTGGGTTGACTAGTGTTGACTAGTTATAGGACATCTACCAGAGGCTTGGGAGTTATGCAATTGTGATGTCATGATGATGTTTTAATCTCAATTTTTATAAACCCAACCATAGTTATGTGATGGAATGCTCTATGTATTGTTTGTTGAGATTCTTATGTATGAGATACTTGACTTAACCATTATCTTTGGTCATCGATCAGTTAACCTTGATTATTTTCTAATCTCCATGATGAAATTGAAATGCAGACTTATTCTTGATGATGTCATGATGTGACATGTTTGACTCAACCATTTTTGGAGTCTTTGATGAGTTTCATTGAGATATATTATGATTATTGAGAATGATTGGATACTTTGATTATCAGTGATACTTCAATTGCCAATAGAGAGCTGTTGTGTTCATGATTTTTTATAGATGTTAGCTCATGGAGATTTGATGCTTTTATGCATATTTGATGATTTGATTATGGATTATCTTTTGTGATTTTTAGATTTATGATTCCATGAGCATTAGGGTAGGATATTTGCATGTAGTGATGGGAAGTGGCTTGCAATAGGGGGCCTAGGCCCTAAGAGGCTACCAGGGTAACTCATTGTAAGTTGGATTAATAAGTGATAACATTCACACCTAATACTAACTGAATGAACCTAAGAAGATAAGAGTTTTGTTCTCGCCCATGCCTTGAGTGCTTGTACAGGCTAGGATGGGAGTAGTGAGATGCATGGTTGAGACCTTGCATTCTGTAGTATGCCTTGTCAGTATGAGAGTATACTAGTGGCCGCATGAAATCAATATGGACCTGTGGAGTTTAGCTAACTGCCAAGGTAACTTGTATGTGATAATTGTGATGACACTTTTCTGCTTGCATAGTAGGTTCCTACATGTCATTGTGTGCCTCTGGAGATTAGATGTCAGATTTTGTGTTAGGAACCTTTGAGTTAGTATTCTTTTAGGATTCTTGAACTTATAGAGATTTGTGCTATGTGATTTTGGATAGCCTGTTTGGGACTTGAGATTATCTCCTCAGCACAGTGGGAGTGGACCACTTAGGTACCACGCAGTCAGGTGGTAGTGTATTTTCCACTCTTATCATTTTGAGATTTATTGAGACATCGTGGCTGATGCGTCCTTCATGATGATGGATATGTAACCTTTTTATTGATCATTGGCATATGTTAGATGATGTTATCTTATGATTTTATTTGCATGTTAGATTACTTTCTACATATGATGTTATATATGTTAGGAGTGACATTCCTACTATGTTAGTACCGATGATCTCTTCGGTGATTTATAATGTTATGCACGGAGGGATGGCTAGGATCCATGATGGTCTAATGATTCTATTAATGATTTGGAGGAACCATGCACTTAGTTTATTATGTTTGATCTTTATGATGGATGTATATGACTTCTATGATGATGTATCATGTGTATCATGTGATTATCTCTACTCTGATGTATCATGGATTAGAATAGGAAGATGTACCTTATTTTATTAATGTATATTCTTTTGAGCTTGTCATACCCTGTGACATGTATAGTGGATGATTGAGCATTTGAAATGTAATGTATAAATATAAGACTTATCATTATTATTTCATGTGGATGTTGTACTAGATGGATTTATGTATGTAATTCAACGTTAAGAGATTTTAAAGAATGTAATCTGTTATGTATGATATGTTTACTTTTAGATGGATATTGCTATTTCTTCTATTATTGTGCATAAGTTATACATGGTGTTTACTTTCATGTTAGAAAAAAAAAATGCTACTAAACTTAGTGAAATTCTAGGTTAATTCTTTGGATCCCTTTGTGGGGCATTACATTTGGTATTAGAGCCTTGTTTCTACATTGGGAGCTCTAGATATTTTGGAACAACTAGAACTTTGAACTATTAAGTGTAACTTTTAGAACTTGACCTAGGTGAACTGAAAGAAAATAGAACTCAAACTGTTACTTGAATATTTTTCATACTTCAACACTTAGTTTTAAAACTAGAAAATTTTAACTTAAACCTAAATATAGAACTGAACCTAGTACCTTGTACTGTTGTAGGATGGTATCTAGGACTAGGTCTTGTATTAGAGGCTATGGTAGAGGCCGTGGAAGAGGTCATGGTCATGGTAGAGCTATCAGTGTCCATGAGTCGGCCCATGAGGGATCAGCTCATGTAGAGAGCAGGGAAGAGCACTTTAGTAGGCAGTAGGAAGAGAGCCATAGAGAGGATCAAGATGAGTTTGAAGAGGTTGGTTTGAGGTAGATGATGCAAACTATTCTAGAACATCTACCTCCTATTCAAGAGTAGCCCAAAGTGCATCAGACAGAACAAGAGCATAGACCCAGATCTAGAAGTCCTCAGAAGGATCGTCAGAGGTCCATTGTGTCCACTAAGATAAAGGATCTTTCAAGATCCAAGGTTAAGCCTTTCAATGGGCAAGGTTCTGGTTATGTGGCCGAGCAGTGGCTTATTTCTCTCGATAGGATTTTGCCCATGCAGGAGTTCGACAAAAATGTTAAGGCAAGATTCGCGATCACTAATCTAGAGAATTTCGGGGCCACTTGGTGGATGATAGAGGAGAAGAAGTTGGGAATCAATATGAGCAATGTTACATGGGAGTTATTCTTAGAGAGTTTCCATGAACGATTCCTACTAGAGGAATGGAAATAGCAAAGGGCTGATGAATTTCATAATCTTAGATAGTATACCTTATTAGTGACCGAGTATGAGTGTAAGTTTTATGAGCTCATGTCCTTCTCAGGATTCAGTGAAAATTCAACTGAGTTGACACAACACTTTATTAGGGGTTTGAACAACTGTATAATTGGGGGTGTCAAGGTATTTGGGCCAAAAACCCTCAAGGATGTGGTACATCGAGCAATCCTTGTTGAGAAAAGTGTCAACCTTGGTCAAGGTGGTTTTGTAGGAGCGGCAGCAACACCAAGATCTAAAGGCAACTACAATTTAGGTGGTAACAAGAAGTTTTATTTCTCTAAGGGGAAATAGTATCAGCAACAGTCTCAGCAGACACAACAACAGAAGGGATCAAATTCTCAAGTTCAAGGTGGTGGAAAAGGTTCTAACACCAAGAATAACCATAATGCTCAATGCAATAAACAGAATCAGTCCAATCAGCCAGCTCAGAGTAGCCAGTCTTTTGTGAGCAAGAACAGTCGTTAGCAATCAAATGTACCACCTATGGGAAGAGGTTCTGGCAAAAATATGAAATGTTTTTCATGTGGTTAGATTGGACATTATGCAGCTTAGTGTCCTTAGCGAGCACCTCAATTTTTAGGACCTAGACCTACCATTTCAGAGCCTACAGTTGGTGATGCAGGTAGAGCTCATAGAGTCTTTGTAGCAGTTGATTAGCATCAGGCAGATCATCAGGGAATAGTAGTTGAGACCACAGGTGCTATTAGAGGCATATCTATTTTAGTATTGTTTGATTCAGGAGCTACAAAGGACACAGATGTTTTTCCAAGTGAGGTTCTAGGCATGCCTCCAAAGAGGGACATTGAATTTAGTATTGATCTGATTCCTGGAGTGGAGCCTATCTCTAAAGCTCCTTATCGTATGATGACACAGGAATTGGATGAGCTACATCTTCAGCTAGAGGAACTTCTGGCCAAAGGGAGCATTTGACCTAGTGTATCACCATGGGGAGCTCTAGTGCTCTTTGTGAAGAAGAAAGATGGTTCTTTGTACCTTTGTATTGACTACAGACAGTTGAATAAGGTGACTATTAAGAATAGGTATCCTTTGCCTAGGATTGATGACTTATTTGATCAGATCAAGGGAGCTACAGTATTCTCCAAGATTGACCTTAAGTCAGGATACCACCAGCTTCACATTAAGGAAGTAGATATTCACAAGACCACTTTTTGAACTCGCTATGGGTATTATGAGTTCACAGTGGTACCATTTGGATTGACTAATGCTCCATCAGTTTTCATGAGTGTGATGAATGGTGTGTTTCAATCTTATTTGGAAAGGTTTGTACTCATGTTTCTTGATGACATATTGATATATTCGAAGACTCCCAAGGTGCATGAGGAACACCTACAGTTGGTATTGCAGTGTTTGAGAGGAAATTAGCTTTATGCTAATGTAGCTAAGTGCGAATTCTTGAAGTTGAAGATTCAGTATTTAGGGCATGTTATTTTAGGTGATGGTATTTCAGTGGATCCTTCAAAGATTCAAGTGATAATAGATTGGCCTACACTGACTAATGTGTTAGAGATTCATAGTTTCATGGGTTTAGCCAGTTATTATCACAAATTTGTCTAGAACTTCTCTAGGATAGTACATCCTATCACTTCTCTTCAGAGAAAAGGAAACAAGTTCATATGGATAGAGAAATGTGAGGAAGCTTTCTAGAAGCTCAAGGAGCTTTTGACCAGTGCACCAATTTTAGCTGTACCTGATTTGGAAGGTGATTTTATGGTATGTACAGATGCTTCTCTTGAAGGGATTAGGGCAGTGTTGATGCAAAAAGGACAAGTGATTGCGTATGAATCACGTAAGCTCAAGGATCATGAGTTAAATTATCCTACACATGATCTTGAGTTAGCAGTAGTAGTTCATGCTTTAACTAGATGGAGACATTTCTTGTTGGGGCACAAATTTGAGCAACATAGTGATCATCATAGTCTTCAATACATTTTTACCCAGCCTAATTTGAATGCTCGCCAGAGGCAATGGATGGAGTTTCTATGCGAGTATGATTTTGAGGTTAAGTACATTCAAGGTAAGGAGAATGTGGTGGTGGATTCTTTGAGTCACAGGAGACATGTGGTATCATCAATGACTCTTAGAGTGGATTTGAGGAGTCAGATTCTTCAGGCACTTCCTACACATTCATGGTATTAGGAAGTGTGCAGAGAGATAGATTTAGGAAGACCTTTGGAAGGTAAGTTTGCAGGTTACATTTGAGAATCAGATGGTCTTTTGAGACATTTGGGGAGGATTTATGTACCATTTTTGGATGAGTTTCTTACCTTAATACTAGCAGAAGCCCATCGTACACCTTACTCAGCACATCCAGGTGTCAAGAAGATGCATGTTCATTTGAGACGTTTGTTCTTTCAGTCTGGGATGAAGTGAGATATTGCTAATTTTGTGGCTAGGTGCCTTGAGTGTTAGAGAGTTAAGGCAAAACATCAGCACCCAGCTAGACTTCTGCAGCCTAATCTCATTCCTTCTTGGAAGTGGGATATCATCTCCATGGATTTTATAGTAGGATTACCTATGACAGTTCAACGTCATGATGCTATCATGGTTACCATTGATCAGTTAACTAAGGTGGTGCATTTCTCATCGATCAAGTCTTCCTACACAATAGTTTTTGTAGCTAATGTCTTCATGCATGACATTGTGAGATTACATGGTATTCCTAGAAAGATCATTTTTGACAGGGATCCTGTATTCACATCTGCACTCTAGACATCGCTGCAGCATGAGCTTGGAGCGTAGTTAAACTTCAGTTCAACATATCATCCAAAGACTGATGGTCAGACAAAGAGGGTGAATCAAGTTTTGGAGGATAGGTTATAGATGTATGTGATGGATAGGCATACACATTGGGAGGATTATCTCTACCTGGTGGAGTTTTCTTATAACAACAGGTATCATAGTTCTATTGGTATGGCACAATTTCAAGCATTATATGGACGTCCTTGTTATATAGCATTGATTTGGGATAGTCTTGAGGATCACATCCTATTGGATCCTAAGATGCTTCATGATATGGAGCAATAGGTTGTGCATATCTATGAGCATTTGATTATGGCACAGGATATGTAGAACAAGTATGTTGATACTCATAGGACTGATAAGCAGTTTGTTGTGGGAGACAAGGTTTTCTTGAGAGTGTGTCCGTGAAAGAGTCCAATCCGGTATGAAAAGGGTTCTAAGCTAGCACCTCGCTTTGTGAGACCATTCAAGATTTTAGAGAGGAATTGTCGATTGTTTACCACCTTGCTCTAACGCCCAGCCTATCTCGCATTCATGATGTTTTCCATGTTTTAGTACTTCAGTAGTATATACTTGATATTGTACATGTTCTTGATTGGAATGCATTGTAGGTAGAGGACAGCCAGTTGGCCTTGGAGTCGGTTCATATTCTGGAGCAGCGGGAGTTGACCCTCAGGGGTCAAACCATCGAGCAGGTAAGGGTCCAATGGGACCCTACTGATGATTCTTCAGCTACTTGGGAGGATGCAGCTAGATTGAGAGAGTTATATCCCTACTTGTTTGTAGGCTTCCAAGAGTAAGCCTAACCCAAGCGGGGGTGGATGTAGTGCCTACCCTCATTCACATCTTTTTTGGACATATTGTTGCTATTATTATCAGACTATGATGGACTAGTTTTATGTTGATGGATTAGTGGTATTGTTTTGACACTATCAGACATTATGTTATGGATTCAGAAGTTATGTGATGAGATCATTTAGACATTACATTTCATGCATACATGATGATCATTATATTATATTCAGTTATTTTTGATGATTAGTTAGATGGTTTATTATCTCATGTGTTTTATTATGGATACTTACCCCATACTTGTATGTGTATGGTGTGTGTGTTTTCTTATTATATGGCATTTCTAATGTGGTTAAGGAAGGGAGTCATAGTCACCTGCATAGTCGAGATCTACATGATGCACCACATCCTACCATTGTCTGTTTAGCTTAGCATTATATATTGTATGTACATGCATGGTTTTTTTGTAGGTTGCAGGTACTGGGTATCGACTTCCCTAAATTGCTAGGATGAGCATACCCTATTATACTATCTCAATGATAAGAGAAGGGAGATAAATTCTCAAGTCCAAATCCCAAACCTTTAAGCCAATTGTCCTAGTGAGGTAGGACAAGTATCTAGATATTTTACCTACCGAATGTGTCGGATGACATAAGTCATGATTTTTAACCCTTTAGACTGATTTTGAGTGATTTGCTCTATGATGGGTTTTCATATTTTATCTTGGAGGTCTATGGTGAATTTTCAATTAATTAAGTCTTAATAAATAAATTTAATTAATAAATTAATTATTTGAGAGAATTAATATAAAACATCATGTTATTTGATATTTTGATTATAATTAATTAAATGAGAATAATTGAGGAAAAAGAATTAAATAAAGAAAATTAGAAAATAAAAATTAATTATAATTATAAAATAATAATAAAGTAATAAATAAATAATAATAATAAAAGTTATAAAAATTAAAATAAAAGTTATAAATATTTAAATAGAAATTATATAAAGAGTGAATTGGAGTTATAAGCTTGCATGGGAATTAACACACTTTTCTATTTCTCAAGTGTCAACAACACGAAGGTTAGTTCATCAATTAAGCACATGCTATCTACAACCCTATGGCTCATCAAAAAGGTTGGAAAGAACCCATGCTTAGTTGGTGACATCTTCTAGCTGTTTCTAGAGGCATTCTAGATGTTTCCTGAGAGCTCTTTATATTCAGGCATTCTTAGAAGCCTAGACATAGCATTTGGAGTGCAATTTGGAGCATTGGAGGATTTGAGAATTCTAAGGAAGGGAGCTTGCTTTGCAAGTTTTTTGAGGAAGAGCAATTTAGGATCAGAATTCGAGTAGATTCTTGTGATTTTACTTATGCTATTTCTGCATCATGCATTTTCTGTCTTCTTTGTGTCTTCCATATGTCTTCTAAGGAATCTCATAATTTACTGTGCATTCTCAATATGGGTAGATTAATTTATTTGAGAATTTTATATGCATAGATTTGAAAAGAACACGGGGCTAGGGTTGAAATTCATAGTCAAACCCATTAGATTAATTATTGGAAATTTTGGAGATCAGAGGTTTATGGAGGAATTCTGAAAATTGAAGTTTGTATTCATATATTGTCAATTTGCTTATATATATATATATATATATATATATATATATATATATTATATATACATATATATATATATATGTATGTATATGTATATATATGTATATATATATATATATATATATACATACATATGTATGTATATATATATATATATTATATATACATATGTATGTATATGTATATATATATATATATACATATACATACATATGTATATATAATATATATATATATATATACATACATATGTATGTATATGTATATATATATATATATATACATATATATACATATACATACATATGTATATATAATATATATATATATATATACATACATATGTATACATACATACATATATATATATATATACACATACATACATACATACATACATACATATATATATATATATATATATATATATATATATATATATATATATATATAGTTGTTAAAAATTGAATGACAGTGGAAAAATGTTTATTCAAAACATTTTTGAAATTGCAATTAAATGAGTTAAATGAGTTAACTCTTTTTTCTACTCAAATTAAATCAGTTAACTCCTTATTTTACTCAAATTAAATCTGTTAACTCGCTTTAATTTGGGAATCTCCCTTTATGACTAAACTTCAACTTTAATCCTGACCGTTGATTGAATTTGATCTCAACCGTTGATGGATTCCAGGAAAGTCTATTTAAGAGACCGTCATCTCCGCATTTTAGGAGAGGATGAATTTGAAGAATTTGTATCAAATCGCTGCTAGAATTTGGACTCACATTTACTCATATTTTTACATACATTTAATAAATACCCCTATCTTGATTAATTAAATATAATTATTTAATTAAATGGGAAAGGTATTTCTAATTAATTAAATGAAATTATTTAATTAAATGGAGTACTTACTTCTAATTAATTAAACAAAGTTGTTTAATTAAATAGGAAGCCATTCCTAATTAATTAAATGAAGTTATTTAATTAAATAAGAAAAATGTCTCTAATTAATTAAAAGATTATTTAATGAAATAGAAAAAGTAATTGTGAGAGCATATCTCATTTTATTAAATTAAATATCTTAACAAAATCTCTCTTCATGTAGTGCCTGCCCTCGTTCACATCTTTTCCAGACATTTTGTTGCTATTATTATCAGACTATGATAGACTAGTTTTATGTTGATGGATTAGTGGTATTGTTTTGACACTATCAGGCATTATTTTATGGATTCAGACATTATGTGATGAGATCATTTATACATTATATTTCATGCATACATGATGATCATTATATTGTTTTCAGTTATTGTTGATGATTAGTTAGATGATTTATTATCTCATGTGTTTTATTATGGATACTTACCCCATACTTACATGTGTATGGTGTGTGTGTTTTCTTATTGTATGGAATTTTTGATGTGGTTAAGAAAGGGAGTTGTAGTCACCTGCATAGTCGGGATCTACACAATGCACCACTTACTGCCATTGTATGTTTAGCTTAGCATTATATATTGTATGTACATGCATGGTTTTTTTTGCAGGTTGCAGGTACCGGGTATTGACTTTCCTGAATTGCTGGGATGAGCATACCCTATTATACTATCTCAATGATAAGAGAAGGGAGATAAATTCTCAATTCCAAATCCCAAACTTTTAAGCCAATTTTCCTAGTGAGGTAGGATAATTATCTAGATATTTTACCCACCAAATGTGTCGAATGACATAATTCATTATTTTTAACCCTTTAGACTAATTTTGAGTGATTTTCTCTATGATGGGTTTTCATATTTTATCTTGGAGGTCTATGGTGAATTTTCTATTAATTAAATCTTAAGAAATAGATTTAATTAATAAATTAATTATTTGAGAAAATTAATATGAAATATCATGTTATTTTATATTTTGATTATAATTAATTAAATGAGAATAATTGAGGAAAAAGAATTAAATAAAGAAAATTAGAAAATTAAAATTAATAATAATTATAAAATAATAATAAAGTAATAAATAATAATAATAATAAAACTTATAAAAATTAAAATAAAAGTTATAAATATTTAAATAAAAATTATATAAAGAGTGAATTGGAGTTATAAGCTTACAGGAAAATTAACGCACTTCTCTATTTCTCATGTGTCAACAACATGGAGGTTAGTGCATCAATTAAGCACATAGTGTCTAGAACCCTATGGCTCATCAAAAAGGTTGGAAAGGACCCATGCTTAGTTGGTGACACCTTCTAGCTATTTCTAGAGGCATTCTAGATGTTTCCTCAGAGCTCTTTATATTCAAGCATTCTTAGAAGCCTAGACATAGCGTTTGGAGTGCAATTTGGAGCATTGGAGGATTCGAGAATTCTGAAGAAGGGAGCTTGCTCTACGAGTTTTTTGAGGAAGAGTGATTTAGCATCAGAATCTGAGTAGATTCTTGTGATTTTACTTATGCTATTTCCGCATCATGCATTTCTTGTCTTCTTCGTGTCTTCCATATATCTTTTGAGGAATTTCATAATTTACTGTGCATTCTCAATATGGGTAGATTAATTTATTTGAGAATTTTATATACATAGATTTGAAAAGAACACAGAGCTATGGTTGTAATTCATAGTCAAACCCATTAGATTAATTATTGGAAATTTTGGAGATCAGAGGTCTATGGAGAAATTCTAAAAATTGAAGTTTGTATTCATATATTGTCAATTTTCATATATATATATATATATATATATATGCAATTATATATATATAAGTGTGTGTGTGTGTGTGTGTGTGTGTGTATATGTTCATGTACTATGATATTTTTAATTTTGTATATATTCATATATATATAAATACATACATATATATATACATATACATTTATATATATACATATGTATATAATATATATATATATTTGTTAAAAACTGAGTGACAGTGAAAAAATGTTTATTCAAAACGTTCTTGAAATCGCAATTGAAAAATATATATATATATATATATATAAAAGTTCATTTGGAGGGGCAGGTTATACCCCGTACTCCCTCCCTTTTCACTGTTGTTATTAATGGAGGGACTATCGCAGCTTACACGACTGACATCATGACCTATATACGGCTCATCGACAGTAGTCGCAGGTGTTTACTACTGCCGTGGGAAGTACGGACCCAACACCCATGCCAAATACATTCAAGCATAGCGTACGGGCGATAGCGATGAGATATCACTTTTGTATAACGATTTTCCTTTTTCGGTCTTACATATAATGTTATTAAGTATTTTCTTTATTAAATATTGTTATATGTTATTATTATATATATATGTATTTATGTATGTATATATATATAAGTATTTATGTATATATATTATTAATTATAACTAATTATTTTATTTAAAATGATTTGTATAGATGGATCAATTTGTAAAGATAAATGATTTAAAAAATATGAATAATAATTCATCAATTATTATTAAAATGAAAAGATATTAATAAGTAACCTAATTAAACTTAGTTTAATTAAGGTTGATTATTAGAACGTGTTATAAATCAAAGTTTTGAAATATGTTGATTTCATTGGAAATGTTATTTTCAAAAAAAATACTATTAGATAAATTAGAATTGAGTCTAGTGGTTTTGAGGGAGAAACTTTTATCTATCAAACAAATACATGGGTTAGGTAAAACATGAAATTTTTCCACTAGATATCTAAGTTGAAAAACGTAAACTAGAAACTTCCACATTTAATTCAAGTATGTAATTTTAGCAAAACCAAAACATGTGTTTACATTGTGTATTCTTATGATGTTGTTTTGGGTTTTTGGTTGACTAGTATTGACCAGTTATAGGACGTCTACTAGAGGTTTAGGAGTTATGCGATTGTGATGTCATGATGATGTTTTAGTCTCGATCTTTGTAAACCCAACCATGGTTATGTGATCAAATGCTCTATGTATTGTTTGTTGAGATTCTTATGTATGAGATACTTGACTTAACCATTATTTTTGGTCATCGATCAGTTAACCTTGGTTATTTTCTAGTCGCCATGATGGGACTGAAATGTAGATTTATTCTTGATGATGTCATGATGTGACATGTTTGACTCAACCATTTTTGGAGTCTTTGATGAGTTTGATTGAGATATATTTTGGTTATTGAGAACCATTGGATACTTTGATTATCAGTGATACTTCAGTTGCCAATAGAGAGTTGTTGTGTTCATGATTTTCTATGGATGTTAGCTCATGGATATTTGATGCTTTTATGCATATTTGATGATTTGATTATGGATTATCTTTTGTGATTTTGAGATTTATGATTCCATGAGCATCATGGTAGGATATCTTCATGTAGTGACAGGAAGTGGCTTGCAATGGGGATTGGGGCCCTAAGAGGCTACCAGGGTAACTCATTGTAAGTTGGATTAATAAGTGATAACATTCACACCTAATACTAACTGAATGAACCTAAGAAGATAAGAGTTTTGTTCTCGCCCATGCCTTGAGTGCTTGTACAGGCTAGGATGGGAGTAGTGAGACGCATGGTTGCGACCTTGCATTTTGTAGTATGCCTCATCAGTATGAGAGTATACTAGTGGCCACATGAAATCGGTATAGACCTGTGGAGTTTAGCTAACTACTAGGGTAACTTGTACGTGATAATTGTGATGACACTTTTCCGCTTGCATAGTAGGTTCCTACATGTCATTGTGTGCCTTTGGAGATTAGATGATAGATTTTGTATTAGGAACCTTTGAGTTAGTATACTTTTAGGATTCTTGAACTTATAGAGATTTGTGTTATGTGATTTTGGATAGCCTATTTGGGACTTGAGATTATCTCCTCAGCACAGTGGGAGTAGACCACTTAGGTACCACATGGTCGGGTGGTAGTGTATTTTCCACTCTTATCATTTTGAGATTCATTGAGACATCGTGGCTGATGCATCCTTCATGATGATGGATATGTATCATTTTTATTGATGATTAGCATATATTAGATGATGTTATCTTATGCTTTTATTTGCATGTTAGATTACTTTCTACATATGATGTTATATATGTTAGGAGTGGAATTCCTACTATGTTAGTACCGATGATCTCTTCGATGATTTGGAATGTTACACACAGAGGGATGGCTAGGATCCACGATGGTCTAATGATGCTATTAACAGTTGAGAGGAACCGTGCACTTAGTTTATTATGTTTGATATTTATGATGGATGTATATGACTTCTATGATGATGTATCATGTGATTATCTCTACTTTGATGTATCATGGATTAGAATAGGAAGATGTACATTATTCTATGTATGTATATTCTTTTGATCTTTTCATACCCTGTGACATGTACAGTGGATGATTCAGCATTTGATATATAATGTATAAACATTAGAGTTATCATTATTATTTCATGTGGATGTTGTACTAGATTGATTTCTGTATGTAATTCAACCTAAAGGGATTTTAAAGAATGTAATCTATTATATATGATATGTTTACTTTTAGATGGACATTTCTATTGATTCCATTCTTGTGCATAAGTTATACATGGTGTTTACTTTCATGTTAGAAAAAAAAAATGCTACTAAACTTAGTGAAATTCTAGGTTAATTCTTTGGATCCCTTGGCAGGGCATTATTAATCTCCCTTTATGACCGAACTTCAACTTTAATCTTGACCATTGAATGAATTTGATCTCAACCATTGATGGATTCTAGGAAAGTCTATTTAAGAGACCCTTGTCTCCTCATTTTAGGAGAGGATGAATTTCAAAAATTTGCATCAAATCGCTTTTAGAATTCATACTCACAGTTGCTCATATTTTTACATACATTTAATAAATATGCCTATCATGATTAATTAAATGTAATTATTTAATTAAATGGCAAAGGTATTTCTAATTAATTAAACAAAATTATTTAATTAAATAGAGTACTTACTTCTAATAAATTAAACAAAGTTATTTAATTAAATAGGAAGCCATTCCTAATTAATTAAATGAAGTTATTCAATTAAATAAGAAAAGTGTCTCTAATTAATTAAAAGATTATTTAATTAAATAAAAAAAATAATTATGAGAGCATATCTCATTTTATTAAATTAAATATCTCAACAAAATCTCTCTTTAGTTCAAAGAGGGAAATTTTTAGTTCACTATTGATAAAAAATGAGTTAAATTTGTTAACTCCTTTTTCTACTAAAATTAAATCAGTTAACTCCTTATTTTACTCTAATTAAATCTATTAACTCTCTTTAATTTGAGAATATCCCTTTATAACTGACCTTAAACTTTAATCCTGACCATTGATTGAATTTGATCTCAACCATTGATGGATTCCAAGAAAGTCTTTTTAAGAGAACCTCATCTCTTCATTTTAGGAGAGGATGAATTTGGAGAATTTGCATCGAATCGCTGTTGGAATTCATACTCACATTTGCTCATATTTTAACATACATTTAATAAATATGCCTATCTTGATTAATTAAATGTAATTATTTAAATAAATGAGAAACGTATTTCTAATTAATTAAACAAAATTATTTAAATAAATAGAGTACTTACTTCTAATTAATTAAACAAAGATATTTAATTAAATAGGAAGCCATTCCTAATTAATTAAATGAAGTTATTTAATTAACTAAAAAAAGTGTCTCTAATTAATTAAAAGATTATTTAATTAAATAGGAAGCCATTCCTAATTAATTAAATGAAGTTATTTAACTAAATAAGAAAAATGTCTCTAATTTATTAAAAGATTATTTAATTAAATAGAAAAATTAATTATGAGAGCATATCTCATTTTATTAAATTAAATATCTCAACAAAATCTCTCTTTAGTTCAAAAAGAGAAATTTTTAGTTCACTATTGATAAAAAATGATTTAAATCAGTTAACTCTGTTTTCTACACAAATTAAATCAGTTAACTCCTTATTTTACTCAAATTAAATCTGTTAACTCCCTTTAATTTCGAAATCTCTCTTTATGTTTGAACTTCAACTTTAATTCTAACCGTTGATTGAATTTGATCTCAATTGTTGATGGATTATAGGAAAGTCTATTTAAGAGACCCTCATGTCTTCATTTTAGGAGAGGATGAATTTGGAGAATTTGCATCGAATCGCTGCTGGAATTCATACTCAAATTTGCTCATATTTTTACATACATTTAATAAATATGCCTATCTTGATTAATTAAATGTAATTATTTAATTGAATGGAAAAGGTATTTCTAATTAACTAAACAAAATTATTTAATTAAATGGAGTACTTACTTCTAATTAATTAAATAAAGTTATTTAATTAAATAGGAAACCATTCCTAATTAATTAAATGAAGTTATTTAATTAAATAAGAAAAGTGTCTCTAATTAATTAAAAGATTATTTAATTAAATAGAAAAAAGTAATTATGAGAGCATATCTCATTTTATTAAATTAAATATCTCAACAAAATCTCTCTTCAGTTCAAAAAGGAAAATTTTCAGTTCACTATTGATAAAAATGAGTTAAATTAGTTAACTCTTTTTTTTACTCAAATTAAATCTGTTAACTCTTTATTTTACTCAAATGAAATCTGTTAACTCCCTTTAATTTGAGAATCTCCCTTTATGACTGAACTTCAACTTTAATCCTGACCGTTGATTGAATTTGATCTCAACCATTGATGGATTTGAAGAAAGTCTATTTAAGAGACCCTCATCTCTTCATTTTAGGAGATGATGAATTTACAGAATTTGCATCGAATCACTTCTGAAATTCATACTCACATTTGCTCATATTTTTACATACATTTAATAAATACACATATCTTGATTAATTAAATGTAATTATTTAATTAAATGGGAAAGATATTTCTAATTAATTAAAAGAAATTATTTAATTAAACACTGTTATTTAATTAAATAGGAAGCCATTCCTAATTAATTAAATGAAGTTATTTAATTAAATAAGAAAAGTGTGTCTAATTAATTAAAAGATTATTTAATTAAATAGAAAAAGTAATTATGAGAGCATATCTCATTTTATTAAATTTAATATCTCAACAAAATCTCTCTGCAGTTCAAAAAGGGAAATTTTTTGTTCACTATTGATAAAAAATGAGTTAAATCAGTTAATTCCTTTTTCTACTCAATTTAAATCAGTTAACTCCTTATTTTACTCAAATTAAATCTTTTAACTCCCTTTAATTTGAAAATCTCCCTTTATGACTGATGTAATGCCCTGCCAAGGGATCCAAAGAATGTAATCCATTATTTATGTTATGTTTACTTTCAGATGGACAATGCTATTGCTTCCGTTATTGTGCATAGGTTATATGTGATGTTTACTATCATGAAATAAAAAATTTGCTTCTAAACTTAGTGAAAATTCTAGGTTAATTCTTTGGATTCCTTGGTGGGGCATTACATTTGGTATCAAAGCTTGAGTTTCTTCATTGGGAGCTCTGGGTATTTTGGAACAACTAGGACTATGAACTATTAAGTATAACTTTCCAAACTTGATCTAGGTGAACTGAAACAAAATAGGACTCAAACTATTACTTGAGTATTTTTTCTTTTTCATACTTCAACACTTAGTTTGAAAACTTGAAATTTTACTGAAACCTAGACATAGAACCGAACTTAGTACCTCGTACTGTTGTAGGATGGTATCTAGGACTAGGTCTTCTATTAGAGGTCGTGGTAGAGGCTGTGGTCATGGGAGAACTATCAGTGTCCATGAGTCTGCCTGATGGAGACAATAACCCAAGAAAAAAATGGACACAACAGAAAAGGGGAATTGTATTAACTGAGAAAATAAGCTATTACAAACAGTACAGAGAAAATAAACTTCAGAACATGCCCTAAGGGCTTACAATAGCATAAATCTGGAGATAATTTCTCCTTTCAGTACCTCCTCTTAAACTCCACTCCGAACTGCCTTTTACAATGCCATAAATCTCCTTAAATAGACCTTGGAGGGTTAAGGACTAGGAGTACATTCTAGAAAGTGCTAGTAGGCATCCACCGACAAAATAGAATGTTCCAGAAGCTGCGTTAGAAGTCGGTGAAAATCTAGAAGAATCCAAAAATGGTAATTGAACTTTCAAGAGGCATAACTTTTGAACCGTAGCTCCGATTGACGAACCGTTTACATTTTCGAAAAGCTCTCGAAGTGTTCTATAGCTCTATGGACAAGCTTCCCTCATCTCCCATTTTTTAACCCTTTTTGAGGTCATTTAATGCCCCAAACCTGACTTTGAAGCATTCTTAGGAGGTCTCCAAATCCCAAAAAACTGCAATAACTTTCAAATCGTGGGGCCTATTGACCTAATTCTTTTTTTGGAATGCTATAAATCATGATTACATTCATCTGGCCAATTCACACCTTCTAGTTTACCAAAATGATGGCCCAAATACATGCTCCTATTTTTTTGGGATTTTCAAACACACTGATAGTGGAACTGTGAGAGTTGGAACCTTTATTTGACCCAAATGGGTATCCAAAAATAAAAACACATCAAACAAAAATGAAGTCTAAGTACATTTTTTTTTGGGTGACACAGGATTGCCCTTATACCTTTGGATGCTCCTGCATCAGACACCCAGGGTAGATTGAAAAGTGACCCTGTCACTTTATAAATGGTAGAGGAAATCCCAAATGGGAAACCTCAGCTGCTAAAATCCAAGTTGAGTCCTCGATTGGCTATCTTTTCCACTTCACCAAATACTCTTCATACTGCCTATTTGTAGTACTCCTACCCACATGATGACCTAGAATGTCTTCTATCTCCTCCTTCTTAGAAGCAGGATTTGGACATGGCTCTAAAACTAGCTCCTCATCTGCACCATCATCATGATACTCTATTAAATCTGCAATGTTGAAGGTGGGAGAAATGTGAATACCTTTTGGTAGCTCCACCTCATATGCATTTTCTGAGTCATGTTTCTTCAGAATTTTGCAGGGGCCAAATTTCTTCATTTTTAGCTTGTTGTAAGTATCGGCTAGAAATTTTTATTTTCGTAAGTGCACCATGACTAAATCTCCTACTTGGAATTCCTTATGTCTTCTCCTTTGATCAGCCCTAGCTTTATACTCTTGATTCATCGTTTTAATGTGTGCTTGAACCTCCTCATGTAGATGCTTGATATGTTTAGCAAATTCCTCAGCTTCAGCACTTGTCTTCTCCCCTTGTTCTATCTTCCTCGACTCTGGTGCAGTCCTTAGGCTACTCCCATATACAATTTGGAATGGTGATTTTTCAGTATTCCTATTTACAAAGTTATTATAAGCAAACTCTGCCTATGGTAGAATCAAATCCCATCCCTTGGGCTTATCCCCAACTAAACATCTCAGCAAATTGCCTAGACCTCTGTTTACCACTTCTATTTGGCCGTCAGTTTGTGGGTGATGCGTGGAACTGAATTTCAAGTTTGCTCTCAACTTTTTCCACAATGTCCTCCAGAAATACCCCACAAATTTAGTATCTCTGTTAGAAACTATACTCCTTGGAAGACCATGTAGTCTTACCACCTCTTTGAAAAACAAGTCTACAATATGGACAACATCATGAGTTTTGTGGCATGGAATGAAATGTGCCATTTTGGAGAACCTATCAACCACCACGAATACTGAGTCATTACCCCTTTGTGTCCTTGGCAATCCAAGAACAAAATCCATACTTATGTCCTCCCATGGCCTTGATGGAATAGGCAATGGCTGATATAGGCTAGTATTGTGACTAAACCCCTTGGCAACTTGACAAACCTAGCAACTCTGTACAAACTTCTTCACATCCTATGTAATTTGAGGCCAAAAATAATGTTCTCTAAGAATGACAATGGTCTTATCCCGACCAAAATGTCCTGCCATCCCTCCACTGTGTTTCTTCTTAATCAAATTTTCCCTCATGGAACTCCTTGGAATGCATAATTGACTACCTTTGAACAACATGCCATCCTGAATCAAATAGTCTAACCGCTTGGTTCTATCTACAGCAATAGGTTCTTTACAAGATTTTCATGCTTCAGCAAAATCAGGATCCTCGAGGTACAAATTCTTGAGTTCATCAAACCCAACTACTTCAACCTACATTGTTGTAAGCAAGAACTGTCTCCTACTTAGTGCATCTGCAACCCTGTTAGATTTTCCACTTTTATGCTTCAACACAAATGTATAACTCTGCAAGAATTCTACCCACTTCATATGCCTCTGATTCAATTTACCTAGGCTATTTAGGTACTGTAATGCTTGATGATCAGTATACAAAAAGAATTCCTTTGGCAATAAATAATGCCTCCATTTCTTTAAGGCATGAACTATTGCATAGAACTCTTGATCATAAACATAATACTTCTTCTTTGCATCATTCAATTTTTCACTAAAATATGCAATAGGCTTACCTTCTTGGCTTAATACAGCCCCAATAGCGCTACCACTGGCATGAAAATCCACTTGGAACACTTTTCTAAAATATGGAAGTGCCAACATAGGTTATTCTATTACCTTCTTCTTCAGCAATTCAAAACTTCTCGCAGCTGCTACAGTCCATTTGAACTCTTTTCTATCCCCTCTTATTGTATCAGTTAGGGGTGCACATATGCCACTGAAATTCTTAATAAACTTCCTGTAAAAACTAACCAGACCATGAAATGATCTTACCTCAGTAGCAAACCGTGGAGTAGGCCATTCCAAGATGGCTTTTACCTTCTTCGGATCCATTTTGAGACCTTCAGGTGATATAACACACCCCAAATAGACTAACTCCCTTTTTGCAAAGTTACACTTCTTCAGATTAATTAACAGTTTCTCTTCCCTTAGCCTTTCAAGGACACTACGAATATGCAATAAATGTTCTTCCAAAGTCTTGCTGAAAATTAAAATATCATCCAAATAGACAATAACAAATTTTCCCAAGAACTTCTTAAGTACCTCATTCATGAGCCGCATGAAGGTGCTTGGGGTGTTTGTCAATCCAAAGCGCATGACTAACCATTCATAAAGACCCTCCTTGGTCTTGAAGGCTGTTTTCCACTCATCTCCTTCTCGAATCCGTATCTGGTGATAACCACTCTTCATATCTATCTTTGTGAAGTACTGAGCTCCACTCAAGCAGTCCATAATATCATCCATCCTTGGCAAAGGAAACCGGTACTTGATGGTGATCCTATTTATAGCTCAAGAATCTGTACACATCCTGCACTCTTCATCCTTCTTTGGTGCGAGTACTACAAGTACTGTACATGGACTCAGGCTTTCTCAAATCAAGCCCTTCCTCAACAATTCCTGAACCTGTCTATTTATCTCCTTTGTTTCAGTAGGAGTCATCTTGTGGGCAGCCTTGTTAGGCAAACTAGCTCCTGGAAATAGATCTATCTGATGACTAATTTGCCTTACTGGTGGCAATCCATCTAGAACATTATCAGAGATAATATCTCCAAACTCCCCTAGTAAATCTGAAACTTCAAATGGTATTTCACTACTACCTTCTTTATCTTTCATAGGAATCAAAGCATAACACATATGCTGATGTTTCATGCCATCTAAAAACTTCCTTCCATCAACAAGACAAATCCTAGCACTGCTACATACCTTTTCATCTTCCTTTTTCATGAGCTTCAATTTATGGCGAACTCCATCCTTTGTGAGAGAGTATGTGTTTGCATGTCCATCATGCACTGCATGTCTATCAAACTACCATGGTCTACCCAACAATAGATGGCAAACATCCATTGAAATAACATCACAGAGAACTTCATCATGGTAACTCCCAATTTTGAATTTTACTAAACATTGTTCACTTACCAGGACCTTATGATCATCTTTTACCCAAGCAATCTGATAGGGCTATGGATTTTTCTCCCTCTTGAGCTTCAGCTTAGAGACCATCTCTTCTGATACCAAGTTATCAGTGCTACCACCATCAATGATCACGTCACAACATCTATCCTCACACTTGCATCTGGTACGGAACAAACTCCTCCGTTATCCTGGTTCAATCTCACCACTTAGTAGGACTCTTTCATTTACCAAGGTCTCTCCTCTTTTTGCATCCTCTGAATGTGATGATTGTGCATCCTCATCCACATGAGCAACCCTTGCTTGGTCCTCAGCTCTCCTATATATCCTTCCTTGTCATTGAGGGCATTCAAAGGCACGATGACCTTCTTCATTGCAATGGAAATAGGTACCATGAAAGCCTCCTCTTCCTTGTCCATGTCCCCTACCTCTTCCTCCCTGATTTCCAAAGTCTTGATCATGGGAGCAGTTGAAACCCTCATTCCTCTGGTTCCTGCTAGTACCCACATCTTCATTTTTCTTTTGGGTTTCATTGTGGCCTCCAGATGATCTACCGCTTCCCCTTCCTCCTTGATCACACCCTCTTTGTCTTCTTTCAAACCTTTTATTCAGCTTCTCTTCAACTCGTAGGGCAAACTGGTATGCCTCTTCAATGCTGGTCATTCTTACCAGACTTAATTCCTCTTGGATGCTAGGTCGCAACCCACTGATATAACATGCAACCTTCTCCTTATTTGATTTTGCATGTCCTACTCTAATCAAGAGTCGGTAAAATTCTCCTGTATATTCTTGGATTGATCTTCCTGCTTGCTTTAACCCATGCATCTTCTTAAACAGATCAAGCTCATAGTCCACAGGAATGAACTGCTTCTTCAATTTGTCCACCATGCGATCCCATCTTGTGATCTTCTCCTTTCCTCTTTTGTTTCTTTCCAATTGAACCTCTTGCCACCAAATTTTTGCATGGCCTTTTAGTTTGGCCTTTGCAAACTTAACCCTATCTGGGTCCCTGATATCCTCATACTCAAAGTATTCTTCCAGTTCATTGATCCAATCGATCAACTCATCTGGTTTCAGATTTCCTGAAAATACACCCACTTCAATTGTAGGTCTTTTTCCAAACTTAGTAATGGCCCTAAAAAGCCTTTCCTCTATAGGATTCAAAACTTCCCTGTCAAGTTCCCCTTCTGGTCCCATTTCTTCTTCTTCATTGTCATCCTCACTATCGTCACCTGCGACAACATTTGCTCCTCTACAGAGCTCCTCTTGCAATGCTTGTACCTACCTTTGGAGGGCTCTAACCTCCTCAAGATTAATAGCCCTAGCCATTCCGCCATGCTCTCTTCATAGAGGCATCTTCTTAACTCAAACCCACAACCACATAGTCCTGGTGCAAATTGCCTCACAGTCGGCGCTCTGTCTACACACATAGGAAAACCAGCTCTAATACCACTTGATGGAGACACAACCCAAGAAAAAAATGGACACAACAGAAAAGGAGAATTGTATTAACTGAGAAAATAATCTATTACAAATAGTACAGAGAAAATAAACTTTAGAACATGCCCTAAGGGCTTACAATAGCATAAATCTGGAGATAATTTCTCCTTTCAATACCTCCTCTCAAACTCCACTCCGAACTACCTTTTACAATGCCAAAAATCTCCTTAAATAGACCCCAGAGGGTTAAGGACTAGGAGTACATTCTAAAAAGTGCTAGTAGGCATCCACTGACAAAATAGAAGGTTCCAGAAGCTGCGTTAGAAGTCGGTGTAAATCTAGAAGAATCCAGAAATGGTAACTGAACTTTTGGGAGGCATAACTTTTGAACCGTAGCTCTGATCGACAAACCGCTTACATTTTTGGAAAGATCTCAAAGTTCTCTATAGCCCTCTGGATAAGCTTCCCTCATCCCCCATTTTTTTGACCCTTTTTGAGGTCATTTAATGCCCCAAACCTGACTTTGAAGCATTCTTAGGAGGTCTCCAAAACTTAAAAAACTACAATAACTTTCAAACTGTGGAGCCTATTGACCTAATTCTTTTTCTAGAATGCTCTAAATCATGATTACATTCATCTAGCCAATTCACACCTTCTACTTTACCAAAATGATGGCCCAAATACATGCTCCTATTTTTTCAAGATTTTCAAATGCACTGATAGTGGAACTGTGAGAGTTGGAACCTTTATTTGACCCAAATGGGTATCCAAAAATGAAAACACATCAAACAGAAATGAAGTGTAAGTACATTTTTTTTTGGGTGACACAGGATTTCCCTTATACCTCTAGATGCTCCTGCATCACTGCCCATGAGGGATCGGCTCATGTAGAGAACAGGGAAGAGTACTCTAGTAGACAGTAGGAAGAGAGTCGTAGAGAGGACCAAGCTAAGTCTAAAGAGGTTAGTTTGAGACAAATGATGCAGACTATTCTAGAACATCTACCTCATGTTCAAGAATAGCCTAAAGTGCATCAGACAGAACAAGAGCATAGACCTAGATCTAGAAGTCCTCAAAAGGAATGCCAAAGGTCCATTGTGTCCACTCAGATGAAGGATCTTTCAAGATCCAAGGTTAAGCCATTCAATGGGCAAGGTTCTGGTTATGTGGCTGAGCAGTGGCTTATTTCTCTCGATAGGATTTTTTCCATGCAGGAGTTTGACAACAATGTTAAGGCAAGGTTTGTGATCACTAATCTAGAGAATTTTGCGGCCACTTGGTGGATGATAGAGGAGAAGAAGATGGGAATCGATATGAGCAGTGTTACATGGGAATTATTCCTAGAGAGTTTTCGTGAACAATTCCTACCAGAGGAATGGAAACAACAAAGGGCTGATGAATTTCATAATCTCAGACAGTACACTTTGTCAGTGAACGAGTATGAGCATAAGTTTTATGAGCTTATTCTTTTTTTAGTGGTCAGTGAAAATTTAGCTCAGTTGACACAACATTTTATTATGGGTTTGAATAACCGTATTATTGGGGGAGTTAAGGTAGTTGAGCCAAAAATCCTCAAGGATGTGGTGCATTGAGCTATCCTTGTTGAGAAAAGTGTCAACCTTAGTCAAGGTGGTTTTGAAGGAGCACCAGCGGCGTCAGGGTCTAAAAGCAACTACAATTTAGGTGGTAACAAGAAATTTTCTTTCTCTAAGGAGAAACAGTATCAGCAACAATCTCAACAAACATAGCAACAGAAGGGTTCAAATTCTCAAGCTCAAGGTGGTGCCAAAGGTTCTAACACCAAGAACAACTGCAATGCTCAATGCAATAGACATAATCAGACCAATCAGCCAGCTCAGAGTAGCCAGTCTTTTGTAAGCAGGAACAATCATCAGCAATCAAATGTACCACCTATGGGAAGAGGTTCTGGAAAAAATACAAAATGCTTTTCATGTGGTCAGATTGGATATTATGCAGCCCAGTGTCCTCAGTGAGCACCTCAGTTTTTAGGTCCTAGACCTACAGTTGGTGATGTAGTTAGAGCTCATAGAGTTTTTGCAGCAGTTGACCAGTGTCAGGCAGATCATTAAGGAATAGTGGTTGAGACCACAGGTGCTATTGGAGGTATATCTCTTGCAGTATTATTTGATTCAGGAGCTATAGATTCATTTATTTCACCATCTATAGTTTCCAAGTGTAAGCTGGATGCGATGAAGCAAGATCATGGTTGGCAAGTGGAATTAGCCTCAGGCATTAAGGTTTCCATAGATTCTGTAGTTCATAAGTGTACCACTGCCGCTGCAGGCCCTGCAACCGTAGGGTCTTGTGTACCGGCAGTTATATTAATAATGTGTGTCTTTTTTTTTTTTTTTTTTAAACATTTGCCATATTCGATTTGGCATTAATCATATTTGATTAAATCGATTTTCTTAAATGATAAATAATTTATATATTCATATATGTATTAATGTGTGTATATATATATATATATATATATATAAAAGTGTGTATATAATATGTAAATAAAATTATATGTTTTATAATTATGAATTTGTTAATTGGTATATATCAAGGGCTCATGATTAAAATTAATTGTTTTATTAAAAATGGATTTGGAAGGGGAACGTTTGGATTAAAATTATAATTAAAGAATGGATTTGTGTTCATATATAAATGTTCCTTCAAATTATTTCTCTTAACTTGGAAACATAAATTGAGGTCTCTACATTTAAATTCAAGTTGTAAACTTAGCAAAACCAAAATGTGTGTTTACATTGTGTATTCTTAATGCTACTATTTTGGGTTTTGGGTTGACTAGTGTTGACCAGTATAGGACGTTTACCAGAGGCTTGGGGGTTATGTTATTGTGGTGACATGATGATGTTTTAATCTCGACCTTTATAAACCCAACCATGGTTATGTGATGGAATGCTCTATGTATTGGTTGTGATTACTGATTGTTATAGTTGAGATTCTTATGTATGAGACACTTGACTTAACCATTATTTTGGTCATCGATCAATTATCCTTGATTATTTTTCTAGTCACCATGATGGGACTGTAATGTGGATTTATTTTGATGATGTCATGATGTGACATGTTTGACTCAACCATTTTTGGAGTCTTTGATCAATATGATTGAGATATATATTTTTTGGTTATTGAGAACCATTGGATATTTGATTATCAGTGATACTTCAGTTACCAATAGAGAGCCATTGTGTTCATGATTTTCTATGGATGTTAGCTCATGGAGATTTGATTCTTTTATGCATATTTGATGATTTTATGGATTATCTTTTGTAATTTTGAGATTTATGAGTCCATGAGCATTAGGGTAGGATATCTGCATGTAGTGACGGGAAGTGGCTTGTAATGGGGGTCAGGGCCCTAAGAGGCTACCAAGGTAACTCATTGTAAGTTGGATTAATAAGTGGTAACATTCACACCTAATACTAATTGAAATAACCTAAAAAGATAAGTGTTTTGTTCCCGCCCATGCCTTAAGTGCTTGTACAGGCTAGGATGGGAGTAGAGAGATGCATGGTTGTGACCTTCCATTCCGTAGTATGCCTCATCAGTATGAGAGGATACTAGTGGCCGAGTGAAATTAGTATGGACCCATGAAGTTTAGCTAACTGCCAGGGTAACTTGTACATGATAATTGCGATGACACTTTCCTTCTTGCATACTAGGTTCCTACATGTCATTGTGTGCCTCTGGGATTAGATGTTAGATTTTGTGTTTGGAACCTTTGAGTTAGTATACTTTTAGGATTCTTGGACTTATAGAGATATGTGCTATGTGATTTTGATAGCTTGTTTGGGACTTGACATTATCTCCTCAGCACGATGGGAGTGGACCACTTAGGTACCACGCGATCGGGTGGTAGTGTATTTTCCACTCTTATCATTTGAGATTCATTGAGACATCGTGGCTAATGCATCCTTCATGATGGTGGATATGTATCCTTTTTCATTGATGATTAGCATATGTTAGATGATGTTATCTTATGCTTTTATTTGCATGTTAGATTACTTCTACATATGATGTTGTATTTATTAGGAGTGACATTCCTACTATGTAATACCGATGATCTCTTCGGTGATTTGGAATGTTATGCATGGAGGGATGGCTAGGATCTACGATGGTCTAATAATGCTATTGACGGTTGGGAGGAACCGTGCACTTAGTTTATTATGTTTGATCTTTATAATGATGTATATGTTCTTTATGATATTGTATCATGTGATTATCTCTACTTTGATGTATCATGGATTAGAATAGGGTGATGTACCTTATTCTATGTATGTATATTTTTGAGCTTGTCATACCCTGTGACATGTATAGTGGATGAATGAGCATTTGAAATGTAATGTATAAACATTGGACTTATCATTTCATGAGGATGTTGTACTAGATGGATTCATGTATGTAATTCAACATTAAAGGATCTTAAAGAATGTAATCTGTTATTTATGTTATGTTTACTTTCAGATGGACAAAGCTATTGCTTTCATTATTGTGCATAAGTTTTATGTGATGTTTACTATCATGAAAAAAAAATTGTTTCTAAACTTAGTGAAAATTCTAGGTTAATTCTTTGGATCCCTTGGCAGGGCATTACAACTGAACTTCAACTTTAATCCTGAGCATTGATTGAATTTGATCTCGACCATTGATGGATTCTAGGAAAGTCTATTTAAGAGACCCTCATCTCTTCATTTTAGGAGAGGATGAATTTGAAAAATTTGCATCGAATCTGCTGTAATTCATACTCACATTTGCTCATATTTTTACATACATTTAATAAATATGCCTATCTTGATTAATTAAATGTATTTAATTAATTAAATGGGAAAGGTATTTCTAATTAACTAAATGAAATTATTTAATTAAATGGAGTACTTACTTCTAAGTAATTAAAAAAAGTTATTTAATTAAATAGGAAGCCATTCCTAATTAATTAAATGAACTTCTTTAATTAAATAAAAAAAGTGTCTCTAATTAATTAAAATATTATTTAATTAAATAGAAAAAGTAATTATGAGAGCATATCTCATTTTATTAAATTTAATATCTCAACAAAATCTCTCTTCAGTTCAAAAAGGGAAATTTTCAGTTCACTATTGATAAAAAATGAGTTAAATCAGTTAACTCCTTTTTCTACTCAAATTAAATCAGTTAACTCCTTATTTCACTCAAATTAAATATGTTAACTCCTTTTAATTTGGGAATCTTCCTTTATGATAGAACTTCAACTTTAATCCTAACCGTTGATTAAATTTGATCTCAACCGTTGATGGATTCCAAGAAAGTCTATTTAAAAGACCCTCATTTCTTCATTTTAAGAGATGATGAATTTGAAGAATTTGTATCGAATTGCTGCTGGAACTCATACTCACATTTGCTCATATGTTTAGATACATTTAATAAATATGCCTATCTTGATTAATAAAATATAATTATTTAATTAAATGGGAAAGGTACTCGTAATTAATTAAACAAAATTATTTAATTAAATGGAGTACTTACTTCCAATTAATTAAATAAAGTTATTTAATTAAATAGGAAGCCATTCCTAATTAATTAAATGAAGTTATTTAATTAAATAAGAAAAATGTCTCTAATTAATTAAAAAATTATTTAATTAAATAAAAAAAGTAATAATGAGAGCATATCTCATTTTATTAAATTAAATATCTCAACAAAATCCCTCTTAAGTTCAAAAAAGAAAATTTTCAGTTCACTATTGAAAAAAAAAATGAGTTGAATAAGTTAACTCCTTTTTCTACTCTAATTAAATCAGTTAACTTCTTATTTTACTCAAATTAAATTTGTTAACTCCCTTTAATTTGGGAATCTCCCTTTATGACTGAACTTCAACTTTAATCCTGACCGTTGGTTGAATTTGATCTCAACCGTTGATGAATTTCAGGAAAGTCTATTTAAGAGACCCTCATCTCTTCATTTCAGGAGAGGATGAATTTGGAAAATTTGCATCGAATCACTGCTAGAATTCATACTCACATTTGCTCATATTTTTACATACATTGAATAAATACGCCTATCTTGATTAATTAAATCTAATTATTTAATTAAATGGGAAAGGTATTTCTAATTAATTAAATGAAATTATTTAATTAAATGAAGTACTTACTTCTAATTAATTAAATAAAGTTATTTAATTAAATAGGAAGCCATTCCCAATTAATTAAATAAAGTTATTTAATTAAATAAGAAAAGTGTCTCTAATTAATTAAAAGATTATTTAATTAAATAGAAAAAGTAATTATGAGAGCATATCTCATTTTATTAAATTAAATATCTCAACAAAATCTCTCTTCAGTTCAAAAAGGGAAATTTCTAGTTCACTATTGATAAAAAATGAATTAAATCAGTTAACTCCTTTTTTTACTCAAATTAAAATAGTTAACTCCTTATTTCACTCAAATTAAATCTGTTAATTCCTTTTAAATTGGAAATCTCCCTTTATGACTGAACTTCAACTTTAATCCTAAGCGTTCATTGAATTTGATCTCAACTGTTGATGGATTCCAGAAAAGTCTATTTAAGAGACCCTCATCTCTTCATTTTACGAGAGGATGAATTTGAAAAATTTGCATCAAATCTTCTAAAATTCATACTCACATTTGCTCATATTTTTACATACATTTAATAAATATGCCTATCTTGATTAATTAAATGTATTTATTTAATTAATGGGAAAGGTATTTCTAATTAATTAAACGAAATTATTTAATTAAATGGAGTACTTACTTCTAATTAATTAAAAAAAGTTGTTTAATTAAATAGGAAGCCATTCCTAACTAATTAAATGAAGTTATTGAATTAAATAAGAAAAGTGTCTCTAATTAATTAAAAGATTATTTAATAAAATAGAAAAATTAATTATGAGAGCATATCTCATTTTATTAAATCAAATATCTCAACAAAATCTCCCTTTTGTTCAAAAAGGGAAATTTTAAGTTCACTATTGATAAAAAATGAGTTAAATCGGTTAAATTTTTTTTCTACTCAAATTAAATCAGTTAACTCCTTATTTTACTCAAATTAAATCTATTAACTCCCTTTAATTTGGGAATCTCCCTTTATGACTGAAATTCAACTTTAATCGTAACCGTTGATTGAATTTGATCTCAACTGTTGATGGATTTCAGGTAAGTCTATTTAAGAGACCCTCATTTCTTCATTTTAAGAGGAGATGAATTTGGAGAATTTCCATCGAATCGTTGCTAGAATTCATACTCACATTTGCTCATATTTTTAGATATATTTAATAAATATGCCTATCTTGATTAATTAAATGTAATTATTTGATTAAATGGGAAAGTTATTTCTAATTCATTAAACAAAATTATTTATTTAAATGAAGTACTTACTTCTAATTAATTAAACAAAGTTATTTAATTAAATAGGAAGCTATTCCTAATTAATTAAATAAAGTTATTTAATTAAATAAGAAAAGTGTCTCTAATTAATTAAAAAATTATTTAATTAAATAGAAAAAGTAATTATGAGTGCATATCTCATTTTATTAAATTAAATATCTCAACAAAATCTCTCTTCATTTCAAAAAGGAAAAATTTCAGTTCACTATTAATAAAAAATGAGTTAAATCTGTTAACTCTTTTTTTACCTCAAATTAAATCAGTTAACTCCTTATTTTACTCAAATTAAATTTTTTAAATCCCTTTAATTTGGGAATCTCCCTTTATGACTGAAGTTCAACTTTAATCCTGAGCATTGATTGAATTTGATATCAACTGTTGATGGATTCCAGGAAAGTCTATTTAAGAGACCATCATCTCTTCATTTTAGGAGAGAATGAATTTGGAGAATTTGCATCGAATCGTTGTTGGAATTCATACTCACATTTTCTCATATTTTTACATACATTTAATAAATATGCCTATCTTGATTAATTAAATGTAATTATTTTATTAAATGGGAAAGGTATTTCTAATTAATTAAATGAAATTATTTAATTAAATGGAGTACTTACTTCTAATTAATTAAACAAAGTTATTTAATTAAATAGGAAGTCATTCCTAATTAATTATATGAAGTTATTTAATTAAACAAAAAAATAGTCTCTAATTAATTAAAAGATTATTTAATT
Organism: Cupressus sempervirens; assembly: GCA_028749045.1. NCBI lineage: Eukaryota > Viridiplantae > Streptophyta > Pinopsida > Cupressales > Cupressaceae > Cupressus > Cupressus sempervirens. The sequence continues at coordinate 119,440,419 of CM053783.1, forward strand.
AAAATGAAAAAGTAATTATGAGAGCATATCTAATTTTATTAAATTAAATATCTCAACAAAATCTCTCTTCAGTTCAAAAAGGAAAATTTTTAGTTCACTATTGATGAAAAATGAGTTAAATCAATTAACTCCTTTTTCTACTCAAATTAAATCAGGTAATTTCTTATTTTACTCAACTTAAATCTGTTAACTCCCTCTAATTTGGGAATCTTCCTTTATGACTGAACTTCAACTTTAATCCTGACTGTTGATTGAATTTGATCTCAACCATTGATGGATTCCAAGAAAGTCTATTTAGAAGACCCTCATCTCTTTATTTTAGGAGAGGATGAATTTGAAGAATTTGCATCGAATCACTGTTGGAATTCATAGTCACATTTGCTCATATTTTTACATACATTTTATAAATATGCCTATCTTGATTAATTAAATGGGAAAGGTAATTTTAATTAATTAAATTAAATTATTTAATTAAATGGAGTACTTACTTCTAATTAATTAAACAAAGTTATTTATTTAAATAGGAAGCCATTCCTAATTAATTAAATGAAATTATTTAATTAAATAAAAAAAGTGTCTCTAATTAATTAAAAAATTATTTAATTAAATTGAAAAAAAGTAATTATGAGAGCATATCTCATTTTGTTAAATTAAATATCTCAACAAAATCTCTCTTTAGTTCAAAAAAAGAAATTTTCAGTTCACTATTGATAAAAGATGAGTTGAATTAGTTAACTCCTTTTTCTACTCAAATTAAATAAGTTAACTCCTTATTTTACTCAAATTAAATCTGTTAACTCCCTTTAATTTGGGAATCTCCCTTTATGACTAAAATTCAACTTTAATCCTAATCATTGACTGAATTTGATCTCAATCGTTGATGAATTTTAGGAAATTCTATTTCAGGGACCCTCATCTCTTCATTTTAGGAGAGGATCAATTTGGAGAATTTACATCGAATCGCTACTGGAATTCATACTCACATTTGTTCATATTTTTACATATATTTAATAAATACACCTTGATTAGTAAAATGTAATTATTTAATTAAATGGGAAAGGTATTTCTAATTAATTAAACAAAATTATTTAATTAAATGGAGTACTTACTTTTAATTAATTAAGCACTATTATTTAATTAAATAGGAAGCCATACTTGAGCATTTAAGAAATTAATGACTAGGGGATGGTGACCATTGCGAGTTTTGCAGGCGCGAGTGCCTATGTGCCCTAGGCGTAGTGTTGGATGTCCGTCGGTGGTGGTGTTCACGCAACATTTTGGCCGCAGGGGTGGACTGTGCAGGTGGCGCCATTTTGGATTGAAGGGTGTGTTTGCTTGCTCGGGTAGTGGTGAGGCTAGCAGGGTCGGGCCTGCATCTGTTGCCTTCTTATGCTAGGGCAGCCAGTATGGGGCATATAGTTTGGGGTGGGTTTTTGTGGCTTCTTTTATTGATTGGGGTTTGGATTTTGGTCCTTGCTCATGGGGCAATCAGAGGTCCCATCTCAGATTGTCTCTGATGATTTGGTGATGGCTGAGTCCTCTCTTTTTTTGCGGGGAGGGCTTGAAGGAAAAGGTTTCAATACTTCATCTGGGATGCATGCATCATCATCAAAAGATTCTGTCCGTATCAAGAAGAAGAATGGATGTTTGGAGCACTCTGATGATCGATGGGTGTTAACCATTCAACCAGAATAGATTTTAGAGGATGTGGAGTATTGGGGCAAGCATGCGCTTATTTGTAAGTTTTTGGGTCTCTGGCTCTCCCTTCCTGTGCTGGAATTGTGGGCGCATTGGATATGGAACCCAGAAGGGGATATGGAAATTCTTCTAGTGGCTAACAACTATTTTTTGGTCATTTTTTCAAGTATGTCAGACAAGAACAAGGTCTTTGAGGGAGGCCCATATTTCTTTAACCAGGTTGGGCTTTTCCTCAGACCCTGGCACATTGGATTTAACTTTGCTGAGGAGATCCCATCTCGGGTCCCTATGTGGGTTAGGCTTCCTCGATTGCCTCTAGAATTTTGAAGAGAGGACATCCTTCATTCGATATCGCTTCTGCTGGGGAAACTAGTTGGGTCAGCCACACTAACCCAAGACCAAAAAGTAATTTCATATGCTCAAATTTGTGTGGAAGTGAATCTGAATAATCCACTTCCTGACTCTATAGAAATTTGTATGGGAACTTCTTCATGGGTTCAGTAGTTGGACTACGAGACTTTACCCTTTAGATGCAGGATTTTCTGTGAGTATGGGCACCTACAGCGCAAATGCCCCAGGTATAAATCTTCTCAATCAGCTACGACTGCTATTTTGTCTCCTAAGGAAGACAAGGGTAAGGCCCAAATGCCAAATGGTCCCTTTGTAGATAAGGAAGGTTTTATCCCAGTTAAGCCGCGTAATAAAGGAAAGGGCCAGAAGAGAGCTTTGATAGATAGACAAAATGATGGTACTTTTAACAGGTTTAATGTTCTAGAGAATTTGATTCAAGAGGAAGGAATCCCTATGGAGTTAGTTCCGGGTGATGGGTCCTTTTTTGCTCCCTAGCTCCAGGAGGATGGGGTTCTAATCCAGGTTGCTAAGAAAGAACGAGGCCAGCCAGTTGGATTAGATGGAGTGGTTCAGGAGATTAGTTGTGATATTCCTGAAGGGTCGCATCTTGGTGAAGCTCCAGGTATCACAGGTGCAAATCTTCCCAGCAAGAAATGGGTGCCTGATAATACAAAAGGAACTAAAACTGCTTCCACTTTAGGTTTACAACAAAAGCCTTTTAAAAAGGGGACTGTAGAGAAGTTTGCTAAGAGTGGAAGGAAGATGGATTAGGAGAAGGTCAAGATGATAGGCGAGACATTGGTTGAGGCGAGGTTAGTGATGCCCATTGACTCTCATTTCTCTTAGTCCTCTAAATGATTATTCTATCTTGGAATATGAGGGGGTTGGGCAGCATCCCTAGACAAAAGGTTGTTCGTAGATTGATAGAGTCTCATTCTCTAGATGTTTTGTTCATTCAGGAAACTAAGCATTCAGTTGATGAATTGAATAACTGTGGACCAAAGATTTGGCTGCAAGGTTGCTAGTAGGGAGTAAGTGCTCATGGGAACTCGGGGGGCCTTGCTTGTCTTTGGAATCCTATGAAGGTGACTCCTTTGTGGTGGATTGCGAGCAGGTCTTCTATCTCCTTCCTAGCTTCTCATTTTGAGACAGGTGAAAGGTGCTTATTTTCTAATATTTATGCTCCTAGTGACTTGGTTGGTAAATCTCATATGTGGTCTCATATTGTGTTTGTTCATTCTCTAGACCCCTTTCTTCCATGGATTATGGCTGGAGATTTTAATGCTATTACAAGTCTAGAGGAGAAGAGGGGCAGACATTTCCATCTTGGTCCTTCTTCTAAAATGCTTAGCAATAATATTGGTTCTTTGAATCTTATTGATGTTAAACCCAACTCTGGTATATTCACCTAGAACAATGGAAGGAGTGGGATGGAGGCTATCTCTGAAAGGCTCAATAGATTCCTAGTATCCTGCTATTGGATGCATAGTAGATGGACTACCAGTTCAAAAATTATTGATTGGAGAGGCTCTGATCACTGGCCTATTAGGCTCTCTTTCACCCCTTTCAAGACCTCCAAGAATCCCTCTTTCAAGTTTTAGCTGATGTGGTTGAGGGATCACTCCCTTCAGGAGCTTATGATTTCCTGGTGATATGAGGGTAAGCCTTCACATGGAACTTTGATGTACACCTTTGAGAAGAGACTTCAATATGTTAAGTTCAGGTTGAAGAAGTGGAACAAACAGTGTTTTGGAAACTTACAAGAGCATTTGAGTGATGCTCAAGCTAGGTTGAATAATGTCACTTGGCAGATCAAGGACCTAGGCATGACTCTAGATTTGATGTCTCAAGAATCCTTAGCTCTGAAGGAAGTTGAAGAATGGGAGCTTTGGGAGGAAATATTTTGGAAACAAAAGTCTTAGGTAGACTGGTTGTAGGAGGGAGATAGAAACACTGCTTTCTTCCACAACACTATCAAGGCTCGCAGGTTTGGGAATTCTATCACTTCTCTAGTCTCTAGTTTTGGTGATCAGTTATGTTCCAAGGAGGCGATTGCTTCAGAGGCCATCAGATACTTTTCTCAACTCTTCTCTAAGGAAGACCCTACTTCCTTGGAAGAGACTAGGTCTATTTTAGACTGCATTCCTCATCTTGTTTCTAGCAGTATGAACAGAGATCTTTTAAAACCTATTATGATTGAGGAATTGGAGAAAGTGGTTTTTGGTATGTTGAAAGGTAGAGCCCCGGGCCCAAATGGGTTTCCCATTGAATTTTTCAAGGATTTTTGGGAGATTATTAAATTTGATCTTCTAGATGTGGTCTAGGAGTCATATCAAAATAAACAAATGCTCAAGTCTATGAATGCTACTTTTTTGGCTCTCATTCCCAAGATTGATGGCGCTAACAGGTTGGACCAGTTTAGACCCATTGCTCTATGTAATTTCATGTACAAAATCATCAACAAATTAATTGCTAAAAGGCTCAAGCCTTTCCTTACTACTCTTATTTGTGAGGAACAGGGAGGTTTTGTTAGTGGGAGACATATTCTTGATGGGGTGGTGATTGCTATAGAAGCTATTCATTCTATGGCCTTGTCTAAGGAAAAGGCTATGTTTATTAAGCTGGACTTAGCTAAAGCATATGACTAAGTTAGTTGGGACTTTCTGGGTCGTGTGCTTCTAGCTTTTGGATTTACTACATAATGGGTGGATTGGGTTCTCAGCTATGTGTCTTCCCCATCCTTTTTGGTTCTTATCAATGGAGAACCTACTGACCTTTTCTCTGCTTCTCGAGGACTTCGCCAAGGGGATCCTATCTCTCCTTATCTATTTATTATTATGGTAGAGGGCTTAGGTAGATTTATAAAATCTCAAGCATAGCTCTAACTTATTCAAGGGTGGAAATGGGGTAATGATATTCCTTCATGCACGCACCTCCAATTTGTGGATGATACTGGCCTGATGGGCTTGGCTACTGCCAACGAGGCAAGGAACTTTAGAAAGATTTTGGATATTTATTTAAAAGATTTTGGATAGAAAATTAATGAAGGGAAATCTTCTATTTATTTCTTTAATACTCCTCAGTTGATTCAGCTCAAGATTGCTAGAATTCTCAGGTTTCAAGTTGGATCCCTCCCTTTGATCTATCTCAGAGTTCCTTTAGCTTTGGGGACTCAACAGAAAGAGTATTGGCAAGGTCTTGTTGACAAATTTCATAGTAGAGTGAGGCATTGGACACATAGGTGGCTCTCATCAGCTGGGAGGGTTACCCTGCTCAAGACTATGATTCAAACCCTCCCTATTTAGAGGTGCTTAGTGCAAACCCCTCCCGTGGGAGTTATGAAAGATTTTGATGCTTTGTCATGACAATTCCTTTGGTCAGGCAACCTTCAATCTTCTAAATGGATCTTAGTCAACTGGGACACTATTTTCTTGCCTAAGTTTGCTAGGGGTCTGGGCCTTAAATGTATGGCTCTAGGTGTCAAATCTCTTGCTACAAAGTTATATTGGAGATGGTGCAAGAATCAAGACTGGGATTGGGCCAAGATTCTGACCCATAAGTATTTCCCAAGAGTGGAGCTTCAGGATATTCCCAAACTTGAGATTGATGGTAAGGGGTCCTTTATTTGGGACACCCTTAAAAGGGGTGCTCCTTTAATTAAGGATGGTCTTTTCTGGATCTATAATGAGGGGTGAAGTGTGTTATTCTAGCAAGATTCTTGGGATGGCCACCCTCCTATTCTCTCTAGTTTTCCCCACCTTCGGCCTCTGTATCAAGTTTTTTCTTCTATAGGTTGGACCATGGTTGCTCACTTCAAGGCTGTCTAGAGATGTGGTTTGATGGAGGTGGTTAGCTAGAAGGATCCACAGCTTTGGCCTACAGGGAGCTCCCCAGAGAATCGAGCTGAACTAGCACATATTCTCTTCTCTAGGCTTTGTAGCTCTTCTAAACACAAAGACATCTTGGCATGGAGACCTTGCCCAAAATGTAAGTTCAGTATGGCCCAGGGATATGCTTGGCTGGATAGGCAATGTAATGTTATTCAGGAGGTTCCCTAGTGGAGGTAGGTCTAGAATAAATTTTCTTGGTCAAAATTTAATTTTTTTCTTTGGTTGGTTGCGGAAAATAAGTATCTTACTTGGGATAATCTCCAATGAAGAGGATTTTAGGGACCCTCTTATTGTCCCCTATGTTTGTTGGATGGGGAAGATTCTTCTCATGTGTTTTTCTTATGTCCTCTCTCTAGTGAGATCTGGCATAAGTGGTGGGAGGCATGGTGCCATAGATGTATTCATGTCGTATCCCTTATTGAATTTTGGGCCAGCCTTGGTAGACCCCCTATGAAAACTTCATTCCTTCAAGTGGCCTGGGCTATTGGACCTTCTTTCATTCTGTGGAATCTTTGGTTGGAGCATAACCGTCAAATTTTTTTTAATTCTAGCTTGGGAGCCACTAAACTATGGCAGTTGATCCTATCAAAGCTTCAAGAGACTATCTTTGCTAAATGTGATATGTCAGAACCGGTGGATACTGGGGATTATCGTACTATCAAAAATTTAGGATTAGTGGGTAAAGGATCTAAAACTAGTAGTAGTAAGAGATATCAGCCATGAAAGAGGAAGGTCTATAGAGTGGGGAGATGGAGCCCTCCTCCTGCGGTAGTCTTAAAGATTAACACTGATGGCTCCTCCCGTGGGAACCCTAGACAGGCTGGAGTGGGGGGGATTGGGAGAGATGCAGATGGTAATGTTATTTTCATATTCTCTATACACAAAGGAGTTCATTCCAATAATGTGATGGAGGCTTTGGCCATTAAAGTGGCTATGGAGTGGGCTTGCTCTCTTGGATGGAGGAGAATGGTGTGTGAGTCTGACTCTCAGATAGTTGTGGATATGATTAATAACCGAAGAGTGGATGAATCTAGCTAGCAAATTGCATCTATTGTTAGGGAGATTCTCCACTTAAGTAGCTTTGTGGATGGGATCCTTTTCTTTCATATTCCTAGGGAACGGAATGGAGTGGTTGATGTTTTGGCAAAATGGGCATCAGAGAAGGGTGCTGGTTGGGATATTTCTGATAGAGATGATCTTCCTGCTGATCTTAGTGGGATCTTCCAGCAAGTAGTGGATAAGGATATATCGTAACTGTATTGGGTTGGTGATTTGGTTGTTGGGCCTGAGGCATCCTGTAATCTAGATTTAATTGAATAAAATTTTACCCCTTTTTTTCAAAAAAAAAAAGGAAGCCATTCTTAATTAATTAAATGAAGTTATTTAATTAAATAAGAAAACTGTGTCTAATTAATTCAAAGATTATTTAATTAAATACAAAAAGTAATTATGAGAGCATATCCCATTTTACTAAATTAAATATCTCAACAAAATCTCTCTTCAGTTCAAAAAGGGAAATTTTCAGTTCACTATTGAAAAAAACTTGAGTTAAATCAATTAACTCCTTTTTCTACTCAAATTAAATCAGTTAACTCCTTATTTTACTCAAATTAAATCTGCTAACTCCCATTAGTTCGGGAATCTACTTGTATGACTGAACTTCAACTTTAATCTTGACCATTGATTGAATTTGATCTCAATCGTTGATGGATTCTATGAAAGTCTATTTAAGAGACCCTCATCTCTTCAGTTTAGGAGAGGATGAATTTAGAGAATTTGCATCGAATCACTTCTAAAATTCATACTCACATTTGCTCATATTTTTACATACATTTAATAAATACGCATATCTTGATTAATTAAATGTAATTATTTAATTAAATGAGAAAGGTATTTCTAATTAATTAAATGAAATTATTTAATTAAATGGAGTACTTACTTCTAATTAATTAAACAAAGTTATTTAATTAAATAGGAAGCCATTCCTAATTAATTAAATGAAGTTATTTAATTAAATAAGAAAAGTGTCTCTAATTAATTAACAGATTATTTAATTAAATAAAAAAAGTAATTATGAGAGCATATCTCATTTTATTAAATTAAATATCTCAACAAAAATTTTCTTCAGTTCAAAAAGGGAAATTTTCTGTTCACTATTGATAAAAATTGAGTTAAGTCAGTTAACTCTTTTTTCTACTCAAATTAAATCAGTTAACTCCTTATTTTACTCAAATTAAATTTGTTAACTCCCTTTTGTTTGAGAATCTCCCTTTATGACTGAACTTCAACTCTAATCCTGACCGTAGATTGAATTTGATCTCAACCGTTGATGGATTCTAGGAAAGTCTATTTAAGAGACCCTCATCTCTTCACTTTAGGAGAGGATGAATTTGGAGAATTTGCATCGAATCGCTACTGGAATTCATACTCACATTTGCTCATATTTTTACATACATTTAATAAATACGCCTATCTTGATTAATTAAATGTAATTATTTAATTAAATGGAGTACTTACATCTAATTAACTAAAAAAAGTTATTTAATTAAATAGGAAGCCATTCTTAATTAATTAAATGAAGTTATTTAGTTAAATAAAAAAATTGTCTCTAATTAATTAAAAGATTATTCAATTAAATAGAAAAAATAATTATGAGAGCATGTCTCATTTTATTAAATTAAATATCTCAACAAAATCTCTCTTTAGTTCAAAAAGGGAAATTTTCAATTCACTATTGATAAAAAATGAGTTAAATCAGTTAACTCTTTTTTCTACCCATATTAAATCAGTTAACTCCTTATTTTACTCAAATTAAATCTGTAAACTCCCTTTAGTTTCGGAATCTCCTTTTATGACTGAACTTCAACTTTAATCCTGACCGTTGATTGAATTTGTTCTCAACCATTGATAGATTCTAGGAAAATCTATTTAAAAGACCCTCATCTCTTTACTTTAGGAGAGGATGAATTTGGAGAATTTGCATCGAATCGCTGTTGGAATTCATACTCACATTTTTTCATATTTTTAAATACATTTAATAAATACACCTATCTTAATTAATTAAATGTAATTATTTAACTAAATGGAAAATGTATTTCTAATTAATTCAACAAAATTATTTAATTAAATGAAGTACTTACTTCTAATTAATTAAACAAAGTTATTTAATTAAATAGGAAGCCATTCCTAATTAATTAAATGAAGTTATTTAATTAAATAAGAATAGTGTCTCTAATTAATTAAAAGATTATTTAATTAAATAGAAAAAGTAATTATGAGAGCATATCTCATTTTATTAAATTAAATATCTCAACACAATTTCTCTTAAGTTCAAAAAGGGAAATTTTCAGCTCACTATTGATAAAAAATGAGTTAAATAAGTTAACTCCTTTTTCTACTCAAATTAAATCAATTAACTCCTTATTTTACTCAAATTAAATATGTTAACTCCCTTTAGTTTGGGAATCTCCCTTTATGACTAAACTTCAACTTTAATCCTAACCGTTGATTGAATTTGATCTCAATCCTTGATGGATTCCAGAAAAGTCTATTTAAGAGACCCTCATCTCTTCACTTTAGGGGAGGATGAATTTGGTGAATTTGCAGCGAATCACTGCTAGAATTCATACTCACATTTGCTCATATTTTTAGATACATTTAATAAATATGCCCATCTTGATTAATTAAATGTAATTATTTAATTAAATGGGAAAGGTATTTTTAATTAATTAAACAAAATTATGTAATTAAATGGAGTACTTACTTCTCATTAATTAAACAAAGTTATTTAATTAAATAGGAATCCATTCCTAATTAATTAAATTAAGTTATTTAATTAAATAAGAAAAGTGTCTCTAATTAATTAAAAGACTATTTAATTAAATAGAAAAAGTAATTATGAGAGCATATCTCATTTTATTAAATTAAATATCTCAACAAAATCTCTCTTCTATTCAAAAAGGGAAATTTTCAGTTTACTATTGATAAAAAAATGAGTTAAATCAGTTAACTCTTTTTTCTACTCAAATTAAATCAGTTAACTCCTTATTTTTCTCAAATTAAATATGTTAACTCCTTTTGGTTTGAGAATCTCCCTTTATGACTGAACTTCAACTTTAATCCTGACAGTTGATTGAATTTGATCTCAACCGTTGATGGATTCCATTAAAGTCTATTTAAAAGACCCTCATCTCTTCATTTTGGGAGAGGATGAATTTGCAAAATTTGCATCGAATCGCTGTTGGAATTTATACTCACATTTGCTCATATTTTTACATACATTTAATAAATACGCCTATCTTGATTAATTAAATGGGAAAAGTATTTCTAATTAATTAAATAAAATTATTTAATTAAATGGAGTACTTACTTCTAATTAATTAAACAAAGTTATTTAATTAAATAGGAAACCATTCCTAATTAATTAAATGAAGTTATTTAATTAAATAGAAAAAATAATTTTGAGAGCATATCTCATTTTATTAAATTAAATATCTCAACAAAATCTCTCTTCAGTTCAAATAGGGAAAATTTTCAGTTTACTATTGATAAAAAATGAGTTAGAACAGTTAACTCCTTTTTCTTCTCAAACTAAATCAGTTAACTCGTTATTTTACTCAAATTAAATCTATTAACTCCCTTTAATTTGGGAATCTCCATTTATGACTAAACTTCAACTTTAATCTTGACCATTGATTGAATTTGATCTCAACCGTTCATGGATTCCAGGAAAGTCTATTTAAGAGACCCCCATCTCTTCATTTAGGAGAGGATGAATTTGGAGAATTTGTATCGAATCGCTACTAGAATTTATACTCACATTTGCTCATAGTTTTACATATATTTAATAAATACGCCTATCTTGATTAATTAAATGTAATTATTTAATTAAATGGAGTACTTACTTCTAATTAATTAAACAAAGTTATTTAATTAAATAGAAAAAGTAATTATGAGAGCATATCTCATTTTATTAAATTAAATATCTCAACAAAATCTCTCTTTAGTTCAAAAAGGGAAATTTTCAGTTCACTATTGATAAAAAATGAGTTAAATCAGCTAACTCTTTTTTTTACTCAAATTAAATCAGTTAACTCCTTATTTTACTCAAATTATATCTATTAACTCCCTTTAATTTGGGAATCTCCCTTTATTACTGAACTTCAACTTTAATCCTGACCGTTGATTGAATTTGATCTCAACCGTTGATGGATGCCAAGAAAGTCTATTTAAGAGACCCTCATCTCTTCATTTTAGGAGAGGATGAATTTGGAGAATTTGCATCGAATCGCTGCTGGAATTCATACTCACATTTGCTCATATTTTTACATACATTAAATAAATATTCCTATCTTGATTAATTAAATGGGAAAGGTATTTCTAATTAATTAAACAAAATTATTTAATTAAATGGAGTACTTACTTCTAATTAATTAAACAAAGTTATTTAATTAAATAGGAAGCCATTCCTAATTAATTAAATGAAGTCATTTAATTAAATAAGAAAAGTGTATCTAATTAATTATAAGGTTATTTAATTAAATAGAAAAAGTAATTATCAGAGCATACCTCATTTTATTAAATTAAATATCTCAACAAAATCTCTCTTTAGTTCAAAAAGAGAATTTTTCAGTTCACTATTGATAAAAAATGAGTTAAATCAGTTAACTCTTTTTTCTACTCAAATTAAATTAGTTAACTCCTTATTTTACTCAAATTAAATCTGTTAACTTCCTTTAATTTGGGAAACTCCCTGTATGACTGAACTTCAACTTTAATCCTGACCTGTGAGGCCTCACCCCGACCCTTCGTAGCCTTAGTTGTTACTTTATCATTTTGATACTCATGACTCAAGATGTCGAGACATTATCTGATGCTTAGAACATATTATATTATTTCATGCAGTGTGATGTTATTTTCAGAAATTTGATGTTTGTCATTTAATGTTTTATGTATATTTATGTCGATGAAATCAGTAAATGTAAGATTGATACTTTGATTTAGGAGATTTTAAATGGCTAAGAATTAAGTAGGATGAAAGAAACCCTGATTGATGTATGTTTCAATTTATGTAAATTTTTGATACGTATATATACATATGTACATGTGATTTTTGGGACTACTGATGTGTGCAATGAGTATGCAGATATTTTAGTCGAGGAAACTGAGGGAGGAACAACACTGATCCCTATGTGCTAATTTTGGAAACCTTGTTGTTCGTGATTCAAGTATTGTATTGTGAGATGTATGTATGTATTTTTCTATGATCAATGAATGTTAATGTTTGTAACTATGTTCTTTTAGTGTCGCTTGACACTCATGAATTGTTTATGTTCTTCAGCTTGCTAGTTAGGGTTAGCTATGTAACCTTTGGACCTAAGTCGGATTAAGTTAGTATCTTTTTTTAGTTTGGTTCTTAATCAAGTTTAGTCATCCTTAATCTGGATTAGTGCTTCATCTGCATTTTAGAGTTGTTAGTTGGTCCTAATTTTTTTCCTAGCTTTTGTTTGGCTCTAAACCTATTCTTAAGGCTTTAAAACATGAAATATTTATACCCAAGGGGTATGGGTATGGGTTGGGGGTCTTTTCCAACCCCTAAGCCCCTTTTTTTGACTTTTGAGGTCACTCAAAAAGTCTTTTTTTGCTTTTGTGCGAAAATTGACTATGGCTACCATGAGTTGTCTCACCTTACCTCCACTTAGTGGTTAACCATAGTATGGGTTGAGTTAGGAGATTCTAGATTTGTAGGTGGGTGGGAGAAGTTATTGATCCCTTTGGTGGTTGAGTTTGAGGCTTATTTAGAGGCCCTTCTTGGACTAGTGGAGGTTGTTACCCAATCTCTACATTTAGAGAGGATGACACTAAATTATGCAAATTTTGAGCTCAATTATGTTAAGGAAAGAAAAATGGATATGGTTGATATTTCTATTTGATATCATGTTTTATTGGAGATAAAATAAATCTTTCATTATTGTGTTAGAAAACTATTGAGCTCTAAGTTATAAACCCATTTTAAAAAAAAAATATCTCCCTTGTTATAAAAAAAAAAAAAAAGCTTGAAAATAAATATAAATTGAATGCTTAGCAAATAAAAGAAATGACTTTAAAAAAAAGTTAAGGCTATTAAACATCCATGTAGAAATAAATAAATATGTTGTCTTGGAAAATTTCTTACTTAGAAAATTGGTAACTTCAAAAAAAATTGATCCACCAAGAGTCAAAATACTCTCTGTAATTTGTATGGGGAGAAGAAATTAATTTTTGTCTTGCAATAGAGCCTAGATATTCTTTTAAGATTCCTTAAATTATAATTAATATTAAATGTTTAAAAAAAAGAATAATATAATTTTTAATACTTATAGCAAATATCTTGAAAATATCCAAAGAAAATATATTTATAAAAAAATAAAATAAGGTATTTGATAATAGACCTACCTAATAAATGTTTCCCACTTATTACTACCTTGATTAAAATACCTCTTCATGCGACTTAAATTCCTCTCTGGCCTATCATGTTTTATCCCTCATACGTACTTGTCTGAGACATAATGATGTTTGGTTGAAAAGTTGATGGGGGCGGTTGCAAGTCTAATTATTTTATATATATTATGAACATCAAACATAACTCCTACTATCCACCTTTTTTTTGTTTTAAAAAAAAAAAACTTCTTTTGGTCATGCATTTAAAGAAAGTGGGGATGGAAAATTAAAAAGTCAAATGTTTTATTTATTGTGGGTGGGTGGCATGGCCATGTAAGTACTTGGGAAAAATTTGAAAAAAATAGAGTAAATTTGACGATATTGGAACGAACAAGGAGTAACGGACGAGCGAACGCAAACAGGAATAGACTCTGTTTTCAAACCCTAGCTCCATCTCTATGTGTTGCAATGTGCCTCAAGACTGAGGCAAGACTATTGGGGAACAGTCCAAATGCAATAATGGAGGAGGAAAATGTTAATGCGGCAGAAGATCAACAGGAAAAACAACTAGAAAACAAAGGAGATACGAACTGTGTGGGTAAAGAGTTGGAGATTTCAGAGTAACAAAGGGACCAAAACTCTGGCGTGGACAAGGAACAAACTGACCAAAAGCCTGGTAAAGTTCTAGAAATTCAGCTTCCTGATGACATTGTAGAAGTTATTGATGAATGCCAAAATGGAACTATAATCTTGTTTTTTACCAAGGGTATCCCCTCTAAGGCAGATTTTTATAAATAGGCTCATTATAACTAGGAAATTCGAGGATGGGAGATTGAGGCTTTAAGAGGTTTAGGAAAAGGGTATGTCTCCTATATGTTTAAATCAGCTGAACATGCTCAGGCTATTTTACAATATGGTACCTGAGTTATATGTGGACAAATCTGCTACCTGCAAGCCTGGACTTTTAATTTTCATCCTGAAGGGCCTTCTCATTCCCACTACCCTATGTGGGTTGAATTTCATTTTCTTAACTTAGCATTCCAACCATTTTTGAAAGACATTGTATCTCATTTAGGCAGAGTCATCTGGTGCAAACATAACTCGGACAAGTTTTCAAGCCTAAGGGTGCATCCTAGAGCATGTGTGGAAGTTGATCTAAATAACCCTCTACTTGAAAACATTAAGTTATTTGGTCTTGGGTTTGAATTAGACCAGCCAATCATTTATTTGAATAAGCCAAATGCATGTTTCTACTGTCGACAGGAAGGCCATTTGATTCGTGATTGTTCCATCAGGAAAAACAAAAAGGCTCAAATGGTGCAGACCTCGCTACCCAATAATCCTGTTCATCATCATGCTCCAGTTGCCACTAATAGTTCCCCTCCTTCTTCCCCCATCCCTTCTACTCATTCTGATGTGTCTGATGAATTTACCCCTTCATATAAAGACATTGTCATGTCAGATGGTTGGAGGGTTGTGAGGAAGAGGAAAGAACACCCAGTCTCTTCTTGCACCCCTACCACTCATCCATCTCCACGACTCATATCCTCCCCCCATGCCTCACCTTCTCCATCTTCTCCATCTTTGTCCAAACCATCTTCTTCACCCTTGATTCATACTTCTCCCCAACCACTCTCTTCTGAGCCCCCACCTCTTCAAATTTGATCCAGATCCAGATCCCCTTCTGCCTCTCGAAGTCTAGACCTCAAAGAACATGATTTGTCCCTTGACAATAGTTTTAGTGTGCTGGTCCAAGGTGATGTCTCTCCCCTATCTTATGAAACTTAAGTTACTATCTTGGAATATTAGAGGGATCTCTCTCCCTCATCACAAATATAAAGTTAAAGAGATGGTGATCAAGTGGAGACCTGATGTTGTCTTTCTCCAAGAGGTCAAAATCAATGATATTAGACTTAATGCTTCTTTACATAATATATGGAAGGATGCCACATTTCTTCATATGGATCATTTGGATGGCAAAGGCGGTGTTGTCATTGGGATGGCTCCTTGGGTTTCAAAATATATCATTGACAAAGGAGAAGATCCCTCCCATAGTTGTGCTTGGGCCCTTATGCTTATTAATGGACAGCTTATAGGATTTTATTCTATTTATGCCTCCAATTTTGTTAAAGAGGGAATTTCTCTATGGGACTGGTTGGCTAATAATTTACCCAATGCTGATTGGATTTTAGGAGGAGACTTTAACATGGTTGAATACTCTCAGGACCGCAGTTGGAATAGTTTTTAAAAACTTAGCAGGGATGAGTTTGATAGCTGGGTGCTCTGTCGTAACTCCATTGGTGTAATTGACCCCATTCATGACAAATTTGCTAGCCATTCAAAGAACTGGTATACTTGGTCCAACTGCAGAATGGGAGATAGTAGAAAATTAAGTAGGTTGGACAGGTTTTATATTTCCTCTAGTCTCTTGCTAATTTATGATCTGTCGGGGATTTGTGTTCAAGCAGATCAGTCCTCTACTCTTTCTAATCATTTCCCTATTGTATGTAGCATTAGTTTCTCTCAAAACTTAACTTCAGAGAGTTCCCTCCCTTTCAAACTAAATGTTTCTCATTTAAAGAATCCTACTTGCCTTGCTGCCCTTGAGGAGATTTGGAATTCTATCCCTAAACCCAAAGAAGGAGATTCTTGGATGATTGGTGGTGTCTTGCCATTTCTCAATGCATTAATTTCCTTCGATCTTTTGGAAAAAAAATGGCCTGGCAGCGGAAGCGTAAAGAAAGATCTCTCCAAGGTAAACTTTTGCATGCAAAAAAACTCCTTAGTGCTGATCCTAATAACATAAACCTTCAATCTGTTATTGCTGCTACTGAAAACCAATTGCGCAAGGTGGAGAATTATAAAGGTTAGGGAGCAAAAATCAGATTTAGATTACATTGGATAAAAGAAGGTAATAAGGGTACATGATATTTCTTTAACTATCTCAATTATAAACAAAAAAAGGAAAAGATTGGTGCCATTAAAGACAAATTTGGTTCTTTTCTTACTGACCCAGCTGAAATATGCAAAGCTTTTAAATATTTTTATGAACATCTATTCAAAGATGATCAATGGACAGACATTCAAGAGGCTCTAGAAGATATTGTTAAAGTTCACATACCTCAGCATATAGCTGCTAATTATAGTAGATATCTTGATAGATTCCTTACATTGGAAGAGCTGGAAAATGCTCTTTTTAATATGGCTCCTTATAAATGTCCGGGCAGCGATGGGCTTCCTATGGAGTTTTACAAAGTAATGTTGAAACACATCAAAGAAGATTTTTATTACTTGTACCTAGAAGCCTTTGAGAGAGGATCCTTGGGTCTCATTATTAATGGTGGTATAATCAAACTTCTGCCCAAGGGGAAAAATGAAGATTCTATTTCAGGTTGGCATCCCATTATACTTCTAAATACTTCCTACAAAATTAATGCAAAAGCTGTTGCTAATAGGATTAAACTGGTGGTGCAAGAAATTTTTCAACCTGAACAAACTGGTTTTATTGCTGGTATATATATTCTTGATAATTTGATTTTAGCATGGGAAACATGTGAATGGGCTCAACAAACGTGTCAAAATGCTATTCTTGTCAAACTCGACTTTCATAAAGCTTATGATAGAATCTGGTGGAATTTTATTTTGAGCATGCTCAAATGGTTGGGGTTTGGCCCTAAACTTCAAGCTCATGTTTGTATGTTATTTCAGGATGCTAACTCTCGAATCATTATCAATAATATGATGATTGATCCTTTTCCTCTTCAACGATCTATTCATCAAGGATGTCCTCTTGCCCCTTACCTTTATGTTCTAACTTCTGATGCATTAGGCTATATGTTGCAAGGTGCAAGAAAGCTAAAACTTATCTCAGGTGTTTCTATTCCCCAAAGTTTTGTTGTTATTAACTCACATTATGCTAATGATAGCTTATTATTTTTACAAAACTCTAAGCAAGAGATCTCTAATACTTTGGATGTTTTAGAAATATATTGTGCTATCTCTGGCTCTAAGCTAGCTCATGAAAAAATAGAATTTTTGATGATTCGAGATGGGCATATTTCCCATTGGATTCCACGTGAATGGAAGCATATTAAGCATGATGAAATTATGAGATATCTCAAGATTCCCTTTGGTCTAGGAGTCACTCTCTCTGATATGTGGACTTGGTATCTTAATAGAGTCAAATCCAAACTTTTTAATTGGGGTAATAAATTTTTGTCTCTTGCTAGGAAAATCCAAGTTGCTAATAAGATTTTTTTGGCCACGCATGTTTATTATTCATCCAGCTGGATGCCCTCCAACAAAGGTTATGAGGAATTAATAAAAATCATTAGACATTTTTTATGGACTAAATGGGATGGCAGTAAGGGGTTTATATCTACATCTTGGTCTCATTGCATACAACCAAAGCATAAAGGAGGCTTGGGATTAATTGACCCAAAAACCCAAGGGTTTTTCTTGGTAGCAAAATGGATTATTAGAGTTGTTAAAGGGGATGAACCTTGGAAAGTTCTAGTTTAGAATAGGATTTTTCTTGCTATGGTTAGAGGAAAATGGCAAGGAGTGGGGTGGCTGGACAAGTTACTTCATGCTCCCTTCTTTTTAATTAAGGCTTCACCTTCTCTCTAGTCAATTTGGAAAGCTTGGCAAAGGGTAAGCCATTTTTTAAAATGGAGAGATGGCTCTCTCCAACATGGTTTTAGCTTTTCCACTTCCTATTGTATCATGATCAGCCTTTGGCCTTGAGTTTTCCTAAATTATCTTATTTTTTGTCCAAAAAAGGTATTAACATGGTGGGAGATCTTTGGGACTTCAATATTTTAGATTGGCTGCCATGGGATGTCATTAGAGCCCAATTTAATCTGAACAATAAATACAAATCATTTTTTATCTTTGTGAAATCTCTAGTGCCTCCAGAATTGTCTATGAAATTGTGTACCCCTATTCAAAGCAATTTCTTCAAAGACTGGCTATGGCTTTCAGCATTTCCTTTCTTGTCTTTGCCTTTGAAGAAAATATATTTACAACTACTGCCTAATCTTCCCATGAAGTCTCGGTTGAACAGCAAACAAAATTGTAAATTTAGTGAAAAGTTTTGGGGCAAACTCTTAGCTAAAATTTGGAAGTCAAAGATTAACATGGAGGCACAATTAATGGCTTGGAAGATATTACATCACAAGTTGCCAGTTGGTAGAAAGCTAAAATATATCATGGTTAATCCCATTAATTGTGCTTTTTGCAAGAAATTTGAAGACATGTGTCACATCTTTTGGGGCTGTTCTTTTGCGAAGAAGTTATGGAACTCTATTTTTCATTATCTTCCTACTATCTTTTGGCATTACCTTAACTGGAAGGAGGCTTTACTTGGAGTTGGGCTTCGAAACAACGTCATTGCTGAAAGTGTTCGACAAACCATCTTATTGCACATCTGGAGAGTCCATTGTAAAGAAGCTTTTGATAACTCCTATGATCATCAGGAATTTGCTTTTCTAAAACTTTATTCAGACATATTTTATTGTCTTGCTTCTATTTTCTCTCAATTGCAGGCAGATTCTAGGAAGAGTACCATGATAACATATTAGGTCCAATGTATCCAGCACCAAGTAATTTAGCTAATCAAGAATCAGCAAAATGGTGTGCTTCATAGTCTACAACCTCTTATCCGAATTCTGATAAATTGTATTTGAAATTATGCTCTCTTCTCTATGTACCCCTGTGGGTTGTTTTGCCTCTTGTTTCTCCACTGTAATGTTGTCTTCATTCTTTCGAGCAATTTTTCGTGATCTTCTCTTCTTACCTTTGTAATTTGCATTATTTCAATATATAAAAATACAAAAAGTACTTGGGAAAAAGTTGACGTAAGTGGGGTAGATAAATTAGGATGGGATATTTTTGTTTTGTTTTGGGATATGTATTTTATTAATGTATTTTAGTTTAGTATTATATTTTTAATGATAAGTGATTTAGTTAAGTTGTTTTATTAGAATTAAATTAAGTTAGTTTAGTATTATGTTAAATTTAAATTAGTGTAATTTAAAATTTAATATTAGTTTAAACTAATGTTAGTTAAATATAATTTAGTTTGAGAAATAATTAGTATTAGTTATATAAAGAAGAAAGATGTTAATATCATTTTGTTTATTAATTAAGATTTTAAGTTTAGTTTAGTTGTTTTTTTTTAATATTATTAGTTTATAAGTAAGATATTAGTAGGTTGTTTGGTTAGATGTTAGTGTTTAATTAAGTTTATTTTTGTTTTAGATTTTCTTTTATGTTGAGGTTAGTGTTAGGTTAATTTAGGTTTATTTTATGTTAGTAAATATGTTATGCTAGTTACTTTTGTTATTTGTTAATAGTTTTAGTTAGTAGTTTTAAATTTGTGTTAGTTTAGGATAAGATTAGTATATGTTTTAAGTTAGTTATTAATTATGTTTGTTTAATTTATTTATTTTTAAGTTATTTGTTTTAAATTTTAAAATATATATTTGGTAGTAATTTTATAAATTTAAAGTTTTAGTAAACTTATTGTGAACTATTATCTTGTTTTATTACGTTAGTATATCTTAGACAAATAGAAAATGTTAAATTGTTTTCTTTATCAACTAGTCAAATTTAAGTATAATTTATATTGTCAATATCTTTAGAAATGTTTAATTCTTAATAGCATTATGGGTTTAAACAAAATTGAGATTTGAGTAAAGTTAATTAAAGTATATATGTATGTATGTATGTATGGGTAGACATGATATTCCTTTTAATTAGTTCTTGATTAGATATTTTAATTAATTTTAACCTGAATTCATTTAAATTGTTATTTCAATAATTTTAAATATAATGTTGTATAAGAAATGAAATAACGAAACAAATGTCAATATTAAGATAATAACAAGAGTTCAAAATTTAACGATTTATTTCTCCTCAAGATTATAAACTTAAGATGAAAGGTAGAGAACCTATACTTTAACCGTGAACACAAACATATCAAACTTAGTGAAATTTAATTATTATTGTTTAAAAAAAAAAAATAACAAAAAAAAAAAAGAAAAGTGTTTTTGCACTTGTATTTTGGGCATGACATTTTGGTATCAGAGCCTGTGTTTCAACACTAGGAACCTTAAACCATTGTGCTTCCTAAGCTTAAACTAAACATTAAATTGTGTAGGATGCCTCTTGTTACTTGAAGCAACCGATGAGGCAGAGGTTGTAGGGTGAGAGGTGGTAGAGTAGGACTGGAGGATGGACCACCTCCACCACCACCACCTCCACCTCCACCACCACCGAACCTGAACCAAGACATTATAGATGCACTTCAGACTTTGATCAGTGTAGTTCAGCAGAGAGTAGTACCTGTAGTTCATCCAGTTCAACAGATTCCAGTAGTGGAAGCAGAGGGACCCAAAGGAGGCAATCCCAGGGTCAGAGAGAGGACTAGGAGTCCCCCACTAAGATAGATAGAGGGTCAGGGTGAGCATGAAGGTGAGTCAATACACCAGAGAGGACCCCCACTTGACAGATCTCCTAGACATGTAGGAGATGATATCAGGGAATTGATTTGACTTCGGCTGCCATTATTTATGAGTTTCATTGAGGGGACAGTAGTAGAGGCATGGTTGCAGAGCCTACAATGGTGCTTTGGATTATGACCCTATGGGAGTAATCTAAAGGCATGCCTAGCAGTTCATTAGTTGAGAGGGGATGCCTCCAATTGGTGGCATCAGGAGGAGATCATAGGTGGAGTGAGGATGGATACCCTCACATGGGAATCATTCCTAGAAAGATTTTGAGAGAGGTACTTGTTAGAGAATTTCTGACAGAAATAGATAGAAGAGTTCCATTCTCTTTATCAAAGGGGTCTTACAGTGGCTCAGTATGAGAGCGAGTTTCTCGAGCTCCTTCCTTATGTGGAATACATGAAGGATGAGAAACTATGGGTACATCGCTTTATCATGGGTTTGAATTTCTCACTTTAGGGTCCAGTTCGGATGGCCTTCCCTACCACCTTCAGACAAGTAGTGGAGATAGCACTAGTGGCAAAGGCTACTCGATGTAGACAGGAATCACGGGATCGATCTCAAGATCAAAACTCTACTCGATAGAGACCCCCTTGGAAAAGAAATCAGAACTATACACTAGGGTCCTCTAAGGGCCAATAGTCTCAACAATAATAGTAGGAACTCTCACAGGGTTACTAGGGTTCCAAGCCCAAGCAGTGGTAGTTACAGCAGGATCAAAAAGTACATACCCCATAGTCATAATCAATGCAGACTCAACAGTCTTCTAGGGGTGGATACAGTGGGTCTAGCAGGTCAGGAGGTCCACAATAGGCTGGATCATAGGATGCATGATCTTACACTCAAGGACCATGCTACACTTGTGGTGGCATGGGTCACATAGCTAGAGAGTGTCCATAGGGATAGTCATCCAGTGGTCAGAGAGGGGCTTTTTCAGAGCCAATAGTTGGAGACATGGGCAGGTCCCACAGAGTTTTCGCAGCGGTTGACAACTGCCAGACTGAGGATTGAGCTATAATTATTGAGGATATAGGTGGAGTTGGTCAGCTAGTTAGCACTAGAGCCTATCCATATTATTTCTTGATAGACCCTAGCTCCTCGAGGTCGAGAGTTGGACCAAGTTAGGGTCTAGTGGGAATGTTACGATGAGGTCACAATTTCTTGGGAGGATGCAGCATGGCTGCGATCTCTATACCCTTATCTTTTGATGAACTCCAAGAGGATGTTCATGCCTAGTGGGGGAGGATGTGAGGCCTCACCCCGACCCTTCGTAGCATTAGTTGTTACTTTATCATTATGATACTCATGACTCGAGATGTCGAGACATTATCTGATGCTTAGAACATATTATATTATTTCATGTTGTGTGATGTTATTTTCAGATATTTGATGTTTGTCATTTAATGTTTTATGTATATGTATGTCGATGAAATCAATAAATGTAGGATTGATACTTTGATTTAAGAGATTTTAAATGGTTAAGAATTAACTAGGATGAAAGAAATCCTGATTGATGTATGTTTCAATTTATGTGAATTTTTGATACGTATATATACATATGTACATGTGATTTTTGTCACTACTGATGTGTGCAATGAGTATACAAATATTTTAGTTGAGGAAACTAACGAAGGAACAGAATTGATCCCTATGTGTTAATTTTGGAAACCTTGTTGTTCGTAATTCAAGTATTGTATTGTGAGATGTATGTATGTATTTTCCTATGATCAGTGAATGTTAACATTCGTAACTGTGTTCTTTTAGTGTCGCTTGACACTCATGAATTGTTTATGTTCTTCAGCACGCTAGTTAGGGTTAGCTGTGTAACCTTTGGACCTAATTTGGATTAAGTTAGTATCTTTTGTTAGTTTGGTTCTTAATCGAGTTTAGTCATCCTTAATCTGGATTAGTGCTTCATCTGCATTTTAAAGTCATTAGTTGGTCCTAATTTTTTTCCTAGCTTTTGTTTGGCTCTAAACCTATTCCTAAGGCTTCAAAACATGAAATATTTATACCCAAGGGGTATGGGTATGGGTTGGGGGTCTTTTCCAACCCCTAAGCCCCTTTTTGGACTTTTGAAGCCACTAAAAAAGTCTCTTTTTGCTTTTGTGCAAAAATTGGCTATGGCTACCATAAGTTGTCTCACCTTACCTCCACTTAGTGGTTAACCATAGTATGGGTTGAGTTAGGAGCTTCTATATTTTTAGGTGGGTGGGAGACGTTATTGATCCCTTTGGTGGTTGAGTTTGAGGCTTATTTAGAGGCCCTTCTTGGACTAGTGGAGGTTGTTACCCAATCTCTACATTTAGAGAGGATGACACTAAATTATGCAAATTTTGAGCTCAATTATGTTAAGGAAAGAAAAATGGATATGGTTGATATTTCTATTTGATATCATGTTTTATTGGAGATAAAATAAATCTTGCATTATTGTGTTAGAAAACTATTGAGCTCTAAGTTATAAACCCATTTAAAAAAATATATATCTCCCTTGTTATAAAAAAAAAAACAAATAGCTTGAAAATAAATATAAATTGAATGCTTAGCAAATAAAAGAAATGACTTTAAAAAAAAAATTAAGGCTATTAAACATACATGTAAAAATAAATAAATATGTTGTCTTGGAAAATTTCTTACTTAGAAAATTGGTAACTTCAAAAAAAATTGATCCACCAAGAGTCAAAATACTCTCTGTAATTTGTATGGGGAGAAGAAATTAATTTTTGTCTTGCAACAGAGCATCTAGATATTCTTTTAAGATTCCTTAAATTATAATTAATATTAAATGTTTAAAAAAAAGAATAATATAATTTTTAATACTTATAGCAAATATCTTGAAAATATCCAAAGAAAATATATTTATAAAAAAATAAAATAAGGTATTTGATAATAGACCTACCTAATAAACTTTTCCCACTTATTACTACCTTAATTAAAATACCTCTTCATGCGACTTAAATTCCTCTCTGGCCTGTCATGTTTTATCCCTCATACGTTCTTGTCTAACGCATAATGATGTTTGGTTGAAAAGTTGATGGGGGCGGTTGCAAGTCTAATTGTTTTATATATATTATGAACATCAAACATAAATCCTACTATCCACCTTTTTTTTTGTTTTAAAAAAAAAAACTTCTTTTGGTCATGCATTTAAAGAAAGTGGGGATGGAAAAGTAAAAAGTCAAATGTTTTATTTATTGTGGGTGGGCGGCATGGGCATGTAAGTACTTGGGAAAAAGTTGACGTAAGTGGGGTAGATAAATTAGGATGGGATATTTTAGTTTTGTTTTCAGATATGTATTTTATTAATGTAGCTTAGTTTAGTATTATATTTTTAATGATAAGTGATTTAGTTAAGTTGTTTTATTAGAATTAAATCAAGTTAGTTTAGTATTATGTTAAATTTAAATTAGTGTAAGTTAAAATTTAATATTAGTTTAAATTAATGTTAGTTAAATATAATTTAGTTTGAGAAATAATTAGTATTAGTTATATAAAGAAGAAAGATGTTAATATCATTTTGTTTATTAATTAAGATTTTAATTGTAGTTTAGTTGTTTTATTAAAAAAGTATTAGTCTATAAGTAAGATATTAGTAGGTTGTTTGGTTAGATGTTAGTGTTTAATTAAGTTTAATTTTTGTTTTAGATTTTCTTTTATGTTGAGGTTAGTGTTAGGTTAATTTAGGTTTAGTTTATGTTAGTAAATATGTTATGCTAGTTACTTTTGTTATTTGTTAATAGTTTTAGTTAGTAGTTTTAAATTTGTGTTAGTTTAGGATAAGATTAGTATATGTTTTAAGTTAGTTATTAATTATGTTTGTTTAATTGTTTTTTTGTTTTTAAGTTATTTGTTTTAAATTTTAAAATATATATTTAGTAGTAATTTTATACATTTAAAGTTGTAGTAAACTTATTGTGAACTATTACCTTGTTTTATTACGTTAGTATATGTTAGACAAATAGAAAATGTTAAATTGTTTTATTTATCAACTAGTCAAATTTAAGTATAATTTATATTGTTAATATCTTTAGAAATGTTTAATTCTTAATAGCATTATGGGTTTAAATAAAATTGAGACTTGAGTAAAGTTAATTAAAGTGTGTGTGTGTGTGTGTGTGTGTGTGTGTGTGTGTGTGTGTGTGTGTGTGTGTGTGTGT
Source organism: Cupressus sempervirens (assembly GCA_028749045.1). Classification (NCBI taxonomy): domain Eukaryota; kingdom Viridiplantae; phylum Streptophyta; class Pinopsida; order Cupressales; family Cupressaceae; genus Cupressus; species Cupressus sempervirens. The sequence goes on from CM053783.1 coordinate 119,465,445, forward strand.
GTGTGTGGGTAGACATGATATTCCTTTTAATTACAAATGAAATAACGAAACAAATGTTGATATTAAGATAATAACAAGAGTTCAAAATTTAACGATTTATTTCTCCTCAAGATTATAAACTTAAGATGAAAGGTACAAAACCTATACTTTAACCGTGAACACAAACATATCGAACTTAGTGAAATTTAATTATTATTGTTTTAAAAATAAAAATAACAAAAAAAAAAGTGTGTTTTTGCCCTTGTATTTTGGGCATGACATGACCCTTGATTGAATTTGATCTCAACCATTGATGGATTCCAGGAAAGTCTATTTAAGACACCCTCATGTCTTCATTTTAGGAGAGGATGAATTCGGAGAATTTGCATTGAATCCCTGCTGGAATTCATACTCACATTTTCTCATATATTTAATAAATATGCCTATCTTGACTAATTAAATGTAATTATTTAATTAAATGGGAAAGGTATTTCTAATTAATTAAATGAAATTATTTAATTAAATGGAGTACTTACTTCTAATTAATTTTAAAAAGTTATTTAATTAAATAGGAAGTTATTCCTAATTAATTAAATGAAGTTATTTTATTAAATAAGAAAAGTGTCTCTAATTAATTAAAATATTATTTAATTAAATAGAAAAAGTAATTATGAGAGCATATCTCATTTTATTAAATTAAATATCTCAACAAAATCTCTCTTTAGTTCACAAAGGGAAATTTTCAGTTGACTATTGATAAAAAATGAGTTAAATCAGTTAACTCCTTTTTCTACTAAAATTAAATCAGTTAACTCCTTATTTTACTCAAATTAAATCTGTTAACTCCATTTAATTTGGGAATCTCCCTTTATGACTAAACTTCAACTTTAATCTTGACCGTTGATTGAATTTGATCTCAACCATTGATAGATTCCAGGAAAGTCTATTTAAGAGACCCTCATCTCTTCATTCTAGGAGAGTATGAATTTGGAGAATTTGCATCGAATTGCTGCTGGAATTCATACTCACATTTGCTCATATTTTTACATACATTTAATAAACACTCCTATCTTGATTAATTAAATGTAATTAATTAATTAAATAGGTAAGGTATTTTTAATTAATTAAAATAAATTATTTAATTAAATGGAGTACTTACTTCTAATTAGTTAAACAAAGTTATTTAATTAAATAGGAAGCCATTCCTAATTAATTAAATAAAATTATTTAATTAAATAAGAAAAGTGTCTCTAATTAATTAAAAAAATATTTAATTAAATAGAAAAAGTAATTACGATAGCATATCCCATTTTATTAAATTAAATATCTCAACAGAATCTCTCTTCAGTTCAAAAAGAAAAAATTTCAGTTCACTATTGATAAAAAATGAGTTAAATCATTTAACTCCTTTTTCTACTCAAACTAAATTAGTTAACTCCATATTTTACTCAAATTAAATCTATTAACTCGTTTTAATTTGGCAATCTCCATTTATGACTGAACTTCAACTTTAATCCTGACCGTTAATTGAATTTGATCTCAACCGTTGATGGATTCTAGTAAAATCTATTTAAGAAACTCTCATCTCTTCATTTTAGGAGAGGATGAATTTGGAGAATTTTAATCGAATCCCTGCTGGAATTCATACTCACATTTGTGCATATTTTTACAAATATTTATTAAATATGCCTATCTTGATTAATTAAATGTAATTATTTCAGTAAATGGGAAGGTATTTCTAATTAATTAAACAAAATTATTTAATTAAAACTTACTTCTAATTAATTAAACAAAGCTATTTAATTAAATAGGAAGCCATTCCTAATTAATTAAATGAATTTATTTAATTAAATAAGAAAAGTGTCTCTAATTAATTAAAAGATTATCTAATTAAATAAAAAAAGTAATTATGAAAGCATATCTCATTTTATTAAATTAAATATCTCAACAAAATCTCTCCTCAGTTCAAAAAGGGAAAATTTTAGTTCACTATTGATAAAAAATGAGTTAAATGAGTTAAATCCTTTTTCTTCTCAAATTAAATTAGTTAACTCCTTATTTTACTCAAATTAAATCTGTTAACTCTCCTTAATTTAGGAATCTCCCTTGATGACTGACAATTAACTTTAATCCTGACCGTTGATTGAATTTGATCTCAACCATTGATGGATTCCAGGAAAGTCTATTTAAGAGACCCTCATCTCTTCATTTTAGGAGAGGATGAATTTGGAGAATTTGCATCGAATCGCTGCTGGAATTCATACTCACATTTGCTCATATTTTTACATACATTTAATAAATACGCCTATCTTGATTAAATAAATGTAATTATTTAATTAAATGGGAAAGTTATTTCTAATTAATTAAACGAAATTATTTAATTAAATGGAGTACTTACTTCTAATTAATTAAACAAAGTTATTTAATTAAATAGGAAGCCATTCCTAATTAATTAAATGAAGTTATTTAATTAAATAAGAAAAGTGTTTCTAATTAATTAAAAGATTATTTAATTAAATAGAAAAAGTAATTATGAGAGCATATCCCATTTTATTAAATTAAATATCTCAACAAAATCTCTCTTTAGTTCAAAAAAGAAAATTTTCAGTTCACTACTGATAAAAAATGAGTTAAATCATTTAAATCCTTTTTCTACTCAAATTAAATTATTTAACTCCTTATTTTACTCAAATTAAATTTGTTAACTCCTTTTAATTTGGGAATCTCCATTTATGACTGAACTTCAACTTTAATCCTGACCGTTGATTGAATTTGATCTCAACCATTGACGGATTCAAGGAAAGTCTATTTAAGAGACCCTCATCTCTTCATTTTAGGAGAGGATGAATTTGGAGAATTTGCATCGAATCCCTGCTAGAATTCTTACTCACAATTGCTCATATTTTTACATACATTTAATAAATACGCCTATCTTGATTAGTTAAATGTAATTATTTAATTAAATGGGAAGGTATTTCTAATTAATTAAATGAAATTATTTAATTAAATGGAGTACTTACTTCTAATTAATTAAAAAAAGTTATTTAATTAAATAGGAAGTCATTCCTAATTAATTAAATGAATTTATTTAATTAAATAACAAACGTGTCTCTAATTAATTAAAAGATTATTTAATTAAATAGAAAAAGTAATTATGAGAACATATCTCATTTTATTAAATTAAATATCTCAACAAAATCTCTCTTTAGTTCAAAAAGGGAAATTTGTAGTTCACTATTGATAAAAAATGAGTTAAATCAGTTAACTCTGTTTTCTACTCAAATTAAATCAGTTAACTCCTTATTTTACTCAAATTAAATCTGTTAACTCCCTTTAATTTGGGAATCTCCCTTTATGACTGAACTTCAAATTTAATCCTGACCGTTCATTGAATTTGATCTCAACCATTGATGGATTCCAAGAAAGTCTATTTAAGAGACCCTCATCTCTTCATTTTAGGAGAGGATGAATTTGTAGAATTTGTATCGAATCGCTGTTGGAATTCATACTCACATTTGCTCATATTTTTACATGCATTTAATAAATATGCCTATCTTGATTAATTAAATATAATTATTTAATTAAATGGGAAAGGTATTTCTAATTAATTAAACAAAATTGTTTAATTAAATGGAGTACTTCTAATTAATTAAACAAAGTTATTTAATTAAATAGGAAGCCATTCCTAATTAATTAAATGAAGTTATTTAATTAATTAAGAAAATTATCTTTAATTAATTAAAATATTATTTAATTAAATTGAAAAAGTAATTATGACACCATATCTCATTTTATTAAATTAAATATCTCAACAAAATTTCTCTTCAGTTCAAAAGGGGAAATTTTTAGTTCATTATTGATAAAAAAAATGTGTTAAATCAGTTAACTCCTTTTTCTACTCAAATTAAATTAGTTAACTCCTAATTTTACTCAAATTAAATCTGTTAACTACCTTTAATTTGGGAATCTCCCTTTATGACTAAATTTCAACTTTAATCCTGACCTTTGATTGAATTTGATTTCAACCGTTGATGGATTCCAGGAAAGTCTATTTAAGAGAGCCTCATCTCTTCATTTTAGGAGAGGATGAATTCAGAGAATTTGCATCGAATCACTGCTAGAATTCATACTCACATTTGCTCATATTTTTACATACATTTAAGAAATACATCTATCTTGATTAATTAAATGTAATTATTTAATTAAATGGGAAAGGTATTTCTAATTAATTAAACAAAATTATTTAATTAAATAGAATACTTGCTTCTAATTAATTAAACAAAGTTATTTAATTAAATAGGAAGCCAATCCTAATTAATTAAAAGATTATTTAATTAAAGAAAAAAAGTAGTTATGAGAGCATATCTCATTTTATTAAATTAAATATCTCAACAAAATCTCTCTTCAGTTCAAAAAGAGAATATTTTCAGTTCACTATTGATAAAAAATGAGTTAAATCAGTTAACTCCTTTTTCTACTCAAATTAAATTAGTTAACTCCTTATTTTACTCAAATTAAATCTGTTAACTCCGTTTAATTTCGGAATCTCCTTTTATGACTGAACTTCAACTTTAATCCTGACCATTGATTGAATTTGATCTCAATCGTTGATGGATTGCAGGAAAGTCTATTTAAGAGACCCTCATCTCTTCATTTTAGGACAGGATGAATTTGGAGAATTTGCATCGAATCGTTGCTGGAATTTATACTCACATTTGCTCATATTTTTACATACATTTAATAAATACGCCTATCTTGATTAATTAAATGTAATTATTTAATTAAATGAGAAAGGTATTTCTAATTAATGAAACAAAATTATTTAATTAAATGGACTACTTTCTTCTAATTAATTAACAAAGTTATTTGATTAAATAGGAAGCCATTCCTAATTAATTTAATGAAGTTATTTAATTAAATAAGAAAAGTGTCTCTAATTAATTAAAAGATTATTTAATTAAATAGAAAAACTAATTATGATAGCATATCTCATTTTATTAAATTAAATATCTCAAGAAAATCTCTCTTGAGTTCAAAAAGGAAAATTTTCATTTCATTATTGATAAAAAATGAGTTAAATTAGTTAACTCCTTTTTCTACTCAAATTAAATCAATTAACTCCTTATTTTACTCAAATTAAATTTGTTAACTCCTTTTAATTTGAAAATCTCCCTTTATGACTGAATTTTAACTTTAATCCTGACCGTTGATTGAATTTGATCTCAACCATTGATGGATTCCAGAAAAGTTTATTTAAGAGACCCTCATCTCTTCATTTTAGGAGAGGATGAATTTGGAGAATTTGCATCGAATCGCTGCTGGAATTCATACTCACATTTTCTCATATTTTTACATACATTTAATAAATATGCCTATCTTGATTAATTAAATGTAATTATTTAATTAAATGGAAAAGGTATTTCTAATTAATTAAATGAAATTATTTAATTAAATGGATTACTTACTTCTAATTAATTAAACAAAGTTATTATTGGCGACTAGAAATTTTTTTGAATGCTAGAATCAATCATAGGCTCATTTTTCATAGCAAGGACCAAGCCCTCTATGAGCAAGTGTAGCTTGAAATGTATGGTGGCCCACAATTCCTTTGTGTTAGTGAGGAATAATATGGGGTGTCAATCATGAATATGGAGCGAGAGCGGGTGCGACCAAGGTTTGAACATAAGGGGCAATGATCACCTGCAATAGAAGGCGAGTACACCAGAGGTTTGCAGAATGGAATTCAGGAGTCAAGCGCCACGAGGGACGGGCATATGATGAGTAGATCAATAGAATATGGTGAATGAATTGGTATAGGTGGAATGGGGGGCAGAGAGAAAAACCCTACTACCGAAATTGGTGACAATTTTTTCCACCATAGAGAAGATAGGATGAAGCAAAGAATTGGGGCTGGAGCAAGAAAGGGAATGAAAATGACTGGCTTTACAAAAAGTTTGATAAGTTTGACTACTCTAGAATTGCTCACAAGTTTTATAGGCCAAAGCAAAAGGAGAAAATGACCATGGGAGAGAAAGATGCGTTGGGGGAGCACTTTCAAAGTAAAGAGGACAATGCCACCTATGAGGTAATGTCTATTATCCTCATCAGTAATGAAAGCTGGCTAGAATCGATTAATGAAATGAAAGAAAAAGAATTTTTCTTTAAGTGGTTAGGGCCATGGCCATCACTTTCTATTATAAGGCAGGGGAACTGATCTCTATGGGGGGTAGAATGTAGATTCAAAACCCTAGCAAATGGATTCTATTTGGGAATACCACCAAGTAGATATCTTAAAGATGACATCCTAAAAAATGGCCCCTACCTTCTAGAAGGAAAGGGAATTATTGTAAAGGAGTGGACACCAAACTTTGATCCAAATAAAGAGAAGTTGAAGTCATTCCCCATTTGGATCAATCTCCACAACTTACCAGTAGAATATTGGGGAGAAAAGGTTTTGGAGGAAATTGGGAACACAATAGGATAATATGTTAGGTCAGAAATGGTCCTTAATAAAGTTGACTCATCCTCTCATCCAAGGTTACTGATCTTGTTAAAGGAAGGCAGCCCGTGCCCAAATTATATAAACCTAAGCACAAAATATAGGGTTTGGAAACAGCAGGTAGAGAAATGGGAAGGTGAGGATAAAAATAATCCAGAAGAGGTATCCTGGGATATTAGTAGCAGGAAAGGGAAAGGTTTGGAGGTAGACAAAATCCTAGATTTCTTAGAGATGGGAGAAGGACAGAAGCTTCAGGCACAAAACCTAAATGACCAAATACCCATAAACATTGAGCAAGAAATTTAGGATCTTCCAGTGCAGACAGAGGATAGAGATATGCAGAAAAGAGAGGAAGAGGAAGGGGTTAAAAGGGTCACAGAGAACTCCACCTAAAGAGTACTAGAGACCCCATGGGAAGAAGAATGTGAACAAAGGGAAATGGAGGTACAAAGAAACTTTCAAGGTAAAGAGGCTGACCAGCAAGGGATGAATGATAATCCTTTAAAACTAAGAAGGTGTAGTGTAAGTATTGAAGAATCCAGTAAACATAAGTTGCAATCTCTTGTAGGAGGAGTGAGTGGCGGGTGTGAAACATCAAGAAAAAAGGATCCAGAAGGTATTGATGAAATAGTTTTTAAAGACATTGAAGTATCTTTGGAAAGGAATCTGAGTGATTCCTTTGAGGAAGCCCTACAAAGTAGTAGTGGAATTGAAGAAATGGGTTTACCCCTAGAAGAGGACCTATTAAATGACCTTGGCTTATCAAAGATGCCAGGGATACAGGCAGAAAAATCTTTAGAACAAACAAGCTCCAAAAAGTAGAAACTGAATGTTGGAAGCTAGAAAAAAAGAGGACCAAAACCAGTCAAAGTTAAGCTGGCAATGGTGGGCAAAGATGCAAGCCAAACAAAAATCCTGAGATAGAGAAAAGGCTTGGCCTTTTCTCGAGAGCCATGAAAACCCTATCATGGAATGTTAGGGGTTGCAATGCCCCTTAAAAAATTTGATTGATCAAAAGGTGTCTTGATCAATTCAAGCCAGATTTAGTTTTTCTTCATGAAACCAAGACAAAAGAAGAAGATTTTTCCAGTTTTAAAAATAAATTTAGAAGATGGGAATGTTTGCTGACAGGGGCACAGGGAGCTTCAGGTGGATTGGTGATACTTTGGAAGCCTGAAACAATCACAATTTTAGAGTCTAAGTTAAATGCAAATTGGCAATGGGCAAAGATCTATGTTAAAAATCTACATTGGTCATTTATGGTGATAAATGTGTATGGACCAAACAAAAATGTTGAGAAGAAAGAGTTATGGGAAAAAATAGCTAAAAAAGTATAGGAGTTTCCAAATGAGGTAACAATTTTAGGTGGGGATTTTAATGCGATTCTAAATTCGAAAGACAAAAAGGGAGGCAAAGGATGGCTTTCTGAGAGCCAAAAATATTTCAGCAACTTTGTAAATGACAATGGATTAGTAAATATAAATTTCAAAAAAGGTGACTTCATATGGACAAACTGAAGGGAAGGTTTTGTGCATATAGCAGAAAAGTTGGATAGGTTTCTAGTGGCAGGGAATTGGGCTGAAGCAAATTGGTCATGTGATGCGGAAATTCTACCTTACCAAGGTTCATATCACTTTCCCATTTTTCTTCGAATTCAAGATGAAAAATCTCCAGATAGATACCCCTTTAAATTTGAAGCAATGTGGCTAAAAGCAGAAAGTTTCTCAGACCTGATTGTGGATTGGTGGAAAAATGCCCTGCCAAGGAAAGGTAACAAAGCTTTTATTTTCTTTAAAAAGTTGCAATTTCTAAAAGAACAATTAAAAATCTAGAATAGGGAAAACTTTGGTAATATCTTTGATAAGAAAGGAGATATAGAAGAGAAGTTAAAAACTTTGAGTCTCAAAGTTATAGAAAGTGGAATGTTTGAGGTTGATTTCAAATTGGAGAAAGGGCTTAAAAAGGAACTGGAGGATTGCTTAAACAAAGAGGAAATTTATTGGCATCAGAAATCTAGAGAAACATGGCTAAAAGATGGTGATAGGAATACTACCTTTTTCCATAACTCAGTAAAAGTAAGGCGGGCAACAAATAAAATTTTTGAAATAAAATATTTGAATGGAGTTTTAAAGACGAATAGTGAAGAAATAAAACAAGAGGCAATAAATTTCTTCTCACATAAAGAACAGAAGCCAGAAAGGGACAATGCTGAGGTTGAAGAGGTGTTGAGTGTTATTCCAACAGTAATATCAGGGGAACAAAACAAGGCTCTAATGGATCCAATTATAGAATGTGAAGTCTCTCAAGCATTAAAAGGTTTAGGAGGGGACAAAGCCCCAGGACCGGATGGTTTTCCAGCTCTATGTTTTCAAAATTTGAGCTCCATATTCTTGAAAGACTTATGGGAAGTAGTGGAAGAGTCAAGACAAAGGGGTTTCATTCTTAAAGATTTTAACAAAAATTTTATAGCACTGGTGCCAAAGAAGGAAACACAACAAACTTCTAAAGATTTCAGGCCCATTTCATTAGGCAACACAGTATATAAAATCATATCAAAGGTGTTGGAAAATAGGCTCAAGCATGTATTGAACTCCATTATTTCTATAGAGTAGAGTGTGTTTCTTCCAGGGAAATTGATTTTTGAAGGGGTAGTTGTGGCATATGAAGTAGTGCACACCATCCGTGCTTCAAAAACTCAAAACATGATGGTAAAACAATACATTAGGAAAGCTTATGATGAGGTTAATAGAAGTTTTATGCTAGAAGTGCTAAGCCATTTTGGGTTTAGTAAGGAATGGATTCAATGGGTGAAAAGTTGTATTCAAACACCCAAGTTCTCTATACTAGTTAACGGAAGCCCTCAAGATTTTTTTGAACAGGAAAAATGAATAAGACAAGGTGATCCTTTGTCACCTTTCCTTTTCATAATAATGGCAGAGGTGCTAGGAAGGCTGATCCAAAAGCAAAGGGAGCAAGGAGCATGGAATGGAATTAAAATCACAGAAACAATTGAATCCCTCACACATCTGCAATTTGTAGATGACGCCTTTTTAGGGGGAGAAGCTAGTGTAGAAGAAGCAAGAGTGATGAAGAACACTTTAGAGCTTTATGGGAAAGTCTCGAGGCAGTTTATTAATTGGAAAAAGTCAGAAATTTTTTTCTTCAAGGCTCCTTATAATTTGAGATTTAGGATCTGTCAAATATAGGAAAGGAGTGGTGTTGGAAGGATGTATCCTGGGAGGAACTAACAAAAGAATAGAAAGAGAAAATGAAACAAATTTTTAAGGTCAGGAATGTGATGCTAACAAAAAAGAAGGATAAAGTAATTTGGTGTGGCTCATTATCAGGTAAATACTAAGTAAAACTAGGCTCCAATCTAATAGCTGAGATAGGAAGGGAAAGTTTCTTCTCAAGAGACTTATGTTGGAACAAAGCTATACTGCCTAAAGCATGGGCCTTTACATGGTTATCTTACAAAGGAAGAATTCTAATAGCTGAAAGACTAAGAAAGATAGGGATTAATGGTCCATCCAGATGTCCTCTATGTGAGAAACAAGAGGAAGTCATTGATCATCTTTTAATTCAATGCCAATATGCTAAAAAATGCTGGGATATAGTTCAATTGAAATTAAGTTGGCAAGGGCCAAGAGCTCAAATGATAAGGGAAGCCTTGGATGGATGGCCAAGAATAGCTGGGAAATCAACCTTATCAAGTATATGGATAGTAGCACCATCTTTGATAATCTAGGAGTTGTGGAAGGAGAGAAATAGGAGAATCTTTAGAGGAGAAAAAGAAAGTCAGAGGAGATGCATAAGAAGAATTATTAATGCAATAGAAGAAATAGTCAGTGTGTCAGCTACAAGGAAAAAAGCTATGAAAATTCCATTCACATGAGATGATAGACAAATGCAGAATACTTGGCCGAGGATTAGATTCAAATCACCCTTATGAGCTTTGGTAACAAGCAGTAGCAAAACAAAGAAGAAGGCAGTTGAATGGGTTACTCCACAGGAAGGCTAGATCAAAGTGAATTTTGATGGAGTAGCAAAAGGCAATCCAGGGGATTCAGGAATTGGGATTTTTTTTAAAGATGACAGAGGGCACCTTTTATTAGTAGGAGCGAAAAAACTCCCATATGGAACAAATAACATAGCAGAATGCCAAGCAATATTATTAGCAGTTCAAATAGCTAAAATGGAAGGGTTAAAAAAAATACATCTGGAAGGGGACTCTCTAATCACAGTTCAGGAAATATCAAAATTGAGCATAAAGGCATGGCATCTACAACCTATTATTAACAGCATAGAGCAGGAATTGAATAATTTTGAAGATTTTAAAATTACGCATTTAAATAGAGAAGGAAATCAGGAGGCCGATATGCTTTCAAAATGGGCTTTAACAATGAATGAGGAGACATTAAGGATTGAAAAGAAAAACTCAAAAGGTAAACTTTTTAACATCATAAATCACAAGAATGAAAGAGAACTATCAGCAATGATGTAAAAGATAACTCAGGTTGTCCAATGAATCCCGTGCAAAATCTTTTAAGTAAGGTGCCCGTAGGTAGTTTTAATGATTGGAAAGATTTTAATTGCCTTTAAAAAGGCACAGCATATGTCATTCTTTAAGTGTAAATTTGAAGTGGATTGTAATTGCAAAAGGAAAGTGTGAATAACAGAGATGGAGCCATCTTTTACATTCAAAACTCAGTGATAGAAAAAGGCATTATTTGGGTGAGTAGCAGATCATCTGCTGAAGAGGATGGTAAAATGTGCGATGTAGGCTATGGTGGGCATGTTGCAAAACACATTGGGCCCCCTTTTCTAGGATTCAGAGCATTGATGGAAAGCACAAGTTCATATGGCTACGATGACAATGGCCTAGGGCCTAGAAGTATGAGAGCATGAAAGAGTAGTGGAATGGGTTATGAAGGAATTGTTTGAAGAGGAGTTAATCTCAAACATGGATGCATGGTTGGAGTGGGCCCATCCGAGCTGGGCCTTCAATTTCTCGAAGGGTTATGCAAATGAGGAGGAAGGCAGGGAGAAAGGAATCATGTCGTTTGTGAACTAGCCGCGAGGATATAAGGAGAAAGAGGCCTATGTGAATGAGGGTCAGGTAGCATGGAACGCCCTAAAAATTGCAATCATGGAGGGCAAGGCACAACACCGAAATGAGCCCTTCAATGTGGTAGTGCCAAGGAAGCAGCGATCGAAAAGAGGGGCTAGCAGAGGGCAAAGGTAAGACTTGATGGATGGTTTTTTGGTTTTGAAGATAGAGGCCATACCCTTTTTGTTGCCTGTAGGCATGAACAAAAGTAGCCGGAAGGGTAAATGGAAACTCAATTTTTTGGCTCTAGTTGGTGGTAAGGAAAACCATAGAGGAAGGTAGCGACCGTGGGGAGTTTTCCAAAGGCAAGTTGTATGGTAGGGGAAGGTAGAAACATGTGAAGGATGCCTTTTGAAATGGTCGAGTTTTGCAGGTAACATGGTGCCCCCCTGTAGCAAAGTATGTTTAAGGTTTAAAGTATGTAGAATGTAGTTATTATGTTTGAATGTAAAGACTTGTAATGAAAGTAGTTGGCTATAGTGAAGAAATTTATGTAAGTAGTGGGTAAGGTTTAGACTCAATGGCAGAATGGTGAACCTTGGAAAGGTTAATGTATGAAGATTATGTAATTTCTTTTGAATTAATAAAATATCTTATTATTGATCCAAAAAAAAATTAAACAAAATTATTTAATTAAATAGGAAGCCATTCCTCATTCATTAAATGAAGTTATTTAATTAAATAAGAAAAGTGTCTCTAATTAATTAAAAGATTATTTAATTAAATAGAAAAAGTAATTATGAGAGCATATCTCATTTTATTAAATTAAATATCTCAACAAAATCTCTCTTTACCTCAAAAAAAGAAATTTTCAGTTCACTATTGATAAAACATGAGTTAAATCAGTTAACTCATTTTTTACTCAAATTAAATCAGTTGAATCCTTATTTTACTCAAATTAAATTTGTTAACTCTCTTTAATGTGGGAATCTCCCTTTATGATTGAACCTCAACTTTAATCTTGACCATTGATTGAATTTGATCTCAACCGTTGATGGATTCTAGGAAAGTCTATTTAAGAGACCCTCATCTCTTCATATTAGGAGAGGGTCATTTTGGAGAATTTGCATCAAATCGCTGCTGGAATTCATACTCAAATTTGCTCATATTTTTACATACATTTAATAAATACGCCTATGTTGATTAATAAAATTTAATTATTTAATTAAATTGGAAAGGTATTTCTAATTAATTAAATGAAATTATTTAATTAAATAGAGTACTTACTTCTAATTAATTAACCAAAGTTATTTAATTAAATAGGAAGCCATTCCTAATTGATTAAATGAAGCTATTTAATTAAATAAGAAAAGTGTCTCTAATTAATTAAAATATTATTTAATTAAATAAAAAAGTAATTATGAGAGCATATCTCATTTTACTAAATAAAATATCTCAACAAAATCTCTCTTCATTTCAAAAAGGGAAATTTTCAGTTCACTATTGGTAAAAAATGAGTTAAATCAGTTAACTCTTTTTTCTACTCAAATTAAATCAGTTAACTCCTTATTTTACTCAAATTAAATTTGTTAACTCCCTTTAATTTGGGAATCTCCCTTTATGACTGAACTTCAACTTTAATTCTGACTGTTCATTGAATTTGATCTAAACCGTTGATGGATTTCAAGAAAGTCTATTTAAGAGACCCTCATCTCTTCATTTTAGGAGAAGATGAATTTGGAGAATTTGAATCGAATCGCTGCTGGAATTCATACTCAGATTTGCTCATATTTTTACATACCTTTAATAAATATGCCTATGTTGATTAATTAAATGTAATTATTTAATTAAATGGTAAAGGTATTTCTAATTAATTAAATAAAATTATTTAATTAAACGGAGTAATTACTTCTAATTAATTAAATAAAGTTATATAATTAAATAGGAAGCCATTCCTAATTAATTAAATGAAGTTATTTAATTAAATAAGAAAAGTGTCTCTAATTAATTAAAATATCATTTAATTAAATAGAAAAAGTAATTATGAGAGCATATCTCATTTTATTACATTAAATATCTCAACAAAATCTCTCTTCAGTTCAAAAAGGAAAATTTTCAGTTTACTATTGATAAAAAATGAGTTAAATCAATTAACTCCTTTTTCTACTCAAATTAAATAAGTTAACTCCTTACTTTACTCAAATTAAATCTGTTAACTCCTTTTAATTTGGGAATCTTCCTTTATGACTAAAATTCAACTTTAATCCTGACCGTTGATTGAATTTGATCTCAATCGTTGATGGATTCCAAAAAAGTCTATTTAAGACACCCTCATCTCTTCATTTTAGGAGAGGATGAATTTGTAAAATTTGCATTGAATCACTGCTAAAATTCATACTCATATTTACTCATATTTTTACATACATTTAATAAATATGCCTATCTTGATTAATTAAATATAATTATAAAATTAACTGAGAAAGGTATTTCTAGTTAATTAAACAAAATTATTTAATTAAATGAAATACTTATTTCTAATTAATTAAACAAAGTTATTTAATTAAATAGGAAGCCATTTCTAATTAATTAAATGAAGTTATTTAATTAAATAAGAAAAGTGTCTCTAATTAATTAAAAGATCAGTTAATTAAATAGAAAAAGTAATTATGAGAGCATCTCTCATTTTATTAAATTAAATATCTCAAGAAAATCTCTCTTTAGTTGAAAAAGGAAAATTTTTAGTTCATTATTGATAAAAAATGAGTTAAATTAGTTAACTCCTTTTTCTACTCAAATTAAATCAGTTAACTCTTTATTTTACTCAAATTAAATTTGTTAACTCCCTTTAATTTTAGAATCTCCCTTTATGACTGAACTTCAACTTTAATCCTGACCGTTGATTGAATCTGATCTCAACCATTGATGGATTTTAGGAAAGTCTATTTAAGAGACCCTCATCTCTTCATTTTAGGAGAAGATGAATTTGGAGAATTTGCATCGAATCGCTGCTGGAATTGATAGTCACATTTGCTCAAATTTTTACATACATTTAATAAATACGCCTATCTTGATTAATTAAATGTAATTACTTAATTAAATTGAAAAGATATTTTTAATTAATTAAACAAATTTTTTTAATTAAATTGAGTACTTACTTCTAATTAATTAAACAAAGTTTTTTAATTAAATAGGAAGCCATTCCTAATTAATTAAATAAAGTTATTTAATTAAATAAGAAAAGTGTCTCTAATTAATTAAAATATTATTTAATTAAATGGAAAAAGTAATTATGTGAGCATATCTTATTTTATTAAATTAAATATCTCAACAAAATCTCTCTTCAGTTCAAAAAGATAAATTTTCAATTCAGTATTGATAAAAAATGAGTTAAATCAGTTAACTCTTTTTTCTACTCAAATTAAATCAGTTAACTCCTTATTTTACTCAAATTAAATTTGTTAACTCCTTTTAATTTGAGAATCTCCCTTTATGATTGAACTTCAAGTTTAATCCTGACCGTTGATTGAATTTGATCTTAACCGTTGATGGATTTCAGGAAAGTCTATTTAAGAGACCTTGATCTCTTCATTTTATGAGAGGATGAATTTGAAGAATTTGAATCGAATTGCTGCTGGAATTCATACTCACATTTGCTCATATTTTTATATACATTTAATAAATACGACTATCTTGATTAATTAAATGTAATTATTTAATTAAATGGGAAAGGTATTTCTAATTAATTAAACAAAATTATTTAATTAAATGAAGTACTTACTTCTAATTAATTAAACAAAGTTATTTAATTAAATAGGAAGTCATTTGTAATTAATTAAATAAATTTATTTAATTAAATAAGAAAAGTATCTCTAATTAATTAAAAGATTATTTAGTTAAAAAGAAAAAGTAATTATGAGAGCATATCTCATTTTATTAAATTAAATATCTCAACAAAATCTCTCTTTAGTTTGAAAAGAGAAATTTTCAGTTTACTATTAATAAAAAATGAGTTAAATGAGTTAACTCCTTTTTCTACTCAAATTAAATTAGTTAACTTCTTATTTTACACAAATTGAATTTGTTAACTCCCCTTAATTTGAGAATCTCCCTTTTATTACTAGACTTGAACTTTAATCCTGACCGTTGATTGAATATGATCTCAACTGTTGATGGATTCTAGATAAGTCTATTTAAGAGACTCTCATCTCTTCATTTTAGGAGAGGATGAATTTTGAGAATTTGCATCGAAACACTGCTAGAACTCGTACTCACATTTGCTCATATTTTTACATACATTTAATAAATATGCCTATTTTGATTAATTAAATGTTATTATTTAATTAAATGGAAAAATTATTTCTAATTAATTAAATGAAATTATTTAATTAAATGGAGTACTTACTTCTAATTAATTAAAAAAAGTTATTAAATTAAATAGGAAGCCATTCCTAATTAATTAAATGAAGTTATTTAGTTAAAGAAGAAAAGAGTCAAATCAGTTAAATTAGTTAACTCCTTTTCTACTCAAATTAAATTTTTTAATTCTTTATTTTACTCAAATTAAATCTGTTAACTCTCTTTAATTTGGAAATCTCCCTTTATGACTAAACTTCAACTTTAATCCTGGCCGTTGATTCAATTTGATCTTAACTGTTGATGAATTCTAGGAAAGTCTATTTAAGACACCCTCATCTCTTCATTTTAGGAGAGGATGAATTTGGAGAATTTGCATCGAATTGCTGCTGGAATTCATACTCACATTTGCCCATATTTTTACATACATTTAATAAATACGCCTATCTTGATTAATTAAATGTAATTATTTAATTAAATAGAAAGGATATTTCTAATTAACTAAATGAAATTATTTAATTAAATGGAGTACATACTTCTAATTAATTAAGCAAATTTATTTAATTAAATAGGAAACCATTCTGAATTAAATAAATAAAGTTATTTAATTAAATAAGAAAAGTGTCTCTAATTAATTAAAAGATTATTTAATTAAATAGAAAAAGTAATTATGAGAGCATATCTCATTTTATTAAATAAAATATCTCAACAAAATCTCTCTTCAGTTCAAAAATGAAAATTTTCAGTTCACTATTAATAAAAAATAAGTTAAATGAGTTAACTCCTTTTTATATTCAAATTAAATCAGTTAACTCCTTATTTTACTCAAATTAAATTTGTTAACTCCCGTTAATTTAGGAATCTCCCTTTATGACTGAACTTCAACTTTAATACTGACCATTGATTGAATTTGATCTCAACCGTTGATGGATTCCAAGAAAGTCTATTTACGAGACCCTGATCTCTTCATTTTAGTAGAGGATGAATTTGGAGAATTTGCATCGAATCGCTGCTAGAATTTATACTCACATTTGCTCATATTTTTGCATACATTTAATAAATACGATTATCTTGATAAATTAAATGTAATTAAGAAAGGTATTTCTAATTAATTAAAGGAAATTATTTAATTAAATGGAGTACTTACTTCTAATTAATTAATCAAAGTTATTTAATTAAATACGAAAAGTGTCTCTAATGAATTAAAAAATTATTTAATTAAATAGAAAAAGTAATTATGAGAGCATATCTCATTTTATTACATTAAATATCTCAACAAAATCTTTTTTCAGTTCAAAAAGGGAAATTTTCAGTTTACTATTGATAAAAAATGAGTTAAATCAGTTAACTCCTTTTTCTGCTCAAATTAAATCAGTTAACTCCTTACTTTACTCAAATTAAATATGTTAACTCCTTTTAATTTGGGAATCTCCCTTTATGACTAGACTTCAACTTTAATCCTGACCGTTGATTGAATTTGATCTCAATCATTGATGGATTCCAGGAAAGTCTATTTAAGAGACACTCATCTCTTCATTTTAGGAGAGGATGAATTTGTAAAATTTGCATCGAATCACTGTTGAAATTCATACTCATATTTGCTCATATTTTTTAATACATTTAATAAATATGCCTATCTTGATTAATTGAATATAATTATTCAATTAACTGAGAAAGGTATTTTTAATTAATTAAATGAAATTATTTAATTAAATTGAATACTTATTTCTAATTAATTAAACAAAGTTATTTAATTAAATAGGAAGCCATTCCTAATTAATTAAATGAAGTTATTTAATTAAATAAGAAAAGTGTGTCTAATTAATTAAAAAATTATTTAATTAAATAGAAAAAATAATTATGAGAGCATCTATCATTTTATTAAATTAAATATCTCAACGAAATCTCGCTTTAGTTGAAGAAGGGAAATTTTTAGTTCACTATTGATAAAAAATGAGTTAAATTAGTTAACTCATTTTTCTACTCAAATTAAATCAGTTAACTCCTTATTTTACTCAAATTAAATCTATTAACTCCCTTTAATTTTAGAATCTCCCTTTATGACTAAACTTCAACTTTAATCCTGACCATTGATTGAATTTGATCTCAACTGTTGATGAATTTTAGGAAAGTCTATTTAAGAGACCCTCATCTCTTCATTTTAGGAGAAGATGAATTTGGAGAATTTACATCGAATCGCTGCTGGAATTGATAGTCACATTTGCTCAAATTTTTACATACATTTAGTAACTACGCCTATCTTGATTAATTAAATGTAATTATTTAATTAAATAGAAAAGGTATTTCTAATTAATTAAACAAAATTATTTAATTAAATTGAGTACTTACTTCTAATTAATTAAAAAAAGTTATTTAATTAAATAAGAATCCATTCCTAATTAATTAAAGGAAGTTATTTAATTAAATAAGAAAAGTGTCTCTAATTAATTTAAAGATTATTTAATTAAATAGAAAAAGTAATTATGAGAGCATATCTCATTTTATTAAATTAAATATCTCAACAAAATCTCTCTTTAGTTCGAAAAGAGAAATTTTCAGTTTACTATTAATAAAAAATGAGTTAAATGAGTTAAATCCTTTTTCTACTCAAATTAAATTAGTTAACTCCTTATTTTACTCAAATTAAATTTGTTAGCTCCCTTTAATTTGAGAATCTCCCTTTATGTCAGAACTTCAAGTTTAATCCTAACCGTTGATTGAATTTGATCTTAACCGTTGATGAATTTCAGGAAAGTCTATTTAAGAGACCTTCATCTCTTCATTTTATGAGAGGATGAATTTGAAGAATTTGCATCGAATCGCTGCTAGAATTCATACTCACATTTGCTCATGTTTTTACATACATTTAATAAATATGCCTATCCTGATCAATTAAATATAATTATTTAATTAAATAAGAAAAGTATTTCTAATTAATTAAATGAAATTATTTAATTAAATGAGAAAAGTATTTCTAATTAATTAAATGAAATTATTTAATTAAATGGAGTACTTACTTCTAATTAATTAAACAAAGTTATTAAATTAAATAGGAAGCCATTCCTAATTAATTAAATGAAGTTATTTAATTAAATAAGAAAATAGTTTGTAATTAATTAAAAGATAATTTAATTAAATAGAAAAATTAATTATGAGAGCATATCTCATTTTATTAAATTAAATATCTCAACAAAATCTTTATTCAGTTTAAAAAGAGAAATTTTCAGTTCACTATTGATTAAAAAATGAGTTAAATCAGTTAACTGCCTTTTCTACTCAAATTAAATTTTTTAACTCCTTATTTTACTCAAATTAAATCTATTAACTCCCTTTAATTTGGGAATCTCCCTTTATGACTAAACTTCAACTTTAATCCTGACCGTTGATTCAATTTAATTAAATAGAAAAGATATTTCTAATTAACTAAATGAAATTATTTAATTAAATGGAGTACATACTACTAATTAATTAAACCAATTTATTTAATTAAATAGGAAGCCATTACTAATTAAATAAATGAAGTTATTTAATTAAATAAGAAAAGTGTCTCTAATTAATTAAAATATTATTTAATTAAATAAAAAAATTAATTATGAGAGCATATCTCATTTTATTAAATTAAATATCTCAAAAAAATTTATCTTCAGTTCAAATAGGGAAATTTTCAGTTCGCTATTGATAAAAAATGAGTTATATCAGTTAACTCCTTTTTCTACTCAAATTAATTCAATTAATTCCTTATTTTACTCAAATTAAATCTGTTAACTCCCTTTAATTTGGGAATCTCCCTTTATGACTAAACTTCAACTTTAATCCTGACCGTTGATTGAATTTGATCTCAACCGTTGATGGATTCCAGGAAAGTCTATTTAAGAGACCCTCATCTCTTCATTTTACTAGAGGATGAATTTAGAGAATTTGTATCGAATCGCTGCTAGAATTCATAATCACATTTGCTCATATTTTTACATACATTTAATAAATATGCCTATCTTGATTAATTAAATATAATTATTTAATTAAATGGGAAAGGTATTTCTAATTAATTAAAGGAAATTATTTAATTAAATGGAGTACTTACTTCTAATTAATTAAACAAAGTTATTTAATTAAATAGGAAGCCATTCCTAATTAATTAAATGAAGTTATTTAATTAAATAAGAAAAGTGTCTCTAATTAGTTAAAAGATTACGTAATTAAATAGAAAAAGTAATTATGAGAGCATATTTAATTTTATTGAATTCAATATCGCAACAAAATCTCTCTTCTGTTCGAAAAGGTAAATTTTTAGTTCACTATTCATAAAAAATGAGTTAAATCAGTTAACTCTTTCTTCTACTTAAATTAAATAAGTTAACTCTTTATTTTACTCAAATTAAATCTATTAACTCTTTTTAATTTGGGAATCTCCCTTTATGACTAAACTTCAACTTTCATCCTGACTGTTGATTGAATTTGATCTCAACCAATGTTGAATTCAAGGAAAGTCTATTTAAGACACTCTCATCTGTTCATTTTAGGAGAGGATGAATTTGGAGAATTTGCATCGAATTGCTACTTAAATTCATACTCACATTTGCTCATATTTTTACATACATTTAATAAATACGCGTACCATGATTAATTAAATTTAATTATTTAATTAAATAGAAAAGGTATTTCTAATTAATTAAATGAAATTATTTAATTAAATGGAGTACATACTTCTAATTAATTAAACAAAGTTATTTAATTAAATACGAAGCCATTCCTAATTAAATAAATGAAGTTATTTAATTAAATAAGAAAAGTGTCTCTAATTAATTAAAAGATTATTTAATTAAATAGAAAAAGTAATTATGAGAGCATATCTCATTTTATTAAATTAAATATCTCAACAAAATCTATCTTCAGTTCAAAAAGAGAAATTTTCAGTTCACTATTGATAAAAAATGATTTAAATCAGTTAACGCCTTTTTCTACTCAAATTAAATCAATTAACTCCTTATTTTACTCAAATTAAATCTTTTAACTCCCTTTAATTTGGGAATCTCCCTTTATGACTGAACTTCAACTTTAATCCTGACCGTTGATTGAATTTGATCTCAACCGTTGATGGATTCTGGGAAAGTCTATTTAAGTGACCCTCATCTCTTCATTTTACTAGAGGATGAATTTGGAGAATTTGCATCGAATTGTTGCTAGAATTCATGCTCACATTTGCTCATATTTTTACATACATTTAATAAATACGCCTATCTTGATTAGTTAAATGGAGTACTTACTTCTAATTAATTAAACAAAGTTATTTAATTAAATAGGAAGCCATTAATAATTAATTAAATGAAGTTATTTAATTAAATAAAAAAAGTGTCTCTAATTAATTAAAAGATTATTTAATTAAATAGAAAAAGTAATTACGAGAGCATATCTCATTTTATTAAATTAAATATCTCAATAAAATCTCTCTTATATTCGAAAAAGGAAATTTTTAGTTAACTATTGATAAAAAATGAGTTAAATCAGTTAACTCCTTTTTCTACTCAAATTATATTAGTTAACTCCTTATTTTACTCAAAGTAAATATGTTAACTCCCTTTAATTTGGAAATCTCCCTTTATGGCTGAACTTCAAATTTAATCCTGACCATTGATTGAATTTGATCTCAAACATTCGTGGATATCAGGAAAGTCTATTTAAGAGACCCTCATCTCTTCATTTTATGAGAGGATGAATTTGGAGAATTTGCATCGAATCGCTGCTCGAATTCATAGTCACATTTGCTCATATTCTTACATACATTTAATAAATACACCTATGTTGATTAATTAAATGTAATTATTTAGATAAATGGAAAAAATATTTTTAATTAATTAAAAAAATTAATTAATTAAGTGGAGTACTTACTTCTAATTAATTAAACAAAGTTATTTAATTAAATAGGAAGCCATTCCTAAATAATTAATTGAAGTTATTTAATTAAATAATAAAAGTGTCTCTAATTAATTAAAAGATTATTTAATTAAATAGAAAAAGTAATTGTGAGAGCATATCTCATTTTATTAAATTAGATATCTCAACAATACCTCTTTTCAGTTCAAAAAGGGGAATTTTTTGTTCACTATTGATAAAAAATGAGTTAAATTAGTTAAATCATTTTTCTACTCAAATTAAATCAATTAACTCGTTATTTTACTCAAATTAAATCTATTAACTCCCTCTAATTTGGAAATCTCCCTTTATGACTGAACTTCAACTTTAATCCTGAATGTTGATTGAATTTGATCTAAACCATTGATGGATTCTAGGAAAGTCTATTTAAGAGACCCTCATCTCTTCAATTTAGGAGACGATGAATTTGGAGAATTTGCATTGAATCGCTGTTGGAATTCATACTCACATTTGCTCTTATTTTTACATATATTTAATAAATACACCTATCTTGATCAATTAAATGTAATTATCTAATTAAATGTGAAGGGTATTTCTAATTAATTAAACAAAATTATTTAATTAAATCTAGTACTTACTTCTAATTAATTAACCAAAGTTATTTAATTAAATAGGAAGCCATTCCTAATTAATTAAATAGAGTTATTTAATTAAATAAGAAAAGTGTATCTAATTAATTAAAATATTATTCAATTAAATTGAAAAAGTAATTATGAGAGCATATCTTATTTTATTAAATTAAATATCTCAATAAAATCACTCTTCAGTTCAAACAGAGAAATTTTCAGTTCACTATTGATAAAAAAATGAGTTAAATTAGTTAATTCTTTATTTTAATCAAATTAAATTTGTCAACTCCCTTTAATTTGGGAATCTCCCTTTATGACTAAACTTCAACTTTAATCCTGACCGTTGATTGAATTTGATCACAATCATTGATAGATTTTAGGAAAGTCTATTTAAGAGACCCTCATCTCTTCATTTTAGGAGAGGATGAATTTGGAGAATTTGCATCGAATCGCTGTTGGAATTCATACTCACATTTGCTAAAATTTTAGCATACATTTAATAAATAAGCCTATCTTGATCAATTAAATATAATTATTTAATTAACTATGAAATGTATTTCTAATTAATTAACTAAATTTTTTTAATTAAATGGAGTACTTACTTCTAATTAATTAAACAAAGTTAGTTAATTAAATAAGAAGCCATTCCTAATTAATTAAATAAAGTTATTTAATTAAATAAGAAAAGTGTCTCTAATTAATTAAAAAATTATTTAATTAAATAGAAAAAGTAATTATGAGAGCATATCTTATTTTACTAAATTAAATATCTCAACAAAATCTCTCTTTTGTTCAAAAGGAGAAATTTTCAGTTCACTATTGATAAAAAAATGAGTTAAATGAGTTAACTATTTTTTCTACTCAAATTAAATCAGTTAACTCTTTATTTTAATCGAATTAAATCTGTTAACTCCCTTTAATTTGGGAATCTCTCTTTATGACTGAACTTCAACTTTAATCTTGACTATTGATTGAATTTGATCTCAACCATTCATGGATTCCAAGAAAGTCTATTTAAGAGACCGTCATCTCTTCATTTTAGGAGAGAATGAATTTGAAGAATTTGCATCGAATCGCTGCTAGAATTCATACTCACATTTGCTCATATTTTTACATACATTTAATAAATACGCCTATCTTGATTAATTAAATGTAATTATTTAATTAAATGGAAAAGGTATTTCTAATTAATTTAATAAAATTATTTAATTAAATGGAGTACTTACTTCTAATTAATTAAACAAAGTTATTTAATTAAATAGGAAGTCATTCCTAATTAATTATATGAAGTTATTTAAATAAATAAGAAAAGTATCTCTAATTAACTAAAAGATTATTTAGTTAAACAAAAAAAGTAATTATGAGAGCATATCTTATTTTATTAAATTAAATATATCAAGAAAATCTCTCTTCAATTCAAAAAGAGAAATTTTTAGTTTACTATTAATAAAAAATGAGCTAAATGAGTTAACTCCTTTTTCTACTCAAATTAAATTAGTTAACTTCTTATTTTACTCAAATTAAATCTGTTAACTCCTTTTAATTTGAGAATCTCCGTTTATGACCAAACTTGAACTTTAATCCTGACCGTTGATTGAATTTGATCTCAACTGTTAATGGATTCCAGATAAGTCTTTTTAAGATACTCTCATCTCTTCATTTTAGGAGAGGATGAATTTGAATAATTTGCATCGAATTGCTGCTGGAATTCATACTCACATTTGCTCATATTTTTACATACATTTAATAAATACGCCTATCTTGATTAATTAAATGTAATTATTTAATTAAATGGAAAATGTATTTCTAACTAATTAAACAAAATTACTTAATTAAATGGAGTACTTACTTCTAATTAATTAAACAAAGTTATTTAATTAAATAGGAAATCATTTCTAATTAATTAAATGAAGTTATTTAATTAAATAAGAAAACTGTCTATAATTAATTAAAAGATAAGTTAATTAAATAGAAAAAGTAATTATGAGAGCATATCTCATTTTATTAAATTAAATATCTTAACAAAATCTTTTTTTAGTTCAAAAAGAGAAATTTTTAGTTCACTATTGATAAAAAATGAGTTAAATTAGTTAACTGCTTTCTCTACTCCAATTAAATTAGTTAACTCCTTATTTTACACAAATTAAATCTGTTAACTCCCTTTATTTTTAGAATCTCACTTTATGACTGAACTTCAACTTTAATCCTGACCGTTGATTGAATTTGATCTCAACCGTTGATTGATTCCAGGAAAGTCTTTTTAAGAGACCCTCATCTCTTCATTTTACAAGAGGATGAATTTGGAGAATTTACATCGAATCGCTGTTGGAATCCATACTCACATTTGCTCATATTTTTACATACATTTAATAAATACGCCTATGTTGATTAATGAAATTTAATTATTTAATTAAATGGAAAAAGTATTTCTAATTAATTAAACAAAATTAGTTAATTAAATGGAGTACTTACTTCTAATTAATTAAATAAAGTTATTTAATTAAATAGGAAGCCATTCTTAATTAATTAAATGAAGTTATTTAATTAAATAAGAAAAGTGTCTCTAATTATTTAAAAGATTATTTAATTAAATAGAAAAAGTAGTTATGAGAGCATATCTCATTTTATTAAATTAAATATCTCAACAAAATCTCTCTTTAGTTCAAAAAGGGAAATTTTAGTTCACTATTGATAAAAAATGAGTTAAATGAGTTAACTCATTTTTCTAATCAAATTAAATCAGTTAACTCCTTATTTTACTCAAATTAAATCTATTAACTCTCTTTAATTTGGCAATCTCCCTTTATTACTGAACTTAAACTTTAATCCTGACCATTGATTAAATTTTATCTCAACCGTTGATGGATTCCAAGAAAGTCTATTTAAGAGACTCTCATCTCTTCATTTTAGGAGAGGATGAATTTGGAGAATTTGCATCGAATCGCTGTTGGAATTCATACTCACATTTGCTCATATTTTTACATACATTTAATAAATACGCCTGTCTTGATCAATTAAATATAATTATTTAATTAAATGTAAAAGGTATTTCTAATATAATTAAATGAAATTATTTAATTAAATTGAGTACTTACTTCTAATTAATTAGCTAAAGTTATTTAATTAAATAGGAAGCCATTCCTAATTAATTAAATAAAGTTAGTTAATTAAATAAGAAAAGTGTCTCCAATTAATTAAAAGATTATTTATTTAAATAGAAAAATAAATTATGAATGCATATCTTATTTTATTAAATTAAATAACTCAACAAAATCACTCTTCAGTTCAAAAAGAGAAATTTTCAGTTCACTGTTGATAAAAAAAATGAGTTAAATCAGCTAACTCCTTTTTCTACTCAAATTAAATCAATTAACTCTTTATTTTAATCAAATTAAAATTGTTAACACCCTTTAATTTGGGAATCTCTCTTTATGACTGAACTTCCACTTTAATCCTGACCATTGATTGAATTTGATCTCAACCGTTGATGGATTTCAGGAAAGTCTTTTTAAGAGACCCTCATCTCTTTATTTTAGGAGAGGATGAATTTGAAGAATTTGTATCGAATCGCTGTTGGAATTCATACTCACATTTGCTCATATTTTTACATACATTTAATAAATATGCCTATGATTATTAATTAAATGTAATTATTTAATTAAATGGAAAAAGTTTTTCTAATTAATTAAATGAAATTAGTTAATTAAATGGAGTACTTACTTCTAATTAATTAAACAAGGTTATTTAATTAAATAAGAAGCCATTCCTAATTAATTAAATGAAGTTATTTATTTAAATAAGAAAAGTGTCTCTAATTAATTAAAAGATTACTTAATTAAATAGAAAAAGTAATTGTAAGAGCATATCTCATTTTATTAAATTAAATATCTCAACAAAATCTCTCTTCAGTTCAAAAAGGGAAATTTTTCAGTTCACTATTGATAAAAATGGAGTTAAATTAGTTAACTCCTTTTTCTACTCAAATTAAATCAATTAACTACTTATTTTAGTCAAATTAAATTTGTTAACTCCCTTGAATTTGGGAATCTCCCTTTATGACTAAACTTCAACTTTAATCTTGACCGTTGATTTAATTCGATCTCAACCATTGATGGATTCTAGGAAAGTCTATTTAAGAGACCCTCATCTCTTCATTTTGGGAGAGGATGAATTTGGAGAATTTGCATTGATTCGCTGTTGGAATTCATACTCACATTTGCTCATATTTTTACATACATTTAATAAATACGCCTATCTTGATCAATTAAATATAATTATTTAATTAACTGTGAAAGGTATTTCTAATTAATTAAATGAAATTATTTAATTAAATGGAGTACTTACTTCTAATTAATTAAACAAAGTTATTTAATTAAATAGGAAGCCATTCCTAATTAATTAAAGAAAGTTATTTAATTAAATAAGAAAAGTGTCTCTAATTAATTAAAAGATTATTTAATTAAATAGAAAAATTAATTATGAGAGCATATCTCATTTTATTAAATTAAACATCTCAACAAAATCTCTCTTCAGTTCAAAAAGAGAAAATTTTAGTTCACTATTAATAAAAAATGAGTTAAATCAGTTAACTCCTTTTTCTACTCAAATTCAATCAGTTAACTTCTTATTTTACTGAAATTAAATCTGTTAACTCCCTTTAATTTGAGAATCTCCCTTTATGACTAAACTTCAACTTTAATCCTGACCATTGATTGAATTTGATCTCAACCGTTGATGGATTCTAGATAAGTCTATTTAAGAGACTCTCATATCTTCATTTTAAGAGAGAATGAATTTGAAGAATTTGCATCGAATCGCTGCTGGAATTCATACTCACATTTGCTTATATTTTTACATACATTTAATAAATACGCCTATCTTGATTAATTAAATTTAATTATTTAATTAAATGGGAAAGGTATTTCTAATTAATTAAATGGAAATATGGGTATTATAATGCCACAAAATGGATAAGCATGGCTCTTTGCTCAGAGCTGCAACCCTAATGGATGTATATGCTTTATGTATATAATCATAGCCAACATGAGTAAATATGCATCAAGCATATACACACACCATGAATCCTTCATCAAAGCTTCATTTCCAACCTGCAACAAAATCTAGAATAACAAGCATGAATTGGAGAAACAAAAAAAAAAAAAAAAATTTAAGTCCTAAACTTAATTTTGAATTAGGTTTAAGAATGAGGGTTTGGACAAAATTTTGAGAAATAGAGATGAGAAGAATGCTAAATCTCTTTCATTGAGCTCTTGAATCCAAACCTACAACACAAACAAACAAGAGCAAGAAACAACAATGAATAAGAACAACATGTATTAGGGTTAGAATATGAAAGGAAAATATGAGGAAAAAAAAACAAAAGAAACGAGATTGAAATGAAAATAATGAAAGAGTAGATTCAGTTTTCTTTTTATAAACTTTTTTTGGAGAACCCTAATTAGGGTTGTGATTATTTTATTTATTTCCTTGTTGACTTTTAGTTTTCTTTTGGAAAGTGAATTTAAATTTCAGATTTAAAATAAAAAGAAAGTGTTTTCATTTTAAATGTTGAAGTGGGCTTTTAATAAATCAATAAAAGATTTCTTTCTCATTTCAATATTAGCAAGTTAGTAAAGTAGTGAGCTTTTAATCTAAATAGATTTCTTTCTAAGTTCAATATTTAAATGATGTAAAGTGAATTTATTGACTTACTATGAGGGAAACATGATTTCTCTCTTTTAATAAATAGTAGAATTTATAAAGTGATTTAAATTTAATAAATGCAAGTTTTGTTTCTAAACAACATTTTAGAAATTTTATTTTAAATTTAGTATTATTACAATATTAATTAATAAATTAAAGAGAGTAATTAATTAGAATATTTCATTACTATCTTTAGTATTTCTTAAATTTAAGAGTGAGCTTAAAAAGGAGGATTGTTAGATTAAATATTTGTGTCCATTTAATTAATTGAAGTAATAATGTTGTTTTAAAATATTCATTATGATGTTAAGAAAATAATTAATAGTTTATATTTGATAATGTAATGGAATCAATTAATCCATTTAGATATTAAGTCATTAAAATGAAAATAACATTGGGGGATAAAACAGTATATATCTATTATTTCACTTTATTAAAGTTAGTCTAAAATCTATAAATGAAAATTTATTGCTATGTTGTAAACCAAAGTGAAGGGGGCAATAAGTTTATACCTAATGGTATCTCATATTGGTTTTAAAGATATACAGTTCATATTATGTCGAATGCAAATATTTTTCTTAGGACATTTTATCTTTTAGTTTATCATTTACTTTCAAAAGTGAAATTAAACTCAATAATAAATAAATAAAATCCTGTATTAAGTAGTGGTTGGAAGTGAAGATGCTAGATGTTCAAGTTTGTTTGAATTTTAAGATATTGAATGTCATATAATTAGTCAAGCATGAATTTTCTTAAATTGTTTTCTTTGAAATAAAGTCTTGGGATTAATGTTTTAAGAATAATTTTATACAACAAAAGGGTAGTTTAAAAATAACACTGTTATATTCAAGCAACTACTGAATATCAGATTTCACATTTAACCTACAAGATTATCAAAATTAGTAGATATCATGAGAACTCTAGTTCAAATGTTAAAAGTCTAAACTATGAGAGAAAAATTAACTTTTTATGTTTTTACAAAGAAACATAATCTCAAGGAGTATAATTGAATTAGGATTGGTACATTTAGAAGATTTATGATGTTTAATTGTGAATAGATTAGTTTTAACCTTGTGCTAGTTTTGAAGTAGGTAAGAGAGTCACTGATTTTGTGTTACAATTTAAGCAAGAAAGTTTTTTTTAAAAAAAATTTGGGTCGCAATCTATTAAATATGAGACTTTACATGAGGCATTTTATTTATGATTATGTTTTGTTAAATAAGTCATTCTTTAAACTCTATCTTTGGATTGAACGCTTTTAAATTTAAGGTCATATAAGGTTTTAAGAAAGCTTATTTATTGATGACCACTATAGCTAATTTTATTTTGAGGGGTTTTGAGATCATATCTTAAGTTATCTAAAACAATTGACATTATAGATTTAATGGATAATATCTTTATTTTAGCTTGACCAAGATAGCATTATAGTAGTGCTTTAATTTGACCTAATTTTATATAAATAAATGTTTAGATATCAAGTTTTTTAGCATCATGAAGAGTTCCTTAGTTATAAGTGACTATTGCAAGTGATTGGTTAAAAGTAACTTTTAAATTATCCTAGTAAGTTGCAATGTTATATTTGAAAGACAAAGCTTTAGGATACTTACTTTAGAACATAAAGGACTATTATCTTAAACTAGTTGCTCATAATGGGAAGGGTAACCTACATGAAAGACTAGAGACCTCTAAATATTCTTAAGGAGTAATATACTTTGTATATGAATTTGAAATAATCCTCATTTTCTTGAGGTTAAACATATTAAGAGAAGATGATTTAGTTAGATGCTTTAAAAAAATAATATAAAAATCACACCTTTATGTATTTCGATATAAATTGTATTGTTAATGAGAAGTGCTTGTGGGGAATGTTTAATGTAAACTAGACATTATGAGATTATTGTGGATTAAGGAGTAAACTCGTAGCTTGGATAATGAAATGGGTAAAAGATCATTTAAGAAGTAAAAATGTAAGCATGTAGTAATGATCATGATCTAACATGTTCTTGTATTAACAAAATTTTAATGTTGTGGGAATATCTTACATGGCTATAGATAGTGTTTGATATCCTCATCTAGGGAGGATTAGATGAGCTAATGCTAATATTATATGTGGTTATGTAGATGCAAGCTTAAGGGTTCATGAAGCAATAAAAGATGTAATACTTTTCTTTAATAGGTGTTAGTAATCTATGTGAAGCTATGAATCATGTCATCTTGTATTTCCTCATCCATGTGATTACACCAGTATTGCCATTTGTGTTAAGTGTTTTGTAAAACCAACAATTGTCATGTGTGCCCATGTGAATTAAAATCAAATGTTCTTGGAAATTATGTTTGTACATAAGTATGTGGAAGTCATACCTCGTATGTGTTTCTTTCTTGTATGTAACCCTACTAGTACCACCTAAAAGGACAATATTGTTACCAATTCCCACAGTTTTAAATAAAATACTAGTGCTTAGAATGAAATTTTTCAAACAGATTTGTGTACATTCCCCTATGAGATCCAACATGTGGAAGGAGGATTTCCCATGTTGTGATAGATACCATTCTTACATGCATGTTCCAACATGATGCAATGGGTAATGATGTCGTGTTGTTGATGGTATCGAGCCGAGCTCGAGAACATGATGCCACGTATATAGTTACGTGAAGGCGCTATTGTTTTTGTATGTTTTAGTTCCCACTTGATGCAGAGCATATAGGAGATGCTTGCATTCTTATGGAGGGGTACCCATGGATGCTCGGTCATGTGTACGCGGAAGTGCATATGGGTGGACCCTAGCCATGTATACCTCTAGCTATGGCGATGTTTACATGAGATCACTATGCGGAGTGTGTCCTACACATGCCTTCTCTGTGAGGAACACTGCCATGTGGCATACGACCAGAGTGGGTGTTCTCCACTTGGTGTATGGTCATGTCGGGTGAGTCAACATGTTTAGTCTGTACCACTCGATGCGAGGTGTTGCCAAGGTGAACACCCCATGCCATGTGGTTAGTGCACCTAGAGTGCCCACATGAAGGGCTACTATGCTAGCCAAATGTTGTTTCCTCCTTCCTCATGAGGTGGCTAGATATAGTCACATAGTGATGTAATGTGCACTTTATGATTTATTTTATTGTGTAGACCAACAAGTTTATTTACTTTGTCCTTGATAGTCTAGCCACAACCTTCATTTTAATTTTTTTTACTTATCTTATTGTTGCAATACATTGAAATTTTCTTGTTTTATTATTGTTGAAATATATGATTTAACTTCTTTCATTGAAAAATAAAAATAAAAATTTGTGGCCTAACTAGTTTCCTTGGTGTTTGTGGATGTTGGTCTTGTGTTGTAATGTGATTCCTCATCAAGGATGATGGAGATGAACTCATGAGTGTATATGAGGAAGCAGACGTGGGGAACCCTTGAGGATGGGGGTATGTGAGGCTGTTATGCAGCTATTATCCACTACCTTCCTATGTGTGTGGTGTGTATTCCTTGGAGGCTAACCACCTTACATAAACAAGGGATATGACACGTGGTTTCATATGGATGACCTCTTATGTGATGGGTCTATTTACCATCGAGCCACCAAGTGAGGCTTGGATCACAGATTATTAATTTTGGACTATGGATATGTATGTGGGTTCAGACAGTTATATGGTACAGTGCACTTCAGACCCAAATGAGATTAACATTTTACCTCTTGACCATTCATGAACCTTGTGATGTGTTTATCCAAGTGATGTGGCTTGTGTATGAGTGTATAGAATGTCAATGGGTGTGAAGGCTTCACTCACCCTTGGGAGGGAAGAGATGCCTTGGGTGAAGGGCTTAGTTGGGCTCAACATTGAAGTTGAGAGATTCTCCTCCTTGGAGAGCCCACCTTCACCCATTGTTTCATGATTCCAATGGTGAATCATTGTGTTAAGCCTTGGAAGGGAGTTTATGTGTTGTTATGATATGTCGTATGCCTTGTTGGTGCTTGAGTGTAACTCATTTGAGCCTTGTTTCCCTAGTTGAGTGTTTCAATTTTGTTTAATATATCATGTTTTATGTATGCTCATACAATTATAAATTGCTAAATTTTGGAAAGATCACTTACATGAGTAGGAATTGATAGATAGAACAAAAAAAAAACAAAAAAACAAAAAAAAACAAACAAACAAACACTGGTGACTTTCGGGAGGAAGTCAAAGACTAGTGGAGAGGAATGTAAGGTCCCATCCAAGTAAGGACTAGAACGATTGTTAATTTGTCTACAATATAATTTGATTAGTAGTAAATATTAATTTTGTCATTAGAAGAACATTATAAGACTTATGCAATAACATGATTAGGGAGAATCCTTATGTGGCTTTCTATGATTAGTATTGTTTAAAAAAGATTGACTTATCATTCGTAATCATCTAAATATTAGGTGCAAATATGTATGTGATACTTTGTATAGAAGAATTCTACTTATTTAATTAATGTACAAAGTTAGACTCAACTTATGATCAACTATGGATTTTGTTCAACAATTGACAATAATTATAAATAGAAATGGTTGGACCTCTTTACATATGATACGATAGTTTAGATAGTTTATGAGACTGGTAGCATTAGAACTAATTCACACTATAATGAATTGTGTAATTTATGTTAACATATTGATTAGCTAATGTGAGTTATCTTATGGATAAATAACTTATATTATTCATCTTATCTCATCATGATAATTAGACAGTTTTAGTAATTGAAATTTTGGCCAATTGAATTGAATAGATATTGTGTTTTGGTAAATACATTCTACATAAGGTGACTATGAAAATGGAAATCAAATTTGGGTTATGTGATTATTGTTTTGAAGTAAATTATGTATCAGTTAATTCAAAATAAAGAAGTACGAAAATGAATAGAATATAGATAACACAATGAATACTAGTGATACTCGTTAGGTTATTCTAAGAGATGTTATGATTTGAATCCTATAATTAGTGAGAGTAAGTACTTATGCTTGATGAATTTGATTAATGTATGTGTAAGGTGTAAAGTGTTTTGATACATATGCTATGAATTATTAATGTGGTTATTATTCTTGAAAAGTTTGTAATTAGAGCAATTAAAGTAGAAAGAATGATACTTATTGTAAATGAATTTCATATGCAAATGATTATGAAAAAATGATGTTGGAATATGATATTGATCTAATGGGTTGATCTATGGTTAATTCAGGGATATGTATTAATGTTTACAGTCTTATAATTATATGTTTGAATTACTAATGATAAATTTGAATTTGTACAGTAGATGATCATGAAGGCCTAATCAGATGATTATGAAGACCTTCGAGAAAACTATGCCAACTCTTGTACAAAAATCAAAGTCGACCTCAATGCAAACTTTTTGTAAAATCGGATATGAACTAAAGTTGGACTTTAGAGGGGTTAAAATGGATCCTAGAGAGCATTCTGGGTTAAAATAACCTAACCCACTTATACTACCTAAGGTTGGGGGTTAGTTGAGGGTCAAATCATGGTTAAAATTTACATTATGACACCTCAAAAGGGCCCCACTTCAAATGTGACGAAAATGAATAGTGGGAAACAATGGGTTATGACACATTGATAAGAGAGCCATGTGCCTTCATTAAAAAGGGAGGAAGACTTTGGAGGAGGGAATTTTCACCATTGTTGGAGATGGAAAGGGGAAGATATATGCAGAAGAGGATGGGAGAATGACAAAAATATGGAGAGGAAGAAGAAGATGGAGGAAGAGGAGGAATGATTCTTGGTTGAAGATGAAGATCCATCTAAAGGGAGAGCTCTTGAAAAGATAAGTAACTTATATACATTTAGAGTAGTTCTTACTTATTGAGATGAAATATTGTTAGAAAATTTATTACATAGTGTTTAGAGAGAACTCTCTTAGGATTGCATCCATGATCTCTTAGTTGAAATGAGTTCTCTTGCCCGAGGGTATGGCTAGGGCAAAAGCAGCTTCATGATGCCATTATGGTAGGGTGGAAAAGCGCACTTGTGTGAATGGTTTTGATAATTATTGTTGTAATCTTGCAAATGAATATGAATGAAAATTTAGAACTTAAGTTTTTGATAATATATTTAAACTTGTGTATGAGAGAAGAAGTTGTGATGAAGATTATAGAAATGATGCTATTGTTATTTGAGATATTGTATATCTGTTCTAAAAGCTATTGTTATTTAAGAGAAATTATTTTGGATGTTAAATTTGTGAGTTAGTTCATTAAAAACAAGTGGCTAATGCTTAAGATCATGTTATCAAAATGCCTATTGTGGATCTAAATACTGAATCTAGAACCTTGATAGTTATTTGATAAATTTAAATGAGTTTTTGGTAGGAAAAAATGGGCATGACATAAAAAATGAGTTAAATTAGTTAACTCATTTTTCTACTCAAATTAAATCAATTAACTCCTTATTTTACTCAAATTAAATCTGTTAACTCCCTTTAATTTGGGAATCTCACTTTATAACTGAACTTCAACTTTAATCCTGACCGTTAATTGAATTTGATCTCAACCGTTGATGGATTCCAGGAAAGTCTATTTAAGAGACACTCATCTCTTCATTTTACGAGAGGATGAATTTGGAGAATTTGCATCGAATCGTTGCTGGAATTCATACTCACATTTGCTCATATTTTTACATAGATTTAATAAATACGCCTATGTTGATTACTTAAATGTAATTATTTAATTAAATGGAAAAAGTATTTCTAATTAATTAAACAAAATTAGTTAATTAAATGGAGTACTTACTTCTAATTAATTAAAAAAAATTATTTAATTAAATAGGAGCCATTCCTAATTAATTAAATGAAGTTATTTAATTAAATAAGAAAGCTATCTCTAATTAATTAAAAGATTATTTAATTAAATAGAAAAAGAAATTATGAGAGCATATCTCATTTTATTAAATTAAATATCTCAACAAAATCTCTCTTCAGTTGAAAAAGAAAAATTTTCAATTCACTATTGATAAAAAATGAGTTAAATCAGTTAACTCCCTTTTCTACACAAATTAAATCAGTTAACTCCTTATTTTACTCAAATTAAAAATATTATCTCCCTTTAATTTGAGAATCTCCCTTTATGACAGAACTTCAAGTTTAATCCTGACCGTTGATTGAATTTGATCTTAACCATTGATGGATTTCAAGAAAGTCTATTTAAGAGACCTTCATCTCTTCATTTTATTACAGGATGAATTTGAAGAATTTGCATCGAATTGCTACTGGAATTCATACTTACATTTGCTCATATTTTTACATACCTTTAATAAATGTGCCTATCTTGATTAATTAAATGTAATTATTTAATTAAATGAGAAATGTATTTCTAATTAATTAAAAAAAATTATTTAATGAAATGGAGTACTTACTTCTAATTAATTAAACAAAGTTATTTAATTAAATAAGAAGCCATTCATAATTAATTAAATGAAGATATTTAATTAAATAAGAAAAGTGTCTCTAATTAATTAAAAGATTATTTAATTAAATAAAAAAAGTAATTATGAGAGCATATCACATTTTATTAAATGAAATATCTCAACAAAATTTCTTTTCAGTTCAAAATGAGAAATTTTTAGTTCACTATTGATAAAAAATGAGTTAAATCAGTTAACTCCCTTTTCTACTCAAATTAAATTAGTTAACTCCTTATTTTACTCAAATTAAATCTGTTAACTCTGTTTAGTTTGGGAATCTACCTTTATGACTAAACTTCAACTTTAATTCTGACCATTGATTCAATTTGATCTTAACCGTTGATGAATTCCAGGAAAGTCTATTTAAGAGACCCTCATCTCTTCATTTTACTAGAGGATGAATTTGGAGAATTTGCATCAAATTGCTGCTGGAATTCATACTCACATTTGCTCATATTTTTACATACATTTAATAAATACGCCTATCTTGATTAATTAAAACGTAATTATTTAATTAAATGGAAAAGGTATTTCTAATTAATTAAATGAAATTATTTAATTAAATGGAGTACTTACTTCTCGTTAATTAAATAAAGTTATTTAATTAAATAGGAAGCCATTCCTAATTAATTAAATGAAGTTATTTAATTAAATAAGAAAAGTGTCTCTAATTAATTAAAAGATTATTTAATTAAATAGAAAAAGTAATTATGAGAGCATATCACATTTTATTAAATTAAATATCGCAACAAAATCTCTCTTCTATTCGAAAAGGGAAATTTTTAGTTCATTATTGATAAAAAAATGAGTTAAATGAGTTAACTTCTTTTTCTACTCAAATTAAATCAGTTAACTCCTTATTTTACTCAAATTAAATCTATTAACTCCTTTTAATTTGGGAATCTCCCTTTATGACAAAACTTCAACTTTAATCCTGACCGTTGATTGAATTTGATCTCAACTGTTGATGAATCTAGGAAAGTCTATATAAGAGACCCTCATCTCTTCATTTTAGGAGAGGATGAATTTGGAGAATTTGCATCGAATCGTTGCTAGAATTCATACTCACATTTGCTCAGATTTTTACATACATTTAATAAATAAGCCTATCTTGATTAATTAAATGTAATTATTTAATTAAATAGAAAAGGTATTTCTAATTA
The DNA here is from genome assembly GCA_028749045.1 of Cupressus sempervirens. Taxonomy (NCBI): domain Eukaryota; kingdom Viridiplantae; phylum Streptophyta; class Pinopsida; order Cupressales; family Cupressaceae; genus Cupressus; species Cupressus sempervirens. The sequence goes on from CM053783.1 coordinate 119,502,130, forward strand.
ATTAAATGAAATTATTTAATTAAATGGAGTACATACTTCTAATTAATTAAACAAATTTATTTAATTAAATAGGAAGCCATTCCTAATTATACTAACAAAGAGGTGTAAACCCTTTGACCTGAAGCTGTGAGCCAGTGAGGCCACAAATGGGGGACCTCATCCCCATGAGATTTGAACTTTAATGGCAAGGATAACAACACAACAACTTAACCTTCACAACACGCCACTATTGGCAAAGCACTTTATAATTAAATAAATGAAGTTATTTAATTAAATAATAAAAGTGTCTCTAATTAATTAAAAGATTATTTAATTAAATAGAAAAAGTAATTATGAGAGCATATCTCATTTTATTAAATTAAATATCTCAACAAAATCTATCTTTAGTTCAAAAAGGAAAATTTTCAGTTCACTATTGATAAAAAATGAGTTAAATCAGTTAACTTCTTTTTCTACTCAAATTAAATCAATTAACTCCTTATTTTAATCAAATTAAATTTGTTAACTCCCTTTAATTTGAGAATCTCCCTTTATGACTAAACTTCAAATTTAATCCTGACCATTGATTCAATTTAATCTCAACCGTTGATGGGTTCCAGGAAAGTCTATTTAAGAGACCTGCATCTCTTCATTTTACTAGAGGATGAATTTGAAAAATTTGCATCAATTCACTGTTGGAATTCATACTCACATTTGCTCATATTTTTACATACATTTAATAAATACACCTATCTTGATTAATTAAATGTAATTATTTAATTAAATTGGAAAGGTATTTCTAATTAATTAAATGAAATTATTTAATTAAATGGAGTACTTATTTCTAATTAATTAAACAAAATTATTTAATTAAATAGGAAGCCATTCCTAATTAATTAAATAAAGTTATTTAATTAAATAAGAAAGGTGTCTCTAATTAATTAAAAGATTATTTATTTAAATAGAAAAAGTAATTATGAGAGCATATCTCATTTTATTAAATTAAATATCTCAACAAAATCTCTCTTCAGTTAAAAAAGAGAAATTTTTAGTTCACTATTGATAAAAACAATGAGTTAAATCAGTTAACTCCTTTTTCTACTCAAATTAAATTGGTTAACTCCTTATTTCACTCAAATTAAATCTGTTAACTCCCTTTAATTTGGGAATCTCCCTTTATGACTGAACTTCAACTTTAATCCTGACTGTTGATTGAATTTGATCTCAACTATTGATGGATTCGAAGAAAGTTTATTTAAGAGACCCTCATCTCTTCATTTTAGAAGAGGATGAATTAGGAGAATTTGCATCAAATCACTATTGGAATTCATACTAATATTTTCTCATATTTTTATATACATTTAATAAATACGCCTATCTTAATCAATTAAATGTAATTATTTAATTAAATGTGAAAGGTATTTCTAATTAATTAAAAAAAATTATTTAATTAAATGGAGTACTTACTTCTAATTAATTAACCGAAGTTATTTAATTAAATAGGAAGCCATTCCTAATTAATTAATAAATTTATTTAATTAAATAAGAAAAATGTCTCTAATTAATTAAAAGATTATTTAATTAAATAAAAAAAGTAATTATGAGAGCATATTTTATTTTATTATATTAAATATCTTATGAAAATCACTCTTCACTTCAAAAATTGAAATTTTTAGTTCACTATTGATAAAAACAATAAGTTAAATCAGTTAACTCTTTTTTCTACTCAAATTAAATCAGTTAACTCTTTATTTTAATCAAATTAAATTTGTTAACTCCCTTTAATTTGGGAATCTCCCTTTATGACTGAACTTCAACTTTAATCCTGACCATTGATTGAATTTGATCTCAACCATTGATGGATTCCAAGAAAGTCTATTTAAGAGACCCTCATCTCTTCATTTTACGAGAGGATGAATTTAGAAAATTTGCATCGAATCGCTGCTAGAATTCATACTCACATTTGCTCATATTTTTACATATATTTAATAAATATTCCTATCTTGATTAATTAAATGTAATTATTTAATCAAATGGGAAAAGCATTTATAATTAATTAAAAAAATTTATTTAATATAATGGAGTACTTACTTCTAATTAATTAAACAAAGTTATTTAATTAAATAAGAAGCTATTCCTAATTAATTAAATGAAGTTATTTAATTAAATAAGAAAAGTTTCTCTAGTTAATTAAAAGATTATTTAATTAAATAGAAAAAGTAATTATGAGAGCATATCTCATTTTATTAAATTATATATCACAAAAAAATCTTTCTTCAGTTCGAAAAGGGAAATTTTTAGTTAACTATTGATATAAAATAAGTTAAATTAGTTAGCTCCTTTTTGTACTCAAATTAAATTAGTTAACTCATTATTTTACTCAAATTAAATCTATTAACTCCCTTTAATTTGGGAATCTCCCTTTATGACTGAACTTCAACTTTAATCCTGACCGTTGATTGAATTTGATCTCAACCGTTGATGGATTCTAGAAAATTCTATTTAAGAGATCGTCATCTCTTCATTTTAGGAGAGGATGAATTTGGAGACTTTGCATCGAATCGATGTTGGAATTCATACCCACATTTGCTCATATTTTTACATACATTTAATAAATACACATATTTTGATTAATTAAATGTAATTATTTAATTAGATGGGAAAGGTATTTCTAATTAATTAAATAAAATTATTTATTTAAATGGAGTACTTACTTCTAATTAATTAAACAAAGTTATTAAATTAAATAGGAAGCCATTCCTAATTAATTAAATGAAGTTGTTTAATTAAATAAGAAAAGTGTCTCTAATTAATTAAAAGATTATTTCATTAAATAGAAAAAGTAATTAAGAGAGCATATCACATTTTATTAAATTAAATATCTCAACAAAATCTCTCTTCAGTTCAAAAAGGGAAATTTTTAGTTCACTATTGATAAAAAAATGAGTTAAATCAATTAACTCCTTATTTTACTCAAATTAAATTTATAAACTTCCTTTAATTTGGGAATCTCCCTTTATGATTGAACTTCAACTTTAATCTCGACCGTTAATTGAATTTTATCTGAACCATTGATGGATTTCAGGAAAGTCTTTTTAAGAGACCCTCATTTCTTCATTTTAGGAGAGGATGAATTTGAAGAATTTGCATCAAATCGCTGCTGGAATTGATACACACATTTGCACATATTTTTACATACATTTAATAAATACGCCTATCTTGATTAATTAAATGGAAAAGGTATTTCTAATTAATTAAATGAAATTATTTAATTAAATAAAGTACTTACTTCTAATTATTTAAACAAAGTTATTTAATTAAATAGGAAGCCATTTCTAATTAACTAAATGAAGTTATTTAATTAAATAAAAAATTAATTATGAGAGCATATCTCATTTTATTAAATTAAATATCTCAACAAAATCTCTCTTTAGTTTGAAAAGAAATTTTTTTAGTTCACTATTGATAAAAAATGTGTTAAATCTGTTTACTCCTTTTTCAACTCAAATTAAATCAGTTAACTCCTTATTTTACTCAAATTAAATCTATTAACTCCCTTTAATTTGACAATCTCACATTATAATTGAGCTTCAACTTTAATCTTGACCGTTGATTGAATTTGATCTCAACCATTGATGGATTCCAAGAAAGTCTATTTAAGAGACCCTCATCTCTTCATTTTATGAGAGGATGAATTTGGAGAATTTGCATTGAATTGCTGCTGGAATTCATACTCACATTTGCTAATATTTTTACATTAATGTAATAAATACGCCTATGTTGATTAATTAAATGTAATTATTTAATTAAATTGAAAAAGTATTCCTAATTAATTAAAGGAAATTAGTTAATTAAATGGAGTACTTACTTCTAATTAATTAAATAAAGTTATTTAATTAAATAAGAAGCCATTTCTAATTAATTAAACGAAGTTATTTAATTAAATAAGAAAAGTGTCTCTAATTAATTAAAAGATTATTTAATTAAATAGAAAAAGTAAATATGAGAGCATATCTCATTTTATCAAATTAAATATCTCAAAAAAATCTCTCTTCAGTTCAAAAAGAGAAATTTTTAGTTCACTATTGATAAAAAATGAGTTATGTTATTTAACTCATTTTTCTACTCAAATTAAATCAGTTAACTCCTTAATTTACTCAAATTAAATTTGTTAAGTCCCATTAATTTGGGAATCTTCCTTTATGACTAAACTTCAACTTTAATCCTGACCGTTCATTGAATTTGATCTCAACTGTTGATGGATTTCAGGAAAGTCTATTTAAGAGACCCTCATCTCTTCATTTTAGGAGAAGATGAATTTGGAAATTTTGCATTGAATCGCTGTTGGAATTCATACTCACATTTGCTCATATTTTACATACATTTAATAAATATGCTTATCTTGATTTATTAAATATAATTATTTAATTAAATGTGAAAGGTATTTCTAATTAATTAAACAAAATTATTTAATTAAATGGAGTACTTACTTCTAATTAATTAAATAAAGTTATTTAATTAAATTAGAAGCCATTTCTAATTAATTAAATAAAGTTATTTAATTAAATAAGAAAAGTGTTTCTATTTAATTAAATGATTATTTAATTAAATAGAAAAAGTAACTATGACAGCATATCTTATTTTATTAAATTAAATATCTCAACAAAATCACTCTTCAGTTTAAAAAGTGAAATTTTCAGTTCACTATTGATTAAAAAAATAAATTAAATCAGTTAACTTCAGATTCTACTTAAATTAAATTAGTTAACTCTTTATTTTAATCAAATTAAATCTGTTAACTCCCTTTAATTTGGAAATCTCCCTTTATGACTGAACTTCAACTTTAATCTTGATTGTTGATTGAATTTGATCTCAACCATTGATGGATTTCAGGAAAGTCTATTTAAGAGACCCTCATCTCTTCATTTTATGAGAGGATGAATTTGGAGAATTTGCATCGAATCATTGCTGGAATTCATACTCACATTTGCTCATATTTTGACATACATTTAATAAATACGCCTATCTTGATTAATTAAATGTAATTATTTAATTAAATGAGAAAGGTATTTGTAATTAATTCAATGAAATTATTTAATTAAATGGAGTACTTACTTCTAATTAATTAAATAAAGTTATTTAATTAAATGAGGAGTCATTCCTAATTAAGTAAATGAAGTTATTTAATTAAATAAGAAAAATATCTCTATTTAATTAAAAGATTATTTAATTAAATAGAAAAAGTAATTATGAGAGCATATCACATTTTATTAAATTAAATATCTCAACAAAATCTCTCTTCAGTACAAAAAGATAAATTTTCAATTCACTATTCATAAAAAATGAGTTAAATGAGTTAACTCTTTTCTCTACTCAAATTAAATCAGTTAACTCCTTATTTTACTCAAATTAAATCTGTTAACTCCCTTTAATTTAGGAATCTCTCTTTATGACTAAACTTCAACTTTAATCCTGACCGTTGATTGAATTTTATCTCAACTGTTAATGGATTCCAGGAAAGTCTATTTAAGAGACCCTCATCTCTTCATTTAGGAGAGGATGAATTTGGAAAATTTGCATCGAATCACTATTGGAATTCATACTCAAATTTTCTCATATTTTTACATATATTTAATAAATATGACTATATTGATTAATTAAATATAATTATTTAATTAAATAGGAAAGGTATTTCTAACTAATTAAAAAAAATTATTTAATTAAATAGACTACTTACTTCTAATTAATTAAACAAATTTATTCAATTAAATAGGAAGCCATTCTTAATTAATTACATGAAGTTATTTAATTAAATAAGAAAATTGTCTCTGATTAATTAAAAGATTATTTAATTAAATAGAAAAAGTAATTATGAGAGGATGAATTTGGAGAATTTGCATCGAATCGCTGTTGGAATTCATACTCACATTTGCTTATATATTTACATACATTTAATAAATACGCCTATCTTTATTAATTAAATGTAATTATTTAATTAAATGATAAAGGTACTTCTAATTAATTAAATGAAATTATTTAATTAAATGGAGAACTTACTTCTAATTAATTAAACAAAGTTATTTAATTAAATAAGAAGCCATTCCTAATTAATCAAATGAAGTTATTTAATTAAATAAGAAAGGTGTCTCTAATTAATTAAAAGATTATTTAGTTAAATAGAAAAAGTAATTAAGAGATCATATATCATTTTATTAAATTAAATAACTCAACACAATATTTTTTTAGTTCAAAAAGGGAAATTTTCATTTCACGATTGATAATAAATGAGTTAAATCGGTTAATTCCTATTTTTTGCTCAAATTAAATCAGTTAAATCCTTATTTTACTCAAATTAAATCTATTAACTCCCTTTAATTTGGGAATCCTTTTTTATGGCTTAACTTCAACTTTAATCCCGACCGTTGATTGAATTTGATCTCAACCGTTGATGGGTTCCAGGAAAGTCTATTTAAGAGACCCTCATCTCTTCATTTTAGGAGAGGATGAATTTGTAGAATTTGCATCGAATCACTGCTGAAATTCATACTCACATTTGCTCATATTTTTACATATATTTAATAAATATGCCTATCTTGATTAATTAAATGTAATTATTTAATTAAATGGAAAAGTATCTCTAATTAATTAAATGAAATTATTTAAATAACTAGAGTACTTACTTCTAATTAATTAAACAAAGTTATTGAATTAAATAGGAAGCCATTCCTAATTAATTAAATGAAGTTATTTAATTAAATAAGAAAAGTATCTCTAATTAATTCAAAGATTATTTAATTAAATAGAAAAAGTAATTATGAGAGCATATCTCATTTTATTAAATTAAATATCTCAACAAAATCTTTTTACAGTTCAAAAAGGAAAATTTTCAGTTCACTATTGATAAAAAATGAGTTAAATCAGTTAACTCCTTTTTCTACTCAAATTAAATCAGTTAACTCCTTATTTTACTCAAATTAAATCTGTTAACTCCCTTTAATTTAGGAATCTCCCTTTATGACTAAAATTCAACTTTAATCTTGACTGTTGATTGAATTTGATCTGAACCATTAATGGATTCCAGGAAAGTCTATTTAAGAGGCCCTCATATCTTCATTTCAGAAGAGGATGAATTTGGAGAATTTGCATCAAATTGTTGCTAGAATTCATACTCACATTTGCTCATATTTTTACACACATTTAATAAATACGCCTATCTTGATTAATTAAATAAAATTATTTAATTAAATAGAGTACTTGCTTCTAATTAATTAAACAAAGTTATTTAATTGAATACGAGGCCATTCTTAATTAATTAAATGAAGTTATTTAATTAAATAAGAAAAGTGTCTCTAATTAATTAAAAGATTATTTAATTAAACAGAAAAAGTAATTATGAGAGCATATCTCATTTTATTAAATTAAATATCTCAACAATATCTCTCTTCAGTTCAAAAAGGAAAATTTTTAGTTCACTATTGATAAAAAATGAGTTAAATGAGTTAACTCTTTTTTCTACTCAAATTAAATCAGTTAACTCATTATTTTACTAAAATTAAATCTGTTAACTCCCTTTAATTTGAGAATCTCCCTTTATGACTGAACTTCAACTTTAATCCTAACCATTTATTGAATTTGATCTTAACCGTTGATGGATTTCAGAAAAGTCTATTTAATAGACCCTCATCTCTTCATTTTATGAGAGGATGAATTTGGAGAATTTGCATTGAATCGCTGCTGGAATTCATACTCACATTTGCTCATATTTTTATATACGTTTAATAAATATGCCTATCTTGATTAATTAAATGTAATTATTTAATTAAATGGAAAATGTATTTTTAATTAATTAAACAAAATTATTTAATTAAATGGAGTACATACTTCTAATTAATTAAACAAAGTTATTTAATTAAATAGGAAATCATTCCTAATTAATTAAATGAAGTTATTTAATTAAATAAGAAAAGTGTCTCTAATTAATTAAAAGATTATTTAATTAAATAGAAAAAGTAATTATGAGAGCATATCTCATTTTATTAAATTAAATATCTGAACAAAATCTCTCTTCAGTTTAAAAAGAGAAATTTTCAGTTCACTATTGATAAAAAATGAGTTAAACTAGTTAACTCATTTTTCTACTCAAATTAAATTAGTTAACTCTTTATTTTACTCAACTTAAATCTATTAACTCCCTTTAATTTGAGAATCTCCCTTTATGACTGAACTTCAACTTTAATCCTGACCATTGATTCAATTTGATCTCAACTGTTGATGAATTTCAGGAAAGTCTATTTAAGAGACCCTTATCTCTTCATTTTAGGAGAGGATGAATTTGGAGAATTTGCATCGAATCGCTGTTGGAATTCATACTCACATTTGTTCATATTTTTACATACATTTAATAAATACATCTATCTTAATTAATTAAATGTAATTATTTAATTAAATGGGAAAGGTATTTCTAATTAATTAAATGAAATTATTTAATTAAATGGAGTACTTACTTCTAATTAATTAAACAAAGATATTTAATTAAATAGGAAGCCATTCCTAATTAATTAAATGAAGTTATTTAATTAAATAAGAAAAGTGTCTCTAATTAATTAAAAGATTATTTAATTGAATAGAAAAAGTAATTATGAGAGCGTATCTCATTTTATTAAATTAAATAACTCAACACAATATTTTTTCAATTCAAAAAAGGAAATTTCCAGTTCACTATTGATAATAAATGAGTTAAATCAGTTAATTACTATTTTTTGCTCAAATTAAATCAGTTAAATCTTTATTTTACTCAAATTAAATCTATTAACTACCTTTAATTTTGGAATCTCCCTTTATGACTGAACTTCAACTTTAATCCTGACTGTTGATTGAATTTGATCTTAACCATTGATGGATTCTAGGAAAGTCTATTTAAGAGACCCTCATCTCTTCATTTTAGGAGAGGATGAATTTGGAGAATTTGCATCGAATCGCTAATAGAATTCATACTTACATTTGCTCATATTTTTACATATATTTAATAAATAAGCCTATCTTGATTAATTAAATATAATTATTTAATTAAATGGAAAAGATATTTCTAATTATTTAAATGAAATTATTTATTTAAATGGAGTACTTACTTCTAATAAATTAAACAAAGTTATTTAATTAAATAGGAAGCCATTCCTATAGTGCCTACCCTCATTCACATCTTTTCTAGACTTATTGTTGCTATTATTATTAGACTGTGTAGACTAGTTTTATGTTGATGGTTTAGTGGCATTGTTTTGACACTATTAGATATTATGATAGGGATTCAGTTGATATATGATGAGATCATTTAGACTTTACATTTCATGTATGTATGATGATCATTACATTGTTTTTAGTTATTAATGATGATTAGTTACATGGTTTATTATCTCATTTGTTTTATTATGGTTACTTACCCCATACTTGCATGTGTATGGTGTGTGTGTTTTTTTATTGTATGGAATTTCTAATGTGGTTAAGGAAGGGAGTCATAGTCACCTGCTTAGTCGGGATCTACACGATGCACCAGTTTTCGCCATTGTCTGTTTAGCTTAGCATTATATATTGTATGTACATGCATAGTTTTTTTGTAGGTTGCAGGTACCGTGTATCAACTTTCCTGAATTGCTAAGATGAGCGTACCCTGTTATACTATCTCAATGATAAGAGAAGGGAGATAAATTCTCAAGTCCAAATCCCAAACCTAAAAACCATTTGTCCTAGTGAGTTAGGACAAGTATCAGAGTTGAATACCCACCGAATGTGTCAGATGACATATTTCATGATTTTTAATCCTTTAGATTTATTTTGTATGATTTGTTCTATGATGGATTTTCATATTTTATCTTGGAGGTCTATGGTGAATTTTCCATTAATTAAGTCTTAATAAATAGATTTAATTAATAAATTAGTTATTTGAGAAAATTAATAAAATATCATGATCTTTGATATTTTGATTGTGATTAATTAAATGCGAATTATTGAGGAAAGGAATTAAATAAAAGAAAACTAGAAATTAAAATTAATAATAATTATAAAATAATAATAAAGTAATCAATAAAATAATAATAAAAAAAGTTATAAAAATTAAAATGAAAGTTATAAAATTTAAATAGAAATTATTTAAAAAGTAAATTGGAGTTATAAGCTTGCATGGGAATTAACATATGTCAACAACATGGGGGTTAGTGCATCAATTAAGCACAAGGTGTCTACAACTCTATGACTCATCAAAAAGGTTGGAAAAGACCAACGCTTAGTTGGTGACACCTTCCAGCTATTTCAAGAAGCATTCTGAAGGTTTTTTGAGAGCTCTTTATATTCAGGCATTTCTAGAAGCTTAGAGATAGCATTTGGAGAGCAATTGAAGCATTGGAGGACTCGAGAACTCTAAAGAAGGGAGGAGCTTGCTCTACTGGTTTTTTGAGGAAGAGCGATTTAGCATCAATATTTGGGTAGATTCTTGTGATTTTACCTATGCTATTTTTGCATCATTCATTCCCTGTCTTCTTCATGTCTTCCATATGTCTTCTGAGGAATTTCGTATTTTTTTTATGCATATGGGTAGTTTAGTTTATTTGAAAATTTTGTATGCATAAATCTGAAAAGAACACGGGGCTAGGGTTTAAATTTGCAGCCAAAACCATTAAATGATTTAATGGATAAATTTTGAGTACAAATGGTTTATAGGAAATTTTTGAAAATTAGAATCTTTAAATAGATTGTGTATATGCTCATTGTAAAATATACATGTTTATATTTTCATATCTGCATACATATATATATATATATACACATTATAATTATATATATATATATATGTTGTGATACCTAATTAAATTCTACGAATATATATATATGTATATGTAAGTTCTTTTAAAAAGAATCTGCAAACGTTTCTTTAAAAATTATATATGAAAAATTGTTATTTGAAACTTTTTCAAAAATATATAATATATTTATAAGTCTAAAATCGTTCATAGTAAATGATTTGTGAAAAATATATTCATATGTGATACGTATGCAAAATTTTTGTTTTCAAAACCTTTGTTTTAAGAAGGGCGGGGGTTTTTATTCCACCCGACCCATTCTTTAAAGCTGCTGGCAGTGGGCCTGCTGTCACAGGCCCTGCGATAGAGGTAGGTTGCACGGCGCTGCCGTATATAAATGGTGGTGCGAGTATAAACTCGCCTTTGTTTATAAATACATTCGACTTTATTATAAGTCGCTTAAACAAAATTCAATTTTGTATTAAAATTAAATATTAATTGTTATATGTATTAGTTAATATTGTTATATGTTATTTATTATATATGTATGTAAATATATGTGTATATATATATAATATTAATATATATATATGTGTGTGTGTGTATATATATATGTATATATATGTAATAATAATGAAATTTTAATATTCAAATTTATTTAGAGTTTTTAAATAAATAATATGGGTTTTAATTAATCAAAATTACTTAATTAGAATTTAGTCTAATTAAGGTAAATTTAAAAGTTATAACATTTAAATTATCAAATATTTTAGCCCTTTTCAATATTATAAATTGAGTTATGATAACTCAATACCAGAATAATGTATAACGTATATTCTTAAAAACATTTAGATAATTGAGTTCTAAGAGTTAGAGGGAAAAACTTTTATCTATCAATAATTACGTGGGCTAGGAAAAGCATACAAAATGTTTCTCCATTCATTATCCAACTTGGAACGTAAATTGAGACTTTTGCATTTAAGTTGTAAACTTAGCAAAACCAAAACATGTGTATTCTTTATACTATTGTTTTGGGTATTGGGTTGACTAGTGTTGACCAGTTATAGAACATCTACTAGAGCCTTGGGAGTTATGTGATTGTGATGTCATAATGATGGTTTAATCTCGATCTTTATGAACCCAACCATGGTTATGTGATGGAATTCTCTATGTATTGGTTGTAATACTGATTGTTATAGATGAGACACTTGACTTAACCATTATTTTTTGTCATCGATCAGTTATCCTTGATTATTTTCTAGTCACCATGATGGGACTGAAATGTGGATTTATTCTTGATGATGTCAGGTTGTGACATGTTTGACTCAACCATTTTTGGAGTCTTCGATTAATGTGTTCGAGATATATTGATGGTAATTGAGAACTGTTGGATACTTTTGATTATCAGTGATGCTTTAGTTGCCAATAGAGAGCTATTGTGGTCATGATTTTCTATGGATGCTTGCTCATGGAGATTTAACGCTTTTATGCATATTTGATGATTTTATGGATTATCTTTTGTAATTTTGAGATTTATAATTCCATGAGCATTAGGATAGGATATCTGCATGTAGTGATGGGAAGTGGCTTGCAATGGGGGTCGGGGCCCTAAGAGGCCGCCAGGGTAACTCATTGTAAGTTGTATTAATAAGTGATAACATTCACACCTAATACTAACTGAATGAACCTAAAAAGATAAGTGTTTTGTTCTCGCCCATGCCTTGAGTGCTTGTATAGGCTAGGATGGGAGTAGTGAGGAGTAGGATGACACTTTCCCACTTGCATAGTAGGTTCCTACATGTCATTGTGTGCCTTTGGGAAGTAGATGTCAGTTTCATGATTGGAACCTTTGAGTTAGTATACTTTTAGGTTTCCTGTACAATAGAGGTTTGTGCTATGTGTTATGGATAGCCTATTTGGGACTTGAGATTATCTCCTCAGCACGGTGAGAGTGGACCACTTAGGTACCATGCAGTCGGGTGGTAGTGTATTTTCCACTCTTATCATTTGAGATTCATTGAGACATCGTGGCTGATGCATCCTTCGTGATGGTGGATATGTATCCTTTCATTGATGATTAGCATATGTTAGATGATGTTATCTTATGCTTATATTTTCTTGTTAGATTACTTTCTACATATGATGTTGTATATGTTAGGAGTGACATTCTTACTATGTTAATATCGATGATCTCTTTGGTGATTTGGGATGTTATGCACGGAGGGATGGATAGGGCCCACGATGGTCTAATGATGCTATTAATGGTTGGGAGGAACCGTACACTTAGTTAGTTATGTTTCATCTTACGATGGATGTATATGTATTCTATGATAATGTATCATGTGTATCATGTGATTGTCTTTGATGTATCATAGATTAGAATAGGATGATGTACCTTATTTCACATATGTATATTCTTTTAAGCCTTCATACCCTATGACATGTACAGTGGATGATTGAGCATTCGAAAATGTAATGTATGAACATTGGACTTATCATTATTATTTCATATGAATATTGTACTAGATGGACTCATGTATGTTAGTTAATTTAGATGTAACTCAATGTTAAGGGATTCTTAAAGAATGAAATTGGTTATGTATGTTATGTTTACTTTTAGATGGACATTGCTATTGCTTCCGTTATTATGTACAAGTTATATGTGGTATTTACTTTCATGTTATTATTATTATTTTTTTAAATGTTATCAAACTTAGTGAAATTCTAGGTTAATTCTTTGGATCCCTTGGCGGGGCATTACATTTGGTATCAGAGCCCGAGTTTCTACATTGGGAGCTCTGGGTATTTTGGAACAACTAGAACTATGAACTATTAAGTGTATCTCTTCAACTTGAAACTAGGATGGTGTTTGGGACTAGGTCTTCTATTAGAGTCTGTGGTAGAGGTCGAGGAAGAGGTTGTGGTTGTGGTAGAGCTGTCAGTGCCCATGAGTCTACCCATGAGGGATCGGCTCATGTAGAGAGTAGGGAAGAGCACTCTAATAGGCAATAGGAAGAGAGCCATAGAGAGGATCAAGCTGAGTCTGAAGAGGTTGGTTTGAGATAGAGGATGCAGACTATTTTAGAACATCTACCTCCTATTCAAGAACAACCTAAATTACATCAGACAGAACAAGAGCATAGATCCAGATCTAGAAGTCCTCGAAAGAATCGTCAGAGGTCCATTGTGTCCACTTAGATGAAGGATCTTTCAAGATCCAAGGTCAAGCCTTTCAATGAGCAAGGTTCTGGTTATGTGGCCGAGCAGTAGCTAATTTCCCTCGACATGATTTTTGCCATGCAAGATTTTGACAGCAATGTTAAGGAAAGATTTGCGATGACTAATTTAGAGAATTTTGGGGCCACTTGGTGGACAATTGAGGAGAAGAAGCTGGGAATCGATATGAGCAGTGTCACATGGGAACTATTCTTAGAGAGTTTCCGTGAATGATTCCTACTAGAGGAATGGAAACTACAAAGGGCAGATGAGTTTCATAATCTCAAGCAGTACACTTTGTCAGTGACCAAGTATGAGCGTAAGTTTTATGAGCTTATGCCTTTTTTAGGGTTCAGTGAAAATTCAGCTCAGTTGACACAACACTTTATTAGGGGTTTGAAAAACCTGTATAATTGGGGGTGTCAAGGTATTTGAGCCAAAAACTCTCAAGGATGCAGTACGTCGAGCAATCCTTGTTGAGCAAAGTGTCAACCTTGGTCAAGGTGGCTTTGTAGGAGCACCAGCAGCATCAAGATCTAAAGGCAACTTCAATTCAGGTGGTAACAAGAAGCCTTTCTTTTCTAAGGGGAAACAGTATCAGCAGCAGTCTCAGCAGACACAGCAGGAGAAGGGATCAAATTCTCAGGCTCAAGGTAGTGGCAAAGGTTCTAACTTTAAGAAAAAACACAATGCTCAATGCAATAAACAGAATCACTCCAATCAGCCAGTTCAAAGCAGCCAATCTTTTGTAAGTAGGAACAGTTGCCAGCAATCTAATCTACCACCTATGGGAAGAGGATCTGGCAGGAATACAAAATTTTTTTCATGTGGTCAAATTGGACATTATGCAGCTTAGTGTCCACAGCAAGCACCTCAATTTTTAGGACCTAGGCCTACAACTTCAGAACCCACAGTTGGTGATGCAAGGACAGCTCATAGAGTTTTTGCAGCAGTTGATCAGCATCAAGCAGATCATCAGGGAATAGTGGTTGAGACCATAGGTGTTATTCGAGGTATATCTCTTTCAGTATTATTTGATTCAGGAGCTAAAGATTCATTTATTTCACCATCTGTAGTTTCTAAGTGTAAGCTAGATGCGATGAAGCAAGATCATGGTTGGCAAGTGGAACTAGCCTCAAGGATTAAGGCCTCCATGGATTCTATAGTTCATAAGTGTGGGCTTAGCTTAGGGAGCTTTGATACGATAGTGGATCTTCGAGTCATACCCCTTGGTTCCTATGATGTGGTTCTAGGCATGGACTGGCTTGGATCTCATAGAGCCAGTATAGATTGTAGGAAGAAGATTATTTTGTGCCAAGATGACCAAGGGAATGATGTGAAGATAGTTGGGATACCGAGGCCTATATCTCTATAGATGATTTTTGCTATGCAATTGAAGAAAAGTTTCCATAAGGGATGTCATATATTTGCTATTATGGTAAATGATCTTGATGAGGAAGATCTTGTGAGGAAGACTTTAGATCACCCAATTTTATAGGAGTATGCAGATGTCTTTCCAAGTGAGATTCCAGGCATACCTCCAAAGAGGGACATTGATTTTAGAATTGATCTAATTCCTAGAGTGGAGCCTATCACTAAAGCTCCTTATCATATGACTACTCAGGAACTGGGTGAGCTATGTCTTCAACTAGAGGAACTTCTGGCCAAAGGGAGCATTCGACCTAGTGTATCACCATGGGGAGCTCCAGTGCTCTTTGTGAAGAAGAAAGACAGTTCTTTGCGCCTTTGTATTGACTACAAACAGTTGAACAAGGTGACTATTAAGAATAGGTATCCTTTACCTAGGATTGATGACTTATTTGATCAGATCAAGGGAGCTATAGTATTCTCCAAGATTGACCTTAAGTCAAGATACCACTAGCTTCATATTAAGGAAGCAGATATTCACAAGACCACTTTTCAAACGTGCTATGGGCATTATGAGTTCACAGTGGTACCTTTTGGGTTGACTAATGCTCCATCAATGTTCATGAGTTTGATGAATGGTGTTTTTTGATCATATCCTTACAAGTTTTTTTTCATGTTTCTTGATGACATATTTATATTTTCTAAGACTCAGAAGGAGCATGAGGAACACCTATGGTTGGTATTGCAGTGTTTGAGAGGCAATCAGCTTTATGCCAATGCCGCTAAGTATGAATTCTTCAAATTGGAGATTCAGTATTTAGGGCATGTTATCTTAGGTGATGGTATTTCAGTGGATCCTACAAAGATTTAGGTGATAATAGATTGGCCTACCCTGACTAATGTATCAGAGATTCGTAGTTTCATGGGTTTAGCTGGTTATTATCGCAGATTTGTCCAGAACTTCTCTAGGATAGCACATCCTATCACTTCTCTTCAGAGGAAAGGTAAGAAGTTTTTGTGGATAGAGAAATGTGAGGAAGCATTTCAAAGGCTCAAGGAGCTTTTGACAAGTGCACCAATTTTAGCTATACCTAAACCAAAAGGTGATTTCATGGTGTGTACAGATGCTTCTCTTGAAGGAATTGGAGCAGTGTTGATGTAGAATGGACAGGTGATTGCGTATGAATCACTCAAGCTCAAGGATCATGAGTTAAATTACCCTACACAGGATCTTGAGTTAGCAGCACTAGTTCATGCTTTGACAAGGTGGAGACATTTCTTGTTGGGGCACAGATTTGAGCTACATAGTGATCATCGTAGTCTTCAATACATTTTTACTCAGCCTAATTTGAATGCTCACCAGAGATGATGGATGGAATTTTTATGTGAGTATGATTTTGAGGTTAAGTACATTAAGGGTAAGGAGAATGTGATGGTAGATTCTTTGAGTTGCAGGAGACATGTGGTAACATCGATGACTCTTAGTGTGGATTTAAGGAGTCAGATTCTTCAGGCACTTCCTATGGATTCCTGGTATCAGGAAGTGTGCAGAGAGATAGATTTAGGAAGACCCTTGGAAGGTAAGTTTGCAGGTTATGTTCGAGAATCAAATGGTCTTTTGAGACATTTGGGGAGGATTTTTGTGCCATTACTGGATGAGCTTCGCACCTTGGTTCTGGCAGAAGCCCATCGTACACCTTACTCAGTACATCTAGGTGTCAAGAAGATGCATGCTGATTTGAGACGTTTGTTCTTTTGGTCCGGGATGAAGCGAGATATTGCTGATTTTGTGGCTAGGTGTCTTGAGTGTCAAAGAGTCAAGGCAGAACACCAGCACCCGACAGGACTATTGTAGCCTAACCTCATTCCTTCTTGGAAATGGGATATCACCTCCATGGATTTTATAGTAGGATTACCTATGACAGTTCGACGTCATGATGCTATCATGGTTACTATTGATCGGTTGACTAAAGTGGTGCATTTTTCACCGATCAGGTCTTCCTACACAACAACTTCTATAGCGAATGTCTTCATGCATGACATTGTGAGATTACATGGTATTCCTAGAAAGATCATTTCTGATAGGGATCCTATATTCACATCTACATTTTGGACATCGTTGCAACATGAGCTTGGAGCGCAGCTAAACTTTAGTTCAGCAAATCAGCCAGAGACTGATGGTCAGACAGAGAGGGTGAATCAAGTTTTGGAGGATATTTTACGGATGTATGTGATGTATAGGAAAACACATTGGGAGGACTATCTCTACCTAGTGGAGTTTGCTTACAACAATGGGTATCATAGTTCTATTGGCATGGCACCTTTTTAGGCATTATATGGATGTCCTTGTCGTACACCATTGAGTTGGGATAGCCTCGAGGATCGCATTCTATTGGGACCTGAGATGCTTCGTGATATGGAGCAACAGGTAGTGCGTATCCATGAGCATTTGACTATGGCACAAGATAGGCAGAAGAAGTATGCCGATGCTCATAGGATTGATAAGCAGTTTGCTGTGGGTGATAAGGTTTTTTTGAGAGTGTGACCGCGAAAGAGTCCGATCCGGTATGGAAAGTGTTCTAAGCTAGCACCTCGCTTTGTAGGACCATTCAAGATTTTGGAGAGGATTGGCCCAGTTGCTTACCGTCTTGCTCTACCACCTAGTCTAGCTGGCATTCATGATGTTTTCCATGTTTCAATGCTTAGGCAGTATATTCCTGATATTGTGCATGTTCTTGATTGGAATGCATTGCAACTAGAGGACGTGCAGCTGGCTTTAGAGCCAGTTCGTATTCTGGAGCAGCAGGAGTTGACCCTCAGGGGTCGAACCATCGAGCAGGTAAGGGTCCAATGGGACCCTACTGATGATTCTTTAGCTACTTGGGAGGATGCAGCTAGATTGAGGGAGTTATATCCCTATTTGTTTGTAGGCTTCTAGGAGTAAGCCTAATTCAAGGGGGGGTGGATGTAGTGCCTACCCTCGTTCACATCTTTTTCAGACTTATTGTTGCTATTATTATCAGACTATGTAGACTAGTTTTATGTTGATGGTCTAGTGGTGTTGTTTTGACACTATTAGATATTATGATAGGGATTCAGTTGATATATGATGAGATCATTTAGACTTTACATTTCATGTATGTATGATGATCATTACATTGTTTTAAGTTATTAATGATGATTAGTTAGATGGTTTATTATCTCATGTTTTTTATTATGGTTACTTACCGCATACTTGCATGTGAATGGTGTGCGTGTTTTCTTATTGTATGGCATTTTTGATGTGGTTAATGAAGGGAGTCATAGTCACCTGCTTAGTCGGGATCTACATGATGCACCACTTCTTTCCATTGTCTGTTTATCTTAGCATTATATATTGTATGTACATGCATGGTTTTTCTGCAGGTTGTAGGTACCGGGTATTGACTTCCCTAAATTGCCAGGATGAGCGTACCCTATTATACTATCTCAATGATAAGAGAAGGGAGATAAATTCTCAAGTCCAAATCCCAAACCTAAAAACCATTTGTCCTAGTGAGTTAGGAAAAGTATCAGAGTTGAATACCCACCGAATGTGTCGGATGACATATTTTGTGATTTTTAACCCTTTAGATTTATTTTGTATCATTTGTTCTATGATGGGTTTTCATATTTTATCTTGGAGGTCTATGGTGAATTTTCCATTACTTAAGTCTTAATAAATAGATTTAATTAATAAATTATTTATTTGAGAAAATTAATAAAATATCATGATCTTTGATATTTTGATTGTGATTAATTAAATGTGAATTATTAAGGAAAGGAATTAAATAAAAGAAAACTAGAAATTAAAATTAATAATAATTATAAAATAATAATAAAGTAATAAATAAAATAATAATAATAAAAGTTATAAAAATTAAAATGAAAGTTATAAAATTTAAATAGAAATTATTTAAAAAGTAAATTTGAGTTATAAGCTTGCACAAGAATTAACATGTGTTAACAACACAGGGGTTAGTGCATCAATTAAGCACAAGGTGTCTACAACTCTATGACTCATCAAAAAGGTTGGAAAAGATCCATGCTTAGTTGGTGACACCTTCTAGCTATTTCAAGAAGCATTCCAAAGGTTTCTTGAGAGCTCTTTATATTTAGGCATTCCTAGAAGCTTAGAGATAGCATTTGGAGACCAATTGGAGCATTGGAGGACTCGAGAACTCTGAAGAAGGGAGGAGCTTGCTCTGCGAGTTTTCTGAGGAAGAGCGATTTAGCATCAAAATTCGGGTAGATTCTTGTAATTTTACTTATCCTATTTTAGCATCATGCATTCCCTATCTTCTTCATGTCTTCCATATGTCTTCTGAAGAATTTTGTATTTTTTTTATGCATATGGGTAGTTTAGTTTATTTGAAAATTTTATATGCATAATCTGAAAAGAACATGAGGCTAGGGTTTAAATTTGTAGCCAAAACCATTAAATGATTTAATGGATAAATTTTGAGGCCAAATTGTTTATAGTAAAATTTTGAAAATTAGAATCTTTAAATAGATTGTGTATACGCTCATTGTAAAATATACATGTTTATATTTTTGTATCTGCATACATATATATATATACACATTATAATTATATATATATATATATATATATATATATATATATATATATATATATATATATATATATATATATATATATATATATATATATATATATATATATATATATATAATATGTAAGTTCTTTTAAAATGAATCTGCAAATGTTTCTTTAAAAATTATATATGAAAAATCGTTATTTGAAACATTTTTCAAAAATATATAATATATTTATAAGTCTAAAATCATTCATAGTAAATGAGTTGTGAAAAATATATTCGTATGCGGTACATATGCAAAATTTTTGTTTTCAAAACCTTTGTTTTAAGAAGGGCAGGGGTTTTTATTCCACCCGACCCATTCTTTAGAGCCGCCGGTAGTGGGCCTGCTGTCATAAGTACTGCTACTACCGTTGTAGGCCCTGCGACAGAGGCAGGCTGCACAACGCTGCCATATATAAATGGTGGTGCGAGTATAAACTCACCCTTGTTTATAAATACATTCGGCTTTGTTATAAGTCGCTTAAACAAAATTTGATTTTGTATTAAAATTAAATATTAATTGTTATATGTATTAGTAAATATTGTTATATGTTATTTATTATATATATATATGTAAATATATGTGTGTGTATATATATATATATATATATATATATCTATATATATGTATGTATATATACGTAATAATAATGAAATTTTAATATTCAAAGTTATTTAGAGTTTCTAAATAAATAATATGGGTTTTAATTAATCAAAATTACTTAATTAGAATTTAGTCTAATTAAGGTAAATTTAAAAGTTATAACATTTAAATTATCAAATATTTTAGCCCTTTTCAATATTATAAATTGAGTTATGATAAATCAATACCAGAATAACGTATAACGTATATTCTTAAAAACATTTAGATAATTGAGTTCTAAGAGTTAAAGGGAAAAAATTTTATCTATCAACAATTATGTGGGCTAGGAAAAACATACAAAATGTCTCTCCATTCATTATCCAACTTGGAACATAAACTGAGACTTTTGCATTTAAGTTGTAAACTTAGCAAAACCAAAACATTTGTATTCTTTATACTATTGTTTTGGGTATTGGGTTGACTAGTGTTGACCAGTTATAGGATGTCTACCAGAGGCTTGGGAGTTATGTGATTGTGATGTCATGATGATGTTTTAATTTCTATCTTTATCAACCCAACCATGGTTATGTGATGGAATGCTCTATGTATTGGTTGTAATATTGATTGTTATAGATGAGACACTTGACTTAACCATTATTTTTGGTCATCGATCAGTTATCCTTGGTTATTTTTTAGTTGCCATGATGGGATTGAAATGTGGATTTATTCTTGATGATGTCAGGTTGTGACATGTTTGACTCAACCATTTTTGGAGTCTTTGATCAGTGTGTTTGAGATATATTGATGGTAATTGAGAACCGTTGGATACTTTTGATTATCAGTGATGCTTCAGTTGCCAATAAAGAGCTGTTGTGGTCATGATTTTCTATGGATGATTGCTCATGGAGATTTGACACTTTTATGCATATTTGATGATTTTATGGATTATCTTTTGTAATTTTGAGATTTATGATTCCATGAGCATTAGGATAGGATATCTGCATGTAGTGACGGGAAGTGGCTTGCAATGGGGGCCGGGGCCCTAAGAGGCCGCCAGGGTAACTCATTGTAAGTTGTATTAATAAGTGATAACATTCACACCTAATACTAACTGAATGAACCTAAAAAGATAAGTGTTTTGTTCTCGCCCATGCCTTGAGTGCTTGTATAGGCTAGGATGGGAGTAGTGAGGAGTAGGATGACACTTTTTTGCTTGCATAGTAGGTTCCTACATGTCATTGTGTGCCTTTGGGAAGTAGATGTCAGTTTCGTGATTGGAACCTTTGAGTTAGTATACTTTTAGGATTCCTGGACAATAGAGGTTTGTGCTATGTGTTATGGATAACCTGTTTGGGACTTGAGATTATCTCCTCAGCACGGTGAGAGTGGACCACTTAGGTACCACGTGGTCGGGTGGTAGTGTATTTTCTACTCTTATCATTTGAGATTCATTGAGACATCGTGGCTGATGCATCCTTCGTGATGGTGGATATGTATCCTTTCATTGATGATTAGCATATGTTAGATGATGTTATCTTATGCTTATATTTTCTTGTTAGATTATTTTCCACATATGATGTTGTATATGTTAGGAGTGACATTCCTACTATGTTAATATCGATGATCTCTTTGGTGATTTGGGATGTTATGCATGGAGGGATGGTTAGGGCCCACAATGGTCTAATGATGCTATTAATGGTTGGGAGGAACTGTACACTTAGTTATGTTTCATCTTACGATGGATGTATATGTATTCTATGATAATGTATCATGTGTATCATGTGATTGTCTTTGATGTATCATGGATTAGAATAGGATGATGTACCTTATTTCACATATGTATATTCTTTTAAGCCTTCATACCCTATGACATGTACAGTGGATGATTGAGCATTTGGAAATGTAATGTATGAACATTGGACTTATCATTATTATTTCATATGGATATTGTATTAGATGGACTCATGTATGTTAGTTAATTTAGATGTAACTCAATGTTAAGGGATTCTTAAAGAATGAAATCAGTTATGTATGTTATGTTTACTTTTAGATGGACATTGCTATTGCTTCCGTTATTCTGTACAAGTTATATGTGGTATTTACTTTCATGTTATTTAAAAAAAAAAAAAAAATGTTACCAAACTTAGTGAAATTCTAGGTTAATTCTTTGGATCGCTTGGCGGGGCATTACAATTCTTAATTAATTAAATGAAGTTATTTAATTAAATAAGAAAAGTCTCTCTAATTAATTAAAAGATTATTTAATTAAATAGAAAAAGTAATTATGAGAGAATATGTCATGCCTGACCTTACTTCTTCCTATTTCTCTTCGTTGCTTCAGTTGTTGCTATGTTTCAAAGTTCTTTTTTATGACATTATCAAACTTTATTTATCTATTGGTTACTTTAGTTAGATGAAATGTGGTTTGTGCTGATATAGTTATAGTGATCATTATGTATTTATGTTAGTTTATTGTTTTGAGGATTCAACTATTTTGATTTGTCTGAGTACGTTGATTCTTAGTTCATGTTTGAACTCGGATCTGATACTAAAGTTTGAGTTAGATGGTAGTGAATTTAATTTGATGATTAATTGCTTGACTTAAGCATTGAAATAATATGTATTTAGCATAGTACTTCTAATTCGATTAATGTTAAGAATTAATTTTATTCTTTTAAGATGAGCTTAGATGTTTTATTAAGTTTTGGAAATTTATCACACTTAACCTGCATATGGAATATTCATTCAGGTGTTATTGGGAATTTCTCCTTTATAATGATGTTGTTATAACGTTTGAAAAATTTAGTTCACTTTTATGTATTAGACCTGTGTTAATATATATATGGGAATATTTAATGAAAATTCACACACAATTCATATAAGTTTTAATTTGAAATAATCACTCATATATATTGATTCGCATAAATATAATGTGGGAGATATTCTAGTTAACTTTGCATATGTGTGATTAATTCACAGTCTTAATATCTATGAAGATTTATTCTTCCTAAAACCCTAGAGGGTTTTGAATGTTTTTATGTGGAATTATGTTAATTGTTTGTAAGCCAAGTTTGGCAGTGGATTTGGACTGCCTTCTGTATTTGACACTGTAGTTGAAATTAATGCTCTTTTATGAGGGAATTAATGGTACCTAAGGACTGGGTCGACCATTTCATCTGGTTTTGTGTTTGTTTGGTTTTGGTTGGGTTTTGGGCCACTTGCATTGTGATGTAAAACATCTGTGAGACGTTGCTATTGTGTAGGCAACATGTTTGGGAAAAAGCTTTGTTTTATGAGGCTGAGAATGTTGAATTTCACATAGCCTTTGTTATTCCTGGTGTTCGAGGTTTCTCTCAAGTTGTCGAGTTGGGCATTTCGGGCTTTTGGTATCAAGTTTTATTGGGTTCTTCCTCTTTCAGTGACTAGAGGTAGGGGGCAATTTCTAACTTACATATTTTACTGTTATTGTAGTTTTATTTTGCTGAAGAAAGTATGAAAGTTGTGGTTTAAAAGATGCTCACTAATACCCAAGCATGGGTATAGGTAGGAATGGGTGAGCAGTTGCCTAGTTCTGTGTATATTCACACTTGGATATGGTGTTCCACATATTTGCATGTTTGTTGTTTTGCTGTCAAAATCACGGTATTGTTAATGATAAAATAGGGGTTTTCAATGTCAGGTTTTAAAAGTCTATGATTTTTTTTATGAGTTTCATTTCCATCTATGAATAGTTAGTAATCTATCTTTTACATGAGCTTACGACATGAGTTACATTTATAGTTTGAATGGGCTTTTGTTTGAACTCAGTCTATTTACAAAATTGTTTATAGACATATATTTAAGCAAAATGTGTTTTGTTGTTATGGAAGTGGGATAAGGGTTTCTTTTACCCATGTCTTTTCTTAGAGTTGAGCCACATAAGGAACATATGCATATTACAGTAGGCATGACTATTTGAGTATATATGTTAGCTTATATGTGTATTGTTTGTAATACCCTTTCGTCGAGCTCTATGAGCGTCGTGTTTCAAAGCTGCCTTTATGAATATGGTGTGGCAGATTCGGTCTCAGATTTGAGTTTCTTAAAATCTCGAGTTCGAGATCACAGTTGATAACTGTGACATTCAGTTAAACAATTATCTTGAAACATTTTAATGTCAAATTGATTTGTAGAAAATAGCGACAATATGAAAAACAATTGGCATGAAATCTTTATTATGTTAAATTGTGTATGGTCTAGAAGGTGTTAAGATGTGAATTTATTGTTGACAATTAGTTGAAACATGTCGATTAGTTTATGGGGTTTGTTTGTTGTCATTAAGCACTATTGTTTTATCAAACACATTTTGAACCATGTTTTGGTTTTCTTGAATATGCTTTGTCAAACATTAGTTGAGTTATTGCTTTGACTTCAAAAAGTTTGGAAGAAAGAGGTGATTGAAATGAATGTTTGAAAATGAAGGATGTTGTTTGAATTTACTTTTTTGAGTGTTTATAGTGTTATATGTTATATGGTAACTATTAAAAGTTGTTGTTCTTTGTCACAGTCATAAACATAAAGATAGT